>OX493389.1:3956894-6548982 GCA_950371165.1 Lacanobia oleracea
GTGACGGATCTATCTCCTTCTTTCCTATAGTTAATGGTAATGTGTGAGTGAGTGAGCTATATTTTATTGAAGGTGGAACAGTTGGGAAGATGTCAAAAGTTTTTTTTTCTTCGACCGGTGCATTGTTTTCCCGCGTTATCTTCGGCGGTCTGTTGATAACTGTGTTTTCGATAAGAGCCATTGATAAAAATGCCATTAAAAGTTTTGAATGGGCTCCCTTGTTTTGCCGATAATGGCGGACAATAAATGTTCATTAGTTCGCAATGATAAATGCTTTTCTAGATTATGTTGGACAGTTGAAAAATACGTTTTGTAGTTCGGAAACTGTTTTAGGAAAATATATTGGGGTACCGGGTCGTGTTGGACTAGAGTAATTGATTACTTATCTTTAACACGCTTGTGGATTTACATAATGTATATTTTACTTTAACTAAAATAATGTAAATGTTTTGAAAATTTAAGTAACTGGGGCACTGGATTGCCAAATATGTGTTTCTTGTGTAAATAGGTATTTACCGACTTCAAAAAGGTGGATCATGGGTTACGTTTTCCTCGAGTTTTGATTTAATTTAAACCAATCCAGAAACAAAATAGACAAGAAACAGTATTTTAATAGTAAAATCGTACTTAATTAAAATTGCTTTTTTAATTTTTAAATAAATATTAGGTACCTAACTCAAATGTAGCCAAATCAATTTCCAAGGTTTGTAAAAGACAGATGCAAAAACTTGAAACACTGGGAAAAGAAAGTGAAAACGAAATGAAACTTAAACTAACTGAAGTGCTAAAAATTACACACTCATTTTTACACACTTACCACACATTTACATTTTAACCATACCAAAGGAAATAGCAGCCAACTTTAACCATACTAATAATAATATTATAAAAGCGAAAGTAACTCAATCTCCGTCCGTTTGTTTGTTACCTTTTTACCTCTAAACCGCTGAATCAAGTTTCATGAATTTAATAATATCTATAGATTTTGATGAAGGT
The DNA here is from genome assembly GCA_950371165.1 of Lacanobia oleracea. Classification (NCBI taxonomy): domain Eukaryota; kingdom Metazoa; phylum Arthropoda; class Insecta; order Lepidoptera; family Noctuidae; genus Lacanobia; species Lacanobia oleracea. The sequence goes on from OX493389.1 coordinate 3,957,891, forward strand.
CTTTTTGCTGTTTGTTTTTTCTAGCATGTATTGTATGATATATATTAAAACTATTTTAGTCTTGTTATGTAGAGTATGATTTTGACACAATGTTTAAATTATTTATGAAAAACTGAAAATAAATAATTAGTTAAAACTAACCTAGCCAAGTGCGAGCCGGACCCTCATACGAAGGATTCTGTACCATAAACCAAAAAGAAACACGTTTCTTATATGGGGCTCCCATATAAGAAACGTGTTTTTTTCGGTTTATTAATTTTCAATTTAATTTTTATAATTTCTTGTTCTGTAACAAGAATAATTTATAAAAATGCCGCTGCCGCTGTCGGTAGTAGAATAGAAATACACATCCTATGAACATTTCAACTATCTACTTATTACGGTTCTTGAGATACAGCCCGCTGTCAGACAGACTGACGAAGAGACGCACGGATAGCGGAGGCTTAGTAATAGGGTTCCGTTGGGGTACGGAACCCTAAAAAGTACATTCCTTTGTTGATTTGAAGTTGATCATGTTCGACTTTCACGCAGGCGAAGCATTGGCAGAAGCTAGTTCAAGTACAAAATGTTCGAGTCACTGCAACTCCGTTAGGTTGTGTGCATAGCGGGCTAGCGGTAGTTATGTTGGTCAGTGGGTTTGTTCCCGTTCGATGCAATTAAACGATTTGCCGTGCAGCCGTGAATTTCGCATTAATGTGACGTTTTCTCTTTAATGTACGTGTTTTAGCGGACTTTAGTTTTGATTTGTCATGTTATTATGTAGAGCTTGAAGGCAGGTTTAATACGGTCAGCTGAAGAACTGCTTTATAATCAGCATATAGTTGGTACGCCTAATAGGGATGTTTCCTGTGAAAAAAAATATATGCCAAATTTCTTGTGCCAATCCCCACGTTCCTGTGCCAGCCTCATCCAGGTTCTGCCTGCGATGGCAACAATGTCATCCGTCTATCTCGCCGCCAGCCGACTATAACTCCTTCTGCCAGTCCTCGGACGCCACTCGGTCACTGCCTTACTCCACCTATCATCACCGCGAATTGCCACGTGTCCTGCCCAGCTCCGTTCGGCAACTCGTTCGCCGATGTCGAAAATCTTCGTACGTTTTCGGATCTCGACGTTTGGAACTCGATCTATTAGACGTATGGAATGTTCCCATGGCTTTTTGTGCAACTCTCAGTCTGTACATCGCCTACAGCGTATAGTAGTAAGATCTATGACCAACATTATCTAACCCACTTGACTCATCTGCCTAGCCTTTTCCCAATTTTATTGGGGTCGGCTTCCAGTCAAACCTGATTCAGCTGAATACCTAACCCACTTGACTATGAGCAAATAATAGTCAAGTGGGTTAGACAATGTTGGTCACAGACAACTAGACATAAGTCTAGTAACTCCGTCGTAATACCTATACTGTGTACTATACAAAATGCTAAATATCATCAGCCGGGACCAACGGCTTAACGTGCTTTCCGAGGCACGGAGGAAACTCGGTATGTTAAGATGGTCACCCATCCACAGACCAACCTTGGCAAGCGTTGCTTAACCTTTAAGATCAACCCGTGCGGCTGTTATTATTTAGCCACGAGCTCCTCATTATTTAGCCACGAGCTCCTCCTCAGAATAGAGATAGCATACTCTTTATTATATGCACCATATAAGATACAGAAAAGATAGATGAAGAAAACATTACATAGGGTGGCACAATGGGCTGCTTTATCGTTATAAGCAAACTTTTCAAGACAAACTTTGGATGGATTTTAAACAGAAAAAGCAGACACATGGCAGGCGGCAGTGCTGCAGGTAGTCTATAAAGTGATATTTATATACAGTAAATACATAATATATATGAATAAACCATGGAACAAAAAGTAAAGAACCCCAGTGAAAACGATTAAAAAGAAAGGTAGTGATTTTTGTCCATTTTTGGGGTTCCGTACCTCAAACTGAAAAACGAAACCCGTATGGGATCTGTCCTTCTGTCTGTCAAGATCCTTTATCTAGGAAATGCGTGGAGGTATCGAGTTGAGTTATAACCATAAACTCAGGCCTACGGTCCTTTGAAACTGTGAAAAATTAAACATCTAAATTAACGTAAAAAAAAGATACGGCCGTTTACGCCGCAGATAACGTTATTTCGACACTCTCAAGGGAATCAAAATTTATATGTATTTCCCGTTGACATAGAACTATGAAATTTGGCAAGTCGTAATACCGTCTTGTACTACAGATATAGGGAAAAGACTGAAAACTATACATTTGTAATTAGATCATAAAAAGTATAGTTTTTATTTAAAGTGTCATACGTACGTACCTACCTAAAAGGTACGGAACCCTCGGTGGGCGAGTCCGACTCGCACTTGGCCGGCTTTTTGTTTTTCTAAAGTGGAAGTGAGATTACCTTCTAACCTACCACGTACCAGTAGTCGTTTTCCCCCATTTTCTTTATCAAGGTTTCTCCGCAGCAAAAAGAAACTTTTTACGCACGATATAAAGCAAGTTTTATGAGTAAACTTATGCATCTTAGTTTTACCGTAACAGAGAAAACGTAATTTATTTTTTATGAGATTCGATACACACGGAAGTAAGTGTGGAAAGTTTTATAAACTGAGGAAAGAGTCATGGAAAAAAGAGGATCCGTCTTGGGATAATTTCCAGAACCCTAAATGAAGTTGGCGAATGAAAAAAGCCAGAACCCAGGAGCCAGTACAGGAGGAATAATAGATCTAGCCCCGATTTATGAAAGAAATGACCAACTCATCACAAATTAAAAAGTCAAGTGAGGTGATAGGCTAAAAATTCATTCAATCACAGTGAGCTACGCATTTGACCATGTTTCCAATAATTTTGGTTTCAAGAAACTATAGGCACACTCAAACACAAAAAAGACACAAAAGTGTATGTTCTTTTAGAATAAATAAAGAATCTTTAAACCCAAAGTCACAGATTCAAAATACCTGTCAAAAATTCCAAGATGGCGGTGCGACCGTGGCGCGAAAAGAGCTTCCAATTTCAAAATCCTGTTCCTATTGCACCGTCTTTTATTTACTTACCATACCTTGTTTGCCCACTGTTCGAAGAGTCAACCGTATCCTAAAATAACAAGAAACATGATTTAAAAAATACAACATAAATTATGAGAAAATGACAATGAAACTGCTGCGAATCCGATTTACTTGAATCTACCGTGACGCGATTTAAAAAAGTCGGCTTTTTAGCAAAAACTGTCTATGAATAAAAGAAAATTGTTGCTTTTTTTCTATGTTTAATATGGTAAGGACATAAAGAATGTTGATATATTTATTGTAAAGCCGTATCATATTGACAAAAGGTGACAAAACGGTCTTGGAGATTCTTGTTAATACTTTGAAAGGTGATGATAACTTTGCATGGATAAGTGAGGAATAAAGCGGTAATCCTGGATTCTCTATCTAACTTTTTTAAAAGACTTCTACTTTCTGTGTAATTCCTTATGAATGTGGAGGTCTAGCGCTTGACAATATGACTCGCAAGTATTGTAACAAGAAAAACGATTATATTATCACCGTACATTATGAACTTTCCGAAAGTCTTTATCGTTGATATAACAAATTAATTTTCCTTATATTTATTTTTATATTGTGTGTTTGCCAAATATGCATGCTTTCTTTCTTTTTATTTCTTTGTTTAGCTCTAGATCGTCAGTTAGCCAGAAACCATGGAAGTTATTTCTTTTGTAATTGGCAAGCTTTACAGAAATGTGATTTGGTAAATTAAAAAAAAAAAACACTTTCGACCATCGACATACCTAGCTATAGGATGTTACTTTTTCTTGAACCTAATGTTTGTTTTTTTAATCCCGGAGACTAAATTGACAAGATCAAATGTCAAAACTGATTAAAATGCTATTTGTTATTTATAGTCCGGTCAAATTGGACCAAAAAATAGGAGTGAAGGTAGAGTAATTCGCACCCAGCTTTAACGATTCAAAAAGTCAAAAAGCTGACGTGTGCATATTATGACTTTTTTATATTTTTTTTTATTCCAACTTTTTTAACTGTTATATCTCAGAAACGGTGGCTCTTAGGAAAAAAGTATCTAGACATTTTTACAGATAATTATCTGATCTACAATATTGTCACAACTAATTTTATGATAAAACTTACCGTTTTGCTGAAAATCGCTTTTGTTACTTTTAACCCCGAGTATTTCTTTATCCAGGTATCGGATCGATGAGTATTTTTTTTATTTAATTTATGATAGTGTTTTGAACAATCCTACCAATTTTGAGCTGGGTGCGAATTACTGTAACCTCGGATGTCTAAATTGACCGGACTACTATGCTAGTTTGCCATTTGCACTTGTCAATTTAGTCTCCGGGATTTAAAAACAGACCAATTACGAGTAAGTTGATATACGCTGCTCATTTCTTAACAAAGTAGAAAAGATTCATTAATCAAGAACACATGCCAAACGATAATTAACCCTTTAAATATTTATTGATTTCTTTTCAACCACAAATCAGCGTACCAAACACAAAGGGTTAAAAAAAATTTGAATGAATAAGTTTTCAAATAAAAACAAAATGTATGTTATTTCTTACGGCTGTCAAGTGTAGTAAAATAAAACAGTTTGTCAGTGAAACAAATTAGTGCAAGAACGTTAAAGTATTTATAATGTCAAGAGATCGACTCGTGCGCAAGTTACGCACCTGCTGTTCGATAACAAGGTGGTTCTCAAAGTGGTGGGCTTTTTAAGTAAAATAAAGTTATTTTTTACATAATTAGGATTTTGATATATTATGTAAATAATAGATCTCATTCCAAATTATCAAAAAAGGTTAGTTTTATTTAAAAAAAACTGGCCAAGTGCGAGTCGGACTCGAGTGCAGAGTGTTCCGAACGAATTTCTTTTTTTAACATGTTATTTTAACACTATGGAATTCTTATAGATTTTCCTGAAATCTATATGTAAATATCTATTTATCACCATTTTTTTCAAAATTTTAGGTTCAATAGTTTCAGAGATAAGGGGGGGAATGGTCATTTATTGTTTAATTTCTTGAATAACTTCAAAACCATTTATTTTAAAATTATGAAAAAAAAATAATTAAAACCCTCACAGTAAGCCCTTTCATTTTTTATGCCACAACAAAATATTGTTCAAAAAACTTTATTTTTAATTTTTTTAGTTTGACCATCATACTAAAAATTTAATGATTTACGTAACGCTTGGGTCACAGAAGTCTATATGTGTACCAAATTACAACAGAATCGATCCAGTGGATCCGGAGAAAATTGGCTGTGATGATAAACGGACAGACAGACCGATATACAGACGGACGGACAGACAGGCAGACACCCGAGTGATCCTATAAGGGTTCCGTTTTGGTTCAGAACCCTAAAAATTAGAGACGAAATTGTTTTCTTTGAATATAAATTTCTTCTACTGTTAGACATATATCTATAGTCTCTATAGTCTGTTTTTTAATCTCGGAGACTAAATTGACAAGTGCAAATGTCAAAACGGACTTAAATTTTATTCTATATATCTATGCCAGTTTGCCATTTGCACTTGTCAAGTTTTGGTGTCCGGGATTAAAAAAGAACAAACTATAGACAAAGTGACAGTGTATAAGCAAAAAGATGATCAAGTCTGCAATATCTGAATGTATTTATGTCATATCTTTTTCGACTTTTTAAGTAGCGTGAGCGCTGATAGGTTGTATTATTGTCTAAATTTTACTTATTTCACCAGCATACCTTTCTTCTTGCTAATACAATAAAAAATCTTTGAGAGCCACCCCTTCACACTTATTCACTAATATTTATACTGCGAGTCCGTATATTTTACGTACTCCTAATTATACGGCGCAGACAGGTGTGTAAGGTCCTTAATGTCTCCTACGTTGGTTGTAGTGTTTCCAACATTCTCTAGTGTTATTATGTGTTGCCTTGTTAATTTAAAGTTGTCAATTATTAAAAACATGTTAAGTTTTTTCAATCTGTTGAAAAAATATGTTTGTTCATCTCTATTAAGCTCATGTTGAATACCTTCTACATTTTAAATTACAATCTTCATTCATCATCATCTGTCTAGCCCAACTATATTGGGGTCGGCTTTCAGTCAAACCAGATTCAGCTGAATACCAGTGTTTTACGTGGAGCGGCTGCCTACCAGACCTCCGCAACCCATTATCTGGGTAACACGGTATTTCTTGGCAAGACTGGAGTCAGACTTACTGGCTTCTGACAATCCGTAACGACTGCCAAAGATCTACAAATGACAGCCGGGACCAACAGCTTAACGTGCTTTCCGAGGCACGGAGGAAACTCGGTATGTTAAGATGGTCACCCATCCACAGACCAACCATGGCAAGCGTTGCTTAACTTTTAAGATCGACCCGTGCGGCTGTTATTATTTAGCAACAATCTTCATTATCTCAGTGAAAAAACGTCCACAGCCGACCTGAGACCAATAATATCTTTCCAGTTTTAGCTAATTACGTGACCTACCTCATATCTCCAGAATAATTGAGTATCAATATCATCATGATCTTCATGAGGAGCTCGTGGCTGAGGAGCTCGCGACTGAGGAGCTCGTGGTTTCAGTAAACTGGAAGCCGATCCCAATATAGTTGGGAAAAAGGCTAGGCAGATGATGAATATCATCATGATCTTTCAGTTGAAAAAGATTCACATTAGACCATCTGGGTCTTCCCCAAAGCAACGCCAAATTGGCTGGTCCCTTGCTTCTTGAGTCTAGCCAATCTCCAAAATCTATTCTAGATACTCAGTAAAATTGAGTATCAAATTCATGATCATCATTAAGGCGATTCACGTCTACTGCTGGACATAGACCAAGTACCGTCCAATCGACTGGTCTTGTGCTTGTCGCACACTACAGTTTCCCTAAGTCTTCAGACCAATTAAGTATCAAATTGCTTAGTACTAAATCAATTTGTCAATTTAATACCAATAGAATATCTCAACTTCTGAATAGAACGTTATGGCAACAGATCTTGATGCTGATAGATAATATTATTTAGATATGTATCACAAGTCGTAGCTAAAGCTGTCACAATCTACAACTAACAGTTTAGCCGGTATCAGTTTCTGAATAGTTTCATGGTTGGTGAATAGTTTTTCAGTCTGTTGGGGATACTTCACTAAAGCTGAAGAAAATACTTTACGTAGTAATTATAGACTAAAAAATATAAATTTTCGACACTGTGTGATCAGAAAGCTGACTCGTTTTTGACCAAAGAATGAGCATTGCTTTACAGCGTGGTATTGCTGCTAGTCTTCTGGGATGATAGTTGAAGATTTTCGAAAGTCATTACGGATACGACGGTTTTCTCCTCCAATATTGGATCGATATAAGAGATATTTCACAAATTGAATAAGTAGGACATATACTGTGCCCCTATGTTTTCCTTCTTGATTAATTATTAACGGTTTAAGCACCAGAACTCTTACAAAATGCTCATAATTGTCCGATAAATCTCTGTCAAAAGAGCCCTAGTGTACAAATTTGGCAACCATTCATCAAAAAAGGAAAACATAAAGTCACAGTAAAAACACTTCTTATTCAGTTTGTGAAATATCTCTTAAATCGGTCCAATATTGGAGGAGAAAACAGTCGAGTGCCAAACCTCTAATTGTGACTTTTTACATACAAAGCATTTCCTCTTAAGGCCTTTCTGTTGTAACGGTAATCCAGCACAGCCCTCTCCCTGATTCGGCCACAGAACCCCTCGGCATTAGTTCCGTTCTCATTTAACAGGTCCCTCCATATCGTGATCTATCCGTTGTAAATTAAATTAAGAGATTATTATCTCACTTGATTTACGTGCTGACACCTGTCGCCAATATGGCGCCTGTTGCTGTTATTATAACAGACGCTGATAGATTTGTGGGAGGGATTTTATCTAGTAGCCTAGGCCACATATTTCTGTCCGTTCCTACTTAGGCGGACCGTCGGTTTTCTCGGTAGGTAGGAACGAGCCTTGAAGGTCACCTTTATTAAAATGGCATTTTGGGGATGAGAATTTGGCGAAGGCGACAATTAGCTCTATATAGGGTGACTAGTTGACTTGCGCAACTTCGTCTGCTCCACTCCTATTGGATTTAGCGTGATGATATATATATAGCCTATAGCCTTCCTCGATGAATGGGCTATCTAACACTGAAATAATTTTTCAAATTGGACCAGTAGTTTCTGAGATTAGCGCGTTCAAGCAAACAAACTCTTCAGCTTTATATATTAGTGTAGATTGGACAAGACGACGACTTCAACGCTTGCCAAGGTTGGTCTGTGGATGGGTGACCATCTTAACATACCGAGTTTCCTCCGTGCCTCGGAAAGCACGTTAAGCCGTTGGTCCCGGCTGTCAATTGAAGATGTTTAGCAGTCGTTACGGATTGTTAGAAGCCAGTAAATCTGACTTCAGTCTTGCCAGGAAGTACAGTGTTACCCTGTATGGGTTGTGGAGGTCTGGTAGGCAGCTGTAAAACACTGGTGTTCAGCTAAATCCGGTTTGACTGGAAGCCGACCCTATAGTTGGGAAAAGGCAAAGCAGGTGAGGGTGATTGGACAAGACATAAGAGCTGATTAGCAATAGCTTAAGTCCAAATGATCGTACTTTAAAAATCGTTGAAATTCAACTTTCAATATACGAGTATCATCAAGCATCAATTTGTCGTCAAAAAATTTGATGAAAATTCGAAATTCTTCCTTGGGTAAAGAATGTCTGACATAAAAAATTCTCCGCTCTTGCAAGATGAAAAAGAAAAATATTGCAATACTTTCTGTTTGCATGTACGAGTATGTGTCTTGTTGCTACAACAACACTACAATACAGAAAGAAAAATATGCAAGTCATCCCTCGATCTTGGATCAATAATCTCTACCTTTCCAGGAATATATTTCGGGGTCTAACCTATAGCTCCACGCAGCAAGTTTACATCAAAAAACAACGCTTTGTAGCTGCAACACCCCCCTCCCCCTCTTATACCCTTACACGTCCAGTCACAAATTAAATTTTATCAACCACTTCGACTAATGGAATATGTACAAACCCCATAAGCCCTTACATTAGAGCAATAATTTCGGTAAAGTGCAGCAAATTGGTTGTTTTCTCACGTTGTCACGTTAATTAGGAGACACCTGCGCTCGCGCAGCCGTGACGTCATTGCTTACGTCACTGATAGCGGATTTTATGGGGGTGGGGTGGGCAGAGTTAGATGGGTGTGAGTACAATGTTAGATAGTGGAATTGTACAATGTAACTGTCGCCACTTAATTTGAAGGCCAAGTTCGTTAGTGGTCCGTGTTGTTCAGAATTTTAAAATAAATTTTGGCAATATTTTTTTTGAAGGTTTTATATTCAGCTGGGTTATTTTCGTTTGGTCTCTAGAAAGTGGTAAAGCAGCTTGTTTGGTAATAGTATATTTTGGTACATCTGGGTTTTTTTTTTCTTTATTTATTTAGGAACATTTAAAATAGCAAAGCGTATGTCAGTCCCATCGTACCCTAATACAAATTAGTCATATCTGGGCCATGAACCTAAACAGACTCTTCGCAACATCGCTATTTGGATGAGCCAAGATTTTATTGAAGGTGCCTACGTCAAGTCTGTTCAACCTCAAGGTCCTAAACAAATTATTTCTCTCAGACTCATACCGGACACAGTCCATCAATAAGTGGTGTAAGTCTTCAACAACTCCACACTCCACACAGTTAGGAGAGTTACATCTGGGTTAACTTTGCCATTGCAGCCTAAGTGGAATAGACGAGTGGGGGGCTTCTCTCTGAGCTCGAAACCCTGAAGTCCGTAGTTTCAGCCAAGTTGCGGGCGTTTTCTACTCCGTATCACCTACGGACTTTCAAATCGTGTTGTCATTCATTCTTAGTGGTTAGGTGATACGGGGTAGAAAACGTCCACAACTAAGCCCGAAACTAAGGACTTCGGGCTAGGGCAGCCTCCCTGAGCAGAAAGCGACGCCGCTATAGAGCCGAGAAACTAAGCTCAGAAAAGATTTGCCTATACTCATCGGTAGGAGACTTTGGGCTGTGATCGATAATGACAGTGACGATTCTGAAAAGCCAAAAATTTACTTAAATCAACTGGGTTTATATGTTTTTTTTTCTTTGACAACTGAACCGATCACGACTGTTCTGCCAGCGTCATGTTCTGCGGGTCTTAAAAGGCCACTTTAGCAGAATCATAATGTTAACCACACAACAATCTGTCATTTTAATTTTTATCTCTAACGCATTAGATTCAAAGTTGGTTGGGAATATTTGACAGTGACAGGTAGCGCGATGTGCTTTCTGATTCTGCTAAAGTGGCCGTTTTAGACCCGCTGATAATGTTATTAAACTAACTTAAGCCAACTAGACTTTATATTCTGACAATTAATAAAAATAATTGTTGGTTCCCCTCAGCACTCATGATTTGAACACACAAAAACAGTAAACCATAAGTTCGTATTGGCATCGCAAAAACGCGTGAACAGTGAACTGTCACCGCGGGTCTAAAGTGCCCACAGACTCAATCAAATGTAGTGATTGGACACTTTTGAACATGACCTCTATTCTCCAAATTCCAAAAGTATTTCGAACCCTATTTCAATACATTAAGGATGATTATTGTATAATTTTGGAAATGTATAGATTTTTGGCAACAGTATTGATTGCCGTCCCCAGTGGATTGCAGTTGACAGATGATTGTGTTTAAAGAATAGTTTATTAAGTGTGTGTCGAATTTGACACTAGCAATAGTGTTGAATATTACTCTTGGTTGTCTATAGAAAATATATTGTCTGTATTTTATGCTTGGAAACTTACGAGTATTGTTTGGAGTGTAGAAAGCAAGAATGACTTTGCAAACTTAGTGTGATCTATTTTCTATGCTTATAATTATGTTTAGGTGTCCAAGATGGCAAAGTCATGTTTTTAAAAGTTTTCAAGTGCATTGTGGGGTCAGCTTTGGATCTTAGTTTACTAGGTCACTTGAGAAAATAAAAGTCACCCAAGGTCAAGACACAGATTTTAAGAAGAGAGAAACTCGCATTAAAAAGAGCTTTACCGTATATTTAAAATCTTTCGAACACTAATTTTTTTCGCATGGCAAAAGATGATTCCAAAATGTCATGTATCGAAGTCATTGGAATCAGGGGGGCCCGAAGTCCGTTTTTTGGGCTTAATTTTGGGCGTAGGTATTCTACTCAGTATCACCTAACGAATAAGAATTAATAACAACACGATTTGATAATTAGGTACTGTCTAATCGTGTTGTCATTCATTTCGGGTTCGGGACTGATCAGAATAGTCTGTAGAGGATACCGAGGAGAATACGTTTATATTCAAGTAGTGGTATAGACAGAATAAGCACGAAAGTTATAAAATGTATTCAAAATTTAATATCAAAAAAATTGGCAAATTGTTTCAATAAACTTCTAACTGACGGGGTATTTCCGGACACTCTAAAGATAGCGAAGGTGACACCGATCTATAAAGCAGGGCTTAAAACCGATCCTGGAAATTATCGCCCGATCTCTGTACTTCCAATAATATCAAAAATCATAGAGAAAATAATACATACTCGTCTGTTAGATAAAATTTTTGGAATCCAAGTAGGATTCCAAAAATTTTATATCGGAGCGCCAATATGGTTTTAGAGCAAAAAATAATACCACTGCGGCAACTATTGATCTATTAACAAAAATCAGAGATAATATAGATAAGAAAAATATTGTTGTTGGTGTTTTTATTGATTTGAAAAAAGCTTTCGATACCGTAAGTCACAAACTGCTATTACTGAAACTAGAAAACGTTGGAATTAAAGGAAAAGCGCTTAAAATGATCAAATCCTACCTAACAAATAGATTCCAAATAGTCAAGATAGATAATGGTGAAAGTAAAGCTTTACCTATCACGTACGGAGTACCACAAGGATCCATATTAGGACCATTATTGTTTTTGATATACATCAATAGTATAGTAGAACTAGGGCTGCATGGTCATTTAACTTTATATGCAGATGACACATGCTTATTTTACTTTGGAACTAATGTTCAAGACGCTATTTCACGAGCCCAACAAGATTTGAATATTCTGTTTGAGTGGTTCCAACATAATTTGCTAACCATAAACATTTCGAAGACATGTTACATTATTTTTAAAGCCAAAAATAAAATAATTGCACAGCATGACCCTCTAACTATAGATAACATTCCATTGGAACAAAAAACTTACGAAAAATATCTAGGCCTTACAATTGAAAACTCCTTAACATGGAACAAACAAATTGACTACATTAGAAATAAAATTTCCTCACTTATTGGATCCCTCCGCAATATAAGCCAATGTATTCCCAAGAAACTACGTTTTAGCATTTACAATTCTCTTATTAAATCACATTTATTATATCTGATAGAAATTTGGGGTAGCGCCGGTAAAACTAAGCTACAGGAACTGCAAAGAATGCAAAACAAGATCATAAAAACATTGTTTCGCTACCCATACTATACACCAACTTACAAAATTTTTGAAGACACAAAATTAATGAATATAAAACAAATATACATGTATAACACCTGCATTTTGATCAGAAAGATTATAGATGGGACCATTCACACTACCATAACTTTTACCAAAAAGTGTCAAATTTCTACTCGCAGTCTTCGTCGACCTAGCTTACTTGTCCTACCAAGGACAAGAACAAACTATGCCAAAAAAAACATAACTTATGAAGGAGCACAAATTTATAATAACTTACCGTCTTATATAAAAAATATACGCTCTTTCAGCGGTTTTAAATCCCAAGTATCAAATTACATTTTAGGAACTCCTTGTTAACTTTGTAATCTTGCTAGTCAAGAAATAGAATGACCAATACGTGACCAATTATGTAATGCCAAATTTTTTAATTGTTTTGTATCGGTGACCTTAGAATAAGTTTATTAGATTATCTTGTATTCTCATGTAAGTGGCTTTTGTGTCTTTATGAGAATAAACTATTTAAACCTGAATACGCCCGCAACTAATCCCGAAACTATTATAAAGACTTCGGGCTTAGAGAGTAACCCTCCTGAAACTGCAGACAGCCTAGAAGACGACGTTGTATCAGCGATTCTGAAAAGTTTAAAACTATAATATCCCATTTTTTTTTTCCTGTTCCTCCGCTGTTCTTTTCTGATTAATTAACGAAACTAACGAAACTTACCGAACGAAACTACTACTACTTTATTACTTTAGTTTACTACTAGATACTATTACTTTAACGAAATTTCGTTGCAGGATCCAAGACAGTTGAATCGTTTCTCCGGGACTCGTCGGGCTTCATTGGCTCGGCGGTTTTCTGGTGGTCGCCACTGTCGCATTCTGGCTTTCAGGAGTTGCATGTTTCATGCCCCATAAAAAAAAAATATCCCATAATATAATTATGGAATTGACCACGAGATATTTCGGTAGCCGAGCGTGAGGTCCTGATGGGTTTGGAAGTTGATGGTGACTCGGAAAGCATGTAAAGCCGCTGGTCCAGAGCCTGATCTCTCCCTGGTCGTGTCGAATTGGCGTCCCAACAAACTATGACAGTAAAGAAACGGAGAGTGCGTATGTATTTTAGCGCACACCTGTGCAATAAACTAAGAAAGAATAAAAAATGTTTATTTGGATGTTTAATGGACTCGCACAGGACACATAAAAGTAAAATAAGTTTCAATTTCAATTCAATTTAATCAATAACGATTTTTACATCGTCTCTGAATTTCTATATCTAAATACAAATATAATAATTAATCATTCATGCAATCGATATTTAAATAATTACAAATCCGATTTAAATTAAAGTCAGAATATTAAAAAAAGAAATACAAAGTCATGTCAAGTCAATTCATAAAATAAAATAATATTTCCATTAAAATTCAATACAATTTAATTATAATTCATCAATAGAATATACACATTCGTTTAACAAGAACCGTTTAAGTTTATTTTGAAACCCACTTGAATATAGTAGACTTTTATTTCTGTTGGCAGTTTATTGAACATTTTTACTGACTTGTGGTAGGCACTATGCTTTGCAACGTTCAGGTGAGGCACTTGCTTCATCTGGAGATCTTTCCTTTTTGTACCCTCCCTTTTTGTCTTTCATCCTCAGTCTCATATTCAAAGATATATTTTGATAAGTAGGACCAAAATGTAGTAAAGTAAAACTAACCGTCATAAAAATATGTTTACACAGTTCAGCTACATCGTGAAATTAATCGAACATCTCGAGCATTTTTTTTTTTTTTTACGGATGGGAAGTCATCAAATGACTCCTCCCGCTCTGGGTGAAGCAAGAGGGAGTATCAGACTCTTACTGACTAAAACCCATCCGTGTTCCTCCTGGTGCCCTTTGCGTTCCAAGGCTACGGTATCTCTTTCGAACAGATTCCGTAGCCCCAGCAGGCACCTGCCCTAGCGGGCCCCGTCTTCCACACTGACATCTCTTTGAGGTGCGCTGGGATCGCAGCGCGCCGCCGACCTAGTTCTAATCAGACGGCGAGCCACCCACTGCTCGCCGTCCGCAGGCCCGCGCCTACGATGGCCGGGACCGTCCTGCGACTCCCGACGCCTGGGGCGTCTTCTTCTGTATCTCGTGCATACTTGGCTAATCATTGTTGAAATTGGCTACCGGTCGTTCATGTGCATTATTTTGGTATCGCCATAACGTTGTGAATCCTATAAATTTTGGACTTTTTTGGTAATCGTTACCTTTGAGGCGCTGATTGTGTTGTCATTTGAGTGTTTTTTTTTACTTTCCCCTTTTTGATGTCGTAGCTTTGCATACATTGCAAATATTTCAACTGAAGATTATCAATATCGTATCTAGGACTCGATAACGGTGAAAAAAAATCTCAATAAATCATCAAAACTATCAAAATTCAAACCGACGAACGATTACAATATAACAATATTATTATGTACCCAATAGACAACTGTTACAGTTTAAACCTTTTTTCTATAACTTCCGCACCTTTGAGGGTCTGACTATAAACTTTATTTTTATTGGTTTACGAACGATTTGAACAAATTAGATTATCTTTAGGATAACAGATGTTCCGGAACAGTTGTGTTTGATCTGTTCGATAGTTCAAACTTTGTTGGACGGTTGTAATCTGTTCAAATATTTAAACGGAGGTTTAATAAGGATTTAAGCGATTCTTGAAGTGTAGAGCGGATCTCTTTCAGTTTCTACGAGTAAAAGCTAGTATTTTGTTTGATTTTCGGGAAGCAGCGTGATATCTTTGAATCGTCGATCCCACAAATCCTTAAGACCAGGGTCTATAACCAGTGCGTCCTACACGTAATGACTTTCGGAGCCGATCGTGGACACTCACCATAGGTCTGGTCTAGAAATTCAAGATCGCTCAGCGTGCGATGGAGAGAGCAATATTCGGAGTTTCTTTGGGTGCTTTTCAACGGAACTATATTACGAAACCTCCGTTGTCCGTCCGTCTGTAATAGGTAGACAGTTGTAAATTTTATAGTTTGTATTTCTACAACAAATAACAAAGCCTAAATTAAATTAATAATTTAAGGATTCCCACAAGAAACGTGCATTTTTTGCTTTATGGTACTCGCACTTGGTTGTTTTTCTTTTTTAAGGAATATTCTCGTTAATGTAGTACTATCACCATCATCATCATAACAGCCCAAAGATGCCCACTGCTGGACAAAGACCTCTCCCAAAGGGGGGGGGCATAATTACCACGCTTGGCAGGCGTATTGCGTTTTACAGAGAACGCTGCTGCCCATTCTCTGGTGAGTCCCTTGGTCGCCTCTTACGACACCCACGGGAAGTTATGGTATGGTATTATTCTTTTACGGCATCATACGGCACCGGCCGACACCATACAGCGACTAGTACTATAAAACCAATTGAACTAGCAACCAATATCACTCAGAAGCTGTATCGCCTCCTTAGAGTACTTGCCATAAATAATGACCCATCAATCTGATCCAACCGCCGTACTTAACCCGTCGTTTACGACCTGTAACTCCGTTCTCCCGTTGGGTTTTACGGGTTAAGGCTTCTGATCGGACCGATGTGTGGCTCTATTTATTGGCTCGGAGTGTAATAAAGAAACAGTGTGATCAGTTGATGATAATGACTATTATCCTAATATATAAAACTAGTTGACCCGCGCAACTTCGTTTGCGTCAAAATTTTCATTACTGCTCCACTCCTATTTATCTTAGCGTAATGGTATATAGCCTATAGCCTTCCTCGATAAATGGGCTATCTAAAACTGAAATAATTTTTCAAATCGGACCAGTAGTTCCTGAGATTAGCGCGTTCAGGCGAAGTTGCGCGGGTCAACTAGTTATTGAATATGCATGCTTGCTTCTGAATAAACTTGTGTGGTTGAGGTTTACTGGCTACGGCTTCTGATCAACCCGATGTGTGGCACTATTTATTGGCTCCGAGTGTAATAAAGAAGCAAAATGATCAGTTGATTTTAATGAATCTTATATTAATGTTATGCTTGCTTCTGTGCAGTAAGTTATCGAGCTTAGAGAGGCAATTAGAGGCTCAATTCTATTTAGTTCCAGTTTGCAGGCTCAGTTTGGATCAAAAATAATAGATAGTCGATTGTGACTAATCGATAAAGATGTAGGTTTCTCAATGTTGCTATAAAGAGCCTCTAGACAAAGTAACATTCTGTCAGCGATAATGACGGTCAAAGACACCAAAGTGAAGGCAGTGTGTGGAGACTTGATTCTATTGGAACACTACTGAATTATTTGATGTCTAAAGTCCTATTAATTTGCACACCATCAGGTAATAATACAGTTTATCCATCCATTATTTGTAACATCTTTATCGACCTGTATAATGCACATAAAATACTACTCTGTCAAGAAAGTACCGGGAAAAGACCAATAATACACAAAATGTCTGTTATTCATCCAAATTTATTTTATCACCTTCAAAGTATGCTCCTTTAGAAACGATACACTTGCGCCAACGAATAATCCATTCATCAAAACATTTTTTAAACGCTGCTTCCGGAATTGAGTTCAGTTCTCGCCGCGAATTCTCCTTTATGTCTTCTATCGATTGAAAACGGGAGCCACGAAGTGGTAATTTGAGTTTAGGAAAAAGAAAAAAGTCAGCAGGAGCCATATCTGGTGAATATGGTGGTTGCTGGATGGTATTTGTTGAGTGTTTGGTTAAAAATTCGTTCGCAATGATAGCCTTCTGCGAAGGCGCATTGTCGTGGTGCAAAATCCAAGAATTTTCTTTCCACAAATCTGGCCTTTTTCGTCGAATTTGCTCTCTTAAACGCCGCATAACGCTCAAATAATATTCTTTATTTACCGTTAGACCTTCCGGTAAGAATTCAGAGTGCACAACACCGCGATAGTCAAAGAAAATAGTCAACATGACTTTGACTTTTGATCGACTTTGGCGTGGTTTTTTCGGTTTCGGTTCAGTTGGAAGGCGCCACTCCGAAGCTTGTTGACTAGTTTGCATGTCAAACTCGTAAACCCACGTCTCGTCACCAGTAACAATGCGTTTCATGAATGTTGGGTCCGAACTGACTCGTTCTAGCATGTCCTCAGCGACTTTCATGCGATTGAGTTTTTGGAGAAAATTCAGATCTTTTGGGACTAGCCGAGCAGCAACATGTTTCATACCCAAATGATTAGTTAAAATGGTACGGATCGACTCGTGAGATACAGAAAGTTCGGCGGCTATCTCTCTCAGAGTTGAATGGGGATTTCAGTCACTATTTCCTTCACTTTTGCGATGTTAACTTCAGTTGCAGACGTTGACGGCCTACCAGAGCGAGGCAAATCTTCCATCACATCTCGACCGCTTTTGAACGCTTTGAACCACTCATAAGCACGAGTTTTTGATAAAGTCGATTCACCGTAAGCCTTCTGTAACATTTTCAGTGATTCCGAACATGAAATTCCATTGGCGATGCAAAATTTAAGACAAACTTTGTTCGATATTTTTGTCCATTATGAAATTCGCAATACACACTATATATGATATTACTAAAACCAGCACTGTATTTAATATAAATAACAGATGCAACTCAAACTCCGCGCCAAAATGGAAAACAGTTGTGCCAATCTAACAACTACAAAAAAAACAAAAATTTGAATTTGGAACCGTAAACAAATCATCCATTCCCGATACTTTTTTGACTGAATGTAGTTGATTTGAGATGATTTGATTTGGAGTGTCATCCGTGTTCCTCGAATGCCCTTTGCGTTTCAGGGCGCGGTAACTCTTTCAAACGATTCCATAACCCTGGCCGATACTGGCCCTAGCGGGACCTATCCATTATGCTGATATCTTTTTGAGGCGCGCGTGGAGCTCAACGGACCATCGATCCGGGCCTGATTGTTATCGGACAGCGAGTTGTCCATCGCTCGCCTTCCGCAGGCCCACGTCTTCTTCTGCCGCAGTTGGGGCGTAAGGTTTGTTCCTCACGGGTCTCACCTCTTCTGCTTGTATTACTCTCGCTCCAGACCATGGATTGAATCAGGGCCAGTTGCGAGAGGTAGCCGCCGTCGTCAATCGCCTTTATGAGGACACGGAGCAAGTAGAGCAGACCTCCACCGAGTCTTCCGGGCGATCCATACAGTGGTGACACCCGAACGTGTCCTGCTGCAGAACCCAAAACAGGCACCTCCCGAAACAACAGTGTCCGGTGAGGACCTACGTCAGACTGAAGACGAGGATGCATCCCCAGCCACTCCTCAAAGAGGGGACTTATTGCCACGGTAATGGCGTACACAGCGCTGGTTTGTGACAGTCGCTCTCTCCATACTGCTATGAGTTCTTACCGGTGCTTTATCCGCTGTGATGCGATTTGCAATTTTCCCCCTTTTCACCCGCTTGAATTCCTTCTTATTGCTGACTTACGCCATAAAAGGAAGCCGTATGAAAAAAATTATCCGAAAGACGTCCAGTCCAGGTCGCATCTAGCAAATTTCCACGGCTTTCACGAGGTCATTGAGTATCCGATGGGTCTATGAATCCCCATTTCACCAGATTGTGTTTGCAGGTAGCCTACCTGGCTGCGGACTTCGTTCGAAAGAGGCACCGTACCCTGGAACGGGCACGCAAAGGGCACTAGGAGGAACACGGATGGGTTTTAGTCAGTAAAAGTCCGACACTCTCTCCTGCTTTACCCAGAGCGGGAGGAGTAATTTGATGACTTCCCATCCTAATAAAAAAAAAAAGGTGGCCTACCTGGGTACACAACTTCCTGAATGCGGTGCTCCTTTTCAGAACATGAGCCACACGTCGGACTGCCTAAAGTTCTCATGCACCTGTACTTTGGGGGACTCAATGCCACCGACGCTGCATTTGACGTAGCTACCCACTGGGCCCAAAAAATGTAAATAGTTTACCATCGAATCTAATACGGCGTTCCAGCCGTTTTAGAACCCAATGGCTTGGCACGAGGCGATGGCAAAAGACCGGACGGCATGTCCTTGTTTCCTTGGAAGATGAGTAGGCCTTTAGTGTGGGATGCAACCTGTGTCGATACTCTTGCGTCATCCCATCTTCCTAGTTCATCGTGTTGTGCTGGCGCTGCCGCTGCGGCTGCGGAAAACCTCAAGCGGCGGAAACATGGTAACCTTATTGGTAATTATATTTTCGAGCCGGTTGGGGTTGAAACCCTCGGGCCGTGGGGCCCTTGTGCTCACAGCCTTTTCAAAGAAATTTCGAAACGGCTGGTTGACTCTTCCCGTGACCCAAGGGCTGGCTTTTACTTTGGGCAAAGATTAAGCATTGCCATACAACGTGGCAATGCCGCCAGTCTCTTGGGCACATTACCAGCTGACAGCGTTGAGGATGAATTTTTTGATGCTATATTTTAGTTTGTTTTTTGTTTAGTGTATTTGTTAGTTTTAGTCAAAGATGATAATAGGATGATAATACATATTATCGAATCTAAAAGAAGAAGTAGACGAGATCATCGGAAAACATTCTGGGAGGCCTTACAACGTTGCGTCTTCCGTTAACAGTAACAACACTCGAAGTGACTATTTTAATGATCATAATCATTAACTGCATTAATTAACGACCCCCGAAACATTGAACTGTCGTCCAAACCCCTTCTATTGACGCCTCAGGCGAGAAAACAAACACAATACCTACACGTGTCGAAAATTTAACACAAAATAACTGAATGCGTGTTCATTACATTACACGTCAGTTGCCATTGTCTGCACTAGTGCGTATTGTCCGGCATTATCGCACGCTGGGCACAGCGGGGCGGGGTCTCCCACACCCAGGAACAGACAAAGGGTTGACAGAAATGAACGAACGAATATGTGCATAGCAGATTTTATAATTGGATAGTTTAATTATGAGTTCGATTGTTCGAGTTTGTATGGGATAAAGGTGTTACGTTGGTAGTGTTGGAGGTGGGCTATAGTAACGTTTTGGTTTGTTTGAGTTGGGAGGATAGTTCAATGAACTTCCGTTTAAGGCTGTTCTCTCAAGAACTGCTTAAAACAGCGTGCAGATGAAGCAACTTTTCGTCCACACTAACAGAGAAATTACATCTGAAAAAAAAATAATTAGTAATCTACATGATATGATACGTAATTTGGTTAAGCCAGAATGTATCTATCGGTATTTACTGCTCTGCAATACCAACGAAAATGATTTGGTTTTGTTACTTTTTAAAAAACATGTATTATTTTTATTATAAAAAATAAAAATGCGGGTAGCGGACTGGTGCGTAAAGGGGTAGTGAGCTCCGTTTATATGCACAAGGTCATTGGCATGTATATAAGCCTTAAACTACGAGTAGATATATCTTGCGTTGTTTTTGGTTCACATGAATCCCGATTATTATATATTTCGTCCAAACTTGAAAAGGCTTCAATTCGAACATTTAATCTTTTAATTCTTTTATGCCCAAAATATGCAGCTAACTAAAGTGGCCTATGCGTTGCCACCAGCGATGCCGTGGAAGTAATGTCATGCCAGCGATATAAAGAAGAAGAAAAAGTGTAGGTTTCAACTGCTCCACAGCTATACATCAAGAGTTACGGAAAAAGGATGAAACCAAGTCTCTTTCATAGATTCGGTATTTAGACTGTTATGCACCAATAGGATAGCTCAATTGTTTTTATTTTGCAATGAACCTACATTTTCCTACATAGACCCCCTTTTGGAGCCGCAAACACCCCCTTTTGGAGAAGGCCTATGTCCAGCAGTGGATGTCTCTCGGCTGATTTGATGATGATGATGATGATGATATCAAGTCGAGGAGCTTGTGGCTAAAGAATAACAGCCGCACAGATCGATCTTCAAGGTTAAGCAACGCTTGCCAAGGTTGATCTGTGGATGGGTGACCATCCTAACATACCGAGTTTCCTGCGTGCCTTGGAAAGCACGTTAAGCTGTTGGTCCCGGCTGTCATTTGTAGAATTTTGGCAGTCGTTACGGATTGTCAGAAGCCAGTAAATCTGACTCCAGTCTTGCCAAGAAATAGGTACCGTGTTACCCATTTTTGTGGAGGTCTGGTAGGCAGCCGCTTCACGTAAAATACTGGTATTCAGCTGAATCCGGTTTGACTGGAAACCGACCCCAATATAGTTGGGAAAAGGCTAGGCAGATGATGATGATGATGAAATAAAATGTCTCCCCATAGAATAAAATAGAATTTTCTTAATCAAGTAACACGACTCAAACTGTTAGTAAAACTTACGACTATGTTAGGAAACACTGATAAAACAAAACAACACTACAAATAATGGCGGATCACTGCTGTGACGAAATGTTTATGTGAGAAATACAACTAAAGTTATAGATGCTCTACAACACTGTAAAAACACTGACATGGAAATGGGCTGGCCATGTGGAACGTATGGAAAATGATAGATGGACAAAAAAGATAACCACTTGGAAAGGGCCATTAGGAAAGAGAAAAAGAGGTAGATCAACAGAGAGGTGGCTCGACGAAATACTGAAAACAGCAGGAAATGACTGGATGGAAAAATCATTAGATAGAGATAAGTGGAGAGAAATGGAGGAGGCCTTTACTCTGTAGAGAGGTTCTTTGTATTTTATAAATTGTAATTCGTGCTGTTTTATTTGTATTATTGTAATTCAATCTATTTTATTTAAAAAAATTGTAATTGTAGTAAAATTAATTTATTTAAAAAAATTGTAATTGTAGTAAAAATCAAATCATGTAATTTTTTAATTTTAATTAAGGAATAAATAAGGCTTTATTATTATTTCGTTTATTCATTTTTATATACACATACAAAAAACATAAAAAAATAGTAGTCCGCCGGTGTCGGGAGCAGTGTCCAAGCTACCGGTGGTTAGGGTTCCAGAGAAAGGAACTATTATTACTATTATTTACTGCTGCGACAAACCATGTGTGATTCCACAACAGTGACCCACACACAGTCCAGGCGACTTGCAATCATGCTTAGGATACTGTTGGTGCCCCACGCCCTACGCACCAGGGAAGCGCACATTTTACGCACTGTTGTTTAAAAACAATCTACGTGCGCATAGCTCATAGCCTCCAACTCTACCGGGTCTGTTGCCAGCTCCGACCAATCCCTCATGATCGCCTCTAGTTATCACGCCAACGTTTCCTTGGCCTTTAGATAGAGTTGTCTTCTGTTATATTGAAAGAAACACGGGGAAGGGGAGCTCGGGGAGGCACTGGCGGTCTCCCTTGACATCTCGAAGGCCTTCGACAGGGTCTGGCACGATGGCCTTATTAGTAAGCTTCCTTCCTTCGGTCTGCCCGCCGGTTTGTGTGATTGGATCGCACATTTCCTGAGGGATCGGTCTATCCGAGTGGTCATAGATGGCTGCTCGTCTGGACTGCTGGATATTAATGCCGGGGTTCCTCAGGGGTCGGTGCTTTCGGCAACACTGTTCTTGCTGCATATTAATGATCTGCTTAAACCCGGTACCTTTGGGTATGCAGACGACAGTACTGTTGCTGAGAGATACGTGTCCGACGCACGAGCTGGTGGGTCGCAGATCCGGTCTCTCCGGGAGGCAATGGTTGAGCGCTTGAACGTGTCCCTACAGGCGGTCTCTGATTGGGGCGATGCCAATCTGGTCAAGTTCAATGCTGCTAAGACCCAAGTGTGTCTATTTTCCGCCAAAAGGAGCCAATTCCGCCCAGCTCCATCTTTCCGCGGTGAAACCGTGCCGATAACCGACCATCTTGAGCTTCTTGGGGTTACATTAACATCTACTCTCAATTTTGGCCCTTACATAGAGGCAAAAGCTCAAGTGGCTGCAAAGAAGTTGGGGATTCTGGCTAAGGTGAGACGGTACTTCACGCCGGAACAGCTGCTCAAACTCTATCAAGCGCAAGTTCGATCGTGTATGGAATACTGCTCTCATCTTTGGGATGGATCTGCCAGATACCGGCTTGATGCCCTTGAGTCAATTGAGAAACGAGCCAAGAGGATCATCGGTAATGAGAGGCTCGTCGCGTCGAAGCTCCAAAGTCTTGAACATCGACGACGAGTTGCTAGCCTGTCGGTTTTTTACCGGTTGCATTTTGGGGAATGTGCGACGGAATTACATAATTTAATTCCGCCAAGCCCGTTCCATCATCGGACCACAAGACGAACGGCGATGCGCCACCGGTACACGGTGGACATCCCACCCATACGCACAAAACGTTTTGGGAACACATTCATAGTGCGTACAGCTAAGGAGTGGAATTCCCTGCCGGAGTCTGTGTTTCCTGATAGCTACAACCTGGGAGTCTTTAAATCAAGAGTGAATAGGTTATTTCTAGGCAAGCGTGCTCCATCTTCGACCACATCCTCGCTTACCATCAGGTGAGATAGTGGTCAAACGCGTGCCTATCAATAGTAAAAAAAAAAGAAAAAACAAACACACAGAACAACGGGTAATCTGCAAGGAATCGGGGGTGTTATGATATTATGTCACTCATAATAAAATAGAAACAAAACTGTCATCACTGCGGGTCGCTCGTACCCCGGTCGCAACAAAGGGTTGAAAGTTCACAATATTTTGTAGCTGTAGGCGATTTAATTGTATATTTTAATTAAATAACCAATGGTTGACGTCCGAATAACTGTTTTTATTATTAAATTGTCTTAAAATATAATTATTATTTGGATAAATAATTATTAGATACTGTGGAACGCGTTGTGCGAGGAGCTCGTGGCTAGGTAATAACAGCCGCACGGGTTGATCTTTAAGGTTAAGCAACGCTTTCCAAGGTTGATCTGTGGATGGGTGACCATCTTACTACACGGAGTTTCCTTCGTGCCTCGGAAAGCACGTTAAGCCGTTGGTCCCGGCTGTCATTTGTAGATCTTTGGCTGTCGTTACGGATTGTCAGAAGCCAGTAAATCTGACTCCAGTCTTGCCAAGTAGTACCGTGTTACACAGTTAACGGGTTGTGGAGGTCTGGTAGGCAGCCGCTCCACGTAAAACACTGGTATTCAGCTGAATCCGGTTTGACTGGAAGCCGACCCCAATATAATTGAGAAAAGGCTAGGCAGATGATTATTTGGATTATAATTAGATACTGTGGAACGCGCAGTCGGTGCCGCGGTGAGGTAAGTCTAGTCACTAGCTTCTTTTATTAATACTCTCTGCGGTGTAAGACCGCCATTGATCCATTAAAATTACCTAACTACATTAACTACTACAAATTAAGTAACTATTTTGCCTACAATTATATTCTACTCTACTCTCAGAAATTTCACGACATGGCAATTTCATATTATTTATTTTTCTTATTGTCAAAAATAAATAATAAAGCATTAGCGAATATAATAGTAGTTGCATATTAAATGAAATATCACACTAAAATAATTTAAGCTCAGTTTTATATTCATTGAATAAAATTATTTAACTGATACCTAGCGTGTGTAGGAATGTATCTCCTGCACCTTTAAGCTCCCTGACCAACTTGAATAAATTTATCCCTATTATAAATTCGACCTTCATTAAAAAAATCAATAACCCTCAAGTGCTGACGCAAAAACAAAGGTCATCATTGGTATGTAACGTTCCAGGGTGACCTTTGCGCAGGCGCATACTTCGCAGTTGAGTGTTAATTATGAGCAGCTGATGATTCTATTATAGCACTAGTGCTATAAAAATAATGATAGCGTGCGTTAAATATATTAATTTTGTTAAGGTTTTCGGGCTAGGTAGCTGGTTATTTGTGATGTCTCTATTATTATCTATATTCCTATTATAGTCTATATTACTATTATTTGAAGCTAAAAATTTTACCATTTGTTTTTATTTTATCTCACGCATTCCAATAATAACAATACTGAATTTAATGCATGACTCTGATAACCCTCTATTTTAGCTCCATTTCTACGTAAAATTATCTACTATCTATTTAAAAATGTTACACCTCGCTAATTTTCAACTGATCTAAATCAATCCCTAACTAGAAAATACACCGAAAAAAATTTCATCGATACTAAATTATTATTTTTTATCTCCCAAGACGTACCCACGTTTTTTATTCACGGAAGAGAGCATTTAAAAAAATCATCACCAACCCCACATTAGAAGAGGGGTGATGCTACGTTTTTTTTAACACAAGAAAAAAAAAATGAATAAAAACATTTTATCTATATGGAGCAGTATATCTTTTGTGCACTGATCTTAGAGAACGCCCCACCAATAAACGTTATAAAAGATATACAAAACTTACCGCTCTATTTTATCTATTTAAAAATATTTCACAAACGACTTTAACCCTTCCGCTGCAGAGTTAAGTCGCAAGTCAAACAAGAAAGTCGGTAAAAACAATTTGTAAAAATTAATAAAAATTCTAATCGATGCGATAGATATTTGAATTTGGAATAGTAATGTATGCATGTAATGTGATAATTGGGTTAGTAAGGATTAGAGGACAAACCTTTTATGCTATGTTTTGAATTTTTTCGCCGCTAATGGCATGTCTTGGGACTTTTATGTCTTGTGAATTAGATTTATTGGCTGTAAAACGGTTACTGCACGTACGTGGTATATCGTATTTTTTTCTAATATTTAGAGTAAATAAGTCGTAAAGTTTCTCACAATATGTGATTTAATAAGACCAAAATGAAACAATAATACTTTGTGACTTAATTCTCGGTGTTGATATACTGTTTCAATCAGACAGTTAACCAGGACGTTTACTAGCAATATTCTAGAATCTTTAATAGTGTTTTAAATCCACTTTAACGTGCAGTTAATCTATTCTAGTTCACTATTATTTTTATTTTAATACTCATTACTTGGGAAAACTCTGCTGATTAAGAAGCGGAAATGTAAATACATACTTCCTTTATGCACTCAAATTTACAAGAAAAAAAAACCGTTGCAATTAATAGAATTCGTTAAACGCGAAATTAAAACCAATTTATCAATTCAAAAACATTTTATATCGATTTCAAAGTAATTCTAGATAGTGAAGTTAATGAAAAAACTTGACATTTTCCAAAGGTTAAGCGTGTGCCATTGCATCTGCCAACGGTTCCAATTACTACATAAGTGGTTAAATAGTAACTATTTATGGTACTACTATTTATGGTCTAGTTATATGCCTAGATGAGTGGCACGCGCGGTGAACGGGTTAACTGACAGGTGGCCATAACGCTGGCCGTACAAAAAAATAATATGACGAATGACATAAATGCCAAGAAAAAAAAAACTATACGCTTTTTGTTACTGGCTTTGTTCGCGGTTTTATGGTAGTTCCTGACACTTGTGTTAAACGGCCAATGAGGAATTTCCGAGTGCTTTCGTGGTCGTTTTGTGCATACCAATTGGTGAAACTTTGTGTTTGTAGTGTCGCTTTAAAGATAGATGATGTTGCTAACTAAATAAGGAGCTCGTGGCTAGATAATAACAGCCACACTGGTCGTTCTTCAAGGTTAAGCAACGCTTTGCCAAGGTTGGTCTGTGGATGGGTGACCATCTTAACATACCGAGTTTTCTCCGTGCCTCGGAAAGCACGTTAAGCCGTTTGTCCCGGCCGTCATTTGTAGATCTTTTGCAGTAGTTACGGATAGTCAGAAGCCAGTTAATCTGACTCCAGTCTTGCCATGAAGTACAGTGTTACCCAGTTAATGGGTTGTGGAGGTCTAGTAGGTAGCCGCTCCTCGTAAAATACTGGTATTCAGCTAAATCCGGTTTGACTGGAATTCGACCCCAATATACTTAGTTGGGAAAAGGCTAGGCAGATGATGATGTTGCCAACTTAATAAATAATTAATAATGATATTTCAAAAACAGGAACTCTGAGTTAGGTACAATATTTTTATTATTAAAGTCATGTTTGTGAAAGTATAAAAGCAGAAAATCTCCCATAGATCCTCAATGCTTCCTTGTATCAACTAGACAAATTTTGAGAAGAAGTAAACTTCATCATAATCCTATTGTTACGCTGTCAATACACAAAATAGAATTTACATAAAAATAATTAAAAAGAAATAAACAGAGGCAGATGGCTCTAAAGGTGGGTGCACAATTGCATAACTCACCTAAACTAGAGCTCGAAATTCGGAAAAATTGAATCACCGTTACGTCTTTGCATTTCTAAGTTAAAGTATGAACGGCAGATCAGCTGCTCCTGGCACAATGAAACTGCTCTCGTTCTAACCTATTGTCAGTCCGCCATTGTTGCATTGTTATCTTAAAATGCGTATTCTTCAAACGGGAACTTCCGTGTGCGAAAACGGAGCGAAGACGACAATAGCTTTCGCCCTTCTATTTTTTTCGGAGTCGACCAAACCAGTTTTTTTTTCACTTCATGTAAATGTTGATTTATTTTCGTCAACAATGCATCCTCGTTATGGGAATTTACGGGCTCGATTCTTGAGGAGCTAGTTTGTTACCAAGGGTTAGTTACGTAACAGGAGTTCCGAGTTTCCGAGCTCGCACGTATGTTCGTTGCCTTACATTTAATTTGAAGTTACAATAAGACGTAGTGAAGTGGGAAATTAGCGAGCGAAACTTGATTTCAGTCGGCATTGTCGATGAGAAAATATTTTGCTTGCAGTTCAAGGGTCACTGGATTAATTGTTAATGCAGCGAATTTGAGTATATAAGGTTACATTTATTTGAAAGTAAAATAAAACAAGTTTTTAAGGAGTTTCTCAAATGTATTTTCTACTATTAGATGCATGGGTTGTCTGGAAGATAAGACGAAGCGATAAGACCGCCATTGTAAGTACCCATAGAATTAGCGATATTATATGAGTTGTGTTACAATTTTGGTGTGCAATAAAGTACATATTTTTCATTCTAGCTATCAGTTAGTACTTAGTTCTATTCTGTAAAAATCTCACCATGACAAGCTGAAGTGAACTTTAAGAGAGATGTCAATCCAATCGAGGTGCTAAGACAGTTCACTTCAAGCAGGAGGAATTAAGTTTTCATGGAAAGATAACCAAAGAATCGACCAGCATAAGCAGTACCAGTTGCCCAATTACTACTTTACACAGTGCGAGCTTTCTTACGAGTTAGCCTGCCGAGTAGCTGCAATGCAGTAGCTCGCATCGTATGGCGGTATCTTACTAGTTACCAAAACGTGCGAGTTGGATAGTAGCTCACATCTGAGTTACTTCAACATTCTTTGTTTTCACTCGCCTGCTCACCTGAAAGTACCGCGCACATGGCAGCAGCTCGGACATCACTTGCATCGTTCGGACGCGTTCGACAGTAGCTTGCCAGTGACAGCCAGACATTTATGAGCGGGGCATGCATTGTTTCTGTGCTGCGCCTCGCAAGAGACTGGGCAGCTACTATCATCGAGAAGACAGGTAAGGCGAGTCGAGCTACTGGCATACGAGTAGGCATTCCGAGTATCTGTCTATTTGCCTAGTCAGCAGCTCGCACTGTGTAAACTATACATAAACCATAAACATACTTCGCTTATTCCTCAGAGGTGCAACCGAAGTGCTATTACTATATCAACAAAATTGCATTTCTAAGCTGAAAAGATATAAGTTTTCATCTTGTTGGATTCCCAGGTGGATGTTCAGATTGTTTTCGAGATGCTGCAGCTATTAAACATTTTACGAGAGGCGTATATATACCATCTATACTAATATTATAAAGCAGGAGAGTTTGTTTGGTTGAACGTGCTAATCTCAGGAAGTACTGGTTCGAATTGAAACATATTATATACTTAGTATTGGATAGTCCATTTATCGAGGAAGGCTATATGCTTTATAACCTCAAGCTGCGACTAATAGGAGCAGAGCATTAATGGAAAATGTGACGCAGGCGAAGTTGCGCGGGTCAGCTAGCAAAGTATAAGCCGACTGAGGCAATATATTGCTTCAGTGCTTGCTCTTACAGCTATTGGAATTGAGTTAGGTGCAGCTGAACTGATAAATTAAATACTAAGAGAACTGGCTTTGCAGTTTTCTTTGAAATAAAAATGAATATTGCAATTGTACGTAACATTGGAGCTCGTGGATAATATACATGCCTATTTGTAAAACATTAATAACCTCTCAGGGAGTGAAAGTACCCGCCGCCAGGTGTACTGGTGGTCGCAAGAGCTGGCGACGCTGCGTCAGGCATGTGTTGCCGCACGGCGCCGGTACACCAGGCACCGCAGGCTCCGCATCCGCCCTCCAGATGCGCAGGTCAGAGAGGCGGAGCTATACGAGGAGTACAAAGTGGCAAAGGCCGCCCTCAAAGCAGGGATCCTGCAGGCCAAGGATCTGGCTCGCAAGGAGATGCTGGAGTCTCTGAACGGGGACCCGTGGGGTAGACCCTACAAAATGGTGCGGAATAAGCTCCGCACCTGGGCCCCCCCCTTGACGCAGAGTCTCCGGCCCCAGCTGGTGGAGGACGTGGTGAGCGCTCTATTCCCCTCGCGAGGGGAGCATACTCCCCCGCCTATGGCTCCGCCACCTGCGATGCCCGATGCGGACTGCATTGATGACGACGATGACGATGCCCCTGAGGTGACTGAGGTAGACCTGAGAGTGGCGGTTAATTAAAAAATTAAAAAATTAAAATTCATTTATTTCAGGCCAAGAAACCCATAGACAATTAATACAATAATTTTGATAAATAACAATAGCTCACATTAATTATTATGAATTTACATTTAAATTTCAGAAACATTATACCCATATTATTCAATTGATTAATGTCAATAGATATAGATTATAATAGATTAAAATTAAAATAGTGAGATTAAAATAATATGGCAATATCAGTCCGTACATGAACTATGCAACAGTGGTTCACGTACTGACAGTCAAAGCGATCAGCTAAAGCGCTCAGGATACTGTTGCGGCTGCCCCGCACCCTATGCAATAGGGATGTGCACCGCTTGCGCATGATTGCGTGGAAACAATCCACACGCGCCTCGGCAAACATCCCCGACGCGCTACAAAAGCGAGGCAGCCCCAAGAGCATCCTGAACGCGTTGTTGTATTGGACACGTAGAGCGCTGTACTGTTTCTGCGTGTAATCCACCCACAGACTGCCAGTATAAAAGGACGTACAAAATGCCCTAAATAGGGTTATTTTGACGGCCCTCGAACACCGAGCAAATCTGCGAGCTATCATATTCGCACGAACAGACAGCGCCCTACGTTCCCTTTCAATGTCTGCATCGTCTTTCAGGTCAGCGGTTAATAAATGCCCAAGATACTTAAACGTGTCAACTGTATTGAGTGGGCATCCGTTGAGCTTAATTGCTGGTAAGTAATCTGGACACCCCCCTCTGGCCCGAAAGACCATGCACTCGCTCTTATTCGTGTTATACAACAAACCATGTTCTTCAGCATACTTCTCACAAATGCCAATCAGCCTTGACACACCACAGACAGAGGCGCTCAGCAGCACCATGTCGTCAGCGTAACTGATATTGTTTAGGCACACACCTCCAATATGGCAACCGACATGCGTGTTGCTGAGCCTCTCTATCAGCGCATTAACATACAGGTTGAAGAGCTTCGGTGAGGTTAGCCCTCCTTGCCTCACGCCACACTCTAACCTATATGGGGTCGAATAAGCCCCCGACCATCGAACAACATTGACCTGATTGTTGTACCAGTATTGAAAGATCCGGATCAGTTCATCTGGCACTGTCGCTTGCTGCAATTTTTGCCACAGCAGATCATAGCAAACCAAGTCAAATGCCCTCGATAAGTCGAGGAAGCAAGCAAAGACAGGTGTATTTCTATCAGTGTAGTACTTGACAGTCTGCTTTAAACACAATATAGCTGCTTCTGTAGAGAGACCGGCTTTGAAACCAAACTGGTTATCATGTAAATTTAAATATTTATCCAGCCTAGTGTTAAGCAAACTGTCAAGCACTTTCGAAATAACAGTGGCCAAAGAAATGGGCCTATAATTATTCTTATCACTAACATCGCCGGTTTTATTCTTAATAATTGGCACCACCACAGTTTTCATCATCCGCTCAGGCAGATACGAATGTCCTATACACAAGGAATAAAACATCGCTAAGACTCTGGGCAGATGATGACCAGCATGCTTAAGGTGTTCAATACTTAAATCATCGTGGCCTGGAGACTTGCCCCTCGACATAGACATAATGACATGTCTTACCTCCTTTGCCGTAAACCGGACACTGAACTCCTTACCACTACAACCAGCACTGCCTGTAAACTGTGACGGTCCCAACGGCGACGAAACAGCGAAATGCTGCCTAAATAGCTCGGCAATCCCTGTGACATCAGCAGCGCCACTGACGCTCACGGGCAGGCCTGGCCTACCATTGAGTTTACCGGTGGACTTCCAAAAACCACGGAAGTCACTCTTAGAATGACTCTTAGAATAGGCTGAAGGCCAAAAATACCGCCCCAGGACCCGACGGCTTACCTGGAAAAGCTTGGGTCTTGGCCTTGGAGGCTCTTGGGCCTCGACTAAGAGGGTTCCTAAGCGCATGCTTGGAGAGGGGCCAGTTCCCACTTCGTTGGAAGACGGGGAAACTGGTCCTCATTAAGAAGCCGGGGCGCCCCGCGGACTCTCCGTCCGCATACCGGCCCATCGTGCTGCTCGATGAGGTGGGCAAGCTCTTTGAAAGAGTAATTGCAAACCGCCTCGTCGAGCACCTAGTGAGGGTGGGGCCGGATCTGGCGGAAAACCAGTTCGGTTTCCGCACGGGACGCTCGACGGTGGACGCCATCATGCGCGTGAGAGCCCTCTCGACGGGGGACGCGGTTTCCCGGGGCGGGGTCGTCTTGGCTGTGTCTCTAGACATCGCCAACGCCTTTAATACCCTGCCTTGGAGTTGCATCAGGGAGGCACTTCGGTATCACCGGGTGCCGAACTACCTCCGTCGCGTAGTTGAGGCATACTTGACGGACAGAGCCGTCATCTACCCCGGTCACCTGGGAGAGTGGAACCGGCGAGAGATGTCGTGCGGTGTTCCACAGGGTTCCGTTCTGGGGCCGCTTCTGTGGGACATTGGCTACGATTGGGTGTTGCGCGCCGACCTCCCTGGCGGCGTCAACGTTGTCTGCTATGCTGACGATACGCTGGTCCTGGCGCAGGGGAGGTCGCACCAGGCGGCGGCTGACGCTATGACACGCGGGGTTGCGATAGTCGTTGAGAGGATCCGGCAGTTTGGTCTTGAGGTGGCCTTGCACAAGTCCGAAGCCATGTGCTTCCATGGTTCTCGGAACAGGCCACCATCGGGATCTCAAATAACGGTGGGAGGGGTTCACATCGGCGTCGGGTCGACGATGACGTATCTAGGTCTCGTCCTTGACAGCCGATGGAACTTCGTCGAACACTTCCGACGTTTGGCTCCCAGACTGGCACGAGCCGGGGCTGCCTTCAAGCGGCTTCTGCCCAATCTAGGAGGTCCAAATGCCTCCTGCCGGAAGCTTTACGCGGGGGTCGTGCGGTCCATGGCCCTTTATGGGGCGCCGGTCTGGGCGCCTACTTTGAGGAAGCGACCTGCCCGTTACCTCAACGCGTCTCAGAGGGTCATGGCCATCCGGCTGGCCCGGGGATACCGCACGGTCTCTGGCGAGGCGGCGAGCCTCCTTGCCGGACTGCCGCCATGGGATCTGGAGGCGAGAGCCCTCGCGCACATTTACGAGTGGCGCGTGGAGGCGCAACGCCGGGGTGAGACACCTCTGCCGCGGCAAATCGCAGCAAGGCGGACGGAGCACCGGCAAGATCTCATGGCGATATGGAGACAGCGACTGTCGCAACCCAGCGCTGGGCACGCAACAATCCAGGCGATAAGTCCCCTCTTTGAGGAGTGGCTGGAGCGGCGCCACGGCGTCCTCACCTTCCACCTGACACAGGTACTCACCGGACACGGTTGTTTCGGGAGATACCTGTTTCGGATTCGGCGGGAGGACGCGCCCGGGTGTCATCACTGCGAGGATCGCCCGGAGGACACGGTGGAGCATACGGTGGAGGTCTGCCCTGCTTGGGCGGAGCACCGCCGGGTCCTAGTCGAGGCGATCGGTGGCGGCGACCTTTCGCGACCGGCCTTGGTTCAATCTTTGGTCCGGAGCGAGGAGGCATGGGAAGCGATCACCTCCTTCTGCGAAGCAGTAATGCTAGCAAAGGAGGAGGCCGAACGTGTGAGAGAGAGGGAAACCTCACGTCCCAGTCGCCGCAACAGAAGAAGACGCCCCAGGCGTCGGGAGTCGCAGGACGATTCCCGGCCGCCGTAGGCGCGGGCCTGCGGACGGCGAGCAGTGGGTGGCTCGCCGTCTGATCAGAACTAGGCCCGGGTCGGCGGCGCGCTGCGATTCCAGCGCGCCTTAAAGAGATGTCAGCGTGGAAGACGGGGCCCGCTAGGGCAGGTGCCTGCTGGGGCTGCGGAATCTGTTCGAAAGAGGTGCCGTAGCCTTGGAACGCAAAGGGCACCAGGAGGAACACGGATGGGTTTTAGTCAGTAAGAGTCTGACACTCCCTCTTGCTTCACCCAGAGCGGGAGGAGTCATTTGATGATTTCCCATCCTTAAAAAAAAAAAAAAAAAAAAAAAAGGGAGTGAAAGTACGTTTGATTTTAACAACTTTTATTTAGACACCAACTGTAAAGACGAAAAGAATATCAGCTGTTTCATACACTTTCATCGGCTAAATATTACATTTTGTAATGAGTTTTCAGGGATGGTTTCAAAGTAAAATTTGTTTATAATCATGTGTACTTTCATTCGTGGCTTCGAGGAGCTCGTGGCTAGATAATAACAGCCGCACGGGTCGATCTTCAAGGTTAAGCAACGCTTGCCAAGGTTCGCATGTGGATGGGTGACCATCTTAACATAACGAGTTTCCTCCGTGCCTCGGAAAGCACGTTAAGCCGTTGGTCCTGGCTGTCATTTGTAGATCTTTGGCAGTCGTTACGGATAGTCAGAAGCCAGTAAATCTGACTCCAGTCTTGCCATGAAGTACCGTGTTACCCAGTTAATGGGTTGTGGTTGTGGAGGTTTGGTAGGCAGTCGCTCCACGTAAAATACAGCTAAATCCAGCTTGACTGGAAGCCGACCCCAATATAGTTGGGAAAAGGCTAGGCAGATGCAATCATGTGTACTTTCATTCCCTGAGAGGTTATTAATGTTTTACAAATGACCCTGTAAAATAACAGCAGTGCTTTTCAATGATTATGGTCAAGCAACGCTTGCCGAGACCGGTCAGTGGATGGCGTTTGTAGAGCTTCGACAGTCGTTACGGATTGCCAGAAACATTCACCCATCCGTCTATTCTTACAAAACATTCGTTTTTGTGATCCAGTTTGATTATCTTACTAAGATATAATCGACCCGTGTAAACGTTTTTATTTCATAATCCAATATCTACTAAACCACATCTTAATGGCTAATTATTTTCTAGGCAACTAACAACTTAAAGGGTAATTAACAATTTGCTACCATTAAAATTACTTGTGTAAACAAGTATTTTTTTATAATATACTAGTTGTCCCGCGCAACTTCGTCTGCGTCACAATTTTCATTACTGCTCCACTCCTATTGGTCTTAGCGTGATGGTAGCCTATAGCTTTTCTCGACAAATGGGCTATCCAACACTGAAAGAATTTTTCAAATCGGACCAGTAGTTCCTGAGATTAGCGCGTTCAAGCAAACAAACAAACAAACTCTTCAGCTTTATATATTAAGTAAGTATAAGAGTAAAGTATAAGATATAAGATTAGATGAGCTTCAAAATGCAAGGATTATCTAACCGCTGAACAAAGAGCGACCTCGCAGCACCTCGAAACGGATAGGTTAGGTTCGAATGGGATTGTGGGAGCTACAGTGAGCACGCAAACTTATAGCTCCCGTGATCCCATTCATATAAGTTTCCTATAAACCCTGCAGGCAGAAAAAGAAGCCCCGCACAGTTTGGCTCTATCAAAATTCACCAAAACAAAAACTTAATGCCAGTTTAAATTAACAAAACTAACGAATGATTATTACTAGCTGCTACTTTTTAGGGTTCTGTACCCAAAGGGTATTCAACGGAACCCTATTCCCTATTCCCGTCCGTCCGTCCGTCCGTCTGTTTGTCAGCGGCAAAAATTTTCACAGATTGTGTATTTCTATTGCAGCTATAACAAAAAATAATAAAATTGAAGGTTCATGGAACCCTTCGTGTGCGAGTCCGACTCGCACTTGGCCGGCTTTTATTTTTAGCTAACTGGCTTTAATTATTTTTTAAAACCAACTTCGGATTAATTTGTCCAGTCCAGTACCAGTTCCTTTAACCAGTTCCTTATACTAATTCCTTACTAAACTACTTATAATTAAGTACCACCGTTCCCAAATTCCAATGCTGCTCAAAAAATAAATTATTTCATTCGAAACCAATACTCGACAGAACTGGTCTTACAATATTAGTAGTATCTACCTTTCTACCCATAGACCATAGAACCCTAAGGTCTATGCTCACAAATAAATCAACTATGCTTTGACCCCTGACCTGCTTGGTTTAGGGGATTATGGTGCAAGTTTGTCCCACGTTAACGAGACTTCGATGACGTCGTCATTTTTTTGGGTATCTGGTTTCATGGTTCGGTGATTGTACAGTTGGATTAGTATTGTTTTGGATTAGAGTGGCGATAGGGAATATGCATGCGATTTTTTTATTTGCAAAATGAAATACTTATTAGCTCTAGTAAACAATCATGAAATTAATTTTTAAATACCTTCATCAGCGATGAAGTTATAAAGGTTCAAAGATTACAATTAGAAAGAGAAGTCCGATGTTAACAATGACGTCATCGTCTATGACGCCTATACAGCTGCCATAGAAAACAGCGTTTTCGCGAGAGGGACAGATATATTTCTTTTAAATAATTATATCTCCTTCTTTTTTCGAGTAATTTAGATTTTATTTTCACTGTTGGTATTATATTTTTGTATATTTTTAGATAAACTGAATAGATGATAAATATGTTTTTCATGCATATTCCCTATTGTAACATGAGAGATGAGATGGCATAGCTTGCGTGTTTAAGGCTGCTCTCGTCGAAGAAGCTTTTCGTCGATACTAAAAGAGAAATTGCAACTGAAAAAAATTATTAGTAATCTACATGATTTCTTTTAGTGAGAATGTGTCTATCAGTATCACGTAATAAGAAAAAAAACTACCAAATAACCTCCAAATCGCTGAGATGAAACCATTTTACTCCTTCGATTTTTATCAAAAGGGTATAAATAAAATATTTACTGCTTTGCAATACAACCGAAAATAATTTGGTTCTCTCAATTTTGGCCCTTACATAGAGGCTAAGGCTCAAGTGGCTGCAAAGAAGTTGGGGATTCTGGCAAAGGTGAGACGATACTTCACGCCGGAACACCTGCTCAAACTCTATCAAGCGCAAGTTCGATCGTGTATGGAGTACTGCTCTCATCTTTGGGATGGATCTGCCAGATACCAACTTGATGCCCTTGAGACAATTGAGAAACGAGCCAAGAGGATCATTGGCAATGAGAGGCTTGTCGCGACGAAGCTTCAAAGTCTTGAACATCGACGACGAGTTGCTAGCCTGTCGGTTTTTTACCGGTTGCATTTTGGGGAATGTGCGACGGAATTGCATAATTTAATTCCGCCAAGCCCGTTCCATCATCGGACCACAAGACGAACGGCGATGCGCCAACGGTACACGGTGGATATCCCACCCATACGCACAAAACGTTTTGGTAACACATTCATAATGCGTACAGCTAAGGAGTGGAATTCCCTGCCGGAGTCTGTGTTTCCCGATAGCTACAACCTGGGAGTCTTTAAGTCAAGAGTGAATAGGTTATTTCTAGGCAAGCGTGCTCCATCTTCGATTTGTTACTTTTTAAAAACAAGTCTTATTTTTAATTTTAAAAAATTGAGCGGAGTGGCGCGTAGAGGGATACCTAGTTAGATCCATTTACATGAATAAGGCCATTGACCTAAATACAAGCCTTAATAAGCCTTTAATGGCAATGTATTCCTAGATATGACTGTGGTTATATTCTCTATGCTGTAGTATTTACTGGAGAGTTCGATGCGCCACTTCTTCTTCCCAGCTAAAACACTAGGAAGTGCTGACGGACGTTTTGGGGGTTTGACTATATACACTAATATATAAAGCTGAAGAGTTTGTTTGTTTACTTGAACGCGCTAATCTCAGGAACTACAGGTCCGATTTGAAAAATTATTTCAGTGTTAGATAGCCCATTTATCGAGGAAGGCTATAGGCTATATATTGTCACGCTAAGACCAATAGGAGCGGAGCAGTAATGAAAATTGTGACGCAGACGAAGTTGCGCGGGTCAACTAGTCTTTATATAAAATCCTAATTTAAAAAATTCTTCCGTTACTAAGTGACTGACAGACAACACACAGCCGAAACTACTGGTCGTAAAATGCAGAAATTTGGCATGTAGTTTCCTTGGGCAGTGTAGGTGAACGCTAAGAGCGGAATTCCAGAAATTCTTACGGGAACGGGGGAAAACGGGATATGGGCGTACGCTAGCTAGTTAGACTTTAAAAAGTGCTGACTCTAATCTGAGCCTAATTGAATAAATGAATCTTGATTTTGTTGGAACAGTCCTTTTGTTGCAAAAGTTTAAAGCAATTGCGAAAAAGTACAAAATTAGATTTCCGTTTTTTTCGTCTCTTTTATTACTTCAAGTAGATATAAATGTATTTGTGGTGAATTTTTTACTGTCTTTGTTGTTTAAATACTAGCAGCATATGCGAGCAGCTCAGCTCGCGTGAATATCGGACATTATGCCAAGGGAATATAGTCCTGGGATGAAAAAGTAGCCTATGTGCTACTCCACACAATAAAATCAGTTCTATCGTTCTGGCGTAACTGAGTAACAAACATCAATCCAAGGTTTCGAATTTATAATAGTTAAACGATAAGATGTAGTTTAGAATTAGAACCCAGTCCTTTTAAATATGCTACAACCACAACATTCAAATTATGAATGGAAACAAGATGTCACAAATCAGTACAGTGTGAACAGGCTCCTTCTGGGTAGGCTCGCTCCATCGTAGACTTTGTCTCTGTCATCTCTGACATAGACTAGAGTCAAGAGCAAACCCATTACAAAAAAATAAAAAGATTCAAAAGGGTCTCGTAAGCCACTATGTTAATAAAATACCAGGTGAAGCCAGCTGTCAAAATAGCGGGCGTGACAAAATTTTACCATCGCATTTTCTCGTATCAATTCGACTTGTGACTTGAGTTCCGTCGGACGACAAAATTGTATTAGGTATGTCGCGTATGTTAAGCTCTCCTAGACAGGTGCAAAGCGACAAAGTGACACATCATTTTATAGAAATTATTATACACCAGCCGCGCAACTTCGTCTGCGTCACATATTCCATTAATACTCCGCTCCAAATAATCATAGCGTGATACAGCCTTCCTTGATAAATGGACAATTCAACACTGAAAAAAAAAACAATTAGAACCAGAAGTTCCTGAGATTAGCGCGTCCAACAAAATTAACTCTTCAGCTTTATAAAATTAGTATAGATGTACAGCATATTGTAGCATTTATGTATGTACAAGTTTCAAAAAAATGTGTATGAAATATCGTTGTCGCATTGTTGCTTCGTGCCTGTCTGAGGGAGCTTTTAATCAGGCAGGTGTCAATATAGTAGCGTGACAGCTTATGATATTATTAATGCTGCATTGATTGACAAATATTAACATGTTGACCCCATAATGACATGTTTTGTGCAACGTTGCGCCTGCGCAGCGGCGCGGAACCGAATCGTGAATGTTTGTGCTTTATGTTAATTTGTGAATATTAACGGAACATTTCGTATTATTTTATAGTGGTTTAGAACTAAAATTATGTATTATGTTTTTGAAAACATTGTAGAAGTGTTTGAGAGTCGGACTTATTAATTTAAATTCAACATCCTTTGCGCTGTGTATAGTAAAAGTTTCGTATATACGTGTCTGATTTGGAAACCTAAAAATAGACTCCCCAATCAGGTTGGCTGCACCAAAGGCAATCTCCCATCTATCTCTGTTCCAACATACATCAAAATCGATTCAGTAGTTTTGGCGTAAAGGCGTGATGAACAAACCAACTACTTCCGCATTATAATATTAGTTTGGACTAGCTTTTGCCCGCGACTTTGTACACGCGCATATTCCGTTTTTTCTCGTAGGAATTTCAGGAAATCCTCTCTTAGTGCTCTCCAACACTCCCCAAGAAACCTACATGCCGAATTTCAGCTTTCTGCGTACAGAATCACACAGTCACTCAGTCAGTCATCTGCCAAGCCTTTTCCCAAATGATTTGGGTCGGCTTCCAGTCAAACCGGATTTAGCTGAATACCAGTACTTTACGAGGAGCGGCTGTCTACCAGACGTCCACATCCACCCATTATCTGGGTAACACGGTACTTCTTCTTTCTCTTAGTAAGAACATCGTGTTGGTGACCGGCCTCTTGCTCTCTCTTTCCTTCCGTATTATCAGTCACTCAATCAGTCAGTAACGGAATAATTTTATGTATTAGGATTTAGAAAGAAAGACCTATAGGTATTTTGATAAAATATAAGTCTTTCTTGTGGACCTTGTGACCTATATTACAATTTCATGTCCAAATCAGCAGTTACTAAGCCATATTTAAATATTTGATAAATGCATGTACTTCCCTACGTAGATACGAGGCACCACCTGCCGGTACCAACGAGTACCGGTGTTATAATAAAAAAAGTAATCGCTGATGTTATCATTATGTTTCTGTAGTCATATCTTAACACTCAGCCTTTTGCAACGACATATTCTGTTGTACAAAATATCTTATTTGAGGAGCTCGTGGCTAAATAGTAACAGCCGCATGGGTCGATCTTCAAGGTTAAGCAACGCTTGCCTAGGTTGGTCTGTGGATGGGTGACCATCTTAACATAACGAGTTTCCTCCGTGGCTCTGAAAGCACGTTAAGCCGTTGGTCCCGGCTGTCATTTGTAGATCTTTGGCAGTCGTTACGGATAGTCAGAAGCCAGTAAATCTGACTCCAGTCTTGCCATGAAGTACCGTGTTACCCAATTAATGGGTTGTGGAGGTCTGGTAGGCAGCCGCTCCTCGTAAAATACTGGTATTCAGCTAAATCTGGCTTGACTGGAAGCCGACCCCAATATAGTTGGGAAAAGGCTAGGCAGATATCGTAGTCCGAAAATAATACACTACTGAAAATGTAATTCAGTCAATCGGAGGTTGCAATACATTGCGAAGTGGAGATAGCAGTCTTGAAAAGCTCATTACTGTTGGCAATACGGAAGGAAATACAGCAAGAAGCTTCGTCCTCAAGCAAACTCCAGCAGATGGTGATGGCAAATTTGGACCGATCGATGGAAACAGATTGTCCGCTCAAGTATTTTCAGTGATCGCGATCTTCAGTAATGAGGGACCGATTGAAGAAAAACCCGTATACCAATTTACGTTGTATTTAATTCGAAAACTGCCATCATCATCAGGAGGAAACTCGGTATATTAAAATGGTCACCCGTCCACAGACCAACCTTGGCAAGCGTTGCTTAACCTTATAGATATTTTCGGACTTCGATAGTTTGATATATTATTATTATTCCGTTCATTTATTTTACAAAAGTACATAAAGCTTACATTTTTAAATATATCTTAAAGAAAAACACATTAAGAAATACATTAAAAAATATAAAAAATAGTATTAGCCCGTCGGTGTCGGGAGCAAGGTCCAAAGCTACCGCTGATTTAGGGCTCTAGAGAAAGGAGTCCCTCACAATCCGAGCCGAATCGAAGAGTACTGCCTTCTGCCTTATTATTATGATTTACAAAAAAAAAAGTTGAATTTTATTGTTGTCCTTGATAGAATACCACTTTGTTTATTCAAGTGCCAGAGAGTTACTGCCTTTCCCTCGCTTGACTTTATACCTTTAAAATATTTATAAAGTAACTGAGTTTTGGTTGGCCCTAATTGTTTTTACCGTTTTATCCCCGGAGGATATTCCTTTCCAAATTAAACGTTCCGAGTCCCGAAGCCAGGAGAGTTTAATTTAAAGGTTTATTATATTGCACGATGAATTTGATTGATTACAATTATGATCCTTTTAAATTAATGGACGTGGGAATTAATTAAACTGCTGATGGAATAAAATTAATATTTGTCAAAAAATAATGAAATCAGCATTTTCGATTTTGTAGTTTTTGGGTATTTATATTTTATCTGACGAGCCGCAATTTCGTTTTGGATAATTTTTAGGACTATAACAGCTACTCTACAATATCAGTAGATAAGCCTAATACGTACCATAAACCTCAATTTGTATTATTTATTATTATAGCGGCAAAAGAAATACACAATCTGTAAAAATTTCAACTTTCTACCTATTACGGTTCTTGAGATACAGCCCGCTGACAGACAGACGGACCGACGGACGGACGGACAGATGGACAGCGCAGGCTTAGTAATAGGGTTCCGTTGGTTACCCATTGGGTACGGAACCCTAAAAACGACCAAAATGTTTTCTATCATTTTTTTGGTTTAACGAGGTTTTTATAATTTGTATTATAAGAATCTCGTTTCCTTACAAATTTCATCAAAATTGTCGTAAACTAACTTCTCCGTATAATTATATAGTTGTTTGCACGAACCATCTGCGAACTATGGGATAACTTCTACATCTCGACAGGAAACACAGCTTTGTCTTCACCAAAGTTAAAGCTTAAACAAGATTTTTGAGATACTATAAAAAGACATCCTTCAAACGTGTTAAAACGTTATTATGATATCCATGGTAAATCTGACACATCCGTCACGAAGATGATAATACACAGCTTTTGCTTATAAATTAACACTTCGTGTTAATTAATGATGTAGGAGCTATTTTTGTAGGTAATGCTATTTTATATTCATGGTGAGCCATAGCAAGATTAACTAAAATCACACACGAGTCGTCCGTTTTTAATTAAATAAACCATTTACTGGCACTTTTGAATTGTCAAGGTCGGTCGGTCCAAAAAGATGAAGCTATCTGCAGGCTCCAAAGCGTAGATCTCTATGGAGAACAACGTGCAAGAAACTCCACGGAAACTCTTTTAAAAATAATAAATTGTTACAAAGTTTTGTTTACTTCAAGTTGAAATTATACATACATTTGTGAGAACGATGTAAAAGACGAGCAGGATAAAAGCGTCCGGAAATAAAGGAACAATTCAAAGAAATAATTAAAATAAACTATGGCCGCTGAGACATGACCAGTCCCAACTGACGGCGCCCGTTCACGAACATGAATAGCACCATTCGGCTCAACCATTTTGAAGGGAGCCAAATACGCATACACCACCATAAGCTAGACTTTTGAATGAGCATGCCACTCTGAACCGCCAGGGTACATTTAAGTCAAAAACAGATCTAAAACTGATAGCTATAGATTAAGTTTAAGGTACACAGTACTCACACGTGTGCCTTTAAAATGGATGAAATTATTACAATGCAAATATTGGTTTCTTACAATCTTCAGCCGGTCCAACAATGTTTCCATATGTTAACAGATTATTTTGTGCGCCCTAGTGGCTGTGGAGCAGGACCTGCATTCAGCCAAGCATATTTATCTTCAATAATACAAGATACAAGATTAATAAATTTTGTCTCATTTAGTTCTAATATTGGGGTGGTATCTTATTATAACATTTTCAGTTAACAGTACCCCATGAAAGATGAGGCCACTTTAGCCAGTCTGAAACCTGGTTGAACTAATTGGTTCCTATTTCTAGTAACATAATTATGTCTGTCGCCTCTTTTACTAAAAAAGTGTCAATTCTTTCTGACATACTAATCTGTCAAGAAAGTACCGGGAAAAGATCAATAATACACAAAATGTCTGTTATTCATCCAAATTTATTTTATCACCTTCAAAGTATGCTCCTTTAGAAACGATACACTTGCGCCAACGAATAATCCATTCATCAAAACATTTTTTAAACGCTGCTTCCGTAATTGAGTTGAGTTCTCGCCGCGAATTCTCCTTTATGTCTTCTATCGATTGAAAACGGTTCAGTTGGAAGGCGCCACTCCGAAGCTTGTTGACTAGTTTGCATGTCAAACTCGTAAACCCACGTCTCGTCACCAGTAACAATGCGTTTCATGAATGTTGGGTCCGAACTGACTCGTTCTAGCATGTCCTCAGCGACTTTCATGCGATTGAGTTTTTGGAGAAAATTCAGATCTTTTGGGACTAGCCGAGCAGCAACATGTTTCATACCCAAATGATTAGTTAAAATGGTACGGATCGACTCGTGAGATACAGAAAGTTCGGCGGCTATCTCTCTCAGAGTTGAATGGGGATTTTCAGTCACTATTTCCTTCACTTTTGCGATGTTAACTTCAGTTGCAGACGTTGACGGCCTACCAGAGCGAGGCAAATCTTCCATCACATCTCGACCGCTTTTGAACGCTTTGAACCACTCATAAGCACGAGTTTTTGATAAAGTCGATTCACCGTAAGCCTTCTGTAACATTTTCAGTGACTCCGAACACGAAATGCCATT
Source organism: Lacanobia oleracea (assembly GCA_950371165.1). NCBI lineage: Eukaryota > Metazoa > Arthropoda > Insecta > Lepidoptera > Noctuidae > Lacanobia > Lacanobia oleracea. The sequence goes on from OX493389.1 coordinate 4,001,873, forward strand.
GGCGATGCAAAATTTAAGACAAACTCTTTGTTCGATATTTTTGTCCATTATGAAATTCGCAATACACACTATATATGATATTACTAAAACCAGCACTGTATTTAATATAAATAACAGATGCAACTCAAACTCCGCGCCAAAATGGAAAACAGTTGTGCCAATCTAACAACTACAAAAAAACAGAAATTTGAATTTGGAACCATAAACAAATCATCCATTCCCGATACTTTTTTGGCTGAATGTATATGATGTTTTCATAAATGTATTGGCAAGGTACCGTCAGTTCGGAACCTAAGTTCCTGATTCTCAACTTGTACATAAAACCATTAATTGTCAATACACAACTCAAATTATTATTTTATTTATTTATTCAGTAGAACAAACATACATTTATACATTTAAGTTGATGCCAACATATTAAACTCATTAGACTTTTACAAACTCATCGACTACATATTTTGACAAGTAGTTAGGAAAAAGGAAAAAAAAACAACAATAGATTTTTTTTTTAATTACATCGAGTTTATGCGAAAAAAAATATCTAAAACCCTAACGAGCGTCATCAGTTACCAATCCGTCCGATCGTCCATCCTTAGTATAAAAAAAATACAACCGACTTCCAAAAACAAAACACTACAAGGTACAAAATAACTTCGGAAGAAAGAAAAGAACTTTAATTTCGGAAGTCGGTGTTTTTGGTTACATTTTCGTTTTTTGACACCGACTTCCGAAATTAAAGTTCTTTTCTTTCTTCCGAGGTTATTTTGTACCTTGTAGTGTTTTGTTTTTGGAAGTTGGTTGTATTTTTTGTAAAAAAAGTTTTTAGCGGTACCTACCTGCGTAACCATTAACAGCGTACCGGCGCAATGTTATGTTAAGAACTGGTGTAAACACTAAAAAAATATGCAATTTCAGCAATCCCGATCCATTTGCTATCATTTATTGAAGAGTTCCGTCCGTTGCCTACCTCGTTCTTGGTCAGATCTTCACCAAATTGAAAATACTCTTCTAAACAAAAAAAGAATCATCCAAATCGGCTGATATTTGGCGAAAATATCGCTGAACAAACATAGCTGATGGGATCTCATCATCAGATCCTAATTTATACCTTCCATCTCTCAGCTCAGTAACATGAGATGATGAATACCAGGCACAAATATCTGAATTACGTTAGAAAGTTAATGAAAAGTATTGTATGTGCCTATAAAATTTGAGGGTTGCCCTAGATTTTCATGGGATCCCATCATCAGATTCTGACATGGTGACAATGGGACCAATCGAGAAGTATACCCTTTCAGATGAAACAAGAATTTTTCAAATCGGTTCAAGTTATGATTAAATGTGTGTACATAAATTGTTAAATAAATAAATAAAAAATACAACCGAATTGAGAACGTCCTCCTTTTTTTGAAGTCGGTTAAAAATGCTAGTATGTTAATAATTGATTGGAATTGTTTGATGTTAGATTTCACAAAATACCTTTTTTTTTGCGGTAAAAACGACCGTATTTTTTTACGTTAAGTTAGAAGTTAGATTTTTGCAAAACTTCAGCTTTAACTGCCTCCGTGGTCGAGTGGTTTAGGCGTTTGCCTTGTGCCCCGGTGGTCGTGGGTTTGACTCCCACGGGAAGCATACTTTGTAAATTTGTTCCCAGTTTGGTTAGGACATTGCGGGCTTGAAACAACCGATTGTCTGATAAAAAGATGAATTCGTGCTTCAGAAGGCACGTATAAGTCGGTGGTCCTGGACGCCAAATGGCGGTTGTAAATAAACCATGTCAGAGGCCCTTGAGGCGGTTTAGAAACTCTGACACTAGGGTGTGTGGGGTCGTTAGACCTTACTGCCCACACGATGAGAGAGAAGAGAGAAGCTTCAAGGGACTGTAGATCTGAGTATTCGGTTTTAATTTCAACTCTATACATCCACGCTCGAGATAAAAGGGTCTTGACAGACAGACGGGCGGACGGACGGTCAACAAAAGTGATCCTATAAGGGTACCGTTTTTCCTTTTGAGGTACGGAACCTTTTTGTTTTTTTTAAGGATTGGAAATCATCAAATGACTCCTCCCGCTCTGGGTAAAGCAAAAGGGAGTGTCAGACTCTTACTGACTAAAACCCATCCGTGTTCCTCCTGGTGCCCTTTGTGTTCCAAGGCTACGGCACCCCTTTCGAACAGATTCCGCAGCCCCAGCAGGCACCTGCCCTAGCGGGCCCCGTCATCCACGCTGACATCTCTTTTAGGCGCGCTGGGATCGCAGCGCGCCGCCGACCCGGGCCTAGTTCTGATCAGACGGCGAGCCACCCACTGCTCGCCGACCGCAGGCCCGCGCCTACGGCGGCCGGAAATCGCCCTGCGACTCCCGACGCCTGGGGCGTCTCCTTCTGTTGCGGCGACTGGGACGTGAGGTTTCCCTCTCTTTAAAACGTTCGGCCTCCTCCTTTGCTAGCATTACTGCTTCGCAGAAGGAGGTGACCGCTTCCCATGCCTCCTCGCTCCGGACCATAGATTGAAACAAGGCCGGTCGCGAGAGGTCGCCGCCGCCGATCGCCTCGACGAGGACCCGGCGGTGCTCCGCCCAAGCAGGACAGACCTCCACCGTATGCTCCACCGTGTCCTCCGGGTGACCATCACAGTGTTGAAACCCGGGCGTGTCCTCCCGCCGAATCCGAAACAGGTATCTCCCGAAACAACCGTGTCCGGTGAGTACCTGCGTCAGGCGGAAGGTGAGGACGCCGTGGCGCCGCTCCAGCCACTCCTCAAAGAGGGGACTTATCGCTTGGATTGTGGCGTGCCCAGCGCTGGGTTGCGACAGTCGCTGTCTCCATACCGCAATGAGATCCTGCCGGAGCTCCGTCCGCCTTGCTGCGATTTGCCGCGGCAGAGGAGTCTCGCCCCGGCGTTGCGCCTCCACGCGCCACTTGTAAATGTGCGCGGGGGTCTCGCTTCCAGATCTCATGGCGGAAGTCCGGCAAGGAGGCTCGCCGCCTCGCCAGAGACCGTTCGGTATCCCCGGGCCAGCCGGATAGCCATGACCCTCTGAGACGCGTTGAGGTAACGGGCAAGTCGCTTCCTCAAAGTAGGCGCCCACACTGGCACCCCATAAAGGGCCATGGACCGCACAACCCCTGCGTAAAGCCTCCGGCAGGAGGTATTTGGACCTATTTGGACCCCCTAGATTGGGCGAGGTACGGAACCCTAAAAAACAAAAATGGTCCTTGTACATCCATATCCAAAATTTATTTATATATTTTCAGCTAAATCATCATTCAGTCAGTTCCACCACAATAAATTATTCAAGCAAGAACCAGAATAAAACCACTTAAGGGTAGTTACTTCTCACAATGACGACGTATCACTATCGTAGCGGTATCAGTTCACATAATGTCAAAGCTATATCGGTTCGCATTATATCAATTGAGCATGAATACACCCCTTTTATCCACCATCGAGTAACTCTTCTATAAACGATTCTATTTCCTCTATCTTTTTGTCTACAGAGCTTGGAATGTTTAGACATGCTATTGCTCGCATATTCATGGCTGCGTAATTGCTCTAAGTAGGTATGAGTTGAATATTTTATACGAAACAACAAATAACGCTTGAAATCTTTGTCTTAAAGCATCATTAAAATGTTTATTAAATGAAGCAGCAATAGGCATTTGATCATTTGCAAATAAATAATTTCAAATTTATGAAAAAAAAAAAGTGGGGGCGTTGTGGAAATGTTTCACTATCTCTTTTGTACGCGGGTAATCTAATAATCAATCATACATTCTTTATCAGATAGTTTCCACTTCCACCAGATTTTAAAGATTAATTCTAACTTACCTACTTAAGGTGAATGTTACGGGTTGCTCATTGCCATTTTCCCGCGAGATGGCGCTGAAGTCAACATTTTCAGTTTTTTTTTGTTTCGAGTGTAATTGAAACAATATTAAGTCGCAGAAATAATGGTGCGACAATCGAATATTCCACTTTATCGAAATTAGTCAAAATACGGCATAAAAACCCTTCTGATTCGCCATACTTCACGAAAATAATATCTAACTCACTTATAGTACCGTTTACACACACATAGACATGTTTGAAAGTATGATTTGAAGTATGGCGAATCAGAAGGGTTTTTATGCTGTATTTTGACTAATTTCGATAAAGTGGAATATCCGATTGTCGCACCATTATTTCTGCGACTTGATATTGTTCCAATTACACTCGAAACAAAACAAAACTGAAAATGTTGACTTCAGCGCCATCTCGCGGGAAAATGGCAATGAGCAACCCGTAACATTCACCTTAATTTTGAACAGTTTGAGAAAATCTTTCTATTTTCGATTTTGGGTAAAGTTACTTTAGTTATGATACAAATAATCTATACTTTATATTATACTATACAAAGCTGATGAGTTTGTTTGTTTGCTTGAACGCGCTAATCTTAGGAACTTCTGGTCCGGTGAAAATTCTTTCAGTGTTAGATAGTCCATTTTGAGTAAGGAGCGGAGCAGACGAAGTTACGCGGGTCAACTAGTAAAAATATAATTAACTATTATATTATCACGCCGTCAATTTCCTTGGGTAAACGATGACGGTAACTACACTTACCGTGGCGTAGTTATTCGGGGCTAATACGAATTTTAGATAGAGAGAAGCGCTTTACTTTATTTAGTTTATTTTCATCACCACCGCTCGCAAAACGACGAAGAAGAACATCGTGAAGAAACTGGCATGACCTAGAACCAAACATTCGCAAACCCTCACAGTGCTTGCGTGTCAAAACACGGCCCAGAATCTACCAGACAGGCCTGTGTCCCAACGGAGGGAATATAATATCTACTGGCTGATAATGCTAATGCTTAAACAGGGACACTCACTGACACGCTTGGTTTCTATGCTGCGTTTCTAGCAATGGCCGATAAGATGTTTATGTGGTCTGTGGGATTATCGATTGCATAGGTACCCGATTGTAGCAACATACCTATTGTGTCTATGAAGGTCGGAAGCAAGATAGTATCTTTGAGTATCGTATTGATGTCAAGGAGGTGCATCCTCAATATTATAGGATCTGTTTTGATTGTATTGAAGTTTGTGAATAAATTAAGATGAGAGATGGGCTTCTGGAATCAGGTATTTTAATGTCAAAACGCTTCCCGACATGAATGATATCCAAATATAATAAGGAATAGTGAATCTAACTATCCAAGCAAAATTTACATAAGCGCGTTGCGCATTTCCAAAATAAAATAATCTGCCTAACCTTTTCCCAACTATATTGGGGTCGGCTTCCAGTCAAATCGGATTCAGCTGAATACCAGTTGTTTTACGTGGAGCGCCTGCCTACCAGACCTCCACAACCCATTAACTGGGTAACACGGTACTTCTTGGCAAAACTGGAGTCAGATTTACTGGCTTCTGACAATCCGTAACGACTGCCAAAGATCTACAAATGACAGCCGGGACCAACGGCTTAACGTGCTTTCCGAGGCACGGAGAAAACTCGTTATATTAAGATGGTCACCCATCCACAGACCAACCTCGGCAAGCATTACTTAACCTTAAAGATCGACCCGTGCGACTGTTATTATTTAGCCAGGAGCTCTTCCCAATTAAATATTTTCCAAATAAAATACATAATTACATTTCTCAAAAACAGGAAATAGCCGTAATTTTTTTTATCATACGGCCATACGCACTTCAACTCCAAAACGTTTCCATTTCGTGCCCTACTATGAAAAATAACGCAAAATTAAATGCTTAAAAAATCATACCGATAAAAAAAAAGTTTGAATAACATTTTAATAACACGATTAGGGCTGTCCACGTTGTCACTTTATCGATATGGTGACGTCACTGTCTGCGATAGAATAAAATGACAAGCATTTAGAGAGTGACATTCAAAAAGCGAACGCAGTGTCCACCCGTGCGTGTGCACTTGAATAAAGAACAGAAGTTGTGAATTTGAACAAAATATTAATTTAATAATGCGGGTAAAATGCATAAAAAGGGAGTTGCGATAGTAATGTGCTGTCATTTGTTCATAGTTATTGTACCATTTGGTTTTGTGTTTAATCGGAGGGTACTTATTAAAATGTTTTATTTAGGGAAGAAAATAATAAAAATGTGTCAGGTTTTTTAACGCCAAGTTAAAAAAGGGTATAATTTAGACGGTCACCAAAAATAATATTTTTAAGACTCTAAGCCTAAGCACCAAAATGGATCAACGGTCACCAAATTCTATCCAACTCAACTGTGATTGCCATAAAATGTAGGCTTGGGGTTACAAACTGGATAAAATAGGTTAGGTTAGGTTAGAATTTAACTGGGTGGGTGACCTGGACGACTCGGTGGCCATTATTGGCGAGGCTCTTGCCGACCCGTCCCGAGGTCACGGCTGGGTGGCCGCCCTCGCGAACGGCATCGGCACTATTGGAGTGTATTTCTCGCCCAACAAGAGCCTCGCCGACTTCGAGAGCTTCCTTGTCGAGTTAGGTGCCGTCGTGAACCGGTACCTCCCACGCCCAGTGCTGTTGCTCGGGGATCTCAATGCCAAGTCTGCGGCGTGGGGATCCCCGGTCACCGATGCCAAGGGTGAGGTGCTGGAGGAGTGGGCGGTCACGACCGGCTTGACCGTCCTTAATCGGGGCTCGGAGTACACGTGTGTGCGGCAGCGGGGCGGTTCTATAGTGGACGTCTCGTTTGCTAGCCCTACTGTCGCTAGCCGTGTCCGCGACTGGCATGTCGCCGTGGAGGTGGAGACGTTATCGGATCACCGATACATCCGTTTTGACGTCTCCCCCCAGACCGCGGGCGGCCGTAGTCTATCGGCCCCGCGAACGGACGGTCCGCGCTGGGCGCGCAAGCGCCTCGACAGGGAGCTTCTCGAGGAGGCCGCTATTGTGCAGGCCTGGATCCGGGAGTCGGCGACGACCGAACCCGTCGACGTCGAAGAGGGGGCGCAGTGGTTCCACGGGGCAATGACGCAAATCAGCGACGCGTCCATGCCCCGGGTCCACACACAACCCAAAAGGCGCCAGGTGTACTGGTGGTCCGCCGAGATCGAGCAGTTGCGTGTCTCGTGCGTGCGAGTCCGGCGCCGGTACACCCGATACCGAAGAAGACGTCGTCGGGTGCCTGACGAAGAAGCCGCGCTGTATGAAGTGTACCGCGCGGCTAAGGAGGCTCTGCGGCTTGCTATCGGCGAGGCGAAGACGCGTGCCAGGGAGGAGATGTTGGAGACTCTCAACGGGGATCCGTGGGGGCGTCCATACCGCTCGGTCCGAGGCAAACTCGGACCTTGGGCGCCTCCGCTTACGGAGAGTCTCGAACCTGAGCTGCTGGAGGACGTAGTCGCAGCCCTCTTCCCGGCACGAGCGGAGCATACTCCGCCGCCGATGGTTCTGCCTACAGCCGCAGAGCCTGAAGAGAACGCCAGCGTCCCAGAGGTGACAGAAGCAGAGTTGAGGGCGGCCGTGATGCGGCTCCGGGCGACAAACACTGCCCCGGGGCCCGATGGGATTCACGGCTGCGTGTTGGCTCTCGCTCTGAAGGAGCTGGAGCCCCAACTGAGGGGACTCTACTCAGCGTGCCTGGAGCAGGGCCAGTTTCCCGTTCAGTGGAAATCAGGTCGTTTGGTCCTGCTCAGAAAGGCGGGGCGCCCTGCGGACTCGCCGTCCGCGTACCGGCCCATAGTGCTGCTGGACGAGGTGGGAAAGTTGTTCGAGCGGATAATCGCCGCCCGCCTCGTCGGCCACTTGTGCGGAGAGGGGCCGGACCTTGCCGAATGCCAGTTCGGGTTTCGGCATGGGCGCTCCACTATCACGGCGATATCGCGAGTGAGAGTCCTGGCGGAGGAAGCAGTGTCCCGGGGCGGGGTGATGTTGGCGGTGTCCTTAGAAATCTCCAACGCCTTCAACACCCTGCCCTGGAGTTGTATTCGGGAGGCACTGCGCTATCATCGAGTGCCTACCTACCTCCGCCGCGTCATTGGGGCTTATTTGACGGACCGGTGTGTCACCTATCTGGGACGTGATGGCAGACACCAGCACCCCATGTCGTGCGGCGTTCCGCAGGGCTCGGTCTTGGGCCCACCCCTGTGGAACATCGGTTACGACTGGGTACTGAGGGGCGAGCTCCCGCCGGGAGTGGACCGGACGTGTTACGCTGACGACACGCTGGTCACTGCCCGGGGGAGCTCGTACAGGGAGGCAGCGTTGCTGGCGACGGCCGCGGTCTCACAAGTGGTGAGCCGCATACGTGGCCTTGGCCTGGAGGTAGCCCTCAACAAGTCGGAGGCCATAGCCTTTCATGGCCCCCGGCGGGCGCCGCCAGCGGGATCACACATAGTTGTTGGGGGGGCCCGTATCGCTGTCGAGTCCACCATGAAGTACCTGGGATTGGTTCTCGACAGCCGGTGAGATTTCGGCCCCCATTTCCGGTGGCTGGCGCCCAAGTTGTTGGGCGCGGCTGGGGCGCTGTCAACGCTGCTTCCCAATCTGGGGGACCCGAGCACCGCCTGCAGGCGGTTGTACGTGGGGATCGTGCGATCAATGGCCTTGTATGGGGCCCCGATCTGGGCGGCTGACCTGACGGCCGGCACCATCACTGTTCTGCGGAAGCCGCAGAGGGTGATGGCCGTCAGAGTCATCAGGGGCTATCGCACAATCTCCTACGAGGCGGCTTGCGTACTGGCCGGATCTCCGCCCTGGGACCTGGAGGCAAAAGTCCTCGCGTCACTGCACCGGTGGCGTGAGGAGGCGCGGGCGCGCGGCGAGCGACTGATGCAGCAGCACATTAAGCTGCGTCAGTCGCAGCTGCGCGAGGTTCTGGTGGCGGAATGGCGGAACAGGCTCTCACGCCCTTCCGCCGGCCTCGTCACTATCGAGGCCATCCGGCCAGTGCTCGAGCTGTGGCTCGGGAGAAGGCACGGCTCCTTGACATTTCGTGTGACGCAGGTCCTCTCGGGGCATGGCTGCTTCGGGGGGTTCTTGTGTCGCATAGGCAGGGAGCCGGACGCTCGGTGTCACCACTGCGTCGACTGTCGGGAGGACACGGCGCGGCATACGCTGGCAGAGTGTGCCGCTTGGGAGGAGCCGCGCCGTGCCCTCATCTCTGTGGTAGGCAGTGATCTCTCGCTGTCGGCTGTAGTTCGTGCTATGGTCGACGGCGAGGAGTCCTGGGACGCGGTGGTCTCCTTCTGCGAAACAGTTATCGCGCAGAAGGAGGCTGCGGAAAGGGAGAGGGAAATCTCAACCTCTCTCCCAGCCCGCAGCAGGCGCACCGGGCGTCGGAGGAGGGTATACGCTGCCCTCTTCCGGCCCCCCTAACTGGGTCTAGGGGCGGCGGAATTGGCGATGTCCGTCGCCCCCCATTCATTTGGCCCCGAGGTGGCGGCGCGTGGTGTTCCCGTGCGCCCCTCTTTGACGTCGTGGGGGGAGTCAAACACCTCACTCCCCCCGCTGACCCGAGGTGGCCCGCAGAGACGGGCTGGCACCAGCCGGGGATTACGGAAGTCGCATTAGTTCTCGCGATCTCCGGTTGGTGAGAGATGGAGCACCGGGGTGGTTTTAGTCAGTAAGAGTCTGACAGACCCCTCCGCCCGCCCCAGGGCGGAGGACATACATGAGGATTTCACCCCGTCACAAAAAAAAAAAAAAAAGGTTAGAATTGTGACCAACCGCGCGCGAGCCGAGCGAGCGAAGCGAGCGGTGCCGCGTTAGCGGCCGGCGAGCGCTACTTCTCGAATATTATTTGGTGACCATTTATCTGTTTTGGTAACCGTTTAGAACTTTTTTGGTGGTAAAATAGGTACTTTTTTGGGCGGTGTTTAAACACAAGCCGTTAGAAAACCTGAAGTATATAATAATTATTTTGTAAGTTTAGGTTTCGTTTCAGAGACCCTCAAAACAAGAGACCAGTGGTGTAAAAGTCCCTCTCAACCGCCACCGATTATTGTTTTTGGGAATATATATATATTATATCAAATCCTATTTTCGGTTCACGTTTGTAAATCAATACTAGATCAATGGTAACACTTTTTCTACTAAAAACTAAACTTTTTTCCTTTGAAAAACCGTTTCAGCTATCCTCAAAACCACATAACAGACAAAAAAGTGAACATCAACAAAAAAACGAGCTTTTCTAACTAGAATACATTCTACTTAGGTACCTACACTTATCTTATTAGGTATATAGGTCAGGAGACAGCGCACCTACCAGGCTAGCAGGTATTCAAAGAGGCACATTAATCCGCCCGGCGTTTGCCAGCTAGGTATATACCACAGAACAGAGAAACACTGAACTGGCAGCGAATATCTAAATCAACCGGCGTAAGTGGAGATGGATTGGTCAGATGCTCCGGAGGGAATTCGATCACATTCCCAAACAGGCCTTGGACTAAAATCCTCAAGGGAAAAGGAAGCGTGGCCATTCCCATCAAACCTGGCGACGCACGGTGTTGGCCGAAACAGCGAGTATCGGATTGACGTGGAGCGAGGTGAAGTGTGAAGCTCAAGACCAACCGCAATGGAGGACTATTGTGGACGCCCTCTGCCCCAGCTAGGGGACAAAATAGCTGTCACAGATAAATAAATAAAGTATGGAAAGTTGAAGCAATGTCGTCTCTAGCAGTGGTACATCAAGCGTCTCGGTGCTACCACGTTGGGGTCAACTTCCAGTCTAACTGAATTCAGCTGACTTTAACATTTAGCGATTGCTTATCAGCGGGTCTATATAGGCCCCTTTAGCAGAATCAGAAAGCCATCAAGCTACCCAAAACTGTAAATTTCCCCGATCAATCTGGAACCTTATATTTTAGCAATAAAGATGAAAATGTTTGACAGATTGTTGTATGAATAATAATATGATTCTAAAATGATTATACTAAAATGGACTTTTTAGACCCCTGACCTCTTCAACCTAGTAACTGGATAACACAGTACCCCTTGGCACGACTGATGTCATTCTCGGGCGTTTGACTATTCGTAAGGACTGTCAAAGATCTATAAATGACAATCGGCACCAACAGCTTAACGTGCTTTCCGAGACACGGACATGCAATAGACGATCACCTATCTACGAACAGCTAGTCTATTCTGTAAGTAACCATTTCGATATCGAGCTTCACCTGAGTGACAAACCTCACAAAGTGAGCTTTATTGCACTCAACATAAAGTGCTTACGTTTGACGTAATTTGATACTCACCTCGGATTCCGCTGTCGAGATACGAAAATGTTGTTACAGAATAGGGGTACTGATCTAGATAAGCATAGCGGGTTTTGCTTTGTAGCAATATTGTTTTTTTATTAAACAGTATTATTCAGTATTTATTGATTCGTTAACATAGGTAAATGAAGAAATACAAATTTTGTGCTTATTCATGAGTAAATCACGACTGCAAAGATCTAGAATTGACAGCTGGGACCAACGGGTTTAGGCGTTTTCCGAAGCATGGAGAAGTCCCGGTATGTTTGGATGGTCACCCACCCACGGATCGTCCTTCGTAGCTTAACCTCGATTAGAGAGACTCCTACAAGTATCGGTGCTCTGTGGTTCGTATATCCTGTTATTCAATCTGACGTGCTTACGTCACGTGCTCCCGGGGAACGGATTAGGCGCTGCAATCCGTCTACTTACAATATCTGACTTGGTTAGGGTTGTAGATTGGTGTGGTATGTAGTGGGGAGTATGCATTGCTGACACTGAAAATTAAAATAGAATTTTATTGGTTTTCATGGGTCTTACAGCCGTGTTTTTTTTTGTTGGTAGACTTTTCAGCAAAAAAAGTACTTGGTAATTCAAATAAGTCCTATAGTTTTGTTAGTGAACAAACAACTTAAAAACTAGACTAGACTTGTAGGAAAGAGTAGTAGAATTAGCAGGTATTAATTTTGGCCTTATATAATTTGATGTCAAAGCTATAAAATGACAAGCGAGGAAATGTTTTCATCTCTTAGTTCATCTTACATCTTTAGGGTCTCTTTTTATTTTTCTCAGAGGCGATTATAGTGCAGAGAACGATATCAATAATAAAATTAAGTAAGAATTCGGATGTTTTTTTCTATGTTTATCAATTAACCGTAACCCGGAAATCTTCTGAACTGCGGCACGTGTTACACAATACGCGACATTTTTAATTAACCTTCTCAATGGCCCAATTATTGCCACACGAAAAAATATTCTTTTAATTTTCTATCAACACCACTAATTAAATGTCAGGATTAGCTGTCAAAATTGGACAAACTTCAACCCACTTCCTTTATTTTTTTCAAGACATTTACACTATTTTAAATTCCACAATGCGGTACCGCAATACGTACCCTTTTTAGTAATAAGACCTCTTTTGGTGGAGTCAAGTAATTTGAGTACTAATTCTTGAACGCGTGGACTATTTTTTTTGGGCAGCAACACTATTTTGCTGTCCGAAAGTATCATCCTCAACCTTAAAAACTAGGTGATAAGGTCAGATTTTGCATGCAAACGAATATTCAAAGTGGAGTAAGACTGGTATTTCTATTACAAAAAACGAAATCAGCTGCCGAGACCCTTCTTTTGTTTGAAACGGAATAAATATATCTTGAAGGAGTTTTGTGCAAAGGTATTTGCGAGACGAAATGCGGTTGAATGCTTGTTAGAAGCTTTAGGGTTGGGAACTTTATCGATATTGGGGTATGTGAATAAAAGTTTGTAAAAAGATTTCGTTGACATTTTGCAAATTGATAGTAACTCAGGGTACTTTAGGTAGTCTGTTTTTTCTGATGGATTGTGGTCAAATAAATGTTTTCTTTTATATTGTAAAGAAATCCTTGCATAAGTATTAAATATTCGTTACACAATTAGGTTACTTACTGTCGACCGATTGTTGATCAATGAAGTTTTGATAAAATAATAATCAAACTGCATTGATCAACTATTTTCTGTCAAAAAAACACTTTCAATACGACCTTTTCCGTGACAGCACACTTATCGATTTCAAACAAAAATTTGAATTTCGAAAGTGAAAATTCAAAACGCAAACCGCACGTTACGTGTAGGTACCTAACAAAGCTGGAAACATGTTCTATATTTGAACAGGATTCCTTCCGGCCGGGCGGACGATCAACACAAATTAAATATTTATCGAACAAATTGCCTGCAGGGTACATCACTAGGGCCAGGTGAAGCGCGTGGTCGTCTGCTCTTTGACAGGATCCGAGGCGGAAAAAAAGCAAGACATTCATGTCAAATAAGATTTTTTACGGACATACCGTGTTTATTGTAGGTTCAGATGGACTTTGTACAGAAGAGGTGTCATGAAAAATTTGAAAATAATAATATGTATGTAGTATGTACATACCTATATGGCTCAAAATTGGGCAGCCATCGATAAATGTCGAGAAAATTCTAGTTGAAGATTTGATTTAGGGCGGTGATATTTTCGATCGTATTTTGAAAAGGTAATTTAAAACTCTAAATATATACCTAGCCTTTTTGTATCCCACCGCTGCTCAATTTTTTAAATGTTTGAGAGATTTTTTTTAAATGAATAATTAGTTTCAACAGCTATCGTTTAGTAAGCAGTCCTAGAAAAACACGGGTCTAACATCACTTAGGTTACTTTCTCCACTTAAAAGATTTTACACCGTTAAGATCAAAGTTAATCTTTTTGTTACCTCTACGTACAAATTGTACAAAGAAACTGTTCCTCAATGATTTGTTATAACTTTTGTAAAGCAATAAATCCGCACGCTACTGTCAACTAACATTTTGTGAAATTGTAAATCTTACAATACCGGACATAATCTTACGGTGAATTGGCAAAAAACCTCAATATATCTTCAGTCCAATACTACTTTCTTCCAATGAGACAGAGTTCAAAATTGAATGCAACATACTAAACTACAATTTGGCGTTTTAATTTGTGAGAGGTCTATGAAATGTCAATTCAAATCCAGCAATTTTAAATTTCGAATTTCAAAACAGACGTTCCACAAAGAATTGCTCGCCATTTTAATTTGTGTAAAGGCAAATGTAACTTGGTTTTCGAATATAAGAAAAGAAATAATTATAAATTGGGATCGAAACTTCTTATTTCTTATGCGAGGGTGTGTGACAAAGGGAATTGGAGCAAAATTCCTTCAATAGCACGTGGGCCCAGCCAGCTGCATTCATTTTTGGCACAATAATGGACAATTTGTGCAATCAGTGAAAAAATACAATCGGACTTAGGATTAAGGAAACTCTCTTTGAGTATTAGCGTGTGTTCAAGCGTGTATTATTTGGAAAAGACGTTGAATGTTGTGAGTTTCAAAAGCTAATCTGTAGCGGCAGTTTTAAGGGAGCGAAATTTGAATTAAGAATCTTTGACAGCTGATACAATTTGTATTTTTTTAAGAGATTTCGTTTCTTGATTGCCTTCGAAAACGTACAATAGGCTAATATTTGCACAAGATTGAGGACTTATATTAGGTATTGATCAGTCAATTTCAAGTGTTTATTTCATCTTTTGTTTCTGTTTATTTTTTTTTTTTTTCGTGTTAATCTCTTTATCTTATTTGAATGTGGATCTTTTGTTGCTTTTTTTACCGGTAATGAGCAGAGCAAAGCTAAGTTCTTCCGTGTACACATAATTTTAAGCTTTTCCTTATAACTAGGAAAAAAGTTGTTCAAATATGTTACTTGTCATGTAATTCCGTCTGGCATAATTTACTACTTTACACCTTACTAAAACAGGCAAAAAAGCGTGAATAGTCATCCGTTTTATATCGATAATAAAACAAAAAACTATTAATATCTTTCGATCTTGTAACTTGTCATCACTATTTCAGTTTACCATATTTTATTTACAACCACGGCAAAGGAGAATAGACTCTCATTTTGTGGGAGTAGAGTTCATGTTAGGTGCAAACTTAATTGTGTCTTGTACCTATTGATAGTTTTTGACTAAACATCTGCTAAGAGTACAGGTAATTTTACAGATCCTTATTAGAACGCTATAAGAATTAATTTCCAATAACAAACGTTTCCAATTTTACTGTCAGTTTTTTGTACTAATTACAAATCGCTTGTAAAACCTTTATTTTGGATAATAAATCTTTAATAGATGAAGATATCTTATACATTTCTAAAAAAAAAAAATTAAGTAAAACAAATTTTGATATCTCTCGATCTGTTAATTTTTCTTTGTAACAATTTATGAAGGACCAAAGGTAAAATTTGTATAAAGTAGGTACGTATTATTAATGAAGGTTTACAATGTTATCGATTAAAATTATGCTTGGCTCATTTGACATCACTAGTATTTTGGTGTGACTTTAAAATACCTTTTTTAATTATGATAATAATAATGTAGTGTTTGCCTTAGTGACTTTTAATCATCTGCCTAGCCTTTTCCCAACTATATTGGGGTCGGCTTCCAGTCAAACCGGATTCAGCTGAATACCAGTGTTTTACGTGGAGCGGCTGCCTACCAGACCTCCACAACCCATTAACTGGGTAACACGGTACTTCTTGGCAAGACTGGAGTCAGATTTACTTGCTTCTGATAATCCGTAACGACTGCCAAAGGTCTACAAATGACAGCCGGGACCAACGGCTTAACGTGCTTTCCGAAGCACGGAGGAAACTCGGTATATTAAGATGGTCACCCATCTACAGACCAACCATCGCAAGCGTTGCTTAACCTTAAAGATCGACCCGTGCGGCTGTTATTATTTAGCCACGAGCTCCTCATTTAAATTAATTACTAATACAAAATAATCAATATAAATATAGTTTAGTGACTTTTAGTGCATTATATTATATTTTAGTGGAAGCACGAAAGTTAAAAACGCACAGTAAGATAATATTGGAATACTTTAAAATATGCTTATAACTAAGAATTGGAAATCTCTGCTAGTCGGGGTTTCCTGTTATAATAATACTAGCTTTTGCTCGCGACTTCGTACGCGCATATCCCGTTTTTTTCCCGTTTCCGTAAGAATTTAAAACCCGCTCTCTAGTGCTCCCCTACAGTCCGCAAAGAAGAGCCCCGTTACCTCTTAAAAGATCACTCTGGAACCCCCTCTGTGTAACGCCTGTTAGGGCACATCCCTGGGGAGACTGTAAAGGGGTCTCCCCTTAGCCTCGCTATGCACGGCAGCACGTGATCACTGTGCCACCGCCTTTCCTAGGATCACTGAGTTAGCTGACAGAGACCCCACTCTGAGCGCCAGCGACTCTGGAGACCCACCTGCCATAAATAACGCAGGCGGGGTTTCGGCTTTTAGGCGTCGAGGCGGTTGCCTCCCTGACGCCTCCTTCTCCGAGCAGGATCAGCCCTCTCACGATCCCGCTCGGCGGCCTCTTTCTGGACCATCACGACCTCGCAGAAAGCAGCCATTTCCTTCCAGTTTTCATTATCTGCCAGCATAGCACTCACTACGGCTGGCAGAGTCAGGTCTCGACCAATCTTGGCGACCAAAACCCGCCGCTCAGAGGACCACGCAGGGCACTCCTCGAGCGTGTGTTGCGCAGAGTCCAGGTCACCTCCGCAATGGTGGCAATTTGCCGTGGCTTCTCGCCCAATCCTATTCAGATACTCACCAAAGCAACCATGCCCGGTCAGCATTTGAGTGAGCCTGTAGGAGATGCTCTCCTCTCTTTTTAGCCAGGCTTCGAAGTGGGGCAAGACGGCTTCGAGTCCACAAATAACCTACATTTCCAATTTCAGCTTTCTCCGACCAGTAGTTTCGGCTGTGCGTTGTCTGTCATTCATTCACACAGTCAGTAACGGAAGAATTTTATGTATTAGGATTGGAATACTTTCAGAGTGCATTAGATTAAGAGTGGAATTCTCTACCAGATCCTGTTTACTCATAGCTCCTGGGGTCCTTTGCGTCAAGAGTGCTTTCGGTACGTCTGGGGAGCTACTCTCTAAGCCCGAAGTCCGTAGTTTCGGGCTTAGTTGCGGGCGTATTCTGCTCCGTATTAAATCAACATGTGTGCTAAAAAATTAGTGACAGAAACGAATCGCTGTAAAACCGACCCCACGTAGTCTTGTCTGCCCTACCCCTAGAGTGTAATTCAAGCCCGCGTATGCGCGGGGGGGCGAGGTGGCCGGCGAAGCTGGCCAGCAAGCTGAAGCTGCGGTGGTGAGCGTTAAAACCATCTGTGACGATAAGTTCGCGTGCGATCGCAGGAGACCCTCAGCGCCAGAGCCGTGACAGAAACCATGCTTGCTGCATGCTTGCTTGCATTCTACATGTTGCATACTCGTTTGCGTGCTGCATGCTGCATGTTGCATGCTCGTTTGCGTGCTGCATGCTTGCTGCATGTTGCATGCTCGTTTGCGTGCTGCATGCTTGCTGCATGCTGCATGTTGCATGCCGCATGCTTGCTGCAAGTTGCGTGCTGCATGTTGAGTGCCGAATGTTACATGCCGCTTGCTTGCTCTTTCCTTGCTATATGCTTGCTATACGCTTGCTGCATTCATGTTGCATGCTCGCCTGCATACTGCATTCTTGCTTGCATTCTGCATATTGCATGCTCGCCTGCATGTTGCATGCATGCCTGCTTGCATTCTGCATACTCGTTTACGTGCTGCGTGTTTGCTGGCTTGCATGCTGCATGTTGAATGCCGCATGATTGCTGCATACTTGTTGTATGCTTGCTGCATGCTTGTTGTATGCTTGCTGCATGGTTGCTGTATGCTTCCTGCATTCAGGGTGTATGCTTGCTGCATGCTTGCTGCATGCTTGCTGTATGCTTGCTGCAAGGTTGCTGTATGCTTGCTGCAATCATGGTGTATGCTTGTTAGCATATTTTGGTCTTTTATTTTCATCGCTATTTGCTACCATTGCCGCTTCGTCCCCGTTCCGTCGATGACCCGAGTTCGAAAGAAAAATTTTACATGACTAGAATTTACCCGCATTGTTTGTGTGAAGACATCTTATAACGACGCCTGAAGACGTCATAGAACGATGCGTTAGAACGACACCTTAGGAAGACGTCTTAGAACGACGCCACAGAACGACGCGTTAGGATGACGTCTTAGCACGAAGACTTAGTACGACGCCTTAGGTACACGTCTTAGAACGACGCCTGCCGGCATACGCAAAAGCAGGGAAAAGCTACGAGTATATATACTGTATGGCCAAGAGTATGAATAATACAAGCTTTCATAAGTATGTTGCAAAATATTCAAAAACTTATAAAAGTGTATGCAAAACAGCAAAAGCTCTGCATATTAGCAATAAAATAAAATCAGCAGACGACAAAATAAAACTACTTGGAAAATAATAAATAACAAAACAAGTAGGAAGAAACAACGTGAGACTAAAAGTGTGAATAAAAAGTTCTCTTAGAGAATCGCGGCGACGCAGATTATAAAGGGCTTTGACAGCTCTCTTTTGTAAATTAAATATGGATTCAATGTCAGCAGCCCGACCCCACAACAAAATACCGTATGACAAAATGCTGTGAAAGAAGTTAAATCGGACCAAACTGGCGATTTCTACGTATGTTAACTGTCTTATCCTCCTAACAGCATAAGCAGCTGAACTTAGCCGCCCCACTAGAGATGTAATATGAGGTCCCCATTGCAACTTCTCGTTCACGGTAATTCCCAAGAAAACTTTCTGATTAATAAACTCCAGTTTTTCCATTCAACATGATGTCACAATTGCTACTTTTCAGATCACAGGTGAGTGTAAAAAGTAGCGTATTGAATGGACAGTAGAGTCACTTTAGAATTTTTATATTATTTGAAATGTGAATGACGTTCAAAAGTACCGTTTAATGGCCTAATTGGAATTAATGTTTTGACTTTGACTTTGAGAACTTAAACGTACTGTTGGAAGGGGTGTCATAACGCCTCCTTTGTCGGATTGCAATGATGTTCCATTAATCGTGAGCGAGTCTGTAGTTCGAATCACACTGGAAAATTTTCGTGACCTCGGGAAAGCAACTTTTTTTGGGCTGAATCTGCCCCACAGTCATCTCCAAAGTTGTTCCTATGGGTTTGTCATTTAATTTTCTTTTTTTGTGCAAAAAATCTTAATTTTCTTGTTTCATTTAAGGCAGATTTACTTAGGTAGGTACTATTAGTGTGATCTGACCCCTCCCCCCCAAAAGAATGGCGGTGACCGCGCCTGGTAAACGCTAAATGTTACTAGTCATCGGGATAACACAATTTTTTTTTAAGTTCCTAGATTTTGAATCCAATCAGTGGTTTATTAAGCTCGATGATTGATTACGTACTTTAAATAAAGACTATATTTTACATGATTTAATAACAAATGCATAGTTTTTAGACATTTCCCTATACCTGTAGCATAAGACGGTATTACTTGCCAAATTTCATAGTTCTAGGTCAACGGGAAATACCCTATGAATTTTGATTCCCTTGAGAGTGTCGAAATATTTGCTTTTTGCAGCATAAACGGCCATATCTTTTTTTTAATATTAACTTATAACTATGATTTCTTCATAGCTTCAAGAGACCGTAGACCTGAATCGAACTCGCCTTCGAGGGTTCCGTAGGTAGGTACATAATTATCCCGGGTATCAACACTGCGAGGATCACCCGGAGGACAAGGTGGAGCATACGGTGGAGATTTAGCCTGCTTGGGCGGAGCTCCGCCGTGTCCTCGTCTAGGCGATCGGTGGCGGCGATCTCTCGCGTCCGGCCCTGGTTCAAGCCATGATCCGGAGCGAGGAGACATGGGAAGCGGCCACCTCCTTCTGCGAAGCAGTAATGCAAGCAAAGGAGGAAGCCGAACGCGTGAGAGAGAGGCAAACCTCACGCCCCAGCCGCCGTCACAGAAGAAGACGCCCTGGGCGTCGGGAGTCGCAGGGCGATTCTCGGCCACCGTAGGCGCGGGCCTGTAGACTGCGAGCATTGGGTGGCTCGCCGTCTGATCAGAACCAGGCCCGGGTCGACGGCGCGCTGTGTTCCACGCGCGCCTCAAAGAGCTGTCAGCAAAGAAGACGGGGCCCGCTAGGGCCAATGCCTGCTAGTGCTGCGGACTTTGTTCGAAAGAGGTACCGTAGCCCTGGAACGCAAAGGGCTCTAGGAGGAACACGGAAGGGTCAGTAAGAGTCTGACACTTCCTCTTGCTTCACCCAGGGCGGGAAGAGTCATTTGATGATTTCCCATCCTTAAAAAAAAAAAGAGAACATAATTATATTACTAAAGACTATATTTTTTATGATTTAATTACAAATGTATAGTTTGCAGGACTTTTCCCTATACTTGTAGTATAAGACGGTATTACTTGCCCAATTTTATAGTTCTAGGTCAACAGAAAATACCCTATGAATTTTGATTTTTCCTTTCCGGGTTCCGTTTTTTCCTTTTGAGGTAATGGAACCCTAAAAACAGTAATCTTTATTGCAAACTCAAAAAAAATAGAGCTGCAACTTAAAGGATTAATCCGGACGCGTGTCGATGCATCGCAAACTGTTGATATACACCCAGCTGAGCAAATAATGATAATGTCATCATCATCATCTGCCTAGCCTTTTCCCAACTACATTGGGGTCGGCTTCCAGTCAAACCGGATTCAGCTGAATACCAGTGTTTTACGTGGAGCGGCTGCCTACCAGACCTCCACAACCCATTAACTGGGTAACAAGGTACTTCTTGGCAAGACTGGAGTCAGATTTACTGGCTTCTGACAATCCGTAACGACTGCCAAAGATCTACAAATGACAGCCGGGACCAACAACTTAACGTGCTTTCCGAGGCACGGAGGAAATTCGGCATGTTAAGATGGTCACCCATCCACAGACCAACCTTGGCAAGCGTTGATAACCTTAAAGATCGACCCGTGCGGCTGTTTTTATTTAGCCACGAGCTCCTCCAAATAATGATAATGTATAACAACATAAAACCGCAAAATCACGTGCTTGCTCCAGATATAGCTGGATCCATAGTAAAGAACTCGCTACAAGTTTAAATATTTAATTTAAACGATAAAGTCACCTTGGTCATGAACTTAGAGTTTAGTAGGACTGGCTTGAAGGTCGATTTAAAATTGGCTAAGTGCGAGTTGGACTCACGTGCAAAGGGCCCCGAACGACTTTTTAACACTATAGACTTCTTATAGGTTTTCCTGTAAACTATAGGGTAAAAATCTAACAGCTTCATTTTTTTTCAGGCTAAAAAGTGACCCATACTAAATATTTTATAATTTACGTAACACGTCCGTGTTTGGGTCACAAAAGTTCATAAATATATCTACCAAATTTCAACAGAATTGGTCCTGTGGATCCGGAGAAAACTGGCTGTGACAGACGGACAGAAAGACATACACCCTAGTGATCCTATAAGGGTTCCGTTTTTTGTTCAGAACCCTAAAAAAAGATAAAAATCTTGGCTTGTGTGTGGCATTTATTAGTCTTCTCTAAGTATTTAAGTAAAGAATAATATTTTAACCGACTTTCAAAAAAGGAGTAGTTTCTCAATTCGGCGGGTATGTTTTTTTATGTATGTACACCGATTACTCCATGGTTTCTGATCCGATTTGTGTGATTTAGTTCGATGCAGTATATTAGCCATTTGGTCCCGTAAAAATTTGATTCAATTTGGTTCAGTTGTTTTTATTTTATGAGTAGTTTTGATTATTTCAATTTCTGCGTAGACGAAGACGTCATCCAAGTATCACCACCTAAAAGTGAAAAATACACACTTTTTACAAAAAAATGTCACCGACTTCCAAACAAAACACTACAAAGAATAAAATAACCCTAATTTCGGAAGTCGGTGTTAATAAACAGAGAAAAAAAACCAAAAACACCGTCTTCCGAAATTAAGATTATTTTTATTCTTTGTAATGTTTTGTTTTATCACGACTTCATCGGATAGTAGCGTTTTATTTTGGATTGCTCTTATTAGAAATTTTAAAGATTGTCAGAAGAAATAAATTATTATTATCAGCGGAATCCCATTAGTCCTTCCGTCTGTCTGTCAGCAGGGTGAATCTCATGAACCGTAATAAGTTCCGTCATAGTTGAAAATAAAATTTGAAATTTCCTGTTTCCTGGGCCCAATCCTGGGGACTACCGTAAATGAAAGCTTTTTATCGCTATGAGGAAAATGTATAAAACTATTGTTTGTAAAATCCAAGTCCATTAGTTAATTATCGTTATATCGTCGATGTTAGCTTTTGTAATACAGAGTATCAAATCTCCCACAAAGTAGCAACTCCACAAACTAAGCTACGTACTTGTATCTATGTTGCACATCTGCCGCCCGTATCCAGCACAACATAATTATGTGCGACACGTCAACGTCCAACATTACGCACTTTTATTATACTACCAACATAGGGGCACGCTTTGTACGAACATAACAACATGTTGCAATGAAGACGTGCACATGTTCGTCATTGTTTTGATATTTAGGTGAATATTCATTGTTTTGAATAATATTGATGAAATTAGGGAAGTTTCTGATTTTGGGGAAAATAATACATTGTTATTTGATTTTGTATTATAAATACCTATTGTTATAGATAGGTACGTTAGCTTATTGTTGGTCGTATAATTTGTTTTTAGACATGTTATATTTTTTACTGCTTCTTGGCTTAGTAGTTGCAAAACTGCTGAGCGTGAGAATAGGGTTCCGATTTCGGGGTCGAACAAAGTTTTGTTATAACTTTGCTCGACCAAGCTAGAGCTCTGGTCAAGCTAGATCCACAAACTGGCGTTATGTAAGTGGCGTGCTTGTAAATAGCTTCATCATCATTCATCATCATCATCTGCCTAGCCTTTTCCCAACTATATTGGGGTCGGCTTCCAGTCAAACCGGATTCAGCTGAATACCAGTGTTTTACCTGGAGCGGCTGCCTACCAGACCTCCACAACCCATTAACTGGGTAACACGGCAAGCTTCATCATCATTATATCAGCCGAAAGACGTCCACTGCTGGACATAGGCCTGCCCGCACGTGTCGCCACAACAACCTGTCCTGTTCGTCTCGCATCCGTCGGTTAACCGCGACCCTCACCAGGTCATCGGTCCACCTTGTAGGAGGCCTTCCAACGCTGCGTCTTCCGGTACACGGTCGCCACTCTAGAACATTTCAGCCCCATCGACTATCTGCAAGCAATGTGCTTTTAAATGAAATAAATTATTAGATTTTGTTTTTTTATTTATTTATGTATTTATTTATTCAACAATTTATGTACACACATTGTTTGTATTATGTTCTGTCTTGCGATTAGACCTGCGTCTATCCCAAGGAATACTTACAGTCGAGATGGCTTATGGTTATAAATTTATTTTTAAGTGACTGCAATAAATTGCGAAGAGCTTGTGGCTAGATAATTACAGCCGCACGGGTCGATATTCAAGGTTAAGCAACGCTTGCCAACGTTGGTCTGTGGATGGGTGACCATCTTCTTAACATACCGAGTTTCCTCCGTGCCTCGGAAGTCATTTGTAGATCTTTAGCAGTCGTTACGGATAGTCAGAAGCCAGTAGGTAAATCTGACTCGAGTCTTGCCATGAAGTATCGTGTTACCCAGTTACTGGGTTGTGGAGGTCTGGTAGGCAGCAGCTCCGCGTAAAATATAGGTATTCAGCTAAATCCGGCTTGACTGAAAGCCGACCCCAATATAGTTGGGAAAAGGCTAGGAAGATGATGAATGAGTGCAATAAATAGTAACAAAGGCCTTCTGCTTCATCAGCTAATGTTACTGGACGTTTGTCCAGCTGGACTATTCCCCCATTCATCTTTTTTTGAGAGACCTACTAATCTGCTAATCCCTTCTTATTACTACAGCGCTATACAAAGTATTCGTAATTCCCATTCAGTTTCCCATTCACTGCGTATCTTGTTATAGTAGGCGTGTAATTCAATTACGTACGTTTTTAGCGTATTTTGCTATCGTTAGTTGACCCGTAAAAGCCGATTATTTATATCGATTTGTCTTTGATACAATGTACTACCTACTATACAAAAATACACGCCTTTTTCCATGGCCTTTTCTCATTTAAATGTTTGTACTGAAATAATTATCAAACGCGTTTTTATTCTCCATATTGCACCTACAACTATTCTCTGCATCACCCAAAGGTTGACTGATAGAGAATGCTTATTATGGCATTAAGTCCGCCTCTGTAAGTTCTTAAAGTGTTAAATAAATAAGGCATGCAGGTACCAACTTGATGTCCCGGAATTTGTTCGAAAGAGTCACCGTGGCCCTGGAACGCAAAGGGCACTAGGAGGAACACGGATGGGTTTTAGTCAGTAAGAGTCTGACACTCCCTTCTGCTCCGCCCAGAGCGGGAGGAATCATTTGATGATTTCCCATCATTAAAAAAAAAAACTTGGAAAGAAAAACGCCCGCGTGGTAGATTACGGCCCAGTCCCTCTCACCAAGAGGAGGCCTGTGTCCCAGCAGTGGGAACATTATAGGCTGATTATGACTATAATGATGATTAAAAGAAAAACTACAACAACATGATGAAATACCGGTAAAGCGCACATGCATTACCGATATTTCATCATGTACAAAATTAGCTTCAAGTTTCTGTCTAACAGGCTTTAAAACTCAACAGTTAAGCCTGAATTAGTTTCAGTTGAAATAGTGTTTTTTTTAACTATTGATAGACACGCGTTTGACCACTATCTCACCTGTTGGGCTGTTGCTTTGAGTTGAAACAGCGACTTCGTATTCTATATCAACCCCTAAGTAGAGTACACATTTTCATATTCAGCATATCTTCAACTAGATACTGCAGCAAGGTTGCAGGAGTAGGTAGTAATGTGTGATAGCGGATCGAAACGTCACCCGACGTGCACCTGGCTCAACGTGACCTAGATTGTAGGAAGCCTTACAGTGTGAAAGCTTAAAGCCTTTTCAGGTTGTCTAGGCCAAGGGCGGAAGCGGGTTAGCGGGGATTATGGAAGGCGTACTAGCTCTCACAATCCTCGGCCAAGTGTGAGATGGAACACCGGGGTGGTTTTTAGTCAGTAAGAGTCTGACAGACTCCTTCGCCCGCCCCAGGCGAGGGACATCCATGAGGATTTTCCACCCCGGCAACAAAAAAAAAAAAAAGGTAAGAGTACCTAGGACGTGCCAAGGGCTAAGTTGAAGATTGGTAAAGTGTGCGAGGGAACTTGAGGTAGATGGTTTTAGTTAGTAGGAGTTTGATAGACGCCTGCGTCCGCCCCACGATAGAGGACATCCAAAAATATTTCACCCCTAGAGGATATCCAAGAAGATTTCAAAAAAGGTAATGGTAAATACTTCATGAAAAACCAGACCTTAAGAAAAATTTCCAAACAAAACCCTTTTGACTCAATATTTTTTTTCATGCGTCCATTTTGGCGAATTATATTTCTGGGATCGTCTTCTCGAGCCTTTTATTTTTAATACCCCACATGACTGTGACTATGTCAATTCAAATACCTACGATTACACTTACCTGACCGTGACTGCCTTTTTTAAATCAAATATTTTATGTTAATCTACTGCAATGTGTGTTATAAAATAATACTTCATTTCATAAGAAATGTCCAGTGTTTAACAAATTAATCTATTCGTACATACACCGAATTAGTTCGTATATACACCGAATTAGTTCGTACATGCACCGAATTAGTTCGTAGTGTTCGTACATACACCGAATTAGTTCGTACATACACCGAATTAGATTTTGCCCACGACTTCGCACGCGCATTTCACATATATCCCGTTCCCGTAGGAATTTCGGGACGAATTATATAGGGTTATTTGTAAAACACCAGCAACCTCTTAGGTAGTGAAAGCTGCCTAAGAAACTCATGATTACAAACAACTTTTAATTTGAGACCAACCCCGAAAACTCGAAAAAAATAACAGCTGTTTCATACAAAATGCAATATTAAGCCAATGAAAATGTATGAAACAGCTGATGAGTTTATAAGACAAAAGCCTAGAAACGGAAAAAGCGACTTTGTTTTATACTTACTATGTAAAGATAGAATAGAGTTTTTGTAGCCAGCGTAATATATTTACTTCTTCCAGTCTTCTCTATTCTTCTCAGCAGTCACTCCATTTCTATCTACAATGTCTTTCACTCAGTCCAGCCATCTACTCTAATCTAACTACAAACTTTTATTTTTTTTACGTAGAAAGCGGAGAACCCCACAGAGAACATTCAAACATTCATTTCACAAAAGCAAAACCATAGCATGTTGCATGCGAGTCAAAATTATTCACTTTTCCCTATTTTTATTCCCCAAAAAACGAATACAATCATTAAACTCGCAAATCAACCAACAATCAGCACACAATTCGCGGACTACAGTCTAACAAATAACAGTTTACCAATTGCTCAGATTGCTGATAAACCAACACGCAATCGCTCCAGCTGTGACAATCATAATATACGTAGGATCTCTATGTAGTCTGTGATCATAATTATTGTTTTCAATACGGCACGAGCTCACGTCAAATAGGAGACTAGAATATCAAGGAGTATACTCATCAACCTAGCCTTTTCCCAACTATATTGGGGTCGGCTTCCAGTCAAGTCGGATTTAGCTGAATACCAGTATTTTACGAGGAGCGGCTGCCTACCAGACCTCCACAACCCATTACCTGGGTAACACGGTACTTCATGGCAAGACTGGAGTCAGATTTACTGGCTTCTGACTATCCGTAACGACTGCCAAAGATCTACAAATGACAGCCAGGACCAACGGCTTAACGTGCTTTCCGAGGCACGGAGGAAACTCGGTATGTTAAGACGGTCACCCATCCACAGACCAACCTTGGCAAGCGTTGCTTAACCTTGAAGATCGACCCGTGCGGCTGTTATTATAGCCACGAGCTCCTCAATATCAAGGAGTATACTAATGTTGCGAAATAGTTGGAAAGAGTTAGGGCAAAGGGCATTTCGAGGAACACATGTGGTTTTCAGTCAGTGCGAGTCTGACTCTAAACCATAGCCATAACTATTTCATGATTTTCCAAAAAAGGGTTATTTTAATAAAAGCATTGTGTATCTGTGGAGAAACTGCCAGATTTTCAATAATTATTTCCCGCGTTGTATAAAAGATAAAACCATTAAATTTTCCCCATTTTGATTCGCCAAAAAACTTACACTATCATTCAAATCACAATTCGCGAACACAGTCTAACAAATAACAGTTGGTGAACACGCCAATCACTCCAGCTGTGACAATAATAATTGTTCACGTATCTACAATCTGACTCGTACACACGTCAAAAAGTAAACTGGAATATCTAGGAGTATCTTAATAACAGAAAAATTTTGTGTATCTACGACGAAAGTGGAGAAACTGCAAGATTTTCAACCATTGTAAAGTCATTCTCACTTCGTTGTATTTTTATCCTATTTGCTGGGATGGACAAAAGATTAGAAGGCATATATTTATTTAATAGCAAACTTAAGAGTTTCCGTGTAGAAAGCTCAGTTACCTACATTATTTCGCTGTCTAAATAAAAAAGATATCTTGCATTGCATACCAACCATTGATTTTTCCCTATTTAAAATCCCTAAAAACTTTTTCTTTTAAAACAAGCTGTATCTTTGTGCACTTTTCTCTTTATAAAAATATGTTTTATAAGTAGGCATTTGTGTGAACATAACAAAATATAATCACTGATCAGCCGACACCTGCGTGTGGAGAAACTGACAGATTTTTAATAGTTATTTCGTTTTCTAAAAAAGGAATCATATCCTGCAGTACATTACACATTAAACCATTTATTTTTCCGTATTTTGAATCCTTAAAAACGTTCACAAACATGTTATTTTGGAATAGGCAATATAGAAATTGTGGTCTTTTCTTTGTATAAAACTGTTTTTTATAAATATATTGTGTGATCATAAAGAAATAAAATCACAAATCAACCGACAATCAGTACACAATTCGCGAACCCAGCCGTATTGCCGATAAACCAACACGCAATCGCTCCAGCTGTGACAATCATAATTGTTCACTTATCTTACAATCTGGCTCGTGCGCTGCAAATATTGCGTTATTGCTGTTGCAATTATTTTATACTGTGGCGCCGTGGGTTACTGTGGTTACTTGATTACAAATATGAATTGTATTATTTAGTTGTGTTTTTGTTTGTAGTTTACGAAGCTTTTCGAAGCTAGGGTGGGTAACTTGCAGTTGTCTGGTATTTTGCTGAACTGGACCTATTTAGCGCAGCCGATGTAATTTTTCGCAATTTGAATTAAGTTTCCTTATATTTGTTCCTACATTTTATGTATCTGTCCATGCTAAATAAAAATATTTACTTAGCATGCACAGATACATTTTGTACTGGAACATCGAAGTTCCGTGATACAAACATTTTAATGTCATCATCATATCAGCCGAAAGACGTCCACTGCTGGACATGGGCCTCACCCAAGTTTTTCTGATTTGAATGTACCACATTTAAATCAGAAAACACAATCACAATCTGGTGCCTTATCAAGTTATCATGCATTAAAAAATTACAGTATCACAGAAGATACAAATTGACTATGAGAGACTTTATGATAACACCACGATTCAACGGTGACGGTATCATACATAATTTGATCATCTGTTGCAAGATGATCTGAAAAACAATTATAACGATGACACAACAACAAAACACAACATCACCACGCAAATTAAAAAACACGATACAAAACAATGCTCATAAAAACAAACATATATCATATTAAATTTTTCACTTACCAATGCGCAAGATAATTTGTCTCCAAAATTAAATTGGACAGCTGGCATAAGGCACGAGCCACACAATCGAATGGAATTAAATAATTACGAGTACATGTGTCCGCGTTTAAAAGTCCATCAGAGGTCTATCAAAGGGCTTCAGTCATTATTGTCATTAAAAACTGTCCACATGTCATCCGCGGCGTGGCGGCGCGGCGTGCGTTACTGTTTTAAGGGTGCGATACAAATTGGGCGGCAGCGAGTAACACTTTTTTAGGTTTCCGTACGCGAAGGATAACCAACGTAACCCTATTACTAAGCCTCTGCTGTCCGTCCGTCCGTCCGTCCGTTAGTCTGTCAGCGGGCTATATCTCAAGAACCGTAATGGGTAGAGAGTTGAAATTTTCACAGATTGTGTATTTCTATTGCCGCTATAACAACAAATAATAAAAATGAAGGTTGATGGTACGGAACCCTTTGTGTGCGAGTCCGAATCGCACTTGGCCGATTTTTATTAAGAACTGTGACTGGTGCCGTAAATTGGCAAATGGGTTTTATGCGAGAGTTCAAAATTAGGTAAAATATTTGTGGTAATTAATCCTCAATAGTTATAACGTTCAGAGTGTTAATAGGTATGATCAAATAGAAATATGCGGCGAAAAAATGTGTCGTAATGAAGCTATTAATTTGGTGTTAAACACAATAAAACCACTGATATTTTTGTTACTTTCAGCTGATGATAAAACGTAAACAAAACACCCCATGATGGATATATAAAATGTTAGCCAATGAAAACAGTAGGGTCACAATCAGAGTCGTGGTTTTGGAGAAATGCCTCGACACACATAACACCTATAAAAATTATTTGTTTGGAAGTCCTAACGTATTTATCATACGCAAATAATATTGTGGTTCCAATAATATCACATTTTTGTTTTTTTTTACTATTGATAGGCACGCGTTTGACCACTATCTCACCTGATGATAAGTGACGATGTGGTCGAAGATGGAGCACGCTTGCCTAGAAGTAACCTACTCACTCTTGACTTAAAGACTCCCAGGTTGTAGCTATCAGGAAACACAGATTCCGGCAGGGAATTCTACTCCTTAGCTGTATGCATTATGAATGCGTGTCGAGTAGACAATATTCTTTTTTAAAGATTCGAGACCGAGATCTAATCATTATAACTTTTCCCTTTTCAACAACGTAAACGAAAAACGCTACCGCTCATGCCGCATCTACCACACCATATCCGCTACCTAACAGCACATTTTATTAACGACATAGGCAACATGCACTTGTCGGCGGCAGGCTCACAAATTGGCCTTTTTATTGTGCTATAAAACATACACAGAACGCGCTGTTAAAAATTTATGCCAGTGTGTATGTGAGACTTTTGTTCGACTTCTTTATGGTTTTGCTGTGAGGCTGGTTAAGTTAATAATTGAGGCGAGGAGGTTACATTCTAGTAGGCTTGAGAGGTTTGTGAAAAATCTTGGTACTTGAAAAAAATCTATTCCAATCAATGACAATTTAAAACGTAGTGTTTTTGTTGAACGTTTGTTATGAAAAGTCAATAAATTTTTCATCGTCAGTTATTGTAAAAAGTTTTTTATTTTCACTTTTAAGTGGCAACACTTGGACGACGTCTTCACCTACGCAAAACTTGAAATAAGCAAAAAACTCTCATAAAATAAAAACTACTGAACCAAAATGAATCAAATTTTTACGAGACCCAATGGCAAGTATGCCGCATCGAACTAAAAAGAATCACAGAAATCGGATACGAAACAAAATAGCCGCCAAATTGCGAACCTCCTCCTTTTTTGGAAGTCGGTTAAAAAGGTTTATAATCGTCTTGCATTGTAAAAAATGGCTCTACTACAAATATATATAATAGATAAGCTTGTGGCTAAACAGCCGCACGTGTCGATCTTTAAGGTTAAGTAACGCCTGCCCAAGTAGGTCTGTGAATGGGTGACTATCTTATCATACCGAGTTCCCTCCGTGCCTCGCAAAGCACGTTAAGCCGTTGGTCCCGGCTGTCATTTGTAGATCTTTGGCAGTCGTTACGGATAGTCAGAAGCCAGTAAATCTAACTTGAGTCTTGCCAAGAAGTTACCCGTTAATAGGTTGCGGAGGTCTGGTAGGCAGCCTCTCCTCGTAAAATACTGGTATTCAGCTAAATCCGACTGGAAGCCGACCCCAACATATTTGGGAAAGGCTAGGCAGATGAAGATGACTCTAAAACGTATAAACTCCTATATACAAGAAGCCACATAAAAACTTATATACTTCGATCACTCAAAGATTCTTGCGTACTCAAACTTTAGAAGTACTAGGGCATCATACACTCGAGGGTCAAATGATATTCTCCGACGTGCCCTAGATAAATACGACTGTTTTCAGGCTTATGGCCGAACTGAAAAAGTTTCTCTTGACCTGAAAAAGTTTTGATGACCCTTGTTTACAAGACTGTAAGATAGTTATTAAGTTGTCTGTTAGCTTATTACAGTCGGTTCTTGGTAGAGAAATGAGCTCGTTGATAAATAAAAACAGACGCATGGGTCGATCTTCGGTTAGTCAATGCATGCCGAGGTCCGACTGTAGATGGGTGACCACTGTAACATACCGAGACTCCTCAGTGCCTCGGAAAGCACGATAAAAGGGACTACCCACAGGGAGACGCATACGCATCCGAAAGCTGAACGGATGCGTACGCGTCTCCATACTAAATCGTTGTTTTCTATGGGTCATCATCATCATATCAGCCGAAAAACGTCCACTGCTGGATATAGGCCTCCCCCAAATGGGGGTTAAACCGCGTGATATGGTATGGCATGCGGGGATGCCATGATGCGTCCATTTCAGTTGTCTTTTTGTTGCGATGTAGATTTGCTCCGTTGGTTTTTCTAGTGGCGGCATTGATGCCGCTAAAGCAGTATCACTATGCTGTAGCGGCATCAACAGCAGTCTTCTTGAGTATTGTCATACTTATCTTGTTTACTTATTAACTAGCTTTTCCTGCAGCTTCAGAAACAGAGCGTTCAAAAATTTTTAACAATGTGTTATCTGTAGCCAATGACACTCAGCAATGGTGTGGATTTGTTATCCATGAAAGAATGTGAGTATCCGATCTCAGCACTGCCAAAGGATGCTTCCTACATATCAACGTATAATTTCGTTGCTCTTAACAATATTATTTAAGAAAAACCATTAAAGTACAGATGATCGATGTTTATTTAAATAACAAACTATGTACACTTCAAATAGAAAATAAAACGCCCTAAGTGTAATATAGCGTCAAAAAATTTGTCCGCATCGCTGTCGACTGAAAGTGAGCCCAAAAGACTGGCAGCATTGCCTCGTTGTATGGCAATGCTTATCATCTTTCCGAGGTAAAACCCAGCCCTTGGGTCACGCGAAGTGTCAAGCTAGTTAGCTAAGCGTTTAGCTAGTTCTTTGAATAACACGTGAGCACTCTTACCCACGGTCCAAGAGTTTGAACCCCAAACGGCTCAAAAATATAATTGGCAAAAACGCTATTATTTTTGCCGTTTGAGGTTCGCAGCAGCCGCAGCGGCAGAACTAGCACAGCATGACGAGCTAGGAAGATGGGATGGCGCAAGAGTATCGACACGAATTATGAATTATACAGGGTTATTTGTAAAACACCAACAACCTCTTACGCCGTGAAAGTTTTTCCGTGTTTTCAGGGTTATACTCAAAGTAAAAGTTGTTTATAATCATGTGTACTTTCACTGCCTAAGACGTTGTTGGTGTTTTACAAATAACCCTGTGTATTCTATCTTCACAAAATCGTCCTTTAATACAATCTCTTGAGATTGTGAGTTCATGCATGAAAAGGTAAGCCATAAAGTCTGCAATTTCGTACAAGCCGTCTGCAAGATGTTCTTAAGTATCTACTGGCTTTCTATTTTCCTATTATTTCTTTGCTTTATACAAGCCTTTGTATATAAAATTCTTAGTCTTCATATCTGATAGAAAAAAGCTGAATTTCGTCTACAAAAAAAAACGTTTTTGTTACCATCTAGAGAGCTGTTAGCTTTTTAAGATCGTACAGTTTATATCTAACTTGATGGGCAGTCAGTTAACAAATTCATTTCGTTCCATTTTTGATGATACGACTTTTCCCATTTCAGCGTTTCATTTGGGAAAATTCCCAACCGTGTAATATAGTGAGTTTTTTAACTGATAACGACTGAAAAGTGTATTTTTCAGTGCTGGGAAAAATTTAGGTTTCTGTGTGCGAAGTAATGGATGGTCGTAGCGTATAAACTTTCCGACAGATTTTGATAAATGAAGAATGTATCGGGAATCGATTTATCATCCTGACGCGCATTAACTCGGAAAACGTTGTGATATTTTGCACTGCGCTTTCATTTTCATTTACAATCATATTAATTCATTTTTCGTGGTAGCTGTTTTGACAAGTAACTGAATAATTGGTTTTGTAGTGTGCTGTAAGCATAGTATTTCATCAGACAGATAATTGTTTTGCCTTTTCCAAACATTGAATATTGTGCATCTGATATTAGTATTTTGCTTGAAGCGATTGTTTAGTCACTCAAAGTGCAATGGGGAGAGCAATGCTTAGAGTTTCTTTGCGTGATCGAATCAGAAATTATGATATCCGCAAGAGAACCAAGGTTACCAACATAGCCTGAAGGATTGCCAAAGTAAAGTGGTCGTGGGCAGGGCACATTGCCCGCAGAACAGATGGTCGATGGGGCTGAAAAGTTCTGGAGTGACGACCGCGTACCGCAAGACGCAACGTTGGAAGGCTTCCCACAAGGTGGACCGATGACCTGGTGAAGTCGCGGGTAGGCGATAGATGCGAGACGCGCGGGACCTGTTGTTGTGGCGACGCGTGGGGGAGGCCTATGTCCAGCAATGGACGTCTTTCGGCTGATATGATAATGATGATGATGACTGTCTACTTGACCTCCGCAACTTAGTCACTGAGTGACACGCTACGCCTCATCAAGACTGCCCGATGTTAATTTTAAATCTTCTGACTACTCTTAACGACTGTTAAAGATGTGATGGCTGATATAATGACTAATCAAAGGCTGAGAAATAAAACCAGCCAAGTGCAAGTCGGACTCGCACATGAAGGATTCCGTACCATAATCCTCAATTTTTAATACGAGTATTTGTTGTTATAAGTGGCAATAGAAATACACAGTCTGAGAAAATTTCAACTGTCTATCTATTACGGTTCTTGAGATACAGCCTGCTGTCAGACAGACGGACGGACGGTCGGATGGACGGGCGGATAGTCGGACATTCAGACGGTAGGATGAACCGACGGACGGACAGCGGAAGCTAATGGAGTTCCTTTGGGTACCGAACCCTAAAAATGATACCTAAAACCACGTCACATGCTTTCCGAGGCACGGCGGAGTCTCGGTATGTGATGAATGGTCCACCGTAAAAGGACCAACCACAGAAAGCGTGGCTTAATCTCGTAAATCGATCCTCGTGGCTT
Source organism: Lacanobia oleracea (assembly GCA_950371165.1). Lineage (NCBI taxonomy): Eukaryota > Metazoa > Arthropoda > Insecta > Lepidoptera > Noctuidae > Lacanobia > Lacanobia oleracea. The sequence continues at coordinate 4,036,013 of OX493389.1, forward strand.
TTTTATTCAGCCAATTTTAGCCACATGCAATAGGGGTTTCTACTGCAAAAATCTAATTAGTACGTAAGATAGATTTCCAAAAAAATATTGGACCCGTATTTTTCTTTTTTTAACCGACTTCTTCAAAAAGGTGGAGGTTCTATGTTCGGCTGTATGTACTTTTTTATGTATGTTCACCGATTTTTCCGCCAATTCTGGACCGATTATAAAAAATATTTTTTATTCGAAAGCCTATACTCCTGAGGTGGTCCCATTGTCACCAAATTAGAATCTGATGATGGAATCCCATGAAAATCGAGGGAAACCCTCAAATTTTATAAGCACATACAATGTTTTTCATAAACTTTCTAACGCAATTCAAATATTTGTGCCTGGTAATTATCATCTCATGTTGCTGAGCTGATGATGGAAGGTATGAGTCAGGATCTGATGAAAAATGTTTGTTTAGCGATATTTTTGCCAATTGTAAACCGATTCGAATGATTCTTTTTTTGTTTGGAAGAGTATTTTCTCGGACTGGTCCCTTTTAAATTTGGTGAAGATCTGATGAAGAACTTCGGCGGTAGGCAACGGAACTCTTCAATAAATGATAGCAAATTTCTGAAATAGCATGTCTGTTGATTGTTTACACCAGTTCATAACATAACATCACGCCGGCACGCTGTGTTTGTGGATTTAGTTTTTTACAAAAAAATAAAATCGACTTCGGTGTGTTAGTTTATTTTGTGTTTGAACACCGACTTCCGAAATTAAAGTTATTTTTACTTTTTAGTGTTTTGTTTTTGGAAGTCGGTTTTTTGGTAATCAAAACATGAACACAGTGCGTTGGAAACAGAAGTGACGTCACTACGATGTCACAATTTATACCAGCGATGTGAAGTCACCAGCGCCCCTTTCTAAAACTTTGTTGCGCTATATCTTTATATTTTTTTATCGTTTTGATATGATTCGATACGAAAATCTAACGGGCAGACTAAACAGAATCAGATTTTTTTATCTATTAAAATAGCCTATTGGGCATAATAATTGCCATGAGTAAATAAATCGTTTATTTTTTCGCTTCATATGTGAAATTCCCAAACCGCAATTTAAAATGAAAGTCCAATACTTTTTAACAAAAAAAAAACTACGCCATTTGATTACACAACCGACAATAGAATTAAACGTGTGTCCATCAAGTCCTATTATAAAATGGAATAATTTTCTATTGTCATTGTGGAATATATCTGATTTCCATTTGATTGTAATGTACCGTTTTAAACTTCGCTAAAACCGGTTCAAAAACCCCTACACTTAAACAATTTGCTTTGCTTTGGGACAATTGAATATTTTATTTTGTATGGTGTCTAATGTCCTGTTGAATATGATGTTTTTTTAGCAGCCGTAATAGAATTAGTTTGAATTGGGTAACAAAATAGTTGATATTAGATAAAGTGAAGTAGCTAAGGTACAACACTAAAAAGAGTAAAGGGTGGAACGCCGAAAAAAAAAAGCAAGATTATATCATTTGTACAGAAAATCTATCTTATCTTATACTATTATAAAGAGTTTGTTTGTTTGCTTGTTTACTTGAACGCGCTAATCTCAGAACCTACTGATCCGATTTGAACACTGAAAATTCATTCAGTGTTAGATAGCCCATTTATCGAGGATGGCTATAGGCTATATATCATCACGCTAAGACCAATAGGAGCGGAACAGTAATGAAAATTGTGACGCAGACGAAGTTGCGTGTGTCAACTAGTATTCTATAATTAAAGTTGGGCACTTTTTACTGGAAAAATCAGATTTAAAATCTTACATCTGATTAAAATGTTATAGGTATTTTTAATTTTCTTGAAGACATAATTAGGTAGATGTTTTTTTTTTACTATTAATCGGCCATACGTTTGACCACTATCTCCCTTGATGGTAAACGATGATGCGGTCGAAGATGGAGCACGCTTACCTAGAAGCATCCTCTTCACTTTTAACTTAAAGACTCCGCATAATGGGCTATCAGGAAACACGGACTCTGGGAATTCCACTTCTTAGCTGTACGCACTATGAATGTGTTCCCAAATAGTACAGGTAGGTACAATAAAGTCCACAAGTGTCATAATTTCTTCAGCTCTCCTATCCTAATTATTATTTACAAATATCCAAGTAACGTTAGGTACATAATGTTCGCTTATCACGCAACAACGGCGGTCTGTATTTTGGCATATAGAAAGAAAGAACACAAATTTATTTGGCACACACAGATACACACCAAGTGGAAACAAATGGAAACTTAATTCTAAAACAATTACCTTGACTGCCTCGCGGCTCAAATAGGACCAGTTCAGCAAAATGCCAGACAACTAGGAGCTGCCTGATGCTGGTTTACAACTGAACCTTACATTGAGTGAACGGATGTGAATCCGTTTTACAGTATTAAATATATCTACAAGCTGATCTTGTCCTTGTCATTCCACATGATATACGTTTTATCTCTCTATTAAACTATCCTGTGGGATAGTTTCCAATCTACACGCAGATGAAGCCACTTGCAAAACCTAGTGCAACTTATTTTCACTCTTGTTAGTTTTCCTGGCCAGTAAAATGGCCGGCTCACAGTAATAAAGCTTTTGCTACACTATATTGCAGAGGCAGTGACGCTAAAGCGCTTTCAGCAAAGTGGGGAAGGCTTACAGCGCTGGAAAGCGTTCTTTGGCACAACGCCAGTAGAAAGCGAAAAAATGGATTTAAACCATTAATTAGCACATTATATTCTGGTTTACATACACAAACTGTTGCTTACATTTCTTTCTTTTTTGCTTGCTCGCAACTTGAACGCAATCGTGCAGCGGTTGGACCACGGCCAAGGTTGGACCATGGATAGAAGCCCACCCAGTATCTAGCGAGACTTCTCCAAATTTTGGATAGCAAGATGTTAGTCCTGGTTAGTCCCACCAGCTGTCAGCATCAGCTGTTTAACGGATCAGGCCAAAAAATCCAGTCATACTAAAATAGGCAGCCGCTCCAAGTAGAATACTGATACCTACCCAGCTGCATCCGATTAGACTGGACGTAAATAGTTGGATACATGAACAACATAGTTGGGAAAAGGCTAGGCTTACATGTGACCAGTACCAGCTAGTGAGCCATTATATGATAAACGATGGAACACGCTTGTCTTAAAGTAACCTATTCACTCTTGACTTACAGACGCCTGTCTATCACCGACGGGATTTTAAGTCAGGAGTAACTTAATAAGTGAATAGCAGCCAGTATTAGAAAATACAGCCACACATCCCACCGAATACATGTATTGAAATTACAATAACAAACTATAAATTGTATTCCAAAAAATACAATTTTTTATCAACCCACTTTCTAGTTACCACAAAATGCAATGGAGGTCCATTAAATGTGCACTTAAGTGCATCTGCCGCCCGCATCGCACCTCAGGTTAACACATTACACTATACGGACAAAATTATCGGCGTAATGAACACTCGATACGCCCAATAAATAGAAAGTAATGAAAAGATACGCACCCTTACTAGGTACGTATGTATTTGAGTGGCGTATTTTGGGGGAAAATAAAGTACATTGCGGTGTGAGGTATTGTCATTCATATTTCGATTTTAAGTAGATGTGAAGTGTTATGTATTGCTTATTTTTTATTTTAAATTAATCTATACTTCTTTCTGGACTGAATAGTTTTTAGAGTCAATCAGGACAAATAATTGACTTTAAAACCATTTAGTCCAGAAAGCTGAAATTTGGAATATAGGTAGGTTTATTTTATAAAGGTAAGCATCCACTAATAAAGGAGTTTGGAAACAAGTTTTTTTTTTGTCTTTTGAAGCCGACATTACGCGGATGACGGGCGTCAGCTGCTAGTCTATTCTGTAAGTAACCATTTCGATATCGAGCTTCACCTGAGTGAGATAGCTCACAAAGTGAACTTTATAACACACAACATATAGGTGTTACGTTTATACTCACCTCGGATTCCGCTGTCGAGACACGAAAATGTTGTTACAGAATAGACTACTGGTTTTAAATAATAGGTGTTAACGCCGTGTGTCCCATCCCTATGGCGGACGCCGGCCGGCCGCCATGACAGAAGCGAGAGGACGCGCCGCTGACGTGGAACTCTGCCATCAAGCGCACTCGCGATCGGACGTAACGCAATATCTTCATGCTCAATAGTTCTCAATAAACCCTTTCTAAAGTACTAGTCTTTTTGAATTTAACTCTCAACTCAAACAATTTGGCGACCGTGACAGGACGATTTCTGTGCGGGAAGCGCAGAAGAATAGAAAACAACGAAGATAGTCAACGGAAGTACGGACCAGTCGAGGTTGGAAGAAGTGGAATCCAGGGCCTGGCAGCAAGCTACATCAGTAATAAGGTGTGCTCGTTCCTTAATCCAACCTACCAGACATCGCCGATTCCAATAACTATTCCTTTGTTTGTGTGAGCACTGTTTTATTGCTTAGAATATCGGTTGCGTGTGTCTAGCTCAACTGGGTGGAGTCACTGTTACAGCTACTTAATGTGTACATATTCGTTCACCCGAACGATTACATAGGCTGTAACCCCGAATACCTAATACATTACTCATTTAATCGTTTATTTCCTTTTTATTTCATTGCCTTTTTTGCATTTCCTGCCTAAAGGGACATAGGTACCTACTTTTAGGTCTCTGGTCAATTTTCTCCGTAACCCTGCACGCTGCTAGCTTCTGCACTGCATTACAGCGCATGTTTATACTCATTTCAGCTCAAGCGCCTACCTAGGGCACCTAGGTATAGGTACATACATAGTGCGCATCGGGACACGAGGAGAGCGACGCCTGTACCGGACGAACCTCCCTCCCCGCGCGCACCTACTTTCTCCCCGTGCCACGTGCACCTACCTTCTCCCCGTGCCACGTGCCGAGTCTACAGCACACCGGTGCACCGGGACCTCAACAAGTGGACTACTGACGCTGGTTTGCAGCTGCTGCATGCAATGGTCGTGAGGTTTGCGTGGAGATCAGGTATTTAGTTCACGTTTTTACTATTTGGTGGGCTTATGCCAGTGTACTTCTAATCTGCATTATGTCTGACACGGAGTTAAAAGACTTGAGACGTCAAAGAGGATCGATAAAAGGAAGGCTAACAAATTTCAAAAAGTATCTAAGTGAATTTAACTGTGAAGATCCGTCTAAACAGCAATTTTTGGAATTAAAACTAAGATTATGTAAAATTGAATCCTTGTTTAGTGACTATGATGAAGTGCAAACTAAAATAGAAATTTTAGATTCCACTGAGGAACTGGACTCAGATAGGGATTCAACGGAAAATATCTTTTATAGCCAAATAAGTTTAGCACAAGAATTAATTTCGAAGTCCAACAATGCTCAAGATACTTTCGAAAGTGTCCATTCACAATATGGTGAGAAAAACATTAACAACATCAAATTGCCCACAATCAAATTACCCAATTTTGATGGGAATTTCAATAAATGGCTTGAGTTCCATGACACATTCAGTTCGTTAATTCACAATAATCCAGATTTAAATGAGATAAACAAGTTCCAATACCTTAAGCTTTCATTAACCGGTCAAGCAGCATCGGTTATAGAATCATTAGAAATTTCCACATGTAACTATGCGGTAGCATGGAAATTGATTTGTGATCGATACAACAATACAAGACAATTAGTGCACAACCATTTAGTTTCACTTATGAATATACCCACTATAAAGAAATCTGAAACTTCACTCAGAGCATTAGTTGATCATATATCAAAGCACATGCGAGCATTGACTAGTCTAAATGAAAAAACTGAGAATTGGGATACTTTAATTATATTTCTATTCAGCCAAAAATTGGATTTAGTGACCTCCACCAAATGGGAGGAGTATAGAAACAGTTTACCAGAAAAACCCACACTAGATAATTTTTATGAGTTTTTACGAAATAATGCTGATGTATTGGAAATGGTCAATGCAAGCCACGGTGACAAACACACTAACAATGAAAAGCCACAGAAGTCAAATGAGAAAGCATCTCGTTTGGAACGGTCTCATAAGACGTTTGTTGCCGCGGCTTGCCAAGACAACCCAAGTAAATCTAAATCTAGATCCTGTCTAATCTGTGGTAAGGAACATTTAATTTACTATTGTGAAAAATTCAATAGTATGTCTATCGATGAAAGAAATGCAGAAGTTTCTAAACATAAGCTCTGTACAAATTGTCTGCGGAGTGGGCATTTTGTCCATCAATGCCCAGCCACTCCATGTAGATTTTGCAAAAGGAAACACAATTCCTTGTTACATAAAACTAATGTGTCTAGTTCTAATAATGTAGAAAGAAAGTATAATTCTAATCCTACCACTAGTGTATGTAATCCAATTGCACTATCCACCTGTATAGAAAACCAGGTACTTCTATCAACAGCTATTGTTATATTATGTAGCAATAAGCAAAGCCATGAGGTCCGATGCCTATTGGACTGCGGCAGTCAGTCATCATTCATATCGGAATCTCTAAAATCTAAACTATGTATTGAGAGCCAATCTATTAACACTGTATCAGTAACTGGCATCAATAACATGACATGTGCAGCTCTAGAATGCTGTAACATTACTATTAATTCTCGTACTAATTCATATTGTAAGAAAATCAAAGCATTTGTTATACCACAGATAACAAATAGCTTACCTAATTCCAAAGTTGATGTATCAACACTAAACCTGCCCAAGAATATCACACTCGCAGATCCTACTTTCTATAACCCTTCACAAATAGATCTGTTGTTGGGAGCTGATGTTTTTTGGGATGTGATTTGTCCTACTAATCAGATCAAATTGGGAAATTCTAATCAACCTGTACTACAAAACTCTCAATTTGGGTGGTTGGTAGTGGGGCCCATCATGTGTCCTAACTATGTACCAAGTAAGGAAATTCATTGTAATTTCAGTCAAGCCATACGGCATCAACTGAAGCAATTCTGGGAGCTGGAGGAGCTGCCGGAGACCTCAAAGCTAACCATGGAGGAACGTGCCTGTGAGGACCACTACGTGCAGCACACGCGCCGCCTGAAGGACGGCAGATTTGCGAGATAAACCAGAGCTATTAGGCGATTCTCATGCTCGAGCTAAGCATTGTTTGTATTCACTAGAGAAGAGATTCAAAAGGCAACCTGACATAAAAGAACAGTATGTAAGCTTTATTAACGAATATGCTGGCCTAGGTCATTTATCTGTGGTGGAGCAACCTGACCCGGTGAATCTATTACCACATCATCCAATCCTAAGATCACAGAGCGAAACGACAAAATGTCGAGTAGTATTTAACGCTTCCTCGAAAACCGAATCAGGTCTCTCTTTAAATGATTTGCTTATGGTAGGGCCAACAGTTCAGGATGATATTTTCTCAATATTGATCAGATTTCGGCAACATACGTACGTAGTTACTGGCGATATTGAAAAAATGTATCGTCAAATCCTAGTAGAAGAATCCCAGAGATACCTGCAAGTAATTTTGTGGCGTGAAAACGAGGAGGAGCCTATGAAGTACTTACAGCTTAACACTGTAACCTACGGTACTTCATCGGCCCCTTTTCTAAGTACGCGATGTTTAATCCAGCTGAGTCAGGAATGCAATGACCTGTTGATCAGAGAAATAATGTCGCATGATTTCTATGTAGATGATCTGATTACTGGTTGTAATGACGAGTCCACACTTGCAGAAATATATCAACAGATTATTGAAAAATTAGAATCAGCTTGTTTTAATCTGCGAAAGGTTAAAAGTAATTCAAGTAAATTTATAAATTCAATTTCAAGTACAGGTAACTCTGAACAAGAAAACTTTAAGATTATCTCATCACCAGGCCATGCTCTCGGAATAGAATGGAATCCAAACACTGATAAAATTTTAATGGTATCCTCTAAACTATATGACTGTAACAATGATACTCCATTTACTAAGCGTTCCATTCTGTCCCTTACTTCTAGTCTATTCGACCCTTTGGGTTTACTAAGTTGTTGTACTATTGTATGTAAAATACTTCTACAAATGCTATGGTCTCTGAAACTATCGTGGGATGATGAGATACCTCCTAACATTAATAAAATGTGGAGAAAATTTATTGATAATGTGGATCACTTACAAACTATAGATATACCAAGAAATGTTTGTTGTGCTAATCCTGTAACCATTGAGTTACACTCATTTTCTGATGCCAGTGTAAAGGCTTATGCTGGATGTGTATATGTGAGGTCGACTGATGCTCTCGGCAACTGCACAGTACGTCTTTTATCCGCTAGAGCTAAGGTGGCGCCACTGAAGACTACAACCATACCCAGGTTAGAACTATGTGGTGCTCTTCTAGTTGCTCGCTTATGCAATAAAGTTTGTAAATCACTACGTTGTGATATTTCTAAGAAAACATATTGGTCAGACTCTAAAATAGTACTGGGTTGGTTGTGCACGCCTTCTCATAAACTGCAAACTTTTGTTGCGAACCGTGTTGTATCTATCAATGAACTGTGTAATGACAGCAAGTGGCTGTATGTCCCTACATCACAAAACCCAGCTGACATAGCCTCTCGGGGTGTTTTTCCAAACGAAGTGAAGTCATTGTCATTGTGGTGGCAGGGACCTACATTCATTCACGACGGGGATGAGTATTGGCCGAGTCAAGTAGGTAGCTATGCAACACTGCCTGAAATACGAGCAAATGCTGCATGTGTCAATGAGACACAATCTTCTAATTGTGTAATTGATATAAAGAACTATTCTAGTTTCCCTAAGTTAAGACGCATTGTTGCATATCTATTTCGTTTTTATAATAATATTAAGAATGCTAAGAATCAAAATAAGCAAACTTTAACTGTAGAAGAATTAGAATATGCAGAGACTAAGTTAGTATGTATAGCGCAACAAGAAAGTTTTCCAAATTTTGAAAGGCAATGTAAGGTAGCTCCCCTTACTAGTTTAAGTCCATTTATTGATGGTGATGGGTTAGTGAAAGTTGGGGGCAGACTACAAAACTCTCAATTTGAATATAATAAGAAGCACCCCACTATCATTGATTCTAATCATCACTTAGCAAAGTTATTGTTTAACTACTATCATACTTCACACATGCATGCAGGTCCACAACTCCTCCTCTCACTAATTCGCGAAAAGTATTGGCCTATCAGAGGAAGAGCTTTAGCTCGAAAAGTTTTTAGAAGGTGCATTCTATGCACTCGTATGAGAGGAGCAGTTGCCAAACAAATAATGGGTAACTTACCCTCTCCGAGGTTAACTCCAGGCTACCCATTTGAAGTGACAGGTACTGATTTCGCTGGGCCATTCTTATATAGCGATAGGAAAGGTCGCGGTTCTAAACTAATTAAATGTTACTTTTGTGTATTTGTGTGCTTCAAGACTAAAGCTGTACACTTAGAGTTAGTGAGTGGTCTGAGCACAGAAGCTTTTATTCTAGCTTTACGTCGTTTTATAAGTAGAAGGGGTAAACCCCGTGAAATATGGTGTGATAACGGCACGAACTTTGTCGGTGCCAGTCGCGAGTTGGGAACATTCTTAAAATCTAACTCTAACTCTGTGTCAGAGCCTTTTGCAGAAGAAGGCATAAAATTTAAATTTCTACCTGCATACTCCCCAAATTTTGGAGGTCTGCATGAGGCAGCTGTAAAGTCTGCTAAGTACCATTTGAAAAGGGCCTTGGGTGATTTCCATTTTAATTTTGAAGAGCTTACAACTCTGCTCACACAAGTAGAAGCAATTCTGAACTCACGGCCCCTTTCCCCTCTCTCTACCATCCCTCACGATCTGTCCCCTCTTACCCCAGGGCACTTCCTTATCGGAAGAACGATGACTTCGCTGCCAGCGCCCGATCTGCTGGAAGTCAAGAGCAGCAGCCTACAACGATACGCCAAGATCGAGCAAGCCAGGCAGCATTTCTGGCGTCGATGGAGCCGCGAGTACGTCTGCGAGCTCCAGCAGCGCACTAAGTGGCAGAAGCGCCACCCTAACCTGTCACCTGGTCAGCTAGTCCTAGTCAAGCAGGAGACTACTCCACCATTGAATTGGCCTCTGGGAAGGATCGAAGCCGTTTTTCCAGGCTCCGATGGCGCTTGTCGAGTCGCTGACATCAGAACTACCAAGGGCATCGTGCGCAGAGCCGTGAACCGGATATGTCCACTATTTGAAGATGAACTTTGAAACGGGAGGTTTCAAGGCGCGGGAGGATGTTAACGCCGTGTGTCCCATCCCTATGGCGGACGCCGGCCGGCCGCCATGACAGAAGCGAGAGGACGCGCCGCTGACGTGGAACTCTGCCATCAAGCGCACTCGCGATCGGACGTAACGCAATATCTTCATGCTCAATAGTTCTCAATAAACCCTTTCTAAAGTACTAGTCTTTTTGAATTTAACTCTCAACTCAAACAATAGGAGAGGTGAATAAATAGACTTTAAAAGACAAAACTAATGCAATAGATTTCTATTAACATTAAGATAGCTAATACGATAAAAAAGCCTGTCATAATTGTTGGTGATAAATGATCAATGTTCTTACCTCTATCTATTCCAAACTGTATCTACTTCTGCAATGATAAACGGCTCTTCAGATAAAATAGAACCCAGAATTAACTAGATATCTTCGCGTGCTTTAAAATCCCACCAGCAATGTGAAACACAATACATTTTGCCCATTCTGACACCGCTATTCGAAATTCAAACATCGTTATTATTGTCATACGCGATCGGGAAGGGTGCGCGAGCGCAAGCGTTTCGAATCGTTCGTTATGGCGGTCAGTAATTTGGTTTATTAAATTATATTTATTTTTAAACATTTGTAACGGATTTCTGTCCCCGTCTGTACTTAATGAGATGTTTGACAATTTTGAATTATTTTTTAATGGTGGCATTAAGTAGGTACTTTGAATTTTGATCGATGATTGAGACATTATTGGGATACTTTATAAAAATAGGGTTTTTTATAGATTGTTAAGTAATATTTGAATATTATCATGTTTGACTGTCATTTTAAACTCATAATATGTAGGTTATAAGGAGGAGCTGGTTTCTAAATAATAAAGGCCGCACGGGTCGATCTTAAAGTTTAAGCAACGCTTGCCAAAGTTGGTCTGTGGATGGGTGACTATCTTAACATAAAGAGTTTCCTCCGTGCCTCGGAAAGCACGTTAAGCTGTTGGTCCCGGCTGTCTTTTGTAGATCTTTGGCAGTCGTTACGGATTTTCAGTAGCCAGTAAATCTGACTCCAGTCTTGTCAAGATGTACCGTGTTACCCAGTTACTGGGTTGTGGAGGTCTGGTAGGCAATGCCGACCCCAATGTAGTTGGGAAAAGGCTAGGCAAATGATGTAAATTCAGGTTATAAGCTGTCCCAGTCGCTCTACGTAACTATTAGGTTTATGAATTCTCCTTATTACTCGCAACTAAACTTAATACAAGCCATGAGAATTCTCTTCGAGTCTTCGGCATGAAATATACCCTTTTTTATAAATTGGAAATCATCAAATGACTCCTCCCGCTCTGGGCGGAGCGGAAGGGAGTGTCAGACTCTTACTGACTAAACCCATCCGTGTTCCTCCTAGTGCCCTTTACGTTCCAGGGCTGCGGTGACTTTTTCGAACAAATTCCGCAGCCCTGGCAAGCATTGGCTCTAGCGAGCCCCGTCTACTATGCTGACTCCTCTTGAGGCGCGCGTGGAACACATCTTGCCGTCGACCCGGGCCAGGGGGTGTACTCTCTAAGCCCGAAGTCCGTAGTTTCAGCCTTAGTTGCGGGCGTTTTCTACTCCGTATCACCTAACCACTTTTGCAGTCGTTACGGATTGTCAGAAGCCAGTAAATCTGACTACAGTCTTGCCAAGATGTACCGTGTTACCCAGTTAATGGGTTGTGGAGGTCTGGTGGGCAGCCGCTCCACGTAAAACACAGGTATTCAGCTGAATCCGGTTTGACTGGAAGCCGACCCCAATATAGTTGGGAAAAGGCTAGGCATGATGATGATCACCTAACCACTTTTTGTTTTTTTTTTTGTTTTTTAAGGATGGGAAATCATCAAATGACTCCTCCCGCTCTGGGTGAAGCAGGAGGAAGTGTCAGACTCTTACTGAATAAAACCCATCCGTGTTCCTCCTAGAGCCCTTTGCATTCCAGGGTTACGGTACCTTTTTCGAACAAAGTCTGCAGCACTAGCAGGCATTGGCCCTAGCGGGCCCCGTCTTCTTTGCTGACAGCTCTTTAAGGCGCGCGTGGAACACAGCGCGCCGTCGACCCGGGCCTGGTTCTGATCAGACGGCGAGCCACCCAATGCTCGCTTCACCTTACCACTAAGAATGAATGACAACACGGTTTGACAGTCAAATCGTGTCGTCATTCATTCTTAGTTCGGGTTTGGGACTAATCGTAGGTCCATAGGTGATACAGAGTAGAAAACTTTCGTAACTAAGGCGGAAACAACGGACTTCGGGCTTAGAGAGTAGACCCCTGGTCCTAATCGGAGAGCGAGCCACCCCCTTTCGTCCTTCCTTCAATAGTTCTCACCTTAAATATGTGGAACTCTCGTGTTTACTAACTTGCTATTGTGCTGCTTCTTAGACCAGCCAAACTTAAACTTTTTAGGGTTTCGTACCAAAAGGGTCATCAACGCAACCCTATTACTAAGCCTTCGCTGTCCGTCCGTCCGTCCGTCCGTCTGTCAGCGGGCTGTATCTCAAGAATCGTAATACCTATTACGGTTCTTGAGATACAGCCCGCTGAACTGTCTACCTAGACAGTTGAAAATTTCAAAGATTGTGTATTACTGTTGCCGCTATAACAACAAATAATAAAAATTACTGTTTATGGTACGGAACCCTTTGTCTGCGAGTCCGACTCGCACTTGTCCGGTTATTCTGGGGCCACATTGTAGATTTATTTACCTATAGCTGTTTTAGAGTCAGCAGTTTGAACAGTGCAGTTTCTATCAGATAAGGTAAGAACTGTGATTATAATCAATCTATTGAAGTAATTATGGTGTACTCAATTACATGAGAATGAGAAACTAATAGAAAGTTGCACTTAACACAGAAAGATGAACAGTTAATTGAGGGCAGTCGGTAACTACAGCCGTAAGAAATGACTTAGCAGTTTATCATTAGGCGTTTACCTACTTACAGAGATCGATGGAAGGTTAAGTTACGACTGCCGAGGTTAGTCTGTGGATGGGTGATCGTCTATTTCATAACGAAGGATTAAATTTCGTGCCGTGAAAAACGAAGCCGTCGTTCTGGGATCTCATTTGTAGATTTTCAGCAGTCGTTACAAAGAAGCTAGGAATTCTGACACACTGATGATTTGTGTATGGTTCCAAATTCAAATATTTGTTTTTTTTGTAGTTGTTAGATTGGCACAACTGTTTTCCATTTTGGCGCGGAGTTTGAGTTGCATCTGTTATTTATATTAAATACAGTGCTGGTTTTAGTAATATCATATATAGTGTGTATTGCGAATTTCATAATGGACAAAAATATCGAACAAAGAGTTTGTCTTAAATTTTGCATCGCCAATGGAATTTCGTGTTCGGAGTCACTGAAAATGTTACAGAAGGCTTACGGTGAATCGACTTTATCAGAAACTCGTGCTTATGAGTGGTTCAAAGCGTTCAAAAGCGGTCGAGATGTGATGGAAGATTTGCCTCGCTCTGGTAGGCCTTGACGGCCTACCAGAGCTAACTGAAGTTAACATCGCAAAAGTGAAGGAAATAGTGACTGAAAATCCCCATTCAACTCTGAGAGAGATAGCCGCCGAACTTACTGTATCTCACGAGTCGATCCGTACCATTTTAACTAATCATTTGGGTATGAAACATGTTGCTGCTCGGCTAGTCCCAAAAGATCTGAATTTTCTCCAAAAACTCAATCGCATGAAAGTCGCTGAGGACATGCTAGAACGAGTCAGTTCGGACCCAACAGTCATGAAACGCATTGTTACTGGTGACGAGACGTGGGTTTACGAGTTTGACATGCAAACTAGTCAACAAGCTTCGGAGTGGCGCCTTCCAACTGAACCGAAACCGAAAAAACCACGCCAAAGTCGATCAAAAGTCAAAGTCATGTTGACTGTTTTCTTTGACTATCGCGGTGTTGTGCACTCTGAATTCTTACCGGAAGGTAAATAAAGGTAAATAAAGGTAAATAAAGAATATTATTTGAGCGTTATGCGGCGTTTAAGAGAGCAAATTCGACAAAAAGGCCAGATTTGTGGAAAGAAAATTCTTGGATTTTGCACCACGACAATACGCCTTCGCACAAGGCTATCATTGTGAACGAATTTTTAACCAAACGCTCAACAAATACCATCCAGCAACCACCATATTCACCAGATATGGCTCCTGCTGACTTTTTTCTTTTTCCTAAACTCAAATTACCACTTCGTGGCACCCGTTTTCAATCGATAGAAGACATAAAGGAGAATTCGCGGCGAGAACTGAACTCAATTCCGGAAGCAGCGTTTAAAAAATGTTTTGATGAATGGATTATTCGTTGGCGCAGTTGTATCGTTTCTAAAGGAGCATACTTTGAAGGTGATAAAATAAATTTGGATGAATAACAGACATTTTGTGTATTATTGATCTTTTCCCGGTACTTTCTTGACAGAGTAGTATACCTAAAAAAACACATAACACTACGCTGCTCTAGCGCCGCGCGATCTGCCCGCTAGCTTCGTGACCGGACCTGCGCCGCCGCCGCCGACGCCGCCGCCGCCTCTCCTCGCCCGCTGACTTCGTTCGTGCCCACGACCTGAGGAAAGTGAGGAAACACGTGTAGCTTCCGCTGTCCGCTACAGTAACTCGCGATGCAGTGGCCATCAAAATGCGCCTGCTAACGTTCGCTCTCTGGAGAAAGCCTGATACTCGCAAGAAGTGACTTGGCAGTTAATGATTAGGTTATTACTAACCTCATTGGCTGTCTTCATCTGCCTAGCCTTTTCCCAACTATATTGGGGTCGGCTTCCAGTCAAACCGGATTTAGCTGAATACCAGTATTTTAAGAGGAGCGGCTGCCTACCAGACCTCCACAACCCATTAACTGGGTAACACGGTACTTCATAGCAAGACTGGAGTCAGATTTACTGGCTTCTGACTATCCGTAACGAGTGCTGAAGATCTACAAATGACAGCCGGGATCAACGGCTTAACATGTTTTCCGAGGCACGGTGGAAACTCGGTAAGATGGTCACCCATCCACAGACCAACCTTGGCAAGCGTTGCTTAACCTTGAAGATCGATCCGTGCGGCTGTTATTATCTAGCCACGAGCTCCTCACCTACCACCACTAACCTCATTGGCTGTAAATGTGTTAAAGTTCTTATAAAACACTTTGGAATAACTAACAACGTTCTATTGATCAACGTCTATCTTAATTAGAAATAAATTATTGTTAATATAGAAGCTAGAAGACAGTTGGGACACTACGTCAGTTCTAAGTTAATGACATTAAAATTTGTTGTTGTTGATTTTCAGAATAAACATTATTATATTTGTAACTGTTCTTCAATTAGGTACTGTGAACCCTTACAGTGACTTCACCCGGCCGAAAGTCGAAAATTATAATATAAAAGTTACAAGATGGCGATGAGATGGTTTTCTTGTGTAAAGTTTTTCGTCTAAATTCGATCACCATTGATAAAAATCATTTACTTATCACTATTTAAACATTTCATTTTAGAATAAAAAAAATAAAAGTTCTGATCCTGATTCTGAAACTGGTTTTTTTTTCAGTGTGACGAATCAGACAATAGTTATTAATTTTTTGTTAAAATTACCTATCTAAAACACCGAGAAAAAGGCTTCATTTTGGCCATTTACCTTTTGTCGATATTATTTACCTCTACCCAAAATTTAACCAACAATCCAGAACAACAAAAAATTCAACATACACATGACTAGAACTACTAATAACAGTAGTCCAAAACCTCAAAAAATTAAAAACTTCCCATTGACTACGACGCTTTCCCATTATTCCCATTAATATCGTGGGAATGCCGCCGCCCGGTGTAATTGACCGGGCAGTCTCGAACTGTCGAGGCAAGGACGCTTCTTGTCTTGACAACAAATTATTTACTTTTCAGGGGTGTCCAAAATATATTTTTATGCAGATTTATATTTAGTTTTATGAGCACGTTAAGCCGTTGGTCCCGGCTGGCATTTGTAGATCTTTGGCAGTCGTTACGGATTGTCAGAAGCCAGTAAATCTGACTCCAGTCTTGCCAAGATGTACCGTGTTACCTAGTTAATGGGTTGTGGAGGTCTGGTAGGCCGCCGCTGCACGTAAAACACTGGTATTCAGCTGAATCCGGTTTGACTGGAAGCCGACCCCAATGTATGTGGGAAAAGGCTAGGCAGATGATGATGATATTTAGTTTTATGAGGTTATCCTTAAGGTCTTTTCCGTAGTCTTGTCATAAATAATTTTGTTCAAGTATATTGTTTAGAATTTCCAAAGATGACTGTCCATTTTGTTCAGTTATATAAAATAGAAAGTTATATAAAACTAGGTTTTGCCCGCACCTTTGTACGCGCTTATCCCGTTTTTTCCCGATCCCGTAGGAATTTTGGGAAATCCTCTTAGTGCTCCCCTACACTCCCCAAGGAACTTACATATCAAATTAATAATAAAATACTAATCTGCTGTTATTCTGATTATTTTGCTGGCGTGATTTAATACAGTTGAACTGTTTTTCCGTTACTCAACGAGCTTCATAATATTGAGTTGGCACTTTTTTGGCGGGTACAACTGTTGATTCTGGCTTTCATAAATGACAGCAATTGGGAAGAGTGTGGTCAGCCTTCTCCTAAAAAACCGGACTAGTGCGAGTCAGACTCTAACACGAAGGGTTCCGTACCATAAACCTTGATTTTTATTTGTTGTTATAGCGGGAATATAAATACACAAAGTGTGAAAATTTCAACTGTCTGCCTATTATGGTTCTTGAGGTTCAGCGCGCTGACAGACAGACGGACGGACGGACAACGGAGGGTTAGTAATAGGGTTCTGTTGGTTACCCTTTGGGTATGGAACCCTGAATAAAGTAATAAAAAATTCAAAAAATTAATGTCGAAAAAATAAAGTGCTCAAAATAACGGGCTGCAATCCATCATTCGTAGAAAATAACTAGCAGTTATTTATAACGCCGGAATAAGATGGAGCAGCCTACAGAAATAATGTATTTTCCAAACTACGAACAATAAATAATTCATGAAAATGATATTTCTTCCCTCGGCATTTACGGTTGTGGCATACCTATACTCTCGAGCATAAATCGGACGAATCTCGAATGTTCTAGAGAGTTTCCTAATTTTATTTGCGTTTGTTTACGTGTTAGGTATTTTATAAATGTCGTATTCCAGGGCGGAGCCTACCCGTGAACCAGTATTATCCAAATTCGTTCAGCCTTTACGACTTAAAGAAGTACGAGTAACAAACAGACAGCTTACTATCGCATTTATATTTATGGATTCTACAAATACATGATTTTTAATTCAATCAAAGAGCTTCGTATTAAAGACCGACTTTCGTCCACTGTGATAACACGAATATTGAAGTTCTTTGGTCATATAAGTAATATATACAGGAATGAGAACTTAATGTGCTTTCCGAGTCACGGAGGAACTCAGCATGTTAAGATGGTCAACCATCGCTAAACCGACCTCGCCAAGCGTTGCTTAACCTTGAAGATCGGCCTGTGCGGCTGTTGTTCTCTAGCCACGACCTCCTCTGAAATAAAAAGCCTCCCGTGGGGTTTTATACTTGGTACAATCACTACATAGTATAAAACAAAGTCGCTTCCGCTGACTGTCTGTCCCTATGTATGCTTAGATCTTTAAAACTCCGCAGCAGATTTTAATACGGGTTTTTTTAATAGATAGACTGGTTCTTGAGGAAGGGTTTAGTATCTAACTTTCACCCGTGCGAACCCGGGGCGGGTCGCTAGTAGGAAATTAATAAAATCACGTAAGTAGTTGTAATAGATTTAGATTTGAGGTGCATTTTGTGAGTGCCTGATAATGAAATTGGAATAAAATTAATTTCGGTTATGCTGTATTTGTATATTTTTCTCTAATTTTTAAATTAATTTTAATTTTAAAGTTGATAGACTCGTCTTAGTCCCCTATCTTACCTGAAGGTAAACGTGGATGTCGCCGAGAATGAAGCACGCTGATCAAGAATTAACCTATTCACTCATGACTTATGAAATTCCACTCCTAGCTGTGGCCTAAGTGCGTTTTTTTTTATTTGTGGTGGGTTTGGTTTTGCTATATAGATACGGTTGTTATAATAAATATTTGATCGCGTTACATAAACTTGCTTGTATGTATGTATTTGTGTAGTTTCTCTTTCGGCACAACCCTGTGGTCGTCACCCGTGACCCAGATCTATGCCACTATTATTTCTTGTTATCTAACCTATAATTTACTTCAGTTTTAAATGTTTTGAGCTCTTTTGGAGTCAAACGGTGAACTTATTATTACGTGGGTTTCATTAAGTGGTAAGCTCTCGTGTTTTGGGAAATCTATGAGGTATAGATAGAGTGAATAATTTTAGTGATAGGAGGTCAAGTCGCGCAACTTTTTAGGTTTTCAGCAATACGATAAGTAGGTTTACACAATTAGTTGATTTTTTGGGAATACTTTCTACAACTCATTATTAAACAAAGTCTTCCGCCGCGTCTGTCTGTCTATTCGCGATAAACTCAAAACCTCCTGCACCGATTTTTATGCTGTTTTTACCAATGGATAGAGTGGTTCACGAGAAAGGTTTTAGTTCATAATTTTTCTAGAAAAAAAAATAGGAATCTTTAAGAAAATTGCAGCTCGGACGAAGTCGCGAGCGAAGTGCTAGTTTATTAAAAGTCCCACTAAAGCCACAGCTAAGAGCGGAATTTCCTTAGTCAAGAGTGAACAGGTTAAGAGGAAATGCTGGCGGCGAGACTTTGTATGTAAAAAGTCATAATTTGAGGTTTGGCTCTCGACTGTTTTCTCCTTCAATATTGGACCGATAAGAGATATCTCACAAACTGAATAAGAAGGATGTATACTGTGTCTCTATGTTTTCCTTTTTGATTAATATTTGCCAAATTTGTACAGTAGGGCTCTGTTGACAGCGATTTATGCAATTTTGAACATTTTGTGAGAGTTCTAGTGCTTATACGGTTAATAAATCATCAAAAAGGAAAACATAGGGACACAGTGTATATCCTTCTTATTCAGTTTGTGAAATATCTCTTAAATCGGTCCAATATTGAAGGCGAAAACAATCGAGAGCCAAACTTCGAATTATGACTTTTCACATACAAAGTCTCGCCGCCAGCATTTCCTCTTAATTCTTGGCAAGCGTGCTCCATTCTCGACTACATCCACGCTTACGTTCAGGTAAGATAGAGGGGGTCTTAGGTGAGTATCAATTTTAAGGATAAGACTTTAAAAATCCGTGAATATCAAAAATATGTAAACTAGTTTAGCCGCAGGCTAGTTAAAAATAAAACTGCTTACCACACTTTTATTGCCCTAAAAACCGGAATTCATTTTATCCCAATTCCATTATTAGGCACTCAAAAATGCACCCCGAATCTGAATCTAATCCGGCTATTTAGTGGATTTTATTTATTTCCTAATAAACAACAAGATTTTCATAATCCGAGCATAGATCAAGTGTAATTGTCTACGGCAGTGTACCGGCAGATGCATCAACCCTCAAACGCAACCGGGGTATTTTTATCCCAATCACATATTTTTTAAGCACGCGCCCATTGTTAATTTCATAAATTATTTACATTACAACAATGCCCGATTGTTATAGTCGACTGACCGTTTAAATATTTAGTGCAACCTAATTATTTTGTTAAAATAATGATACATCCATATTTGTGCACAATAGGAGACGTGGGTTCGAATTTTGTGGTCTAATTATGGTCAGTGGGCTTTGTAAGGTTAATCGCGGTATTGAAATAACAATAGTTTGTCAAAGAGTTATTTTGCAAGTTGCATTTTGGTCAGATGTGTTAACGAGGGCGAAAAAATAATTGCTATTTTGTATGCAAATTAGATGTTGTTAACGGTTTCATCTAATAACACAATGTAACAAAAATGCTACTTTTTATTTAATAAGCCATGTCCATAGTCTATTTATTTGATTAAATAAAAGTAAATTTTAAATAGTTCGTACTCATTTATTTATTTTATTACGTCTTAAACTATTCATCATGACAATTTAAAATGCTCGCAAGTATCCCACAAAAGAAGAACGAATATACCCCTTTGTCAAAGCCCAGTAGTATCCTATCAATTAGCTATTTAAATGCTTCTAATAACAGCTTAGCTCTCAATAAAAATACCCCAAAACAGCATATAAAATCAATCGACCGTTTCACTATAAAACTAGGAAACGGTACCACGGGTACGTTACGTAGCTACGCACTACAAAACATACGGACAGACAGCACGGACTAAACGATAATTTTGTATGCAAATATGTAATATCTTAAGTAGGATCAGAATACCCACCGCGCGGTTCAGGGTTAAGTACTGTTAAGGACAAAAGTGTTTAAAAAAGGTCAGTTTTTTTGTAGTTTTTCCTTGCTTTACGATTAAAAAAGTGAAGAGTTATTGCTTTGATTGTGAGATACAGTAAGTAATAATTTTTTTAGAGTTCCGTACCCGAAGGGTAACCAACGGAACTGTCCGTCCGTCCATCTGTCTGTCAGCGGGCTGTATCACAAGAACCATAACAGGTAGACAGTTGAAACTTTCACAGATTGTGTATTTCTATTGCCGCTATAACAACAAATAATAAAAATTAAGGTTTATGGTAGGGAAACCTTTCGTGTGCGAGTCCGACTCGCACTTGGCCGGCTTTTTTACTTTTACAGGACTCTAAAGGTTGCAATAGATTTACCATTCATACTAATTGTTATTTTACTATGTGATTTTTCTCCGAATTTCACAGATTTTAACTTCACAAGCAAATCTCCAATTTGAAAGTCTTTACAGTCAAATTCGTTACCATTTCTCTACGCACCAGTACCAACAAAGAACAGATGTATGTGGCGTACCGGCTAATTTGGTATGCAGTAAGGGTTAGCGCATACGCTGCGCTGAGGTGGCGTGCGCAGGAGTCGCGTTACCGGCCCTGACGGGTTCCCGTATTTCTAATATAACTGCTTATCAAACGATATGCTGGCATTGTTGGAGTTCGATTTGGTCATGAATAAACGCCATTTTTTAGGATTCCGTACCCGAAGGAACTGTCCGTCCGTCCGTCCGTCCGTCCGTCTGTCTGTCAGCGGGCTGTATCTCAAGAACCATAATAGGTAGACAGTTGAAACTTTCACAGATTGTGTATTTCTATTGCCGCTATAACAACAAATAATAAAAATTAAGGGTCATGGTACGGAACCCTTCGAGTGCGAGTCCGACTCGCACTTGGCCGGTTTTTTTTTACTATTGCACACTATTGACCAAAATCTCATCTAATGGTGAGTGATGATGTAGTGAATTTAAAAATTAAAAGTAACAGTTTGACAGGATACAAACTATAAAGTTGCCGCTGCTGGGATTGAGGACCCCTCTCTTTAAAAGTGAGAGTAGGCTACAGCCTACTCTCACTTTACAGAGAGACCTCCGAGCCAGTGCCTGCAAGGGCTGCGGATTTTTTTCAAAAGATTCACCGTGGCCCTAGAACGCAAAGGGCATTAGGAGGAACACAGAGGTACTCAGTAACAGCAAGTCTGACACTCCTTTCTGCTCCGCCCAGAGCGGAAGGAGTCATTTAACTAAAGTGATCAATAGTGCAAATCCACTTTTATTTACTCTGTTTTTTTACATTTTTAAGTTTCCGTACGGGACCCTATTACTAAGCCTCCGCTGTCCGTCCGTCCATCTGTCCGTCTGTCAGCGGGCTGTATCTCAAGAACCGTAATAGGTCGACAGTTGAAATTTTCACAGATTGTGTATTTCTATTGCCGCTATAACAACAAATAGTAAAAAATAAGGTTTGAGGGACGGAACCCTTCATGTGAGAGTCCGACTCGCACTTTTGTTTCTTGTAATTACTTAACTTTCTTATTTTTGGTCAATAAATTGTTCATCTAGACTCAAATTAGCAACTAAGCGGTAAATTGGCATCTCTGTTGTCAATGTAGTCTTTATCTATATAATTTCGCAAGTACGAGTATATTAGAACATTACCGTACGATTTACCATTCTGTAATGTATCTATTATGTGCTGTAGGTGAACCTTAAATAAATAAATTTGATGATTTCCCATCGTTATGATAAAGGCTGTATTAAGAACTGCAACATCAACAGGTTATCCCATTTTCTAAGTTAGGTAGTGTTTGGACTTGCCTGTTGAGGGTTGAATTTTCACAGACTTATTTCATAAACAATTTTAAAATTTTGTAGCGAAATCTTACACATAAATAATTTTTTTTTTTATTGATTTTCCAATAGAGTTATATCCAAAATACACTTAACCATGTTAAAGTCAAAGTCAAAACGTTTATTCCAATTAGGCCATCAAACGGCACTTTTCAACGTCATTCGCATTTCAAATAATATAAAAATTCTAAAGTGACTCTACTGTCCATTCGGAAAGGTAGATTCTTATGGAGAAGAATGGACAAGAAACTCCATGACAGATCCTTTCGTTTCATTTTCCAAGAGTCAGCATATCCACTACCCATAGCTAGTGAGTAGTCCCCTTTTACAACCCTACAGAGTTAAAACAAAAGACATCATTGTTTCAATTGTTTTATAATGCAAATGAACATGTCTGTTCGCATTCTGAGCTGCGGATACAGGACCACAGACCTCACAATCAGAATTGGCTCCCATTGCTAGAGCAAGAGTCGTCGTCAGAACTGTACAATCTATACTAATATAATAGGTCTTTACCTATGAAATTGCCGTTTTGTATGAAAAAACTAAAACGATTTTTTTTCATGTATTTTTTATTTGTATTAATCGAAGTAATCACCCATGCAATCAATGCATCTTTACCAACGCAGTGGCAGTTTATTGATGCCCTTCTTAAAAAAATCAGCTGGACGGGAGGCAACAAATTCTTCAAAGGCATTTTGTACTGCCTCTCGGGTATTGAATTTTTTTCCCGCCAAGAAGTTATCCAAATTCTGGAAAAGTAGTAGTCTGGTCTGGTGAGTAGGGCGGATGACGGAGAGCTTCCAACCCCAGTTCTTGCAACTTGGAGACCGTCTGCTGTGCAGTATGAGGTCGCGCGTTGTCGTGCAGGAGCAGCGGAAACGAGCGATTGACCAATGCTGGTTGGAGATGTGCCAGCTTCTCCATCATTGTGTTCAGTTCTTCACAGTACACATCTGCAGTAATACTCACCCCGTTTGGTAAGAAGCTGTGATGAATCACACCGGCGCTAGACCACCAAACAGTGACCATCACTTTTCTAGGGGTAAGTTTTCGTTTAGGGCATTGTTTAGGTGCTGAACCAGGATCCAACCAACTTGCTGAGCGCTTGCGGTTATCAAACAGAATCCATTTTTCATTGCAGGTAACAATGCGGTTCAAAATTCCTTCATTTGTGTGTCTGTTGAGCAGT
Source organism: Lacanobia oleracea (assembly GCA_950371165.1). Classification (NCBI taxonomy): domain Eukaryota; kingdom Metazoa; phylum Arthropoda; class Insecta; order Lepidoptera; family Noctuidae; genus Lacanobia; species Lacanobia oleracea. The sequence goes on from OX493389.1 coordinate 4,059,629, forward strand.
GCAAGGCACGTCTCGACGCGTACTTCGCGCTGGCGATCATTGAGTTCGTGGGGCACCCATTTGTCAAGCTTTTTTACCTTGCCAATTTGACGCAAGTGGACCAATATTGTTTTGACGCTAACGTCGAAAGCTGCTGCTAATTCAGCCGTAGATTGTGTATCATCAGCTTCCACAATCGCCTTTAATTCGTCATTGTCGACCAAAGTCTTCGGACGACCGCGAGGTTCATTTTTCAGGTCGAAATTTCCAGAACGGAAGCGAGCAAACCAATAACAGGTCGTGCGTTGGTTTGTAGTGTTAGCTCCGTAAACGTCGTTGATGTTGCGTGCCGCTTGTGCCGCGTTGCTGCCACGACGGTATTCATATTCCATAATTACTCGAATTTTTAACGTATCCATGATGACGAAAAATATTGAAATGCGATGAAAATGTAACACTAATCAATAAACAAATGACTACTTTTGAAAAAAAAACCATGTTTTTAAAATAAAATTAATTTGAAATTAGAATTCTTAGCCAAACAAAAATTATTTTGTTTTGAAATGGCCAGTACTGCAGAACGGCAATTTCATAGGTAAAGACCATATAAAGCTGAAGAGTTTGTTTGTTTGTTTACTTGAACGCGCTAAACTCAGGAACTACTGGTCCGATTTGAAAATCATCACGCTAAGACTAAAAGGAGTCAAAGTCAATATTCACTTCCCTTCATATCAAGTAGGAGAAGGACCTGAACTATGCCAATAGGTACTGTAGAGTATCCTCTTTGGAAGGTGCAACCTCAATGTCATAAGCCTTGAAAGATTTAAGAAGAAATTAGATTAGGTTGGAAGTCAAGTAACGACGAAAGAATATGTGAGTCTTTTTGAAGATTCTGTAAAACATTCTGATAAAGTGAAGACGTAATATAGTAATTTTTAAAACTTCCCTAAGTCTTTCTTTTTTAACGTAGCTCTCGCTACGCCCCTTATTTGATCCCTTACAGTACCAAGGGACAGTTACAACTGCGAAGCACCTCGGCTAAAGCCAGCGTGTCAGCTAGTGTAGTGGGACACCTATAGAAATTTCGACGGTCTTCTAATAGTAATCAACGGGTGCAATATTAGTAAGTACCTACATATTCGTGAGTCCATGTCCCAAATGAATTAAGTAATATATTTAGCAAATGAAAATTAATTTATTTATGTCTGCTGATAATACTTTGTAACTAAAAGTAAGTAGATACTGTTATTCTAGCTGCATCGTTCTGACGTTTTTAATAATATACATAATTAATTTATGTTTACCAATTATAGTAAAAAAAAATATTTGATACGACTATGTATGGAGTTCTTCGCCATAAGAATTCGTCTTTGCGGACATCTTTGACTTTGGCCCATGTCAATTATGACTATAGCAATGACAGCTACAACTTGTGGTCAGCACTCTTTCATCATCATCATCAGCCTTTTCCCAACTACATTGGGGTCGGCTTGGCCAGCACTCATTGTGCATATTTGTGGCACAAATATTATGATGAGATCAGTAAGGCCGCTTCAATTTACTGCCGTTACGACGCTTCTTAACTCTGTGTAACACAATGTTTTACTCCGACAGTCGCTGTGTGCTGTCTGAGGTCTGCAGAGAGTGCTGACAGGGATATGGCAGTTACAACCACGGGTGCAGTGGTGAGGGCAGAAATACTCTATTTTATTTTAGAATGAATAGAATAGAATTTTCTTTAATCAAGTAACACGACTCAAACTGTTAGTAAAAACTTAAGACTATGTCAGTAAACACTGATATAACAAAACAACACAACAAATAATGGTGGATCACTGCTGCGTGCATTATGTTGTCGTGGTTTGCCGTTGATTTATGGTTTCTCTGCTTAGGATAAACTTATTGTTTTGTTATAACTGTCATTAGTAATGGAATCTATTAGCAACCGCCTCAGCGATTTTATGCACTATGTACCACACGATGTTTTACTCTGACAGTCACTGTGTGCTGTCTGAAGTCTGCAGTGATTGCTGACAAGGATGGCAGTCACAACCACGGTGCAGTGGTGAAGAGGGAAAAATATTTATTTATTATGTAGCTGTGGTTTACCGTTGATTTAAGGTTTATTATTGCTCTGTTGTTAGAAATGGAATCTATGCTATTCTATGTTCTGTGTACCACACAATGTTTTACTCTGATAGCTCGCTGCTGTCAGTAGTATGCAGTGAGTGCTGACAGGGATATGGTAGTCACAGTCATGACTCTCATGAGAGTGCTTCGGTGAGGAGAGAAAAGGCTCTATGCTATTGGTAAACGGTTCCTCTTTTGGTTTAAGCTTCTAAAATGGCTTTATCGTATTATTTTTATTGCACAGTTATTAGTAATGGAATCTATACGCTGCCGCCTCAGCGATTCTATGCTCTGTGTACCATACAATGTTTTACTCCGACAGTCGCTGTGTGCTGTCTTGAGTCTGCAGTGAGTGCTGATAGGCTGATACGGCAGTCACAGATGTGAGATGATGGAGAAACTATCTCTATTCATTATGTAGTGGTAGTATCCCCTTGATTTGCGTCATATGTCAAGCTGAAAAACTGTGTGCTATGTGCTGAAAAATGAATGCTGTTTGTTGATTGATAACATCAGTGTTGGAGTAGAAACTTTTATCTTGTATTTTTTTTTCTTGAAAATGGTGATTAGCTATCTATATGAAATAGCAGAAAAACTATTTTTGTTTATTCCTAACATGGAGATATTTTTTTGTCCAGTCTTGCAAATCAATAGAGAGTCCACGATTGAATACTAAAATCTTGAAAAGTAGAAAATCAAAGCCTAGCTTTCATTTTCCAGCGTTCTTGGAGATATTTCACGATCACAAAAGAGCATCCAAATTCCTATGCAAACCAATGGACTGCAATTCTCCAAGCTATCTTTATCTCTATCGCTTGATTGGCCAGACAACTTGTATGCACCCCCGCAATAACATTCATATTTAAAACGCATTCCTCCGCTGTTGCCGGGGTAAAACAACAACTGTCCCACAGAGTATGGAATCGACTAGAGATGGCATTGATAATATTATTCGTGCCCACAAAATGTGGGCAAGTTTTGGCTGTCACAGCCAAAGTCAGAATCGTCACAGGCCGTCAATACCTGTGAGTGACAATGGCGGTTTGTATGGAATGTTTTGACAATGCTTTCTCTAACATAGTTATCAAACGGTCGTGCGACTGTAACCTGTCTATTCTAGAATTCTGATAGGGTCACGTCATAAGCTTGTAGGATTGGATGACTTCTGCCCATAGACTTACTGAATGTGAACAGAGACTAGTATCTAAGAACTCGTCAATTTGTCAACACTCTGTATGCAAAATGAGAGAAAGCGACTATGGCTTTCTCTCATTCTACATACAGAGTTGATAAATATTCGTTTTACCTAACATAAGCTAATTATTAAGGTCGACCTTAGGAAAAGTCACATTTGGTTAGTGCTATTCTTTTACAACATTTTTGATCTCGACAGCGGAATCCGAGGTGAGTATCAAATTCATGTAAACATAGACCCTAATGTTGTGTGTAATAGAGGTCATTTGTGAGCTTTGTCACTCGGTGAAGCTCGATATCAAAATAGTTATTTACAGAATAAACTAGCTGTTCGACACATTTGTCTGTCTGACGCTTTTAGCAGTTTGGATATCCCACAGAATACGGAAACACCGCCTTGGCAGCAAATATAGACGCCAGTACTAATACTATGTACTTGGCAATTTATACGCAGATCGTCAATAACTTAAAGTTAACGGGAATTCACTCACTCGGCTTTGAAAGTTATGATATCTTTAACGGTGGCCGTCACAACGTATCCTTGCTCTATGAACTGCCCCAAAGCTCATTGTAGCATTCCGCGCAAATATGCCAACCTCATTAATATGGATTCGGACGAGTTTGGCAACGTTCGTGGATCCTCGTAAATACTCGTTAATATTCGAGGATCGCCCTCCGTCGCGCATCATTTCGTGTGGACATTGCACATCTGTTTTTGCCGTTTGATTTATACACTCTGTCTGTATTTAATTGTTTGTGGATCTGAATAATACGTCTTTATGAGGTAACTTACATGCTGCCACTTATCTGTATACTAATATATAAGGCTGAAGAGTTTGTTTGTTTGTTTACTTGAACGCGCTAATCTCAGGAACTACTGGTCCGATTTGAAAAAATATTTCAGTGTTAGATAGCCCATTTATCGAGGAAGGCTATAGGCTATATATCATCACGCTAAGACCAATGGTAGCGGAACAGGAATGAAAATTGTGACGTAGAAAAAGTTGCGCGGGTCAACTAGTACCTACTTAATATACAAAACTGAAGAGTTTGTTTGTTTGTTTACTTGAACGCGCTAATCTCAGGAACTACTGGTCCGATTTGAAAAATTATTTCAGTGTTAGATAGCCCATTTATCGAGGAAGGCTATAGGCTATGTACCATCACGCTAAGACCAATAGGAGCGGAGCAGTAATGAAAATTGTGACGCAGACGAAGTTGCGCGGGTCAACTATTATACCCATAAGTCAGTGGCAGCATGTATGTTTCAAAATATAAATTTTTAGGGGAAGCTAGTTTATTATACCCGATGTGAAAACAACACATAGATTGTACAGGAAAATTGATAATAATATGATTATGATTGATTGTAGATTGATGGATGCGAGACGCGCAGGACCGGTCGTTGTGGCGACGCTTGGGGGAGGCCTATGTCCAGCAGTGGACGTCTTTCGGCTGATATGATGACGATGACAGGAGAAATGTTCAAGATCACATTATGTCAGTGATAATGATTGTCATAATGCTTGAAACCGATTAAATGACAGAAATATTTCAGAGTGTAATTTTATAAATTTGGATTATTAACACATTGTGGGAGCGTCGTGTGTGTGTAAAAGATTCAAACAACACTTCCACTAAACTTATTGTTTATTACCGTTATTATTAAACATGTAGTTCTTTTGCACTCGGACGGAATAGGCGAGAAGCTGAGAAGAAAAGTAAAAAGCGATGGCACTGAAGAAAAATCACCGACAGACAACTTCAGTCGTCTTGACGGGTTTCTCTAGTGATGGGCGCAGCATCTAGTGACGCGCCGCCACAACATATCAAACTGGTAAATTCCGTAAAATAAATAACTAATCAATTGAAATCGTTTTCTCGGTCATCCATTACCTGGTAACACTTGGCTGGTTCCTTACACATAATAGGCCAATAAAACGTTACTTGTAACTAAAATGGCCGCATTTTAAACCCATTAACTTAACCACCAGATGCAAGTCCCTCAAATTTGAAGAACAAAACTAATTTATCATGTTCAGTGTCTGTGGCATACCCTAAAACGCAATTAAAGGGTATCGCCGATGACTTTATCTTATCGGGGGATATCAAGACAATTAATAATTACTTACGGAACCGTTTGGGGCGCACGTGTGAACCCTAGCGTGGAGTATGTAGGGATGGATAAGAAATAATGTCTTGGGGATATACTTTTATTGTGTGTTTAGAAAATTATCTGTTCCAGCAGCTTTATTAGCAGCTTCTTCTTCTTATTGTGTCGAGGGTTTATATATATTTTGGCTCAGTGGGTATGTGGCCACGTTGATTGCTTCCATGGAGGCGTCATTAAAATAATAACAGTTTAATACGTGTCTATTATATTTTGCATAGGCCAAGGCGTCGTCGATAGCAGAGCATAAAATGTGGCTATGCTATATAATAGCGTATGGAAACGGCAAAGTTTTGACCCATCATTTGAAACGACACGAGAAAGACAGGAATAGTAATACGCAGAAACTAAGTCATTAAGTTTAAAAAACACTCTCCTAACTGTGTGGAGTTGTTGAAGAGTTACACCACTTATTGATGGACTGTGTCCGGTATGAGTCTGAGAGAAATAATTTGTTTAGGGCCTTGAGGTTGAACAGACTTGACGTAGGCACCTTCAAAAAAATATTGGTTCATCCAAATAGCAATGATGCGAAGAGTCTGTTTAGGTTCATGGCCCAAATATGACTAATTTGTATTAGGGTACGAAGTGACTGACATACGCTTTGCGATTTTAAATGTTCGTAAATAAATAAAGAAAAAAAAAGTTTAAAAAACGTACATCGTTGAAAAGTCCACTAGCTGCACCTAAATACAGATTCTTTTTAAAGTCACCACGATAAATAGGTACATTCTAAACTACTTAATAATTTTAACACATTGTTACAGCAAAAAACCCTTCCTACACATTTTTCTTTCTTATCCACAAGCAACGAATCTTAGTCCCCCGACCAGTTTCAATTAGTGTAAGCGCCCACAGTACAACATTCTTATGGTCACCCTTAAGTTAAGCAACCACCATGCAACCCCTTCGTCTATGCCCTTCATAGACAATGTCATAGACGGATGGACACCGCGTCGTCTGTCCTTCATAGACGGCTGGACAGTGTCGTCGGATAGGGTCTTAGAATAATTTTCGAGCGATGGAGGAGGCATTAAGTTGTTGGTGTAATTATTATTATAGTTATTTTATTAGTCAGTTTTGTAATGTTATAGGTGTATTTACTGGGTATATTATTAGACTTTTTGTAGCGGTCATCATCTGCCTAGCCTTTTCCCAACTATATTGGGGTTGGCTTCCAGTCAAACCGGATTTAGCTAAATACTAGTGTTTTACGTGGAGCGGCTGCCTACCAGACCTCCACAACCCATTAACTGGGTAACACGGTACTTCATGGCAAGACTGGAGTCAGATTAACTGGCTTCTGACAATCCGTAAAGATTGCCAAAGATCTACAAATGACAGCCGGGACCAACGGCTTAACGTGCTTTCCGAGGCACGGAGGAAACCCAGTATGTTAAGATGGTCACCCATGCACAGACCAACCTTGATAAGCGTTGCTTAACCTTAAAGATCGACCCGTGCGGCTGTTATGCGATGGAGGAGGCATTAAGTTGTTGGTGTAATTATTATAGTTATTTTATTAGTTAGTTTTGTAATGTTATAGGTGTATTTACTGACTGAATCAATCATCAATAAATATAAAATTCTTCCGTTAGTGACTGATTGAGTGACAGACAGACAGACAACGCCCAGCCGAAACTACAGGTCGTAAAAAGCTAAAATTTGACTTGAAGTTTCCTTGGGGAGTGAATGGGAATCAGAATCAGACTTATTTATTTGTAAAAATGAGAGCACTAAGACAGGATTTCCCGTATTCCCTATGGGAACGGGAAATACGGGATATGCGCATACGAAGTCGCGAAGGCGCGACCTTGGGCTAAATGCGTTATCTACGCTACTGATAGCGTAGATAAAGCATTTTGCAATCATGTACCTACCTACTGAATGTCAATTTCGGAGTAGCTAAGATTAAAAAAAAATTAAAGAAAGAAATAGTGATAGTTTATTTGCGCCAAGCATGTCGCATATCAAAAATAATAAACATATTTTTTTTATAAAAGTTGGGAAGATATGCGTTACATTCGCGCAAAACGGCCAATAAAGTTTGAAATGTGTCCCTGTTGTAATTTTATTTAGTGTCCATTATGGTTGTAGCCTACTCAATGAGTTAATAATATTCTTTTGAGTTTAGATACATATTAACTGACTCAAACTTAAATTCACTGAAAGCCCTGGGGGGCCTAGAGTAAAATTTTAAACGACCAGTCAATAGGACCAAAACTGTAAAACCATGTCCAGTTTAGCTCCACAGTTAAACCCAACTTGATTGATTATTCCACGCATTGTCAAAACATGGCAGCTTATCCCATATCAAAAACCATGACCAGCAAACTCGAACACAAAATAAAGGATTTTCTAAAATATTTCGTTGCCCAAAATCTCAATTGTCACATTTCTAACGACAATAGAATATTCGCCCGCAGGGCTCTGCTAAGCCCTTGGCCATAGAATGTTAAATTAGTAAAGAAGGTACATTGCGACAGCTCATTACACTGTGTTAGTCACAAGCGTACGAGAAGTACTACGAGGAGTAATACAAGGAACTCATGGCTAAAGAATAACAGCCGCACAATCGATCTTCAAGGTTAAGCAACGCTTGCCAAGGTTGGTCTGTGGATGGGTAACCATCTTAACATACCGAGTTTCCTCCGTGCCTCGGAAAGCACGTTGAGCCGTTGGTCCCGGCTGTCATTTGTAGATCTTTGGGAGTCGTTACGGATTGTCAGAAGCCAGTAAATCTGACTCCAGTCTTGCCAAGAAATACCGTGTTACCCGTTTAATGGGTTATGGAGGTCTGGTAGGCAGCTAGTAGGCTACGTAAAATACTAGTTTTCAGCTGAATCCGGTTTGATTAGAAGCCGACCCCTATATAGTTGGGAAAAGGCTAGGCAGACGATGATGAGTCACAAGCGTAAGTATACGTCACAATAAGCATAAGGTTCTGGGCTAGATTTCAAGATCAAGTAGTGTTTATGAGTATGAGTTTTTATTCCACGCCAATGCCGCCAGTCTTTTGTGAACACTTTCAGTCGAAACGATGCGGATAATTTTATGGACGTCAAATAAGAATTTAAATAATAGGTTTTAATTTGAAATATACGTATATAATAGATAGGTACATAAGCATTTAAAAGATTTGCGGTTTTGTTATGCTTTTTTTGAAATGAACCAAATATTTTTTTGCAGTTTTTATTTTCATTGGATCGTCTTTGTGACATTCTGGAGGGTAAGCCTAGCCGGTGGACATAGGTGCCTATAATATCGCACTTAGAATAACTATAAGTGTTGTAAATCTTCGAAAACTCACGATTTTTCCTTAAGTGATAGGCTGAAAATATTGTAATTATCTCAATCCAATTTTACCGACGCAACGGTACCTAGCTACAATCTAATAAGGACATGACTGTGTTGCACATTCTACCTTTCTACCTACGCACGTTCGGAGCGCGTTTCGCATCTACAAATCCCTACTCTATGCCATATCCCAGTAGGGGGCGATCCGTTTTGTTCCTGACAATGGCATATCATCATACTGTTTATATAAAGGGTATGGGTAGAATCATAAGCCGTGGCATAGTGATAAGTGGTCATAATGATTGTCATTGGTATTGCCTGAGGGCATAACAGATTAGCGGGTATTACCCGTATGGATTTAAGTGTGTCCGGTCAGTGAATGGTTGTGATTGGTGGTTTGTTGTTATTTCGGGTTTGGAACATAAATAGAAAACAACTTATATGATTATTAGACACGTATACGCATTGTTCCATATCTCAGATTTTTATCCAATTTTATTATTTAAGTAGCTGACCCGCGCAACTTCGCCTGCGTCATAGCTCCGCACCTATTCACTACACACACGCACGCACTTCCTGAGATAAGCGCGTTCAACAAACAAACTCTTCTGCCTTATAATATTGTAGTATAGATTGAAATTAACAATGAAATAGAATAGAAAAAAAAAACCACTGTAATGATGAGCAGAAACGTACCTCATTAGAATGGAGCATTTTCAAAGGATCTGGCATAAACTTGACAAGCAAAATTCCGGCTTTGTAGTAGGATTATCGATTCTACCGGATGTAAAGTGAAAGTAACTCAATGGATTGCCCTGCTCACCCACCTTTATGTATAAGCCGACATGCTTGAATAAACAAATAACCGCCCATCTGTGAACTATGTTCATGTACCATAAACACGAAACTATAGACAATACGGATTAACAAACATAGAATTATGAATTTATCTATTGACGTTTTGAGGGTTCCGTAAACAAAGGGTTACCAACGGAACCCTCTTACTAAGCCTCTGCTGTCCGTCCGTCCGTACTTCTGTCTGTCAGCGGGCTGTATCTTAAGAACACCCAAAGGGTAACCAACGGACCCTATTACTAAGCCTCCGCTGTCCCTCCGTCCATCTATCTGTCAGCGGGCTGTATCTCAAGAACCGTGATAGATAGACAGTTGAATATGTCACAGATTGTGTACTCCTATTGCCGCTTTCAACAAATTATAAATAATAAGGTTCATGGCAGGTACAGAACCCTTCATGCAAGAGTCTGACTCGCCCTTTACTTTTTAATTGGGTGCGAAATGGTGGAGATGCTTTAAAAAAACTCTCAAAGGTTCTCATGAAAATATCTTGTTAAAATCGTGGTAGTCTGAGTGTAACAAAAGACTAGTCACACTCAGAACTCTCACGATTCAAAATCCGTAAGACGCTTATGTATCTTACGGGATTTTAAACAAGGATCGTCAATCTAAGAATACATAATAAGTATATTTATTTACCTTATATGAGTGCAATTAAAAATAAATAAGTAGGTCATTTTATCCTAGTCGGTTCACCTTACAAAAATAAAGGAAAATAATAATTAAATTATGATGCTACGAAATTTCGTAGCCGATCTACATTCGTGCTACGAATGCTACGACTTCAATACTCAATATCTTTATTGCATTCCACATGTATTCTTAGGTGGTAAAAACAAAATTGGTTCATGTGGGTTTATCGGGCACAGCAAGATAAGTACGAGAAGTAGGAGAGAGGAAGCATTTTTTTAATTATGTAAAACACAGAGAGACTTGGATAGTTTGCGATATGTACTTCAAAAGACCGATTACGAAATATCTTTGATTGCTACAAGAGGAGGAGAAGATCAAAGAATATTTATTTTTCAACTATGTAAAGAATTATACATAATTTATGTTTTTATGGTTGGGAAATCATCGGAATCGCAAGCGGAAGGGCATGTCAGACTCATCTCATCTGCCTAGCTTATTCCCAACTATATTGGGCTCGGCTTCCAGTCAAGCCGGATTTAGCTGAATACCAGTATTTTACGAGGAGCGGTTGCCTACCAGACCTCCACGACTCATTAACTGGGTAACACGGTACTTCATGGCAAGACTGGAGTCAGATTTACTGGCTTCTGACTATCCGTAACGACTGCCAAAGATCTTCAAATGACAGCCGAGACCAACGGCTTAACGTGCTTTCCGAGGCACGGAGGAAACTCGGTATGTTAAGATAGTCACCCATCCACAGACCAACCTTGGCAAGCGTTGCTTAACCTTGAAGATCGACCCGTGCGGCTGTTATTATCTAGCCACGAGCTCCTCCGTGCGTGTCAGACTCTTACTGACTAAAACCCATCCGTGTTCCTCCGAATACCCTTTGCGTTCCAGAGCCGCGGTGAGTCTTTCGAATAAATTCCGTAACCCTGGATATAATGGCTAAGGATATAATAGTAAGTTGAGGAGCTCTTGGCTAAATAATAATAGCCGCACGGGTCGATCTTGAAGGTTAAGCAACGCTTGCCAAGGTTGGTCTGAGGATGGGTGACCATCTTAACATAACAAGTTTCTTCCGTGCCTCGGAAAGCACGTTAAGCCGTTGGTCCCGACTGTCATTTGTAGATCTTTGGCAGTCGTTACGGATCGTCAGAAGCCAGGAAATCTGACTCCATTCTTGCCAAGATGTACCGTGTTACCCGGTTAATGGGTTGTGGAGGTCTGGTAGGCAGGCGCTCCACGTAAAACACTGGTATTCAGCTGAATCCGGTTTGACTGGAAGCCGACCCCAATATAGTTGGGAAAAGGCTAGGCAGATGATGATATAATAGTAAGATGGTGAGTACTGAGGTTACGATTATTCAATTATTGAATGCTTTACGCACACACATGTGTAATTGTGTATGTAAGGACAGACAGACAGACTTAATGCCTTACACATTTCCTACCAGTTAACCTTGAGCAATTAGAAGAAGAGGATACAATGAACAAGATAATGATGTTGTAAGATCTAAATATCTACGAAGTTTAACCAAATTAAATTCATTATTCATCATATCAGCCTGGAGACGCCCAATGCTGAACGGCGGCCTCCCCGCGCGTGTCGCCACAATAACCGGTCCTGTGCTTCTCAGACCCATCGGCTACCCGCGACCCTCACCTTCTTCTTCTTCTTATCGAGTGGGCAATAAGGTCTAAAGACCCCAAACACCCTAGTGTCAGAGTTTCTACACCGCCTCAAGGGCCTCTGACTTGGTTTATTTGATGACCGCCATGTGGCGGCCGGGACCACCGGCTTATACGTGCCTTCCAAAGCATGGAATCATCTTTTTATCAGACAATCAGGTGATTCAAGCCTACAATGTCCTAGCCAAACTGGAAACAACTTTACAAAGTATGCTTCCCGTGGGAATCGAACCCACGACCACCGCGTCACAAGGCAAACGTCTAAACCACTCGACCCACACTAGGCTTGACCCTCACCAGGTCCAGGAAATTCAATGAAATGTTTAGAATGCATAATATCTTTATTTAATTTCTTGGTGCTGTTCCAAGAGCAACCGAAAGTATCTTGGACAAAGCTCAACTTCGGCATGGGCATAAATCATAGTTCAGCAGGTGAGCTAATTAACTAGAGTTAATTACGGAGTTATGGACCAGCATATTATGTTGCTAACTGAATACAAAAACAAATTGTATTGTATACCTATTAATTTTATCATGATCTAAATGAGTTGCCAAGGGGTTTCTTAATCGTTCTTCTTCATAGGAACTTCTTTACAGTTCGAGCTTCCACTTTCTGACTGACTTCTTGACATTTTTGGTTTCCGCAAAACATTAAATTTTGACCAACCAAACTCCTAGACCAACTCACTAGCTACGGGCCCCTAAAAAAGCGACGTCATTGTCAAAGAGATCCCCTAAAATAATCGCCCCTGTATGCTTAGTCACGTATTAAAAAAATAAAGAATTGTCTATGATGGGCGCCTCATTATCTCTTTATAATGCTAAGCTATGGTCTATTGTCAAAAATGGCGGTAAACAAAGATTATGGAGGTAATAAAAACGAGGGTAGTTATTGATACGTAAGGATTTAAAATTAATCTTTTACAGTCAAGCGGTTTGCAAATATTTTTGGGACTAAGTGGTATTAAATTTTAGTTTTTATAGCCGTCTGTCAGGGACCTGACTATTAGGCGGATTATAGCGTATTTAAATAATTAGGTAGGTAGGGAACTATTATTTGTGAGAAAATGTGTGAAACAGCTGATATTTTTCTCGAGATTTCGGAGTTTTTCCAAAGTAAAAGTTGCTTATTGAGGTCAAGAGTGTATAGCGTTTAGTTGTTACCCGACAACCTCAGAGGGAGAGTTATGATTTTTCCTTGTTTTACAGCTTCTGGGGAGTGGTACTGCAGTCTGTAAGTTTTAGAAGAAAAGTGGCAGTCCAAATAGTCTAGTGCATATTTTATGCAGTTGGCTAAACTTTATCATTGCAGTGGGAGGCATAGGCGGAATAGAGGTCCAAGCGAGATCATGATGGAGCCAAGAGACTGCAATAGAAAATGCCCAAGGGCACAACGACTTTTAACCAACTTACTTTACCGCACTAGTGCAAAATACTCTTCATTGCGTGCTACAAGAGGTAGAAGCTAATTTTTGTGTTGAATAAATATTTGCGGGAAAATATATAATACTTACCCTCGTTAAAAATCCAAAATGAGCATTAATTTTAGTCCTTTTTTTTAAGGATGGGAAATCATCAAATGACTCCTCCCGCTCTGGGTGCAAGGAGAAGGGAGTGTCAGACTCTTACTGACTAAAACCCATCCGTGTGCCTCCTAGCGCCCTTTGCATTCCAGGGTACGGTGGCTCTTTCGAACAAAGTCCGCAGCCCCAGCAGGCAGCGGGCCCCGTCTTTTCTGCTGACAGCTTTTTGAGGCGCGCGTGGAACACGGCGCGCCTTCGACCCCGGCCTGGTTCTGAGCAGACGGCGAGCCACCCAACGATTAATTTTAGCCTACTGTGTTATGCAAATCATAACAAAATGCATCACTGTTTTGGCTACGTCATCGTTTGATGGACTTCAAACAATGATGTCGGCAAAATATTTTGTTTAATGGCGTGACGATGACGATGCAAACACAACATGACTGTTACTGTTACATTGTGCTAACTGGTTCAGAAGTGCTGATTGCATTCTAATGATGATTCAATGAATGCCATCTCCTCACGTGACGAGAGGGCTCACTTTTTTCGGTCAAACAATAATTTCTATCTAAGTAGTTTCTTTGGGCTTGTGTTTAAACACCGCCCAAAAAAGTACCTATTTTACTACCAAAAAAGTTCTAAACGGTTACCAAAACGGATAAATGGTCACCAAATAATATTCGAGAAGTAGCGCTCGCCGGCCGCTGCCGCGGCACCGCTAGCTTCGCTCGCTCGGCTCGCGCGCGGTTGGTCACAATTCTAACCTAACCTAACCTATTTTATCCAGTTTGTAACCCCAAGCCTACATTTTATGGCAATCACAGTTGAGTTGGATAGAATTTGGTGACCATTGATCCATTTTTGGTGACCGTCTAAATTATACCCGTTTCTTTGTTAGAAATGTTGTTTTATTACAGCGCCATCTAGAAAGTTTGCCTGTAACTACTGAAACGATGTCAGTAACAAGCGCGTTGGTGATTCATTCAGTGGCAGATGGATTCATGTGCCTTTGTTAGGTAGTTTCCACAAAGTAACATAGATGTCACTACTAAAAACAAAACAAAAAATAATTTTGATGAAATAATAAAATTATTAGCGACCTTTTTTTACGTTTATTATTTTATTTAAATAGAAATAACACGTTTTCATTTCTTCTGAAGCGATTTTAGAAAAACAGATCAGAATCATCGAAATACCTATTAGCGATCGATGTGGTATAAACTACCTATAAAAATATAGGTACCTTAAGAAAATAAAAAAAATATTTTTTCTCAAAATAGATGTATTCAGTAAAAAAATACCAACTCACAGTAAAAGCACATCACATAGGTAAAATTTTATTAAAAAAAAAACTTAAAACACATCTCTCATCAACTCATTTCTCAAAGTACACACAAAATAATTAAATCAGAGAGCCACAATTACAGGTAATTATAATAATAATCCCGACATCACACGACGATTAGTGATGACAAATGACTCTCGTTACAGACTGCGATGAGCGGAATGACAGACGAACAAAATGGATGCCGTAATCAAAATGGACGCGCAAATAATTGTTCTTAATGGCGGTGGGTATTTTTGTAAGTTAGTTTGCATGTTTTAGAGATGGGCTCATAACGAAATGGCAGTGGTGGGAGATGGTTGACCACTGTGACCCGAGAGAGAGAGTTTGGTAAGTTAGGTACATAATGTTGATTGTTCGCATTGTCTGCCTAAAAGCCTACTGGAATTACATAATGACAATCCAGGTGGCTGAAAACGGATGGCATGCCGGTCGCGATCTGTCAAAAATTTAGGTATTGAAATTGAGGCTTTTTTCAAGGATTGCGTCAGCGATGCGGATCTGAACGTTGCGAAAAAACCGGCCAAGTGCGAGTCGGACCCGCACACGAAGGTTTCCGTACCACAAACCTTAATTTTTTATTATTTGTGGTTACAGCGGCAATAGAAATACACAATCTGTGAAAATTTAAACTCTTTACCTATTACGGTTCTTGAGATAGAGCCCGCTGACAGACAGACGGACCAATTCAAAGTGTACCCGTCGCTGACAAATTTTCGCAATCAACCTTGAACCTAATGCGATAGCGATAAAGGTGAAAATGAACTTTGACAAATCGTAGCGTGATAAATATTATGATTCTCGCAGTGGCCTTTTTAGGCCCCCAGAACTGCGTTCAAGAGCTGTCAGTGTCAATATTCCACAGAAAATAACGACACTCATCTGCCTAGCCTTTTCCCAACTATTTTGGGGTCGGCTCTCCCAGTCAAACCGGATTCAGCTGAATACCAGTATTTTACGTGGTGCGGCTGCCTACCAGACCTGCACAACCCATTAACTGGGTAACACGGTAAGTACTTCATGGCAAGACTGGCGTCAGATTTACTGGCTTCTGACAATCCGTAACGACTGCCAAAGATCTACAAATGACAGCCGGGACCAACGGCTTAACGTGCTTTCCGAGGCACGGAGGAAACTTGGTATGTTAAGATGGTCACCCATCCACAGACCAACCTTGGCAAGCGTTGCTTAACCTTAAAGATCGATCCGTGCGGCTAGTAATCTTTAGCCACAAGCTCCTCAGACAATAACGACACTGACAGCTCGTACACGTGGTTGATACCTACGCTGATCGCGATCAGTTTGGTTCACCGGCGTTTTTCGTTCCAATCCCATAATTTTAATTTTTCGACCATCGCTGTCGCTGCAAGGTTTCATTTTGTCAGTGCCTCAGTCCATCAACAAATCAACATTAAAAAGTCTTCTGATACTAAGTGATTGATTAACTGAGTGACTGACTGAAACTGACTGGTCGTAGGAAGCTAAAATTTGCCATGTAGTTAGGTTTCTTGGGGATTGTAGGGGAGCATTAAGTGAGGAGAGGATTTCTCGAAATTCTTACGTGAACGGGAAAAACCGGGATGAGCACGTACGCAGACGTGGACAAAAGCTAGCTTTGTAATTGAGAAAATAACTTGCTTTGCCATAGTCGACGTTATAAGAAAAAACAACAAACCACCTACTAACCAGTGGCCTTAGTGCGAGTTTTTTAACGTTCTCGATCGCGTTAGCGTAAATGTCAATTTGTATTGAAACTGAGGTCTTAATGTAAGTTTTTAAACGCACTCGATCGCGTTAACGTAAACGTTCGCATATGTCAAATTTTATAGAAAAAATAAGGTTATCCGTTATTGTCACCAGACGGCGCTTATCCAGTTTCAATACAAATTGACGTTTACGCTAACGCGATCGAGAACGTTAAAAAACTCTCACTAAGGCCACTGGATAAGTGCCGTCTGGTGACAATAATGGATAACCTTTTTTTCTATATAAGTTAAAAAAACTTACACTAAGCCCTCAGGCACTAAAAGAAGTAGGTACCTAAGTTGGTACGTGCCTACGAGATTATCTTCGTAGATCGTGTGTCGTGTTGGCCGCGCCTGCGATGGCAGACACTCGTAATCACGTCGCTCGTCATAAGACACGCCGACGCCGTGGGAACCTGCTGACACCAACTCGTTTCATACGAGCATTATACATACATTGTTTCAATGCCAGGAGCTTGGGAAGCAAAGGTAACTAAGTGTTCTCGAAAACGATGAGCAATGAGGTCCTTTTGCTTTACCCAAATTTCCAGAACTTGTACAAGTTTTCTAAACATAATATAACTCATTTCTAAATATTGACAGCCGTACAGGTAAATCTTCAACGTTAAGTTACGTTTGCTGAGTCAATCCGTGGATGGATGACCGTCGTAACATACCGAAATTCGTCCATGTCCCGGAAAGCCAAACAGCTGGAACGTTCCCTGCTATCATTTGTTCCTTACGGGAGAAGAAGTCAGACGCCAAGAATCTGACTACCCGTAACGTAACTTCTGATTTGCCTGTTACTGTGTTGTGGAGGTCAGATAGCAGCTGTAATAGTACATTACTGCAGCCTCCAGCAAAAGAGGCAGTGATGGGCTTTAATACGCAAGTCCATCTATGCCTAGTTTGTGGCCAAAGCTTGTATAGGTACCTAGTACTTTTCCTCAAATAATACGCGGAAATTAAAACACAATTACTTTTCAAAATCAATGTCGAACAACGAACAATAATAATTTTTCCCGCGTTAAAGTTCATTTGCTTTTTTTTTTTCAGCAACTTTCTATTTGCAAGTCAGTTCGAAATTTAAATAAAACCTTTGATAAGTTACCTCCTTGGTTGCCATGTTTCGGAGTAAAAGATCGTTCCATTTTTAAATTACACACAGATATGAGTTTACTGGGCATTTGAAATTAAGTAGTTTCATGGCCTGCATTAATAATGGCCACAACTTTTGGAATCCAGTTAGAGTTTATTTTACCAGATCCTGTTAAAATGCAGCTGTAGTTAATTACACTTCATAATAAAGCTTATGAACTTATATTTTGCCCTGTAATGAGCTTAGACACAAATTTTTTTTTGTTCACAGCATCTAAAGCACAGTAGCCTAATTGTAATGAGTCATTTTACAATCTTCGACTGTTTTTTGCCAAATCTAAACTTTTTCTCACTTACAGGAGAAATTCCAAACATTGAGCAACGTTTCATAAAATAAAAATATAGTACCTACAAAGATCAAAGTCCCGACACAAGTCATCATGCCCTCAGGTCATGTCCCTCCCACAACAGAAAGTGACCCATTAAGCCATTCCCTACATTCCTAGAGGATTGTGAAAGAAATTACTTGAACGCGGCCAATCTGTATAATGACCGCAGAGATGATAGGATCCTGGCATTAAAATCTTGGAACACACACAATGGTACACAGATTTAGATTGTAACAGAAGGGGCAAGTGACTTCAGGGCTAGACGGTAAGCCAAGATTCTTGCCTACGTTAGTAAATTTTGGGCAGAAAAATAAAAATATAAGTATTACATTAATAATGTACATAATTACTATTTATAATTACATTTTACAACGCTTTGAATTTTGCTAATCTATAATGTTGTTTATGCACTCGTAAATGAATATTTTATCAAG
The DNA here is from genome assembly GCA_950371165.1 of Lacanobia oleracea. Classification (NCBI taxonomy): domain Eukaryota; kingdom Metazoa; phylum Arthropoda; class Insecta; order Lepidoptera; family Noctuidae; genus Lacanobia; species Lacanobia oleracea. Next base: position 4,078,116 of record OX493389.1, read on the forward strand.
ATTTGGATAAACCACAGTTAAGAGAGAGAGAGCCGATGATTGAATTGAGTATTTTTTGAGTTCATAAATTGTCAGCACCTACTTTAATGCGAGCTTTACAAGCCAAAGATGAGTTTGACAAACGTTTATTCAGAAATCGAGGAAGACTGTTTTCTATACTAATATTATAAAGAGGTAAAGTTTGTGAGGTTGTAAGGGGTAATCTCTAGATCTATTGATCTGATTTAGAAAATTCTTCTTTCAATAAAAAGCCACGTTATTTGTGAGTTTTATATCCAAAAAATACCGCGCAACGAAGTTGGCACGGGTTAGCTAGTATTATTACTAAAGGAAAAGTTATCAATTCTACTATCTACGGAATTACCGTAGATAGTAGAATAGACTTTTCCTTTATTTGATAAAGGTACCTAAATATAGCATAAATTATTCCTAAACAACCAAATGTTTAATTTTTTCTCTTTCTTGAGAAATAAAATGAGAAATTAAGTAACCTTACCCGAACAAGGCGAACGACAAAAAAGAGACATATTTTTAGTCATCACTAAAGTTTCATCGTCATAGGCATAAAACAAATCCATAATCGTGTACTCTCTCTTTGAATTCTTCTAAAACAATGCACCCATCGTATTACACCAAAATTAACTTACACAACACTAACCTTTATTTTCTAGACACTATAATTCAGAATCCTACGAACTCCAGAATAGGAAATCATTGTTTCCCATAAAAGGATAAATTAGGAGCGTTATAAAATTGATTGTGTGGAGACAATTCATTTGATGATGGTCACAGTTGTGACTCAGATTTCATGATGCGTGTAATGTTATCACCATCATCATCATCATTTACCCTTGATGATGTTGAACTTGTTTGGGATGGAAATTCTTTAAATATTTTCGCGGCGATTTTCTTTTGATAATTTACACTTATTTTTCAAATTAGTGATGTGATTTCGTTCCCGTTGTCTGGTAAGAAAATGAGATAAGCGTTGGATTCTTAATTCTTTGATTTGCTTACAAAAGAATAACTATCCTGATACGAATTAGAAAATATATGTTATAAAACTCAACACAGGCACTACTATATAGCTACTCCCAAACAACGAAAGGTCAATTAAAATAAAATAATTACTACTACGCAACAAACAAAATTAATACTTCTTCAAAATCTACAAAAAAAAAACAAAAATTATATTATTTCTTCTAGGCAAGCGTGCTCCATCTTTGACCACATTATCGCTTACCATCAAGTGAGATAGTGATCAAACGCGTTACTATCAATAGTCATCATCATCTGCCTAGCCTTTTCCCAACTATATTGGGGTCGGCTTCCAGTCAAGCCTATCAATAGTAAATAAAAAATATGTATTATTTTCGGAACATTAACAGACTCCTTAAGAGCGCTGTCACATTTTTTCTTGAATTTGAGCGTTTGATTCGAGTTTTGATATCTGATTATGCTTTAGATATAACACAAAAAAAAAACAAAAATACGTCTAAGAAAGTTTGATAGTTGATCTTGGGAGTGTTCTAAATAAATATATCAATTTGTTCACGTACATCAGTAAATTCTTTGTCTCCGCAAAGGGTGTTTCATAAAATTACGCTTTTGGGAATCTTTTGATGCTTTAGTACATCGAAGATATAATAATTTAATAATTTTTAAAAATGCTCATGATACAACTGTACCTTCTACTTTGGAATGATCAAATCAATTTATTACGATTCATGCACTAATACACCAAAAATAATTCTGTAAAATTAAGAATTTTTGTCAATTTTCCGTACGAAACTATAATTTTTATCTATGAAAGTATAATCCAAATTCAAATAAAAATTATTTAATAATTAAGAAGGTATTGTTATAATGCATGAAAAAAAATATTGGTCTATTTAAAAGTAAACTCATATTTTTAAGCAATTGTTGTATACAGCGCTACAATCACTATAAATTTCGGGAAACGCGGTTTGTAACTTTAGTCCGGGGCAAGCGATCGATTTTGTAATAGCACCCTTAAATAACCAATCTTTTTATGAATAAGCTCACTGTTTGAGACATAACAAACGACCATAGGCTTCTGTTACCGCCGTCCTAACGAAGCGTGAATATAGATGAGCTTGGAGCCATAAAACTAGAACTACATGAACGGTCGACTGTTTTTTTGAATAAAGTTCGATTGTCTGACTGAAGTAAATCAAATTTATTTGTGGTGGACTCTTGAAGTACCTAAGTACCTACTCAAAAATGGTGTCAGCAAATTAGATGTGACTACCTTAACGACTTCACGTTAAAATATTTATAAACTTGGACTGGTTAAACCATGTTCTTTTTGAAACAACATATATAAACTAAACAAAAATAGGAATTAACTTTAAAATCTTATAATAATTATTAATTAATCAAGCCCTGAACAACGGTTATTACGGACAAATTGTATCTACTTACATAATTCTAGATATCGTCAACAAACAAACATCAAGTTCTTTGGATGTCTCTGAAAAGGATCTTTATTGCAGCTTCCATCCGAGTGGAGCTTATTTCAACTCTCAAAAATAATTATAATCACGGCAAAGCTCGACAGCTCAAAAACCCCTCCAAACCCAAAGAATCTGACAGAGCGAGTTGGACTCGCCCACCGAGGGTTCCATACAGGGCCCTGTTTAATATAACTGACAATGGGTCTTTGTCAAAAACTGACGTGCTGTGTAACAAAGCAGAGAATGTATGAAATAAACGTACAAAATTGTAAAATTGACAGATTGTCGTTTGTCACTTGTCACCAATCAATTTTATTAAATAGGCCACTGATTCTGTTCCGAGGAGAATGATACTCGGGTTGTAACTTTTTGACGAGATAACGTCTTATAAATCGATATACGCCGGCTGCACGCACGAAAAAGTGTCACAGTCACGTTCCGCCTGAGCCAAGCGTTAGAGAGGCACGATCGGCCTAAGCGTTCGGCTTGTTTGTTAAGAATGTTTTTTCGACCGTTACAGAGACCTAATTTTTTTTTTTTAATTTACGCTTTACTAAAATTTCAACCCTCTGCAGCACTCCTATTGCAACGAAAATAACAATATTTAAAATCATATTATGTACGAGTAAGTCAACATAACAAGCGTTATTAATTTTTTACATCTGGTTATGCATTGTCTTACAACTATTCTCACTTTTTCTCACGCCTATACAAATTACAAAACAAACAAGTATAATTTCAAATTTCAAGTCACTATCGCGATAGCATTGAGTGGATCTTGAAAAACCATTATGTGACATACAGACGAAGTCACACTACGTCATAAGGGTTTCTGCTTTAACATAAATTGGTACAGAACCCTAAAACAAATTCAACATTATAATCCGTCGGCACATACAAACAAACAAACAAACGCTACGTCACAGTCGCCATGATTAATTCTCATTACACAATGCGCTTGCGCAGTTATTAATGAACACGTCATGATTTTTTGTTTGTCTTTTATGGGAAAGAATGATGGAATCCTTTCGGAAGAGAGAGTGTTGAGCTTTTGACTAACGGAGCTGTAGCGTTTGATTTCCTATTTAAATTGTTATTGGCTTAAAGAGGGAGGGAGGGGGGAGATAAAGGGTTTTTTTTAATTGTTGTACAGGAAATAATATGGTATTTACATCTCCATTTCTTTCTAGGTAGGTGCGAACGTTATGTTTTGTATTAAATCTTTTAGACTCTATTGAATTTAGGTATCTTTTGAAATTGTAAGAAACCCTTGCACTGACAAAACATATAAATTAAGAATTTGATGTTCTTTAGCCTGAAAATTCTTGGCATCAGGGGGTCCAAAAAAGTCACATTAGCAGGTCAACAATCTGTCAAATTACATTTTCATCTGCATCGCAAACGCACGCAGCTTGATTGGGAAAATTTAACAGTGACGGGTAGCGCGATGTGCTTTCTGATTCTGCTAAAGTGCCTTTTTAGACCCAAAAAGCAGGGTTTGACACATTCTGAACTCCAAAATCCCAATTCAGAAACCGACGACACGTCACACGCGGAAAGTGAGCACCTTGACCTGGTTATAGGAAAACAAACTCTCACATTAAAAGCTGGTTTCATCCTGCCAATATTTAATTTCGAATATACTTGGTGGATTTTTAGGGTTAGGTACCCAAGGGTAACCCTATTACTAAGCCTCCGCCGTCCGTCCGTCCGCCTGTCTGTCAGCGGGCTGCATCTTAATATCCGTAATTGGTAGACAGTGGTTTTCACCGACTGTGTATTTCTACTGCCGCCAAAACAACAAATAATGAATATTAAATTAAATTTAAAAAAATCCCATACAAAAAACATGTTTTTTTTCGGTTTGTGTTATGGAACCCTTCATGTGAGAGTCCGGCTCGCATTTAGCGGTTTTTAATCGCGTTATCCCTTCGTGTTTATTTCCTTCACAGCATAATATCATCCAGGGGACTTCATAATCATAGTAACAAAAGAAACACAGTACCTCTTTCACCTCTGACCCAACCGCGTAAACCTCAAACCGAGCACTCAAAACTAATGATTTACGTCAGCCAATCGACCCACATTCATGAATCAATATTCTTTGTGGAAGACCCGAGATTTTATTGCTTGAGCTTGTGATGTTATAACATCTTCACGGTGAGTCTAGTAGTGGTGTTAACAGAAGTGTTGTATTTGTTCTGGTTAGAACAATGGTGCTTTTAGATGAGGTTATATAAGACGGCGAGCATAAACCAATCCAAAATAACAGGAAGTTATTTTTAGTCCTACAAAATTGGTCCTAGGTAAGATTGGTGATCTACAAAAGGACTTTGGAGGTGTCGTGGCAGTTGAGCATATCGGAACTAGTAGATTTAAGAAATTAACCTTCAAAATCGAAATATTTCAGGGCTATTATAGTAGACATAATAGTTTGAACAAGGTTTATCCTTGTTCAAACTATTATGTCTACTTGTTGCATTTACAGTACGGCTTGTTGTATTTACAGAATGAAACACATCTAGAAACTTTCATGCTTTTATATGTGCGCTGAGTCTAAAAACCGGCCAAATGCGAGTCGGACTCGCACACGAAGGGTTCCGTACCATAAACCTTAATTTTTATTATTTGTTGTTATAGCGGCAATAGAGATACACAATCTGTAAAAATTTCAGCTCTCTACCTATTATGGTTCTTGAGATACGGCCCGCTGATAGAACGGACGGCCAGCGGAGGCTTAGTAATAGGGTTCCGTTGGTTACCCTTCGGGTACGGAACCCTAAAAATTCTTATATACTAAAATGTGCCATAGCGATAACACCCGATGCGTGATGAAAAAAAACCCAACTGCTAAAAAGTCAACTTATAAGCAATGCAGTAAAAAGATCAAAACAAGATAGAGAATAGGAAAACGAATTAAAATAGTTTAAAAATAAAATAAAATTTAAACTCAAAGCCTAAGTTATATAGGTTTTGGTTTTGGTTTTTGGAAGTCGGTTGTGTTTTGCTCGCTCCATCGTAGACTTTGTCTCTGTCATCTCTGACATAGACTAGAGTCAAGAGCAAACAAATAATAATATTTTTTTCGTAAAAAAGTTCTCAATCTCAAATCGTTTATTGCAATCCATAATGTCAAAATACAGGTGGTAAAAATAAATACATAGAAGCAATTATGGACCCTGTCGGGCACAGCAAAACTTTAAATAATTAGGAGAGAGGAAGAACGCTTTAAATAATTTATAAAAGTTTATTATTTCCTGTCCAACTTGTATGCAATTAAGTACATTATTTGAATAGGATGTGATTTATTTATTGTTATTATTAATAGAGTACTGTATTGTTTATTTATTTATTTATTATTATTAATCGGATAGTATTTTATTCATTTATTACCAATAGGATAGGATGTCACTTATATATTATTATTAATTGAATAGAATGTCATTTTTTATTATTATGAATTGAATAGAATGTCATTTATTTATTTATTATTATTGATAGAATAGCATGTCATGTAAGTATTTATTATTATTAGGTTTGCATTTATCCTGTTATTATTAAAACCTATCCGTAAGGAATTCTTCCAATGTGTAGTGGCTTTTTTCAATTAATAATTGTTTTAACTTATTTAAAAATATACTGGCTTTGTTTTCTTGCTTTATGTTTTCCGGTAGTTTATTGTATATTTTAATCGACATAGAATATGGACCAGTAGCAGTAACTTGAGGCGGGACGGAGGCAAATTTAACCTATTTTTATGGCGTAGCGAATAGTTTGTATGTATGTCTCCCCGTGTTCTGTAGGAATCTGGGTGATTGCGGACCAGTTTACAATACATAAATACTAACCAATGTGAGTATCCTGTATTTTTTAAAATAAGGCTTACAGCTATCCGTCTGTTCTATATTACTGATTATACGTATCAATAGACAGGCCAAGAAGAGTAAATTCGTGAACAACTTCTATTGTGGTGCCGTTGTAGGTGAAGTTAACATCTAATGGGAATTTTTGACGGGGATGGAAGGGCATTAATTTAGATTTAGAGAACTTTATCTCGAGGTTATGCTCATTCATCCAAGTAATTGATTTATTAAGTATACTTGTTAGGTCCTCGCACAAGTCAACATTATTCTCGCATGAAGTTAAAAGTGAAATGTCATCAGCAAACAAAACGCATGGCCCCTGAATGGTTTTTGGAAGGTCATTAATGTAGATGAGGAAGAGCAGGCATCCAATTACACTTCCTTGGGGTATAGAGGCGCTAATTTTTTTGATGCCAGACCGAATCATCTGGATCTCATTGGTATTTGCGTTATAAAATTCTATTTCAACTTGGTGTTCTCTATTTGTTAAATAGGATTTAAACCATTCGTGAGCCTTTCCGCGGATCCCTATACCTTGTAGTTTACTAAGCAGAATGTCATATTGCACCTTGTCGTAAGCTTTGGTCATATCTAACAGTAAACTTACAGCGTACATTCAGTCAAAAAAGTATCGGGAATGGATGATTTGTTTATGGTTCCAAATTCAATTTTTTGTTTTTTTGTAGTTATTAGATTGGCACAACTGTTTTCCATTTTGGCGCGGAGTTTGAGTTTCATCTGTTATTTATATTAAATACAGTGCTGGTTTTAGTAATATCATATATAGTGTGTATTGCGAATTTCATAATGGACAAAAATATCGAACAAAGAGTTTGTCTTAAATTTTGCATCGCCAATGGAATTTCGTGTCACTGAAAATGTTACAGAAGGCTTACGGTGAATCGACTTTATCAAAAACTCGTGCTTATGAGTGGTTCAAAGCGTTCAAAAGCGGTCGAGATGTGATGGAAGATTTGCCTCGCTCTGGTAGGCCGTCAACGTCTGCAACTGAAGTTAACATCGCAAAAATGAAGGAAATAGTGACTGAAAATCCCCATTCAACTCTGAGAGAGATAGCCGCCGAACTTTCTGTATCTCACGAGTCGATCCGTACCATTTTAACTAATCATTTGGGTATGAAACATGTTGCTGCTCGGCTAGTCCCAAAAGATCTGAATTTTCTCCAAAAACTCAATCGCATGAAAGTCGCTGAGGACATGCTAGAACGAGTCAGTTCGGACCCAACATTCATGAAACGCAATGTTACTGGTGACGAGACGTGGGTTTACGAGTTTGACATGCAAACTAGTCAACAAGCTTCGGAGTGGCGCCTTCCAACTGAACCGAAACCGAAAAAACCACGCCAAAGTCGATCAAAAGTCAAAGTCATGTTGACTGTTTTCTTTGACTATCGCGGTGTTGTGCACTCTGAATTGAAAAATTTAAAAACCGGAAGGTCTAACGGTAAATAAAGAATATTATTTGAGCATTATGCGGCGTTTAAGAGAGCAAATTCGACGAAAAAGGCCAGATTTGTGGAAAGAAAATTCTTGGATTTTGCACCACGACAATGCGCCTTCGCACAAGGCTATCATTGTGAACGAATTTTTAACCAAACACTCAACAAATACCATCCAGCAACCACCATATTCACCAGATATGGCTCCTGCTGACTTTTTTCTTTTTCCTAAACTCAAATTACCACTTCGTGGCACCCGTTTTCAATCGATAGAAGACATAAAGGAGAATTCGCGGCGAGAACTGAACTCAATTCCGGAAGCAGCGTTTAAAAAATGTTTTGATGAATGGATTATTCGTTGGCGCAAGTGTATCGTTTCTAAAGGAGCATACTTTGAAGGTGATAAAATAAATTTGGATGAATAACAGACATTTTGTGTATTATTGATCTTTTCCCGGTACTTTCTTGACAGAGTAGTATTTCTTTTCATTTATTATATTTAAAACTTCCTGTATGTATTTATAAACTGCTAGAACAGTGGAACGGTTTTTATGAAATCCGTTTTGGCATTCGTTAAATATTTTATATTTTTCGCAGAAAGAGTACACACGATTGCACATAGCTTTCTCAAAATTTTTAGAGGCGGTAGGTAAGAGAGCTATTGGACGGTAATTGCTTGGATCCGTTTTCGAGTTTTTTTTTTGTGGATTGGCTTTATTAGAGCTTTCTTTAGGTAGTCCGGGAAAACACCGTCCTCAAAAGATTGATTAACTAACAGGTAGAATGGTAACGTAAGTTCGTTTGCACATTGTCGTATTAACATTGGTGGTAACTCATCTATTCCATAACTTTTTTTGCTTTTTAGGTTTTTTAAAAGTCTGTTTATTTCGTCAGGGTATACTGGACTGAGAAACATGGTGTTTTCAGTGGGGCAGAGCACTGGGTTACCTCGCGGCATGTTGCTTATCACTTTTTATTTTCTTATTTGTTCTTTCATTTATAATACTCCACATTGTTTTGATTTTGTTATCTGATTTTTTCATTTTATTTATATAATGTATTTTCTTTGCTGCTATAACTGTTTTCTTAAGTGTTTTTTCATATTGTTTATAGTTCTTTTTAATTATTGGATTATTAGTTTTTAATGTAAGTATCTTTTCAAGCCTTTTATTTCTACATGAAAGTTTGATGCCTGTAGTTAGCCAGTGTTTTTTATAGATTGTTTTTAATTTTATTTTAATTTTAGGTATACATTGGTCTAGTATTTTGATTAGAGTGTTATTAAATGCTTCATACTCGTAGTTTTCATTTATGTCTTTATTTGTCTGTATTATTTCGTTCCAATTCACTTCATTTAGTTTGGATTTAAATAATTGGATGTTTTTATTATTATATAATCTTTTTTTGACGTACCAGTTAACCTGCTTAGTTTGTTTAGTCTGTTGAGGCAAAGCCATGTGTATGATAGTACCGCTATGATCTGAGAAACCTAGCTCTTCTACTGTTGTATGGAAATTGTTAATGAAATTTGTAAAAATTAAGTCTAGGCATGTTGATGATGTTTGTGTTATTCGTGTTGGTGATTTTATTTGTTGGTCGAACCTATATTTTCGCATTAGATCCAGAAATTGATTTGTTTTCAAACTGTTTTCTAAAATGTTTATATTGAAGTCTCCTCCTATAATTATATTAAGTCTAAAATATTTTTTATTTATATATGTTAGAAGCTGCTTTAATTGTTCATAAAATACATCTTCCTCTCTTCTATTCCAATAAATAGTTATCAATAATAGTTTTTCTGTTACAAATTCTGTTGCACATATTTCTATAACGTGTTCAATTGAAAAATCAGTGATATCACTTCGTTCTAGATAATCTATGTGTTCTTCCAGAAGGATGCAAACTCCGCCACCTGTTCGAGTTTTCCGGCAGTAAGACGATGAAAATTTGTAGCCGTTAAAATGTATTGTAGCCATTTTTTCTTGTGACAACCATGATTCAGACAAGCAAAATGCTTTGTACTTAGGTGTTTGTTCCATGAAGGCTTCCAGTATATGTTGCTTATTATAGAGGCTTTGGATATTTTGAAATAGTATTTTAAATTGTTGGTCTTTGTTTTCGAAATGAATTGATGGTGTGTTCTGTATTATTGTGGCTTTGAAAGTAGGTTATGTCTTGGGAATTGACTTGGTCTACCTTGTCTCTGTTTTTGTTAAATGGGTTTCGTGGTATATCGTCTTCCTTTGTAATGAGTTTTCCCTCTATGAACAATTGATTGTTACGAATTGTTGCATGTAACCCTTTACTTCTTGCTTTCAGCATTTCTTCGCGCAATAATTTCCTTAACCTTCGCTTATTTTCATCTAGAAATTCTGATAAAAATAATCCGGTGCCCTGGAAGACATGTCTCAGTTTTTTTATTTTTCACTTTTTAGTGGTACCTGCGTACCCATTAACAGCGTACCGGCGCAATGTTATGTTACGAACTGGTGTAAACACTAAAAAAACATGCAATTTCAGCAATCTTTGCTAACATTTATTTAAGAGTCCGTTCCGTCCGTTGCCTACCTCGTTCTTCGCCAGATCTTCACCAAATTGAAAATACTCTTCTAAACAAAAAAGAATCATCCAAATCGGCTGACAATTGGCGAAAATATCGCTGAACAAACATATTTCATGGGATCTCATCATCAGATCCTAATTTATACCTTCCATCATCAGTTCAGCAACAAGAGATAATGATTACCAGGCACAAATATCTGAATTGCGTTAGAAAGTTAATGTAAAACATTGTATGTGCCTATTATATTTGAGGGTTGCCCACGATTTTCATGGGATCCCATCATCAGATTCTAACTTGGTGACAATGGGACGAATCGAGAAGAAGAGAAAAAGACAAATCGGTGCATAAATGACGGAGTTATGAGGTAACAAATATTAAAAAAAAAAATACCACTGAATTGAGAGCCTCCTCCTTTTTGGGAAGTCGGTTAAAAATGGAATGTGTTACTATTCACTCTGTACTCCGTTGCTCTGTTTCACACCGGTATCATGCTGGTTTAAAGATATGCGTGTTGTTATTTGTAAGGCCACTGCAAGCTTTAATAGAATATAATCATCGTCTTCTGCAAACTCAAAGAAAATGGTGGTAGGTACTCACGAGTATCTGACTCTGGTCAAGAAGTACCTGTTACACGGTACTTACTGGGTTCTAGAGGTTTGGTAGGAAGCCGTTCCACGTAAAATACTAGTATTCAGCTCTATCCGGTTTGTCTGGAAGCCGACTCCAATAAATGTAGTTGGGAAATAGACTTGTGAGTAACAAGGAGATCCCAACTCAGCAGAAATATAACCTCATCTCAAAGAGATCCGCTTTTTTAATACACTAACAATGCCAGAATAATCTCAAGGTAACATTACTGCGTCTGACATGTATTTAATAAGCATAAGTACATAAGTATATACTCTTCGTGTCGTGGGAACTTCGGCGCGATGAAAGGCTTAAATCTACCCTCTCTTTCCCTCCTAAACAAACCGTATACAACCGTCTCTATCACAAATTCGTGACTATACGATTTTGCTTCGGAAACCGAGAGGCAATTTGTACTTTGTTTTTTGACAGACGATTTTTAATGAAGATATGTATCTGAGTCGAGTTTAATAGTTTCTTTGGTCCAATTTGGAAATTATGGTTGTTATATGTAACGGAATTATAAGTTAAGTCTTGCTAAAGTTTGGAATTAAGTAACGAGACGGAATTGGGGAAGAGAGTGTACATTATGGTACGGTAAATATTTGTTTGATCTATAACGTGGAACAGAATAATTGCAATACAACTATGTAATCAATGGATTTAATCAATGTTTTGAATTTTATTATAATTTAAATACTTACCTTTGTCAAAATACTATTATAGTCGTATTAGAGTTATTATGTTTTTTTTTACTAATTTTAAATTCAGTTATCAAAAGATATTATCTATTTATGGGAATGTTGCCAATTTCAATTTGATTCGTAATTTAGTTAAATTTGTTTAATAACGTTGATTAGCGCTTATTATTAATGTAAGTTAGCTTAAATTTCGAACTTATTATTTTATGCACATTACACTGTAAACTTATTTTAAGGCATGTGTTTTTATAAGAATTCAGTGTAGATAATTGTTGGTAAACCTAAAATAAATAAATAAAAAACTTAAGGGGTCTTGTACTCCTCATTATAAAAAACTTTCACTGTGGGACCAAACCCGCAATCGCGAAAAAAGAACAGCATTTTGTCGAGTTATGCGTGCAGTCACTTTTCGGGGTATTTTTTCGGGATTTAGTGTTGGTACCTCAGTGAAAGTTGTTCATAATGATGAGTACAATGACCCCTTAAGAGATATTGCGTTGTATAGATAACTACCTTTTGCTCGCGACTTCGTACACGCATATCCCGTTTTTTCCGGTTCCCGTAAGAATTTAGGGAAATCCTCTCTTGATGCTCCCCTACACTCCCCAAGGAACCTACATGCCCAATTTTAGCTTCCTACGACCAGTAGTTTCGGCTTCGCGATTGTTGGTCCCCGTAGGAATTTAGGGAAATCCTCTCTTAGTGCGGCGCTCCCCTACACTCCCCAAGGAACCTACATGCCCAATTTTAGCTTCCTACGACCAGTAGTTTCGGCTTTGCGATTGTTAGTTCCCGTAGGAATTTAGGGAAATCCTCTCTTAGTGCTCCCCTACACTCCTCAAGGAACCTACATGCCCAATTTTAGCTTCCTACGACCAGTAGTTTCGGCTTTGCGATTGTTTGTCATCCACACAGAACAGAAGAATTTTATGTAGTATACCTATATTTTTCAGGATTGTTCTGGCTCTTGGCGATCAGGTAGAACAACTACTAAATAGGTAAGGAAGCTTTAACGTTTGGAGCAGTGGCATCCACTCTAGCTCACGGGTTGGTGGGTCGTACGTTCAAAGACAAAGCATTAACATATTTCAATTAACCCATTTACAAGCACTTTTGAATTGTCAGGTTCGGTCAGTCAAAGAGGTGAAGCTATTTCCAAAGCGTAAATCTCAATGGAGAAGAACGTGCGAGAAACTCCACGGACACTCTTTTAAATCAATAAATTGTTACAAAGGTTCGAACTCAGACAGACAATTAGCACTGCTTTGAAAGAGCTGAAGATAAAGACCGTCAATAAAGTTACATGTCCTAGAACCAAGAATTGGAAGACAGATGACATCTACCGATCCGCAATGGACCCGCGTGATGGTTTACAGCTTAGGTGCTTTTTTATTTGGCCCGCCACACATTCCCAACCACTGCAACTCCTGAAAGCCAGAATCAACAGTGGTGACCATCGGAAAAATGCCGAGCCAATGAAACCTGACGAGTCCCGGAGAAACGATTCAACTGTCTTGGATCCCGCAACGAAATTAATCAGAAAAGTACAGCGGAGGAGTTGGAAAATAAAACAGCTTAGGTACTCTCACAGACCGGTCTTCAGTTTCAGCAGTAAGATTATTAGCAGTAGCCTATTAGCCTACTAGTATGCTACGCTTATTTATAGCATTGCCCACCCACCCACACGCACAAAACATTTTGGAGACACATTCATTGTGCGCGCAGCTAAGGAGTAGAACTCCCTGCCAGATTCTGTGTTTCCTGATAGCTACAACCTGAGAGTCTTTAAGTCAAGAGTGAATAGGTTACTTCTAGGCAAGCGTGCTCCATCTTCGACCACATCTTCGCTTATCAGCACACTCATCACTTTAGCTGAATCAGAAAGCACATCACGTTACCCGTCACTGTCAAATTTTCCCAATCAACCTTGAAACCAATGCGTTAGCGAAAATGAAATTTGACAGATTGTTTTGAGGTTAATATTATGATTCTGCTAAAGTGGCCTTTTCAGACCCGCTAGAATAACAAAAAACGAGGAGCTCACGCCTAGATAATAACAGCCGCACGGGTCGATCTTCAAGGTTAAGCAACGCTTGCCAAGGTTGGTCTGTGGACCATCTTAACATACCGAGTTTCCTCCGTGCCTCGGAAAGCACGTTAAGTCGTTGATCCCAGCTGTCATTTGTAGATCTTTGGCAGTCGTTACGGATATTCAGAAGCCAGTAAATCTGACTCCAGTCTTGCCATGAAGTACCGGGAAGTAATGGGTTGTGGAGGTCTGGTAGGCAGCCGCTCCTCGTAAAATAATGGTATTCAGCTAAATCCGGCTTGACTGGAAGCCGACTCCAATATAATTGGGAAATATAGCTAGGCAGATGATGAGAATACCAACAGCAACATAATTATTATCAAACTGTGCTATAAACACTATAGTGATGTTCCTTTGTTATTATCCTGCCATCTTTCTCTATCTTTATCCTTCTACTTTTCATCATAGTTGCATTGTTCATCAAAATGCACCAGTTCCATTACATTTAATGTTACATGCATGACAGTAGATTATGTGACATCCGACTGCACGCGTGGGTAACTTGCTCACGCGCATGACATTTAGTAAGTGCTGTGGGTGCGTCCCATTCATGAGAGCACGTTATTTTAATGTCAAATGGTTCATTCATGGTAGCGAGTTGTAACTTTGATTTAAAGTTAGTTGTTCCTACATAACTTGTTTTACTATAGCATGTTTCCGAGGAATTATATACCATACGTTAGTCAAGTTACTTTGGTACTTTATAATGTTAGCCTTGATGGTTCTTTACCAGGATTTGTTAAAAAATTTACTCACATGGCCTTCATATCTATGGATTATGCAATGTTAACATAATCAAAGGCTTAGTCCCTTTTTAATTGTAATTTTTTTTATTTGGTCTCTAAAGGATTATTTATATTTTTATTTGTAATGGGTTTGCTCTTGACTCCAGTCTATGTCAGAGATGAAAGAGACAAAGTCTACGATGGAGCGAGCTCACCCAGAAGGAGCCTGTTCATTCCAACTTTGAAGAGATTAGGGTTGTAAGCTGTTGGAAACACAGACGCAGGCAGAGAGTTCCACTTCTTTGCTGTGCGCATTATAAAAGACGTTTGAAAACGCTTAGTGCGAATTAGTGGAATAGCCACAAGGTAGGCCAGATAGTAAAGTTATTTATTGAAGTAAGGCTGAGAGTCAGCACTTGATGAACACCAACGTTCAACATAACAACAATCTTCCAAAATCGCCGAGTGTTCTTGTTGGGAAGAAGAAGCGCAACGAACATCCCAGCACATCTTCAAAAGGCGTACGGAGATTGAGGATTAGATCAGACTGTGGGATCCTTACTTGAATAAAACCATCGTCACCATAAGCACATGGGGACACCGGGAACTCTTATAAAACTACCTCAGACCACAAAATGCCTGTTAAAGCAAACGCCTGGTGAGACTGCGAAGCTGCATCAGCATAACTACCCTGAGCGGTACCGCTGTGCACGGTAGTGAGTGACCACTTAGGCGACCGGGCTAGCAGGGTAAAAGTTTCCGATCATCTGCTTTCCCTAGATTGAAAACCATTAATACTCAATAATCATCATCAATATATAAAAAAACCAGTTGACCCGCGCAACTTCGTCTGCGTCATAACTTTCATTACTGCTCCACTCCTGTTGGTCTTAGCGTAATGATATATAGCCTATAGCCTTCCTCGATAAATGGACGATCTAACACTGAAATATTTTTTCAAATCGGACCTGTAGGTAGTGTCTGAGATTAGCGCGTTCAAGTAAACAAACAAACAAAATCTCCAGCTTTATATATTAGTACTAGTTGAGTCGCGCAACTTCGTCTGCGTCATAACTTTCATTACTGCTCCGCTCTTGTTGGTCTTAGCGTAATGATATATAGCTTATAGCCTTCCTCGATAAATGGGCTATCTATACATACACTGAAAGAATTTTTCAAATCGAACCAGTAGTTCCTGAGATTAGCGCGTTCAAGTAAACAAACAAACAAACAAACAAACTCTTCAGCTTTACTGACTGAGTGAATGACTGACAGACAAAGTAGAGCCAAAACTACTGTTTGTAGAGAGCTGAAATTTGGCATGTAGGTTTCCTACACTCCGTATGGGAGCACTAATTTCCCGAAATTCCTACGGGAACTGGAAAATCGGTACATGCGCGTTCGAAGTCGCGGGCAAAAGCTACTCAATATCTATAAAATTCTTACGTTAGTGACTGACTGACTGACTGTCTGACAACGCTCAGCCGACTGCCAATGTTGACTCTGGCTTTCAGGAGTTGCAGTGGTTGGGAATGTGTGGCGGGCTTGTCCCACAAAAAAAAAAAAACGCACAGCCGAAACTGTTGGTCGTAGCAAGCTTAAATTTCCCATGTAGTTTCCTTAGAGAGTGTAGGGGAGCACTAAGAGAGGATGTTCCCAAAAATCCTACGGGAATATCCCGTTTTTCCGCGGGCAAAAACTAGTAGATATTATCGCCATATACAACATGTAACAGAGTACACGCAATTAGTAAACTTAAGGAGTCATTGTTCTCAACTTACACTGAAATCGACAACTCGACTGCTCCACACATACGCATAACTCGACAAAGTAGTCTATTCTGTAAGTAACCATTTCGATATCGAGCTTCACCTGAGTGAGATCGCTCACAAAGTGAACTTTATCACACACAACATAAAGGTTTTATGTTGATACTCACCTCGGATTCCGCTGTCGAGACACGAAAATGTTGTTACAGAATAGCACTACAGCTCTTCTTTTTCCGTGATTTCGGGATTGTTCCCGTAGTAAAAGTAGCTCTAGTTGTTGATGTTCATAATTATTTATTTTATTTTATTTTATTGTAAGAGGAAAACAAACAGTATTAACAACTACAAATTTAACAACAAATTATGCAACTAAAAACCAATTACATGTTTTCGCATTTAAACAGCTAAATACGAAGAGCATGCTTGATAGAGAGAAAAAATAAAAATAAAAAAACAAACAATAAAAAAAAAGTAAATTACAATGACGCTGTACATAAATAATATTATACAGTCAAAAACATTAAGTGCTAAAGAAGAACAGTTAGTGAACCAATTCGAACCAATGTTTAGTAAGTATTCGATTGAATACATTCGGCTTAGTAGTAAATAAGTCATGTTCAGAAAATTCAACCAAATTGTTGTAAGACTTTGCGCATCTTATAAAGAATGAATTCTGTCTGTAATTTGTATAGCAGCGGGGGACTTTAAGAAGAAGAAAGACTATTCTAGAAGATCTAGTAGGGGCGCGTAAATAATTTTGGAGAGAAGTTCGGGGCGTCTATGTAAGATTGTACTAACTTGACGAGGAGAGAGAATATCTGATATTCTCCTTCTCTCTCTAAGTGGCGTGAAATCGTGACAGACAGACAGAGTTACTTTCGCATTTATAACATTAGTAAGGATTGCGTTTATTCTGTCCCACGTCATACTTATTACCTGTTGACATCTTGATTATCCCCGCCTACAACATTTGTTGCATCCATTTTATGCCCACGACGCGACTTTTATGACTGCACCTTGCTGCACCATCTATTATAGCGCTTAACTGGTGAGAATCGAAAAATACTTAGCGTTTATGGTCATCAATTTATTACCTAGGTACTTAATTGGTCATTTAATTTAATTAGATTTATAGGACTTCCTATCTTTAGTAGCATTTCTAGTTAGGGTTCCGTACCCAAAGGGTACCAACGGAACCCTATTACTAAGCCTCTGCTGTCCGTACGTCCATCCGACCCTCTCCGGCAGCGGGCCGTATCTCAAGAACCGTTGTAGATAAACAGTTGAAATTTTGACTGAGTGTGTAATTCTATTGCTGCTATAATAACAAATAATAAATCCACTAAGTTAAAATTTACAGGGCTCACATAAAAGTAACGTGGTTTTATGAGGTACATAATTGGCCTCCCATATCAATGTTTATGTATTTGTACGCCAAATGGCAAAACATAGAGAAACTGTAAAATAACAATTGTAACATCTTTCGTCATCGGAACCTTTCGTGTGAGAGTCCCGACGCTCACTTGGCCGGTTATTCTAAATTAGTGATTCAGTCTTGATTATTTTCTTTTTTCTTAGAAAATGGATAGCACTCAAAAGGTGGTGATTTATTGGTTTCACATGTGTTTAAACTTCGACAAAACATAAAAAGGACTCGAAACTCGAAACTAGTCGTACCTACGTCATATCTTGAAGGAAAATTATATTATTGAATTCTCAGGTAATATAATTAAGTATTTAATTCTCTGGCATAACAAATGCTTAGTATTTATGTTCATACCGTGACAGACAAACCTAATGACAGTCTGCGTCTTGTGATACTTCGTGGATGAGCACAATAATGAGCCATTTCCCTTGGTTCACAGTTATAACTTAAGGGGAATAAAAACTACTGCCTGTGAGTTATGATTTTCTCTCCTTTACTCTCCTTTTCTTGATTATAAATGTGAGTTCAAACCATTCTTTTAAATAATTCATCGGGCTATGGGACCCAAGTGAACGGTGGTTTGTTCACAAATATCCGCCACCCTGAAAAAGATGAAGAAAGATGTTTATTTGGGACCCGCACAAAACAGACAAAAGTAAAATACATTAAAAATAACAGTAGGTACCTAATAATTAATTAACTATTAATTTAGTCTGTGCGAGGCCAAAAAGCATAATGCTGCGATATTTAAAAATCAATAACTGCAGAACCCTAACATCAACATCATTTTAGACGAAAACCGTCCACAGCTGGACTTACGTCTCTCCAATGGTGCCTACAGGGTCCAGTCACCCTAAAGCGGTGCAGCAAAACTTGAATTAATTTTGTTTCCTTCAAATTCACCGAAAAAGCTTGCACGAAGGAAAAATGAACACAGGGCCCAACTTATCAAACATCATTCCCACAGTTTCAAGCCTCCCGGTCTGCCCACCCAGGCACAAGGCGAGCGTGAAGCTACAAAACTAGTTAGGTGCCCGGCGTCGTCTGCCAGCCGGCGCTATATTCACGTAATACTGGCATTGTTCACGAGTCTGCTCAGTGTACCAGTTTGTAGGAGGACCATGAGTTTCGGCGAAATTCCACGCCAGGTATTAAATCTGTGAATGTAATTGCAAAGATATCCTTCTCTAATCCTCGATGTAACAGACTTTTGTCAAGTGACTATTGAAAATTCTACAGAAAGAAAGCAAGATATAATTTATTTGTTGAAAATCCGATACATTTTACCTTATGCATATAATAAAATGATTAACTATTCACAATTTAAAAAGTAAATTTAAATCACTCTCATATCGTACATTGAAGAATTTAAATGTTGGTGAATGGGGGTGTATGTGGATGTGGGCTCTGTGATTTTTTATTTTTGCAAACTAACACTACTCTATCCCATACACTCTGTTTCTTAGAAAATTGGTGAAATCTGGTGGCTCTGAGATCTTAATTCTTTATTGTACAACAAAACTACTTATCTATAGATAAGTAGTAATTTTCTAAGAAACAGAGTGTATGGGATAGAGTAGTGTTAGTTTGCAAAAATAAAAAATCACAGAGCCCACATCCACATACACCCCCATTCACCAACATTTAAATTCTTCAATGTACGATATGAGAGTGATTTAAATTTACTTTTTAAATTGTGAATAGTTAATCATTTTATTATATGCATAAGGTAAAATGTATCGGATTTTCAGCAAATAAATTATTTCTTGCTTTCTTTCTGTAGAATTTTCAATAGTCACTTGACAAAAGTCTGTTACATCGAGGATTAGAGAAGGATATCTTTGCAATTACATTCACAGATTTAATACCTGGCGTGGAATTTCGCCGAAACTCATGGTCCTCCTACAAACTGGTACACTGAGCAGACTCGTGAACAATGCCAGTATTACGTGAATATAGCGCCGGCTGGCAGACGACGCCGGGCACCTAACTAGTTTTGTAGCTTCACGCTCGCCTTGTGCCTGGGTGGGCAGACCGGGAGGCTTGAAACTGTGGGAATGATGTTTGATAAGTTGGGCCCTGTGTTCATTTTTCCTTCGTGCAAGCTTTTTCGGTGAATTTGAAGGAAACAAAATTAATTCAAGTTTTGCTGCACCGCTTTAGGGTGACTGGACCCTGTAGGCACCATTGGAGAGACGTAAGTCCAGCTGTGGACGGTTTTCGTCTAAAATGATGTAGATGTTAGGGTTCTGCAGTTATTGATTTTTAAAAATCGCAGCATTATGCTTTTTGGCCTCGCACAGACTAAATTAATAGTTAATTAATTATTAGGTACCTACTGTTATTTTTAATGTATTTTACTTTTGTCTGTTTTGTGCGGGTCCCAAATAAACATCTTTCTTCATCTTTTTCAGGGTGGCGGATATTTGTGAACAAACCACCGTTCACTTGGGTCCCATAGCCCGATGAATTATTTAAAAGAATGGTTTGAACTCACATTTATAATCAAGAAAAGGAGAGTAAAGGAGAGAAAATCATAACTCACAGGCAGTAGTTTTTATTCCCCTTAAGTTATAACTGTGAACCAAGGGAAATGGCTCATTATTGTGCTCATCCACGAAGTATCACAAGACGCAGACTGTCATTAGGTTTGTCTGTCACGGTATGAACATAAATACTAAGCATTTGTTATGCCAGAGAATTAAATACTTAATTATATTACCTGAGAATTCAATAATATAATTTTCCTTCAAGATATGACGTAGGTACGACTAGTTTCGAGTTTCGAGTCCTTTTTATGTTTTGTCGAAGTTTAAACACATGTGAAACCAATAAATCACCACCTTTTGAGTGCTATCCATTTTCTAAGAAAAAAGAAAATAATCAAGACTGAATCACTAATTTAGAATAACCGGCCAAGTGAGCGTCGGGACTCTCACACGAAAGGTTCCGATGACGAAAGATGTTACAATTGTTATTTTACAGTTTCTCTATGTTTTGCCATTTGGCGTACAAATACATAAACATTGATATGGGAGGCCAATTATGTACCTCATAAAACCACGTTACTTTTATGTGAGCCCTGTAAATTTTAACTTAGTGGATTTATTATTTGTTATTATAGCAGCAATAGAATTACACACTCAGTCAAAATTTCAACTGTTTATCTACAACGGTTCTTGAGATACGGCCCGCTGCCGGAGAGGGTCGGATGGACGTACGGACAGCAGAGGCTTAGTAATAGGGTTCCGTTGGTACCCTTTGGGTACGGAACCCTAACTAGAAATGCTACTAAAGATAGGAAGTCCTATAAATCTAATTAAATTAAATGACCAATTAAGTACCTAGGTAATAAATTGATGACCATAAACGCTAAGTATTTTTCGATTCTCACCAGTTAAGCGCTATAATAGATGGTGCAGCAAGGTGCAGTCATAAAAGTCGCGTCGTGGGCATAAAATGGATGCAACAAATGTTGTAGGCGGGGATAATCAAGATGTCAACAGGTAATAAGTATGACGTGGGACAGAATAAACGCAATCCTTACTAATGTTATAAATGCGAAAGTAACTCTGTCTGTCTGTCACGATTTCACGCCACTTAGAGAGAGAAGGAGAATATCAGATATTCTCTCTCCTCGTCAAGTTAGTACAATCTATATGTGGATGTGGGCTCTGTGATTTTTTATTTTTGCAAACTAACACTACTCTATCCCATACACTCTGTTTCTTAGAAAATTGGTGAAATCTGGTGGCTCTGAGATCTTAATTCTTTATTGTACAACAAAACTACTTATCTATAGATAAGTAGTTTTGTTTCTATGCTAATATTATAACGAGGAAAGATTTGTATTTTTGTGTGTAACGAAAAAACTTAAAAACTACTGGTCCGATTTGAAAAGTTCTTTCAGCAATGGATAGCTACATTATCAGCGAGTAACATAGGCTATATTTTATCCCCGTACTCCCACGGGAAAGGGAATTACGCGGGTGAAACTGCGTGACGTCCATTAGTATTCGATACAGTGATAATAAAGTTTATCTATAGGTATCTATACTCTATACTACTATATAAAGCTGAAGAGTTTGTTTGTTTGTTTATATTTTTGCTTGAAAGCGCTAATCTCGGGAACTACTGGTCCGATTTGAAGGAAGGCTATAGGCTATATATCATAACGCTAAGACCAATAGGAGCGGAGCAGACGAAGTTGTGCGGGTCAACTAATGGACAATATACATCTTGCTCTTGTATATACTTTCACCCTCGACTTAAGATCGGATACGGCCGGGTATTCCTCTACTCGCAGCACAGATGCTTTAAAAGTGATGACGTTTAATGCCAGGAGAGAATGTCTCGCTTCCACTCAAGCCATGGCCACCATCCGAACACCCACCGTCCAAACTGACCGACATCGGATCCGGTCGGACACCCGACAATGCACGAAACATTATTATTACAGAACAATATATTTTTATCTGGATCCCTTTCGATTCAAATGGCATGTGATCTATGAGTATCGATGCTTGGGTTCGATTCTTTCGATTGTGTAACGATTTCAAAATAGGTGCGGTATGGCTCGATTGAAAAGGCTTATGCTTATGAACTTGTATATTATGTACCTATTGAATTATGTGGAACTGTTTTTGCTTTATTATGAAACAAGAAGGATTTGATTACAAAGCATAGATTACAAAAACGCTTTTAGAAATCCGCTGTTGATTGTTTGGCCATAATTAATGGTCCATCGTCTGATTAGAGATTTTTTCCATACTTTTAGAGGAGACATTATACGAGTTAATATTATCTATAATATTAACTTTGAAGAGTACCTTCAGAAAATATTCAGTTTTATGCTATTCAATTTCCAGCTAAATCATAAAAAGACTTCAAGTGACAAACCAAGTTCAGTAAAATCCGACTCAAACTGGAAAAATCTATCGATGAAAAAATTTTGGTCAAATTTTGATACCGCATCTACGTCATCTCAGTGCCTTTAATCTTTTCCGGGGCAATCACGGAAGGAATTCACACGGACCAATGCGCACCATCATTGGAGGCATCGCTTTGGCGCCAAAACAAAGCTAAAATGACAGTCTATGCCCGCTCGGCCGGCTGTGCGCATGCGCGAACGAACGCCATCTTGCCGTAACCATAGCAACGCGGATGTAATCAAATAAACTACTCTTTGATCGTTTATAAACATTGTTGTTATGTGAATAACATTAAAAATAATATAGAAAAATATGGTGTGCCATTTTTTTGAATTTATAGCTGTTAATGTGGAACGTTTTACTATTGTATGTTTTTGTTTGTGAAGTAAAGTAGGTATGTGTTACGATTATTGCACTTTTTATTGGTATCGCGCGTATCAAACTGTTTTTGCCTGTCAAACTGTCTTATACGGGATCTTGGATTTAATTGTAAGTAATTAAGAATTATTATTCAGTATATTTATTTAAAAAAAAATGCACAGTTGCTGACTACGTTAGTTGAGGGTTTATTAGAGTAGGTATATTAAAGGAGTGATAAAATTTATCTTATTAGTATCTAGTTCTAAGCAATTACTACATTCGTATGTATGTACCTAGATTAGGTACTTAATTATAATTTAATTACTGAATGTGTACTAAAAACTTAAAAAGGGCGCGCAAACGGTGTGTGGTGTCACAAATAATATAATATTTATTTATTATATACTTTATTGTATACCGATAATAATATAAAAGAAAACTACAAACTAAAACACATAAGTACAATGGGCGGCCTTATTATCTATAATACCTGACACGAAAAATCAGGCGAGAGGCCAACAGCGGAACTCATCATCACAAAAAAATATGAATTTATTTTTGTTAGGCTATTTTAGCTTGTAACAGCATTATAAGTAGGTATAGAATCATAAATAAATAATAAATCACTATATTTTTCTGGATAAAAATCATCCAGAGTAGGTACTGCTTTTGACGTAATCCCAATTTGATTACTTATACAATCAATGAAAGTAGAACTGCATACGATGCTACGCGAATCACACAATACTCATTTAGCCGACTTCGCAGATTGCGGTACAAAACCGCAGTTGTAATAAATTGCCAAATGTTAGAATGTGCTTTACCGTTATTGTCTGAACTAGTTAACGTAATTATTATTAGTCTCTACATTTCTTGACTTTTTAACGAGTGAATGTTTAATGCAGTGGACCACTTGCTTTAAAAAAAAAAAATCGTATTAACATACATACATAAAGTTATTCAGTCGTTATGGATTGTCAGGAGCCAGAAAATCTGACTCCAATCTTGTCAAGAAGTACCGTGTTATCCAGTTAATGAGTTGTGGAGGTCTGGTAGGCAGCCGCTCTATGTAAAATACTGGTATTCAGCTGAATCCGGTTGAACTGGAAGCCGAACCTAATATAGTTGGGAAAAGGCTAAGCAGATGATGATACGTACATGACATCAAGCCTGTGTTACTCAAAGGACAGCGATATATATGCCTTATTAGTATATGCACGCATATTTCGCCCATCATCATAATCATTAAGTCCAACGACATCACTGCTGGACGCAGGCCTCCACAAAGTGTCGCCACATCGACCGGCTCTGTGTGTCTCGCCTTCAGTGGATTCCAGCCTTCACCAGGTCATCGGTCCACTTTGTGGGAGGTCTTCTAACCAAGGCCATCAACCGAGCACAAAACCAAAACAATTCCAGATAGAATACCCAATAGCACTTGGCCCGGCCCGCGAAGCAAAACTAGGACCCTGTCTTTTGGTTACGTCACCACTTTTTGCCTCCTATCATCAATCCATCAATATATATAAAATTCTACCATTACTGACTGATTGAGTGACTGACAGACAACGTACAGACGAAACTACTGGTCGCAGAAAGCTGAAATTTAGTATGAATCTTCTCTACACTCCGTAGGGGCTGCACCAAGAGACGATTTCTCGAAATTCGTACGGAAACTGAAAAAAAACGGGATATGCGCGTATGAAGTTGCGGGCAAAAGCTAGTCAGATATATGCCTCGTTTGTATACTTTGTATACGTAGGTATACGTCACGACGATCGACACAAAAGTTACTCATTCTGTAACTTTACGCAACCATTGCAAATAGTCTTTACATTGTAAGAACTTAATAAAAAGAAAAACATTGCACATACCTATATCAGTAGCGACTTTCCCACACTAGTAAAAGTCAATTGCGTAAATTGCACTTTATTTCCAGACTCGTTCACACAATGGGACAGAACTGCACTTTCAGTTCCAATGGATATACTATTGGCAGATATAAATTGATTGAACTTCTCCATAATGAGGATGATTTTACTGTAAATGGGTTCAGGGGTGGTCGATTCCCATAGTAATAAGAATTTGTTGATCCCAACAATATCTTGTAACTAGTTGACACCCGCGCAACTTCGTCTGCGTCACAATTTTCGTTAATGCTCCGCTCCTTTTGGTCTTAGCGTGATGATATATAGCCTATAGCCTTATATGCCGATAGCCGATAAATGGGCTATCTAACACTGAATTTTTCGAATGGGGCCAGTAGTTCCTGAGATTAGCGCGGTCAAGCAAACAAACTCTTCAGCTTCATATATTACTCGTAGTATAGACTAGTAACGAATTATCGATAAGAAGATAACTTTTATAACATTAACATAACACACACACAACACCTTTCTTTCTGTAAAGTAATAAAAGTTGTGAATTCGTAAATATTGAAGTCGTATGTTATGTATAACGTAACGCAACGTTGGAAGGCCTTCCACAAGGTGGACCGATGACCTGGTGAGAGTCGCGGGTAGCCGATGGATGCGAGACGCACAGGACCGGTTGTTGTGACAACACTTGGGGTAGGCCTATATCCAGCCAGGGGACGCCTTTGGGCTGATATGATGATGGTGAGTTTATATTAGATCCTACTGCCATAAAGCGGGAAAATCCATATACTTCCGTTTCCACTGAAACCATCAGAGTTGAAGTCTCCAAAATACATCTACGAACTCCAAATCGAAGCTAGATAACGCTGGATTTATGAGAAAACTTATAAATGTTCACTCATTCCGCTACAAAGGGCGAAAGACCATTTCTGAGAATAATCCTTTTGGTACAACGCTTTTTCGTTCTGAAATGATTGGTTACATAAATCCGCCCAACGTCCGCCTTTCTTCCTAAAGCTTAACTTCAATTTTTCGCAAAACCGTTTCGTTTTTAACCATTTGGAATAACGGAGAGGGTCAATAAGATTAACAAAATAATAAACAAGCAGCATGTTACTCGATTAACCGTATCGATAACCTACCGGTCTTCGTAATTGCATAGGGAATTAGGGGCTCCTTTACAGGACACCCGGGTGGTCAAGGGGAAGCACACGACATCCGCTTTGCCCAAACCACAGCTGTCACCTGTGTCGCTGTCGCCAAAGACACTACTGACCAATACGGATGTGAGGACCGACAGATGCGTGGTTTGGTTCTACGGTTACCACACACTTATGGTTGCGTCACTGCAGGGCAAGTTATGAGGGGAGGGTATTTTTTGGGACAGTATTGTATTGGATTTGAGTCGTAACTAATATTAAAAATGCGAAATGTTTGTTACTTTATCACGCCTGATCGAATTCGGATGAAATTTAGCACAGAGATAGATTATCCTTTAGCTTATCCCGGGAATATTTCCCTTTGGGATAATTTCTGACAAACACGTGGCGAAGCAGCTAGTAGAAGTCTTTATATAATTATATCGCAGTCGGATTGTATAAATCGCCGTATTAAATTACGGCTAGCCGTTTCCAAATTTAGGGCCAAACAAAACAGGGCCGTTTTGTATTGCGACGGGTTAACGGTTAGCTGGATTGTCATTGCGAGACGTTCTACAATATGGCGGCTCACGTTCAGCCTCATTGTACTTATTCCACAATGTAGGAATTTAGGGGTAGGGTTACGAGTATGTTAGGTTAGGTTAGTTTAAACCCTTGACACAGAAATAGTAGCCCCGCAAAGCGGGGCTCCGTCAACCGCTCTTTCACTTTGTCAAAAAGGCGGATAATGACTCCGCTACATTACGGCTAACTATATTACATTATGGCTAGCCGTGTTGAATGACGTATGGCGCCGAATACATTCCTGTGGTTTTTTATTCAGCCGCATTCTATCCGGCTAATCGTTGAACCACCGCAATTCAAAACGGCCCTTTTTTTGATAACAGCTAGCCGTAATGTAATACGGCGGATTATACAATCCAACTGCGACATATATGCATACATTCAATATTTGTCTGTGAGAAATAAGGTAAGACAGAAAAATATGTACGGTATGGTACTCCTACATTTCCCCAGTAAGAGTTATTTTAAGTCCCATATAAGTGAAAGGGTGAACCCATTGCCAGCAACCGGGTATAAATCTACCACAGACTTCGGGCTACTACTGAAAAATCCCAGACTGAAAGACTCAGTACTCGAGCCGGCATTAAAACTCAAAACCATGACACTTTCATCCTACATCATAACTGATTATGTTATGTAAAACAAATGCCATGTTTCATGTTTGAAACGTATCTATAAAATCCCTGATCAGCTCATCTTTTGTTAAAAAAATTATCAGAAGTTGTGAAGTTTCAATAATATTTAGTTTTTTTTTTGAGATCGGTTTGCTCTTGACTCTAGTCTATGTCAGAGATGACAGAGACAAAGTTTACGATGGAGCGAGCTTACCCAGAAGGAGTCTGTTCACTCTAACTTTGAAGAGATTAGGGTTGTAAGCGTGCAGAAACACAGGCGCAAGCCGAGAGTTTCAATCTTTTGCTGTGCGCATTATGAAAGATGACGCTTGGAAACGCTTAGACCGATATGAGAATTAAATTAGGGCAATAGAATGAGTTTGAGACACGAAAAGAGTAAACCTAATAGATAAATAGGTGGTCGTTCATGACCAACAAAATAAAACACAACTAAACCAATAGCTAATCGCTAACAAGGAACCCTGTACTCCGAGAGAGGGAATCTCCAAAGAGAAACATAGGGCATTTAACCTTGCATCAACAGGTATTCCCACGGAGTATTCCAGTCGCAGCTAGCCAGCGTCAAGGTCGCATCAAACACGCGAAGACTACAAATTACCGGTAATATTCGTTCCAAAGCCGTTTATATGCGGTCGCTTGCATATACAATGGATCTAATAAGTTAATCGATTGAGTTTACTATTGACAATCCTTCTTCCTCGTTAATTCGTTATGAGATCCTTTGCGTAGTTTAGAAAAAATAAGCGGAGAAATTGATATACTTTGTTTGCTAACTAACTATTTAGCGATAGTTAACGAACTTGTATATCATAACACTTTATGATAGGTAGTCAAAGTCAAAGTCAAAAACGTTTATTTCAATTTTATTAGGCCATTAAACGGCACTTTTGAACGTCATCATTACATTTAAAATAACAGTGACTCTACTGTCCATTCGGAAGGGTAGATTCTTATGTAGAAGAACGGACAAGAAACTCCATAGTTAAACTCTTATCAAATCAATGTTTTACATGTGCTGTGGTATACAAAACTTTTGTTAATATATGTGAGGACCATGAACCTAGAGTATGCAGAGGAAGACTTATTAATTTTCTAAATAAGTACATGGTACTCACATATTTACAAATATTGGAACCATTGATTAGCAGAGTGTGAGTGAACAGAAAAATAAAAACCCAAAAATGAAACAGTAGGTACAACTATAAAGTAAATACATAAACCAACCAGTTTGATCTTGTCTCCACCATTGATTGTCCTATGGAGCAGGACCAGCATGTTTCCAAGCATTCTTATCCTGAATGTAATCTTCTAATTTGTAATATGCTTGGTAAGCATCCTAGTTCAATAGTTGGAAGTTATCCCAAGTAAAACTAAAATATATCAAAACAAGTCATCTGCTTGTCGGTCTTCTACAGATTGTACTTCGGTGAGTGTGCCCAAGAACTCTACGACCTCATCCCACCGGCCCCCTTCTACCATCGGACATCCAGACGCACTGCATCTTACCATCCCTACCTTGTGGCTATTCCACCAATTCGCACTAAGCGTTTTCAAACGTCTTTTATAATGCGCACAGCAAAGGAATGGAACTCTCTGCCTGTGTCTGTGTTTACAAAAGCTTACAACCCTAATCTCTTCAAAGTTAGAGTGAACGGGCTCTTTCTGGGTAGGCTCGCTCCATCGTAGACTTTGTCTCTGTCATCTCTGACATAGACTACAGTCAAGAGCAAACCCATTGCAAATTAAAAAAAAAACCAGCGGAGTCATCTACCTAATAGAAAAGTCCCTGAACTGTCTTAGTACGCAAGTAGGAAGGTGTAATACAGCAGCCTTGCAAAGTGGAATTACCTTGACCAATCAACAGCAGGGTGTGCGTCTGGAACCGAGTCACCAACTATGCTCAACATCCTATTTTGCCCTCTGTGCCCCTATACAAGCCAAAGTGACGTATGCACTGCCACCAACGACGCCGTGGAAGAGACAATGTTTGGGCCACTCAAATCTAAATAACTGGCGTCAAGACTTCGATTGGATTTTCAAAAACTAAATCTCAACTTGATCAAAGATTTTATAAAAGAACTTTCTCAGTAGATACTTAAATACTTGATACGGAAACCACAAATCCATCTGCGTATCGCCCTTCGTCTCTCAGTGAAACTAACTCAAATATTTCAGTCCATACAGTTTACTACGTAAATTAGAAACACACATTTTATTTGTTCAGATGTTCCACTGTTTAACGATGTGTCGAAACATTGTGAAATACTCTGAAGTATTTAGGCAAATGAAGGTCTTTGGTAGTTCAAACAAATAATTTGTAGTTTGGACTTTGATTTGTTAGTCTTTGGGGTTCCGTACCCAAAGGGTAACCAACGGAGCCCTATTACTGAGCCTCCGCCCTCCGTCCGTGTGTCCGTCAGCGGACTGTATCTCAGGAACCGTAATTGGTAGACAGTTGAAATGTTCACATAGTATGTATTTCTATTGCCGCTATATCAACAAACAAGAACAAATAAATTAAATTAAAAATTAAAGGGCTCCCACACAAGAAACGTGTTTTTTTTTCGTTTTATGGTACGGAAATCACATCATCGCTTACCATCAGCTAGTCTATTCTGTAAATAACCATTTCGATATCGAGCTTCACCTGAGTGACAAACCTCACAAAGTGAGCTTTATTACGCACAACATAAAAGTCTTACGTTTGACGTAATTTGTTTGATAGGTACTCACCTCAGATACCGCTGTCGAGATGCGAAAATGTTGTTACAGAATAGGGGTACCACCAGTATTTTATTATAAAGTATTGCATGTTATTTCGGGTACTTGTACTCTATACTTTATGAGAACAATAAAATAATTGAAAATACTTTATTTCGCATCATTTGGTTTCTCAGGGATTCATATCACTTAATTACGAAAAAAGGTTGTTGTAAGTATTTTTGCGTAAAACCGAACGACATGATCAGATACATAGTAGGTACTAGAGGTTTTGCGGAATTGTCTATTGCACTAAAAATATACTTAGAAAAAAAAACAATTATGAAATGGTCATACTTTATTTTGAAACAACGTACTTTTCATAACCGATGTATGATGATCGCGGAATACGATAAGGCCGCCTATTGTATGTGTTTTAGTTTTAAGTTTCCTTTTTGTAATTCTTTTTGGTTAACAATAAAGTATTTAATAAATAATAAATAAATAAATGTAAGTACTTTATTTGCGCTAAAAATAGGTGCCAACCCTAGGTACAGGTGAGGTAGTGGTCAAACGCGGGCCTATCAATAGTACCTAAATAAGAACCCTTCGTGTGAGAGTTCGACTCGCACTTGGCCGGTTTTAAGCTTTTGTCGAATCCTAATTTTAGTAGTGTACGTGTCAATATTCTTTATTGACTGTGAGTCGGATTGTCTGCTTCCGTGGTATTTTTTTAAACCTATTTTTAAACAAGATAGAAGAAACTCAACTACTGATGAATTTTTATTAACATACAGAAATAGGTACCCAATCTGCATAAGACATAAAATTATCGGTCTATTATAATATCTAATTAGTACCTACCTAATTAAATAGATAAGTCAAGAAGCCCAAATGTTACGTGATATATAAATAAATTGGTATCCCCGCTGCTGTTGTCTCAGGTTCAATTCCAACAGTAATATAGCCCATACCTATTACTAATGTTATATTTCGTTGTGATTTTATGCACATATTAAACCTGTATTTTCTAGGTATGCACGAAGATCCAATAACAGCTTTTATTAGAACCCTGATTTTATCTGCACAACCTGAAACACTGCTCAATCTGTTACGCAAAGCGTGATACTTAAATAAAAACACAAAAATTGATCAGTAACGTCAATAGTAATCACCAATACGTGAACAAAAATAATCGTATATTTCCTCCTACGTCATCCGAGCGTTGCCAACATAACACACAACAACGCAGCAACGTGACCTATAAAAGTGTGGGTGTGTGCGTGACGTAGAACGCAAACCGCTATTACGGCGCTTCTCTCACAGTCCCTGTGGCGCAGAGGATAGCGCGTTGGACTTCTAATCCAAAGGTCGTGGGTTCGATCCCCACCAGGGATGCGATATTTCACTGGGAGTAAAATCGCACGTGAGAGATTCCTTTTTGTGATTTTTTAACTTTTTTTCGTTAAAGAATCTTTGTTTTGTTTTGTTCTGAAGAATAATATTTATATTCCAATGTTTGGTTGGATTACGATTCTTTTTTTGTTTTATTTTGCAAGTGAAATAATAGTTGTTATTTAAAATAAATAAATATAAAAAAAATGGATTCTGATGATTAAAAGTATTTCATCTATTGAATAATTGGGACGTGGGAAACCTGGGTTTTTTGTTATTACAATATTCGATTCACTTCAAAAATTGTATTTGATAACAGTGATTAAATATAGGCAGTGAGCGGCTCAAATTCTTGAATTCAAGAAGATTTGTGGAAACTTCGTGTTTTTTTATTCATTAAAATAATTAAAAACAGGAATTCTCCTCTAAGTCAAAGTCAAAACGTTTATTCCAATTAAGCCATTAAACGGCACTTTTAAACGTCATTCACATTTCAAATAATATTAAATTCTAAAGTGACTCTGTTGTCCATTCGGAAAGGTAGATTCTTATGGAGAAGAATTGGACAAGAAACTCCATAGTTACTCGTTTCAAATAAATTTTAAAATATTTGGTATACAAAAATTTAGTTATATGTGAGGACCATGCACCTAGGTATGCAGAGGTAGATTTATAAATTTTCTAAATAAGTAGGTACATGATACTCACACATTTACAAATATTGGAATCAATAATTAACAGTGTGTGAGTTAACAGAAAAATACAAACACAAAAAGAAACAGAACATCTCTAATGTTAATACATAAAGCAAGCAGTTTGATTTTGTTCACAACATGCAGCATGACCAGCATGCTTCCAGGCATTCTTATCCTGAATGTAATCTTCTCAGGAAATAATCAATCACTAATTGTATTATTCTTTACCTAAAACATAACAATGGCTCTTCAATCTATCTTAAGGCGTTGTCCGTAAATCTCGTGATGATTTTTAGCAACATTTTACCCTCCCCCCCCCTCCTACCCAAAGACTTTTAGGTACAAATTATGTTTAAAAATTCTATTCTGAATTTTTAATCATAATTTGTTATCTTAAAATACTACCTAATTTAGTTCCGGTGAATTAAAGTACCTACTAGATCAGAAATCGCGCGTTCAACGAAAAATTTAATACACTTGAATACTCGATTAACTCACTAGACTCCCTTACTCCCCTTGTGATATTTCGTGAGTTTTTCCCGAAGCCCCTTTCGATATTATTGCGCAATTTACACACGCTCTTTACTGACCAATTCTTATGTATTTTTAAATATTTGCAATTATCTACTAATCACTGAATGATAGCTTATCAAAAGACGACAGAAGTCAGTTCTTTTTGTTCCACAGAAAATTAATTCGCTTTAAAATCGAATTAATTTAAAAACAAATTTAACGAATTTTAATTACGAATTTTATGATCCAGATTCCGTGGTCTAAGTGTTTTTCCAAAAAAGTCAACCCTGATAATGGTCATGCTTGACATTTGTAAAAATAAAAACATTGTTTAGGTAATAATGTCAATATTTTTTTGTGAAGCTATTGACAAAATGTGTATTTAATTTTTACATGATTTTGTAGTAGGTAAATGCTTGGTTTCAAATTTTAAATCCTGATAAGAAGATTGTTTATTAACTTTTTCTGTACAGAATTTAAATGTTCCAATTTATATTAAAAATGAGTACAGGTAATGGTTAGAATTTTAATAAATATACCATTACTATTATATTTCATCAGTGTGTGTAATTTTGTGGGTCTCGTTAAAAACAATAATTTATGGAAATAAGTCTAATTAAAACAAAACTACGCGTATGTTAAAAAAATACTATTGTTTACCGATTAAAGCCATTCACAAACAGCTGTAGGTACGTATTTTTAATTAATTCACACCAATACCTCCTAAATTCCTAATCTAATAAACAATCGCCATTGTTAGCAATTAGTTTCACTAGTTTGAAAATTAATTGCATTTCTTGAGGAGCGATATAAGTAGTTATACTGCAACTGTCCCTGTGGCGCAGAGGATAGCGCGTTGGACTTCTAATCCAAAGGTCGTGGGTTCGATCCCCACCAGGGATGCGGAATACTTAGTGTCAATTGACATGTGGTTAATTCTAGGATTATTTTGGTGGTAGACGCGATTAAATAGAGCAATAATTGTGTTAAATAAAAATACGCATCGTTTGCAACAAATGATTAACACAGTGATAGGGTTTTGTGATTTCTTTTGCATTTTTATTTTCAACCTTTTTTCTGTCGTTTTCCTAATTTATTTATTTATATTACGCGCCCGCGTTCGGGTGACATTTAAGTTAACGTGCACAAAATTAGAATTGAATCGATCCAGTAAGTTCGAGGCAAATTTCTTGTGACAGACGTACAGAAAGACACAAGGGAGAGGGTCCCGTTTTTCCATTCGGATTGGACTCACTGAACTCTATTAGCATCGTACACGAAAACGCAGTTTAACTTTAGATACTATCTACATTTATCAACCACACATTACTCGGCTCGTTAGCCGTAAATCGTGCAAACACACATACCGGTACTGTTAACCACTGCCGATCAAGTTTTTTACCGGGCGCCATCTTTATACATTTATCCGCTCCGTTTACCGGTCAGTCGGTCAATAAGACCATACATCGATCAGAGACGGGTTAAGTATATTTTTGGTACAATTGACCCAGTTGAAAGTATTGGTTTGTATTGATCTTACGTTTTAGGTAGGTAAGAACGTTACCTTAATGAGGTCAATTGCTTTTTTTTGTGGGTAGCAGGGCTTTTTTTAGCTTTGGGGCAGATTTACGAAATGGTGCTCTGGAATTTAACAGCTCGTATGTAAGAGTTGAGGAACTCGTGGCTAGATAATAACAGCCACTCGGATCGATCTTCAAGGTGAAGCAACGCTTGCCAAGGTTGGTCTGTGGATGGGTGACCATCTTAACATACCGAGTTTCCTCCGTGCCTCGGAAAGCACGCTAAGCCGCTGGTCCCGGCTGTCATTTGTAGATCTTTGGCAGTCGTTATGGATAGTCAGAAGCCAGTAAATCTGACTCCTGTCTTGCCATGAAGTACCGTATTACCCAGTATATGGGTTGTGGAGGTCTGGTAGGCAGCCGCTCCTCGTAAAACACTGGTATTCAGCTAAATTCGGCTTGACTGGAAGCCGACCCCAATATAGTTGGGAAAAGGCTAGGCAGATGATGATGCTCTGGAATTTAAGAGCACCATCAAGGTGGTAAACTGCTTATGAATGAAAAAAGTAAATCCTATGGAGAAGAACGTACTAGAAACTCCAGAGACACTCTTTTAAATCAGTGTTTACAAAATCATGGTTTCAATTGTTATTAAATAATTAATGACTGAAATTATACAATGCAATAGAGATGCAACTTATACCTACTTGCCGTTAGCTAGGAATATGCCCGTGCCTGACTTGGTTCGGTCTCAAACAGTTTTTTTTATGTATTCCTTAGAGCTCAAGAGTACCTCCCTAATCCCAGACAGACTCACGAGTGCTCCTCATCCTATCTTTTTTGGTTTCTCCCGCTCTGGGCAGGAGGGAGTGTCAGACTATTACTGACTAAAATCTACTCGTGTTCCTTTTAAATGATTTTTGCGTACCAGCAAAGCTCTTTCGAACAAGTCCGTAACATCCCATCCTACCTAGGGTTCCGTTTTTTCATACGAACTTTCGGAACACTAGAAATCCAAGATTATCAAGTCCATGGTCTTACATAATAGATAAACATTGCTGTTGTTGGAGTGTATGTAGGCCAAAGCAAATAAAATATTTTAAACCACAATCTAGCAAAACATTGTAATTAATACAAAAAAACTTCAAATAATACCTATTATGTTATTCTTATAAGATCGTGTGAACTACGCAGTTCAAGGTTAGTATGAAATAAAAACCGGTCAAGTGCGAATCGAGGCCGCGAGGTTTGGGTTCCTCCATTAAGAAATCAAACATTAATCATAGCATGTTATAATAGTATAATCTATCTTATGAAGTTTTTATAAGCAAACACAAAAACAGTTGTTCATAAACACAATATTTTGTACTAGCTTTTGCTCGCGACTTCGTTCGCGCATATCCCATATTTTGTTCCCGTTCACTAAAGATTTTCGGGAAATCCTCTCTTAGTGCTTCCCTAAGGAAGGTAGGAAAGCTACATGCCAAATTTCACCTATATACCACCAGCAGTTTCGTCTGTGCGTGGCCTGTCAGTCACTCACTCACTCATTTAGGAAGAATTTTATAATTTTGGATGATTAGATACCAATAAAAAGATTGGTGATTACAAAATATAAGATTTGCAATTCATGTGTTTGGCGCAGATTCTCAAACGAAACGTATTGTGACAAATTATCTAACGCGTATTATCTAGCTATGCTTGCTTGAATTAGTTTTCAATAGCCAATCTCATCACTAGACTTGCGTAACATGTATAAGTTTTTAACCGACTTCAAAAAAAGGAGGAGGTTCTCAATTCGGTTGTATTTTTTTTATGTTTGTTAACTCATAACTCCGTCATTTATGAACCGATTTGAAAATTTTTTGTTTCATCTGAATATACTTCTCGATTGGTCCCATTGTCACCATGTCAGAATCTGATGATGAGATCCCACGAAAATAGAGGGCAAACCTCAAATTTTATATGCATTTACAATGTTTTTCATGAACTTTCTAACGCAATTCAGATATTTGTGCCTGGTAATCATCATCTGTTGTTGCAGAGTTGATGATGAAAGGTATAAATAGGATCTGGTGATGAGATCCCATGAAAAATGTTTGTTCAGCGATACTTTAGCCAATTGTCAGCCAATTTGGATGATTCTTTTTTTGTTTGAAAGAGTATTTTCCTAGACTGGTCCCGTTTCAATTTGGTGAAGATCTGACGAAGAAATTCGGAGGTAGGCAACGGAACTCTTCAATAAATGATAGCAAAGGGATCGGTATTGCTGAAATCGCATGTTTTTTAGTGTTTTAGTTAATGAAACTGACACTCCCCCCGCTCCACACACAGCGAGAGGTGTCATTTAATGATTTCCCACCCGTAAAAAAGGATGTCCAAAGTAGGCCACAGAATGCAAAAGATTCTTGACCATTTACGGAACCCTAACAAGTAATAACAATGGAGATAAAGAACAGCCTTGTGGCGGGTTGCTATTCTTAAAAAAGTTATTTACAGACAGACTATGCACTTAAGAAAGGCATCTTATTTTTATTATGCTCACGGTCAAATACTTATATAAGGTCAGAAAAATAGGCAAAAAATGTTATTGATTTCCTGATTCAAAGAGGTTATCGCTATTTGCAAGTAGCGGCATTAAAGGTGAATTTCTATCCGATAAAGTTGAAATTCATGTGTCTGTGGTTAGTTGATTGATTATCATCATCACATCAGCCAAAAGACGTCTACTGCTGGATATAGGCCTGCTCTAAGTGTCGCCACAACAAACGGTCCAGTGCGTCTCGCATTCACCGGCTACCCGCGACCCTTACCAGGTCATCGGTCCACCTTGTGGGAGGCTTTCCAATTCTGTCTTCCGGTACTCGGTCGCCACTGCAGAACTTTTCGGCCCCATCGATCATTTGTTCTGCGAGCAATTACGAGAGATTCCTACATTCATTTTATTATCATGATAGACACCAGATTTTTCCCCATTCAGCCACTCCTCTTCAATCAGCTGCGCAGATGGTTCCAAGAACACAACCATACACAAGCAGAGAGTTAGTGGACTTTGATAACAGGCTGCAGGCAGTTCACTGCCTGCAGCCTGTTATCAAAGTCAAGTCAGGTATCAAAGTCCTGTCCACGGAAGCTATCCCATCTCTAAACAGGAAGATAGTTTATTTATTTATTCACAAAATCCACAGCTCTTTAACAATTTTACTTAAAATAAACAAACCGATCTTACAGCCAATTACGGATTTACAATCTATTAACCATTGTATGCATCAGAAACAAACAGAATGGAACAAAAAAAAAAACATAGGTCCGTCAATGAACGCTATTGCAAGATTATTAATTTGGTGTCTAATATTAGTAATTTAGCTCGTAATGTATAGTGTCAGTGATCATATTCTTTTCACTGGCTCTGTTCCGGTCTGTTTTGCTCACTTGAATTTTGCTTCTCCGTCATCGTACGTATGGGGCATGATTTCGCTAGATTACGATTAACAGTCTGCCCTGTATGTTTTGGTTGATATTAGAGGCAGGTAAGAATTTGAGAAAAAACATTGGAAACTAAGAAAGCCTAACTTTCGTTTTTA
This sequence comes from Lacanobia oleracea, assembly GCA_950371165.1. NCBI lineage: Eukaryota > Metazoa > Arthropoda > Insecta > Lepidoptera > Noctuidae > Lacanobia > Lacanobia oleracea. The sequence goes on from OX493389.1 coordinate 4,115,749, forward strand.
CTACTTTGAGACATAAACCATTGGCGCCGGAGCTGGATTAATTTTAATTTGTGCTATACGCTCATTAAAATCACATTCGCGACACGTCCATTTGTATAAAAACTGGTTTTTAAAAATGTCGACAAGTTCACAAAAGTAGAAGATACGCACAACGTAAACACTCGCCATAAAAAGAGGCTATGCGCTCCACCCTCAAGAATTAAAATGCTAAGTAATAGCCCTTATTACATGGCAATAAAAATATATAATAAGTTGCCCAACGTATTTAAAACTGAAAAGTCAGTAACAATATTCCAAAAAAGGCTAAAACTATACCTAATCCAAAAATGTTTCTACTCAGTAAAGGAATATTTAGAGTCTAACTTAAAATAACTATTTTCTCTCATGTGGCGATCTGTCCTATACAAACAATACGACCAAGTCTATCCTTAAATTACAATAACATAATTATGACATTTAATTTAGTAAGAAATTGTATTGAATGAATTATTGTTGACATTTATTTTATTTTATTATTTTTTTTTTACTTAAATTTTAATTTTGACATTGAATATTGCCGTTTTTATTGACTTAATTTATCGATATTTTCATTTTAATTTTTCTATTATTATGACATTTAATATTGCTGGAAATTATTAATTATTGTGGACGTTTTAATTCTGATATAGCTGTAATTTCTAAATTTGTTTCTATTGCTATAAAATATATGAGGAATAATATTGCAATGCTTGTAAAAGGCTGCTAAGTCATAAGTACCTACTAACAAACTATAACACCATTGTACACTTAGTTCGCAATAAACGTTTTGACTTTGACTTTGACTTTGGTTAGGCGTACTCTGGTGACAATAACGGAAATCCCCTTTTAATAAATGGACGGTTACTTTAAAGCAATCGAGTTCGTTTTAAAACTGGCACTAGGCCTCTGTAGCACATAATCTGGTAATTTTGCTGGTAGCTCAGTACCGCAAAATTCCTGATTTAACAGGATCCTTTCACAGAAGGCACCAATCACCTCAGCTTACCAATCGACTGCTAAACATAGAGCCTAAAAGTATCTCAAAGGCCCCCAACCAACAAACTATTCAAAACTTATGGCTACTCACCTCATAATAAAAAATACTCCACACGTAGACCACACGGAATAACGTTATTAAACATAAACAAGTTCAAGGTTTCAGATCAAGGTTGCTACGATACATAACTCAATGTTCGTATAGTAAGAATAAAAAACCGGTTTGCTTGTTTAAACGAACACATAGCGCTATGAGGAGCCTCTGCAAATAAAACTTCGTACTAATGTACATCCAGTAACTTCCTCCACGGTGGACCGATGTCCTGGGTGCGGGCATCCGATGGATGCGAGGCGCACAGGACCGGCTGTTGGGGCGACACTTGGAGGAGGCCTATGTCCTGCAGAGGACGTTTTTCGGCTGATAAGATGATAATGAGTACTTTCTTACTACGATCTAAGCAATAACGCAAAATACCTGGGCATGCACCTAGACAGGAAACTTACATGGCAAAAACATATTTGGACAAAGCACAAACAACTAGATGGAAAAATGCGGTCACTGAACTGGTTATTGGGATGCCAATCAGCAAGATGCTATAGTGTACTAAACTACCATAAAACCAATCTGGACTTACGGAATACAACTGTGGGGAACGGCCAGCAACAGTAGTATAGATATCCTGGAGAGATTCCAGACCAAAGCTCTGAGAACAATGTTTGGCATCCCTCATTGTATAAGTAACTTGTTGACCCGCGCAACTTCGTCTGCGTCACAATTTTCATTACTGCTCCGCTCCTATTGGTCTTAGCGTGATGATATATAGCCTATAGCCTTCCTATCAAACACTGTAAGAAATTTTCAAAACGTACCAGTAGTTCCTGAGATTAGCGCGTTCAAGTAAACAAACAAAGAGAGAGAAATCAAAAAAAGAAGTGGCTTATTGTTGGAAAACAGATTGCCATGAAGCAGAAACATAAAAAAAAGAAGAAATACGATCTAGGAGACTAACCTAGCCTGTGACTCCATGTCTTTGGGGTTTTTTAGTCTAGGGAAAGTGGGATTCTTACCTCAGTAAATCCACTTCGATGGGATGGAAGGATGGGTTTGGCTTTGGGCGGGGTGGAAGGGAGTGCTAATGTGGGCCTCCTAATGCTTTTTGCGTTCCAGGGCTGCGGTGACTCTTTCGAACAAATTCTGCAACCGACATCAGCATATAAAGGGCCACCGGGTCCTGTACTTGACCTATTTCATAATCTCTCCAAAGCAATGACTGTTAGGGCATATCCTTGGGGAGGCCCCTGAATCTTCTTGACCAGCTACGTTGAAGTATCTTCTAGCAAGGCCTGTGCTATCCTCGTATGAAATTTCTGCCTACACAAAAGTATAATGTCGATTTTGGCAAAGAAATACGTTCCTAAATACTATTATATTCTGGTTCTTCTATCTTTTGAATCCCACAGTGCTCTTGGAGAATATGACGTTGTAGACGCTAGTGGCATTGCCAGACACACTGAATTCAAATGATGCCGCATTATGTACATTACATTAAATACTTAAGTCATTGTTGAACTCATCAAATCGGGCAAAATTGGGGCCTAAATGCAAAAACCAATTTAATCAAACAATCCAATTTGACAAAACTCACGATGATTTCGACCCTGCACAAAATTGACCACTCAACTCACCATTTAAGGACAAATAGTTTAAGTTTTTAAATTTCAAGCCCGTCTTTGCCGATGTTTTCCTTATAAACACAATCACATACGAGGCAATGTCGGTGAATTGTTTTCTTAAGGTCATCCTTATTGATTTGACCTCACGCTCTTACAAAACGCTGGAACATGTACGAGTATATGTTCCAGCGTTTATACACATTATTCGAATGAAGATTGAACGATTAGAGCTGTTGGCAGCTATTTTTAGATGTTTCTTTGTTTTATTTGGTACAACGACTTTGATAATAGGATGAGATCCTTTCAATCAGTAAATGGACCATTTAGAACGGATCACCATACTTCGTCATCATTTAATTTTTATCGCGAAATTGCTCAATCCAAGTTAGATATAGGTCTTATTTTTACTGCCATACTGCCGGGTCTATCATCTCAATTTTCTTTCATCACTTTGACGCCACCAACTTCTTCTGTTCCTTATTTGTTACGAAATCCCTCCCTTTTTCTTGCCGTTCTTCTTGGACTACTTCTTCCGATGGACCCTCATATAGGCGTTTTTCGCTACCTTTACCAAATTCATTAGTCACTTGGAATTTTCCGCTACCTTCACCATTTTTATTTAAATACTCACTAATTACCAGGGACTAGTATTGGACAAAGGTCATAGATGACTTGTATTTAAGATGAATCTGAATAATTATAAGAGCCGTTTAAAACACTACTTTGCCCAACGTCCATCTTTGAGAAAGCTGAAATGGTCAAGTATTTTAAGCTGGAAACGCTGTGTCATTTTGACAATGATTGAGAATAATTAATTGGCTAATTCAAGGATGTTCACTCTCTTTCACTTGAGGACGGTTATCAAAATAAAAGTAAAAACAATTGTAGTAATGCACTTGGACTCTACATTTGTTCGAGAGAGCTATTTATAAACTCTGCTCTTATATGGCTTTAAGTCGAGTCGCAAAGAACGCAGAAAGATAATGAATCATACAAACAAGTATATGGACATCTTGCTGCAATGTACTACTACGCTAGAAAGATTACGGACCCAGAGTTCTTACCGCAACGCGGCCGTGCTAAGATCTCTAGATTACTAAAACCCCAGACTGATGTCTGGGAGGAACTTTTATCCGAGTGGCAATGTAGGTGGGAAAATTCCATCAAAGGCCGTCACCTCCACCAATTTTTTCCATCTGTTCGTGAGCGGCTGGACAGGACATGGCTGGAGGTGGATCACTGTGTTGCCCAATTTCTCACAGGTCATGGCAATTTTAAGAGTAAATTATTTTCCTTTAAGCTTGTGGCCTCGCCTTTATGTCAATGTTCTACAGCTGACCATGAATACGAACAATCCGCACATCACATCTTATGGGAGTGTAGTCTTTGGCAAACTGAACGCAATATTATGTTAGATAGTATTAAGGTTACATCTGGGGTAGTTTACTATACGGACCTTGTTGAAACCAGAACAAATTTCCGTGCGTTCAAGCGATTTTGCCATACCTATTACTGGAATCAAAAGTAGCTCACAATTTAGGACCCATTAGTTTAAGTGGTAAAATATAATCCGTGGTGCTTGGCAACTGGGCTTAACCCAGTTGTATTTGTCCCTTGGTGCCTATTGGCCTAGTTCTATTCTGTCTCCTGCTTGATACGGAGGGAAGTGGAAATTATATATATTTTTTTTTTCCTACTCCTCCGCTGTACTTTTCTGATTAATTTCGTTGCAGGATCCAAGACAGTTGAATCGTTTCTCCGGGACTCGTCGGGTTTCATTGGCTCGGCGTTTTTCTGGTGATCGCCACTGTTGATTCTGGCTTTCAGGAGTTGCAGTGGTTGGGAATGTGTGGCGGGCTTGTCCCAATAAAAAAAAAAAAAAAAAAAAAAAAAAATATGGACATCTTTGTGTTATAATAGTCGACAAACAGCACCCTGAACAGAAGTATACAACAAATAGTCTACATTTCCAGAAAACATTCTGAAGAAGAATGCCTCCCACAAGGTGGACCGAATTTCTGGTAAGGGTCGCGCGTTGCCGATAGATACGAGATGCAAAGGAACAGACTGTTGTTGTGGCGACACTTGTTGGAGGGATGCCTATGTCTAGCAGTAGACGTCTTTCAGCTGAAATGATAATGATGATGATGGTTTTGAAGAAGTTTCTTTTTTTGTTTGTTGCTATCTCTGTTTAACAATCCTGTTCACCTCTTGCCTAACGCTGTAGGTTACAAGTCAAAGTCAAACTCCAAGCATTTGTTTCAATTAGGCCATTTACGGACACTTTTAACTGTCTGAGGAGGAAGGAGTCAGTCAGTTGGGCAGAAAGATGAGCCTAGTTGACCGTACTGGATTACAACAAGATTTTAAATTCCTCGGAACCTCTTCAAGAGTTTGATTTGAAAATAAGCTAGCGAAATCATAACAGCTATTGGGCCCGGTATACTAAGTATTGTACGAGTATACCTAGAGGTAGTATCAAGTTCTTCCAACTTAACAGAGAGATGGTTGGGGTCACCACTTCCCAGTTAAAGAAGTAGGAAGTGGTGACGGGCGTTTTTACCCGACTATGGAGAAGCCAAAAGTAAGGGTATTTTTTGGGGACTGTCTTTCAAAAAGTACCAGCTCAGAGAATAACTTTTAATTATTTGATACAATGAAGAAAGGTTTAAAAAAAAACGGCTCAAAATCAGATTAATTCATAATCATTATTCATTACACACTCATTCATCATCAAACAAATTGGGGTCAGCGCAGTATCTTCTCCGTCTCTCAAGCCATCTCATTTTCGCATAATCTATGCATCATTTCTCTGGTCAATTTACTATCATAGCCCTTTCAATACTTTCTGAAGTAAGTTCTAAGACATGTTGATAACATAGTAGTAGCACTATTGCAAGCATCCGGAGAAAACAGCGTGGTTACATTAGTAGAGCGTCGCTCAAGGTCAGCGCGGGCGTTCCGGCCTGCGCGTGCGCATCCTGCTCGCATGGCGCCGATACTCTTGTTGTAGTATGTTTTATTGCGCTTTTACTTACGAAAGTGGAGTCCAATTTCAATAGGGAGAGGCTTTTAGTCCAGCCTCTGATGGTGGGAAGTTGTTGAACTTTTTTTTTTTTGAAACCGGTATTTGGTAGTAGGGTGATCAAAATCGATATCCATATATTCAAAAAGATAGTATATACCTAATTTTAGGGTTCGGGATAAGGATAATAAAACAGAACCTTATTTAATTGTTATCAGTCATCAGTCTGTCTGTACCTCTGTCACAGCCAATTTACCCCGAATCTACAGGACCGGATCAGTTGAAGGTTACTCATGTAAACTTCTGTGACTCAAACTCGTAAATAAATAAATTTTGAGTATTTTATTGGGTCTACACAAAATAAAAAAGTAATTTATTAAAAATATGGTAAAACGCCGTTCACCACATCCTTGTGTTGAACTTTCACCACCTTCACCACTAATAAGTGGAACTTTTTTTTTTTTTCTGGGAGGTAAAAAAAGGCTGTCAAAAATCAAAATCAAAAATTTTCAATCAAATTAGGTAGAGGAGCTCGTGGCTAAATAATAACAGCCGCACGGGTCGATCTTTAAGGTTAAGCTACGCTTGCCAAGGTTGGTCTGTGGATGGGTGACCATCTTAACATACCGAGTTTCCTCCGTGCCTTGGAAAGCACGTTAAGCCGTTGGTCCCGGCTGTCATTTGTAGATCTTTGGCAGTCGTTACGGATTGTCAGAAGCCAGCAAATCTGACTCCAGTCTTACCAAGAAATACCGTGTTACCCAGTTAATGGGTTGTGGAGGTCTGGTAGGCAGCCGCTCCGCGTAAAACACTGGTATTCAGCTGAATCCGGTTTGACTGGAAGCCGACCCCAATATAGTTGGGAAAAGACTAAGCAGATGATTTCAATCAAATTAGGCTGATTGCCAGCACTTTTTGAACGTCAAAGTTCTACATAGAGACAATCCCCCAAAAACGCCCGCCCGTCACCACTTCCTAGTGTTTTACCTGGGAAGAAGTGGCGCAACATACTCCCCAGCAACACATCGTCTGCGTAAACTTAGCAGGTCATTTCCCTGCAGAGCATAAAAAATGTGAGTTCTATTCGCATGCAGCATAGTTCTAGAGTTCCTGATACTTTTTGGACATAGTTCTGGAGCTTTTCCCGGAAAAAAAGTCAAATTTTGCCTCATTCAGCCTATTGTCTTCTTCTCACGGAGTTTGTCCAGACTGCTAACTTCCCATATCTAAATCGTTCTTAGACGTTTGTTTTACGTCTCCTTTTTAGCATTTTTGTTTTTTGGATTCTCATTTATTTTATAGTCGATAAGGTATGGAAGGTTCTGGAGTGGTGGCCGTTTACCTTCCGAAACACGAAGCGTTGGAAGGCCACCCACAAGGTAAACCGATGGCTTTGTGAAAGCCACGATAATCGGTGGATGCGAGACGTACTCTACTGATCAATGTGGTGACTCTTGGGGGAGGCCTATGTCGAGCAATGGACATCATTCAGCTGAAATGAAGACGAAGAGATTCTAATTTTCTTTTTATCGTTTTTTTTAAAGGTTCAACTGTTTTACAGAATCGATCTCACTTACTAATGCGTTGTTAATAATACAAATGAAGTATGTGTCATTGAAGTGATCATAGTTTATTTCCGGTGTTTTTCATATAGGTACTTGGTGACTATAGTGAAACTTGTATCCAAGTACTTACTTATAAATAGCTGTCTACCTACGTAATTTGTGTGAGTCACTTTAGGAAACGAAATACTATACCCGCCTACGACCTTATAGTGTTATCTTGGTAGTAAATTTTAATATGAATGACACATGTATCTGCTACCTTTAATTTAACGGCAAGCCTTGAACTATACCGACCACTGGATTTAGGTTTAGCGGGTTTAGGTTCTCAGCAAACAGATGACCCTTGACATGATTAGGGGCCAATTCATCATCATCATCATATCAGCCAAAAGACGTCCACTGCTGGACATAGGCCTCCCCCAAGCGTGGCCACAACGACCGGTCCTGCGCGTCTCGCATCCATCAGCCGATGGATGCGAGACTATGCTGAGCCTTCCGGTACGCGGTCGCCACTCCAGAACTTTTCGGCCCCATCGACCAACTGTTCTGCGAGCAATGTGCCTTGCTCACTGCCACTTTAGTTTGGCGATCCTTCAGACTATGTCGGTAACCTTGGTTCTCTTGCGGGACCGATTCATCAACTGGTTTTATTTTATTATGGGTTAAACCACTATATTACCTGATGGTAAGCGATGATACGGTCGACAGTGTTTGTTGTTATGTCGCAGCTAACTGGCTTAATCAGCCGTTTAATTGTCAGCCTAGCCTTTTAATTGAACAGCGGTCTTAATTATGGTTACTGTTATAAAGTAAATAATTATCATAATTAAGATTGCCTAGACTCAGCAAAAGTTTTGCCACAGCAGCCGTTCCACTGCTGGTCATAGGCCTCCTCCAGAAGGGGGTAGCCGTAATCGCCACGCTTGGCAGGCGGGTTGGCGATCGCAGTGTGTGGTGTTGACTTTTACAGAGAACGCTGCTGCCCATTCTCCGATGAGTCCCTTAGTCGCCACTTACGACACCCTCGGGAAGTGATGGGATGGTATTATTCTTTTACGGCACAACTCACTCATTAAATTATACCTAGCTATATTCGAATAGCTCAGTGTCTTCATAGGAATGCCAATAGAACACCTCATGGGGATTCCTTTCAATTATCAATAAACAATGGAATACTGGCTTTCTAGAAATTCCTTTAGGAATTACGACTACCACTGCAATGAGTAACCCAGCAAGAATGATAACTATATGGAAATTCATCAAATGACTTTTCCCGCTCTGGGCGGAGCGGAAGGGAGTATCAGACTCTGCTGAAACCCATCCATGTTCCTCCTAAAGCCCGTTGCTTTCCAGGACAGCTGTGACTCTCGAACAAATTCCACAAACACTATCAACATATTACTTTTATAATAATGACTCAAAATAGAATCAAATTTGTATTATTACTTATCATTTGACGTTTGCTGATAAACCAATCAGAAGGTTATCAGTGTAAGCAAGCAACATACTTCTGATTGTTATCAAATAAACTGCTATTTATATGTATAAATAGATTAGTGATCACCTCGGCTCCACACAGGTGCAAATTATATAATTATGCTCCCGGAAAATTACAGACTCCGTAAGATTTTAATATTGCTTTGTTAGTTTATAATATCTCGATATTTTATGAAAAAACCGATTTGTATACAATAAATCCGTGTGTCTTATTAAGAAAAAAATAGTTTACAATTTCACGCGATATTTTACAATCTTACGGCGTTTGCAATTTTCCGGTGACATATACAGAGAACGTTTATCGTTCTATCTATTAGTGTAAACTGTATCAAAATCGAATGCATTGCTTGGAAGCAAAGAAACATACTTCGTTTTATTCCATTTAGAGATTGAGATTTAGTATGAGCCACTTCTTCATCTTCGCCGTTCCCTCACTGCTGAGGATCGCACCCAAATATGATGCGCCTCCAAGTCATGCAGTCTTCTGCAGCATGGACCGCTCGGTACATAAATATTTCCAGACTATACTCAAGTGAACGCATAATATTACTAGGGCCAACTTAATGATGGCCGACAAAGGACTAGACCAAGACGAAAATGTAGAGATAAACTTGACTCCTACGAAAAGACGATGATAACAGGTGAAATATGTATATAGAGTTCGAATGGGAAAAGTTTAACTTTTCTTTGTTGTCTTTTCTTTAAGTCCAATGTAATTAGCATCGAAGATCCGGATCGAAATGGCTGAAAATACAATCTATTAAGAAAGACATTAAAATTCGTTCTTAGTAGCAAAGATTGTAGCAGTAGCAAAAAATAAATCCAGAAATGCGCCTTTAAAATTAAAGTGCGAAAATAATCACCAATACAAATTGTATTTCATGAATTTTCATTCATAAATTTCCTTTTTTATCTATAGCTCATATAATAATATTAGTTCAGTCTCATACAAAAAATATTTTTTAATCTAAATAAAATCGTCAGCTGGCGTCCATTAACCAAGGTCACCAAACCCGTCACAAATATACAAGGTGGCCTTTTCTACCTCGGAAAATGGAAGAGACGTAACATTTTCTAAACGTCCAGTGTAACAATAGGTACACACGTACCCATATAGGTATGAAATTAAATTCGCGAACGATCATCTAATCTACAAATTCTACAATATCTATGACTCGTCCGGTCAGTACGACTGTACAACCAGTGTAATTCTGACCGTGTTGACCGACAGACGTGCGTTCAAAAGTGCTGTGGAAAAAATACACGTATGTTCGTAATAAATTAAATATAAGTGATGATATTTAAGACACACTGTGTATTTTAACTGTATAAGTGATAGTGTTGGATTCAGTTTTTGGTATATAAAGGTATGTTTTAAATACGTTTTGTTTTTAAATGGAAGGATTATTGTGAAGTTTGTTTTTCTTTCTGGTTTGAATAACATGAGTCATTTTACTTCATGTAATGTTTTTGTTTATGGTTTTTCTTCGTACTTTTTGCTGTCATTAAGTTATGTTGTTAGGAAGTTGTACAGACGTCAATTGTTTTTATAAAAGAATACTAAACATTACTCCTTTAGTTGAAACAGATGTTTCTGTAAATTATATGCTGAGTAGTCAGTTTAGTTATATGCGTTTTTAGTAAGATTTCTTATAGATTTCGTTATTTACTAAGTATACAAGATTTTTCACGCGTATAAATAAAACAATCCTATCAATGAATTGATATTTTATGCGAAATTCAATATGTTTGATTGTTTGTAAATTGTTGAATAGATTTTGATGGATTTTAGTACGAAGATAAATGGGACCCTGGAAACAGTTATAGGCTACTACACAATCTGCCAGGGTTACGGATTATTTCCGAAATAGTCACCGCGGCCCTGGAACGCAAAGGACACTAGGAGGAACACGGATGGGTTTTAGTCAGTAAGAGTCTGACACTCCCTTCTGCTCCGCTCAGAGTGGGAGGAGTCATTTGATTATTTCCCATCCTTAAAAAAAAGGCTACTACAAAAGCTAGAGATACAAATGACACGTTGAATGTGTACTTAGTCACATATTCCCAAGTTTTAACTCTTATTGGGTATAAGAGTTATCATCATATCAGCCGAAAGACGTCCACTGCTGGACATAGGCCTCCCCCAAATTTTGGGGGGGAGTTTGCCATAGTCGCCACGCTTGGCAGGCGGGTTGGCGATCGCAGTGTATGGTGTTGCTTTTACAGAGAACTCTGGCGAGTCCCTTAGTCGCCTCCTACGACACCCACGGGAAGTGATGGGATGGTATTATTCTTTTACGACACCATACGGCACCGGCCGACACCATACGGCACATTAAGAGTATATACTTTTTTTTGACTTAACTGAGGAGCTCGTGGCTAGATATAAACAGCCGCACGGGTCGATCTACAAGGTTAAGCAACGCTTGCCAAGGTTGGTCTGTGGATGGTGACCATTTTTACATAACGAGTTGGTTTTTTGTTGGTCCCGGCTATCATTTGAAGATCTTTGGTAGTCATCATGGATAGTCAGATGCCAGTAAATCTGACTCCAGTCTTGCCATGAAGTACCGTGTTACCCAGATAATGGGTTGTGGAGGTCTGGTAGGCAGCCGCTCCTCGTAAAATACTGGTATGCAGTTAAATCTGGTTTGACTGGGAGCCGACCCCAATATAGTTGGGAAAAGGCTAGGCAGATTACGATGATGACTTTTAATTTGACTTAAGTGACTGCTGTGGTAAGTACCGAAGTACTATCTAAGTGGTTATAATCTCTATCTTGTTATGACAACTGAAAATTACTCATTTCCCTTGACTTCATACAACTTTCGCGTATAGTTTACGTATTTCCTTTCTTACATATAGTTATTAGAAATCTTGTATTTATTTAATGATTATGCGTTATATACTTGTGTACAAGTGTGTTTATCATGGACTCTTGATTTGCGGAGTATTAGATCATGCATTCATACATAGATAATTATGTAATTTGTTATTACAGATGATCTCAATACGATAATAGGGTATTTTACTATACGCGTGACGTCATCTGGCTTGGTAAATTTGGTACATTTTTACCAAGCCAGATGTCGTCACGCGTGTCTTCAACTCGCTTTATACTCTTTATTATTTGTTCAAGTGAAAAAATAAAAAATAATAATAATAATAATAAACCATTTATTTCAGATAACATAAGTAATCCATATTTGTTAGCAAAATTACAAACTTAAAAAAACTAATGTTAGTAACAAAAATAACATAAAAATAAAAACTTCAAACTAATATTATTACGTGTTCAATATTTTTTGAAAATCTATCAGACGGGTTAATTAGATTTTTGTAGTTAAATACCCCATTGTTAAGACTAGCTGTCGTCCGCGGTACCGCCCGCGTGAATGACCAAAAAAAAAACATCCTATGTGTTATTCCAGACTCTGTGCTAAATTTCACGAAGATCCCTTCAGGAGTTCTGACGTGGGCGTAGCACTGCCGGGTCTTCGTCGAGGCTCTGTTCGAAAGAGGTACCGTAGCCCTGGAACGCAAAGGGCACTAGGAGGAACACGGATGGGTTTTAGTCAGTAAGAGTCTGACACTCCCTCTTGCTTCACCCAGAGCGGGAGGAGTCATTTGATGATTTCCCATCATTAAAAAAAGGAGTTCTAAAACGATAAGATAGATAATTAATTTAGATAGATAATTTATAATATCAGTAGGATAGGGTAGTAGGAAGTAGGATAATAAAGCTGAAGAGTTTGTTTGTTTGTACGAGCTACGACCTATATCTCTGGAGTACCCAATCGGATTTGGGTAATTCTTCTGTTGCCCTTAGCTGTTACAAATTAATTCAACCAATCACAGCTAGCTGCATCACGCGATTGACAATTTGTCACAATTATTATACGACTAGTCGACCCGCGCAACTTCATCTGCTCCGCCCAAATAGGACCAGTAGTTCCTGAGATTTGCGCGTTCAAGCAAACAAACAAACTCTTTAGCTTTATATATTAGTACTAGTTGACCCACGCAACTTCGTTTGCGTCACAATTTTCATTACTGCTCCGCTCCTCCTCCTCTCTGATGATATATAGCCTATAGCCTTCCTCGATAAATGGGCTATCTAATACTGAAATAATTTTTCAAATTGGACCAGTAGTTCCTGAGATTAGCGCGTTCAAGCAAACAAACAAACAAACTCTTCAGCTTTATATATTAGTATAGATATAGATAGATTACTCCCTCTCCCCCTCCCTTCTTTTCATTTTTCTTTTGTTTTTCAAACAGAAGAATTCTTTTGTCAGACTCTACTAGTAACACTAGGTATATCAATCGTAAAATAATCTAATCTTATCGTTTTCGTATTCCAGTAATTCATAGTCTGAAACCATTTTCCATTGAGTTTTAAGTAATTGATTCCATGTTACCTATTTTCAGTCGGTTGAGTGAATTAGATTAGTATTTTTATGGAAAATTTCACCTATGGAAGTGAATGCAATCAGCACATTTAAACTGAGTTTAAGATCTGACTGTGTGCAAAATTATAAAGCTGGAGAGTTTGAGAAAACTCATTTCTGAGTTAAGCTCGCCTTTGTACATGAACTTTCATTACTGTGTTTTGAATAAGCTGTTTTGGTGTACAATAAAGAATTAAAGTTTGATTGTTTGTGTGGTTGAACGCGATAATCTCAGGAACTACTGTTTCGAATGAAATAATTCTTTTAGAGTTGGTAGTCCATTTATTGAGGAAGGCTTTAGGCTATATATCATCACGCTAAGACCAATAGGAGCGGAGCAGGAGCAGACGAAGTTGCGCGGGTCTATCTGAGACTAGCGCGTTCAAGCAAGCAAACAAACAAACAAACTATTCAGCTTTATATATTAAGTGTAGATAGAAATGCAGAAGTGCCTAAATATTGGTTTATGTTTAATGAACAATCAATACTTGTGCTTATGTAAAATGTACGTTTATGTTGAAAGAACAATCAATACTTTGTTATAATACTTACTTAAGTAATTGCCATTCTTAAGACCCACACATCAGCATTCAATCCTACCTTAATTTCATTGGAATCCTGCTTACGACACAAAAACGTGGAACAAAGATATACACGACTCTTATCGACAAAACGATATCGAGAAACGATTTCGATACCAAGGTACCGATACCGAAACCGATACCAATCGAAACACGTTTTTATATAAATGTAAAATTCTATTAACAACGTTTGTTTATATTGATTTGACCCGAGTTTACCGAGCGAGGCGGGTCGCACCGTGCGTTAACCTTTGATTAATAAATCAACTGGTTAAATTAAGATTAATGTTAACGCTCTGGAAAATGGTTGCGTGGTTTTCTTGTTATTGAATCAATGATTAACAGTCTGGTTTAGAGTGATCCTCCTGTGGTTATAGAATGATACATTAATATGAGTTGGAAACAAAGATTTCTATGATTTAGTCTTTTTTTACTATTGATAGGCACGCGTTTGAACACCATCTCACCTGTTGGTAAGCGATGATGTGGTCGAAGATGTAGCACGCCTGCCTAGAAGTAACCTATTCACTCTTGACTTAAAGACTCGCAGGTTGTAGCTATCAGGAAACACAGACTCCGGCAGGGAATTCCACTCCTTAGCTATACGCACTATGAATGTGTTCCCAATACGTTTTGTACGTGTGGGTGGGATGTCCACTATGTACCGGTGGCGCATCGCCGTTCGTCTTGTGGCCCGATGATCGAACGGGCTTGGCGGAATTAAATTATACAATTCCGTCGCACATTTCCCAAAATGCAAACGGTAGAAAACCGACAGGCTAGCAACTCGTCGTCGATGCTCAAGACTTTGGAGCCTCGTCGCGACGAGCCTATCATTGCCGATGATCCTCTTGGCTCGTTTCTCAATTGACTCAAGGGCATCAAGCTGGTATCTGGCAGATCCGTCCCAAAGATGAGAGCAGTACTCCATACACGATTGAACTTGCGCTTGATAGAGTTTGATCAGCTGTTCCGACGTGAGGTAGGATTCAGTGTAGAATATTTAAATGATCATGTGGAAACTAACTGCCAATGGCTGCGCCAGCACTAGGTTCAAAAGACATTTTACAGGAACCTACTACTACTACCAGGATAACAAGTTTTCTATGTTCCAATCTAAGCTATGGTTTACCAAATTTCCTCTGAATCCATTCAGTCTTTTAGATGAGATTGATTAACAAACATTTTAACAAACAAACAAAATTTCTCACATAGTGTAAAGGGAGTTCATAGGGTTGTATAGTAAAAAGTTTGAAGTTGTATTTGGAAAACACAGACTCAAGAACAAAATCAAGATTTAAAGATACCTTTATATTGCTTAAGAGAAAATCACATGTCATCTTTTATTACATCTCAGCACAATATCATAAACATTCTGCAACGTCTAGAATAACTTTCTACCTTTCCGCTATTTTGATTGTCCACGCTCTTAAGTTTACCGATACTTAGCTTCGCTTGAACGCAAGGCATCAAACTAACGTAACGACAGCACAAAACTTAATATTTCAGTAACATGCGATACCCAGATAGATATTATATTTCGTTACTTACTCTCATAATATCTATAACTCTCGCAAACCGAGACAGCGTTAACAATTTTTAGAAAGTTTGTTAATTTTTCGGTTGAAACATTTTTTACGCAAATCGGTAATAATTCGTTTTGCAATAAAGTTTTTAACCGCAGTTTAACGGTGGAACCGGCCGAAAATGGGATGATATAATAATTTTTGAAACAGCTCTTGTTATATATTGAAAAACAAAGTGGTCCTATAAATTAAATAATCTTCACGTCTCTTATCTTTGATGGTACAGGTAGTGTATCGATGGGTACTAAATAATGGGCCAATAAATAATTTGAGTATTTTCAGTTACATATTTGTGTTAAATGCATCCTTTCACTTTAGTTAACAACGTGCATAAAAAAATTCCATATTTTTGTTGCTGTTAAATAAATCAGTTCACTTATTTATTCATCTTTATTGCAGACCATACAGATTCATATTCACATTAAAAGAGTATAAACAGTTTCATTTAAAAAAAAAAAACAGTAAAAAACATAATGACCAAGTTTTTAAAAAAACAGTTCAATATATTATGTTTAAAATAATATAAAATACAGTTCAGTTTCTTAAGTTAACATTAAAAAAGTAAATAAATTTAAAAAAAATACATTAATTCATACATAAAAAAATTAAAAAAATGGCAATAAATTAAGATAAAGTTCACACAAAAACAAAAACAATGCATAAACATTACAACAAAATCGGTACAAAAAAAAACAATATCTTCTTTACCTTCTTTACTTATTTCGATATTTGATAATGATATAAATACCACTTAGATTACCTACCTGAGCATTAGTTAAAACCACCAGTAATTAAGTATAATTAAATCATAAATAATTAATTTTGTGCATAACTGCATTTTATTGCATGAGCCATTGGTCCCTCGTGAGTCAGGCAACTACCTATATTACGCCATTTTGGTGCCATACTCATACAATTGGACAATGCTATCAAGTTAGATAATTGTTTGAATGATGGTTAAGATGTTTAAGAGAAGAGAAGAAAAATGATTGTTAGATATTTAAATATTTGTGAGTATGTTGGTGCCGTATGGTGTCGGCTGGTGCCGTGAAAGAATAATACCAATCCATCTCCTCCCGTGGATGTCGTAAGAGGCGACTGAGGGACTCGCCAGAGAATGGGCAGCAGCTTTCTCTGAAAAACGCAACACCAAACTCGTACACTGCGATCGCCAACCCGCCTACCAAGCGTGGCGATTATGGCAAACTCTGTATTATTAAGAATAGAAAACTCTTTATGATTTGCACCACGTAGGTAACAGAAAAGATGGATGAAGAAAACGTTATATAGGGTGACACAATGGGTGGCCTTATCGTTAGCGATAAGGCCACACATTGTGTCACCCTATATAGCGGCTTTCTTTTAGGGATGGGAAATCATCAAATGTCTGACACTCCCCCTTCTGCCCCGCTCTGGGCGGAGCAGAAGGGAGTGTCAGACTCTTGCAGACTAAAACCCATCCGTGTTCCTCCTAGTGCCCTTTGCGTTCCAGGGTCGCGATGACTGTTTCGATCAAAATCCGCAACCCGCAACCGCAGCTGACCGGACAAACTTTGTTTTGCCATATAAAAGAAAAAAAAAATAGCTTACGACCTATCTATACACAAAAAAAAAACATAAAAATCGGTCAAGCCGTTTCGGAAAAGTTCGACAGCAAACACTACGACACCAGATTTTATATATTAGAGATATCTATAAAATATTGGTTCTAAAACTATTTTTTATACGAGAAGATAACATGAATCTTTTCTTAGCCCGTTTAATTAAAAGGTACGCGATCAGAATTAATAAAATTCCCTTAAACTTATTTGATCAGATATCGAATTCAATCAATTTACTTAATTTAATTTGTGAAATCTTGAAGAGACTATTAATCGATGCCTCGGAAGTGGGTCTCCAAATCGGAGTGTCTTTAAATTTCCATATCGCTTAGCTGACAGATTGGCCGTTAATATTATTCGCAAAATGTAGAACGCTCCTGGCAAATGCCTTGAAGTCATAGCCTTTTTTCGAAAACACTTACACGTCAATTTACTGTAAAATGTATAACAGAATAAACGCAAATAATACCTCTTAAGGGGTATTTGTCAATATGAACATTTTTTACTATAGGATCAATACTGAAACGTAGGCTACTTTCTAAGCCCGAAGACGCCCGCAACTAAGCCCAAAACTACGGACTTCGGGCATAGAGAGTAGCCCCCCAGGCATCAGTTTCAGTGTCCCCGTATATCTGTGTGCTAATAATTCGACAAAATGTACTGAGCAGCTGATTATTTCGCCACATCTCTGGTATCCCTATAGACCTATCCCTCAACCTTGCAAACAACAACATGTATTTACCTTACTGTTTACTCGCAAGGCCTTATCAACATTTCGGGCACACACATAAGTCAACAACCTGTGCTAATTAAGTTAGCTAATTACATTAGAGCCATACATCACGTTACGGTCGGTGAGCGCGCACAATAGGATGGTGTGGACTGTCCGGTTTCATTGTGGTGTGGATGTAGCTTTAGAGAGGGAGCGGATGAGGTTAGGGCTAACTTATTATTATTATTTTTTTTATGTGTGTCATCTTGGTAGTTTATTTATATGTAGTTCCATGTCTTGGTTTTCTCTGCTTATGTAACGCTGAGCGCCTTTAGTGTGCCATTTTTATTGGATGATTTAGGTCTAATAAAATGTCACCAAGATGCACCAGAGGGTCTTAAAAGGCCACTATAGCAGAATCAGAATCACATCACGCTACCTGTCACTGTCAAATTTTCTCAATCAACCTTGGACCTAATGCGTTAGCGATAAAGATGAAAATGTAATTTGACAGATTGTTGTGTGGTAAATATTATGATTCTGCCAAAGTGGCCTTTTTAGACCCGCAGGATTAATAAACCTATGAAAATGATACACCGTATACACCGATGATACACCGTTTGTCAAGCTCTACTTTTTTGTACTATGTACTAGGAATGTTTCCTGTATCGTGGGTGCGTTTACAAACATCTAAACAAACAGCCCGACCCGGAAAAACTATCTGTAGGCCATACAAACCTTTGTCCTATGCGGCGGGACCATTCCACATTTACTAATCTAATCCATAAACGGCAACTTTTAGATAATAAATGGAGTTACAAACATAATACTTTCGAAAAATATTGCTCTCCTTCTGGAGCATTAGGGAATCGAACCCAGCCGGTCTATTCTGTAACGATCTCTCGTCACTTGCGAAAACTAACCTTTTTATTTAAGAATAGGAAATCATCAAATGACTTTCAACTCTGAGCGATGGGGAAGGGAGTGTCTTATACCGACTTAAACACATCCGTGTTCCTCCTAATGCCCTTTGCGTTCCGAGCCGCGGTGACTCTTTCCAACCAATTCCACTATCCGGGCAGACCTTGGAACATCTCTAACTATTCTTTTAACACTAACAGCGATGTATCACCGGCTTTGTCTGTTTTCTCTGATTTGGATACAATGTGAAGGATGTCCGTTTCATAGTCTGCAGTGTGTAAATCAGAATGCATCTAGTTGATTTTGATGCTCTAGTGTTTTCGCATAAAGCACAGACGGATAACCACGTCATTTAGTTATTATATTATATTATAGCAATGATGAACGACTAGTACAACTTTTAGTTTTAAATTCCAAACTCGTCGGAATTTTGTGCTCCCTTTAACCGAGAGACACACTAGTCCTTTGTACGCAACTTATGCAACGCATTATGATATCTGGACTCAGGTTTTAATATGAAAATCCATGCAACACTTATAAGTGTGTTTCTATTGCATAGTTTTTTATATAAAATCAAAAGTCCAGATATAATAATGCGTTGCATACGTTGCGCACGTGGGACCGGTTTGGCTCTCGCTTAATACTAGATACAAATTCAAGAACCCTAACCCACAGAACGATAGAAGAGGGAAGTTTTGTATCTGTACCATGTCCAAACCCTTAAAAATGCAATGCCTTGAATAATGGCAGCCAGGACGCTGGAATTTTCTAAAGCCACCCACACCCAGTCGTGTTAGTAACCCCAGTAGGATGTCAGAATACAGTCGTGAACAAAATGCTAGAGACCCTAAATATTGTTAAGTTCTTTGAAGTAATCACAACAATCAATTCGTTGGCCACTATAGCAGAATCATATTAGAATCATAATATTAACCACTTCATTTACCTCTTTGGTCGCATTAGGTCCAAGGTTGATTGGGAAAATTTGACAGTGACAGGTAGCGTGATGTGCATTCTGATTCTGCTCAAGTGGCCTTTTTAGACCCCCAGATAAATTATAGATTAATATTGTTTCCGATCATCACTACTCGTAAGCAGAGCTAAAACAATCATCTGGCTCTTGAATGACATTGACATGGTATTGGTAGAGTCACTGAGAAACAAACAAAATCTTCATCATATCAGCCGAAAGACGCCCACCGCTGGACATGGGCCTCCCCCAAGATGGGGAGTGGTTCGCCATAATCTCCACGCTTGGCAGGCGGATTGACGATCGCTGTGCCTAGTGTTGAGTTTTACAAAGAATGCTGCTGCCCATTCTCTGACGATTCCCTTAGTCGCCTCTTACGTACGACATCCACCGCGAGTGATGGGATGGTATTATTATTTTACGGCACCATAATTACGGCACCGGCTGACACCATACGGCAAACAACATCTTACTTCCTACAAAACATGATGGTGTAGGAAGTTAGATCCAAAAAAAAAGTACACTAGAAAAAGAATCCTCCAAACTCGGCTCTTCTTTTTGTAAAAAGCGAAGATACCGACGCACGCGCGTTTTATCTGCCGTCACGATCGATCGTGATACAAAACGTTTTTTTTTCTGTCCGTACCTTGGATTAGTACTTGCATTTCGTAATTTTTCTTACAACCGTATCTATACAGGGTGATAACCTGGGTTTCATTGAGAGAAGTGATGAGTCATTTTGGAGCTGTTTTTAAGACGAATGCCAATTTAATATCGTGCTGTGACGAAAATTCGAATATGCGAGTTTATCTGTTTCATAATGTCAACCAAGATTAATAAGAAAGTTAATTATTGGTGTGCTGGACAGACTTAGATCCCATTTAATTTCTTTGTCAATTAATTTTTTTTTTATTTCTTTCTGTTTCTGTGTTACCTAGATTAACTTTCGGATGTCTTATGTTGCATGTGGTGTTTAATTAATAATTGTTACACTGTAATTTTATATTTAAGCAAGTGTTCTTCATAGTAAAACAGTGAAAATAATCATTTGAAAATATTTTTGGTAGACCTATTAAAAAAATTACTCTACTATACTATAACTACTCTACTATACTCTTTAAAACGACCTAACTGAAACTTTTATTCAACTTTTAAGAATCGTAATCTTTTGATATGTATGTAACTAAATATTTTAGTTGATACTCGAATAAGACTTTCATCTTTAATAATTCCATCAAGGTTTTGAAGCTCAGCGAAACCCAAATTAACATAATTTCCCTCAAAACAAACCCGGAATATTCGCTCATTAAGAAAAAATATCAGGTAAACGAACAGCTTGTATACAGCCGTAAGTGATACCTACGCAATATACTTCTCAGCGTGATTTTCGTCGTGGTTCAATTGTTTACAAATTGAACATTATGTGACCATAAAAATACTTACCTTATAAATTGCTCCGGTTCCATTTCATTGAATTTGCTCAGCAATTGCTTAGAAAAAATAACCTTTTAACCTCTTAAGCCATCGTAGTTGAGAAAAAATATCAATTTTGTATTGGGGAAATAAATTCAAAATACAGATTTCTTACTACATTTTATTTGACTACAAAATGTGGTAACCCGATGACCAAGTTTCAGTGGAATGTTATTTGTTTACACTTAAAGCAAAAATCTTGTAAATGCGCTTGCGCAAGCTCGAATGCAACGCGCGTGTAACTCCGATACCGGAGCAGAATGTTAAGTTGAGGAAATTCTATACATGACACATTTGCTTACGTAAATACAGATCTATTTTTTAAAGTATGGAAGCACCATCTGCGTGTGGTCTTCTGGTGATAGTTTATCTATAACTCTCCATATGACATTTGACCACGTTAACTTTTGCTATATCAGTAGGTGAATAGCTCTTTTTTGCTCTTCCTCTTCTTCTTTTCGATTCGATGGTTAACTCCGTAGATGGTTTGGGCCCTGTGGGTGGTCACATTATTGCAGCACGGGTGGCATTCATTAAACCACCCAAAGTGCTGATGTATTGGACCCAAGATCAGTCCAACGTGTGGCTCATGTTCGGGACAAAGGTACGCAGCCTGGGTATCCGAAGGTTCTATTAAACCCCATTAAATTCCTTGTAGTTGCCACTCTATATTCTGACCTGTACTGCTTAGTTCAGTGGTTGGGAAATTGTGGCGGACATTCTCTAAAACTGCTTTTTGAACACTTGAGGCAGAACTCCAGCAACCCGGCGTTAAAACCTGGCTACATGACTTGAATATCATCATCATCACGTCAAGCGAAAGACGTCCACTGCTGGAAATAAGCTTGCCCCAAGAGTGACCATATCGACCGGTCTTGTGCCTCCAGGTCGTGAGTTCACCTTGCGGAAGTCATTCCTTGCTTCAACGCTTCGTCTTCGATACGCGGTCACCACTACAGAACCTTCCGACCCCACCGACCATCTTTCTGCGACAATGTGCCCTGCTCACTTTCACTTAAATTCGGCGATTCTTCGGGAAATGTCGGTTACCTACGGTTATCTTCATTCCTAACACAAATCTCATCATCTCATCTGCCTAGACTTTTCCCAACTATATTGGTCTTCCAGTCAAACCAGACTTAGTTGAATACCATTATTTTACGTAGAGCGGCTGCCTAACAGACCTCCACAACCTATTAACAGGGTGGAGTCAGATTATTGGCTTCTGACAATCCGTAACGACTGCCCAAGATCTTGAATTGACAGCCGGAACCAACTTTTTTTTTCCTACTCCTCCACTATACCTTTCTAATTAATTTCGTTGCAGGATCCAAGACAGTTTAATCGTTTCTCCGGGACTCCTCGGGTTTCATTGGCTCGGCGTTTTTCTGGTGGTCGCCACTGTTGATTCTGACTTTCAGGAGTTGCAGTGGTTGGATTTTTTGCGGGCTTGTCCCAAAAAAGTCGGAACCAACGGCTTAATGTGCTTTCCGATACGGACACGGAGGAAACTCGGTATATTCAGATGGTCACTCATCCACAGACCAACCTTGGCAAGCGTTGCTTAACTTTGAAGATCGACCCGTGCGGCTGTTATTATCTAGCCATGAACTCTTCTTTAGTCACATAAGCTCCTCATTCTTAACACGAATATAGACCAAAAATATAATATGACAGCATTTCACTTCAAAGATATTTCTCCATGCTAGAGTGGTCACCGTGAGAATGACGTGAATCACTAGAGCGAATAGCACCTACAGTAAATTATACTTACTAGTAAAAACTATTGTTTTAAAACGATTTGTAGCATTCACTTCATTCGATTTGTGTTCGAGTGTATCATTTGAGTGATAAGAATCTTGTAATGGTCGTGTTAACAGTGGAATTTATTGTGGGAAGCGATTCGGCTGTTTTGGTTTGAAGAAGAGTCGATATATTATTAATATTATTATGTATGAAGATATTTAGGAAGTGGGTGCTTGTAGCTTTTAGAAATAGTCGGTTGCCTTCTAGTTTCTGAGGCTGTAGACAAGTGACTTTCAGTATAACGTAGCGTAGCGAAAGGTCGCGGAATTTGTTCAAAAGAGTCACCGCGGCTCTGGAACGCGTAGAGCATTTGGAGGAACACGGCTTAGTACTGACAGAAGGGAGGGTCAGACTCTTACTAAAGAGTTCGACACTCCCTTCTGTTCCGCCCAGAGCGGAAAGGACTGTCAAATGATGTTTTCTTTGTGATTTTTAGGGTTCCGTACCTAAAGGGTAACCAACGGAACTCTATTACTATGCCTCCGCAGTCCGTCCGTCGGTCCGTCCGTCCATCCGTCGGTCCGTCCATCCATCCGTCCGTCTGTCTGTCAGCGGGCTGTATCTCAAGAACCGTAATAGGTAGACAGTTTAAAATTTTCGCAGATTGTGCATTTCTATTGCCGCTATAACAACAAATAATAAAAATTAGAGTTTATGGTACGGAACCCTTCGTGTGTGAGTCCGACTCGCACTTGGCCGGTTTTTTTGATGATTGTCATTTAGATTTTTTCCCATACAAAACAGACGTGACGAAGGCGATTGTAAGAATGTATGGACAATAGGGCAATGAGCAATAATTTTTTGATGTTTTATTTTATCTACTTATTAATATATACCTAAAGCTGAAGAGTTTGTTTGTTTACTTGAACGCGCTAATCTCAGGAACTCCTGGTTCGATTTGAAAAATTCTTACAGTGTTAAATAGCCCATTTATCCAGGAAGGCTATAGGCTAATAATACCAATAGGAGCGGAGCAGTAATGAAAATTGTGACGCAGACGAAGTTGCGCGGGTCAACTAGTTTATTATATTTGGAAAACTTACAGCTAATTACAAGGCATAATGCTTACTTATTCTAATATAGTGAAGGCTAATTATAAGTTGAGATATTGAGAGTTTTATTTTCAAACGCTGTTGAAATGACACGTGCTCAATCCCTTATGTTGTGCTATATCGACAATTGTATTTGTTGCCAAATAGCATATTATCATCGCTTCTGGATGGTATTCGGAAGCTTCGTTTTTTGGTAGTTTTAGGAATTTAATACTTTAGATCACTAAAATTATTGTTATTTCGTCAATATAACTTGCTCTTGGTGATGACACCAAGTTTACTATTATCTATTCTGAGGCAACACATGAGTGTTGCCTCAGAATAGATAATAGTAAAATTTTGCTACAGATGTAACTTTAAATGAGTTGTTTTTTTTTGTAAATTGGTTTAAAATAACACATTATCATATCATCATCATAATATCAGCCGAAAGACGTCCACTGCTGGACATAGGCCTCCCTTAAGCGTCGCCACAACGACCGGTCCTGCGCGTCTGGCATCCATCGGCTACCCGCGACTTTTCAATTTTCAGTCATTATATACAGATGTCCAGCCCGTCTAATGTAATACGGGCCCTAATATGCTGCTTTATGGTAGATTAAGTTTTCAAAACTCCCACGCCAAAACCTTTCTTACCGGAACATTGTAACGCTGCTTTACAGCAAATAAATAACCATGGGCTTTTTTTTCTTACACTCCTTTGTTTTAGCGCCGTCAAAAACAGTCCTATTAATGCTAAAAATGAAGTACCATATATACCAACTTCCCTCCTTGAGAGCTCAAACAATATCCGGTGTTCCAAGAACTATAAACGTTTTCTAGGTAACTACACCCAAGACGGGCCCACTAGGGCCAGTGCCTAGGGTTGCGAAATTTGTTTGAAAGAGTCACCGCGGCCCTACACCATAGGAAATTCACTCTCTTAATCACCAGATGGCGCCACTTTACTTCACGGTTGATTTCAGACGCCATGTTCTTTCCGTTCTTATCAGGAAAATGACATAGTGACCTATTAACTCACAGTTACAAAAAGTTGTGATAACACTGTTTCTTTTCAACTTACAGTTAATCTAGTTTAATAACTTCTAGTTATTATGACGCAAAGAGTCTGTCTGTTTGTGTGTATGGGCTTAACTCGGAAACCAGTGGCGTTGATTTTGGATTTTTGGCACGAATTTTACATCAACAGGTTGGTTCCAGAAAGAGAATTTGTAAATTAATTCCATGGCCTTTTTACCTGACTGCTAAGGAAGGGTTATGTTTTTCGCGCGTATCTTATATCTATGATTGTAAATTCCTAAAAACTGTTCAGCTTTATTATGTAAGTGTAGATTTTGATGTGCCATACTGGGTTCATGGTTGATTCTATTCATTAAAACTGGCCAATTGCGAGTCGGACTCGCGTGCAAAGGATTCCGAAGGAATTTCTTTTTTTTTTTAACATGTTATTGTAAAACCATAGAATTTATAGATCTTCCTGTAAAAAAAATAAAATAAAATTAAAAAATATATTTCATTTTCAGACATTCTTGGTCCATAATATTGTTGTTCTGTATAATGTTGTTGTTGTTGTGTATTGTTGTTGTTGTTGTCCTATAATCTATGGGTAAAATCTATTATCTACATTTTTTTCAAAATTTTAAGCTCATTAGTTTCGGAGATAAGGGGGTTATGGGCATTTTTCGTCTAATTTCTTGAATAATTTCAAAACCATTGATTTTAAAATTATGAAAAAAATATATCTAAAATTCTCACAGTAAGTTCTTTCATTTGATATGTCACACAATATTGAACAAAAAACTTTTTTTTAATTCTCTAGTTTGACCCACAAAAGTGACCCCATTCTAAAAATTTTATAATTTACGTAACGCTTCTGTGTTTGGGTCACAGAAGTCCATATGTGTACCAAATTTCAACGGAATCGGTCCAGTGGATCCGGAGGAAACTGGCTGTGACCGACGGACAGACAGACAGACAGACACCCGAGTGATCCTATAAGGGTTCCATTTTTTGTTCGGAACCCTAACAAACACCTGCATGTGCTCCTTATGGATTGCAATAGGTAAAGATTTGAGACATTGAGAAAGCTGCAACTTACTTAAGCCATATTGCACACAAAACATACACTGTACTGTGTCTAATAAAGAAACGGAACTGTATGCATATAATTATGCATACATGGATATATGTAATAACTGTTTGTTTGTGTTTGTTAATAACTTCGTGTCTGTCTAGCGTCTAACGAGGGAAACGTGTTACTGGTCTAAATACTTGTCGTCACTAATGCTATGTTTACTCAGCATAGCTGACAGGTTGCTAAGTGTCTATTTGTTGCAATAGCGAAGTTTACCTAGAAACGATGACTTTACTTAATGATATTTGTAAATTACAAGAAAGAAGAAATTGCAATCTTCACTGAAGTACATTTTATGGAGGAGGAGCTCGTGGCTAAATAATAACAGTCGCACGGGTCGATCTTTAAGGTTCAGCAACGCTTGCCAAGGTTGGTCTGTGGATAGGTGACCATCATAATATACCGAGTTTCCTCCGTGCCTCGGAAAGCACGTTAAGCCGTTGGTCCCGGCTGTCAATTGTAGTTCTTTGGCAGTCGTTATGCATAGTCAGAAGCCAGCAAATCTGACTCCAGTCTTGCCTTGAGGTACCGTGTTACCCAGTGTAACTGTTGTGGTTACAAGTAACTCTTTTCACGTATTTTTTTTGTCATATTTATCTAGATGTGGCCAGCTCGGCGGGTCTAAAAAGGCCTCTTTAGTAGAATCAGCCAGCACATCACACTACCCTAAACTGTAAAATTTTCCCAGTCGACCTTGAACCTAATACTTTAGCGATAAAGATGATAATTAAATTTGACAGATTGTTGTGTGATTAATATTATGATCCTAATATGATTTAGACCAGAGATGGACCCTCAAAATTATCTTGTGGGGAGGCCCACAGGGAAAAAAAGAAAGAGGGAAACCGCTTATACGATGGGAGGATGAAATTATAAAAAATGCTGGCCCAAATTGGTACCTAACAGCTCAAGATAGGGAAATCCTTGGAGGCTTTTACCTATCCGGGGTTCTTGAAATAGATTTAAGTTAACTTAACAAGTAGTTTAATATTATTTATTTATTTATATATGCTTTACTGTACACCATAAAAAAAAACAAAGAATACCTTAAACTAAAACAATATACAATCGGCGGCCTTATCGCGTTCCGCGATCTCTTCCAGGCAACCTGGAATGGAAAGAGACAGCCTGGACATGACATGGGGCTACAATTGGTGTAAACTAAACAAACAATTTTAACAGAGGAATATTATGTAAATTAGAACAAAATAAATGCTTTTTTTATAATATGAAGAATCATATTATAAAAAAAAGCCTTTATTTTGTAAAGTCCACTCTAGTAGAAACTAGAGTGGACTTTTTAGACCCTGTAGATGCAACTTTTAATTAACTTAACAGCTATAAGGACTGATGGTCAACAAATGGACAGTTATATTGTTTCTAAACTTGGGTTTATTATTATTATTATTATTTGATTAATGATGGGGTTCCTCTTGACTCTAGTCTATGCCAGAGATGACAGAGACAAAGTCTACGAAGGAGCGAGCCTACCCAGAAGGAGCCTGTTCACTCTAAGTTTAAAGAGGTTAGGGTTGACATAAGCAAAAATTGACAGACATAAGCATTTTTTTATTACAAACTCCAGCTCACAAAACTTTATTTATTCTGCACTGGGTATTCTTTTAATACTATTTCCAATACTGCGTAAAATTAGCGCATATATAAGATGTAACGAATTAAACGCAACCTGAAAAGGTGTTTGAACAAGTTTTACAAATTGACCAATCGCGATAATAAAAATCAGGTGTTCAGTATATTTTGCATACATAAAATGTATGGGGCAGACAGGCAGTTGATATTTAGGTGTGTGATTTCAGGGTTGGTACTTTAGTAAAAGTTGGTCATAATAATGACTTTAAAGAACCAATTTTCAGTTTTATTGTTTAATCTGTTACATCCTATATTATAGCTCTTATCGCTCATGTTTTTATAGAACTAGGTAGCTAAAAATATTTTATTAAAATACCACACCACAATATCTAGATTTCTTTTGCAACTTACACTAGATCTCAGGTTCTATAGGTTGACGAACCATGGTAAACTTTAGCCATGAACATATCACAAAGATGGGCCTCATATTTCTTCGTAACGATATCTCTATCTAACGTACCATCTAATACAATATAGAGCCATCACCATCCCCACTCCAACCCATCTCGTGACGAGTATTTTTCCTATCACATAATTAATCATACAGATGCGATAAAACTATCTTATCAACATACTGTTGTACTATAATTATATTTTAACATTTTTCCTAGACGTGAGGAGGTGTGCGCGTGAGTTCCTGCGTCCCGACAGATCCCGATTTCTCCCGACGTTTGCCGATTGCCCCCGATTCCTGTAAGTCGGAAAATGAAGGGATGGGAATTGCTGTGCTTTTTGGCCCTTTTGGGGGTCGTTTCGGCGCAAGGACCGGAAAAACGTGAGTAACTTTAATTTATTTATAAATAAAAAATATTTAAATTTTAAAGAAGATTTTTTGTGTTAGAACATTGGTATGATTATTTTCTTTGGAAATATCAGCAAAATAGTTATTAGTAGTGGTTGCGTAAAATTTCTTGTGTAAGTAAAATAATTACAATGTTCCACATAATGCACCAGTATTGAATTGTGTAATAATGCTTATTATTATAATACCACTTTGAGTGGCCTCTCTGTGTAATTTCGAATTGACCATTTACCTCATTTTTTGTCGATTATTGAGGGTAGTTATATAACCAATTATATTACGCTCAAGTAGTTATTGATAAACGTGAACAAAAGTAAAAGTTGATGTGCCAGAAATCCATTTATTAAATTACTTACTAAAGTTACCTGTATCACGTGAATTTATCTTGAGTTTCTTGCTAAATCGATTCATCTTTTTTACCTCGGCTAATAAACGCTTAGTTACCATTAGAAATAGGTCATAATAGGTCTCTCATGTCTTACTGAAACGGCGGTCTTAAATCTTAGTTGATTCTAAAAACAAAAGAGTTATAGTTAGATAGATAATTATCATGAACCATTATTGTCGATCTTATTATTGTAAGGTAAAATAAGTTACTAAAACTAACAAATATGAGACGATGCAAAAGACCGGACGGCATGTCTTTGTTTCCTTGGAAGATGGGTAGGCCTTTAGTGTGGGATGCAACCTGTGTCGATACTCTTGCGCCATCCCATCTTCCTAGTTCATCGAGTTGTGCTGGCGCTGCCGCTGCGGCTGCGGAAAACCTCAAGCGGTGGAAATATGGTAACCTTATTGGTAATTATATTTTAGAGCCGTTTGGGGTTGAAACCCTCGGGCCGTGGGGCCTTTGTGCTCACAGCCTTTTCAAAGAAATTTCGAAACGGCTGGTTGACACTTCCCGTGACCCAAGAGCTGGCTTTTACTTTGGGCAAAGATTAAGCATTGCCATTCAACGTGGCAATGCCGCCAGTCTCTTGGGCACATTACCAGCTGACAGCGTTGAGGATGAATTTTTTGATGCTATATTTTAGTTTGTTACATAGATAGTTACAATTAGATAGTTATCATCATCATCATCATATCAGCCAAAAGATGCCCACAGCTGGACATAGCGTCCCCGAAGCGTCGCCACAACGACCGGTTCTTCGCGTCTCGCATCCATCGGCTACCCGCGACCTTCA
The DNA here is from genome assembly GCA_950371165.1 of Lacanobia oleracea. Taxonomy (NCBI): domain Eukaryota; kingdom Metazoa; phylum Arthropoda; class Insecta; order Lepidoptera; family Noctuidae; genus Lacanobia; species Lacanobia oleracea. The sequence continues at coordinate 4,145,447 of OX493389.1, forward strand.
CCAGGTCATCGGTCCAACTTGTGGGAGGCCTTCCTTAAGCGGACGCCACTACAGAACTTTTCGGCTCTAACGACCATCTGTTCTGCAAGCACTGTGCGTTGCCCACTGCCACTTTAGTTTGGCGATCCTTTGGGCTATGTCGGTAACCTGGGTTCTCTTACGGATATCATCATTGCGGATAGTTATCTAGTACCTACCAAATTTTATTCAAAATTTTTTATTGCGCTCGATACCATAGGCTCTTACCCCATCGCTTTTCGTCACACAATTAATTATTTTTCGCACTGATGTGGAAAAGTGACTTGGCCAGCCGATACCTAAAAAAATGATATTTATTTATTTTATTTTTCATTAATTTTTAACAAAGTTACCTTTATTCAACTTTCCATGGCGGGAAAATTGCGAATAGATACCACAGATTAAAAAACCGCCACATAAAACTAAAAAAAATTGGGAAATAATAAATTAACAATTTTAATAACTAAAATTAGCATCAACAAATTCATCCTCAACGCTGTCAGCTGGTAATGTGCCCAAGAGACTGGCGGCATTGCCACGTTGAATGGCAATGCTTAGCCTCTGGCCAAAGTAAAAGCCAGCTCTTGGGTCACGGGAAGTGTCAAACATCAGTTTCGAAATTTCTTTGAAAAGGCTGTCAGCACGAGCGCCCCCACGGCCCGAGATTTTCAACTCCAAACGGCTCGAAAATATAGTTACCAATTTTATTTATTTACTAGTTGACCCGCGCAACTTCGTCTGCGTCACAATTTTCATTACTGCTCCGTTCCTATTGGTCTTAGCGTGATGATATATAGCCGGCCTAAAGCCTTTCTGGATAAATGGGCAATCTAACACTGAAATAATTTTTCAAATCGGACCAGTAGTTCCTGAGATTAGCGCGTTCAAGTAAACAAACAAACTCTTCAGCTTTTATATTAGTATAGATATCAGGCTTTTCGCCGCCGGGGAGCTCTCATTGGTCGCCGGAAAAATCAACCTCGATGCACAAATCAAAATCCGCAACAATTATAATGTTGACAACGTTTTCCCGCTCGCATTAAAATTTACCTACTATTTAAAGCACAAACTGTCCGGGTAACACACGGTATGTGGATTAGTAGTTCGAGTATTTTATTCCGTATGGTTTCAGTCGTGCAATTATAATAATAATAGCCTTTATTTAACAATCTTTCTTATAATATAGTTACAATAATCTACATGTTTGACACCGGTACGTAAAGACTGTCTTTCTGCCCAGCATAGGTCTCCCCTAGAGTTCGCCAACGAATGCGATTCTGCGCTTGTCTTTTCCAAGAATATCCTGCCATTTTTTTTATACCGTCTTCCCATCTTCGACGCTGTCTCCCTTTCCTTCTTTTGTATTGTCTCGGGCACCACTCTGTTACGTCCTTAGACCATTTATCCCTGTTGCTCCTAATCATGTCCTGCCCACGTCTATTTTAATTTTTTAATACAGTAAGTAACATCTGTGATTCTAGTTTTTTTCCTTAAAGTTTCAAGTTTTATCCTATCTTTCAATTTGATGTGAAGCATACTTCGTTCCATACTTTGCTGGCAAGTTTCTAATCTATGTATATTTTGATTAGTTAAGCTCCAGGTTTGGCATCCATATGTCATGACAGGCAGAATGTATTTCTATTACTAACAATAAACTCGCACTGCGCACATTGAACAACCTAATGGATATGGCTATTCATAGGCCTCCTTACAAAGGCTAAATACTAAATTTAAAAAAAAATTAACCGGTCCAAATAGTAAGTATAAAAAAGAATCACACAAATCGGATCAGAAACCTCGGAGTAATCGGTGTATATAAGAACCTCCTCCTTTTTTGGAAGTCGGTTAATAATTACAAACATTTTATTTCTTTACTATTGTTCTTCTTCAAAACAAACAAAACTTTTACAACTTAGGCCTATATTTCAAATTCTTGCGATGAGTCTACATTTCGACATGTTTGCCTCTGGCTTATACTTTTATGTCATTGACTGAGATATCAGTAAACATTAGCAAGCTTACACACACACACACAGCTTGTCAACCGCTTATCAATCTTGTGTAAGTTGTAAATCAATTTATTTTAGACATCCTAGATAGTTATATAGTTATAATAGGCAAACGTACCTGACGCCCACGGGATGATGGTCACCAAGAAATAAGAATCCGTTTGATTAATATGATGAAAAGAGAGGTTTATGTCCAGCTAGTCTATTCTGTTAGTAACAATTTCGATATCGAGCTTCACCTGAGTGAGATAACTCACAAAGTGAACTTAATTCATCATCATCATCTGCCTAGCCTTTTCCCAACTACATTGGGGTTGGCTTCTAGTCAAACCGGATTCAATTGAATACCAGTGTTTTACGTGGAGCGGCTACCAACCAGACCTCCAGAACCCATTAACTGGGTAACACGGTACATCTTGGCAAGACTGGAGTCAGATTTACCGGCTTCTGACAATCCGTAACGACTGCCGAAGATCTACAAATGACAGCCGGGACCAACGGCTTAACGTGCTTTCCGAGACACGGAGGTAACTCGTTATGTTAAGACGGTCACCCATCCACAGACCAACCTTCGCAAGTGTTGCTTAACCTTCAAGATCGACCCGTGCGGCTGTTATTACTTAGCCACGAGCTCCTCACAAAGTGAACTTAATTACACACAACATAAAGGTCCTATGTTTATACTCACCTCGGATTCCGCTGTCGAGACACGAAAATGTTGCTATAGAATAGCACTACAGCTGCGAACTGCAGATCGTATAATAGCGTATCTATTCGGCAGTGGATTTTTGCTACGATCCCAAAATCCTAATATTATATAAAATTTAGTTACTGAATTAGTGATTAACAGACAACGTACAGCCGAAATTTGCCATTGCACGTTCCTTGGAGAGTGTAGAGGAGCATCAAGAGATGATTTCCCGAAATTCCTACGGGTCAGGGAAAAAATAGGATACTTATGCGATATAATGGAAAGCTAGAATGCTCAAATTTTGCTAGCTACCATTACCTACATCAATAGCAAGATTTCCTTATATACAAAAAACAACATTTGAATACAAAGATCACCTATGAACTCCATTTTTCCTATAATAATAATAATAAACATTTATTGCAAGTACCAAGACTCATAGTGTTCGTAACAAAATACTTACAAACTATGTTAGTAATACATTAACAACACAAAATTGCGACATCACTGCTACAAGGTGACAGGCCCAGCTGATACCCAGCAGCAGTGGTTCACAAACGGACAATCTAGCCTACTTGCTATCATGGATGCTGTTGGCGCTGCCCCGCACCCTTCTGACCAGGGATGCGCACCGCTTCCGCATCACAGTATAACAAGTTACGTTTAGTATGTAAAGCAAAGTATTAGTTAAAGGAAATTACCACAATAAGTGTGTTACATACTCTCTCACGGCGTCAGAAATCGTCATCCGCTTCCCATTTCCTTACTTACAGATATTATCGTAAATAGTCAAGAGAAACGCGATGATAAACTTGTTGATGTAGTTGTAGGAGGCAGTTTAATTAAACTACGTAGTGGATTGAATCAGTGAAACGCAGAGCTAAGAGGCTCATTGGCAACGTAAAACTAAGCGTTCCCAAACGTCTTTTATAATGCGCACAGCAAAGGAGTGGAACTCTCTGCCTGCGTCTGTGTTTCCAAAAGCTTACAACCCTAATCTCTTCAAAGTTAGAGTGAACAGGCTCCTTCTGGGTAAGCTCGCTCCATCGTAGACTTTGTCTCTGTCATCTCTGACATAGACTAGAGTCAAGAGCAAACCCATAACAACTAAAAATAAAAAAAAAACTGTGGATGCCAAGCTTCACAGCTTGGCTCATCGCCGCAAGTTTGCCTGCTTGTCGATCTTCTACAGAATGTATGGAAGTGGAACTCTCCTGTTTCCGAACGCATTCAACCGTAATTTCTTCAAAGTTAGAGTGAACAGTCTTCTTCTGGGTAAGCCCACTCCATCGTTTATTTTGTCGCTGTTACCTCTGACCTACACTAGAGTCAAGAGAAATCCCGAAAAAAATAAAAATAATAATAATAAAGAATAAAATAAATAAAAGATGCTCAAAAATGAGTTTGTTAACTTCTGAAGGACCTTTGTTTTGTTTACTAACTGGGGAAACAATAGTAAACGAAAATAATCCTCCAGATGCATACAAGTAACTTTTAAACCGCGCGAGTCGGCATGGCCCCAATAGGGCCTTACAGTTTTGGACGGTTGGGGCGATTTGGCCCCAATCGGTCCTTACGGATCCTGGCAGGCATGAAAAGTGGTAAATAATACGTTGTTTGTATAACTGACTTCTTTATTATTGAAAGGCTCGCGTTTTGCACAACCTCACCAGGTGAAAAGCGATGTGGGTAGTTGACGATAGAGATTTGCCTAGAAGTAACTCATTCACTCTTGACTTAATGACCCCAAGGTTGTGGCTAAAAAACAAATAGTTCTAGTAGGTATCAAGAGGTCAGTATTTTTTTTATTGATGGGAAATCTTCAAGTGACTTAGCTAGAAAGGAGTGGTAGTGTTTGTATACTCACCCACGGTACAGGAAAAAATCATATTGTGGGGCAAACTTATTTAAAAAGTAAATATATTTACTACCTGTAACAGAATAATATGCCACACAGATCGATCTTCAAGGTTAAGCAACGCTTCCCAAGGTTGGTCTGTGTATGGGTGACCATCTTAACATACCGAGTTTCCTCCGTGCTTCGGAAAGCACGTTAAGCTGTTGGTCCCGGCTGTCATTTGTAGAACTTTGGCAGTCGTTACGGATTGTCAGAAGCCAGTAAATCTGACTCCAGTCTTGCCATTTTATGAGTTGTGGAGGTCTGATAGGCAGCCGCTTCACGTAAAATACTGGTATTCAGCTGAATCCGGTTTGACTGGAAGCCGACCCCAATATAGTTGGGAAAAGGCTAGGCAGATGATGAACAGAATAAATGCAATATCTCTTAAGGCGTCATGAACTCGCGAAACAAAAAAATCGACTTCCCATACATTTATATGCACATAACTCGATAAAATGTACTGAACAGCTGATATTTTTCGCGATTTCGGGATTGGTCCCATAGTGAAAGCTGTTCATAATTATGAGTACAATGTACCCTTGAGGCGTATTACGTTTATTCTGGTTACATGTTGTTTACAGGGTTATTTGTAAAACACCAACGACCTCAGGCAGTGAAAGTACACAAGATTATAAACAACTTTTACTTTCATACCAACCCTGAAAACTCTCTCTCTCTCTCTCAATAAATAAAAATCAGCTGTTTCATACAAAATGCAATATTTAGCCAATGAAAATGTATGGAACAGCTGATATTTTTTTCGAGTCTAGTCATGTGTACTTTCTATTACAAATGTGAAGCGTTGGCCAGCACTAAGCAGATACACCCAGGAGCTTCGCGTCACGGAGATGAAGATGCTGAGGTGGATGATCAGCGAAACGCGATCCGATCGCATACGCAACTCTTTCATCCGAGGTAGTCTTGGTGTTCGTGACGTGGGGGAAAAACTGTAAGAGTGTCGTCTGCGATGGTATAGCCACATCATGCGCCGCCCTATGGAGTACGTTGGTCGGAGATGCATGAATATGGCTGCGCTTGGGGCTAGCTCCCGTGGTCGTTCTCACAAGCGCTGGCTGAAAGTCGTCAAGTCCGACATGAGAGCCAATGGCCTAACTGAGAAAGATATTCAAGATCGGGCAAAGTGGAGGAAGCTCAGTCGGAAGGCGGACCCTGACAAAGGCCGGGTTTAACGCCAGGTGGAAGAAGACTTGCTACTACAAATAAACTTGTATATGTACCTCAGTAACTGAGCTGCTGATTTCTTGTTGAGTGGTTGTCAGAGTTGTTGTTGTGTTTAGCTGCACTCTAGTACGATGGAGCCCAACCGCAACTTAAATTCGATTATAATGACGTTTCCTATACCTACTTTCTCTGGATTTACCAAGTCTGCCACAAATCAATGCTTGTTAAACGCACTACGAAAATGGCTCACCCCATTCTCGTAGCATTACTTCTCAGGTATTTCCAAACAGAGGATCTATAAAAATTCTCCACGCGTGCTCAAAAGTTTTTCCTCCACAAATACCGATGCGTACAGTCATATTAGCCAATTGCGGTCGTGCCTTAGCTGATAAGTGACGTAAGGAGGGCAAGGCGAAAGTACATACCAAGTTGCGCTAGTTAGGTACCTGTTAGGACGATGATAGTGAACTGATTAGTGGCTCCGTGAGTCATGGGACTGGTGTTTAGTAAGTAATAGAGATTTTGAAGAGTGTTTTAAGTAAAAAAAAAACATTCGGGGCAGTCTTTGGGGATGCGGAATGGTGTCAACCGGTGCCGTATAGTGCCGTAAAAGAATAATACCATTCCATCACTTCTCGTGGGTGTCGTAAGAGGAGACTATGGGACTCGACTCACCAGAGAATGGGCAGCAGCGTTCTCTGTAAAATGCAACACCGCCAACCCGCCTGCCGAGCGTGGTGATTATGGCATTCCCCGCCCATCTTGGGGGAGTTCTATGTCCAGCAGTGGACGTTTTTCGGCTTTTATGAAGATGATAAACGTGAAAACTAAGTAATTTGTGAATTGTATCGAGCTCATGCAAAGCGTTCGGTGACGATGACGCGAGTTCTATGATTTTTGTTCACCCAAAAAGTGCTCAACGCGTCTAAAGAATTTTTCACTTCAAAAACATTCTTACTAAGTATGGGATTTTTAAATCGAACATGGTTGTAATGAATATTCTTACTGCAGTGTTAAATCTGGAAATGTCATAGGCGATCGTGAGAGGTTTCCGGCGACTGAGACCGCAATTAACTGTCGCGGTCCCAGTTGCCGCATCCATTTCTTCACTTTATAAACTACGACAATGCCTGCAAAGATTAAGAATAAGCTTCAATACCAGCATTCCATTGTACCAACAGCAATTGGAGACAGCGAGATCAACCGTTATGTACCATTGGCAACACTCGATTCGTTTCAATTGAACCGAACTCGACTTGCGCTGTCGCACTCGACCGCTTACTAAACGAAGCATCGCGCTGAACGCAGCATCAATTGCAAATGGCCGGGGAGAATCGAAAACCGCGAAAGCCCGGAGGGAATTGATTTTTTTCTACTCTCTAATTTTTAATAAAGTTTTGTGTAACGGTGGTTTATGGTTGTCCAGTGAGAACTTGCTTCTATTTCATAGCAGCTGTGTCTCTTTGTTAGTTTATATTTCTGACGAGGTTTTTCCCGCTCACACACGAACTGATGTATTTTTTTCAGGATAATAGTAGGTAGTCTATAACACTTTAAGATTGAGAATCATCAAATGCCTCCAGCCGCTCTGGGCGGAGCGGAAGGGAGTGCCAGACTCTTACTGAAACCCCATCCGTGATCCTCCTAATGCCCTTTACGTTTCAGGGCCGCGGTGACTCTTTCAAACCAATTCTGCAGTTTAAAGCAATATGGCGAAGCTTCTAATTTTCTTATCAATTATAATAGGATCATTGTTTCCAGTGGAATAATTGCGAAACGTGTTTCGACAAAGGCTCTGTCTTCTTCTGATCGTGTGGGCAGTAAGGTCTATCGACCCCTCAAAGGCACTTTGGTTCCCAGTTATTCCCCCATTTTCTAGTCCCGCTATGCTCGACTCGTAAAATACCAACTAAAGTTTTTCACTATGCATGACATTCTTCGATTCTACGTAAACAATGGAAGGTACAGTTGCAAAGAAAAGTGTTTGAAATCAAGTTTAGATTTTTTTTAGTGCTGTTCGTTAATTGGATTGTTTTATATCATACTGGCAAGCGTTTTTTGCGAATGTTTACATAAATAAAATAAAGCTAGGGTTTCTGCCTATAGATATGTTAAATTTGCCTTTCCTAGATTCAGCTAAGTTAGTTAAAAAGCCAAAGCTTGACCTGTTTTTATACATTTGATCATCATCATTATCAAACAGCCGAAAGACGTCCGCTGATGGAGATAGACCTCCCCCAAAGGCCCCGGGTTCGCTATAATCGCCACGCTTGGCAGGCGGGTTGGCGATCGCAGTGTATGGTGTTGCGTTTTACAGTTAACGCTTTCGCATTCTTAAGACACCCACGGGAAGTGATAGGATGGTATTATTCTTTTACGGCACCATACGGCACCGGCCGACACCATACGGCTGATATATTTATGATAATTACGAAGCGGTAACATTTAAAGAAAGAAAAGAAAAAAGAAAGAAAGAAAGACGTTTATTTCCTACAAAGCGACGCACAAAACACAAAATATACATATAACAGCATTCTTTAACTTACCTATTTAATGGTTAAATAATACATTACACTAACAGTTTTCTTCGTCACTGCCCGCGAATGTGATTTTGTGAATAACGAAACTTTTTAGTAGGTATTTTACAAGATGACCATAGAGGGACTAGAACATAGGGGGACTAACCGGCAATTCCTATTAAATTAAATTAAATTAAACTTTATTTAAGACGTAGTCCATCAATTTAGTTAGTATTGGTGTTAGTAACAATGGGGCTTACTTAAGTAGGTTAGTATTCATTTATTTAAGTAAACCTATGACTGTCCTCTTAACATACCCCCGAACCCAGGGCCAGGCCCAGGGTCCCCTGAACCCTGAAAGGGACAGTCCGGTCTGGCAGCTGTCATTTTCAGGATACTGTTGTCACTACCATGCAAGCGCTTTAGTAAGGAGGCCGCTTTCTTTCGCATGATGGCATGAAAACCATCTGTGCGAGCCTCCGCGAACATTCCTGAAGCAGTACAACGCCATGGCAGTCCCAACAGCATTCTATAAGTATTATTAAATTGAACTCACAGGACGTTGTAGGCTCGGCGCGTGTATGATACCCACAGGCCACCCGTGTAAAACAATTGACAGAACGCCTTAGAAAGAGTTACTTTGACGTCTGTGGTACAACGAGCGAACCTGCGGGCAAGCAAATTACTCCTCACCGACAACGCCCTGCGCTTCCTCTCTACGTCCAACGTCCTTTGCTTTGGATTAATGATTTCCGAATTGTATAACGACTAATGTGTTGACAAATCACATTCGTTTTGTTTGACACATTGCGTGCATTATACAATCCACTATTAAAAAAAAAAAGCAATAAAAAAAAAATTAACATTAAACAATTTTATTGTCTCTGTCTTTCCCACTATTCTGAACTGTCATTCATTTTAAAGTTATTTTGTCGCGCACGGGTGGCTTTATTAATCTCTTTTGTGATGCTCGAACGATATTAATAGGATTCGGTATCTTAGTTTGGTTTTTAGAACTAACGAAAAAGTAATTTTAAGATTTTATTAACATAGTTTTTATGGTTTAAAGCGGATTAACCCAATTTGTTTAGTTTCCGAAGCATAAGAAAGTAGTGAAGATTTTTAATGTTTGTACTCGCGCAAAAACAAAGTGTTTCTTCAATCTAGAAACTGTATATTTATCTTAGATTTTAAGTAGTTGAAAAACTAAAGGAGTAAAAAAATCGGCCAAGTGCGAGTCGGACTCTCACACGAAGTGTTTAGTTAGCTTCTTAGGTACTTTTTTATTTAAATTTCAACTGTATGTATTTTACCTATTATACGGTTCTTGAGATACAGCCCGCTGACAGACAGACGGACGGATGCACGAAGGAGGCTTAGTAATAGTGTTCCGTTGGTTACCCTTCGTACGGAACCCTAAAAAGTAATAAGGTTAAAATAATTGTTTAGACAAACTGACTGAATCTTTTGAAAATCTTCTGAAAAATAAACTTTATTTTCAATTTTTATTTTCTTAGATGGCACTCAACATTTAAAGAACTTACCCACTCAGATAAAACTCAAAGATATAAACATGCCTTTCATTTCGTAACAGTATAATCCACCTCAGAGCAATTACACCTTTTTGTTTGCAACTAAGTAATAAAAAACTCCCTTAAAACTATATAATTTATCAAACGGATTAAAATAGAGCAACCTTGCAAACAACCGCCTGAAAAAACAACCTTCAAGGAACAAAAAATATACCTACAGTACACTGTCGAGCCATAAAATAGGCAAGTCTCGCTATAGTTTGTTCAGCGATTACACTGGAGTGCAAACAAAGTTATCGCGAAATGACTGATATTAACATTTCCTTGTTGTCTTTTGAACTGAAGAAAGAATAAATATTTCAATAGCTTTTACAGTTTTCTTTGTGAGATTTGAGTAAACGGTGTTGTTGTTACGCCCTGAGTCAGAATGTGTTTTTGTTTTTTTAACCGACTTCAAAAAAAGGAGGAGGAGTTTTTTTATGTTTGTTACCTCATAACTCCATCATTTATGAACCGATTTGAAAAATAAAAAACTTTTATACAAAAAATACAACCGACTTCCAAAAACAAAACCCAAAAAGAAAAAAACTTTCATTTCGGAAGTCGGTGTCCAAAAACGAAAAAATAACCAAAAACACCGACACTGACTTCCAAAATTAAAGTTTTTTTTCTTTCATCCGAAGTTATTTTGTACCTTGTAGTGTTTTGTTTTTGGAAGTCGGTTGTATTTTTTGTAAAAATGTTTTTTATTTTTTATTTCATCCTAGCGTATAATATTTTACTACTTTCTCACAACTTGCTTTCACCTCTGAGTTTTAAAGGCATAAATTTTAACCAATGACAGAATCGACTTTGTCTCTGTCATTTCTGACCTAGACTAGAGTCAAGAGCAAACCTATCTTAAATAGGTAGGTACTTAAAACAATATTTTTTTTATAATCTGGTCTGGAATTCGAGAGATGTTAGAAATTTTAGCAGACTACCAAATAATTTCACCACATTTTTATAATAGTTGAAAGTTCATTAATAATTATAACATTTATTTGACGATAGTTCATCAAGTACAGGTTGGTCTGTGGATGGGTGACCATCTTAACATACCGAGTTTCCTCCGTGCCTCGGAAAGCACGTTAAGCCGTTGGTCCCGGCTGTCCTTTGTAGATCTTTGGCAGTCGTTACGGATAGTCAGAAGCCAGTAATTCTGACTCCAGTCTTGCCATGAAGTACCGTGTTACCCAGTTAATGGGTTGTGGAGGTCTGGTAGGCAGCAACTCCTCGCAAAATACTGGTATTCAGCTAAATCCGGCTTGACTAGAAGCCGACTCCAATATAGTTGGGAAAAGGCTAGGCAGATGATGATGAGTTCATCAAGTACACGCACACTATACATAGGATTTCGTTCATTCGAGGAAGTTTCCGTAATATAGCCGCAATTATTTAATGGTCTAATGTAGTTTAGGATTAGATCATCACTACATAGTATAAAACAAAGTCGCTTCCGCTGTCTGTCTGTCCCTGTGTATGCTTAGATCTTTAAAACTACGAAACGGATTTTGATGCGGGTTTTTTTAATAGAGTGGTTCTCGAGGAAGGTTTTAGTATATAATTTGCACTCGTGCAAAGCCGGGGCGGGTCGCTAGTCCTAATATTTAAAATTCTTCCGTTACTGAATGAGTGAGTGAGTGACTGAATGACAGACAACATCATCTGCCTAGCCTTTTGCCAACTACATTGGGGTCGGATTCCAGTCAAGCCAGATTTAGCTAAATACCAGTATTTTACGAGGAGTGGCTGCCTACCAGACCTCCACAACCCATTAACTGGGTAACATTCATATTCATATTCTTCATGGCAAGACTGGAATCAGATTTACTGGCTTCTGACTATCCGTAACGACTGCCAAAGATCTACAAATGACAGCCGGGACCAACGGCTTAACGTGCTTTTTTGCACGGAGGAAACTCGGTATGTTAAGATGGTCACCCATCCACAGACCAACCTTGGCAAACGTTGCTTAACCTTGAAGATCGACCCGTGCGGCTGTTATTATCTAGCCACTGAATGACCTAGACAACGCACAGCCGAAACTACTGATCGTAAAAATCTGAAATTTGGCATATAGTTTTCTTGGGGATTATAGGGGAGCACTAAGAGAGGATTCCCGAAATTCTAATGGGAAGTCACTGGCAAAAACTAGTCTAAAATAATTTGCTTTGTTACAGTAACTTCAAATATGTTCAAAACCCGGAAACTTAAATCCACTTCATCCAAAAATTACCTCGCCAACAAAATACAACGTGATCTCGTTAAAATACGAACTAATTTACATATTTTTCCACTAAATCATGTCTCGAAGACAAATCTGCAAGCGAATCCGGCGGAATAACTTAACTTAATTGTAACAAAAGACTGTGCCAACAGTGACAAGAAAGAATTGGCATATTTATCAATTTAATTTATTTCAGCCATATTTTATGGATTTTGTCTGATGACGTAAACTGTGGAACGAAACAGCCGGTCTATTCTATAGTCATCTCACCGTGTTCACTAAGATGGAGTGAACAACAAGTGAGCTGTCATTCCTTCTTGTTTGTTTATTTTGACAGTTCACTTGGTGATCACTTCACCCACGCCTTCACTTCGACATGTTTACAGAATCGACCGGCTGTAATGATGATCGTAGACAATGTACTAGACAATGTAGTCTTTGTTTAAAAATCATCATTTTTGTTAGTAACTAGCTTCTGCCTGCGGTTTCGCCCGCGTGATTCCTAGGGAACACACTCCGGGATAAAAGTAGCCTATGTGTTATTTATTCCAGACTACAATCTACCTCTGTACCAAATTTCATAAAGATCCTTTCAGGCGTTCTGACGAGACAGAGTAACAAACTTCCATCCATCGTCACAGACTTTCGCATTTATAATATTAGTAATAGTAGGATTTATTTGGGTGGGTCTTATTTTATTACTAAGATATAAATAAATAACATCTACTACGAGTAAGTTTGCCCGTGACGTCGTACGCGCATTATTCTTCCCGTTCCCGAAGGAATTTCGAGAAATCTTCTCTCAGTGCTCGCCTACACTCTCAAAGGAATCTACATGCCAAATTTCAGCTTACCACGACCAGCAGTTTCGGCTGTCAATCATTCAATCAGTCGGTAACGGAATAATTTTAATTAAGATTGATTTGACTGACCTGTTGGTCTAGTGGTTAGTGACCCTGACTGCTATGCCAGAGGTTGTGGGTTCGATTCCCACCCAGGACAAATGTTTGTGTGATGAGCATGATCATTTGTTCTGTGTCTGGGTGTAGTTTATCTATAATATGTATGTATTTAGAAATATATAAGTATGTTTATCAGTTGTCTAGTACCCATAACACAAGCTCTGCTTAGCTTGGGACTAGATGGCGTTGTGTGATAGTTGGGTGGAATATTATTATTATTATTATTATTATTATTGATTAATGTCAATGTTTGTTACTCAATCACGCCGGAACCGCTGAACGGACTACGTTAAACTTCTGTAAAGTGGTTGACTGTAGTCTGGAATAGCATATAGGCTACTTTTTTCCCGGCAGTACGTTCCTTTGGGATACTTTAAGACCTCGACGCGGGTGAAACCAGTGGCAGAGGCTAGTACTTCTAGGCTAGTACATAAAGCTGAAGAGTTTGTTTGTTTGTGAGTTTGTTTGTTTACTTGAACGCGCTAATCTCAGGAACTTCTTTAAGTGTTAGATAGCCCATTTATCGAGGAAGGCTATAGGCTATATATCATCACGCTAAGACCAATAGGAGTGGAGCAGTAATGAAAATTGTGACGCAGACGAAGTTGCGCCGGTCAACTAGTATTTTATATATTTCGTCTGATGACGTAAACGATGGAACGAAACAGAAATGATGATAATAGACTATAAGACAATCAGTCTTTGTTTGAAAATTCGTCATTTTATATTAGTCATTTATTTGTGTGCATCTTAAGTTTATGGAAAGACAAAGTAAATAGACATTGAGTTCTAGTCTAGATAGATTAGGTTCCCCGAATTTTGTATGACTGTGTACGGTATTAGTAAGTACACTTGACTTGTGCCTTTTCATTTTGATCTAGCAACCATTTATGATAACAGTGAATCATTTCGACATAAAGTAAAACCATCTTTTATATTAGAAATTTCCAGTAGACCTTAAAAGCTCATTCAGCAAAATTTGCGATAAAGAAAACGGATCGCCATTTGAAAATCCCATTTTGAGAAGGAACTTACAAGCGTTCTGCCCTTGGCTTTGCCTGCGAAAAAGAGTTTACTCCAAGATAACGTACCTACTCGTAGTAAAAGGTATTCTACGTCCTATGGATAAGTAACTCAACTGATGGAAAGGGATGATGATGTGGACAATAATGGAGGATGCTTTCCAAGAAGTAAATATATCGCTATCACGAAACAGACTCTGACAGGGAATTACCCCCTTATTTTTGGGCCTTAGCTGTACGCAAAATGAAAGGATTCCCAAAACGTTTTGTGCGTATTCATGGGTCGTTTATGTATGAGATTTACCAATACACAATCATACAGACTTTCACATATTTACATAGTATAAAATAAAATCACTTTTTTCGTCTTTACACTTATTTATATATTTTAAACTACGAACTGGATTTTATTGCGGTTTTCATCTATAGATAGTGATTCAAGAAGAAGGTTTGTACGTGTCCCAAAATACTTACGAGAACGGGATAAATGGGATATATGCGCGCAAAAGCTAGTTTATAATATAGACGGAGAATATATTCTTAGATTTTATAATTAAAATGGTTTACTTCTTCCCCTCAGGTCGGACGGGGAACGTGTGCGCCGTTGACATGGACTGCCCCGACAACGCGTTCTGCCGACTGGGCAGCTACTGCGTCTGCAAGGATGGCTTCGTGTACGCTGCTGTCAACAGCACGCACAAGGGATGTCTGAAAGGTACAGTTCTTTTGATACCGACGTAAGTCCACGTTAGACGTAACTAGTAACCGGGTTGTTTTAGGTTGGATGGTAAGTAGTTCCAGGTTCTATGAAAAGTCATCATCTGCCTAGCCTTTTCCCAACTACATTAGGGTCGGTTTCCAGTTAAACCGGATTCAGCTGAATACCAGCGTTTTACGAAAAGCGGCTGCCTACCAGACCTACACAACCCATTAACGCACGCAAACGCACGGAAGAAACACGTTATGTTAAGATGGTCACCCATCCACAGACCAACCTTGACAAGCGTTGCTTAACCTTCAAGATCGACCCGTGCGGCTGTTATTATTTAGCCACGAGCTCCTCTCCAGGTTCTATGGAAAGTACAGGTGCATTTCATTGAGACTAGAATCCGACCACTACATAATTGGAAAAGGCTAGGCCAATGATAACGATGATTTTAAGCGAGAGTAGAAGCTGTATCATAATAGACTTCTATGCATGTTAGGATGAGATGAGATGATGGATTGATGGTTGTACCGGACGGGCGTGATCGACTGGAACGGGGTTGTGATGGGGTAGGTCTATCCTTTTTCTTCTCCTCCGAAGTGAACTGTGACCGACCGACGGCGTCCAGCCGCGCTGACGTCCTGTACCGGAAACTGAGGTTCTCCGCACCTGACGTACAACGTTCTTCTATCTTGCCAAGTACTTGCTGTCTTCGGGGTAGATTGGGGTGCAGGGTGAATGCTTACCAGGGTTAAATAATAGGCAGGAATTTGACAACACTGCAGCTAATGGTTTAAGGGCAAATTCGCGAGTACTGTGATTCTATTTATAGATTCTATATTTCTTCTGCCGGCGACTACGAATTTGCTATTTTTTACCATTTACTAAGGTACGAGGTTACCTTACCGTAACGAGGCCCAAAAAACACTAACTGCTTCAGTTTATTTTAACTGCGAATTTTTACTTAGGTTCTAGAACATTTTCGGCTATATCTAGGTCTATTCTAGGTCTGGATAGGGGTTGATGCACCTCTATTCAAATCCCCCGAAATTCCCCGTCGAACGGGGTGGAAACCAACCCTTCAACCCTGCCCACTAGTGGGCTTGTTGCATTTAACTATCGAAAATGTTACAAGTTTTGAACTTGTTTACTATTTAGGGTTGATTTCCCGGAAAACTGTGCCTCATGGGCCATGAAACTATCTATATTCGGGTAGGTGCATCATCCCTCTATCCAGCTACACAACTTACCAAGCCACCCCTCCAAGGGTGGAGGTACTATAGGTCAGGAACCCGGGAGAGGATAAAAATCTGTGTTTACCTTTTAATCTATTTTGCGGCTTTATGCCTTGCCTGACCATGAAGATGTGTACATATCTGGATAGGGCTGAGTGCCAGGTTTCCAGTGCCTATGGTTTAAGACCTAAATTCCTAGATGCCCTAAAAACATAGCACTGAAGGTGCGTGTACATGGTGGTTTTCTTCAACCACCCTACTATGTTCGAATGTGAAATGACTATTTTTCATGTACCTGCGATTTGGTTGATTTCTATCAGCCAATCAGAACACGCCCTCTGGGTGCTATCGGGAATGTGTAGCCCTACCTATTGGTCATAATTTTCTTTGAAAATAAGTTTTCCCCAGAACATCTTTTACGTGTTTGGGGAAAACGACAAACATACGATTTCATATCGATTACATAGCTTACAAACTATCACTATGCAAGTACATAAGCTTCTGAGTTCAGTACATAGGCCTACGACTATAGGTACATAGGTACCATCTATGCGAGTTACACAATGTTAAATGCGTCTCCGCGAACATTTCTATGACTATTTGACTATATAAGCTCCTAACTTTAAAATATATAAGCTTACGACTATAGGTACATAAGGCTGTTTATGCGAGTTATACAAAACAAAATGCTCCGTCGCGAACAATGGTGATAGGAATAAAGAATCCGAAACTTGCTTTTTTGCCAAGGAAGACTGTTTTTTTTTATAAGAGCAGTGTAACCTTGTGTCAAAAATAATTTTGTGTAGTAACTGATACTTAGATCATCACTGTGGTTTCAAGTTATGAGCTTGGAAACTATGTAAACTGAGATTCTTGTTGCAAAAATAGACCTTCTTAACACTTTCAAAATAAAATAGTGTATAGTTTGCGAGTGCTATTTGTCAAGTACAAAAGATGCTAAGTACTGTAATTATTACTTACAACATTTTTAGTAGCTCCACTGAAGATAATTTCAGTCGTCTAATTTCAGTCAATTGTAGTCATTTTTCAGTTTTCGAAATGAGAACTTGCCAGGGCAAGAAAATAAAACATTGTTCTGATCTCAACATCGGATTCTTACCAATGCACAATACATTGCAATAAACACACATTTATTTCAGTATAGTACCAAAAGGATACAATAATCTTTCTCGAACATTCCTTCGGTCACGGTTCCTGCACTATCATCATCATCATCATTACAGCAGAAAGACGTCCACTGCTGGACATAGGTCTCCCCCAGAGGGGGGGGGGTTCCGACTGTTTTTGTAATTTGGCACAAAGGAGTGGAACTCTCTGCCTGCATCGGTGTTTCCAAACGCCTACAACCCTAATCTCTTCAAAGTTGGAGTGAACAGGCTCCTTCTGGGTAAGCTTGCTCCATCGTAGACTTTGTCTCTGTCATCTCTGACATAGACTAGAGTCAAGAGCAAACCCATCATTATTTAAAAAAAAAGAGCCATTGAAGGGTTCATTCATTACGATTTAAAGCCCCAACAGCTGTTTAGCTGAAAGGTCCGTAGTCCAGCTAGTCTATTCTGTAAGTAACCATTTCGATATCGAGCTTCACCTGAGTGAGATAGCTCACAAAGTGAACTTTATTGCACACAACATAAAGGTCTTATCTTTATACTCACCTCGGATTCCGCTGTCGAGACTCGAAAATGTTGTTACAGAATAGGGGTACTGTTCAGCATTGGGATTTACACATGTCAAAGTGAAGGCTTCGGTGAAGTGATCACGAAGTGGGCTGTCAATCCATGTAATCAAGATGGAACTATGTGAACCCTTCACCAAAGTTTTCCCTTCGACATGCTTACAGAATCGCTCTGCTGTTCAGACACTGTTGAGTGTTTGGCATTTCCATTTGAGTTAACGCCATAACTTCCATACATGTTTCTCATTCATGTCCATGATTCCCGTGATATGAAAATGTTCTTCTTAATGTTATATTTATTCCATTACTTAAATTTCAGAGGCCCGCATCGGCGAGGAATGCGTGCAACACATCCAGTGCCACTCGACCACCGGCATCCACTCCCAATGCGCCAACGGAGTATGCGCCTGCGCACCTACCGCGCACTTCGAGGATGATCGCTGTTATGAAACTGCCGGTTAGTATCTGATGTTATTGGATTCTATCTCTATTTGGATACAAAACTTTATAGTAGTAGAAAATCTGCCTTTTACAGCTTAGAAATTAAATAAGAAGACTCTTCATTCCCTAACACGATGAGGTAAACTAGGCCTGTCATCTGACCCCTAAATTTGGTCTGGCAGCGGGAGCCGGTGGCTGTGGCAAAACAGTGGTCATTATCCCAACAGATTAGTTTCGCTCGGTAGCTACTTGAGATAGTTTGTAAACCAATAGATCGTTCCAAATAAAGCCTTGCCTCGATAGACCAAGTTATTTTAGAAGCACTAACGTGTTACTTTTTCTACAAATTGCTTTTTTCTGGTAACTCGATAAGAATCTCATATATGTATGTAATTTATATTAGTCTATGCATAATATAGGGCTTTGAGCGTGGCCGGCTCTCATTCTAAATGCTTACTGAGAGTTTAGGTTAACGCGGTTTTTTATTATTATTATTTTATTTTTTTTAATTATTTATCTGACTATGTGGGATAATCGATTTTTTTTTTTAAGTATCATAGAGTGTGTCAGTATCATAGAGTGTGCTAACTAACAAGTGATAAATAATATTTAATTATTTCCTTTATTCGATAAATTACCTACAAATTACATTTTTAAATATTTGAAAAAGAAATATTATAAAAACATTTAAAAATATAATAATATTTAATTATTATTATCTTTTCTTGTTTTAAATATTGATTACGTTGCATACTTATTGTATAAATTCAGGTTCTTAAAACGTATCAGACAGATGTGTCGCTGGGGAGTTTGTTGGCCACTTCTTCTCCACAGCTAAAACACTAGGAAGTGGTGGCGGGAGGGGGGACTGTCTTTTGTAAAACTTGACGTTCAGAAAGTGCTGGCAATCAGCCTAATTTGAATAAGCGACTTTTGATATGATTTGATTTGCCTGTAGACCATGACAATCAGACTGTCATAAATGGTTAGATTCATCGTGATCGTTCTAAAAACATTTCAATACATTTTTATATTCGATTCTATTTCCTAATTGACCTTTGATAGGTGTTATTCTTGGAAATAACGACGTACGGTGCAGTACCGGCGCTACGATGAAATGATGACTTATTTCCTTTTGCGTCTGCCACAGTGATATACGAATATTGTGTGAAATGTCGCATACCAGCGCGATATAGAGAGCTTACAACGTTTTTATCAATTCACATTGATGCATTCAATCTCTTGAAAGGATCTTTCTTAGGAAATTTCATAAAAACCTGCCTATGTTGTTAAAAATCAAAATGAACTGACAGGGTACCTACTATTATAACATCCTGATAACGGTGTGGGAGGGAGACGGTGTTATACAAGACGCATAACACTATCCCTAACTTAAAATTTAAATTATTTCAAAATCACCCAAAGATGGTGTTATTCGCGGATGACACATCATTGATATTTAAAATAGAGCGACGGTCACAAAATCTTGACGTCGTCAATACTCTAATCTTCAGGTCCAAAATTGGTTTACGGCAAACAACTTGGTACTAAATGAAAAAAAAAACCAAATGTATTAGATTTACTTTACTAAATGTTAGAAGTAGCGAATGTGACATCATATTGAATGAAGAAAAACTGGAGTTTATTAATCACACGGTTTTCCTGGGAATCACTTTAGACGAGAAATTACAATGGGGACCTCATATAACATCTATAGCGGGGCGTTTAAGCTCAGCCGCTTATGCTGTCAGGAAGATAAGACAGCTAACAAACGTAAAAACCGCACGTTTGGTCTATTTTAGCTACTTCCACAGCATTATGTCGTACGGTATTTTGCTGTGGGGTCGGGCTGCTGACATTGAATCCATATTTATTTTACAAAAGAGAGCTGTCAGAGACCTTTATAATCTGCGTCGTCGCGATTCTCTAAGGGAATATTTAAAAAGATTAATATTATGACAGTCCCTTGCCAATTCATATATGAAAATATTATGAATGTACGGAAAAATCGTCATCTTTTTAGTAAAGTTAGTGATAGACATAATATTAATACTAGAAATAAAGATAAATTAGATCAACCATTTTATAGATTAGCTAAAGTACACACATCTTTCATGGGGTACTGTGTTAAATGTTACAATAAAATACCTTGTGACATATTAGAACTAAATGAAAGAAAATTTAAAACCTACATTAAAAGTACACTTTGTAAACAAGCATATTACAAATTAGAAGATTACATTCAGGATAAGAATGCTTGGAAACATGCTGGTCCTGCTCCATAGGACAATCAATGGTGGAGACAAGATCAAACTGGTTAGTTTATGTATTTACTTTTGTACCTACTGTTTCATTTTTGGGTTTTTATTTTTCTTTTCACTCACACTCTGCTAATTAATGGTTCCAATATTTGTAAATTTGTGAATACCATGTACTTACGTAGAAATGTGAGTACCATGTACTTATTTAAAAAAAATAATAAGTCTACCTCTGCATACTCTAGGTTCATGATCCTCACATATATTAACAGAAGTTTTGTATACCACAGCACATGTAAAACATTGATTTGAAAAGAGTAACTATGGAGTTTCTTGTCCGTTCTTCCCCATAAGAATCTACCCTTCCGAATGGACAGTAGAGTCACTGTTATTTTAAATGTAATGATAACGTTCAAAAGTGCCGTTTAATGGCCTAATTGAAATAAACGTTTTTGACTTTGACTTTGACTAACAATCTGTCGAATCTCATTATCATCTTTATCGCTAAAGCATTAGGTTCAAGGTTGATTGGGGAAATTTGACAGTTTAGAGTAGTTTGAATTACTGGCTGATTCTACTTTAGTGGCTTTTTTTAGACCCACTCATTGTTGTACTGCTATCTATGTAATTCATTTAAAAGATAAACATATTTATAAATATCAAATTTAATTAGTTCCACACTAGCCCAGTAGGTACCGGTGGCGCATCGCCGTCCGTCTTGTGGTCCGATAATGGAACGGGCTTGGCGGAATTAAATCATGTAATTCCGTCGCACACTCACCAAAATGCTTTCGATAGAAAACCGACAGGCTAGCAACTCGGTGTCGATGCTCAAGACTTTGGACCTTCGACTCGACGAGCCTATAATTAACGATGATCCTCTTGCCTCGTTTTTAAAATTGCATAGGTACCGAATCAGACGAAGAACCAGATCGAGTTACTTCTTGTTTTCATTTAATTTAATACTTAAAGCGAACTGTTTTGTTTCCAGTTATCGGCGAGCGCTGCGTGGTGGATCAGAACTGCTACCTAGGAGACCAGGGTCCGGAGCGCCAAGCTTACTGCGTCAGGGGGTACTGCACCTGCCAGCTGCAGTTCAGTCCTAGGGATAATGGCACCAGGTTGGTAGAACTGCTGTTAAAATGGCTATCTTTGGATATATCACAGATCTAGTGTTTTATTTATGTATGGGATAAATCTACATGACATATTAATGGATAATGTCAGGGTTTCAAATCCTTAAGAGGAAAATCTATCTTACAATCGTGGAGCAAAACCCAAATTTAATCCTATTCGCAAGTTGCAAGTAAATTGATCAATGGTCGTTTTCCTATACCTAAGGAAAATGAAAATGGTTACAGTGTACTTATTGACAAGTGTCATCTGCCTAGCCTTTTCCCAACTATATTGGGGTCGGCTTCCATTCAAGCCGGATTAAGCTGAATACCAGTATTTTACGTGGAGCGGCTGCCTACCAAACCTCCACAACCCATTAACTCGCTAACATGTTACTTCATGGCGAGACTGGAGTCAGATTAACTGGCTTCTGACTATCCGTAACTAATGCCAAAGATCTACAAATGACAGCCGGGACCAACGGCTTAATGTACTTTCCGAAGCACAGAGGAAACTCGCTATGTAAAGATGGTCACCCATCCACAGACCAACCTTGGCAAGCGTTGCTTAACCTTGAAGAGCGACCCGTGCGGCTGTTATTATCTAGCCACAAGCTCCTCTCACTTATTAGCAAGTGTATAGAAAAAGAAAGAATAGCATTTAGTACATAATACATGAAACGCACGGTACATAGACATGACAAACAAACAAAAAATGTTTTGGTAAATACTGTGAGCCTGAGAGCTGCGCTATATAGGTCCATTTCAGCGATATGTCAGACTGATGCTATCTAACGCTAGTTTTCTTATGAACCTTTCAATCCTAATATATAAAATTCTTCCGTTACTGACTGATCGAGTGACTGACAGACAATGCGCAGCCGAAACTACTGGTAGTAGAAAGCTGAAATTTGGCATGTAGGTTCCTTAAACTCCCCAGTGCTGGGCACGCCATAATCGCGGCGATAAGTCCCCTCTTTGAGGAGTGGCTAGAGCGGCGCCACGGCGTTCTTACCTTCCGCTTGACGCAGGTACTCACCGGACACGGTTGTTTTGGGAGGTACCTGTTTCGGATTCGGCGGGAGGATACGCCCGGGTGTCAACACTGCGAAGATCGCCCAGAGGACACGGTGGAGCTTACGGTGGAGGTCTGCCCTGTTTGGGCGGAGCACCGCCGTGTCCTCGTCGAGGCGATCGGCGGTGGCGATCTCTCACGTCCGGCTCTGGTTCAGGCCATGGTCCGGAGCGAGGAGACATGGGAAGCGGTCACCTCCTTCTGCGAAGCAGTAATGCTAGCAAAGGAAGAAGCCGAACGTGTGAGAGAGAGGGAAACCTCACGCCCCAGCCGCCGCAACAGAAGAAGACGCCCCGGGCGTCGCGAGTCGCAGGGCGATTCTCGGCCACCGTAGGCGCGGGCTTTGGGTGGCTCACCGTCTGATCAGAACCAGGCCCGGGTCGACGGCGCGCTGTGTTCCACGTGCGCCTCAAAGAGCTGTCAGCACAAAAGACGGGGCCCGCTAGCTGGGTGAGCGGACTTCGTTCGAAAGAGGCACCGTACCAAAGGGCACTGGGAGGAACACGGATGGATTTTAGTCAGTAAGAGTCTTACACTCCCTTCTGCTTCACCTAAAGCAGGAGGAGTCATTTGATGATTTCCCATCCTTAAAAAAAAAAAAAAGGTTCCTTAAACTCCGTAGGGGAGCACTAAGATAGTATTTCTCGAAATTCCTACGGAACCGGGAAAAAACGTCGCAGGCAAAATCTAGTGAACAGAACCCATATTCGCAGTTTTAAATTAGATATTTTTTACGATGGTATCACAAGAAACATTCAATACAAACAATATGAGGGCCATAGGAGGTATTGATAGGAAAATGAGATCAGTTTTAGCTTTTTTTTATGCTATCATTCTAGATATCAATCCTCTTTTTCATTCTAGATGTGTCCGCGACGCTACATTAGGCGAGGAGTGTGAAGATCAACTGCAATGCGCAGGCGCAGGTCTGGAGTGTAGGGGCACGTGTCGCTGCAGGGAGAACTGGGTGGCGCATAACGGTACCAACTCCTGTGTGGAATGTGAGTAGCGTTGTTTTATTTTTCTAAGTAAAGGAAATTTTAGGCGGGTCACCGCTGGGCAATAGTCTCCATAAAGCTGGTGCCTGATGGTGGATGGTGCTGCCAGAGTCGGCCTAGGAAGAGGTGACGAGGCGACATAGCTCGCTTACTGCTAGGGTTGGTTCGTGGTAGCTCCGGTCAAATATGTCTGGTAGGAGTTGGGCCTTTCAATGCAATTCAGTTCTTTATTATCACGAGTAACAATGAGACTCACATATAGTCATCATCTGCCTAGCCTATTCCCAACTATATTGGGGTCGGCTTCCAGTCAAACTGCATTCAGCTAAATACCAGTATTTCACGCGGAGCGGCTGCCTACCAGACCTCCACAACCCAGTAACTGGGCAACACGGTACTACATGGCAAGACTGGAGTCATATTAACTGGCTTCTGACTATCCGTAACGACTGCCAAAGCTCTTCAAATGACAGCCGGGACCAACGGCTTAATGTACTTTCCGAAGCACAGAGGAAACTCGCTATGTAAAGATGGTCACCCATCCACAGACCAACCTTGGCAAGCGTTGCTTAACCTTGAAGATCGACCCGTATGGCTGTTATTATCTAACCACGAGCTCCTCAATGAGACTCACATAGTGCTAACACTAAATACACTTACAACTACATATGTTAGCGAATTAATTACATAACACATACAACAAAATAATCATTGCTTCAGAATCCCAGCTTAGATAATGGAGCAACGATTAACAACACAACAGTGCCTGTCAGCAATCATGTCCAGGATGCTGTAGGAACTGGCTCGCACCCTGCGCAAGGACGCTCATCTTTTACACATAAAAGCAATCAACGCGCATTTCCACAAACATCCCTGATGCGCTACAGACGCGAGGCAGCCCCATCATCACCCTGAAAGCATTATTATACTGAACGCGAACGATTGTAGCGATCAGTGGTGAGACAGTTGTAGCCATATTAAACAAATGAAAATTCTTAGTTGTAGTAGAGGTGGGTTTCAATAAGATCAAACGATTTCGGCTTTTTTGCCATTTTTTAGGGAAATATACCAACGAAAGAATTTTATATATCGGTGTATGTTTGCTCTGCAAAAAAATGGAAGGGTATTTATTCGCTCTATTGGTCACAATGATTATACTCATGCGCTTTTTCTATCATCATCTGAGTCTATCATCATCATCATCATCTGCCTAGCCTTTTCCCAACTATATTGGGGTCGGCTTCCAGTCAAACCAGATTCAGCTGAATACCATTGTTTTAAGGAAATAGAGTAACGAAAGAATTTTATTTATCTGTGTACGTTTGCTCTGCAAAAAAATGGAGGGGTATTTATTCGCTCCATTGGTCACAATGATTAGAAGTACAAATGCGCTTTTTAGAGAGTCTATGTCATCATATAATACGGGCCATAATACACGTTCAAGATATTGGTTTAATCAAAAATAGAATGAAGAAATACAAGATTTCGTATTTCTATTAGATCAAACAATTTGAACTGGCCTGTTTGATCAAACTACTTGAACGTGTATGGCCACATAAGAGGGCTGGCCATTCCATCAGTCAAAGAACCAGCATTGTCATTCAACTTTGCAATGTTGTCAGTATTTTGGTCAGTTTTTCCATTGATAGCGGTGTTGAGAATGGGAAAAGAATTATATGGGCATCAGCCATATAATTCTTGCGTACTAATCTTTCCAAGTAGACTATTAACCTGTAATTACCCGGTCGCAATTAGCCGTCGCGACGCCACAACAATAGATTAGTTATATTGTAAAAAAATCGGCGGCTGCCATGTTTTTTGGTCGATCGGGGGCCATAAGATATTAAACACTACGTTTTAAACAAAATAAGTTTGAACTGTGTGATTTGATATGGCATGTGGGATGGCATTAAGCGTCCATTTCCATTGACGCCCAAATGGCACACACGTGTGACAGGTTAAACTAACCCTGAAGTTCCTAACAAAGTTCAACAGCGTTCACTATGCTAATTGACACGCCCTTGTTTTCCTGCTATGCTAACTGTGCCCTTAATTTCTAGGGCCAAATTAATTGATGGTTAGATGCAATTTACACCAAGTTTACCCGTTTAGACTTAAAGTTGGTTAGCATTTTATTAAGGCCAAGGCTTAGTTAATTCGATTTTGGAGGTAATTTTCGTGAAAGGGAAATTAATTGCCTAGATCTAAGTACAGTTTGATATTAGGTCGGGGTTATAGAACGTGTTAATAAGGGCTTCTATTAAGATGCTTAACTTTATTCGAAGAACAAATGACTTAGCTTGCTGACCTACCTATTTATTCTAATGAGGCCGCAGTCCACTTAAAAATTACCTACTTTATAAGGTCTATAAAGCACCTTTTGCCAAGAGTGCAGTGACTCAGTTCAGAACATGAGCCACTTTAAAGTGCCATCGATGCTGCAATTTACATAGCCGTGGGTTACAACAATCAAAGCGACTCGAATAGAAGATGAAGCCTGTAGCCTGTTTGTTTGTACCGAATAGGCTCCGAAACTATTGGGGCAATTTTCACCATTTCTTCACCAATTGAGAGCTAAATTATCAGGAAGTAACATAGGCTATAATTAATTTAAAAAAATTAGAGTTCCTTAAGAAAATTACACCGCTGTCGAACTCACGGGTGAAGTGTTAATATTTAATCATTATAATTTCAAGAGCATAATTATTGATAATCTGGAGTTACTAATAAACTTTGTCCTCTTTACAGCCGTAAAAGAACTAAACGAATCCTGTGAATACGACGTCCAGTGCGACGGCTTAGCTGGTCTACCAGACGCGAGGTCACCGGGCGCCGCGCTATGCCTGGGAGGAGCCTGTGCCTGTGCCTATAGCGCGCGCCCTGCTGGTACTCCGGCCAGGTGCTGGCATAGGAGGAGGCCTGGACAGGAGTGTCGGAGGGACGAGGTATGTGCTGTATCAGTCAATCATTTGAGCGGCGATTGCAGCGCTCGGTCTTCTGCTTTCTGCATCCAGTCCATCGCAGCCACCTCTCCAAAGTTGTAAGTGGAACTTGCCAGAAGCTTTGTATACCTCCCCTGGAGTATTCTGATAACTGGTGTGTGAGGTATGTGTCTTGAATACGTTGAGACGATGGTCTGGCCGGGTTACCAGACGCGAGGTCACCGCGCGCGACGCTGCACTATGCCTGGGAGGAGCCAGCTGTCACCCCTGTCAGATGCCGTCACAGGATAGACCGGGACAGTAGTATAGGAGAAACGAGGTATGCATGTCTTGTAAATCGAGCCTATCGCAGTTTATGGTCCACTAAGTAATGGCAACAAACCACTGACGACAAAGAAGGAAAACTCTCCATCCAGTCTTTTTAAGGTTGACCTTCTTGGTCTGATCCCATTTTAGAAGTCGTCAGAAAGGTGAAATGGACTATAGGACGATGAAATACAGGGCTTGGACTTGTTGGCTCCATGGGAAAATTGATTCGTGCCTCTTAATGGGACATCGCTACATTATAAATTTTTAGGGATACGATGACGCAATAGCAAATAAAATTCTATTTGTTCACTTTATTAAAATATATACAAAATTTCACATTTTTTTTACATCTAACACGTTATAAAACGTAACACATTAATTCAATTTCTGTAAATGGCACCAGGCCTATCATAACAACTTCAAAACAGTCTTATTTCTTTATTCTTAAAATTAATTCAACTTAAAACTATTCCCATAAACAATTATTTTCTTTGAAGCCTGAAGTTAAAACCGGTTTCTGTCTATTTCAGGAATGTGTTTCAGAAGAAAACGAGCCAGGTTACTGTCTGTCAGGTCGCTGCACATGCAAGAACTGTGCCCCAGACGCCAGAGACTTTGGCGGAGCAGCCACAGTCTCCCGCCCTTCATTAATCGTGTCGGCCATCTTGTCAATAGCCGCCATTTTGAGATACCAGCTGTAAGAGAAAATGTGTACAGATTGTTAATAATATTATTGTTTTTATGTAGAATTGTCTAAGGAAAAATGATATTAATCGAAGGCAGAATAGTTGGAAATTGGATCGACCAGTGCTTCAATCGTTTGTTGTTGGATAAAGATCTGTAAATGTTGCCTGGAAAAAATACCGTGAAATGAAAAAAATATTTCGAAAGATCAAAATACATAATAAGTTATTCGTTAATAACTACTGAGTGCACCCTCAAGTCAAGCTAAGTGGGAGTGAAGAGTTACAACAA
Source organism: Lacanobia oleracea (assembly GCA_950371165.1). Classification (NCBI taxonomy): domain Eukaryota; kingdom Metazoa; phylum Arthropoda; class Insecta; order Lepidoptera; family Noctuidae; genus Lacanobia; species Lacanobia oleracea. The sequence continues at coordinate 4,173,301 of OX493389.1, forward strand.
TTTAATTTTCTGTAAGAAAAAATAATAATATCGCACAATATTTTAGTTTTAGGCTGTTACATTGTTCGTAGTCTATTTCAAAGTTTATTTAAGTTGTAAATAATATTGTTGTTGTTAAAACTCTGTAAATTCTAAGTGTAGATTAATTATTCCACATAAAACAGTATTTTGCGAGTGCAATTTTATATATTTGTTTTGAATAATAAATGGGTAGTGTTTATGCCAAAGAAGTGTACACAAATATTTAATGTATTGTGTAAATAAATATTATTTATTTTAAAACTGAGTTATTTTAATTTCTCCGTCTTGTTTGGTAGCAGAGGTGGTCCAGTGGTAATGGCCACGTCAACTATATTGGGGTCGGCTTCCAGTCAAACCGGATTTAGCTGAATACCAGTATTTTACGCGGAACGGCTGCCTACCAGACCTCCACAACCCATTAACTGGGTAACACGGTACCTACTTCATAGCAAGACGAGTCAGATTAACTGGCTTCTGACTATCCGTAACGACTGCCAAAGATCTACAAATGACAGCTGGGACCAACGGCTTAACGTGCTTTCCGAGGCACGGAGGAAACTCGTTAAGATGGTCACCCATCCACAGATCAACCTTGGCAACCGTTGCTTAACCTTGAAGATCGATCCGTGCGGCCGTTATTATCTAGCCACGAGATCCTTAATATGGTAATGGCCACGCGCGTGCGTGGTGTGTTAGTACATTTTTACCAAGCCCTGGCTTGGTAAAAATATACTAAATTTACCAAGCCAGATGACGTCACGTGTCCAATAGTTTTTGAAAATCTATCAGACGGACTAATTAGATTTTTTTAGTAAAATACCCCATTATAATAGAGAATTTACAGACATAACCCTTTTTAACATTTCTCTTAATAGCCTTAAACTAAAACTTAAAAGTAGATAATATCACCTAATTAAAACTTAATTTGTTACCTTGCTTACTCTGTTTCATTGAACTTATGTTCAGGGGGGCTAAAATAATCACTATAAGAGAATCATATTAGAATCAAGGGGGCTAAAAAGACCACTTTAGGAGAACCATTTTAGAAGCAGAATATTAATCACACAACAATCTGACAAATTTAATTTTCACCTGTATCGCTAACGCATTAGGTTCAAGGTTGATTGAAAAAAATTGTCAGTGACGGGTAGCGTGATTTGCTTTCTGATTCTGCTAAAATGGCCTTTTTAGACTCCGTGATACAAAAATTAATACTTATGTATTTCTTACGTAGACCCCCTGATTCCCTGATACAAAAATTTATATGTATTTCTTACGTAGACCCCCTGAATCCCTGATACAAAAATTAATATGTATTTCTTACGTAGACCCCCTGAATCCCTGATACAAAAATTAATATGTATTTCTTACGTAGACCCCCTGAATCCCTGATACAAAAATTAATTTGTATTTCTTACGTAGACCCCCTGAATCCCTGATACAAAAATTAATATGTATTTCTTACGTAGACCCCCTGAATCCCTGATACAAAAATTAATATGTATTTCTTACGTAGACCCCCTGAATCCCTGATACAAAAATTAATATGTATTTCTTACGTAGACCCCCTGAATCCCTGATACAAAAATTAATATTATGTATTTCTTACGTAGATCCTGAATCCCTGATACAAAAATTAATATGTATTTCTTACGTAGACCCCCTGAATCGCTGATACAAAAATTAATATGTATTTCTTACGTAGACCCCCTGAATCCCTGATACAAAAATTAATATGTATTTCTTACGTAGACCCCCTGAATCCCTGATACAAAAATTAATATGTATTTCTTACGCGTCTTTCCTTGTCAGGAGTTTATTTGACTTATTTTTACCATTATATCACACTGTCGGCACCAATTCTCAAAAGAATTATATTTTTTGTATATGACTGTTTGATGCCAAAAAAAAAAAGGAATCAGCTTATATTTTTTTCGAGTTTTCAGGGATTTCAGCCAACAGAGTAGCCGTAGGTATGTCCAAGCAGCGATAACTTTACATGGTGTAGAGGAAAGGAGTACTCGTATTTTAATAAAAACCGAACTTCTGCCCAGATAGAACAACTCTCTTCAAAGAAGTAAATTGTAGATTCCCAAAAAATCTATACGTACCTCTCACACTAATTTTGATCAGACATAACGGAATAAGATAGAGAATAAGTTATTTTTAAATATGGCTTACAATTTCCTATAACATTCTGTACAGGCTGATACTCGTATTCTTGTTAACCCCTCACCTCAGCGGTTCCTAACAGGAGTTAAAGGCACATCAGGTCGGACTGAGCTCGTGAGCGAAGCTTGCAGCGCGCGGCGGACGCTGGGCGACGCCGCTGCGTACACTAGAGGATTCAGCGCCGAGTTGGTGAACCCTAGCCATGTGCACCACTCCCAGATAGAGTCCCAAACGCAATTGCAGACGGAATCTGGAAAATAATAAATAATAATATACTGTAAAACATCTGAAGGCACCAACACTTTACCACCTAAAGACTACTCCGATGTTTTTCTTCACTATATATACATTCAGTCAAAAAAGTATCGGGAATGGATGATTTGTTTATGGTTCAAAATTCAAATTTTTGTTTTTTTTTGTAGTTGTTAGATTGGCACAACTGTTTTCCATTTTGGCGCGGAGTTTGAGTTGCATCTGTTATTTATATTAAATACAGTGCTGGTTTTAGTAATATCATATATAGTGTACGTGTATTGCGAATTTCATAATGGACAAAAATTTCGAACAAAGAGTTTGTCTTAAATTTTGCATCGCCAATGGAATTTCGTGTTCGGAGTCACTGAAAATGTTACAGAAGGCTTACGGTGAATCGACTTTATCAAAAACTCGTGCTCATGAGTGGTTCAAAGCGTTCAAAAGCGGTCGAGATGTGATGGAAGATTTGCCTCGCTCTGGTAGGCCGTCAACGTCTGCAACTGAAGTTAACATCGCAAAAGTGAAGGAAATAGTGACTGAAAATCCCCATTCAACTCTGAGAGAGATAGCCGCCGAACTTTCTGTATCTCACGAGTCGATCCGTACCATTTTAACTAATCATTTGGATATGAAACATGTTGCTGCTCGGTTAGTCCCAAAAGATCTGAATTTTCTCCAAAAACTCAATCGCATTAAAGTCGCTGAGGACATGCTAGAACGAGTCAGTTCGGACCCAACATTCATGAAACGCATTGTTACTGGTGACGAGACGTGGGTTTACGAGTTTGACATGCAAACTAGTCAACAAGCTTCGGAGTGGCGCCTTCCAACTGAACCGTTTTCAATCGATAGAAGACATAAAGGAGAATTCGCGGCGAGAACTCAACTCAATTCCGGAAGCAGCGTTTAAAAAATGTTTTGATGAATGGATTATTCGTTGGCGCAAGTGTATCGTTTCTAAAGGAGCATACTTTGAAGGTGATAAAATAAATTTGGATGAATAACAGACATTTTGTGTATTATTGATCTTTTCCCGGTACTTTCTTGACAGAGTAGTATTTATGGTGTTAGCTGTGGTAATGAAATAATCAACCCAAGGTTTTTTTTGAAGCAGATAAAGCGATGCAAGGACTTTATCTTCAAGATTTAAACTTCCTGCGGGACAAGCCTAGCCTTGTGCAGGAATTCTTTGAAAATTAAATGCTAAATTTGTAAAGAAACTAAACACAATTTGTAATCTTTATTTTATTTTTAGTTTTATTCTATTCTAAGATACAGGATGGTAATCCGACCAACTTGGTTTTTATCAAGCTTGTTGCCAGTTTATTAAGACAGGTCGTAATACTATTTTTGTAGGTTAAAGTTAAATCTTGGGTAAAATCCACTCGGCCTGCAAAATGCTCTCTTTGATTTTCAAACAATGGGTACAAATGGTTCACTTACCAACTGGCAGCACAACAAAGAATGGAGTCCAGCAGACCAGGAACAGCGACATCAGCCGGATGATGGTGCGGGTGGCGCGTTGTTGCCGAGAGATTATGGAGCAACTGGAATAAAAACATTCATCAGCATCATGGCAAACCCCCCTAAGATGGGTGGGGTTTGCCATTATCGCCACGCTTGGCAAGCGGGTTGGCGATCGCATTGTGTGGTGGTGTATTAAGTTGGCATAAAAATATGTGATAGAAACACAACACACACAGACAAGTTCTATCGTGTATGGTGTTTGTGTTGTTAGCTTGATGCCCTTGAGTCAATTGAGAAACGAGCCAAGAGGATCATCGGCAATGATAGGCTCGTCACGACGAAGCTCCAAAGTCTTGAACATCGACGACGAGTTGCTAGCCTGTAGTTGGAATTGCATAATTTGCGCCAAGCCCGTTCCATCATCGGACCACAAGACGAAAGGCGATGCGCCACCGGTACATGGTTAACATCCCACCCAACACAACAAACGTTTTGGGAACACATTCATAGTGCGTACAGCAGAGTGGAATTCCCTGCCGGAGTCTGTGTTTCCTGATAGCTACAACCTGGGAGTCTTTAAGTCAAGAGTAAATAGGTTACTTTTAGGCAAGCGTGCTCCATCTTCGACCACATCATCGATCATCATCATCGATGGTACGCGTGCCTTTGAATAGTAAAAAAAGACGGACAAAAACAGTCAAAAAGTATCAATCAGTCAATTTGCCAAGACTTTTTCAATATCTCAGCTGCATTTGGTTCGACTGCATTAAGGAAGGAATTATTTTACATCGAACAGCTAAATTACATCACTCATGATAAATTATAATTCTGAAACACAAGTTCCCGTGACCTAAAAGTATGATAAAACATTATTTGTTGCCAAAGTGGTTCAACCACACAGTCCATTGCCGGAAAAGCGTGAATAGGTCTGCTCGAAGAAAATGAAAATGAAAGTGATCGTGATTGCAATTTTGGGCAGAATAATCCTATATACGGTTCAGAGGAATATTACATACTGACTACAGAGGATTCCTTGATAATGTAGAGGTTACAAGCGCTACTGGTGAGCAAGGTGTTCTGGGTTCAATGTATTTATTACATGTGACTTAAAAAACATAACTGGTGAAATGTTCTTTATTTCTGTATAAAATACTTACGGGGCTCCAGGGTGCTTAGCAGGCGATGAGGGACAGCTTACAGGTTTAGATCCTTCAGGTAGATTCAGGTGACAGCCCTTAGGTGAGTGCACCCTGGAATTCACAAAATTGGAAGCATGCAGGTTGATGAATAAGAAAACACTCAGAACAGAATACAGGCTGTTAAAGAAAGGTGTGGTCATATTTAATTACTACATCTGCTCATGCTGCTCACTTTTCTTTAAGAAAATCATACCTAGTCAAGTCCCAAAAAAATTGTACCTACCTCCCATTTTTTTTTTATCGAGTGATGATAAGCTCGTGTAGAAAATTTATTTTTTTTGTTGGGAAAAAACTTAAAATAGTGTGGCAGAAATAATTTTTGGAAAGTTGGCTACTCGTAAAAATGGGTAAAATAACTTACACAACATTTGTTTGATGTTCCTGTGAACAAATGTTGTCTGAAGCGGCACATCTCTTTAATGCTGGTTTGGGAACATGGTCCTGAAATCCAAAAAAAAGAGGGCACATAAGTAGGTACATAATAAATACATACACAATAAGATTACACAATACTTACTTGAAAAGGGGTCACGACATTAACAACGAAACCAACACGACTAATTCTAACTAGTGTTGTTAAAGGTATTCCACACACCACTTCAACTCTTCACACACACTCCTACACAATACACCCACTCACACCACACCACACACTCTCATATGCTTAGATGGTGCTAGTTTGATTCTGTTCTGTTCCATTCTGTTTGTTTCTGATGCATATAATAGTTAATAAATTGTAAATCCGTAATTGGCTGTAAGATCGGTTTATTTATCTTAAGTAAAAAATTTTAAAGAGCTGTGGATTTCGTGAATAAATAAATAAACATTGAAAAAAAAATCGACCACCCCCATACATTAATGTGTGCAAATCGACGAATGTACTAAACAGCTGATTTCTGACAGCCGATTTCGGGGTTGTTCCCAGTAACCGAAATAAGTAAGTGAAAAAATTAATAACTTACCGCTTGTCCAGTATCCGGAGGTAAGCCCCCCCGATGAGATCGAATCTGCAGTGGCACAGACAAGGCGCACAGAATGCGAGCGTATAACGTGACCATCACGATAGCGGGGAGGTAGAACGATAGGGTTGCGCAGTAGAACACGTAGCTGGAAACAAAGATAAAATGGGTAAAACTCATCACCTAAGCTTGAAGAAAAGACTCTGCTGCACGGCCTGCGCGTAGACTTCAAGCCGCCATGCCACATTCAGAAGCTGTGCTACTTGCATTAAAATAATTCATTACATGTCCAGTACATATGTAAACTATCTCTTTAATAAAATAACTCTGAAACTGGTCCCCTGACCACAGGGCTCATATCTGAAAATTTTCCCTTATCTATATTCTCGGAGGCTCTCAGCACACCGCACTTACACAGCAACAAACTTTTCACCTTGGGTGTGATTGCTCGAAAACCCCGTCAGCTCCCCTTCTATAAAGGCAGCAAGCGTAACTGCTGAGTTGAGTCCTCGAATTAATTGGAATTAGTTCCAGATTTGGGTAAGTGGTGGTTGGGTCTCCATTTGGAAGGAGTGTTTGGATATTGTCACTAGCAGACTATTCAAGCTCAAACATTAGCCCGACCACTTATGGATATACCATACCATAATTGTATTTAGATAATTTAGAGATGTTTGTGATACCAACTAGTTAAAGACCTAATTATACATATTATGTGTTAAAGATGTTAATAATTGTTATCGACAATGACGTTTATTATTGTATTGTTTTATGCTGTAACGATTTTATATATAGCACGTTAAGCCGTTGGTCCCGGCTGTCATTTGTAGAGTCCGACTGGTAGTCTTTGGCAGTCGTTACGGATTGTCAGAAGCCAGTAAAATCTGACATCAGTCTTGCCAAGGACTGCTGCTATTACCCAGTTAATGGGTTGTGGAGGTCTGGCAGGCAGCCGCTCCTCGTAAAATACTAGTATTCAGCTGAATCCGGTTTGACTGAAAGCCGACCCCAATATAGTTGGGGGAAAAGGCTAGGCAGATGATGATAACAAAGATAACATATTGATAAACCAATAATAGCACAAGTTTAAACCTTAGTGGTTTTTGGTTTACTCTTTTGTTTAATTGATAAATAAAAAAATAAAAAAAACTAGGGGAAAAAGCAGCTCACCCAGGATTTGTATTATCAGGACATCCCTTCTCCTCATGACCCAGGGCTTTCGGAGACGGTATGAAAATAGTCGGCACCGCCACAGCCAGAGATACAGGCCAGACAAGCCCAGCGAAGAGCCTCGCTCGCTTAGCTCGCCTGGCTCGAGCGAAGGGAGCGGTGATGCCGCTCCAGCGCTCCCAGCCAAGGCAGCAGAGAGAGAGGATGGATGCTGTGCAGCACATGATATCTAGAGTCTTCCACAAGCGGCAGATTAGTGGATCTGGAAGTGTAAATTTGGAAGTCGTCACTTTCAATTTTTGTGTAGGTTCCGCTTGACGTTTTAAAATCGCTAACGCGGTGGTATCGTATTATGGTTTCATCTATTTGAAGATGTTCACTATCATCATCATCATTTCAGCCAAAAGACGTCCACTGCTGGAAATAGGCCTTCCAAAAAGGGGTGTTTGCCATAATCGCCACGCTTATTGGCAGGCAGGTTGGAGATCGCAGTGTATGGTGTTTAGTTTTACAGAGAACGCCGTCGCCTTAGTCGCCTCTTACGACACCCACGGGAATTGATGGGATAGTATTATTTTTTTATATCACACACACACGTCTCATGTATCACTCATAACCCCCCCAACCATCCAAGTCTCAGTGTTAAAAACATGTTACGCAATTATTCGAAAGAGTAACCACGGCACTGGAACGCAAAGGGTATTTGGAGGGTTTAAGTCAGTAAGAGTCTGACATTCCGTTCCGCTCCGCCCAGAGCAGGAGGAGTCATTTGACGACGTTTCGGACCCACCCAAATAAAATGGTTGAAAACTTTTAGGTTTCACTTTATTTGTTGCACTTGTCTCGTCTTCAACCCATATCCACCAAATGCAATGATTGTAAGTTTCCTCCAATACACGCCATTTTTACTCACCTCCTCTCATTTGTCCTAGCCTCCCTCTTCTCCCTTGCCTGCTTTTAGGATCTGTTATTATTGTATTAATAATTTTATAAAGCAAGACTACCAACTGTACTCACCCACTTGAAACACAAACAGCTCCCTTGCAGCCAACCCCACCAACAGATCAGCAGCGGCCAGACTCGCCAGCGGGTAATGCGCAGGCCGTTTTTGACCTCCTTAGTGCGACCAATTACAAATGCGGCCGCATTATAGTTATGTTAAAAGCTTGTACGTTCACTCTATTTGTTTCCCTTCTCTATTCTTCATCACGATTACACTCAGATTTACACTCAGCATTGGGCAAACACACCTGTATTCGCCCAATGCCGAGTCCTGGGTCTCTTGCGACCAAGCAAGCAATAGTGCTGTTCGCAACGAAATCATTGTGGCATTTGGACATCGTAGTGGTGGGGTAGGTCGTCGCTTGAAGCCGCATTGTTTGTGTCACTATAATTACGTAGTTCCCACTGCAGAATTACCAATGTATACCTACTCACCAACTTGAAACACAAACAGCTCCCTCGCTGCAGCCACAGGCAGAATAAACAACCCCACCAACAGGTCAGCAGCGGCCAGACTCGCCAGCGGGTAATGCGCCGGCGCAGTTTTCGACCGATGCAGCGCAAGCAACACGGCCGCGTTACCGATGATCGTGGCCATTGTGAGGGCGGCCATCGCAGCGGCTACGGCGCACCAGCTGGATGTTAACCCACCACGGGGCTGGAGAGAGCTCATCGTGTATCTAGAAATGAGGTTTAGTATGGCTGACTCTGCCGAGCTACTGCCGAACGTGTCCGAACCATGCTCGTGTTGGCCGAGCTGCTGCAATGTGCGAGTTACTGTCAGGCGAGCAGGCGAGTGAAAGTAAAAAACTGTTGAAGTAACTCGAATGCGAACTACTATCAAACTCGCACGTGGCAGTAACTCGTAAGATACATCCAAACGATGCGAGTCATGCACTGCAGCTACTCGGCAGGCTGACACAAAGCTGTATACTGTCAATTTTATTATATTCAATCTTGATTACAAAAAAAAAAAAAAATTGCCCATTTTCTCAGTAAAGTAACTATAAGTGTAGTAATGGACTATAAATAGACTACAAGGATTAAAATAATGAAGTTGGTTTCTGAGGCAGGTTCTGCAGAGAACGATAAAGCGGGGGATAAGATTCCTACCTGACCTTAGTAGATTATTTTCTGAGGACACGAGCATTTTGTGAAGACTGTGTGATACAGTGGTAGAGACCCCTTAGTCCCTACTGGGACTCACATAACAGCATTAAGCATTGTAGTGATGCGACATCTATACTATATACTTAATATATAAAGCTGAAGAGTTTGTTTGTTTGTTTACTTGAACGCGCTAATCTCAAGAACTACTGGTCCGATTTGAAAAACTGTTTCAGTATTGATAGCCCATTCACCGAGGGAGGCTATAGGCTATATGTCATCACGCTAAGACCAATAGGAGCGAAGCAGTAATGAAATTTGTGACGCAGACGAAGTTGCGCGGGTCAACTAGTTTTTAATTATGTTTAACATTGACTGTGTACAAAGACAAAACATAATGATATTCATATTTTTCACTTATTATTGAGTTCTCGAAATTTTGTTCCGAAACTTTAGGTACCTTTCTACAAACATTATCAAGATTTTAGGAATTGAATGTGGTAGGTCACAAACTGCCTTTTATCCATCCAATTTTAAACGGTGGCGATACTCAAAAGGTAGTAGATACGAACTACTTAAGTACAAAGATTGAAGTAAATATTTGTGTTTGTGATTACCGTTAGATAGTTCCTACCCTACCATAATTATCGAATTTCTTGATTTTTTAGCCGATCTCTTCCACACACACTATATGAGTCACTTGAAAAAAGTATCTACACAATTTTCAACCGGTACAATAAACATGAGGAACAATATAAAATGAAAACTCACTGTGAAATGCTCCGTAGTTATCTCAGAACGACAGTTCTCGTCATACTAAATACTAAAACAAATAGCTCTTGTGACTTCTAATAGAAAACACATCTCTGAATAGAAACTAAAGTCTCCAATATATTATCTTATTATTAAATAACACTGTGACTAAACGTGATTCTCTCAAAATTTTACTTTTCAACTGTAACAAATTAATGAGCTATTGTTCTATTTAATCGTGGAACAAAATGAGGGTATTCCGAAATAATATTGACAGCTACAGTAAAAATAGTTTGGCATGTTTCAAATGAGGGCTTGAATTTGGGTTGTCAGGAAAAATAAATTCACTAGTTGGCGCCACATAGGCGAGAGGTCCTCTTCATTGAAAAAGTGAAAACCTCATTGAAAAACGACATTAATTAACATGACGTCGACGTCAACTTAACAATAGTCAAAAAACAAGCGTTTTGGTTGATGTTTGGGGCTTAAGCCTCAGTGCTGCCACCTGGTGCTCGACATGTCAAATTTCACTGTTGGTTGGCTTTTGACGCGAGTTTATTTATTTTGTTTGTTTTGTTTTTTGCATAGCGTCCTCTATTCTCTCCCCGCGGGAATAAAATGGCGGGTATTTAAATAGTTGTGTTGATAAACAACACATTTTGTGTTTTAATTTTTTTAAACACGACTCTGGGTTTGGCTCAGAGTGGCCAAACAAGATGTAATAAAACGACCAAGTTTATTTTATTCCTTTATTGTCATTACTGGAGAACATTTATTAAAATTTCATTTTTTCCTTACAAATTAAATGCAATTATCTTCAATGAAAATAATTGTTTAAAATATATTTACAAGCTTACCAACTACTACTACGAAACTAAACTAATTTAATAGTTTAAATTACAAACATCTTAATTAAAAGGCACGCGAGTTGAAGATCATTCTCTTTTATTTTATTCGTAACAAAGTGCCTTCAAAGTGCATTAGAGATGTGCCAAGTTTTCACTAAAATATGCCCAGTTATTTCATTTTTACACACACACAAAAATATAAAAACACGGAGTTACGTTTATGAGTATAATTTTTGCACTTAATTATCTTTACAGTCTTCATTTGTCATTTCATTAGTTACGAAAATTTGCGTATTTTTTTTAGTTCCAAAAATTACGAATTTACTCTTTTGTACTTTAGCCAATTCCTATACGTATTAGGTTCATTTATTGCTTAAACATAAGCAGTTAGGAAGCACAATTCGCTTATCCATATATTTATTCTACAACTAGTAATACACATGTAACATTTCTGTGCGTTTCACTAACGTTTACACTTTTCAAATCTGCTCATTGGCACAATAAAGATGACACAAAAAATGAAATTAAAACTATTGTAAATCTACGAAGATCAGTTATTTCATTCGCATTTAAATATTACTTACATTAAAAAAAATGATAAAAATATTTACAATGATGCAGGCGTACAACATCGGAAGCTAAAAACGTTAAAATTACTTAATTATATAAAATATATTACAATATAATAAGAGTATGTATGGAATTGAGTAAAAATTGAGCATGAGTGATCCCGTGTCAACTATTATAAACATATAATAATAACAAATCAACTAATGTTGTCATTTTAAAGCGCGAAATGGAATGAATGAGATCTTATATCAATTGGAAATGTGCTCTATGCGAGAGGTGGCACAAAAATTGTAATTCATGGCAACATTGCAGGGAATGGTTCATATTGGTAGTTTTTTTTATCCAAAATCCTTGTAATACCAGTTAAAAAGGTATGTCTTTCTACACCTCTGCATTTAAAAGTAAAATTGGAAGCAATTATGGAATGATTCGATATACGGAAGATATGTAAACTATCAATTATAATATTCAAAACTGAGATTATTGCCAGATCAAAAAATAAAGTCTGCAAAACAAACCAAAAAAAATAAAAAAATAAAATAGTAAAATAAATGTGAGAAACGCGATGGCGGCAGCAATCTCAGTCAATATTACATTTAAATACTAAATTAACGCAATTTGTTTCTAAAGCCGATTTAAATAGTTTTTCTTAAAAACCCTTTTATCAACTTTATTTACTATTTTTCATTCCAAAATCTGTTTAAAAGCTATGCTTAATTTAAAACAAATAATAATATTAGCTATTAATTTTATCCCAGCTTTAGCAACAAATCGAAGCTATCTACACACTAAAAGCGATAAAATCCTAAGCTACAGAATCACACATAAATAATTTCCGTACAAATGTGTAGTCGACGCCAACCCGGCTACCATCTTGTGAGCGTGACGTCATCGACCGCACTTAACAAATCTCACGTGCATTTAAACCGAGGGTTCAAAACACAGCTTACAAACAAGTAAAAAATAAAAAAATCAACAACGTAACAAGTGTGTCATTTCATTTATCAAAATGTGATTATTATTCGGTGTATTTCTGATGCAGTTCAAAGAAATGTTTCACAATATTTCTTGAACGTTATAATTGTTCTACTTAATTAAATTGTTTTTATCATAATTCCTAATGGAACTACGGCCATTATTCATTTCATGAAATCCTCTATTATAGTATGGCAAGTTAATGTAATTAAATATGCTACAAAAAATACGCGTCATTTTTAAATAATATTGCTGTACTATTGTTGTACACAAAACGTAAGCATTGTAATCAATGTAAAAAAGTCTATATCAACATCAAATTGTTTGAAAAAATACACCGAAAAGGGAATGCTAAAAATCACGAGATTACCAAATGTTAGTGCATTATTCTACACTAGGTTAATAGCTATACACTCGAGTCATGGCTGTACAAGTCAGTCTATGTTCACGACACCGCCGCTCGACGGCGAACGGACGCCGAACGGACGCGCCAATGGGTGCCGAACGGACGCGCGAATAGGCTTGGGCGCCGAACAGACGTGACAGTGGCGCCAAACGGACGCGCCAACGGATGCCGAACGGACGCGCGAATGGGCTTGGGCGTCAAATGGACGTGGTAATAGGTGTCGAACGGGCGCGCCAATGGGCGCCGAACGGGTACACGCGTCGTTATGTACATGTCTTCATTCTTATGCTGCTGGACGTTCTTGTTATGTGGTGCTTTTGTAGTTGGATAGACGATTATTTGGCCTTTTAATGTATAAAAACCATTTTTTTGTAACGTTTTAAGTATTATTTGAAAAATTAAATCTTACTAAACTTAGTTTGTTTTAATGCTATCAAACGTAAAGATAGAATAGAAGATGGGGAGATAGGGGGGTGTTTTATTTGCCATTTTAGTAAGTATATTAGCACCAGTTCTAGGCAAAACTGTTATTGCAAATGCATTATATGTAATGGCTTAATATTCACCAAATCCATAAAAAAATTACCACTTTCAAAAACAAAGAACGTCGGAAATTCATCTAGTCCCAAATCTTAACTTATTCCTATATATAAATGGCTTCCGTCGCTCCCTTATTGGTCTGTTGAATTTCATTGGGGGACAGCGCGGCGCGATCCGACCAATCAGAGTGCGGCGATTGCGTGAGCGGCGTCTGCGGCGATGGCGTCGACCAATGATCTGGCGATTCTGGCGATGGCGTCGGGAATGTATCACCGATGCCCCAACCGCCGTATAGACCTGTAGAAATAAAGTTCTTGTTATACTCTCGCATACGGAAAAGACACAGTAATTGTTGCAAAATCAAGATAAACTAATTCTAGAACATAAAATCGCGCCTGTATTCCCCTGTATTTAAGGGTTAGGTTAGGTAGAGGAGTACTTTCTAGGGTTCCGTACCCGAAGGGTATAAACAAAGAACCTGTCAGTTGCCTGTCAGCGGGCTGCTGTATCTCATGAACCGTAATAGATTTCACAGAGCGTGTATTTCTGTTGCCGCTATAACAACAAATAATAAAAATTAAAAATAAAAGGTGTTGTAATAGGGAAGAGCCTGTTGCCATCATCACACTCCGGGCTGCTACTGGGACATTCTCACCCCAAAACACTATATCCAGCCTGGAAGCGAACCCAGGAACTGCTCCTAAGGGACTGACTACTGAACCAATGAGAAATTCTAAATTTCAGAACAATCGTACTTACTTGACATCATATTCGTGAGAGCGGGATGCTGCGCGCCCTGCACTTGTCCTAAAGCGGCGGCATGTGTCATCACCGCTTGTAGCTGTGCGTTGTGTTGTCCGTTGGCACCTGGAGAATCAATAAAATGGATGACATTAGTCGCACATCACGATGATAAAACACACAGCACACAGCTAAACATGTAACATCTCCAAGCTCAACTGTTGGAGCTGGCTGCATCCCCCAATCATCAGTACAAATGAATCGACAAGTTATGCTTTCCGCACAGAAAGCTGTTAAGGTGAATGCTCCAGGGTAGCCCGCGAAATTCAAATATTTTTATGTTTTTTGCAATTTGCCGGTCAGTGTGAAGCTGTATGTGGACCAAATACGATCCGCGACCGTAACGTGTATTTATCTAAAGAATTATAACCATTTTCATCATCAATATAGCCCTCTAAGTTCATGTAGCTCGACAGAATGATTATTTCAGAAATATTCATTCTGTCGAGCTACATGAACGGTCGGAACGCGTTACGGTCGCGGATCGTATTTGGTCCACATACAGCTTCACACTGACCGGCAAATTGCAAAAAACATAAAAATATTTGAATTTCGCGGGCTACCCTGGAGCATTCACCTTGTCTTCATATAGGGAGCGTGCAAAAACTAGGTGGCAGGACATAAATGTCACTGTCAAGTATATTTCAAGTATAAAATTCTAAATAGCTACGCTAGATGGCACAGTCTTCTTCGCGCACGTTCCCCTAAACTGAGCGTGCAGGAACCACAGGTGGCAGCACAGAAGCGTCAATGTCAAGTATTCTGACCCTTATAATTTCGGATATGCGACACTAGATGGCATAGTCAACGCCGTGCACGGTCCCTATTGAAGGCTACAGAAATCTGTTTGGTCTTGTGAAGGCTTCACAAGGCTATCCATTTACTTGTGAATGACCTAGGTTGATAAAGTATATCATCTTTCTGTCCTTGTTCCATGGTACTTGGAATCGGCGCAGTATCTTTTTTTTTCTTCCAAATGCCCCCCTCTTTACCATCACGCTACCACTGGCGTCTATCCTTTTCTCTCATATCATTCTTCACACAATCCATGCACCCTTCTATCTATTGAGGTTTGGTTACCGCACTTAGTCCTGATGTTGGACCATTGTGCGTATCCATGTACCCTTTTTTTTAATAGCCTGTGGTGTCCCACTGCTGGGCAAAGGCCTCCCCCATATCCTTCCAGCCACCTCGAACCAGCCTTCGAAGTGTGCGTCCAGATCATCTCACCACTGCTTTCTGGGCCGGCCTCTGGCACCCATTGCGTGGAGAGGTTAGCCCAGCGGTCACTATACATGCACGCTTATTTTACGGTGGAATTAAAAAGTATACTCACTCAGATGCGCAAGCGCCGAGTAGGCCGCGGCGTCGAGCTGGTGCTGGTGTGAGTGACGTAACGCCGCCATGTGAGCTGGCGACGTCGGCAGGGAGGGCCGGGACTTGCCCGGGGAAGGAGATCCTAGGAGAATAGTCTTTTGTTAAATATTAGATTTAAATGTAACGAAATAACATGTCGAAAAACTTTATATCATGAATTCATGAATGAAAAGTCGACGACGCGACCGATCGCATCGTGCTTCTATCTTCTCTGAGTCAGCATATTCTTCAATCAAAAACTTAAAAAAAAAAAATTCACTGCTAGTATGAATTACAACCCATATTGACTATATCATAAAACAAAGTCGCTTTGCTGTCTGTCTGTCCCTATAAATGCTTAGATCTTTAAAACTACGCAACGGATTTTGATGCGGGTTTTTTTAATAGATAGAATAATTCACGAGCAAGGGTATAGTATATAATTTGCATCCGTGCCGGGGTGGGTTGCTAGTATTACATATTACATATCTCATTTACAAATATTTTTTTACAAAAATGTACCTATTGCTAAATCAAGAGATTTTCTTTACCTACATATCGATATCATTTAATCTAAAAATCCAGTGATGTTTATAGCAAGTTTATCACCTTAAACTTAAACTTTAGCTTGAGTTATTTGTCGTAATATATCATAACATCACGCCTATATTTCCCAAAGGTTTTGACAGAGGTGCACCAATTATAAAGCACTCCCACATTTTACCAGAACTAATTATTCAGTCCCATGTAGCACAGGGCGAGTCTATCGTCATCAACTACTACTTAAATGCTACTATTTATTTTTTCTATCAAAGTTTTGGAAGGTACAGTCAACAAAGCTATTCGGTATGCAGGCAGCTAGCTTGCAACTACTTTTAAACATTGTTGTGAATGTGCTGAGTAGACAATTATTGTACACCACACTCGTAAATATGTCATAAGATTAAAAAGTTATAATGCACACATTAGAAATAAATATTAGCAGGTCCAGTTGCACGCAGCTTTGTTGACTGTACATTTAAAAACAAAATATAAAGTCATTTATTCAAATCAGGCTGCTCGCCAGCACTTATTGAAAGACAACGTAAACGCTGACTTTGCCAAACGCCCACCCGTCACCACTTCCCAGTGTTTTAGGAAGAGGTGACGGGCGATTGGACAGGATTTTTAATTTCTTAATAAAAATAAGGTTCTTACCTATATACGCATGCGGCGATGTGGTGTGATTGCTGTGCGTGGGGGAGTGGTTGGAGTAGGGCGGCGAGAGGGACGCTCCGTGCGCGCCGCCGCCGAACGACTGTTGCAGCGTCTGACCCGTCTGCGGGACGAAGCACTGCTTTTATTAGCTATTAGTTCTTGTTTACACACTTTACGCTACATATTTGGGAAGGTAAAAGATAGCAGAAAAAGATAAGGTAGCAGAAAGTACTGTTGCAAAAAACAAATAACGCAATAGTACCTAATTAATGCAAATTGTATCGAGTACTAGCGTACAAACACGCAAACATGGCAAAAATTGGATTAGGTCGTACGTAATTCTTACAATTATACTATCGTAACTCAAAATGAAGATCTCGACAGAACCATTGAAACACCAAAAACATATTAAAGCAAATCTTTGAGTTGATGACTACGATAACTCAAGGGTTGTAACACTAGACTTTTGTCCAACAAGAAGATAGTTTACACCCACCGCAGTTTAGGCTCGGGTCTACTTGTAATTCTGCGCCACACAGATCTGTTCAAGACTGTCTGTGTTCTCAGACTCTGGTGATCAAGATGATCAAGTGTACAAAAGAGTTCTAACTCTTTTGTACACTTTATCACCAGGAGGCGACCTATGGTCCTCTTCCTCGCGATCTGTCAGGGACATTTAAGACCTTTTTGTTAGGCCCAAATACTCGACATGGCTCAGGTTTTCTTTTTAGACCTGATGATCCTTTCCCTTGTCATTTGGGTGATATTTAATTAAGGGCCCTCTTAGGCCCAGATACTCTTTTAAACACATAAATATGTAGGTCAGTGTATTACCTTAACGCAGTCCTCATAGCTTGGCGGCTGTTTGTGCTGCACTAGCTGCTCGATGCCTACGAACTGCGCCATCGCGTTCGAGTACAGCGACGTTGCGTCGTACGGCGACGGCAAGTCCTATACAAAACACAAATATTTTAGTTACTGAGTAGAACCGTTGAAAAGGTAGCTTTATTACTTCTGCCACAAGAAAAACTTATAAGAGCAAAAAGTATCAAGATAAAAGCGAACTACTAATAAAATCCTGCATCGCGATGTATCACAGTTTTCCGTGCGATTTGAACATATACATACAACAGTCTGAGTATCAACTATCGGGTAGTTGCCTCCGGACTCAACAACCGTCCGGTCAGAGGATCCTCCGTTTTTAGAGGAGGTTTTGGGAGACCTTACTCCCTGTTCCGCTTACTTCTATAAATATATTTGTACGTAAATCTTGACGGATTTTTTTGCAAAGTCATCATCATCACCTGCCTAGCCTTTTCCCAACTATATTGGGGTCGGCTTCCAGTCAAACCGGATTCAGCTGAATACCAGTATTTTACGAGGAGCGGCTGCCTACCAGACCTCCACAACCCATTAACTGGGTAACACGGTACTTCATGGTAAGACTGGAGTCAGATTTACTGGCTTCTGACTATCCGTAACGACTGCCAAAGATCTACAAATGACAGCCGGGACCAACGGCTTAACGTGCTTTCCGAGGCACGGAGGAAACTCGGTATGTTAAAATGGTCACCCATCCACAGACCAACCTTGGCAAGCGTTGCTTAACCTTGAAGATCGACCCGTGCGGCTGTTATTATCTAGCCACGAGGTCCTCGAGCTTTTTTTGCAAAGTATGGCCATTGAATTCGTCTAGATACGACAGACCGTTTCGGTTGTTTTGTCGTGGAATATGTTTGTTTCAATTTATCTGATATGTTACTGACGGAAACATTTCGAAGTCAGGTTTCGTTTCCGTATTGAAGAGTGAGTAATCGGCTTTACGTTCCCCACAGAAATAAGCCTGTTATCATAATTACTTTGCAAGTTTTTATAATTTTTTTTTTTCGTGTGATAGTAGGTAGTTGCTTACCTGTAAATTTTGGAGCGGTGATTCAACCGGGCTCAAACTGGAACCCAAACTCTCCACGCTCTGCGGCACTTCTTGCGCCACTTTCTTATTGTTCTTTTTTACACTGGGCTTCCTGCAACAACAATAAATAGAGAACATTGAAAAATCAAAGAACATTTTAACTTACTAAACGCGAAAGGCGTATTTGTCATAAACACCACATTTAGTAGAATGTTTGTCGATCGTATCATGCTGGTATTTGCAGAAAATGAGAAATTGCTCATCATCATCATTTCAGCCGAAAGACGTCCACTACTGGACATAGGCCTCCCCCAAGATGGGGGGGGGGGTTTGCCATAATCGCCACGCTTGGCAGGCGGGTTGGCGATCGCAGTGTATGGTGTTGAGTTTTACAGAGAACGCTGCTGCCCATTCTCATCCCTTAGTCGCCTCTTACGAAACCCACGGGAAGTGATGGGATGGTATTATTATTTTACGGCACCGGCCGATACCATACGACATTGCTCATCATGCTCTTAAGTAACTATTTTCTCGCCAGTAACAACCTCTTTGCTAATTTCTTCTAAACTCGGAGCAATTGCAAAAATCTTTATATGTAATTTATTAATCACAAATCATTTTAAACTAAGAGTGTTCGATCAGGGAGTTTACTCAATATTGCTACTTTGCTCGTCGATTGAGACGTTTGATGACACCTTTAAAACATTGCCCTCTTTTTGGGTTTCACAGAAGTCGTATAAACAGTAACAAAAATCAATAGTTTTTTTTTTATATAGGTACAACAAGTAATATAGAATCGTACCGTCGAATCTGCGTAGTCTGCAAGTTGTTGTTGTCGTACGCCTGGTCGGGGCTGTCGGGCCCCGCCTTGGCGCGCGACTTCTTCGGCTTGCCCTTCGCGGACGTGCTGATGACGGTCGGCTGGCTGATCAGCTGCGGGTGCGGGTTGGGTGACGCTGTGGAAGGAAATACAGTTAGCTCTCTGTTTCACAAATAATCGTTTATTTGCAATACAGGTTTTGGTAGCTACAATAGGGAACATGCGATATTTTTATTTTTGCTTTCATTTTATAGAACTCCGTCTAGAATAGACCACCAAATAAATAAGAAATGAAAACGCTTTAATTTATTGCCAAAATTGCGTTTGTAAACCGACAGTTTAAAGGTTCGCGCGAAAACGAACGATGACGTCACTCGTGTCTATCACTGGTCAAGAACTGTCCCAACTCAAAGACATAAGGTTGCCTTTTCGTTGGCATAACAGCAGATACGTCACTAAACGCTGATTGTTTTTAAATACGTTCCGTTTCACGTTACTTTAATTAATTACTTGTGTTAAAAATCGATATTAACCAAAATAAAAACGTTGCAATGGCCTTTATTTTATACTTTTTTATCATTTTACTGACAAAATTCTCATAAATTCTGTATTTGCATCATCCCTATTATGTAAACCTTCTTTTTAAGCAAGATATGCCTGTGTCAGGAAAGTCAGCTCTTTCACTGAAAGACGTACGTAATTACAATCCATTGAGTTTGTACCTACAGTTTATTGCGTAGGTAGTGAGTAATAGAAATAGTTGAGGGAATATTAGATTTGGATTGAGGTTCCGAAGAATAAAGAAGGCGCATGCGATGATATTTTTGGACACAAAGAAATTAGTCATGCTGTGCCAGTTACAAGTAGATTACAAAATATGAGAAAAAAGAATTGATGATCCGGGTACGAGATTTTTTTTCCTGATCCAAACTTGACTCATTGGTCTCGTTGAACAGCAAAGATTTATGAAGCACGCTTTATCACATACTATATCATTTCTTTAGGATCTTAAATACGAATACTGCAATACACCATCTTATTTCTAACCCATTCCAAAGTAAAAACTCCTACATTCAAATTACCCTTAGCGAACTCACGCATAAGATGGTGATGCTGCGGCGGCGGTCGCGGACAGTGTTCATCCAGCAGCCGCACGATGTCGTCGTGCATGCGCTCCTGAGCCACGTCGCGCGGCAACCGGTCCATGTGGTCCGTGATCTCTCTGTTGGCCATGGCATCTAGAAGTGCTCTGCAGGCTCCGTAGGAACCTTCGCGAGCTCCTAGGAAGAGGGGGGTTTCGTCCTGTGGAAGAAAAGGTTGGTTAAATCTGAGGATCTAAAAATTATAATAGGGAGCGTGCAGAAACTATAGGTGGCAGCACAGAAATGTCACTGTCAAGTATGTTTCAACTATAAAATTCGAAAGAGCGACGCTAGATGGCACAGTCATCTTCGTGCACGTTCCCCTAAACTGAGCGTGCAGGAACCACAGGTGGCAGCACAGAAGCGTCAATGTCAAGTATTCTGACCCTTTAAACTTCGAATATGCGACACTAGATGGCACAGTCAACGTCGTGCACGGTCCTCCTTTATTAACCACACAACAATTTTTCAAATTTCATTTTCATCGTTATTGCTAACGCATTAGGTTTAAGGTTGATTGGGAAGATTTGCCAGTGACGGGTAGCATGATGTGCTCTCTGATTCTGCTAAAATGGCATTTTTAGAACCCCTGGTGCTACAGAAGATTTATATACGGTTTTCGATGACGAGGATGACCAAAATCATCATATCTGAGAACAGGAACTAAGTATACCGATTAATAAAGTGAGTCGATATGTTTTTATGCCAAAAACTAAGCTGTCCTTGGAAGAAATTCTTAAGCATGTTACAGACAATCCCACAGCTCAGGTATTAAAACATTCTGCAGTTACTGGATTCTGGAAGATCCTTTCATACTAATACTTCACAACCTGTTGGAACCCAGCGTAGGTTTTTGTGCTTCTTTTATGTAAATGAGCTCGTTTAATTTCTGCATATACCTACTACAGCCACATCTTTGCCCACCTCATGTTGAATACCAGTAGTAACGTCATCTTGTCTTAAATCGCTTACCTTATCGTCTTGTGCGTCTCTGTTAGCTCCATGAGCCAGCAGGACATTGACGGCATCAATATTGTTGACAGCCGCAGCCCAGTGCAGCGCGGTCTTGCCGCTGTTGTCAGCTGCGTTTATGTCTGCGTCTGCGTTTATCAGGTCTTCCACCATGCCTTCTATGGCTAGCCTGTTGGGAGGAATATTGTATAAGTTTTGATGGCTGACATGGAGATTCTGGATTTTGGATACAAAATCTTTGAGAACTCTTAGTAACAAAAAAAATGTTGATTCCAATTCTACTCAAACGAGAGAGAACTCTAAACGTCTTTTTTTACTTTGACCTCTACAATAAGACGAAGGACAGTTTTTCGAGCGGTGCACCTTTGGTAAAACGTCTTTATTTCCAAGCATTTCTATAAAAACTACTGGAACTTCTGGTTAAGTATGCAGAAAATCTTTTTTAAGTACAAATATTCCCTGTTCCCTCTATTCCCCCTCACTTGTGCAAAAAACAAGGAGACAAAAAAAAATTTCAACACAAACTAACCTAGCAGCCAAAATAAGTGGCGTAGTCCCATCGTGCATCCTGGCATTCAGGTTCGTGGCTCTGTTCCTGAGTAGTATCTGGAATACGCCCATAGCGTCCGCGGCGACGGCGGCGTGTAGCGGCGTGCGTCCTGTGTTGTCTTGTGAGTTCGCGTCGGCGCCCGCGTCTAAGAGGCGTTTCGCTGCGTCCGCGCGTGCGTATCTAGAGGAAAACATTGGAGGAAGATTAATATTTTTATTAGAATAATTAGTTGACCCGCGCAACTTCATCTGCATCACAAATTTCATTACTGCTCCGCTCCTATTGGTCTTAGCGTGGTGATATATATATATCACCACATAGCCTTTCTCGTTAAATGGGCTATCTAACACTGAAGGAATTTTTCTAATCGGACCAGCAGTTCCTGAGATTAGCGCGTTTAAGTAAACAAACAAACCAACTCTTCATCGAGGAGCTCGTGGCTAAATAATAACAGCCGCACGGGTCGATCTTTAAGGTTAAGCAACGCTTGCCAAGGTTGGTCTGTGGATGGGTGACCATCTTAATATACCGAGTTTCCTCCGTGCCTCGGAAAGCACGTTAAGCCGTTGGTCCCGGCTGTCATTTGTAGATCTTTGGCAGCCGTTACGGATTGTCAGAAGCCAGTAAATCTGACTCCAGTCTTGCCAAGAAGTACCGTGTTACCCAGTTGTAGAGGTCTGGTAGGCAGCCGCTCCACGTAAAACACTGGTATTCAGCTGAATCCGGTTTGACTGGAAGCCAACCCCAATATAGTTGGGAAAAGGCTAGGCAGATGATGATGACCTTCAGTTTACAATTTTTAGTTTAAAACCAATTATTCCTTACCTCGCAGCCAAATGCAAGCTAGTCTCCCCAGTCTTATCCATTGCAGCATTCAGCTGGGCTCCTTGAGCGACCAGTTCCGATATGATATGAGCAGTTTGTTCATCTTCCGCATCAGAGCCAGTGTCGAGCCCACCTCCTCGTACCGCAGCCACCATAAGAGGCGTCATGCCAAGAGGACCTCGAGCGTCCACCTCTACGTGACCATCATGCTGGAAGAAATCGGAAGGCTACATTAATTTTATAGAATCAATCAAAAATATCCAGAAAAATAGATGTGGAAGATATGCTAATACTCACGATAGCCGGTGGTGTCATCATGCTTGGGGGTACTCTGATATCAGCTGCATCCAGATGCTGCTGAGTCCAGACTCGTCCATCATGACCAGCCTCCTCATAATCCGTAATAGCAGTATGGTCTGACGCGTAACCTCCCGGAACTCCATTTGCATCACCAGCCCCTCTTGCCCGCTTAGCTCTAGGAGGCGCAGATAATTCGTCGTCATCATCGGACCAAGTGTGAGGAGGTCCCATATGACCGCCATTGATATCCACATCAATACAACCAATAGATCCCTTATTCAAGTTCCGCATCTCCTGCCCATCAGGACCACGTCTGCGTGACCTACGTCTGGTCGAAGAGTTGTTGCGGATAAAACCTTCGGGGAACCATGTTATGCCGGCTGCTCTCTTCCTTTGAGCAGTTACTAACACACCGATCAGTAAACCAGCCAGAAGGACCAGGATTACTCCGATGAAGACGTATTTTGAGTTTGTTGGGACATCTTCGGTATCATCCGGAGTGTTTACTCCCTTGATGGAGAAAATAGGGAAGTCAGGCGACAACGAGTGCCTGGAAGCTGTCGCCGCTAAGAACTCTGCAGCTTCTCTCGCTGAGAAGAAGCATTCGGAACTAGACATAGATGTGCACTTTCTATTATCAATTTCCAAGTAGACCTGTACTCCTGTTTGCCCCCTTTCTGTAAAGACGATGTTGTGTTTCTTCCCGAACTCTGTGTCTTGTAAACCAACGTCGGTTGATCCCTTCCATGGGTAGACCATGTCGTTGCCTAAATGGTCCTTCTTTATCAATATAGTCGTTCGCAACTGATGACCCAAGTCTCGAAGGAAGGCGACGGAATTCTCTTTGAAGGTCTTCATGTCCATTAGAAGAGTAACAGACATAACACCTTCAGCTAAGTGTGGTGGTTCGTTCTCGCAGTCAAGACCGTCCCAGTTACATTCAGCGTTGTTACAGCCGTAGTCACAGTGGCCGTTGGCGTAATGTTTCTGGCAGTAAGCGTCATAGATAGGGTTGCAGCGTTGAAGGGACTTCTGGCAATCCCTACCGTCGAACAGACAAGCTTGGGTATTACACACTTCATTACATTCGCCATTCATGAAGACTTCCCAGCATTTTATTGGCGCTGTACAATTAGCCCATGGATTTAGTCCTAAAGAGCAGTCGTTACCGTCAAACTCACAGGCGTAAGTATTGCATTCTTCGTCACAGTGATGATCGCCCTGCTTTTCTTTGCAGCCCTTCGTTACGCATTGTTCTCGTTGGAAAGCCAAATCAAATTCTTCGAAAGTAAGTCCTGGTATCTTGTTGCCGAACCCTCCATTTACTCCTACTGGACTACCGTAGCCTCCTCTGGAGTGAGGGTCGTGGATATCGCAACTCTTGCCAGTCCATTGTCGTGGGCAGTAACAGAGATAGTCACCAGGCTTATCGATACATCTAGCTTCAGGATGTTTACAAGGATTGCTGAGACATTCGTTCATGGAGTCAATTTCACAGTTGATACCTGATAATCCAGATGGACAATCGCAGACGTAGCCTCCGATTTCCGATGTTCTGCAGTATCCTCCATTTTGACATGGGTTAGAATCGCAAGCGTATCCTGAATATTCACAGTTTTTGCCGTAAAAGCCATCATTGCAAAGGCACTCGTGACCTCCCTGTATGGCTGTGCAAATACCTCCATTCTGACAGGGAGAGTTAGCGCAGAAGTTGACCTTAGCGTCGCAGTGTCTCCCCATGTAGCCAGGCTTGCAGTTGCAATGGTAATCGTTGACAAGTTGGACGCAGTCTTGAGTACCGGGCGTTGAACATGGGTTTGATAAACATTCGTTGATGTCTCCTTCACATCTCGGACCAACGAAGCCAGGTGGACACTTACACTCAAACCCTCCAACCTTATCGATACAAGTACCGTTGTTGTGGCAGGCATCTTGTTTGCAGTCGTTGACGTTGATCTCGCAAATTTTGCCGAGGGTTCCGAAAGGACAGGAGCAGGAGAAGTTGTTGATGAGGTCATGGCAGGTTCCTCCATTCTGACATGGGTTGGGAAGGCAGTCGTTGACATTGAGCTCGCAGTTCTGTCCTTGGAATCCTTTAGCGCACTGACACTGGTAGGTACCCACGAGATCTTTGCACAGGGCTCCGTTCTGGCATGGAGCGGAGTCACATTCGTTGATTTCCTTTTGGCAGTAGGATCCAGTGTACCCTTCGAGGCAATGGCAACGGTGAGAGTTTCCGATATCCTCGCAAGAACCGTTGTTGCATAAAGCTTTTATTTTTACAGCTGGGGACGAAAGTAATTTTTTAATTAGCTTTTGCTAGTGAATAATGAATGATGAGAACGAGAAGTTATAAAATTAAGTAATGCCATGAAAAATAGTTCAAATAATCTTAAAAATGTTCATTATCAACAACAATTTATCACTAAATTACCTCTGAAATCCATACCTTTCCTGATAGCCGCGTCTTTGCATGAGACCATCTCGACGTCACACAGTTTTCCGGACCAACCCGGGGCGCAGGTACATGTATACTGTGGACCCTTCTGAGAACATGTGGCTCCATTCTCGCATGGGTTGTTTTCGCACCTGTGGGAGAAAAGGTGAGTTAGGTTTTGCTAGTGAACTTGGAAGATGGGTGGTGGTTACAAGAATGATTCAATCTGTAGTAAAGGTTATAAAAATATTTTTTTAATGAATGCTGCCTGTCTTTATTTAAAAAACTCCATATTTTATTTATTAAGATTTAAAATAATATTATATTGCCTTTGGTCTTTTCTATAGGTGTTGAGAAATCTATTAAAAAGTCCAGTCAAATAACCCACCTCAAAAAGATCTTACTATACAGCCAATCAGAACATACCTAGATCGTACCAATACCAATGCTTAAATACTTACCAATCAACATAGGTCTCGCAATGTTTCCCGGTATACCCGTAGGGACAGTGGCACGTGTAGTACGTGATGTGGTCGTGGCAGGTGGCGCCGTTGTCGCACGGGGAACTGTCGCACATGTTGATACGGAACTGGCAGTTTGAGCCGGTGTAGCTGTGACAACAGAAAAGAAGATTAGTTTAATGAAGTAAAGCGTTAAGGACCTGTTTCTATAGGAAACGTGCAAGAACTATAAGTGGCCACACAGAAGTGTCAATGTCAAGTATTTTTACGATATTCTGAGTTTTCGACAAAAGATGGTAGAGTCCATGTCATGTGTTGACCCATTTGAACTAATATTCGTATGTTTTTGTAAAATTAAATTATCTGGACATCTTTCATTGAAATGGGAACCGAACTCAATTTTAAAGACATAGGCTAAAATGATGATGAATCTGATCTCATAGACTAACGAGCCCAGCTAACGAACCGAGAACCATCAGGTCAAGGAAAGTGCTATTAATTACTTTCCATTGAAATTCAAATTGGCAACTCTGAACCTAGACTTTTACCCGATGAACTCTATCCCTTATTACTTAGAACTTAGAATATACTTGGCGTTATACAAGTGTACTGTACACGATGTGGCAGTGTTTAGAAGACGCCAATGTCCAGCAGTAGATGACTTTAAGCTGAATGTTGATGACGATGGAAAAACCGGCTAAACCTTTGTGAGAAGAGGCGCAATATTATGAATTCTAATATTAATTTACCCTGGTGGACAAGAGCAGTTGTAGGAGTTGATGCCATCGATGCAGGAGCCTCCGTTCATGCAGCTGGACTCCGTGCAGTCCTCGTCGTTGGTCTGGCAGTTGATGCCGGAGAACCCGAGCGGACACGTGCAGGTGTATGATGCCACGTACTGGAATAAAGGAAAGGGTGTTTTAATTATGACTGAAATAACTGAGGCGTGTTTTAAGGTCTGAAATGATAATTTTGTAGGGATGCCTCACTACAAAAAATAAATTAAGAAAAAATCAAGGAATTTTAATGACAAAAACATAAATTTTACCTGTTGGAGACCGGTTGGAGAAAAATCGCAACCCAAGGCCTATATCCAGCTTGGGTTGATTCCAATTAAAATGATGCAGAGTTTAGTAGGAAAACACTTTGGTTTGGCTTATTATTGCAGGGCCATCCGCTTTTCCTAAATTTCTGTCCTTAGCAAGTACAAACTTTTCTTTACATCTAAATGCATCAAAAGCTAAAGACGCTTTTTTTAGCTCTTCACGCCTTATAAACCTTTAGTCACATAAAGTTCTCGATAATTCTTACCTGGTTACAAGTAGCTCCATTCATGCAGGGTCTGGACTGGCACTCGTCGATGTCCACCTCGCAGTGTTTGCCCGCGAACCCGCTCGCGCACACGCAGTTGTAGTCACCGATCGAGTCCAGGCAGGTCGCGCCGTTTTGACATGGGACTGTGAAAGAAAACGAAATATTAGTCATGTTAGCAAATAATTTATCTCGACGATGACATGGTACAAGCTCGTTCAGTGGAAAAGAAAATACAGAAGGCCGATGTCAAGTAATGGCACACACAGCTTATAGGGAGAGAAGAATTCTGATAATCAGAATGTTGTAGGTTGACGGCAAGTTATGTTGTGCTTAATCGAAGTCGACTAAGAAGGCAAAACAGAATAAATTATCTCCATGACGATAGACTTCGAAGTTTCAAAAATATCAAAATGGTAAAGAGAATGAAGCACCTACATGGAAATCAGGGATTCTTCCAAAGTTCTGTCAAAAAATGGCTAACCTCTATTAACACCAAGAACAAGTAAAAATACTCACATGAAGCACAATCATCAGTATTAATCGCGCAGTCCTTGCCCTCGTACCCTCTCGCACACAAACAGGCGTAAGAGCCCTCGGTGTTGATGCAAGTAGCTTCGTTATGACAAGGGGCAGTGACGGCACATTCGTCTACATCGCGCTCGCACAGAGCACCCGTCCAGCCCACGGGACATTGGCAAGTGAACTCCGCGTAGGATGCTTCTGCTACACAGCGGCCTCCGTGACGACATCTGAGAGAGAGAAAAAATATATTAGGAGGAATAAAACTCAAAAGTGCTCAGAAATGCCCAAATAGTCTACGTAATTTAGTAAGATGGTGTAGGATAATAAAAGGCAAACAATACCCTCACCACATCACAAGACTCATTAAAAATGGTTTGTGAAATCATGATGCGCCAATGCCAGCCATTCTACTGTAAGATACTGCAGAGGAAACAACTAATGAATCACAAAAAGAAACCATATCTCAAAGGTGTTTCAACCGTTAATTCAGTAAGTGCTTTTTGAATGTTCATCACAAGTGCACAAACAAACATTGCACTAATTCTACATAGTGGTCTACTGAAAGAATATTAAAATACGGTTATGGAAGTCTGGTAGGCAGCCGCTCCACGTAAAATAATGGTATTCAGCTGAATCCGAATTGACTGGAAGCCGACACCAATAAAGTTGGGAAAAGGCTAGGCAGTAGATGATGGCTGTCGGGCCGTCAGCTCCGCCAAGAATAATTATCTGCCTGTCTATTTTTTGAAGAATAAGCTACCATCAATACTGTAGATAATCAGGCCTATATGAAGCTAATACTTACTGGTTAGGAGTGCAAGGGTCGAGGGTATTCTCGCAGTTCCTGCCCGAGTGCGGCGGTGCACACACGCAGCGGTAACCGTTGACGAGGTCGATGCACGAGCCGCCGTGCAGGCACGGGTTGCCGGCGCAGTCGTCGATGTTCGTCTCGCAGTTAACTCCTGGGAAGATAAGAGATTTCGTTAGCGGTGATATGTAGGATAAAAAAGATAATGAGAAAAATCCTTCAAATGATTGTGATGGTGAAAAGAACAATGCAAAGTTAATGACTGTTCATTATTCCTGACCAATGACCATAATATCTTCCTGTAGAGGAAGATATTATGGTCATATGGATAAATGATTCAATAATAAATGGCTACACTGATAAAGCTGCAAAATATATTCAAGCTTTATTAAAATCAAATGAGCACACATACAAAATAAATAATAATAAAAAATAAATTGTTTATTGATCAAGAAGGTACAGAAGAAGGATCATGATCAGGATGATCAAGACTGAGTCATGTAACTGTTGTTTTATCAAAATCCAGAAAATGCAAAAAATGTAGAAATACCGTTAGCAAGAAAAGGTGACGGTGATAGTTCTTACCAGTAAATCCAAGCACACAGTCACATTTGTAAGCATTGAGCCTATCGTGGCAAGTTCCTCCGTGTTGGCAGGGATTAGAACTGCACTCGTCGATGTCACGTTCACAGCGTTGACCTGAAATAAAGAAATGAATTAGTGTCAAATTTTAAATATCCGTTAACCATTGGGAGGATCTTGGCACTAGTATAAGAAAGCTTCAAGGTCTAATACATTGGCGAAAACCATATTATGAATGAACACTCAGGTGAGACGAAGTCGTGGTGCCAAAATCTTCATAACAGCACATACAACAAAACAAAACTGGCAATACACATTGTGATCCACGGAAGGAATGGTGGCAGGCCTTTGCCCAGTGGTGGGACAGTTCAGGCATGAAGTAATAATAATAAAGACTACCAAGTATATCTTTATACTTACAACATTATAATAAAATATCACTTACCTCCGTATCCAGGCAAACAATGGCAGATGAACTGGTTGACTCCATCTTCACAGGAGCCACCATTGATGCAAGGGTTCGAAGCACACTCGTTCACGTCAGAAAGACATCTGCAAAAGAAAATGTCTTATTAATTTCAGGCATTACTGTAGATGAATGTGGAGGACAGTTTTGTGAAGATAATTTTGAGGTACTGGCAGGTCTCTTAGAACTTTCTTGGCCTGGCTTGTTTGTTGTTTAAAAGATCTCATCAAAAAGGTGATAGCCATTATATTGGATTTAGGAATTCTGTCTCATTGGTTTTGCATTGCTGATCATCAACGGCCACGCAAATGCAAGCATTTGAAACGCCTTGGGATAAATTGAACAGCTTCCCAACGAAGTTTTAACATCCCTGGGAAACAAGTGAAGATTTTGACTAGATTAGTGATCTCCAAGCACAATTTTAGAATTGAAGTGTCCTCTAAGAAGTCCGTTTAGCAGTTCTGTAGTACCGTATCCTTCCAGCTCTTCCGATA
Organism: Lacanobia oleracea; assembly: GCA_950371165.1. NCBI lineage: Eukaryota > Metazoa > Arthropoda > Insecta > Lepidoptera > Noctuidae > Lacanobia > Lacanobia oleracea. Next base: position 4,203,704 of record OX493389.1, read on the forward strand.
AAACTAACCCAAAACCCTTAAAGTAGTGGTCCAGCATCCTTGACCCAGCTACCGTCCGTACCTAGCATCATAATATCCTCTAGGGCATTCACACCGGAATCCGTTGATCCTGTCGACGCACTTGCCGCCGTTGGCGCAGGGGTTCGAGAGGCATTCGTTGATGTTGGTCTCGCAGTGCTGGCCCGTGAAGCCTGGGATGCACTCGCAGGTGTATCTGAGGATGACCAGGAGGTGTTAGAGGGTGTTGATGAGAGTGGAACGGGTTAAAAAGGACATGAGTTTGCTTTGACTATGTATTGTAAATAGGTTCTGTCATAGATTTCTATATTATTGGCACACAGCAATCATGTTCATGTTTCATGTTGGTCATGTTTCTTTTTGATTATTTTTTTTCTGAAAACACTATTTCATGTATTTTTCTTGCTTTCTATTTACGGCTAAGGTTTTTATTAACTTTTTAAGGATAAGCAGAGGGATGCGTCGCATAAAACACAGCAGTCTGATTGAATAGAAATTATAACACATTTTATTTTAATTACATGCAGGTCGAAAATGACTACCGAAACTCAGTTACATATGTAACTGAGGTTCAGTAGTTGTATGTATTTTCAATACTTGTCTAAAACAGAATCAAACTCAATACCATGCACTTTTTACTAAATGATTTGGAAACTTACTCAAAATAAGTATTGCTGCATGTAACAAAAATAAAAAAGCGTTAGAATACAATTACAAACCATAAAGTGTAGAGAGTGTAGATATTTATTATTTATTTATTTTATTTGTAATGGGTTTGCTCTTGACTCTAGTCTATGTCAGAGATGACAGAGACAAAGTCTACGATGGAGCGAGCCTACCCAGAAGGAGCCTGTTCACTCTAACTTAAATAATAAATCCAAAAATAAAGAACATCCCACAAAGCTAGTGCAAGAAAAGCACCAAATGGCGGAAAATGAGAGGAAGGCTCGCTCCATCGTAGACTTTGTCTCTGTCATCTCTGACATAGACTAGAGTCAAGAGCAAATCCAATTCAAGTAAAAAAAAAAAAAAAGTAAGTCTTAACTGCTAAAAATAAAAGTGTTATTCGCATGTTCTTACCTGTTGATGCCATCGATGCAGGTGGCTCCATTCCTGCAGGGGTTGGAGTAGCATTCGTTGACGTTGATCTCACAGTTGCGGCCCGAGGTGCCTGGCTTGCAGCGGCATTGGTAGCCACCTATCAGGTCTTCGCAGTGTCCTAGGATAGAATTAAAAATATTTAGAGTCTCATATTTTACCATTAGATAAATGCAGTCAGGTTTCCGTAGCAATAATGCTTGTTAAATGTTTCTTCCCAATTTCTGAAAAACATGAGGTAGAACTGACAATCTCTTGTTTGTCCAATCAAAATTGATGCAAATTGTTGAACTGGAGAAAAAACCGGCCAAGTGCGAGTCGGACTCGTACACGAAGGGTTCCGTACCACAAACCGAAAAAAAAAAACATATTTATTTTATGGGAGTCCCCTTTTTCATTTTGTTGTAGCGGCAATAGAATAGAAATACACACTGAAAATTTCAACAGTCTACTTATTACGGTTCTTGAGATACAGCCCGCTAACAGACAGACGGACGGACGGACAGCAAAGTCTTGGTACCAGGGTTCCGTTGGTTACTCTTTGGAGAATGAAACAGAGCCCTGGGTTTTAGGGTGCAAACTTTGGACCCTAAAACCCAGGGCTCTGTCCGTTTCTTTTAAAGATTTCGGAGTTTTTTAGGGTCCAAAGTATGCACCCTAAAAACTCCGTTTCATTTAAAGATAATACAAACAGTTTCATTGTCCCATTAGAGATTACGTGACGCATCGATTGTGGTGAGACAAGCACTAACATACGACACATTCATCACGATGAATCACTTGAGAGTATCGCTCAGGCTTCAGCATACGTGAATAAAATGTTAATTTAAAGTCATCAAGGCTTCATTCAGTGATGAGGTCACTCTCGTCCGCAAAATCTTCTTACATAGAGAAGAAATGAGATTTATTCATCACGATTTCTTATTTATAGTCAAACTACTTGCCAATTTAAGACCAGATATCCTCATCATTAACCGTTGTTCTGTCACCATCACAGTCGGTGATAGCTATTCCACAATAAATTACGTAAGAAAAAATTTGGTCCCAAATCTACGCATTATTCAGGCCTAACTTCCACATGTTTCAGTGTAATAGGGTAAGATCGTTGCCATCAGGAGATGGAACCATAGATTTTGGTTGAGGGTGGCTCAGCCGCGTGGAGGTTGACCAAAATAGGCTGTGTGTGAGACTGTAGGTGAAGTCGGGCTATGATGATGGTGAGAATAGAGAACGAAGCTGTTGATGTTTTACACTTACTTAAGATTAAGTAAGGTGATATGGTAAGCGCCAAGTAACTTGGCGTATTGTTTAAGATACTCAATGCAATATCTAGCAAAGTGGAGCCTCATGGTGAAATTGTTGACGTCTTACCTCCAAACTGGCAGGGATTGGACTCGCACTCATTGATCTGGGTCTGACAGACCCTGCCTGTATACCCTGGGTGGCAGTTGCAGGTAAAGCTGTTGTCTCCATCGATGCACTCCCCGCGGTGGCACGGCGCTGATAGGCAGTCGTTGATGTTGGTCTCGCAAGACATTCCTGTGGATTTGAAAATTTGGTGAGGAATATGGAATTGATAGTTGAAGTACCAAATATAGTTCTGAATAATTAAAATTAAAGATAGGCTAAACTTCAAGTACTACTTTTAGTAACTAAGTACTGTAAGTTATACTTTAATGGGTATCTGAAGACAGAAGCCTCGGAAATGTAGTCAGAGCTACTTGGTAGAAGCAGCTGGCAGGAGTTACACACTATCTTGTTCAGTCACTAATGTTACAATAACGAAAATTTATTCTCTCCACAAATTACAACTGCTTCTTCGTGATCATAACTCAAGAAACGAATAGCTAAGAACTATTCTCTTCAATTCTCTATTCTGTAAAAGAAGTCGAAGATAAAGGAAGGAGTGAGAATCTTACCAGTGTATCCAGGTGGACATTCACAGGTGTATCCAGCAACAGAGTCGTGACAGGTCCCTCCATTGCGACAAGGACTCGACGCGCAGTCATCAATGTTCACTTGACAACGAGCACCCGTAAACCTATAGGAATAAAATGGATTAGATCATGACTAACAAGGTTTTAGGAAAGCAGCAGTAGCCAACCGATTTTTGACAGTTTGTTACTGGAAAACCTCTTAACTTCGATGAAAACTTTGTTACTTCTATCAACTCGTACGCGACCATCATTTCTACAACGATGAATGAAAACAAAACTTCATATATTTAGGTAGGTGAAGTTGTGGTACCGTTGAAATTGAGGCAGATCCTCCAAAGAGCCAAGAACAAAAATGAATAATGGTTGATAACTCACCCTATGACGCAGGTACACCTAAACGCGTTGATCATGTCGTGGCAGATTCCTCCATTCAAACAGGGGTTGTTGGCGCATTCGTCGATCTCCACCTCGCATTGCGTTCCCGTGAATCCTGAAAAATAGAAGATACCATAATTAATGTTGGACTAAAGTGCTTAGCCAAACAGACGTAGGATGTATAATATCCGGGCAATATCGGCAAAGGCAGTAAAATTTATTGGGATTACACACTAGAATATCGTCATAGTCCAAAGCGTAATATACAAAAACACGGGAAACTTTAGAAAATAGCCTTTTATTCTAGTCATACTAATATGCATAAATAGGAGCTCGTAGCTAGAGATAATAACAGCCGCACGGGTCGATCTTCAAGGTTAAGCAACGCTTGCCAAGGTTGGTGTGTGGATGGGTGACCATCTTAACATACCGAGTTTCCTCCGAAAGCACGTTCAGCCGTTGGTCCCGGCTGTCATTTGTAGATCTGTGGCAGTCGTTACGGATAGTCAGAAGCCAGTAAATCTGACAACAGTCTTGCCATGAAGTACCGTGTTACACAGTTAATGGGTTGTGGAGGTCTGGCTCCTCGTAAAATACTGGTATTCAGCTAAAGCCGACCCCAATATAGTTGGGAAAAGGCTAATAGGCAGATGATAACTAATATACTGGTACTGAAGACTATAAAATATATACATATATCCACACAAGCTACTCCTTCATCTTTAAATTCAGAACACGGCAATTTTCACGATGTTATGAATGACGTAAGCTAGAAATGAACGTAAGGCTCTAAGAACCAAAAATACAATAATGCCCTGCCCTTAACTGTCTTCCAAAACAGTCCAAACCACAAGAGAACCAAACAAAACATAATTACAGCTCTTTATAACTTTTCAAGTTGAAAGCCTATAATATAACTTGAGCGACTGACTAAGTTTAAAGTATGGACTTAAAGTTAGCGGGACCTCGTAAAATGTTACACATGATGGTGACTACAAAGTACAATGTTCACTTAGTTGTAACTTAGTTGTGACTTGTGAATATAGGGTTCAACTTACTTTTGGTACCTGTAGCAGGTCAAATAAAATTAGCTAGTGATACCCCGCAGATGTCATATCTGCGGAGTTTCACTAGCTAATTGTTATCGATATTTTTAAACGACAAAAAGGTAAATTTCTAAGTTCATAATTTCAAGTAACTGCAACTGCCGTTGACCCTGTTTTTTTCGTCATTAGTTTCCGATATGATAAACCAGTATAAGATGACTTGGCGTTCTATTGAAACTTCATACTATACTAGGCCAACTTAAGACCCAAATTTTAAACCTAACTTGCGATCTACTATTATTTACAAGTTCACATTCCTTACACTACACAGGTACTGAACTACGATAGCACACACTAATCTAATTAAACAAAACCATACAAAAATTAAGTCCGTCCATCATCATCATTCCATTGTCCTAAAATCAAATTATACATAACAATAGAAATCATACAATGGCGTGCTCAGTTCATACAGACTTCACATGAATGCCATCATGACGGACAAACAGATTTTATGTTTATACCATAGACCCGTCTCTCGAGAATGCTAATTGACGTCAGCGTTCCAGTCCCATCAAAACCATACCAACAAGTATCCCCTTTAATAATCCACCTTATCCCACGTAAATAGGTCTCAAAATTGCTCATTGTTTACCCTGGACAACATTGAACTGGACGATGAAGTGTGGCAAAGAGATATGAACTGTAATTCAGAGCTCTAAAGTTGATATTTGAAATATGAATGGAAAACTGCTCGAGGCAGGACAATCTAGCTCCGACCAGTATCGAGTCTGCCCTTTTAAAGAAACAAAAATAAACCTGCAGTTGCATGACCTCTATCGTAAATACATAAAGTTCAGTTTTGTTTGGTTATGTAACATTTTAAGTTGGCAATATTATTCTTAAGAAAATCACTATCCCGCCAAATTGGGAATGTGGTTCTGCATAGCAAAAAATGAAAATAATCGCAGTTGAATGACTCTTATATGCATTGTACTAGAGTTCATTTTAACTGGCGAAAGCAATCGTAAATGGACGACCATTTAAGTCCTTAAAAGTAAATTAAATATTTAAATAGCGGTTCTAGAGTGGTAGAATCTTTATTTATTTTAGAAAAAATAAAGAAAACTTGCAGAAATATGTTGTACCAGTTCTAAACCAGAAAGACAACATGGATTCTAACTTAATGGAGACAGTGCTCTCATAAAAGAAGCAAACATAATCCCGCAAACATAAATGGAAATAAATAAAATAGAATAGAATGTTTTTATTTCAGACCAGAGTCTACAAGGTTAGTAACAAATTTACTAAAATTTTAGTGTTAGTAGGTTACAGACACAAAAATATACAACTAAACTTCAGCGTGGAGCCGCATCCACCTCCGAACATTGGGGAATCCCACCGATCTGCGAATACACTGAGAATACAGTTGGTGCTGCCGCGAACACGATACATCACGAATAATCCAGGGGTTAGTAGGCCCTTAGGAGAAAGGCTTTACAGCCAAAAGTTACCTAATCATTCCCAAAAAAAGATTTGGACTTCAAGCCCGATAATAAGCATGCAAGGAGTTAAGAAGCTTCCTTGCTAACTAACAAACCCACGAACGTAAAATATCTTCATAAAAATATTTAGGGAGTCCTTCGGCTGATTGCTAAGGTCCATCGAGGCTGATCATGTTTTTTGGAGAAGAAGTGCCAGAAAATGATTTTTTTGCAATCCGAACAGCCGCTAAAGTGACCAGAACAAAAATACGATTTCTAGTTCGAAGCATGTCATTCGCTTTGTTCAAATAAGTCCCTGAAATTCCGACACACCTAGTAAGACTGTAAGAACCACAAATCCAAAGACGACGCAAAGACGCTGTCACGAACGGAACAGTCACCTTTTTTGCCGTTGTTTAACCGGATCTTGATATTATAGTGGAACCTAATGCTAATTCTTAATTAAAAGACACAACTAGTATGACTGAAAGAACCATAGATGCAAAGACGACGCAAAGACGCTGGCATAGTATAGTATAGACACCCATAGACATCCAACAATTTTTTGCCGTTACCCAAACAGCACTTGATGTTATAGATTCTAATGCTAATCCTGAATTAGAATAACCCAAAACAATGCCAAAAACTAAGCCTCCGTGTTTCTATGAGCGATATGGCCTCTTGAGCGGTGATGGTGAGGCATTGGTAGGGATGCCCCGCCTCAGAGCGCCGGCGCATGTTGTGGTCATTTGGGATTAAAGCATGAGAGAGGAGCGATTCTTCTTTGCGTATTGAAGAGATGGCGATTGACAGATTGCACCAATTAAACTAAAAAATGCTGATAATGATTACACAGAAGGGAAGTATTGAGATAGCCATCTATCAGGAGAATACAATGGCACTGGAGATAGAAGAAGAGCCTACCGTTAAAGTCTGTTAACAGCAAGTTCGTAAAGGTTCTTAGATTAAACGTTAAACTCTGTCCATCTCAGGCAGCAAGACAAATTTCATAGGGTGCCAAAATGCGCTATTTTAAAGATAACCTTTTAATTTACCAGGGCGAAAAACTTAGGTCATCTAGGAGTGACGTCCTCCCACTTTGCTAATCCTAGTGCTTTTAATACAACATGTATATTATCAAGATATCCTATAGTTTACGCCGTGGCTCCACCGTCACGATTTCGGATCACAAGCCACAATGAGAATGTTTGGTGCATGCTAATGTCTACTATTCGCATACATGAATGTCTAATACAAGTTTTAAATACATATGCCCAGATGGCTCTAAATGCTTTAAATATTATGTATTTATTACTATGTAGGTATTTGTTTGGGAAACCCCGAATGATGTGGGAATTTTAGCTTTGTTGGTAAGAGGTCCTTCATTATTTACTGCTAATGACCACAGTGTCTCAAGTCAAGACGAAAGTCTATGACCAGCGCGTGTTGTCAGTTACCAGTAATGACTTATGGAACGAACGGTTGCTCACAATAGGCCTCATCAGAAGGCTTCAAGTCAGTCAATGTCAGGCAATGCTTGAAGTTTCCTGGCGTTATTGAATCAGAAATGATGATATCCGCAAGAGAACCAAGGTTACCGACATTGGCCGAAGAATCGCCAAACTGAAGTGGCAGTGGTGCGGATTCCGTTCAAAAGTACGCAAGGAGGAACACGGATAGGTTTTAGTCAATAAGAGTCTGACACTCCCTCCTGCTTCACCCGGAGCGGGAGGAGTCATTTGATGAATTCCCGACCTTAAAAAAAGGGGGAAACATTGCTCGCAGAACGGATTGATGTAGCCGAAAAATTCTGGAATGACGACTGCATACCAGAAGACGCAATATTAGAAGGCCTCCTACAAGGTGGACTGATGACCTGATGAGAGTCGCGGGTAGCCGATAGATGCCAGACGCACAGGACCGTTGTCCTCGGCACAAATGTGTGCCAAGTTGTTGTGGCGACAAATGGGGGAGGCCTATGTCCAGCAGTGGACGCCTTTCGGCTGATATGATGATGATGATTAACCAAATAATCTATACATATAACATTATTACCTTATGAATATGTTTTTATAAGCATCATGTTCAACAGAAACGGGGAACAGGAAATATTCAGATTTGTAATTGTTCTTGGCGAGTTTGCATTTTTTTTTTTTTGGTTCAAGTTTGACCACAATCTCGAGGAATATGGAAAGCAACGCATGCCTAGAAGAAACCTATTAATTCTTGATTTAAAGACCCCAGATTGTAGCTATAAAAAAACACAAGACTCCAGCAACGAATTGGCCTAGTCCCTATTGAATTTGAAATTATAAGTGATCTTTTAGTGAAGAATTCCGCCGTTAGGTGCGAACGTGTCTGCCAATACAAAAAGTTAATTTTGCCAGCAGTTCCGACTTAAGTGTCATTAGAGGTTTCCAAGTGTGCTAATGCTTGTTTTAAGTAAAAACACTTGGGAATTATGATTGATCTCTGGATGTTAGACGCATGAAAAGAATGACGAATAGCGTGTATTTTTTACAAAACTAACGGCATTGCTTCATAAATTATTTTGCAAAAAGAAAATAAATTGCTGCCTCTGTCATGAATTCATGAGGTACCTGAAAGGCCATTTATTTTAAAAATACAATTTATAGCACCTGGACAGTTACTGGCTGGCAATTCTGGTCCGAATTTCGTTTTCAACATGCAAAAAGATAGCCATCAGGTGTCCTAGAAAAACGACAATTAAAAAAAAGCCAACGGTCAGTTTTTTAAATAATACAGTTCAAAGACCTATAGATATGTTTTTATAAAAACTATAATGTCGTCATACAGTGCAGGCATGCCCTTATTTGTAGTGGCGTGACAAGTTCGAGCTCAGTCGAGCATCGCAAGGTAACACGAGCAAAACCAGATGAACGTGCGGTCTCGGTGTAATGACGACTCAATTCCTTGTTATTTTAACGAAATATTATGAGCTTTTGAGAGCTACATGACATGTTGAAGCATGGGAAAGACAAAGACATTCTATGAGTCAAAAGTTCTCGACAAATAAAATTATCAGTTAGTCTGTCAGCGGGCTGTATCTCAAGAACCGAAATAGGTAGAGAGCTGAAATTTTCACAGATTGTGTATGTAAAATTAAGGTTTATAGTACGGAACCCTACGTGTGCGAGTCCGACTCGCACTTGACCGGTTTTTTATTCTTACAAAATATCTGAGCATGATTAGAAAACTTTTATCTTTTAATATTGCCCGTGAATGTGACGTCAGTTCGGCGGCAGACAGTTTTTATCAGGGGCACACTTAAAAGTAAAAATGCCCAAATAAAGGCGCTAGGAAAACCATAGACTCTTAACATTTATAGCCATAGATATGGATAGCTTTAAAGATAGAACCACGTGGCAGACCTAACATAAGTCTATGCATAAAATTAACACCTTCTACAGGATGCGAGAGGTCAGAGGCCAGAGGAGTCGCTTACCCACTACCATTGAGACCCCTTCTTACCTTCTCTGTCGGATGAGAATCAACGAGCTGAATGAAGATTGCATCGCCATTTTCATTCATATTATTTCCAATGCCAGATATATGGTGAGTTGTCTTTAGATCCCCAGGATCTTAAGAAAGAGCGATGGTATGAATTAAACAATAACAAAACATCGAGATGTAGCAGTTTTTTTCATATTCTATAAGACTTTTTATTGTTTGTCCTGACTACTACCAACGCAAAGCCGAAACGGATCTTTGGATATTTCAACTGGTAGAAAATGGGGAGAGGTTTAGTTCTTTGAAGCCAACATCTAGGCGGTGGAAGTCAGACGCATCAACCAGTAAGTACAATTAAGCTAGAACTGTTGGACGATAGAATTCTGACAACATTATCAATACAGTACAAAAACCGACCATCTAAATTTAATATTCCCCTATTCCTTTTATAAAATGGAAAAAGGAGCAACAGGACGAAACAACATCAGAAAAATAGTGCATTATTAAGGTAGAAAATTATACCATAACTACTCGACTATAACCCGGACATATGAAGAAGGAAGCTGTTTATGAGCGCGTTAGTATTACAGAGTGTACTATATCACTTGGTCGGTTTACTCATGGGAGTAAGTTAGACCGTTCCAAAGAGTGGTTTTGCTCGCACCATTGCGTTTCTGACATATTTTAACATGTTATGTCCAGTTGACTTGTGTTTTGAGTTTAATGGACTGGCTTATTAATGTCCTTTTGTTTTTTTTTCTTGAGCTTGTTGCGTAAGAATAAAAAGATTAGTTAGATCATCACAAGTTTCATTGTTTATTTTTTTAATTGGAGCTGCTGCTTCTATACGGGTGAATAATGAAGCTTCAGTATCAATGACCACCTTAGGGTGTCTAGCTTTAATATAGAAAGTGCGTAAGATTAAAAAAAGTCAATTTGCACATAAGATCGTACGGTACCATTCACTGTGTACTTCTATTAGAGCTTAAATCTACTGAAATTTTGTTGGTGAATATCAAGCTTGCCTGGCTACAGGTGGTCCTGGATCAAGACTTAACTGGGCAAATAGCTCTCCATACCTAAACAGAAGGAATGAACAACAGCACGCTTGCTCGATGTAGACTGGCAGCTTTCAGAGTTCGAACTATTGCAAGTAATTCTAGGCCCATCTAGAATGTTCTTACACCATCAGTCAAGACTAGATAAACTGAAGTGCTTATGCATTTACTAAATAAGTATGAATGATTAAAATAATACACAATTCTCACGGTTTTTAGGCCATTAGAACTCGAGGCGACACCAAAATAAGATGTGCCGATACCCTTCGACTTAACGTTTTGCAATAACAGATTATGTTAAAAGATTCTAATACTTAAAAGCATTATTAATGACGAGAACTGAGTTTATCGCGGTCTAAGTTTCCGATTTCCTTTTGTCTTTTGCAATGTTTGCGTTAATGAATGGGTGGAGCTGAAGAAGTGGGATGGAGAGTAAATCTTGTGGAGCCTTTGTACTCAATAGCTATACCTACTCAACAGCTGGAAGACAGGAGTGGATATCCCTGACAGAGTCTGTTTCCTGGTAGCTACAACCTGGTAGTCTTAAACTCAATAGTGAAAAAGTTACTTTTAGGGTGTGTTCCGTCTTCGACCAAATCATCGCTTATTATCAGGTGAGATAGTGGTCAAACGTGTGCCTAAGTTTAAGTAGCTGGAGTGGACTGTTCCTTACACGACTTAAAACTGATAGAATCTGTGTTGGATATGGATTTTGAGTACAAATTCGGCAAATTACTAACACTGCTTCAATCTGCCTAGCCTTTTCCCGATATAGTTGGAGCCAGGATCCAAACTAACTGGATGCAATTGACTATATATTACATGGAAACCCCTTGGAAAGCCTGGAGTTCAATTTTCTGGGTTCTGACTATCCGAAACGACTGGTCAGCAATCTTCAAATGATCAAGGGAGCCAACTGCTTAACGTGCATTCCGAGGACGAAAATAAATTAAAAAAAACACATTTCAAAATAGGCTGGCCCTAAGGGCCATTTTCGCAAATTCAAACTGATCATGATCAGTACATTTGAACTGCGTTAAAGTGCTGTCAGTGTTAATATTTCACAGAAAATAAACGTGGTTAATATGATCGCGATCAGTTTGGTTGGTGAAGTTCGCCCTTAATCGCTCTTCATGGTTTCCTATTTTTCCATTTCTTTTTTTAAAAGCTATTTTTTCCAACCAACCAAGTTTTTCTTTGCCTACAGACAAAATCGTCACGCAACCCTGCATGCTAACTCCATACTTCTAAATGGAATTACAGGGGACAATACAATAATACTACGTATTATAGCATAATGTTTAGCGCAGCGCAGCGTAGCAAAGATTACGTTAACTGTGACGTTGATAGGGAGGTCTGCGCGCAATCGTTTCCGCGTGAAGACAATGCGCAGGCGCAGTCGCTCTCATCGCTATGGGAATCGGGTCTTGGATAGGGCTGCTACGGTTCTGGTGGTAATTGGAGCAATGATAGATCGTACATGACTGTAGAGTTGAGGAAATAAATGTAGTTGGTAGAAAATATTGTTTGTTAAATTACAAAATCTTCATGTTATGTAACGCTTTCCAAGGTCAGTTCGAGGATGGGTGACTATCTTGAAATATCGAGATTCCTCTGTACCTCGGCCCCGCTGTCATTTGATGAACTTCGACTGTTGTTACGGGTAGTCAGAAGCCAAGAGATCTGACATCAGTATTGCCAATGGGAGTCGCGTTACCCAGTTACTGGGTTGAAGAGGTCAGATATGGAGTCGTTCTAAGTAAAATACTGGTATTCAGCTGTATCCTGAACTGGAGGCCGACCCCAACATAGTTAGGAGTATGCATGGAACTAGCTCGGCGGAGTGCACTAGCGAAGAATTGGCTTAGAATGATTGACAGTACTCGTAAAATTAAACTGTATTGATGTAGCAGGTTTTGAAGAACTGATTTTTACTTCGGTTATTTGTGCTGATAAAAGTAACGACTATGCTATGTCCTGTAATTTTCTGTAAGTGTTAGATAAGAGAAAATTGGTCGGGAAAATGGGTTCTGCAATTATTGCAGGACGAAGGCAGATAAAAGCCCCAAGAAAAGTGAAACAGTGACACTGAGCACTATTTAAATTGCCTATGTTCCAAAGAAGAACTACCATTTATTTAATGTTTAGGTAGTTTGAGCTATTCAGATAATTTTAATTATTTAACACAACACAGCTGACGAATCGCTTTTGAAAAATTATTTCATAAAACGAGAAGTTCTTACAAACGGAATTGAATGACGAAAGCACAGCCCTAAGTCCGCGGTCTATCGCCCGTCTCTGTCTAATAGGAATTAATGATAATCATCAAGCTTGCCGTCAACTGGAAGCAAATTGTAAGTTAGCGGCTTCAGCCCGGCTTTACCGGAGAAATCAGGCCCTACCTGTACAGTTAGCAAAAGAGATACCTAAGTGCAGACAACTGTGACCACAGTTGGCAGTAGTTCACGATGAAACAACCTTGACAATATGTAACCCATTGGTCATGTCAAAAGTTTGACAAAAGAAATTAGACTTTGGGCTTTAGAGTAGTACGGCACCTAATTACTCACGTCTTAAACATAATAAAACTTGACAAAAGTAGCATTATAATTAACGCTTCTGCTTCAAAATAAATCAACCGCTTGCGAGAGAATTGGTTTGCGAAAATTACGATCCTTCTATAGGGAGTTTGCATCCATTATAGGTATCTCAGTTGCCAGTCCGATGCACTTAGCTGCCTAGCTATTGATGACCAATGGGTGTCTATCGTTGACCTGCTGACCAATCTCTTTCACTGTACGTACTACAAGTATAAGACTACCTAACCACAGTTTACTACAATGTTTGGTAAACGTTCAGGTTTACGCAAATTACTGATATAGTCGTTTGATGCTTGATAAGGCAATTTGTGTGTTTGTTTCGGAAAGATAAGTTGTTTGAATATTAATTCGATGACTCAGTTGAGACTGGTTTTAATGGAACTAGGTAATACATGTACTAATCACGACTGTGCGAGTATTTAACACTTGCTATGATCAATGTAGAATGCTAGAAACTGATCAAACTAATTGTAACTTATGTGGCACTTTTGAAATAATCGTTTCACGTTAACATTAGGTACACTAGATCACAAACAGAGGGCCATTCACTCTCACAAGGAGAGGTCTGTTTCCCAGCGGTGGGTACGTGCTGGGCTGATTTAAGGCCGCCCATTGTGTCACCCTATGTAATGTTTACTTCATCTATTTTGTCGTGTACAATTATTTGCACATTTAATGAAGAATATTATTCTTTTCTTAACTCATTGTCTGCCAGACAAATAGACACAATAGAAAATGTATTGTCGGTCACCGGTGACCGACGGGGCAGTGAACGTTTTAAGAAAAAACAGACCAGCTAATCTTGAACACTCGTAGATTGGATATTTTATTGAACAAAAAAAATGTAAAAACAAAACTTGGCTATCTGCAAAAGAAAAATCTTCACAAAAATCAAAATCAACTTACCAGGCATGCAGACACATCGGAAGGTGCCAGGATCATCGAGACATGACCCATCGTTCCTGCAGGGGTGACTCTCGCACTCATTGACGTTGGTCTCACATCGGGGTCCGGTGAAACCCACAGAGCAGTTGCAGGCGAACGACCCTGGCGTGTTCACGCAGATGCCGTCGTGTTCACATGGTGATCCTGAGAAGAGAAGAATGATATTAAAGATGTTGATAAAATAAGAAATAATAGGGAGCTGTTCTGTACCATGAAAAAATGGCTATGAAAGACAGACACACGAGTGATCATAAATGACGTTTTTCATTGCCTTACGGAGCTCGAAAAAGCTCATTCTGAGAAGTAAAACAGCTGATGACAGTGATTTGATTTTTGAATTTAATCTATCTGTAATCAATCAAGGTGTCTTTGCCGAAGTCAGCACTGGAACAAGTGACAATTTCATGTTATTAAAGAGCCCTAGTCGCCAAACAGTGATTATTATTGTAATTTCGAAGTGAATAGTACTAGGTACAATCCTGATTCCTACCTAAAGGACTGAAATACAGTATCACTTAAATTAAAAGAGACAATCCTTTGCCCTAACGCTACATTAATATGTTACTTTAATCAATTGGAAGTTCATAAAAAAGTATCTAATGCTAAACTTACCCTGTTCACATTCATCGATATCCTCGGAGCAGTCAAGTCCTTTGTAGCCGGATGCGCAGGAACATGTGTAGGAACCGTTGATGGGGCTGGTGTCACAGATCGCGTCTGCGTGACAAGGGTTGGAGGTACACGCATCGTCTAAGTGGCAGAGTAGACCTAGGGAACAACATAATGGTTTATTATCATTTAGAATAAATTGTGTGTGTGTGTGTTGTTTGTGTTGTGTAATTGTATGTGTGTGTGTATGTTGTTTGTGTTGTGTAATTGTGTGTTGTGTTGTGTTGTATTGTGTTGTTGTGTAGGCACTCTTAATATAGACTGTTACTGTAATTTCATTGTTCAAAGGCTGTTAAACTTGCTTAAACGAAGATAAATCTTTGTTTGCTGGAGTTTTAACTCAAAGGTGTGGTGAATATAGTGACGACTTATTCAATTTCCGGTACATGGTGGACATCCCACCCACACGCACTAAACGTTTAGGGAACACATTTATAATGCGTACAGCTAAGGAGTGGAATTCCCCGCCGGAGTCTGTGTTTCCTGATTGCTACAACCTGGGAGTCTTTAAGTCAAGAGTGAATAGGTTACTTCTAGGTAAACGTGCCCCATCTTCGACCACATCATCGCTTACCATCAGGTGAGATAGTGGTCAAACGCGTGCCTATCAATAGTAAAAAAAAAGAAAACATGTTTCCATTGCTGAGACTCCGGCCTTCTTCCCGAGTTAGACGAAATCCAACTCGAGGGTCCAGAGCTAATTAGTGTGTTCTCGCAGGTAATTATCTCTTTTATTCTTGTCCGCACACAATGTAAATAAGAAAACGTAACTTACCAGTCTTCCCCGGCGTACACTTGCAATAGAAGGCCCCAACCCTGTCGATACAAGTCGCGCCGTTGAAGCACGCTGCGCCGGCGCAGTCATCGATGTTGACGGAACATTCCGGACCAGTCCAACCGTTGACGCAGATGCAGGAAAAGCCGCCCACTGAGTTCGTACAGGTGGCTCCGTTCTGACAGACTAGAGGCCTGAAGAAGAAGAATGAGGGTTAGATGATGTTAGAAAAATAACATGGCAAAAAAGAGACGGTACAATATGTCGAGGTGTCAGCAGCATCAACATGAAAAATCAATAAGGTGACGATATTCTTGAAGACCCAATAATAATATGAATTTAACAATTTTAAATTTCACATAAAAAAATCAATGATTCCTTTTAATGTTTCTCAATCAGCTTAAAACCGCTAATAAAGGAAATCACTAACATTTTCAGTAAACGCATTTCTTTTTGCAATTAAAATGACTAAAAATAATAATGGCCACGCATTATAAAAGTAAAACTTTCAGTAAAACAAAGAATGCACATAAAAGTACAATATTTTTGGCGCGAAATTAACAAAAAGTAGTCGCCATGATTTTCACAATTTTTAGTTTTAAAAACTTTTTAAATAAAGCTTATTAAGGAGGTTTGAATTTTTGTGTAAAACCTTCGCCATAATTTCGAGGAGGAATCTGGTGCAGATTTTAAGTGCGTCTCGTTGATAGCCGTTTAGCATATTTTCTTGTACTTTAATGCGACTTTGTAGATTTAATATTGTATTGTGGAACTGAAATAATCACCTGCTTGTGTAATTACGGAATTTCCCTAAAATTCTTTGGCCTTCTGGGTTTTAATTTAATTAAATACTAATAATTATTACACATTGTTTAGGGACGGTGCTTAAATCTTGAATACTTATTTTAAGTACACTTACTTACTGAGTCCAATAATGACATAATATCACAGTGGTATGCAAACATAAACGGTCTGTACATCCATAGTTACCTAGGTTACCTTTCAATCTTGTCTAGGCTGTATAACCGAACCTACTAAAAATATTAACCAAAAAATCATAGTAATTACATTTAAATATTTCCACAATAAAGGTTAAAGGAGCAATGTAAATCACTAAAGTCCGTATTACGAAAGATTTATGCGGCCGCTCGGGCACAATCGGGTACGATCGGCTAGTATCGAGAACGGGCGCGGCACGAGCGCCCGCGCATATCAGATCAAATTGCAAACAATATTGCCAAACCTTTAATATATAGTTAAGGGGCCGTATGTTGGCGGTGTCAGATTGATAAGTTAAGGAGTAGGAGTAGTGGAGACTGTGAAAAAGTTTTGTTGAATTAATTGAAAAAATCTAGAGAGACAAAGAGGATGCAATGACTTTAGTTCTTCACGTCTAGAAAGAAATGATCATACAGTTCTATGATTCATAGAAACCGAAAAAGATTGATCCTTGATTAAAGTAATTTTAAGCAGAAATAGAGAAGGAAAGAGCATAGCAGTGGGGCACTAAAGAAAACAATGGCATTCTTTAGTAAACATAGTTCAGTCTACCATTTAGAATCCCAATCATATTACGGAATTAACAGTTAGATTTAGAATTCAAAATTTCTGTAATAAACTTAAAACGTTTTTAAATATTCGAGATACATCGAAACAAACAACACAAAACACGATTGAAAAAAAAATGAACGTGAACGAATGGAAAGCGGATTGGCAGAGAAGATGTTCAAGAATCAAACTGAGAGCACTGACCTCACATAAGAGAATTTGTATGAGAACGATACGTCAGATAGAGAAGAAGAAAGAATACAGAGAACTGATTATTAAAAACAATATTGCTAAGGAGAGCAAAAAAGATAAATAAGTAGAATATCCTAAAGCTATCTCGCTTGCCACCAGTGACTTAAACCAAGCTAAACCCAAACCGCAGTTTAATATTTCGTAGGCTCACCATTATAAATTCAGCGGGAGTGTCAATAAATTGTTGATTTTTCACTACATCTGACACAACTGTGAAATGTGTTGTAGATTCTGCATAACGAGTGACGGAAGCTATAGCTTATGATATTAATAAATTATTAATTTATTGCTTTCTATGACGTTGTTATTCATTTTGTTAAAAACAGTAAATTTTGCGATATAATGCCATGTGTTTTTGGGTTTTCCGTCCAAATCAACAATTTTGGTTACATGGTCACCATTCGAATCGCTACAAAGAAAATCATTCCCAAGACTTCCTACGGAAACTTTAAATTGTAGACCCTAACACCCTCAAACAGGAAAACTTCATCTTTATCAATAACCTTAGAGTCTGCAGTAGCAAAATCCTTTTTACTTCAGGTTAGCTGGCAATATAACTATCATCACTTATCTATCTATTAGACCGGGATGAGGGTCCATTCATCACTAGGTCTGCACGGAAGTGAACCGAGATGATTGCGGGGGTCATCATCATTAATCACTCCGCTTTACGGGACCTACTGGGTGCGCCGACGCCGACGCTCAGATCAGGATCGAAGATTTGATCTTTAGATGTAACTGGATTTGATTTAGTTTCTATGATGGTTCTTTGATAAAACTTGATTATGATGTTAATATTGGACACCCAAGACACACATCAGTTCGTTATCATCTACTTCCTGCTTTCGTTCTGGTCAAAAATGTTTGATTTAATTACCACACATTAAGTTATAAAGTAAGTTATGTCATAATTCTTTAACTGCAGTTTTATTTCATCTTAATTAATTGGGAAGTCAGCCTCAAGAATCCCGATTAATAATTATACCGTACAAATAAAAACTACGACAACCTACATTCTCGGTACCTGATTATAATTACTCCCTTTATAATCATCGTTTATCCACCCGCCCTTTCTCCGCACTTAAACCAAGCGTCTCCAGTACCCGGTAGCACCATCATACGCAAGCGCAGCCTCGCTTAATGATCCACACCGACACTGCGTGCTGAGCGCAAATTGTACCGCAGCAATTTCCTCATAAAAGTATCATGTTCAAAAAGTTCGGTTATAAAAAGTTTTATATGAAGCTGATTGCTGAGGTCGGTACAGTAAGGATATGTAAAAAAGTGATGAAGTTTGACAAAATAACTGGTTTTGAGAACACTCGTTAGTGTTTTGAGGAAATCAAAGAGATTGACCATTACACCTTTGAAGATGATTGATGTAAACGAGTAAGTGACATAAAGTACAGACACTGTGACTACTGATACAGAATGAACTTTAAAAAATAATTACATTTCAGGAACCGCAAGCTTTAAAAGCATAACATAAGCCTAATAATAAACCAGATTAAAATAAAGAAAAGGATAAAAGACCAGTTTCGCATAACCTTAATAGCCTTTATCTTACAACATCTGTAAGCGAGTGTACGCGTTTCTGAGCAGATTACTCCTCGGCATGTAAAATAATCGATTAGCAATGATTAATAGCCCATCGATGATGCTCAAATTGAATATCCTATCGGCGATCTGGTAGCCAGCCAGTTACAAATTATGGCAACGTCGCTAGAATGTGAAGAACTCGTTTATGTTATGAAGAGAATTCTTTCTTGTTCTAAGGGCTGGCAAAATTTTCTAAGACTATTTTCCCAAATTTGGCGCATATAAAGAAGAAGAAGGCGAGGATGAAAAAGCAACAATATATGCTGCTGAACAGATGGGTTAAGTACGAGTATGAGGGACAGTATAACTCAAAAAGATTCACAAAATAAACTTGATAAAAATTTAGCATAACAGGATACTATACTATCGACAAAACAAGCCATGTAGGCTTAAAGTTCAATTGACTCCTCCGACCTTCGCAGGAAGACAGGCAGCTGACACATTCTTGTCCTGTAGCCACCATCAGCTGAACAGTTATAATAGTGCGTACTTATGCGACAATTTCCCAGCCAGCCAATTCCCCTGGAATCGGGGTAAAAAATAAAATTGTGTGACTAACAAGCTGGCTGACTGCGTTTGCCGACACGTTGTAAATCCACATCTGAGCAATTTGTTGAGGACTTCAGTAACTGTTTAGGGTTAGGTAAGGTTATGTTTTTAGAAGATTTAAGTGGCTGATTGGTCCTTTCCTCCTTTGATGCTTATAGTGTAGGTGTCTTTTTAATAGTCCCCATATTTTATTGGGATTTTATAGCTACGGCCAGTAACGTGAGACGTTTGTATAATTTATTGGAACTATCAAAAATCACTTTACGGAGTTGGTCCTTCGATCCAACAAAAACGTTGTTCCTTTATTACCAGCTGTATCATAAAAGTTTATTTAATAGAATATGTCTACTGTCCCTTCTATTCCAAACATGTCCCATCTCAACAAGAACAAACATTATCGTTTGTTATAATTAAACTTTCCTCATTTCATTAATTAAAAGACGTACGAATAATTGAACAGCTACGGGACACTTCATGAATAAACATGTAATGTGTTTAGGAATTCTGGTGGTACTATCAATATTTGACCAAATGGAGAAAGAGGTATGTTAATTGAGACTTTCTTGAGGCAACCGTTACTATTTGCTGGGATACGAAAATTGTAAGTTTGATCAAAATTATTGATGAAGATTTTTGAAATTTGTCTTTAACCTTCAAGCGGGCGCGTGGGTATTTGTAGCGACAGCGGTCGCGCGTAACCTAAAAGACCTATGTGAGATTTCAGGAATTTAGAATACTGGTAAAATAATAATTATTTATGTTCTATATTCAGACATTATCAATTTTTACCTAGGCAACAATTTTTTGGAATTAAAATTAACCACAACCCACTATGGTTCGATTACAAACCAGCTATGCACGCCAGACCCGCCAAACCAAAGTTTTGTTCTCTTGGGAGAATGATTTGTGTTCTCATTTTTATTTAGATGTTTTTATTTTTTATTAGTTCCATGCAATCGAGTAATTACTATCAAAGTGTTTATTTTATCAACTCAGGTATTTTACTTCGAAATAAGTCATCTCGTCAAGGTAAAAGAAAGAGCCAGGCGCGTGTAGTCGTTTCGACGCCTGCGCCGCGACCTAAACAAATGCATTTTATTCAACTACAAAGGCTCGGAGAAGAGTGGTATGCATTAAATTTCATGCATAGTGAATTAATGAAAAGCTACTGGTAAAGAGAAATACTTGTGGCGAGAAATCTCGATGTAATCAGCGAAAACTTATCGAGCGCGGTCGATTCGACGCCGCGCGACCGCTTGAAGGTTAAAAGATGTTTTGACAACGACGTCAGCACCTAAAAGAGTCTGGTTAAAAACTCAGTGTTACGTATCGCACTGCGAGCTCTTCAAGATATATTCTTAAATTATTCATTTAATAAGTAGCTTCCTGTTCAAGAGCTCTTCAAGATATATTCTTAAATTATTCATTTAATAAGTAGCTTCCTGTTTCCGATCTTTGTGTAAGATCTGTAAGATGTATTACCTACCTATTATAACTGCAATATCTATGATATAAGCAATCATAAGGACCAAAACTTATTTCCTTCATAACGACAATCTACGATCAAAGAAAGCCAATTTGTTACGACTCTCCTATGAAATAAGACAAATACAAGATGCAAGTTCAATAATAAATTTCTAAGCGTGGTAATACGATAGCAGCGCCACCTGTACCGTTGGTTGTCTATGCTTCCGGCGCAAGCGCAACAAATAAATCGTAAGTCATGACTGACGCTAGATTATACCTGTTTATTCCTTAGGGGACGTAGCGATATGATTGATGAAACAGACTTTGTAATAAACTTAAAGTTGTCTATTGTTTGACACGACGAAAATATTCGATGACAGTGAAACATGGGAACAGAGAGACAAAAGAATATATTCAATAGGTGAAAATGAATTCTGTGTTTTAATGGACAAATTCACGTGGATTCATCATCTTTCAGTAGCAATTTGTCTCAGAATGCAAAACCATATTCACCAAGGGCTGGACAGATCTAATACAAAATAAAACGTTCTTATGACCTCAAACATAACACTTAAAGCGCGACGCGATCTAGCATAAAACTTTATTATAAAACTGTATCGACTTCCACCTCAAAGAGCTTCAAACAAAATGAAAATAAAAGAGTAAAGGCACCAAGACGTAACCCGATATTGAGCACGCATTTATCTGACGCGTTTCATGAACCAGCGACTCGGATACTGTGACACTATCCCACAGACCCACAAGTAAAAACAAAGCTAAACACGAAAGGAATAAAGTTCAAAATTACATAATTAAAGTAAACCCTATAGTACATGCTGCAACTAAAACAAAACACAAGCAACAACACTACGCTAAAGTGTGTCCATACAACGTTATCCTTTCATTCAAAGCGGAATTTTGTGATCGAAATTCAACTTTATTGGGTTGTGATACGAATTATTATAAAGCAGATCTAAGTGAAAATATAAGTTGTTTGGTTTCGTAAGAGGCCTTTGCAGCGGGAGGTCTAACATATCCATAGATGGTCGAAATATTAATAGTTTGTATAGATACAATTAATTCAAAAGAAATGGGTAATAATATTCATTTTTATAATCGTATTACTTTTATGACGGAGACAATATATCAGAGGACCCAAAAAAGAGAGGATTTTGGGGTGGTAATAAATTTTTAGATTTTTTCGGTAATGATTTCTACTTTGTTTAATTGATCGCCATTGGGAGTCTCCTGGTGGCTGGATTAAGAAATTATGGAATAGATAACGTTCAAGGGCCATGTTTAATATGTTTGAACTGAGTCTCACATAGATAGGTTATACGAATAAGCATACAAAGATGAATAAAACAGTAATGAAAATATTCCAATAACACATTGTTCAGTACAATCTTATTGCATTGATGCACCTCTGACATCTTCTACTATTATCCAAACTATAAAGGAGATAGAAAGAACCGGCGCCTCATCTTTCATCTCCCAAACATCCATCCATCAATCACCATCCACAAGCTTTTAAGCGCCATATTGGAATGTTACATTTATGACATATTTTGGGCACGATCGCACTATAGTACAGTTAATCTCTACTAAAATATTCACGATTATGAACGATAAAGTGAATGTTTTGAATACCAACCATTCGATACACGCGACATTTAACGAAACTAAGAATAAAAAGAACACACTTAAATTAATTCCCGTGCGAAAGAAAATACATCGAAGAACCGTAAATTTTTTATTCACAGTTACTGAAGAAAGCTTTTTACATCGATGTGAAGCCTTTAATTCCGGACATACAGAAGCCATAATCTTCGCTAAAAATCTTGGCGGATGTGAACTTGATACGTTTAAAAACTCGGCCGAAGATAAAACAGAAGCCAAATTAATTTATCAATAGTCTCACAATTCGATGAAAGACAATGAAGACTTATAAAACTCCCGCTGTTCTCCGTAGCTTAGGAGTCATAAACCAATTCATGCAAATCATTTTAGAATATTTATTTAATAAAGAAAACATGAACGATCATTAATACATCTAATCATCACTTCAGAAGTCAATTACTGGAAAAAATGAAGTCATTTGCGTGTACAGACGCAAAAGTGTTATGAAAACGAAGCTAGTGTACTATTACCGTGCGAACGTAGGAACATCATGGTGTTTTTTGTAGCCAATCATTAGCTAACAATTAATGTAGGAACGGCGTATCCCACATGGCGACTTAGGACGTTGCTCTTAGACTAAGTTGTGAGAAGCAAGCGGGGGAATTGATCTCCTGTCTTAATAAGCAACCGGTTAGGGAGAATTTTGTAATAATTTTGATGAAGTCAAAGAAACTAGATGACATGCAGACTTATTTGAAAGTATTATGACCAAAAATGTCAAGGTTGAAACCGATCTAGCATTAAATAATGCAAAATATTTACAGCAGGACCTTAAAGACATATTAACAGCTAGAAATGGAATAATAGTGAAGTTGTAACAAACGTTTCCAAGAAAATTAGTAGAATTAGGAAAGGAAACACTTGGAAAAAATCAAAAGTACAAACATAACAAAGTAAACAGGAAGAATCAAGTGTGTTCCGCTATTATGCCGTCGCTTGCGTCGCGGGGCCGTTGACTTCTTGACGAGTTATTTTGTAATTAACGCCCAATACATCGACATACAGCCGAGATGATATTGTATCATACAAAAAACCATCTCAATACAGATGTAGATATCATTAGCCCGTTTATAATAACATTTGGCAGTAATTCGTTTCATTAACTTGTCGGTTTTTTAACGAGTTACGCAAAAAATGTAATATGGACATAGTCGCATGCGCAGCGTCATCCAAGATGGCGTCTGATATTGAATTACGGAGATCGGAACGCGGTATTGTTTTAAAAATAATATCCCTCCCAAAATTCAGCCTTGTGTGTTCGTAATAAAGAGTAATCTTCGGGCAAATCTTTTTTTTCGGCGGTGCAATCATCCGATCCGTTCCAGACTTCGTTTTGCCGGGACCTAATTGGGCCGCGCCGATTCCTTGACAAGCGAATAATATCTGGCAACACATATTTTCCAATCCGAGCATACCGCGCCCCCTTCATCTGGTCAATAAAGTCGATATTTCTATGACATTTGTTGCAGCACCCGTAATATTTCATTGTCAATTATAGGCAGTGCTTCGAGGTCCAAGAAGTATACATGATGCAACAAATTGGCGAGCTGTAACTGTGCACATAAAATTGTTTGCGTATGAAAGTTAATTGTCGCTAAAAATTTATCGCCTGAGTCATAATTATAGCGGTCGGTAGACGGTCTTACTTCTTACTGATTCTTAAAAAGCCGGCAACTGAATCTATTGGCCTTACACAGTAATGACGTTTTAATAAAATTGCAATTAATTTAAAATAATTGACAGTATTTGCTGAGGAGCTTTATCAAAGCAACGGTTTTCGCTTTGTTGATTTGCGCCGATCTCAACCGTGTTGATCGGCGGATATCTTCATTTATCTAGATTAACGATAACATCTCTGTTATGCTGATTTGTTAATTAAATTACTCGACTAGTTTTGATATTCTGAGAACTAGTATGTACAAAAATAGCCGACTAAGTTATGTAAATGACACCACTTGACAACAGTCACAGGATCAGGAATGTCATAGAGTGAGGGACATCATTTTATTCTTTTTTGTTCTTATAGTTTTAATAACTTCTTAGACAATAACGTATTCTGACAAATGATGTTATAAACGTGAAAGGTTTCCGCAGTGTAATAAAAGCTATTATTTCGTCTCGTATTCACTATCGCACATCAAGAACCTATTCTCTTGTCATTCAGTTTGATTGTCAATACTGTCAGAAAACCTGACTGTCCTTTACGAGTTGAATGATCAAATAATAGCGTAGGCTACGATGTTAGAAAATACTTTGGAATTGTCTCGCTAACTTACAATGAACATTGTAGTTGCATTTCTAAAGCTTAGCTTATATAAAGTGTTACACTTGTTTATGACTTGTTGTGGATTATATTGTTTCTAGGAAAGTTAATGACAGCATTTATATTTCTAGTTACCACGTACACAATACTAAGATAATAAATATTGATGTTGCTAATACCCACGTTCAAAGTCTGTATCAGAAAGTACTAGGACATCATAAGACTGTAGCAGCTAAGGTCAAAATCGACTTACCTAAGAGCGCATTCGTCGACATCGGTCTCGCAGAGGGTCCCGGTGAAAGTGGGCGGGCACTCGCAAGTGTAAGAATTGAGCCCGTCGACGCAGGTTGCCCCGTTCTGGCACAAATGGCCGGGACAGTCGTCGATGTCGATCTCGCAGTTCTGGCCGCGATAACCTGAGGAAAGATGAGAGATTTAGATAATGGCGAAATGATAAATTGCTTTCGAGTCACTATTAGGTTTATTTATGTGGGTTTTCATGCTGAACTTGAGATATGTATCCAAGAAAGGAAATAGCTGGGCTTCTAAGAATTTTCATCATACTATAATAAGTTTCCAGCACAATTTGAATTTAAACTTCGATGTCTGACATGTCAAGTAACGATGCTAAAGAATAAACTACATACAAACTCATGCCATGCCTCTCGAATTGTTTATCGATTTTTACTCAACACGTTACAGCTGCACTTGGTGAACCATATGCGTGCTTAAGTGCAACAACTTATGTCGGTAGTGTACCACTAGATGCTTTGCAACCCCATAACAGAAAATACAACGAGAAATACGAAAAAAGAGGGACGCGATATCGAAGCCAGAATTATATGTGTGAAGTGGAATGCATACATAATGCAATCAGATCTGTACAAAATTGTTTAAAAGGGAACTGTAACTGAAGTGTACAGTTTGAAGCTAAATCGTAAATTCCTAGACCATGAATCATTCATGAGAGTTCCGATTAGAAACGGTTCCCAAATTAATTAGTCATCTATCCTCTTAAAATTTTGATACACTCTTTATTCTAAGTATCACATCTGTTTTCTATTTTCGGCTGAAGTGTTATAGCCACATATGGATTAAAAACACTTGTAATTTATTATGGTCAATGTGTCGTGTCAAAAATAAATCTTTACCGTAGAACAACTTGTTAAAACTAATAGTTGAAGTATATTTTCCAAAAAAGCTATTATCGGGTAGTTTAACTTAGCGATAATCATTATAATTAAAATCCACTCGACCGTGTCACAAGAACTTTTTAGTGCTTACATTAGTCATGGGTATCTTTTTTGTCTCTTAAAACAACACGCTAAGCACTAAGTTGAGATCAACAAAAAATCTTATTAAATCGAGACAATAAACTCTAATGAGACAAAAGAATATCTGTGTAAAGAATCTCACGAGACAATTAAATACAATTCAATTAGAAACAGCAACAGCTATTGATAAAGATCCGCTTACAATTGAAGTTACAAGAACGAGTGTAAGTAGTTGATCAATGGTCAATCTCTAAGTGTCGAAATCACACCATGGTTCATACAGTTTGATTAGCGAGTGGAGAATCTCATTATGTTCATTAACCAGGCGGTTCCCACGAGTAACACATGTGCCAGTGTTTATGGTAGAGGCGCCTCGTTTAAATCTCTCGACGCCTTTTTTTGCCTCGAAACTACCATGCGGAAAGTCGGGAGTCAATATTTTGGTTACGGTTTTAACTATGATAGCTTTTGCAGTATTTGTTGCATTCTAGAAATAGATAAGCTGGATGTAGATAGTTTTAAATTTAATGGTTTTTCTGGTAGAAGGACAAAATTATGTTTATGGTTATTTTTAGTACTCATAAAGTTGATTTAACGCACGCCAACAAGAAATTGAGCGTCCCCAAATTACGTCAAAGCATCTCCCAACTCATTTCGAGAATAAAGAGCCATAAACATGATCATAAAAAATCAACTTTAACTATTCTAAAAAGTCGGTTTAATTAAATGATTTAATCCTAATTAGCACTTTTTAAGATTGGAAATCGTTACGGCGGTTTGAGAATAAAAACGAAGATCACTATAAAACTGTCACCGCTGATGCGCAAACGCAGATTTTATCTTCACACTGACAATTTTATGTGTTTGGAAACAAAATTCTTAAGCTTTATTGTATATAAAAATGTACAAACATTTCACTATTTCAGTTGAGAAACGATGCAACCAAATTAAATTTCCATTAGGAAATTAACATAATATATTGTGTTTCCTTCTGAGCTTGAAATTAAACATTCATTAGTTTAATAAAACCTGTTGATACAGTAAAGATTTTATATTATTCAATTTTTGTGGACCATGCTCTTTGATATTATTCTTATTATTAAATGTTTATTCAAGTTCTCGGTCAACAGCTTTGCTATGGATAACAATATCAAGTACACTTATTGCCTCTTCTTTCCCAAGAAGTTTGGTGCGTTATCGACAATCTTACCAAATGTTTGTCCAGAAATTTCAAATTCTGTTCCATAGCTTCTTCAAACATGATTCCCAAAATCTCCCGCCGTATTTACCTTTGTACGCTATGGCCCATGATTGAATACACATACAAATACTGGCAACAAATATTGGTGTTTCGTGTTACGTAAACGTTTAAGAATCTAAATTGACAATCAGATTACCATAATATAACAGTGTGTGAGATCTTCTCCCTTCATTCCCATAAGTTGTGACTAGTACGGAAGCTGTTATTTCAGACACACATATGTTAGGGCTATTTAGACATGTGTTAATGATTCTTATATTAACTAATAGTAAAATTAATAATATCTATTTTTGATGAAGGAAATGGAAAGACGTAATGAATAGTTTTATGGTGTATGATTGATTGTTATTAATTTAGAAGAAGGATGTTCGAACATGTTGAGTTGAAATGTTTTCGTCAGACAAAGCACGTGTAAGCAAGTTTTAATAATTAACTTGTTTTTAGATAAGCATCAAATATTTTACTCATGATAAATCAAAGCGATTAGCAAAGATAAGATTTGCTAGCGATAGTAACAATATCAGATCGAAAACTGATTAATAATAATCTAAATCTCAATATAAGAAACGTAAATGACAAACCTGATGTAAATAGTGCTAAAAATAACAATTCTGTGACTGAGATACTAAATTAAGATAATCCAGCAGAATCTATTATTATTAATCATAGTCATAAGCGTTTAGCTACTGACGCAAGAATATAGAAAACAGAACCAATAGTAATTATGAATGTATTTATTACAATGCAGATTGCCATAATAAACATATAATCAAAGGAGTTAGCGAAGCGTGCACAACTCAGTATTAAAATTATAGTTAGTTGAATGAGAATGCGGTAAAAACCTGACAGCCTAGCTAAAGTTAGATAGTTGATTATGCATTTGTTGAAATTACTGTAAATGACGCAGAACTTAGAATTTAACTGAATGGTAATCCGAGATGATTCTCGGAAAGAAAGAAACGGGACGTTTTAGATGCTATTGACAAAGTGGAAAGACATACACAACAAGAAAATTAGTTTAAATGAAATACGACAAACAGAAATATTTATACCAATATTTAGGTACAACAGTTTTTTTTTTTCTAAATAAGCAATCATTGAAAGCATAGCAAAGTAGACTGTATTGACCGTATTGAACCAATTTCCAAGTATTTTTTCACATGATCAACTTTTCGTTGTAGAAATGTTAAGTCAATAAACAAAACTGCTTTATTTTGGGTGTTAATTAAGTGTGTACTACTTTTCCCACAATTGGGCATGGGGCATGGAGTCTGACGTCATTGAGCTAATTTAAGTGGTCGATGGATGTCTCCAGAGCGGAATGTATGGGAGAAAGTGCTTTTCATTGAAATGTATTGACTCATTGGTCAATTATTTCGTATACTTCGAGAATGTAGTGGTTGGTCTAATTTTATGGCTTTGAGTGAATGGTTTCTGTAAGAGAGATGAGATGTAGGGTATGTTGATGACATTTTTAAGTTCTCCTTTTTGAAAATTTCAGTCTGCAGTGTGTATTTTAGTCTAATAGGTTCGCGTTGCTCATTCACTTTTTACTGAATAAACATTGCGCGTTTCTTATCGTTTTCATTATGCAACGAAAATACTAAGTGAATTTAATTGCAGACTACCTACATATACAATTACAAAAAGCTTTATAGTGAGATTCTCAGTGCTTATCGCTACAACCATCATTTCCTTATTTCGCAATTTTTACTCAGAAACTTAATATGGCACCTGGAAATATGGAACATTTCACAGCACTAAATGTTGAAACTGCTCACCACCATTTTGCAAGAGCGTAATGAAGCTAATGAATCCTAGATGCGCAGGCGCAACTACAAAAATTGTGACGTAACTGTTGCGTCAGTGCGGTTAGTTTTTAGCGAATTGCACGGAATATTAAAATAATGGAGTGTGGAAGCATTGGATAAGTTTAATTTAAACTTTTTATATTTTTCTGAAGTTTCGTGAATCATGATATCCTTTAAACCGGTAGTCGTACATCATATTTTGATGTCTCTTTAAGCCGCCTGTGCATATATGCAGACATTTGCACAAGTAATGACAGCTTACAAACCCATTCAGGACAATGACAATAAAATAAAATCAGCAGGTCGTGAGACCGTTACTCGCTGATTTATTGTGGTTAACCCACTTTTAATTTAAACTAATTAAGCATTAGGTACTTGGATTAACTTAATTGTAAGTTTAACCAAAATGAATTAGATCACAACTGTTCCATTGTAAGTTGTAACTACCAGTATTATTATTTATTATTCTAACTTTAACATTCACATTTTGTTGGTTCATCTATTATGTCATCGTGTCTTCTTTTAAAATTATTTTATATTCAAACTCTTTTTAGAACAATTTGTAAACGTTCCACCTATCTTTCCTACCTCACCAAGTCACAAAACTCAACAAAGATTCTTCACGCTAGATCAAATACCTACTAGAACTGGAACTATTTGCAGTATAGATAAACATAGCACATTAACATTATAGATTTATGCAGTATACCCATTTTGTGGACCGCTTTCGTACGAGTCGTGGTCGCCTGAGGCCACGGTCGCCTTTCAAACGGAGTTCTGAGCTGTGATGTAAATAACGCAGACTCGATTATGACTGTCCGTTTTATTGCTCTGTGCGTATGTTCGTGAGACTAAGGATGTTAGTCTAGATAGTGTTTGTTAGTCTTTGTTTTATGTTCTCTAGCTGTATGAGTTTTTTTTTAGTTGCTTTCAATATCTAGTCTACCGTTGTTAGGTTTTATTTTTTCATCATTAGACGTATCTATGGCTGAATATAAATTGTTTCGTGTTTCAAAGACTCTTTGATTTCAAGGACCAAAACATTCACATTTTCTGACTTGCAAAGCTAAAATCATGACCTTGACTCGGCTAACTGCGTGAACTTCTTCTTGTTCTTTTTTGCGTACATCCAATCATCCATTAACATACTAATGTTCCCAAAACCAGACAACATTTCATTGAGTGTAAATTCTTCGCATCTCAGTCGCAATCTGACAAAAAATTATGAAAATTCTAAAAAAGGCTTTTTTCACAGTTTGCGATTAAAATGCGAATGTGAAAGTTGTTTAAAGCAGCTAGGAAAAATCACCCACTTTTCTCACTAATCAACCCAGAAACAAGCTTAGAAATTATCAAGATAAAGACGACATAATTAATACAATTCACACGCAATCCATGTTTAAAGGTATCGCATAAACTTAGTACGATAAGACAGTACATATCTCGAACTTTCTCAAGTCCTTTCAAGAGCAATGACATTATATTATAGTGTGAATTATATTTGCTTTAGCATAAGCAGTTTATTGCTACGAGAAATTTATGTTGGTCTGTTGGACCTTGGAAAGTTTGTCTAATCTAGGGTTGGTTTAATAAGGTGTTTCGTTCGTGTAATAGAAACGCAGTTATAGTGCGTAAATTGTAAATTATCTTTGGAAATGGACTGTGTTTTCTGAAGTTGACTTGGCATACTGCCCTGTGTCGAGGTAAGTTTAATGGATGCGACAGTTATGTTATCTAGATGATTGTTTCTGCTTTGATTGTTGTTAGGAAGAGTTTTTTTTATTTCTCTCGGTATCTTAAAGCATGACTTTTCATTTTACTTTTCATTGCGTTAGTCCAGTCATCAGTTCTGCTGCTATGTCTTTGAAAGTGTATTTTTCTTCCAAACATACTTTCGCTATTTAATCAGTCGATTCATGAACATTACAAATCCTTCTATAGTCCGAATAGCAACTACACCAACACACACATCCAATAAAGTTACACCTAACGAATAGCCACGCCCGTCCTGTTGCGAAACCTTATTGCCTAGTTGCCCAGCCACAGTAGCACCTGTTATGGCAACTAGTGCTGCAACATTGTACATCTCTCTGATTGAATAATACAGCCCAACATGGCCAATATGGCCATAAAGAAAGTTATTGTACGAGGTAGTATGTGGTGAAAATATCTTTGGAACACGCCCTGTTTTAGTTGGTGAGACTAGTGCTTATTGGTTTCACTACCTGGTTCTATTAATTGTTAAAATATTATCTTGTCTTGTGTGAAGATTATATCCAAGTTCATTTCTGTTCGTTAAGCTTTTAGATTGGATTAATCGTCAGTGTAACTTCTCGATTTAGCATCACACATATTAACTTGATAGTCGTGTATTAAAAATAAAGGAAATAGGTTCATGGTTAGAGAGGAGATAGATTCCAGAGGCTTGAGACAGGTGATATCCTACAGCGATAGCATGGCGCAAGCGATTATCATACTTTAATTTTTTTATGGGATTGAAA
Organism: Lacanobia oleracea; assembly: GCA_950371165.1. Taxonomy (NCBI): domain Eukaryota; kingdom Metazoa; phylum Arthropoda; class Insecta; order Lepidoptera; family Noctuidae; genus Lacanobia; species Lacanobia oleracea. The sequence goes on from OX493389.1 coordinate 4,235,385, forward strand.
TTCCCTGACAGAATTTCACTTTGTCTGGAGCCTCAGATATTGAACTTTATAACAGAGGTATTAAACAAGAAAACAGTTTAACTTACCAGGCGGACAATCACACTCGTATCTGAGCTGATCAAGCGGCGTACACCTTCCATCATGATGACACGGCGACGGTTCACAGGGAACGTACTCTGCATCACAATCCCTTCCCGTGTACCCAGGCTCACACACACAGGTGTAAGACCCATGGGTGTTGAAGCACCGGCCATGGTGGCAGGGGCCAGAACCGCTAGAGCATTCAACCACATCTTCGGTGCAACGGGAGCCGGTGAAGCCAGGAGGACATGCACAGGAGTATCCGGCAGTGGTGGTGTTGTCGGCCACGCACCGGCCTCCGTTGCGACAGGGTTGGGACGCGCAGTGGTCTTCGTGGGAGCATTCGTCACCTGGGGAAGAAATTTGTGAATTAGAAACAAGTATTCACATTTCGGGAATTGGCACAAACAAAACACTCGTAAATCAACAGTAGGTAAATTTGGGCTGTACATGATGGTTCATATTTCAATCACTCTTATATATCTGTTTCTAATAATAGCTGTCATGAGAAAATAAACGAAAAGCCGTCGATAGAAACTAAATGTAACAGGTTAATCAGGATCAACCACTTAAAATAGAAAAAAGATCATCATTCTTTCAAAAGAAACGTCGAAGAACAATTAAAATCTAGACATTCCTTAATAGCTTGCAAAAACGAACTCATCTTGAACGCCAGGAGACATTGCTCTACCCGACGTCACAGACGAATGAACTAATAAAATAGACTAACAAACATATATCACCATAAACCTATCATTAACGAAAGCTTCTATAGTCACATAATTACCTAATCAGGAATATTAATGAAGATACGTGTGAATCAGTAAAAATCGCTAAAGCAGAATTTGCATATAGACGAGCCGATGAGCCGATTTTAGTCGTATCATTTGTATCCATGATTGCGATTTTATATCGGTAATCTAAAATCGATTGTTAATCGAATAATTTAGTTTTTTGTTTTGAGAATTTGACATCGTTTCTCTAATTGATTCTTTTGTGTAGGCCTATATTTGCATTTGAATTAGTTATTAAGTATGAGAATTGTTGGAGAAAGTGTGGCATACATAGAGAAAGAGGTTGTTTAAGTATTTTGTATCGATAACAATCAATTTTTTACTGATAATGATGTTAATCTAGAAGTAAAACCCGTTGATAGGAGAGAATGGAAGAAGAAGACGCCCCAAATAACATATTACAAGAGCAGGAAGATGTAGCTTTAGAAGCAGGAATATTCATGTTCATATTCATATTTTTATATGGATTCCATAATGTCAAATTAATAAAATAATATAAAATAAAATCATGGAAGAAGATAGGCCCGTCAAAAACACAAACGACTGTTGAAACACTTCCGAATAGCAACAATGACAATCCCAAACATCGTCATCCGTTAACCAAACGTGGTTAATGTATCAACATCCAATTGACTCCTTCCTTGGTCAATAACTAGATACTACGTTTCATTCAATAAATTTACTTTTAGTTGTGTGCTTGATAACTATAACGTTCGCTCTACTGGAGGATACCGGCCACCTTTCTTTGTGAATTGGTGGATAACTCAGGCCGGCAGGCAGGTTAAGAGTTTTCTCACAAAAACTAATAAAAACAAAATTAATAACTTAATTGTACAAGTTTGAAAAATATGTACATCCGTGCAAAACGGACATCGCTCAGCGTAATGTTAAGACTAGTGAATGAGATACAGCGCTAGTTGTCAGCGAATGAGGAAGAAAAAACAAAAAAATTGCATCTCCTAAAATGGTCGTTCCACAAACCTGACCTCACTAAATTCATCATGTAACAAGAATGCCAGGCTGACTAATAGACCAAACGAAAGAATTCAGTTTGATTGGTGGAACGAGCTCAATTGATATTATGGGCCCAGCTTCGATCTGTATGCAAGTTTAGAAAACAAAGTGTTTAACGCCTAATATGTACCTATTTACTCGAGTCTTTTTATGGCGGTATAAAAGACTTCAAGTCTAGCAATCTCCTAGTAACATTGAAAATGTAAATAGAGATACTGACAACTTTTTGATAGATAGAATTACAATAGTAAGAGCAGAAAACAAAGGTCCAGCAGACACTGGCAGAATAGTCATCACCGGCTCAGTTGCCAAAGAAGGAAAAAAAGACGTGTGGCACTCGGAGACTGCCGCGGTAAAGCTACTGCATAGCATTTTTTATCAACTTATGCAATTATAATTATATATTTATTTTATTTATGCAGTATTTTTTTTTCTTTGATATTAATTCAAGTTACACTTTGAGCTAAAAAAAAGTAAAAAGTAAAACTAAAAAGTATCACCGCTGTGCCGGTCGGAGTGGGGGGTGTTAGGTTTTTTTCGTTACGGAATTTCTGGATTCGGTCTCCACGCTCAAGGCCCGCGATAGAAGCTATGCAATAGCTTAAAGTCCAGCATTCGAATATTAGTATAATGAAAAAGTACATGTTATTCGTTCACTACAGGTCATCCTCAAGAAACTTAAACCTCAGAATACGAAGAGCCTCCAATAAAACAGAGTATGAGTCAAGAGAAAGAAGAGATTCTTATTAAGTAATTCTTCTTATTAAAGAATTCTAATAGAAAACGCCTTTTCAAATGAAAATTCTTTACTAACAGAAAACTACTAGATAGATAGATGGATGCGGACTGCTGAAGACCGGGATGGTTTTGGGAAGGCTTACGCTAAGCAGTGGATGGCAATTATCTGGTACGATGATGATGAGAAAACTACACTTTCGCTGAGTATAATTGATTAAAGGCAATTTTTTACCCCCAAATGTTCGGTTCTTGCAGCAAAGACCAAACAAGCAGCCGCGGGAATATCTCGCTTTGGTAAGATCTTTAAAACAGAATCTATCAAATTCAAAATCTCAAAAGAACCCCGAAATACTTCCTCAGAAAGTAACAAACATCAAAGCTCGAACCGCCAGCAAAAACGGTAAAGCGACTAATTCATTAGTTGCACAAACAATTGAACGGCAAATTGGTCGCGTTCACACAACGCATTTGTGACACCAATGATATTCAGAAAGTATTAGGTGTTGTTTAGGGATGTCCGAAGTGTTAAAAAGTATCGATATTTTTTGAGGATTGATATTGGTTTCGATATGCAGCTGAATCCGGCTTGACTGGACCCCAAAATAGTTGAAAAAATACTAGGATGATGATGTTGATGTTCTTCTCCATATGATCTACTCTTTGGAACGTGCAACAGTTGCGCTAGAGATAGGGTCGGTGAGTGCAAATTTGCTGCAGAACCACTTGCTGCTCCTGTCGCTAGCGCGGCAGAATTAGCTTCATCTATTTGATCGACAGACTTTCACAATTCAAAAGTGCCTGTAACTGGTCTTTTTGAAATAGAGGATTTTGTATTTGTTTTTGATGATATTGGTTCCGATAAATTAAAACAAAAAATCGATATAATTATGGATTTCGATATTTGCTGGATCCCGTATTTTTTACGAAGTCAGAAAGTCTAATTTTTAAACTATGTTGATTATCTACAATAAGTTTCACAATTAAGATCTCGATATGTTCTTAGTACTCGTTATTATGATAAATATTGCCCAAAGAATATCGATAACATTGAAGAAAAAATATCGACAGACTTTATTCGACAAACCTAGCATTATTCAGGAAATGACAAATTGCGGACTTTCTATCATTCTATGCTTTCTCCGACTCCCGTGTGATACAAACACTTAAATATGTAATTTTCCGTGTAATCTATTAAAAGTTGTATTCGTTTAATTGAAAATTGTTTTTGATTAGACTTGGCGCGATGGCGGTTTCCTCAAATGTAGGTAGACGTGCTACTGACAGTAATTGGCCGTCGCAGACATGCAACACCGGTTGTTTCATTATTTCTAATTTACTTTTTCTACTGGTTTTTTTTTATAGTGATTCACCTCTAATTCCGGTGGCGCGAATTCACACTAGTTTAGTGCTAACTAAAAGACATGTACAGCAAAAAAGTAGGCATCTACCTAAGTATTGACTAACAATCATCCACTTCACGATTCCCAGTCACAAAAAAGTAATTAATTTTTTTTCCAACTTAGAAAGGAAATTGGTCCTAAAGAGCATTACTTGTGCTAGGCTCCAGATAAACTTGCAAAAAGTACATTGACCTTTTCCTAATAACCCTTCGTAAATACTCGACCAATAGATTATGAACCCTTTTTCATTACTAGGGAACGTAAAGGCCGTATGGTGTCGGCCGGTGCCGTAAAAGAATAGTACCATCCTATCACTTCCCGCAGGTGTCGTAAGAGGCGACTAAGGGACTGGAAAATGGGCAGCATCGCCAACCCGCCTGCCAAGCGTGGCGATTATGGCAAACCCCTCCCATCTTGGAGGAGGCCTATGTCCAGTAGTCAACGTCTTTCGGCTGAAATGATGTAAAGGATCACGACAATAGCCGATTTAGAGTTTTATGTTTTATTCCTGTTATTATTGTATGTATTGATATTAAGAAAGACAATAAATATATGTGGGTCAATGGCCTTTATTGCACATTTATCAGGTGCCTACTCTTGTTTCTACAATATTATAAATCACTAGCCCCACTTATACAAAAATATTCAGCTACTAAACTTCAGTGCGGTCCATAATTGCTTGCCTTAGATGGCCGCTGCGCAGGCGCATAGAAGGATTTTTTGCTCAAATTCCCTTCTTATGGAGACGACTGGCCCCTGTGGACTACTGATTTAGGTGCGTGTGACGTTAGTTACAAGGTTTTTTGTAGCTTTAGCTTTTAAACACAGACCTAGATGGTAGAAATTAAAATATTTTAGATCTACCTACGTATTCTGAGAAAGCTGCAATTTCTTTTATATTCATCCAAAGATTGTCTTGGAAAAATCGCTTTTAGCGATAAGGCCGCCCATTGTGTCACAAAGTCAAAGTCAAAACGTTTATTCCAATTAGGCCATTAAACGGCACTTTTGAACGTCATTCACATTTCAAATATTTAAAAGTTCTGAAGTGACTCTACTGTCCATTCGGAAAGGTAGATTCTTATGGAGAAGAATGGACAAGAAACTCCATAGTTACTCTTTTCAATTAATCTTTTACAATATTTGGTAAGTATACAATTTTTTTTTTATATGTGAGGACCATGCACCTAGGGTATGCAGAGGTAGACTTATAAATTTTCTAAATAAGTAGGTACATGATACTCACACATTTACAAATATTGGAATGACTAATTAACAGTGTGTGAGTTAACAGAAAAATACAGACACAAAAAGAGACAGAACATCTATAAAGTTAATACATAAAGCAACCAGTTTGATTTTGTCCACAACATTGACCGTCCTATGGAGCAGGACCAGCATGCTTCCAGGCATTCTTATCCTGAATGTAATCTTCTAATTTGTAATAAGCTTGTTTACAAAGTGTGCTTTTGATATATGCTTTAAATTTTCTTTCATTTAGTTCTAATATGTCACAAGGTATTTTATTGTAACATTTAACACAGTACCCCATGAAAGATGTGTGTACTTTAGCTAATCTATAAAATGGTTGATCTAACTTATCTTTATTTCTAGTATTAAAATTATGTCTATCACTAATTTTACTAAAAAGATGGCGATTTTTCCGTACATACATTATATTTTCATAAATGAATTGGCAAGGGACTGTCATAATATTAATCTTTTAAAAAAGTTCCCTTAGAGAATCGCGGCGGCGCAGATTATAAAGGGCTCTGACAGCTCTCTTTTGTAAAATAAATATGGATTCAATGTCAGCAGCCCGACCCCACAACAAAATTCCGTATGACATAATGCTGTGAAAGTAGCTAAAATAGACCAAACGTGCGGTTTCTACGTCTGTTAACTGTCTTATTTTCCTAACAGCATAAGCAGCTGAGCTTAGCCGCCCCGCTAGAGATGTAATATGAGGTCCCCATTGCAACTTCTCGTCCACTGTGATTCCCAAGAAAACTGTCTGATCAATAAACTCCAGTTTTTCTCCATTCAATATTATGTCACATTCGGTACTTTTAACATTAGGCAAAGTAAATCTAATACATTTAGTTTTTTTTTCATTTAATACCAAGTTGTTTGCCGTAAACCAATTTTGGACTTGAAGAATAGAGTTATTAACGACGTCAAGATTTCGTGATCGTCGCTCTATTTTAAATATCAATGAAGTGTCATCCGCAAATAATACCATCTTTGGGTGATTTTGAAGTAATTGGGGCAAATCATTTATATAAACTAGAAAGAGGAAAGGACCTAATATTGAGCCTTGAGGAACTCCCATTGTCACTTCAGACCCTCGTGAGTTTACACCGTTTACCTGAACTTTAACCTGTCTGTCCATCAAGTATGATCTAAGCAACTCAAGGGCTGTATTTCCGATTCCATAGTGCTCAAGTTTCAACAAAAGTGTCTCATGTTCAACGCAATCAAACGCCTTCGAGAGGTCACAGAATATTCCAATGGCGTCTTGTGACTCTTCCCAGGCGTTAAAGATGTTCTTTATGAGGGTGACCCCGGCGTCAGTTGTACAACGCCCTTTGGTGAAACCGTACTGTTGTTCATGAAAGATGGAATTTTTATTAAAGTGAAGTAACATCTGATTAAGAATTAACTTTTCAAACACTTTACTGAGCACTGGCAAAATTGACACAGGTCTATAATTATTGGGTTCCTGATTATCACCCGATTTGAACAAAGGAACTACTTTACTGTGTTTCATAAGATCGGGAAATACTCCTTGGTCACACTATGTAATGTTTTCTTCATCTTTCTTTTCTGTAACTTATGTGGTGTACTTACAAAATAAAGAGTATTCTATTCTATTCTCTAAGCACATTTTCGAGTACGAGAAAGCACATGTATTTCCAAAACCACCGATAAAAAGAGCGCAATAGGAGAATGATTCACCAAGTAATTGATTTAAAGACCCGTTTAATGGTAACATCATAATCACAATTTTCATTTTTAAAAACTGCCTCCGTGGCCGAGTGGTTTAGGCGTTTGCCTTGTGACCCGGTGGCCGTGGGTTCGATTCCCACAGGAAGTATTCTTTGTATAGTTGTTTCCAGTTTGGCTTAGACATTGCAGGCTTAAATCACCTGATTGTCTGATAAAAAGATGATTCCGTGCTTCGAAAGGCACGTAAAAGCCGGTGGCCCCGTCCGCCAAATGGCGGTCGTCAAATAGACCATGTCAGAGGCCCTTGAGGCGGTTTAGAAACTCTGACACTAGGGTGTGTGGGGTCGTTAGACCTTCTTACTGCCCACATGATAAGATGAACAATTTTAAAGAACATGAACCCAAATACCACACTGCACCTTTAAACTGAAATGTTTACGAGTTTTACATATTCGAACCATTTACGACACCGTCATAAAAGGATCGCGATCTACAGTAAATATTTGCACAGATCAAATTAAATGGAGATTATGGTTCGGCTTAAATTATCTTATTTGGCTGGACCAATTTTATTTTATAGTGTACTATAATTAGTTATGCAGGTAAGGAGAAAGTGTACTTATGTTATGAATAAATTACCTACTGAAACAATTTACCTTTATGAGAGAAATAAACTTTATATGCTACGTTGTAGTTAAACAAATCTAAATGAGCCGCGTTATCAGCAGCGTATATTTACCAGTAGTACCCGCTTCTGTCTATTAAAATTAATAATACAAAGAACAAAATAATAGACCACCAGGATAATAAACAAACAGTATCTGAAAGTCTTGTATAATTAAAAGCAATGTCCGTTCTTAACAAAAACCTGCAATTTAAGTAAAAATATATATATTTTTCTACAATAAAGTTAATGTTGCTAAAATATTGTCAGACAAATTAAAAATAAACGTCATTTCAACTTAAACCATGACATCATGTAACAATTTACGATATTTTTATAGCCATCAACTTTATGATACTGCAACAACAATACTACAAATAAAAATAGCTAAGACATGTCAGTACTTACTACTCGGAGATAATCCTTAAAAGGATATAAAATATGCAGTTAAAGTACTAAAGAATGAATGGCGGAATCTTGTACAAAAGTTATAAAGACAGATTTCATAAATGCCAGAATAGCAAGGAAATGTATCATTGTTCTTGGACATAAGCGAAACTAATTTATCGAATCAATTCTGTCTCACGATTCATCGAAGAAAGACAGCGCTCGAAGTCTGGATGTGAACTGATCGGACTGAATGAAGTTTTGACCACATTTATCTAAAGTTAAACTTGAATGTTATATGTCAGGATTTCACAAAATAAAACTTACTCCTTACATAGTAGGGAACATGTTATGCGTTGACTATGCCATCTAGTGTTGTATATTAGAAACTTTAATGTGTAGAATACTTGATATTGACGTTTCTGTGCTGCCACCTATATTTCCTGCACGCTCCATTTAGGGGAACGTGCACGAAGTAGATTGTGCCATCTAATTGTCGCAAAGTTGATTTTATAAGTAATATATACTTGACATTGATGCGTCTGTGCTGCCACCTAAAGTTTCTGCACGCTCTTTGTAGATCGGTGATCCGCAGACCACTGGTCTACCAGGAGGAGGTGTGGAACTGGTGGACCATGGCAGAACCTGAAGTGGTCCGCGAATCCATTCTATAATGCAATATTTTCGCAAAGCTGATAATTTTCAATGCAAGAGTTCGCAATAAAGAAGTGATTGATGTGCTATAGAACACTAACAAGGAAGATATTTTTGAGACAAGAAATGAATTAGAATGCAACATTTTTTAAGAGAAAAATAACAATGTTTCTTCCAAAGTTTCGAAATAGTGCTACACGCTACCTAACGTTATTTCATCGGCATATCTATGCCAGCAGAGGTTCTCGGCGGTAAAATTTTAAAGACAAGCACCAAAATCAGCTGGATGTCAGTTTTGGCATGCGTTTAGCCATGAGCAGCACTGAACTGGATTCAAATGTTAAGCAAGATAATGCAGTAAAAAAAATCTACCTCTATCTCTCTATCTATTACCTCCGTAAAGTTGGTGGTCCATGGGAAGACGGAATATTAGTCAAGTGACTAAAAGGTTAAGAACCGCTGCTATAGGTAAAGAAGTGAGAACTTTTAAGTCAAAGTTAAAACCAGCTTGCCTACTGCATTCAAAATGATACAAATACTTCAAATTACATTAAACTATAGACTTTATGAAGCACAAAATAAGATTTAGCAGTCCATGATTAGAATAGAGTATTTGAAAGGAAACGACAGTAACAACTTTCCAAAATTTACCAGTTACTCCTTCCTCTGCTTACAACATTAATAGTTCACTATATCATTTTGATAACATAATTCTAAAACAAGTTTCGCTCGAGGCACTGATTGATCGAATTTCGCTTTTAGTTGTTCGTCTTTTATATTCGTAATTTATTTTATACCAACCGTAATATAAAAACCTTCATCGTTTTAGCTGACGGATTTATATTGACTTTTATTGATACCGTTTACGTATCCAAGTATATTAAATCTTTCCATATTTTGATGATGATTTAAGATTTACGGAATTTAATTTTGTTGTGTTGCCTGTTTGTTCGTTATTGGATTCTATTGATTTATCTTCACTTTGGTCAAATTTTGATTGGGATTAAAATTTCTTAATTGGCCATCCTACAGGATCTCGTCGTTAGTTGCAATTTCAATGCTTTGATCTCCAGTATATCTTTTCTTCGTTTGAACATCATATCCTTTGATTTGAATTCCATGAACATTTATTGTCAATTCTGCTTTTATTCTTAAACATTACGTCATTAATAACAAATGTGAATAATTACCGCTTACCGTTGTGGTCATAACAAAAGCCATAAATGGTATAGGATATGTGCTGTAAACGGTCTCATAGACTCTGCCAATTAATGAAACAAAGATTAAAATTAATTCTTCATATTCTAGCTCTTTTGCCGTAACCATAATTCATATCTTGAATCACAGACACCTGTTTATTAGTCATCAAAATGCGTTACCAATTACGCATATAGGATATAAGGTACAGACAGACGGACAAACAATTATCCTAATAATAAAATCTAAGCTATTTCTGACGATACTATGATATGAACTGGGTGATTGCACAGATATGTTTGAATCGGTAAGAAAAGAGGTTGAAGAAGATAAAAGATGAAGCGAAGCAATCAAATCTAAACATGAAATGGCACTCTCTTGCTACGAACACCGATTATAAACACGTTCAGTGTTAATTGAAATTCAGATGCTTGAGCGAAATTTAATGTAGCCAACAGTTATAAACCGCGAAATAACACTTTATGATTGGATGAACAATCACTCTGACACGAGAGGAGTTCTCCTTAATCAACTTTTATACATTTCTCTCCTAACGAAACAATTGTAATTAGTATTCATAAACTGAGACTGCAGATCGCCACAACATTACCAACGAAGAATGAATGAAGTTATCTCTCACTGATCAAAATTAATAATATAAATAAAATTTAAACTAACCTGTATAACCCGGTGGACAATCACATTCATACGTGTCTAGTGATGTCAAACGACACGTAGCTCCATTTAAACAAGGTGCAGAATCGCATGCAGCCGGTATCCGGATCTCGCATAGAGACGCACTGAAGCCCAGAGGACAGTCACAAGCGAAGGAAGGTGGACCTCCGCTAACTCCGGGCCTGACCCGGCATGAGCCTCCGTTCTGGCATCGAGGACTGGACTCGCTGTGACATGGGTTCAGGTGTTGACAGAACTCGCCCGCGTATCTTGATGTACAACTGAAACAAAAGAATGGAAGGTTAGTTACGTGAAAACAAAAGACAACGTGAGAGAGAGATACTGCCAGTGTATTTTGAAAACATCTGATCCTAAGCTTTAGGTGAACTGAGCATGTAGAGAACTGTCATTCCAATAGATGCTAGGAATTGACAGCCCACTTCAACTAAGTTATCACGGTGCGATTGGTACAGAATATCAATACTAGTCGGATTGTTTTGATATTCCAAATCCAAAATTGTTCATAGCTGAAGACATGATTTTCCGTGCTAAAAGTAGTGTTACCCAAAAAACACGAACGAAAGGAAGACAGATTGTTATAAGGAGCCCGTTACTCGCGAATCGGAACATCCACTTTTCTCCTAAGTGAATAATAAGGTATTTAAAGACCGCCACTGTGAGTAACCTGTGACTTGGGCTTGTAATTTTACACTCTTTTGAGTCCATTGGCTTCTAAATGTACGAAGTGTACACCTCCACTCCATTGTATGACTGTCCTGATTCATAGAGCTGTAGTCTTTTCATGAAGGGTTATTTTACTTTTTGGCTTCACATCTGAGCCACAGGACATGTGTAAAGGTTTATGTATAAGCTACTCTATTTTAAGTACTAGTATTTATTACTGTGCCTCCGTTGGAGGTCTTTATGATTCACAATGGTTCTTTGAGCTCGATCTTTTCTATACGATGGTTGTCCTTTATAAGTTCCGATTTCGTTTTATCTGTAGATATTGTGCATATAAAAATTGATCTAAGAGACATGGTTTTGTTTTAACGAACTTGATGCTAAAGCTTCCGTGTGGCAGGTTCGAACTGTGATTAAATTAATTATGATAAAGATTGATATCGTATCGAATTGCATATTGAATACGAATTACGTTTAATAATCACTATTTGGATCCGAGTATGTAAACAAAACCTTGATATTTTTTTTTGCGAATTTATTAATAAATCAATAACTTTGCACAAGTTCATTTTTAATTTGATTTAATTTTACATGATGGTGATGCTGACAATGATTTTGCATTTAATGTTTGTGATATGCCTAAGTTTCCCATTTCAGCGCAAACAATCCTCTCTTTACACCTCTCCCAGTCAATAATATTGCATGCATTGTCCTGTAATATTTTTAGACCGGCACACAGAAGCAAACAGCGTGGCAGGTCCAGAGAGAGATGACGGCAGTATGAGCTAGATTCAGTTGTAAAAGCAAACCTTTGATATTAAAACTAGCTCCTCCCAACATCTTTATCTGGGCCTGCCACTTTGCAGTTTGCTGTTGTTTCCCTAAAAGGCAAAATACTATTTCCGCAAATTACTGAACATATTTCACGACCAAAGAGGTATATTCAAAAATCAAATATTCAAAAATCGACATACAAAAAAATATTGAAGCCTTCAGAGATAAACCGTATAACATATTCCTTACATTATAAGGCTTAACATACTCGCGGTGCTGGTACGTAGGTGTGCAGTCGTGCAGCCCGGGCCGGACGTCGGCAATAAATAACGCAGATACGTCGCAAACACGACCACGTGACGTGCGCACGCGCAGCCCTCGCCTTTGTATCGCTATGGTGCGTTTTTGATTTTCAATATTAAATTGGAAATGTGGCTAAAAATATGTTTTTTTTTTTGTTGTATATGTTAAACTACATTTTATATTCAAGATGATTAAATATGGAGGCTGGAGGTGGATAATAATTAAGTATGAACCTAGAGTAACTGTCCCAGCTAACTATTGAGTAATCCTAGAAAATTTAATAGAAGCAATATCCAACAAAAAATCTGTAACAAGACAGACTTGTATTGTAAGAGAAAGATAAACATCAAACCAAAAACAAACACAAGGATGTATAATGATGGTGTTTTTGCAGATTGCCATAATGTTGGTAATCATTGATCGCAGCCTCATCGTCTAAGAACACCATTAAGTAATCAATTTCCCTCAGTTATCTTTTACACCTTGCAGAAACTGCATCCTATAGGTGCTTTCTATGTGTTTCTTTTGTAAACCATCGACGAGTACATGTCAATCATTAAACTGATCAATTTGACATAGTGTTTTTTTGAACTTTCTAAGATGAGTTTGTAAACGCCATAGTAACAACTGGTTTAGATAAAAGTAAATACACAAACAAAAGTGTACCATAAATACAGGTCTTATAGATAGAAAAAAAAGAGAGCTTTTCTATTTTCGAAATAGAAATACATTACTGACAGTAAATAACAAAGCAACGGTCAAAAACATTATTGATACAGACATTCTTGACACAATTGGTGGTGCACCCAATGTGTTCAGAGATAAAATGGTCGAGGAACGCCCACGTAACTGAGAAAATCTTCTCTTAGCAGTAAAAAGGCCATATTATCATAATCTCACGATAAATTACAATGACATGATAACCGAACAGAATGTACGCATATAAAGTAAATCATTGTCGCTACCATTGATTTACGCACGTCTTAAAACTCTGTAAGTGCAGTTTTTTACGGGAGACACTATTTTCGAAATATACTGAAGATAAAATATGAGACACATGTTGATTTACAAACAGATCAGATTTCAGTAGCACAAATAGAACTATAGTCATCTTCAATGAAGAAAATCTATAAATAAAAATTATGATTTAAGAAAGATCAGGATGTAAAACCCACCGCACTTTTATTATATTAGTTTATATTACCGATAGCAGTCCCGATCTAAGTGTACCCACCCACGTATATGTTAATTTTCTTAACTAAACGAAGTAAATCTCATTTATTGAACCGTTCCAATCTCGACACTTTAGGTGTTGTGGGAAAATAAACTGTAGCCAAGCAGCCATAGACATTTTACACAAATTGAACATCATAAACCCATATTGGCTGTTTGATTATACATTCATTTTAAATGGTTTGTGTATTTAATATTGTTTATATTATTTGTAACAATTATAACCTCAAAATTTATGGACCGTAAACCTCATAAAATGAGTATAGATGTAACGTTATTTATTTTCTAATAATTATGAATATTAATGTTTTATTACTTCTAACTCAACAAGCTCTGATATATGAGAAAGTTGATTCTGTAAAGATGACACCTGCTGATACTTTCGAAACTTAAGCACTATAATGTTAGCTTAAAGCATATTTTTGAAAACATTCACAGAACCAGCAACATTGAAATATACAAAACACTCCTAAGGATTTACTTTAGCTTCAGCAAAATGTTTTGGATCTAAACAATGGATTCCACCAAATACAAATGGCTTTATCGTGATTTCGTTAGGTTGGTGTAGTGAAGCTGAGGTGAGCCTGTGAGCCTGTATGTGCTGGCTTGCTGGCGTGGGAGGACAAGCCTGTTGGCTACCCACGCACTGACCTCGCCAGAGGGTGCATACACTGGATCTACTACCGCGATGATGGCATTGCAAACGCCGAGATGTTTCGAAATATTTTACCTTGTTAACTTACTAAAACTTTTGTGTAGCAGGTAAAATTCTGACAAAAAAAAAAAACAGATTTTAAGATCAAAATCTAAATTCCAGGATTTTTTTTATTAAAACAGTGTGGTTTCAAAAATTATAAAAGATAATCTCGAGGGTCATTTACAAACGTCATTATGCTCATCTGCCAAGAAACCTCTTATTACCGGCTAGGTTATAAAAATGTCTTGAAGATAAACAGAAATTGTATCACGAACCCCGAGGAAGCTTCTCACAGAGCTTAATTACGACATCAGTGAAACAATAAGACTGCAAGATGACGATGGCCACCGCTCCAGAGATTATCTCTAAAAATTATAACCTGTCTTGAAAATAGGGCTTTTGTTCAGCTAACAAGACTAGAAGCTAAATCTTCATTATAGGGCGAACAATAAATTATTATTATCGCTGATCTAATTATAGAGGTGGGTAAAAAAGAGCAACCGATGTGCCGACACGGTAACACTGGGTTTTTATGTGCAATTTTCATGATGGCATCCCATCGTTTGCCGTATTTTATGATTTGTTATGATAACTGGTCCTTCATGTCACCGCAGACTGAACCCTTTTCAATTCGAAGCTTCTTAAGAATTGTACATCTATTTTTGTAATATTTGTTTAGTGACGTAGTTGGTTTTTTGGTCTTCAGCATCACTATCTCAGTCACCTAGTACCTCAGACATTTTAACCACCAACTGCGTGTCTTTTTCCGCTACTAATTCACTTTCTAATAAATTGGTCCTTGTTCACCAAAGATCGCAGGGCAACATTTGTGTCAAAGCACTCGGCTAGTTGGAAAGCGCGCAAGACCAAGGTTGGTTGTGCGACCATAATTTATAGCTGGCGACAGGAGATCCCGTGTCGCAGCCAGTGCCCGCAATAAATAAATAGTTGCGTGCTTGCTCTATGTTATACGATACGCTGAGCTTAGTGAACTTTAAAAGGGTTGCACCATTTAATGTAACAAAGTCAAAGGAAAAAGTAGTCCTTTTGTAAGTTAGAATTATGTTAATGACTTGGTGAAACTAAGATAAGTAAGAGAAAAAAAAATGAAATGGGTATAGCAATCAGTTTTGTCTTTCAGGTTAGTACCAGTTGATAATTTTAGTGACCTTCTTATATGAATACATAATATATTATAGGTTTATTTCTGACTGCACCAACTTGGTGTTGCATTAAAATATTTCAATAATCGTCACGTAACATCTGTTCCAAAATTAATTATATTTCCAAATGCGTGTGTACCAAATGTAACAGTACCACTACACTACGTACATCATAATTAGCATGAGCACGTATGAATGCATGTATAATATGATTAAACGCGCACAGACGACAAATATTCCGTTGGGTTCGTTTCGTGGAAGCGCGCATAGCTTCGCATGTCGTAGTTATCTGATGCGCGCTGACGGCCTGCATGTGCTTCGGCGCACGCGCATAGGGTGTATCTTGACGTTAAATCGTTTAGCGCAAAAGTGTCATCAAAATGTCAATGTTATTTTTGGTTGGAGATTAAGATTTTAGTATCGGCGGATCTTACGATTGAGATTTTTGATGTCTTGTTTTTTGAGTGTCGTCGATAAATGCAGCGATAATTATTAAAGAGGATACGAATTAAATAAATAATTTTAAAGCTCAGTTCTGCGAAAAGCTCTAAGCCAGTGCAATTATTATTTTCTTGGCTGTAACAAACTTGAGTTTACGACTGCATGCTGACACTAATATACAATCCAACTAACAGAGATCCTGTTACCGCTGAACTTCTAACTACATAAGGCAAGCGTTGATCCCACATCACCTACCACTAATCACTTCATACCAATTTGTAACTGTAACGGTAACAAGCTGGTCAGACCAGAAAAAAGTGTTTTTCTACATGATTCCCCGCTTTTTTCCTAAGAGAACATATAGCAGCCGAACCAGTTCAGTTCCTGTCATCATTAGGAGCGTCTGCGCATCTATGGACATGCCCAGTTATGCGACCCGTAAAGGGCGGATAAGAAGTGCAACGGACTCATGATGTTCAACCGTTTTAATGGTATTTTTGTGTTTAACAGTATGGAAGGTGCATTTGGATTAAGTAAGTTTCGTTAATAATGGTTTTGTTCGGTGAGAAGCATCAACTCAACGAAATTCCAGATTGCAGTTTTGTTATGTTTGCAATCAGGTTTCAGTATTTTAATTGTTTTCATGCATTTATCTTTATTATTTAATTGTGAGCGGAACAAAACGAAAACAAACCGAATGCTGAATATTTTTTTACGATTACGACTTAATAAGTTACAAGAAATATCTTTTATTGAAGACCGACATCCAAAACACAGCAGTTCCATCATACCAAATTGAAAGTCTCCATAGCCCATATAAACTGTTCGTTGAAAATAAGCAAAATAAATATGGCGGGAGCATAAAACGCCCGGTAGCATGCGCGAGCGCAGCGCCATAGCTCATCGGCTGCGCGCGCAACTAAAACATTACATTTCGCTTGTTCAATAAATACTTCTCTTTTCTCCTGGCTTTGTATGCAAATTGTGGTTACAATGTCTTATTTGTTTTTTGAATGGATTTTTAAGGCTACTTTAAGCTGTAGGCTTAGACATTTACTCTAGGTTCCTTTCTTATTATATATAAGAAGTAAAACATACGGGTCCTTCATTTCGATTTGAAAATTGAAATAAAATAAAGGACCTTATATTTATATCTTTGAAACCAAGAATAGGTGCTATTCACATCAAGCACCTTATTGCTCCAAAATCATAATTTTAACCTACTTATATGTTTACTGTTGACCATAAAAATACTCGTGGACCTCATTCTCACATGCTCACATGTGACATACAGACCGACACGTGTTATTTAAGCAAGTGTAAAAATGCTGCAAACGTACGGCTATCAGATTTCTCCGATTCCCAGAAAGATCTGTTATGGTGTGGTTCATAAGTGTTAAATTAGATTAGCAATGCTCATTCTGGTACTGGGTGTTGATTAAGTTACTGTTTTAAAAGTTTTGTAAACGGCTTCTCTAAATTTCGTCTACTTTGTTTGTAGAAGTTTAAAAATTTGCTCTAATTCGTTATAATCATCATCATCATAATCTTATTGCTCTTCTCTCATGTACTGATTACTGTCGTTTATAATATATTCAATAAAGGATATATTAAGATCATTTTTGGTTGTTAGTCCTTACACTTTTAAAAGAATTTTACGTTTCAACTTTTTCAAGTTTACAAATCAGTAAAATCTCTATTAAAGTTTATCATAATAATACCTTAACCATTTTACGAGAAATCCCTTTCGTAAAAGACAATGTAGAAGAATCTGCAGTAGATCCGGCTAGACCCTTAATTAGCGTAACAACAATTAGAGATACGAACACAAAGGCACAGGATTGTATCTCGGACTCCGGAGGACTTCCCTCTCCGTGTAAATCTTCCCGATAGTGCCCGCAGACACTGGTCGATAAGAGCCCACACGACCTCAGTAATTGACGTAATAAGCTAAAGGTTTTTGAACCCCTTTACAGCAACTTTATGTCCTAGGATTTAAAACAGATAGGAGGCCTGATAGTAGCACATTGTTGTAATAAATAGTGTCCTGTCGCAACTTTCGCGCGAAATATTATTTGATATGGTTTATTTTTTGTTTTGAAGATTCTTTAGTGCGAAATTTAATTTCAAAACTGGAATGATTTTAGTATTCGTTTTTTGCTGGAAAAGGTCAATGACTCAAGACTCAAGAAGACCGAGTGAATTCTGACACACAAAAACCTATAACTTATTATTATCTCACATGCCAAACGACAATGTTATACGAGAAAGCTTTCAATCAACAGCTTATTGTTACGGATCGTTTTCACACTTCAACCATCTTTACAAATCTTCAACCGCCAATCTACCTTTTTTGACCACCTTTGAAAGTACTAACATAACCTCAGACACAGTTCAAGCATCTAGATCGCTTAAATTCAGATCTATGTTAGGACGTGATTGGGCGAACGCGAGGCGCAAGCGCAGCGACGGACGCAATTTGCCGAGAGGCGTGGCCACGGTAGCGAGGGAGGGGAGCGGGACACCCGCACCTACTCGTAATAGGTAACCTCCGTGCACTCGAATTCTTCAAGTTTTTCTATAGAAAGACCACAAGATTTATAGTGGGGCTGCCGCTAAATGAGATGAGTCGATGTTTCTTAATAAGCTAGATTGTTGTGATAGGTACTTTATTGTTGCAATTACGGTGGTAGCTAACTCACAGATGGTAGATAGAGTCAAAAGAAACCCGAAGTTATACAGACTAGAGCTAAGCTAAGGGCTTGTGCAAAGCTGTAGTACTTGAGAAGTTAAGCATGACAAAAATAAGAAAGCAATTTTGTTGTCATATTAAAAACCAATAATAAAATATATCAGAACACTGCGAAAACAATAACCAACAAATGTATAAAATGTAATGACTCTAACAAAAGTCAATTTACCGAAGACATTAAACGCAGAGGCGAATGGAACGCGAACAAATAATATACAGGGTCTATGCTCTCGCGCATTCAGGACAATACGGCATCTCACAATGAGTTCTATACCTCGTACCACAGGTAAAGATAGCACTGTACTACGAAAATCACTCTTACAACAGCGACATAAAGACACTGTCAATGTGAAATTGTTTCTAATGATGTTCGGTTGGCTGTACCTTAGGTGAGCATAGATAGTGACCGCGATTTTGGACTTAGAGTATCAGAAGAGTGCAGGTACAAGACTCAAATGTTGTTTTCTCTATTGATTGAAGATTTTATAGAGGTATTGATGGTAGATGCTTTGTTTGCTTGGATTTTATAATGGGAGATGTGCAAATCTTGCTAATAATTCTAGATCCTTAATAGTTAAAGGAGTACAATGATATGCAGAAAAGCTCTTTACTTTAAGAATGATATGTCAATTGATTTCCATTTTTGGTCTTATGAAAATCCCTAACGTCTTTCAGAATCTGGTTTAGGTACAATTGTTTCAAAACATTTGGTTTTGGCGCATCATTCTGCATAAAAGGTTGGCCAATGAAATAATACCGAAATTCGAGGTAGTTGCGAAATCGTGAGTCTACAAACATTTGGCAAATGGTAATGACTGCCAATGGTTCGTCCGAGTGTGATGTCGAAAAAGATTTTAAACCAAAATTTTAAAAGATTCAGGTATTAACTGACCAAATATTGAATTGTTAATTTTTATTGTATAATTTTATTCTCCTATGAATAATAGGTAGTTTAAAAGGAGTAAAAACAAGAAACCAAGTTAATGCAAATCCATTTCAAACAACCTGCATACCTGCTTTGCTGATTACATATATTCATATTAATAAACACAGCAGGTATGCAGTAGATACTCGTATATTCGATTTCCTAGATCAGCATTAGAATATATTAGGATCACAAAATACTTAAATATTTTAAAAGTTGGCCGTCCTATCACCATCTCAGATACTGACAAGTCCATATCATGGACAGTTTCAAAAGTATTAATAAACACAATATAGTCTAAGATACTCAGACCATAACAGGTTACAAACAGTATCTTCATCATAAAATAATCAGTCGGATCGTGCAAGTCATATTCTAATCTTTACATCGAATCATTTAGATGGCGATAGACAAATAGAGGTTATATAATACAAGGTTTGGGAGCTGGGTTAAGATACGGTTAGCTAAGTCATGTTCTACTATTACTTATATGGAATGTAAACATAAAATCAAACGGTTTGAAGATTCAAGATTTTCTAACGATTCTATCTGAGGAAATATTTAAACTTAAATGAGCAACCGGGAGCTTGCAAACAAATTGCCAAAATTGAACAAGTACAGTGTATTGACACTTTTAAATTTTGGCTAATTATTAATTTGTTTGTTTATAATTATAAGAGAGAAATAACTAATTATTTCCAATGAACGGAAAGTGCCAATGAACGGAAGGAAACATAACGTCACCGAACTAGACAATTGACAACTTACAAACAACAAATACAAAAAAGCAACTAATTTCGAAAAAATTGACCAGAAAATAATTCCTATACAACGATAGCTAAAACAATCCAAGTCGTAACGTAAAGGTAGAAAAATGTTGATTTGTTTAAATAATTCACAATAGTCGCATGTCACAATCCGCGCACGCGTCCGTCGCGCCCGTTCCCACGCGCACGCATACATGCGCACGCGCAACGCGCGCTAGTGTGTGTGAGGCGCGCGCAGCTTGCGCTCCCAACTTTCATAGAGTAAGATTATAATGTGAATTTATTAAATTCAGCTGGACGGGCGGTCGAACTAAGAACTGTCTTTGCAAATGTGAACGAATTTATGGTTTTCAGTATGGAGTTTTTTCAAAAGCACTTCAAGCTATGGCTGTGATTTATATGTATATCTTTGATAAACAGTATGGGTAGTCCGAAGCCTGGAAGTGCGGCAAATGTTCTTGCCAAGGCTAAACTGAAAGCCAACTCGAACATGTTGGAAAACCCGTAGGTTGATTATGATGACAATATGGATTTTATGATGGCTAACAATAATATATGGTACTAGTTAACCCGCGCAACTTCGTCTGCGTCACAATTTTCATTACTGCTCCGCTCCGTTTGGTCTTAGCGTGATGATATATAGCCTAGAGCAACAAACAAACTCTTCAGCTTTATATATTAGTATAGATGATGATGATGATGTTTGCCATAGACATGCTAAACCACTCAAATATAGTAATTAACGCGAAACACAACAATAAATCTTGCCAGATTCTAATATAACTTGGCCATAAAAATCTCATTTGATATTCCAAAATTATTTTAAAGAAAGATGTGTAGGTATACCACGAATATTCAACTCATCAATCAACGGTAAACGTGAAACCAGTTCGGAGCAAGGTCGCCAGCTAAATTGCAGATGTTACTGAAGGTTTTATACATCTGCTGGGCTCGACACCTCAGTTCAGATCCCTTGTTCTATACTTTTAATTAAAATTTGATAATGTTCGGCATAAATTGCTCGTAAAATTTATAATTGTAGGCAACTTTGTGGAGAATATTTTTTGCGTAGTAATTTTTGACGTTACCATACATACAAAATTGGCAACTTGTTTTGGAATGTATAAAAGGAATATCATAAAATAGTGATAACATGGCTCGTTAATGGTCTATTGAATAACTTAATGATAGGTTACAGGTTGCTATAAAAACATTTACTGATAATAAAGACGTTTCACGTAACGTTATCGAAGCATTTGCAACTATTAATGACATTGATTTGAAATGAGCAGTTGGAGAAGTTAACCCCAATATACAAACAGTCGCAACTGCCAATTTGATCAACGAACCCTATTTTTTGTATCCCTGACCTCACAGATGCTAACAAAAAGGTAACACATCTGTCGCTTGATCTGTGGGCACCCGCAGAACAACATCCGTCGAGCCCATTGAGCACACGTCTGCTGATACCGTCGACGTCATCGTCAAGGTGATAGCATTGTGCTTTATGAACTACAAATCGGAGGTTATTTAGTTTAATGCACCTTGTAATGGTAGGACAATCATTGGTTGGATTGTTGATGAGAAAATTTGAATGATGAAAGAATTTCCTACTTTTATTTTCTCGTCATCGAACAGACACATACGCAGGGATGAAATACTGTCCAAAGTTTTCTCAGTTCCCAAAACCGAAAAATTATAATTGTTGTACCTTATCATGTCTGCCAATTGATAACCATCTCCCTCTCCAATCCCAATAAATACACCTTCACAAATTAAAAATAAAAATTACCATTATACCCTGCATCTATTCATCATCCCCTCGCTTCACTTTGTACCCGACAAAACGGAATTATCTATACACCAGGATCATGTTACTACACACACGTGCAATACCCCTCTCCCTCCCTTCTTTCCCCGTGCGCAGACGCGTCTCTTCGTGAGAGATCGGGCGGAAATTTTGCTTCGATGCAGTTCTGTCATGGTCGCTTGTTATGTAAGTAATGTCAAGATGATTGAAGTTTAAGGTTTCATGTGCTGTCAGATTTACATACGGCTGTTGCATAGAAGGTGGGTTATGTAATGTGGAAGAGTAGTGCATAGATTTAGGGTAATGTGATGTAATGGAGGCAGAGCGTAGAGATATTCAACAACTAGCAATACAGGTTTTTGATAAAGAAGTCAGTGATGTTGACCACTGTTAAAGGAATGGAAAGCACTGTTAAATGAGAAACAATAAGTACAGCAAAGATAAAGATTGAAATAGGAAAGGATTAAGACTAAACAACACAAAAGCCAATAGAAACCCATTAGACGCAGAATGTAAATAACAGGCATTTTAAAGCAGGACAGCATTAAATAAAGTAAAAGCAAATTAAATTGTCCCCAGTGAATGGAACCAGTGTTCATGTCAGTATTACTTCTCAAGCTATTACAGTAGCCATAGAATTCTATAATCTATGCTAATTGCCATTAAGGTCTAGTTATTAATCTACTGGACGCATCCAATTAACTAACGTAATCACTGATAGTGTATTGCTGGCCACTTTAGCTGAACTAGTCTAGAAATCTTTATGAGCTTTAATGGGAAGCTTATCTTGGTTATGCACTAATTGTTTTGCATTTTTGTGATTATTATGAGATTCATATTTTTCTTATTTTTTTTTTTTTTTTCTACTATAAATTTAGGGGCTTTTGGTTACAATACGACCACGCCAGCCCCATCATAACCTAATACAAAATTTTTAACGCTATTCCGACTTAAAAACCTTATATACTATTTTGTAAAGTAAAATAGCTGCATTCGAAACAGGCTCTGATAATATACTTTGAACAAAACCAACATCTATCAAATTAATTTTAAAGGTATTCATCAGCACCTCTCTAGCAGCTCGGGTCCTGACGCATTCCACCAACAAGTGATGGACATCCTCCATCACATCACATTGTGCACAGTTGGGACTGTCACTTTTCCCCATTAAGTGCCGAAACTTGTTGAGTGGAACGTGTCCCGATCGTAATCTATGCGCTATTATTACAAACTTCATATTTTTTATCAACACATGTTTTGATATGATAGCTTTCAATCTTTTTCTTGGAATTTGACAAACATCTTCACTTTTGCTAAGAAACTTGCTTGGATATTGCTGCCGAATTTGCATTTTTTTTTATCATAAACGTGCCAACTGACAAGATTTCCAAGAATTCTTTCATTGCCTAAGCTTCATTTTAAAGCATGATGCTTTGAAAGCACGATGCTTCGAAAGCTGCGGAGCTTTCAAAACATCGCGCAAAGGATTACGTCGATGAAGAAAAGAATAAAGTAGCAACTAACAGCCAAATAAATTAAGTAAATCCATCTCCATTAATTCTAGAATTAAATCAGCATGTAATTGGAAACCTAAAGGAACAGGCACAGGGTTGTTGAACATAAACGAAGCAAGATACGAGATCAATCGGATCATTTAACGGCTTGCGAGAATCGCGTCCGAGCCTGAAACGGCAGCTCCAGTTGGCGCTAGATTCAAGATAACATCTCCAACAGATGTGTGAGGTTTAATGAGGATCTTGTAATGTGTTAACTGTTAGCAATGATGAGAATATCATTCAGATAAATAAAATAGCAAATGAGCTGCAATTTTTGTGCAGGAAAAACACAGATGTTCATAATAATTGCAGGGACTTCCAATATTCAAGAATGTAAATCAACCGGCAAACCCAAATCGGGGCACCCAATAACGCTTCCAGGCAAAAGAAAACATGAAAATAAATAATCAACCATATTTGTTTCGTAACACCGATAGCATCACCGAATAAAAACAAAAGTCTTTCGATTTACGATATCTACTTCGATCAGCATAAATATTAATATGGGCGTGACCATGTCATGTTGCATTTAGGAAGATTAATCATATGGTACTCAATTCTCTTGAAATTTTAATTGTGGACTACATTGGTGCTCGTTGCGCTGCTATTAAGCACATGTTGGCAATTACTGAAGTCAATAGAGGATGCAAGCATTCGATCGTGATAGTGGTGTGACAAACGTATGGAGCGGGCGTCGGCGGCGGCGGCTCGCGGCCTACCTCGACCATAAATCTAAAGGCCGGGCCGAAAGGACGCGCGCAACCCTTTATTATACCGAGACATGATTGGCCTCGGGCGCTCGAACCAAACGAATGCACGCTTAGTAACGACCGTCTCGTATCTCTGCGACTTCACTTTCCGAGAGGGTTTTTCTCTTTTTGGACCCACAGCGATTAATACCTCAAGCCGAGCGCCAGAGTTCAACGTATCACGCTCAAGGTCGCGGCTAACGGTCGCGCAAACCGCGAATACAATAGTCCATGGTTTAGCAACATAATTGTTCCTTCACGATCGCTACGTGCGACTCCGGATTGTAAACAAGACATGTGGACTCGTGTGCGACGCGCATACTGATAGCCGGGGAAACACGCGACCTCAGCGATCGTAACACTTTTTGCGATTATCGAATTCCATCTTTTTTATTGTGAGAATCAGATCTATCGGTGCTCGGGATGTAACAATTGTGTCTACATCAGACGTCGCACCAGCGTCAATCATGTACTCGCTCGTAAATACCTCGAGAGCACGACTGCTATTGAATGCGGCAACAAGAGAACGAAATGTAAATCGAACATGACATCCGGGTGCGAGTTCAAGCGAGCATCACCGCGGATTCAAATGGAAACATTCACGGACGCCGCTTAATCTCATATCGAATCAATGAGATTGTACTGGCGAGCACGCCCGGGGTCGGGTCACCGTGCTAAACGGCGCAACAACTCGAATAACCAACCAGTCGGTAGTTAAAACCATAAGAATACGTGAGTACATATACTAGTACTGGTGTCATAACTGGCATATGAGCGATTTTCAGCCTTACATCACCGTGATAAGGCTTGCTTGAATATTTTCCATCAACACAGCTTGAATGCCGTGAGTCATGCGAACTTTATTTTTAATGAGGTTTAAAGTCAATAAACTTTTATTAAGTTTTTCTGAGTTAGCATCTCTGTGTCATTTTTGGAGCTGCTCGCAAACGAGCTGCTGATTGTGCAGTGTAATTGGTAAATATTTGTGAAGCGCAAATCCTGCATGTTGACACTGATGTGCAAAGCCGGGATTGAATCGTAATCTGGTGGTATGATGTATGGAGTGGCGGAGAGGCGCACGACGCTCAGATCTGTGCTCCAAATCTGAGTCGTGGTCGCGCCGCTCAGCCATTATATGCAAATTGTAAAGCCGTTCTCCCAGACACAAGTTAAGAACGACAGCGATAACTAATTTGGTAACGACCACTGCTGAGAGTCGGCTGAGCCGTTCCGCTTTTGTCCAATCAGTGTTTAGATCTTGGGTGTCATTATTGAAATCTAAATGACTGACCGGATCACAGATAAGTATAACGTACGACTACATTATTCTTCAATGCTATGATTTGAAAACAATGAATGTCTTATGAAGGCAATCTTGGAATTTCTGTCACAACATCGCAATAAATCATAACAAAACATTGTTGCCTTCCAAAGCTGCTAACTTAAACCATAGACGAACACTTCTTCAAATAAATAACGATTGGGCAACGTGTGTCACCCTATTGTGACAGAAAGACACACTTTAGACGTTAAAACGTTCAAAACGAACGCCTCTTGAATTCACCCAGATTATTTCCCTGAATAATTGAGCAATCTTATTATGTATGTGAGAATGACATGTTGTTTGCGATTTTGTTTTAGAAAGCAAATAAACAGATTGTATAATGTACAGTAATAAAGACATTTATACGTAAACAAGCACAGGGCGAAAGCTACATTTATTAAGCAAGATAAGTTTCAAACTAGAAACATTACTTTAAGGAGATTATAGTTTGTACATAAAGTACAATCTTGAGCAATATATTCAAGATTATATTCAGTTCTAAGCAAAGATTATGTGAGCTAACGAACTTGAGTTTACTGCGACAGGTAATGTAATGGTTGAATAGGAAATTAATTGTGGAGACCTAAAAAGTTTAAAACCAACGTCACTTTTAGCGGCAGCTGCAAAAACGGGGGCACAAAAAGTCTGGGGCAAAAAGCAGCAAATCTATTGAGCAAATTAGACCAAAATCCTAAATTGTTTCATGCTAGTAATTTCGCAGAGCTCTTGATAAAATTCGAACGGTACAGCCTAGGAACCCGTGGCGGTATATTTACGTGTTGGTGGGAAAGAGGCTTAGCTTGCATGGGAAGCCTCGAGGCTTGGTTCTCGATTGGGCTCGCGCCACCGCCCCGGGCGATCCGACCTGGCCTAACCACCGGTTCTTGCGGCCTTTTTACATTGGAAACAATGTTAGTAATAATAATGTGTGGTATGATAGAACTGAAATTGGTTTATAATCGATTACAAATGTGGTTTGAGCTTGTGATTGGTTTTGTGATGCGTCTGTGAATGAGGAAGAGTATGATACAATGTTACATGATGATAATGCTTTTTACACAGCTTTGTGGTCTTCGATCGTTTTATTGGTTAAATTATATACTCAAACAATTACAGCAACGATCAGACTAGCAAAAGTAAGACAATATTTTACATTCATTCAAAAAGTAAATCATGTAATAATAATGCATTGGTACTTAAAGATATATTATTTGTTCTAAGTTGAGCTACTTTTCTATTTAGTCTGCGTTCTCATAATAGTGAAATAACGAGCTGATACAAGGCGTCTGAAATAAATCAAGACTTCGCCACGCAAGCTTAACATTTTATGTGAATGCTAGATTGAAAGGAATATTTGCTTAAAGCTTTATAGAAAATAATTTATGTGATATTAAATAACTAAGCAGATGTTATAGTCGAATTAATTAAGATGATCTTCGCAATTAATTAGATGATAACATTATATTTGGCAAAGCTAGCTTTAACGCTAATCAAATTATCATAATCTACAGCTAATTTGGCTCCTATACATAAGTTTCTAGCCGCCACCATGTCTTTCTTAGGAAATAACAATCTAGATACAGAAAATATAAATTAACACATACAGTTATCACTAACCCAGATACCCGAGAAACTTATAAATGAAGCCGTTATAGAAATAGGGCATGAAATAGAACTATTATGCGATCTTATTAAAGATTCAAATATGCAAGCGAGAAATAGTGGCGAGACATACATATGGATATATTCAGCATGTAATATGGAATTTATTGATGCTGCGTCGGTATTGATATTGTGCATAGTTTTTTATGATACAGGAAATCTTGGGAACCAGGCTGTGATTTAAGATGTGTGGACTAAGATGGCGTTTATGTTGAAGAAAATTATCATATCGCCCACGTTTTCTCAAAATAAATAAAAGTAAATGGTACTAATATGAAATGTATTGGATTTGAAAACGGCTATAATATTTTATGAGCACAATACTTCATGATCAATATTAGCTTATTCTATATACAAATTAAATGAATCACTGTAGGAGATCGATTTTTTCCTAATGAAGACGAAAACGTTTTAGTAAAGCTTTCCTGTACAGAATTACATCAAAACTAGTTTGAGATGATGACACAGAACAATCAAAAACTTGATTGATTTGTGAATTCATTCCTAAAAATAAAGTTCTACATGCCATAGAAGCAAAAGGTCATCACAAAGATGCAAATTATTTGATTCCTAGAAATTACATCAATGTGAGAATCTGTGGTCAATCAAATGGGACTTTTTATACAGGTAACGCTATGGTATAAGTAACACCTTTTTTGTAGGAGTTAGATACATCGAATAGGATATAAAATATGCAAATCAATATGAGAAATGATAAACTAACGCTAGATTTTGAATATGAATGTTGCAGTTACCATCTGATTACCTTGATAAGTGGTGCTTTAATATTTTGAATTGCTATTTTTAGTTTAACGGCTGTACGTCTGCAATTCAAGGTAAGCTTGGAACTATTGGATGTACCATCGCTAATGATTTAGAGCACTTTTGGCTACAATATACATATAATTAAGAATATAGAGTACCTAAGTTATATTTTTAAAATTCGAGTTCTACTTGATCCCTAAAATGTGAAAGCAAGAGCACGCGTCTATCTAAGGGACGCTTGCGCATAATATGCCGTGTCGTGGGCAGCTCACGTGTAGATGCTATCAAAGATAATGGTGTAATGTGACGCTCCATTTCTGTTTAGACGGATTCATAAATTTTCACATTTTCGTTGAGAACAATGCAAGTCTTTAAAACTTTTAGATAGCCTGCTTCTATTAAAGAATCTAATTTTGTCTTTCAACTAGTACATATTTATTCCTCAACATTACGATACTATTGTTTTATTTTAATAATACCCTGTGCCATTAGCAAAATGTAATTAAAGCGCTATAAAAACACATGACAATACAAAAATTACGTCACTAAAAGTAGCAAAAAATATAAAAGTGTCCCAAAAAAACTAGTGGCTAACCAGAGAGCTAACCGCGAGATTAATTCTAGATCAAAAATCGGAAGCAGATCAAAGGCGTATCGACATTGACCTTACTGCGCGGGCGCAGTACGAATCGATTCAGATCCCACCAATGAGGGCGCGACGATGCTCAAACATGGCGGCCGATGACCCGACGCTGGACAATTTGCATACCTAGTTGCATCACCAGTCATAACTAGTTTGATGATATGATTTGTTCCACTGATTGTGTGGGAGATTACAATCGTGGAGTCAGTGAGACAGTTATTATTATGAGACGGTCTAGATAAGTGACAATGTGGGAGGATAATATTGCATATTCTATGCTATTTAATTTTAATAGCGTTATAAATTAGAGTAATACTAATAACCTCGATATTGTAAAATCATAAAGTGAACATATTGAAATGGTCAATCAAAATCCAGACATAAATATGATGAAAACAACGATAAAGAAGAATAACAGGTGAACGAGGAAACAAGATGGCAAGGTCATTTTAATATCCCACAGATTTCAAAATTAGGGCATGTTAAGTACTATAGTTAAGTATGAATCATCAACAGGTTAGACGGAGGAGTGGGCAGGTGGCCGCCCAGCTTTCAAGCTGTCATAATTAAAGAAGGTTGCTGCTTTGTATAGGTAATTAGCTTTATTTGAGAAGACGATTATAATTCAAATGGACTATTGGTAATTTACGATGGGAGGAAAAAAAGAGATAATAATTGTAAAGACTATTTTTACGTTTTGTGGTATTAGTATGAAGGTTTAATTATACTTGATAAGATGTGCTTAAGCGAGTCTAAACTGATCACGCAGTAAGACACAGACTTGTTCTGAGTAAACTATACCAACTCATAATAATGTCTTTATATTCGGTATTGGTCCACGCTTGCCCAAAGCCGAGAAGAATGAAAGGAAGAAAGGAGGAGTTTTTTCCTGTAGTGAGACGGAATAGGCTAAAATAATGCAATCAATCAATCAACCAAAGCATATATTTCAAATAAACCATTTACAGGATTTACAGGCAATTCAAGTCAAGGTCGGTCAGTTAAAAAAATGAAGCTATTTGCAGTTTGCAAATTCCAAAGCGTATATGGAGAACAACGTCCAAGAAACTCCAAGGACTCCTTTAAATCTTGTGAAGTATTACAATAATCTTGATTACATTCTCTATGTAGCTTCTACATGTGAGGACAATGCATAAAAACAAGAAAGCATATAACTACCCTACCTGAGTTATCCTGTCTTGACCCTATAAAACAACATCAAACTTCTCTTACATAATTCCCTTCCCATATTTCACAAAATCATAATGAGCCACCTCAATTATCCACAAATTAAAAGTTATGGAATAATCCAATCGTAAAATCACACACTAATAAAGTTCATAGCACCATCGATCTTAGGAGACCAATTTGTGCATCAAACGGGTTTGGAGCAGTAAAGTCTTTTAATAGATTAACACTAATAAAAGCGGGTAACGAAAATCAAAAGGCTTTATGGTCAGATAGTTCTAATATTCCTAATAACAATCGTACGGTTTCATAAATTTTTACGACATCGCATGATTATGTGAATATTCACGAGTCTAACATAGAGAATATCCTTTGATGAGTCTCAGTTTTGAAGTCATTGTGATTTTTCTTGTATAATTGCAGTTTCTTTCTTTTTGTTGTTATTATAAGCCCATAGTGTCCTACTGAAGGGCAAAGGCCTTTCTTCCTGTTTGCAACTTTTATCTTTCTTGGATAATCTGAGTCCAATATTTTAGGAAGAAGTCCAGCTCGTCTCGCTATCTCCTCTATTGTTTTCTTCTGCATCATTATTTTTTGGCCTCTTCTAGAACTGAATCATCATTCCCAAGAATGATTAGAGTAGATATTGTTCCTGTTATTCCACAAATGAAATCAATTGTTTTAGCTAGACCCCTGTGCTACTTGTTTCAATGCACCGTCACAATAAAATCTTAGAAAAGTGGAGCTCCAACCGGTATTGGCTACCCGGATATTGTTTTACAGCTATGGACAGTCACATAGGTTTGGAGATGGCTCTGTGCATAAGTAATCACAATTTTCTAGGATTCTAGACTAACATCGTTGTGGGATATTTTCCACAGTTTTTGGAACTGTGTTCCAAGATCTTTCTTTTGCATAATTAATCTTTTCGGTGGTCAAAATTTGTTTCTGTATAAACTTGCTTTATTTTTTTTTCTTTATTATTAAACATTATGGCTCATGTCAGGCTTATAGTATAACTATGGATTTCTTAACGCTTAAGTGCCGTCCACAGGTAATTTTCTCGTCTTAAGGAATTAGTGGTTAATCCAAATTTCATGATTGACGCTTAAGCCGCTTTGGATGTTATCAACTTTGACTATATGAGAACAGGTTGCTTTAGGGATTTTAGAGTTTTATTTCTTTTGTAGTGTGAATTGCACCCAATCCACACTTACTTATCCATACTTTTTTTTTTCTGAATAAATTCAGGTAGGTAAATTTCCCAACATTATAATTTAATAAATTATCCCCCTTATACGTTAATAATGCAAATAACAAATGAGCTCATTATCGAAATTACCGTTCATAAGAAACATAATTTATTTGAACATTATGATGTAAATCAGAACATTGGAAACTCGAACACGTCCCACCTTCAAATTAACCTAAATGAAAATTCATGATCAGATTATCATCTATAAAAATGATAAGCAAAGGTGTCCCATTAAATCTCTAAGACAAATACAGACAAAGATTTAATGGGAACTACATTAGTGAAAGATAAAGCTGAATGAGATTGAAATCCAATACCAACATCATCGACCAATCAGGGATCGTTCTTAATTCTTCCTGCCTGGCGATCGGTTGATATCTTGGGCTCATCCTTCGATGCATTCTTGCTTGAAGCAATATTTTTTTTTATTTAATACAATTGCGGGGGCTTATTCAAATGAACAGGGTAATCGGTCGTCGGCACCGTATTAACGCTTTTTACGGCGTTTTTGGGTATAAAAGACGAGTGAAAGCGATCCTGACCGATAGCGGTAAAACAGACTTAGCTCCTAGGAATGTTAGTGCCTCGATCTATGCTCTGGCTTTTTACAGATCGCTATAAAAATATTAATGACATAAATTTTCATACTTTAAGAATCAGGCTCTGTAAAAGTTTTGAGAAAGACGAGTATTTACTTATACGGATATTAATAGAGAGAATGTGTTTTAATTTGAAGGTATTGAGACAGTATTTCTACAAAAAAAAATACTTTGACTATGTGGATGATATAATATAGTTCTCCGTAAGTAAAATGATGTCCGCGTACGTTTATTGGAATAAGCTAAATCAAGTTTTAGTGTAAACGCTTTCATCTCTAAACTTACACCATCGACGAGTGTTGTTTTTCCGAAACTCATTTTAATTTTATTAACATTCGGGCACTGTGCTTGTTTCAATGGACGATATCAGGAATACATAATTACTAATGGACATACCACCAAATTAGAGAGACCTTTACTACCAAGTGGTCTTATTATCTCTTGAATAAATTTTTAATATACCAAACATTCCTGAGACGATAAAAAAATTAAGTAGCATACTATAAATTTTCACTTTTACGATGTCGATATTTACAAGTTCGGATTATTTGATGTTGGATTTTTCGCATGGTGCCTTGTTTGTATATTGGTCTTAACGTGGTGATTTATGGATCTTAAATAATAATAAAATATTAATTAAATTTAATCCGAAAGTCATATATTGATTACAACCACGTAACAGAATTAAGCCATAAATTTTCCAATAAGTAGAGTCATCATAAAAATCTATAGGTACTATAGGTACTACAGTTGGAAATTCTTAAAATACTATGAGACTTTCCAATACCAATGCTAGAATAACAAGAAATATAAACTTACTAACGCTCGTTTACAATCAAGACAACGAAGAATCGAATAAATATATAATGTTTACATTGTCAGCATCAATATTATGACGCATCGCATCCACACAATCGATTGATACTCCACTCGACGTCAAATCGATACCTTCTTAGTTCAACTTCAGAGAAGCATGAACACTTCTTTTTTCTTAAATAAACATCCAACGATTCGATTTGGAACTTCATCTCCGAATGTTTACTTAGTAACAGTCCGTTTTTAAGAAATCGATTATAATATTCCCTTTAACGCTCAAAAATCAACTTTCGATCACCAATCATAAAGTTGAAACTACTTTGGATTTATTACTCTTTTGATTTATTCAAATGATTTGATAAGGAATACTGGTATTTAATTGCTGCGTGTAAAGATACAATTCAGCTTGGAGGATGCCATAGTCAACTATGACATCCATAGTGAAGATTTTGGAGCAGTACACGGAAAGATAGCATTAAACTACAAGTATCGGAACAGGAAACTAAAGAAACAAACTTTCAAAGCAATCAAACTCGATTTAGAAAGCAATCTCTGGTTGTAAAATTGTTAATAAATCCTTTTTGCTTACATAAGTCAAAAATTATATCAATTGGAATTGATTTAGCTTTAAATTCATATATTTATTTGTTGTTTTACACGTTACATTGGCTTTATATAATTCTCATAAGCAATATGTCGAAATTAACGTTCACTTTTTAAATATTTGAAGAATTTTTAGCACCTCCTACTCATTATATTAAAGTAAATATAATTATAACAGCCTGTTAACAGTTATTAACAGGTATGTCATGTTTTTACAACTGTCTTATTTCAAATTACCGACGAACTTTGGCAATATATGGTAATCACCAGATTTAAAGTTCATCTATTTAATTACAGAAACCAGCCATCGATCAGTTTTGGGCGTGGCGACCATACCGTGAACAAACATAACAAGTAATAACAGGTTAAAGATCAGGCACAATGTGTTTCTGCGAACTGTTACAAACAAACACACAAACAGACACTGTCTAGTTTAAAATACTACACCCACAGTAAACAACGTAGGGATAAAAGAAATAAATTATATTTTGAGTTGAGTTGTAAAGATCAGTTGGGAATATGGCATAATTTGTGGTCGAGTGGCATCTGGTAAACCACATGCAGAACCTGAAGATTTAGAGCTCAATTTTGGTTTAAACGTACGTTTTATGAATGTTCAGGATATTGAAATTACGAAAAGAACAATACTCAGGTCAAGAAAAACTTGAATGACGCGCAAGAAACTTCATTGTTTCCTCACTTTATGGAATTGCAATGTTATCAAAACAACATTGCGATTCCATAAAGCTGACCCCAACATGGTTGGAAAAGGGCTAGGCAGATGATGATAATGATGATGATGAATGTTATCAAAACATTCGGAAATGTCATTCCGATCAATCCATTTAAAGGTTTCAATTAAAATTCTGCGTGCGCGCATTACTCAGTCGAATCAATCACGCTGATTGGTGGCACGATGTAATAATTTACAATACCAATCGTTTTCAGCTGCAATAACTTCCAATTAAGGCCCGTCATGTCCGAGATGGTCGATCAGACAATGGTGAAAGATACGACAGCAAAAAGCCGGTCAAGTACTGTGAAAAACATTGTTTCTACGTCTGATCACATTGATACGCCTAAATTTAGTTTATGTGATGAAGGAACCGTTAAAGAAATAGCTATACTAAAAATAAAGAGGCACAAAATATTTCCATCAGTGGAAAAATAAATAGAGATGCTTATATAGAAGGATAAAACAGAGACCTTTTTCAAGGACCAAAAACTGTGTTTGATTGAAGACGACTGTATGCTTATTATATTGAGTCAACATTGATACCTGTAAATAAAACATCCTAACAAGTCCCAGAGAAATTCGATCGAGTTGTCGAAAAGAAAGCCCAAAATTAACATAACAACGATAAGTAAAAGCAATTAACACGCACAACCAGTCAAAGGGTACATTGTACGTGTTGGAGGTACTAACAAATATATGGAGTGACATTTAGTGGTAGTTAAGTTTAATATTCGTTAAATAGAAGCATCAGTTGAAATGCGGCAGCTGTTAAATATAGTTAATTAGTTATACGACATGGGAATGCTGTTAAATAGAGCAGGAGATGATGTAATTTACGAAATTTTAGATATTAAGTGGTTGGCCACGGAAAATATTATGGTAAGTAAAAGAGAGCTCATTTTTCTTTTAGAAGTTTATGACCGAATACCGAAAGTTTTTATTACAGACAAATAAGCATACCTCAATTATGGAATGTAAATATTAAATAAGATTATGTGATGGCGGCTTACTACTGTACTTTTTGAGAAGCTGGACCGATAATGAAGACACTGGACGCTTAAATACATACTTCAGATGTTACAATGGATTAGTTACTCGTATAAAACGGAAGGAGAATTATTTTGAACGGATGACCAGTAAACATGATATATTTAAGCTTCATCACGGCTATTATTCTGTATATCAGCAGAGCAAATTGAGAGTCCCATGCTGCATTACCAGTTCACGCGCGAACTAATCTCAAGATGCCACAAATATTTTCATGGAACCTTAGCTCACAAGTATCACGGATTTACAAAGATCGTGCGTTGATAAACGGTCGATGTTGAGTAAACAGTGGTATAAGGGCATTGGTCACGGTGAGAGAGTAATCTAAATCCGAAATTAGTTTGTTTTTTGTCATAGTGTTCGGGAGCGTCCCGTCACGTCTCGGGTTCGTTGAGACATTGAAAGCTATTGGAAATGAAATAGAAGGAACTACAAAGTTCGTAATGAAGATTGATGAATGAACTTTGGTTTTAACAACACAGTATTTGTTTTAGGAGTCAGAGTTAGACCAAATTGTACCAAAGCCAAAAGCAATAATAATCGCGTACAAGATATTCAAATGACCGGTGACCTCATGACGCATAGGCCCTCCATTAAAGGTGGTCTCAAAACAAACGTGAGATAAGAAGAGCAAGCAAAATATGTACATTTCTAAACCAATAGACCTCTTTGGGTAAAGGTTAGTGACCTGCCGTTGATATTTACGTAAATCGTTCAAATGCGATGACTGACAAATGATGAGTTTCATGCTGTGTGAAGCTAAAGTTCAAGTGTTACGTAAAGTTGCTGACATGTGTGATTGAATCGTGATCGAATAGGCGGAGTTGATTGTCCTGATTTTTGGTAATGTTGCAGTAATATTTGAACAGGTATTTGTTATTGTTGTGTAAAATCATTCGAAAAGATTACTTATTGATTTTAGAATATTAATGGAGACTAGGGTGGTTTTTCAGAAGTATTTAATTTCTATATGAAACTTACGATACCATGATAATTATTGTATTTCACGTCGTCAAAGTAGTCTGATTCTTTAACTTAAATATAGCCTGATTGGCTCAATCACCGCTTTAAACATACCTCTATCAAGCAAACATAGTATGTATTGGTAATTTTATTGATTTATCAATTGAACACTAACAAACGTACCGATCAAAACAGACATAATACGTCTGTGGCCTAAGCCACCATCCGGTCGTTAGATAACAATTTTATTCACGTCTTCGTGAATCATGGTTAATACAGTACTGTTATTGGTCCAGCACGTGGCGTTGATCGAACTCTTGTAGTACTCAGAGGAAGAATGATAGGAGATTAGAACTGTTAGAATGATGATACGAAGAATATTAAAGTTGTCGAACTAGTTTAGGTTACATAGATTGTGGATCCTACGAAAAACATGAATATGGATGGGCTAAAAATAACATAGAGGCACACATACATAAACCTGTATTATAAATACAGAAGGAAGAAACTAAAACAGTAAGTCTAACATTGAGATCCGATAGTGCAACGTAAATTACACTAATAACTAACATTACTCAAGAAAATAAATAACACAAATTATAAAAAGCCTTTGACATTAGCCACAATAAAATTGCGCCATATTACATCAAACTGTGTGAAACGAAAGCATGCGTGCGCGCAGGTTAGCACTAACACCGCACCATTGTTCTCTAGTTGCACTGCTACAGAATTGCGTGATACCACGCTAGCCGGCGAAAGTCGGTAAACAACACTAGGCATTAATAGGGATGGGCCTTTGTGGGTAATGATTAATCGACTAAATAAATTGACAGTGAGATAGACAGTTAATGTTATAACGGTTTAGTGGGGTAATGTTGAGGGAATTGCGTTAGTTAATGTCGTGTTGGCTGTAATATTTCATGTGCGACTTCAAATAAATCTGTCTATACGTGAGGTAAGACTATGAAATTTAAACAGGACAATGAGTCTCATGCAGACATCAGTATTGTTGTTACAGATCTTACCCTCAATTCTTGATTTAAGACAGCATTTTAGCCGTCCAAAAGTCCTATAACCAACCTATGGAGAAAACAAATAACAATAGGAACAACATGGTCAGTCACAATTGACTGACAAAAGTTATCGATAGCTGGTAATTCATCAATATGAATTACCAGCTATCGATAACTTTTGTATTCCTGCTTTAATTAAAGATAGCTGTTCCAGTCGCTGTAGCAACGGTATTGCAACACCAGCTAATGTAAGAGTTTCAAAGCTCTGTAAAGTCTCTTGTCCATTGTTTGCTATCTGAATATAATTAATATTAAATGTTCTTTGTTTAGAGGGTCATGTGACTGTGAGAGAAAGGAATAATATGATAATAAAAACTGAGTAGCATTCATAAAAAAAATCTGTGATAAACTCATGACTGGTGGGTGTATAGTAAGACTCATTTAGACATATTGAAATAACTTGAGATTTCAAATCTCAAATCAAAGACGGAAGGGGATGCTTATCTCTTCCCTCTTCCTAAGAAAATTTCATCGAGACAAGTCTACTAAATGAACTAGGTACATTACTTACTTGTCTCAAACAAATATTAAAGAAACTCAACACGCTCATAAGCAAAAGCAATCATCAGTTAATTATTACCTTACAAGAAGTTACAACCAATAAACCAAAAGCTAATCTGCATCCACAGAATCATTCATTAGTACAAGTCCTTATACATAGAAGGCTCATGTTTAATAGGGATTCTTCATACGTTGAAGCACAAGACTTAAAAGACCATTATTCGAAAAGCAGTAACTCCTGATTCAATATCCTCCATTTTGAATTAACTGACAATCAAAATCACTCACAGGGATATATGTGACACTGCTTTGATTCAGTTAAATACCAACATAATCTTGTTTTACTATAACAAACGACGCAAGCGCAAGACAAGCTGTTAGTAGGGTTACTAGTGCAGCAGCATCATACTCTTAGCAAGGTAATATTTTCGTGGTATTAATTTTCGCCATCAAAAAAATGCATATGTAACAGTTTGATGAAAAATCAAATGTTCTTGTGAAATCTGCAGAATCGCCAATCATGCGGTAGTTGAAAAAGAGACCAAAATAGTTCTAATTTTTACAGTACAATTAGATTATATGCATCTGTTAACAGTCCAGCAATAGTTTACATGTATCAGGATGTATATCAGGAAGTTCTAGAAACACTTTTACCGATATTTTCAAGCCCGATATGATGACCTCTTTAGTCTTGATCGATATAGTCAAGCCAGCCCTATTCATGCCATAAGTCGTGATCCACCACCGCTATTATTTCATTAAACGAATAATTGATAGTTTCAGATGCTGTAATACAGTTTAGATGGATAGCTCGTGTTACGCGCTATGTGTTTAACAAGAATCATACTGAGAAAACGCTATGCTGAATGACGTAATAGAATGATATTGGAAGTACTTTAGAGTCAATTAACGGTGTTTCGTCTACCAATGGCCAGACTCCAATAGTTTGAAAATGTAAAAGTAAAGAGACGAAGCTGAAAGAGTCTGGAGGTCTTTAAGTCAAGAGTGAATAGGTAACTTCTAGACAAACGTTCTCCGACGTTGACTACATCATCATTTCGCCTAAAAATAAATTCTTTTTGCGAAGCTTAGGTTTTTTAAAAATTTATGTTCTTTTAATAAGTTCATAATGCAAGGAAATCTAAAACTGTCGATCCCATAAAAGAAGCTATGAAGGGGTATTGTTGAGGAAACCAAGAAAGCAAAACGTAACCTAACGCAACCTTAGTCTACCAGAATCTCGCCGATACCGTTCCGTGGGTGGCAACACATACATGCAGTCTGATTTACCAATACTATTTAAACGTAGTGAATGAGTGATTAAATAACTCGATACATCATGTCTTAACAATCGCATTGTTGCGCTCGAGGGGATCATTAGAGCTATTCGTTAAGATTTGGTCATCAACGATGATCATGCTGGGGCTGATGGTAAAGGTAGATGATCAATCAGAATATTGCAAGAATTAGGGTCTACGAAACCCAGAGACGAGGACTGCAAAACCGATAGATAACCTTTTTGACAAGTGTAACAAGCTCACTTATTTGAAAAAGAAATAGAAGGATATTTAAGTCAATATTTCGGCAAATAAACAGATTTCTTAAGTAGGTAAAGAGATATGGATAGACATTTGTAGCATAACTAAGATTTTGGACCTTGTCAACATGTAAAATATCAGAAAGTCAAAATGAAATGTTGGCAAAATAACTATATGTTACAATTTAAATAAGAAAATAACTTCGTATGAACCCTTCGTGCTTACTCATGTGGTCTAAGACCATTAAGACATATGACTGTAAGTAAGATAAAAACATGGCGACGGAATGAGACGTGCTTCATGCATCGAGATAGGCGCGAGCGCAGGTGAATTTTCACGGAAATCGTACCAAAATATAATAAGTATTTTGGTGTCCTTTACGACTTAGAAATTAAGGTTGGTTTTCCTATAGCAATGGCAAGTTCTGTGGTTGTAAAGTCGGCACTTTTTAGTAGAAGTCCAAGTTCTTTATTACTTACGCTGTCGTCAAGATAAAGCGTGATAATACAACAAAGGTTTTTTTATAACTGTTTTATTATTAGTGTTGTCAAGTGTTCCAAGAAAGAAGTAACTGTTGTGGTCAAATTGTTATTTTTAGTAGTAAATTCAAAATTTTCATAATTTCCCTGACTTCGAAGAGTGTGAAGTGCTTGTCCCGAAAACTGGTGACGGGTTTACAAACCATTACCTTTGAACAGTAAATAACCCTCATTTGAAATTGCTAAATGATTTGTGTCTATTTGTCCGGACTAATGTCAATATCGTGCAGATCGTAAATAATGTGTTCGTATAGATTCACCATCGTTACAGTAAACAGATAGATTATGCTTTGTTTCAACAGTCTTTAGCGTCAATTGTCTGTATTAGCGGTATTGGTATCGTCCTGATTACCGTTATTCTTCGTTACTAGTGCATTATTATTAACATCCACAGTTGCTTTGTTTCTTTTTGGTACAGTTTTATTATTATCAACATCAGAATAAATTACTACCGTTTGTTCAAAATTAAACATGTAAAAATTCTAAATCAATTCTAGTTTGATTTTCAACCAAAAGGCTACCGAAGCATAACGTCTCAATAACCTTATCCATACAATCTTTATCAATTATTTAAATTTCATAGACACTAAATTTGGATTCCAAGACTTTTGTATCGGTATAATGAACGCCATATCAAGATTTTGTATCATTAATGGAGAATATTCTATCAAGATGCAAGCTGACCGTGGTTCCGCCTGCATTTAGCTGTCAATATCTCAATAATCTTGAATGATCGTGATTATTATATTTATTGGAAATATAATATCATATGTGATTTTCGTTTGAAGTATTTCAATTGATTTTAAGTTGGTTGCGTAGCGGTGCCGACATTCTATAAAATTGTAGACACAACTAGCCAAGGAGATCAAATCAAATTTGGCAAACCGGACAAATCCTCATTTGGCGATCATTTATTTCGTTTAAAAGCACAAATTATTCACTGACATTAGCAACCAGTAAACTATGGTTCATAACAATATGTTTACAGAACATGCATTAGTATATGTGTTCTAAAAAAACATGAAATCAATTAATCCTTCATCTTTACTAGTATTATAAATGAGAAAGTAATTCTGTCTGTCTGTCGCGTTTTCACGCCAAAACTACTGAACCGATTTAAATGAAATTTGGTACAGAGATAGTCTAGAGCCTGAGAAAGGACATAGGCTATTTTTTATCCCGAGAGTATGTTCCCTAGGGACCACGCGGGTGAAGCCGCTGGCAGAAGCTAGTATAACATATCTTGCAATACAAAATTCACGCTTTTCTAACAACATAGAAGCTCACAAACGTTCCACATTTCACACAATCCGCATCGTTAACGACAATGCGATGTGATACAGATATCGCTGAGCCGATTGCGCGGGCGCAGCGAACGAGCCCATAAATGGCGTCGCAAGCGTTCATTAGGACTGATCCGGCTGACTTGATGAGGCTTGATGTTTGATTCAAATGCCTGACGGTCGTGATTGTCGAGTGAGGTTTTTAGAAGCCTTGTTAAAGTTTGACTATTTTTTGCTAGTAGTAGAATGGTAGATGAACCTGAAATAGACAATTCCCAGAGAGAAGTGTTTTTTAAAGCAGAAAAGTTCAAAGAGATAAAATGCAAAGTAGTAATGATTAAATAATGCCTATTTCATTAATATTGATGTACCCAGTGCCAAATCTGCAGAAAAAAATAAGAATAATTCATTCACGCGGAAGGCCTTTATTTAATTAAAATAATTAAGCAATTTAAAGCACTAGAATAAAATGCAGGTTATGGTGGGAAACTTAGTCAACATAACACTTACAAAACAGCTCTTCTAGACCATCACTGAATAAAATGTCAATTAGAATAAATATTTTGTTTGCGCACAGACTGCGGAATATTTAAAGAAATGTTAAGGCCGATAGATGGCCTCAGATAGACTAACAACGATTTGTTTTCGGTTACTGACGTAGCTGATAGATAAACGCATGCTCCTTATGAGAACAAAGAAATATTTGAAATAACTGTTAGACAAAATCTTAAAGCACAGGCTAATTGAAGGTTTTATCACCAAGATATTTTTTGAGAATGACATCTAAATTAAATAGACATAACCAAGATTATTGTGAAACCAATAAAACTAAACCCTATGATATCATCCAAGTACCTATCAAAGCAAAACATTACTAGAACTAAATGTGTTGATTTAGGTAACTCATATAGAATTTACTTTTTGTAATGTCAGCAAGAACATTACATAAATTAAATGTTGGAGAACTAATTGATTTAAAGGACATAAACTCAGGTAATCCACATGCTCCAGTTTGGCCAAAGGACGAGGGAACGGAGCCATTCTAAATGTGATAGCTAGCTAAATTACAATACGGTAAAGGGAATCGATGTTCGCAACGAGAACAAGCATTGATTTCATTTGAAATGTAGTTGAATCGAGGAACTTTAATGCCGTAATAAATTTAGATTGGAAACTGTTACGAACTAACCATCAATTTAGGGAAATGGACTAGACAAGCATTAGGGCTATAACGGGCGAAGTGTTAATGTAAACGGCTTCTGTATTATCTTAAACATTTAGTGGATTGTTAATCTTAATTGAAGTCCAGATACATATATCGCTAGATATTTACTGCTAACTAAAAAATGTTATTTTAAAACTCTTATCATCTTTAAAACTCTTCATGGTACGATTTAAGATAAATATAACAATTTTGATTGAGCTACAGTATTATTTGCAGACTAAATTGGCCAAATCATAC
This sequence comes from Lacanobia oleracea, assembly GCA_950371165.1. Taxonomy (NCBI): domain Eukaryota; kingdom Metazoa; phylum Arthropoda; class Insecta; order Lepidoptera; family Noctuidae; genus Lacanobia; species Lacanobia oleracea. The sequence continues at coordinate 4,277,789 of OX493389.1, forward strand.
TGCCAACACATAATAACCAACTAAAATCTAAAGAAGAAGGTGTGGTGTTACACCACACCGGGCTAAAACAGATAAAAATGCTAATGCCACCATCAGACGTCCGCTGAACATCTGCCAAATACTAAACATGAATACGAAACTAAATCATCGAGGTCCGATAAGGTTTCGAAAAAAGGTGCAAAAAAGTCGACTTGCTTGTGACCAGCCTATAGTGGACCATTCGCATGGATTAGCAGTGGTTGGCTTTTGTTCAAATAAGTTGGAATGTTCAGCTTTGTCCAAGGATTAACCTTCTATTCATGAATTTTAACAGACTTTAGATTTTTTGAATAAAGTTTCGAAGTAAGGATAAGAATTCTTAATTTGACGCAGATTAATTTGATGAATCTGTAATATGAAAGCTTGATAAAGCGGTACATCTCTTATTAATCATTTCGCACGGTTCTAATCTGTTAATACCTAAAACTTTTCATCTATGAATAATAAAACAGTTGTATTATTCAAATATTTGATATATTCCTGTCATAACTCAGCTGATTAACACCATGTTTTGACATGTTCGATAAAACATCATGAATATCTTCACCAATTTAATCCAACGATTTGAATTTTTACTAAATGAGTGTTGTCATATACACAATTACTTGAACCCAAGAGCTTCTCTTCATATTTTTCCTTAGGTTAAAGTTGTCACTTCATTTTTCTTGTCTAATCCTATTATTTCTTCGACGTTGTTATTTTTTACGTTTTCATCGTGTTTTTCGTCAGTACTTTTTATAAACTGTTTTATTAAAGCAATATCTTTTCCATAGTCAAATTAGTCATCTTTTATGATAAAAGGATTATTTAAATGTTCTACAAATTTAAATACAAGTGATTGCATTCAAATTCTGTACGTCGGAAATTCCTAAAACGTTGTTTGCCTAAGCATAGCAAAAGGGACCGTATTACCGTTTACGATATTCAAGCTGAGCCAGTTATGGTGCTCTTATACTAAATGCCTATTCAACTTGCAACAGAAGCACACATTTGCATGTACCAACTTCATAAGGCCAGTATGCCTATAATGACTCAGTATGTACAAGTTGCCGACCGAGCAAAGATTGTATCACATTATTTATAGCATAAAGTCATGGTTCAATACCTTTGGGCTTATTATTATTCATTGGAGCCGTGTAGGAAATCTTTTGCCGCTCTAAGGCAAGTGTCTGATAATGACAAAGTGTAATCTGTTGTCTGCTTTGAATATATCCCTACGGGGTTTCAAGGCAAATAAAAGTGTAGCTAATATCAATTTTAATCGATCTACGATGATATTTGTTTTCGTTTTATTGATATTAAAACAAATTATTAAGAAATTCTCGGTCTTTCAATTTAATTCTCATGTTAAAATTAAATAGTTTACGAATATGACAGCTTCATATTATTGTAACGTATGGTAAGCGCCGTCTCTTATAACTGGAGCCTCCGGAATCCAATCAAAAACATTAATATTCAATTAATCGTTAGCCACCACTAATTTTCCATCACCGTTAATGGCCTGTACCGGTAGCAGAATAAAATTCCCTGTTTCAAGAAATAATAATATTTGAAATCACAGTAGCATCCATAATGGTCGTTTCATAATTTATTTGTTGGTCCAGCGATAAATAAGCGGATGTCTATGACTTTTTATCGAGAGATGCCTTCGGACAGGATTCCCTAAAGATTTAACGAATAAAACTACTTTGGACGGAATTTCTCCGAGACTGCGTGCGTGGACGATCGTTTTGTGCTATTATCTCGGAAACCGGTTTGTTTGGGCGAATTTGAGACAATGGCGGCGGTTTGCGCGTGCGCTTATACGTGATTCGTTGTTCCGGGACGGTGTATCAAGTTTATTTCGCTGCGCGCATTGTATGAAATAATATATCATAATTTTATGCCTTATACGTTGCTAGATATGTGAGCAGCAATTGTTTCACAAAGACGAAGAAATAATATGTTCCTATATGGATTTGAAGGATAAATTATTATGCATATGATGCTGCATTTCATGCTCTGCAAATAGCTAATGATATATCATCCCAAACAACAACGTAGATATCGTAAAAATTTGCAGTCAGGCCTTTCTTACATATTCAGAGAAACTGCTCATGATAATTAACCACAAGCTGAACCACCAAGATTCCTCCTGTCTCCTTAATAACAGGCCACATGAAGCTAAAAGGTTTTTAAAGTTGTAAAACTCTTGTAATTGATCTTTCTGACCGCAGTTTGTCCTTTAAGTGTCATGGTGGTCAGCAGAACACTTATTTAAACTTAAAGACAAACATGGTCCAGACTGCGACGTGTTTTAAGAGACCCAAAAGGAGTTAATCTTTTTGGTGTTACTTCTGCCACGTTCGGAATCCATTTGGGACTTTTATTATAAGTGGTTCTGGGGTGAGTGGTTTTTCGGATCCTGTTTAGGGATATTAAAAATATTTTCTATTACTTAAGTGTTTTGACAGAAGAGAAGCCAGAAAATTAATACCACTTAAAACAGTGCACTGTCCACGTGGTATGAATACGTAACGAGGGATTCTGCAGCCTATGTTTATGGTAATTGAGCTTATAATAGCATACGATGAGAGTCATTATCGCCGATACAAGTGTATGGTTAGGATCCCTGTTTTTGACCTTTTTCTCTGATGAAGGGCTGTGAAGATGACATGCTGCTACTTATTGATGAACATAATACAGCTGACGTCACAGATGAAAATAAATTTGAAGATCATACAATTAAAGCGATAGAATTATACAAAATCTCTAATGATTTCCAAAAGTTAGTTCAAACAATAGCTAAGAAAGATTAAAAATTATCTCTAGAAGCATCTCTACAAGTTACTTCTAACCAACCAGTCCTGAAATATGATACTGCAGCGGCACAAAAAGTACCACAAAGTGACACTACGCATGTGATTCATTAAGATCTAATCTAACAAATGTGCCGAAGACCTGTGAAGAGTGGGATTCTGAGTCTGATTGCATTGAATGGAATCGTATCGCCAAGATCAGGTTTGGTTGACGATTATAATTTCAATCTAACTTGATCGTAGATTTTTAAGTAGATTTGATTAGATGTATATTTTAAATGAAGGTGCTGCTTCAAATATCTTAGGTTTTACTCACCACTAATTACCCACTCTAATTAAAAGGAGATAGTTCTTTTTTATAAAAAAAAAAATTAATACTTCCAAAGACCAGACCATGAACAGATGACGGAAATATAGACAATGATAATGCGAAACAGGAAGAGACCACTCAAAAAAAACTTATTACTTATTTATTTAAATAAAAAGTTATAACTAGAGAGGTTGCATGACAAGACTTCACACTGACTTCAAAAACAATTCCAAAACTATCATTTTATTTCTCACGCTCTTAGGCGAGTCATCTTGAAACGAATTTGAGGAAGTCGTCGCTATTATCTTCCTTCAACTAAGTCAAACAAACCGAGAAATGGCCGCATGGCTGTGGTCGCTTGGCCGTAAGTCGTACATAGGAAACTGGTTCCGTAACTTTTGAGAAATTTATTTAGGCAGGTGTCGTTTATGCCGAGAGAAAAACACGACTTGTAAATATTAAGAAAAACATGCGGGTAAATATGGTTGAAAATAAGCTTTACATGAAGACGTTTTACGTAAAAGATTGTAATCTGGACGTCAACATACACTTGTGTGTTTTTTTAAATGCTCTTTTACGAAATACATTATTGCTACTGGCTCGTAAAGAAACATAATTTCTTAAAAAAATAAGATTTTCAAAGTAAGCATCACCGTATCGTAAAAACAAAAGACAACTTAAAATCGATTACGTAATGTCTTCAAACAAAAACCATGCTCAAAGTCAGTACCAATTGCCCACTTACACCGAACTCTGAAAAGCCCTTTTTTATCCCAATCCGGTGCAACTAGAGCTCGATGTTGGCCTACAATTAAACTAATGCATTTTTTAGTGGCACAAGAGAGGGTCCAAGATAGTGCCCGGTGTAATCCTTTATTATAAACTCATTTACTAGTAATGGGTATATTATGTAACTGCGGAAATGGGCCGAAACTTGAGAAAATAGATAGGGGAAGGAGTATTTTAGGAATAGAATTAGTAATCTGAGTACTTTTGGTAATTTATGTGATTTAACATGCATAATTTTGTTTGTTACAAGTTCCTAAAGGCTGATGACGAATTGGTTTTTTATCGATGGTAATGGTTTGTGTAAATACTTCTTAAGTACTAAAAAGAAGTAACGAATCCTTCATGTGGAGTGTTTGTTTAAACTAGCATAAGGGGACCAAACATAAGCCCAACAAAAAATAACAAAAGCATAAACTAATCATTGTTATGCAAAACAGAACTAATGTCAAAACAAAGGACAATGTCTTGACTTGACACTAGTATTGGCAACACTGTCAGTCAAATAGCAACAGACGCATAAAGCCAAAACACATTACGCTCCTCTAAACCAGCATTGCAAAACATTGCAATACTTCTTGGTTTCTTATTTCGTAACTATTCGTGTGAACTCTTTTAACTACTGTGTCTAATGAGACTAGACAGGTGTATATATAGTGATATAAGATGCGTATTTTCTATGTCACTACAAGCTTAGGTTCCACTGCTGAGCCAGCACAAAACTGTAGACAAAATATTAGTATATTTTTACTGCTGTATGTTATGGTGGGTATCCACCATAGTACGTACATAAATACGTTTGCGAACCATGTGCAGAACAAGTTCGCAAACGTATTCACTATGTAAAACAGTTGCAGGAGCGCAAAAAGTTCGCAAATATAGTGGCTACCCACCATTAGACACAGATTTTATTCTAGAATCTTTCCTCAAGAATTCTAAGAACCAATATTAGTTGCCTAAAACCTTTTTGGTGCCCAGACGATGCCAATTTGCTTTGCCCTTTTTATATCAAACTTCACTGGATATGTCAGTGAAGATTCTGAAGATTGATATAAATTTGATAGATGGGGAATCATGCTTGTAATTTTCTTCATTTTGTCGACTGCCAAAATAGTAGAGGTAATGTTTTTTGAGACAAGTATTTCCTTCACAATTCGGAAAACAAAAGCTTATATACGTAAGCACCTGTACATAATATATCATTTCTAGTGAAACTTTAATTTACATGCTAATTAAAATTTTGCTGATCATCCATCTTCATCCTCAAAACTAAAACTACAACTGTGTGGCCTTTTGAGCCACATGCCTCTCTACGAAAGCTCACCCACAGTCTTCCTTTTACATATTTTTACATATGCATAGAAATTTATACTACCATCTATTATTACATTTTGTAATTCAGTATCACAGTGTCATAAAACTTTATACCTCACGACACGACGTATGTTAAATACATAATGCATGCTGTAAAACTGGATCTAGGTAGTTTTATCGTGTGTGTAAAGAAATATTATGTAGTATTTGTGCGTTCGTAAATTGGAAATTAGAGAAAGATGTTGTCTGATCTTTATTGGGTGTCACAAACTAATTAATTTGGATTAGCATGAAAACGCGACGTGAGTGTGAAAGAATGAAGCTATAAATACCTGATTCTAATTAGTTCAAAAAATTCACACGTTTTTCTAACAAGAACTTTTGTAATAACTACAATTTACATAATAAAGAATTAGCCTAGAAAAATAACCAAGATAAAAAATCACAAAAGGCTGATTTGAAAACACGAAATACGATTGTGCCATGAGGAACAGGCTGACTCTGATTTCATTGGCAATCTTTCATGAAGTTAACATTTACTAAGAGACCATATTATGGTGATTTTCATACATTCCCATTCGGTAGCACTTCAAAATTGTCATATGTATGTCTATAGTCCGTTTTTTAATCTCGGAGACTAGATTGACAAGTGCAAATGGCAAACTGACATATATTACAATAGCATTTAAGTTAGATTTGACATTTACACTTGTCAGTTTAGTCTCCAGGGTTAAAAAACAGACTATACTTACCCTTCATTGAGGAAAAAGTCGTAATCGTACGTCAAATTACACATTCTACAATAACTTGACCTCCTACTGGCGCGAACTCAGATTAGTCATCGAGCGAGTAACGTACAAGTTTTCAACGTAAGGTATTTCATCACAAGTAACGTTTTCGTGCGCATGTCCGACCAAGGGTCGTGGGTTCAATCCCGTGTAGTTGTAATATGTAATGTAATGTAAGATTTCGGTATTTTTGGGTTGAAGTAATCGTGGCTTTGTTTTACTGTGTGAAATAATAGTTACTACATGGTTGCAGTTATTTCTCATGCATGTTTATTGCATGAAGTTGTAACCAAAATATTGTTGATAGTTATAGTACATTTTATTATGGTTCCAGCCCATATAGGTGAAATCAGCAGATTACTTGGCAAGTTTTTCTATAGGTAGTAACTAATCAATATTCATACACGAAATGTTTATTATGTCTATGAATAAAACCCTTTTTTTAAATCATCCTTAGATATTTCTTGGGCCTCAATTTCAATCGAACTAAAAATAAATCGATGTATAGTCTTACTGCTTAAAAAGCCCATTATCCCTTTGATACAAAACCGAATAATCGTAATTGTTATAGCCACTAATAGTGATGTACCCAAATTGATTTCGATAATTTTGATTACACCAACGATTTGAGGCCATAATCATTGAAAATGTTTGTATTAAAGGCCATGAAAGGTGAATTTGATATCATAAACGCTTTTGAATTTGATAATGATTTTGAATGACATTTTGAGATGAGAACACGTGTAAGGGTCATTCATTCATAAAATCTTTTGTGTTTCTATTGTTAGGGTGAATCTCCCCTCTTGTTCGTTGGATAATAATAGTTATAAAATCGACCATTAGAGTTACATTAAAATAACTGCTTTCCAATTTCCACACTTTTTTAAAAATAATTCATTGAATTTATACCCACATTTTTTTACTAAACATAAAAAAGCATAGAATAAAAATGCAGAAAACGAATAAGGATACATCTCAATATATTTTCGAAAGCCTACAAAAAAGTCACCACTAAAACACATAATCCCAAAGCAGATCCTACCCATAGATCGGTACATCTTAGAAGCGCGCGCGCATGACATAAGCGGAATCGGGCCAACCGCCCACCTCCATTAGCCGTCTAGACGAGGCGAGTGGACAATTGTTATCTATTATCTGTGCATCTTCCAAAAGTACCTTTTATACTTATGGTCACTCTTGGTAAGCAAAAGAAACCTGTCGATACTTTTTTGGTAATGATTGTAATGAAGCAAGCACTAACTTGGAATGTCCGGTTGAGTCAAAAACTAAATGAGTCATGTTCAACTGAATTTAAGCTGAAGAATGTAACTTATTTTTCACAGAGCCAAATAACAACCAACATTTTATTCATAAGATGGCAGATTTAACAAAACTTGATCAAAAAGTAAATCACAAAGAAATTATCGATACAACTAGAATAAAACTAGGTACAGATTTAATTATTTAACTTATTTTAAAAGACTCTTATACTCACCAAATCAAGAAAGAAAAACAACAACAACAACAGCTTCAGTTAGATGACAAATCTAACTAAAGCTGTATAGAAGGAAAATCACACAGAAATCATAGATACAAATGCAACTAAGCATAGATATCGATAAGGAGATACTCGATACAAATATGTATTTGATAGCGGTGCTACAACTTCCGCCAGACCTTATGGTCGTAGCATTTGCCATTATCACCATAAAAGCAGCCATTTTAATGAGCACAAAACAAAGGGATCTGCCGCGCCGGAGCTCGTACTATTGGATTTGCAAGTGACAATGTTGTGAGAGCGAATTCAAGCAAGAAAAACACTAAACAACACATACAATTTATAGAACTAGTTTGAAAAGCCTTACAATTAGAGTGAGTGTTCTTCACTTTGCATTCCGCAGTGCATGCTTCTAAAATATCATGTTTAAAGCTATAGTTTCAGGTGAATTAGTAATTCAGTAATCATCACCTTCATCGACAACAGTTATAGGTATAAGGAAGAATTTCTTAAACTTTATATTACTTTGTAGTTTTTGTATTATATCAACGCAATTTTCGCGAGCTGTCTGGTACGATAATATCAGATATATCATCAGTATCGAGTTCAGTTCTCATTTCTCTCTCACTTGCAACCACTAGTAGGATATCTAGTGTGAATCCCTGCACATAACATGACATATATGGCCATCTGATAGCGGAGCACTATTTATTACCTCGGGACTGTGCCTTACCACGGTAAGGTAAGAATTACCTGCGATTGTAGGTACACTCCTCTACAACTGGTTCTTCGGCTAATCTTCTTTTATAGAAGTACGGGACTTTAGGGAAGTGATAAGCTGAATTTGTATCTTAGTTGGGAATTCCGATTCAGACATTACATATTTCAAATGTCTAGTTTTGAGAAACGTTTTTAATTTCTGAAGACTTAATCACTTTTAGTTACTTACAGAAGCTTATAAATCTTTACCAGCCAGCTTTTCTAACCCTTTAATTTTTTTTTAAATAACATGAACATGTTGACGACCATCCGCATTGTGTAGATCATATTCAGCAGACACATCATACAACCATGATATCTTACAAAGAACATGTTCCACCAATTCCTAGGAACCTCTCATCAAACTAGCAGATAATCAGTTTGTATTTCGTCTGAGTTTCGTCATGTTACATGACTGAATATGTCTAGACTAGGAGATTACTATCACAACAGGTTTTAATAAAAGTGTATGTTGTATAATACACAAGATTTTATTATTTTGTTTTTGTAAGACATATAAAATGAAAGACGTTGATTTTCAGGAGGTTATGGATTAGGACGCTGTAAGTGAGATATTACGACGCACAAGACCAATTGTTGTGACGACACTTGGGGGAGGCCTATGTCCAGCAGTGGACGTCATTCGGCTGATATAATGATGATGATGAACTGAGACATTTGTTTGTAGCTTTAAACCGATAAAATCTTCGAGTAGGGATATTTTTCTACCCTAACTACGCGATTTATTACCAATACAGCAGAAGAATTAAAATCGAAAAATCGATTCAGGTCTATAACGAAGGGTCTTTTCAATCCTTTGAAAACATGTCTTGGGGTCAAAGAAAGAGGTTTTAACGAACAAGCTCATATTTTAAATGCTTGAGGGTTTTAACAAAGGATACCCTTATGGGCCTTAAGCTTCAGTCTGTGCTTGTTATTGCAGTGTCATTTCTGCCAAGTTATGGGGCGGCGTGTCATAATATTTGCGGACAAGCGATGCTTACTCTCGACGCGAGCGCATTGTTATTGTCCTCGGAAACCATTTAAAAAGTAGGGTTATCAGAATTTTCTGCTGCAGCAAGACGTATTGCGCCTTTGGTATTATTACTATGACGTGTGTGAAGCATTTGCAATGTCATTCCAAATCCACTCACACACAAGTTGTTCCTTTTAGCATGATTCGATTTTTAAAACTATTTACGTCTCTTAAATCCTTGATCCAATATTTATTACCTTCTTCAAAGTCAGACTGAAAGCAATTTAGTAAAAAAACGTCCATGATACTTTTTATTGGCTGATCATCGAAAAGTGGCCAACTGCAATATATTGGCCCAACGTCACATTTCAATCGACACGATTGAAAGCCATTAGCTTTAATACTAAAGGGTTTAGGGTTCCGTACATCTTTTTTTAGAATATTAAACGGTTCAAGTATTAAAATACGGAGCTTGTTGACCTACGTATATCAAAATGGTTTATGTAATTAGGTTACAAATGAATGTGTTTTTTGTCGTAAAAAACTATGTTATTAAGTCTTTTATGTTTTTATTCATAAGCGCTGTTAAAAATCAGGCTTTTGTGAAAGTAAATAATTTATTATTTCTAATTCAAATAACGTACCAAAAAAATTAAATACATTTTTTACCAAACACGAACAAATGTTTTACAAAAATACTTTAACAAAAGCCTAAATTACTTCCCTAAACACATTCAAACAGATGATTTATTTGGAGGAACCCGCAAAATTCATTACTGCAATATATTTTTAACGCAATTAAGGACCCACTTGAGTTCCGAGGGCTTGCGCATCTGTCCGTTGATCGAGAAACGCACACATGCGCGAGCGCACACGACAATCACGCACACAGACGCGAAGCTCGTAAATGTGTGCGTTTATGTGGGTATATCTATGGGGCACGGTGAAATAATAATTCTAACGGTTCTATGGCATATGGATGGGGTATCAATTTTCGGAAAGTTGTAACGATTTTTTTGAGTTTTTGACTTGTAATTTTGATTATGAATATTATGCTTTGATAAGCTATTTTTAAGCAAGGGTGCTTACAATTTGAACACTGATATTAACATACGTAAGCACACTCTCACAATGTTTGGTTCACCAGTCAATGCTCAACGACTATTAGGCTTGCAAGTATCGTTCGCCTACCGTACATTGGCGAGATCACCCTGCTGTGTTCATCTGTGCTCACGACTCATGCTGGTAACTATTCTAGAGAGATAACTACTGCGGAGGAAATACGAATAGGACCCTTTTCGACCAGTAGAATATAGCCTAATAAATTATGATGAAGTTATATTACAAGTATGGTCTAAGCTTTGAGCGGAATCGTAAAGAATGTGTCAACATAACTGGAATTATAAGGTCCTATTCATATTTAAATTGTCCTATTCATACTAAAGTCTCATATTCCTAACAAACATGATATAATTCAAGCTTATGTTTAATTTTAGCAAAAAAATAATATAAATGGCGCTAATATATAAGTACACTTACTTGCAAAAATATTCTCCTCTCGGCGTTGATAGACAAGTTCCACCATTTTTGCATGGCGAGGGCGAACACGACACGAAACCTGAGGAAGAAGAAAACATTACATCAGCATGATATAAATTGAGCACTAACTGTTACCTGTGACTGCGCTTGCGATAAATATTTCACGGAATGCAAGAGAGATGACATGTTATTATAAAATATTACTATTTTTTCAAATGTAGCAGTAAACTAACCTGAAATTCGAACATTTTTCAACCTCATTGTTTAGAGTATAAGAGCAAAAAGTAGTCGACTGGGAATTTATGCGACAATAACAACAAGAAGTATGTTCATGTCACTGTAATTTTTACTCCTTAAAAATAATCATAGTTTAGTTAAGCTACCAAGCCCATAGCTAAAACAATTAAACAAGAAAGACTACAATGAGAAAAAATATTATGTAGCTACAATTATTTCTTTATGAAGTTTCAACACATAAATGATACACATTTAATTCGTCTGATTAATTGCACCAACGTTATGACTATGGCAGTCATTAAACAAGGCTATAAAAGGCCATCTGGGTCACAGCTGAGATTTGAAATAAAAATTCAGAATATTAGACAGATCTTGATAAAAGTCGCCATTAGATTTGTTGTGAGATTGCGAAAGAAATCTGTATTTTATAGCCTGCGGTCAATGCTGCACTCAATAAAAACTTAAAAGATATTGAATAAAATGACAATAATTATATCTTATTTAAATTGACCTATCAAAAAGAATTTCGTAACAAAATTTAGAAAACATCGAATAATTTGTTAGCAAAAATATTCTGGCCCAAAACTTCTGCACCGACGTGTAATTCACAAGTGTCAACTTGAGGACGAAAATTTTTTATGGAAAAAAAAACAGAGCAAAATAAGTTTAAACAAGATTGATTGGCGACAAAAGCATCCGAGTGATCCGGTGGTATAGTGGGAGATACCGATCAAGTGACGGGGAGACCAAACATATTGCCTGTGTCTCGGAGAAGTATTGCTGATGCGGTGATAGTGAGCATTAAAGCATTTTGGGAGACGTGATGAGGTGTTTGGAAAAGGAGGAAAAATAAATTGCAAGAATTTTTAGTGGGTCTCTTTTTTGGGTGGTAGTGTACTTGCGGAATTCGGAACTGGAATTGGGTGGATAAGTTTTGGCGAGAACTTTTGTTCTTGGAGTAATCTGTGATACATCACGTAAGATGATGTCTCTTAAATTACAAGTAAGACACTACATATAATTGATAAAAATCCTTTATGATAATTTATGCACATATTTCAAAAGCACTTATTTACATTAAACACAGATACAGCATCAGCTATAACAGAAGAATGCCCTACAAAAACAGCAGTAGCGACGAAAAAACTTAAATAATTCGACTTGTTATCGACACTCCAATATCGATTCGATATTATCTCCAAGTATCGATCAGTCTGAATCGAGACCACCCAAACATATCGGATACATTTAGTCCAGGAAATTGGACTCAAAACGGCAGCTTTATTTAATTTAAATAAATAAATAAAAATAGTGAAGGGGTAAAACTGCACCTAGTTGTTTACGAAGCCTTTTTCATCGTTTCTTTTGCACTTTATATGTTAATTTTATTCAAAAAACTGTGTCATCGATGTTGTTCAGCAAAAAATAAACTCCATCAACATTGAAGTTAGGGATGTTGCTAAATATGATAAGATGTGATGTAGCATAAAATACATGCTGTATTTTCATCTTGGCTAAAGTAAATGGTAGGTTTTTCATTTCAGGAATTTGATAAAAAATTTGTCAATGTCACCAGAAAATTGCGTAACGTCGTAGAATTGTAAAATACCGCGTGAAATTGTATTTTTTTTTTCTTAATAAGCCACGGATATTTTAGAAACTTTTGATTTTGAGTGGGATTTTTTGTAGATATACCTACACAACGATTTTTTCAAAATAGGTATATCGAGAAATCATAATCTAATTTTTCCGGTGAAATCGATATTATCATCAAAAACATGATTATATGTTGGTCATTTTTCGCAGTAGTATTACGTTGTTGGGAAGAGCAAAAAAACCATTATTTTTCGTGGGAAAATATACAAATATAAAGTTAATAAGCACACAAAATTACTAAACACATTTGCATTAAAAAGCTATCCCTCAAAAAAATTTGTAAACAAGATTAACGATATATTAAAAAAATATTTCGCAAAATACACATTTGTGGGAAAATCTAACGAATTTCGCTCATTTTAAGCTTTTAAGCAGAATCAGATAAGCTTACATGTATTTGGACAAGCGATAAATAATTTTCGGTAAAATTAAAACATGATAAGAGTACTTTTCACTTGTTGACATAACTCTTGTAAAAATGTAAACACACTTGAAAATGTAACTCGACATGAGATTGGGTAATTCTTAAACAAACTTTATTTTGACTAATATGATGGATGATATTTATTTTTATATGTTTAAAAATGAAGTTAATAAAATCTTATTTTTAGATTTAGCCGTTATTTAATATTTTCTGAGTTTAAGCTGAAAAATCCGTAAAAATAACAGTTGGTAGTAATTTACTTACATTCACATAACGCTTTTCATTCGCATCATTGTATAAGGCATCGAATTAATAACTAACAGACTGAACAATACAATTCGATCTCTTTTCATATAATTTTCTCGTATAGTCATTCATTCATTAATTCATTTCATTTATTTCAAACAATATACATTGTGTAGAATTTTAGGTACATAATAATTAAAGAACATTAATATAGTTAATGAACCAGGTTTTGCCCGCGACTTCGTAAGCGCATATGGCAAATTTTCCTGTTCCCGTAGGAATTTCGAGAAATCCTCTCGTAGCGCTCACCTTTGGAGTGCAGGGAAGCTTCATGCCAAAATTTCAGCTTTTTACGACCAGTAGTTTCGGCTGTGCGTTGTCTGTCAGTCACTCATTAATGCAAGAGTTTTATAATATTGATGATGATGATCCTCAAGTCTGCATCTTACCATCCCTACCTTGTAGCTATTCCACCAATTCGCACTAAGCGTTTTCAAACTTCTTTTATAATGCGCACAGCAAAGGAGTGGAACTCTCTGCCTGCGTCTGGGTTTCCAAAAGCTTACGACCCTAATCTCTTCAAAGTTATGAGTGAACAGGCTCCTTCTGGGTAGGCTCGCTCCATCGTAGACTTTGTCTCTGTCATCTCTGACATAGACTAGGGTCAAGAGCAAACCCATTACAAATAAAAATAAAAAAAAAGTTCAAGTTGAAAACGTCTCTCGTAAGTAACATACATCATAGTATTATAATTATGTACTAGCTGTGCTTACACGTAGCGAATAAAGTCCAAAAATGTCAGGAAAGAGAATAACTCATCAGTCGTATGCGCTTGATAGGTTATCTACACAAATATGAACATGTTCGGTGACTGACACGCGTGGGAACAAGTTCAAATTAAGTAAATAAAGATAAACTAAGTTAGGTTTAAGCATTTCACTGGTGTTGCGCAATTTTATTCTGTAATAGTTATACACTCATACAGAAGGAATAACTTTTATTTGGGTCTAATAAATTTGAGACCATAAAAATATGTTGAAAGTCAAGGAAGTTCAAGGAAGATAGCCGTGTTGTTTTCTTGAAGAAAAGGACAAAGTAAATCAAAAAACTCAGGATGATAACCACCAACCAACCATTGGAGTATAATTCTGCAAATAATAATTGAAAGAAATAATGCTAAAAAGATGCAAAGAGGAAATATTATGATGAAAGTATCATATTGTCACCCTATATTCATAACGGCCAGAAGCCAGATTCTCAAACTTAAAAAACGTTCAAGTTAATTTTTTGACAAATTGCAGCTACAATGCAACTGCGAAGGTTTCTTGAATATATGAGAATTTTCCCTCAGATCGTAGTCCGAATATGTGGCACTTTTAAATTACATTGTATTCAATACCTACGCACACCATGAAGTACTTAAACCAACTCTACGGTAGAATTCGACAATGCTCACGCGCACATTGGCCAGAGTTATCAAGGCTATAATTTCAGGGCACTCGTTCAACTGGGATCAGATAAATGCCATGATCCGCATACCGAGCTAAATGTAAAGGGCTTTTGGGGACCTTTCATTTATATTTGGTCTAAATGTGGCCAAAAATATATGGTTGCTATAGAGGAATAAACTTATCAGGTTTAGCAAAGTCTAGACTGGCTTTCGTCTTTCGAGTAGAAATGCAATTATGAATACCTATTGCAATAAAAATAATCAATGTACAAGTATATTAAAACTCTTCCTTGTATTTAGACCCTTTTTTCATAAATAATTCACTTGTCGCAATCTTGTTATACGATGCAGATTTTTTCTAAAATAGAAGAAAAGGAGATTTTAACTCCAGAAATAAATTACATAATTATATTAACCTAGGTATAACCAAATTTCGTTGCGGAATGTGTTTGAAAGGGTCACCTCACCGCGGCTCTGGAACGCAAAGGGCATTAGGAGGAACACGGTTGGGTTTTAGTCAGTAAGAGTTTGACACTACATTCCGCTCCGCCTATAACGGAAGGAGTGATTTGATGTTTTCAAGTCCTTAACCTTTATTTTCTTATTGGCATTACCAATATTTAAGAGTCCTCTCAAGTTTTGACCTCTATACTTCCCCACCAACAAACAGAACCAAACCCAAAAACATACAATCGTTAAGAACCAACACACCAAACTTCGAAAAGTTAAACAAAGCCAAGTCTGCAAGTCTGCATATTCGTTTTTTCGCATAACTTGCCAAATTCGCGTATCGGGCGGGTGCTGGTGTAAAAACTGGATGTGACTGCCATCACTATATAAGGTCATCCATTGTTTTTGCTGGTCAGGAACGCAGGACCGGCGGCGGGGCACTGGCTGATAATTTTCTGGCCATTGTAGTGTGTTTATGAAGGAATAAAAGGAAGTTTTGACGTGGTTAGGTTATTTGTAACTCTGAAGGGTAGAGATAAATGTTGAATTGTTGGAGTTGAATCCTGAGTTTTAGGAAATCTGAATACCGTTTAGTATAGGTTAGTAATGATAATAATAGATTATTATCATTACTAACCTATACTGTCACACTGTAGAGAAAAGGCCTCCCTCCATTCTTTCCAATGCTGATGGTTTTATTATTCAATCAGTCGTTTTTTCAAATTTTATTCATATAGATAGGTCCATTTAGCTCAAAAACTACTTAATCTAAACACCTGTGACAGTTATCCAACATTAAATTGCCGTTTGGCAATTTAAATCGGCAACCGAAAACCGGTTTAAATTTTAAAATTAGAATCTGTTGCAAAAATAATAAATTATGTAAAACACAGACTACTGGCGTCACTTCCGATAGCCTAGATTTTGCATTCGATAAAAAATAGTCTTAAAGTAACTTGCAAAACAGTTTAAATTTTAATTTTGCCTATTTTATGCATTACTTAACAGGGTTATGTACGTTTGTTGTCAGTTAAACCAAAAAAAAAAAAAAAGAAAAGCAAGCCATACTGTTTTTTTTTATTAGCCACTAGTTGACCCGCGCAACTTTGTTTGCGTCATAATTATCATTACTGCTGCGCTCCTATTGGTCTTAGCGTGATGACATATAGCCTTTAGCCTTCCTTGATAAATGAAAGAATTTTTCAAATCGGACCAGTTCCTGAGATTAGCGCGTTCAAGTAAACAAACAAACTCCTCAACTTTATATATTAGTATAGATAGATAACTTAACGTTCTTTTTTCAAACACACAATAAACAAAATAGCGCTCACACTTTTCGCAAGTGACTGCTGCCAGAAAGATAGCATCGGTGATTGAATTAGTACAGACTATTGATAGATGACAGGCCTACCTACTGTTTTATTGGGCGTTAGATTGGCAGCCCGTCAGTAGATAGTACTGTTAGGACAACTCAATACCTGACATAATAATTAGTAATAGCATCATCATCATCTGCCTAGCCTTATCCCAACTATATTGGGGTCGGCTTCCAGTCGAACCGGATTTAGCTGAATACCAGTATTTTACATAAAGCGGCTGCCTACCAGACCTCCACAAAACATTAACTGGGTAACACGGTAATTCATGGTAAGACTGGAGTCAGGTTTACTGGCGTCTGACTACCCGTAACGACTGCCAAAGATCTACAAATGACAGACGGGACCAACGGCTTAACGTGCTTTCCGAGGCACGAGAACTCGGTATGTTAAGATGGTCACCCATCCACAGACCAACCTTGGCAAGCGTAGCTTAACCTTGAAGATGAACCATGCGGCTGTAATTATCGAACCACGAGCTCCTCAATAATTAGTTATAGCAATTCATTGAATTAAGAGTCTTATTCCAGTCTAAATTTTTAGCAGCTAACAGCTTTGTAAATCTCAAGAACATTAGAGAGAAACTTGGAAGTCCGATTCTCGTATATAAGAAACGGTTAAACATTGTCAATAACTTTAGTCATTTTCAACTCCGATGCTAATGAACTCTTTTAAAACATAGATAAGAGAATTCTGTTGAAAGATATTATTATGTAGAAAACGTTCGAATTCAAGACAAAATCTCTTTTGAGTGGTAATTAATGTTAAAATCTAGCTACTGTAAGGTAGACATCCTGCTGCCCCTGCTGGGGCTACGGAATCTGTTCGAAAGAGGTACCGCAGCCCTGGAACGGAGAGGGCACTAGGAGGAACACGGATGGGTTTTAGTCAGTAAGAGTCTGACACTCCCTCCTGCTTCACCCAGAGCATGAGGGGTCATTGGATGATTTGCAATACTTAGAAAAAAAAAAAGTATTTCACTAAGATGAAAACTAGAATACGTTCCTCCTTAAAATAAGATAAATTCATCTCTGTTCCGTTTTCAATCCAACCCTGCGCATTCAGCCGCTTACAGCGCTTTTACTAAAGGACATTGATCGATGTCGAGCACTGCTTGAAGAATGACTATCAAGTAATGACTCGCCTCTTATTGATGTTTTATTGATCCCTTACTTTAGTATACTGCGCTTGCATCGCTTTTCAAATACACCGGATTTGGAGTTTCACGACCAACGCGTAATTTGGTGGTTGTCAAAATAAACTGTATGTGTAATTGGTATAATTTGATCGTAAATTCTTATGTTGATTTTGGAATCTCAGGAACTACCAGTCCGATTTGAAAAATTATTTCAGTGTTAGATAGCCCATTTATCGAGGAAGGCTATAGACCAATAGGAGCGGAGCAGAAATGAAAATTGTGACGCAAACGAAGTTGCGTGGGTCAACTAGTATGCTATAAAAATAATTGAGAAAAAACAAAGCTTGACAGAGCAAGATAAGCTTTGATGTATGTTTGCTGTGTCATATTCACCGCTTTAATTTCAAACAAATACATATGTATGTCTGGTTAAGTGAACAGCTCATTACCAGATGAAAGACAAGGACACCAAGTCCTTTCAACCCGGAAAATTAAACACAAGGAAACAACAATACTATAAATTCAAATTAAACGTAAATACGCGCGCAAAAATCTTCAAATTCGACTATCATTGAGTCATTCAGGAAGCATTGATAAGCCTATCTGGACCGTGGGAACATTACCCGTAAACCACTGATAAGAAAACTAAAAATATATAAACATTAGCTGAAAAAAATATATTTAAAAATCGCCTACGATCGCGCGTTTCCGCAAAGCGTGTGATAGGTTTGTGATAGTAGTGGTCATGTTTCGACTTGATCTGCAATGGGTGATGATAAGGCTTGGAACGTAAATAATGTTCACATAGAATGATAATTAAGTTATCATGGAATGGCTTGTGTAATTTAACGCAAGGCTACTGTGTTACTCCTTTTTCCGAACTTGGCTTAGCACACTACCATGCGGCTATTTGAGCTCCGATAATATTATTCGACCGCATCATCGCTTACTGTCAGGTAAGATATTGGTCTAACGTATGCCTATTAAAATTGAAAAAAAATTAGCTTACAAGGACTGATTTGAGATGGTTCTAGAAAGAATACCAGATACCTGAAAGAATAGGGGAGACATTTTTGGCCAGTTCTGGAACTGAACAGACTCATCAAAAAAATATTGCCTAGTGTATTTTTAAAGGATATAATTAACCCTATATTACTACCTATTTTATAACTGCATCTTTACTAAAAATCTTTTAAAAGAAAACGCCGACCAAAGTCCCCAGATTGACGACAGTCCACGACAAAGAGCCCTCCTCTATCCTGTATTTGCATATTAATGTAAATTGACACTAGGCGACAAAGATTATATCAACACGGGATAAGAAAAAGCTTTGCTAGTGGGAAACATGTGGACACAGTCAATAGGTACCAAGGTTTAAGGTGGATGCGCCAGGGTAGCCCGCGAAATTCAATTTTTCTTACGTTTTTTGCATTTTGCAAGTCAGTATTAGGTTTTATGTTGATCGCTCTAATATTTGGTATCTGTGAGAATTGAATGTTGAGCTAATGTTTCAGTGATCTAAATTATGAATCCTTGTATCATTGTAGGTAGGTAGGTATTTTTAGAGCACGAAAATATAATAAAAGCCTTGGTTTTCTAAATAACTGTCAGCATTCAAATTCTTATTGATATTTTGTGAGTTTTAATGCCAGAAATAATTATTCTTTATGGTTTTTTTTTTTCAGATAACTGTTTACCCTGAAGCTGGCATTGTGGATATTCTGCTAGTAAAAAATACCTAGGTTTTATCCCAATCACTGTTATCCACGTTTACATGTTACAAGTATTACCTATGTCGACAAAAAAGTTCCTACATCCGATGGATATTTGTGTATAAACAGCTCATTATTGTCGTTTTGACAGCATTATGAGAGTCTGACCCATGTAACTCTGTGTACTTAGTTAAAATTCATAGTTGTGACACGAACCCCGCGGGGGTATACGCTTACAAATATATCGAGTTATAATTTAGATATTTAAAATCGATTTCCGATTTCGTAAATACTATTTGAAAAGAAATGGTGGAGATTCTTTTTCATTCATTTATCTAAATGTGAAAATAAATAGGTAAGGTTAGACGTGATTTAATATTCATGAAATCCATACCGTAGTTTGGTTCGTCACCAGCTGGTTTCAAGGCAATGGACGGCCTAAAAGCTTATTCATAACATGGAACGAACTTGAATCGCTTATCCATCCAAGTTGGGTTTAATTCTCCTCACCGTTGGATTATTACTTCGCTCGTTATTCAATATTAAACTCCCAACTTCCAGTCAATTGATAAACAAAAACAAGTTTAGCCATAACTACAGCTTTAACCGAAACCACAAAAACCGAAAACCGGACACCACGCAATCTGGTACCAGATACCAAATACCGAGAGACCGATACCCAAATCTGGTAACGCTAATTGTCAAACTCTACGGGAGTGTAATCGCATGTCGATGTTCGATGAATGCCGATGTAAGTTCAATACATATTCGTATAAAACCATAATTGCTTGCGTTTAGCGATTTCACGGTGAATCAGGGTTGTTTGACAGTTGTAGAAGAGCCGCCATCTTGGAATGCGGGATAGGAAAATCTTTTGCCTTGCGATTCCCATAGATTTTTGGAAGATGTTTTCTCTGTTAGTGTGCGTGATAGTATGTGGATTATTGCTTGTAAAACAATGTTGTGTATTGTTTTTCTGTAGGAATTGGAGTCACGAAAGTAGAAGCCACTATGGAAGTTATATTCTACTGATTTTAAAAACATATCTTGCGTTTACTTAATCTCGCATGTCCAGAACACGCTTGCAAATGTTATCGGAAAACGAATGACATTGTTGCCTGTAAATCGGCTTTTAAATTAAATTACTTACCTTTGACTTTAGTAACATAAAATCATAATATTCAGGTCATCAACGCCACAATTCTTAAAGTTGACGATTTTATCTAAATTGATAAACAAAGTTAATTAAAAGAAACCGTATCCACGCTTATCAATCATAATGATTCATTATTATTGTTTATTTTGGTCATTAGACGCGAAGTTTTCAATGAAGAGGCAGTCATAACGTAATTGATAACCACTAACAAATAATAAGTAATTAGTCACAGTAATTATGAAGTTTATTTAAGAGTTGTGATAAAGAATTTTTATTTTATTATAAGATTAATTAATATTGTTATCTTGTTTTACGATAAGAAAGCTTTAGTATGAGCTTTATGGTTTAAAAGGTAATTAATGTTGTCAATAAGGTGTATAATTATGATTTAGTAATATTACCAGTTTGTGCTGTTGAAAGATTTCTACTCACGAGTCACTGGTTGACGTACAATAGAGTCACATTAAATTAAACAGTTATTAGTTACAAACAAGATATTATGTATTATTATTTTGAAAGCTTTTCCAGTAGGTTACTTCTAGGCAAGCGTGCTCCATCTTCGACCACATCATCGCTTACCATCAGGTGAGTTGGTGGTCAAGCGCGTGCCTATCAATAGTAAAAAAAAAGAAAAAATGTAAATCTTTAGCTCTCATCGTATTTCTCCTTCCCTCAACTAATCGGTTCTTTCTTTTTAAATTCTTAGTCAAGAGATTTAAAAGGACAGAACCTCAAGTTCAAGTAATGCGTTTCAGAACTCTCCCTCGTCGATAGTCTGATGCTCTAACGGTATTGTCACTGAACCACACATCTCACTTTTTTTACCATTGATAGGCACGCATTTCACCTGATCCTAAGCGATGATGTGGTTGACGATAAAGCACGCTTGCCTAGAAGTAACCCGCCCTGCCAAGGTTACGGAATTTGATCGAAAGAGGCACCGTACCCTGGAACGCAAAAGGCATTAGAAAGAACACGGATGAATTTTAGTCAGTAAGAGTCTGACACTCCCTTCTGAGCGGAAGGAGTCATTTGATGATTTCCCAAACATAAAAAAGTAAAGTATTCACTCCTTAGTAATACGTGCACGTATTTTTTCTTTTTTCACGTAAACAAAAAATGTAGGGGATACAGCGAGTTACAGTAAAATTGTACCAATTCAGATGACGTCACGCGTGTCTTCAATTTTTTGAGTGGGTGGATCAACCTTCTACCTATAGCCCCATTAGCAGAAAAGTAGGATCAAATTTAAATTATTAAAAAAAAAATCCGTTAATTAATTTTAAAAGAAAAAAACACAAATGATTATGGTCCACATGGCCGAGCCGCGGACGCTGGGCCAGCATAAAGGCACATTATGTACCGTTAGTGGACATTAGTGGCCCACTACGGTTACACTGTGTGGGCGCTGCCCGGTTTTGGGTTCCTACCGTGGTTCAGTTATTGTTATTTAATCAGCTGTTATGGTATTTTAGGCTGTTTAATTTGTTATTTTGATTTTGGAAGGAAAATAAAATTAGGTTTTTAATTCTCTACTAAATCTGGACTAAATGAAAAAATAACAGCGAGAGAACGAAAATATTCTAAACTAGCAGTCTGCCCGCGACTTTGTCCGCGCTGCGATTTTCTTAAGGATCCCTAATTTTTCTAGACAAATTATATACTAAAACCTTCCTCGAGAACCAGTCTATCCACTGGTGAAAACTACATGAAAATCGGTGCAGTAGTTTTTGAGTTTATCACGAACAGACAGACAGGCAGACGCGGAGGACGACTTTGTTTTTAACAGACTTATTCAAAAAGGAGGAGCTTTTATAATATGTAGTGATACTACATCACGATAATGTTTGTTCTGTGTGTGATTCTGAGGTGTTCCTCTTTTACTTAACACACTCTCCATCAACACTAAAATATAATAATTTGATCACGAAACTTAATTACCGTGTACAATTAGCAGCTTGTCACTGTGACGGGTAACAATTAACGAACAATGATCAATTGTCTACCTGTATTAGTAGTAATTAGCTTTCTAATAAGGTTAAAAATCTATACTAATATATAAAGCTAAAGAGTTTGTTAATTTGCTTGATGGCGCTAATCTCAGAAACTACTGGTCCGATTTGAAAAATTCTTTCAGTGTTAGATAGCCCATTTATCGTGGAAGGCAGACGAAGTGCGGGTCAACTGCGTACTTTTTCCGTATGCGTCCGTTTTTCTCTGCCTGCGTCTGTGTTTCTAAAAGCTTACAACAGTTACAACCCTAATCTCTTCAAAGTTAGAGGAACAGGCTAGGTAGGCTCGCTCCATCGTAGACTTTGTCTCTGTCATCTCTGACATAGACTAGAGTCAAGAGCGAACCCATTACAAACAAGCTGTATTGTGTATGGTACAGCTTAGCAAGCTTGCGCCAGGGTAGCCCGCGAAATCCAAATTTGTTTGCGTTTTTTTGCAATTTGCAAGTTAGTATTAGATTATATGTTGATTAAAGTATGATTCGCGGGCGTAAGAATTATGTATTTTCAGAATTATAACCATTAAAATCAGTAAAATAACTCCATAAGTCGGTATAATCCTAAAATGTCAAGATTTCATGAAATAGTCATTATTTCGGGTTACCTGGTCCTATGGAGTTTTATTGCTGACTTAAATGGTTATTGGAATGGAATATTTTATTTTCATTTGATGTTCAAAAGTGCCTTTAATGGTCTAGTTGAAATAAATCATTTGACTTTGACTGTGCACTCGTAGGTTGGACTCAGTTGATGAGATCACTCCCACAATGTGGACCGATGACCTGGTGAGGGTCGCGGGTAGCCGATGGATGCGAGACGTCGAGGAACGGTTGTTGTGGCGACACTTGGGGGAGGCCTATGTCCAGCAGTGGACGTCTTTCGGCTGATATGCTGATGACGATGGGGTTACTAACTATAGCATCCCTTTCACCCCAAATTTAATACCAAACACATTAAAACTAAGCCCTCCAAGTAAACAATTGACTTTCCTCACACAACTACTAGTAACATCAATAGCAATTATTATTAGTACCCCGCGTCACCAGGGGTCGTGCTCACCCTCCGTAGCGAATAGTCTGAAGCATGCGTACGCGCATCGTACGGTCACAGTTTTGCGACGTTATCGAATATGGCGGGGAGGGATGTTATTATTATTTTATCATTTGGAAATGATGTTTTAGGTGAATTTTAGGTGCTTCAAAAGTAGTTCTTTTTCTAATTAATTTAGGTCATTTGATTTTTTTTACTATTGATAGACACGCGTTTGACCACTATCTCACCTGGTAAGCTATGATTTGGTCGAAGATGTAGTACGCCTACCTAAAAGTAACACTCTAATCTTAAAAACTCCCAGGTTGAAGCTATCAGGAAACACAGACTCCGGCAGGGAATTCCACTCCTTAGCTGTACGCATTATGAATGTGTTCCCAAAACGTTTTGTGCGTGTGGGTGGGATTTCCACCATGTACCGGTGGCGTATCACCATTGGTCTTGTGTTCCGATGATGGAATGGGCTTGGCGGAATTAAATATGCAATTCCGTCGCACATTCCCAAAAATTCAATGCCTCTCATTGCCGATAGATGAAGAGTAATTGAAGTGTAATAGGTATCATTAATATGATTTAACAGACACCTATGTCGCCAAGGACCAAATGGAAATGTTAGCGTACGCTAAGAAGCAGGTGACAGAGTACCGCACAGTACAGATTTTGCAGGGCAGGGCAGGCGAAGCAAACAGCGCATGGTCACGAGCGCATGTTTGCATCGCTCACCCTGCGCTACAAAATCCACTCTGCTCTACGCTACATGGGCCTGCGTCACCTGTGTCTCAACATACGCTTAGCCTCACGAGTGTTAACAGAAAAAATCAAGATGGAGAACTATTCCTGTGCTGTCTCTTCACAAGCTTATTCAAATATGTAAATAATCCAATTTATCCCAAAATTCCCTTTTTTGTAATATCAACATGTCTTCCTTTTCTCATACCATTTCTTCTATGATCAGTCTCTTAACTATCAGCCATATATTATTTCTACTTATTCCAATTTCTAAGTCGTAGTCAGCACTATGACCCATGTCAACGAAGGTCAACACACGGCTGATAGTCGGATCATCTGATAGCTCACTATAGGTAACGGGGGCCTCAAATCAGCGGCAATAGCGGATGCCGTCGTTTATGTGCAGCATCCGCTGGCAAGCGACACGATTTCACTTCGCTTTTATATCAATGTCATCTCATCTCGGGCACTAGATACGATTTTTTGGGAACTTAGACATGTTACACATTTATTCTAATAAAATTTAATCCATATGCTTACCTCATTTAAAATAGGTACTGATTTCAGAATCAAATTCTTTATAGAAAATGTCAACAAAGAATCTGGTAATTAGTTAGTAGCAATTAAACTAATTATAACCAAAAAAGTTTTTAGGAATAAGGCTGGAAGAATATGAACGTAAAAAGATAAAATACACTCTTTAAAACTCTAATGAACAGGTAAATAGAAAGCCATTATTAATAATAGACAAAAAAATGCTGAAAAAGCTAAACAGAGATGAAAATTAAAAGTTTGACGATAATTTTAATATTAATGCAAAAATCCTCAGAGAACATGCAATAAAATTAAACATGTAAGTTCAAAATAAACTATAAAGAATGCAACAGGTCCTAGACAACCAATCTAACAAACATACTCAGAACGAGTACAACCAAACGAGATACATAAAAGCCTTAAAGCCATAAACTCTGAATGGTCTCAGGCCCATATTCCAGATCAATACTCAATCATAAATCTGTCTGTATGTGGAGCTAGTTATGAGAATAGATTGCCAAGTCTCCAATCTGTCAGCTATAAATCAAGAGTCAAGCCTGAGCATCATTACTGTAATAATAAGTTAATATTTACACCCTAACAACGAAGGCAAATCTCGTACAAAGGTGGGCAAGCTGCGCTTTTTGTGTAGTATTTTCTCTTCTTGTTGTACCAAATAAATCACTAAAATTAACTAATAAACTTAACCAACAACAAACTAAAATGTAGCTAACTATTGTACGGCTAACATGTTAGAGCAGCGGAAACGCGACCAATTAATTGAAAAACAACTATAACAACCACTGTCTCATAATAAAGATCTTTTGAATTTTTCAAAACATTAGTCCTCGACGCTATCAGCTGGTATGTGCCAATAAATGTCTATACGACATAAAGGGAGTCAAAGGCACAGATACAGATCTCACTGATTCCTGTGCCACTAATAATTGCATTGCAGAAGCTAGAAGCTGTTTCGCGAAATCACCTTCACAACTTCAAAAAATCAAGTAATATTTTTAAATTTTTCATCCCCGACAATTGTGTTCAATCTTGTAATATTACAAAAAAGCCTGCATTAACCAGACCAGGGCACATGGCAATAAGGCCGTTATAATGCATATTATGGTCTAGAGTAGATACCGTTATTCCTAGAACGATGGGCATAAAACATGGACTCCAATCGCGATTTCTATAGTCGTTTAGAATAAGATTTTCCTGAATATAGATGTAGATGTAAGTGTAAAAGGAAATGGCAATAGGTTATAGATGGTTTGAAGTAATATAGGAGCTATTTTCAGGGTATTAAAGCAAGTATTTTTTGTTAAGGAGATTTTAAATTGATAAATGATGAGGATTGAGAATCTGACAATGGTAAGTTAGCAATGTTTAGCTCGAATATTGTCAAAGGTTTAAGGAAAGATGCTAATTATTAGAAGATAAGGAAATGAAGCAAGCAAATTACTGCAGTCGATGAAGATACTCCAAGAAAGTAAGTAATTCAAGAGTAAGACAAGAATTTTAAACTATTTCAAAAGTAGGAAGTAAATATTTTAGACCCTAACATACTCATCATCATAAATATGCAGCGTTTGGGGCAAGCATTGAGTCTTAACAAATCCAGAAGAACCTGCTATTAGCACTTAATGGGTCAGACGATGCATCTTTCAAACTCCATATGTATGCAGAGGTCACTAAACTTTTCCACCATTAATCTTTCGACTACTCTGTTAACATAATTATCGAGCGGTTTTCGTGCGACAAAAGCGTTTCGTTGTCCATTGTTCGGTGATAAATCGACGGGCAATTCATTAATACCGTTTGAACACACAATGGATGACGAAATGCGAGGAACACGGTTGTACAACGCTGAGCTAATATGTCGCTGTGTCATTAATAATTTGATTGGAGCTTTCTCTTGGAGGCTGTGGTCTGATTTTGCTAGTAATAGGACTTAGCTGAAGACTATTCTATAACATTAGTAAGACTATCTGCGAGATTGATGATTGACTGAAACATGTGTGTGCTATTTGAACTAGGTGTCCTAATTATTGAATAACAACAGACTTGCCCTAGGCTAATTTGTAATGATGAAAATGAAATAGTCTAACTAAAAAATCATGAACAAACTCGCAATGATTTATGCAATCGTCAAAAATCCGTTTAATTCAAAGCTTTTGGAAGCCCACCAAAAAAATCCTACCTATCCTTAAACACAACAGCACCAGGTACTCAAAGGACCAGAAAAAAATATAACTAACACCATCTTGTTAAGTAAACAATACAGTTCACACTAGTGCGGCACGCATCGCATTAGGAGTCTCGAAGGACTTGGGACAATCGCTCCGTATAAGGCACTACATCGGCCATCCATTGTTATGCTGAATGCTGATAATAGGCACCGAGATACCCTAAGTTTAAGCCAGTTTGGAAGTGGGGAAAACTAGATACGTATTTAAGTTTAGTTTGAAGTGTAGCTGTTTTGTTTACGGCAAGTAAACAAAACAGCTACAATTCAAACTAAGGTATGTTGTGTGTATCTACGATGCTCCCAAAGACTAATTATAATACTGAAAATATAAGTTAGCGCTAATATAATTTTCACTATTTCCCGAACCCATAGACACTCCGGACGGGTTCCAGATTAGAGAATTTGGAGTCAGGAACGTGTCAGATCCTACTTTAATACTTAAATTTGACCGGTTTTCTGGGTAGACTGGGCTTATATCAATTACTAATTCCTAATTCAGAAACCAGGGGTCACATACGACAAGATAAAAGCAACCCATCTGCTATACATAATCGGTCTGCCTTCAAAGCAAATGTGAAAATCGCTTTTCATCAGGTGTGATCGCGGTCAAGAGCAAACAGATTTGTCATTACAAAAATAAATAAAAAAGATAAAGAATAAAGACGATGACAAATTGAAGTTTTAAGGACCAAATCGAGCTCATAAGGACCAAAATAGAATCTTGTCATCAGCGTGAGATATAAATAGCCTTGTCTTCCCATACCCACGATTACACTGATCAGACGTTCGCGCAAAAGGACCAAACAACCTACATATCCAAAAAATCTCGCCACAATATCATGCAAACGTTTTAAAATTAATAAAACGTCAAACATTTACGCAAACGAGTTGCACTTTCGGCCGATTTTATTAAGACCAACCAGTATTACTTTGTGCCGTGTAACACATCCAAAGCGCCGAATTGAGAAGTTATCCGCAATCCGAGACCTGTTCGTTTAACGATAAGTATTGATCTCAATTACATTGCGAGTTTTTGCATTTGTCCATTTATGATAGGGTTGTGCGGTGAAGAAATTTAGTTTATTTCATCATCATCATAACAGCCAAAAGACGTCCACTGCTGGACATAGGCCTGCCCCAGAATGGGGGGTTTGCCATAATCGCCACGCTTGTCAGGCGGGTAGTCGATCGTAGTGTATGGTGTTGTGTTTTACAGAGAACGCTGCTGCCCATTCTCTAGTGAGTCCCTTAGTTCGTTTATTTATTGGAAATTAATGAAACCCTACAGTACAGGGGTGGATTTGATGCCTTTTGCATTTTCTAGCAGTCAACTAAGGCGAATGAGATGATTTGTCAAATGAAAAAATAAAAAAATTCTTTCTTTCAAATTTCGAGACTGATCTTTTGGGAAACATTGTAATCACATCAATATATCGTTGCATTTTCAAGTTGTAGATTAATTAGTACGTAAGTAAGCGGAAGTTCACAATTACCAATTAAGTTTTCGACAATCTAAGCTGAACTACAATTTCTTCCAAGCACCGAGTACGACATGATACATATCTGACAACTTCTAAAACTGGTTTTCGTACAACTCAGTCAAATGAAAATCGATCAAGACAGTTCGAATTGGACTTCCTACATGAAAAAACTGTCTCAGATATCGTCAGAAGCATTAACCCAGTAACTGAGTGACACGTTAACCGATGGCAAAACTGGTGTCAGATTTCTTAGCTTCTTACTACCCATAACCACTTATAAAGATCTACAAACAACAGCCAGGACCAACAACTTAACGTGCTTGCCAAGAGGAATGTTAACATTGTCACCCGAATAGCCCATCCACAGACGAGCCTCGGCAAGAGTTGCTTAACCTTGAAGGTCGACCTGTGTGGCTATTATAATTTAACAACAAGTTCCTCAGTAGCATCCCTGCAACAAAATGTATGTCCAAGAACGAGTTGCCCACATATTAATTTTAATTGCCCGGAGAAATCGTGCAGTGCGCTTTGCACTCATAACGCCCTAAATGGTGGCTGTCGGCAGCAACCTGAAGAAAGTATATGATCTAGACTTTCTTCTACAAGTATTCTCTAAGATATTATGTGACTGGATTTAACTGACTTGATTACCTCGGTAACTGGTGAGAATGTGAACTTGTTTACTTTGCAAAGATACTATTACCGAACTAGCATTTCTCCACGACTTCGTACGCGCATATCACGATTTTTCCCGTTCCTGTAGAGATTTTGGAAAATCCTCTCTCAGTGCTCTTAAGGAGTTTTGCGATTTTGGGATTGGTCCCGTAGTACAAGTAATAGGTATTGCGTTTATTATGGTTCATGTTATAGATGAAAAAATAAGCTTCAATAAAAACGAGCTGCGATGCTGTTTGGCAATGGAGTTATCTAAAAGAGACTATTTCCAATGACAGTATTTTAATTTAACTGACAGATTTTCCCAAAAGTTTTGGCTATGCACCAGCAGAATATTTTTCATGTCTTAAATCTAACCTACTGACTTATCTTGCAAAAAAATAACACTAATAGCAACACTTACCTGCTTAGGTATATTTTATAGAATTTATGCAATCCCAACCCAAGAAACTTTTACTAAATACTAGTCCATCATTTCAAAAGCATCCTCCCATTCCATCAAATTCTACGCACTATGCGCAAGCGCATAAAACGGGATGCTTAAACAAATTGCCCTCAATCGGCGATCCGCATTTTTCTACATTCCGCCACTAAGAACCAGTATGTTAAATGCACCAACATTGGGCAACTAATGAGGGACATACCTACTTAATTAATTAGCGTGCTTCCCTTAAAGATGGACTAGAATTTAAAAATGTAAGAGGATCTTGTGTAATTTTTACCTTGACAGAAAAAAAAAATTTTGTTCCATTTTTTTTCAGCGCATTTAACGCGGTGCTTCATTAAAAACGACTTGCAAATAGTGACCAAAAAACATGACTCATCATCAAGATCAAACTAATTCTTACTGCAGCTTTAAAAGCTATAGCTCAGTTTCCATTCAAACTAAACTAGAAGCCCCAATAAACTCTTCTCTCTTTCAATAAACCCAGAAGCCCATTAATGGTCCAAGTGTCCCATCCCAAACGACACTAAACTATCGCTTACCGCATCTCGAGACACCAGTCACCGCCCACCAATAAGACACATAGCCCGCACTTACGCAATCCCTTAACGCCATCTAATTAAAACTACCACGCTACAAATCGAACAAACTTTATATTCTAAGGTTTATCTGCTCGTTTTATCATCTATGTACCACATTATTGCCATCAGGTATGTGTCGTTGGTTCATTAGTACACCATTAGTCAGTCGTGGTTGTAAATTGGACTATTTATCTGGCAAGCCCACGCTTCTTAGTGGCCAACACGCAAATACCTGATGTGGGAGATTTGGTCCTAAGGACCAACTTTGCGTGTTGGTCTTATGTATCCTGTCTGAGATGGAAGTGATGGATTTTGGTCCTAAGGACCAACACGCAAATGTTTGCGGTAAGGATGCATCCAGTGTAGCAAATGTAAGAACTGGTATTGTCGTTGGCCAATGTCAATGTTGGTTAAAGAATATGGACTTTATCTTTACAAGCGAAAAAACAGCTAATATGCAAATATTGCGTTTCCGTTGGTCAAGAAACTGGTTTACTTTTTCGAATATTGAAGTTGGATTGCGAACTTTGGACATAGTTTCGGGTTTAAATTTACACAATCATGAGTGTACAGTCTGCAGAATAAGATCATAAAGACATCAAAGGTAATGACGCGGATAAAAACGTTTGCAGCCTCTTAAAGCACTCTAGCCAGAATTGATTTCGCAGTTACTTTCCGCACTATAATATTAAAATAAAGTACCCAATCCATTATACTTTATCGCCTACTTAGACGACCCTTTCAAAACAGAAACCTCCTTGATATCCCTGCTTTCGACAATAACTTATTTATTAACACAATCGCAACACTTCCCTACACTACATATAATCTGAAAATGCAAATTCAAACAAGTGGCCTATGGAACAGAGATACCATGGATTTATAGAATTGATACTTGTGACAAATCGTTATGGGTACAGGTACAACATGGTCTATGACCATAGTTGGGGCTCCTGCGGTGCTACATGACAACACGATTACCGGTCCGGGCGATACCGAGGTTGTAATGATAGTTACTGATAGTGGGATCGTTTTAGTGCTTTAGCCACTATGGTACTTCTATGTGGTGGATAACTTAGTAAAGTTAAGTAATATTACAGACGTAAACAACATAACATAAAAGATGAATCCTTTGATTCCTAAACTAGTGTTAACTATATCATTCCAAAGAGACTAATAACAATTTATGAATTAATTAACTACTAATTATTAATTAACAGTTTGTTAAACTTTTATAGACGCTTTAGTAACACTATAATTATTTCAACAAAGAACAAAGTCAAAAAGTACTTTCACATTTTTGACCTATGACCAATAGTTGTATCGAACACTGAGAGGTCAATCTTAGCAGTGGGCGTCATAATAGTAACGATACAATCAATACTAGAAAAGGCACTATAAAAACTAAACCAGCTCTCTAAAAACCTAGCCCTAACCTAAATGTTCTCCATTCAACCCCCCCCCCCCACCAAAAGTTTCTCTCAATTAAAGACTGAAACTCGCTCAGCTCGTCGAATCTGACACTTGAATACCCGAACTGTCTTCGGCACCCGAGTTACACGCGTTAGTCTTATAATAGTGGCCTAATGGGCTTCGCTAAGTCGATGCATAAATCGATCCAACAGAATAGATCTATTTATCAGCACGACTTGAGTAATATCAGCCGGGGGACGGTTGTAGCACGGGCGAGATGTAACATCGGTATGGCGGCGCTTTTGGCGTGTCAAGAGATTCATGTAAGTAGGTTTCATTGAGTTTTGGAGAAAATCGTGGTACTTTGAGTTTGGAGTTAATAATTAAGATGGCACTATTTCTATATGAGGAATATGCCGTGAGGAAATCTTTGAGTAACAAATGGGGATGACTATAAGACGCGGGAAAGATGATAACGACTGCAAAGGACTGAAAAACTGAGGTAATGTCAAAGAGAAAAGTAAGGAATTAGAAACGTTGCGACGATCCCCAATAAATTAGGATGAAAACAAGAGAAGAATATTTCTGAGTACGAAACGTTTCTTACTGTCAAGAAAAAAATAAAACACATGGATCAAGTCACAAGGCATTGCCAGTTGCCAATGTCGAAAGACTTCTAGCCCCAAATAAAAATAAATCTTCACAAAATGGCGATTAAAGACAAAATAGTTACACAGACCAATTACAAGAAATTGTAGGTAATTAACAGAATTGTGGCATCTTACTCCACGTAATTAAATGTGGTTGATTGAAGTTAGTGAGAGAGACGAAGCCGTGGGCTTGAGCTAGTTAATTGGTATAAACAAGCAAGTAGCGATCAAAGGTGCCGCGGCACTAAATGTCAGGGTCATCAGGATGTTAGGTATTGGCGAATGCATTTTTTACAAACTGATATTATTTTTAGATCATTTTCAAATTACTGCTATAATGGTGGTCAATGTTATGAGTATTATGACTTACAAAATCAAATTGAGAAGGAGAAAATAAAAACAGCAATTTAGAAAAACAAATATAAACAGTATTAAGAAAAAATCGTTACAGAAATCAGAGGTACACTTACAATGTCGTCGGAAAATTGAAGATTCCGTAAGATGTAGTACATCTTTATTAGATTATGATTTCTCGAAATATGTAAAAAAAAACCATTATGTATACAATAAATCCCATCCAAATTGAATAGTTTCAAATATGTAAAATAAAAATATTTTACAATTTCACGCGATATTTCACTTATGGCCTTTGTAATTTTCCTGTGACATATAAGTACATGCTCTTTCATAGCAACACTTATATAAATGGACATGAAAAAAATCACAATCTTTAAACCCCTTAAATCACTAGTCCTTATTTTTTTTTTGTTATGGTATTGTATAAAAAATATTAATTAAGGCGGGCAACCCTAAGGCAGACGCAACAAACTGATTGTTTCAATTGGTCACGGCGAATAAAGATTCTGAATCAATCAGACGTTTGATAACAAATTGTATGAGAGTTACAGAGATCGATACAATTCGAGTTCGAGCTATTATTAAATTCGTTTATTTTTAGTGTTCATTAATTTCGTAATACACTAAGTTCAAGGACCATTTGTGTTTTAGTTTTAAAGGTAAAAATGGCGAAGATATGGCTGGATATGTCGAATGTAATATCTGTGTAAGGGTATTTCTGCACTGACTCGTGTTCACTTCGATTATTTGTTCGGATAAATTCGAATTCATTTACATAGTCTTCGAAATCATGTCTAGAAGGAATAACAAGGTAAAAAATAATACAAGAATAAACAGAGCAAATGAATGCTGGTAAGTAGGTACTTCATGGTTATCGATTGAAGTTAGAATAATTTTCTCAAATATTTACCCCCAAAATTAAGAAGCCAGCAGTAAACACAATGAAAACTCTCACAGATGATGAATATTAATGCCATGATACATAGTCATAAGAAGCTACTGCCTTTTGATATTTCACACGCTTACCATTCATTAATAAGTGATAGATTTATTCAATGAAAATCCTGCAATTCTTTATATGAAATGTCAATATTTAGGTTTGGAAGAAGCCAGGCAGGTTATGGCTTCACAAAATTCAGTTCATTGAAAAGACCACCCCTATTTATCTCGCCTGTGATTGGTCCTTGGGTATAACACTGTCACACTTGAGATTTTAATAATGTTAAGTAAAATATGTTAAATGGTTAGTGGTTGTTAGTTGCCATGAGGTAACTATAGGGTGGTCCTTTGTCATTACCCCAGTCCTAACCGCATTTATACACGCCTTATCTTCTAATGAGAAGATTCAAGCTTAGTTTCTTCACGGTTCTGGAATGGCGACATTGCAGCATTGGAGGGTCTCCTACAAGGTGGACCGATGACCTGACGAAATCCATGGGAATCCTGGATGGGAGACGAATAGGTCCTATGTTTTGTAACGGACGTCTTTCAGCTGAAATGATAATGATGATGATAGCAAGTTCTTGTCACCAAAAGCTCCACATAAGTACAGTCTTCTTCTCTTTATTAATATTATAAAACTGAAGTTTGGTTGAACGCAGTAATCTAAGGAACTACTGGTTCGAATTGAATAATTCTTTTAGTGTTGGATAGCCTATTTATCGAGGAAGGCATGGTACGACTAATAGCAGCCGAGCATTAATGAAAAACGTGACGCTAGTTAAGACTAAATGTAGGTAGTGTTAGGGCTGGATTTCCACGTCCATTACCATAATGTCCACGGTCCAAAACAATTACTGACAAGTCCCACTTAGCATAAAGGTCCAACCACAGACAATTAATAATAAGTATGCAGATCATACTTGTTACATATAAAATCAGACACATTCTCACGGAACGCGTCAACTGCCATAGAGAATAGGAATTAATGCGCAATATTGACCTTACTTGATCATTATCTTTAATAGCTGGGTATGACAGTAACCTGGTCATATGACCTTGGTATGGTACCAGAACATAATAGATCAGTGCTTGACCAATTTTCCGCGTATCATTACGACTGTTTGTATGTTGACCAATCAAGGTTTAAACTATTAGAATGACAGATTAATTGGGAAAGAATATGTAGTGTAAGTTGAGTTAAACTAGGTCAGATAATTGGTGGTCTAGATTATTGTGGCCTCATTGTTTGCAGATGTGTTTGTGAAATGTAAAATTATTAAAGTTTATGATCTAACAAAATGTGGTTGTAAAGACGGTTAACTAACAAATAAAAAGAAACCATCCATCCATCTCCATCTTCGACCACATCATCGCTTACCATCAGGTGAGGTAGTGGTCAAACGCGTGCCTATCTATAGTAAAAAAAAAAATAAAAAATGAAACTTTACAATTTTGATCACTGTTGAATGGACCTTTCTTTAAAAATGGAACACTGAATATTATCTACAGGCATTTGTTTTTGTTCCTATAACAATCTCCATTCATCAAATTATTGTATTTTTTCTATGCTTCGCTCTACATATTATGTTAGTGACCAAATCGGAAAGATTACAAAGAGAAAACTGATAATAATACCATCTAATTAAACGGCACACATCTCCCTTATCCTTTATATCCGTCTGCCCTTCTCGCCTGCGCCCGCGCAGCACAGATGCGCCAGCGTTCCCACCGCATCCCCAACGAAAACACAAGTGCGGCCCATCTGGCGACGATCACTCACATGTGTATCATTGATTTTTACGAGTATTTGTATGAAAAACGCGACTGTACTATGGAAATTGTTAAGCTGTGTGAGTGAATTGTAGAGTTAGTGTATCGATCTGACGATGAATGAAGGCTTACCGCCACATGTAGGTATAGGGTGAAAGAGCGCTACTATTAACAGACATTTTGAAGAACTGAAATTCAATTCAGAAGTCGATTTGTTGCGTCACTGAAAAATTAGAATCAAAGCTAATGACTTCAAAGATGGTTTCAGAAGAGGTAATTAAATAGAGAATGCCGAATCTAATACTGAAACTAAATAATCCAAAAAGATTTAATCCTAAGGATTATTGGAAAGATGAAACTGCTTCATTAAAGAACACAGAACCGCCATTGTATGTACCAAAAGAGAAATCAACAGATACTAAAAATATAATTAATTACATTAAGAGCGAATAAAATATTAAAAACGACTCAAACAAACTTACAGGATAAGAAAATTCAAAGTAATTAAATTTTAATACCAAAAATGTATACACGTAAGCATTGGACATAAAAATCTTAAATCAGTAATTGTTATGGTCGACAGACGTTTATTCTCACGGTTAAATTTAACCTAGCTAATTAAACTTAGTTAAAGAGTGGAATATTAATTTGATAGGGTTTTATTACAACGTGACTATTATCTTCGGTGGCGCCAGGGACCGCCTGCTTGGATGCGTCTTTTTATCGCCATTATTATAGAAAACCGATAATTGGAATGATTTTTGATGTCATTGAAAGTTGGTTCTAGTAATGTGAAATAATTCAATGTTTCTGGAACTAAATTGTCTATTGTAAAGATAGAGTGAAAAATTAAAAAATAATTTTATTTATAAATTTTAAATTTCTGACGCGTCGACTATTTCTGGAGGCGTATTTTTAAATCTACGAGTTAAAAAAAAATATCTAAAAAATATATTAAAATTTAAAACAAATTTATTTTTCAACGTCTTTGGAAATACAAAAAAAAAATACTGACACAGTTTTATGGTTCCAAAGCTATTTTTTTAACTCTTATGAAACCGATAAATTATTCCAAAACTAAGCTTTAATTTTGAAATCACACGTTTTTATTCTGTACTCTCTTGACAATATAGTAGCAGCCATTAAGAATTTATGACGTCATTAAACAGTGCCGCGTTGTTCCCGCGCTTCCGTTACACGGCACAGGTGGGTGCGCTTGAGCATTGCCCTTGCTTAATATGTTGCGCTTGATCACGACAAAAGTCTCGAAATTGATTGTCATGAAAGAAGTCACAATTTAAGTGCATTTCAGAAGCAGACCTTGCTGACATTGTAACTTGCGTAACTTTATTTGAAAAAAAAAGAACCGTAAAAACAGTATATTTTTATGGTTATACGGAACCATTTAATTTATCAACAAAACTTTACTAAAGTGTATGTAATACTTAAAAGCTTGTAAAAACTACTACATAGATTACGAGTAAGATACCTACAATTTCAAATAAGCGAACTGTCAAAAACTTAGATCATCAAGTCTTATTACAGTAATTACTTAGAACTCCCAAAACAGCTTAAATAACCTACCAAAACAATCCATTTAATAATTCAAATCCAAACACCGCCATTTTGACGTATAAAAACGACAAAAACCGACCAAATAAAGGTCATGCGTATTGCATGTAACGCTCATAGTATTTTTTTTGTCCGCCTTTTGTGTTACATTTGATATGCCATTAGAAGCAAAAAAAAAAGTACAAAGCAAGAAAAAAGACAGATAAATAAAAAAAGGTTTGGGTTCGAAACACGTGGGCGTTCGATAGCATAAGGCGATTAGTTTGATGCTGTACAGCTTTTCGGAACTTTTGATTGATAAATTGAAATAAAAGAACTTGAAGATGTAACTATCGAGTTAACTAATGATTCCATTTTTAGTTTGTTTTGTCATAAACAATATTAAAATTACTTAAACAAAATGGAACGCAAGAATATCAGCGTCAATTCATAAAAAAAAAATAGTTTTGTACACTGATATTTTATACCGCTAAATTCTATAAAGGATAGGAATTTTCTAAAACTCAAAAAATATTACACAGCCAGAATTTCTCAAAAACAAAATGACACAAATCGATACAGTTTCACCGCGCGCGCAGTAGACTTGACCGGATGATAGATATGCACTTGTGCGGAAAGGAGATAGCGCTGAAACTCCGCATGTTAGAAAGAGTCGGCATAAACGTGGCGTACGTTAGTTGCAGCTGCCGCTGACGTCACGGCTAGGGAATAATAGGACCCGCTCAAGCGTAGACACGAGGATAAAAACATGAACTGATGCCACCTTTGGTCACTTTCTGATATACCAGAATATCCAGTTTGGAGAATAACTGCGAAATTCTTGTTCTTTTAATTTCAAGTTTAAGGAACTTTTAGTACAAGAACAGACTTGTTCGGAAGGGATACTTTTGGATTACCTATGTGTCTTTATAACTCCATATCTGCCCAAGCTCAATAATGTTAACAGTGCTTCATCACTTCATACTGACTTGTAACATATTTTAGGTGTCAGTAGCTAGAGTACATCTAAATCAGAATAACAAAAACGCATCTGCAACTATCAAATAACTAAACATCGGTCAATGAAAACTGTCAATTTATAAATACATGCAATAGTACAATAGATATTTTTAAACAATGACCAGACGGAGTCAGTTTCGAAGCACAATACAGCCTTCTAGATCTTAAACATGCGCGTGCGACTGTTTCCAGCAGGTATTGCAAACAATTGGTTGGCCAGAGCATTCGTGACGCCCGAAGATAAGGTAGCACAATAAATAAACTCTAATTACTTCCTATGCACCTAACATTGGAATTAGAATTTTCATTGCCAATTAGATGGAGACAATGAGCTTTCTGTGTTGTCCATTTAATATATTGGTTGTAGAATTTGTAGATACAAGGTAGATAGACATGATTCTACAGAGAGAATTAAAAATCAGCTTGAGAACTTAGCGGACGGAAAGAGCAATGACAATGCAAGAAAACAGAAATCAATTACAAAATCTAACCGCAGACTTTATAACATCATAGCTAACAATTTTATCAATAACACCAGAAAGCTCATTGAATAGTAACAACAGTGACCTCAAAAGAAAATTTCGAATCCAATAAAACAAATGAGAAACGAAGATGAGAAAATGTTACACCACTATCCAATATTATAGCGAGCGAACCGAGTCATTACTTACCTTACAATACTGACTATCATCGGAAAGGAAATAGAATCGTTGAAACCCGTTATAAAAGGAGCTTGGCCCAAAGATGGATCTTTAGCAAAATGATTTACATTTGCTCGTGCCTTTCTACTCTCCAGATCGGAGGTAGATTGAGATTTAAATAAAGCAAAGCAGGGTTTGTAATATTTACAACTATTTAGTATTCTGCATCTTGCGAAATAATTTCAAATTCAACACGGAGTATCAGTATAAAACTCCTTTTACAAGTTGGAGCATGCAATTGTTTCTCCATTGCTAAACTAAATATATATGTAACTAACCGAATAA
Organism: Lacanobia oleracea; assembly: GCA_950371165.1. NCBI lineage: Eukaryota > Metazoa > Arthropoda > Insecta > Lepidoptera > Noctuidae > Lacanobia > Lacanobia oleracea. Next base: position 4,316,885 of record OX493389.1, read on the forward strand.
ATCATGAATCAAATTCTAACAATAACATTCCGAAAGAATTTGATCAAACTTGGTTCGAACACGAACTCCTACGAACCATCATAGAATGGTGATTTCGATTCGTCATGACACTAACCGACTTCAGTGTTCTCAAATGTACGTAATTGTCCGACATGGTTCATACTCGCAAATTATCGCAATATAATATTGAAATTGTTTATGGCTTACCGTAAAATTGTGATATGCTTCAATACGATTTTGTTGCATGTTGAGCTTAATTCAGTTATGTGCCGAAGTATTATGTTCGGTGATTCATCTATTACTTCAAGTCACGTACAATATAGCAAAGCACATTGCATGTAAGTGAAAGCACTGTTTGATAAACAAAATAAGAAATAATGACCTGACAATATAAAGCTTCCTTTCTTTATTAATCAACCGTTTTCACAAATCTGCATAGAAGAACTATCAAAAGATAAAGCCTATAATCACGTCACATTATGCGGAACGATTTCAACAAATTAGTCGATGTTGAAAAGGCGGCTTCTTCCTAACATTCATTAATCACGAACATACGAACGATAGTAAATCGAATATTAGTCCGAGGTTTACAAATGGCGTCAGCAGAGGAGTAGTTACCGTACAATATGTCTTCTACCAGTTTTGAAGCTACAGCTTTTTGATGGGCATGTAATTTTTCAAAGTGCCTCACTTATTGCGCTTATATTTTAAAGTTGAGCAACTTGTTTTGTTGCTGGTAGTTTGGGTGTTGGCTACTTTCGAAAACGATTATAGTTTCGTGTAGAACACTACTGATCGGGTGCTTACTTCCTATAGTATCATTATTAATGCTGTTTCTAATGTGACACATTAAACAATTTCAAAATCTTTTCACGTTCTGTTTCTTTACCCTTAGTTATCATCCGACTAACAACCGCGATGATTTCAGACTCAGATTGGGCCTCTATCACCTTCCTAGATAGACTCGTCAGAGAAAAACTGTATTTCATGTAGTCTTCACGACTCACATCCACAATCCTTCCCAGCTTCGATCCTTCTCAATTCATGCATAAAATTAATCATAATTATCCCGTAGCTTCGTGAACGGCTAAATTATGAGCAGCGTCGTTTAGCCAGGGTACCAGACCCGCTAACAATGACTAATAGTCTCGATGAAATAGATTTGTTGAGTGTGCCAATTATGGAAGTGGGTGATCATAAATTACGTCGTTAGGACAGACAGAATCTAAGTGGAATGTTTTATGTGTAGAAATATGATGAATTTTAACATTTGTGGCCGTAACTATTGTGTGGTGAGAGGAGCGCTCACGGCGAGACTGCAGGTCTGAAATTGGCTGTAGATTTCAACGATTTCGAAAGTAAAGCCCTTAAATTACAGCACCTGTTCTCTGTTCTCTTTGTGCGTTGTAAGAAAGATATCGTAGATCTCCTAACAATGAAGTGTTGCATCATTGTCACAACCTGTGAATAACATGCGAACCTCCGACCACTCCATTAGACGCTATTCAAGCTTCAAATACTATCCTCCATTTATAGCATTTACTGAAGCCTTCGAACAAAAGCATCATCTAATTAGAATCAATAGTCATGTCCAATTTTCTTTTAAAGGTCACGAAATGGTTTGCGACCCACAGGTTAAAATCCCTCGGGGAATCAGCTTAAATATACCATATACGTCCAAACCACAATAGCCTGGATTCACGATTTACTGTAATACCCCTACTTTAAGCCCGTAAACGGCATATTTAGGCCGACTAGCGAGGATCCACTGAACACCATTACTTTGGCTAACAAGCACTTATATTTGGAGTTCTTGTTTTCTGTGATTTTGTTTTCATTGTTTACGGTTATCAATGTGTCAACAATATTTATAGCAAGTATGGAACCAAATTGCTGCTCCACATATGGGTTTAACTATGTGAAACTGAGTTTAAGGACCTTAAATCACCATACAGAATTGAATGTGTATCATATAAGTGCAGCAACATTTAAGTATCAATATTTCATTACACTGTAGGTACCTCATTCGAAATAGATTTCTCCTTATCCTGCCATCATTAAACTTTGATATTTATTAGCCCCGACGTTGCGTGACTTATGGCGGTGAAAGCGCCCTCTAAATGATAAATTTAAAGACTCTTTAAGAGGACTTAGTCGGCGTCCCATACCGACATGCATTATTAAAGTTGAATATTAAAATTCATGTTCTAACAAAATTTATTTAATCGCATAAAACATTCAAGTTTGACCGCAAACAATAATCTGTGTATAAATCATAGTGTAGGCTCACACGCGAGGTGAATCACGGTTCCGAGAAAGCGGAAACGGCCAAATTCTCCGTTCTTTTTATGGTATAAACCGACGGAATAACATGACACGGTTGCCATCGCTCCCGGCTGGGCTTTTTTGTTGTTTCTGTAAAATAGACGGTTAGTACGAGCGTCGTGCGTCGAGCACCTGCGCCAGCGCACCCGGCGCAAATCTCGGAGGGTGCGACGCCTTCGGGCTCCGAGCGAAGGGAGACGCGCAGGTAAACGGTCCCCAGTCCCCGCTGTAGCCACCGAGATCCACAAAACTAGTTTTAAATGCGAATATGAATTGAGACGTTCCAACTGCCTGTTACGTAGAATAACATATCTAATCATTTAGGTGTAATGAACGTAATTACAGAAAAGAAAATGCTTGGATATCATGTGTTACGCAACTACCGTGCACAACGCATGCGCAGCGTGCGTGTGTCCGCGGCTGCCGAGCTCCGGACCATTCTCAGCACAAATCATCACAGACAGACAAAAAATGAGCCATGGAATAGGTTTAGAGGTATTAATTACAGCAGCGGCAGCGGCCGACACGATACTCCGGTATTATATAATTAACCATTACCAAGTGTGTCGAAATCCCACGTGGAGGTTATTTTATTCATTAAATTGTCATATAAATGATGTATTTTGGTTTATTATTCGCGCCGACATAATTATAAAGCTTGATAAATCATCACATAATTTTCATTTTTCGTTTTCTTCGACGTCGTCTATGTGGACGATGTTATAATGTTCTCTCAGGTCCCGAAATTGGTGGTGATCACGCGATTTTCGACAACGATGAAGTAAGTAGCAATTAGATTTGTTTATAATCCACGATTCTGAGATACGGGTTGAATCTAAACAGATTTAAATGGTCTCACGGTCCGCAAATGGGTATTTAACCGTCAACGGTGACTGGCCTTCTGGTTTCAGTAGCTTTATAATAATACTTAAGCAATTACGCATGTCAGTCAGGGCTCGCAGACCAGATGTCGATTTTAAGCTCATACCGTTATTACTACGACTTGCAGTCCGACTGAGTAAAGGATAATCCATATAATTAATGCTATTGTTTCACCAGGATCTCGCGCAGTTGCGGCCACGTTTAAATCATTAAGTTTTAGTAGCCCATCAACTGTGGAACGTTCTAGATTTCTTCCAGTCCCGCAAGATTCGCTGGCATCCAGTTCGTGTTGATCTGTGATGTGTGTGTGAACGGATTACGATGAAGCTCAAAGGAATGTCGAAATCTTTAAACAATAGGCTGTTTTAAATAAGTGAGTCATTATTTAAATTATTTTCATAGAAATCAAAAGCCGACTAAGAATTTCACAAAACATTTGGTCCTTCTAAACATATTAATCTTCAGACTAACAGCTGTCATGAAGACATGCGTCAACAAGATAGAATATAAGGTACCTTACCACCCTCAGTTGAATAAAAAGAAAGGCAAGCCGGGACACGCCATACCACCTCTGTCACTACTACAGACCATCCCTGCCACTACTACAGACCATCCCTGCCGCTACTACAGCTCATTAAAAACACCACGAAGTTTAAAACAATGAAAGTATAGCAGGTAGGTGGACAAGTGCAACTTTACCGCTCTTTGTAAGTCGCCACAATGAGAGGACCTGACAACGACGACTTTACCGGATTCCACTCTTCCGGACAACATACTCCATTTGAGAGCACTTTAAACAAAAGTTTTGGGTTATTAAGTGTTGACTGAGCTTTTGACTCTGAAAGGAAGTTGTTAAACGATAAAATTTTAAACGTTGGGTAATATTCTAACAGTATTGATTTTGTGAGTGATGTTCTCTATGTTAGCAATGCGTAGACTTGTCTAAGGCTTTTGATTGAGTTGACTAAGTTTTACAACAAATCATTTTAGATTATTATTATGTTGTGTTTTCGAAGTAGCCAATTTACTTGAATTATATTAATATGAGTCAGAACACGATTTTGTATAGAGCAAAAAAAAATAATAGCCGCTAAAATTTAAATTTACACACACAATTACATTATTTAAGTACGTTATCAATCATAGACAGTTAAAAATCTTTGGTACAACGAGACAATAGATAACAAAAATATAAGTAACCAAGTACCAAATATCAACCAGAATCCGGAACCATTCTAAATCGTCGATTTAGATCAACGTTCATTAACCAATGAGGTTGGATTTCGACAGCTACCGAGGTCAGACCACTATGACTGTATAGACGACATGTTGCTGTTGACGACACGATGTTGCTGGCTGTTTTAGTGGCATATTTATTTAGGCAAAGAACATTCTTGTTGGGTTAGTTTTTGTTTCTTACTGTGTTATAAAGAAATGTGAAAGGGAAGCATTTGCTCAGCTGAGGACAAAAATGTAGGTTGACAAAATAAATTGTATGATACATCCAGAAATTGATGATACTGACAAGAAGAGTATTTCCAAAAAGTAGTAATTCGATGAAAAGAAAAGAAGTGTTTTTGTGTTGAAAAAATATTTTTAGAACTTATGGAAACACTAGTTGTCGCCCGCGGCTCCACCCGCGTGATTGTCGAAAATTATACCAAGGGAACATACTCCCGGGATATAAAGTAGCCTGTGTTATTCCAGGATAATCTACCTCTGTGCCAAATTTAATCAAGATCCGTTCAGCCGTTCAAACATCCATCTATCCAAACTTTCTGATTATAGTTAGATTAGATATTGTTTCAGTCCAATCATGAAACAGGGTCATCATGAAACTGATCCACAACAAACAAACAAGCCAGATCAGACAGACCATTCTTCCTCAAAGAGTTCCATTTACCGTTCTTATAACCAAACCATTCATAAAGTATCCAGTTTCATTCGAATGGTGCCTATTTCGGCGGTCCCTGCGCTTGCGCATGCGGCTTGATAGCGACGTTCACACGGTACGAACGTACGATAGAGCTTCCGAGAGCGGCCTTCCGTCGACTTGTCCAGACCTGACCCGCTATCGGACCACTTCCGCCGGACGCCGCAAACGACAATGTTTGTCTCAGTATCGTAAGTGATAATGATAACATGGACATGGTTATTTTAATTTTTTTTTGAACCACTTTCGGGTATTTAGATCAAGGTCAACTATGGGATTGAGGGAGCTGTTTGTGAATAAAGTTGTGCAATTTGGTGATGATAGAAATAAAAATGTTGGTGAGTCCGATAACGGTGTCAGGATCTTTGGCAAAGTAGGTTTTATAATGGTAAGTTTGAAAACGGTGGTGCCCTAATGAAGAGTAGTCATATTTAAAAGGAGCTTTAAATAAATGTCAAATAAAAACAAAATGATATAAAATAATTGTAGTATATTGAAACTAACGAACGTGAACAGTACAGTCTTACTTCTCACAGCGATTGCCGCAGTTTCCTAGTTTAATGCGCGTGCGCCGCTCCCATCATTATACGACTAGCTGCGCGCGCTATATTACGAAAATATCATATTCACACGAAATTAATTGACGTTTCTTAATGCTAAAGCGATCGCCTTCATTGTTTTATAAGATTATCCGATAAATGAGGAAACTTGTGGGACGAAATTACTCTCATTCGAATTTAGATTCAAAGATAAGTGTGCATTGAAATATTTCTACGGAAGTCATAAGAATTAAAATGACGGAGCAAGTTATTTACAATCATTACAAGACAACTTTATCTCCAATTATTTTATATCTTGTTAATCAACCTTAATTTAAAACTATTTTTATTCTTTGATTTAATCATGGATTAGTGTTCTAGATGACTCATAATAAGCTAGCCCCTACCCACACTCCAAATCAATACCCAGAATTAAAATACACTTTAACTTCTCTAATATTCAAAACCAACCTACATAATCCCAACTTACACAGATCAACAAACACTGACCAAGCTCACCCAAATATGCTAATAGCCAGACAGAATTAAATTGACAACCCAACCGAGCGTAAAGCATCAGTCTGGGTACTTGTCTGGAGTCAGCAGACATCATGCACCAGTTGACTTGAGCCATTCCGTAATCCAATTACAAGACTGTATGACCTTACCTCACCTGTAGAACGTTACTTCAACATTGACAAGTTGATTGTAAGTTGTGTGTTTAATTATGATAGTTAAGCTGATTTTGAAGCTAGTTATATTTGAGGGCTGTTGTTTGTAGGTAGTGGTGAAGAAACTGATGTAAATGTTGACTGAGATGCAACTGGTTTGAAATAAGATCGGTTTCAAATATTATATGAGTATCGAGATAAATGGCGTGCGATTGGAGAGGCCAATGAGGCAATAGACTAAAAATGAAGATGAGTTTCACGCGAGAAAAGAAGAGATTTTACTGAATTGATAAAGGAATGAAGCAAACAGATAAAACATAACACTTTAATCAAATTCAAGCCAAATAATATCCAGATGTAGAAATAATTTCATTCCCACAAAACTTAAAAGATTTCACATTCACACGTCATGTCTCAATTACAATTTCAAACAAAATAACTCACTCTCACATGTCATTCCAGTTTTTGCATATTACTAAGGTACTGATGATCTATTCTTGATTGCACTTCGGTACCGTTATGTGGCTGCCGCTGACCGACTCAAAACAATGAAAGGTCATTTTGTAATTCATCATCTATAGCCGCCATCTTATCTCGATGGTTTATCGTATTTGTTTTAGTAATGAAACTGTTGGAGGGTTGCTAAAGGTTTTTATTGACATGTTAAGCCGTGTTAGTTGGTGAAAAGCTTGTGCTGTATTGATTTTCAACTTGCTTTTGATAGCTTTATTGAATTAACAACTAGCAATGTAGTTCTTTCAAAATTTAATACAGTTACACTGAGTATACATAAAAAACGCTCTAAGTTTCAGACGATTGATTCGGTACGACACGAATGCTCTCTAGAAGAAGAGCTAAGGAATTCATCAATCATTTTTGGATCCATAACCCTACACACAATCAGCAATCCAATTTCAATTTTAGCACTTCACTAATACAATGACCTTGCTGCCAAATTAAATTACAACCCAGTTTTTGCTCCAAAGTTCATTAAAATCATAACGAAAGAAATGAGTTTCAAATGCAGAGCTCGGCTTTGCTCAAAACAAAAGATGTGTACCATCATGAAATAATAGATTTGTAAGACAAAGATGATTAATGATGAACAAGTAATGTACGGAGCTCTCAAACTTTCACACTAATGATTATAAAGACAAAACAGTTTCAGAAACTTGGTCTCTATACATCTTTAGTGATTTATAATGTGGAGTTGGAGTTATTTGCTGCTGACATGGTGTGTGATGGATTACATAGGAAACCTGAAGTTGATTAGACCAGTGATGACGAATAATTAGAAGCTGCGATTTTTATTTAGACATCATCACAAGCATTGTCGTCTATTTAAGTAGTTACTTCTTCAAGGAAGCTAAAAAAATCTATATACTCAAATAAACAGTTGTCATTTTTTTGTTGCACTATAAATTAAACAATAGGTACTTCTCTCCGGATCTCGTCACCTAGCCAGCACTAAAAATATTTTAAGCTCAACGAAGCCAGAGAGGATTCATAAAACGTAATCTCTCTTGGATATGGGGACCATAAAACTCGAAAACTCACAGGTAGGCATCACAGTTTATCAAGGGCCATCCAAATGCTTTACACGTATGTCCACATGGCACAATGTATTTCGGAATAATTTAAAATCAATTATGTGGGGTTAGAAATTCCACATGTCTTAAGTGGACGGTATTTCGAAGAGTGATTTATTTGGCTGTAAGATTTGTGCTAGCACTATCTTGGTTTAAAAGTACGTGATAAATATTTTGCCTTAATGGCCAAGATTATTTTACATTGTTTATTTAATATGATTCTGAATTGAATACAGTTTCCAACTTCGTAAATGCTTAACTATGATCAGAGAATTCTAATTCCATAGTACAAGAGACGTCTAAAAATTATGATTATTCCGTATAAGAACCCAAAAATAAGAAGTCTATGCTATCATTAATCGTTAGCCAAAACCTACACATTCGTTTGAATCCTAATGACGTTGCAAAAACACAACAATCGTTGCGATATCAATTTTCGAAGTGGCTAAATACCACCAGACATTCGATCACAGACATTGATTGCTATAATTTGAGATAAGCTTAGCTTTCACGACCATCAAGACAACAAAAGAAATAAGTTTAGAAGGCCCACTGCAAACGAAAACACTATCAAAGTAGCAACCGCTAAAAGAAACAAAATAATCGTTAAAACAAGTGAAGTCGACTCTAAAGTCAGATTTGTCTGTTTTAGCGACTTTCTTAGACTCATTATCGCCTTTGTCTGTAGTGGTCCTTCTGTCCAAACTTATCTAGTTTTCGTCTGGATTGACTTACGATGCAATTAGGAACCAGAATAGTAATTTACAATTGACAGGTTGAAAAAAACGCGGGACAGACAGATGTGAGACGGTATTTAAAATTATGAATTGGATTTAGTGACGTGTGATGGACTTTATTAATTTGAGATTGCGACTAGGTGCAGTTATTTAAATTACTTGAAGCTAATAATAACCAGTGAGCCACTGGTAAGCCGTTTAAAGAAGTGAAGATAGCAAAAACAGAATTGAAAAAAGAAGGAGTAAGATTTAGCAAAAGTCACGCTTGCGTTTTAGAAGAACCATAAAAGATCAATGAACTCGAGAATTTAGAAGGTCAAAGTTCTAAAGTGTATGCTCATATGACACTAAGTTATGAGAAGATAAATGAACGGGCATGTACGAATGAGAATATTGTTCGAAATAAAAAAGGTGTGGAAGAAAATAATCAAGATTCAAAAGAACCGAAAAGTAAGAAAGATGAATAAATACAAGCTACGTGTGTCATAAACAAAAGAAAAGTTCACAGAAAATATCTGATAAATCGATCTAAGGACAACGGAAAAATAAGTAATTAATTTATCGATACAAATTCGATGGACGTACAATCGATAGAATGCACTGATGGACGATCGTTTTGATAATCATATCGATTTAGAAACTATGACAAACCATTGTAGAATAGAAAAGAAGACAAACTTATTTTTACGGCTGGTATTATAGTAAAATTTTCTTCAAGTAATCATGATACAGTTTTGTGGGTTGTATTTAATATGTTTGTCGGAGTTTTTAACGTGGGAGTGGATTCAGACATTTGATACGGGAAAGGAACCCACAACCCTTTGGTTTTGGACTTCGAAGGCACCAAATGGACAAATAAAAGGTAATAGCCGATATATTTACATGAAGCTTAGTATTTTAAAGAATTATCAGGTTTCTTTGACCAGTAAAACACAGAAATTGTTTGGTTTTAGAAATGAACTTTTCTAAAACAAATACACTTAGGAGCTGTATCTATTACGGAGAAATTATAAATATACGAGAACCTGATATATATTTATTTCCCTTTTCATCTGAGAATAGAACTTGAATGCAAAGTAACCAAATCAAACGCCCCCGGATGAGCCATTATTTTGAATAAAGCTGGTGTTAGATGCTATGTTATCAAACTAAAAATGTACATAATTATAAATGCAAAAATACAACTTCACACTCAGACGCAAAGAATAAACCATCGACCCATGCTCATGCCTGCAATAAAAGCCCAAAACAGATCAGAATCTAACACTTTTTTTACCAAAGATGATTTCAATGTTAATTTTTTTCTTCGCTCTTCTCGTTCTCAACCCACATTTTAACACTTTTTCATTTTTGTATCCCGCCACAAAACTCGCTTAGCTCGAGGCTATGTTTGGAGTTCGTGACAGCGGCGCGGGCGCAGGCTTATTATTAAAGCAAACGGACGAACGGACGGCCGATAACTACTAGTGCATATGCATGGAAGCAACGTAAACACTAGAACAGAATGTGTTTGAATATTTTGAAAGAATCTTCCAGGATGTTGGGAATACGGGTTCGAATAAGCTGTAGGAAGTTTAAAGGAAAAGTCTGGTTTGAAACGAGGAGACTAGAGACTACACAGATGAATTGAAGAATAATAAGGATGAAATTATGTAAAATATTGTAATTTTAGAAACATAGTTGCAGGTCAACAAGAGTGCAATTAGTGATATGAAAAGACACGCTTATCTTAAGTAAGAAGTGTGTCCGTCTATCAGTTCCTAGTATTTTAGAGTTGCAAACAGTTCCCTTGATCAACAAAGTAGCTTTAACCAATACGGCTGTAATAAATACAAGCAAAGCAATGATTCCCAATCGAATTCAATCTTCAGATGACAAAGTATCTCGGGTGACATTTCTTTCAATATTTTGCCGCATTTCTCACAAAAAGCTGAAACCATACGGGCGTGTTATGTAAAAATAATTGTTTTGAGGTTTTCCACGTCACCAACGAGGCTGCGACATGTTTTTATTGCGCATGCGCCACCAGTATTGTATGGGAAACGTTGGTTTCTCATGCGAAAGTCTTCCATTGTCTGCCTTTTTTAAATTTAACTTCACAACGTTGTTGCTTATTTGTTAAAAACGAACGCTAATAAGCGACATTAAGTTTGGTTCGTGGGGATAATAATTAGGGACAAAAAAAATAATGTTTCTTAAATATTCGTAATGGGTTTTGAAAATTGTATCTAATGATGATGTCTATTGAAGCGATTTGCAAGTTATTATTTTCCTTGTTTGGTTGGGTTTGATTGACTAAGAAGCTATTAACGCTAATAAACTTTTTAGTGAGAAGCCTTTTCCAAAATCTTTAAGTTGGAAATCTCACAGGTGTTATTTTATGTTTTAGGTACTAATAATAATTATGCAGAAAGTTGACAAATTGTGGTGTTAAGGCCGTGATAATGATCATGGTCTTACATGGAACTTGTCACAAATATGGATAAATCATAAAACGCTCAGAACAGATTTATCACTTTCAACACTCGTCTCCCCTCTTAGTTCATGTCGTAAACCTGTCTATCAGGGCTGTCACTTCGTTAAAAATAGGAGTTTTTAATAAAATTGCCTGGGAAATATCTTCAAGTAGTAATCCTCAAACAAAACGTTAAAAATTGGGATCTTCTTTATTTGCATTTACAACACACAATGTTGTTTGTAACTCGAAATATGCTCTAGTTAGCTTTACACACCCTGAAAACAACAACAACCCTTACCAAGTAAAATATTATACACAAAGAAGCAACAAACCCAGACAGTTATAGATAGAACAAACGATAGCGAGGTAAGTGCGGCGAAGAGACAACCCTATCTGACATCCGTGAGGTCCAAACACGGGCGTGTTTGAGCACCGTGCCGCTGCGCAGGCGCACTGTTGTGTGAGCAAACAACGCGAGAAGATAACTGAGGATAGGTACTGAGATGTGTTAGGGAATAGATGAGGATCTTGGTGTTGAGTCTTGGTTGTAGCCTGATGTAGAATGTAAGACTTGACGTATTAAGAATAAAGAAAAAATGGTATGGAAACTTATAAGGCAGTGCATCGAGGATGAAAATGAAATTGAATAGCTCATTTGAACATTGCAAGTAGAAACTCTTCATGCTGGTTATAGATTAAAGAGATAGTACTCGTAGAATCACTGATTTAGGACCTCATAAAGATTTAGACAACCTAAGATAGCAGGAGCAAGATATGCAATTAACTAAAGAACTGCGTCTACTTTTGGATCGGTAAAAGATCAAAGCCAAACGGGATAATGAGATATCTAGTCGTCGTACAAATATTAAATTGCTAAAAAATCTGACAGAATTTATATTAGTCTTTGGTTAAATGTAACTAGTACGTAACTACCAAAAGACTGCTCGCAACTACGAGACACTCATAAAAGTCTCCCACCGGCAAACGATCTAATCACTTTTATGCTTATTTTACAGTATAATGTTGCTCATTGTAACTTTTACAATCTTTACAAATTTATAGGTGCTGACTTAACCAGTGTGCTTGAATTTATAAGAGTAAATTAAGTTGTTAAGGGCATTGATCACTTTATGACGATCTGCGGAAACGATGTAGATTTTATTAACGCTGTAGACTTTATTTTTGTTGTTGGAAAAACCTTTCTTGAACGTCTAGGTGGTGTCCAATCAGTAAGATTCTGTGTATACGTTACGGTGATTATAGTCTCTGATGTGATCACATTTATTTCTTCATTATTGTAGACTGTATAACAAATATTTAAAGATCTTTGTAAGTTAAGAATTGTATATACTTCAGCTTACATTTTTGCATGGTCAAAAGACAAAACATCCTTGATGGGAGCGTTGCTCTTAAGTTATAAGCTTCTTTCAACAAACGATCTCTAAGCGCACTCGACAACATAAGAGCCTGGTGTTTCAACAATTCCTACAAAGACATGTCAGAGCATAAACTCCTCAGCATAGCGGTTGGCGCTATGCTAAGGAGTTTATGCTGAGTGGTCATTAACATCAAAAAGCCACCATTATGTCACGGCAAGACTTGACAGTTAGTGTCTCATGGTCGTAAACACATAATTAGCAATTTAGTAAACAGTTAAAACCTGTGTGGTCTTAACTCCGCACTCACTGCACTTATACATATATGGCAAAACCTAGGTTTGTCCGGTTTATCCCAACATTTTGACGAAATAGAAACTGATATTTCAATGCAACAAAAAGTTAGCTCCTAATTTGGAAAGACCAGTTAAGTATCATTAACAATTATTGCTGATTTATGTGAAGTCTGGCAACATTATGATAATTTCGCTTTGAGTATTAAGTTGCCGTGTGATTGTGATTGGCTGAAAATAGAAATATGATATGATTGACGTTAAATCTAAGCGTTTTAAGGCTCCACACATAAATAAAACATTACTAACACAGACCTTTAAGATTTTACAGAGCTTGTGCAGAAACACATTAAACTTAAGCAAACAGGTGTAACTAAATTAAGTATTTCTAAAGAGAAAAGCTAAAAAGCTACGTATTGTAACCTCTGAGAGTTGGAACTGTTCAAATATTCAATGTTTCTCAGACTACGTACGTTACAAATAAGTAAAGGCGGTTCGCAGAACCATTTCTTGTCGCGGACACCCGAAGACGTGTTATGATTTTGCAAATTCAAACTTTATTGGAGCAGAAATAAGGCTGCTTGTTGATAGTGATGTTACAACAGATGCAAATGATGTAGATTAAACGAGAAATTGGTCATATAGGGTACACTTTAGTTGAGATTTATTTGTGACAGTGTCCAGTGACCCCGGGCGAGTGGCCGGCGGCTACAACTTGGACAATTGGCCATTAATTGCGCGTGTTTATAGAACTGGAGCGAACCGTCTGTTTGTACAACATGGCGACATCTGCATGGCTGGCAAACCAACGAAGTCGGCCGAGTTATTTGGTTTATATGTGTGTATTACCGATGAAAATCTTGTTACTAAAGATGATATAGATGATTTGATAAAGGCAGAAAGAGATAAAGGCAATATAATAATAGTTTTTTTTATGAACATGCTGGTATTGTAAGTAAAAGAAAAGTTCCCGTCAACAAAATATAGTTTATTGAATTTTTTGATTCAGTAGATCCCATCTCATTTCCTCAAACCGATGCATTCGAACACCCTTGAACCTGTGAATTTCATAACTAATTCTACACTACACAAGATCAGTCCCTCACTCATAAACTTGACATCCATAACTTTTACCTGTCATTGTTATATTCTTGCCAATAGAGCGAGATAGCAGTAGTGTTACAACCAACCAGATTCAGTCATTCCAGAAATGTTAATTCTATAAATAGAGGGATCGATCTTAAAGCTAATGACTTACTTGTTAAAGCAGAAGATAGCATTTTTTTTCAACAAAATTGCAATAAGCAGCAATAGATTTCTACGAAGCATTATCTACAAAGCGAGATATACCTAAGACCAGGACGCGTTAATCTTCAGATAAAGTAATCTGAATTAACTAAACTACGCGTTCAGAAACACATAAGAACCTTTGAACCTAGATAAGCTGACTATCTAAACGACTAAAGCGAAAACTTGCAAAACATACAAACGGAAACCATTAATGATTTCAAACAATATTTGTGCCGCTATGTCCATAACATTAGCCGTTAGTTTGTTTGGGTATACCCGGTAACGTGGTGAATGTCAGCTAGATACTGGAATAGTAAGAAACACTTGAACCGTTTTAGGCTTTGGATTACTGACAACGATACTGTTGCAGCGGACGCGTCTTTTTTTATCATGAGAGATGTGGATTTAGAAGATGTTCGTTATTTAGGCACTGAAAGTCGATGTTTAATTAATATAAATGGTTACTGAAACAATGACTAAGAAATAAAAATGTTCCCAGTAAATATAATAGCTAAACGTATTTCAAAATTTGGTCATAAACCAAAGCAGGTGACAAAAATATCAAATCTATACACTTATTGTTCTCAAGGCAATAAACATTTAAAATGAGCAATATTACTAAAAACAGCAATATAAAATCGAATCACAGCACGGATTTAAGTTGAATTGCGTCCGTTTATCTTCGTCGCATACAAAACAACTAACAATTACGAAAATAAAAAAGACAACTTTCCCTCAAAATCGAGAATTTATACACACATTGTCCCTTTCTAAACTGTAAAGTGACAACTAAGGTTGATCAATATTCAAAATGTCCCGGCCGAGTCCCGACCACAGAAATCGTGTGGAGTTGCATCGAATACCAAATGGTGGGTATCAACATTGGTATTCACCCAGACTAGTATAGGCGAACACGCCGAGAAGTTGATGTATAGAATTAAACTATTCTTTCTTATCACTGATCTAGGATATTTGTGAACAGCAGACGGCTTTCTGGGAAACACTCACTTTATCTCGGGATTTGACTATACCCCAAAAAATGTTAAAGTAAAGCGGATATAATTATGGAAAAAGAACTATGGTTTTGACAAAAGACTATTGCCAATTTGTTACCTTATAATCGGATTATTGAGAATGCACAAGGATAAACAATAGTTTAGTCGTAAACGCAGATGCCTGCAGTATGATGACAGATTTGTAGAAATTAGTATTTTTGTTATTTTTCAAGCGAAACAAACTTTCGCCATTGTTAAAACTAATAAATAATACATGAACACCATTAAAAAGATAAAATACTGAAAACATTTCAAATCAATGAACAGCAATTAAAGATTTGTTAGTTGGTTATGATATAAAATTAACTTCGAGTATAAAATTTTATAGAAAGGGACCCGCAAATCAAGCGCTAAGGTACTTTAGGAAGGTAATAAAACGGAGTTGATAAGTTGTATATTGGCTAAATGAAATATTTCTCAATGTTTCAATTATTGAGAAATATTTTGAGAGATCTATAGAACTTGCAAGCAGGAAACAGAACGAAGCATAAAGATTCACTAGCGGACGGAAGGCTGAGATTAGGATGATAAACATTACATTTTTGTTTTATGTAGACATGTGAACTTTGAATTTAATTATCTTAACGTTACACTAATAGTTCAAATTAAGAGAAATGACTATCAAAGAGTTAACGGACATAAGATACGGCAAGTTAGAAAAATAACTGCAGTTTCAAATGCGAACATGAACGAAGACACTACTACAGGGGTTACAGGCAAGACCAATACACCTTATGATGTGAGTAAGGAAAAAGAGGATAAGCCAAGCATTCATACATATTCAGAGAGGATGGGATTGGGAGATTTGTATGTAGATGTATTAGCCTCACGGGGCACGACCACAGCGACAGTTGACGGAAGACGAACCAAAACTTGTGTTGTTTTGTACTCTCTTTGGTGCTGTGGATATTGGAAAATGTGTTTCTTAAGTGTATGTATGGTAAGTGTAGGAAAAGTAGGACCCGTGTATAGCCTCAGGATATCATCAATTTGAATTTAATTGGAAATAGGCTCGTAGATATAACAAATAGATTAGCTGAAGAAAAGCGCATAGCTATAACTGTCTAATAAACACTTGCGGATATATAGCTTATTCTAAATACAATGCCCGACGTGGGTACCTAAATATTGCAGCCTACAAGCTAAGCCTACTAGAATAAAGGTACAAAATATCAATGTACGGAGCTGAAAGCGAACCGATGCCATAATACGAGCTCGGGTTACGAGCTGCGCTTAACGTCAACAAACGCGGCACAATTAAAAAACATTAAAAATGCGATGCGTTGAATTCACTCCAGTTTTTAAAACGACTCGTTTCACAAGTCCCTACTGTGAGAACCGACCGGTAACCCGAACAATTACAAAAGACATCGGTGCGCCGAAAGCTCGCTAAGCAAGCGCGCCAACGCAACTTGGCCGCGTAAATTTGCGGACCGCGCTTTCATAAGCTCAACTACTTGTATAACTAGTGCTCACCTTCGACACCATGGATCCTGGCGGCTAGTGTCGACAGCACGATGAAGATTGACAGCAATTGAATCCCATAATCCGGTATAAAGTTCCTCGACCACATTTTGTAACACAACATTCACACATGGATCACACACATTTGTTTTACTCCTTCTAGGTCGTTTGAACACTAAATAATCAACACTCACGGAACCAAATGTAAGAACTGACACTTCATTTTGTTTTTGAACTGTTGTTACGTTGAAAACATTTGTTTATTGGACATTTTAGCGGTAAAACACGTTTGAAAATAACGAAAAGCCCGGTAGGAACATGCGCAGCCGCGTCCCGCTCGCATCTGACGGCTTTGTCCGTAAATACACAGCGTACGGTAAATCAAAATGGCCGCCGGCGCGACTGTGTGCGTGCGCACCCCTTGTAACAAGATAAATTTTGGTATCTAAGCTTTATCACTTAGTTGAGGGACTAGTTTTAATCATTTGAAAACAGAACACAACCGATTTAAGTCATGAATTGTAGAATATTTGGCTAAAACACCGTGAGAACCGAATTACGCACACATACAAACATACGCGGAGGAATGTTGATTCAATGGAGAAATCAAGCGATTCAGCAGCGCTGTGTGCGAGCAACCAATCAAAAGCTTTTGAACTTTGTCGTTCATGCGCCACAACACAGATGGCGCTTTTAGTGGTTTTAACTAGGGGTTGAATTCGGAACTTAATAATTTGAATAGAGAAATGTTTAGTATTTTATAACGGATGATACATTATTTTTTTAAACTTATCAAGAACGGAACTGAATAACGGGATTCTCGATATTCTGCGTTTGTCAATAGCATTGTTTAATCAATAATCTCGTTGATCGGACTGTTATTGGAAACCAAGCGAAAGGGTGAAACTCGCATCTTTTTATTATTAACTAACGAATTTGCACGGGTGCAAATTATATACTAAAATCTACCTCGAGAGCTCTATCTAATAAAAAACCCGCATCAAAATCCGTTGTGTAGATTTCAAGATCTAAGCATACATAGGGACAGACAGACAGCTGAATCGACTTTGTTTTATCCTCTGTAGTGATCACAGTGACAATATTTTTAACAATGGCGATGTGTTATCAAAAACATCCCTTCGAAATAGAAACAGAAGACCGGCTCACTACTATCAACACTAAAATATTTGAGATCAAAAAGAAAATACAACTATCAGGTACGTGCATACGACAGAATTAATTGTGTAATCGTGTTTGTTATTAGAATAATATAAACAGCATAAATAAATTCATTACCTACTTACGAGTACTTGTTAAATCCTGAAACAGGCTTACTTATTCGTAAAAAAAAAAATCTTAGTTTGTGATTAATAAGACTGATTAGATTAGCGGATTCTCAATAGAAAATTTCAATAAACAAACTACTTATTAGTATTTCAAATAAAGATTTTTTTTAAGGATGGGAAATCATCAAATGACTCCTCCCGCTCTGGGTGAAGAAGGGAGTGTCAGACTGACTAAAACCCATGCGTGTTCCTTCTAATGTTCTTTGCGTTTCAGGGCCGCAGTGATTCTTCCCAACAAATTCCGCAACTGGTAACTACCCTTATCCACAGAATTTCTGTTTCAGAGGGCCAAAGAAAATCAAACTTCGAGGAGAACGAAGCAGAGAAGCAACAGAACAATGACCTCATAGATACGCTGAAGAAAGAAATAAAAATGAGGCTAACAGAGCTGGCGAACGCTCGAGCCGTGATTGGGGAAGAAGAGGTACAGATCAAGAAGTATCTCAATGAAGTGTGTCCTATGGGAGATAAGAGTGCTGATAAGGTAAAGCTAAGCTTGTACCTACAGGCGTTTTTACGAGAAATATTATTTTTAAGGGTTCCGGAAATGTGGACGTCCTTATGAAAAATCGGTGTCCCAGTTACGATTCGTAAGACTGTTTGTCTGTCGCAGCCAATTTCTTCCACATCTACGGGACCAATTTAGTTAAAATTCGACTATAGTCACTTTTAGGGGAAAACTAGAAAATACAAAGTATTTTGTTTTAACTATGCCACGTGAGTGACACTCATTAATTTAAAATTCCCTCAATCGACAGATAATACACAACCTCGATCTGAAAGTGACAGAACAGAGAAAGATTCTCGACTTACTGAAATACGAGAAGAGGAGTAAAAAGAAGAAACTGGCAGAACTTGAAAAGGAGTACGAACATCTTCTGATAGAGAACAATAAAGGGATACTGGTGAAGTCTAAAAACAGTAGCAAAGCTAGGAAGGTAAGTATACATAATTGACCAGGGGAATGTGTTTCATCACGCTTTTTTCCAACTATATTGGGGTCGGCTTCCAGTCAAACGAGGAGCGACTGCCTATTTGCTGTAACCCAGAAACTGGATAACTCGGTACATCTTGTCAAGATTAGCGTCAGAATTTTGTGAGTTTGTGAGGTTGTAGGGGGTAGTCTCTGTTGTGGAATTTATTCGAAAGAGTCACCGCGGCCCTGGAGTACAAAGGGCACTAGGAGGATCACGGATGGGTTAGTCAGTAAGAGTCTGACACTCCCTTCTGCTTCACCCAGTGCGGAAGGAGTCATTTGATGATTTCCCAACCTTAAAAAAAGGGAAGTAATCTCTGGATCTACTGAACCGATTTTGAAAATTCTTTTTTATCAATAGAAAGCCACGTTATTTGTGAGTGTCATAAGCTACGTATTAACCCGAAAAATACCGCCAAACGAAGTAGGCACGGGTCAACTAATCATTAAAAAAATAACTGTTGCTTTTTTCTTTGTTTTCTGGAGTAATCAGTACATTCTTGTTATTGTACAGTAAGTATACGTGGCGAATGTAATGAACTAATAACTGAATTTACACGCAGCACGTTTCACACTTAGAAAACGAGATACACAAAGTTCTCATCCAATGGACGGAGGCTGAACTGGTCAAGAAGAAATACATCTCTATCAGGTATGAGAGAATTTTCATCAGACAAATATCAGCCTTGATGACGAAGTGAAACATTGGACAATTGTTTGAAACATAGTCTTTTAATTTCCTTACAGACAGGCCTTGTTAGATGATTCGGTTAAATTCGAAAGTTCTTTATCTCGCATTGAAGATCTTTTGAAGAAGCAGAAAGAAGAGATCATGAAATTAGAGGTAAGATTTCCATTGCTACCCTTCTTAACTACCATATTCACTTAAGATAACTAATAGAAAATTTATTCGCTCTACATGGGTCTTCAAAGACCAGCTAGTCTATTCTGTAAATAACTATTTCGATATCAATATTCATCTGAGTGACAATCCTCACAAAGTGAGCTTTATTGCACACAACATAAAGGTCTTACGTTTGACGTAATGTGATACTCACCTCGGATTCCGCTGTCAAGATACGAAAATATTGTTATAGAATAGGGGTACAGGACTATTTGTATCTGGCCATTTTCTTTCCATAAGAGTAAAGACAATTTTTAAGATCCTATATTCCTGCACAGATTGTTTACATGTTAAATGGCGTAAATCCTTTATTCTTCTTATTGTTATGCATTGCAGCGTATCCGTGAGGAAGCAGGAGAGATGCGTATTCGAGCAACAGCAGCGACAGCGGCGGAGGCTGCGCGGGCGCACGACGCCGAACACTCCCGGGCGTCAGAACGAGCCTACTTCGCTCAGCGCTTCGCTGAGAGAAAACGGGAGCTAGAGAAGCTGGAGAAGAGGGTGTTTCCACCTCAAGGTGCCAAAATTCCGATAATTAGGGTTCCGGTTTAATGAACCCTTATAGGATCAGTCGGGTGTCTGTCTGTCCGTCTGTGTAAATTCGTTCGGAGCCCTTTGCATGCGAGTCCGACTCGCAATTGGCCAGTTTTTTCATGATTAAATCTAAAACATGAACAACACATGACAATAGGGTAGTGGACTAAAAAAATCTAATTAGTCCAACAGATAGATTTCAAAAAAAAATCTGACAAAAATTCTCAATACGTCTATATATCTAAATTTAAAATCCTCAATACGTGGTATAATTTTTAGTGCGTTCTGACGTCACGAGCCCCCACTCCCGAGTTTGAATGCGTTTTATCTTCGTCAATATTCATTGATTCACAAAAACAAAAAAAATACGAGTCTTATCGTGTGTAAATTTTTCAATAATCATCATCTGCCTAGCCTTTTCCCAACTACATTGGGGTCGGCTTCCAGTCAAACCGGATTCAGCTGAGTACCAGTGTTTTACGTGGAGCGGCTGCCTACCAGACCTCCACAACCCATTAACTGGGTAACACGGTACTTCATGGCAAGACTGGAGTCAGATTACTGACTATCCGTAACGACTGCCAAAGATCTGCAAATGACAGCCGGGACCAACAGCTTAACGTGCTTTCCGAGGCACGGCGGAAACTCGTTATATTAAGACGGTCACCCATCCACAGACCAACCCTGGCAAGCGTTGCTTAACCTTCAAGAACGACCCGTGTGGCTTTTATTATTTAGCCACGAGCTCCTCAATTTTTCAATAATCTACTGACGGACTAAATCATCAGCTGAATCGGTTCAATGGTTTCGGAACAAAATGGGACATACGGACATTCATAACCACTTTTTATGATATTCAACAAGTCTGCCGTATATGAAGATACCACAATTGTACACAAGGTTTACAAAAATAAACAAACCTCAATATTGACAACGTTTTTATCGTCATTTACTGTTCAACAGCTCGACCGGTGGTCCGTCAAGAATCAACACGATCCACAGAAGGAGAAACCGTCCCCGAGGAAATATCAGCCTCTCAGCAGATGGAAGATATCTTCCAGAGGCTGATGAAACTAACAGGTATGTTAATGAATGGGAAACAATCGGCGACAATAAGTGGCCACTGGGACGATTTTAAAGGCTGAAACGTGGAAAGGATAACATCATCTTGACTTTAAACATTCTTGGCTGATAAAAGAAATGGTCCAAAAACAGTTCACAAAAACCTAAAGACATCGAAACTTTTCTGACATTTTTAGAAAAAGTAATACTAAGTGGTTAGTGGAGCCAGCCTACTAATCTATTACAAGAAACGATTACAGTACAAGGGAGATAATGGTACTTCTGCTCGTACTTCGTTTTAGGAGTGACAGACGCCGAGGAAGTATTCGACAGGTTCCGAGCTCAGCGTGACACGTCACAACGCCTCAGCTACCTCCAGCAGACGACGGAAGAAGAGAAGCTGCAATTGGAACAGACCCAGGCGACCATGATGGCGGAGCTTGAAGCCTTCAAGTTTGCCTCCGTCAAGGACAAGGATGAGTGAGTTTCATAACATCATACCAACTACGTATGGGTATACCCTCTTTTAGTAGAACCCCTTTTTTGTGGGACTTACAACGTAACAGTAAAATGCGGGTTGTGGTTGTTGAAAGCTTTCTAATAGTAACGTAATCAGAATTTTTGTCATTTTTAACAACCTCTCCCCTTGTCAGCAATAGTAATCGAAGCTCTTACCCCCCCCCCCCCTGCTATGCTTACGTAAGCATTGGTATAGTTTTACTCGCACGAGACCTATTTCCCCCACTTTTGTTATTTACGTGAGAGTAAAAACAACTAACTAGCCATAATTAGGTATGTCAAATTAAAATCTAATAATATTTGCAAACAAAAAGGGAAGTAAATATTGCTAACGCAATCACCATTTAAACACCCCCGTCCCCCAATTCATCAAAAATAATCATAGTAAAGACCACCACCCCCCATTGGTGCTTACGTAATCTTGAATGGCCCCTAAGGCCTAATATGAATATTTGGTTGTAATTGGACAAATTGATGTAGCCAAGGGTAGATACAGGTTAATAGATTGAGGGAAAATATACTTTTATACAAATAAATATCACGTAATAGAGGACGTAAATGTAATTTTAATGAATAATTTGCAAAAAATCCAGGGCTCAAGACCAAATAACAGCACTTAAAGAAGAAATAGCAGAAGAAAACGCGATCTTCGAGGAGCTTCAGAAGAACATGGACGAACTGGAGACTCTGCTGCTGGAGATCAAGAGATTGCTTTACGAGCTGTGTAAGCTGTTAGATGTGAGTTAAAAAACCCGACCGCAAAAAGTACCAAAATATCTCTTTACAAGCAGTTTGATGCTGTTTACTCTTTAAGGTCTCACAGCCGGCGATCAGCGAGTAGCGAGTAAAGCTTAAGCGAGTGAATAGTTTCGATAGTTTTGACACTCGCCTTTCAGCGAGTGCTTTTGTGCGACGGGCTTTTACTCACAACACTCGTTCCGACCCGCACTATAGGTAGAAATTACCGCTGTTTGGTGACCGCCAAGCGAGCATCGCGGACCGAGTGTCGCTGAGCGAGTACAATCTTTGATAGCTCTTGTCGCTGTGATCAACTAGAGGTAAGAGCCGCTCGCTGGCAGTGTGAACAGCCAGCTATCGACTTTGAATGTATGCGTCCCTTTCATCAGCGAGCAAATAGCCGATAGCTACTCGCTTCCTCGTCGACAGTGAGACCAGTGCCTTATGGATTGACTCGTTTACAAAACGAAGTCTTATCAGAAAATACATAATGGCTGTATGTAATAAGTTTATGTTAGTGTCAACACGTCTTGGTGCATAGTCAAATAGTCTCAGTTTAAAAGGGTTTTCTTGGTAACGAATTTTGATTGTCTGGTGATGAAGTTGAAGAGTTTTCGAATGCAGTTTTAACAACTTGCTTTTAAAAGTAATCGATTTTTTCTTGAGTAAAATTTTGTAGCATCAATATTTTGGGTGAACTAGGTAATTCGCCTGCAGGGCCCGCGATGTGGTTTTATTCAGAATGTTGCACTTTACCATAATATCGTCCGCTGGTAGTGTTGCCAATCCACTACTCGCTTTTAGACCGCGGACACGAACTCAGCAGCGCGGCGGGCGGTGCGGTCAGTTACATTATACATATCTGCATTTGAACGCGCCGGTGCAGCGCTGGTCGCGTAGATGTATATTGTAACTGCCCGCGCCGCCCACCACGCCATAAGTTCGTGTCCGCGGCCTTAAACTTTATCTCATTCGCAGATCATCCCAGAACCAAGCATGCCAGAATGGACAGCAGAAGCGAGAGACGTTCAAGAGCTGGTGACGGTGCTAACAGTCCGCTATGAGAAGGCACGAGCCAAAGCCGAAGATATCAAAGAGAAACAGAAAGATACGACCATCATCATGGTGCCGTCTACGGTTAGACATTTTAATTTCGAATTTTCTGACAACTTCCTACCTCAATGAGGGCTACCGTTTTTGTGCTCACTAGTTGGCGCCACTGGCGAGTCAGGTGCTTAGTCATAACGTTAAAAGATGTTATTACGCGCACGTGAGCGAAAATAGCGATTAAATACAGCGTAGATAGTGCCGCAGTGTTACGCAATTTCGAAAAAAGAAGAACGTAATACATATTTCCGACAGAAAAGCATTGGTCAGTAGAACCATAACGTCTAAATAATATATTAACAAAAATGAAAACAAATCGCGTCAAAAGCTGACAAATGGGGAAATTTGACGTTTCGAAGACCTAACGCTACACTAGCGCCTCTAGCGGTGAATTCAAATGCGATAACCTTCATTAAGTTTTCGTGTCAATTCCAGTACTGAGCACTTGGGAGTTCCTGGTAGGACTTGGCAGAAGTTTTTGCCGAGCAGAGGGATTGTATAGGAAAAAGCTAGCGTATATTTGTCTGCACAGTCATTTTGGTAGGATAGGGTAGGATAAGATATCAGCCAGCTTACCAGTGTTTCCATCTCCTGTCCAAACTTGTGGAAGCATTTTTAAACATACAAAATAGCTGATGTGGTCATAAGTATAATCTCATCGTTACTCAATAGAAAACGCAAATTAAAAATTTACTCATTCATTACTTGCTGCAGCCGGCTAGCGCCGCAGCATCAGTAGCTGGGATGAGTGGAAGTCAGAGCACGCCCAAAGAGTCGGAGAAGAATGTACCCACATACAAGGAACTCGTCCAAAAGGAACCTGTCAAAGCCCAGAGTAAGTATCTCCATAATTGCTCTTATAAGTTCACAGATACAGATACTACCAACATCAAGAATGGTGACTTCATTTCCTGGCAAGGAATAAGCTTCTAGAGCTGATGTGATCAAGTATATGTCCGGGTGCAACATTGTCCTGTATAAATAGGAAAAAACCAGCCAAGTGCGAGTCGGACTTCCTTACCGTACCCTTTGGGAACGGAACCCTAAAAAGTTTAATCAGATATAGCTGTGAGTCTGGGAGGAATATAGGACGAAAAATTTAAAATTTGTGTTCAACAAGGTGATAAGAAAAAGCTTTTAATTTATTAAAGTAGTTTAATTAATTAAAATTGTTAAATTTTCAGCTTCAGAAGACGAAGAAGATATACCTTCACGCTGCTACCTGAAGAGACAAGCACAACTGATAGTGGACACTAAGTGTAGGAGGAAAGGGTTCAGATTACCCTACCCTAGGAAATAAACTACACTGATGCAGATTTATATAGGTTTATGACATACTAGCACTCCGCCCGCTACTTCGTTCGCGCGGATTTAGTTGGTATTCCACGAACTAGACTAAACGAAGGGCAGTTCGCTCAAATTGCCACATTTTTCTTACTTAGAGTATTTTATACCGGTCGTAACTTTTAAACGAAAAGTCCGATTTGAATAATTTAAAGTGTAATTTACATGTACATAACCAACCTTAATTATCAAACAGTTTAAATGGATAAGAATTAATATCATGATACCAAAAACACCTCTATTCCATTCGACCCGGATTTTTGATTGAATAATTTGAACAAAAAGCGGTCAATGTGACTTAACCATGATAGTTAGTTACATATATGTATACCCTCGCAGACTTTTTTGTACGTATCAATATCTTCATAAAACGGTAGCTCACCACTTTGCTCTATTGTCAATAGTTTCTGCAGCGTACGTAATATAAGGATTTTTGATCCCTAACTTTTTTGTAAATATTCTGTAGCCTATGTTTACCAGGGATAATGTAGGATTCTATAGTGAAAGAATTTTTCAAATCGGTCCTGGAGTTTGGGAGCCTATTCATTTCAAACAAACAAACAAATCTTTCCTCTTTATAATATTAGTGTAGATGTAGATAAATAAGATGTAAATCGGGATCAAAGTACCGTTTAATTTTTGTAATACTTAATTATACTGACCACAAACCACCGGGCTACTTTTTAGCAAAATGTGTGCTGATTTAATTTACCAAAAAAAATACACTTATTTCTATCTTTTCGACTTTTATTTTTCTTTTGGTTCAAGCCCAATGTTGCCCACGTTACCTTGAAATCCGTCAAGCTAGAGACAAAATGGTCCCACGTACGCAACGTATGCAATGCTTTTGTATAGTATCGTATGTTGCGTTGCATACGATAAGTGTGTATCTACTGCATAGTTTTTCATATAAAATCAAGAGTCCAGATATCATAATGCGATGCATACGTTGCGTACGTAGGACCAGAGTGTCTCTCGCTTCATAATAAATTTTTTCACATAATTATGTAAATCCTTTTTAGATAACTTCAACCAAAAACAACGGAACATGTAATCGCAGAGACAAGCATCACTTGACAACGTCATTGAAAAACATTGATAATGCCAAAAACGTATCACAAAATCAATGGTTTTGTAACATTTTCTACCAGTTTACTCTAATTGTTTTAATAAACATTTATCACAAGCGTGAACCATGTTCCACCATCCTGAAAAGAATGCTTACCTTCAGCTCGTCTGTCCCATGGAACCGCGACTCATCAACAAGGCTGTGCGATCCGCTATGAGGAAGAAATATGAAGCGGGTACCTATCTTTCACTAGCCTTTTCTCCCGTCTTCGCTCCACTATCCCACAAGAACAGTCTATGGCACTCAACGATACCAGCTTATTATCTGTGAATAAGTTTTCGTGATCGGATCAGGATGTCCAAAGATAGTATCTAAGGTTGCATTTTGGCCCATAAACCAAAACGAGGACAGAGACAGTATTTATTTATTTATTTATCACGATGGATGACTTACAGCTAATACAATCAGAATAAATAATGGCACGTGAGACTGGAAGCCAATTAAAAATCATCACTTCTAAAAAACAGATTAGAAAGAGAAGGTGTGAACAACAAAACAGTCTCCAAAATATGGAAAACAAAAAATAGTTAAATATTCAAACTTAAGCTAAATTCACATATTTCTAATAAAAACCTGAGCACACAAAATCGTAATTAAAAAAGCTAAGGCTCAAGCACTTTCTGGCCGAGGACACACTCGTCACGAATGGATCAAAATCATGCTGCTTACATATGTCATTAAATTTATTTTTTATGCTGTGTTTCTAGTGGTTAATAAGTTTGGGCCAAAGTTATACCCCAGATCCAAAGTTAAACCCTATTTTAGTCAAACCAACATTTTATCAAACACTAGTTGACCCGCGCAACTTCGTCTGCGTCACAATTTTCATTACTGCTCCGCTCCTATTGGTCTTAGCGTGGATAGCCTGGCCTTCCTCGATAAATGGGCTATCTAACACTGAAATAATTTTTCAAATCGGACCAGGAGTTCCTGAGATTAGCGCGTTCAAGTAAACAAACAAACAAACAAACTCTTCAGCTTTATATATTAGTACTAGTTGACCCGCGCAACTTCGTCTGCGTCACAATTTTCATTACTGCTCCGCTCCTTTTGGTCTTAGAGTGATGATATATAGCCTATAGCCTTCCTCGATAAATATGGGCTATCTAAAATTGAAAGAATTTTTCAAATAGGATCATTAGTTCCTGAGATTATCGCGTTCAAGTAAACAAACAAACAAACTCTTCAGCTTTATATATTGGTATAGATAGATAGAAACATAGATTTTAAGTAGGTAGGTAATGATGTATATATAATGATCCAAGCATCGCAAATTAGGTGTCCTACACAAACTGGAACATATCGTACCCCTGAAGTTACATCGTTCCTAAAATCTTTAAAACCGAAACACACCACTGCTGTTAATAAGCAGATAAATCATGCTTTACGAAGAATCTACTAGGTACTTTATAAATTACATGAAAATAAGTGTCGTTTATGTAGGCAGTGCCTACCTAAAGTACAGTTTTTTCATTCATCATTTTGTCAATATTTCTTCACCACTGCTTTGAAAGCGATGATGGCAAACCTCGGCTATTCTAAGGCATTTGACATCCAAGAACCCGCACTAGGCCCGCGTGATCCATCTCACAGAATGGCCTACCTATGCCTTTTTTTGAGCAATTGATTGGTACACCTACCACAGTAAGACTTGTTACTTTTATGTCCGCCTATGTACCTCTGCTACTGTACTTAAAGTTTAAACAAATAAACATTGTTTGCTGATTAGTCCTCACCATTAATTTCAGGCATAGATTATTCGAAACTGCTTGTAAAGCTACCGCCAGCTAAAAAACTAGAGTCGGAGCAACCCTCCCTATCCGCTCCATGCGTTGACTTCACAGTGGCTCGGCTTGGCTTCGAACGAATCGGACTCAAGATTCTCATCAGGGAACTGAATTCACATGACAAATTAACGAAACTACAAGCCATTCACACTTTGATAGGCCAGGTGATATTACATTTATTATTTTAATAGGGTTTCTCCAAAAATAATAGCCGGATGCGAGACGCGCAGGACCGGTCGTTGTGGTGACGCTTGGGGGAGGCCTATGTCCAGCAATGGACGTCTTTCGGCTGATATGGTGATGATAATGAATAGCCGGATTAATAAGATGAGTTAAAAGCTTGTGTGATCAATGAATCCGTAGGGTAAATTAAACAGTTACAATCTATTTAATTCTTGAATCTAGATATCCTTCGATAAGTTATCACAAAGTTTCAGACTATAAAAGCTTGAGTTTAGTTTGTATGGTGACTGACAGTGGCACTCATCATAAAATCTTTGATTAGTATACAGTAATAATCAAGTCCTTATAAGTGTATTCCCTTTTTTGTTGTTGGGAAATCAGCTTCACCCAGAGCGGGAGTAGTCATTTGTTATTTGAGCGGGAGGGAGAGCCAGACTCTTACTGACCAGAACCTACCCGTGTTCCATCAAATATCCTTTGCGGTCCAGGGCCGCTGTAACTCTTTCAAACAATTCCGTAACCCTGGCAGCTCATAGTGTAAGAGGACCTAACCTTGTAAACGTTGTCCGTTAATAATTACGTTTTATCGTCAAACAGGTGCAAATACCAGAAAGCGTCTATTTCCTTCTCGACCACCACGTCGTGTACAGACTCATCGATCTGATGCCGGATAACGACCCCATCGTCCGGGAGAAGGTGGCCATCATTCTCAGCCGCTTATCCAACTTTTACGAAGGAAGGACGAAAATCTCAATGCGCCCCATTGTCGTCGACCATATTATATGCATGATTATGCAAGACCGCAGAGAAATACGATACGCTGCTTCACTCTTTCTCAAAACCTTAACCAGAACCAGATGTTTATGCGAAATCATAATTAAAAACGAAAAAATCATCGAGAGCCTCCTGAAAATGATCAAACACGACTATATGGAGATAGTTTTATATCACTTGAACTCGCTGAAGAACTTATCAGAGTGGGACCCCGTCCCGGCACTAAAAGCGAATGCGTTCAAAGTCATGAAGAAGCTTCTAATATTCCACCATTACAGAGTGGTACAAGCGGCGATGGATTGCATGACACAGCTCTGCAAGCACAGTGTTGGCAAAAAGCTAGCGGACAAGTACGTCATTAACGATCGTTTATCATCTTTCCTGCTATCTCCAGACATTGAAGTGATTGTGAGTACTCTTAATCTGATGCAGTATACTACGACGACAGAGCGCTCATTATGGAAAATAAAGCAGAACACTTTTGATCTGGTCAAGCGTTTGGTGGCAATGGCGGTTTCGCAAAGCATACCTTTGCTACAGATGCGGGCAATGCAGGTGTTGATCAACCTCTGCGAATGTTCTGACATCAGGATTGAACTGAAAACACACTGGGAAGAAGTTATCGCCAACAATGTGAAGATTAAACCTTATGAGAATTTTCAAGGTACCACGGAGATTACAACGTTTGGGCTTGCCTGTGGTTACAACTACCAAACGATGTGTTTGGAAGACCTGGAGACAATCAAGACGGATTACGGGGATACTGTTCAACCCGACGATGTAAACAGCTACATAAGCAGAATGAGAGTCGTCAAACAGAATCTGATTAAAGCTATCAATACTAGAAAGGATAAATATTGAGATCACGAGAACGAAATGCATGTTTTCTTCATGCAACCTCTTGGTAAGCCTCTTGGCTTACCGAAGAGTTTCATCGGTAGTTTTTTTTCTATTTTATTAAGAACATAAACAAATAAACGGTTGTTAATTACTATCTCGATGTATATTCTTTGTCCTTATTTATATTGAATAAGAATAAATAATAGGTAGGCAGGTAGGTACTTGTAGGGAAGCCTTTGCCCAGCAGTGGAACAAAATAGGCTAATAGTGGGACAATAGATATAATCGAGCTTTTTGTGCAGGATTCTGACTAATAAACTAAATATCTGCAGACTACAACACATGAAAGTGTCACACGTAGGAACTTAATTTTGTCACCTCAACGAATAAACACCCCATCAGGCTACTCTGATAGATTGTAGATTCGGCTAGGGAGGGGGGGGCGTACAGCAAGCCTTAATTCAGTTGCATGTACCTTTTTACCCGTTAAGGTACTTATTTTTTTAAGTGTGTCCTATTCGGTTCACATTGCGTACAATTATTAAGCTAAAGACAAACTGGTGCCACGTACGCAACGTATGCAACGTATTATGATATCTGGACTCTTGATTTTATATGAAAAAGATTATTTTTACCATTGATAGGCACGCGTTTGACCACTATCTTACCTGTTGGTAAGCGATGATGTGGTCGAAGATGTAGCACGCCTGTCTAGAAGTAACCTATTCACTCTTGATTTAAAGACTCCCAGGTTTTAGCTATCAGGAAAACAGACTCCGGCAGGGAATTCCACTCCTTAGTTGTACGCACTACGAATGTGTTCTCAAAACGTTTTGTGCGCGTGGGTGGGATGTCCACCATATACCGTTGGTGCATCGGCGTTCGTCTTGTGGTCCGATTATGGAACGGGCTTGGCGGAATTAAATTATGCAATTCTGTCGCACAATCCACAAAATGCAACCGGTAGTAAACCGACAGGCTAATAGCAACTCGTCGTCGATGCTCAAGACTTTGGTGCCTCGTCGCGACGAGCCTATCATTGCCGATGATCCTCTTGGCTCGTTTCTCAGTTGACTCAAGGGTATCAAGCTGGTATCTGGCAGATCCGTCCCAAAGATGAGAGCAGTACTCCATATATGATTGAACTTGCGCTTGGTAGAGTTTGAGCAGCTGTTCCGGCGTGAAGTCTCGTCTCACCTTTGCTAGGATCCCCAACTTCTTTGCAGGCACTTGAGCTTTTGCCTCTATGAACGGGCCAAAATTGAGGGTAGATGTTAATGTAACCCCAAGAAGCTCAAGTTGGTCAGTAATCGGCACGATTGCACCCCGGAAAGATGGAGCTGGGTGGAATTGGCATTTAACGGAAAATAGACACGCTTGGGTCTTAGCAGCATTGAACTTGACCAGATTGGCTTCGCCCCATTCAGAGACAACCTGTAAGGACACGTTTAAGCGCTCAACCATAACCTCCCGGAGAGACCGGATCTGCGACCCACCAGTTCGTGGGTCGGACACGTATCTCTCAGCAACAGTGCTGTCGTATGCATACCCATAGATTAAGGTTAAGGTTTAAGCATATCATAAGTATGCAGCAAGAACAGTGTTGCCGAAAGCACCGACCCCTGAGGAACCCCAGCATTGATATCCAGCAGTTCAGACGAGCAGCCATCTATGACTACTCGGGTAGACCGTGGACCGATCCCTCAGGAAATCCGCGATCCAATCACACAATCCGGCGGACAGGCCGAAGGATGGAAGCTTACTAATAAGGCTAAAAGCCAAAAGTCAAAAACGTTTATTTCAATTAGGCCATTATACGGCACTTAGGAACGTCATCATTACATTTAAAATAACATGGTGACTCTACTGTCCATTCGGAAGGGTAGATTCTTATGGAGAAGAACAGACAAGAAACTCCATAGTTACTCTTTTCAAATCAATATTTTAAATATGCTGTGGTATACAAAACTTTTGTTAATATATGTGAGGACCAATGAACCTAGAGTATGCAAAGGTAGACTTATTAATTTTCTAAATAAGTACATGGTACTCACATATTTACAAATATTGGAACCATTAATCAGCAGAGTGTGAGTGAACAGAAAAATAAAAACCCAAAAATGAAACAGTAGGTACAACTATAAAGTAAATACATAAACCAACCAGTTTGATATTGTCTCCACCATTGATTGTCCTATGGAGCAGAACCAGCATGTTTCCAAGCATTCTTATCCTGAATGTAATCTCCTAATTTGTAATATGCTTGTTTACAAAGTGTGCTTTTAATGTAGGCTTTATATTCTTCTTTCATTTAGTTCCAATATGTCACAAGGTATTTTATTGTAACATTTAACAGAGTACCCCATGAAAGATGTGTGTACTTTAGCTAATCTATAAAATGGTTGATCTAATTTATCTTTATTTCTTGTATTAATATTATGTCTATCACTAATTTTACTATCATGGCTATCGTGCCAGACCCTGTCGAAGGCCTTCGAGATGTCAAGGGAGACCGCCAGTGCCTCCCCGTCCTTCTCTATGGCCTCACTCCAGATGTGAATGGCATACGCTAGAATATCCCCAGTTGGCCGATTTCGGCGGAACCCGTATTGTCGGTCACTTAGGATATCATTCGCTTCTAGGTATGCCAAGAGCTTATGATTCAGCACACGTTGCATTCTCTTACGTTGCATACTCAAAGAATGAACGTAACCGAAATGGGTTTACAATTCGACGGGTCAGCTCGACTACCGATCTTAAGCACGGCCTGCACGTTACCTTACTTCCAAACCTTCGGCACTTTTCCGGTCTCAAACGAAAGGCGAAATAGGCGTGTCAAGATCGGAGACAACTCAGGTGCACAAATCTTCAGAACAATTGCCGGTACCTCGTCGGGGCCACTAGCCTTGTTCACGTCTAAATTACGCAGACGAATGCGAATGTTCGACATACTCGACTCGCATACATCAGAAGAAGCTCAGAAGAATCCTGGTGGCGCGGGACGAGGGTCCCGCGCCACCAGGATCCAGACATGAATATTCAGCAAACAAAGAAGCAAACAAGTTCGCTTTCTCCTCAGCGGAGTGGGCCAGCGTCCTGTCGGTCTCAGCAGTGGTGGTAGTGAAGGGCGGCAGAAGTTCGATTCAACCGACTTAGCAAGGGACCAAAAAGCCTTACTACCTGCTGGGTATAAAGCAAGTTTGTTCCCTATTCGGTCAAACCGAGCCCTCCGCAACACCTTCTTGCAGGACTTTGCAGCCCTGTTGAAGGTTCTCTTCTTCTGACTCACGTCATTTGCTTTGCGCGTATGAGTATCGACCCATGCTAGGTAGGTACGCCGCGTGCTTAAGCGCATCAGCACGATTGCACTCGACACCAAACCATGGACGAGCTTCACCAGACATTGTTATGTCTATTCCACTCCGCAACACATCCGTCACGGCGTCCGCGCACGACGAAACATTAGTCGAAGAAAAGCAAGTAGGCTGCCAAGGGTAACATGCGAAGAAAGATCACATGCTATCCCAATCTGCTGACCTAGTATCGCCATACCCGCCGGGTGCCTCTTGGGCTAGGGCGGGGAGTAGAAGGACTAGACTTCACCACCAGACAGTGGTCGGAACTACCCTGTGGTGAAGAAACGGTACATGCATACGCCTGCGCGTGGACTGAAGTGGTGCTCCAGGGTAAACCCTGGGTAAGACAGGTATACGTTCTGACGGACATCCGATCTGCGTCTCCGACAGGAATAAGAGCGCTGGTTTCGAAGTCTCTAGATGTTGATGGACTGCGGCGAGATTTGAGTGCAGACCTCGTATGTTAGAGAGGTGCACTTTGTGCGAAAGGGAATGCTGCCGCTGTACAGCTTTTCTCTTTTTGTTCCTGTTCATGTTTTTGAGTGAAGGAGGTTGAGGAGAAAGTAGTGAAATGAGGTTCCATGCTGCTAACCTTCAGGCACGCCCTGACAGGACGACATCATTGCGGGACTAGTCCGAAGACTGCGAGCCCTTTCATCTGGTCGCCAACCAGCACGATGGTGCATTCCGGGATTTTTCGACAGTTGGCGGGGCAGCCTTTCGTGTATGGCTAGCACACTACTTGGGCCCCCAACTACCTGCGGTCGGCCAGCGGCGCACCGTGCCTCGGATCCCGCTACCCTCTGCGACTAGTCTCCCGATACGCCCATGTCAGGGCAAGCCTGGCTGGTCTGCCTGCATTGGAACAACTATTTCAACCCAACTCCTCTGAATTGGCTATACTGAGCATCGTACCGGAGCGCGGCTAGCTTTGCCCAGTGGGTGATCACAAGCCATCGGCCGAAGCCTACCACCAGTTAGTGTCACCTGATTAGCACCACCCGGGGACCACGTGTGGGGTCAAACATTAGGTATTCTCCTACGGACGCGGGTGACTCTGCCCCTAAACCCTATACTCTACTATGCAGTAGAAACATGCAAGGCAACATACGATACGATACAAAAGTGTTGCATACGTTGTGTACGTAGGCCAGTGTGTTTCTCGCTTCATGATATGAATTTATACTTATACAGCAAAATAGATGATGGAGTGTCCGGAGAGCATCAAGAGTATGACGTGTGGATTAAATGGATGATTTGTGACTTTGTGATCTATGACAGAAAATGACAACGAATCAGGGATTATAAGACTTCATGCAATAAAACCTTTTTCGAATATCTACCACCTCAAAAACATGAAAATCTCTGCGTAAACGTAACGGCGCCAGCGTCAAGTACCTTTATTAATAGATACTCTTTGATCAACTCTTATCAAAATGTCAAACATACTCGTCAAATTATTTTGCCCAATTTGTTTCATGTGTATATGGTGGTTTCTCATAGTTCGGAATATTTACAAACGTGAGGTGGTTCCTCGGCAAAAGTTGATCGTTTGTAATTGTTTACTTAGATTTCTATAGTTATATTACGCAACAGAAAAATGTACTGTCCCTACAAGAATTCCTACCTGCAACTGTCGACAAGCGTGGACCCGAAGCTAATCAACAAGGCGGTTCGACGAGCCATGCAGAAGACGCAGTTCGATCCTCATGACGGTAAATAAACGTATTGTTTCCTGATACGTAGTTATAACTTCCCCAGTCAAGAGGTAAGGTCTAAAAAAGCGTGCTCCATAGTAAATTTCACAACTCTACTCCTTATCTATAAAAGAATTGATAGGGATGAAGCCGAACTAAAGAATTCCAAGTCACATGTGACATCCACCAAACCGCGCTTAGCCTGCAAGGTGGACCACAGCTCAAAAATTGGGGACATTGTCCTAACAGTGGGAATATTATTGGCTGAATACGCTACTATTCCTTCCAACTAGCTGGTCACACCATCACCATGTCAGCCGAAAGACGTCCACTGCTGGACATAGGCCTCCCCCCAAGCGTCACCATAACAACCTGTTCTGTGCGTCTCGCATGCATCGGCTACTCGCGACCCCCACCCCAGGTTGTCGGTTCACCTTGTGGGAGGCCTTCCAACGTTGCGTCTTCCGATACGCGGTCGTCACTCTCTTCGGCCCCTTCGACCATCTATTCTGCGAGCAATTTGCCCTGCCTACTGCCACGCGAAACTGGTCACATTGCAGCCTAGATGAAATCATATTCATTGGTTTTTTAGGGTTCCGTACCCAACCGTAATGGGAAGACAGCTGTAATTTTCACAGATTGCGTATTTCTATTGCCGCTACTGATAACAAATAACAAAGGTGTATAGTACGGAACCCTTCGTGTGCGAGTCCGACTCGAACTTGACAGATTTTCGTCTTTTAGAACGCCCACCAGCGCAAAGGTTGGTGTCCATGCAGCCATCTCTATATGCTCCATGGACGGACATCACGCGGACTCGCTTGGGCTTCGATCGTCTTGGTCTGCGCATCATCAACAGGGATATTAGATCGGAGGACAGCTTCATTCAACTCCAAGCTATTCATACTTTACTGGATCAGGTAACGTTCTTAACTTATTATGTTCTAGATCGCACTTTCGCAGCTAGCCTTGGTAATTACCGAGCTAAAATATTGAAATTGGTTGACGGTTTTATACTCTGTTAAGAGCATAATATGGTGCGAACGGCGATGCGCCATCGGTACATGGTGGACATCCCACCCACGCGCACAAAACGTTTTGGGAACACATTCGTAATGCGTACAGCTAAGGAGTGGAATTCCCTGCCGGAGTCTGTGTTTCCTGATAGCTCCAACCTTCTGGGGAGTCTTTAAGTCAAGAGTGAATTGGTTATTTCCAGGCAAGCGTGCTCCATCTTCGACCACATCATCGCTTACCATCAGGTGAGATAGTGGTCAAGCGCGTTCCTATCAATAGTAAAAAAAAAAATATGCGTACGGTGTATTTTTACCCGTCGACGACGACGCACGTTTTACGAATGCGCGCTCACGGCGCTTAAGATGACCAAAAAGCCGTACTGTCTGTGAATATCGTTTAAAGCGCGTTAGCGCATTATCTGCACGTCGTCGGCGCGTTAAAATAAAGCCGTGTGCAAAGGCCCTAAGAGGACCCTACACTGGACAAAGCGATCATTGGTCACCTTGGTCAAAGGGAGAAGTGTCATCAGCGTATCGAAGGTTAATTAGATAATGTAACACCTGGACGCCGTTTCCCAAGTTTTCGAGCGTTTAGCGCGCATGGCGCACATTTTCGGCGAGTACATCGTCGAAATTACTAAAAATGATGTTAGGTACCTACAGTATTTTGTTAGTCATCAAAAAATATCGTCTGGTTTCTGAAGTACTTTATCGGTCGTTTGTCTATCCGTTACCCACCAACCAACCAATGGCGTTATGACAAATAGCGTAAAGGACAGATTAACGACCGTTCAAAACCTCAGAAACCGGGCCACTTGTCTCACCGCCGGCGAGGAAACGAGTAGCTATCGACCATTTGCTCGCTGAGTAAAGGGACAAAATATAAAGATCTCGTGTGAGTAAAAGAGACACATACATTCATAGGCGATAGCTGGCTGATCACACTGTCGGCGAGCGGCTCTAACCTTAAGTTGATCGCAGCGACAAGAGCTATCAAAGATTGCACTCGCTCAGCGACACTCGCTGGTATCGCTTGGCGGTCGAAACTCACCAAACAGCGGTAATTTCTACCTACAGTGCGGACCGGAGCGAGTATTGCGAGCGTTGTAGCTCGTCGCACAAAAGCACTCGCTGAAAACCGAGGATCAAAACTATCGAAACTTTTCACTCGCTACTCGCTGATCGCCAGCGGTGAGACAAGTGCTTAAGTATGGTCAGTAAACAAAAATAAGTAGGTCTATCCATCTTACATCCCTGTTTAGTAGGTTTTTTGTACACTATACTTAACATCCGTATCTTCCAACAGGTCCAAATTTCAGAGAACGCGATATTCCTTGTGAACCTGAACGTCGTCTGCCGGCTTATAGATCTCCTCGAGAACCGCGACCCCATTGTCAAGGAGAAGGTCTGCCTCATTCTCACTCACCTCGCGACCTACTTCCAGGGAAGGACCCGCATCCTCGCCCAACCCATCATAATAGATCGCCTCATGTTTCTGTTCTTGCGAGAACGCAAGGAAATAAGATACGCCGCAGCACTCTGCCTCAATCAGCTCACAAGACACGGCTGGGAAGTTATCTCAAGAAACGACAAAATCATCGAAAACCTCCTCAAAGTTATCAAAAATGACCACGTAGGTATTGTTCTGTTACATCTAGAGTCGCTGAAGAATCTAACAGATTGGGACCCTACAAAAGCACTGAAGGAGAATGCGTTCCAAGTGATGTTAGAGCTGATGTCATGCACAGACCCAAGAATCGTACAAGGAGCCATGGAATGCATGCGACAGCTTTGCAAGCACAGTATAGGCAAGAAACTAGCAGACAAATACGATATGACGAAATTTTTAGTACCTTACATATACTGTGATGATGTACAGATAATCATCAGCGCTGTGGGTCTAATGATGCACACTTCGTTAACAAACCTATCTAAATGGCGGTTGAAACAGTTCCAGTATCAGTTATGTAAGCGTTTAGTCGTTCTGTGCTTGAGGATGGACGTCCCCGTACTGCAACTGCGATGTTTGCAGCTATTGGTCAACATATGTGAGATTCCGGACTGCCGGCTTTTTATTAGGAAGAACTTAGGAAATAACATCATGGGTATACAGATTAGGAAGCCCGAGCATTGGGACGGTACCACGGACACCAATTTTTATGGTGTTGATATTGGACATAATTATAGGACGAGGTACATTGATAATATAGAGACTATCAAGGTGGATCTCGGTGATAATGCGGAAGCTCTAAACGTAGCGAGCTACATAGAGCGGGTCAAGACCACGAAGGAGCAACTGATCCATAAAATGAACTTTGAACCTTATAAAGATTAAAAGGCTGATTTTTAAATAAGCAGATTAAATATCACTGAAG
The DNA here is from genome assembly GCA_950371165.1 of Lacanobia oleracea. Classification (NCBI taxonomy): domain Eukaryota; kingdom Metazoa; phylum Arthropoda; class Insecta; order Lepidoptera; family Noctuidae; genus Lacanobia; species Lacanobia oleracea. The sequence goes on from OX493389.1 coordinate 4,355,184, forward strand.
AATAAATTTGACTGTTTGACATTTTTTACTCAGGTAAAATTTACCAGCCTGAACTTTGTCACTAAAAAAAAATCATTTACAAAATTGTGTACTTACATCTTATTTTCTTGGCGTTTACATTCAATCAAGGTGTACATTTTGATTGAAACTCGATATTTAATAATTAGCGTTTATTTTTATAAATTATACGAATTATAATATTTGAGCTAGACATTTGGTTTTATTTTAACACACGTTTATGTGCCTCGTGGCATACTTAAAGGTACTTGCAGTCCGTTAAACTAAATTATAAATTATTATCTACAACAACAGTACAGGCTTTTGTCGATAAGATAACATTGAAGTTAGTCTGTAATTTTGGATACAGTAATAAAATTGGAAATAAAAATTATATAAAAACAACTATTATTCCATTCACACAAAACTCGTTGATACAAGTTCAATGGTGTTTGTTATTAATGTTTTCTTCAGTAACATTGGATCTGTTTTCACAATATGAATGCACTGGTAACCTAAAATGAATATTATTTCTAAAATCACGCGTTGTATCAAGGGAAAACGGTTTCAACTCAAATATTTAAGTTGTTGTACGATTGTACATGAATTTGGAAGAATATAGAAAATTGATTTTTAAATGTTATAAACCTTCCTTTAACCTCGAATAGCACTGGATATTTTGTCAATTTTTTTTTATAAATTATTTATTATTAATTTTTAAGCCGATCAAAATGTAAACCAATAGGATACAGTCGCCTTCAATAAATAAAAATAAAACAAAAGAAAAACCATACAAATAAGAGTACATACGTGTTTTACAAAAATGTAAGAGAATCATACATCAATATAATTAATACAAATTAAATAGCCGACATAACATTTTCATACGTTGAAAAAACTTTTTTTTACTGGAGTAAATATGTTCATTAATATCATTTTTTTTTTTTGGATGGCTTTTCGAATATGAAAGTAAGTGTCAAGTCATATTTTGTGCAAATCTAGAATAAATAGATAAATATACAAACAAATTGAGTTACCTAATTAATCATTATGACCTTGTAGTAGTGTTTTCCTATAAAATTCTCACCTTGAAAAGTTCACGTAAGTATTCGCAGTGTATTTTTTACAGAACAGAGTATCAGAATTTTACTGCACACAATGGAATGAGTAAAATAAGGAAGACAAACGAGTAAGTTTTACTCCTTTCCTCTTACAAACCAGTACTGACATTACATTTCATCGAGTACTTGTTATTTACTCTAAAGCTAGTGGGTATAAAAAAGCCACTTTAGTAGAATCGGACAGGACATCACGCTACCCAAAACTGTCTAACTTTTCCAATCAATCTGAAGGGCGTTTACGCACTGCATCCGATCCGAATCCAAATTTGAGTTCCGAGTTTTATTCCTATTTCGAAATGTACTGAAATTAGGCCGACGGAGTTCGGATCCAGTGCGTAACGCCTCTTAGAAGTAGTACCACGGCTAGTTCCGACTGACAATTCTCGGATTCGGATCGGATGCAGTGCGGAATAGGTTCAAGGTTGATTGCTATAAAGATTAAAATTAAATTTGACAGATTTTTGTATGATTCTGCTTAAGTGGTCTTTTTAGACCCGCTGATATAAGTAACATTTCAATATTAAATGATTACTATTGCATTGAGTTAATAGGAAAAGTTTTACATGGCTAATTTGTTTAAAAGTGACTATTAAAGTGTCCATACAAAAGAGGAACACTCTATTCGTCTAACTATCTACGCTATCTATACATTGTAGGAATTGTATGTAAAGGCGATTCTAAAATGCAATCCTAATGACTATTCTAAGGATTTATTTGCCAGAAATGTTCTATCTAAGTTTAGTTTGTTTTTAAGCCCATTATAACATACTTTTTGCATCAATACTGGAACTTTTTTTATTCTACCCAAATTATCCTATTTTTTTTTTCTTCAGCTAACGGCTGATTTATCAACAGCTAGATAACTTTTATATCTATATAAATCTATTTTTCTATCAATTTATGTAAATAAAAATGAGTCGCTGAAATGTATGTACGCGCATAGCTCCGTAACGACTGAGCCAAATCGGATATCGTTTTTCATAGTATGGCCGAGGTTTGTATGAAAATTAAAAAACACCCGGTCGCAGCCGGAGCGCGCCAATAGTGAGGAATAAAAATGGCGCTTTAACAGCTCTTAAGATAAAAATGTCAAACCACCATATTTATTCTTCAAGGTAAAAGTTATCTGACTGATGAAAAATCAGCCCTAAGTTTAATGATATCTATACTGGAAATCTAAAGGTTATTGTTTTATATTCTACAGTTAAATCTAATTGCATTGGAAGAAGGATACTAGAACTCCATTAATGTTGCATTGGCTCGATCACATACACTCTTGGTTGAGGCATCTACAGACAATCTGCAATTGTTTGATAGTTACAATTTACTTTTCTTATAAGATACCATATCACCACCAACGTTTAACCATACCATATACCGAAACACAAAACGTTACATTGTTCAAATTATATTTTTTTATTACATCTGTAAGGCATCGTGCACATTACGGTCACTTCACCATAATTAAAACATTACTCGGAATTAATGTAGTTATGTGTTAGGGACCGTTTAAATATTACGTAAGCACCAATGGGGGTGGAGGGGTCTTTAATATGGTTATTTTTGAAGACATGAGGGACAGGGGGAGGGTTTCAATGGGTGATTATATCAGCAATATTTACTTTTACGATACTTAGTAGATTTTGTTTTGACATAATTATGGCTAGCTACTTGGTTTTACTATAAGCCGTCCCCAATATAGCTGGGAAAAGGCTAGGCAGATGAGATGACTTGGTTTTACTCTCACGAGATGTTTCATAGCTAAGTAAGAAATAGGAAATGGGTCCTGCGTGGGTAAAAACTATACCAATGCTCACGTAAGCATAGGAGGGAGGGGTAAGAGCTTTGATTAATATCGCTGGCAAGGAGGGGGAGGGGTTCAAAATGACTATTCTGCTTACGTTATACTTGAACGGCCCCTTATTGGCATTAATGTGGAATGGTGAGGGATATGGTACCCTATGTGCACAGCCTTACAGCTGGCCTACACTGACCACACAACATCGCTTATCAACTGGCGACATAGAGGTGAAACGCGAGACTATCAAAATAAAACAAAAAACATAACTAAAAAGTTACACACACTGCCCAACTTTGACAATAAATTTACAAAAAAATCTCACTTTTAACAACTACATATTGCAGTTGTCCCGTCGCGGGAAACGCCCCATTTTGAAAAAATAAACACAATTCACAAATTGTGTACGTACTTACTGCCTGCTGACTGAATGTTCTTAAAACTTTACATTGGCCTAGAATATTCCCGTCCCTATCTTGCAAATGTAGTTTTTCAGTTGGGAGACAGTGACAGCAATAATGCTAAATTTTCAAGTCACATTTATCTACAGACAGTACCTACATCACATTGTACACATAACTGCAGTATTTACCAAATATCACTGTTATATAATTATCACAATATCACACCTCTCAAATTTTCCACTATTACACTACACCGCAGACCATTATTAATATTAATAATAATATAAGTCTTCTGACACATGAATTCATACAAACGTCTTATCTGCAGTACACCCTGCTTATTTTCACACAAACAAACTTGTAGGAAATACTTGTATCTTCTGCCGCATACTGTACCTAAAGACACACTTGAGACATCACACAATGTCCTATACGCATGACATTTCAATGCCATTTCTGCAGTATTCTAACGTACGTTCATATCTACGGGACTTTTTAATTCCCTATCTGTAGGAATTTTCCAACGCCTCCTATCTACAGTATCGTTTTAATTATATGAATGATATTTTAATGTTATATCTGCAATATTGTCTGCAGGACATTTTCCCGTCCTATCAAGACATTTAGACGTCCCACTGTCGGTCATTTTCACGTAATATTTATTTGCAGGACATTTTAATATCCGTATGACATATTAATTTCACATCCAAAGGGCATTTTCACGTCCTGTCTGCAGGATACTTCGTGTCCTATCTACAGGACATTTCAATGTCATACTTATAGGACATTTTCACGCCCAGCTGGTCTACTATGACGTCTTAAAACGATCATGTACATAAGGTGTGGGAGGGAGGGAGAGTTATACAAGACGCATAACACTATCCTCTTTACTCAGCTTTATCATGATCGTATTAGCGCGTCATAGTAAGGCCCCAGGTCGTGCGACTTTTTCAATGTCATATCTACAGGACATTTCCAGGTCCTATCAGCGATACATTTTCAGGTCGTACTTGGACACAATTTTCACATTCACATAATGAAACTGGAATTTCGACAACGTCTTTTGTACACTAGCTACGTCCAGCTAATCGGCGCAGGAGTCGTTGTAATGCACGTACTCGTAGAGCGCTTTGCACAGATCGTGCAGCGTTCGGTCTCACCTGCCGCCGCCGCGTTTGTTCAGCGGGTCGTACATTTCTGCTTCCGAGTCGATCTCATCCTCCGACAGGGAGAGGGAGCCACCTACCCGCCGGGTGCGTAAGCCTTCCTGGAAATTTAAATGGTTTGTTTTAATACATGTTAGGTAAGTATTTAGTCTCATTCATAAAATCTACAAACTGTTGTTGCCTGTAGGTATTTTTAGGGTTAGTGCTGAATCCGCCCTTGTTTCCCCCCATTAATTTATCTGATTTAAAATTGCGTTTTATCAAATAATCGAGGTAGTGCAATCAAAGAAACAGTACTGGTTATATTTTAGTGTATTTATTTCAAACTATCATCAATCACATCAGTCGGATTAGTCTTACAATTTAAATACTGCTTCTTTCACTTTAGACTTTAGTATAAAAACTTTAGGGGGAAACCACGGGGGTATCAGCACTGACCCATTTTTAAGCCCCTATTGTAATTTGTTACGGTGTACAATATTTTGTATTTATATGTATTGTATTCTTTAGAGAAAATTTTGTAGTTTATGAGTAGCTTTGCAGAACAGTTCAATTGTTTTATGAATAAGACTATTAATGGATTTACATATGTATATGTTGAGTGACGAGAAAATTAGTGGTTAATAATAAAGGAATTGAGAATTATTACAACCATGAATGAGTTTAGTACCTTTTCGATGTTATTTAATGTATAAATACATAGCATATTGCATCGCTATTTACTAGTTCTAGGCCATATTTAAAAAAGGTTTTTTTTTTTTTTAATCTTATCAAGTGTGAGCAGTGTCAGAAAATATTAAATCACAAGCAACATTAATATTGGAAAAAAAACAACGGTTTGCTCTCCAAGAGTGCCGGCAGAAGTGAAAACTTGAATAAGTGCTTCTCTCCTTCCGATTAACGAATTTTCGATCAGGTCACGTGTCCTGACGCGAGTTTAACATTTTTTACCTATCACAAAAAAGTACACAACGCCGCTAAAGAAATTTTCACTTCAAAAACAGATTATGTGTGGAAATGTAGTACTTTAAAATATGCATAATAAATAGCTCACAAAAAATTCAGAACCTTAATTAGTATTCCGATGAAAAAATATTTAAATACAACATATTGACGGATGCTAAATTAAGTGAGTCAGTAAACAAATTAATAATATTAAATCAAGCTCCAAAACGACTACCTTCTATTCAACATAATAATTTTAGCAATTAGCATAATTATTATTTTAAATTATAGACAAATGGGCCCATACGATTTTTTTACTTCAATAGACATATATATCATTAGTTAGTACTTTCCCTCTATCTATCATCACAACATCCCTTTATTAGTAATCTAGCAGATAAAAGTGAGTACTGAATTAATATTATTACTTAGCATTAAACCTTAACATAAATTAGCAACAAAAACACATGTTAAAACGAAGAACACACAGCCACAAACAGAATAGACAACCAAGCCCGTGACAGCAACCATAGACAAAAAAAAAAGAAAAAATCACAACTCAACACCGTATGTCAAACTACAGTGTGGTACAGTGAACATGCCCACCAATTCTGTGTCACTGATCCAAGGAGCGCCCCCGTCCATGCTCGATTTCTGAATATACATAATACGTCACGTTTCAGAATATATTCAGTATATAAATAGTTATATATGTTATGTATGTTAATGCTCTAGACAGTCTACAATTTATCTAGACTTGGAAAGGCATGTAACATTTTGATATTTCTGTTATTAGTATACATTACTAGCTGATCCGGCAAACGATGTTTTGCCATATTAAAAAAAATAGCCTACCACCTATTCTCATACCTACCGAATATACACACAAAATTGCATGAAAATCGCTCGAACCGTTTCGGGGAAGTACGGTAACAAACATCGTGACACGAGATTTTTATATATTAGAAGATTTATCTGGCTAGCCGTTTCACAACTATTTTGATGACGGTGTCCAGTCTACCAAAGTCCTGCTGAACATGTATTTTATTTAATATTCAATGGCAGCTTGTGATTTTACTGCATCACGTAAATTTAATGTAAAGAAATTAAAATAATGCAAAATTATAGACTTACAAGACACAACTAAGCATCTTAGGCAAAAAAGAAGCTAAACCACAGGATATTTTAATTAAAAAACAATGAACTAAAACCAAAATCTTTAGTTATAAAGTTAAGAGAGAAAAAATAAGAGACACCACTGAGAAAAATAAAACTAAATACTTTTCGCTCCCAATCCGGAAATCAGTTTAAAAGGCTAGTACTCAAATTCAATACACAAAAGGCTTGTCCACTGAAAAAAACAACGGGTTGCACTCCGGGAGTGCCGGCAGAAGTGAAAACTTGAATACGTGCTTCTCTCCCTCCGTCTTACGAATTTTCACGTAAGACGGAGGTCACGTGTCCTGACGCGAGTTTGACATTTTTTACCCATCACAAAAAAGTGCACAACGCCGCTAAAGAACATTTCACTTCAAAATCTAATTAGTCCGTCAGTTAGATTTTCAAAAAATATATTCTCGAGATAAAAAGTAGCCTATGTCCTTTCTCAGGATTTAGACTATCTGGTACCAAATTTCATTTAAATCGGTTCAGTAGTTTTGGCGTGAAAGCGCGACAGACAAACAGACAGAGTTACTTTCGCATTTATAATATTAGTAAGGATGGGTAGAATGTACTTTATTGTAACTAGAATTATTTTTCTTGTGTTTTCAAGATTTAGTTACTTTATTTTCTTGCTGTATGTAATACAGTTTTTTTTTTTTTAATTTTGAAGAGCATAATTATCTCTGATGACTTAAAGATAAATGTCGGTTGCAACAATAGGCTAGTTTCCACCATCAATAAATTGCAAATCTATTTAAGAGTATTGAAAAATAATGGTCACGTATTTTTTGTTTTTGTAAATCAATGAATATTGACCAAGATAAAACGCATCAAAACTCGGGAGTGGGGGCTCGTGACGTCAGAACGCACTAAAATATTACCACGGCGTGACGTATTGAGAATTTTTCTTCGTCAATTTTGGTTTACGAACCAAAAGGAAAAACAAACGGGTAAAATATTTTTTGATAAAATCTAACGGACGAACTAATTAGATTTTTTCAGTGGACAAGCCTATTATGTACTATTTTTATATCCAGGAAAATAGTAATAAACCCGATCCCAAAATGTCCAATCAGCTAAACCTAATCTCCATACTTATAAAAAATCGTGTTCTCACCTCCAATATCCCAGCGCTGGGTTCCGAAGCATACCCTTCGAAATGGCGCTGATCTTCCTCATAGTCTGACGATGAAGAGGAATCATTGTCCACGTCTCGGGCAGTGCGGACCGAGCACACCATCTGGGCTAGGTCCGTGAATGTGTAGCTGGAAAGCGTTGGGAAAAGTACTCGTTTAATTTATGGTTGAAAGTTGATGGTCATGTGGGCTGATGTCAATAATGACCATTGAAATAGCATTTTCTTTATAATAAACTAGCGGACGTCACGCGGTTTCACCCGCGTAGTTCCCGTTCCCGTGGGAGTACGAGGATAAAATATAGCATATGTTACTCGATGATAATGTAGCTAACCATTGCTGAAAGAATTTTTCAAATCGGTCCAGTAGTTTTTAAGTTTTTTTGTTACATACAAAAATACAAATCTTTCCTCTTTATAATATTAGTAAAGAAGTATAGATTAGAGCCTTAAAATATGTGACTGTCATTAATTTGTCTTTTTGATTGATATAAAATATTGAAATCAGATTCGTGTCCCAATTAATGAAGTAGTCCATAGGTCATAGAAAGTCTGAAGAAGGTATTATTTATTTATCTCCTTACAAAGTCTATAATTACAGGCCTTAGCTAAAATGCGACAGTGTGAATAGTTTTGAACAAAGTCATGATCTGCCTAGCCTTTTCCCAACTATATTGGGGTCGGCTTCCAGTCAAACCGGATTCAGCTATATACCAGTGTTTTATGTGGAGCGGCTGCCTACCAGACCTCCACAACCCATTAACTAGGTAACATGGTACTTCTTGGCAAGACTGGAGTCAGATTTACTGGCTTCTGACAATCCGTAACGACTGCCAAAGATCTTCAAATGACAGCCGGGACCAACGGCTTAACGTGCTTTCCGAGGCACGGAGGAAACTCGGTATATTAAGATGGTCACCCATCCACAGACCAACATTGGCAAGCGTTGCTTAACCTTAAAGATCGACCCGTGCGGCTGTTATTATTTAGCCACGAGCTCCTCCTCATAGTTATGAACTAGGTAGTTACGATAAATGGCAGTTAATGTAACTGATACTTTCAATACTATATGGCTATATAGCGTAATAAGGCGAACTAAAATAATATTTCCTTTACCATTATGCAAATATTAAAATGAATATTAATAAAATGTGTATGGACATGAATAAAGGAAAGTTATTTATCCAGGTTATTTCTATAATACATACACTATGTGTCCTTTATGTAGTAAACGAAGCAATTCTGTGTCAAAGAGAAGAAGAAAGAGGTTTTATATCTATAACAGACCAGTCTTGAAGAAGATAAATCAGTTGAAGAAGATCGTTGTGTCGAATTGTACTAAAATGTACCAAACCACCACATTAGATTCTTTTCTCATATTCTGGAGCCATTCTTATCATTTTGTGTTTGGTTTTAACTGAATATTTTAAAACAAAGCAAGTTGTCCAATACATTCCAACTGCAGATGTAAGTCAGTATGTTTAATTTTGAAAGATTTATGCTATTTTTAACCTTGAGACTTCGTATAGGTTTTTTTGTCATTTAATAAACACTATCCAATCACTATGTTTTGGTATGTATGGAACCTTTTTTTTTCTAGAATAGCTATGATAAAATGTTGCCAGGAAAAATGTTTTGCGCCACAAAGAATTTTTTTTTTTAATTTCCTATTAATTTATCAAAAGCTTAGTAAATCTTTGGAATTACTGAATTATTTTTAACTACCTTGATGGACTGTCATAAAATAAATGTTTTTTCTTTTCTTTCAACAATTTACTTTGACATATTGTGGGTTGGTACATTTCACCAAAACTCGACACCACTACCAACTACAAACTTACTCTGTAATCGACGGCTGAGGGTGACTTTTCCTGCCATCAGATACGAAGCCACTAGGCCTCCTGCTACCTCGCCGCTGCCCTTCGTAGTACGTCGTCCCGTAGCGGTACCTCATAGAACAATACAACGGTTCACTACGGCCACTCCCTGCTCTCCAGGATCCTCCACCAGTAGACCAGTTCAGATAGAACGTTCTAGACGCTACTGATAATCCTCCACCAGTTGATGACCAGTATACAACGTGGAACAAAATAAGCGCGATACCTCTTTGGGGGTCGTTGAACTCATCATTATGGACAACTTTCATTACGGGACGAACCCCGAAATCGCCAAAAAAATATTCTCAGCTGTTCAGTACGTCTAACATGAGTTTTATCAATCTATACTCGCTAACGTTCGATAGTCAGAAGCCAGTAAATCTGACTCCAGTCTTGCCATGAAGTACCGTGTTACCCAGTTAATGGGTTGTGGAGGTCTGGTAGGCAGCCGCTCCTCGTAAAATACTGGTATTCAGCTAAATCCGGCTTGACTGGAAGCCGACCCCAATATAGTTGGGAAAAGGCTAGGCAGATGATGATGATGACTCGCTAGCGACTGTAGTTAAAAAAAATTATGAGAACTTTAAAAAACAAGTTTCAAATTTATTTGTTTAGTTGTTAATTAAAGTTTTACTTGCAACTTGCTTGCTTGTTAGTTAACAACTTAAACAAATAAATTAGATTTTTTTTTTTAAGTTTTCATAAAGAAAAATTAACTACAGTCGCTAGGGAATACAAGGAACGTGCAGAAACTATAGGTGGCAGCACAGAAATGTCACTGTCAAGTATGTTCCAAGTATAAAATTCAAACTAGCTGCGCTAGATGGCCATCTTCTTCGCGCACGTTCCCCTAAACTGAGCGTGCAGGAACCACAGGTGGCAGCACAGAAGCGTCAATGTCAAGTATTCTGACCCTTTAAACTTCGAATTTGCGACACTAGATGGCATAGTCAACGCCGTGCACTGTCCCTTTCTTATATTTATAAAAGAAAGGCGTGTTAGTTACACTATTTATAACTCAAGAACGGCTGTACCGATATGGCTGAAAATTGGTGGGTAGGTAGCTTAGAGCCAGGAGACGGACATAGGATACTGTTTATCCCGTAGGGTAGGTAGGGTAGGAAGGGTAGGTAGGGTAGGTAGGGTAGGTAGGGTAGGTAGGGTAGGTAGGGTAGGTAGGGTAGGTAGGGTAGGTAGGGTAGGTAGGGTAGGTAGGGTAGGTAGGGTAGGTAGGGTAGGTAGGGTAGGTAGGGTAGGTAGGGTAGGTAGGGTAGGTAGGGTAGGTAGGGTAGGTAGGGTAGGTAGGGTAGGTAGGGTAGGTAGGGTAGGTAGGGTAGGTAGGGTAGGTAGGGTAGGTAGGGTAGGTAGGGTAGGTAGGGTAGGTAGGGTAGGTAGGGTAGGTAGGGTAGGTAGGGTAGGTAGGGTAGGTAGGGTAGGTAGGGTAGGTAGGGTAGGTAGGGTAGGTAGGGTAGGTAGGGTAGGTAGGGTAGGTAGGGTAGGTAGGGTAGGTAGGGTAGGTAGGGTAGGTAGGGTAGGTAGGGTAGGTAGGGTAGGTAGGGTAGGTAGGGTAGGTAGGGTAGGTAGGGTAGGTAGGGTAGGTAGGGTAGGTAGGGTAGGTAGGGTAGGTAGGGTAGGTAGGGTAGGTAGGGTAGGTAGGGTAGGTAGGGTAGGTAGGGTAGGTAGGGTAGGTAGGGTAGGTAGGGTAGGTAGGGTAGGTAGGGTAGGTAGGGTAGGTATGGTAGGTAGGGTAAGTAGGGTAGGTAGGGTAGGTAGGGTAGGTAGGGTAAGTAGGGTAAGTAGGGTAGGTATGGTAGGTAGGGTAGGTAGAGTAGCCAAATGACGGGAGCGAAGCCACGCGGGTCAGCTAGTAGATTGATAAAACTCATGGTAGACGTACAGTACGTTTTATCGAGTTTTGCGCACATAAATGTCTGTCTTCTTTCGCGATTTAAGTATTGCGTTTATTTTGCTACAAGTTTTATATTTGTTCTAGAAGCTACTGATAGCTACTCACTCAAGAGTCGCATCGTGTGTCCTTCGCCTTTGGTTTATTTCGAAAGAACCACATGATCATTAAAAAGCTCAATTAATGCTTGCTAAAGTATCTTAAATAACTTATTTCATGATATGTTACACACTATGGAAAATTAAGCGAATGTGTGGTAAGTGAATGGACATGTTGGTTATAAAACATGAAAATTAATTGTGAAAATGAATGTTTGCATGCATTTTTTTACTGGACCGCAAATTCTCAAACGACTCTTTCTTTCCGTGTTTATACGTCTATAATGGTCATCTACATGTACGTCTATTATAGACAATAACAGCATGACATTTAAACAAAAAAATTAAGTTACGTTTGAGAATCCGACCAAAAACAAATAAACAACACAAAAAACACAGCAAAATAAAAAGGTTTAAGAAGAGAAATCCCTTCAAAGCAAAATAGCTGACATCAGGATTATGGGATCCCTTCGAAACACTTAGCAACCACCATCACCGCTTCACCGCCTTGAAGTTGACTTCAGAAAGCATACAACACTGAAACACATGCTATCTCCGTCCTACTCACTCAGTCAATGATGGCGCATCGTGTCGTCTCCCTTCCGCCGCGGCTGCACCGCTCACTCCCCCTCCGCCGCCCCTTCTCTGGCCCTCGAAGTATGCAGCGCCGTGTCTGTAGCCAACTTCACGTATTTCGTCGAAGGAGCCGAACTGAAGGGTCTTGTAGGCGTCGATTGGAGGCCGGATGTACTCGCAATAGTCTGATTTCTTAACCTCCTGGAGGATTGAGGTGGTGGAATTTTATTTATGAAAAAGACAAAGAATATCCATAAGGGTTATCAAAAGGATCATGTTTGTTCATTATTTGACATAATTGCTAGAATATCAAACGAAAGTTACCACAAAGTTATTGACTTTCATTTAATTTGTGATCCAGCATCAGTAAATCTCTAATGTTAACTGGCATGTGTTGATAAAATTACATAAGTAAAAAATAAGCGAACACAAAATACATTTTAGAAACTTCAGTAACTGAATGGTACAATTACAGATGCGAAAGACCCCTTCATTCTCATGTGTTAGCCCGTTTATTGTAGCAAAAATACAGATCGGCATCTGTGTTTTCATCTTGGCTTATCTTTTTATATTTTTGTCTTAAGATATAGTAAGTAATACTAATACAAATAACATTACGGTATTAAAGGAGGTTACCTAAAATTGCCCTAGGTCCGGTGCAAAGGAAATGTATTTCAGATTTCAGAGTAAGGGACTACTGACACTTATTAATTATTATTGACTGTGTGTATTTTATGTAATTGTGTTTTTTTTTTTCATCATTTATATATTTTATCGGTATCTATTATATTTAGTATGTGTCACGTAACTGCGTCCGTGGCATCACAGACCCTATCATAAAACCAGCGCTGTGTTATTTATTTTTAAATTTCGCAGTCTATGCTGAGATAGGGACCTTTTTGGCCTCGCACTGACTAAGTAATACTGTTAGTTTTAATTAAATTTAAATCTGTCTGTTTTGTGCGCCCAAATAAACATTTTTTCTTTCTTTATTCAGCTTATGAAAATAAAGAACAACGATTTTGTATGGAGACGCGTACGCATTCGTTCAGTTTTCCGCATCCATTCAGCTTTAGCAGCAAACAAGGCATAAAATAAGGACAACCGTGTTATTCTCATGCGAGTGCTATAGATAGAGATCAGCGCTATTCTGCCGCTGCCACTTCTCATTCTTAGGACTCTTTACGCGGCTGATAAAAGCAGAAATGTATAAGTGTGACCAAATCGTTCAGCGAAACGCGAATGGAGCTGAAAAAGTGTGAGTTGTCCCTAAATAATACATCTATACTCCATCCGAGTAGGTAGTTAACTAAAGGTATACAATCTTCACATGTCTTTTTAGTTAACAACACAGTTCAAAAATAAAATGCAGCTGAAAACAAATTTAATACAACAAAAACGATTACATAATCAATTAAACAATTTGTGTAAGCAGTATTTGTATTTAATTAATAAGCGTTTATGTAAAAGGACATGTGTGTGTGTGTGTTACCTTTAGTTAACTACCTACTCGGATAGAGTATAGTAGGGATATTGTAAAGTATTGTACATTAGCGCCAGATTCGGTGGCACACATAGTTTTTGCCCATAGAAGTTTTATAAGTGATATATGTAAAAAAAAAAAACAACCAAAGAAAAACTACTTTCCGTACAATAATTCTATTATTAGATATCTTTTGCGCCTGACCAGTTTTTGTATGGGATTTGGCGAACCTCCTTTAAAATGAAATAAGTGTAATAATTTTGTTATATCACTTAACATTATACTGGACAAGTAAGAGCGGACTTCACCAATGAAACTGAACGCGTTTGCGTTCAAGAGCTGTCAGTGTATTCCACAGAAAATAACGACACTGACAGCTCGTAAACGTGGTTTGTATGCTGATCGCGTTCAGTTTCATTAGTGAAATTCGCCCTTAAGTATACTAGACAATATTATTACCTCTAATTGTCTATTACATGACACGTAGGCCAGTCTGCTCTGTATATCTGGCAAGTTGGGGACCTTCACTGGTGCAGTGAAGGGATTCCATCTGTAACCAATACAATATCCTGTTAATAACTGCTTCAAATGATATGTTTAAACCAGTAACCATTGTACTGAATAGCCGCCGAATGGCGGTCGTCAAATAAACCATGTCAGAGGCCCTTGAGGCGGGTTAGAAACTCTGACACTAGGGTGTGTGGGGTCGTTAGACCTTACTGCCCACACGATAAGAAGAAGATGGTTACTGGTTTTAATAACACTTTTATCGAGTTTTTTTTATACATTTTTCTGTGTGCGTTGTGTGTGTGTGTGTGTGTAAAGCTACTGGTAGTTTGGACCATGTTCCCGATACCGGTGGGCTACTATTTTTTATATATGTATTTGTTTTTTTTTTTTCTATTGAGAATATTTATATTAAAAATGTAGGTACCTAATTATAATTGATCGTTAGTCGTGTCCAACCGAATTGAATTTTTGACCAACAAATAACAAATAAAGTTACTTTAGTAATGTTCTAGATACTTAGTTGGTTTTCCTAGCTGTACTTTTAGAAGAAACTACTAAAAATGTCAGAGCAAACCCCACTTTTTATAACGAATTTCGATTTCGGATTTGGGTGTCTATTATTTTATGTCTGATATAATATCAATCATCTTTCTATAACAATAACAATTTGACGATCGTTTTTTTCAATTTTGGCTTTCTTATTCTCAGAAACTGAAATATTTAGACAACTTTTGTTTATTGGGTAGATGAGAATAGTTATTAGTATTGAAGATAGCAGCCTCACTTTTCGCATTTTTCTCTTATCTATTTACAAAAACCCAAAATTCCGAAGCAAGTATCTCCCGAACGCAAGACAGCACTTTATCGAGGTCATGGATTGAACTACTGTATAATTTGTACTAACCAAATGAAATGAAAAATATATCATAATATTCCTTATACAAATATTGGATTCGGTCATAGCTGCCTCAGATTTTGAAATAAGAATGGAATGTCCGTAAAAAAAATCCATTCAAATCCATAAAAACTACTAAAATCGCTCATCAATTAACTGTAATTCTAGTATTATTACGTAAGATTTATACCATAGTTCATAAGAAATCAAAATTTAATAATTATTCATTAAATAAATTAATAATAAACCCTAAAATAAACGTAATTGTAACTGCCTAATTTCTACATAATGCGATAAGCCAGCAGTTTAGTGAGTGAAATCAATTCTATGATAGGGCCCTAACTAGAAACTAAACAGTTATAGTCAGATATTTAATATTCATTAGGATAATTCTGAGGGGGACGGCGCGAACGCAGTCCCCACTATCAAAAATTACGCATCCGAGTTATCCACATTAGGGATAATCGCAGGGGTCAACCCAACCGCAGTGCAATGGGAAGGCCTCGCCCTGGGGGAACCGCCTTCGTGATCACGGTGTCCCCTATGCCAGGTAAGTATGATTCCTCTACAGAAGCGCGCGAGGGTCGTTCGGCGGCGGAGAATCTTAACACCGCGATTCAGAAACGTGACGTCACGGCACAGTGACATCTGTTGGTGAGTTTTGTGAAAGTATGCGCGAAACGTTTATGTCTTGAAAAGTTAGTTTAAATGATTCTTTATTACTTTATCAGTTTTTGTGCAATATAACGTAATTTAAATATTTAACAACAATTATATTATCTTGATTGATTCTCAGTAAAATACTTTTAAAATCACAATTCTTCAACATGTAAGTAGCGACACCTAGTGAGCAGCGCTACAACTCAACTGTGGAATAAACAATAGCTGCTTGGCGCCAATATTTAAAATTCTAACGCTTTGAAAGATCAAAGCATTTGAATTTCAAATATTGCTAGGGACGCTTGATGCCTACAAGCCGCTGCATATAGTTGAATAGCCATAACCGATCCTAATAATTATAATATTGCCATATTGAATAACAATCAAGATCAGAAGCCAAGTTCCCGTCTAATAACGTTCAAAATCTAATTTTAACGACAATCAATGTCACCAATCAAGAGGAAGTATTTTAGACACTGATTGAAATTATAATAATTATGACAATTTGATGTTTATAAAAAATATAGGATTTCTTCGTTCAAAGTAAAAAAAAAAATATCAGCTCAGCGACGGTGAACGCCAAAACTTGTCAAAATATAGGAACGAGAGGTTTTTACCCGACTGCCAAGAAAGGGTTATGTTTTTCGTGCGTATCTTGTACCTATGTATGTTTGTAAATTTCTTTATTACCTCGTACCTTTCAAACTGAATAGATTTCGACTATTAAGGTGTCGTTAGATTGATTTCAAAAACTAAGTGTCCTTAAATAGATGTTTTAAAAAAAAAGCAATATTGCGGATTTTGGGCGCTAAAGTCGTATATATATTTTTTTTAACTAAAGCTGTTGAGTTTGGAAATTTAGTGGAGGTTACAAAAATATATATCTATAATTTAAATACAATTAGGAAACACTTTTCACTTCCCGTCGACAGCGATGCGGACGAATTTTTTTAAGGCCATATAGTTAGGAGATTTATTTTCTATTTTAAGTGTATAATTATAGTTTGTTATTTAAATACAATAAAAAATATGAAACAGTTTTCGTTCATAAGTGTCCTGGTTGACTTTTTGCAGTCGGGTTTTTTTTATTTTTCTAATTTCCGACTTGTTTGCGGTTGCGTTGCGAATAATAATACCTACGAGAATTGTTCTGAAAGGCAATTATTGTATTCTTCGTTGTCAACATGATAAAAGGCTTTTTTGTGTAATCTGTTACAAAATTCCTTTCGAAGTTGCCAACTTCACGCTAATATTATAATTCATACCTTTTCCATAGAAGCCACCAGCCAGAGAGATCATCGCCGTAGTTGGTGAGGTCCGTATCATCCTGAGAGCCCACGTCTATGGCGAGGATGTGCTTGGCTCCCAAAGACCTCATCACATCCGCTGTAATGTTTTAAAATTATGTTATAGACAACATACTGCACAATGTTTTACAAATTATGTTTTAAACTCCACATTCTGGAGATGAAAGAGAGATGTCGTTTTTTTTTTAATAAATAAAATTATACGAAAAGTTGCGAGATTGTGGGTTCGTTTTAGCGTAGTTGGGTCATTGTTCTTTTTTATCTACAATGAATAGAAGATTTTCCGTATTTTGGACTATTGGTAATTGTGGTTTCACAGGAGAGATACTGTCGGCGGAGGGAAACCTTTTTTAAAATGCCAATGGTTACACGACATTTTTTATTTTAGTTCGCCTTATTACGCTATGTAGCCATATAGTATTGAAAGTATCAGTTACATTAACTGCCATTTATCGTAACTACCTAGTTCATAACTCATATGCAGTCGTTACGGATTGTCAGAAGCCAGTAAAATCTGACTCCAGTCCAGTTAAAGGGTTGTGGAGGTCTGGTAGGCAGCCACTCCACGTAAAACACTGGTATTCAGCTGAATCCGGTTTGACTGGAAGCTGACCCCAATGTTGTTGGGAAAAGGCTAGGCAGATGATGATAATTGTGGTTTCAGTGTACGATTTAAAACAAAGCATTTTTTTTATTAAAACGAATTAAAGTTTCCTTTACGGCCAATACTGTTTTTTTTAACTGTGTTTTATTCTTTTAATAATGTAACAGAGTGGTCTTTTTCAGCTGGGACCACCTTTTGGTTTACCACTCAATACGAAAAGACACATTCTACGAAAAACAAACATTTGAAAAAAGAACTGGTCAGAGAAACTGAAAGATTACACAATATTAATAGATAGAAAAATATGGACGATTATTTGAATATTATAAAATATAATAAGAAGACGAAGGACAGGCTATTGTAGATAAAAAAGAACAATGACCCAGTTAAGATAATTTACTATCTCATTAATGTGGACTTTATAAGCCTTAAATAATACTTTACAAGTTTTTCAAATACATTACCAGGCACATTATTGACGTAGCACCCATCAAGCAGCAGATGTCCGTCGATGGGGTCGCAAATAGGCGGAAAGATACCCGCTATACTCATTGAAGACCTGCAGTACCTCCATAGAGCACCTGATGATACTCCGTCGTTGAACAACCGACCAATCCGGGGCCGTTGCCATTACTTACCTTCAGACGCTAGACTGAGTGACAATATACGTCTTTGTGTTGGCAACATTGAACAGTCTATGGAATTGTTTAAAAAAGGAACGATGTCTTTTTTTAGTAAGACTTTTTTATGTTTTAAATTAGTAATGGAAGAGAATTTTATAATGAGAATTTGAGACTGCGTAGTGAAGAAAATGCGTGAACAGATTTTTTTTTTTTTTTTGTGAAAGAGAGAACTAAGTTCACTAGAGAGTTGAAAGTTGTTTTTTATAAAAGAATCAGATTCCCGTATTTACATCCTTTTCCCGCTAAATGATTGAAACCGGTAGTATGTACACTTCCTACAAGTAAGTTTGTATTTTAGTATAATTTTCTTTATCCAGTATGACTACAAATTATGTATTAGACTTAACGCAGAGAATTTTTTAGTTACCTACTTATTAAACTGTGATTAGTTTGAACTATTTTGTTATTCTTAACCTCACTATCTACAAGATTGTATCCAAGAAAAGAAGAAATGCCGATTCTGGTTCGTTTTTTTTAAATAATTATTCCAATTTATTTTCATCACAGAGTCGCTACGACAATATTTTCACTCAGCCTAACAGTGCGCACGTGCTAGCCAGCCAATCGCAAACGAGCACGCAACACCTCGCTCTGTGATTGGTTTACCTGGGAGATTGTTGACATAACCGCCGTCCAATAGGAGGTGGCCGTCTACTGGATCGCAGAGCGGTGGCATGTAGCCGCTGAGCGACATCGAAGCGCGAATGTAACGCCATAGCGAACCTACAGACAGACATACGGACATCTGACGTTTCTGTTCAATGCCTAACATGTTTATTAGTTAAAGTTAAACAACACAGTCCATGGATAGGAAATGAACGTGATAGAAAACGTATCGTTGAGCTCTTATAGAATATCAGTGTCGCATCTGGTCCGTGAGTAATCTATGATGAGAACAGACATTGCTACAGTACATGCAACATGCTACGATGACACGCAACGACCACGCTGCGTTTCCGCTGCGGCAAACTACTGATGGGAAGTTAAAAGAGGTTAAATACATAAGTAATAAAAATGAGAAAATTACTAAGAACCACACTCATGCATATACATGGAGATGAGAGAATGTATGAAAATGTTTGATGATTTAATACATACAAACTATACATCACATCCAACCCGACATTGTATGGACGAAATAATATAAATAATAAATACTTTTTTAATGTATGAACTCCCAAATAATTAGCGTTAGGTAAACCAATCACAAGCGTTTTTTTTTTAAGTAATGGCAACTTCCCAAAGGCAAATGTCGGATTCGTATCGTTGTTAAAAAATAAGATTAAAAATTTCGATAGAAAGAGATGGGGGATTCAGAACATTGAGTGAGAGGGGTAGTGGGGGGTGTAAAACACATAATTTTGCATGTAACAAACACACTTGTAACATCATACAAACATATAAATGCAAGTGAGTGTGGCTTGTAGGCTGTGGCGGACAATGAAACCAAAAACTCATAGTAACTGGTAAAAAATAAAATGACATGAACACAAAATTAGCAAGTATATGCCTGTAACGACTATTGCCATCATAGATATGGATCGTATGAAGGTATAGAGGTCCGCGTGACAAAATGTGGCCAAATGACAGCGAAGTGACAGTTTTGTAACATTGGTTCACTAAAGCCGTGTGTGGATTCTTTTTTATAAGAACATTAGGGTGTATACAGGGTGAATTGTCAATTCACAGGCAATACTTCAAAGAGTTAAAGTACTTATGAATATGAACAACTTTGGCTATGGCATCAATCATGAAAACACGAAAAAAATTACTTTATCCAACATTTTGACGAGGTATGTCAACATTAATATACTGAAAAACTGACTTTTCTTCATTTCTCAGTATTGACACCATAGTCAATGTTGTTTGTATTCATAGAAATTGCCATTAATAATTATATTATTTACATTACATTATATTGTAATATTGCCAATGAAATAAAATTCACCCTGTATAGACGTTCGGCACATTCCTGACGTCATAACTAGCTGTAACCGACTATTTCAACCATAGAGGCACATCTACAGTTAGGTATAAAAAATCACTGACCGACGGACTGCGAGCTTAGAGCCTTCGCGAGTCGCCAAGCGTGTTTCGGAGTGGTCGCTTGCGAATATTTTAGAAGGTTCGATCCACTTCGCTACTCGCCTGGTATCTCAAGCGGCCTGTCAGTCTTTTTGGCCTTAGATATGACGGCAGGACCGTATGTCTATACCACCCTTACACAAACAAACTGCCACATATATAAAACATCTGGTCTGCAGATATTACGACAACAATTTTACACAATATTTAACAATTTCAACATGCATCACATCGATACGAATATTTTATACACTTGTTTACACAATGGCTTTAATTGGCGTATTTTAACGTTCAATTGAAGTCCTTGAAAGTATTTAGAGGTTGTTTCTACTGCAGCTGCTCTCAGGAGTAGAGCACAGAAGTGTCATGGTCAAGTACATTTTACCTTTAAGTTTTTTTTTGCAACGCTAGATGGCACAGTCAACTTCGCGCACGTTCCCCTAAACGGATCGTGTAGGAACCACAGGTGGCAGCACAGAAGCGTCAATTTCTAGTATTCTTAACCTTAAAGTTTCGAATATGCGACACTAGATGGCATAGTCAACGCCATGCACGTTCTCTATAGTAACAACCTCTTAGAACGACCATAAACGCAAATTGCGCCTAAATCTTGCCATAGAGTAAAAAAAGCCAGACATTAACCATTTATAAAATAATATTGTAAAGCAAATAAATATAACTTGGGTTAGTAAAGTGCAAAAAAGCTATAAATTAATTAAAAAAAAACGAAAATAAATTAATTTCCTGTCCACGAAATGTGTTGTGTTAAATTGTAACTAATACTACTGCTAGCGATTTTGTGACAATTTCTTTATTTAAATGATAAATGTGCAAGTTTCATGGACATTGCACACACAATTGTGATTTCGTAAAGCATCACACACAGAAATAATTCAATTTAATAACAGTTATAATCTATTTTAATAATTAAATTGTTACTTTGAGAATACTTGAGAATCAAAATATTCATTTACAATTTGAAGATTATTAAAAATGTAATTTCTCGATGAATTATTTTAATAAAAAAATCTTCAAAAATACTAAACGACTTTCGCATTCAGAGAATGCCGAAACATGTTCTGTAATAATTTATAAAATAATTTTAACTATCATCATCATATTAAATTCATGTACGGTCTATGACCAACATTATCTAACCCACTTGACTATTAGCGAATAATAGTCAAATGGGTCAGATAATGTTGGTCACAGACTGTACTAATACGAGCCTGTTTCCGTGTCCAGCGTGTCTAAAAAGGCCACTTTAGCAGAATCAGAAAGTAAATCACGCTACACGTCACTGTCAAACTTTCCCAATCAACATTGAACCTAATGCTTTACCGATAAAGATGAAAATGCAATTTGAGAGATTGTTGCGTGGTTAATATCAAGTGGCCTTTTTAGAGCCGCAGATAGACACTTTTCACCCGATAAGTAAACTGGACTAATCCAGAGATGTTTTAACAGGCCTGAAGTTCTTCGCTTACTCTTATACAGAGTAAACGCAAAACCTGTAAAGGTGTTATTGTACTCAACAAATTTAAGAACTTTTACAACTGGACCAATCCGGAAACCACGAAAAAAAGACATCTGTTCAGTTGATTTTTAACTGACTTCCAAAAAAGGAGGAGGTTCTCAGTTCGGTTAGTATTTTTTTTATTTATGTATGTACATTGATTACTTCGAGGTTTCTCATCCGATTTCTGTGATTCGTTTTTAGTTCGATGCGGCATACTTGCCATATGGTTCCGTAAAAAATTAAATTCAGTTTGGCTCAGGAGTTTTTATTCTATAAGCATTTTTGCTTATTTCAATTTCTGCGTAGACGAAGACGTCGTCCAAGTATCACCACTTAAAAGTGAAAAATAAAAAGCAATCTAACCTAACCGACTTCGACTGTTCCGAGAAAATATAAATAAACTAATTTCGGAAGTCGGTGTTTTTGGTTTTGTTTTTAACACCGACTTCTGAAATTAGGTTATTTTATACTTTGTAGTGTTTTGTTTGGAAGTCGGTAATATTTTTAGTAAAAATGTTTTTTTGTCGAGTTATGCAGTCATAAATGTACCGGGCAGCATTTTTTTGAGTTATTTCTGATCCTAATGGTAAAACGTTGGTCATAATGATGAGTACAAATGACCACTTCTCAGGTTCTTTCTGTAACAGGCTGTAGTGTAAATTAACTTGGCCTGTTTTAACATCTCTGGATAGGTTGTAGTTCATTTATCAGGTGAATAGTACAGTATGTGACCAACATTAGCTAACCCACTTGACTATTAGCGTATAATAGTCAAGTGGGTCAGATAATGTTGGTCACAGACTGTACCATCAGGACTTTGAAACAGACCTGTAATAAAACAATAAATAGGCTAGTTTCCACCATCAATAAATTGCAAATCTATTCAGTACGTCAGTTACAGTATTGAAAAATAATGAACACGTATTTTTTGTTTTTGTAAATCAATGAATATTGACAAAGATAAAACGCATCAAAACTCGGGAGTGGGGGCTCGTGACGTCAGCATAAAAAATTGTACCACGACGTGAAATATGGAGAGTTTTAAAAACGTCGTATCTTCGTCAACTTTAGTTTACGTAACAAAAGAAAAAAAAACGGGTCATATAATTTTTGGTAATCTAACTGACAAACTAATTAGATTTTTTCTGTGGACCAGCCTATTGAACATGTCAGTTTAGACTTGTATAAATCATAGTTCAGAATCCGCTACAAACTCACCATGTCGATGCACCCTCATGCAGCTGGAGCTGATGTCGGTGGTGACGGTGAAGTAGGGCAGCCACAGGTCCTCGATGTGCACGTCTCCGAACGTGGAGCGGATGGTGGCGTTGAACTGTCGCCCCGAGAACATGGACGTCGCGGGGTACGTTAGGTCCAGGAGCTGCTTGCCCCATTGGGTCATTTTCTGGAACACAAGTGTAGGTGGTTTATTTTTAACTATTATTTATTTATTTATTGCGAGCAACAATGAGTCATATAGTGTTACATTCAATAAATAAACTTACAACTACATGAACACAACTACAGTGTACAGTAGTCGGTCGGTTTTATCATTCTCATACATTTCATTAGGCTAAAAAATTTCAATAGTGCCAAAGGACTAAAAAAAACACTAAAACATTTAACTATATATTCTAACATTTTGTTGTAATTTGGGACTAGAATATTTCTTCAAAGTTTAAAAAAAACTATTTCATAAAACTTTTTAGATGTTTAGTGTTTTATCAGAAGGCCAATTCTCATATTTTAAAATGAAGTCCCAATATATTCCAGCCATAATTCATATACAGAGTTGATACGACAGAGGGGCATTAAATTAAACTACGTATACTATACGTGTTCAGTATTAATTCGATACGGTACAAAAACAAGAAGCGCCATAAATGAAAAAAATATTTTTTCAATCAAACTAAATAGCTTGCAAATCCGAATAAAACGCAACCACCCTTTGTAAAAAAATGACACTGACCTTAGATACCGCTAGGCAACAAAGCGGCAACGTCGCGCGCGCGCCGGAGCGCGGTGTGCGGTATCTCGTGTGCTCGGCGGGGGCCGGGCCGGGGGGGCGGCCGGCGACTTAGGCCTCCGCTCGCACTGGCTTTTATGTTAGGTAACGTTTCGAAGTACGCGCACAAAAACAAACACACTAAATTTTTAAATTTTCGATGTGTCCTCCATTCACATTGATGCACAAATTATACCGACGGAGAATATTGTTATTTATTTTTCTAATTAGATCACTGTCCGTCGCTAAGCACTTTAATTTGTGAAATGCTAAAATAATCCTATTTTTTAACTCATCAATTGTATTTACCTCTGAGGCATACACTTCACCCTTAACCTCTCGCGCGTTTCTCGTACAGTTCCCGTCACGCAAGCTTGTCTCCGCAAAGTACGTCGCAATCGGCTGCGCAGGACGTCAATTTGACAACAAACATACAACCGCGCATGCGCGGGTAGCTCGCGCATGCGTGGATTAGCACAAACGCGCGGGTGTAATGGCATCTCACTCGCTCGTATAAGTTCGATGCATAAGCGTTTCCCGCTTGCTCGATGCAATACGACTGTGGATGCGAAAAGTGTTACAGGTTGTCATTGTTTTTAATGATTTATTTTGGTTATTTCTTACAGTTTGATTTGTGTTCTTGTGGTGTATGTGTTTGTTGTGTTACTTTTTGATATTTTATTGTTACTGGTAGTCTTTGTTACTTGTTATAGTATAATACGTACAAACAAAAAAATATTTTAGGAACGTAACACTTTTTTACGCGATTGCACCTGCGCGGACTTCACTCAAACCTAACTTCCGAGGGGCAAGCCACGCTAACGCGAACTGTACACCCATGTGTACGAGAAACGCGCGAGAGGTTAATGTAACCCCACAAAAAGAAATCCATGGGAGTGAGGTCCGGAGATACTAATACTAAATAATAATAATCCCAAGTTACGTGTCCTATCACCATAAAAAACAGTCAATCACAAAAAAAACACTAATATTAAATAATAATAATCCCAAGTTACGTGTCCTCTCACAATAACAAAATAAAATTACAATTGTTTGCGCGCGAAGTCCACAAACCGTACGTTCCGAAAAACAAGCGTCGGCGCACTGAGGGACTTACCGATCGCAAAAAACAAGGATGCAACAAACTGGCCTATCTCTATTTCTTTCGCTCGCTTTATGTTAGTCGCTTTCGTAGTGAAAGTGATGCAAGTGTGTGTGTATTGATTGCTTCCTTGTTTGCACTGCCAATTTTTAGTGAATGTCCTTCGACATGCGTCAGAGCGGCAACAACGCATCGTAGATTTATCGTTGTAAGGTGCATGACCTATGCTTAGACGATAATCAACTGTTAGAAAAGATACATCGTGTTCAAACCGTGCAAAAACTTTAAAAATCATTTGCGACTAAACTTCTGCTCCTAATTAATTTATTTTTGGTACAGAGCTTGAAAATGGTACCTAGTATAGGCAGTTTAAAGGAAAGCCCCTCTGTCGTATCAACGTTGTATTCAGCAGCCAAAATTAAATAGGAGAATACTGTGAGACTTGTCCTCATCGATCATCAGCGAGATTTCGTTTAAAGTTTAATACGAGTATCAATGGAACAATATGAATAAGAGATAAACATGGATTCAAATCATCTGACAGAGCCATCTATCATCAGAGGCTGTCAAGGGCTTATGCAGATCAAATAATGTAAAATGAATTAATGTAACGAAATAGAATCCTATATCAAGTCTAAATAAGTATTTATTTAAAATAGAAAATAATAATGTTTACTGTCATTCTAGTCTATTACAGCTAGCAGAATTTTTACATACACCAAACAAATACCGGAAGCTTATAGTTCAAGCTTCAGTTTTCAGCTGAAACCCTTGACTCCTGTTTACAAAAGGACAAAAATCCTTATTTCCAATACATATGCGCCAACCACAATAAAAATCTACGCTCATCCCATAATCGAGAGGTTCGAGAGCACATCCGTAAGAAGTTGGCAGTAGTATCGTTACAGCGCTAGTTATAATTCATTGTTTGCTTGCATCACTTGTTCAAGTATAATTGTGTATTAGTTAATTAATTTGAGTATATATTATAGTATTTTATTGTATTTATAGTTTATATATATATATATATATATATATATATATATATATATATATATATATATATATATATATCTCTTTGTATTAATTTAAATATTAATCGCGTTTCTGTTTTTTTTTTTTCACAATTTGCACCTACTAAATTATTTCCTGCATCACCCAAAGGTAGACTGGTAGAAAATGCCTCAGGCATTAAGTCCGCCTCTGTACATCTGTGTGCGTAAAGTGTTAAATAAATAAATAATACAACAACACATACCACAGACCACTCCCGGGCCTTCTGCGTGACGGTGGTGATGTTCCTCTCCATGCACCACAGCGCCCCCATGAACGCGCCGATGCTCACGCCGCCCACCATGTCGATGGGGATGCCGGCCTCCTGGAAACCGAGTCGTTAGGGTTTAGATGGAGATCTCCTTGAATGGTGATGCCAGAATCCTTTAAAGTATGATTTTGGATATTTAAAAGGGTATTTTACTAAAAAATGTATAAGTCCGTCTGACAGATTTTCAAAAAATATTGTACACGTATTTTTTCATTTTTCACGAAAACAAAAAAAAAGAGGATACAGCGAGTTGAAGACACGCGTGACATCATCTGGTTTGGTGAATTTCGTACATTTTTAACAGCCAGATAACGTCTTTTTCACGTAATGAAAAAATAAAAAATACGTGTCCAATATTATTTGAAAATCTATCATACGGACTAATTAGATTTTTTTAGTAAAATATCCCTTTCTGTAGTCTGCCTCTTTAAGGATCACTGCATCTAATAATTGCAATAAGATGAAACTTTTAAATTGTACTATGCTGGGTTTGGACGACGAATTATTACGATTCACAAAGATTTCTGTTTGTTTGTCTAAATCATCGTTACATTCTTTAGTGCGTTATCGGTTTGCACTTAAACATCGTATTCGCTAGTTATTAGGCTGTTTTGCTGCAGCTTGCATCTAATCAAAAACCGTCAGACAATTTTACACGAATTATTGTGCTCCTAAACGCTGCTCTCAGACTCTATAAGCATCTCGGACTTGTTTATTTATAGTATCAGAGGTATGTACCTTATATTTCTAAGATTCATATTGAATAGCTCGCACCATCCCCACGTGAGCCGCCCCTCTAGCGCCCCCACCCCCTAGCACCTGCCCCACTGAAATGCCAGTGAGCCAACGAGCTAAGCGAGAGAAGTCGGAGTGCACTGACGCTTCAGACATCAGCACTTTGCTGTATAGTTACCTGTATAGCTCGCACCATCCCCACGTGAGCCGCCCCTCTAGCGCCCCCACCCCCTAGCACCAGCCCCACTGAAGTGCCAGTGAGCCAACGAGCTAAGCGAGAGAAGTCGGAGTGCACTGACGCTTCAGACATCAGCACTTTGCTGTATAGTTACCTGTATAGCTCGCACCATCCCCACGTGAGCCGCCCCTCTAGCGCCCCCACCCCCTAGCACCAGCCCCACTGAAGTGCCAGTGAGCCAACGAGCTAAGCGAGAGAAGTCGGAGTGCACTGACGCTTCAGACATCAGCACTTTGCTGTATAGTTACCTGTATAGCTCGCACCATCCCCACGTGAGCCGCCCCTCTAGCGCCCCCACCCCCTAGCACCAGCCCCACTGAAGTGCCAGTGAGCCAACGAGCTAAGCGAGAGAAGTCGGAGTGCACTGACGCTTCAGACATCAGCACTTTGCTTTATAGTTACCTGTATAGCTCGCACCATCCCCACGTGAGCCGCCCCTCTAGCGCCCCCACCCCCTAGCACCAGCCCCACTGAAGTGCCAGTGAGCCAACGAGCTAAGCGAGAGAAGTCGGAGTGCACTGACGCTTCAGACATCAGCACTTTGCTGTATAGTTACCTGTATAGCTCGCACCATCCCCACGTGAGCCGCCCCTCTAGCGCCCCCACCCCCTAGCACCAGCCCCACTGAAGTGCCAGTGAGCCAACGAGCTAAGCGAGAGAAGTCGCGAGTGCACTGACGCTTCAGACATCAGCACTTTGCTGTATAGTTACCTGTATAGCTCGCACCATCCCCACGTGAGCCGCCCCTCTAGCGCCCCCACCCCCTAGCACCAGCCCCACTGAAGTGCCAGTGAGCCAACGAGCTAAGCGAGAGAAGTCGGAGTGCACTGACGCTTCAGACATCAGCACTTTGCTGTATAGTTACCTGTATAGCTCGCACCATCCCCACGTGAGCCGCCCCTCTAGCGCCCCCACCCCCTAGCACCAGCCCCACTGAAGTGCCAGTGAGCCAACGAGCTAAGCGAGAGAAGTCGGAGTGCACTGACGCTTCAGACATCAGCACTTTGCTGTATAGTTACCTGTATAGCTCGCACCATCCCCACGTGAGCCGCCCCTCTAGCGCCCCCACCCCCTAGCACCAGCCCCACTGAAGTGCCAGTGAGCCAACGAGCTAAGCGAGAGAAGTCGGAGTGCACTGACGCTTCAGACATCAGCACTTTGCTGTATAGTTACCTGTATAGCTCGCACCATCCCCACGTGAGCCGCCCCTCTAGCGCCCCCACCCCCTAGCACCAGCCCCACTGAAGTGCCAGTGAGCCAACGAGCTAAGCGAGAGAAGTCGGAGTGCACTGACGCTTCAGACATCAGCACTTTGCTGTATAGTTACCTGTATAGCTCGCACCATCCCCACGTGAGCCGCCCCTCTAGCGCCCCCACCCCCTAGCACCAGCCCCACTGAAGTGCCAGTGAGCCAACGAGCTAAGCGAGAGAAGTCGGAGTGCACTGACGCTTCAGACATCAGCACTTTGCTTTATAGTTACCTGTATAGCTCGCACCATCCCCACGTGAGCCGCCCCTCTAGCGCCCCCACCCCCTAGCACCAGCCCCACTGAAGTGCCAGTGAGCCAACGAGCTAAGCGAGAGAAGTCGGAGTGCACTGACGCTTCAGACATCAGCACTTTGCTGTATAGTTACCTGTATAGCTCGCACCATCCCCACGTGAGCCGCCCCTCTAGCGCCCCCACCCCCTAGCACCAGCCCCACTGAAGTGCCAGTGAGCCAACGAGCTAAGCGAGAGAAGTCGCGAGTGCACTGACGCTTCAGACATCAGCACTTTGCTGTATAGTTACCTGTATAGCTCGCACCATCCCCACGTGAGCCGCCCCTCTAGCGCCCCCACCCCCTAGCACCAGCCCCACTGAAGTGCCAGTGAGCCAACGAGCTAAGCGAGAGAAGTCGGAGTGCACTGACGCTTCAGACATCAGCACTTTGCTGTATAGTTACCTGTATAGCTCGCACCATCCCCACGTGAGCCGCCCCTCTAGCGCCCCCACCCCCTAGCACCAGCCCCACTGAAGTGCCAGTGAGCCAACGAGCTAAGCGAGAGAAGTCGGAGTGCACTGACGCTTCAGACATCAGCACTTTGCTTTATAGTTACCTGTATAGCTCGCACCATCCCCACGTGAGCCGCCCCTCTAGCGCCCCCACCCCCTAGCACCAGCCCCACTGAAGTGCCAGTGAGCCAACGAGCTAAGCGAGAGAAGTCGGAGTGCACTGACGCTTCAGACATCAGCACTTTGCTGTATAACTCGCTCTGAAAAAGATAAAATCAGTATTGCTTTAAGATGTTAGTGAAATATCATCGTTATATTGCTGCGCAAGCGAATTACCTAAATAATGAAATCTATAGGAAAAGCAAAGCATTTGCTTTGCAACATGAGTGTAGCGCGTAGGCATATTATACATCTTTAATCCTAGGCATTGTATGACGTAGCTCGTAAGTTTATTCTAAGCCCTCTCAACCTCTATTCACTATTTCAGTCATTTAGTAAACCTTCAACTAAGAACATGCTCTTTCATTTGCCAAACCATCTGATATGACACCACACCTAACGGCAAAGTGGTGACCCCGACGTGATCTGAACACGCAACCTTCTGACTGCAAACAAGTATTTATTGGTTCTTTTCAGAAAACCACTAATCAAATAGAGTAATAGAATCTAAGCTAATATGTGACCATTTCAGCATTCGCTGGCCGTCAGCTGGCGCAGTTCTTGAATGTTTTATTTGACTCGTGCATGGTGTATGAACACACCTTTAGCCATGATAGAGAACAACTTACAATGCGGTACTGCGACTTCCGCGTGAACATCCTGTGCGGACACCTGACGTGGTGGTGCTGGCTGACCCACGTGCGCATGTTGAGCCAGTGCACCGTGCCCGACGGGTTGGCGCCGCCCTCGCGGTGCAGCAGCACCAGCTCCTTCTGCGTGCGGATGGCGAGGCGCTCGATCTCTTTCTCAATCTGGAAGTGGCGGCATTTGGGTATTACAAGTGGGAACGACGGATGCCGCAACGAATTTGGTAAAAAAAACATCATGCCCATGCATGGCATTAAGTCGGCTTCTGTCATTTTAGTGTGCGTTAACTGTTAAATAAATAAATAAACATCTGGGAAAATAAAAATACAATAATACCTTGACAATTAAATAATTATAACTAGCCCACGCCCTGGCTTCATCGGATAAACTTATGAATCACTCCATCATCATCATATTTCAGCCTGCAGACGTCTACTGCTGGACATAAGCCTCCCCCCATTGTGGCCACAACATCCGGTCCTGTGCATTACGCAACTATCGGCTACCCGCGACAAATTAGTTAAAACCGCGAGAAAAATCGTTCGGTAGTTTTTGAGTGTGCTTTGTTTTATAGAATTTATGTAGTTATCCATCTTCCAGGTAATAACTACCATATTTATACCAACTTTATATATCAGCTTTGCTTAGTATCTTGTTACTAACCTTGCCAATACTGGGCTGTTTGTCTCCTAACGCGACAATAAGAATACAATCAGCCTGACGAATGCAACGCTGGGTCCATTGTGTGAGACTTGGATCACACTGGTAGAGAGCCACCTGGAACCAACAATACAATACTTGGACCTATAGCTTGATTGAGAACGAGGAAGATCGAGAAGTTTTAAAACTAAAAGTACAGTTTCCATCACGCAAGTTTGCCTCCGCAAAGTACGCCGCAATCGGCTGCGCAGGATATCAATTCGACAAGAAACATACAACCGCACATGCGCGGGTAGCTCGCGCATGCGCAGATTAGCGAAAGCGCGCGGGTGTAATGGCATCTCACTCGCTCGTATACGTTCGATGCATAAGTGTGTATCGCTTGCTCAATGCAATACGACTGTGGATGCGAAAAGTGTTACACGTTGTTATTGTGTTTAATTATTTATTTTGGTTATTTGGTATATTTGTGTTCTTGTGGTGTATGTGTTTTTTGTGTTACTTTTGATATTTTTATTGTTACTGGTAGTCTTTGTTACTTGTTTATAGTATAATACGTATAAACAAAAAATATTTTAGGAACGTAACACTTTTTTACGCGATTGCACCTGCGCGGACTTCACTCAAGCCTAACTTCCGAGGGGCAAACCACGCTGACGCGAACTGTACGATGGTGAAAAGAACATTGGTATTTAGAGCAGAGTAGAGTTTAGGTAATAGAGTATCGCCAAACCTTATCAGCCTTATATGGTTCCAAAAAGGTAAGTTAAAAGAATAGATTGGTATTTTCTAACAGTAAAAAGCACTGCTTATTTGCTGTTCCATACCTTGTGTTTATCCTCTTGCTGTGCAAGCCAGGAACTTAGTCTGTATTCATTGTTAGGGTCCATGATAGTCAAACCTAGGAGTTTTCTGATCACGTCCGAAGTTAATCGCACTGTGGGGCCTGAAAATAAATAAATTTTAATAATATAGAATTATAGATTGCCGTAATTTATGTTCATCATCATATCAGCCGAAAGACGACCACTGCTGGACATAGGCCTCCCCCAAGCGTCAAAACAACGATGCCAATTTATTTTATGTTAGTGGAAAACAAGCTAGAAGGGTCATTGCAGGTACGTTGCCATCCAAGATGGAGTGACAAAATTGGAATTTCGTATGCAACCATCGTTCTCCATCATGGACCACATCATCGCTTTCCATCCGGTGAGATAATGGTCAAACGCGATACAACGTTGGTACCATATCATTGTAGCGGGCTTCTGGTACCATACCGTTCAAACTGGATTAGTGCAACGCTTGGTCTGTGGGCGTGGCCAAGTCGCGGTTTTTGGCCACATTGACCATTAAGCCTCGTATTCATTAGGCAAAATTTGTTTATAAACACTATTTATATAGTGTTTCATCATCTCTTTAAACAGTTTATAAAATAAGATGATGATACATTGTTTCAGAAACATGTTGCCGTGGTCCCCACTCCGAATGCAGAGCAATGCGAAACATTTAATTTACGAACAAAAGTTACAATTTGTGGACGGCAAAGTTTCCGAAACAGTTTTTTCGGTAAACTTGTTTATAAATATGATCATCAAGTTTAAAAACAAGTGCTTCCTAATGAATACGAGGCTTAACATACATACATTACATATACATTTATTGAAAACTAGTTGTCCCGCGCAACTTCGTCTGCGTCACAATTTTCATTACTGCTCCGCTCCTATTGGTCATAGCGTGATGATATATAGCCTATAGCTTCCTCGATAAATGGGCTATCTAACACTGAAATAATTTTTCAAATCGGATCAGCAGTTCCTGAGATTAACGCGTTCAAGCAAACAAACAAACTCTTCAGCATTATATATTAGTATAGATATCATATGTGAGTAAAGTAGCTTACCAATAGCAGAAAGCGAGTGATACAGTTCGTACGTAAATGCTGTTAGCGGTACGTCATCGCTGACAGGAACTACGGCCACTGTGGAGAAGTTGTGCTGCGAGGGACGCGGCTCTATGGCAGCCGCGCCGCCCAGGCCGGCTGTTGGCTTCTGCCAGGATCCTAGATATTAGAAGAAGAGGTTCACATAAATGAAAACATATTTTAACGAAAGGTGATTATGGAACGATACCAATTAGGTATCGATACATGAATGCCCTTGAGGAAGGTTATATTTTTACTCGTAAATTAAATAAAGTTAACAAATGAAGGAATTCCATTCTTTTTGATTTTGTCTAGTTTTTAAGTGTAAATTTGCTTAATTTATAAAACAAGTTAACACCTAGTCGTCACGTAGATAAGATATGGAACGGCGGAGTCTCCTAATACAGGCTTTATTTTACTTAAAAGGAGGCTCCAATCACTAGTTGTCAAAGAATACTTGTTAATAATAGGTCTTTACCTATGAAATTGCCGTTTTGTATGTAAAAATTTAAACGAATTTTTTTCATGTATTTTTTATTTGTATTAATCGAAGTAATCACCCATGCAATCAATGCATGTTTGCCAACGCAGTGGCAGTTTATTGATGTCCTTCTTAAAGAAATCAGCTGGACGGGAGGCAACAAATTCTTCAAAGGCATTTTGTACTGCCTCTCGGGTATTGAATTTTTTTCCCGCCAAGAAGTTATCCAAATTCTGGAAAAAGTAGTAGTCTGTAGGCGCAAGGTCTGGTGAGTAGGGCGGATGACGGAGAGCTTCCAACCCCAGTTTTTGCAACTTGGAGACCGTCTGCTGTGCAGTATGAGGTCGCGCGTTGTCGTGCAGGAGCAGCGGAGACGAGCGATTGACCAATGCTGGTTGGAGATGTGCCAGCTTCTCCATCATTGTGTTCAGTTCTTCACAGTACACGTCTGCAGTAATGCTCACCCCGTTTGGTAAGAAGCTGTGATGAATCACATCGGCGCTAGACCACCAAACAGTGACCATCACTTTTCTAGGGGTAAGTTTTCGTTTAGGGCATTGTTTAGGTGCTGAACCAGGAGCCAACCAACTTGCTGAGCGCTTGCGGTTATCAAACAGAATCCATTTTTCATCGCAGGTAACAATGCGGTTCAAAATTCCTTCATTTGTGTGTCTGTTGAGCAGTGCAAGGCACGTCTCGACGCGTACTTCGCGCTGGCGATCGTTGAGTTCGTGGGGCACCCATTTGTCAAGCTTTTTTACCTTGCCAATTTGACGTAAATGGACCAATATTGTTTTGACGCTAACGTCGAAAACTGCTGCTAATTCAACCGTAGATTGTGTATCATCAGCTTCCACAATCGCCTTTAATTCGTCATTGTCGACCAAGGTCTTCGGACGACCGCGAGGTTCATTTTTCAGGTCGAAATTTCCAGAACGGAAGCGAGCAAACCAATAACAGGTGGTGCGTTGGTTTGTAGTGTTAGCTCCGTAAACGTCGTTGATGTTGCGTGCCGCTTGTGCCGCGTTGCTGCCACGACGGTATTCATATTCCATAATTACTCGAATTTTTAACGTATCCATGATGACGAAAAAGATTGAAATGCGATGAAAATGTAACACTAATCAATAAACAAATTAATGACTACTTTTGGAAAAAAAAACCATGTTTTTAAATTAAAATTAATTTGAAATTAGAATTCTTAGCCCAACAAAAATTATTTTGATTTGAAATGGCCAGTACTGCAGAACGGCAATTTTAAAGACCTAATATGAATAAAACATGTTTTTCACTTTCTCGGGTTCCTAGAGACCCGGTCCTTTGGTAGGCGTACGAGGGGCCGAAGTCAACTCGCAGAGGCCTCTTTAGACATTTCAAATGGAATGGGACACCAACCGACGATTATCCCTGTATCCACTGTGAAAATATACCCAAGGACAATCCCCGGTTGGAGCAGGACTATTGCCGAAACAGGTTTATTGAATAAACCATTATTATTACTACTACCTTTAGAAACTGAAATCAAATTAGAGCAAACAGAAACAGGAAGAATAAAGCATAATGCATAAGATTTTAGAATCTCGACTATTTGGACGTGATAACGTCTTATAAATCGATGAACACTGCACTCAGAAAAAAGTGTCACGTTCCGCCTGAGCCGAGCGTGCAAGCGAGAGCGCGGAAAAAGCGATAGAGAGACACGATCGGCCTAAGCGTTCGGCTAGTTTGTCAATAATTCAATTATTTTCTTATGACGTTATAACGTAAAATTATCGTCCGTAAACCGATTATACAGACAACCAATTTATTTATTTTTATAAAATAGTTCACTTTCATTAATTAGTTGAACGTAAAAACTTTATCAAAAAGGAAACTGACTGACATCTGAACACACACAACAACTACTGGGACTAGAAATACGCACAAGGCTTCTATATACAGAGTTGATACGACAGAGGGGCATTAAATTAAACTACGTATACTATACGTGTTCAGTAAAAAAAAAAAAAAAGGTTGTTGCTTAACTTGTTTTTTTAAATTTTGCATGCTATGTTTTATCCTAGCTAAACATGCTTGTGCCTCAATTTGTATATAACACCCTTGTATACCATGTTTTACGCAAATAAATATTCTATTCTATTCTATTCTATTAATTCGATACGGTACAAAAACAAAAAGCGCCATAAATGAAAAAATATTTTTTTCAAACAAACTAAATAGCTTGCAAATCCGAATAAAACGCAACCACCCATTGTAAAAAAATGACACTGACCTTAGATACCGCTAGGTAACAAAGCGGCAACGTCGCGCGCGCCTTGGAGCGCGGTGTGCGGTATCTCGTGTGCTCGGCGGGGGCCGGGCCGGGGGGGCGGCCGGCGACTTAGGCCTCCGCTCGCACTGGCTTTTATGTTAGGTAACGTTTCCAAGTACGCGCACAAAAACAAACACACTAAATTTTTAAATGTTCGATGTGTCCTCCATTCACATTGATGCACAAATTATACCGACGGAGAATATTGTTATTTATTTTTCTAATTAGATCACTGTCCGTCGCTAAGCACTTTAATTTGTGAAATGCAAAAATAATCCTATTTTTTAACTCATCAATTGTATTTACCTCTGAGGCATACACTTCACCCTTAATGTAACCCCACAAAAAGAAATCCATGGGAGTGAGGTCCGGAGATACTAATACTAAATAATAATAATCCCAAGTTACGTGTCCTATCACCATAAAAAACAGTCAATCACAAAAAAAAAACACTAATACTAAATAATAATAATCCCAAGTTACGTGTCCTCTCACAATAACAAAATAAAATTACAATTGTTTGCGCGCGAATTCCACAAACCGTACGTTCCGAAAAACAAGCGTCGGCGCACTGAGGGACTTACCGATCGCAAAAAACAAGGATGCAACAAACTGACCTATCTCTATTTCTTTCGCTCGCTTTATGTTAGTCGCTTTCGTAGTGAAAGTGCAAGTGTGTGTGTATTGATTGCTTCCTTGTTTGCATTGCCAATTTTTAGTGAATGTACTTCGACATGCGTCAGAGCGGCAACAACGCATCGTAGATTTATCGTTGAAAGGTGCATGACCTATGCTTAGACGATAATCAGCTGTTAGAAAAGATACATCGTGTTCAAACCGTGCAAAAACTTTAAAAATCATTTGCGACTAAACTACTGCTCCTAATTAATTTATTTTTGGTACAGAGCTTGAAAATGGTACCTAGTATAGGCAGTTTAAAGGAAAGCCCCTCTGTCGTATCAACGTTGTATAATGTAGGTGTCTATGTTAAAATTCTACATCACCACATCCCAACGACATAAAAATGGAATAAATAGACAGCATCAAAAAAAAACTTTTTCAAAAAACACTCACCCAAAATCCTATGCCCCAACAGATTAATCAACCTCGTCACGACCACCGGGAACCGCAACTTAATAGCATTAAACAGCCCTTCAGGCAGCTTGGCCAGCTCAGAATCCCTGACGGCCATGACCGTGGTGCTTCGCCTGGTCTGCGTGACCATCTCGACGATGCCCACCAGGTCCCCCTTGCCGTACTCGCCGACCAGTTCCTTTTTCCCGTTGGGGTGGGTTATGACGGAGCGAAGGCGTCCAGACAGGACTATGAATGTGGAGCCGGATTCTTCGTCTTGGCGGTAGACGGCGCGACCTGATTCCAGGAATACCTGGGGGTTTTTGATAGATTTGCATTAATATTTCTTTGTTAACTTCATGCAACACACAAGTACAAAAGAGGACTTCTTCTCTTCTCTTCTGCTTGTAACAGAATTATTATATTCTTCTCAACAATATGCAAAGTTCAAGAGTATTGTTTAATGAGGTCATTGACGCGATCCTACCCTCTATTATGATCTCTCTCTATAACTCAAGGTTTGTTGTTAGGAAACTCAACTTTTTTTAGCACGCCTTTTTACATGGACTTTATTATGACTGTATTAAAAGTTATTTTGGTACATCATAAAGACTTCAGAGGTGGAATATTTCAAGTGAAGAGCTTCATCCCAAAAGATTGACGTAATAAACAATTTAACTATGAATAGAATGCGAAAAATTGTTGTGGCAACGATCGGCTGACGATTGCAAATGGATTCAATAATCTGACATTTTAACATTTCAAAATAACTTATTAGCTGAAAATGTCCAAATAAAGCTCTAATATTATAGCGGTGCCTTCAAAATTGAAACTTAACCTTACCACAGCTCGCCTTTGTGACATTGAATTAACGAAGACATTCTAAACCACGCAACATCGGAACTGACTGGAGACCTTTTAAATCGCGCAATGAGGGTGTTCTGAAATTTCGAGCACCAGGGGGCAGCACTGAGGCGTCAGTCCCAAACACCTATCAAATCGCTTGTTTTATGACATTTGTTAAGTTGACGTCGACGTCATGTTAATGTCAAAGTCACTTTTTCAATGAAGAGGACCTCTCGCCATGTTGCGCCAACTGGCGGACAAAATTTTCCTGAAAACCCTCATTGGCCATAATGACTACGGAAAAAATGTCTTTTTCATGGCTTACCCAATCTAAAGCAAAGTCCACTTGTCTCACGAAGGGTGAGAGCCTCCTGACCACCGTGTTGGCAATATGCAGCACTACCGAAGGTCGCTCTCGCATGATGCTGTACACTGTGGTCTTGGACAGCAGTCCGATGCGAGAGAAATGCTTCGCGCGGATGGAGAAGAAGCTGGGTTCGCCAGTTAGGACGGCGAGACCGCCTTCTACTTCACCTGAAGAAGAATATAATAAAAGTCATTAAAGTGTCAATAAGATGCCCTAGATCCTTTCTCTATCAATGTAAATAGGCACTAATAGGACTAGAATGTCCGATTGGTCCATAACTGCCACAAAATACATTTTCACTATGGTAAACGCCAGATAAACTTGCAATAAAGTTCATTGACCTTTCCCTAATAACCGTATCGTAAATACTGAAGTGTAATATATAATATATCTATAATGATTCTTTGTGATATAAAGCTGAAGAGATTGTTTGCTTGTTTGTTTGATTGTTTATTGTTATTATTATCATCACGCTAAGACCAACAGGAGCGGAGCAGTAATGAAAATTGTGACGCAGACGAAGTTGCGCGGGACAACTAGTACTAATATATAAAGCTGAAGAGTTTGTTTACTTGAACGTGCTTATCTCAGGAGCTACTGGTCCGATTTAAAAAATTCTTTCAGTGTTATATAGCCCATTTATCGAGGCTATAGGCTATATATTATCACGCCAAGACCAATAGGAACGGAGCAGTAATGAAAATTGTAACGCAGACGAGGTTGCGCGGGTCAACTAGTAATATAATATGTATGCACCTTTACTTTAGTTAGTAAGTACACTGCTTTATAATTATGCTGCGTTGCACTATACCTCTTATGCGCATATTTTATAGCATCCATTTTTTAGTAATTAAATACTTAATACTTAACAAATGTACGGGACTCTGCCACGGGGAATGCTAGGAACCCCAACATTACAATACCCTAACAATAAGTTATGAACCGTTTTTCATCACTAGAGAACGTAAAGGATCACGATAGACGTCGATTGGGACAGCTTTATGTCTTTATTACTGTTTTTGATATTAAGGTGGATGCTCCAGGGTGGCCCGCGAAATTCAAATATTTTTATGTTTTTTGCAATTTGCCGGTCAGTGTGAAGCTGTATGTGGACCAAATGCGATCTGCGACCGTAACGCGTATTTATCGAAAGAATTATAACCATTTTAATCATCAATATACCCCTTTAAGTTCAAGTAGTTCGAAAGAATGATTATTTAAATATTCATTCATTCGCGGGCCACCCTGGAGCATCCACCTTAAGAAAGTCAATGGTGTGGGCCAATGACCGTTATTGAACATTTATCTGGCGTCTGCTATACATTTTTACTTCATTTTTCGGTCCAAAATCTAAGGTCTTTAAGTAAAGAGTGAATAGGTAATTCTAGACAAGCGTGCTCCATCTTCGACCACATCATCGCTTACCATCAGGTGAGATAGTGGTCAAACGCGTGCGTATCAATAGTAAAAAAAAGAAGATAATACACCTTAGTTTTGCGCCAGTTCTGAAGACAGCATTATGAATGACTCACCGAATATTATTGCAAAATAAAATTAATGTTGCAAGTTTTGGTTGAATAAGTTGTCAATACCCAATCGCAGCTGTATACGAGGTATGCATTATGCGATTTCGTGAAACTGGGGCTTGTCTTATTTATTTATTTATTTATTTATGAAATGAAGTTTTGATAACAACAAAATGAGCAACACAAAGGATGCACACTTTTATGTGTCTTGTGCGAGTCCCAAATAAACATTTTTCTTTGTTTCTTTCTTTCTTTAAGTTAATGCCTTAGGCATTCTCTAGCAGTCAGTCTTAGACAATCACTTTCACAACGTCTTATCTTCTAATAAAAATTATGATTTACCTGGATAAGCAGTAAACATGTGAACTTCTCCATCTCCTTCCGCCACTCTTTGAGACACCAGCAGAGCTCCAGACAACAAATACACTAGCGCCACATCCTACAAAAAAAAAAAACATTTTAGTAATAACAAATTTTCTAGCAAAACAAACAGGATGGAATAACATAGCTGATTGGATCGTGAGAATGGAGAAAGCAAATAGATTTGCGAAGAAGGAAATCAGCCAAGAAAATGCAACACAGAGTAAATCAAGTTAAATTATTACATAAACACGTTTATAAAAACTGGTGAGATTCTAATGGGGGTTATTTACGGTAAACGCTGGCTTCCTATATACATACTTAAAAATGTATACTTAAATTATAAAGCTAAAAAGTTTGTTTGTTTGTTTGAACGTGCTAATCTCAGGAACTGCAGGTTCGAATTAAAACAAACTCTTAGTATTGGATAGCCCATTTATCAAGAAAGGCTAGACAACATCATGCTACGACCAATAGGAGCGGAGCATTTATGAAAAATGTGATGCAGACGAAGCTGCGCAGTCATTAATAAAAACACAGTAATTACCTGCAAAATTATTTCATCAACTAGTCTGCTAAGAAAGATTCCCTGACAAAACCTAAGGCCTGTTGCTGGTAGTATGGTTATGACAGTGAATATGGTCTTATCATGGTATGTAGAACTGTCAATGTTTCACACTAAAACCATACCTGTGTGATTTCCGGCTCACCGGGGATACTATAATACAGCTAGGGAAATTACAAGGCAATTTAATAATAATAAGAAGTTTCACAATATGGAATGTTGACAAAAGTAACGACCTAATAATAACTGACAGAATATTTATTTCCGCTTTTGTTTTATCTTAATCATATTTACCTACAGCTGACACGTGATTTCTAAATTAAGAATTTATCAAATTATTCGTTAGCCCGAGGAGCTCATGGCTAAAGGAATAACATCCGCAGAGGTCGGTATTTCACGCTTGCCAAGGGTGGTCTGTGGATGGGTGACCATCATAACATGCGGAGTTTTCTCCTTGCCTCGGAAAGCACGTTAAGCTGTTGGTCCTGGCTCATTTGTAGAACTTTGGCAGTCGGTATGGATTGTCAGAAGCCAGTAAATCTGACTCTAGTCTTGTCAAACCGTGTTACCCATTTAATTGGTTGTGGAGGTCTTGTAGGCAGCCGCTCCACATAAAATACTGGTATTCAGCTCCAGTTTGACTGAAAGCCGACCTCAATATAATTGAGAAAAGGCAAGGCAGATGATGATTTGTTAGCCCGAAAACCTGTCAAACAGGTTCTTAGCTGATAATTTTCATTTTTAAATTTAATAGGATAAGGTTATAACAATCTGTTTAAAATAAAGTTTGCTGACTTCCATCATAAAGCCTGAATATATATATATATATATGGCAAGTTCCATGTAGTTGCTCAAACATACCTTGTGACTCTCCTCCTTCATGATGTAAGTCCCCGCGGGCAGATCTCTCA
Source organism: Lacanobia oleracea (assembly GCA_950371165.1). NCBI lineage: Eukaryota > Metazoa > Arthropoda > Insecta > Lepidoptera > Noctuidae > Lacanobia > Lacanobia oleracea. The sequence continues at coordinate 4,396,344 of OX493389.1, forward strand.
CTTGCACTTGCCCACGTAACACCGTGTCGCAATCCAGTCCGAGTTCCTTCACGAACGCCTCTGTCGCTATTTGGATTAGTGCCTGTAAAAATATATTCAGTATTTATTGATAGGCACGCGTTTGACCACCATCTCACCTGATGGTAAACGATGATGTGGTCGAAGATGGAGTACGCTTACCTAGAAGTAACTTATTCACTCTTGACTTACAGACTCTTAGGTTGGAGCTATCAGGAAACACAGACTCTGGCAGGGAATTCCACTCCTTGTATTCCCAAAACGTTTTGTGCGCGTGGGTGGGATATGTCCACCATATACCGGTGGCGCATCGCCGTTCGTTTTGTGGTCCGATGATGGGACGGGCTTGGTGGAATTAAATTATGCATTTCCGTCTGTACAAATGCCTCTATACAGGTTGAATTTTAAAGTGTCCAAATCCGAAAGTATGTATGATATCGAAAAACACTGAATGGAGTGTATGCTAATATGTTACCTGTTCGTCAAGGTTATCAGTGTTGTGTTTCTTGAAGGAAGACCCCTCGCGCGCTCTCTGCAGGGACGGCGTCGGCTGCACATCGGGTTGCTGCTGCGAATAATAATAAGGCTCTCAATCTCTCTCTCCTCTTTGAATAAAGCTCGCCTTTGTTCGCGATATCACTGTAATTAGTTTTTTTGATGTATAGACGCCAGTCCATCAACCTATAACAACCTGTCAAATTAATTTAATAGATTTTTAACTTTATCGCCTACTCTTTAAGTTCAAGGTTGATTGGGAAATTGTAATAGTTTCGGGTACTTTGACGTGCTGGCGTCAGAACAACAAAGAACAGGTTCACTATCCGCACAGCAGACATAATATTTTATCCGGTAGGTTAATTCCTTTGAGTAATTTGACGTACCCGGGGAAAGCTTGATACATAAAGAATCAAAACTGATCTGTGACAACAGTTTCCGATTAATAATTACATTTCAACCATACTTTCAAGATTCAACTATTTTGCACCATATTGATTTTGGCAAAATATAAATAATGTCTGTTCCAAAACGATTTGATGGTGAAAGGGTAAACAAATTAATTTCAAATAAATACTGTCAATCCGAAAATATGTACTAACATACAACCACACTGTTAGTACATATCATACCTGCGGCGTGTTGGAGGCGATGTCGGGCACCATGTCGGGTCTCTGGCGCCGCGCCGGCATGTGGATGGGCGACGAGCTCGCGTGCCCGCCCTCCTGACATGCGACCACACTGTTAGTACATATCATACCTGCGGCGTGTTGGAGGCGATGTCGGGCACCATGTCGGGTCTCTGGCGCCGCGCCGGCATGTGGATGGGCGACGAGCTCGCGTGCCCGCCCTCCTGACATGCGACCACACTGTTAGTACATATCATACCTGCGGCGTGTTGGAGGCGATGTCGGGCACCATGTCGGGTCTCTGGCGCCGCGCCGGCATGTGGATGGGCGACGAGCTCGCGTGCCCGCCCTCCTGACATGCGACCACACTGTTAGTACATATCATACCTGCGGCGTGTTGGAGGCGATGTCGGGCACCATGTCGGGTCTCTGGCGCCGCGCCGGCATGTGGATGGGCGACGAGCTCGCGTGCCCGCCCTCCTGACATGCGACCACACTGTTAGTACATATCATACCTGCGGCGTGTTGGAGGCGATGTCGGGCACCATGTCGGGTCTCTGGCGCCGCGCCGGCATGTGGATGGGCGACGAGCTCGCGTGCCCGCCCTCCTGACATGCGACCACACTGTTAGTACATATCATACCTGCGGCGTGTTGGAGGCGATGTCGGGCACCATGTCGGGTCTCTGGCGCCGCGCCGGCATGTGGATGGGCGACGAGCTCGCGTGCCCGCCCTCCTGACATGCGACCACACTGTTAGTACATATCATACCTGCGGCGTGTTGGAGGCGATGTCGGGCACCATGTCGGGTCTCTGGCGCCGCGCCGGCATGTGGATGGGCGACGAGCTCGCGTGCCCGCCCTCCTGACATGCGACCACACTGTTAGTACATATCATACCTGCGGCGTGTTGGAGGCGATGTCGGGCACCATGTCGGGTCTCTGGCGCCGCGCCGGCATGTGGATGGGCGACGAGCTCGCGTGCCCGCCCTCCTGACATGCGACCACACTGTTAGTACATATCATACCTGCGGCGTGTTGGAGGCGATGTCGGGCACCATGTCGGGTCTCTGGCGCCGCGCCGGCATGTGGATGGGCGACGAGCTCGCGTGCCCGCCCTCCTGACATGCGACCACACTGTTAGTACATATCATACCTGCGGCGTGTTGGAGGCGATGTCGGGCACCATGTCGGGTCTCTGGCGCCGCGCCGGCATGTGGATGGGCGACGAGCTCGCGTGCCCGCCCTCCTGACATGCGACCACACTGTTAGTACATATCATACCTGCGGCGTGTTGGAGGCGATGTCGGGCACCATGTCGGGTCTCTGGCGCCGCGCCGGCATGTGGATGGGCGACGAGCTCGCGTGCCCGCCCTCCTGACATGCGACCACACTGTTAGTACATATCATACCTGCGGCGTGTTGGAGGCGATGTCGGGCACCATGTCGGGTCTCTGGCGCCGCGCCGGCATGTGGATGGGCGACGAGCTCGCGTGCCCGCCCTCCTGACATGCGACCACACTGTTAGTACATATCATACCTGCGGCGTGTTGGAGGCGATGTCGGGCACCATGTCGGGTCTCTGGCGCCGCGCCGGCATGTGGATGGGCGACGAGCTCGCGTGCCCGCCCTCCTGACATGCGACCACACTGTTAGTACATATCATACCTGCGGCGTGTTGGAGGCGATGTCGGGCACCATGTCGGGTCTCTGGCGCCGCGCCGGCATGTGGATGGGCGACGAGCTCGCGTGCCCGCCCTCCTGACATGCGACCACACTGTTAGTACATATCATACCTGCGGCGTGTTGGAGGCGATGTCGGGCACCATGTCGGGTCTCTGGCGCCGCGCCGGCATGTGGATGGGCGACGAGCTCGCGTGCCCGCCCTCCTGACATGCGACCACACTGTTAGTACATATCATACCTGCGGCGTGTTGGAGGCGATGTCGGGCACCATGTCGGGTCTCTGGCGCCGCGCCGGCATGTGGATGGGCGACGAGCTCGCGTGCCCGCCCTCCTGACATGCGACCACACTGTTAGTACATATCATACCTGCGGCGTGTTGGAGGCGATGTCGGGCACCATGTCGGGTCTCTGGCGCCGCGCCGGCATGTGGATGGGCGACGAGCTCGCGTGCCCGCCCTCCTGACATGCGACCACACTGTTAGTACATATCATACCTGCGGCGTGTTGGAGGCGATGTCGGGCACCATGTCGGGTCTCTGGCGCCGCGCCGGCATGTGGATGGGCGACGAGCTCGCGTGCCCGCCCTCCTGACATGCGACCACACTGTTAGTACATATCATACCTGCGGCGTGTTGGAGGCGATGTCGGGCACCATGTCGGGTCTCTGGCGCCGCGCCGGCATGTGGATGGTCGACGAGCTCGCGTGCCCGCCCTCCTGACATGCGACCACACTGTTAGTACATATCATACCTGCGGCGTGTTGGAGGCGATGTCGGGCACCATGTCGGGTCTCTGGCGCCGCGCCGGCATGTGGATGGGCGACGAGCTCGCGTGCCCGCCCTCCTGACATGCGACCACACTGTTAGTACATATCATACCTGCGGCGTGTTGGAGGCGATGTCGGGCACCATGTCGGGTCTCTGGCGCCGCGCCGGCATGTGGATGGGCGACGAGCTCGCGTGCCCGCCCTCCTGACATGCGACCACACTGTTAGTACATATCATACCTGCGGCGTGTTGGAGGCGATGTCGGGCACCATGTCGGGTCTCTGGCGCCGCGCCGGCATGTGGATGGGCGAAGAGCTCGCGTGCCCGCCCTCCTGACATGCGACCACACTGTTAGTACATATCATACCTGCGGCGTGTTGGAGGCGATGTCGGGCACCATGTCGGGTCTCTGGCGCCGCGCCGGCATGTGGATGGGCGACGAGCTCGCGTGCCCGCCCTCCTGACATGCGACCACACTGTTAGTACATATCATACCTGCGGCGTGTTGGAGGCGATGTCGGGCACCATGTCGGGTCTCTGGCGCCGCGCCGGCATGTGGATGGGCGACGAGCTCGCGTGCCCGCCCTCCTGACATGCAACCACACTGTTAGTACACACACATTGTCCATGCCTGCAGGTTATTTTAGCTTCTAATCTATTTTCACAGTATACAGACAGAAACATAGAATTCTTATTATTTATTTTCTATAATTTGGGTTGTGGTAAAGGTTGTGCTAAACAGGTACTAGGTTGTGGAGGTCTGATAGGCAGCTGCATTCGGTTAGATTGGAAACCGACACCAACATAAAAGTTGGGAAAACGTTGAACAAATCAATGGTGGAAAATTAAAAAATTACATAACCACTGGAATAATATTAGGATGAAGCACAACCCCAGTATTTAATAAAAACTGACCAGGTGCGTGTCGGACTCGCGTGCAAAGGGTTCCGAACGAATTTCTTTTTTTTAACCATGTTATTTTATCACTATAGAATTCTTATAGGTGAAGATTTATTGTCTCCATTTTTTTTTTAATTTTTTAGGCTCAGTAGTTTCGGAGATAAGCCCCCCCCCCCCCGTTATCTCCGAAACTACTGATGGATGGATGAATGGTAATTTTTCATCTAATTTCTTGAATAACTTCAAAACCAATAATTTTAAAATTATGAAAAAAAGTTAACTAAAACCCTCACAGCCCTTTTTATTTGATACTAGTTGACACGCGCAACTTTGTCTGCGTCACAATTTTCATTGTGCTCCGCTCCTATTGGTATTAGCGTGATGATATATAGCCTATAGCCTTCCTCAATAAATGGGCTATCTTTTTTTTATTTTTTTTAGTTTAACCCCCATACTAAAAATTTTATGATTTTCGTAACGCTTCCGTGTTTCGGTCACAGAGGTCCATGTGTATCAAATTTCAACAGAATCGGTCCAGTGGATTCGGAGCAAAACTGGCTGTGACAGATGGACAGACAGAGAGACAGACACCCGAGTGATCCTATAAGGGTTCCGTTTTTTGATCGGAACACTAAAAACAAAGATTGGCAGCAGTAGGTACACGAAAACTCGACCTGCACGCTGACGAAACCGCGGGTATAATACAAAAACTACGCTAGACAGTAACTTTTATTAAAATAATATTCAGCAGTTCAGCACACACACACACAATGAAACAAAAACTATAGACGAATTCCACATATGTACGAGATTGGTTAAAAGACAACTTAGGGCGATTTTCACCAACTCAAACCGATCAGTACATCAGAACTGCGTTCAAGAGCTATCAGTGTCAATATTCCATAGAAAATAACGACACTAACAGCTCGTAAACGTGGTTTGTATGCTGATCGCGATCAGTTTCGTAGGTGAAATTCGCCCTTAAGGGCAGTTTCGTTGGTGAAATTCGCCCTTAAGGGCAGTTTCGTTGGTGAAATTCGCCCTTAAGGGCAGTTTCACTCACAGAAACTCTCATGCCAAACTCATCAAAAAGAGGGTAGTTAGACTTACCACATGCTCGGACATAGCGCGGTCGCTGTGGTGCGGGGAGTGCATGTTGCCGCTGCTGTCCACGTTATTCATCTTAGATGACTTGGCGGGGGAGGAGCCCACTGTGGTAGGGCGGCGTCTGTCACGGCCCTGTCACGTTTCAAAACGTCAAGTTACAGCAACACATTAAGAAACATTCAGGATATAAAATACGAGTGGGTGTATGCAGCGGCATCAAGGCCACCACAAAAAAAAAAAACCGGGCAAGTACGAGTCGGACTCGCACACGAAGGGTTCCGTACCATAAACGTTAATTTTTGTTATTTGTTGTTACCTATAGCGACAATAGAATTACACAATCTACGAACATTTCAAGTGGCTACCAATTACGGTTCTTGAGATACAGCCCGATGACAGACAGACAGACAGACAGACGGACAGACGGACGGACGGACGGACGGACGGACGGACAGACAGACGGACGGACGGACGGACGGACAGACAGACGGACGGACGGACAGACAGCGGAGGCTTAGTAATAGGGTTCTTTGGTTACCCTTTGAGTACGGAACCCTAAATTAAAGTTGCCTGAAGACGTAAAACCGTGAGATCAAAATATATTTACCGGGTTAACCAACTCAGCACTCAATCCAAGATATTGATGAAGAGCAGTAAATGTCACCCTCTGTAGACGCACCATAATGATCTGAAAACAATACAAATTCATATTATTTCAGAGATACTAAGACTCCTCCCGTAAAGAACTTAGAAGTGCTACATGACTCCATCACTTAAAATATTCTCCTTCTATTTCCTGTCCTTTTCTCACTTTAAGTTAGGTCGACTCTCCTCTCACGGCACACACGGCGGAATTTGTTCGAAGGAGTCATCTGGAACGCGGAGGGCATTAGGAGGAACACGGATGAGTTTCAGTCTAAGTCAGTAAGAGTCTGATACTCCCTCCTACTTCGCCCAGAGCGGGAGGAGTCATTTGATGATTTCCCATTCTTAAAAAAAAGGGGTTGCCGGTAGGTAATCACGAGTTTGTGGTTTCGAAACCAAGCAAAAACCTTGAGAGGTCACCCGGATGGAACGAAGTTCCTTTGGATTAATTTGTGAAGGAATTGTAATAAAACTAGAAACATGACTGTGTTTTACGACTTTATCCTTTTCCCTAAGATGGTATCGTATCGTTGGCAACTAATGACCTGTTTGGCATCTCAATGATCAGTCCCTACCATATCGGGATTAAATACTCCATGCAGGATCGGATTTGAGTATTCCATTCCATTCTGTAGCTGGCTTGCTTTCTATGAGAGAGAGAGAGAGAGAGAGAGAGAAACACGCGCACGCCGCACGGCTTACAACTACCTATAGCAAAAAGTGTGTTACAACTTTTGGTCTTAATTTTTTCCGTCTAGCCCCCTTTCGCAACGCGCGATAAGGAACTTCGTTCCAATTACTTTGCCCAAACTATCTAAGGACTTGACCATCAACTTGAAAAGAAAAAGACTGATATCCGTGAATAAAAACATCCAGTGGAAACCTAGATACTTTCGCCAATCCGCTTTTAGCTGACATGGTGAATAACGAACATGCCTTCTCTGATGAAGACAATGCCTCTTAAGCCCTGCTGTGGAAGAGTAATAGACTGACTACCCACTAAAGCGGAGAGGAGAGGAACGGAACGGTTCTGTGGAGCGGAGCGAGGCAAAGGAGTGGGGAAGCGAAGTGGGGAAGCGGAGCGAGGCAGCGGTGTGGGGAAGCGGAGTGGGGAAGCGGAGCGAGGCAGCGGAGTGGGAAAGTGGAGCGAGGCAGCGGAGGCGCTCCGCACTGCCTCGCTCCGCGTCAAAGGACAGGCAACCGAATAGGCAGGTATTATTTTCAACTAACCTGTATGACCCTGACGAATATATCCGGGTACTCCTTGAAAACTTCCTGGAAAGCCCTCATTGGTAGCTTGATGACTTGCGAGTCTTCTAAGGCCTTTGCGTTTACCGTCTTGTATGGTTGAGAGTGACCCTGGAAATAAAAATAGTATCATTGAGAACAGTTTAGGCAGCTGTGTACTTACAGAACATTCATACTTCGTCTGATTTTTCTGGTAGGGACACCAGCAGATCAAGCTATAACACACTGTATTTTTTTTTAAAGATTTTCAACTTTATCGCTAAAGCGATTAGGTTCAAGGTTGATTAGTAAAATTTGACAGTTTCGGGTCTGGCGTCTGTACAGTGAAATACGACTAGAGGGCGATTCATTGCCGTCAATGGAACACAAACTCAGATTCAAGGCTGTTACTGACTCTACTCGTCCTCGAAATGGAACTAAGGACCTTACGATCAGCACTTGCGATCACAAAACTAATACTAGCCAAGCCGAATCTAATACCTTTACAAGCAATAGGCTAGATTCCACCATCAATAAATTGCAAATCTATTTAGTCCGTCAGTTAGAGTATTGAAAAATAATGTACATGTATTTTTTGTTTTTGTAAATCAATGAATACTGACAAAGATAAAACGAAACCACAAAACTCGGGAGTGGGGGCTCGTGACATCAGAACGCACTAAAAATTATACCACGGCGTGACGTATTGAGAATTTAAAAAGCGTCGTATCTTCGTCATTTTCGGTTTACGTAACAAAAGAAAGAAAACGGGTCAAATAATTTTGATAATTAATCTAACTGACGGACTAATTAGATTTTTCAGTGGACAAGCCTATTTTTGTATGTTATATAATCAGAATCTCGTAAACGGCTCCAACGACTTTCATGAAATTTAGTAAGCAGGGGTTTCGGAAAGACGGGTCCCGCTACGGCCAGTGCCTGCTGGGGCTGCGGACTTCGTTCGAAAGAGGCACCGAGGAACACGGTTTTTTTTTTTATTTAAGGGAGTTTCGGGAGCGATATATCGATGTAGCTAGTTTAATTTTTAAAAAGTCGTAAACAAAAGCCGAGCAATGCTCGGTCATCCAGGTACTAGTTCATAACACTTCATTATTTATACCCTTGCATTGTCACAACTAATAACCGCAGTGCAATTTTATGAGTATGGTAGAGAAGTACCACCTAATAAAACTTTAATTGTTTATCTTGAACTACTAAAACATTATTATGAACTGTTTTAGTGCCTCCCGACCAATACTGTTCATCTGGTAGATTATAATTATTTTTCACACCTATATGGAACTTTGCTCACCAAACGTGTCCATAGCAGGTCAATATTAGAAGAAAAGGACACAGCCATACTATTTATACTACACCTGCTCGGAAAGTACCTTGATACTTTATCAAATTTACGGTAGAAAGTACGTCATTGCATATCGAACAAATATGCGGCGAGAAAACGCATCTGAGCGGGAGAGAAAAGTGTATGAAAATCCATTTCTTACGTAGTTTTTCTTTTTTAATTTTGGGTAAGACTATGCGCTGGTAACCTAAATATCAAAAGCCAAAAAGTTTTTACAGTGAGTTTTTATCTCCAAGTTCGCAAAATGACACTGGCCATTAGCTGTGTGTTGGATGGTGTCAAACTTTGAAAAAAGAACATGTGAAAATTGCAGACGCCATTGGCGCCATTTTCAATTTGTGTGTTGTTTGAGGATTCAGTTTTCGTAGAAAAGTAAAATAAAACTATCAAAATGATAAGTAGTGATAGTGATGATGAAGATTTTTTAACTCCGCCGCAGTTGAAGGAAACAGCAAAAATACTGATTGATAACCTTTTACCACAGAAATCAATTAAAAATATAAATTTCAATTAGTAAAGATTTAGTTTTTTATTTTCCTCGTAGGTGTAGTATAAAGCACTATGTATCACTCGAGAGAAAGTGCGATTCCCGATCTCGGGTGTTTTAAAGCCCTCGCCTACGGCTCGGGCTTCAAACGACACCCTCGACGGTAATCGGTCACTTTCTCCTCTCGGTGAACAATGTACTATTGTTCACACCTGGCCTGCACAGTGCAAAATACCGCAAATGACTCTGTTATAAGTCTGTCTTTTTTTTTTTAGGATGGGAAATCATCAAATGAGTCCTCCCGCTCTGGATACAACAGGAGGGAGTGTCAGACTCTTACTGACTAAAACCCATCCGTGTTCCTCCTAGTGCCCTTTGCGTTCCAGGGTACGGTGCCTCTTTCGAACGAAGTCCGCAGCCCCAGCAGGCACTGGCCCTAGTGGGCCCCGTCTTCCGTGCTGACATGTCCTTGAGGCGCGTTGGGATTGCAGAGCGCCGCCGACCCGGGCCTGGTTCTGATCAGACGGCGAGCCACCCAATGCTCGCCGTCCGCAGTCCCGCGCCTACGGTGGCCGAGAATCGTCCTGCGACTCGGCCACCGTAGGCGCGGCGCGGGACTGTTATAAGTCTACCGTTCTGCTAAAAATATCTATCGATCTGTTTGCGAATTTCCAAAGCTATTCAAGGTGAAGAAAATTCGCAAACACTGATCGATAGATATTTTTCTCATGAATATATCATCAAAAGTTCAAAATCGACCAGATGTCGGATATCGGCAATGTAGGTATACCATATACCACGGCAGCGTTAAACTCAAATGGGGCCTTGAAATAGTAAAGCGCTTATGACGCCTTTTACACCTCTCCCCATGTATAACCCCTACGTGTAACATTAGTTTAACAGGTGCCCATCCTTTTATAGCATTCTAGGCAACTAGTCCACCTTAGCCACCCAAATCCAATGTCCATCATCTTTGTTTACACATCCAGATACTGAGAAGAAATAGGAGAAAATGCTTGCGATTTTTTTATTTGTAAAATGAAATACTTATTATAGCTCTAGTAAACAATTATGCAATTATTTTTTAAATATCTTCATCAGCGATGAAGTTATAAAGCTTCAAAGATTACAATTAGAAAGAGAAGTCCGATAAAATCTTTGACGTCATCGTCTATGACGCCTATACAGCTGTCATAGAAAACAGCGTTTTCGCGAGAGGGGCAGCTATATTTTTTTTAATAATAACATCTTTGTTTTTCGACTAATTTTAATTCTATTTTCACTGTTATATTACATTTATGTATATTTTTAGATGAACTGTACAGATGATATATATCTTTTCCATGCATATTCCCTATTACTATCTTGGATCCCGAAACGAAATTAATCAGAAAAAAAACAGCGGAGGAGTTAAAGTCCGGGACGTTCGGCGTTTCTCCGTGAGGCTTCATTGACTCGCCGTTTTTCTGGTGGAGACCACGTTTAATTCTGGCTCTCAGGAATTGCAATGGTTGGGAACAGCGTGGCGGATTTGTCCGAACCAGATACTGAGGGCACCGTTTGATACTGAGTGCCCCTTTTGATACTGAGGGCCCCTTTTGATACTGAGGGCCCCGTTTGATACTGAGGGCCCCATTTAGAGCCCCTTTTGATACTTAGGGCACCGTTTGATAATGAGAGCCCCTTTTGATACTGAGGGCACCGTTAGATAATGAGAGCCCCTTTTGATACTGAAGGCATCGTTTGATAATGAGAGCCCCTTTTGATTCTGAGGGCACCGTTTGATAATGAGAGCCCCTTTTTATACTGAGGAAACCGTTTGATAATGAGAGCCCCTTTTGATGCTGAGGGCACCGTTTGATAAGGAGAGCCCCTTTTGATACTGAGGGCACCGTTTGACAATGAGAGCCCCTTTTGATACTGAGGGCACCGTTTGATAATGAGAGCCCCTTTTGATACTGAGAGCCCCTTTTGATACTGAGAGCCCCTTTTGATACTGAGGGCCCTGTTTGATACTGAGGACACGGTTTCAATCTAACGGTAAAGTCTGTAGATCCCTGACTTTGATACAAGTAAAAGGATGTCATCACAATCACAATGTACTCACAGTCAGCACATCAGTGAAACTCAGCAGCGAGGTGACACTCTCTCCCGCTCGCACCACCTTCAGAGACAAACTGCTGCCGTCCTGATTGGTGATGTACACGTTGACTCTTCCGTTCTGGACCACGTATACGTTCTCGTCTGTGTCTCCTGTAAGGAATAACATTATTTAATAAGTTACGCTTTAGCATTGTTTGTGGTAAGAAAGGACGATCACTACTACTAATTAATACCATTTAGCTGCCTAGCCTTTTCCCAACTATATTGGAGTCGGTTTTCAGTCAAACTGGATTCAGCTGAATACCAGTATTTTACGTGGAGCGGCTGCCTACCAGACCTCCACAACCCATTAAACTGGGTAATACGATACTTCTGCGCAAGACTGGAGTCATATTTACTGGCTTCTGACTATCCGTAACGACTGCCAAAGATCTACAAATGACAGCCGGGACCAACGGCGTAACGTGCTGTCCGAGGCACGGAAGAGTCCTAGTATGTTAAGATGGTCACCCATCCACATACAGATCTCGGCGTTGCTTAACCTTGAAGATAATCGACTAATTTACACAAATAAGGGAACGAAAAGAAAGAGAATATGGAATAATTCGTATATGGCATATCAGTTCTCTGGCAACAAAAACTTTTTTTTTTCTCCATCAAAAAGTTATCTACAGGGAAATGTTTAGGGTTCTGTAGTAAAACAAGGAACCCATATTTTTTAATTATTGAACTGACGGACTTAATTGTTTTGTTTGAGGAATCTGTCCTCTTCTTTCTGCTGTTTCCAAGCATGTTGGCTCGTGTTAGTCCACGGCCGCTATTTTGGACAGCGTTTCTCCTGAAATTCACCCAGTTGTCTTGGACTTGAGATTTAAACAGAGACTGTATTTATACATTTATGTGACACATGAGTGACAGAAACGATTCTCGACTGGACAAACACCATCTAATTTATGATTAAGCGCAATTTTAATTGCCAAGAGTACAAAACTTGCTATATTTGGAGGTCATTAATTTTAGAATAGGGTATTTGAATAGTGCTATCAAAAATCTACCTATTTAAACTTTATTTTTAATTGTACATTTTCAGTCATAACTGAAAATGTACAATTTGTGAGAAAATTTTAGTTGATTTATGAGTAACAACACGTTCAATTAGTGATGTCTCTGTTTATCATAGACTAGCTGACCCGTTCCCACTTCGTTGGGCGGTATTTTTCGGGTTAATACCTATATAGCCTATAACACTCACAAATAACGTAGCTTTCCAAATCGGTTAGATCCTGTAGATCCAGATCCAGAAACCCCCTACAACCTCACAAACTTCACCTCTTTATAATATTAGTAGGTCCCCTACGTCCTCTTTGTTTGTCTTTTTTCTTGGTTTTGAGAAATGTAGTTTAAAAAATCTAGTCGAATACCCTATTGAGGTTAAAGGCGAAACACTGTGTTTAACAAATCTACAAGTTTAGCAAATCTGGTTGGATCTTTTTTTGGAAGCAAAAATCAGCCGCTATTTTCACTCGACCCGCATTTTAAAATACAGTTAGGTACTTCACTTACCAACTTTAAATAAGAAAGCCCCCGCCGGCAGATTGAGGATTTCCGTATGCTTACAAAGCATGAGGAACACGGGCTTCTCAAAGTGACCAAACACCCTGATGCTGTGCAGCATATAGAGAGCGTCTGGGGGTACCCTGTCATCGCTCGTCAGGTCTTCTTCTAAGTACTCTGCTGGAGGTTCCAGTACCTGGATGAAAAGATGAGAATGATTAGCCGTATTTTCTGACGAGGATGATCGATCATACGGAGTGTAACGGAAAATTGATTTTGATCATCTGATGATAACTTTACATGGTTTTCTTTTAATTTTGGGAATTGACTGAAGGCCTATATACATATACCTATGTACCCTGAAGGCCTTGTCCTTTGTTTATCTACAAGGGAAGAAGCAGTTTTCAAAATTTGAGTCATAAAGTAATAGTCATTTGACTCAAATTCCAATTCCAATTCTATGAATAATTATTATTGTTTAAGCTGAGAAGGAACTGCGTTTTTGTCTGAAAGAACTAATTAAATTAAATAAGTCATTTTAAGGTTGGAAATAATAAATCAATATCAAGAACATACAAGAGGTTTAATTTCCTCGTGTCAATTTACCTTTTAAAGAACAATGCGTATGGTCATACCAATGTAAAAACACGAGTAAACACACGCAAGGTCATGGCATAAATATTTTAACGTAAAGATAACGAAAGCAGTACTTATAAGTAGTTTTAGTTTTTGGGCATAAAAGATGATAGCGATTTTACCACGATCAATCTTTAAATACCTACTTAATCGTGAAGGTTGCATTGGTTAGTCAGCGGGCTGTATCTCGAAAACCGTAATAGGCAGATAGTTGAAATTTTCACAAATTGTGTATTTCTTTTGCCGCTATAACAACAGATACCTAATCAAAATTATATCCCATACAATAAATGTTTTCTTTTCGGTTTATGGTACGGAACCTTTTGTGTGCGAGTCCGATTCGCAATCGACAGGTGTAAAAAAAAAAAATTGTCGTCTTCGGCCAAAGCTATATCAGGTAAGCCTAGATTCAAAGTACTTACTAACACTACTCTATCCCACAAATTTTGTTACTGGTGAAGTAAGGTTTCAGGGCTCTTGAATCTTAGCTCATCATGCTCAGCTCTCAGCAGCGGGCGCAGTCGGGATGTGGATGATAATGATATCGCGCTTGAAAAGAGGAAACACGAGTAAGTATTAGTACACTAAACTCACCTTCAACTGTTCAGGAGCAGTTTCCTTCTTCAGCTGCAGCAGTTTCCTAGCGAACCGCATGACGGCGCGTCTCTTGCGGCCCTGACCTGAGTTGGAGATGGATTTGACCTTCCTCAGCATGCGCCGTCCATAGAACAGCATCTTGTCTCGTTTGCGGAATCTCTTTACCTGGTCCCCTGATGCCCCGACACCGCCTGTAGCACCGGCCAATTCTGAAAAAAAAAAACATTTTAATCAAAGAAAGCAACTAAGGGCTATGAAAAATACTCTACTTCTGGGGCAATCGACAAATAAAACGTTACATCACGTCTGTATTCCCCGAAGAAATTGGCAGAGTTATAACCTTTGAAGTTCCTAAATAGTAAACCCACATTTGGCCAGCTATGTTTGAGTCCCAATCTAGAATTCAGGCTTCGGCTAAAAAAATCCAGATGGATAACGACCCGGGAATCGAACGGGGCAGTCAGTATGACATTATGTGGATGTGCAATAGAACCTGTTTATTTCCGCTGAAATCATCGTCTGGTTAGCTTCTTCAGAAAGAATATGAAGTATGAACCTCTTTAACTTATAAGTAACGGCCAGGGTCAAAACTCGCAAGTCTCTAAATGCGAAGGTTATAAGTTTTTGCACTATACAAAATTACAGACCTTATTAAATCATGCGTTTAATGGTAGATTAATTACCTTTTGATCTCCATCTTCTGTAATAGTAGAAAAATACGACGACTAAGGATACGAGAAGACAACCGCAAATAGACCACAGCAACTGTGAACAAAAATAAAACATTGTAACACAACACACATAATACTCAAGTTCAAACCACAAGAACTTGTTCAGGTTTAAGGACGATACGATAGGCACGGGTCGATATTCAAGGTTAAGCCACTCTTGCCGAGTTCGGTTTGTGGATAGGTGACCATCTTAACAGACCGAAGACTCCTCCGTGCGTCGGAAGACACGTGAAGCCGTTGGTCCCGGCTGTCATTTGTAAATCTTTGGCAGTCGTTACGGATTGTCAAAAGCCAAAAAATCTATCTCCAGTCTTGCCAAGAAGTACCGTGTTACCCAGTTAATGGTTTGTTGAGCTCTGGTAAGCAGCCGCTCCACGTAAAACACTGGTTGCTTTCTTTGATTCAGCTGAATCCGATTTGACTGGAAGCCGACCCCAGTATATTTGGGAAATGGCTAGGCCGATGATGAAAAACCAGCTTCGTCACGTTTATTGTGAAAACATAAGAAGAAGCGATAAGTACGGGCGATATTCTACTAGCAAAGGAAAAGTCATCGTCATGTTGAGACTATATTTTATGGCCTCGCGCCTAAGGCTGCGTTTCTAGATGTGATCGCTTCATTTACGTAGCTTCGCTCAGCGCAAGCGATTCTATATGCTGGCGGCGAGACTTTGTATGTAAAAAGTCATAATTCGAGGTTTGGCTCTCGACTGTTTTCTCCTCCAATATTGGACCGATTTAAGAGATATTTCACAAACTGAATAAGAAGTATATATACTGTGTCCTTATGTTTCTTTTTGATGATTTATTAACCGTATAAGCACTAGAACTCTACTCTCAAAATAGTCCGATAAATCGCTATCAACCGAGCCCTAGTGTACAAATTTGGCAACTATTAATCAAAAAAAGAAAACATAGAGACACAGTATACATCCTTTATTCAGTTTGAGAAATATCTCTTATATCGGTCTAATATTGGAGGAGAAAACAGTTTAGAGCCAAACCTCGAATTATGATCTTTTACAGACAAATTCTCGCCGCAGCATTTCCTCTTAACAAACAAACACATCCCTCTACGCATCCTCACACATCTCTGGCCAAATGCGAGACAGACTCGCTTTTTTTTTATTTTTCTAGTTGACCCCCAAAAGCGACGCCCATACTATTTATTTTTTTTATTTACGTAAAACGTCCGTATTTGGGTCACAGACGTATGGACGTCCAAATTTCAACAGAATCGCCCCAGTAGATCCGGAGAAAACTGGCTGTGACAGACGGACAGGCAGACAGACACCTGAGTGATCCTACAAGGGTTCCGTTTTTTAAGATGTTCGGAACCCTAAAAAGACAAACACAACCTTCGCTACGCATCCTCGCAAATCTCTCAATAGTTGACGCAGCCTTATGATAAACTCTTTATCAACAACACTGCGTATAGACAGTAGCCCTCAATAATCACCCGTATATTTTACAAAACGTTACTTTATTGTCTTACACTATACAAATATTAACCAAGTAAACAGACGAAACCTTCATACTGTTTGTTAATTTATTTGGCAAGTAACATATCAATGTATCCTTGAACGAGACGTGTGAAAACTTCGTTGAGGTGTTGAATTGTTAATGACACGTCTGGCTGTATTACATCAAGCCATGATTACTCGAAAAAAAAACAGATTTGGTCCCAAAGTTATCGAGGTCAAAGCGTTGCAAATTATCACCAAATACCCCATAGGTATTATTAATCTTGCCTACACTTAGCTAAAACTAGAAATAGGAATCGCAGGCTCACGAAAGATGAAGGGAGTGGATATCAGGCCTTTGCTCGGAGTGAGACAGAATAAGCTGATCAAAATGAATGCATCACTTGTCATAAAGATAATAAACAGGGTTCCCAACGTCGAGATACGAACACGTACGAAACGAAGGTCTTCGATATCAGAAAACCAATTATGGAACTGTAATGGAGTAGATGATCCGGACCCTGTCATCACCGCGGTTTACAAGGAGAAAGGCATGATGACAGATGGAGTAAGGCAGTAACCGAGTGGCGTCTATAAGGACTTAGAAGAAGTGTTTGTCGTCCGGCGGCAAGATGGGTTAACGAGGTCGCGAACAGAACCTTGATAAGATTGTTACAGAGACCTAGGAATAGGCACCAGAACAGAGAGGCCTATGTCCGAGCAGTGGGCAAAGATGATGATAATGAATGACAATTTGTTTAGAATGAGGGCAAAGGTTTCAATTACTAGAACATGTAAACCTTCCTGTAGATATCAATGACAGAAGAATTTGCTTAAAATGTTTATTTTTCGGCCGGTTCTGATCCAATGCAGCTAATGCCCTCCCTTTCTTCTATCTAATTCTCCTTATTTTGCGCTAGTGCGACCAGAAGAATGTAGGCGTCATGCTCGAAGGATACCAGTTGTATTGTAATTGTTTGTATGCGACAAAAGAATTTAAACCGATATCGACCGGCTTCCTGATTTAGCTATACAATTCATTACTTCCTGCATTCTAGTCCTTATTTGAATATTGCCACCGGCGATGTTTACGAAACGATTTGTAGTAATGTCGATGTTTGTCAACACAGATTAACGCTGAATTGTATGACGTCGATAGAAGGACTGCGTGAGATAGATGAAATGGCTAGAAAGAGGGTCACTTTAGAGATGAAGAATATCAGAGAACGAATGAAGAAGACAAGTTGCGCCGTCTCAAAATATTTTTTTTTTATTTGTAATGGGTTTGCTCTTGACTTTAGTCTATGTCAGAGATGACAGAGACAAAGTCTACGATGGAGCGAGCGTACCCAGAAGGAGCCTGTTCACTCTAACTTGAGATCTGAAGCAGTACCTACATAATGATGGGTCCACACGACACAGACTTCCATAAACTTCTAAGGGATTTCAGACAAATGTCGATGAGATCTGCTCAAAGAATTTACAGAAAAAAATGTCTGTATCGTGTGGAACAACTAGCATCAAAATTCAAGTCGCGATATCATCTCACTCAGCGACACAATGTCAAAACCTTGTCAAATTGTAGAGAGGTGTTTTTGACAGTTTGCGACTGCGGTGAGAATGATTCTCAAGCCCGATTTCAACCGCGAAAGAGTAATGAGCCGGAAATGGCTAAGCGGAGCGGCATGAAATAGGTTTGCGTTTCCACAACAAAGAGTTTAGTTGTTTGATTTCCATCGCAAAAGAGAAAATGAAACAGAAGAATGAGCAGAGCGAACATTACTGTTATTTTCAATTGTGTGATAAAAGTAATGACTATGCTCCGCTCTCTTTACTCGTTGAGCTCATTTTTACTCTTTTTGCTTGCTTAGACATTTCCGCTCGACTCTTTGTTGGTGGAAATGCCTAAATGCAAGCAGTTTTCTGTTGCGAGGTAAAATAAGATATAAATGAGTCCGCTCCGCTAGCGGTGGAAACACTTTAAAAATACGATAAATGAAATTGTACCTCATAACAGTTAGGGTCTTACCGAATAATTTTAATTAGAATTTCGATTTTTCTGCCAAAACCTTGTACCGGACAAGGTTTTACGATCCCAAAAGCTATTTTAATCTAATATAGTACTTACGCGACCTTTTAGACAACGTCTTTACATACCATTTATCAGAGCTCGCGATAAAATATGTCAAACAACACGGCCTTGAGAATTAGTTACTATTTTTGCAACGTGTTACTAGTTGTTGACATTGAACTAACGAGAACACTACGGAAATTATCGTAGAGAAGAATATTCGTATGTTCACGCTAGCTGCATGGTAATGGGTAAACAGTGGCATTAGTGCGAGTTTTGTAACGTTCTCGATCGCGTTAGTGTAAACGTCAATTTATATTGAATTGAAATTGAAATTCGTTTATTCAGGTCATTTACACCCATTTCAATACAATTAAAATCACACACACAAAAAAAAAACAAAAATTAAATTAAAATTCATAAATTAAATTTGAGTTATGAGTTTGTAACGTTTCTTAATGAAGAAACAATAATTTATTATTATTTAATTAGTCAAAAACATTAGTATTGAAACTGAATAAGCGCCATCTGATGACAATAAAACCTTTTTTTTCCATATTACAGTTCGCTCCACTGTTCTTTGCCTCTTTGAAGTACGTCGCAATTGACTGCGCAGAATGTCAATTTGGGTGCGCGATACGTTCGATGCTTTCTTGTGTCCCGCTTCTCAATGTAATAAGAAAGAAAAAGCGTTTATTTGCGCCAAGCATGACGCATACCAAAAAAAATAAAAATAGAAATTAAATAAAACTAAATTATAAAAATTGTGAAAATATGCGTCATATACGACTGTTGATGCGAAGTGTTACACGTTATTATTGTTTTCAATTAGCTAGTTATTTTGGTTATTTCTTACTGTTTGATTTGTGTGTTCTTGTGGTGTATGTGTTTGTTGTGTTAGTTTGTGATCTTGTTATTGTTACTGTTTGTGTTTTTTACTTAGTGAAAAATATTCTACTAACCTAACACCTTTTTACGCGATTACACCTGCGCGGTCGTCACCAAAACCTAACTTCAGAGCGGCAAAGTTCCGCGGAGCGAACTATATTTGTCTTAAGGGTGCTCTCTCGAAAAGGCTTAAAAATAGCGTGCAGATGAAGCAGTTTTTCGTCGGCATTTACTGAGAAACTACATCTGAAATAAATAGGTAGTAATCTACATGATATTGCACGTAACTTGGTTTAGCCAGAATTTATGTATTGGTATCACATAATAGGAAAAAAAATCACCACATCACCTCCGAATCGTTGAGATGAAACCATTTTTCTCCTTCATTTTTTAACAAAAGACTAAAAAAATAATATCTACTGCTGTGCAATACAAACGAAAATAACTTGGTTTTGTTACTTTTTTAAAGTATGTATTTGTTTTATTATAAAAAATTAAAAACACGGTTGGCGGAGTGGCGCGCCGAGGTGGAGTTAGCTCCGTTTGTATGCACAAGGTCATTGGCAAATATACAAGCCTTAAGCGAAGGTTTACGCTAACGTGATCGAGTACGTTATAAAACTCGCACTCCCTTAGGCAGTGAGCGATAGAAAATAAACAAAATCGATTAGCGGTTAGCTGTGAAAGTTGCGTCACATTCGAAGCAAAACATAAACACAGGCGTGACATATTGCCATGTGTATTCATTCTCCTACTCTTGTCCCATGTCACTTGGGGTCAGTGCAAAATGTTTTCTTCTTCCATTCTCCATTGTTTTTAACATGTTATTTTAATTGAAGAAACATAACACGGTAACTATTGAAATATATTTTGACCACAAAGAAACGACCGTTTTTGTAACCTATCTAGAGATTAGTTTTTCCTTAAAACATCTACTTTTATCACCAGATAAATTAAAAACACCTATTAGGGTCAAAATATTTATTTAAATTGTAGATAAGCTATCAAAATTATTACCTAGTTATTCTGTCAAAATAATTGTATTATTATTCTGTTATATTATTACAATTAGTCTCTGACAGTTTTTTTATTTTTTTTGTGTACTTTAACTAAAATCTCGCAAGGCCTCTGGTTCTGTGTCACTTTTCTCTAATTCTTAAGGACGATATTTGTATAACGTTCATAAGAATTGTTGTGGTTAAAATATACATATTAAATTAAATTCCAGTAAAACCGTACGTTATATTCTTCAGCATAACAGATCGTGCAATAAAAAAAAACTATTATGTGAATTATCATTAAACTCACGCGATATTGTTTGTCTCCCAGCTGGGCAGTTAAAATGACGCACACACATGCCACAAAGAACACCATTGTCACTTTATGTTACACACATTTTTAATTATTATGGATAAATTAATTAATTACACACACTTAACAACATCTCCTTGAAATCCTGCACTACTTTTTTATGATTTATTTTTCTAAGCAAGTTTTTTTTTAATATTTCGCAAAGTTTAAGAGTTAATTTACCGTAGACCAGAAATCCAGAATGATTATATTTTTTTCTAGGAATGTTCACAATTTTTTTTATTAGTTTACTTCACAGCACATATTTTGATTAATCACTTCTAAGAGTATATTTTCCATAAATCATGCACTATAAAGTACCCTAAACATTTATTGAAAGTTTTTTTTCTAAAATATTCACGTAACTTGTACCAATTTATCGCAGTAATACGTCCGTCTGTCAGACAGAATGGATCCACTAATCGTAGTTTGTAAACAAGTTAGTTTAGTCCTTGCGCGTGCGACTTTTCATTTCTGTCGCAAGCGCACCCGCGGCGCGGCCAGTCGCGTTGCAACACAAGTCTTTATTAGACGTTTATGTTTCGTCTGTTACAGCACTAACAGCTGTTAGCCATGTCCAATTCTGAATAAGTTTCCGGCATTATTATCTACGTATTGTGGCCACATTGAAACCACACATACATTCCTTATCGCAGTTGACAACGTTCTAACGCTTGCGTAGCTAAGGACCAATTTTATAATTTTGCAAACGCTACTTTTTCGCAACGCGCGTCGTTTGTTTCTAGGTGAAAGAATAACAAAGGAAAGGTCTAATTTCAACAAAATCAGCGTTTTAGCGAGCTATTGTCTAATCGTAGATTATTATTTCATGCTAACCACGTGTGACTTTAAATACGTGATAATATGGTGCGTACGGGTCAAAGTTGTAACAAAAGCAATGATTCACAAGTTCCAAGACAAAGACACATTCGTTTACAGTTCATAACAGTGTTGAGTAAGCAGAAGGCAGCAATTAGGAACAGTAGTTACTGAGATTTGCGCGTTCAACCAAACAAACTCTTCAGCTTTATAATCCTATGAATTTCAAAACCCTTAGATATCCTACACAAAGTCTCTACCAGGGCAGCAATTTACTTTCCGTGCGTAAATTATATATAATTAAAGCTATTCTAAAGCAACACAAAACTATCCCATATGACCCAAGCGTAACCTTGAAAAGAAGGAAAGACTTAATAATGGATGTTCCTCACACTAAAACCAAATTTGCCCGGATACAATACAAAAGACGTTCAGCACAACTTTATAATAGATTGAACAAAGAGATCTATGTGTATAACAAGAAATATAAAGACTGTAAAAAAACCGTAACTAACTGGATAAAACCACTAACATATGACGACACTGAAGCGCTGCTACAATAGAATAACATCCACCAATCCAACATCTCTTTTGACTCAAAAATAACCCCTACTGGAACTACTGAAGCATTCACAATCCTCACACACATCATCACCCACACACACACAACCACTTTCACACACACACATCATTATACTCACACACTTCACTTACTTCAACCTACCACTGCAATCATGGCCCATTTGTTTATGTTTATTAATTTAATTTTTTCGTTTATGTCATATCTCAAGTTGGTTTTTAATGCGCAAAAATAATATAAAGTCTATGTGGATACAATAAGGAAGAGCGGAGTGTCCTAACACAAGCTTATTTTTGCTTACAAGGATGCTTCAAACACTAGTTGTTAAGTAAGACTTTGTAGAAATGAATAAACCATTATTATTATTATTATTATTATTATTATTATCCTTACTAATATTATAATTGCGAGGGTAACTGTCTGTCTGTCTGTCGCGCTTTCACTCCAAAACTGCTGAACCGATTTAAATGAAATTTGGTACACAGATAGTCCAGAGCCTGAGAAAGGACGTAGGCTTTATCCCGGGAGTCTGTTCTCTAGGGACCACGCGAACGAAGCCGCTGGCAGAAGCTGTATATACATTTTATATTAGTGTATTAGTATAGATTTATTCCTTGCTTGCCTTCGCTACGTTTTAATTAACTATTAAATTTTAAGCACCTATTATGTCCTCGTTGTTGTTTTTATTGTCAACAACACGTTATTTAATCCGCTTAAGGACATGGTCATAGACAAACGTGTTTTTTCCCGGAGGTGTGTCTATCCAAAAAAGTCTTAACTCATTCTACGTCGCATTGGATATTTTATTCATTACTTTGAAGGTCGCTCAAATAAAGAAAAACTTGAGCAAATAAGTTTCATCAAAATAATCGACTGTCACGACGCATGGCCTTGGTTGAGGAGCAAGCAAAGATGAAAAGCAGTATTTTGCACGTTCTAATTTATGATAACAGATTATGGTGACATCAAGTAGTCATTTTTTTGGGTGTTTTGAATTAAAATGAGTACGAATTAAAATTTTAATAAGTATGTTGTTTTGTTGGTATGATTTTGTTTTAAGTGACTGAGACAAAAGATTTTGCGTTTCGCATATCGGATACGGACACAGCAGTATCAATATGCGCGAAATATTTTGTCCATACTGTTGTGTTTTGATATTGGAATGTGTACCGAAACTACACTTCAGACACAAAAGTAATCTGTCTTGCTACATTAGCTACCTTTTCATCTTGATCATCTAAAACCACGGCAATGGCAAGGAGGCTTCTTATGCCCTTTGCAATCATTAGATAGTTTATTGCTGCATCGTTAGGCCATAGAAATTGATTGAAGTACATTTTGCCACTACCTTCAACTTCAATCAAAATTAATCAACTAACATCAGTGTTAATTTAGGGCCTCCCTAACTAAAATCCATCCGTGTTCCTCCTAACCCGCCCTTTGCGTTCCGGAGCCGCGAAGACGCTTTCGAAAAGATTCCGCCACCAAGGCAGAATTTAGGTCCTCCCTAAATTTAGATTGAACATAAAACGGCTTGACTCTAGATACCCACTACACCATCACTCTTGTAAACCCCGAAGACACAGGCTGTCAAGCATTTGTTCAAAACTTCATTTACAATTTCTGTGAACTCGAAAACACGAATTCATTTTTCCACAATCACGAGAATGTCATGCGAACGCGCTGTCTTTGATAAACATCAACATTTACGTGACGTGAACTTTAAATACAATGTTCATCGTCACTGATACTGTTTCACGCAAATTGTAGCAAATATTTACGCTTATCGTACATTATATTTCGTTCATGATTAGATATTGTTATATCAAGTGCGCGTGCGATTTATAGGTCAGTTTAGGACGATTTTCGCCTTCTCCATTTTAGAGAAGTTTGGTCTTTCTATTAGGTACCTACTAACAGTTATTATTTTTATGAGGAGGCCAAATATTCGGAAGTACAAACCCTTTTATTTTGGATGAGAAATCATCAAATGAAGCCTTCCGCTCTCGGCGGGGCGAAATGGAGTGTCGGGCTCTTAAATACTGACTAAAACTCATGCGTGTTCCTCCTTTGCTTCCAGAGCCGCGGTGACTCTTTCGAACAAATTAAACAACCCTGGGAGTTGTAAGTGTTCAAACCATAGATTTAAGAAAGTTTTTTATATTTCTGTGGTTCAAACCCTACCCGTTGCATTTATCAACGTGACCCTAAAATAGGTACCTACTTAAATGGAAGGCCATACCTTGTAACCTTTTTACAGGAGGGTAATACTTTTCAAGAGTATTTATGTATGTAGGTTTTTCTGGCATCTGATCTCAGATTGAGAAGCTCTTTGACAAGTGACTTGTTTGGCACCCTTTTGGTCGTTTTTTGCGGTCGAGTTTTTTGTTAAAGTATTTTTTTTTTTTTCAATACAGAACTAGTCCCACAGACATGGCAGTTTTTCTTGGACCTTGGATACCAGGGTATCCCTTGAAAAGGCGATGGTACAGACAACTTACCAGCACCCCAAAGGAATTAAAGTATTAACTTAAGATATATTTTTTTTCTGTTGATTAGTAAGCCCAGTGATGAATTATGGCCAGTGATGATTTATGGAACGTTTTCGCTAGCAACGATCCTCATAAGAACTCTTAAAGTCACTCAAAGGGCAATGGAGAGGGCAATGCTTGGAGTTTCCTTGCGTGATCGAATTAGGAATCATGATACCCGCAAGAGAACCAAGGTTACCGACATAGCCCGAAGGATCGCCAAACTTAAGTGGCAGTGGGCAAGGCACATTGCTCGCAGAACAGATGATCGATGAAGCCGAAAAGTTCTGGAGAGGTGATCGCGTACCGGAAGACACAGCGTTGGAAGACCTCCCATAAGGTGGAACGATGACCTGGTGAGAGACGCGGGAAGCCAATTTTTTTTTAGTGATGGGTAATCATCAAATGACTCGTCCCGCTCTGGGTGAAGCAGAAGAGAGTGTCAGACTCTTACTGACTAAATAAAACCCGTCCGTGTTCCTCCTAATGCCCTTTGCGTTCCAGGGCTACGGTGCCTCTTTCGAACAGATTCCGCAGCCCCAGCAGGCACTGGCCCTAGCGGGCCCCGTCTTCTATGCTGACAGAACTTTGAGGCGCACGTGGAACGCAGCGCGCCGTCGACCCGGGCCTGGTTCTAATCAGACGGCAAGCCACACAATGCTCGCCGTCCGCAGGCCAGCGCCTGCGGTAGCCGAGAATCGCCCTGCGACTCCCGACGCCTGGAGCGTCTTCTTCTGTACGGGCAGCCGATGGATGCGAGAAGCACAGTTCCGGTTGTTGTGACGACACTAGAAGGAGCCTATATCCAACAGTAGAAGTCTTTCGGCTGATATGATGATGATGATGAGTAAGCCCTATAAGCTAATCAGAGACTTCAAGCGGTTTTACGATTTACGTTACGATATACTGAAAGTTACGTAAATTGATTTCGAATATTTCAACATAAAAGCTTTTGTTTTCCGCCGTAGCAACAAATAATGTTTCAGCTTAAGGTGATTGCTCCAGGGTAGCCCGCGAAATTCAGATATTTTTTGTTTTTTGCAATTTGCCGGTCAGTGTGAAGCTGTATGTGGACCAAATACGATCCGCGACCGTAACGCGTATTTATCTAAAGAATTATAACCATTTTAATCATCAATATAGCCCTCTAAGTTCATGTAGCTCGACAGAATGATTATTTCTGAAATATTTGAATTTCGCGGGCTACCCTGGAGCATCCACCTTAAAACCCTTATACATATCTGCCGCAGAACTAGCAACAAGTGGTTTGCATAAATTTTATGACTAATGCTTTATTGAATGAGAGTGCAATGTCCTGTGCGAGGGTTCAAAGTCACTGAAGCGTGTCGTGCACTCGCGAAATGCATTGTTAAAGGATTCAATAAAGCTGCAAGTATGTATCCTAATAATAATTTTAGGAACTAGTTTCCTACTTTTCCCTGGGTTTAATTTTCTATAAAGAAATGTAATTAAGATAAATTAAATTAAATAAAACTTTATTTCAGACTATACAGTCCATACATTTAAACCGTTTTACCCGGTTGTTGGTCCGTTTGTTTTTAACTTCTTCGTAATTATTCTTATTTTTTTTTTCGTTTTAATATTAAAACGAAAAAAAAAATAAGAATAATTAATTTAATAATAAGCAAAGCTTGTAAATGGAAAATATTTTTTGGAATTTATTTGTGTTTATTGTAAACAAAATAACAAAGTTTAATTCAAGCTTTCTGGGGTTTTTCTTGCAACTAGAACATGCTTTTGTAATTTGTTTGTGTGATTGTAAATCAGAATTTATTGTCTTTTAACAAAAGACAGGAATAATGTATCTATTCAAACTGCTGAAATACCTCAGCATTTGGACCGTCTAATGCGGAAGCACCATATGTAGGTTTACATGTACCTACTAAGATAAGCACCAAGTACTTGATATGTCAATTTACATTCAATTATTACTATGAAAGGCATGAAATTGAATTAAGTGCACGGTAACAGCCTTCTTTGTATCAATTACATTGGTTTACACATATCATGTACTACTTGACCTGCGCAACTTCGTCTGCGTCACAACTTTCATTACTGCTCTGCCCCTATTGGTCTTAGCGTGATGATATATAGCCTTCCTCAATAAATAGGCTATCTAACACTGAAAGATGTTTCAAATCGGACCAGTAGTTCCTGAGATTAGCGCATTCAAGTACTAATATTCAAGTAACCACTAGATTTGTCTTTTATAAGATAAGCTAAATTGCCAATAGTGGTCATTGCTCTTACCCGAATTCTTGCTATTGTGTGTGTGTGTCTAAAAGTGTTATTAATACCGGAATTTGGTTCTTATGAGTAAAACTTTCCAATGCTGTATCAATACAGGTGTTTCTTTTTTTCAAAATTATCTTTTCATTTCTTGGCTAGTAATACCGATTTTACAAAAATCCGATGATGCAGTTTAAGTTTTCATCAAAATAGGGTTCCAGACTCTTTTCAGTGTTTTCCCATATTTGTCACAGGTTTGGAATTTGGCCATCCATGCATACATTAAAAATTCACCCTGATTATGTTATGGCATTCTCAGCTTGACATGTTAGCGGTTGTTGTAATATTACTAAATACTATGTTGTCTCATTAAAATTCTTTATCAAGAGGTCTAGCTTTATTAATCATCTTGATATTATGTGTTTAACAGCTTCCCATGATAGTGAGTCAAGCTGCGGTGTAAAGGTCCTTTTATGGTTGATTCCAATAAGAAATCATGGGTTACTGTAATGTTTCTGTAATTGATCATGCTTTTGGCATATTTTTCTTTTCACTGATAAAAAAAAAAAAACAGAAAGACACTCATTACTTTAAATTCGGCATGTTTGAATTCAATGAAGTACCTTTCATTCTTCTTCTTATCGTGTGGGTAGTAAGGTCTAACGACCCCACACACCCTAGTGACAGAGTTACCAAACCGCCTCAAGGGCATCTGACATGGTTTAAGTGACGATAATAAAGTAACTTTCATTGATCAAATAGAAACATATTTTGGGTGTTTTATCTATCTATTTGAATGGTTATTACAAAAGGTCTGTGCTATTTTACTGTGTAATACAGACGGTTCATGTTTTATCAAACTCGCTTGTTTATTAATTAACTGTGTAGCACATTTGTTTTGTATACTGATAATATTTTAATATTCTTTATATCAAAGACGGGAAGGAGATAGTAAGACGAGCATGTTTGTAGGTTGAATGCACGAATTATGAACATAAAATCTTAATTAACATGATCAATGGGAAAAAAAACTTGGTCATATGCTTGCTAAAGAAGCAAGTACCTAATTAAGTCAATAAGAGGAAGTTACCACAATTATATTTCATTAATTGATAACCGGACTATTTCCAAATCTATTCTTACATCTAACACGATAACATTGGTTTCAAGGCTACCGATTTCTATTATTACGAGTCTTTACCCTTGTAACCTAGCAAAAAAACTTCCGGTTTGATTATTTTTTCACTCTGTATTTTTAATATTTAATTTTATCACATACTTTTCACAGCATAAATGAAATTCGATAAACTATGACAGAAAAATCAATACTTACTTGGTTGTCTTGAAAATTGTTTGACCACTCGGACGTCCATGTTTTCACTGCAAACATGTTCGAATTGTCGTTTATATTGTTCAGCAGTCCTACCACGTCCATCTTCGCTAAGTATATCGATTTTTATTCAACTCTATTCTAGAAATTCATCGCGATTCTATGAAACAATCAGCTGTTTGACAAATAAATAACAAAAAGTGAAGCGGGGACCGCGGCGCGGGGAACGGGGTATATACCATAGACAAAGACGATCCGCATGGAAATCGGCAAGACAGAGCCGGCATCATAGACAATAATTAATCATAGATATTTTCCGTCGGTCTGCTTCGTTGTCGATGGATACTCAATCATTCATTCTCTCATGCAAAATTCATTCAATCAATGAAGGTCCATCCATTCGTTTACCTACATTTATTTTCTTCACTCCGTTCACGACGTTACTGGTGAAACGGTGAAATTTCTGTCTATTTCAAGTAAATATCTAAGAATTTCAAGTACTTTCTTTTTAATTACTACTATTGCAGTGTTATAATAAATGTAAGTTCTACTTTTAACTTTGTAGACGCGATTCTGTATTTAAAGTGGAGATCGGTCAAAATGGCGTCGCATAAATTGTTACACGTTGCTTTTACGCTTTCCAGATGTCTCGCTACCGGGAGTGGGATCTTTCATGCAAGGTTTATGTGGGAAATCTCGGGACAAATGCATCTAAATATGAAATAGAGAAAGTGTTCTCTAAGTATGGAAATATACGAAATGTGTGGGTGGCCAGAAACCCGCCAGGATTTGCGTTTGTGGAATATGAAGACCCACGTGACGCTGAAGATTCCGTGCGAGGGTTAGACGGCACGTAAGTGATAATTATTAAATATTTTACCTTTCCTTTTAACCCGGTGTTTTACCATGTCCATTTCATCCGCCATTTTAGTTTCACTTGACCCATTTGGTAAGTGGTGGTATTTCTACCCTTGCCAAATGTAGTTAAATGAGCGTATTTAGATGATTATGTTGTTCTATCGAAATAGGTACTTGGAATAGTAAATACCTCGTGATATTATTTTAATAAAAAGCCGAATCGTCCCATCATACCCAACATTAGTTATGTATGCACCTACATTTATGTTTGGTTCAAATGTTTGTTGGTCTCTATTAGCCAATAATTGAACATCTACATTTTTAACAAATTCAGTGACCTAGGTATCTAAATACTAAATTCGAGTAGTTTCTGAAGCCGTTAATAGCCTAACGGTTATTGCGTCGGCTGCCGATCAATAGGTCTTGAGATCAAATCTGAACTGGCGTCCTATTACTTTTCTGAAGTTCTCTGCACGCTCCTTAGATCCGTTTCACCCTCAATGTGTAACGCTTGAGTCATAAGTGTGCTAGAACATGATACCTCCATACTGAGACTGAGATGTGGTGTTCCCATATGGAATATCACTTGTCTTGGAATGGGGAACATTTTTATTTTACTGAATTAAAAATTTCTCCCTCCACTAAACATAATTTAGTCTTTAATAAATGGAGGGAGAATTTTTGCATTTTGGGATAAAACAAAATTCTCGAAAGATAAACTTATCCTTCAGTCAGTGAATATGCTACTTTAGTTACGCAAAGTACTTTAGTCATTGTACTTTCAAACCACGCACAATTGGGCGCCAATTAATTGTGACCATTCTGTGGTCTGCTAATCCCTGTATTTTCGCTCCAATTCTTGTTTTCTGACTTACGTGGTTATTTTCCTGTTCTTAGATTTTTTTATTATTTTATAGTCGATGCTGTGGCACTCGTATTCGCGTGGAAATGTCCAATGGCCGCACAAGAAGAGATCGCCGATACTCCAGGTATGTACAATACTTCTTATTCATTCTCTTTTTGGTGTTGTTTACCAATGCATATCTTTATTTCAAAAGTTGGAGAATAATAATGATAGTGCCATTACAAAACATAAAGTACCTATCTTTGATAAAATAATTAACAATAAGTGCATTTAATCTGAAGATGAGAAAATGGGTTTATTCCGAATACTCATTACTACTTATAATAAAAAAAATACGAACACTATCATTATTTACCTCTAAAGAGACTGAGCTGCAATTAGCAAATTGACTTCAAAACTACATTTTGCTTTTTACACCAATCTTATTAACTATAATTTTAAGATGTTTTTGTATTAATGAAATCTTCTAAAAAAAAGTAGTTAAGTAAGTTGATCTGGAGATATTAAAAGTGGTGGGTGTTGGAACGTTTACAGGTCCATTTTATCAACCAACCACCAACACACCAACGACCTCACCACATGTCTTCACCACAACTACGGCTCGTTAACCAATCTGACATCCGCGAACGCCGCTCGCAACAACATCCCGCTCAACTTCTGCGATCGGCTCTTCAAACTTCTGCGCGCAGCCGAAGTCTCCAACATCTGCGTCCCTATAACTTACCTCCTGACCGCCATCACCTAGTCCCCAACCGTAATCCGAACCTGGACTTGAATAATGCATTATAGAGACCACACAGTATAGGATCCTACAAACATCCTGAATGTCATTGCAACTCCTAATGCTTCACCGACTGCACACACCGTCGTCACCGTGGCACCGAGCTAGAATACAACCTCACGGCGATCGACATCCCCGTGTTACCGCAATTTTTCTTGAAACTTCCAATTAATGCCACCGTTCGACGGAAGATAACATTGAAAACCGCCTTCGCCTCAGTAATATCCCTTCGGCCTCACAGCAGCCCCACAACGGCAACCTTCGCAGGCTCACCATGTCTCGGTACTTTTTAAATCCTTTACTTAGAACCTTACCTTGCCTATACTTAGAATTAGAGACGTCGTGTTGGCGCTTAAAGGTGTAGGTAACTAGGGATTTGTGTAATGTAGACTGTAAATATTAAATGGGGCCCCAATTGTTTAAATACTAAATCATACAAGATTACACAGAAGAGATGTCAATTCAACAAAGCGGTGATTCACTTACATTGATTTGTTTACAAAGAGGGATAGATTTAAATTCAAGCGCTGTTTAATTGAAATGACCCTTGAGGTGTAGAAGTTGCACTAGGTATGTTATTGTTGTGGGGAGACAGGACGTTGTGATGACATGGTTCTGTTGCTAGATCCCGCAGTCGCAGTCCGCGCAGGCGTTCGTACTCTCGCGGAAGGTCGGGCTCTCCTCGTCGCTCGCCGTCGGTCCGCCGCCGCTCACCATCCGTACGGCGCTCAAGATCTCGCGACCGACGAAGCCGCTCCGACAGCAAGAGCAGGTAGGTGCGTAAAGCCCATAGATTTTTTTTTTTCTGTTCTTCCCAAAAACTTGTATTTTTTATTTTAACCCCATTTTTTGTTCCTTGTCCTCACGTTTTATTATTTAACCAACCAACCTATGAGTGTCTTCTTGAATGGGGCTAATAACGAATTATTTATTTATGACATGCAACTGAGTTAACATTGATTCTAGTTTTGAAAAATCACAATAGAATGCTAACCATATTTTACCACATTTTCAGACTGTGAAGATACCAAGGCTATTGAAGAAGTTAAATAATTGGACAAATATTCTGTATTATAAGTGACGTGAAGTGAATAGAGCGATTGTGTGTATGAATCCATGTAGGTTACAAATATATTTTTTCTCATAAATTATGGTACAAGCAGCTTCATCATAATATCGATTGTAATGTAGTTTCTTTATTTGCTGTAAGGTTGTATATTTTTATTGCTGTAGAGTACCTTACAAAGTTGTATAATTTTCTTGTAAGAATACTGCTAAGTTTACATACAAAGTATTTTTAAGATGACTTAATAAATGTGGGATTTAAAAGCTATAATATATTTTTTATTCTTTCGTATAAATAATATTTTAATATAAATATACACTACATAGTTAGTTCTACAATGTTCTAAAAATAATTTACATTTACAATACACAATGTACTATAATGTATAATATAATTTTAATTAAATGCAAACAGGTGTATAAGTATAAAAATCTTAGAATAACACACGACAAATTCGTAAAACGTAATGAAGATCTAAAAGTCACAAACATTAATCACAATTTTGGTCTTCTTGGAAGGGAATGTAGAAAATTAATACTAATAGCCCTAATTTGATTTAGTTTTTATACTGACAGGCCTTTGCCGCCTAGCAGAGAAAAAGTCAAAGTATACACATGTACCGACCGCGACTAGCAACGTACCTACTCCATGATAAATATTTAAATTATTCTTAAAAACTATGGTAGAGATCAACAGAGATGCAAACTTCCTCAAAGTTAGTATAAAAGTCACTGTTACCGAAGTTTCTTTGGTGGCCAATTCATGTACTGAATGTGTACAATAGAACTGTGAAATAATGTTCAATGCTATCAGTAACCAAGCGTCCAGTGGCAAGTCCGATGAAGTGTCCATCAATTGGGAAGAAATTCCAAAGAATACAGGCAATGGAATAGCATGAGTGTAGAACAGCATCTGCAAATATAAAGAAAAAATACTTGAAAATACTGTTACATTTTTTTTATTATGATGTGATATTAAAACCGTCATTTCAAGCTGCAATTGTTTCTAAATCATTTGCTCCATTGATTTGGAGTTAAGTGGTATTAACCTTCTATAAGTGGATATTAATTTGGGGTTAAGAATGGGTTAAATGACAAATTGGTATAATTTTTAGTAAGGTAGGTACATCACATCAGCTGGGCACTTATTGTAGTATCCTATCTAGACGGGAATTGTTATGTTGTGTCGTGACCTGACGCAGTTAATAGGCTGCAAAACTGGATGTTATGACCTAGGCCTGATAAGGTTCGTTGAGTGGTGTATCCTGCGCCACGACACACCACGGCAGAAAATGCAAACCAAGCTTAAAATTAAACAAATGGCAACAGTGATCTTGCATAATTACTGTTTTGTAATTGCAACAAACTATGTTATGTTTGTAGTATGAAGATAATTTAAATTGCTTATTTTGTGCTATTGATAACTTTCCTACTCATACCTACAAACATTAAAAGATAAAAACGTAGGTACAATATGTTATCTACCAAAACATTATCTTATTAGTTTATTACATTTTGCCCATTATTTGTAACACACATGATGAATATATCTCTGAAAAAGACGCAGATAAACTGGGACTTCTATTAGGAACAGCCATGACAGAATGTTTCTTACCTCATTTGGATGTTTCCCATACTGAGAATACAATCTCTCCTGTTGAAGTCCGGTAAAGGCACCAGTTATTAACGTAGCCAACAATATTGTGACTCCAATGCACCAATATAGGAACGTTCCCTTATTTTCCTCATCCGTAGGGGCTCCTCCATACATGGCCAGTGCTACGCCTGCACTGATCAGTATTGAACCAATAGCGTTGTTTATTTTTGGGATTTGTTTCTTCACCCAACAATACACTAGCATGCTGGCTGGTGAAGATGCTGACCTGAAAATTGACAGTGAAAAGCATGGTAAGTAGCTTGCATGAAACGGCAATTGACATAGAAGTAAGAGAGCATCATGGATTATGTCTCAATCAAAAAGGCCAGTCAATTCAGTGATTTCCTTTTCCTTATTGCTGAATACAGTTATCAGTAAAGCATTTTCTAGGAAAAGGCATAAATAATAATTAGTCATTATTGATGATATCATAAGATCACACCTGTATTTTTTAAAGAATTAGGTAGAGGTGACTTCTTCATTATACACCTGCAAGTCAAGCAAGACTATCACCACCAAGCAGGCACAAATTCATAGTCCAGGCCACTACTGAGAAAGTTATAATCAAAAATCTCAATAGCACTACCCAACCTGGTGTTGAACCTAGGTTCCATGTTCAGAACAGTGATGGGCAAAAATTATTTTAAGTGTATGTAAGTGTAATTATTAATAATTACACTTACATTGTAATTAGTAATTGAAATACTTTGTAACAGATTACTTAAGTACCTAACTAATTGCAATGAGTACATACTGTAATTAAATGCAAAGTAATTGAATTGCAGGTTAATCTAATTACATTATAATAGATTACATAAGTAATCTGATAAAATGTAATTACACATTTATATAAGTATTGGGAAACCTCTTACAAAAATGCCCTATTTAATACAGTTTTGACAAATAGGAAAATAGAACACATAATTATACAAAAAAAAAATGTAATCATCTGTCAATCATTATTTAGTTTTAAGTTGTTGTTTAGTTTTAGGAGCACAATGCATAAAACCCCCCACTCCCCCGTACATTATACTTACTACTTCCCGATGACGTAGTACGGGCCGCACTTGCAATACCTATATCGCAACTATGCGATGCAAGCATGCGACATTTCATATTCAAAGCAATTATAATTATAATATAATTAAATACTATGTAATTAGGTTACATTGTAAACAAATTATTTCGTAATTAAATACATTGTAATTAATTTCATAGCACATCCAAAGTAATCTAAATACATACAATGTAATTGAATAATATGTAATTAAATTTCATTTTAATCAAATTATTATGTAATTCAATTATTAATTAGATTACATAAATAACTAGTTACGCCCATCACTGGTTCAGAAGCAGCACTTGTGACAACTAGACTACCAAGGCAATAGATAAATGGTAATAAATTATAGTTACCGTATGATCATATGCAGCGTGGAAGGCACATGTAAGGCATAAACATAATTGTTAGCCACAGTAGTAATGAAGAAGAGAGTGACTAGCATTACATACTGCTTTAGAGGTATCTTTGGACCTACCTGAAAGAATATTGCATGGTTTTAGTAAGAAAATAGTGCATAATTTAATGAGAACAAACAATAGTAGGTAATTATATTGGATCAAAATAATGAGAATACAAATATTAATTTGGTAATAATCTTCTAATTTTTTTTTTATGGTCTGTTGGGCTAAATTTACTATTAAAACGATGTAAAAAAAATGAAATAAGAAAGCGAGTGGTTGTTATGATTAAAAATTATTAAAAAAGAAATGGGACAGCTAGCATATAAAATACTTCTTTGATATTAATATAGCCTGATTAGATTCTTATTCATTTCCCATTCTTCCATAATAACAGAACAATAATTGAAGGATAACAATTAGAATTAATGTTGTTTTCATTTAAGTTATTGATGAATGCCTGAAGGTCTTTTCAGTTGTCGGGTAAATTCATTTGTGATTGATTTTTCCTTTGTGATACAATAATAGGGGATTTCCAGTATATTTATTCAAAACTAAGTAGAAAACATTCCTGGTTTGGTATTCATGTAGTAACTATTTAGGTATTTATTTAGTACTTCATTCAACTTTTATGATTATGTGAAACTGTTACCTACTCAAAAGGTTTAAGTTAGAAGTTGGGAAAACTAAATTAGGAAACTTGACCCTCAACACTATAAAATGTAAGGACAAATTACAACAATTTGTCATAACTCATGACAAGAGTGAATTAACATAATAAAAGGAAAATAACATAAATAAATACGATGAGAAACTTAAACTGACGCAACTATTTCCATGTGGTTGACTCACCGTTCCAAACTTTGTAGTGACTATGAAGCCATATAGAGTGATGAAGAAGAATTGCAGAAAGGTAACTAAATTAGCGCTACTGGGCCTCCTTGCCATAAGAATTTCCATGAGAAAAGCACTTGAGCAACATCCTACAAACACATTTACTGTTGTATGCGAGACACCCATGATTTATTCTTTCAGTAACTCACATAAATATGTATCAAAAAGTTGATTAATTAACTTTCCGGTTGAATCACATTGATAAGTTTTGAAAAAATTATAACTGAATTTATTTTTCCCGGCGCCCGCGCAACCGACTTGACAGTTCGAGATTTTGTTACTTTTGTTGACACTGCCACAGCCACTGACTGACTTCTGTGACGCGCGGTCAAGCACACGGTACGTCTCAAGCTGTCAAAGTGTCCGGTTGCCAACACTACAGTAATAAAGTACCCAAAATAGTGCAAAATTAATAATAATATTCGGTTAAACATACAACATTACAGGAGTATAGTCATCATAAAAAAAAATACACTCGACGCCCAATAAAATTAACTACTACTAAATAAAGTTGTAGGAGTGAGTACTTCGAGATCTGTGCAAAATCTGTGTATATTTTCTAAAAACACCCTACTTATATATAAATTAAACCTTATTATGCTACCAATAGCGACGCGTGTAGGGCGAGACGTGCGCGGGGCGCGGGGCACTGTTTAGCACGCGGCAGTATTTTGTCGCGATCGCGAATCTATAAATACGAGTCGCGCTAAGTGCGCGACCCTGCAAGTCCGGTTCAGTAGTTGACAACCCTCTAGGGTTGAAACTGCGAGTGGCCATCGACAGAAAAAAAAAAAAAAAAAAAGTGCGCGACCCTTTGTCGAGTGAAGATCTCTGCTGCGTGAGCCCACGTGTTCCATCTGCGCGGTTGCGAAGTTTGAAGTGAAGATCACGGAGGGTGCTGGAGCTTCTGCTGTGCTCTGCTGGCGCTTACAAGATTATCCTGTTTCTTGATTGTCGAAAACGTGTTGCTTCACTATTGCTTTATCAGATGTTGTCGAAAACGTGGTAATTGGTTCTGAGGTATTGGTAACTAGTAAAACGTGGTAATTGGTTTTGAGGTATTGGTAACTGGTAAAACATGGTAATTAGTTCTAAGTGGATCTTGATAGCGTTACTAGTATAACAGGTACCTATGTAATGCGTTCGTTCAAAGAAGGTGTTCTTGTGCTAATTAGGGTTCCGTACCCAAAGGGTAACCAACGGAACTCTATTACTAAGCCTACGCTGTCGGTCCGTGCGTCCGTCCGTCTGTCTGTCAGAGGGTTGTATCTCAAGAACCGTAATAGGTAGACAGTTAAAATTTTCACAGATTGAGTATTTCTATTGCCTCTACAATAAAAATTAAAATTTGTGGTACGGAACCCTTCGTGTGCGAGTCCGACTCGCACTTGGCCGGTTTTTATAACAATTTTGACCCGATAACTTGTGGTTTGTGAACCAAATTGGATCCTTTTTTCAGTAATCGACTTTTTTAAACTGTTTTCTTTCTTTCTTTTCTTTTGAGTCTTTTTGGAATTTTAGGGTTTCAAATACCCGTAAAAATCTAACCTTTAGAATAACTTGGGTGTATGTCACTGCCAATTTTCTACGAATCTAATGGACCAATTCTGTTAAAAGATGCCTACACATATGAAATTTTGTGACTCAAACACGGACGCTTTTGGTACATAGTATGGCTTTACATTTGGAGGCTTTGCAACCGAATACTTTTTGTTTAGTTATAAGACAGTGAAACTTATATGTCAGGGACCTATCCAAAGCAATGCCCAGGTGGCGTGGTTGCTGGGGCTGCGGAATCTGTTCGAAAAAGTCATCGCGACCCTGGAACGCAAAGGGCACTTGGAGGAACACGGATGGGTTTTAGTCAGTCAAGAGTCTGACACTCCCTCCTGCTTCACCCAGAGCGGGAGGAGTGATTTGATGATTTCCCAACCTTAAAAAGAAAAAAAAAAGGTAGCGAGGTTGAGAATAGTGCTCTATGTAAACGCCTTGCCAAGAGATAGTTAAAACCCTATATGACTGACGGTTGCGGAGGTGGAAAATACAGGATTAGGTCTTGCCGTAATAAGGGTTTGCCCGTAGTGCATTTTCATCATAGAATTTTTCAAGTGCTTCTAGTTTGTGCTACATTTGTGAATTGTGAACGGTTAAGACTTTATCATCATCATCATCATAACAGCCGAAATACGTCCACTACTAGACATATGCCTCCCCCAAAAAGTGGGGGGGGGGGGGTTGCCATAATCGCCACGCTTGGCGATCGCATGGTGTTTATTTATTTATTTATTAGGATCGTCAACATCACATACACTGTACTTAAAGCTATTAACATAAAGAAGAAATCAAAATATTCTAGTGCTGCAACACTTACAGACAACCACATAATTACTAAACACAATAAAATTGCAGGAGAAGGTGTAAAATAAAGATTTTTAAATATGTGTGAGTACAATTTAAAATAAGATGAAAATTATGTAGAATAAATTACAATGTCAGATTGAAAACGAATTAAAAATGTCAGAGATATTGAACAAAAAACAAAGTACATAAACACACAATTTAAGCATTAAGTCTGATAAAATGTCACACAATAAAATTAAATCAAATAACATCAAATAAATAATAATTAGACATTACACAAAAAAATAGATATTAAATTAAGTTAAATTAAAATCAATTATTGTGTGTTGGTTAAGACTTGCTGGCAAAATAATATTACACATTTTCATTTTCTTTCGGGGCCAATTCTAAAGACCACTCAAACAAAGTCACGGGCTTGTTAATAATAATCGGAAAAAATACTAAAATAAATCTGGGGAGTTTTCAGAAGAACAATGACATCCCGAAACATACGTTTATAGAGTTGCCAACGTTTTCATAATTTAGTAGAAATAGTAGAATGAAATCTAGAAAATCTAAACGATTCGCAAGGAGATAACAAAACGAGTAAATAGCTAGCTCCCTACACTTATTTATCTATTTTTAGACTATTCGGCCTTATTTAATTTTTATTTTTTTGGTTACTTGATGATACGATGAGTGACGTACTCATGACTCCTGAGTCATGAGGATGTTTTGAAGAGACACTTGTGAGTGCTGAACGTAATAAATACGTACCTACTCCTTATCTCATTAATTGTATTATGCATAAA
Source organism: Lacanobia oleracea (assembly GCA_950371165.1). Classification (NCBI taxonomy): domain Eukaryota; kingdom Metazoa; phylum Arthropoda; class Insecta; order Lepidoptera; family Noctuidae; genus Lacanobia; species Lacanobia oleracea. Next base: position 4,435,303 of record OX493389.1, read on the forward strand.
GCCGTAGTCGAGTAATTCTCATTACCTTTGTTAATTTACTTGTTTAATTTTGTAAATCATTCAAGCCATTATTTCCTCATTTATAGAGGGTCCGACCGTTAGAAGGCACTCGCCTTTTAACCTTCTAAGGTATGCGGTAAATTCTCGCTATGGCTCATTAGTTTCAGAAATGAGACACCGCAGAAAGAAAGAAAGTGTACCTCAAGACCAAAATCGGATATGTCGTGCGGTGTTCCATAGGGCTTGGTCTTGGCCCTTTTCGGCGGCTGACGCCTAGGTTGATTGAGGTCTCCACGGGCGCGTTCGCAACGCTGCTTCCAATCTGGGAGGCCCGAGTACCGCCTTTGCGGGGCCCCGGTGTGGGCTTCTGACCTGACGGCCGGCAGCATCGCGATACTGCGAAGACCGCTGAGGGCGATGGCCGTCAGGGCTATCAGGGGGTATCGCACGATCTCCTAAGAGGCGGGTTGTGCACTGGCTGGATCACCGCCCTGGGACTTAGAGGCGAGGGTTCTCGCCTCGCTGTACCGGTGGCGCGAGGAGGTGCGGACTTGGGGCGGTGAACCGATGCGAGATCGTGTTGCGTCGGTCACAGCTCACAGCAGCAGCTTGTGAGGGCAATCCCTGACCATGACCTCGGGAAAGTCATTCGCTTCTTTAAAAAAAAGAGAGAGAAAGAGATTCGCTTCTTAAGGTGGATGCTCCAGGGTGGCCCGCGAAATTCAAATATTTTTATGTTTTTTGCAATTTGCCGGTCAGTGTGAAGCTGTATGTGGACCAAATGCGATCTGCGACCGTAACGCGTATTTATCTAAAGAATTATAACCATTTTAATCATCAATATAGTCCTCTAAGTTCATGTAGTTCGAAAGAATGAATATTTCAGAAATAATAATTCTTTCGAACTACATGAACTTAGAGGGCTATATTGATGATTAAAATGGTAAAATATTTGAATTTCGCGGGCTACCCTGGAGCATTCACCTTAAGAAAAATATTCTATTTTATTTATTTGCTGTACACCTACCACAGTGTGTTTCTTTTTAACCCAAAGGTTGACTGGTAGAGAATGCCTTGTTGCATTAAGTCCGCCTATGTACCACTATTGTACATGAAGTTTAAATAAATAAATAAATTCGCGACCTACCGCCGGCCTCGTCACTATCGAGGCCATCCGACCAGTGCTCGACGAATGGCTCGGGCGGCACAGGTGCTTTCGGGGCATGGCTGCTTCGTGAAGTACCTGTGTCGCATAAACAGGGAGCCGGACGCTCGGTGCCATCACTGCACCGACTGTCGGGAGGACACGGCGCAGCACACACTGGCAGAGTGTGCTGCATGGGAGGAACAGCGCCGCGCCCTCGTATCCGAAGTGAGACCCGACCTGTCGCTGCCGTCCGTCGCTCGTTCGATGGTCGGGAGCGCCGAGTCGTGTGCTGCGGTAATTTTCTTCTATGAAATCGTAATTTCGCAGAAGGTGGCTGTGGAGAGGAAGAGGGAGGTCGTGGCCACACTCCCGTGCCACAGTAGGCGAACCGGGCGTCGGCGGAGGGAGGACAACGCCCTCTCCAGCCCCCATTGAAAGGTTCGGAGGAACGGTGGACTCGGGGTCGTCCACCGTCCTCTATCCAGCAGGACCTGAGCCAGCGGCGCGAATTGTTCCAGACCCGAACATCGGCGTCAGCGTCAGTAAGAGTCTGACGGACCCCTTCGCGCGCCCCTGGCGAGGGACAATCATGAGAATTTTCCACCCGGCAAAAAAAAGGTAGGTTCCCGTAGCCAGTTACGTATGTGGATTACGAAAATATGCCTAGCTTAGACAGGCGACCGGTAAGTAGCGGAAATCGTATCGAGGTGCAGCTTGGGAGAGACATCTGTCCCAAGTCTCGTCTTCAAGACTCGTCGACAGAAGGTGCAAAAAGTTATGTAGATTGATAACAGTCCTTCATCATTGACTTTCATCGATATCAGTGTCTAAAATATTGTTTTGATAAGAGGTAAAGGGTACGATGGGGCTGGCATATCTGTATAGACAAAAGCCCAAAAAAAACTAAAAAAAAAAATAAAGAGAAAAAAAAAGAAAAAAAGACTCATCGACAGGAACTGACTGAAGTTGGAAATAGCGTTGGACTATTTCCAACGTAGTCGGCTACTATAAGCGAAATTGCATTATTGAAAGGAGGCACAGAGTTGATAAAAGATGGCATGTCGATCAATGAAATATATAAGTATGTTTATCAGTTGTCTAGTACCCATAACACAAGCTCTGCTTAGCTTGGGACTAGATGGCGTTGTGTGATAGTTGTGTGGATTATTATTATTATTATTTCCTTTATTTATTTTCTTTACTTATTTATATATTTTTAAACATTTTTATACAATATATACATTAGAAAAAAAAAAACATTTAAAAATATAAAAATAGTAGCCCACCGATCTCGGGAACAGGGTCCAAGCTACCGGTGGTCAGGGCTCCAGAGATAGGAACCTCCTGACAATGCGAGCCGTGTCCAGTAGTACCGCTTTCTGAATCAAGCCCTTGATCCAGCTGCCCAACGAGAGCCTCCTAAGGTGTTGGTCGAGGCTCGTGGCTATTAAGCCATTGGCCGATACGACTATCGGTACAATGATTGCGGAGTCCACTTCCCACATGTCGACAACCTCGCGAGCCAAGTCAATATACTTGATTTGTTTGTCTTTCTCGGCTTTCACGAGGTTCTCGTCATGCGGGACGGTTATGTCTACAATCATTGCACGCCTCACAATTCGGTCAACCACCACTATATCAGGCTTATTGGCAACAATAGTCCTGTCAGTGATGATGGACCGATCCCAGTACAATGTGATATTGCCATTATCGAGAACTGGGTCGGGCGCATACCTATAGTATGGCACCTCCGACTCCACAAGAGAGTATTTCAGAGCAAGTTGCTGATGGATAATCCTGGCTACAAGGTTGTGCCTATGCAAGTATTCTCCGTTAGCTAGACGAGAACAACCAGAGACAATGTGGCGAATTGATTCTCCCGGACGGTGACATGCCCGACATATGTCGACCGTGCCGTCTTTCACAATAAATCTCCGGTAGTTATTCGTCATGATAACTTCGTCCATAATTGCACAAACAAAACCTTCGGTTTCTCCATCACCGAAACGCAGCCAGGCTACGGACGCTAGTTGGTCTACGTCAGGCCCATGTAGGGCCCGGAAAAAGCGTCCGTGAAGCTCCTTACTCTGCCATACCGCCCTGCGATCGTTAGTGTCAAGCACTGCAGGTTTGCGCCAGTTCTCATTTGCCAAGGAGAGCGGGGTGAGTCCCTTGTCCACCGCCACTACATTTCGATGCATACCCACGTCGACAGCTAGGAAGTATTCCCATTATTATTATTATTTCCTTTATTCAACAAATTAACCTACAAATTACATTTTTAAATATTTGAAAAAAAGAATTATAAAAACATTTAAAAATATAATAAATGGTAGCCCACCGGTATCGGGAACAGGGTCCAAGCTACCGGCGGTCAGGGCTCCAGAGAGAGGAACCTCCTAACAATACGAGCCGTGTCCAGAAGTACCGCTTATTATTATTATTATTAATGGATTGGTTTGACAAAGTTAAGCTGATAAGTAAGTTATTGTTACTATAAATCTTCCTCCTTGCTCAGGATCTTATATGCTGTTAAATAACATGAAATTACCCCGGAAGTCTACCAGAGAGAGTTCATACGAAGTTGAATGAAGTTGCACAGACAAGCGCACCACAAAACATAGACCCGCGATGGTTAAGGAAGTACAAGCGTTTTGAGGTCAAACAAGATTGGATACTGAGGAGTGAAGGCGATGGGGGCTGAACGACTGCCGCGTCGCAACAGCGCCAGTTTGTAATGGCGAACCGCCCAAACAAGCCTCGCGCCACAGCCGCCGACACCGGCCGAGTTGGTTAATCAACTATTGAGTCCCGTCCCGCCAAGTCCGCCTCGCCGCGTCAAGCCGCGCGGACGTGTTGTGTTTCGCGCCAAAATGCTCGCTTCGCTCCGATTTCACGCATCGAACGTTTAAACATTTTACATTCTCGATCGCTTTTTAACTGTTACTTTTTACTCAGATCAAAATCAACAGTTTTTTAGTGCTGTGAGTGATATTGATAACATGTGTGGTGACTGGTGATTGTATTTTGTTAGTTATTTGTTTTCAAACACAATGCAAACCGTTATGGTTTTTGAGTATTTGTCAAGTGTGTACGAAATTACACTGCTGGGAAAATGTTGACAGGATTCCTAGTGTTTTGTGTGCTCGTTTCACACATTTTACCATCAGGTAAGTTTACCTATTTGATTTGTTTCTTTCAATCTTATAGTGACCTTCATTATTCATTAGCTTGTTGTTATTATAAAACTTGTTTGCAAAAAAATGTATAATAAAATTCTTAGTGAATTTAAAATTCAATCTGTATAGAGGAATCACGTAGGTACCTACGTGGGCCACCGAGCAGCTTTTGTACGGAAGACACTGTCAGTTGGTATTGGTGCACAGTTCCTGGAAGAGGGTTTGACAGGATTTCATGTTGTTAACCTACCCCGATAGAAAGCATCATTAGCTACAATTACCTACCTACTGGGTACGATTGGCAGCTTGGGGTCTAGAAAGTAGCACATTCAGATTCATGCAGCATTCAGCAGGATTATTTCCATCCTAGTTTCCATTAAGTATTTATATTAGTTATGCATTGTCACATTTACCTACTTAAATAGAGTTTGGTAATGTAGGTCCAATAACTTCCAAAATTTTAATGCCAATCTACCCGCATCAGAGCGTGACGAAATTATTATCATTCGCACGGTTTGCTAAATTAAATTATTTTAGGTGCTTTTTGCTCTATCGAGAATATGAGACTATACCTGCGATTTGGCTGATATAATTTTAAATGAGTTGCAAATGTAGGTTCGTAACTAGGTGTTCAAGGGTCTTCTCGTAAACTTCTCGTCGTCGTTGTAGACTTCTCGTCCAAAAAAACGAACAAAGGCTGCTTACCTTTGTTTGGTTTTTTGAACGACAAGTCTTCTGTACACAGATCCGCTTCGTCTGACTTTCTAAAGTCAAACTTTGTGTGATTTCTGCAGGCAGCAACAGCACTACATAGGCAGTTGTCTCACCGCCTACGATCAGCGAGAAACTCGAAACGAATTTGCAGGAAGCGATTTCATTGTGTTTCGATAGTTTTGTCGCTCTCGTATGGGCCTCTTTTACTCTCACGGGATCTATATCTTTTATTATCCGTTTCCCCAGCGAGAAAATAGTCGATAGCTGATCGCTTCCTCGTCAGCGGTGAGACAAGTGCCTTAGTATGTCTTTCAGTTTTGACTCTTTAGTCATTGTGGCCGGCACGAGTAGTAAGCACAGATGAATGGAAGCGGGGTGATCTCGAAACTTACAAGCGCATTAGTCGATTAGCATTGACTGACGAACCAATAACCTGAAGGGTCAGAGGCTTAGAGCTGTCGTAGTCAAACCGACCGCGACCAATAGAGAGCTCACGACTCTTGCCGAATAACTCTCTCTAAAAAATCTCTATTCCACAAAATTTTCATAATTCCTGAGCCTAGCTTTGCCTTAGCTTAGTTTATTTTGGGACAGATTATTCCCAACCATTGCTAGTCCTGTAAGCCATAAAGAGCCTCGGACAAAAAAAGCTCGGAGTTCCGGAAAAACGGTTGAGTGGCCTTAGATTTGCCAACCCTTTTCCCAACTCTACTCTGGTCAATCTCCGGTTTGTTTCCAGTCTAACCAAATGCTGCTGAATGTATGTTTTTTACATGCAGCGACATTCTATATGACGTGCACAATCCAGTTACTGGGTAACACAGTACCTGACGGCAAGACTGACCTTAGAAACCGCTACACTGTGCCGCTACTAGCTGTCGCTACTGGGATCCAGCAGAATACCAGAGTTATATTTGCCTGGCAATGCTGAGTTGGACTCCCACGCACATTTGAGTGTCTATGTCAAATATGTTGTTATTTATGTAGGCAGGTAATCTGGTAAATTCTATGGTCCAATAATTGCCATAAATTCTGCCATTTTCTTTTTTTATGTGTTCATTTAATTATTTGTATTTTCTAGTGTTATATAACTGTGCTTTTGTGTGTTGTTTCTTTCCTTGTTCCAAATAAATGATCTATCTATATGTATATTTAACTAAATATATTTATGAAAAATCACTTCCCTCCATCAAACATGAGACAGGCTGGTTAAGAGCATGGCTAAAGACAGACCAGTGTTACTAGCAAGTTCACTGCAAACCCATCAATTAAGGTGTGTCGTTGCGCACACGCACCCTGCGGGTAATCACGCTTGTTTCTCAAAATAATCATGGCAATATTGTCTAGTATACGTTCTGCCAAGATCGCCATGATAACCGGTCATTTGAGTGGTTCTATATTGCTTTGGCGCAGACCAGAAAATAAAAGTCTCCGCAAATATACAGTTTAAAAATCTTGCCGTGAATATAAGGTTTTAGGCCTTTCATGTCACCGTGGCTGGGGCACACGTCAGCTCTTTGTACGAGTGAGTGAGCGATTGGACAGGAATTCACCTGGACCCAGAGTCAGCTCAGTTTGATGAACCTTTGTTTGAGGTTAGAGCATATTTAGCAAACAGGTATTCTGAGATTAAAACTTACCTTGGCAGTAAAATTGGTGACAGTGACTCTTATTGGTCTTTTACAAGCTTTCATACAAAAACCCCTTTTTGAGGGGGGAAAAAAACAACAGGACGAAATGGCAGAGAATTTTGCCATCGGACAGCGCACACAGCTCGCGGAGGATATCGCGGCACCGCCGGAATGCTAACTGTAACATTCTAGCGGTCGACCAAGACATCCCGCGACGTGCCGCGGCATACCGCCGCGGGATCCCTTAGCGCGTTCTCCAATACCGTGTAAAGAAATCCCTTTCGATGCCACGGAATCAATTTATAACATTAGCATTTATGTCGTATTCCTACGAGAAAAGTTTGAATACCCTTTGGTATTTTAAATCCTTTGCCATTCCGTCCCAAGCCATTGTGTCCTGTCCTGTGTAAGCTAACTACTGTAGCGTAAGCTAAATACTAAAGAGATCATGTTAATAATAGGCAATACATGGTATTAATTGTGTAATTAATGGCTATAAGGAAAATCCATTGTTTGTAAATCAATGGGATAGGAAGCACGTTAGATAAACAGCGCGAAGGTCGTAGCGATAAAAAATTAATCGTTAACTACTACATTTAAAAGTTTATGTTGGTGACAGTTCAGCCGGTCAGCTAGTCTATTCTGTAAATAACCATTTCGATATCGAACTGCACCTGAGTGACAAACCTCACAAAGTGAGCTTTATTACACACAACATAAAGGTCTTATGTATTACTCTCCTCTATGGTCTTATGTTATTGATAGGTACTCACCTTGGATTCTGCTGTCGAGAGACGAAAATGTTTTTACAGAACAGCACTACTGTTCTGGGGAGCTACTCTCTAAGCCCGAATTCCGTAGTTTCGGGTTTAGTTACGGGCGTATTGTACTCCGTATTACTTAACCACTAAAAATTAATGACAACGCGATTTGACAATGAGTTTCAAATCGTGTTGTCATTCATTCTTAGTTCGGGTTCGGGACTTATCGTAAGTCCGTAGGTGATACGGAGTACAATACGCCAGCAACTAAGCCCGAAACTACGGACTTCTGGCTTAGAGAGTATATCCCCTGACAACGTGTCATCTCACCGTGTAGGTAAACTAAGGTGGTATGAGCGTGAAGTGAACAGCCGGTCGACTCTGTTAACATGTCGAAGTGAACGCTTGGGTGAAGTGAGCTGTTATTGCATCTTGATTACTTGCTCTGACAGCTCATTTCGTGATCACTTCACCCAAGCCTTCACTTATCGAATACAGAATAGTGCTGATATTCCATCTTGTTTGTATCGATTGACAGCAATGCATATTCTCCTAAGTTAACACGCTGAGATATTTGCAGAATGGCACGGCAGTTTATTGCACCATTTGTAGTGTTTGCCTATCTATAAGAAGACTTGGTAAACTTGTAGCGGCATCAATGCCAAGAAAAACCAACGGAGCAAATCTACGTCCAAAAAAAGAACCGCGACGCCATCTATCCAACTAGCAGCGAATTACTTCGTCGAAATCCTGCATCGCGCAAGCAGAGTTTACCGTGCGATTTGAACATATACATCAGCCCGAATATTAACTATCGGGCAGTAGCCCGCCAGGCACAACAGCCGACTGGTCGGAGGATACTCCTTTTCAATTGAGGTGTGCGGGACTTTACTCTCTGTTCCGCATACCTCTAAACTGGTGACCCCGACGTGATCTCAACTTTCAATGTTATAGGTAACTAGCTTTATCCCTCGCCTCCTATGGCTAAAACCACAGAAACCATGATTTTTCGGGATAAGAAATCTGCAATACTGTTATATAATATCAGTGAAAAAAGAAATCGTAATTGGATCACTCAAGCAAGAGTTTATTACCTACCTCCCACAAACAGACAATTTTACCACATTGTAATAATTCTAAGTGGTCTAATGTTATGTATGTGACCGAAATTCTGAAATTCTAAATATACTCGACATAGAAAAGAAACCTATTTCGCGACAGATTCAGATTGTAATCTAGGTACAATACATTGACCCAATATCAAACAGCAACAGAATCGTGCGAAAACTATTTAAATTGCCGTGAACATAAAATCTACGAGGATAAACTAACAACAACTATCTGTAAATCACGTTCTATAGAATTTATGGCTATTGGTTAGTTATATATTTTGAAGCTCGCACATATTTAATTCGAAAAATTCAAAATTTTCCTAGAGACATTTCTGCCACACCAGAATTACCAAGTCGAAACTGAAGTTCCAAGTGTCCCTCAAATGCAAGTAATTTTTTTTAATGAAAATGAGACTAGAGACAAAGTCATAAAAAAACAAGAGGGGAAACTTGACAGAGAAGCGAAAACTATAAACATATACCAGCAAAAGAAAAGACACATAAGCAAAGCACCCAACTATTAACAATACCAATTAATTAAGCAACAACTCCCACATGCCTTGATGATGTTGTTTAAGGAAACTTGAAGCAAGCAAGTGTATCGGCCACAAAACTCATCACGGCCACGGCCAAATGACACGTGTCACGCGCCAAATAGCATGAAGATACGTAACATACCTAATTCAAAATAGAAGTTGTCAAGTACTTGGCAATACGTCCTCCATACAAGACAGTGAAACTGTTGAAAGTATTGTTAGTGATAAACGAAGTAATAGACCACCAAACAAGCATTCAAGCATCAATACGGTTTAAAAATACGAAAATCTAGAGCATAAAGAAACATAATTTAGCAAATAGTATCGCTCTTTTGTCGACATAAATATTTTAGATGACTGTAGCTGTGGAGAGTTTGTTTATGTTTGGCACAGATTTTCCGAAAGCATTTGACGTAAATAATAGCAACAGGAATAAACATAACAAGTTGCGTGCACAGAATTTTAAAGAAAAACGTTGTCGACTTGGCACTGATTTCCCCAAAGCGGACAACCCAAGTAAACAGCATAATTTCTATAATATTAATAAGATACAAACGCACTTAGCATCTCGTAGTAAACATTGCAATGAGTCGCTTGTAGCAACGCGCTATTTTTACCCCCAAGAGGAGTGAACTCACAATGTTTTCTGCCAAGAGTCAATAACAAACGTGTTTTGAAATGCCCCACGTGTACTACGAAATGTCTGATTCAACATTGTAATAATAAAATGTCAGTGAAAATGTCTATGTGAAATAGAGTAAGAGACATGTGGCGCCTACCCTAAAAATATCCTCAATTTCATTGGTCATAGTCACCGAGCCACCACGATTAGCACTCTGATTCTTCAATTCGAACAATATTTGGGGAATGTTCCACTGCGTATCATTTTAGTTTGTTTTCAAACAATCCAGTGATTATCTAGACGATCCATCATCTTTAGAAAGATCTGACCTTGCAAGAGCTATTAACCTCTTGTGGTTAAGTTAATGTTTTAATTGAAGGGACTATCTTAAATACTTCATAATCGACTAATTTATTTATTTTTAAACAAATGTTATTTAATCATGGACATGTCTAGATTTTTCGTTCAACTGCTTGCTTGCCAAGTGGGAAAGTACGTGTCTTTCGTTTAGGGATTTCGGTGTTTTTGCTAATTCCTATAGATTCGCCAATTTTATTTCGAGATATGACTTATGCAGCACTCTAATTACCTAAATATGACAGCTTGCCAAATCTCACGAACTGACAACAGAATGGCAAAAGCATTTAAGTTTTGCTCTGAAACTATTGTTAATTTTCTGACTAAAATAACGCTTTATTTATAGTACAACATTTCCAACACTTGCACAAAATTCTTCACGTTGTCATCTTACTGTTTTTATACAGTAACCTTCAGTTGTTTTCATAACTAAAATTCTAGCACTAGAGCTAGTTTTATTTTGTTTGACTTGTAATCTTCCGGTCGTTACAAAACACGAGGAGCCTTGAAATAAAATCAAAGTCCACAGACCAGACCAAATCATAACATTTATAATTGACCCTAGAAATATGAGGTGTCAATTGATGACAACGTGATCAAACGACAAAACAAGGAGTTGATGCTCTTGAACTAACTAATTATTAAGGTATTTCACTAAGGCTTGTCGGAGTAGCGTCTTAAAGGTCACATTTTTAATTCAGCCTATACTGTCCCACTGCTGGACACAAGCCTGCTGGGTACTGTTATTCCTTTTCTCTTTAAAATCCATCAAATGGTTGTTTTTAAAAGATCGCTTTCAGCGACAATACCACCCATTATGTCGCCCTATGTTTATTTTTCACTTATGTTTTGTATATGTCATAATCATCATCTGCCTAGCCTTTTCCCAACTACATTGGGGTCGGCTTCCAGTCAAACCGGATTCAGCTGAATACCAGTGTTTTACGTGGAGCGGCTGCCTACCAGACCTCAACAACCCATTAACTGGGTAACACGGTACATCTTGGCAAGACTGAAGTCAGATTTACTGGCTTCTGACAATCCGTAACGACTGCCAAAGATCTACAAATGACAGCCGGGACCAACGGCTTAACGTGCTTTTCCGAGTTTTGTATATGTCATAAGTCGGTACATAATAAAGAATATTCTCCCCTGATTTTTTCCAGGAAATCATTTCCCGGGTCACCTAAAACCAGTCCTTACAGCAGGCGTCTAGGTCGTCAACAAAGATCTCATAAAAAAAACAAATACTAGTGAAGCACAAGACCTAGCTAGCACAACATTAGAAGCTAATTACAGACGTGGAAATGGCTTCAGGTAATCCTATTCTGATATAACGAACACTGCAAATACTATTAGCTGGTGGCCACGTAACTGTTCGTCAGAAGCCAATAGAAAATGTCTCTGACTTAGATAATGTTTTAATTCAGTGACTGACTCCTATCATAATCAAGATGATCTCAAAATTTTATCAGTAAGTACAAAAAAGTAAATTCTGTGGGTAAATAACGGCACAAGAGTCCATTTCATGACAAAATTGGGCACAATTAAAGCACACAATGCCATATATCCCTCCCACACCAAAGCAAACCACAAGAACGGAGTATAACATAGATGTTGGAATATAAGACTGTATCCGTAACCAAGTGTGCCAAGAAACGGTTGACCTGGCCGCAAGGCGCCCCATTGCTTCGCCTGAGAATCAACACATGGGAACATACCCGTTTCACATACCCAGTAGAACTTCAATAAGATACTTATGTATTAGAATTGAAGAATTTTAATTGGTCCTAGCACTGGGCGTTCTAATTAAACGACTTGTGGAAATGCAAATATTTCCGCTGATTGTTCAGAGTTAGTTCTGTTGGGATTGCGACCTGCGAGTCCTTGAAATGAAAGCACTTTGATTGCTACTACACCAATTTAATTTAATTTGAAAAGCTGTACACGGAATTATATTACAATGATCGAAATGAATTTGTGAATTGACTACGTCGTTTTGCACGGCGAGCATAAAATTCTTCCGTAACTGACTGAACAATTGTCTGACTGAAAGACAACGCACAGCCGAAACTACTGGTCGCAGAGAGCTGAAATTTGGCATAGCAGGTTAATATTAACATAACATAAACATTTATTTTACTTCCACAAAGGTGCCTTACTAACATAATCTTAATAAATAGATACAATACTCCTTTGTGGGAGACTGGTATCTGCAATAGAAAATCCTGTCACACAGATTACCAACCCCAAACAAAGTGTTACCAAAAATAAGGCCTTTGAAAAACAAAACCAGAAAAAGGTCAGAAAGTAGAGCACTAAGAAAAGATTTCCCGAAATTCCTAAGGGGACGGGAAAACCGGGATATGCGCGTACGAAGTTGCGGGCAAAAGCTAGTATGTACTCGTAATAGTCGTAATACCTAACAGAACACATCTGCAGAAATTTAATATTAGAGATCCTGTTACAATCGTTTCCGAATCGAAATTCTCAATTCAGAAATATGCGGCTGGTTGTTATTAGGAACTCTAATATAAAGAACATTTATAAAGTTGATGTGACATTTGCTTGTGTTCCATGTGTCACCTCTGAAGAACGCTACTGATGAAGAGACCATAAAACATGGCCACTTACTAGACAATATTCTAATAACAGAAGAAAAAAGAAATACGTGACACATGTGTCACCTATATTCCTCGAAAGGTTGGCAGATTATCTGCCTATGGGATAAGAGCAAGAATTAAACTACTGAAAGGGATTTCCAATACAGCCAAGGCCCAACTGCATCTTTACAAGATAATGAAATAACAATACTACTAACTTCAGTATAAGTAAATAGAATTATCATTGTTGAAGCCAACTTGTTTGAACACACTTCGTATTTACATAAAGTAGATATAAATGGCAGAGATAACCTCTAGTCGCAGGTAAATGAGCGGCTTTCACTTCGGTTACTTGCGCAATTAACTCGAAGGATATTAAAAATAACTGAGTGCACTTGATTTATCGTTACTTTTTTTCCTATACGAGGTGAACTAGTGATATAAGACAGCATTGCCCAAATTGAGATATTATATGTCATCAACAGCCTAGGTCAGAAAGAAGTAGAATTTACCATTCGACCAAGTGACCATTATATTTCGAAAAAGGGCTCAGTTCAAATACCATTATTTTATCCCAAATTAAATAAAATGATGATGATGTAGGATAAAATACTCTTTATAATATACACCATATAAGTTACAGAAAATATAGATGAAGAAAACTTTACATAGGGTGACACAATGGGCGGCTTTTTCGCTAAAGCGATCTTTGTAATATTTTTACTATCGATGTAATATCTTTTTGTAATAGTCGTAAAAAGCGCAAATAGCACGCTTGATACTAATTTGGCATTTCGCAAAAGGGCAAATCGCTTCGTAAAAGCATAGCAAACAAAAATAGATACCCATCAAAAGAACTCTAAAGAGAGAGTCAATGGCTGCCATTAGTTCTGGTTCCCACGATGCCTTCCCGACCTTGGCGGTCTCACGTCCGACCTTTACAAACCAAAGTCAATGTCGACTTTGTTTTCCAACAATTTTTTTTATTAATTCACTGACCTCTCTGTCCACGTTAGTTTGTTATGTTTCTAATTTATTTTAATCTCTAATATTTACGAGTATTTTACCCTCGCTAATTTCACCTTCTAACAAAAATAAATTTATCGTGGGTTTGTTTGGCGTAGAAAAATATGACGGAGTGATTTATTTTAATAGACAAACAGAGTAAAGGCAATAACAGTGAATTAGCTAACACGGATGAGAATTACTAAATTCTAAGAGGGTCACTGTGTTTACCTTTAATCATGTTGTCAAAGAAACAGAGGCAATAGAATGGTATAAAATAAATCATATTAAAGCATGTTAATAAGTAAATAACACACTACAATAAGTGGTCTGGGAAGTAGCCAATTATTGATACAACAATCAAGGATGAAGACGATTAAAGAAACAAAGCGAACGTTGACATTCCGATAGTAGGAACACTTTAAAACCCATGAAGCTAATCTTTCAGGGCATTCACTACAAGACCTGACATAGACTGTCGACTCTGTCCTTAAGTTAATAAACGAGTATGAACCCGTACAGTCGACGACTCATCAATCTATACATTTCAGTGTAAGCTGACCTCGTTTATATTGGATCTCCGTGCAATTAGAGGTCAACTTCTTCTGGAATATATAGCTTGTCTCACGTACAACGGCCTTTCCCGTACTATCTGTGTGTAGTCTGACACAATAGTAAACATTGTCCGCAAACAACCTGAAGACTATATCTTCACTTCATGTTTATGAAGTGAATTAACGCTCACTGATTATGTCATACACGTATGGCTTCTGTATTGTCCATGTAGTATCGAAGGACAGGCTATCTGTCCATTGGAATACAATGGGTGTCTGGAATAGTTAATATTCCATACGTAGATGTCGATTTGAGACTACATATTTTTAAACTTATCACGTCATCATCATCTTCCTGTCCCTTTTGCCATCTTTTTTGAGGTAGTCGCAACACGTTTAGCAATCCCCCCTGTCAACCGCAATGCTTTCATTGAAATATGATTATAGGTACATATGTACTTGAATATTCCTGTCGTGTTGATTGCATCGCCAGCATTAGCAACGAATCAAAGGTTAAGTGGGTAATATGTATGATATTTCTGACATCCTGTAAAGTGTCACTTAATTCAATTTACAGCAACCATATTTTCTGTAGCATAGTCTTACATTTGTTTTGCAATTAACACCACAACAGTCTTGGGATCAATTTTTGGTGGTGCTATCTTGGCTTGTTATATTTGGTGCCAAGCTGTGCGCTGCTACTATGCAGCATCTTACTGACACCACATCGGTCTCAATCATTGAAATCAAAACCAATTAACGATTTCCAACATGATCCACACACGTTTAAATTTTTACTTCATATCCTATTTCATCCATTTCCTATTTTTTCAACTACATACCGAAATCCTTGTGAAGCAATTAATGGTTCAGTCCGATAACGTTGGCGCGAACCGTGGAGGCGCACGTGTGTAGACGCATTCGTTGCACAAGCCGACTCTGAAGTCACTTCTTTATTACCTACCTTCTAAATGCCCTGCCTGATTTAAAGGTCGGGACGTTATTTATATCTTTAATGTGATGTGATAATGATAACGGATTATTTGAATGGATGATGGCTTTCTTGACAGGCTCGTTTATGTTTTTCCGGTTTTTGAGGAGTTGCAAGAACTAGATACACAAAGATGTCGTTTTACAACATCTTGCCTTGCATTGTGCCTTTCCGTGTACCTGTATTAAAGAGAAACATTTCAGAGATTCGAGGTCCGTATTAATAAATGTTACAAAGCCCGCGAGACCGCAAACGAAATTGTTCCTTGTTCCTTGTTATTTATTGCCTATTGTTGTGGTTTACAATTGCTAAGCTTACACTTCCCATCATCTCTATCATCCTGAAGCGCTACACAAGCTGCCATTCTATCAGCGAAATCGCTTGTCGAAATGCAAAATAAGGGATGGATCACGCTTTGCCAATCGCTTTCGCCACTCTAACGCTGATAGAATGGAACTTGTCTAGAGCCGCAATAATATGATCAGCTTCATTAAATCATTCGAATGAATGAATTCTTCATGAATAGCTTTCAAGTCTTGGAACATTTCTAAGGTTTCACTTTTATCTTAAACAAATTCTTGTCGTCTCCCATGTAGCTCTGCAGTCAGCGATCACTCCTTAGTACCGGAAAGGGCTTATGCACATAGCAATGAGCTGTCGCGCAGAATAATGATGTCTTGAGTTTTTTTCTAGTATTTGCTCAATGATTTACGCAGTTAATAACTTATGATTCATAACGCAAGTGCCCTTATTTGCATCAAACAATGTATGGGGCTTATTTGTAATGGTGACGGCGACAAGCCTCGTTTTAATCACGACGGTTCAAGGGAGTACATCTTCAAGATAGTGTGTTTGTTGAGTAATGTACTGGCATTATGTTAAGTAGAAATTATTAGAGATATTGTAACTTGGTATAATATGGCTGGTCTATAATCTTGTGAAGGGAAAACCTGTTTGCAAGGATGATGTGATATCGACTAATAAAGTGGTGTCTAGTATGAAGTCGAGACTAGAAACAATAGTTTCACAAACTTTACTCTATGTGTACTATGGCAGTCATATCACTGGCAGCGATATCTACCAGACAACCTTTGAATGAGAATGAACTGAAACAACTCATAGAAAAGAATAAGAAAGCAAGAAATCTTAGAAATCATAGCTTTTGTGGTTAGTAACTGTTATATATGTGTGCGTCAACGTGATGTATGTGTGCGTGGACTGCGCTCCCGCACTGCCCTTACTACAAATAAATCAGTGTGCTTATACCAGTCAGTAGTTTCACTTGTGTCCATACGTTACCTACCTAACAGTGGCGACGAGTTGACCCACAATCGTTAAAATATCAATAAAATCCTTTGTTGAAAAATGGCACAGTCATTTTGTGGGATTTTATCAACTTTCGATCATAATGTCAACGATTGGAAGACATACAAAGGTCGTGTAACGCAGTGGTTCATCGCAAATAACATCGATGCGAAAAATGATGCGGCGGGAACCAGGAGACGAGCCATACTACTCAGCGCGCTCAATGACAGTACCTACAAGTTGGCAGCAGACTTAGCCCTGCCAAGAGACGTACAAGAGGTGCCATATGAGGATCTTCTAATTTTATTGGATAACCATTTCACTCCAAAACGTTGCGGGTTCAGCGAGCGACACAACTTCTACGCAGCTTCGCAGCAGCCGGGCGAGACATATACTCAATGGGCAGCAAGGTTACGTGGACTAACGGTGCATTGTGGATTCAGCAACATCGAGGAGGCGCTGCGTGACCGATTTGTGATGGGGATGGTAGCGGGTCCTGAACGGGAGAAACTGTTTGCGCTGGACTTGGAGACCTTGACCTTGGCGAAGGCGGTGGAGCTAGCAGAGAGCGTGAGATGCGCGCGCGCGGGCGCGGCCACGTCTGCTTCTACATCAGCGGAACAAGTACAGGTGTTCAAGATAGCGAAAGGACAAAATAGTGCCAACCCGACTAATAGTGCCGAGAAAGAAAAGTGTTCGGTGTGCGGTCGTGCTAATCATAAGTCGTCTCAGTGTCGGTTCGCAAAGTACAAATGTAAGAAGTGTAACACAGTAGGGCATTTGCGTAGAATGTGCAATAAAATAAATTGCGTGTTAACGGGGGATGTGAGTGAGGACGACGATGTGTTCGCAAATTAAATCATGTCGAAGATATAATAAACAAGTGTTTAAACCTGGAGACAATATAATGTATAAAAAGTTTATAAATAATGTTAAATTCCAATGGTACAGAGGTATTATTAAAAAGAGACTGGGCAAAGTACTTTACCTTATTCAGGATTTAAGTTCGTCGTGTGATATAAAAAAACACAAGAATCAAATAATATTATACAAAGGTATCAAAGATAATGTTTCTCAACCGCCGCAACCCCATTATGACTTTGACGACTACAACAACTGTGTTAGCGAGCCGTCAGCTGACAATACGCATAGACAAAGTCCCGCGGGGGAGGGAAGTGATGAGGCGAATCTGCAATCACCACCGTCTGCGGATACAGTTTCGGATCCGGTTTCAAGGAACCCAGACCGACTATTGAGAAACATTCCCAGAGTAGATTATAAACCTTTTCTGTAACTATATTTTATAAACTGCTGTGTGCATAACTGTAATATTTTGGTCAAATAAGGGGAGGAAGTGTTATATATGTGTGCGTCAACGTGATGTATGTGTGCGTGGACTGCGCTCCCGCACTGCCCTTACTACAAATAAATCAGTGTGCTTATACCAGTCAGTAGTTTCACTTGTGTCCATACGTTACCTACCTAACAGTAACAAAGCGTATGCCTCCAATATTCATGTTTTCTTACATAAAAGTTTAAAACTCGAGGATACATAAACAAATTACGTACTGAGGCAGCTGAAAAACAGTTTCGCTGATTACAAAACAAGCTAACGCTTTAATTGAAGCATCAGTAATTATCACATTTCCTTAATTTTGGAGGATATCACTGAAAAAACTGCACTGACGCCCATTTGTTTCTAAAATCATATTGGTTTGTGCTATTTTTAACTTCGCAATAGCATCAATTTAAATAATATTAGTAGGTAACGCAACGGGTCATGTAGGGGGTACTTTAAGAATACTACGGGCATTGCCTTTTATCCCCAGGTTATCAACCAGACTTCCAAGTCTGCTACGAACGGATCAACAGGATTATTTCGTCCCTTTTCCACGGAACCACTTAACTTAAGATTAGACAGAGTAGCAACTGTGGTACACACAAGCATTTTATCAGAAGCTCTACCCAAAGCGGCAATCTAACAGCCGAAGTAAATGTCAAAATGTTGACTATGTGAGAGTTCGGAAGCACATTGTCAGTTCCATATATTTTGAATTTGTTGACAATTGTTTTGGCTGATAGATTGGCACTCGGTCTAGGGCCTGTTTTAGTCTCATCATCTCATGATATAGGGCATGGGCCTTTTGCTGTCAACCAAGCGCAAATCGAGACCCCTAAGTGTAAAGTTCTAAATGGGTGAACCCAATAACACTGTATGTAAGTAGCTTAAGTCCTCAGGAGAAGACGCGCCGGGCGTCGGGAGCCGCAGGGCGATTCCCGGCCACTGTAGGCACGGGCCTGCAAACGGCGAGCATTGGGTGGCTCGCCAGGCCCGGGTCGACGGCGCGCTGTGTTCCACGCGGTTGCGGAATTTGTTTGAAAGAGCCACCGCGGCCCTAGATCTAGACCCAGAGCGGGAAGGGTCATTTGATGATTTCCCATCGGTTCCGAACGATTTTTTTTTTAACATGTTATTTTAACACTATAGAATTCTTATAGATTTTCCTGTAATCTATAGGTAAAGAGCTATTATCTCCATTTTTTTCAAAATTTTAGACTCCGTAGTTTCGGAGATAAGGATCAGGATGAAAGATTTTTTTTAATTTTCTGGTTTGACCCCAAATAGTGACCACAGAAATCCATATGTGTACCTTTCAACAGAATCGGTCCAGTGGATGCAGAGAAAACTGGCTGTAACAGACGGATCGACAGACATACACCCGAGTGATCCTATAAATGATTCCGTTTTTTATTCAAAACCCTAAAAAGGTAGCTCAAGTCCTGATGCCGCTCCCATTAAAATCTCTATACCCATGGTGGCTACGGTTACAGGTTCAGTGACGTCGGCACAGGTCAATGGCCGATAGAGTTGCGTACACTTCACATAACATAATAGAAACGTACTCACGGAACTCGCTACGTAATTTATAAATACAGGGTTCGATTCTTTGTTATGTCAGTGTTCGTGCGTTGGTTTGTGGTGTGAACGAACTGGCAAAACGACCCAGGTATTGGATAATTTGTGGTTTTGCTTTCAAATTGTGAAGTTGGTCTTCGGCTTATATCGCATTTGTAGAGCACGAAATCGCCAATTCTAGGCACTCTAGCAGCAACTAAAGACTTCGTTGTGAAATATTGGGTGCCTGTTATCTAAAAAATCGTCAAATAAGTCTTCGATTATCTTCGCTTGTCTTCGGTTAACTTCGCATCTGTCATCATCTGCTTTCGTTTCATTCATATTAATTGAGTAATATGTGGTTTTTAATCACAATGTTGGTTTTCCTGTGACATTGCTGGTCTTCGACTAACTTCGCTTTTATCATCATCTGCATTTGTTTAATTCGTAATGCCCAGTACTGGGTAGTTTGTGGTGCTGCTTGAAACTTGTCAACTTCGTCTTCGGGTATATTCGCTGATCATCGGCTAGCGGATCTTGTGTCATTCTTGTCTATTCCCCACATGTTTTTGTACCCAGTAAAGTTTGTCTTCGGAAAAATCGCTGGTCTTCGGCGAACATCGGTTCTGTCACCACCTGCATTTGTTTCTTTTGTGAACAGTTATTGGAACTGTGCCCGATAATTTGCAATGGCATCGTCATGAGAATGCCAAGTGCATTGGCATCAATAGAAGTCACTTAGCTGAGCTTACTTAAGTGAACGACAAAGTCAGTAGTACCGGGTCTTTGGGAAATCTTGTTGCGTGTTGACATCTGTATGGCTTTTGGATCGATAAACTGTAGTTCCTGGAATGTAAAGGCACAGGTAAAGGCTTACTTTATCTCTGGGGCATTAACATTTACGAATGGCGATACTTTGCACGTCCGGTATACCCTGGGTAGAAAACCACGCTACCAGTCTTTCTGTCGTTTGGCTACGTAATCAGCTTTTAGTTAAATCTATGTTCATAAGTAATATCTTAATTACGAGGTAAGTAAGTAATTAAAAGGTAAATGGTAAAAAAATCAAGGTAAATAATAAATGTACTTATTTGGAATTTGCTATAACACTTATTTTTATAGCATTTCTATTTTTATTCTTTTCACTTTTTACATAATAGGGAATATGCATGCGATTTTTTATTTGCAAAATGAAATACTCATTAGCTCTAGTAAACAATCATGAAATTATTTTTTAAATTCCTTCATCAGCGATGAAGTTATAAAGCTTCAAAGATTACAATTAGAAAGAGAAGTCCGATGTAAACTTTGACGTCATCATCTATGACGCCTATACAGCTGCCATAGAAAACAGCGTTTTCGCGAGTGGGACAGATAAATTTGTTTAAAATAATTATATCTCCTTCGTTTTTCGAGCAATTTTGATCCTATTTTCACTGTTAGTATTATATTTTTGTCTTTTTTTAGATAAACTGTATAGATGATAAATATGTTTGTCATGCATATTCCTTATTACCAGAAACGCATACGCCTAAATAACATCGAATTCCAATAACTCAATTAACATTCATTCGATTTTTATGATAGACGGAAGAAGTACGGCTGTATGTTTCTAAAGAGGGTCCTCATGAAATCGGATCACTACAATTCTTAGCTATCGATTTTGTCGAAGTTATCTCCTACAAATCCTCATACCAAAACCTTGCGTGCCGATCCATTTCAAGCAGCAAAAACAAACAGTAACACCAACTTCTTTAAGTGAAAACAAGGCTGCAGTTATCCAGTATCGATTTCTTGCAATGCAGACAGTGTGTCGGAGACGTGTTTGTAGTTAGAAGCGGCTTTCTGCTGTAGGTACATAGGTATGTCTTACGCAAGGCGGGTACTGTAGACTGCTCTAAAAATAGACCCGCTGCGCGTAGGCTTGGCATAATGAGACCTTTACAGCAGGTACCTATCAATATTTATGGGTGAGGCTTCTTTTCTCCAGGTGGGCATTTTACGTACTTCATAGCTGAATGATTACGATGGTTAGTTTGTAAACATTGAAGAGTTGAGTGAAGATATTCGGCTAGAAACTAGCCAAGTGCGGGTTGCACTATAAGTATTTTGTACCATAAATCAAGATGACGTTTCAAATAATTATGCCCCCCTTGAAGAAGTGTTATTTTCGATTTTATTTTTGTTTTATCGGCAATACAAATACACTCTGTGTACACTGTCTTCCTATAATAGTTCATGTCATGCAGCCCTCTGACCATAGATATAAGAAACAAGCTGTTTTTTTATATTTCTGTGCCTCTGACACACAAACGTAAGGACAGTCTGACTGACGATGGGCTTTCAGGACCGGGATTTTTCTTGTGGTCCCAAAGTACTACTCAAAAATAATACAAGATGGAATCCGGTCCCGAAACCCCTCGACCCGGACAGACAGAGGAGGTTCAGTAACAGGATTCCGTTGGTTACCCTTCGGGAACTTAATTTAACATTCGGCCTATTCAGTAGTGCAAATGGTAACTAATCATTATTTTAAAGGTGAAACAGAGTTATTCCTTGTTTATTTAAAGAACTACGTACAGTTTAGTTGATTACCTGCCAGCCCACGTCCATATTTTTTTGTCCTTTCATCCGGTAACCGTCCAAAGTGTGTTGTGTAACAAAATGGACGTCATTTTGACGTCATACTTTTCTGCCGACGGACGAAAATGACGGACCTAATGAAAAGGATATTGTTTATATTTATTTCTCGAATTTTCACGAACACCTCAAGGTTATTTTTGAACACCATTGTTTTAAAGAGTCTTTGCGCATTTTTTGTGAAAAATTAAAATGGATTCATTATAGTATATTTTTTCTGTTTCCTTTCCTTATTTGCTGATTCGGTTTGAATAATTTTTTGCTTTCAAAACAAGAGTAGGTAAGCTTCTGGGCACGCTGGCTCCATCGCTTTCCATCAGGCTTGATTGTGGTCTAGAGCCAGCCTGTTCTTTCTATTTGTGTTTGTATGAATACATACATACAAACACAAATAGTTTTTAGCATTACATCTTTCTACTTGTAATTGTTTTACCTTCTTCTGTACCAAATGGCAATAACCTTGGCTGTCAACTTTGTATTGACACTCCTCTTAAATGTTGTATGATTGGAAATAGAACCCATGGCTGTATGCTGATCCCTAAAATGCAGGCCTAGTTTGGGGTTAGGTTCTGATTTGTGGCAATACATTTGAGTGCAACTTTGTTATAACTGTCTCGTAACATATTTTTGTAAGTGTCAATTAAATATTTTTAATTGTTTTTATATTCTTTATTTAAAAAAAACCCTAGCTTTTGCCAGCGACTTCGCCCACGTGAAATTCGGAATATCCCAAGGGAAGATACTCCCGAGATTAAAATTATCCTATCCTTACTCCAGGACATGATATACCCGTGTGCCAAATTTCATGCAAATTAGTTTAGCCGTCAATACATTAACAGGTACAGAATATTATTATTTTTATTTATTATTAGTTATGGATTCTAGTTATGAACACTAACCGTTGTAAAAAAGCAGTTAAAGATTGTCAATGGCTCGTTAAATCTGAAGCGACAATATTAGCTTGAAAATTAAAAAATAAAATATTATTTATTGCCCATTCTTCTTCTTCATTGTTTCTTTAGCAAACACATGCCCTAATAGGCAATTAATGCTTTTGTTATATTTAAAAACAAGACTTAATTCATCGTCTACCTACATAGTACAAACGTTAGGGCCTTTGCTCACGGCGATTATTAACGCGTCGACGACGCGCTGTTTATGGGCGCTAACGCGCTTCAGACGCAGACAGTACTACTTTTTAACCAACTTCAAAACAAGAAGGATTCCTCATTTTTTTTACCTAACTCCGTCATAAGTCGAATTGGAAAATTCTTGTTATACTCCGATTGGTCCCACAGAAATTGCATCAAAATCAGTCTAGTAGTTTGGCTTTTAAATAAAAATAGCTGGAATTAGTTTACTTGGATGACGGTTTTGTGTCATCCAAGTAAACGAAATTGCGTATTGTGCTTTCCTGCGACTTTCCAGTGATTTTGTTAGGTGTGGGGTAACTACTACTAAAAAGTTTAAAGTTTTTTTTTGGTCATCTACAGTGCTGTGAGCGCGCGTTCGTAAAACGGCCGTCGTCGGCACATTGGAAATACGCAGTGTGCATGGGCTCTTATGTTCCATTTTCAAGACAATGTTCTTTTTTTTTCCAATCACGTCAATCGTCCTGCGACAAAGTGATCAACGCGCGATCATGCGATCGTCGCTTTTAATTGTACGGCAACCCTGATTTGTTGTCACTCCGACACAGGTCGCTTTCCGGATTTGTCGAAAAACTTTGTTTTCATTTAAGATGACACCTAATACTGGTTTGTTAAGGCTGTCTCCTGTGTTTTAAATGTCAAAACTTGAAGAAACTTGAAACTTGAAGTTTTGACATTTTAAATTGAATTTATTTTCTATTAGGGCATGTGTTTAAGACAAAGAGTCGCCTAAACCCGCCTTTCGTGAACTTCTATCACATGATGCGTAGCGACGTATCGTATGCGTTTGCTAAGAACCAACAGGATCGTTTCATTTACGAGCCTCGTTCAGCGTAAGCGATTCTATTGGTTAGAGACACATCCCTCGGTATTACGCATCCTCGCAGAACACTAGTGTACACACAGCCTTAGGTATTCCGTTAAATTCAAACAAAAACATAGATAATAATTTTCAACTAGCACTTCGCTGGCGACTTCGTCCGCGTTACTATTTTCTTAAGGACCCTTAATTTATAGAAATATAGCCTATGTTACTTGGTGATAAGGTAGCTGTCTAACGGCAAAAGAATGTTTGAAATCGGTCCAATAGTTTTTAAGCTTATTCGTTAGGTACATACAAAAATACAAATCTTTTCTCTATATAATATTAGTGTAGATGTCTATTGTTTTGGGAACAGGCGACACGCATAACTAAGTCATGTTAACGCTTTAATTGCGATCTATTCAAAACATCATAATATCTGTAAAAGGTTTTCGAACGTCCTCGTCCTGGCGAAGAATAATTTATATACTTATTCGGAATTTAAAACATGTTGAAATAAGTTCCACTATTCAATTCAGTTCTGTCTTAACTGAACTTAATTTCTTTAGTGGAACTTGAGAAAGAAACGCTCACTTAAAAAAGTACTTAACTAGTTGTTTATTTTCACAGAACTGCATAACAGAACAAATAAAGACAGTATTAGTAGTGTATTATGGTAGTCATCATCTGCCTAGCATTTTCCCAACTATATTGGGGTCGGCTTCCAGTCAAGCCGGATTTAGCTGAATAGCAGTATTTTACGTGGAGCGGCTGCCTACCAGACCTCCTGACTCCAGACTGGGTAACTCGGTACTTCAAGGCAAGGCTGGAGTCAGATTTGCTGGCTTTGACTATGCGTAACGACTGCCAAAGATCTACAAATGCCAGCCGGGACCAACGGTTTAACGTGCTTTCCGAGGCACGGAGGAAACTCGGCATGTTAAGACGGTCACCCATCCACAGACCAACCTTGGTAAGCGTTGCTTAACCTTGAAGATCGACTTTTGCGGCTGTTATTATCTAGCCACGAGCTCCTAGTAGTGTATTATGGTAGTAAAGACCATAAGTAGTAAGATTTTGGGTTGAAACACAAGGGCCATGGGGTCCGAGTGCTTATCGAGTTATTTTGCGAGCAGTTAGTCGGCTCTTTACGTGACCTGCTAGTCTATTCTGTAAGTAACCATTTCGATATCGAGCTTCACCTGAGTGACAAACCTCACAAAGTGAGCTTTATTGCACACAACATAAAAGTCTTACTTTTGACGTAATTTCATAAGACCTCTATGCTGTGTGCAATAAAGTTCACTTTGTGAGCTATCTCACTCAGGTGAAGCTCGATATCGAAATGGTTGCTTACAGAACAGCCTTGCAGGAGGCTTATAGGAATTTTTACGTACTCGTTCGCGTTAACGTAAACTTTCGCTAATGTCAAATAGTATGTAAAAACAGGTTTTCCGTTATTGTTATCAGGCGGGGCTTATTTAGTCTTAATTACAAATTGATGTCTTACGGTAACGCGATCGAAAACGTAAGAAACCGGGCTGGCCTCTCTCTTCTTCGGCCAAAGTATTGATTGCCATTCAAGGCGATATTGCTGCCTCTGATGTGGGCACTTTCTCCGTTGTCAGCGATGTGGGCGATTTTTTTATGCCCTGTATGTTCTTCCCCTCTCTTTCTGTCAAAGAAATTTTCGATGCCCTCCCTATACGCTGTGTGTGAGTGAGGGCATCAAAAATTTTTTTCGACCATCAAAAAGTATGTCAGAAGTCTGTATTGTACTGTGTAATATACACGAGTTATATCTCAAAAAAACGTTAAGATAAAATAATTCAAATAGCACTATGATTTCCTGCGGCCTGCAGACTAGTTTCCATGTCTACTGAAAAAACACGTCTGACTAGAAATTAGATACACAAAAAACATCCTATTTTAAACTTGACATTACATAACATACCTAATTATGACTAAAACAACTCGAACATGTTCTAGAAAAACCTGTTATCTAGGAGATAATGAGGAAAACGATTACCAAACGAACGTCTGGAAGGCTATTTTTGGCAGCTACTTAAATCCATTAAAGAATTTAAATTTAACGTTTTAGTGATGAGGCTAGGAATAGTCAGGAATTTTAAATAGGTTTTATTTGTCTGGCCAGCTGTATTTTCTTTAAAAGCTTGTATTCATGCCAATGACCTTGTGCATATGAACGGAGCTAACTACCACTCTACACGCCATTCCTCTACCCGTATTTTATGTTTTTATAATAAAAATAGTACATGTTTTTATAAAGTAACAAAACCAAATCATTTTCGTTTGTATTGCAAAGCAGTTTTTGTTTTTAAACCCTTTTGATAAAAAAATGAAGAAGTAAAATGGTTTAATCTCATCGATTTGCATGTGATTTGGTTTTTTTTTCTTATTATGTGATACCGATAGACAAATTCTGGCTAAACCAAATTACGTATCATATCATGTAGAATAATGTTTTTTTTTTTTAAGTGTAATTGATCTGTTAGTGCCGACGAAAAGTTGCTTTATATACACAGTTTTGAAGCTTTTTTCGAGAGAACAGCCTTAAGCGGCATGTGGAGAGCATGTATTAGTCTACATTGCTGGTTGGGCGATAATATGGTCATATTGAGCATTCTAAAGGACTGTTTTCTATCATGGCCCGTGCGTGAGATGGGAGTATCTTGCACGTTCTTCTTTATACATATAGATTACAAATTTACGCTTGATTCGCCTTTTGCAAATTGAAGAGATAAGAATGAAGTACTTTTGCCCAGCTGTGGGGCAGTATGGGCTGACAAAATAATAAATAAATAAATATTAGTTCATCGAAATTCTATGCCTTCGCTTTAATGAAATGCGGGGAGGTTGTTTTGATTTCCTTGGGTTTTTGCATAATTAATTGAATTGCAGATTGAGAGAATAGGTAAGTACTGTTGAGTTTGTATTAGCACAATATACCTATCTCAAGATTCTGACAACGATATCTAGGTTGTTGTTCCCTCGTGTTACATCCTTATATTTTTGCTTAGTAATAGTCAAAGGTTACCTATAAAGTATAATATTTAATATATAATAATATACAGTTTATCTAAAAATAAACAAAAATATAATACTACCATCGAAAACAGAATCAAAATTAGTGGAAAAATGAAGGAGATATAATTATTTTAAACAAATATATGACTGTCCCTCTCGCGAAAACGCTGTTTTCTATGGCAGCTGTATAGGCGTCATAGACGATGACGTCAAAGTTTACACTGGGCATCTCTTTCTAATTGTACTTAATCTTTGAAGCTTTTAACTTCATCACAAATGAAGGCAAAAAATAATTTCACGATTGTTTACAAGAGCTAATAAGTATTTAATTTTGCAAATAAAAAAACCGCAAGCATATTCCCTATTGGCGTAGTGACGACATCTATACGATCATGCGCAGGCGGCTATACGTCGATATCGGTACAAACAACACTATTTGACAAAAGCCGGTACGTTTTGATCGCTTATGTAATACTTGTTATGTCCGGTCCCTCCTCTGAGAAGCCTCTCCGTCAGTATAGTTTTCATTTATGGCAATTTCAACACGTGTTTTGTGGTTTTCTATCACAAATTAGCTTGTTATGAAAATACTGGCTGTGATGGTCTAATGATTCAATCAGTATTATATTACAAATCGTGAGATTAACCTGATGGTCAATTCTCGTATCTAAAAACACTGAAAAACATGCGATTTCAGCAATCGCAATCCATTTTCTTACATTTATTAAAGAGTTCCGTTGGCTACCTCCTAAGTTCTTCGTCAGATCTTCACCAAATTGAAATGAAGTCCAGGAAAATATGCTTCCAAACAAAAAATAGAGTCATCCAAATCGGCTGACAATTGGCGAAAATATCGCTGAACAAGCATTTTTCATGGAACCTCATCATCAGATCCTAATGTATACCTTCCATCATCAGCTTAGCATCATGCGATGATGATTACCAGGCACAAATATGAATGAAGAACAAAAAATTATGAAGAGGAGAGAGATTAAAATTTATGGAGAACATTGTATGTGCCTATTTGAGGGTTGCCCTCGATTTTCAGGGGATCCCATCATCAGATTCTGACTTGGTGACAATGGGACCAATCGGGGAGTATACCCTTACAGATGAAAGATTTTTTTTCAAATCGGTTCATAAATGACGGAGTTATGAGGTACCTAACAAACATAAAAAAAAATACAACCGAATTGAGAACCTCCTCCTTTTTTTGAAGTCGGTTAAAAAGTTCAAGTGCGTGTCGGGTCACGCGCTGTGTAGGGTTCCGTAGTTGCACGTCACAATTGTAACATTTTATAGGTTGGTCGACTATTACTCGTTAACTTGTAAGGCCTACGTAGCTGTTTCATTATGTTGATTCATAGGCCACATTTTTACTATGTCCTTTATGTCACAATGTCATTTGTGCGACAGTCAATGTTAAACACTAACTTGTCTATCATCATCATCATTACCATCTGCCCTTATCCCACGTTACTTGGGGTCGGCGCAACACGTTTTTTTCTTCCGTTCTGTCCTATCAGCCGTCTCGCTATCATTAACTTTCTCACACAATCCATCCATTTTTTCTTCGGCCTTCCTCTCCCTCTCCATCCATCCACATTTATGTTCATAACTCTTCTAGTTACATGCGTTTCATCCCTCTCCTCCTAAATACTAACTTGTCCAAATGTAGGGAAATTCGTGGTGCTGTTGTCAGTTTGCGAAATACGAGACGTGCACATACATACTAATAATATTTTCTTCATCTTCATTTACCATGATTATTTGAGTAAGTACCTATATTGTCTTGTTCCCTTGCCAAACCCTGATTGCTCATATTTCCATAGTAGCTATAACTACAAATACCTAGTCATTTGGCTTGCAAATTCGCAATAAAATAAACGGTTTTATGCTCATAGTCCATTTTCCTAATCTGTATGTTAATATTACGATATAGTCGGTCGGTAGTTGGCTGAAATCGGCTGAATCTATTAATAATAATTATAATGTTTTATTGCAGGCAACTAAGGCCCATTTAAAACAAAAAGCACAATTTTCAAAAAAAAAATATAAACTAATACATACAAAAAACATAAAAACTCATCATCTGCTTAGCCTTTTCCCAACTATATTGGGCTCGGCTTCCAGTCAAACCGGATTGAGCCTACCAGACCTCCACAACCCATTAACTGGGTAACACGGTACTTCATGGCAAGACTGGAGTCAGATTAACTGGCTTCTGCCAACGACTGCCAAAGATCTACAAATGACAGCGGGGACCAACGGCTTAACGTGCTTTCCGAGGCACGGAGGAAACTCAGTATGTTAAGATGGTCACCCATCCACAGACCAACCTTGGCAAGCGTTGCTTAACCTTGAAGATCGACCCATGCGGCTGTTATTATCTAGCCACGAGCTCCTCTACAAAAGTTCCTCCCTAAAAAACATAAAAGCTAAGTAATATAAATACGTTGGGTCGGCGACGTAAATACATGATTAATGCTGATGCTGCTCAGACGTCGACACTTTCTGTTCAGTAGACGTAGTGAGGCTCTTTTGAAGAGACGTACTTTGGAAGCTATCAAATATACGAAATTATGGTAGGAGCCTGATAAACTTGCAAAAAATTACATTGACCTTTCCCTAATATCCCTTTGTAGATACCCGAACAATAAATTCTGAACCGTTTTTTATTACTAGAGAACGTAAAGGATCACGATAGAAGTCGATTGGGACAGCTTTATGGCTTTATTTCTATAGTTTTTGATATTAAGAAAGTAAATTAATGTATGTGGGTCAATGACCGCTATTGCACATTTGGCGCCTACTCTAAAAAAAAGGTTCCTACTCTATTCTAGCTCAATTGACGTAGAACGTCATGTCTACGCCAAAGTTTCGCTTTCCCGCCTTAGTGCCGCCTGAATTCATCTCCATGAAATACCGTGAGGAGTACTTGTAAATGCTCCAACAAAAGCTGTCCCTCTTCATACAATAACAACAGGTTATTTTCGTTCTGTCTGCGCTTCTAATTACATGAATTGTTGTCAGTACATTCTTAATTGTTTTGTGCAGCTGTACAAAATACTGCTAGCGTCTTTATTTGAAGAACTGTCTGTAAGATTTTCTTATACGATTTACAACATGGTACGAAGGTTATCGTTCTCCCTCAGGAGTAAAATAAACCCTAGTTTAACTGTGAACTCCACTGTTTCTTATATCTATGGTGAACTCCTAAGGGAAATTAATGAAACTGAAAACAAACCACCTAACTTAGAAACCAACCATCTAATTTAAACCACCAAAATAAAAAATCATTTAGGCACCGCCATCTCATTGCAGACCCTTAAATTTGTGATATTTTTATTTTGAATTTTCCCTCATCATCATCATCCACAGTCCGACTTCGCCCTCTGCTGAGCGTAGGCCTCTCTTTTCTTGTGCCAATCCCCACGTTCCTGTGCCAGCCTCATCCAGGTTCTTCCTGCGATGGCAACAATGTCATCTGTCCATCTCGCCACCGGCCGACCAACACTTCTTCTTCCAGTCCTCGGACGCCAAATTTCCCTACTCGTATTAACTCTCTCTTCTCATCTTTCCAGGGTTGTGTTCTAGCCTGCTATGCGGGCGCACAGAGAAGCTAGAGTTGGGCAGCAACAGTGGCGCGGGGGCTGCGCTTGCGCTCGCGCTGGTGCGGGCCCCCTCCTCCACCCCCCGCGCCAGCTGTCAGCTCAGCCTCACCGCCCCTGAAGCTGCCGCCTTCGCTGTCAGGCTTATTGATGTTAAGGTAAGGGTTAATAACCTTCGAAAGATTTTTTCTTCTTTAGAAATGCTGTTTGGCGTAAAAGATCAGACAGTTGGGTAAGCAGCTAGGAGTGACTGACTGCCCCTGGTTTTGTAATGATGTATGAAATAACAGGCTCTTTAACAACGATCCCAGATAATTAATAATTGGTCAAAAAAAATAGCATGTTAATTGACGTGTGGTGTGTGTGTATTTGTAATTTAGTTTGAGGCTGATGAATAAATAGACCTCGTTTTAGGTCTTGTCAGCGCCTTAATAAAAAACATGTGGTCAAGGTTTTCAAAGAAATCTATATGATTTCTTTTTTATTATTTTATTTTAACACTATAGACTTCTTATAAGTTTTCCTGTAATCTATAGACCGTAAAGATCTATTATTTCCAATTTAGGCTCAGTAGCTTTGGAGATAAGGGGGGGGGGCGAATGGTCATTTTTCGTCAAATTTCTTGAACAACTTCAAAAAGATTCATTTTAAAAATAATATAAATATAATTAAAAACAATATAATTAAATATAATTTTCTACTTTGACCCCCAAAAGTGGTCACTTTCCATAGGTACTAAAAATTTAATAATTTACGTAACACGTCCGTGTTTGGGTCACAGAAGTCCATATGTGTACCAAATTTCAACAGAATCGGTCTAGTGGATCCGGAAAAACTGGCTGTGACAGACGGACAGACGGACACCCGAGTAATCCTATAAGAGTTCCGTTTTTTGTTTTGAACCCTAAAAAGTACTCAGTTACTATTGAAAAAAGTTTTGATCAAACAAGTCACGGTTGACATGCTGCTAAATCGTGAACAATAAATAACTTATCGAACGATCGGAGTGGAACCATTTTTTACAGAGCAACTCGTAATATATCAGTATATCACGTAATGGCAGCCTCGATGTTAATGGATTACGCTAGCACTTAGCACTTTTATCGCTTCTTTGTATTAACTATAAATCAATATTGCGAAGCCATATTTGCTGAACTGGCTGTGACAGCAGTGGATAAAGGACAATAGGAAGATTTGGCGAATTCTTAATAAAACTGCTGCATAGGTATTTATGAGATTTTATTTTTATAATTCACAATTACTAAAATAACACAAATTCCATTCTAAGTTTTTCAACTTTTCCTATAGCAAAGTTGCCAATGTCGCCAGTTCTGGCTATGTCGATAATTCAGCTAGTGGCGAAAATTCTTGTATCGTGAATTTTTTTTACCAATCATCATCATCATCTACCTAGCCTTTTCCCAACTATATTAGGGTCGGCTTCCAGTCAAGCCAGATTCAGCTGAATACCAGTGTTTTACGTGGAGCGGCTGCCTACCAGACCTCCACAACCCATTAACTGGGTAACACGGTATTGCTTGGCAAGACTGGAGTCAGATTTACTGGCTTCTGACAACCCGTAACGACTGCCAAAGATCTACAAATGACAGCCGCGACCAACGGCTTAACGTGCTTTCCTAGGCACGAAGGAAACTCGTTATGTTAAGATGGTCACCCATCCACAGACCTACCTTGGCAAGCGCTGCTAAACCTTAAAGATCGACCCGTGCGGCTGTTATTATTTAACCACGAGCTCCTTACTTAAGAGTATTATTGATGGTTAATTTAGTCTTTTGGGTTCGACT
The DNA here is from genome assembly GCA_950371165.1 of Lacanobia oleracea. Taxonomy (NCBI): domain Eukaryota; kingdom Metazoa; phylum Arthropoda; class Insecta; order Lepidoptera; family Noctuidae; genus Lacanobia; species Lacanobia oleracea. The sequence goes on from OX493389.1 coordinate 4,467,773, forward strand.
TGAATTTTACCAATATATTTCTGCTATTGTCGATTTCTGCCATTGTTTAAAATTCTACCAATGTCGGCAATTCTGCCACTGTCCGAAGTCCTAAGGAAAATCGTGTAAGATTTAAAACCAAACAAAATTGGCTGTATTGCTTCCCAAAGAAACCCAAACATGCAACTTGCCTGGGTTTCTTACTGATTACCTAATTACCGGCTTGCCAGTTCCATGACCCATAACTATAATTATTATCCAAGATCCTACCTACACCATGTAGTTGACGAGTATGACTAGGTATGACTGACTACACGTTTGTAGATTGCGGTTACATGGTACGAGTACGTCTGTGGTGAGTTGGTTAAACGGAATCAAGGTATATTCTGTTGAAAATTGTGGTCTGACGCACTTGAAGTACTCGAAATGACTGTATTGCTTGAAAGCGATGCTATGGGGTCACGATATCTATGAAGTTTTAAATTAACTCCGTCGTGTTACATATTTGAGCCGTTTGGCGTTGAAACACTAGGCCCATGGGGACCGAGTGCGCATCGAGTCTTTCGGGACATTAGCAAACAACTTGTCGACTGTTCACGTGACTAGAGGGCTGGGCTTTTTTCCGGCCAAAGAATCAGCATTGCCATTCAAAGCGGCAATGCTGCCAGTGTTCTGGCTCTAAAGGGCACTTTTGCCATTGACAACGATGTGGATAATTTTTTTGATGCCCAATGATTTATTTTGTTTTTATACGCGTTTGTACATGTTTTCGTGTTAATTAGTGTATACATATAGTTAGTGTAGTATTTATTATAGGAGCTGTAAAAATCTATTATACTCTGTCAGGGTATATACTCGTATATACAATATATGCTGTCTTCTAATAAATCTCAGGGTGCCCTCAATCAACTGGCATCGATCATCGTGAATTAATGATATCGATCGATTATTGTGCGGTAACACTATCAAAACATGTATTTTTTTGTCCTGTGAAAATATGGTAGGGATCAAACTGTCCTAGGAATTGCAGGTAAGCAAAGAGTTCTCTCCGTCAGTCTTTTCTGACTAAAAAACACAGTGATATGATCCTTGCATACCTCTGCCAGGTCTCTATTCCCATATAAATTTCTACTTCTTCTTTTAAACGTGTTTGGTGTGGGTCGGTTTTCACCTTGCCTATGAAGACCTAACCGTGGTGTTAGAGTTAGTGGAGTATCGAAGCATCCTAAGCCTTCGGCCTGTTTAATCACCAGTAATACTACATACCCTGCGAGAAAGTGAGAAGAAGAGTATAGATGCTCTGGAGATGTGGTGTTGGAGAAGAATGCTTGGAGTAATGTGAACAGAGTTCCGTACCAACCAATCCATACTCCAAGAACTCAGCATCAACCAGCGTATATCGTCTATAGGGCAATCTCGTATACTCACCTTCTACGGACACGTATCGCATCGTAATGAGTCATCGAGCGCCTGGTGGTACAGGGACGAGTTGAGGGTGTACGGGCCAGAGGCAGGTCACCCATAAGGTGGACGGACCAGATAAATCGGCGCTGGGTGGACCTCTCCATGAATGTTCCAGAAAGGCAGCGATGCGCGACGAGTGACGAAGGATCGTGAAGCGAGCTACTACCCCTGGAGATACGACTACGACCACTCTGTCAAGAGTGTATCGCAAGAGAAGAAGAATACTACATTAAACAATCAATTAGAAAGAACTGGGTGCTAATTGCATTATCCAATTGGCTAGTGACATAACTAGGTAATTAAATGTGTAGGTAATAGGTTTCCAAATGATGATTTCAGTTTAGCAGATTTTTATTACAACACAACTGGGCCGTTGCTAATTGTTTTGTGTAATAGTATTTATTCTTTAGTTAATTAAATAAACACACTTATTTTTAAGCAGTCCGTCTTTTAAGAACACCTACATTCAATTTTAAAATAGTTTTCTGTCTTTGTGTATGTGTCGCATATTATTTTCTGCCGACTCTCATGAAAACAAGGAAGAAAGGGGTTATGGTGGATGGAAAACTTTCTTTAATGATTTTTGACAATTTATTTATTTCATTTTTATTTTATTTATTAAGGGATAAGAAAGAACTAAAACATGTATAAAATAAACTAGATTAGTAAAACTTTTAGTGGTAATGTTGCAGTCCACTGCATTACCCGCAGATAAAAATCATTCATCACAAACTTCCGTAGATGGGCTTAAGGTTTCTCCACCAATCAACCTAAGTTGGTGGAGTGATTCTCCATGGTAGGTAAAATTAAAAAGTTATTTATTTGGAACATAAACATTTGGCTCAATACAATTAAAACGATGATAGATACAAAAGTTTATATCTGTGTCATCAACGCCCATCTAAACAAGAATACAAGTGTTCCAGACTGAAACTATTTGTACTGTAAATCATCATCATATAACGTAAAACTATAGTGGAAAAGAGGGGGTGTGTGTTAGCGAGTGTTTGTTTGCGTGTATGGAGCGTGGGGGTGTATGTGAGTGAGAGTTTGGGTGTGTGACAGTATTTCTGCTAGTTAAGTTTCCACAATTCTCTCAGTTGCATCATATGACAATGATTTCCACCACTCAGTACCGCTCAGGTCATGGCAATTATTGCGGAATTTGTTCGAAAGAGTTACCACGGCCCTGGAACGCAAAGGGCATTAGGAGGAACTCGGATGGGTTTTAGTCAGTAAGAGTCTGACACTCCCTTCTGCTTTGCCCAGACCGGGAGGAGTCAGTTGATTATTTCCCATCCACAAAAAAGGCATATCATAGCAATGTTAGCATTCGAGTAATGTTTAAAGTCATTTCCGCATTCAGGTTAAAAAACTGCTCATTCTTAATGAAGTAATTGTTACCACGATAAAGGGCGTGACTTCCCTCAGATTTCGTCACTAACCGCCTGTCTAGACATCGTGACATCGAAGATCGTTACAGATGTGGTTTTCCTCAAAATGGCGTTGACCTCTAGTAAAAACAGCTATTATTACGGTCACAGCTTTTTTCTTTTCAACGTTTCCTTGAAGCTCCATCTTTTCCTTAAAGGATGTCTCATTTTCCTAGAGAAAATGCGTTGAATTTTTGTGGTTGGAGTTGGTGAGGAATTCGTTTCGTCTGTGGTTTTCTAAATCGGATGAAAAATGTGACTTTTAATTGACTACCTTGGTATAATTCTACTTTAATGTTATGCCAGTACCTACAACAAATGGTCACAGGCTAAACACTGCAGACAGTCAAAAATGGCAGTGCCAAGTCTACATCCGCGACTAACAAAAGGACTACTCAGCCTATGTAGGAATAACCTCAGAATAATAACAGCCGCACGGGTCGATCTTCAAGGTTAAGCAACGCTTGCTATGGTTGGTCTGTGGATGGGTGACCATCTTAACATACCGAGTTTCCTCCGTGCCTCGGAAAGCACGTTAAGCCGTTGGTCCCGGCTGTCATTTGTAAATCTTTGGCAGTCGTTACGGATAGTCAGAAGCCAGTAAATCTGACTCCAGTCTTGCCATGAAGTACCGTGTTACCCAGTTAATGGGTTGTGAAGGTCTGGTAGGCAGCCGCGCCTCGTAAAATACTGGTATTCAGCTAAATCCGGCGTGACTGGAAGCCGACCCCAATATAGTTGGGAAAAGGCTAGGCAGATGATGAATTATAGGGACAATTACGGGCCATTGCCCCCTAAACAAACATCGCTGTAATATAGGCGCCACAGACAGCCCACTCTGCAGGGGCTGCTTTGACGCCGAAAAATCAGCGGCCCACATCATCCTGGAATGCGAGGCCGTGGCTACCCAACGTCAACAAATCCTCGGAACGGTGAGGTCGCTCCGCGAAGCCTGTGAAGCTCCCAGGAAACTTCTGTGCCTCTGGGCGGAGCTAGGCTGGTTTACGTAGCCAGGATAACCCAAAAGACGGACCGAATGAGGGTCTAAGTGCGGAGAATGGAGTCCCTACTTTACTCTACTCTACCAGTACCTACTCGTAAAATATACCTAAACAAACAGTTATGCGAGCAATAAACAATAACTTCAAATGAGTTAATTAGCTGTTTTTATTTTTTCATATTTCAGATTTGCTCCCATAATAAACGTTTTAAGTATATTTATGGGAACTGTCACCCCGCACAATAGTGTTGTACGATTGTGCGCTATATGACCCATAAAAAAAACATGACCCTACTTCTGGCGCAGTCGGGTAAAAAGGCTCAGTAGGTTCTGAGCTATTGGAAAATGGTCCTTCTACACTCATAGTTCCAGCTCTAGAAGGACCATTTTGTAGTTTAAACTTGGGATCAAATGAACAAGCTTACACAGACAGATACCAATAGTAAAACTATAGGTACTAAGGACACTGAGGTAAACTAGAAGGTCATAAGATTAATTAATAGCCAGTTAATTATTGTTGTTATGCTTTATTAACTAATAAAACATTTAATGACAAAATAATTTCAATGTTGCTATGATATTTTCCTCCTTTGTTTCTCCTCGATTAGCTTTTGCCTACGATTTTGTACGCGCACATCCCGGTTTACCGGTCCCGTAGGAGTTTCTGAAAATCCTTGTGCTCCCCTACACTTCCAAGGAACCAAGGCAAATGGCAAAATTCAGCTTTCTATAAAAAAAATAGAAATTAAGACCTGAAACTGAATCGACTTCAATCGTAATTCTTTACGTTATCTAGTAATAAAAAACAAGCCAAGTGCGAGTCGGACTCGCACACGAAGGGTTCCGTACCATATGTTTTTTAAACCAAACCTTAACATACCTCAACAGTCAACTGCACCATAAACCTTAACTTTTATTATTTGTTGTTATAGTGGCAATAGAAATACACAATCTGAGAAAATTTCCACTCACAACCTATTACGTTTCTTGAGATACAGCCCACTGACAGACAGACGGACAGACAAACGGACAGCGGAGGCTTAGTGATAGGGTTCCGTTGGTTACCCTTTGGGTACTGAACCCTAAAACCCTCATAATTAATTGTTCGGGTATCTACGAAGGGATATTAGGTAGAGGTCAATTTACTTTATTGCAAGTTTAGCTGGCGCCTACCATACATACGACCAGTAATTTCGGCCGTTGTCTGTCAGCCAGTCACTCTGTAACGGAAGAATTATATAAAACACTTGTTGACCCGCGCAACTTCGTCTGCTCCGCTCCTATAGGTCTTAGCGTGATGATATATAGGCTACTATAGTCTTCCTCGATAAATGGGCTACCTAGCACTGGTCAAATCGGACCAAGTAGTTCGAGTAGTAGAGTAGTAATAGTGAGATTAGCGCGTTCAAGCAAACAAACAAACAGACTCTTCAGTTTTATATATTCGTATATAAATTAGGATTGATTGTTTGGAGACTGCTAAAAATTCACAATTTAATAGGTTTTTGCTCAAGAATATGCATTATGTAGTAAAATCAATTATTCCATGGTGCACTTCGAGTTACGGTTAGTCATAGCACGTGTAGCACCGAGTAATCAATTATGCGAGGCTATCGGCTATCGAAGTTTTATCAGCAACGGTCGAGGCTTTTGAGGCAAAACAAGCAAGTTTTCAGATTCGAATTTGATTTTGTAAGGCTAGTTTTGGAAGGGAGGAAGGCCGTTGGAAGGCCTCCCATGACCTGGTGGAGGTCGCTGGTAGCCGATGGATACGCACAGGACCGGTTGTTGTGGCGACACTTGGGGAGGCCTTAGTCCAGCAGTGGACGTCTTTCGGCTGATATGATGATGATATCGATCTCATCGACCATCTATTCTGCGAGCAATGTGCCCTGCCCACTGCCAATAGATACTGTCATATTATTGAGTATCTTTATTTACAGTACACATACATACTGTCATTTAATTGAGTATAACACGAACTATGTCACAACTCATTAGTCGTCTGAAACGACAATGTAGCCTAAACTGGCCTTCCTTGTGTGCCAATGGCTGTAATAGTGACAATCATGCCCATATTGACTCGGTCACGTACTCACGGAAGATAATTTGCGACGTATTGCGCAAATCTCTGACGTGTTGGCTACTTTGAAATTTCGAAGGACCAATTTACGTCATATTAAGTTGTCTATGTCGATCACATTTTATTGTTACTTTAATCATCTGCCTAGCCTTTTCCCAACTATATTGGGGTCGGCATCCAGTCAAGCCAGATTCAGCTGAATACCAGTGTTTTACGTGGAGCGGCTGCCTACCAGACCTCCACAACCCATTAACTGGGTAACACGGTACTTCTTGGCAAGACTGGAGTCAGATTTACTGGCTTCTGACAACCCGTAACGACTGCCAAAGAGCTACAAATGACAGCCGTGACCAACGGCTTAACGTGCTTTCCGAGGGACGGAAGAAAACTCGGTTTGTTAAGATGGTCACCCATCCACAGATCAACCTTGGCAAGGGTTGCTTAACATTGAAGATCGACCCGTGCGGGCTTAACGTGCTTTCCGTGCCTCGGAAAGCACGGCCCAGCGTACCACAATTTACAGGCGTTAAATCCAATACTACATGCGCTGGTCCCAGAGGAAACCCATTTTTTTTTCGATTTGATTGAGAAAACCTGATTTCCTTGATCTCCACAAAAAGACTCAAATTGTAGGTTTTTTTTAAGGATGGGAAATCATCAAATGACTCCTTCCGTTCTGGGCGGAGCGGAAGTGAGTGTCAGACTCTTACTGACTAAAACCCATCCGTGTTCCTCCTAATGCCCTTTGCGTTCCAGGGTACGGTGTCTCTTTCAAATGGATTCCGCACCCCGGAAATTGAGGGCTTACTAACATTCCTTCTTTGCCTCACACTTGAGAAACATGCATTTCACAATAATTCCCAAGAAACCTTACCAAACACGATGCCCAACTGAACAACCCAATTTGTAATACATCTTACAAAATCCCGTTAGATGATGGTGCCGTTCTATTGTTTGCGACACCTACTCATTGTAGTACCAGGAACCCATTAGAGTCAGATATGGTAGTAAAACGAGGCGTGGACAATGGTCTAACTGCCGATCTTTGGACATCATGGCGCCATGGTACTTAGATGTGTATTTGTGATGATAGGCTGATGTGTCTATCGTAAGACATAAAGACTGTGGAATGGTAATTTTCCCCGAGGTGATGCGGTGGTTAGTTTGTTCTTCATGTTTTGTAATTGTAATATTAGATGGTTTTTGCTCTCAGAACAATCTAGTGGAGTTTTGGTAGTTTTATAATTATTGACTAGTTGACCCGCGCAACTTCGTCTGCTCCTGCTCCGCTCCTTTTTGTGTTAGCGGTATATAGCCTATAGCCTTCCTCAATAAATGGGCTTTCTAACACTGAAAGAATTTTTAAAATCGAACCAGTGGTTCCTGAGATTAGCGCGTTAAAGCAAACAAACTCTTCAGCTTTATATATTAGTATAGACTAGGTGACCCGTGGCTAGATAATAACAGCCGCACGGGTCGATCTTTAAGGTTAAGCAACGCTTGCCAAGGTTGATCTGTGGATGGGTGACCATCTGAACATAGCGAGTTTCCTCCGTGCCTCGGAAAGCACGTTAAGCCGTTGGTCCCGGCTGTCATTTGTAGATCTTTGGCAGTCGTTACGGATAGTCAGAAGCCAGTTAATCTGACTCCAGTCTTGCCATGAATTACCGTGTTACCCAGTTACTGGGTTGTGGAGGTCTGGTAGGCAGCTGCTCCGTAAAATACTGGTATTCATCTAAATCCGGTTTGACTGGAAGCCGACCCCAATATATTTGGGAAAAGGCTAGGCAGATGATGACTAGGTGACCCGTGCCTACTTCGTTGGGCGGTATTTTTGTTTGGTCGGGTGAATATATAGCCTATGACACTCAAAAATAATGTGGCTTTCAATCGGTAATAGAATTTTCATAATCGGTTCAGTAGACCAGAGATTGCCCTCTACAACCTCAAAAACTCACAAACTTTACCTCTTTATAATAGTAGTATAGATTCGTATAGATTACCTCTTTATACTCGTAATAATAGTATAGATAAGCTCGCGTTTGATTTCAATCTCAATCACATCTGACGGAAAACGATGATGTGGTCTACGGTGGAACACGCTTACCTGACAGTAAACTATTTATTTTTTATTTAAAAGAAAAATTAAGAAGGAAGAAAATTATATATATGAGGATGTCTGGGCCCGACCATACCCTGTGCATAGGTGGCCTTGGATAAATTGACTCGGCGAATTCTACAGTTTCAAAAGAGACTTCTAGTTTAAGGTAGCTTATCTCACAAAAAAATCACGAGAAAACTTCCCTTACCAACTTTTACGAAACAGGAAAATTACTGTAGGCTGAATTAGTGAGTTCATTTGTATGTAAATAAGTCTGTGTTTACCAGAAAAACTGACAACGAGGTCGCACGGCTGAAGTTAACAATAGATCAATGGATTTCGCTTTAGGAAATGATTTAAAAACAAGGTCGCCTCCAAAATCAAAGAAAAGCGCTGAAAAGATTATTGTTTGACGGATGAAACAATGCTGTAAACGTGTTACTGCTTCAGTGTGTGGAATTGAGGATATATTTAGCTGAAAATCTGTTTAAGGATCAGTGTTGCAGATTTATTGGATAAGCTAATAAGTGGCAATGGGCAGGGCACATTGTTCGCAGAACAGATGGTCGATGGTGCCGAAAAGTTCTGGAGTGGCGACCGCGTACCGGAAGACACAGCGTTGGAACGGCTCCCACAAGGTGGACCGATGACCTGCAGTCCTAAAATTTAGATGTCGTGCTTCACCCGAGTGACAAAACTCACTCATATAAATACGAATTTAATAGTTGTTAAAGAATAGCACTACTGTAGTGCTATTCTGTAAGATCATTTTCGTGTCTCGACAGCGGAATCCGAGGTGAGTATCAAATTGGAATAAAACCTTTATGGTGTGTGAAATAAATAAAGCTCACTTGGTGAGCTTTGTCATTCAGATGAAGCTCGATATCGAAATGGTTATTTACAGAATAGACTAGCTGGTGAGGATCGCGGGTAGCCACTGGATGCGAGACGCACAGACAGTTCTTGTGGTCACTTGGGGAAGCCTATGTCCAACAGTGGACGCGTATTTCAGCTGGTATGGTAGTGATCCATCCCTGTGGTCTTTCTCTCACTCTCCTTATTTAATGTGAAACAGGGATGGAAGGTATGTATTTATTTATTTAAAAAGGACCAATAAATTTGTAAGGCTATCTCAAAGGACCACAACTTAAGATCAGTTACCTACCAACCTTCATACCTTTACATATGTACGAGTATATGTTACATAAATGTCCTACGTCAATTGAAAGCAATTATATTAATGCGGTTACTTTATTACTTCATTAAATAAAATACGTTTAGTTTTTTTTTATACAAGGTACCTTACTCGGACGGGTATTCCGATGAATCACCACTTTTGCTTGTAAATTATATTTTATACGGCATTTACTGTTTTTGCAACCTCTGTTGATGCGTGAAGGGTAATTCGTATGTTAATTTGAACTTTGATCATGATTATCGTTAACTATTTATGAATCATTTTATGAATAACTAGCCCTTCGTCCGCGTATCATTTTCTTAAGGATCCCAGATTTTTTTAGTAATGATTATAGTCTATGTTACTCAGGGATAATGTAGAATTCCAATGGTGAAATAATTTTTGAAATCAGTCTAGTACTTTTTGAGTTTAATCGTTACAAACATACAAAAGTACAAAACTAGGAAAGATGTGTAATATTAGTGTATGTAGACTAAGCCCGTGGCTTATCCCACAGTAACCTTGGGTTTTCTATTTGTCTAAGCCTATGTTGTCCCACTCTCTAAAAAGGTATCTAAAAACACCTCACTTTCCCGTGTCCACACAACCTTGTTCACTGCTAGGGCGCGCCAGTTTTTCGGTAGCTGTCCCGCTCATCCCGCAACATTTGGTCTGCCGCAATAGCGTCTGGTATATTTTAATGGCTCTGGACTATGGACTTCAGACAAAGTGGCTTTTTTACATTAATCTACGTCGTCGATTGAATAATTTGCCAGAAAAATCTCAACATTATGTAGCTAGATTGCTCAATTGTGGTTGAATTGGAAATAAATAAGAATTGTTTGTTCAGACAATGCCACGTTCCGCCTAAAGGTGCTTTCTGTAAGACAATTTTTTAAAAGGGGTATCCAAAACCACATAAGTACTGTAGTGTTACTTATAGTTTCGCTTTTTCTAGGTATCACCTAGGAAGGCTGAGTCGACTGGAAGAAACAATATAGGGTGATCATCATCATTTTCCTAGCCTTATCCCAACTATATTGGGGTCGGCTTCCAGTCAAACCGGATTTAGCTGAATACCAGTATTTTACGCGGAGCGGCTGCCTACCGAACCTCCACAACCCATTAACTGGGTAACACGGTACTTCATGGCAAGACTGGAGTCTGATTAACTGGCTGAATGACAGCCGGAACCAACGGCTTAACGTGCTTTCCGAGGCACGGAGGAAACTCGGTATGTTAAGATGGTCACCCATCCACAGACCAACCTTGGTAAGCGTTGCTTATTCTTGAAGATCAACCCGTGCGGCTGTTATTATCTAGCCACGAGCTAGTTTATGTAAGCTGAAATTAATGCTGCCGATGTTAGTGTTGCTGAAGCTAGTCCTTCAACCGATATTCGAAGTATATATTATGTAATCGATGGCGTCGATTACATCGACCGATTCACAGGTAGACCTAGTTCCCACTGGCTCGACCTAGATTTGCCTAGCTCTACCTGCAATGGGGCTAGCCTAGTTGCAGCCAACACACAACCGTAATGACAAATTAAAATGTGCGAGTCGGACTCGCACACGAAGAGTTCTGTACCATAAACCTTAGATTTTATTATTTGTTGTTATAGCGGCAATAGATATACACAATCTGTGAAAATTTCAACTGTCTACCTATTATGGTTCTTGAAATACAGCCCGTTGACAGACAGACGGACGGACGGACGGACAGCGGAGGCTTAGTAATAGGGTTCCGTTGGATACCCTTTGGGTACGGAACCCTAAAATGAATGATTGAGTAAAAACTAATCGTATGAACATAATTACTGTTAGAATAATTAGCAGAATCTCTGATTCGCAGATCTGTTCTGGTAAACTTGTAGAATTTTAAGAATTAATAATTCTGTATCAGTTATGCTGGGTAAGGTTCTCGTATAGCGATCGCTTATTGATCCGAAGACGCAGCGTTAGAACGCCACCCACAAGGTGGACCGACGGCTTGGCTCATCAGGGCTCCCAGGTGAAGCTCCGAAGGAGTCCCCTGGATGCGATCAGCACATGACCAGTAGATGTGGCGACGCTTGGGCCTATCTATGGTCAAATGTGGATGTCTTTCGGTTGAAAACTTGATGATAATAAATAAAATAGAATGTATTATGTAGTGTAGAATAGAAAGCATTTATTCTACACGAACACCACAAACCAGATTCTAAATCATACTAATATTTTAAAGCTGAAGAGTTGGTTTGCTTGAACGCGCTAATCTCAGGAACTACTGGTCCGATTTGAAAAATTCTCAGTGTTAGATAGCCCATTTATCGAGGAAGGCTATATGCTATATAACATAGGCCACATAATTACGACCAATAGGAGCGGAACATTAACGAAAGATGTGACGCAGACGAAGTAGCGCGTGTCAGCTAGTTAATGAATATAATTGAATTTGTTTTAAATTTATAGCAAAAAAAAAACAGTAGGAAAGATGTAAAAACTACATGAAAAAAAAAACTCCAATTTTATTTCTAAACTAGAACATTAACCATCTAATCTTTATCGCATACGCATTTACTATCGTTCGCATAAATGAGGTAAGTAAATAGTTTTATATTTGCATTCTGAGTTAAACTCGTCTCAGTTAGATTGTCAACAGTTACGTCATCGACGTCTGCGCAAGATATTCTATATATATTCTAGGTTTAGGCAATGCAAAGATCAAAGGAAAGCAAATACCTACAACATACAAATATAGAGAATTAGCTTCTGCCCGCGGCTTCGCCCGCGTGGGAACATACTCCCGGGATAAGTAGTAGCCTATTTCCTTTCTCAGGCTCTAGACTATCTGTGTACCAAATTTCATTTAAATCGGGTCAGTAGTTTTAGCGTGAAAGCGTGCCAAACAGACAGTCAGACAGAGTTACTTTTGCATTTATAATATAAGTAATATGGAGAATGAACTAAACTGAATCAATGATGTAATGTAAAGGCAGATACAAGCGTTATTGGCGACACCTCCTTCAGTGGTTGCTGTTTCAATTCAAATATTTAAAAACTTAAGATCGCTGACAGTACTTTTAACAATCGGGGGCGGTTAGCGATATCTAATCTTCAAGGGGGCGAATCAATACTCTTAGGCAATTAGGGACGAACGGAGTCTACACTGTTTATACTGTAACCAGCCAAATCTATACTGAATATATAAAGCTGAAGAGTTTGTTTGTTTGCTTGAACGCGCTAATCTCAGGAACTACTGGTCTGATTTTAAAAATTCATTCAGTGTTAGATAGTCCATTAATCGAGGAAGGCTATATCATCGCTAAGAACAATAGGAGCGGAGCAGACGAAGTTGCTCGGGTTAACTAGTTTACAATAATAATAATAATAATAATTAATCTTTCCAGAATGTTTCGTAGTTTTAGAGTTACCCTAACGAACGATCATTTTATATGGCAAGAAAATTAAAAATATCACGATAGATCGTCATTTATTATTTTTTGTATTACGCATTTAGGCTGTACAGGGGTCAAAAATTTAGTAACTAACAGTATGTTTTTCTCATACAAACAACACGCATTGAGCGACTAAACCAGTTTCTAAGTAAAAAATACAAGGACGTCTATATGCGTCGAATGCGTCGCTAGTTCGTTTTATTTTCTAGTCTGAGAATTTTGTTAGACCACACGACAGTCATATTTGGCTTAAGTGCTGATTAAAACCGGCCAGGCGCGAATGAAACTCGCTAAAATAATGCCGATAAATCATGTTTCTTTTATGAAGATGAAAATACTATCGAGTGTTGAGAAGGCGCATAGAGAGAGATGTGTAGATGAGACCCTTCATCTTCTATAGAGGACAGAGGTACATCTGTATTCGCCTTCATGTCAATGTTTACTTAACGTTTGGTCTTCTTTATTCTATGATCTTTAACACAGTCCATCCATCGGTTCAGTAGTTGACAACCCTCTAGGGTTGAAACTGCGAGTGGCCATCGACAAAAAAAAAAAAAAAAAACAGTCCATCCATCATTTCTTTGGTCTTCCTCACTGTACTATCACCACATTTATTCTCGTAATCTAAACTGGATCAATGCAATATAATATGTCATTGCAAACAGGCAACTGGCTCCGTGGTCGAGTGGTTTAGGCGTTTGCCTTGTGAACCGTGATCGTGGGTTCGATTCCCACGGGAAGCATACTTTGTAAAGTTGTTTTCCAGTTTGGCTAGGATATTGCAGGCTTCAATCACCTGGTTGTCTGAAAAAGATGATTCCGTGTTTCGGAAGGCACGATTAAACCGGTGGTCCCGGTCGCCAAATGGCGGTCGTCAAATAGACAATGTCAGAGGCCATTGAGGCGGCTTGGAAACTGACACTAGGGTGTGTGGGGTCATTAGACCTTACTACCCACACGATAAGAAGAAGAATTTCAAACAGAAAGTCTACAAGAGTAGGAGCGAAGTCTACGTAACAATGTTGTCCAATTAATAATCCTGGCACGCAAGAAAAAAAAAAGGCGTATGGAATGCACTCTTAACAGTCCAAGAGATGTGATGAGGTGTGTAAGGGCGATTTCGTAAAAGAAATAACTGTGTTCTAAATACGAACACAGTTATTATTAGGTATATGCAATTTTTTAACTTGTTAAAGACATTTACGTTACGTTTAACACTAGACAGAAAATAAAATGTCATATAGGCACGTAGGCGTTTATTAATGTGTCTGGTCCTTTTAAAATGCCAACTCTTCATCCGGGTGCAATCTCCTTACTAGGATATATGATTCATCCATTTACGTGTTACAAAAAAACATGCAGATTTTCTAAATATACCCAAAAATTATAGGTAACACCGCAGAGAAACTACAAAATCAAAATAGACTGCAAATTTTGATGCAATATCGAAAATATGCTGTCATACATTTAAATAAGGTCCGAAACTTCCCCAAAATAAGGTTAACTACAAAAATTTGAGACCACGTGTAAAGACGTAAGTTGATAAAATTTTTACTTCTACAGATGAACCTTTAACCTTTTGTATATCAAGCCCTTGACCGAACCAAAGTAGAGCCTCCGCAGATATTGGTTGAGGATCTGTGTCATGTTATTTGCTGCCATTAGCTGTAACAAACTATCCACACTGAGACTCCAAAGTCACAGTCTCTAAGATAATGTCTCCAATTTCCATTACAATTCAAAATTATAATAAGAAAAAGAAAGCATAGCCTCCACGTGGTGATCAATCGTAAGACATGCGACCACTTGATCTACAGATGTGTCCCGTGTTCGTGTCTCCTGCGTGACGTTTATAAACGTTATCTTGTCATTGTCTTTGTTCACGTTAATGACAGCTGGTAGCGATGTCTTTTGTTTATTAATTCGATCTGAATTTGTACGTTTATTTATTGTATCAGCTTGTGAATTTATTTTTCCATCTGTCTGTATGACAATCGTCCAGAGTGTAACGGATGTAAGATGTAGTCATGTTTTTAAATTCTTTAAACTTCGTCCAAGAAACTCGTGGTCAATTATGTAAAACGTAGTTTTTTTTTTGGGATATTTTGACACTCCTAAAGAAAGTTTTCCATTGTTGCGGTTTTTTTTCAAATATCACTACCCTTTTCCATTACAAAATATCCTGTAAAGAGATTTACATTCAGTCAAAAAAGTATCGGGAATGGATGATTTGTTTATGGTTCCAAATTCAAATTTTTGTTTTTTTGTAGTTGTTAGATTGGCACAACTGTTTTCCGTTTTGGCGCGGAGTTTGAGTTGCATCTGTTATTTATATTAAGTACAGTGCTGGTTTTAGTAATATCATATATAGTGTGTATTGCGAATTTCATAATGGACAAAAATATCGAACAAAGAGTTTGTCTTAAATTTTGCATCGCCAATGGAATTTCGTGTTCGGAGTCACTGAAAATGTTACAGAAGGCTTACGGTGAATCGACTTTATCAAAAACTCGTGCTTATGAGTGGTTCAAAGCGTTCAAAAGCGGTCGAGATGTGATGGAAGATTTGCCTCGCTCTGGTAGGCCGTCAACGTCTGCAACTGAAGTTAACATCGCAAAAGTGAAGGAAATAGTGACTGAAAATCCCCATTCAACTCTGAGAGAGATAGCCGCCGAACTTTCTGTATCTCACGAGTCGATCCGTACCATTTTAACTAATCATTTGGGTATGAAACATGTTGCTGCTCGGCTAGTCCCAAAAGATCTGAATTTTCTCCAAAAACTCAATCGCATGAAAGTCGCTGAGGACATGCTAGAACGAGTCAGTTCGGACCCAACATTCATGAAACGCATTGTTACTGGTGATGAGACGTGGGTTTACGAGTTTGACATGCAAACTAGTCAACAAGCTTCGGAGTGGCGCCTTCCAACTGAACCGAAACCGAAAAAACCACGCCAAAGTCGATCAAAAGTCAAAGTCATGTTGACTGTTTTCTTTGACTATCGCGGTGTTGTGCACTCTGAATTCTTACTGGAAGGTCTAACGGTAAATAAAGAATATTATTTGAGCGTTATGCGGCGTTTAAGAGAGCAAATTCGACGAAAAAGGCCAGATTTGTGGAATGCAAATTCTTGGATTTTGTACCACGACAATGCGCCTTCGCACAAGGCTATCATTGTGAACGAATTTTTAACCAAACACTCAACAAATACCATCCAGCAACCACCATATTCACCAGATATGGCTCCTGCTGACTTTTTTCTTTTTCCTAAACTCAAATTACCACTTCGTGGCACCCGTTTTCAATCGATAGAAGACATAAAGGAGAATTCGCGGCGAAAACTGAACTCAATTCCGGAAGCAGCGTTTAAAAAATGTTTTGATGAATGGATTATTCGTTGGCGCAAGTGTATCGTTTCTAAAGGAGCATACTTTGAAGGTGATAAAATAAATTTGGATGAATAACAGACATTTTGTGTATTATTGATCTTTTCCCGGTACTTTCTTGACAGAGTAGTATTATTTAACTAGTTGACCCGCGCAACTTTGTATGCGTCACAATTTTCATTACTGCTCCGCTCCTATTGGTTTTAGCTAAAAAAAAAACAACAAAAAAAATAGGCTATCTAACACTGAAAGATTTTTATCCTGAGTAGTTCCTGAGATTAGCGCGTTCAAGTAAACAAACAAACCCTTTAGCTTTATATATAAGTATAGATACTTTTGGTTATTTTCTTTTTTTTAAAACCTTTTTGCCAGTAGCATCAAATCAGGCTGGTCGAAAATGCCTCTTGCATAAAGAGGAAAATTAACGCTAACATGACAGTAAAAAATATTCAAAGGTCAACTGTAGAGCTTCATTTCAATAGACATGGATACTAAAATCGAGTCTAGTTTTATTAAAATCGTATTTATAAAAAGGTCATGACCACGTGACTGGATATCTGTGCAACGTGAGATGCGCACTTCATCTTTTTTTTAAAGCTTCTGCCAGACGCTTCGCCCGCAAGTAATTCGATATTTGAGTTGGAACATAATGTCGGGACAAAATAATCCTAAGCCCTAATACAGGATATCTGTGTGCCCGTGTGTTTCACCTAAATCATTCAGCTATTAAGACGTCAAGGGGTAAAAACACGCAGGCATGTCATTGACAGAGTCACTTTCGCATCACTATCACTACATATTATAAAACAAAGTCCGCCGCCGCGTCTATCTGTTCGTGATAAACTCAAAAACGACTGCACCGCTTTTCATGCTTTTTTCATCAATAGATAGAGATAGAGTGGTTCTCGACGAAGGTTTTAGTTATAATTTGTGAAGTTTTTGTAAACATTGGCCAAAATGTATTGATATTTGTTGGAGGTGTCGGAAAAAAAACCCATGGGTTGCGGGAACTGGATCAAAAATGACGGGGCGAGACGGTTAATTAATCCACGCGGGCGAAGCCACAGTCATCAGCTAGTTTATGATAAAAGTGTGGATCATAAAAATGAGGTACAATCAACGGACGACCTGCAGAGGCCTAGTAATTCAGTTCCGTTGGTTACCCATCCCTAGAAATGTAGTTATTGATACCTGCAGTCATTAATAACCTCGTCCCCATTTGGTGGCTTCCGGCAATTTTGGTTATCCAGCAGCGAGATGGACAGACAGACGACGTCGTTGCGAATAGAATTTGAATGAGGGAGGCACAGGAGCGTGATATTGGCACAGGAAAAGACAGACCTATGCACCAATTGATACAGTCGAGCTGTGGATAATGATGGTGGTAGTATCCATGTTTGTCCTCATTTATGTAATCAAAAGCTTGACACGATTCCACATCGCATGCGGACATATCATGATTCAGTACATGAACTCTGCTCAATTTGCAACAGTGTGATGATTGCAATTGCATGCATTCACGATTGATCAGAGTCAATTGGCGGAGTCATCAGCATTGGCACACTTACGACAAAGAACTTGAACTCTGATCCTTCGACATTGCATACGAAGTCTGTTTCCTTGCGAACTTTTCCATCATGATGAGCGGTCATGGCTGCTTTTCAATGGATTTCTTAATGTTGTAGCTAATTTGTATTCACCAAATTGATGTGATTGATTTCTACATAGTTGTGTCCTTTACTGTTATTTCACATAAATAACCCATCTCAAAATTTTGTCACCGGAGAATCTTTGGCGAATACTTATTAACTTGGTAAAATTGTCAAAGTTATAGGCCTTAACTTAAATTAAAATACATTTTTCGTTGTTTTGTCAGTTCCGATGTGATAGAGATTTTGTGATTTGTAGTTCTATTTCATTACACTTTTCCTTTAGGACTAACTCCCCTACCCTTACCTACCCTTTTCTTAAATATTTGTTTGGATTTTCAGTTTTTCTTACCTTTTCGTTTACCTTAGTTTTCCTAACCTGTATTTATGTACATCTTCCTTTGTGTCAACCCGGAGATTTTCCATGACTTGAAGGTCGATATAGTTATAAATTAAAAATAGTTCCTCTTCAACCTAGGAATCAGAACAAGTGGATGAATTGGATGCATCGCTGATCGAGATCAAATAAGATCACACGTGAGTGTCATTGCTACTTCAGTGTTACATTGTTGGGCGTCCGTATTGATCTATAGAAATTAGCCTTGCTTTTGCTTGTCTGCATTTATCTTGTGAAATATTACTAAATTCTAGAAGCATGATGACTCAAAGTAAGATAGCCTACAATCATGACTTGTCCCTTTTCTTCTATACGTCTAGTTGACACTGAGTTAATTACTACATTATCTATTTGGATAAAGGTCACATATAGGCCTCTTCTTCGTTATTAAGTACCTTCTTATGTAATGTTGATTGTATACTTAGCAATGAAAGCTAGTTGAACAATAATAGCTGCCCTTGCTCTGCAGTGCTTACTCCACTGCAGAGCAAGGGCAGCTTTGGAGAGGCCGTGTGGGATTATTCGCCACACTCGGTCAAGACGAAATGATACTTAACAATATCAAAATATCTGTGGGTTATGCTAGAATAGGTAACGAATAAAAACAAAACAATCACAAAAATGAGTCAGACATGAAACAATACAAACAAGTATCAGTAGGCGTCAAACGTTTAATATTTTATTGGTCATTCGATCCGGCGAACTGCATGTATTTTTTACGGCTCGCAACGTTGCGTAGGTTACCATAGATACCAGCGTGTAAACAAAGGAAAAATCACTATCATCTACTTTGTTACGAGTCAATTAAGTCCAAAATGCGCTGCTTCCAATAAAATAAATACGTGAATTTGTATGAAAACAAAAATGCCTAGCAAGGCATTCATAGTTTTTTTATCGAATAACTAAATTGTTTTCTTATCATGAATCTTTTTGTTTCAGGTACTTATGCCGTCATAGTTATTTAATAAATTAGAACCAATTACGATTGCCGTTCTACGCTATCGTGATCAGGTAAGTACAGTATATTTTATAGATTTTGGTCCTTAGAGCGAGTCGGTATTTGAATACCTGTTTGCATTTTTGTTACAATAAGCATTTAATTTACTTATTACCGGGAAATATGCTACCCGTGGAATAAATACTTCTCCTCTTTATAAGTTAGGATGACTGACTCTGTGTTATTATTGTAAAGCTTCATCGAAATCCGTTCAGTAATTTTTTCTCGTGAATAGTTCGTAGGATTGGCTTACTCACACAATTTCCCTTTGTTATCAACTTATTAATCACGATATTGAAATCTGATTATTATTTACAATATCAATCATGGGTTATTATGAATCGAAGGCTCTGAATTGCTCAACATCTTTCCTTATTTTCATCATCAATCAATTTTCATATTTCTATTGTTGTACATTGGGCTTCCCCAACCTCCAAATGATACATTTTCTTGCCTTATCTTTAATCTATAAGTTAATCGGTATTGCACTTCAACTGCAACATATGACTTCTTGTGCTTACACAATGGCGTTTCTGTCTAAAAGTTGAAACTAATATAATTAAGATGAAAATTGTTTTGTTGAAAATCCTGCTGCACTCTGTGTTTCCTGATAGATCAGTCAGGTGTCTTAAGTCAAGAATGAATAGTAACTTCTAGGCAAACGCGCTCCAACGTGTATCGCTTACCATCAGGTGGGATAGTGGTTCGACCACATCGACTGCGATTCAGCGAGCCATACGCCGTTTGGCGATTATTCGGGCTATGTCGGTAACGTCGGTTCTCTTGCAGATATCTTCATTTCTGATTCGATCACGCAAGGAAACTCCGCCTTGTTTACATAAATTGTCTGTAATTCCAATGCCAAGTGTAAAGAGAAAATAAATTTGGTCTGCACTATGCCAAGTGAAATCAGTAACGGAAAGGTGTCTTTTCGTGTCCGCATGACATTATGCTATTAGTGATTCAGCATAATGTTCTTCTCGTTTTAAGGTTACTTTCTAATAATATTGTCTGGCAGTCTCATTAATTTTCATGCAGTATTTATCTGCAGACTCATTCTGCCACTTCATTGACTGCTTGACATACATTTTAGCCCCTATTTACTGTTATATGCCTTTAGGTTCTTTTTAGGTAGCACAAGCTAAATAAATCATTTCTTTCTTTTTTTTAATAATTAAATTTAATCAATGCTATAAGTTTTTTACTTAATATGCCTTGGTCTATAAAACAGTTATCCCCAACAGATTAAGTTGTATTAATCTCCATTTGCCCTTCCTTAAATTTTCATTGACTGTAATCGAGGTTTTTTTTCGTGTGTATGGATGAGGTTTCCTCGAAAAGGATTTAGTATTTACACAGAAGAGTTCTATTTCACTGTTTCAGTTTTTAATGTACGTACGTCCTTTTTAACCGCGACTTACCGCGTATCGTTTATGTTGATTTAGAAAACTATGTTCAGCACACAACGTTATGGGAACACATTCGTAGTACGTACAGCTATTCTAGCCTAGCGTGTTCCATCTTCAACCACGTCATCGCATACCATCAGGTGAGATAGTGGTCAAACGCATACCTATCAATAGTAAAAAAAGAATCAAATGACGATTGGTTTAATATAACGTTACACGAGGGTCACAAGGAGCCAGCGGTCAGTTACTTCATAAATAAAGAAAATAAATACATGCTTTATTCGCATTCTTAAGTGATGACCAGGAAAGGGCACGTACCAATCTGAACCGTTACAAGAATTTGAGTTTAATCTTTTTACATCGTAATATCTTGACGTCTTTGTTCAGAAGGCTTTTCGATTTGCGTTGTTGTTTTGACAATATGTGCTTGTTGGCCAACGGATTTGGAACTATTTATTGCATTATATTGTAACGAATACTAGCTTCATCCCACAGCATCGTTCACGAGGCTTATCCTGCCGTAATAGTGCATTTTTCGGGATGAAAGTCGCCTAAGGCACTTAGCTTAATAGTTGAAGCTTTTCTTCAATGAAATAATTTTCATTATGGGAACACTGTAGATATTTGTCTACAAAAGGACACATTATTTTACGCCCTGATAATGTTAGTCATGAAGATTAATCGATCACGTTTTTAGGAAGCAATATAGAAACAGATTAAACGTACAATGCAAATCTTAATAAACAACTTAAACGGCCGTTGCACAAACGTAATTAAAAGTATAGAGATATCCGCGCCTAGCTTGAGATCGAATCGAGCTGAAATTGGCTATCACTTTTTTTATTTTATTTTGGGATCGAATCGAACTAAAATTGGCTATACATTTTTTTTTATTTTATCTTGGGATCGGATCGGGCTAAAATTGGCTATACAATTTTTTTATTTTGTCTTGAGATCGAATCGAGCTAAAATTTTGCCAATTTTAGCTTTTAGATTACTCGCGAGAACGGCCGAGAAGGCTGCTAAACCTGCCGGGGACCCGCCAAGCAGGTTCTATGGTCTAAAAATAGCTCACCCAGCAGACATTAACGGTGCGTACGTGGACCACAACATGTACATTTCTCCTTTCACTCACAAAGTAATTTGCACCTTAAGCGATGATCGGTAAAAATTATATTTGTTCTCAAAAGTATTTTTTTGCGTTGAAGAGTTAGTGCTAGGAAGAAGTGCGATTTTTTAGTGTTTGCATATTTCAATATCTGTCAATATTGCATCAAATGCTGTCTTTTAGTCTGGCCAATTCTTCAAAAGCCTGTTTAGAACTATTTTAAATTCAGCCTGTTCTCTCGAACACAGTTCAGAGGCGTCCGGGATTCTTTCCTTTCGGCTTTGGGCAAGTGTGGGCGCATCCTTTCGATAGACGTCACGCTCGTCCCGCCATCATCGCCATGTTTAGAATGGACGGGATCCACTTCACATGACCATACCAAGACAAGCGATTCCCTACTGGCACCACTTTTAAACTACCTCTAATGTAGGTACTCATTTCGTAATTTATCCATTCTTGTTACTTCACACAAAAAATTATAATCTATCTATTTTATTTCTAATATATACGAGTAAACCTGAAGAGTTTATTTGTTTGATTGAACGCGCTAATCTCAGGAACTACTGGTCCGATTTGAAAAATTATTTCAGTGTTGATAGCCCATCGAGGAAGGTTATAGGCTATATATCATCTCGCTAAGACCAATAGGATCAGAGCAGTAATAAAAATTGTAACGCAGACGAAGTTGCGCGGGTCAACTAGTACTAATATGTAAAGCTGAATTTTGTTTGTTTGTTTGCTTGAACGCGCTAATCTCAGGAACTCCTGGTCCGATTTGAAAAATTATTTAAGTGTTAGATAGCCCATTTATCGAGGAAGGTTATAGGCTATATATCATCACGCTAAGGCCAATAGGAGCGGTAGTAATTGTGACGCATACGAAGTTGCGCAAATCAACTAGTTATGAAATATAAGACTAAAATACGTAACTTAAATAACAATTCAAACATTATTATAAAAGCTATTCTAACTTAAAGAGAACTTAGGTTACGTTCCATTAAAGTCTAAAACCCAATAAATATTTATAGCCAGTAAAATCGCTGAATGAATTTGCAAAGCGTTAAATTCTGACTATGTTGATTATGCAACGTTTCTAGAAGGCAGGTTGTCCTGACGTTGTTAGACCCACGTAGAAGTTATAAACCGATTACTTTATTGATCGTTAGGCTTTCCCAAATTAAAGGAAAGGCAGGAATGATGAATGAGGCCAACACAATGATGGGGAAACATCTTTTGTTATACATTATAATAGACTATGAAAGTTTCGCGCCGTGGATAAATTATAGAAGCTGCTTTTATTTGTACAGGTACACATAAAGGTGTTGTTGTATTGGCACCTACGGACAATCTTCAAAATAAACTTCTTTTTCCTACAATAAAAGCCACATCCACTTCGTCTGCGTAACAATTTTCATTACTGCTCCGCTCCTATTGGTCTTAGCGTGATGATATATAGCCTATAGCCTTCCTCGATAAATTGGCTATCTAACACTGAAATAATTTTTCAAATCGGGCCAGTAGTGCCTGAGATTAGCGCGTTCAAGTAAACAAACAAACAAAAAAACTCTTCAACTTTATATATTAGTATAGATGTGAAGTCATCAGCTCTGCGTGGAGCAGAAGGGAGTGTCAGACTCTTACTGACCAAAACACATTTGTGTTTCCCCTAATGCCCTTTGGGTTCCAGGACCACGGTGACTCTTTTGAACAAATTCCGCAACATCTCTCACCTACGTTACGTATCGAAAGACTAACCGTAATATATGATTTTCCTTTCAACAAGTTTTTGCAATCAAAAATTGGTCACAATGAGTGTCGATGTCATATTTCTGCTTATTATATTTAGGACACAAAATAACAAAAAACCTTTGAATGAAAATAAACAGGAAAATCGTTCGTATATTAAAAGGTTTCGGCGAAAAGCATAAATTGGCGATGGATCCACTCTTGCGCAAGATTTTCTCAGAATTGATCTGTTCGATTTTTAAACTTGTTCTTTGGACTTTGAAGGTGATAATCAGGATTTAACGGTAATGTGTCGTCATATTTTTCGTAATAAACGAAAACATAGGTACGTCATGTTCAATAGCATAATTATGTGAAATGTTTTTTACTTGAGTATTTGCAACGATTTCGTAACGTTTATTTCTTTAAAAAAACCCCATGTTTTAAGGTAACAAACAACACCCCGTAGCACATTCAGAGAGACAAATCAAACATTTTTAATACTCGGAAATACTATTGCCGTATGGTCTCGGCCGGTGCTGTATGGGTCCGTAAAAGAATAATACCATCCCATCACTTCCCGTAGGTGTCGTAAGAGGTGATTAAGGGACTCGCCAGAGAATGGGCAGCAGCGTTCTCTGTAAAACTCACCACAATGCACTGGGATCGCCAACCCGCCTGCCAAGCGTAGCGATTATGACAAACCCATCTTGGGGGAGGCCTATGTCCAGCAGTGGACGTCTTGCGGCTGATATGATGATGATGACAAACTATACTTGTTAGTCAAACTTTAGAGGTACAGTACTTACCTAGATAATGTCAAGAGCACAAACCACAATTAGGTACTTAGATTAATATTTCTTGTCAGTGTTGACATAATTTACCTCCTGTACCTATCCGGCTCGAAGTACCAAAAAAATGTAACGGGGACAGCACTTTTCTACTTGGATCACCATATTGTATAATGTTCATATTACACTAACTGTGTCCCGCGGATTTACCCGCCGGCTCTAGATACGCACTTTTTATTTGTTTTCGCTTTGCGTTGATTCTGCCTTTTTGTTTTCGGCTTCCGGGTTTTTTGTGCAATAAGGAACAAAGGGTTGTTACATGACGAATGAAATTAAAAAAATAATGGCCGTTCCAGAGACTGAGTAGAGTGAAAAACTTTGATCAGATTGATTGAAGAAAATTATTCCAATGATTAGCGCATTGATATAAAACAACATACAAAAACTTCAGCTTTATTTAATCTGTACTTGTATGTGTATAGAATTAGCAGTAAACGACGCTGGCGCCAGTCAGTCCGATTACCTTTTTAGGTCTTCAAACTACACCTGAGTTACTTACTGGTAGAACCTCAATTTAGAAACCTGCACGGGCGGCTAAAATAAGAACTTTATTTTAGGAATCGACCTTCGTGTTACGTCGAACTTATTGGGTAATATAAAAAAGATAAGACTTATACCTATACTCTTTACGACATGGGAGTTCATTGCTCTCTTGAAAAGAGCATTTTTAGGGCTTGAATTGATGTTAATTTTATTGCTGTCTGCTGGCTTGATAATTTTGTTGACATAATATCATTGAGGGGTCGCTCAGGTCAAGCATAATACTAAAGCATGTTCCACACGGAAGTACAGCGTCTAATCCAAGGTGACCTTGGTGAAAGCCTAGTTTCCATCCGCGAATTTTGTTTGAATTAGGATTGCAACTGCCGTCCACACGGATGTAATCCAGCTACTTATCCAAGGTGACCATGCAGGATTACATCCGTGTGGAGCATGCTTTATGCTTAGCAAATACTATAGTAAAGAGCAGAGCTCTTCGAAGGTATAATAATTAACCCTGCTGTATTTATTAAACCAGATAGTATCATCATCATCCCGTCCTTGTCCAACATTAGTTGCGGTCAGATCAACAAGATTTGTTCTCCTTTCATGTAAAGAAAAGGATTTGATATAAAATCACACCCTATTCTTTGATATCATTCCTCACACATCAGCCTAAAACTGATCTCGAACTTCGAGTCTAAAAAGGCCACTTTAGCAGTATCAGAAAGCACATCACTCTACCCGTCACTGTAAAATTTTCCCAATCAACCTTGAACCTAATGCGTTAGCGATAAAGATGAAAATGAAATGTTGCGTGATTAATATTATGATTCTAACATGGTCCTAAAGTGACCTTTTTTGCCCCCGTTATCTTATATTTGACATTCTAATAGAAATCCTAATATATAAAAAAATTCCGTTACTGACTGATTGAGTGAGTGACTGACAGACAACGCGCAGCCGAAACTACTGTTCGTAGAAAGCTGAAATTTGGCATGTCGGTTCCCTACACTCACTAAGAGGATTTCCCGACATTTCTACGGAAACGGGAAAAAACGGGATATGCACGACGAGTCACGGGTAGAAACTAAGAGAAAAATATAAATTAGTTTAAATTCTTTATTCTTTAATTTAAATTAACTATTGAGTATCACGGGCCGAAAAGTTCTGGAGTGGCGACCGCGTACCGGAAGACGCAACGTTGAAAGGCCTCCCACAAGGTGGACCGATGACCTTGTGCAGGTCGCGGGTAGCCGATGGATGCGGGACGCACAGGACCGGTAGTTGTGGCGACGCTTGGCGGAGACCTATGTCCAGCAGTGGACGTCTTTCGACTGATATGATACTGATAATTGAGTATCATTATTACATCGACTTCAACACCTTCAGTTTTTCATTGCCAAATAATTGATCTATCGAGGACCAAAGGATTAATCGGTCAGCACAAATTACATGTCGTAACAGGGTACATACATTGGGTCAGGCAGTCAGGCTGTGTGTCCGACCGTGTCGGGTTGGGCAAACTGTCCAGCCAATTAACTGTTACCAATAAAAGGTGAAGGTGATGTGTTGATGACAAATGAACGCACACACAGCTGTTTATTCGACGTGGTTCAATCGAATGGCGAATTTGTCTATGTGACAATTGGGGCTTAGATTCGATAAACAGATGGTTGGTATTTTACATTGGTGACAACGATGTTCTGAGAGATAATCTTATGCCAGTTTTCACTAACCTTATGTGACCTAAATGAAAGTGCGCTTTTGCCACTTACACCCACTTTCGGCTCAGAGCGGAGCATACTGTTGAATGAGGGCTTCAATCAGCCCCGGATCTACGATTTTTTCGAGCCGGGGCAGTATCATAATAGTGGCGCCCCCCTCTCTTCCATGTTTGTGATTAATTTTATTATGTATCGGATGTTAAATCAACCTTAACGATAACGACGAAGATGCATTATACCAATCATTACCATTACTTTTTTTCTAGACCTTACATGGGAAACCATTAGTTCTGGAAATAAAGAAAACCTTACCAATGTTTACTAAGGAGTTACTTTTATGCTTAAATGCAAAAAATAGAGATCCAAGAGAGTGTTACAAATCAAGGGCGAGCGAAGGGATTCTGAAAATTTTAGCACCCTCACAACCACATCGGATTAATTTTTTTTTTAATTTTTTTGAATTTGGCACCCCCTGAACTTGCCGTCCAGTGTGTCACCCTATTTTGTATTTTCCTCGTGTATCTTTTCTGTAACTTATATGGTGTACATCTACATAATAAAGAGTATTCTATTCTATTATATTCTAAAGAGGTTTACTACCAAAAAAAATACTGTACTTGCTTAAGATTTCAAGAAACCCATCTAGTATTTATTGACTTTACATGACCTACATGAATGATTCAATGGACAGCAGCGTTCTCTGCAAAACTCAACACCATACACTGCGATCGCCAACCCGCCTGCCAAGCGTGGCGATTATCGCAAACCCCCCCCCCATCTTGGGGGAGGCCTATGTTCAGCAGTGGACGTCTTTCGGCTGATATGGCTGATATATGTAGATGGTGTACATGTCTTGCAAAGTAATGATTAGCCAAGCACATTATTAAAGTACATTGATGGTTTACAAACAAGTTTGATTGACACGCCTTGAACAAAACGAGCGATGGATATTGAAGCGTGCGTGTTCGTGAAATTATACTGTTTTTTGTGCAAAGTCATAAAATACATGCATGTGTCATTATTTTTCTAGGAAGCTTACAGTTTATTATTTAGCACAGTTTCGCTTTTTACAATTATATCTCAAAGCCGGATTCAGAAGTGCTGTTTCACAGGAAGTAACTTTGACTTCGGCCTAAACTTCCGCGCGTGTGATTGGAAGTAAATGGTTCCGTGTTTTAATAGTTATTGGTTAATTGATAAACCATTATACAGGGTCTGATTTAATTAAAAGCAAAGCTTTGTACGAGATCGAAAATCAAACACCACGATCTACTTCTTATCGTGTGGGCAGTAAGGTCTAACCCCACACACCTTAGTGTCAGAGTTTCTAAACCGCCTCAAGGGCCTCTGACATGGTTTATTTGACGACCACCATTTGGCGGCCGGGACCACCGGCTTATACGTGCCTTCCGAAGGAATCATCTTTTTATCAGAGAATCAAGTGATTCAATCCTGCAATGTCCTAGCCAAACTTGAAACTACTTTACAAAGTATGCTACTCGTGGGAATCGAACCCACAAACACGGATCACAAGGCAAACGCCTAAACCACTCGACCATGGAGGAGCCTTTTTTTTTAAAAGAATCTTCATGGGCAAGAGTTTACAGTCATGTCCACCTCATCCGCCCATTAGTTATTAGGTATGGTAGTAGGTAATTAGGTGTGTGCTTACTAGTCAGGCTGACTAGGTAGGCGTAGTAGGTACTGACTCAGTACCTACTCAATTAATAAATCTAATATTTTCCTAGTACCTAGTCTCTTTTCCTAGTATTGGGGTAGGCTTCCATCCTAACTAAATGCATCTGAATACCAGTATTTTACATTGAGTTAATGCCTGTATGACACTCAACCTAGTTTCCTGCTAACACGAGATATCCCGTGATAAAACTGCTTGTCAGTTTTTGGCGCGTCTGTAAAGGATCTTCAAATGACAGCCAGGACCATCACTCCCCTCCGTGAGATTAAGTAGCAAGCATTGCTTAACCTTGAAGATCACCCAATCAATAGAAAATATTTAGTCTTGAGTAAAGTTATGCAGTACCAAGACACGGAAATCAACCAACTACGGACTATACCAAATTAGCATCAATCCAAAACTGCGTTAACCTCATTAATATTCTCTCAAACTAGGATAGCCATACTTGTTCCATTACATAAGGATTATGAAACCTTTTAGAGATTCTTACGATTCTTGTCATGCCACCTATATATCGACATAGGTGGTTCTCAGGGCTGTCAGTATTGTACGGACACCAGACATGACATACTTTAAGGGCTGATAATATAAAATATTAAAATAATTATAAGAAATTAGACCAATAAGGTCAAAGATAGAAATTCTGTAATAAAAAAGTTGAAAGTTTTGTTATTAAAAAATGCAAAAGCTACGGCTAGCTAAGGCACAGTGACCATAAACTAAAGTTTCAAATAAAAAATCTACAATTTTCATTTTTTAACATCACTAGAAGTTGATGAAATATTAACTGCTTTATTTCTTGCTTACAAGCACAGAAAAAAAAGCTTGTTAACATGCATAGATATTATTTATCGAAACACAAAGTTTCAGTCCTTTATCATCATCATCATCATCATCTGCCTAGCCTTTTCCAAACTATATTGGGGTCGGGTTCCAGTTAAACCGGATTCAGCTGTATACCAGTATTTTACGTGGAGCGGCTGCTCACTAGACCTCCACAACCCATTAACTGGGTAATACGGCAGTTCTTGGCAAGACTGGTGTCAGATTTACTGGCTTCTGAATTCCGTAACGACTGCCAAAGATCTACAAATGACAGCCGGGACCAACGGCTTAACGTGCTTTCCGAGGCATGGAGGAAACTCAGTATGTTAAGATGGTCACCTATCCACAGACCAACCTTGGCAAGCGTTGCTTAACCTTAAAGATCGATCCGTGCGGCTAGTATTCTTTAGCCACGAGCTTCTCGAAGTTTCAGTCCTTTATATTCTTAAAAAAGCCGTCGAGAATTCTAAGGATCGGTATTCCGTTTTAAGAGCTTGTCAAACCTTGTCATGTTTTTGCATTCTACGCAAAAACATGACAGGTTTCCAGGCTAGACTTTGACAAATAGCGAACTTCAAATTCTTATATCAGGATTCGGGAGTAGATAAATGATGCTTCAATAAGGCTTCGTCGTTGCCAGTATGGGGCAACCCTAACCAACAGTCCGTGTGTATTCAGGCTGCGTCTCGTTACTCGTGTTACATAAGAGTAGTTCAGAGTACCAGCCATTATGCTACACGGGACCTTCAGAGGAGAACCCTGAATACGTGTGAATAACATGGACACATACTTACATAGACCAAGAGTCATGGGCAACTAAAAATATTAAGTTTCAATATATGTAGATTAAAAACTTAAGAACTTGAGAAGGAAGACAACTTTAACGAGGGTTGAAAAGATTGTCCATGGACTGTCTTGCTCGTTCTTCTCCATAGAGATCTACGCGTTGGAATCCTTGACTGTGACTTGCCTGTAAATGTGAAAATTAAAATAAATGTCATGTGGGTCCAACGTGTGGGTCCAAGCAGGACACTTGAGCAAGTGGTATCAACTGGCTCGTGGCCATGGGCACCGGGAAGGGGTAGAAGGGAGCCCACATGCACCCTACTGTCTTTCAATTATTGAATATTGAACATACGAAAACATGAAGAAAATGAAAAATAAATTGTCAAGCGGTAAAAAAGTAAAAAAAAATCTAGCAAATCCGAGGCGAGGTAAGCAATTCGAGGTCCCTTCGCTCGGCCTTGCACACGTCTACTTTTGTTCTATCTATGAGTGAACGGGCTAAAGAGAATCTATCATATACGCGGCGGGAATTTGAAGGTTTTGAGGGTGCAATAGTCTTGACAGCGCCCATGCTATTAGCAATAAAATCGACCATGGGACTTGGGGACGCGGCATCGAGCTTAACCGAGAAATGGTTAAACGCGTGGAGTTATGTAATGTTTATTATATCGCTGAATAATATCGTGCTATTTAACGCACACGAATCTGTCGGAACTATAATTATGTGCTGATACCAATCTCATGGCCTGAGGTTATGCAATAAAGTTATTATTTATTAATCGTATCGGGCGAATATTATTTTCCCATAACCCTGGAAGTTCCCACGCGTTGTTAGGTGATAAACAAAGTTATAATCACAATTTCTCATCTCGTCGTAAAACACTTTTACAGCATAACCTATCAAATAACTTGGGTACACCCTAATCACACTTCCGTGTCCATTACTCAACTCGTCTTCCAAGTTTCCAACATTTTGAGATAAGTATGAGAATGGCCGCCTTCCTTTTAACTGTCTCCGTGGTCAAGTGATTTAGACGTTTGCACTGTGACCCGGTGGTCGTGGGTTCGATTCCCACGGGAAGCATACTTTGTAAAGTTGTTTTCCAGTTCGGCTATTACATTGCAGACTTGAATTTCCCGTTCGCTCGTGTGGCTGATTTTTGGTCCAGATATATTTGAATTTATTTAACAACTTTAGCATTTGCCATCGAAACTTTAAGAAGTTAAACCGTCTTTATAATCCACAAGTCAGCTGTTGAGCAATTCTCTGCTAGACATACTACTCTGTCAAGAAAGTACCGGGAAAAGATCAATAATACACAAAATGTCTGTTATTCATCCAAATTTATTTTATCACCTTCAAAGTATGCTCCTTTAGAAACGATACACTTGCGCCAACGAATAATCCATTCATCAAAACATTTTTTAAACGCTGCTTCCGGAATTGAGTTCAGTTCTCGCCGCGAATTCTCCTTTATGTCTTCTATCGATTGAAAACGGGTGCCACGAAGTGGTAATTTGAGTTTAGGAAAAAGAAAAAAGTCAGCAGGAGCCATATCTGGTGAATATGGTGGTTGTTGGATGGTATTTGTTGAGTGTTTGGTTAAAAATTCGTTCACAATGATAGCCTTGTGCGAAGGCGCATTGTCGTGGTGCAAAATCCAAGAATTTTCTTTCCACAAATCTGGCCTTTTTCGTCGAATTTGCTCTCTTAAACGCCGCATAACGCTCAAATAATATTCTTTATTTACCGTTAGACCTTCCGGTAAGAATTCAGAGTGCACAACACCGCGATAGTCAAAAACAGTCAACATGACTTTGACTT
This sequence comes from Lacanobia oleracea, assembly GCA_950371165.1. Lineage (NCBI taxonomy): Eukaryota > Metazoa > Arthropoda > Insecta > Lepidoptera > Noctuidae > Lacanobia > Lacanobia oleracea. The sequence continues at coordinate 4,499,311 of OX493389.1, forward strand.
TTGATCGACTTTGGCGTGGTTTTTTCGGTTTCGGTTCAGTTGGAAGGCGCCACTCCGAAGCTTGTTGACTAGTTTCCATGTCAAACTCGTAAACCCACGTCTCGTCACCAGTAACAATGCGTTTCATGAATGTTGGGTCCGAACTGACTCGTTCTAGCATGTCCTCAGCGACTTTCATGCGATTGAGTTTTTGGAGAAAATTCAGATCTTTTGGGACTAGCCGAGCAGCAACATGTTTCATACCCAAATGATTAGTTAAAATGGTACGGATCGACTCGTGAGATACAGAAAGTTCGGCGGCTATCTCTCTCAGAGTTGAATGGGGATTTTCAGTCACTATTTCCTTCACTTTTGCGATGTTAACTTCAGTTGCAGACGTTGACGGCCTACCAGAGCGAGGCAAATCTTCCATCACATCTCGACCGCTTTTGAACGCTTTGGACCACTCATACGCACGAGTTTTTGATAAAGTCGATTCACCGTAAGCCTTCTGTAACATTTTCAGTGACTCCGAACACGAAATTCCATTGGCGATGCAAAATTTAAGACAAACTCTTTGTTCGATATTTTTGTCCATTATGAAATTCGCAATACACACTATATATGATATTACTAAAACCAGCACTGTATTTAATATAAATAACAGATGCAACTCAAACTCCGCGCCAAAATGGAAAACAGTTGTGCCAATCTAACAACTACAAAAAAAAAACAAAAATTTGAATTTGGAACCATAAACAAATCATCCATTCCCGATACTTTTTTGACTGAATGTAGGCTCTCCCAAGTTAACCACAACACCAGGTTCTCCGACTCCATATTAATGTCAGACTATTTGGTCAACATGTACTTCCATAGCACTAAACTTACACGTAACTCCATTCAATTATTTCACATTATCTTCCTGTCCAATTGTCGACCAACTCAATTAACCTGTTTCGCATAATAGGGTATTTTACTAAAAAAATCTAATAATAAATAAAATATTCGACACGTATTTTTTAAAATACGTGTCGAATATTTTTTGAAAATCTATCAGACGGACTAATTAGATTTTTTTAGTAAAATACCCCATTATGACATAATTACTGACATGTCTGTTGCAATGACTGTCTGTCGAGTGCATTATGTCGCATACTCTAATGACATGCCACTAAATCATACGGTCATGACATATTTCCCTCGACGCCGTCATACGGCCGCCATTTTATGCAATTATGTGAGATTATTCGATTGGTTTGTACGGAGGCGGGGCAATTTACTTACTGTATTATGTTATAGAAATGGTTTATCATCTGGGCTCGATATTCTAACAAGAACCTCTTCTTATCCGTTACCCTCCTGGTACTTATTATCATCATCATCAGCATAATTATCAGCCTTGGGACACCTACTACTGGGTATAGGCCTCCTTGCTTGCTTTTTTGCCAAACCTTCCGAATCTGTATGATACTTCCCTCATCAAGACATTTTTCTTTGGTGGTGAGGTGGAGGTTGGTGGACGTCTTTCGGATGAAATAATGATGATATAAATATTATTCTGGCCAAGATTATCTCCTACATTTGAGCCTACTACCATAGGTCTACAACATCAATTAAGGCGTATTGATAAGTTTCAAGTTGAAGGCAGAGCTGTAATGAAATTCTGAAAACCTTGTTGAAGAATAATTTCATTTAATTACTTTGAAGATTTAAAAAAAATATTTTAACACTAAAAACAAATACAAGTGTTAACCGAACACCTTGTTAGTCAAAGGATAATTAATACCCGTATACAAGTACATGACCTTACAAGCATTGTTCCATGTTTACTTACATCGGCACAAACACATTAGCCAGTCTGCAAGAAAACTTAAACACACAAGTGTTTAATATGCACAGTTGCGCAGGTTTTTGTTCGGTAGGGAAACAACCTGTGCATTGTAATGACCATTTAATTGAATACGCTGTCATTACCGATACTAATTATCTGACTTAGACATGCTTATCTGTGCACTCACAGACAGGAGCTGATTAACGTTAATGAGACGTAATCTCATGATTAATTAAGGATGCATTTGCCATTGGAGCAGATGTCAAAGTGATACTCGTAGTTTAATGTCAAATGTAAAACAGTCTACCGTATGTATTTCATCTAACCATAGAAGTTCATGTACTTACATTAGTCCAGCGCAAAACATCCATATACACATAGACGTTGGCAGCCAATTTTGACACGCTTGGAAAACAAAAGTTGAAATTTTCCAGTAGATTGTAATAAATTACGGTCACAATACATACAAAACTATTTAAAATATGGCACGTAGTAGGTCCTAGATAATACAGCCTCGAAATATATGACATTCTTACTAAGGAGTTGATAAGCTGCGTCCAAGCCGATGATGACTGACATCTTGAGCTGGTGCCAGATATGAATCAGCCATTTTGTGACTCAATAGCTCTCAATAATAGGACTTGGAAGGTTTTTAAGGATAGAGAATCAAGTCGAACTCAAAATACCAAATTATACATCAATGGAGCTTGTGGCTAAATAATAAAAGCCGCACGGGTCGATCTTGAAGGTAAATCAACGCTTACCAAGGTTGGTCTGTGGATGGGTGACCATCTTAACATACTGAGTTTCCTCCGTGCCTCGGAAAGCACGTTAAGCAGTTGTTATGGATAGTCAGAAGCCAGTAAATCTAACTCCAGTCTTGCCAAGATGTACCGTATTACCCAGTTAATGGATTGTGGAGGTCTGGTAGGCAGCCGCTCCACGTAAAACACTGGTATTCAGTTGAATCCGGTTTGACTGGAAGCCGACCCCAATGTAGTTGGGAAAAGGCTAGGCAGATGATAAATACTCTTAAGTAACTGAAGACACGGAAAATAGAAAATGCAAGGGAATAAACAATAAAACAACTAAAAATGTAATTTAATCCAAATATAGATAATAATAACATGCATAAAATGTTTAATAATACGTACAAGTTGGACAGGAAATAATAAGCATTTATTTTATGAGAAAAAATATTTATAGCGCTCTTCCTCTCTCCTAATTATTTAAAGTTGTGCTGTGCCCGACAGGGTCCATAATCTTCTATTTATTCATTTTACCATCTGTATGTGTACATTATGCAATAAACGAATTGGAATTGGAATAAGAAGGAGAAAAACCGTTGACAAATTGAGAAGCAGTCATGATCCTCAGCAGTGATAGTGCGTTTAGGAAGAGAGAACAGATGCTATAAGCAAGCATATTCCACAGACTTCTAAAGACATAGTATTGACATTACCAAGTCCGACCCAATAGTCAACGACCCAGAAAACTTTGGTCCTTTGAGTCACAAGCCCAACTCAACAGTAATGACCATACGTGCTACCTACTCAGGTGATTCTGTCAGTTGACTGTCTGCCTGACCTTGCGTCTGATCGACACTTGTAATAACAAGCCCGGATTATACTCAATGATGTACCTATAATACGTATACTCAATCAATGAGATGCTTGCTGAGTGATGCCGGCTTATTACGTCTATGTTCATCGCAAACAAGCATCTACTGTCAATGTATAATTAGTTACTAGCTCTTAAACATGACCCTGGCCTGACTCCTTACCATTGAAGTACTACAAGTCCTGGTATTTTGCAGAATTATGAAGTCAATGGTCTGGAAACGACGATTCACTTGTTCGTTTAATGTCTCTTAATGGTGTTTGTCTTTCAATAAGTTAATATTTCAGACTAATTATCTACGTCAATATGACGTCAATGTGAGGCCTATTGTGTGAATTGTCCAAAAATAGTTTTATTTTTGCCGTTACTCGTGCATGACCATACACCTGTTCAAATAGTCTTTTGTGGGGTCCAAATGAATGGTATGTATAAGATACTCATGAAAATAAATAATAGTAGTTACTCCGTGACTCGTAGTTTTATTAGCAATCGCTTATTTAACATAAATTCCAGTTCCATATATTGTAAAATAGTAGATCTTTCACCTACTTCTACTGTTAACTCCAAGAGCATAAATTCATAAAACTATAGATTCATAAACCTGTCTAGTCTCTTAACAATAACTCGACAAGTCTTATGCTCGTCTCCTATTTTTTCGCTAATCGCTTTTCCATGAATCACATAGGCATCATAGTTTACTTCTAGAACATTCTCATAACCGAGTTTGACGCCAAGCTTTTGCGAGTAAACTGACGTTGCCAATGCAGTTATTATAGTCGGAACAGCATCAGCATTTGTAATCTCGCCGTCGCCAGTATCTATGGGAGTTTTAACGTTTTCACCACTGTACAACTGTCGGGCCATTCTTAATGCTGATAAAGCCAACAACCATCCAATATTCCTATTCCTGTGATCTGGCAACGTAGCAATATACATTATTTCTGTCAAACAATTGGCATTGTACAGTTTAAATATATCAGCTTTTGTTTCTAAGTCAATTGTAAAGTCGTAGAAAGCTTTCACTGATTCGTGTTTGCAATTTTTACTTAATTTTTCATAATAGCTTTCACCCTTTGGGGCTAACACCTAAGTAGAAACAAAACTATATCATTTAAATTGACCAAAAAATTGAAGTAAAGGGAAAAAGTTTGCCCAAAATAAAAAAATAGGTTACATATTGACTTTCTCTACCTGGATCTTGTTGAACATCACGCCAACTATTTCATTAGTGCTTGTATCCTTTGCCACTATACTGACACCGTCTTTAGCTGCGTCAGAGCACGTTTGCAGAAGCTCTTCAGCAGCACCAGGCTCTTTAAGGATACCGACGGCTTTGCAAAGAGGCTCAGTCTTAAAGAATGATTCGCGCATCACTTTTATGGCTCCATCCAATGATTGTGTCGTTAGAGGCTCGCACTTCACTACTCCATCTTTTGATACAGCCCATGGTTTATGCAATTTCTTGCATGTGCTGGAATTATATTGATTAATTTTAATGTGTTAGCCTTGGACTTCTTTTTTATAAAAGTTTTTATTTTATTTACTTACCTGAAGACTCTTCGAATCATTTTCACTTCGACCTAACCCCAGTAAATTGAACTGAACACTTTTCGAGACACCGTGCGAATGATACCATAAGACCTAAACAGTTTAATTTTATTATGAAAATAATTCCCACATTAATCACAAATAAAATAAAACATTTCAAAATTAGATAAGATCAATAAAACCTGAAAACAAAACACTACGTAATAGTGGTACTAATATGTATAATAAATTTGAAAGAAACAAGACAACATGTTTTTGTAATCTGTTGTTTTAATTTAAAACATCGTCACGATAGCAGAGATAAAGTGTGTCGTGAAAACCGTTCTAAATGCATTTATTATCGTTATGTGGATAACGATAATATATGCATGACAGACACACACCTGTTAAAATGACCTTTGAAAGGTACAAATGATATAAAGTAAGAAAGAATGTAATAAAAAATCATTACATACTGCAGCAAATAACACAACAACGGCTGAAGTATTAATACTTAGTGTTCATAATAACGTTAGCTTTGTTAATCAAAAGACCAGATATTACAAAGTGGACTCAAAGGACCAACTAATATTCTAGCTTTGGTAAAAGAGGATTAGCTAAATAACTTTTGGGAACACATTCATAATGCGTACAGCTAAGGAGTGGAATTCCCTGCCGGAGTCAGTGTTTCCTGACAGGTACAAACTGGGAGTCTTTAAGTCAAGAGTGAATAGGTTACTTCTAGGCAAGCGTGCTCCATCTTCGACCACATCATCGCTTACCATCAGATGAGATAGTGGTCAAACGCGTGCCTATCAATAGTAAAAAAAAAATAACACTGTATCAACTAAAATGTTTACAGTAACAGAGAAGTTGAAAGAAAATTGTTTGTCTGGTTACAGAAAAGTGATCAGAAGGGATAAAACACAAGTGATTAAAAGAGTGATGAATACAAATGTTGATGGTCGAGTACAGGGAAGCTAAAGACAATATAGATGGATTGCGTGAGAAATGATAGATATGGAAGAAGAGAGAGTGAATGACAGCGGTAGACGGGAAGTCGGGAGAAGAAAACATGTTGCGCCGACCCCAAGTAACATGGGACAAGACCAGGAGGGCGGGAAGTCTCGACATACTTACCGATCGCCTAGCGACCGAATTTGTTAAAGTCACCCGTACACAGTCAATCTCGAACGCATTCCACGGTCAAAATCTATGGTATGTTCGAGTATGTATCCGTGGATCACGTTCGAAATTTACTGTGTACGGGCGGCCTTAGGACTTAACGACCAAATTCGGTCGCTACGCGATCCTTATCTATGTCCGAGAGGAAGATAATGACAAACTCCAATGTGTACAACTAGTCAGAATTGATAAACAGGCTTCTGTCTATGGACTTTCCCATATCTGTTGTGTTGAAAATCGGTTGGCTCGATAACTTAGATAATAATCTCCATTCTACATGTTTGTAGTGCGAGAAAGTGGCGCCTATGCAGCCTCCGGCGATTTGACGGTGAAATCTGATGACGTATGATACGTTGATGGTGTTGAGAAGTTGGTAATCAGAGGGCCTAGCACGAATATTTTTGACGTATAGTAACGTAACGTAAAATTTTACCACAGCTACGAAACACAACAACAGCAACAACAACAGCAGCAACAGCAGCTAGATAAATATTATGTGCTCGTTTCGCACATAAAATTTATTTGATTTTTTTTTAAACTATGTAAGCCCATTAATTTTTAATTGTATTTCATATTAACTAAAATTAACAAATACACTAAACTTAAATATAGCATCATAAAAAAATACATCCTCAACGCTGTCAGCTGGTAATGTGCCCAAGAGACTGGCGGCATTGCCACGTTGTATGGCAATGCTTAATCTCTGCCCAAAGTAAAAGCCAGCTCTTGGGAGTCTTGGGTCACGGAAAGTGTCAACGAGCCGTGAAAATTGAATTAGAAACTATATTCATATTTTGAATGATAAAAATTGTGTATGTCCCATAAAATTAAACCAAAATACTATGGGGTTGTAGTTTTATCATAACATTCAAAATTCACTACGTCCAAATATTCGTGCTAGGCCTGATGATGTATGATACGTTGATGGTGTAGAGAAGTTGGTATTAGGCATAGTCCAACTAGAGCTGTACCGTGCTCTGGATCATTGAATAAGTTCTTTTGAATTTCCTGTACTTAATTATGTTAGGTACGTATTATGTTGGTATGTGTGACCTTATAAAGATATTTCATCGGTTGCTCTACGATACAATTTTTGAAGAATAAATAATAATTGTTATTAATCCTTATTAATAATAATCCTAAATGGTGGCTGGAAGAGGGTTTATTAAGCAATTATCGATAGACCAACTTCAGAAATAATTGATCGAAATGAAACTTCGCAGCGTATATTTTTTTAAGCTTTTTACACAGACCTATGATGACTATCTGCTGTTTTTTTACCATTCTTTGATTGGAACGCAAAAAAAGTTACCCAGCTAGGTTTTTATAACTGCTACGTAGGTAGCAATCAATGAGATGCTTGCTGAGTGATGCCGGCTTATTACGTCTATGTTCATCGCAATCAAGCATCTACTGTCAATGTATAATTAGTTACTAGCTCTTAAACATGACCCTGGCCTGACTCCTTACTATTGAAGTACTACAAGTCCTGGTATTTTGCAGAATTATGAAGTCAATGGTCTGGAAACGACGATTCACTTGCTCGTTTAATGTCTCTTAATGGTGGTTGTCTTTCAATAAGTTAATATTTCAGACTAATTATCTACGTCAATATGACGTCAATGTGAGGCCTATTGTGTGAATTGTCCAAAAATAGTTTTATTTTTGCCGTTACTCGTGCATGACCATACACCTGTTCAAATAGTCTTTTGTGGGGTCCAAATGAATGGTATGTATAAGATACTCATAAAAATAAATAATAGTAGTTACTCCGTGACTCGTAGTTTTATTAGCAATCGCTTATTTAACATAAATTCCAGTTCCATATATTGTAAAATAGTAGATCTTTCACCTGCTTCTACTGTTAACTCCAAGAGCATAAATTCATAAAACTATAGATTCATAAACCTGTCTAGTCTCTTAACAATAACTCGACAAGTCTTATGCTCGTCTCCTATTTTTTCGCTAATCGCTTTTCCATGAATCACATAGTCATCATAGTTTACTTCTAGAACATTCTCATAACCGAGTTTGACGCCAAGCTTTTGCGAGTAAACTGACGTTGCCAATGCAGTTATTATAGTCGGAACAGCATCAGCATTTGTAATCTCGCCGTCGCCAGTATCTATGAGAGTTTTAACGTTTTCACCACTGTACAACTGTCGTGCCATTCTTAATGCTGATAAAGCCAACAACCATCCAATATTCCTATTCCTGTGATCTGGCAACGTAGCAATATACATTATTTCTGTCAAACAATTGGCATTGTACAGTTTAAATATATCAGCTTTTGTTTCTAAGTCAATCGTAAAGTCGTAGAAAGCTTTCACTGATTCGTGTTTGCAATTTTTACTTAATTTTTCATAATAGCTTTCACCCTTTGGGGCTAACACCTAAGTAGAAACAAAACTATATCATTTAAATTGACCAAAAAATTGAAGTAAATGGAAACAGTTTGCCCAAAATAAAATAATAGGTTACATATTGACTTTCTTTACCTGGATCTTGTTGAACATCACGCCAACTATTTCATTAGTGCTTGTATCGTTTGCCACTATACTGACACCGTCTTTAGCTGCGTCAGAGCACGTTTGCAGAAGCTCTTCAGCAGCACCAGGCTCTTTAAGGATATCGACGGCTTTGCAAAGAGGCTCAGTCTTAAAGAATGATTCGCGCATCACTTTTATGGCTCCATCGAATGATTGGGTCGTTAAAGGCTCGCACTTCACTACTCCATCTTTTGATACAGCCCATGGTTTATGCAATTTCTTGCATGTGCTGGAATTATATTGATTAATTTTAATGTGTTAGTCTTGGACTTCTTTTTTATAAAAGTTTTTATTTTATTTACTTACCTGAAGAATCTTCGAAACATTTTCACTTCGACCTAACCCCAGTAAATTGAACTGAACACTTTTCGAGACATCGCGCGAATGATGCCATAAGATCGAAAAAGTTTAATTTTATTATGAAAATAGTTCCCACATTAATCACAATTAAAATAGAACATTTAAAAATTAGATAAGATTAAGAAAACCTGAAAACAAAACACTACGTAATAGTGGTACTAATATGTATAATAAATTTGAAAGAAACAAGACAACATGTTTTTGTAATCTGTTGTTTTAATTTAAAACATCGTCACGATAGCAGAGATAAAGTGTGTCGTGAAAACCGTTCTAAATGCATTTATTATCGTTATCCACGCATGACAGACACACACCTGTTAAAATGACCTTTGAAAGGTACAAATGATACAAAGTAAGAAAGAATGTAATAAAAAATCATTACATACTGCAGCAAATAACACAACAACGGCTGAAGTATTAATACTTAGTGTTCATAATAACGTTAGCTTTGTTAATCAAAAGACCAGATATTACAAAGTGGACTCAAAGGACCAACTAATATTCTAGCTTTGGTAAAAGAGGATTAGCTAAATAACTTTTGGGAACACATTCATAATGCGTACAGCTAAGAAGTGGAATTCCCTGCCGGAGTCAGTGTTTCCTGACAGGTACAAACTGGGAGTCTTTGAGTCAAGAGTGAATAGGTTACTTCTAGGCAAGCGTGCTCCATCTTCGACCACATCATCGCTTACCATCAGATGAGATAGTGGTCAAACGCGTGCCTATCAATAGTAAAAAAAAAATAACACTGTATCAACTAAAATGTTTACAGTAACAGAGAAGTTGAAAGAAAATTGTTTGTCTGGTTACAGAAAAGTGATCAGAAGGGATAAAACACAAGTGATTAAAAGAGTGATAAATACAAATGTTGATGGTCGAGTACAGGGAAGCTAAAGACAATATAGATGGATTGCGTGAGAAATGATAGATATGGAAGAAGAGAGAGTGAATGACAGCGGTAGACGGGAAGTCGGGAGAAGAAAACATGTTGCGCCGACCCCAAGTAACATGGGACAAGACCAGGAGGGCGGGAAGTCTCGACATACTTACCGATCGCCTAGCGACCGAATTTGTTAAAGTCACCCGTACACAGGCAATCTCGAACGCATTCCACGGTCAAAATCTATGGTATGTTCGAGTATGTATCCGTGGATCGCGTTCGAAATTTACTGTGTACGGGCGGCCTTAGGACTTAACGACCAAATTCGGTCGCTACGCGATCCTTATCTATGTCCGAGAGGAAGATAATGACAAACTCCAATGTGTACAACTAGTCAGAATTGATAAACAGGCTTCTGTCTATGGACTTTCCCATATCTATTGTGTTGAAAATCGGTTGGCTCGATAACTTAGATAATAATCTCCATTCTACGTGTTTGTAGTGCGAGAAAGTGGCGCCTATGCAGCCTCCGGCGATTTGACGGTGAAATCTGATGACGTATGATACGTTGATGGTGTAGAAAAGTTGGTAATCAGAGGGCCTAGCACGAATATTTTTGACGTATAGTAACGTAACGTAAAATTTTACCACAGCTACGAAACACAACAACAGCAACAACAACAGCAGCAACAGCAGCTAGATAAATATTATGTGCTCGTTTCGCACATAATATTTATTTGATTTTTTTTTAAACTATGTAAGCCCATTAATTTTTAATTGTATTTCATATTAACTAAAATTAACAAATACACTAAACTTAAATATAGCATCATAAAAAAAATTCATCCTCAACGCTGTCAGCTGGTAATGTGCCCAAGAGACTGGCGGCATTGCCACGTTGAATGGCAATGCTTTATCTCTGCCCAAAGTAAAAGCCAGCTCTTGGGTCACGGGAAGTGTCAACGAGCCGTGAAAATTGAATTAGAAACTATATTCATATTTTGAATGATAAAAATTGTGTATGTCCCATAGTATTAAACCAAAATACTATGGGGTTGTAGTTAAAACATTCAAAATTCACTACGTCAAAATATTCGTGCTAGGCCCTCTGATGATGTATGATACGTTGATGGTGTAGAGAAGTTGGTATTAGGCATAGTCCAACTAGAGCTGTACCGTGCTCTGGATCATTGTATAAGTTCTTTTGAATTTCCTGTACTTAATTATGTTAGGTACGTATTATGTTGGTATGTGTGACCTTATAAAGATATTTCATCGGTTGCTCTACGATACAATTTTTGAAGAATAAATAATAATTGTTATTATTCCTTATTAATAATAATCCTAAATGGTGGCTGGAAGAGGGTTTATAAAGCAATTATCGATAGACCAACTTCAGAAATAATTGATCGAAATGAAACTTCGCAGCGTATATTTTATAATCTTTTTACACAGACCTATGATGACTATCTGCTGTTTTTTTACCATTCTTTGATTGGAACGCAAAAAAGTTACCCAGCGAGGTTTTTATAACTTCTACGTAGGTAGCGGTTGGTTGTTGTGTGAGTTTGATAGTCTAATGGTGCGCATTCGTAGGCCAACGACTCTGTTACGCAAGCAAGCGAAAACCTTATCTCATCAAAGTTAGAGTGAACAAAGGGCTTAGTGTAAGTTTTTTAACGCACTCGATCGCGTTGACGTAAACGTTCGCTTATGTCAAACTGTATAGAAAAAAAAAGGTTGTCCGTGAGTGTCACCAGACGGCGCTTATTCAGTTTCAATACAAATTGACGTTTACGCTAACGCGATCGAGAACGTTAAAAAACTCGCACTTAGGCCACAGGCTCCATTTGGGTAAGCCTGCCATCGTAGACTTTGTCTCTGTCACCTCTGACATGGACTTAAGTCAAGAGCAAATCCATCATTAATAAAAATAAAAAGATACCTACTGGAAAATCAGAAGGTCCTATGAGGAAAGTACCTTACCTTAAGCACCTCGTTAAAAATCAAACGCATTAGACGTAAATGCCTCATCACGATTTTGTTATAAATTCTAAGGAATCGTGTCCCAATGATTTGTTCGTAAGTGGAAAATATTTGTGTGGCCTACGTCAAATATTGTTATCAACTATTTTTATTATATTGTTATTTTCAGCTCCTATGTCATGCAATTCACTACGTGTTAAACTTCCTATATTTTACCTGAGTGTCAACAGGCCTCATGTACAATACAAGGTTTATTTACACTAAGGTAACTAAATTGATATTAATTGACAACAAGCTTTATTGTCAGTCTGTCAATCATGAAGCGGATATGTCAGCGATTGCCAACGCCATTAGTTTGAAATAAATCTCAAGAAATTATAATCAGTCAATAAATATATTCGTTTAGAAAATTCCCATATTATCTAATGAGCACATAAATACTTTGGTATACTAAACATGACAATAAGGTAGAAAAACCGTGGTTAAAACCAAACGATGAAACATTTCAGGAATTTACACGGGGCAGGACCATTTTTGGCAGGAATATCTAAATAGAAAATTCCATTTGCAGGTTCTATTTTCGTGCTGCGGAATATGTTCGAAAGAGGTACCGTAGCCTTGGAACACAAAGGGCACTGGGAGGAACACGGATGGGTTTTAGTCAGTAAGAGTCTGACACTCCCTCTTGCTTCACCTAGAGCGGGAGGAGTCATTTGATGATTTCCCATCCTTAAAAAAAAAAGGTTCTCTTTTCGTATAGTAAAATATTAAATCTTGTACGTTTTTTTTCTAAAATGTACGATTCGTATAAAAATCAACCGCATTAACATTAATTCAATAATGTATCACTAAAAAATTCCGTTTTTCGAGCAAACGTAGCAAACATCACGCATCCTTTGAACTTGACCGACTTTATCAACTGTTGAGGCAATTCCGCTTCTCATTAACTACCTTTAAAAGTCTTATTTATACAGTCATGTATGACTTGTTCTCAATGTGACTTAATTATATTAATCTAGTTTGTTTTATACGGACGTCACTTATCCTTATGTCTATCAATATCTAGCTTTGATAAACTTTCCACTGTGTTCATTAATTGATTTCTGATTCATATATTAAGTATAAGGTACAAAATCCGTACTCAGATCCTTCCTTCCTCAGATTTGTCTTCAATACAGCCATCATCGTCTTCCTGCCCTTAGCCCACGTAATTTAGGCCTTTGCAACACTATTGCTTCTTCCATTCTCGCCTGTCAATTAAGACATTATTATTCACTACCTTTTTTTTTTATATCATACCTGTCATGATACATGCTTTGGCCTCCTGCTCATTATTCGTTTCCAAAACCAATAATAACAGCATCCAATGCCAAATCAGAGCATTTTCAATTTCACAGCCAACGCGAAACCATTTGCTCTTTGACCCAAAAACTCTTTCCAAAGATGGTTTCTGTGCACCACCGAGTAAATTAAAAGGACCTTGACAGGCCAGCTTCACAGCCTGCAACGGCCCACAGAACCGCAATTCACATGATATGTCGCAAGACTAGTAAGTAATGCTACTGCAACTTTTGCAAGAACGTGCAAATTGTTTCGTCAGTGCTGCTTCTGCATACAATGATCGGTGCTGTTATACTTTAAATTGAAATTGGTACATTTTAGTTTTTCGCACTTCAAGTAAGGTCAATGTGGGGCAACATTAGGAGAGTTGAGAGTAACATTAGGAGCTTCGTCGAGTGAATTGCTAACATAAATTTGTTCCAACCCAATTTATTCGAAGCCGACGAAACATGTCTTATACTTCCATATTTGCATCTTAGTATTAAACTCTTTAGTCACCCCCTTCCTGGCCATTTCATCTTGCACACAGTGTATCCATTATTTCTTTGGATTCCCTCCTATTTTCGTCAATGTTGTGTGAGGTAGTTGATATTAATGATATTATTTAATTAGATGGAATTAATAGTTTCCTATTCCTAACCAAGCAGAAACATTAACATTGGTGTGAATCTGCAACTGTCTTGTCCTTTTATTCTACTTCCTTTATAAAACTTAGTTCGCGACTCAAAATTTTAAATAATAAGAAAAGAAAATGTGAGAAGTCTGAGTTAACAATAAGGTTTTATTTCTTTTGTACCGTAGGAGCTAAATAAGTTTTGATTTTTCCCTAGCTACTATTTAAATTATTTGTTCAGTTAAATTGTTTTCTTGTCTAATTTGTTAGCAGTCTACAACTCTTAATCACCAAACATTAAATGTGGCTTCAGATTTTTTGTCTGACTTGTTTTCGATGAGTCTGCTATTCTCCTTTCTTTATAATATTGTAGTTATTTTCGCTAGGCCTCTCCTGATGCTCATTATCATCATCTGCCTAGCCTTTTCCCAACTATATTGGGGTCGGCTTCCAGTCAAACCAGATTCAGCTGAATACCAGTGTTTTACGTGGAGCGGCTGCCTACCAGACCTCCACAACCCATTAACTGGGTAACACGGTACTTCTTGGCAAGACTGGAGTCAAATTTACTGGCTTCGGGCAATCCGTAACGACTGCCAAAGATCTACAAATGACAGCCGGGACAAACAGCTTAACGTGCTTTCCGAGGCACGGAGGAAACTCGATATATTAAGATGGTCACCCATCCACAGACCAACCTTGGCAAGCGTAGCTTAACCTTAAAGATCGACCCGTGCGGCTGTTATTATTTAGCCACGAGCTCCTCAGGCCTCTCCTGATGCTATCCCGCTAAAATCGTGCATTTTAACGGGATAAAAAGTAGCTTTTGAGCAGCGATAGTTTAACTTTATCAGTGAAAGAATTTTCATAATAGACTAGTTTCCACCATCAATAAATTGCAAATCTATTTAGTCCGTCAGTTAGAATATTGAAAAATAATGGACACGTATTTTGTATTTTTGTAAATTAATGAATACAAACAAAGATAAAACGCATCAAAACTCGGGAGTGGGGGCTCGTGAAGTCGTGACGTCAGAACGCACCAAAAATTATATCACGGCGTGACGTATCAATTTTAAAAGCGTCGTATCTTCGTCAATTTTGTTTTACGTAACAAAAGAAAACGTGTCGGATATTTTTTGGAAATCTTACTTAGATTTTTTTAGTTCACTACCCTATTGTGCGAGGCCTTCCAGAGACTACCTTTTACGAACAAAAACAAACAGTTTTCTATATTAGTTTCGATACTACTAATTTCGGTATTAACCCAAAATGCGATTTCCCGTCTCGTTTCGACATTCACCCAAAATGTGATTTCGCGTCAGTAGTTAAGTTTGGTTACAACACAACTCCCTTATCATTTTCTCTAACAACCACCTCCCTCCTTTCTGAATGTTTTTCTACCTTTTCAATCTGTATCCAGGCGTTCACTCGCTATCTCCTAAAAGGATTAAAGGCTATCTAAATGTATATCTGTCTTTCTCTCGTCACGAGACGAACTCATTAAGATAAGCTGGGCCACTGACCGCGAAACGTAATGGGATAGCTCTAGATCGTGGGTCAGAGAATCATAATTGTCTTGCTTTAAGTGTTTAAAGATATATAAATCTTTGTTATTAGTTCAGATGTTAGCTAATAAATATATTTTTCTGATTGCAATTAACACCTCTACAGGTCTCTCTTTAAAAAAAAATCTTCTGTTCAGTACATTCATTTAGTCGAGTTATGCGCACAGAAATGTATGGGGGAGTCGTTTTTTTTTTTTTTCGAGATTCCGGGATTGGTTCCATAGTAAAAGTGGTTCACAATGATGAGTACAATGACCCCTTAAGAGGTCTTGCGTTTATTCTTTTTCACGTTGTATTTTCCTTCTCTCTTGATAAATTATAATACAATGAGAGTGATTCAGCCGTTGCAGCCCCCCATATCAAAGTTGCGCGCAGTCAATTGAAGGAAATGGGTAAATTGCTCTTGCATGTGGAGAACTTTGTCAGTGGTTGCTTTATGTACTCACTCCGACATTTATGATTTTATCATCGTTCGTCCGTTAGAGAGGGGTTATTATGTTGTTGGTCCTTGTTTCCGGTGGTCTTGTTGTTTATTTTGTTATATTTTACTGAGCTGTTCAAAATTAAATTTATTTCTATCTTTTTTTTTTTGGTTCTGTATGCTTCTTCATAACCAACATTCTCTTGAACTTATCGCAATTTATCTTGTAAACTGAGAAATATTTATTTCTATTGGTGTTGGTCGACATCTCAGTACTCATCCATTTCTTTTACCTTTCAGCGGGTCTAAAAAGGCCACTTTAGCAGAATCATAAAGCAAATCACTCTATCAATCACTGTCAAATTTCCCCAATCAACCTTGAACCGAATGCGGTAGCGATAAAGATGAAAATGCAATTTGACAGATTGTTGTATGACTAAATTTATGGTTTTACTGAAGTGTCCTTTTTAGACCCGCAGTATGCTAAGGCCGTGACAGCCACAGTATAAGCTACAATAGTTATGTGTAGCTTAAGCTAAAAGTGTATTATAAACAAACTAGTTGCGTAACTTCGTCTGCGTCACAATTTTCATTACTGCTCCGCTCCTATTGGTCTTAGCGTGATGATATATAGCCTATAGCCTTCCTCGATAAATGAGCTATCTAACACTGAAAGAATTCTTTAGTCTGATTAAATATTCCGTAGTGTAAAAACGTTCTGTTTGATTTACTCTAGACATCTTTGTACCTATCAACCTTATAAATACCATCCTGATATTATCCCTATCCCTCATCTGGAAGGGCTTCAAATGCTTTATCATTTTCCCCATAATCTTCCAATAGAAAAACAAAGCAAATCTTTTCAAGGTAAATAAAGTTATTTAGCAATCATGTTCGATCCTACGCCACTATGGTCACGTACCAATATAAAGGTACTTGTGTCATGTTCGCATGAACTCATAATAAATTGACCATATTCAATAATGTCGAGTTTCGCTAATAACATTTACAAAAACATGTTATTCTTATCTTTTGCCTTAGGTCATATGTATTTTTGTAATATTTAGTGTTAATTCACACCCTAGTGTCTTTTTCCTTATGTATTTCTTAACACAACTGCCAAAGGATTTTTATGTATATGTTTTTGAGGACTGTGATCTGTGTATTTGATGATTATATATATAAATTTTTCCACTGCCAATAATTATTTCTAATGTGTGCAATATTTTTTTAAGCTTATGGCTTACTTACGAATGTGCTGTACAATAATTGTCTACACAGCACAGTCACAACATTGTTTAAAAGTAGTTGCAAGTTAACTGCCTGCATACCTAATAGCTTTGATGACTGTACCTATTATCTGTTTCTTCCGTAATATTTAAATTGATCTTGTAACTGTACTTACTAATTAAAACGACAACACCAATTAATTAGCCTTTCTTTGTTTGTTTCAGGTATGTCGAGCTGATAGTGATTACTTTGGTTAACAACTAAATAACCTCTGAGAGACGATGTATGTAGGTATGTATGTACCTAGATATAGTTATTTCTTTGGCTACATCA
Organism: Lacanobia oleracea; assembly: GCA_950371165.1. Classification (NCBI taxonomy): domain Eukaryota; kingdom Metazoa; phylum Arthropoda; class Insecta; order Lepidoptera; family Noctuidae; genus Lacanobia; species Lacanobia oleracea. The sequence continues at coordinate 4,516,737 of OX493389.1, forward strand.
TACAATGCCTTGCGTGTCCAGTATAACAATGTATTCAGGATGCTGTTGGGTCTACCACGTTTTTGTAGCGCTTCTGGGATGTTCACCGAGGCCAGGGTTGATGGTTTTCATGCCATTATACGGAAAAGGTGCGCTTCTGTTCTCAGTAGAGTACGTGCTAGCTCCCACAGCATCCTGAGTGCATTGTGTGATAAGTGGGACAGCCCCATGTTGGCTCACTGGATACGGCTGCACACGTAGGTGTCAGTCGTTTCAATTGTGTTTGTTATTTTGTACTAACATTAGGGTTAAGACTTTTACTAACAACATATGGATAATTTGGTCCGAAATAAATGTTATTATTATTATTATAAGCATAAGCATAATCAGCCTATAATGTTCCCACTGCTGGGACACAGGCCTCCTTTCGGTGAGAGGGAGTGGGCCGTAATCCACACGCGGGCCCAGTGCGGGTTTGGTAGATGTCACATGTCTTCGAATTTTTGGTTCTAGGACATGCCAGTTTTTTCACGATGTTCTCCTTCACCTTTTTGAGAGCAGTGGTGATGAAATAATTTACAGAAAGTAAAGCGCCTGCCTGGGTTCGAACCTACGACCTACAACTCGTAAGTCGCAGCCATTACCACTGAGCCACCACTGCCCTCGTGAAGACAGGAATGTTGCTAAAAGTCGACAATCGTCACTAAGCTATAACTGACGTATATCTCGTTTCATCATTGTTAATCAGAATTAAGGTTTACGTAACTCTTGTTTGTTTATTTTACCCATTAAAACCCAGATTCTGAAAATCATCCAACGAACAAAAAGTTAGATGAATCTCAACAAATTGCCCATGTTATAATCTAAATGCATTAACTTTGGTCTTCCCACAGTCCAAAGAACGAAGATTAAATTGATACGTCAGTCATGTGAGCGATTAACTTTTTGCGAAAATCTTTTTTGGGATTTTGCTTTTGTTTAGTTCATTCATTGGAAGAGATCTTTTACATGAATTATTATATTAATCTTTAGGAAACCTTATTAATAATGTTAATGTTTTGAGATATCGTGGGATGTCTGCACATTTTGCCCCGTGTTGAGAAACAATAATAAAATCTAATCTTCTTCTTAATGATATTATTTGACTGCATGATAATGAATATATACTTGACGGACGGATTGGACGTAATATAATTTAGTGTGGACGGTTATATCTTGACATTTGTTTTTTGTGTAAATTCAAAATGACTATATTGTTATACCTACAAAATTTGTACGCCACTATTGGCAAAATATGGACGCTCACAATATACTGTTAATACCTTGCATTCTACAGTTCATGTAAACGCTTATTTGACAAATAAATTATCTTTTTTTCTATCTAATTATATAAAAATCTCGTGTCACAGTGTTTGTTATCGAACTCCTCCGACACGGCTTGACCGATTTTATGTTTTTTTGTGTATATTTGCTAGCTTTGAGAAAAGGTCGTAGGCTATTTTTTTGTTTATATGGCAAAACAACCTTTGCCGGGTCAACTAGTCTCTCTATAATATAACTTAGAAAACCATTATATCTTGGGAAAATACAGGAAATCTGCCGTATTCTAGGTTGTCTGGAAGAGATCGCGGAATGCGATAAGACCGCCCATTGTATGTGTTTTAGTTTTAAGTTTCCTTTTGTATTACTTTTGGTGTATGTACAATAAAGCGTATAATAAATAAATAAATAAATATTCCAGACAAAGATTCAAGTGATAATTCGTCATCTTAGAACTGTATTTCCATCAATTTAGACAATACATCATTGTCATAGACATTTTACAACCCGAAATGGATGTTCGAATGATTTCTCATTAACTATACTCGTATTTTTATTAAAACAAATGGATTTTACGATACGTTAATGATTTCTTACGTCCATTCTATTATTCATGGACATATGAATGACAAGTTGACCCGCGCAACTTCGTCTGCTCTGCTTCTATTGGTCTTGGCGTAATGATAAACAAGATGTTGATTTGCATCCTAGTCAAATTCAAGGACGTAATTATGCTAATGATTCTCGACCCAAATCAACAATAAAATGGGTACCGTACTTTCAATTGATTATTTATGTATTTTATGACAACCTCCTGAAATTTGACGAGGATGCAAAACAACACCTTGTATAGTCTATAGCCTTCCTCGATAAATGGAGGAAAGAGAGAAGGAGGGAGTCTCAGGAGTTCCTGAGATTAGCGCGTTCAAGCAAACAAACAAACGAAACTCTTCAGCTTTATATATTAAAAATAATTAAAATATAGAGTACTAGTTGACCCGCGCAACTTCGTCTGCGTCGCAATTTTCATTACTGCTCCGCTCTTATTGGTCTTAGCGTGATGATATATAGCCTAGCCTTCCTCGATAAATGGGCTATCTAACACTGAAAGAATTTTTCAAATAGGGCCAGTAGTTCCTGAGATTAGCGCGTTCAAGCAACAAACAAACTCTTCAGCTTTATACAGGGTTATTTGTAAAACACTAGCAACCTATTTATTAGGCAGTAATAGTTTACATGATTATAAGCAACTTTTATTTTGAGAAAACCCCGAAATCTCGAGAAAAATATCAGCTGTTTCATACAAAATGCAATATTTAGCCAATGAAAATGTATGAAAGAGATATTTTTTCCCAAAATAAAAGTTGCTTATAATCATGTGTACTTTCACTGCCTAAGAGGTTGCTGGTGTTTTACAAATAACCCTGTATATTAGTATAGATTAACAATAGACTCTCTCAACAATGTTTTGACAGATGGAAAAAAATAAAGTAGGTGAGGTTTTGTTTGTCTGCGTTTACTTTCTTTATTGTTTCTTAAATGTCATTTGTAGTTTGTTATGTTCATTAGTTGTAACTGGTTATGCCATTTTGAGGTATAGCATGTATGAATCATGCTTATTTTAGCGTGTTTAAGTAGTGTCACAGTGCCTCGTGAAATCTAGACTAAAATTATAATGAAAAACGCCAAGTTCGAGTCAGACTCTCATACCATAAACCGAAATAACAAAATACGTTTCATGTATGGGGCCCCTTTCATTTTTAATTTAATTTAATTTTTATTATTTGTTGTTAAAGTGGCAATTGAAACAAATACTCTGAAAATTTCAAGTGATACAGCCCGCTGACAGACGAGCGGACAGCGGAGGCTTAGTAATACGGTAATACGCTTCCGTTGGTACCTTTGGGTACGGAACCTAAAAATTCAGTTGGTAAAATAAACGAAAGGAAAATTCAGAAAAAGAAACCAAAACTATAAGAAAATAAACGAGAACTCTTTCCTAATCTTGAATTAAGGAAAAGCAGATTTGCTTAAAACCCATTAAATGTGATTGGTGGAGCATATTTTTGACCCCTTGTATTTAATAAGTAGATTAATCAATTGAAAATGCCGTTGTCAAGTTATAAGTCAAAATTCTCTTATTATAACGAGGAAAATCAAGCCAAAAGGCGACTCCATGTCTGCTAACAATCATAATAACTAATAACCACCCACTCCAACTGAACAAATAGTAAAACCCTTAGTAACACGAAACGATGAGCAATATTCACTCTTAGAAGAGTCACGTATACCTAAATATGTATAATATATTTATACGTGCAGCTAAACATACATACAATGTATGTTAAGCTGCATATGATGCAAGTAGCTTTTCCCTGCGATTTTGCTTTCGTGGCCTTTCCGACAGGAGCCCGTGAACATGAAGGATTCCGTATTAGGTATAAACTTTTAATTAGTTTCCGTACCCAAAGGGTAACCGACGGGACCCTATTACTAAGCCTCCGCTGTCCGTCCGTCCGTCTGTCAGCGGGCTACAGCAGAGATACATCTCAAGAACCGTAATAGGTAGACAGTTGAAATTTTCACAAATTGTGTATTTCTGTTAGTGCTACAACAACAAACAATAAAAATAAGGTTTATGATAGGGAACCTGTTGTGTGCAAGTCCGACTCGCACTTGGGCGGTTTTCTTTAGTTATAGCGACAATAGCAATACACACTGTGTGAAAATTCCAACAACTGCCTTTTACAGTTCATGAGACAGTCCGCTGACAGACAGAAGACGGCCGGACGGACAGTGGAGGCTTAGTAATAGGTTCTGCTACCCTTCGGGTACGTAATCCATAATAACAACAGATTAGCACATTTTTGTTCAAAAGTAGGGAACAGCTGATCATTTTGGCTACTGATACAAATCAGGTAGTAATATTAGTTTAGATTGGAAACGTTATCTCTAATTACATATATGCAATATGCATGCCATCTTCAAACTCAATAGGCTGTGGACGTCATTCCATGACGTGGCTCTCATGAGTGGCCTGTTGTACGAACCTTGATAACTCAGATATACATAGCAATTGATCTGTTTGACCGTTGGTTTGCATGTGAAAATCACGCTCTTTCCTGATGGCTCCAATAAGTCGTGATTGTTGACTCAAAACTACATTGGGGACAAAATGGTTATTTTCGTATTTCTTTTACAATCGCAATAAATTACACAAAAAAAAATGTGAATGTATATTTTTACAATCAACTGACGATAAGCACGATGTATAAAGTTTGATGATTTTCTTGTGTAAAAGTGTGCACACTTTTACATAGAATTTTATAAAAAAGTATCGTCAGTTGATTACATACAAAATACACGAAATATATCTACATTTATATTTTTTTTGTGTAAGGTATTCCAAGGAAATGGTGGTTACTAACGATGACTATAGACAGAGGCAAGATGCCAGAGATGACACACTCCAAAAAATAGGTAAGTTTGGATAAACTTACAAAAAATAAATAAAGATAAAGATAAAAAGAAATATTTATTGGTTATTTAAGAGGTATAATGGAGACTGCAAGAAGTAAATTCTCGAGACAACGGAAAAGTCAGTTTTTTCATCATTGAAAATTCATTAAACTAATAATTGATGTAGCACCATTGTTTTTCATGAATATTCATTGTGACATTTTATGAAGCAAACGTTTTCTTTTCAACGATAAGATAGTTAAATATGCATAATTTACTACCTACTAAGTGTTATTGATTTTTCCGTTTATTGATTTTTTATTTATTTTCGAAGTACGACCATAAACGTAACAAAAGAAATGCAGTGTTGTCTTTAAAAGGAACGAAAAATGGTTTCTTCTTTCTTTTCCTTATCAAAAACAGTAGGTATTTTTTACATGTTCGACCACTATTTCCAAGTCATCATCATATCAGCCGAAAGACGTCCACTGCTGGACATAGGCCTCCCCCAAGCGTCGCCACAACGACCGGTCCTGCGCGTCTCGCATCCATCGTAAAGTCAACGTCATCGAAAAATATTTTCAATATGATTTCTTATCCCTCAGAAAAACATTTCAAGAACGTGACTTACCTATAAAAAACATATAATGTTTAATATTCCATACAAATATGAATCTAAATGCCCGCGTAAATACGATGACATTCCTTGCCAGGCGTTAACACCCGACCAATTTTGAAAGTCTATATGACCTATTATTATTTCAGCAACTTAGAGTATTTTGTAGTTGGTCGGTTAGCCGTAGCCGCTGTTGACTGTCTACCATTGCTTGCCTCCTACGGATGGAAACCAGTTTTGTTCTGAGTCAACATAACACAAAAGGATTGACGCCATATTGTGCCATGGAAACGTAAATTATCGCTGTCAGGCTAGTACCAGTTTTTAATATCAGTTTGACCGTTTTACATTGGTTTTATGAGTGTAGTTATTTTATATAGATACCACTTAATTTAAATGACTGCAGTTTTTTTTTCCATTGTCTTGATGGCTTGAGACATAAAAAAATCGTTTAATTTTTCGTTTTCTGTAAAGATATTGGATTTTCCAGCGCGTGCCCAAAATCAGACCGAGTACCTACCGCCATCTTGATTTTTCAATATAATTTTCACAGAATGTTTACTAACAGGGGGTCAATTCTATAAATTCTTGAACAACTTTCGCATTCGCATGTCAGTCGCAATTTGTCACAAAAGCCTCAATTTCCATAAATTAGTAGAATTATTGACACTCAGAACCTCTCTGAGAATATTTAGAAACGTCAAAATATTTTATTTCTCTTGATAAGGATTTTTTCACAACAGGAAAGTTGATCTTCAAATTCCCGATTTGAACAAACATTTTTTCTATTCTAAGAATATTTCAAGTCAATACTGGTAAGTAGATGCTAATTTGCTTAAGTTCTAGGTGACGTATGAATGTTGACTAATGAGTTCATTATTGAATATTTGACGACAGAATAAAAAAACAAATGATCATCATGATTAGTTGGCACATCAGTCTATATTATATATTTTTATTATTTTTAAAATATGAAGCTGAAGAGTTTGTTTGCTTGAACGCGCTAATCTCAGGAACTCCTGATCCGATTTGAAAAATTATTTCAGTGTTAGATAGCCCATTTATAGCGAGGAGGGCTATAGACTATATATCATTACGCTAAGACCAATAGCAGCGGAGCAGACGAAGTTCCGCGTGTAGCGGATAATCTCTGGGTCTACTTTACCGATTTTGAAAATTCTTTTAGCAATAGAAAGCCATGTTATTTGTGATTGTCATAGACTATATATTAACCCGAAAAATACCGCCGAAGTGGGCACGGGACAGCTATTTAGAAAAACCTCTCTTGTAGAATTCAGTTTTACCTATGTTACGTATTATCGTAAAAAAAAACAACAACATGATAATAGCAGGTTGGAATTCTTGTAGCAGTATTGCATTGCATAGAACTAATTATGTTAAACTTATTATCATTCTTCTACAGGTTCTTTCTAATTAACATATTTCTACAGTAAATGCATAAAGTTATGATTTCTCATAACTCTTTTATATTTTTAGGGTTCCGTACTATAAAAGGAAAAAACGGAAACCTTATAGGATCACTTTGTTGTCCGCCCGTCTGTCTGTCAAGACCGTTTATCTCGGGAACGCGTGGAGGTATCGTGGTGAAATTGAAACCATATACTCAGGTATATGGCCCCTTGCAGCTGTGAAAATATCAAACTTCTAAGTAAACGTCAAAAAAAGATATGTTCGTTTACGGCGCAAACACGTACATTTCGACACTCTCAAGGAAATCAAAATGTATAAGGTATTTCCCGTTGACCTAGAACTATGAAATTTGGCAAGTAATACCGACTTATACTACAGGTATAGGGAAAAGTCTGAAAACTATACATTTGTAATTAAATCACAAAAAAAGGTACTCTTTATTTAAAGTAATTTGTAGCTTCCAATTTGTACGGAACTCACGGTCGGCGAGTCCGGCTCGCACTTGGCCAGTATTTTTTTTTTTTAATAATAGATATCTGCATACACGTCAACAGCTTCGGAGAAGTGTTGATTCCTTTATGATCGGCTCATGTGTTATCTCGGTACTAATAAAGTTAACACGGTTTAAAGTAGTTCCCCTTTTAAAAGTTAATAACGTCGATAAAGTAGTTTTTAGCATTTTAGTTTTACAATAAATAATTATAATATACTTGCTTCTGCCAGAGGATTCGCCCGCATAAAGCTGAAATCTATACTTACTAATATAATATAAAGCTGAAGAGTTTGTCTGCTTGAACGCGATAAGCTCAGGAACTACTGGCCCGATTAGAAAATATCCTTCAGTGTTCGATAGCCAATTTATCGAGGAAGGCTGTAGGCTATATATCACCACGCTAAGACCAATAGGAGCAGAGCAGACGAAGATGCGCGGGTCAACTAGTAAAATTGTAAAGCTTTCCATCAAGGAAAGACAATTCGTTAACGGATCAGCAGGTCTAGAAAGGCCACCTTAGCAGGATCAGAAAACACATCACACTACCTGAAACTGAAAAAATTTCCCAATCAACCTTGAACCTAATGCGTTAGCGATAAAGATGAAAATGAAATTTGACAGATATATGTGTGATTAATAATATGATTCTTTTAAAGTTGCCTTTTTAGATCGGCTGTTCATCCATAGATTACTCGTTTCCGACATAGAAACAAACAAACAATTAGGAGGTTCAGATGAACTTGAATGTTGTCAATTTTCTTTTAATGGTAGGTCCTTAAATGAATAAAATAGGTACTTACTGTTAAGAATTATATAGCTGAACTAGTTGACCCGCGCAACTTCGTCTGCGTCACAATTTTTATTACTGCTCCGCTCCTATTGGTCTTAGCGTGATTATATATGTATAGCCTAAAACCTTCCTCGATAATTGGGCTTGAAATAATTTTTCAAATCGGACCAGTAGTTGCGCGTTCAAGTAAACCAACAAACAAACTCTTCAGCTTTATATATTAAGTATAGATTAATTAGGCGTTAAATTTAATCTTAATTCCTTATAGATTCTGTTAATCGAATATGGTAATAAAGGTTTTATTCTAACAGCTAATTATGCAATTTTCAATAGGTAATTTCTCAATATAGGTACCAATCAATTATTGCTAAATGATTACGGACCGGTGGCCCGTGTTGCTCTATGTCACAGTAACGATAACCGGTTTTTTAGTCAAATCTATGCTAATGTATAAAGCTGAAGAGTTTGTTTGTTTGTTTACTTGAACGCGCTAATCTCAGGAACTACGGGTCCGATTTGAAAAATTATTTCAGTGTTGGATAGCCCATTTATCGAGGAAGGCTATATATCATCCTATTGCCTATTGGTCTTAGCGTGATGATATATAGGCTATATATATCATCACGCTAAGACCAATAGGAGCGGAGCAGTAATGAAAATTGTGACGCAGACGAAGTTGGTGGGTCAACTGGTAATAAAATAGTTGACACACGAATTAATTTAGTCAATACGTGCCTACATCCTTACTTAAATGTTACAAATCGAAAGTAACTCTGTCTGTCTGTCGTGCTTTCACGCCAAAGCTACTGAACCGATTTAAATAAAAATTGGTACACAGATAGTCTAGAGCCCGAGAAAGGACATAGGCTACTTTTTATCCCTGAAGTATGTTCCCTAGGCACCACGCGGGCGAAGCCGCTCGCAGAAGCTAGTATAAAATACTTTAGCGGTAGTTTAGCGGTTTAAAAAATAAGCAAAGAGAGACTAAATAATTTGTACAGTCAAACAAATTAAATTATATTAAAACCTTATCTTAAATAGCTAAACTTTTTATCTATCTTTATTAAGACAACATACTCCAACGAAAAAACGCGCATTCGTTTCACTCCATTCATTACCATTAAATTCATTACCAAAGGTCTAAAATTTAACTGCGCCAATGTAGCAGATGCAAATACGAATGTTGTTAATAAAATGGTAAAAAAGTATTAAATAAAGGCCATTGCAATGTTTCTATTTTAGTTAACACCTGTTTTTAACAAAAATAATAAATTAAAGTAACGTGAAACAGAACGTATTTAAAAACAACAATCAGCGTTTAGTGACGTCACTGCTGTTATGGCAACGAAAAGGCAACCAGTGGCAGACAGGAGTGACGTCATCGTCCGTTTTCGGGCGAAAATTTAAACTGTCAGTTTATAAACGCAATTTTGGCGATAAATTAAAGCGTTTTTATTTTTTATTTAGTGGTGGTAGATTCTAGATGGAGTTCTTTAAAATTAAAGCAAAAATGGAAATATTGCATGTTTCCTATTCAATTAAAATCTGACTTGTGACGTCAGAGCGGTAAAAGGCATCAAAAGACTGTCGGCGCGTTATGTCACCTACCTTCAAGGCTGTGTGGGTGTGTCTTTACCGTCACAGATACATAATTATTTAAAGCGTAGTATTTGTAGTAAAACAGCAAAGTTTTGTATCGATAGAAGATACAGAAGTTTCGAGTAGTTCTAGGTTTTCGCAATTAATTATTGTGATTAATATAATGATTCTGCAAAAGTGGCCTTTTTAGACACGCTATAGGTCACTTGAAAAAAAATACACTAATAAAACTGATTTCATCTGAGCAATCTTTTAATACGGTCTCGGGTCAGTATTGTTATATTCTATCATCCAAATTATCATTTTACCGTTAAAGTTCGCTGCAACTTGCACAAGTCATCATTATTTTCGTATTTTAAACTAACTGTCATCATTAAATTGCGTGCCTTGCATAAAATTTAAAAGCTTTTTAAATGTAATTTTAATGATGAAGAAATTGTGTCAGCGTGGTTGGTGAATGTAAAGCTTTTAGTTAAAAAATTATAACTACATATGTCGAAATATTAAAAATTAAAACTGACAATGCAGAAAATGACAAATGTATCCGGCTCGAAGAACCAAGTTCTCTTTAGCTCTACATGATTTAAACTTACACAAACCCCTACAAAACATTATAATAAATTAATCATAATATCAAATGGAAGTACTTTCTAGTGAACACGAATAATGTGAATAATTTTGCAGTATTTACAACCGTTTCCATTCAAGTCGTCCGTCAATCATTCATTAGCTTTTCTTGACATTCTGCCTTTAGTAGAAGTGCGTGCAGGAATTTTAACAGATATTTCTATTCATGCCACATGAATGTAGTCATAGTAGTCAGAAAACCCACGGCTTCGCTTCCCATGGCCTCTCCCACAGGAACTGTGTATTTTTCCGGGGTGTACCTTATGGCAGACAGCTAAACTGTCCTTCTGTAACTTTCTACTATTGAAAGAATCTAAATATTACCTCTTACAACAAACATAGAAGATTACCTCTTTATTGTAATACTATAGCTTCTGCCTACGGCTTCGCCCGCGTGATCCCTAGGAAACATATTCCCGGGATATAATCTACCTCTGTGCAATATTTCATGAAAATCCTTTCAGGCGTTCAAACTTCTATGTTTGCTCTACGAGGTAAACATCTTCATTATAATACTAGCTCCTGCCAGCGGCTTCGCCCCCGTGATTCCTAGGGAACATACTTCCGGGATATATATAGCTTATGCGTTGAGGAGCTCGTGACTAGATAATAACAGCCGCACGGGTCGATCTTCAAGGTTAAGCAACGCTTGCCAAGGTTGGTCTGTGGATGGGTGACCATCTTAACATAGCGATTTTTTCCGAGCCTCGGAAAGCACGTTAAGCCGTTAGTCGCGGCTGTCATTTGTAGATCTTTGGCAGTCGTTACGGATAGTCAGAAGCCAGTAAATCTGACTCCAGTGTTGCCATGAAGTACCGTATAACCCAGTTACTGGGTTGTGAAAGTCTGGTAGGCAGCCGCTCCACGTAAAATACTGGTATTCAGCTAAATCCGGTTTGACTGGAAGTCGACCCCAATATAGTTGGGAAAAGGCTAGGCAGATGATGATATAGCCTATGTGTTATTCCATACTATAATCTACCTCTGTGCCAAATTTCATGAAGATCCTTTCAGACGTTATAACGTGAAAGAGTAACAAACATTCATCCATCCATCTATCCTCATAACCTTTCGCATAATATTAATGTTTTTTTTTTTTTTTTAGTTTTATTTAGCCTACACTACCACTGCTAGGCTTCGGCAAATTCCTCCAGTTAGCTATTATTTTCTTTTTTTCTGGCAATAGCTTAGATTCATTCCTAAAGAGCATTTTCATCAGAGGTGACAAATAAACCATAAATTGTAGCTAAAAATACACCATAATCAAGTCAAGAGAAATGAGGAAGAACTTAGTAATTTGCAGCTGATTAACATACAAAGGTATTGTTATAAAATTTTCCTTCACCTGAAGCATTTAAATAATTATTATTCAGCGGCAATTAATCTTGTAGGCAATTAAGGAGCTAATCATAGAATAATCACATCTTCAGAGGCATCAAACTACGTCAATTTTGTGAGACCTCCCACTTACTGCAATACTAACCAGAGATCGGATTAGTACCCTGCCAGGGTTGTGGGATTGAAAGAACCGCTTTTGTAGAAACATGGATGTGTTTTAGATTCCGTAAGAATCTGTTACTCTCGTCCAACTCCGCCCAGAACGGGAGAAGTAATTTGATGATAAGATTAACCCATTCAAAAAGGCTATCTTTAATATTATAGCTCCCTTCTTATTATAAAATACTACTATAATGCCTGCATTTTGCCAAGCCTGTTCTTTCATATCTAATCTAAACGAGCGAACTATAAAAGAAAATCTATGCTTCCTTGTGGTACTCTAACCTCTCCTTGACCAGCGTATGCGTGACCGTTATCTTTTGTAACGAAACTAGGTCACCCCTAGTCAACTGGCACAGTAACCACCTTCTTTTATGTGAAAAAAGTAGAATGAATGGAATAATTTTGAATGTTCAGCTGTACAATCAAGGTTTCTATTTTTAACTAGTCTAGACCCTTCTGCGACAGACAGAACAGACCTTTACTTAGACACTACTTAGTACCATTGTACCATTGGTAAAATATTTTTCCTGTAGTCAAGATCTAGTTTACTTTAATTAGTTTGTTGATTGTATCTACAGACGCCAGATTGTAGAAGCTTATCAATTTCAATTTTATGGATTTGGCTCAAGCGTTTGATCGAATGAAGCACCTAATTTTCAAATCAGTTGTAGAGATATTTCTTCGGCTAACATAATCGTATCTACATGCTTTTATTTTTTAATAATAAATAGAAGAAGTAGAATTTATCTGCATTCTCCTTCCCTTTATTCCTTACTCTTTGAACTTATTTATCGTCATCATCAAGTCAGCACTGGCTGATGTGATGGCAATTATGCCTTCCACTGATGAACGTAAGCCTCCCCCAAAGAGCGTCAACCATCTAACTTATTTATACCGCCAAGGTAAGTATATTCCGCCGTTATTTTCCAGAGTGTACAATTACATCAAGACCACAGAAAACATACACATTACTATCCATGCAACCCTAGTAGTAGCATTGTCTATGTCACGTTGCAAGTTTTTTTTCAACATAACCGGAGGTCGGCTGATTGCCGGTTATTCTTAACTATACAACTGCAGTATCATAGTTAACTGCAGGGTTAACAGCCTTGGATTGTGCGGTTCTAGATTCTAGATAGTACGAGCGAATAGCTTTGTAACGAGTTACATAAGTAGGTATCTTGATAATTGTTTGTAAACGAGAAGGACATGACTATAGCTTCTCCCACCAGCTTCGCTTATGTGAAAGTCGAAAATTATACCAAGCGGAAGTAAGTACAACCAGGATGAAAACAGGATGAAAGTCATCATATCAACCGAAATACGTCCACTGCTGGACATAGGCCTCCCCCAAGTGTCACCACAACAACCGGTCCTGTGCGTCTCGCATCCATTGGCTACACGCGACACTCACCAGGTCATTGGTCCATCTTGGATGAAAAATACCCATGGCCTATTCCGGAAAATGGACCACACAAGTTTTATTCAAAACCGGGGTTGAAGAAGTAACAATAGTATAACGTACTTTTGCATTTATAATATTAGGATGTAGAAAAACTAGTTTTCGGAATCTTCATTATTGACAAGCTGGAAAAAATGAGGCCTTGAATAATTTTTACTACTTATAGTAGATACAAAACCAATCGATATTCTTAAAAAAAATAGCCAAGTTTCTGTGAATCTCGTTTTACGGAAATTCAATTAAGTAGAAGCTAACTAACCCAATATCAATTAACTAACAGCACGAATCCTTTTATTATTAAATCGCCAATCTAAAGCTTAAAAGAGGTAGACATGACCCTATCGCTCCACACCTGCATTCATTCATAAAAACTGATGCTACACCACACATACCTGCATTATTCAAAGCTTACTCAGTCCTCAGAAGCAATATGAATATTAACTTAGAAATACCGAGTTATTCCTAGATTATACGTAAAGAATTATCATATTCAAACTTATGGATATCATAAATGCGGATCTTGATTCTTGTAACCTTTCACGCTTATGCTGCAAATCGATTTTAATGAAAAAGACAGGTATACGTAGCCTACATCTTTTTTTAGGATGGGAAATCATTAAATGACGTAGTGGGAGAGGATGTCAAATTTTTACTGACTAATACCAATCCCGAACCTTCAATTACCTACTTACATGACGCGAACTTTATTTCAAACAATTCCGCGACTCTGGCAGAACCTGGAGAAGGAAAAAACATATTTTTTATCAGCATACTTATCTACCTACCACACGGGCAAAGCCGTGGGTAAAAAGAAAATAAATTACACACAACAACATAGTTTTTACAAGAAATCGTAGATTATATAGAAATGCTGCGTCAAGAGCATGAATTGACGCATTTGAGCTCAAGGTCCCTCTGATCACGTCGGCTCAGACCTTGCTATCGCCTTGGCGCAGGCAGGCATTTGGATAAATACCTAGATCATACCTTGATAGTACCTATCTATATCTGGGACATAACTTTAAGTCAAGGGGGTGAGCCATTGGCGAGCCGGCGGTTTATTATACCGCGGCATTAGAATTTCAAATATGCACGAAGAGCCAACGCGCCAAACCGAGATACTTTAAAAACGCGGTTTTGTAGATGTCCATTACCACCGCGCGGGATGAAACTTTTCCAGAAATTAGTGGTCATTTGTTACTATAATTATACACCGCTTTTCCTGAATTTGTTGCAAAAAACTCTTACTGACTAAAAACCCATCCGTGTTCCTCCTAGTGCCCTTTGCGTTCCAGCGCTACGGTGCCTCTTTCGAACAGATTCCGCAGCCCCAGCAGGCACTTGCCCTAGCGGGCCCCGTCTTCCATGGGTAGGTAGGTATCTCACCATGCTGCGGAATCAGTTCGAAAGAGGTACCGTAGCCTTGGAACGCAAAGAGCACCAGGAGGAACACTATACCTTCGGCTCGCCGGCTCGCTAGGGTATCAGCAGTTACACTCGCTACTGGATCTTCAGATTGCCGTAATCTACTTCTCCCAAACACGACAGCGAGTAGATTTTGAACGGCTTGTCAAAACAGAGTTCCTCTACTATAACTTAGGCGGGGATATGTCGTTTTTTGCGAACTATCTTTTGTTGTAAGTATTTTTCTTTCATCATCATGGTGCCCGCCGTATGCTTCCCCTATTCGTCGCCATCTCGATCCTATGACGTTCAAATCAGAAATATCTAAATCCATTTTGTAGAGAGTCTACGTGTACGTAGGTATGCCTAAATCATATACATTTATCAGTCTTGTCTTTTCCCAACTGATGTTTAGGTCGGCCTACAGTAAAGCACCGGTCCTGTGCGCCTCGGAAACAGCGGATTCTCGTGACATTCACCAGGCTTATATCTCGTCTTGACTAACCAATTTTGCGCTCGACTGTTCCACTTTAAACAATCGTTTTTTTTTTTAAGTTTGAATGTGGGTTTGGTTTGAAAGTGGCCAGTTTTTCAATAAAAATACAGAAAACTAGCTGACCCGTGCCCACTTCATTGGCGGTATTTTTCGGGGAAATATAGAGCCTATGACACTCACTAACTTGGCTTTCTATTGGTAAAAAAATTTTCAAAATCGTTTCTGTAGATCCAGAGATTACCCCCTAAAACCTCACAAACTCATAAATATTAGTATAGAAGTATAGATAAATTATGTTTTCATGTGGACCCACGGGTCCAGTAGCGAGCGGGTCCAAAATGTTCAGTAAAGAAGAAAATATTTATGGTTTGTTCTTCTATTCAATTGTTCACAGTTTTACGGCTTTCTGTCATATTTCACAATAATTAAAACGTTACGAATAATTTATTACAAAGTGTTTAACACTCAATTATTGGTCAATTAGGTAAATCGTTACTGATTATAAACCTTCTTTTACTTATGCGAGGAATTACCGACTATGCATTATTCATTAATTACCTTTGATCAATTTAATTACATAGATTTTCTGATAAACAATACATCATGTAGGCATGTTTGTTTTCTCAGATTTCCTTCCAGGAAAATGGACGATACTTATGTAACTTAATATTATTACCTGTTGTGCAACTGCAGACAAAGGAAGATCGAATTGTTAATTGTTATGTCAGTTTATTACGCTAGCTATCACGTATCGGCTTTTTGTGTTAGTATCAAGTTAGCTTCCTCCAATTTAGGTAGAAATGTAGATAAAAAGTGTCTGGTTTATAATACAAAGGTAAGGTGATATTTAACATGGGAAACCTACAATTTCGTTTGTTTGCTCGACGGCAATCCGAGACAGCTGGGGTGAAATAAGGACCAGCGGCTTTACGTGCCGTCCGAGGGTGTCACAGCAACATCTTCCAACGGCTGCTATCTAGAAATACCCTATGTAACAGCACAATACCAAAGATGTTTGCCCGACTTGGGAATCGAAACCAGGACCTCGAGATCGACAGTCGCGCTGACCACGAGACAAACAGGGCAAACAATGCCTAGCATAAAAAAGAGCTCTATTCCTGCACGAAAGACTAGGGGCTGAGCCTTAGAAAAAATCGGCCAACTGCGAGTCGGACTCTCACAGGAAAGGAAGGGTTCCGTACCATAAATATTAATTTTTATTATTTTTTGTTATAGCGGCCATTGAAATACACAATCTGTGAAAATTTCAACTGTCTACCTATTACAGTTCTTGAGATACAGCCCTCTGACAGACAGACAGACAGACGGACGGACGGACGGACGGACAGCGGAGGCTTAGTAATAGGATCCCGTTGGTTACCCTTTGGGTAATTACGGACACCCTAAAAAACTATTACATAACTGAACCTATGTATAAAAGTGACTTATAGTTATTTTATAATATTACTCATACATATAACTAGATCAGCTATGACCTATGGAGTAGAAACTGTGTCTAGGTGAAGGGCTCAAGGTCGTACGGAAGGCATGACGGTGCGATTAACTCTTATGATAATGATATGGGCCGCCATGACACCCAATTAGTGTGAACATAAGTGACTAGTGGGTTACAATAGGTTTTTCCGTAGTTCCGCTTGACTTCTTGGTCTTAGAGGTAGACTGAAAGGGATATTGTAAGGGCAAAACCTCTTTAAAAGACAGATACGTACAAAGAATTATGGACACTTCAAGAACACAGGCATACTCTCTTTGAGAGGTAAGAGCACTGGCCAGTGCAACACCGGAGCCCAGCGCCAGTTGATGAATGACGTCAAATTGGTCCTAAGAGTCTGTTCTTGTAGCGGAATTGTTCGAAAGAAATAACGAGGAACACGGATGGGATTTAGTCAGTAAGAGTCTGACACTCCCTTGCTCTCCACCCAGGGCGGAAGGAGTCATTTGATGATTTCATATCCTTAAACAAAAAAATCGGCCAAGTGCGAGCCGGACTCGCACACAAAGGGTTTCGTACCATAAACCTTGGTTTTTATTATTTGTTTTTATAGCGGCAATAGATATATACAATCTGTGAAAATTTCACCTGTCTACCTATTACGGTTCTTGAGATACAGCCCGCTGACAGACAGACGGACGGACGGACAGCGGAAGCTTAGTAATAGGGTTCTGTTGGATACCCTTTGGGTACGGAACCCTAAAAATGGTTCGTTCTTCCGCGATGGTTCCCTTCAACGTTTTGATAGTCTTTTAATTCTGTTATAATACCATTACAAGTTTTTGCTTTTCTGGTTCTTTCTGCTAATAAATTCAACTTATGAACAAGTATGGTACATTAACATTAGTGCTACAATGTCAAAGGCATTCTAAACGGTACTAACAAAAAATCTTGAGCCGCTCTACATTCCACACCACATTCTGATTGACTGTCTTGTTCCTAATGTCCAAGCAGTAATTCCACTGCCAAATTGTCTTGTTTCGTGTAATAGAAGTAGAATGAAAAACCTTTGGCATCTTAAAAAAAAACTGAGATTTTAGCATTTGAAAATGCAGTAGGTGCCTACCAGAAAAACAGTAGAAAGAACATTTTAAAATCAAATGCTTCTATAAATTATTTAAAATGATGAAGACTGTTTAATATATATAATAAGAATTATTTAAAAGATGGAGGGGAAAGAACATCATTAAATAACCTTAAAGACAGAAAAAAAAGGGTTTTGGTCACTGGGTTAGTATAGGATGAAAAGGTATATTTTAAGCTCACAGAACAGTTTTTCTGTTCCGTGTTTGAGCTATGTTTATTCAATCGAATTTTTCCTTTCACTGAGCTTTATGAATCCACGAGCCAGTTCCAAAAGACTATAATGATTAGTAATCAAATAACCACACCCTACAGACACAAACTAGCTACCAACTTAAGTTACATAAACTTTCCGCTTCCTACATTTTCACTTTTAGTCATCATAGACAATTTATCAATTGTCTCTGGTCAGGAAGTTGTCTAGCCCCTGCCCAACCGGAACAAACAACGAGCCAATTACTCTTTATGATACCAGCTGTAATAACTTAAGCGATTAAGTAATCAACTTGCTTTATGGACAAAATTATAATGATATTGAACCCTTAAAGCCCTTTGAGAAGGTGCAAACGAGATTTTAATCTTTAAGGTTCTGTCCTTGACTGTTCGAAAGAGTCACCGCGGCCCTGGAACGCAAAGGGCACTAGGAGGAACACGGATGGGTTTTAGTCAGTAAGAGTCTGACACTCCCTCCTGCTTCACCCAGAGCGGGAGGAGTCATTTGATGATTTCCCAACATTAAAAAAAAAAGTGTGACGTATTATTCAAATGAAAGTTATCAGACTAATGAAAACTAATCCTTAGTTCGTTTACAGGAGGTTATCTTTAGAAGTAGAAAACTCATGTTAAGTGACACAAAAGCTCTCTCGAATCTTTTAGTTTAGGCCATGAGAGCGAACCCGCGAAGCCTGCGAAGTCAGTAATTTAGCTAGTTTCGCTATAATTAATTGCCTACATAACATCGTAATAGCGTCAAATACTTCCTCCACGTAACTTGTCATGAAACGCTGATGCAACTGCACTCACGTTATTAACTGTTCCTTTGTCTTACACGCCATGTTCGTGTCACAGAAGATACACAGTAATTTAGTTTAGCGCAACACTTGGGACAGTTGAGGTCGCTGGGGAGAAACTAGACAGTAAACTGTGCCTGGATAGGGCTTTAAATTCCTTTGACTGTGTTCAGGAGATTGAAGGAGTCGTCCGGAACGAGAACAAAATAAAAAAAAAATGACTCAATTACTAAATTAAGATGATTTTCTAAGCTAAGGCGATAAAAAAATCCGAAACGTCCTTCACGAGAATAGTACATAGCCATGTCTTGCCTATGCAGTATTTTTTACATTACTCTTTATTTTCTTAATCTTGTGCAAATATCAACGTTACCTATAACAACTGGCCTTGCCTGCCTTCTTCTTCTCTCCATAATACTCTCCGTCTGCTTTCATGACATCTCTTATTAAGTTTTGCCCTTCTTTTTATAATCTTTGTTATAACATCCTTTGATTCAAAGAATAGGTGTCCAAAATTTCGTCTTCGCAACTTTCTTTATACTCAAATTCTCAGCTTTTCAGCTCACTAACTTGAGACAATGGTTTAATGATTGGCTTGCTACCTCATATGCAACACATTGGTTACCCGACCAGTTGGGTAAGAGATTCCATTGTTAGGACTTTCATAACACCTATTGTTTAGCGTTTCAAATTTTTTATGACTTGTGTGCAGCAGTGGCGAAAATTCATGCTATGTAGTCGTGGGCTATGTGCTTAGAAAAGATATAAATCGCTTTGCCAATTGCAATCCTCAGTTGGACATATTCTTACTCTTTCTTGGTGGCTACAGCGCCTGCTTCTTTAAGTCAATCATGTGTTTTGAAGACCAGAGCGGCTATTTATCTGCCGTATGTGGAAGGTTTTGTACACAGCAGGTAGACTTCCAGGTTTTTGCTATGTGATTATTTTGTCTTAAACAATTAGCATCGCCTACAAGAGATTGCGTTTCGCAAATCTCAACCTGAAATGATCGCATCTTTAAGCGGATTTCCTACCTAAACATATTCTCATCATTTTTAAACAAAACTTACATAAAACAGTATTTTATACAATCATTAGTTAAAGGAAACAGATTCATTGTTCGTGATTGCAGTACTAATTCTGAAACTGATACAAAAATATGTGCAATTTCAATCGTAAATTCTTGCGTTATACGACCTTGCTTGCACATGGAATACCAAACAGGTCGTCGATACTTGCGTTACAACGGATTCTTTATCATCTTTTTGATGTCTTAGATCGGTTTAATTAACCTATTCTTTAATAATTTCAAAAATAAGATCTAAAGATCTTCATGGCTTTCACAGATTTCGTCACAGCACTGTCTTAAAGGAGTCTTTGAGGAGCTCGTGGCTAAGGTTTAGCAACGCTTGCCAAGGTTGGTCTGGGGATGGATGACCATCTTAACATACCGACTTTCGTCCGTGCCTCGGAAAGCACGTTAAGCCGTTGGTCCCGGCTGTCATTTATAGATCTTTGGCAGTCGTTACGTATCCGTAGATTTACTGGCTTCTGACAATCGTCAGAAGCCAGTAAATCTGACTCCAGTCTTGCCAAGACGTACCGTGTTACCCAGTTAATGGGTTGTGGAGGTCTGGTAGGCAGCCACTCCTCGTAAAATACTGGTATTCAGCTAAATCCGGCTTGACTGGAAGCCGACCCCAATATAGTTGGGAAAAGGCTAGGCAGATGATGACTGTCTTATAAGAGTGATTTTCAAAATTAATTGTATTCAATCAATGATGAGCAACTCGAGAAACTGGAAATACGGCAAATTAACAGTATTTGAGACTTAAAAATCGGATCCGTAGTTATAGGACGAACAGGTACCACCTATAGAAGAAGAGAAGTTAAATACAAAGGTTAAAAATAAAATTAACATATTTTACAACACCCAAACTTAGGGATTCGTAAGACACTCGACCTTATTGACAATGTATGAACGTTTTAACGATGCAGTCATTTTGAAACAATGGTTTTTTTTAATTCAGTGAACGTATACTTGCTATGAATATTTAGAGCCTAACCAAATTGGGCAAAGTTTTGGAATTCGTTAGCTTACGATCAAGAAGATCTCAAACAGACTGAATTATTCCATCTTTGTTATGTCTATTGTCTAAGATTTTGATGTTTATTGTTCTATTTTGTATTCTAGTATTATCCGTTACATTTTCATTGTTTCTGCGTTTAGACTTGAAAATGTTTTAGGAATGCACATTGCAAATTTAGTATGAATAAGTTTATAGGTCCCGATTTGATTTTAGGCTTCCATTGATTTGCCAGCGCTTCACTTCTCTTCTGTATCGGTACTTCTCCAATCAATGAAGACTGGCCATCAACTTCGCATATTTGGATACGCCACTCTGATGATTCAAATATTGTATCATCGCAAACTTCAGTGTATATTCAATCCTGTATTTAGTTTTTAGGGTAGGCTGTTAAATTACCATTAGTGTGAAGTTAATTAGTATGTACCGATTATCTCGTCTCGTCGTTATCAGAATTACCAACATTAAGCAAAAACGGACTAAAAGAACACAATCATCATCTTGGTAATCATTTTGACCACTTTGTTGCCTAATAGCTTGCTCGATTCCGATATTATTTTAATAGGAACAATTGTCTTGCCTTTTGAAACAATTGTTTCAGATTATTACTTAAATTTCTGAGTTAAAGCGTTCTAATTCTTAGCGTGTCCTCTAAAGTTATGGCCTAACTTCACGATCAGTTACTTCAGAAAACTTAATCTGTGCAATACTTTGTTCGCTTAGATTATTAGTTTTTTTAATTATATCTACTGAAAGTATGTTCCATTAATGATGAAAGAAGAAAAGAAAGAAAAAGCGTTTATTTGCGCCAAGCATGACGCAGACCAAAAAAATAATAATTAAATACTTAAAACAAAATTATAAAAGTTGGGAAGATATGCGTCACATTCGAGCAAAACCGCCATCGCTCAGCATAAAGCTAGAACTCGTGTGCGGGACAGAGCCACAGCGCTGGTTTACAGCGACAGCGACAGCTGATGCTTTTCAGGTTCTATCCTATAACTAGAATGGATTCTTTACCTACTTCTTCTTCCCCTACTTTATGATATGTAGCATTTCCATTCCAATTGGTAATTTACAATGCGTCTTTTATAATGCGCACAGCAAAGGAGTGGAACTCTCTGCCTGCGTCTGTGTTTCCAAAAGCTTACAACCCTAATCTCTTCAAAGTTAGAATGAACAGGCTCCTTCTGGGTAGGCTCGCTCCATCGTAGACTTTGTCTCTGTCATCTCTGACATAGACTAGAGTCAAGAGCAAACCCATTACAAAAAAAAAAAAAAAAACATGACGCAATTGCCTGTAGTCTTGCAGAAACTTCATTATTACAACAAAATTGTTAGGCTCCTGGGTGAACCACTGTTGCCCATACATACATCAGAACTAACCAAAACACCAGTCTTTGTCTCGCAAGATTGGCACATTCTGTTCCACCATGGACTTGCTTGACCGATGACAATGTGTCAACTCGGTCACAGTCATCATGAGTTGATCAGCTATTTACGTACTCATTCATTCTTGGCAACTATTGTGCTTCTGTCAGAATTTTTGACACTTCTGACGTAAGATGGTCGGAAGACAATTTTTTCTTGCTTTGAACAAATACTTTGGTTTATTTTTAAACTGAATGTTTCAATGTTAAGGTCGGTCACGGCGGTTAATTATGAGAATTAAGAAACCAAGATAAGTAGAAGTTCCCATGACAATTAATTTGGCATGGATCATGGCTTATTACAGAATCTTGTGAACAAAAAAATTACTACGAAAATTATTCGCGTTCATACTTTACAAGCATTCAAGCAAGTCATACCAACGAAACGACGGCTGGACTGCGTGAAAGATGATATGACTAGTAGGGACGTGACTTTTGAAATGACGGTAAACAGAAAAATGGCGAGTAAGACATCTTCCAATCTATACATAATAATCCTTACTAATATTATAAATGCGAAAGTAACTCTGTCTGTCTTTCTATCTGTTGCGTTTTCACGCCAAAACTCCTGAACCGATTTAAATGAAATTTGGTATTTGGCATAGGCTACTTTTCATCTTGGGAATATGTTCCCTGGGGATCACGCGGGCGTTGGCAGAAGCTAGTCCCTAATAAATTGGGATACCTAAGTGCAAAAGGACAATGCTGCGGATCGTTGTCCTCCTCCGTTTAATGGACCGTCGACATTTTTCTGCACAGACTTAGTTGCTGGTGTGATAAACATTATGGTATTCAGAGTTTAAAGTCTGCGCAGACAAGTCTGTATCGTGTAGATATGGACCCACTTTTAGTGTCTTACTACAAAAACGTTGTCTTTGCACAGAAAAAAAAATAAAACTAACTTCTGCAGATATACCGAAATTATACCAAGAGAACATACTCCGGGTCATATCCTGTCTTATTCCAAGAAATGGTTTATCCGTGTGCCAAGTTACGTCCAAATCTGTCGCCGCTTATTAACAGACTGACAGACAGAATAATTTACCTATAATGTTAAGTATGGATATGAAAAATTGACTTAGTCAAAAAACCCGACCGCTAAAAACGACTAAAAAGTTCGAAACAAGTCGCTTTTCAAGCAGTCTGATGCAGTTGGTGGCATTGGATCAGTGATTGAACTGCATCCGACTGCTTGAAAAGCGACTTGTTTCGAACATTTTAGTCGTTTTTAGCGGTCGGGTTTTTTGACAAAGTCCATTTCCTACATTTTAGTGAGTTACTTTTTTGGAATCGTCTCCTCGAGCCCTTTATCTTGATACCCCACGCGAAAGGTTTCGAAAAAAAAAAATTCTTTTGAAGGCATAATTTGGCGCCAAAAATCCGCCATATTGTTTATTTTTTCATTTTAATATAACCAGTGTCACTTTCACAAATGTCTTTCAGTAAATACGAATCTAACGAAACCTCTCAAGCTAAAATCCATCGAGCCGTTTAGTCTCTAGGGCGTGCCAAAGAAATATAGGTACATACATACATACACACGAAAAACATAACCCTCCTTCTTTCGCAGTCGGGTAATAAATCTAACCATATATCTTTTAAATTCCAGGAGTCGCTCGCAGAATGGGAGCGAGGCATCACAGGCATGACAGACGTACAGGTGCCCCCAGTGGCAGGGGCGCTCAACCGCAAGTGGAGCGCAAGGACAGCGGCGCACGCGCAGGACACAGCCACCGACCAATCAGCGCCCGTTAATAACAGCACTGATGCTTGCAAGCTGCTTATTGTGAGTACACCTGTAACTGGATTTTAAAACATGAAGCAGTACTTTGAAGTACATACTAGCTAAATGCACTGGATCCTACCCTCCATTGTCATCTTTCTCTATCACTCAAAGGTTTGCTGGGAGAAAACTCATTTCTGAGTTAAGTTCGCCTTTGTACATGAACTTTCATCACTGTGTTTTATATAAGCCGTTTTGATGTACAATAAAGAATTATCTTTAGCCCGTAACCTATAACCGTCTCCAGAGTCGGACCCTGGACAGATAGCCCTCTACCCCTGTATCAAACTTTATCAAAATCGTTTAGCGAAACAAACAAAGTCACTGTAGCGGCATCAATGCCGCCACAAGAAAAACCAACGGAGCAATTCTACGTCGCAACAAAAAGGACCGCGACGCCATCTATCCAACTAGCAGTGAACTACTTCGTCGAAATCCTGCATCGCGCAAGCAGAGTTTACCGTGCGATTTGAACATATAAATCAGCCCGAATATCAACTATCGGGCAGTAGCCCGCCAGGCAAAACAGCCGTCTTGTGGAGGATTCTTATTTTCAATTGAGGTATGCGGGACTTTACTCTCTGTTCCGCATCCCTCTAAATTACGTTCGCGTTTATAAAAGTCCTAATTAGATAGGATTAATGCTATCATAATTCCTATGCGGAAAAGGGATTGTGTGTGATATCGTCTATGTTAAGCTCTCAACCATGAATCATAATTCATCCGGAATCATGGCCTAACCCGTCACCCTTAATACGGCACTAGCTATCTTGCCCATACTTTTTTTACCTATATATATTACTTACTAAATCCTTATGAATTAGCTAGCTATTCATATATTTCTACCATTCCACAAGGATCCAAAGAAAACATGAAGGCAACTACTTTTCCATCAACTGTACTGTTACAAGTCCCTTTCGCAAATGGCAAAGTCTAGTTTTCAGTTGTTTTATTATCTTTAGCAGTATCATTAAGTTTATTACTTTCATAAGTCATTATTCCGACCTTCACATCATTATTAAAATAACTCACTTTTGCGAAAATGAGTTCCAAACAATCGCTTTCCGTTATCTTTCGGAACATTACTTTCGAAACTATACTTGGGATCTAAATCTCATTGTTTAAGCAGATATAACACCAAAAATATTTAATTAGGTGTTTTAATTCCGACAGGCTGCAATGTATTTCTCATAGCTGTGCTTGCCAACTGTGTCAGCGGCGACTGTGTCGGCGGATATAATAGCAGTGTTGCCAGAATGTTTTACGTGACTTTTGACCCTCTTGCTATCTCCGTGTAACACGGTTTAAGAAATTACATGCTGATTGATGCATGATTTGAAGGTAGAAAAACTATCTTGCTTTCCGTAAGTTAGGAATAAAAGATAAGCTTTTTGTTTAAAGTGCCATGTTCTCAGTTAGTCTTTCTGTTCTAAATAAAATAGGATATGTTACTTTTACGATAAAATGTTACTTTAATATCTGTCTCATGTTAATTTAGACTGTCGGGCACTGGCAACACTGTGTAAGGGTATTCACATACGGTCAATAGCGGACGTAGTGTTCCAAGCTTCATTCGCGGTGGTACACTTATTGTATTACAAGAATATTCGGGTTAATTGGAGTCAAATGTCCTCAATTATATCTGCGAGTACTGTATGTTGTTGTTTTCCGGCGGAGTTAGGTACCCGCTGTGAATAGATCCCAGATCCCACATCCCATTCGCTTTAGTTTGAAAAAAACCCTGTCGTGTTATGATCATGATATCTAATAAATACTTCATGACCAGGTGTTACAGGACTTGACACTATAATTGAATTATCTTAAATAACACTGTAAAGTGCAAACAATCTGATAATTTTCTAATCGCATTATACATCATCTCAGTTACAACCATTATCAAAAACTCATCAAAGTGTAGGGAAGTTAATACTTACCTACTTAGAGACTTGAACTTAGAGAAATACGAGAGCTGGCCCTCTGCAGCTTTCTTTATTTTCTTCTATCATGCTGCTTTTGATATCCCAACAAGAAATCAACCAATTTTCTGTAAATTTCCAGTACATCGGAGATGCAAAAACCCCAATGTGGCGTTTAAATCTCTGCGGAGGAAACGCCGCAGCCGTGGCAGCGAGGGCCGGCACCAAGCTGCTACCTTCCAAACTGAGGATCGTCTGGAACCCTCCCACCTCCCCCTACCAGCATACGGAGAAGTTGCGGCTGGTTGTTACCGCGATTAATAGTGGTAAGTAGAAAAAAAAAATTGCGCCAAACATGACGCATACCATAAACAAACAAGTAAAAATAATTACTTATACAAGTTGATTTTTGACCTAGTGGAATTCTAGCTTATTGCTCAGTATTTCAAAATTCCTCTTACTTCAATTTTGTAACAATATTTTGTATGAGCCATCACACCATCACCAATCTTTTTGTTTTTAAAATGCCATGCGTTACGGCCCGATGCGGTTGTAATGTGCGCTGAACTTTATCTTGCGTTCATCGAACGGTTTCGACAGCGCGGTGTGTCAAACGAATGCGTGACATGTTTTAATGATCGAGTGTCCTAATGCGTTGCGAATATAAGTAACGCTACTTATCTAATGATAGTAATCTTCTGGTTTAACAGAGTGGAATAATTGCTACACATTTAATTCTATGCCCCAACACATAGATGGATGTCAATATGGCGGTTAAGTAAAAGACGGGAGATTTGTAATGTTTTATTTAAAGAAATTTGCTAAGGGAGGCCTACTACCATTGAACGTCTTTCAACTATAAATCTCATGATAATATTTGAGAATTTAGACAATACAGCTACAACCACAAATAAAGATGTACCTATATCAGGACGGGGGTGCACTTTTCAAATTGCAATCTGCTAAATTCATAATGGTCGATCATTGGTCGGTCAATGGTCTCGTAATAGAATCGTGGTAGAATGACATTGTCGTATATTTTTCAATAAACTACTATACTTTTTGAATATTAAGTTATGCCAGATTTCTTTTATATATTTTAACATATTATTTATTAGTGTTCTATGCAATCTGAAGCATTCATTTATCATTATGCACGAGATTACCATTCTATGTCACTTCTTTCAATTGAGTGTCAGTGGTCGACCATTGGAAAATCATAATGACGCTTTTATATTAGTAGATTACCAAACTTGTCAAAATAAACAATTATGAAATCAATGATAGACCATTCTGACACTATTGTAATAGCAGACTTGAGGCCCTGATGTCAGGACCGCGGTTGTACTACTAACCATTAAATGTAGCTAAGTGCATAGTATAAGTAGATTTGGTACCTCTTGTGTAGCTGCAGAAACAAGTATTAAATAAACAAAATAGGTACTGTAAGATTAGATTTAGAAAATAGTGACAAACTTTTCGTTTCTCACTATTTTTTAATGCAGGTTGACGTAAATATTTGTATATTATACCTACCCTCTGACGACGTCAAAGAATGAAAATAGTTTTTTTTTTTACTTTTCGCAGCAACAGGTACTTTCGAAGGTACACAAAAGGGAGATGTACCAAATAACTGTACCTAATCAATTTAGACAAATCTGAATAGTACACTCGCCATCCTGATATACATGAATAAAGGTAGGTATGCTGCACAGGGTTGTAAAATTTGTTCGAAAGAGTCACCGCAGCCCTGGAACACAAAGGGCGTTAGGAGATGAATGATCTGATAGAATGTCTGATTAATCAACTTTGATGCTGTAATTATTTGTCCAGTCTATGAAATCCATATTCCATCCAATCTCTGTTATCATCTGAGGAATGCAATATAGAATCCAGCATTGTATACCATTCAATGTAAACATTCTCCCTTTCCTAATTCCAGGTTCAATCTGCAACAACGAGTCCCAATTCATTTGCGGGCTTACCAGCCTCTGCATATCCTCGTACCTGGTGTGCGACGGAGTGCGGCACTGCCCGGGCGGCGAGGACGAGGAGCCCGGCGCCTGCGCGCACCGGCACGACCCCCCGCTGCTGGAACTGCTGAGGAGGTTTGCCGCCAGGAACCAGGAGTTACTGGGCTTGGAACAACCTGATGGGATGACGAAGCCTTCTGTTATAAGTAAGTGTTGAATTTTGATAGTGTTTAACGTGTTCTGAAGGTATTTATAGGCTTCCGAAGCGTTTTCTACTCCTATATGACTCTATAACAGAGACATCATAAGCTTTTAGCTATATTATAGCAGCATTTTTGAGTCTTCCACGTTTTTATCGCTGATAGAACCTACTGACTTTACCTAGGCTCTATTGTCATGTTAGGTTCACATAATGCCATGGATATGATGGGATTTCAAAAAAAAAAACAGGCTTGTTATATAATTGTAGTTAAAAGCTAAGTTTTTCTATTACCTGTTTCAACAAAAACCTTCGCAAACGGTGTTATCATAGCTGAATATTGGGCCAAAGAAACAATTTAACTTTGGATATGATTATATGGGTCATCGTTACAATAAGCAGAAACAAACCCATCATAAGCATAAAGTCTAAGGTATCCGTTGCAGATTAATGGTACATCCGTCTGGCTATATGTCACGGGAATGTCCCCGTATTATCAATGAGTATTTACAAAACATTTCAGACTGTAATAATATTTTAATAGGCATTGTAGTATATTTCCTCGTTACCTGTAATACATAACAAAAAGCACATTAGTATGCATTCTACAGATTTCCCCACTATTGTTGAATGGGAATATTTATTTGTCACCAAAAGGAATGTGTGGACTTATGGGTCATTCATTATGCCACTATGGGAAAACCTTACATCAAAACAATATTGTTTTGATGTAAGGAAGAATTTGTCGTAAAAGAATAATACCATCCAATCACTTCCCGTGGGTGTCGTAAGAGGCGACTAAGAGACTCACCAGAGAATGGGCAGCAGCGTTCTCTTTAAAACTCAACACCATACACTGCGATCGCCAACTCGCCTGCCAAGCGTGGCGATTATGACAAACGCCCCCATCTTGGGGGAGGCCTATGCACAGTAGTGGACGTCTTTCAGCTGAAATGATGATGATGATTTCGTGGTCAATGCATTAATTGAGGAAAACAGATTTGTTAATGGTCAAATACTTAGGTACATACCTGGTATAAATAGGGTCACATTAAATACTTCCTAACCACAAAGAGATCGTCCATAACCTGTCACTTTAAGATTGATTAACCGAAATAACAAAAGACTATTCTATATTTTTAACCGACTTCCAAAAAAGGAGGAGGTTCTCAATTCGATGGGTATTTTTTTTATGTATGTACACCGATTACTCCGAGATTTCTGATCCGATGTCTGTGATTCTATCTTGTGTATATATCCGTATTATTCAGTTTGAGATATTGGAGGAGAAAACAGGCGAGAGCCAAACCTCGAATTATGACTTTTTATATACAATGTCTCTCCGCCCGCGTTTCCTTTTAACATCTACCCTCAAAAATATTTTCTTGTCTACGCTTCGGCTCCAGCAGCAACTAACTGATAACAGGTGACTTGACCCTTTCAGTGAAGATCAGTGAGCACGAGAAGTCTTCGAACGCCTTCATGGAGTTCGCAGCCGCCCTGAAGCCGTACGGGCCCTGGAGCTACCTGGTCGTGGGCATGCTCGTCTGCGCTACCATACTCATGTTCTGCTTGGCTTGGGGTGAGTTGAGGACCTTCTTTTATACCACACTGAGCTTAACTTAACTCAAAAGCTCTGAAGCCTACTCTCTTCCACTCTTCTAAATTAATATAACGCACGGAACAAATATTTGTATGGCCTACAGATAGTTGTTCCAGGTCTGGCTGTTTGTGTATGTGAGTTTGTATGTTTGAGAACGCACCCACTCAGGAGAAATTCCTAATGTGGGGCAACGTTTTTTTTTTAAAAAGAAAATCATAAAAAAAAACAAAAAAATTGGAAATGAAGAGGGAAAGAACCCGAATTATAAGTAGGAAAGAGAGAGTAGGATACACTTTTTAAGACTTTCTTGCTAATGTCTCATAAATTGTATTTGATGAGTTAGCTCATTGTTATTTTGGGAGTGCATTATATACCAGTTAGAAAACCGCAAACGACAGAACGTATAAAATTAAGGTTGGACTGATGACGAAACCAAAGTTGTGGGAAAAAGGTTTTTTCTCAGGGTTATTCTGGGCTAAAATTATGATGATTAAGAGATTCGATACTTTATTAATTTCGTCAATGTAATGTTATAAACAAATTTTTAATTAAAACATACGTAGAAAGAGAGATAAACAACTTGGGTGCATGATGCACCATCCATCCATCAAACATGAGTCACATGACCTCATGCATCCTATAAAATAGGCAGAAACCCTATCAGGCCTAACTCAGCAATTGCTATTTCCACAGTTTAACTAACCGACCATTTCTTTCTTTCCAGAATGCTGCTGCAAGCGCTCAAAGCCATCAGACACGCCGATCAACATCCCGCCATCTTGCATCGACCTGTCACCCACAGTGACAGTGACAGCGGCGTCCCAGCAGCTGTTCACGCAGCCCCTCCCCCCTTCCCCGCCAGAATACGAGCCACCCCCTTCCTACTCCTCCCTCTTCCCCAGAGCATTCAAGTCTTCGCCCACGCCGGTACCACACTGCTCTCACCAAGAGCCACCGGACTGAAGTTTTTGACTTGTTCTTAGTTCGTAACTTTTAGGTAGACTATTACAATTTTAGAGTTAAGTGTAGTGGTTGAAGACAGTTATTGACACGGGACAATATTTTTAGTTAAGACAAATTGTATGGCAGACCATTAGAAGCAAGATGGCTTGGAATAAGAAAATAATACTTGGTATGGAACTGTATATATGGGACCCTAATCAGTGCTTTAAGTTGAGAATTTACTAGATGGACTTATCTGCGATGGCTACTCACTATACAGGCATACACATACAGAATGACAGAAGAGACCAGTGGCGAAGTATAACGAGTACGGTCACTTGGCCCATAGATCAGTCTATCTATTAAATTCCCGGTTTTATGCCTACGTCTTTTTTTTTTCTTAACAATGAAACAAAAGAAAATGTGTACTCTATGAGGCGTAGAATACGTCAATGTTAAAAATATGAGGACAATGCCGCCATTTTTATTGCGTTCGAAACGGGAGGCTACGAAGTATTATTTTCCTTTCCTATTGTTTTTAGTGTGCCTTTGACGTGATATATGACGTAATTTCTATTAAAAATGTCTCGACACGACGATCTGTAGAGTAATTAATCAGCTGTTGACATAATAACCACTATACTAGACAACCAATGAATTAATTACATTTGGAATTCCCGGGAAGGTTGACGCATTTCTAACTAACGGCTGGACGGAACCTTTGTTTACACTCGGTAATTCCAAATGTAAAGTAGCTCTTCGCATTCCATTAATAAGGGTCATTTTACTGTGAAATATTTAATCTCACTTCAATTTGCACGTAACATTTTAAACACGCTTGGTTTTCCTCAAATAAGGAAATACGTACCTAAGACTTTCAACCAACCCACAAGTGGCAGCCATATTTTTAAAGTTAAAACAAGAACTGATCAGGATCAGAAAAATATAAATAAATGAATATTTTAACTCAAATAAATTGACCTCCTAAGTATATATGTTTACTGGAATGCAAGATTTCGTAATAATTTTAAATATATATGGGTTAAAGACCAATGAACAGACACTAATTATAATAAGATTAATAATAGTAGATATTTTGATATTTCAATAATATTATAAAAAGTACAGACGGCAGCTAATACATACAACAAAAGCCATGTAGTTACAAGTACAATAGGTTAATCGTTAATGTTAAATCACTTTTAACATAATTTCACGTAAGGCAAGGCATTATAAAATAATACTATTTTAGTGTATAATACTGTTGCTAATAAAAATTGGGACCAATACCTTCGCTCGTGAGATTACTTATTCAAAATGTCTACAATTTAAGTTTTATAATATGCCCTAAGTGTGTCTGACAAAAAGTGCCTTAGTATTTTTAGTCCCAGATAAAAATTGTAAATTAAATTTTAGGAAAATTAAGTTAGAATAAAAGTTAGTCGCAAAGTGTTTAAATATTGGCGGGAAAATGTACGATGATAGATTCCGTAGCACTATATTTTATGAATGGAAGTCAATAGTCCATCTAATAAAGGTAGCCCAGTATATCTTAGCAATGCGTAGACTCAAGAGTTGTGCAAGTTTGGGTAGTATGCTAGGCATACCCTAAATAATTGTTGAGTACCTAATGTTAAAAAGAAGGATACTTTTGCCCCGCCTGTCAAGATATACTGGGCGCACTGCACGTTATTACAAAGTGACAGTTTGTATTTACCTATCTTCTTTCAAAACAATGTTGGTAGGTAAAACATATTTCTATGCTATCGTTGTGCTTTCTTATCAGCGAAGTAAAAGTTAAAACATGGTATTAATTCAATCGCTTATGTGATTTCAGATTATTCAGATTGTTACAGTTGTGAAATATTGCATTCAAAAATAGTTCTATAAGTCATTACAATCATTTAATATTTTTAAATAAAATCACTATTTTATCAAATTATCACTTTGTCTGCAAGAAGGTTTTCGTTTCAAAATAACAAAAGCGTGTCTGTGCTCCATTAAGTTCTGCTAGTCTTCTTAGTTTCTTTGTAACTTTCGTCATTTTGTTAGTATTTTACTTTAATACTTATAATAAGTTATATTAAATATTAGTTAAATTGAATTCCACTGTAAAAAAAGGAAGTGATATGTATTATAGTAAAATATTAATACAAAAAGGTAAAAAATATTTATTTTATAATTTGCGTTTTATTTCTCGATTATGACGAATACTTAGCCTGGTCAGAATAGCTGACCCTCTAACCTAGACGGATGATCAAAAGATATTTACTTTTCTTGAAACGGACATAGTCTGAACTTCTCACATTCACATTACTTTAAATACCCAAATAATGTCCTGCCGAAAAGAGACGCGAAGAAACTGCAATAAAAGTTTAAGTAATTAGTCCTTGAGTTGGCTTATTAAAAACCAGAAACAACAAAATAGGGATGGCACAATAACTGGAATTCTCAGCAATATTCCATGATCCCAGAGTCGCCAGAGCCCTCACCTTACCACCTTACCTATTTAGTTTCGTTAATTGTTTTTTATTTCAAAGTTGTGGCGCACAATCTAGGATGCATTATGGGTAAAGGACACTTCGACAAACAAAAAATGTTTGGAACATGGTGTCCTAAAGTGTCACGTTGCCGAGATATGTCGTGGTAGTCACCATTTCACATTATGACTATCATTAAAAATTACTGTGCTTATACATATGCAACACGTGAAATCCACTTTATTCGCAAAATAATAGTGTTTTAATTATATAAATGGATAAATCAAGCCTACAAATATTAGAATACTATCTGCATATAAGCGCAAGATAAGTATTTTTTTACAATCGTTAAGTTTATGACTTTACTAACAAGTTGTAAAAGTGTCGAGCTGTAAGCAGTAAGTAACAGGTCAAAAACCTTCCAGAATGGCTCTAGCGTAGTTGCAGGTAATCAGATTGAAGTGTGCCGAGTTTGATGAACTTCTGTTCTCTTTATTTTGAACATACTATTTTTCACATCTTACTTATTTTATTTATTTAACATTTTATGCACACATATGAAACAGATAGAAATAGAAAAATTGGTACAAAGGTAATGCTTATTCACAACCTTTCTTATTAACAATGTTAATAAGAAAGGTTGTGGTAAAAATAATATACAAAATTTAAATTATGTATCATTGTTTCTTACTTTCGCCATAATGAAATAATAACGAAGCGGAAGTTGTTCTAACCTTGTTTATTTTTCTATCCTACACTAATAACTTTTGGTGCTGTTTTTAAAATTTACCCTGATGCGATTGTAGCGCTACCCTAATATCTCTAGTCTTTCGACGGATACTTTTCATACACAGATAATGTTCTCCTCCTAGTTTTTATTCTACATGTGATAGCCAGTGTTGCCGCTTTAGCGACTTTGTCGCTAGATCTAGCGAGTTTTTTATGAGATCAAGGAGTTTAATTCAAAGTTAAAAATATTCTGGAGAATTTAGCGACATTTGCGCAACAAGAAGGAATAACGACTGTGGAATAAAACTTCATTAAAAAATTAAAGAATCCGCATGCCGTTGCACTCTAAAATAACACAAAAAAGACGGTCGTCTTCATTTCTTCAAACTTCACTTAAGAGCCCTATTACAATTTGACTGTCGTAAAATGACCAATTTTGGCTTCTTATTCTCAGAAACTGAAATATTTAGATAACTTTTGCTTATTGGGTAGTTGAGAAAAGTTCTTAGTATTGTGCATAGCGGCCTCACTTTTCGCATTTTTTTCTTATCTATTTGTAAAAAGCCAAAATTCCGAAGTAAGTTTCTCATGAAAAGCGCGAGGGCACATTTTTTGAGCTCGCGGAACTACTGTACTTGTCAAGTAAAATGAAAAATACATCATAATATTCCTTATATGTATGGTGGTTTTGTGTATAGCGGCATCAGAAATTTGAAATAAGAATGGAATATCCGTAAAAAATCTCATTCAAATCCATAAAAACTACTAAAACACCCAGAAATAAACTGTCAATTTCTCCATAATACATTAATATTATTACGTTTTATACCAAAATGAACCATAGTTCATAAGAAATGAAAATGTAGAAAATATTCATTAAATAAATTAACATTACACCCTAATCTCTTCAAAGTTATAGTGAACAGGCTCCTTCTGGGTAAGCGCACTCCATCGTAGATTTTGTCTCTATCATCTCTGACCTAGACAGGAGTCAAGAGGAAACCCATCAGAAATAAAAAATTAACAGTAATTGCAACTGCCTAATTTCTACACAATGCGATGAGTCAGCAGTTTTGTGAGTGAAAACGCAAGATAGGGCCATTAACAATTGAAACAAAAAATCGTAGGCTGATGTTGTAAACTTGCGTCCAGATGTTAGATGATCTATTGGACAATGGTTTAAATTAAAGGCGTCTTAAAAGGACTTTACAGTCTTGATAATGGAGTTTAAAGTCGTTTAATAAAAAATATTTTTTGTAAACGTTCGTTGCCAAGAGCAAAGTTCGAGTTTTAATTTTGGGAAAACATCTCGTTTCCTAAACTGAAACTATTTTAAACTAGAATTCATTTGGAGCCAAAGAAAAACAATCAATGGAATTGCATCAACAACAACAACCTTGTACATCTCAAACTGTCCGTAGGTACCTACTGATGAAGGGAGTGAATATGAAGAAGAGCATTCTACATCATTATTTGACGTCGAGTTAGAGTTTTAGTTTTTTTTCCGATGAATAAGTTCGAATTTTTGTTTCTTTAAGGTGGATGCTCAGGGTAGCCCGCGAAATTCTAATATTTTTATGTTTTTTGCAATTTGCCGGTCAGTGTGAAGCTGTATGTGGACCAAATGCGA
This sequence comes from Lacanobia oleracea, assembly GCA_950371165.1. Taxonomy (NCBI): domain Eukaryota; kingdom Metazoa; phylum Arthropoda; class Insecta; order Lepidoptera; family Noctuidae; genus Lacanobia; species Lacanobia oleracea. The sequence goes on from OX493389.1 coordinate 4,552,291, forward strand.
TCCGCGACCGTAACGCGTATTTATCTAAAGAATTATAACCATTTTAATCATTAATATAGCCCTCTAAGTTCATGTAGTTCGAAAGAATGAATATTTCAGAAATAATCATTCTTTCGGACTACATGAACTTAGAGGAGCATTCACCTTAACCTTGTTTTTATTAAAATTATATTTAGCTACATTTGGCGATTTTTTTTGTTGTTAAATTCACTAGGGATTTTCAGTAGTCTAGCGACCTGCACTAATTCAATGTAGCAACACTGTGGCAGCGTCACCAATCGCGTCAATTGTCACTTGTCAGTGTCATATCTAATCTAAATGTCATTCATATAGCTTTTATTTACGTTTTTACGAAAACATACGATTTTTAACAAAATTAATTATCCATTGTTCCCTTTCGTCAAAAGTTGATTTAGTTATATCTATACGATGGGAATACTCATAATTTACAATAATTTTATAGTTGCAAGCCTTTAGTTCATCAATTTATCTCCATTTCCTTGATGAGAGGTTGAACAAACTTGGAAATTGGAGATGTTGGCTGAATGTTGATGTGAATAGAGATAGAATAAACCATGAGCGAGCAAAAGAAGAATATCAACTGTAGAGTGTGCCTAAGGTATGATTTAGAAAAGTCGCAGAAATGCTTGTCGTTGTTTGAGAACTACAACAATTCCTTGATTGCAGAAAAAATAAAGTATGTGGCAAACATTGAGATCAAGGAAAGTGATGGACTACCAAGTAGAATATGTCCAGATTGTTTATTGCAACTCGAAACAGCAATTGTCTTCAAGCAGAAGTGTGAAACGTCTAACAAGATCTTGCAAAGTGTAATTCAACAGCCATCTAGAATATGTAAAGTTGCCTTTAGAGTTCCAGTTAAAAGGGAAGTAGATGTTGTATTTGAAAATAGAACCGAAACAACGAAACCTGATTCTAAAAAGGAATTAGTTCAACATGAAGTGCCTGATAATATACTACCAAATATTGAGAATCCTGCAATAAAAGTTGCGAATAAAACTTCTGAAAATAAGGAACCAGTAAATGCGCTACCCAGCCATTTAATACCTAAAGATGAAGAACCTGACTATGAAGTATCTGATGAAGAATTTGTAATTGATAATTTTAGTAATGAAGAAGTTAGAGTTGAATCACTTGGTAATGGAAGACCTCAAGATTCAGGAAACGCAACAGGTCTTCTAAAACCGAGTAAAGCTGTAGACTTAAAGTTGATTTGTGATGATTGCGGCGGTTCCTTTAAAAGTAAATGTAAACTCAAAGTACACTGGAAGAGAGTCCACCTACTCTCCAAGCTAATTTGTCCCACCTGCAAACGACAGTTCAAATCTTTTAAAGCTTTCAATATACATAAAAAAAAAGTATTAAAAAGCTGTCGAGCTGCTTCTAAAGTCCGCATCGAAGGTGTGGGCAGAAAAAGAGTATTTCACTGCAAGGATTGTGACTATAGCACGGCACGGATCAAGGACATTGATTCTCATTTAGTAAAACATAGCGGACTCAGGCCGTATCAATGTAAGGATTGTTTGAAATGTTTCACCCAGCATGCGTCGCTGCAGGGACACAGGGAGGCGAGTCACAAAGACTATAGAGTTGTGGCCACATGTCACTACTGTGGGAAAATCATTAAAGGCCGTAATCGATTCTACAAACATTTGAAACAGCACGAACCTAAGTATGTACAATGTGAGGTCTGTAAGAAAACATTAAAAAGTCGTGCCAATTTAGCTAATCATATGAAGAGACACTCTGGAGTTAGAAGCTTCACGTGTGAAACGTGTTCCGCTAACTTCTATACAATGGCTGAACTTTGCAATCACCGAAAGAGGGTACACTTCAAGGCTAAATCTTTTAAATGTGACATGTGCGAATATTCAGCGTTCTCAGCGGGGTTATTAAAAGCTCACAGATCTAGGCATTCAGCCAGTAATGTGGTATGTTTACTCTGTGGCATGTTTTTGGAAAGTGCAGAGAAGTTAGCTATACACCAGAAGAGGCATTCTGATAAGAATTTTTGCTGTCCCCAATGTGATAAAGGGTTCTTTCGTAGAGATTCACTACGCAGGCACATTTTGAAGAAGCATGCAGAACCAAAAAAAATTGCTAATTTTGTCATAACTTTGAATCCTGTTATATCATAATCATGAAACAAAGCATTTAAGTGCTACCTTGGCTTAGAATAGATATGATTATTGTATCATTGAAAGCAATGTTTTTTTGGTTTTCAAGTATTTTTCTTCTCAAATCTTCTGTGAAGATTAAGTGGGTACAGGATAAGTACAAGATATGAACTGTTAAAAATATTTCATCTTAAAAGTCTCTCTTGTTTATATTTTATTTATTTTTCAATTCAATATTTTACAGTAAGCAAACAGAAAAATGAATTGGGTCGGTTAGGTGTGCAATGTACAAATATTATATTTTATTTTAGGTTAAATGATTTTTTTTTTAAGATTCGGTAAGGAATTGCTGATAGTGGTAAGATAGAAACAGAATGAGATTTATTTATGGTTAATTAAAAGGTATGTATTGCAGTAGTTCCCAGTTGACTACTTATCACTTTTATTTACTTAGCAATAAGGTTGGAAATCTGGGTATAAATAGTTTCAGATTTTTATGTCTTTTGTGATGTTGCAACATAAAAACATTTAAGTCGCAGTTGGAAGTTATTTTTTTTACCTATTTATATATTTGCAACGCGACGCGTGAGTTTCTATGTTGCAGACCAAGCAGATTGGATCAGTTGGAGGGTAAATTCTGGTAATACGTACATTTGACATTATACATGACATATTAATTTATTTTCTTTCAAATTATTATTTTGTACCTATCTAATAATTTTGCATTAATGTTCTTTAATTATTATGTACCTAAAATTCTACACAATGTATATTGGAATAAATGAAATAAAATGAAATATTTATCTTTCGCAGTTGCATATCAGCCGCAATCTGTCAAAAAAACCTCGTTTTTTTTCATATGTTTTTCACATTTGCGACTGAGATGCGAATGCGAACGTTGCTTGAAAATTAGTAGAATTGGCATTCTGGTCAATCGCTTCATGTAAGGTGGAAGCGCCAGGGTAGCCCGCGAAATTCAAATATTTTTATGTTTTTTGCAATTTACCGATCAGTGTGAAGCTGTATGTTGAACAAAATACGATTCGCAGCCGTAACGCGTATTTATCTAAAGAATTATAACCATTTTAATCATCAATTTAGCCCTCTTAAATTCATGAAGCCCTATTGAATGGTTATTTCATGAAAAAGTTATTCAATAGGGCTTCATGAACTTAGAGGGCTAATTGATGACTAAATGGTTAAAATTCTTTGGATAAATACGCGTTACGGCAACGCTGCTCCCTAGCGCCCTAAACGCTATTACACTGCCCGGTAGCAAGGGAGTTAAGGAGCTAAGTAGACCGGGCTGCTTTGGTCACTCTGATTAGGGACCCTAACTCGCTAACTGTTATTCCACACCGTAAATCAGGACTTAGGGTCCTGAATACTGTGTAGTGTAATAAGCCCTTTAGTGCGTCCACACCACACCGACTTACATCTGCACAGACTTACATCAAAGTCTGCGAAGACAAATGTCGGTGTGATAGACTTTTTATTCAGAGTTCAAAGTTTGTGCAGACATAAATCGGTGTCGTGTGGAAGCACTACAAGAGTCTAACACTCCCTCCTGCATCCGCTCCGCATTTGATGATTTCCCATCCATGAAGGTTTTATAGTACTCACTAGTAATTATTTGTAATAGTTCTCTGTAGATTATAAGGGACTTTTTGTACTTTCTGTCAAAGCCCCTTTTCACATGCTTAGGACTAACAGGTAAAAGTTTATGCATGTCATAAACTTTTTCAACTTAAAGTCAATAGGGAAGATGCAAATACAGAATGCATGAGAATGTTGTCAGTAAAATGATAAAAAAGTATAAAATAAAGGCCATTGCAACGTTTTTATTTTGATTAATATTGTTTTTTAACAAAAATAATGAATTAAAGTAACGTGAAACGGAACGTATTTAAAACAACAATCAGCGTTTAGTGACGTATCTGCTGTTATGCCAAAGAAAAGGCAACCTTATGTCTTTGAGTTAGGACAGTTCTCCTAATGTCTTTGAGTTAAACACGAGTGACGTCATCGTCCGTTTTCGCGCGAACCTTTAAAATGTCGGTTTAAAAACGCAATTTTGGCAATAAATTAAAGCGTTTTTATTTCTTATTTATGTGGTGGTCTATTCTAGACTGAGTTCTTTAAAATTAAAGCAAAAATGGAAATATTGCATGTTCCCTATCTTGCAGTTACCCGGGTAACTGGGTAGAAGGTAAACCTGGCAACATGAAAAAAAAAAATTGTAAAAAGGGGCAAACCTTTCAGAATGAAATGTAAAAAAATGGAATTGTGAAACCTATAAAATAAATACATGGGATATTAAATTACGTACCTACGTATTTTTCTAGTTTAGTTTTTTACTTAAACTACGCCCTTGATTAAATGCCTCTATCAAGGCACAAAACGAAAATGAGAGATGAACTTTACTATAATACGTACCTACCAAAAATACTGGCCTGTAAAACCCGTAATGGCGGAGGACAAACGTATATGCCAGCCAAGGTACATAGTCTTACGTCCAAATTCTGACGGGAAGTCCTGCGCGGGACAAGCTCAGTCCCGCTTTTCAGGGATAACTCGACTGTGCATGCAGCGTGCTGAGGAATGGCATCAGCTCTTTCAATACTTTCCAAAAAAAGATACCAGGAATATCTTTAAACAGGTGTTATTATGTATCCCAACATCAAACATCACCATAACAAAAAACCATTCCCAGATGAATTTAAAATGGTCGAATCTGAGAAATAAATGCTCGTTAAATTTAATGAAAGCAGAATTACTCATCCAGTTTAATCTAGAGCTATCCTGTTCAGAGTTCTTCACCTTTATTAAAGAGAAAAAGGAAACTTAAAAAGAGATTAAATCTCATGAATAACTATATATTTCTTATAAATAATTATTCTATTATTGTAACACTCAATCCCAAGACTGGTTTGAAACTCCACATTTTTTTTTTCAGAAGACGAAGAAGACTCGACTATATTTTTGCTAAAATACATTTTCAATGGCTATTTTTGCTACATTATTATCTATTGTCATGTAAACGGTAATATTTATCTTTGTATTTGAGTTTTAAATTAAAACCCAAATACAAAGATAAATATTTAAAAATTTCTGATTATATACGTTTTTTAAGGTTAGAGGACGCATTGGAAATTTTGGCGCCAATGATCTCAATTTTTTTCAGTAAATACAAAACGGATCAAAATATAAGTAGGTGACCTGAAAGTTCATGATAAAAACCTTATTTTGTTAGTTTTCAATACATGATTAGGTAACTTTTTTAGCAGAGAAAAATATATCAAACATACCTCTTTTTAAAAAGAGATTCACATCTTATGGGCAAACGGGACCGATTTAAGCCTCTTAACTTTCTATGTAGATGCGTCTATACATACTCTTTAAAATTCTAGAAGGAATTTCTCAAATTACCGTTTCTAACTAAATAAAATAACAAAAACCATTTTGTCGCTTACGTCCTTTAGTTATAAGCTAGCGCGCGTATGCAATCCTCGCCCCGCTCAGACGCTCACGTCCCCTCTTGACCATTGTCAGCGACGGGAATAATTGTTTAACAATTCGTCGCCTTAACCAACGGAATCCTATTACTAAGCCTTTGCTGTCCGTCCGTCCGATCGTCTGTCTGTCAGCGGGATGTATCTCAAGAACCGTAATAGGTAGACAGTTGAAATTTTCACAGATTGTGTTTCTATTGCCGCTATAACAACAAATAATAATTATTTTGTACCTTGTAGTGTTTTATTTTTGGAAGTCGGTTGTATTTTTTGTAAAAAAGATTTTTATTTTTAACTTTTTAGTGGCCGGCGCAATGTAATGTTAAGAACTGGTGTAAACACTTAAAAAAACATGCAATTTCAGCAATCCCGATCCATTTGATATCATTTATTGTAGAGTTCCGTCCGTTGCCTACCTCGTTCTTCGTCAGATCTTCACCAAATTGAAAATACACTTTTAAACAAAAAAAAGTATCATCCAAATCGGCTGACAATTGGTGAAAATATCGCTGAAAAAACATATTTCATGGGATCTCATCATCAGATCCTAATTTATACCTTCCATCATCAGCTCAGCAACATGAGATGGTGATTACCAGGCACAAATATCTAAATTGCGTTAGAAAGTTCATGGAAAACATTGTATGTGCGTATAAAATTTGAGAGTTGCCCTCGATTTTCATGGGATCCCATCATCAGATTCTGACTTGGTGACAATGGGACCAAACGAGAAGAAACAAGATTTTTTCAAATCGGTTCATAAATGAGGGAGTTATGAGGTAACAAACATTAAAAAAGTACAACCGAATTGAGAACCTCCTCCTTTTTTTGAAGTCGGTTAAAAATTAACGTTTATGGTACGGAACCCTCCTTGTGCGAGTCCGACTCGCACTTGGCCGGTTTTTTACTATGACGAAAGAATCCCGCTTTTTTTGTCTTTTTTCACTCAAAAAGTTCTAAGTCAGTCAGTCAGATGACACACATTAATAGCTAAACTAGACATAGCCGGCCACCGTGCCGGCTTTACGAATCCCTACCCTCATAAAACTAAAACAAAAGTGTGGAAGCAATGGCTGATCAAGCCTCTTTGTTCAGATTAAAATCGATATTATCTGTGGCTCGCTTTATTAAAAATTGGAACTAGGTATAGCTTTATTCCGCTCCTTTGTGTTAATAAGCTGGCACCAGTCGTGAAGCCCGCTATGTATTTATTACACGGCGTAGGTACTTACCTACTTTTCTGTAAGTTTAAAAACAAAGATTGAGTTTCAATTTTCCAGTAAAATTGGAAAATAAATAGACGATGTTGATAAGAACTGGGTAAGGCTAACAATCCCCGGTTTCACTAATTTACTGCAAGTCAAGTGACAGTTGACACGATTGGTTGTTGAAAACTTTTTTCACCAATCACATCTAGAATAGCTAGGAGTTTGACAATTTTTAGGGTACCAACTACCAACCTCCGTAAAAACCGGAACGGAACAGTTTTCTCCGGATCTACTGGACCGATTCTGTTGAAATTTGGTATGCATATGGATTTCTGTAACCCAATCACGCACGCGTTACGTAAATAAATATTTTTTTAGTATGGGGGTCACTTTTGGGGACAAACTAAAAAATTAAAAAAAAGTTTTTCGAAGTATATCGTGTGACATATCAAATGAAACACTTAGTTAGGTACCTACTGTGAGGGTTTTAATTATATTTTCCATTATTTTTAAAATAAATAGTTTTGAAGTTATTAAAAAAATAAGACCAAAAATGACCATTCCATTAAAAAAATGCAGGTCTACCTAAAGATTACAGGAAAACCTATATTAAAATAACGTGTTAAAAAAATAAAATTGGTTCGGAACCCCTTGCATGCGAGTCCGACTCGCACTTGGCCAGATTTTTTTTTATTTGTTATGGGTTTGCTTTTCACACTAGTCTATGTCAGAGATGACAGAGACAAAGTCTACGATGGAGCGAGCCTACCCAGAAAGAGCCTGTTCACTGTAACTTTGAAGAGAATAGGGTTGTAAGCGTTCGGAAACAGCACACAATAATTTTAGAATAGTCTTGGTAGGTACTAGAAACCGTTAATTGATGTGCCCCTCTACTAACTTAGGTTCTTAAACCTAATCGCATGTTTAACTAACCAATCTTGGCGCAAATAAACGCTTTTTCTTTCTTTCTTTCTTTTTCTTTCAATCTAGAAATACGCATAGACACACAAAACGCTTGAACCCAAATTAATTCCATGAAAGCAGCATGAAAATCAAATTTTTGTGAAGTACCTACCTAGCTGAAGTTCAGTTAAGACTTAAGAGTCGTTCCTACAGAAAAAATACCCATGTACTAGATTTTTTTGAAGTGAATCAGGTGAATTGTCTTTTATAACCAATCGAATCCGTTTCGTTCCGATCCCGACCTACATTTGAACCGTGAATGCCTATCCGAGTTTCGGCGAATAAAATATTGGACTCGAAAATAGATTTCGATTTTCAGCTGGCAGTAGGTAGGTAGGTCAAGTTCCTAGCCTGACCTCTGCAGGTATGCCTATTCTAAAAAAATAAATGTCGCAGTGCTACTGTTCATGTTTTACCCGACTGCACCAGAAAGACCATAGACATGTGATAGTCATAACTCATATCAAAAGAAAGGGTTCGAGGATTTGTTCCAAAAATGTACAAGACTTATTTAGAAAAAAATTACTTGTAACACAAAACGCTGGAGCGGCAACCGCGTACCGGAAGTCCGGAAGACAGCGCTGGAAGGCCTCCTTCAAAGTGGACCCATCGGTCACCTGGTGAGGGTCGCGGGTAGCAGAGATGCGAGACGCACAGAACTGGTTGTGGCGACACTTGGGTGACGCCTTTGCCCAACAGTGGACGTTTTTCGGCCGGTATGATAAACATGATCATACTTAAAATCAGACCGGAAAAAAAATCTACTCTAACACCAAAAAGTCACTTTTCAAGCAGTATATTATCAGTGACATCATTCTGTACTCTATCTATACTAACATATAAAGCTGAAGAGTTTGTTTGTTTGTTTGAACGCGCTAATCTCAGAAACTACTGGTCCGATTTGAAAAATTCATTCAGTGTTGGATAGCCTATTTATCGAGGAAGGCTATATCATCACGCTAAGACCAATAGGAACGGAGCAGTAATGAAAATTGTGACGCAGACTAAGTTGCGCGGGTCAACTAGTTAAAGTTATAAAGAACTAATTGACACGCGCAACTTCGTCTGCGTCACAACCTTCATTACTGCTCCGCTCCTATTGGTCTTAGCGTGATGATATATCGTGCCTATAGCCTTCCTAGATAAATGGGCTATCTAACACTGAAATAATTTTTAAAATTATTATTGTTTTGAAAGTACAAGTCAATTAAGTTTAGCTCCGGCTTTTATGTTTACGTAACAGATAATATTTTATCATTTAATTAAGTAACTATTAACATGTATATTACAAGTAAGTATATAAAAACTTTTTATGTTTTCAAAATACCGGTTTTTGCAGCGCGGTAGCTCTGCACTGTTGCTTGCATCATAGATTAAGCTAGGAAATGCGGAGATGCGGCAAAGACACCTCTCGATAATGTCAGCTCTAGTGTTTGGGGTCACGGTAATTTTTCGTGATTTAAACAATTTCCGTTGCGATACCTATTGATTTAGAATGGCTCAGGCGCCTTCCTTTACTTTCTCGTTTATAAAATAATGTTTTTGTTTTTAAATAGGTACCTACTTATTTTAAAAGTTCAGTTATGATTTTGTGAACCACGGAACAACTTCATAAACTTTCTTTGCTCGAGAAACAAAGGAAATCGGTAAGAAAGAAAAGTTTCTCCATTTACCTACTTATTGTCTTTCCATTCGTCTTCACAACAAACACAGGCTATCCTTTCTGCGTTTTCTCTCTGAAACCAATAACCCGACATCAAACGATTGCATCTGTTATGCAGCTAATTAAATTTACCCGTATCATTAATCTACCTGTACATAAATTCTCTCACCTGTACACTGCACGCATGATCTTTGACTGCGCGGCGCCGTTCGTCGCCAGTCGACCGGCGATCCAGCCAGCCAGCGCCATTTTTGCTTCAGTCCAGTTATACCCGCGTCGTGAGTACACGCGTTAGTGCCGATTTTACCGCCAAAAACGATCGTCAACAAAGATGAATCTGTTGAAAAGTGCACATATTTAAATATTCCCACGTCCTTAATTGTGTAATAGGGTTGGAAATAAACTTTATGTGTGTTTAAAGTAGTTGAATGTTTAGATTTTATGCTAAATAGTAGTGTTGCAATTTCTTTTTCATCTATAACTTTTCGATTGGAAGATTGTTCGAATCGCTGTTGTGATTCGATAAGTGTTGTAAACAGTGATTTTATCGTATAATTAGTGTTGAGTTGGATTCTAATTGGAGCTGTACCGGTCCGGAGCCGATATTTCGCCGATCCCAGGCGTTCTTTGGCAACAGGTTAGTTGTGAGCGTTCAACCCGTATGAATTCGGTTGCATGTAAACTATTTATAAATAACGGTGATTATTACCTACGTTTGATTGTTTCTACGAGATTTCACGTGTTTTAATGGATTTTAATGCTTTCTATAGCCCCTCAGCCGTTACTTCATCTCTTGGAGATAATATTAAAATAACGCACGTTCGGTAGTTCGCTCCTGGAGATTTCTTAGTTCGGGTCGGATTTAATGTCAAATATTGCATGTCTTAGTATACCTTTCGTATTCTGACTTATAAAAAGTGTAGGAAAAAGAATAGGAAAGGCATATAACATCACATGCTAAACATCCGACAGCAATTTGTTACGGAATGTTGTATTAAATTTAGTCTGTGGAGACGCCTTCATTTGTTTTTGCAAGCGGTTAGTTGAGCAGTTATTTAATAACTCTACACTTTACACTTAAAGGAAATTAACTAAACATCCATAGACAAGTAAGTACTAAACAGTTTTTAATTGCTTCATTAGGTATTGGACAAAGATTTTGGACACAATTTGTTATTTTACCAAAGATAATTTCGAAGTTTGCACGCCATGCCGGTATATTTCTACTTGTTTTGAGTAGAAAATACAGTAGTAGTGGCAAAATTTTGTTATAAATATTATTTAGATACGTTACTTCATATATATTAGACATTTTAATAGTGAAATTCGATAAAATATAGTGTAAAAATTGAACTGTAAAAATGTAGCCGAAAATCGAATCTCCAAGAGATTCTGTAACAGACAGGCATTTCGATGTGTATGACATGCAAGCCGCCATGTTTTTTGTGTTTCGTACACAGTATCGGATAATGGTCAGTAAACCAATAGGTTTTGATCGACTTAGAAAAAAGCAAGGTTAAATTATTTATTTTTTTTATCGGTTCCGGCAACAGCACTCGACGAGTGCGTGTATGAGTATTTAATTTTTCATAAAAAAATAACATTAAAAAAAACAAATTAAAAAAACATAAAAAAAACAAATTAAAAATTATCTAATTTTCATATTAATAATATTAATCCTATCCCGGTTTAAAAATTACTTCATTTTCTTTTTTTTAATTTTGTTGTTCAGATGTGACCTACTGGTTGTATTCTTTATTGTGTACTTGGAATTGGTCTACTGAAATTGCGTGTTTTTTGTTTTTTATTTGTTGATTTTGTTAATGTTTTTGCTAAGCAACATACCCTTATGTTGTGTTTTTCCATTAGTAAATATCATCATTATTTGGATTGTAATATAAGATTTCTAAGAAATGCAATAGTACTTGCTCTTTGACAAAAAATATGAAAGCGTCTTTTTATCGCTCTTTTTTTAATGTTTGTATAGTGACTTATTGTTCGTAAACTAAACATTTCTAACTGCTAAAACTTTGTCTGCAATAAGATTGTGTACCAAACTTTATAATAAGATACTATAATTAGCCACTTGGCTTACAGAGTTCCCAGAATGAATGTGTAAACATACCCTTTTTTTGTTTGGCGTACGAGTCGACTGGCTTAAGCCGAGTTTTTGTTTAGCTTGCAGTATGTAAAATATGTATGGAGGTGTCTGTTATTTATCTTGATTATAGTAAAATAATGTTTTAGTATGCCAATGAAATAATAACATTGGAAAAAAGCGCTTTTATTCTATTAATATGACGATTTTTGTACGAAAAACTGGGAAAAAGTCGCTTATTTTACTTTCAACTTCGAATTAACAATAGATTCTATGACAAAACTAAACAAAACTATAAATAAGTAGATAGTTTATTTTACACCAATTTGAATGACATATAATTTGTAGAGCTGCGATGCGTAATTTTAGAGATATCGTAGTTTTAGTGAACGCGGGGAAATCGCAAGATTTCGGCGGGCGCGTAGTAACAGAACTGCGGAGTGACGTTATAGAGGCGTAGCGGCTGAAGGGATAGGTATTCCTCCTTCAATCTTAACTGGTCGGTCCGGTAACTATTGTCTCATTGATGTTATGTTCGTTAGGCTTGTCGAAAATAAAGTTAAATGTTACATAACAAGTAGGTAGGTACAAATGTTTGTATGATGTGATTGTAACAGCAGTTTCACGGTATACATACGTTGCCATAGAAAATACGTGTAGGTGGGTATCTAGAATGCGCCAGCCAGTCTTAAATTCTAAATAAATAATTAACAAACATTCAAAACATTCCCAGATATAAATATTTTACTTCTTATCTAAATCCTAAAATCCCTTGCTTGGTAACAGGCCGCAGTTCTTACCTACAGAAAAAAAACACGAAGTCAATTATGATCGTAGTTCACTGTTGGTTGCTGTACAAGTACGTTGACAACATTAATACCCTCAAACCTCCTTTTCCTGCATCCAGTTTAAACTCGCCTGCCTTCTTTTGGTAAATATTCAAATTCCGAACATTCTACATTTTTGACAACACACAGCTTTGTTTTTACTACTGCTGTGTACTGTACCTACTGAGTAGGTAGGTACGTGGGTACCCAAACTCATACGTATTGTGTAACTTTGTAAGTACTTATCTCTAATTCTATGTTGTTTTAGTTAGACCTCAAGTAGCTATGCCGCTTATAGGTAATTCCGTTTACTTTAGATAGTAAATAACATAGCTACAATAGTAAATAGATACTACGTACATAACTACTATGTAGTAAACATTTGGGTACCGATACACGATACCTATACTCAGTAGCTTTTCCGAACCTAGAAAACCAAATTTCTACGTTAGATAATAATCTCGAAATTCGTATGAATATTTCAGTGAGGCTCCATATCTCCATATCTACTCCACCATCATTAGGCATATCATTCCCTTTTTTTCTCTGTTTTACACTCACGTAGAACCACCTACCTACCTATTGCTTTTCAAATTGGGGGGACTAACTCTCTACCTAACCTAACCTAACCACTAAGAATGAAAGACATCACGATTTGTCAGTAACTGTCTAATCATGTTGTCATTCATTCCTACTTCGGGTTCGGGACTAATCGTAAGTCCGTAAGTGGTACGGAGTAGAACACAGTAACCAAGGACGAAACTACGGACTTCGGGCTTAGAGAGTAGATCCCCTAAGCTGTATTGAACTACTGACTAAAGTAAACACACTCGTTAGCAGCTCATGTTAACATTCCTTTCGTTTATTTTCTCATTTGACCACAGTCGAACAAGAAATACTCTCCTATACAAACAAGTAGGTACAAGAAAAGAAAGACCATCCGAACAGCCTGGCCAATGTCTTGATGGAAGACAACACTACAATCCGCAGACTGAAACGGAAGATGCCCCAAGACACACTTAAATTGCAAGTGAAGTAAAGTATGATGCGAGACAGGTCGCATACCGAGCAGGCCGAAAACAAACCCAACCAAGTACTGATAAATGTCCCTGTGGCGACGCGACAGATCGCAGTGTAATGAGAGACAAAAAAAAGAAAACTCATTTTACAAGATTTTTTTCTTACCAACAGGCTACGTCTATACGGAATGGGATTTGAAAATGAAAAGAACATTACGAAAATCTAACGAAAAACCAGACAGCAAAATCTAAATTTAAGCTAGCACTTCGTCCTCGCTGCAATTTTCTTAAAGATCCCAATTTTTTTATAGACAAATTATATATTTTTTTTTTTTTTTTTTTTTTTTTTTTTTTTTTTTTTTTTTTTTTGGGACAAGCCCGCCACACATTCCCAACCACTGCAACTCCTGAAAGCCAGAATCAACAGTGGCGACCACCAGAAAAACGCCGAGCCAATGAAACCCGACGAGTCCCGGAGAAACGATTCAACTGTCTTGGATCCTGCAACGAAATTAATCAGAAAAGTACAGCGGAGGAGTAGGAAAAAAAAAAAATATATATAATTTCCACTTCCCTCCGTATCAAGCAGGAGACAGAATAGAACTAGGCCAATAGGCACCAAGGGACAAATACAACTGGGTTAAGCCCAGTTGCCAAGCACCACGGATTATATTTTACCACTTAAACTAATGGGTCCTAAATTGTGAGCTACTTTTGATTCCAGTAATAGGTATGGCAAAATCGCTTGAACGCACGGAAATTTGTTCTGGTTTCAACAAGGTCCGTATAGTAAACTACCCCAGATGTAACCTTAATACTATCTAACATAATATTGCGTTCAGTTTGCCAAAGACTACACTCCCATAAGATGTGATGTGCGGATTGTTCGTATTCATGGTCAGCTGTAGAACATTGACATAAAGGCGAGGCCACAAGCTTAAAGGAAAATAATTTACTCTTAAAATTGCCATGACCTGTGAGAAATTGGGCAACACAGTGATCCACCTCCAGCCATGTCCTGTCCAGCCGCTCACGAACAGATGGAAAAAATTGGTGGAGGTGACGGCCTTTGATGGAATTTTCCCACCTACATTGCCACTCGGATAAAAGTTCCTCCCAGACATCAGTCTGGGGTTTTAGTAATCTAGAGATCTTAGCACGGCCGCGTTGCGGTAAGAACTCTGGGTCCGTAATCTTTCTAGCGTAGTAGTACATTGCAGCACGCCGCTGCACTTCTAGATCGACTGGGAGAACACCCGCCAGCACTGGTAAGGCTTCAGTACTAACCGTCCTATACGCCTTGCATAAGAATATCAAAGCCAAACGCTGGCTTTGAAGCAATTTACGTCGTACCGCACCTATGGTGGCCCTATCGGCCCAGACAGGTGCCCCGTAGCACATACAACCCAAGTAGGTAGCCCCATAAATAGTTTTTAAGGTTTGAAAAGATAGACCCCAAGTAGCTTTGGATATTCTCGTCAAGGCGTAGAAGTTCTTTTTTGCTTTCTCACCTACTGTTTTTATATGATCAATAAATGAAAAGTTATTTTCTAATAGCATACCGAGATAGCACACGGATTCTTTTCTTTTAACGGGTACGTTATTGAATTTAATACTAGGCCAGGATTTAAGGTTTCCTTTTAAAATAAGTTGATAGGTTTTATGCGGTGCAAAGGTCAGACGGTTCCGATCGCCCCACTGAGATATTAATCGTAGGCATGTGTCAGCCAAATTCTCAAGGCCAGCACGAGTACTTGCCTGAATGAGAAGCAAGCCATCGTCCGCGTAACCGGTTAATGAGCAGCCGCATGGGAGCGGAAGCGCGAGGAAATCATCGTAGCCAATATTCCAAACATATGGACCGATAACTGAGCCCTGAGGACATCCCATGGTTAGAGACTTAGTAATGGAATGATGTCCTAGTTTGAGTTTCACGGAACCGTTTAGAAAGTAAGAAAGAATCAGATTATAGATGTTTTTGTAACAACCACGGTTTTTCATTTTAAGTAGTAGCATCGGCCAGTAAGACAAATTATATACTTAAACCTTCCTATCACTCTATCCATTGGTGAAAACAGCATTAAAATTGAACTTAGACTTTATTTTTTAATACGCAGTGATCTCCCATATAAAGGCACCTTTGAATTCCAAGTCAAGGTCGATCAGTCCAAAAGATGAAGCTAGTTCTGCCGCGCTAGCGACAAGAACAGCAAGCAGTAGCCGGCACATGAGTCGTGAGCACAGATGAATGCAGCAGGGTATTCTGGCCAATGTACTGTGGGCGAACGAAATTTGCAAGTGCAGAAGTCGATGAGAATTGACTGACGAACCAATAACGAGAAGCGTCAGAGCTATCGTCGTCAGACCTATCAATGGAGAGTGTGCTCACGACTCGTGGTAGTTATTATTTATGTTCTGCAGCAAAACTTACTGCTCCCATCACCAGCACAGCAGGTTTACACGTTCCAAAGCGTAACATCAAACTCAAATATAACGTGCATCTGTGTATAAACTCTAGAACTTGCCTAGCTTGTACAGTAACTTGTTACCAACTTAGGAACTCAACGTCCCGGCTTATGAGTTTCAAGTTAGAATGAGCAATTGTTATGAAAAGTAATCCCAACATTTTCAATTAAAGTTACTGCAATTCTTGCGATTTCTTTTGTAGACTAGTATTCTCTACTTTTCAGGGTCTTCTTAGCCTTTTTTTTCAAGGTTTACGTGGTTTACAACGACTTACGGTTAACTACTTTTATAATAGCGTACTATTTTAACAAGGGGAGGCGTATTCAACAAGGAATGTTAAAAAAATACGCCTCAAATCATGTTTTAGCTGGTAGAATGTCACTGGTCTAGAGCATTATGTCATCATTCTATTCGAAATTCGAAAAACCAATTTCGCTTAAGACCTCATTAGTATTTTGTGCCAGCGTGTACACAATTTCGAACACTATTTTAAAAGCAAACCTTGCCTTCTTGGAATTAATTTACGGCGCAAAGAACAGGATTATTGAGCAGTCGCCTGGCGGCCCGTTATATCAGAATCACGTGTGTCGGTACGTGGATAATGAACTGACCGATATTATAGACTATCGAGATGTCGATAGGATCGCGGAACTATGCTAATTAGCTCAGCAGGGTTTCTGTGAAACATTCGAAAATATTGTAAACTAGAGCTGCTGTCCTCTATACCACAAGGACCATAC
The DNA here is from genome assembly GCA_950371165.1 of Lacanobia oleracea. Classification (NCBI taxonomy): domain Eukaryota; kingdom Metazoa; phylum Arthropoda; class Insecta; order Lepidoptera; family Noctuidae; genus Lacanobia; species Lacanobia oleracea. The sequence goes on from OX493389.1 coordinate 4,568,925, forward strand.
ATTTGTTTTGAGTAAAAAGTAGCCTAACGTATCTCAGGGATCAGCATTCTGTCAGTGAAACATTTTTGGTCAATACCCTATTTGACCCTATATAAAACATGTTTCACTGGTAAAAAGAGCGGGGGCTCCTCTGTAGGTCACCAATGTTGATTCTGGTTCTCAGGAGTTGCAGGGAATAGGGTGGCGGACTTGTCCCATAAAACAAGTTTAATAATCTTTTTTTTTTAATATTGATAGGCGTACGTTTGACCACTATCTCATCTGATGGTAAGCGATTATGCAGTCAAAGATGGAGCACGTTTGCCTAGAAGTAACCTATTCACTCTTGACTTAAAGACTCCCAGGTTGTAGCTATCAGGAAACACAGACTGGCAGGATAATGTAAGAGGTACAAGTAGGTAGGTTACAAACTTGATATCTTGTGATCTACACAAGATATCAAGTTTATATACGCTGATACACATGAATATTCATGAGTCTATGAAACAAATAAATCGCTGTAGGCAATACTGTATACAAGTTTCTCTATATTCCTGCTATTAATCGAAAAGTTAATTATTCAGTCAGAAACAAATAATAGTACCTAATAATTACAAGGGAGATGATAGTCGGGATTACAAGTCTTCGGAATTCGGATATGTTTATCTAGTGCATGATGTATCCGGCACAAAGTAAAAGTGTTTTTTTCCAATTAGACCATAGATCCTTTTGAATGTCACGATAGTAGGTATAATATACGAGTAGTTCGAGACGAAGAAGATATAAAACAAGTGGGGAAGAAAAATAGAGGAAGTTAAGTCACATGAAAATGAAGATACCGTGCTCTGAGTCTTAAAAAAATCTAATTGTCGCGATTCCTTACTTCTTTCTTTATGTAACATATGTTTGGCGAAGTATTACTTAAGTGTCGAAACTGTAACGGAGAGAGGTGACAAGAAGCTTACGATGATGACTAGACCTACATTACAACCTAAAGAACAATATATTATACTGGTAAATCGCTATTTATCTTGTACTAGCTTCTGCCAACGGCTTCGCCCGCGTGATCCCTTCCCTAGGGATCACGCGGGCGAAGCCGTTGATATACTCCCGGGATAAAATTAGTCTGTGTGTTTTTCCAGACTATAATCTATTTCTGCCAAATTTCATGAAGATCCTTTCTGGCGTTCTGACGTGAAAGAGTAACATCCATTCATCCACACAAACTTCTGATAATCCATAACGACTAGCGACTGTACCAATGTCTTAACGAGCTTTCCGGGGCACGCAGGAGTCTCGGTATGTTAAGATGGTCACCCATCCACAGACCAACCTCGGCAAGCGTTGCTTAACCTTGAAGATTGACCCATGCTGATGTTATTACTTCACGAGCTCCTCAATTTTCTCCCTCGGTAACCCTATCATCATGTTGAACCCAAAAACAAGACTTAAATTTTCCTTGAAAGCAGCACCTTCATCATCATCATCATATCAGCCGAAAGATGTCCACTGCTGGACATAGGCCTCCCCCAAGCAGGTAACTTAATTCAGAGATAAACTTATCTCATTTCTATAATTCGCAACCAGACGAGTTCTTAAATTTATGCGATTCCGGTTGTGTATAGTTTCTGCAAGAACACTGTGCTTAATGCTCTTTGCCAACTTCATTTAAAAGTAAGATGGTTGTTGCTTCAGCAATGATGAAAGTCAAGTCTCCATTTGTAAATTACAAGATCTTAGACTTAGACTTCTAGCTGAATGATTACATCTGTAATTGCTCGCGTTCCGGATGTTAAATGGTTGATCGATTGAGTTTTGGTTTGGTCTTGAAATAGTTATTGACCTTAGAATGTTTTTCTACTAGCCAAATTTGAGTCGAACTGCTGGGGAAAGATCTCCCCTTTTTCCTTACATACTAACGTCTCTTTCTTGTACGATCAAAGTCAAAGTTAAAACGTTTATTCCAATTAGGCCATTAAACCGCACTTTTGAACGTCATTCACATTTCAAATATATAAAAATTCTGAAGTGACTCAACTGTCCATTCGGAAAGGTGAAAGGTGGAGAAGAATGGACAAGAAACTCCATAGTTACTCTTTTCAAATAAATCTTTTACAATATTTGGTATACAAAACTTTAGTTATATGTGAAGACCATGCACCTAGGGTATGCAGAGGTAGACTTATCAATTTTCTAAATAAGTAGGTACCTACTTATTTAGATACATGATACTCACACATTTACAAAAATTGGAATCACTAAATAACAGTGTGTGAGTTAACAGAAAAATACAGACACAAAAAGAAACAGAACATCTATAAAGTTAATAAAGTTAAAGAGACTTCCTGATCCTAATATACAAATGTCTTCCGTTACTGACAGCGCATAGCTGAAACTGCTGGTCGTAGAAAGCTGTAATTTGGCAAGTAGGTTCCTTGGGGAGTTTAGGGAGCACTAAGAGAGGATTTCCCGAAATTCCTACGGGACCGGGAAAAAATCGGGATATGCGCGTACGAAGTCGCGGGCAAAAGCTAGTAAGACCTAATATTTAACACGGTATGCTAATAGGGAACATGCAATATTTCCATTTTTGGTTTAATTTTAAAGAACTCCATCTAGAATAGACCACCACATAAATAAGAAACGAAAACGCTTTAATTTACTGTCAAAATTGCGTTTTTAAACCGACGGTTTAAAGGTTCACGCGAAAACGGACGATGACGTCACTAATTCAAAGACATAAGGTCGCCTTTTCGGTAGCATAACACCAGATACGTCACTAAACGCTGATTGTTGTTTTTAAATACGTTCCGTTTCACGTTACTTTAATTCATTATTTTTGTTAAAAATCGATATTAACCAAAATAAAAACGCTGCAATGGCTTTTATTTTATACTTTTTAATCATTTTACTGACAACATTCTCATAAATTCTGTATTTGCATCTTCCCTATTATGCCTACTTTTTGATTTTAGTCTAACATGGTAACTGGTTTTAAACGAGGACAATGCCCGGAGATGCAAATTCAAATTGATTTCAAAACATAATAAATAGCATGGAACATAATCTAAATAAATTAACAAATACTTAATTATCATACACTAATTAACACGAAATTATGTACAAACGCGTATATTAACAAAATAAATCATTGGGCATCAAAAAAATAATCCACATCGCTGTCAATGGCAAAAGTTCCCAGAACACTGGCAGCATTGCCGCGTTGAATCGCAATGCTGATTCTTTGGCCGAAAAAAAGCCCAGCCCTCTGGTCACGTGAACAGTCGACAAGTTGTTTGCTAATGTCCCGAAAGACTCGATGCGCACTCGGACCCCATGGGCCTAGTGTTTCAACGCCAAACGGCTCAAATATGTAACTTCCAATTAAGTTGTTATATTTGCGCCGTTTGAGGTTTTCTGCACCTGCAGCAGCCGCCCCAGCACAGCCCGCCGTGCTAAGAAGATGGGATGGCGCAAGGGTGTCGACACATGTTGCATCCCACACCAAAGGCCTACCCACCTTCCAAGGCATTATGGTCATCCCATCTGGCCTTTTCCCATCGTCGCGTGCCAAGCCGTTGGGTTCTAAAACAGCTGGCACCCCGGCGGTGACAAGGGCCCGACGGATAATGTCATTAATGCTGGCGTGCCGTGCTAACCGACCAGCGCTCCTACTGCAGGACAGGCCATGGTGTCCGAGGCGGTCGACTGCTTCACCGCATTGACACCGATGTGGAGCTCCGCTAGGAGCACCCAAACGCAGACACGTAGCGATCCGGAAAGTACTGTCACTCAGCAAAGTACCTATGTTGGGTGACGGTAGTGCCTGTAGCCAAAGACCCGACTCCCATTCACCCACAGCCAGCAGGCGGGCACGCTCCGCAGTATTGGTGGTCGTATTTATGAGGTTATTCCGTACCAATCTGCAGAGCGGCTCGTCCCATTGTCTTTGGGAGAACGGGTTATCGGGCAATGCCGTATTCGGGCAAGCCACTTTCCAGGCGTTCACTGCATCGGTCAAACAAGGCACTTCACAGTTAACCAATGATGGAGTTAATATCCTTTTGGTTAACTTTTCAGTGCTGTTGACCGATGACAGGAACGCCGGTAGGCTTACACTAGAAATTTTGCGGATGCCGAGCCCACCAAAGCGAATGGGTAGTGTGGCTTGCAGCCACGCTCGGTCATCTAGAGCCACATTTAAGATAGATGTCAGTGTGTCTTGAATGATTTGATCGATTTTGTCCAAAAGATGTGATTGCTTCCATAAAGGTGAAGAGCGGAGAAAATACATAAAATTTGGCCCAAAACAACAATATCTAATGAGGGTGAAAGCCGATTGTAAATTAATTTTGCTAAGTCTTTCCGAAATATCGTTAAAAAGATTAATTTTGTCGTCAATGAATGAAGAAAAACTGTCTTCCAATATAGGTGAACCTAGGAGGTGAAGTGAACTCTTGTCTAAAATTTTGATATCTGGGGCTATTGAGTTGAATTTCTGTAGAGTCATTTGTCTGTCGGTATTGTCATTAAGGAAAATTTCACATTTGGAGTGGTTGAGGTCAAGGCCGATGGATTGGAACTGTTTCTTCAGGAATTGGAAATCTTTCAAAACTGTGTCCACGTCACCCCCTAAAGTTCCATCATCTAAATACCAGACGTTAAATTTTGAATTTAGTTTTTGGATAATGGGATGAATAGCCAAGCTGAAAATGACTGGACCGAGGGGGTCACCTTGTTGGCAGCCAACTGCAGATTCCAAAACATTGTCCTTGTATAATAATTTTGAAGGGTACCTGTAGCATTGCCACAAAAAGCCGTAAATTTCCGGTAAAATTCCCTTCTAAAAATAAATTACCCAGTAAATAATTAGTTACATAAATAGCATAATATTTAGATCCGATGTTTCGTCATTCGAATGTTAATTAAATGCATAGCGATTTTTGATACTCCCGTGCATGCTGGAATTATTTAATGATCTTAACCAATCAAAAAACAAGAAACAAAAAGATTGTTTCCTTTTTCGCTCTTAAATCCAACCAAACGTACAGAATCTTTAAAAGATCGTTATTAGCGCTTATATGGTGTTAATAATGAACAGGTGGGTTAAATTAGATTTATAATGAGAGGAGCTCGTGGCTAAATAATAACAGCCGCACGGGACGATCTTGAAGGTTAAGCAACGCTTGCATAGGTTGGTCTGTGAATGGGTGACCGTCTTAACATAACGAGTATCCTCCGTGCCTCGGAAAGCACATTAAGCCGTTGGTCCCGGCTGTCATTTGTAGATCTTTGGCAGTCGTTACGGATTGTCAGAAGCCAGTAAACCGACTCCAGTCTTGCCAAGATGTACGGTGTTACCCAGTTAATGGGTTGTGGAGGTCTAGTAGGCAGCCGCTCCACGTAAAACACTGGTATTCAGCTGAATCCGGTTTGACTGGAAGCCGACTCCAATATAGTTGGGAAAAGGCTAGGCAGATGATGATGTTAATAATGATCAGGGGGGCTAAAAAGTCCACTTAGGAGATTCATATTAGAATCATAATATTAATCACACAACAGTCTGTCAAATTTAATTTTCATCTTTATTACTACAGCATTAGGTTCAAGGTTGATTGGGAAAATTTGACAGTGACGGGTAGCGCGATGTGCTTTCTGATTCTGCTAAAGTCGCCTTTTTAGGCCACCTGTATTCTATTTAATTCTTCTATTCTATACCATCAATCCATTTCCAAACCCGGAAACAGAAAAATCATCACAGAATTAATTACAATCCTCCGCAGACCCCATTTACTCCTCAATAGGCACCCAGCAGAGACAAACTAACCTCCTTAAACCATTACCTACCTACCATTAGTAGATTCCCACAAAAGGACACATAATCAAGAAACCTCGATGCCTGAATAGACGGCACTCACAATCAGGCTAATTTAGCACGTATGTCAGGCACAATAAGTCTGAATGGGCCGAGGATTTCAGCCTAGCCCATTGTCTAGTATCGGATAACTGTACTACATAGCACAGTTAATCGATATGTGAGGTCCTTGTGTCACGAAGAGATTTGATCGATATATTGTATGACACGGCGACAGCACTATCTATACTAATATATAAAGCTGAAGAGTTTGTTTGTTTGTCCGATTTGTAAAATTCTTTCAGTGTTAGATAGCCCGTTTATCGAAGAAGGCTATAGGCTATATATCATCACACTAAGAAGAATAGGAGCGGAGCAGTAATGAAAATTGTGACGGAGACAAAGTTGCGCGGGACTAGTTATTACGTACTAGTTGACAAACGCAACTTCGTCTGCTCCGCTCCTATTGGTCTTAGCGTGATAATATATAGCCTATAGCCTTCCTCGATAAATGGGCTATACATATAACACTGAAAGAATTTTACATTGGACCAGCAGTTTCTGAGATTAGCGCGTTCAAGCAAACAAATAAACAAACTCTTCAGCTTTACAGATAGTAAGTATACATAGATTCTGTAGGTAGTTTTTGTTATAATCTAGTCTGTAACTATAAATCATTTCATGACACTACTGACAATTTGTTATTATACAGTCACCTGGCTGTCGTGAACTTTGTACTGTCACTGTGTAGTTGTGTACCTGTTGTTCTGAGTTGAAATTTTTCATGTGTGCATGCAGTGTAGTGCATGTGGTGCTCCTCTTTAACTGATGGGGCACTTAAACTTACGTATGGAATGATTTTTTGTAAATGTTGTGGTGTAGGTACTCATTGTTGAGGAGCCAAATAAAATAAATAAATAAATTTAAGAACATTGACGTTATGAAAAAGTTTATTTGGAACATGTTTTTCCGGAGTCATACCTACCGTAAATAATATGGTCCTTTTAAAGATAAGGACGATCTTAGGTACAGTTGACTGGACATGTATTTGGTGAGTGAACCGTCAGATTTCCGTAGTCTTGGTTTACAAATAAGACTCCAAAGGTAATAAAAAATTGACTTTGTCAAAAACCCGACCGCTAAAGAAATATACATACATACATACACTCGAAAAACATAACCCTTCTTCTTTCGCAGTCGGGTAAAAATACACTGTGACCGTGAGATTTCCGTAGTCTTTGTTTACAAATAAGACTCCAAAGGTAAAAAGACAAAGACGGATGGTTAATATCGTTCGATATCTGTAAGTTTCGCTCCGTTGGAGTTGAAATGAAGAAAGCTTTGTCAATCGGAACACTACACAATCAGTTTGCGGAAAAGTTTGGATCCTGTCTTCTATTGTGTTCTCTCTTTATCGCTCAAAGGTTTCTAGGAGAAAATTCAACCTTGAGTTAAACTCATCTTTGTACACATACACTCTTTATAACGCTGTGGATTACATTCCGTTTGATGAAGGCATCCGCACATTAAGAATTAAAAAGTAAAAGGTAGAATTTTAAATTATATTCTCAATTTTTTTTATTGATAAAAATACGTTTATGGTGGTTGCGCAAGGGTAGCCCGCGAAATTCAAATATTTTTATGTTTTTTGCAATTTGACTTTTTCATGAAATAACCATTCTATAGGGCTTCATGAACTTACAGGGCGATATTGATTATTAAAATGGTTAAAATTATGTAGATGAATACGCGTTACGGCCGCAAATAGTATTTTGTTCAACATACAGCTTCACACTGACCGGCAAATTGCAAAAAACATAAAAATATTTGAATTTCGCGGGCTACGCTGGCGCATCCACCTTAACTTAGAAAAATAAAACGCCTGAAAAATACTGGCACATGCTACTCTATACTATAGTTTTATATAATAGGTTTAGGTACCTAGTTCATTAATAATGAAGAAAAAATCAGAATTGGAAGTGAGATTAAAGATATAACGCCTAACGTAAGGATGAGACAAAATCCCAACATCTCGAGATCACTAAGTAACTTAAAATTCTCAAACCTAGAAAATTCGTACTTATCATAATTTCAACGCTCTGCGGAGCCAACCACTCTAATCTCTCTCCGATAAACTTTAAAAAAATTTATGCCATTTACAACTGACGAGCATAACTCTTAACTTTTACGACATGAACGCGTCGAAACCTAGAACTCTTAAAATATAAAATAGGAATGTTTGAAGCAGTTCATTGTCCCAGCTGCAAAGGTCACCATTGTCACAAGCTTATACAAGCTATTAAAGAAACAATAACCCTGAATAACTTTAATCCATATTTGACAACAGTCTCTATGCATTACAATTGAGGGTACTTATAAAATCATTTGTTCAGTTCTCGGTGGATTTAACTGCTTTGCTGGAACAATGGTGTTTGTCTGCAGCATCTTTGGCCTCTTTCCTGAGATAATGACGTTGTTTAAGAGATCTTACGCTTTGGGATCATCATCCGTAAAATCTCTTGACTGTGTTACCCGTATTCTAAGTTGTGCCTCAAAAACTCCCTTCGGCGCTACTCGAATGAAGTGACCTAAAACATTCAGACTCAAGGTGAAATTAATTCGAAAGTCCGTTTTCGTATTTGTCTTTCCCTCACTACTGAGTATTACAAACGTTATAAAGACACAAGTTTTGCTTTGCGATCTTCCGTAGTGTGGACAGTTCGGAAAATGCAGTTCTTGGCTTACATCAACCTGAACGCTGTTGTAATTCCTATCAGTAGTCACTGTAAGAAACAGTGCTAAGATTTGAAATGGTCTGTCAATCCTATAAACTTGACTGGTGGCCCTGGATCACGGTATCAAAATTTTCCGTGGATTTGAACTTATACAATAGTCCGAATATCAACTATTGGGCAGTTGCCCACCAGACACAACAACCGTCTGGTCGGAGGATCCTCCTTTTCAATGGAGGTTTGCGGGAATTTTTACCCTGTTCCGCATACCATCTGTGAAAAATAAAACTGATGGTCATAAATTACCCAAACCCAAATGAACAGAGCCATATCCTCGAACTTAAACCTATGTAGGATTACACTGCCTATATGGATCCCACAGCAGCTTCATTTCGAGCTACTAACTGAGCTCGATAAGTGAACATTAAGCTGGACACCGTAGCAAGCTAAGCAAATTACAAAACGGCTCTCGGGACTTTGTGATACTGTTAACAAATTTGTCGTTGCCATAATTCGTTACATAAAGGGAAGATGAAACTATAAATTGGTTTCAAACTTCCTGGGAGAAAGTTAGGAGTTTCAGGTAGGCTGCAGTCACGGCGCGATTAGATTTCTCGTGGTAAACTCGTGGTACCGTACTAGGGTTTAATTATGGAGTCCGGAAGGTTTGTCGTTAAAATTTGAATTATTAAATGTATTCCAAGGAAGATGTGCTTCATGTTGAGAAAGTTGAAGGCCAATTCTAGTTCTTCACATTCAAGTCGCAATATTATCATCTCGGCGACAATCAGTGTCAAGTCCTACTGCTTTGTGAATCTGCACCCCGTAGTTCACAGGGTTTTCAATGGAGTTAGAATTCTTATTCTCTTAGGGAAGAGAGAGAGGAGACTTAGGGACTACTCACACTTATTCAGCTTATGAAAACAACGTATGGAGACGTGTACGCATCCGTTCAGTTTTCCGCGTCTATTCAGCTTTCGCGGCGAACACGTAAAAAATGAGGGCAAATGTGTTATTATCATGCGAGTGTTACAGATAGAGTTCAGCGCTGTTCTGCCGCGTTCATACGCGCATCCTTACGACGCTGATTTGTGTAAGTGTGACCAAAATCGTTCAGCGAAATGTGAATGGAGCTGAATAAGTGTGGTAGTTCCTTAGGGTTCTCCCGAGGCTAGCCATCTACCGGTTCTTTGCATTTCGCATTCTGTGGACTCCGAAGTCTCCTTCTACCATAAAGGAAAAAAAGGGTTTTAAAAAGAAACACTTATGTATCAAATCTTGTTGTGGTTGTGTCGTAGGATGAATCTTTGCCTTCTTGCTTATGTAACTAATTCCTCTTGTCAATTATTACGTTGCAAGTATGTTTTTTGTTGGGATAAATTGCATTCGCATGTACCATGTCAGATTATGTATTAAGCTGCCTGGATACATGTAAATACAATCTGTCAAGTTTAATGTGTGTCACTTAAAAAGGCTCGAGGTTTTGGGCACTTGTCTCACCGCCGGCGATCAGCGAGTAGCGAATAAAGCTTGAAAACTCGAAACGAGTTGGCGAGCAGCGAGTAGCGAGTTAAAAGTTTCGATAGTTTTGACGCTCGGCTTTAAGCGAGTGCTTTTGTGTAGCGAACGATTACTAGCAATACTCGCTCCGATCCGCACTGTAGGTACAAATGACCGCTGGTTGTTGAGTTCTGACCGCCAAGCGAGCTGAGCGAGTACATTGTTTGATAGCTTCGCTGCGATTAACTAGTGGTAAGAACCGCTCGCCGGCAGTGTGAACAGCCGGCTATCGACTATGAATGTACCTATGTGTCCCTTTTACTCAAACGAGATCTATATCTTTTGTCCCTTTCCTCAGATAGTAAATAGTTGATAGCTAATCGCTTCCTCGCCGGTAGCGAGACAAGTGCATAAAACTCTTAAATTGGTCGTATTGCCGATTTATCTTGGACAGAAAATAAATATCGAAAGTGGGTCATTGTAAATCGTTACAAAATTGTCAAATGATACATTTATGTATCGATACAATAATTGGCAATAAATTATGGTGTCGCAATAAATTGCTGTTTATTATATTTGTATTGCGACAATCTTTTTTAAAATTCGCGTGAATGAGACCTCGAATCGGTGAGAAGAGTTGCTAGGTATAATTAGCCTTTCCAATTATTTATTTAAAAAGAAAAAAGTAGTTGATGTTTTGATACCCGGATATTATTTAGTCCCTATAATATTATTGAAAAAGACCTGTTGCAAGCCCAATTGCCAATACCGGCAACCCAAGACAGATTATTTTGACGCAGTAAGTGAAGAAGATCCGATCCCAAATAAAGAGAGCCTTCAAACTATTATCCGATTTTTAGGGTTCCGTACCCAAAGGTTAACTACCAACGAAACCTTATTACTAAGCCTACGCTATCCGTCCATCCGTCGGTCAGTCAAATGTATCTCAAAATCCGTAACACGTAGACGACACGTAGACAGTTAGTGTGTATACAAATAATAAAAAATAAATTATATATTAAAGGCGTCTCCCATACAAGAAATGTGTTTTTTTCGGCTTATGGTACGGAACCCATCGTGTCAGAGTCCGACTCGCACTCAGCCAGGTTTTTTAAACATTTTACAGTAATACTCGTCCATCCCAATCACCTTCGTTCTATACTCCATTTCCCGTCAAATCCTGAATCCACTCACTCCGGAAAATAAAACCTCTGTAGGAAGCTGTTATGTCCATCCGCATGTCCCCGCATCGTCGTAACATAGGCTTGCCCACCCGCTGCGCCTGCGCCATTATGGTAGTTTATGTAACGCCATTATCTCCAACATAACATAAACTGAGACGAGAATATTAGATTTCCAGGACTTGCAGCCATGTTTTGCTCGGACGAAAGGGTTTTATAGATTTATTCTTATTACGGTTGCATATATTTTCCAAAGTGTAGACAATGTAAATTTGACCCTGAAGTTTGATTGGCACAGGAACGTGGGGATAGGCACAAGAAAAGAAAGAAAGAAAGAAAAATGTTTATTTGGGACTCACACAAAACATACAGATGTTAAATTTATTAAAACTGACAGTTGTCTATTACCTAATTAATAATAATTAAAAAAAATAAAAGCGAGGTCTAGGGCTAGCTGCGTGCGAAAACGAAGGATTTCGTAAAATAAATCTTATTTTTTGTAATTTGTTGTCATAGCGGCTATAAAAACACACAATCTGTGACAATATGAACTGTCTACCTAACTATTACGGTTCTTGAGATACAGACCTCTGACAGACAGACGGACGAACGGACGGACAGCGAAGGCTTAGTAATAGGGTTCCGTTGGTTATCCTTTGGGTACGGTACACTAAAAATTTAATTATTAACCCCTATCACTATAAAATTATTCCGTTACTGATTGATTGAGTGACTGACCGACAACGTACAGCCGAAACTACTGGTCGTAAAAAGCTGAAAGGCATGTACCTACCCTACACTCCGTAAGGAAGCACTAAGAGAGAATTTCCCAGAATTCCTACGGGAACGAGAAACACCGCGCGCGTACGAAGTCGCGAGCAATAGCTAGTTGACTATAATTACCAGTAAACCTGAAAACAAGAGAAAACTCCATCCAAATTGCATTTCCACTCAGACATATGAACGTTCAAAGCCAGCTTAGTGCGGCCATTAATCCTAACTGGACCTGTCGATACTCGAGAGACGCTAAGCCCATTATTCAGGCTTTCAGTCAATCTTTAAGTATCGTTCACCCTTTTCTTTGAGAGAAAAACCTCTTAATCCCTGAACTAAATCAGACAGTGCAGAGCGCACAAAAGTCGATAGACTCATAGCTAATAAATCACTAACCTAACGTTTTGTTTCGAGTGTTTTCGCAGATTTTTTTTTCATTGAACGATATTTCGTCAAGGCTATGTAGAGGTACATGTACTCGTACCAATCTTAAGATACAAACCTTCGCAAGATCGGTCTGACTGGATGCGTATCTGAAACACGGTAAATAGGAACGGAGGTGTCATAACAGCCGAAAGACGTCCACTGCTGGACAAAGGCCTCCCCCAAAGGAGAGGTTTGGCATAATCGCCACGCTTGGCAGTGGCGATCGCAGTGTATGGTGTTGCGTTTTACAGAGAACGCTGCTGCCCATTCTCTGGTGAGTCCCTTAGTCGCCTCTTACGAAATTCACGGGAAGTGATGGGATGGTATTATTCTTTAACGGAGTGGTGAAACGAAACAACATTTTGACAGGGATTTTCACTTTGATACCATGTTATTGATGTTTTTAAGAAAGCATTTTTTTTTTAATTTCTATTCAATAAAATTGGAGATCGTAAATGCTTTCCAGCACGAGATTTAAATAACGTAAACATCTACAAAGTTTACTACACCGTTTGTTTTGAAATGTGCAAAAATATCATGAGTTAAAACGATTCCCGTAAGGGAGAAGCCCTTTGTAGAGCCTCAACCGCTATTCAGACTTTCATGTGGTCTAATGTTAAGGTACTTGTAGACAACTCGTGGTAGCCTTAATATACGAGTCTTGACTCAGTCTGCGCACAATCTAAAGCCAAAACAAATATTTGATGAAGCAAGCTCGTAACGGCTGCAAAAAGAAAGTCATTTGGCTGGAACTGAACTGACCGGAGTTATTACCCGCATTTACTGAACTGAACGTAGCTAATTTATTGGAATCTGTAACCTGACTTTTACTTTGGTTTTCTTGTTCATTCGACGAGTAAAAGAAATTTATTAGCTCGAATTTACCGATTTTACAAGATTTTTGTTTTGGCTTGTTTTATTTCCGAGATCTTAATAGACTCAGCTCTAAGTCATCAATCTCAATTCACCAACATTCGAGAGATATTTCAAGTTGTGAGAACATTCTTCGGAAGTACGCCGTCGAATATCAATCTGTGTTCCATGTCCGCCAACTTTCAATCCGTCTGTTAATATTGAAATTGACAGAAACTTATTTAATTACGATATATTGCGTAACTTCTACAATAGATAGCTTTATCTATTTGGTATATTTATTCGCGATTATTTACTCAATGAGTGAACTTGAGCTTATGAAGTACCTACAAACCGATCGCCAATATCACTACTTTACATTTCGCGAAAACTTTAATCAACTGAATTAAACTCGTCCAAGAAAGTGACAATGAACTCGAGCAACTCCACCATTGTATAGATTTTTATTTAAGCTACCTGTGGCGTGCCTTCATTAAACATTAACCTGACCTCAGCTAAATGAGGACCATTTGGAGACAATTTGAGTCCGGCGGCCATTTTGTTCAGTGCTCGGAATGGCGCGAAAGGACAGACTTAACGGTCAGAAATGGTAGTAACATTAATAACGCTTTGTTTTACTGATCACGAGTTGTTGTTTTTAGTGTTTGTGAATTAGCTGTTTATTTGGAAATGCGATGCTTGGGAAGATTTGAGTTCAGTAGTGGACGTCTTTTGGTTTTGATGCTTATGTAAATAAGAATATGCGAAATTATGAATTAGTGAAAGGGAATCATTGTGAAGACTAATATGTTGGCGCAACACGTTTTGTTCTTCCATTCTGGCCTGCTCATTTTCTTTACTCCACACACAATCAATTCATCTTTTTTTTTGACCTCCATAGTCCCTCTCCATCCATCCACACGTGTTTCATCCCTCTTTACTCCATTCAATAACACGTTCTGCTTCAAGCAAACAGTTTTATAAATTAAAGCATTTACGTTGTTAATTACTAACTATTACAGGATTGTAATTATGTCACTAATTCTCTGACGATTAAGACTAGGTCGTTCTAGTTATTACTGAACAATTAGTGCCTTGTCTGCTTGCGGCTAGATATTTATGGCTAATATTACAGAATATCAAATTGGATTTAACATAAACTATGGACTCTGTCTGACGACATTTCTTTGCACTTAAAAGTCATCATTTAATCGATAGCATAAAATGTCAACTGAAAAAAATTGGAAACGAAAAATGCCTATGACGCTGCTTTATATACGTGAGTTACTTACTCTATGGCGGTCACATCATAGACAGCTCAAATTCTGGTCTATATTTCGATGACAGCATAGCCAAATTGACTAGTCCTGTGTTAATGTCCTGTGTCCCTTGCATATTTTCATTACAGCCACAACAATGGGATGGGATTTCATTTTAGCACTGCATGCCCCATCCTCTTTGTTCCATCTATTCATGCAGGAATGCCTTTCATTCCGCGCTGTATGACATAGAGGGCCGGTGCAATTATTGTCAATGAAGCCGCTATGGGCGGACAGTATTTTGAAAGCAGAAAAATTTAAATGGGAGACACATGATGGTAGTATTTACTTTAACAAGCTTGACTGCGTCGTACACTGTAACGTGCTCTTAGAAAATAATTGAAGTTTCTCGACGAGACGTCTTATCGATATTGCCAATATCATCTTGGTATGGAAACAACTAGGCTACTTTGCTTCCAAACACGGTTTGTGATGAACAATCTTTTCAGGACCTATAAATGTTAGAAGTCATAGATGGGCGAAGGTGAGTTTAAACTTTCAAAAAGCGAAGAATGACGTGATGCGGCCATGACAGTTAGAATCATGACATAATCTGCAGTTAGGCTATGTTTCCACCAGTTCATTTGCAAGTTGCGTTACATTGCGGGCTGCCGATATACATATATTGTAATCGACTCGACTCGATCTGACCCCGCAATGCAATGATATGTAAACTATACACTGATACGTAGCCAGCAAAAAAAAAACTTATTTACAAAAAAAAATACAACTGAATTTCAAATAGAAAAAAAAAACACTACTTACAAAGTATAAAATAACTTTAATTTCGGAAATCGGTATTTTTGGTTATTTCTAAATTCCGAAATTAAAGTTATTTTGTACTTTTAATTTTTAAGGGAGTTATAGTGATAGAGTGACGACTGATAGAACAGAATGGAAGAAATATACGCGTTGCGCCGACTCCAAATAACATGGGATAAGGGCAGGAAAATAATGATGACACATTTTTATCATACAATCACCTACATCTAACAACACCACTGGAAAGTCGCAGGAAAGCAAAATGCGCAATTTTGTTCACTTGGATGACAAAATAAAGTCTCGAAGAGGAGCTCGTGGCTAAAGAATAACAGCCGCACAGATCGATCTTCAAGGTTAAGCAACGCTTGCCAACGTTGGTCTGTGGATGGGTGACCATCTTAACATACCGAGTTTCCTCCGTGCCTCGGAAAGCACGTTAAACCGTTGGTCCCAGCTGTCATTTGTAGAACTTTGGCAGTCGTTACGGATTGTCAGAAGCCAGTAAATCTGACTCCAGTCTTGCTAAGAAATACCGTGTTACCCATTTCATGGGTTGTGGAGGTCTGGTAGGCAGCCGCTTCACGTAAAATACTGGTATTCAGCTGAATCCGGTTTGACTGGAAGCCGACCCCAATATTGTTGTGAAAAGGCTAGGCAGATGATGATGACAAAATAAAGTCATCCAAGTAAACGAGTTCCAGTTTTGTTTGATTTAAAAACCAAACTACTAAACCGCCTTTGATGACATTTCTATGGGACCAATCGGCAAATAAGTACAAGGTTTACATCAAACAAGAATTTTTCAAATCGGTTCATAAATGGCGGAGTTATAAGGTAACAAACAATAAAAAAAATACTACCGAATTGAGAACCTCCTCTTTTTGAAGTCGGTTAAAAATAGCTTCGTTAGAATAAGGTAACTAACATAATTTAATCCCGTGCGCTTATATTTATGTAGCTATCGTGCTACCTATTGCCACCGATAGTGCTTGCGCTGTTTTTTAAACGACTTCAAACAAAAGAGGTTATTAGGGCCGTGATATTGATGTGACTTGTCTATAAATAATTTATGTCATTTCCTCAAAGTAATTTAACTTGTACTTGCATGCGGAGAAGCGGCGATAGAGCGGTCTACGCTTTGCTCTTTTGCATATTGGTGCAGTCATCATCAGTATAACGTGGTGAAAGGGTCATCCGTCCAGTGGACCTCGATAGTCCGACCTATTGTCCACGTCTCGACAATGTATGCAATGCTCTTAACACAGACCGCAAAGGGTGTGGGTCAGTTAAAGGGGTTTGCGCTCGTGTCAAAAACAAAAGAAAAAAAAACCTATCTGATTGAATGAGAATTTGAATTTAGAATCTGTCAGTACTAAGCATATCGTTTAAGTTTAATTAATTAAATAAAAAATGCATTGATGAGTTTAAAGAATACTTGTAAACACTTCATGATGCCAACGACTTGGCATTGTGTGGTTACCGTCGCTAATGCACATCGTTCAGGGGTACCACGGTGCTTTGCTAATCCTGTTCAAAGATGACTATCTTCAATTTTGAACCGGTCCATGTCGTCCATTTTGCCAAACATGGCTTTTTCGCCTTGTTTTAAACAGGTTTTTGCTTGCCGGTCTTCTACAGATCATACTTCGGGGAGTGTGCCCAAGAACTCCAAAACCTCATCCAACCGGCCTTCTTCTACCATCGAATATCCAGACGCACTGCAAGTTACCATCCATACCTTGTTGCTATTCCACCAATTCGCACTAATCGTTTCCAAACGTCTTTATAATGCCCACAGCAAAGAAGTAGAACTCGCTACCTGCGTTTGTGTTTTCGAACACTTTCAACCCTAATTTTTTCAAAGTTAGAGTGAACAGGCTCCTTCTGGGTAAGCTCACTCGATCGTCGACTCTGTCTCCTTCACCTCTGACCTAAAATACAGTCAAGAGCGAACCCATCTCAAATCAAAAATAAATAAATAAAAGGTTTTACAGCTTAATGCATCGCACAATTTTAATCCACATGCAATATAATGTTTCCTTTAACTAGTAAAGCAGGAAACGTGGTTTTATAGCGTGCATTGTATTATTTGAATTGACAGATCGTTAGTGTATCGTTTACGAGCACTATTTTAAGTCCTTGTCGACATTAACTACTTTTCTCCGATAAAATAAGTGGTCTCTTGTCTATTGTAACGATATCCTTATAATTGTATATTGCACACGTCTAAAAGTCCACCCACATGTACAAAACGTTTTGGTAGTGCTTCCATTGTGCGTACAGCAAATGAGTGGAATTCCCTGCCGGAGTCTGTGTTTCCTGATGGCCATAACATGGGGATCTAAATCAAGTGTGAATAGGTTACTTCTAGGCAAGCATGCTCCTTAGTAGACCTCATCATCGTTTCCGATTAAGTGAGATTGTGGTCAAACGTGAGCAAAGGAAAGTCGTCAGATTTTTGGCTAGCGAGACGACGCATATCGATGACTAATATACTCATCCCTACTAAAGTTCTTGTGATTAAACGGTCCTAACTTCCTAAGTTACCACACCTACTCCCTGTGTAATATTCTGCCTGCTTTTTTTGTTACATTTCCAGACGTGAGGTTACCAGGAATAATTTAACTTCGATTTACGCTCGGGTTTAGTTTCAAGCGTGTTTAGTGACTACGGCTCTTGAGCTTTATTAATATTTGACATGTAATTTAGCGGAACAAAGTCCAAACACAATTTCATGAACTGAAACACAACAGCTCAGATTTTGAGATTAATCGCCTACCAGGAACCAATGTAATTATTATTGTTTTTATAATCAACCTTTGTTTTCCCACTAGGCACTTTGCAAAAATCATTTATTTAAAAATCATTTTAGTTTTTGCCCTCTACTGTCAAGCAGTCAAGAACGATTCTCCAAACCTCGGTGACGGAAAATCCATTTGCCGGGAAAAAGTTTACAATTATAACAAATCGTGTAAAGCTACGACAAATTAAAGTACTTTAAAACTCTTTACATGCGGGTAGTTATAAACTACGGCAACATAGTAAAAGCACTAGACTACCCTCCACCAGCTACAAACTAATCGCTGTACAACCTCCTAGGTATTTGTTGCTCAATCGTTAACTGAAGGGCAATTTGCATGAAATTAGTACTTGCGGTCCTTGATCAACGTGAATGGGTTCCGCTTTAGCCTTTTATCCGTAAATTAATGAGGGGAACGTACCTATTTATTTAAAAGTACGTAGTTACTAACTGTTTTCTCGGAGGTAAGTAGATGTGGTTACTGAATATACAGTTTAAAGCTGTTTTGCTTTAAGAGTTAAGGCGGTATTAAAACAGCAATGTCTTTACTTGTTGAAGCTTAAACGAGATAGTTA
The DNA here is from genome assembly GCA_950371165.1 of Lacanobia oleracea. Taxonomy (NCBI): domain Eukaryota; kingdom Metazoa; phylum Arthropoda; class Insecta; order Lepidoptera; family Noctuidae; genus Lacanobia; species Lacanobia oleracea. The sequence goes on from OX493389.1 coordinate 4,587,679, forward strand.
ACTTGTTATTAGTTTGAAGGTCCGATGGTAAAAGCTTTGGATCGCTGCAATGAAAGGTTGTACCGTAAAGAAATTTATAGCTATAAAATTACACTGATGCTGATTGGTATATTGTGGTAATTCTTATCTTCGTTAGTAATGGCACCACAGATACTGTAGATGTCTATTTTCAGTATTTCTTCCATGGTACTCTGAAGAAAACGTTGCATCATCATCATCAACAGCTTAACACCGCCCATAGCTGCATAGGCCTGTCTTTTCCTGTGCTGTTACCCCTGCTGCTTTACCATCCTCATCTAAAATTAAGATCTACCCACGATGGTGACTATGTTGTTTGCCCTCGCCTCGCTGGACGCCACAGTCACTCTCTGTTTCAACCTGTCATCACCGCGCCTTACCATGTGCCCTGCCCATCTCCATTTGAGTTCCATAACTCGTTTCCCAATATCGAATACATCATTGGCTAGGAGCAAAATTAAACACCACAGAAATGTTTGTAAGTAATAAACATTTCTGTGAATAAGAATTCACAGAAATGATCAACACCTAAATTTCTGGGAACCTAAGGATATAACCAAGCTGGTAGAAAATGGAAAATTCTGCAAGCAAGAAATTCTTAAAGTGCATTAAGCGACAATAGTTGTAAACATCGCTTGTAGTTTCTTGATATCTTCAAGCGTCACTTTCTTCGAATAAAACAATACAGACGGTGTTTCGTGTCGATTCTTTGTTTTCCTCTTATCCTACACTTCTCAGGTGATCGCTTGCTTGTTTTACCGCCATATTTCCCTTGAAAGCACGCGCGATTCTGCAACTTTCGATCAACAAACTGAAAAATAGGCTAAAAAATAAAGATCCGACAGCCTTTGCTGGCCGTATTTATTGTCATAGTGTGTGCATAATTCTTTTTTTAAAATAGACTTCAAAAAAAGGAGGAGGTTCTTAATTCGGCGGGTATGTTTTTTTTATTGTATGTACACCGATTATTCCGAGGTCTCTGATGATTTGTGTTATTCGTTCGATGCAGTATACTTGCTATTTGGTCCCGTAAAAATTTGGTTCAATAGTTTTTATTTTAGCCGCACGGGTCAATCTTCGAGGTTAAGCAACGCTTGCCTAGGTTGGTATGTGGATGGGTGACCATCTTAACATACCGAGTTTTCTCCGTACCTCAGAAAGCACGTTAAGCCGTTGGTCCCGGCTGTCAAGTGTAAAATCCGGTTTGACTGGAAGCCGACCCCAATATAGTTGGGTAAAAGGCTAGGCAGATGATGATGATGAGTTTTTATTTCATGAGCATTATTGCTTATTTCGATTTTTGCGTTGACGAAGACGTCGACCAAGTATCACAAAAAAGGTGTTAAAAAACAAAGAAACAAAACCAAAAACACCGACTTCCGAAATTAAAGTTATTTTATTCTTTGTAGTGTTTTGTGTGGAAGTCGGTTATATTTTTTTTGTAAAAAGTTTTTTTAAGGGTGGAAAATAATCAAGTGGAGTCAATTAACTCCTCTCGCTCTGGGCGGAGCAGAAGGGAGTGTCAGACTCTTACCGACTTTTGTATTCCAAGGCCACGTTGACTTTTTCGAACAAATTCCGCAACCCGGGTGCGTATAAACCCAGAAAACACAAAAACTCTACGACTATCTAATAATTTCGTCCAAATAGGTCAGTAGACAAAAAATATTATTGTAATTAATTCTACTAAGTTTTAAAATAGTTTATTTTCTTGAACACTCACGCCTGAACGGCGGAAAAGATGAAAATTGGGACACCATTGCCACATTCACCAAAAGGGGGCTTTGTAGCCCGGCAGCGGCTTTTACGTTCCCGTAAGCCAGTGCTGAGATATAAATCTCTTGTCTGTCATATGACCAAGCTTATCATGTGCTAGCTAGATTACTGTGATCACTTGCCATGCCATAAGCCGTGTGACCGCATGCGATATAGCCTCACTCAGCTTTGGTTATGCCAGCTAACGAAATATTGTCAGGACAGAGGTCCTGACAATATTTCGTTAGTTGGCTTTATCTATTACACCTAGAACGTCGACGAAGCTACGTAACAGTAACTATTATCCAAGTCCAAGTTAATGTTATAGTTATGACTTTAGTCGAAGCTTTGTCGCCCTTCTGCTGTACCTACTCGCTGTCTTACTATAGGTACCTACTATTCCGTTCTTTGTTCTAAAGAAACTTCTAAATAATTCAATTTCCTAGGATCAAGTAAACTACAACTTAGACCTAAAACTTGGGAGACATTTGTGTTGTTTTCATGATATCTTATCTAACTTTCGCGTAACCTAGAAGATCTAATACCAGACAGTCCAACCTAAAAGTTGGGAGATCTACTACTTACTACTACTGAAGGTGTAAAAGCATAGCGGATTCTTTATTTATTTTAACCCCATGCACGATGGTAGACTTAATGCCTGTTGATCAATAAAGAAAAAAAGGGTGCTTGAGAGATATGCAGTAGGTGCATTATTCACTGAAAGAAATATCTATAGCTACAAATATTATAAAGCTGAAGAGTTTATTCGTTTGGCAGAACGCGCTAATCTCAGGAACTACTGCTTCGATTTGAAAAATTCTTTTAGTTTTGGATAGCCCATTTATCGAGGAAGGCTATTTTGGATCAATAGGTGCGAGCATTAATCAAAAATGTGACGCAGTCGAAGTTGAACGGGGCAGCTAGTTAAGTATACAAAAATCCGTAACGAAAGGACCATTAAAGGTCCTTTCACATCTGTTAAAAGGAGCAAAGTTCTTGAACTGTCCTTGCTTTAAGATCTTGTTTTTACCAAAGTAACAATACCGAAGACAAAGTATTGTAGAAGACAAAAAATAATAAATTATATAGCGAACCTAATGGATAGTAAAAATATTCTACAATCTTGGTATTACGTAGAACATAATCTCCAGATGCGGCTGAATACATTAAGATCTTTTGGGGACTGACCTGCGCAACTTAGAATGGGTAAGAGGGTATCTGTTGGCTGACGTCAGCTGACCACAATGTCAAATCATCATCATCATCATCTGCCTAGACTTTTCCCAACTATATTGGGGTCGATTTCATCACAATTTCAAGTCAAATCATAGTGGAAAAAACCTTTGATAAGCCTCTTACTCCGATATCCTATCCTTATGAAATTCCGGTCCTTCTTTGCTATGCCAGCTAAGGGCCTTTACACACGGCGTTTTTTAAACTTGCCGAAGACGCGCGCTAACGCGCAATTTTGACGCAATTCAAAGCAGACAGTATTGCTTTTTGGTCATACCTACAGTGCAGTGAACGCGCGTTCGTAAAACGTGTGTCGTCTGCGCGATATAAGTACGCCGTATGCATAGGTTCTAAGGTTTAAGAGTTACCACTGATTAAAAAATTATGTACCCACTGGGTATTGTTTAAAGAATTGGATGCCGTTGCGTCCAGAGGCCTGCACGCATATCAATGGCAACGAAACCATTGATGGCTTAAGAAGAAATGTTGGCGGCGAGACTTGTAAAAAGTCATAATTCGAAGTCTGGCTCTCGACTGTTTTCTCCTCCATTATTGGACCGATGTAAGAGATATTTCACAAACTGAATAAGAAGGATATATACTATGCCCCTATGTTTTCCTTTTTAATGATTTATTAACCGTATAAGCACTAGAACTCTCACAAAATTGACCGAAAAATCGCTGTCAACAGAACCTTGGATGTTGGTCAACAGAACAAGGATGGGAAATCATCAAATGACTCCTTCGCTCTGGGCGGAGCGGAAGGGAGTGTCAGACTCTTACTGACTACATCACCACCCATCCGTGTTCCTCCTACTGCCCTTTGCGTTCCAGGGTATGGTGCCTCTTTCGAACGGATTCCGCACCCCGGCAGGCGTCAACAGAGCCCTAGTGTACAAATTTGGCAACTATTAATCAAACAAGGAAAACATAGAGACACAGTATACATCCTTCTTATTCAGTTTGTGAAATATCTCATAGATCGGTTTAAAATTGGAGGAGAAAACACTCGAGAGCCAAACCTCGAATTTTGACTTTTTACATACAATGTATCGCCGCAAGCATTTCCTCTTAAATATCCTTCTATATATTCAGGTTCTACGTTACAACGTTAGTAAGGCTCAGGCCCAGAGTATTACAACTGACATAAGATTTTACCAGCTTACACGGTACGGAGCTGGCTTTACCGACTATCTGACTATATAAAGCTACAGAGTTTCCTAACATGAATAAATCAGACTGACCGCAGCGAACGCAACGTAACCTCTCCGATCCGATCCTTATGGCTGGTATAAACCGCAGATACCTCGACTTCCGGCAGTTTACTCTACTCTAATAACCTTTGGAAGTATTGGCTTCTCTTTCTAGACTTTACGCCTTCAATATACTTCTGAAGGCAATAGGGAATGTACTGTTCGTGCACTTAACTTGAAATATCGGCTCACTGCCTAACTCGCCGCACGCGCGTCCGTCCAGCTTTGTGGTTCCAAGCAAAGTGAGTGAGGGAGGGGGAGTATGCCCCGCTCCCCCACCATACTATAGCGTGCGGCGTGTACGCATGAGACGACAGAACTATATAGTATAATCTACATACACTACATCTCTTCCTTATTTTAATGAAGTTTTAGATATAATAATAACTTTTATTATATTTAGTAACATCTTTATTACAGCATCATAACAACCTTCTACATTTTAATTGACATCACAAAGGTAATGTACTCTTTAGTTTAAAACTATTTTGATCAAATGTCCGCCACTTTTCGCCAAGCGGGTCAGATATGCCCATGCACATTACCTTTTCCATTAACTTTTCAAATATCATAATCAAGTAAAGTTTACGATTCAGCATAACATTAATAGCATCAATGATTTTTCCAATATTCTGGTTTTAACAAACACTTTGTTATAACTAACTAATTTAATACTTCCTTCACTTCCCAATTAATCTTTTATTATTAACATTTAACCTTCTTCTGTCCGCGTACTCTCTCCCTCTTTCCTTCTGTTCTCTGTCCTTGTCTCGTAAGTCCATGTCATCATTCCTATGCTCAACGTCATCGATCATAGGTATTTTATCCCTGATTTTCCTCTGGAAGAACAACTCTGCTGGTGTTTTTCCTGTGACTGTATGGGGGGTATTATTGTACATAGTCAGATAATCGACTAACGATTCTCTCCAGTGAATTTTATTTTCAGCCTGGCATATTCGTAGTCGTTTCAGTATACTTCTGTTCTGGCGCTCGACTTCTCCATTTTGTTGCGGCCAGTACGGAACAGAGTGATATAATTTTATGTCATTTTCCTTACAAAATGACTTAAATTGTTCGCTAACAAACTGTTTTCCGTTATCTGCCATTAAAGAAACTGGATACCCGAGCCTACTGAAAACTTCCCTCAGGATTTTTATCATTTCTTTACTGGATATATCTCGACAAATCTTTATTTCTTGATATCTAGAGTAATAATCGACCACTACCAAAAGATAGTCGTTGGATGGTAATGGTCCTAGAAGATCGATTGCAATATCAACCCATGGGTGTGATGGCAGTTCTCTTCTTTTCAAAGGGTGTGGTGCATTAGGTACAGACACGAGTGTGCATCCTTTACATGATTTAACCATCCTCTCCACATCTTGGTCGTATCTAGGCCACCACACTTTTATTCTGAGTCTCGCTTTCATTGCCACGATACCTGGGTGTCCCTCATGCGCCGCTGATAGTACTCTGTTTCGCAATACTTTTGGTATAACGATTTTAGTTCCTCTGAGTAGAATTCCTTCGTGAAAGCAAAGTTCACTTTCAATCAGCTTGTAACATTTTACAGCTGCATCCCACTTGCGCTCATGAACACCTTCAACAACGTTTAATATCGCTCAATGATACCGCTATGGGTCTAACATGCTCGATTATGTTTTGTACATAATCGACATTTGGGGCACTATTTTCCGGGGTGAGTTTACATAGTCTAGAAAGAGGATCAGCAATGTTGTTTTTTCCCGGGCGATAAATAACCTTATACTGGTATGATTGTAACCGGAGCATCCATCTTTCGATTCTCGCACACGGTTTTGACTTTGGACTAAATATCACTTCCAGAGGCTTGTGATCAGTCACCAAGTCGAATTCTTTTCCGTAAAGGAACATGTGGAAGTGTTCTACCGCCCATACCAGTGCTAATGCCTTTTTTTCAGTCTGACAATAGCGGCGTTCGCAATCGGTAAGGGTTATATTTCCAAATACAATAACACGTGGTCCAGAATCATTCTCCTGTACTAGAACAGCACCTATAGCAACCGGACTTGCATCGGCGAATACAAGTGTTCTATCTTGTACATTATAATAGCCCAAGTCAGATATGTCAGCAAGGTCAACTTTTAAAGAGTTAAAAGAAGCTTGCTGACTCTCTCCCCATAACTCACGTATATCAGCGTTTCTACCAAATTTATTACGAAGCAATTGTTTAAGAGGTTCTGTTTTCGTAGCTAAATTAGGAATCCATTTGCCCACGTAATTTATCAAGCCCATAAAGCTTTGTAATTCAGAAACAGTTGTAGGTGCCCTAAATTTTTCAATGGTACTTAGGTATTTATCTAATGGTCTTATACCCTGTTTAGAAAGTTTGTGGCCTAAGAATTCTACTTCGTTGGTACTAAGAATACATTTTTCATGCCTTAATATAACATTATTGGTTTCTAACACTTCAGTGACTTTTTCAAGTCTGGCATCATGTTCTGTTCGATTTTTTCCATACACTAAGATGTCATCAATGAAGCTAATAACCCCTTTACAAGGTAAGAGAATACGCTCAAGAGTTTTCTGAAATATTTCCGGAGCACAAGAAATACCGAACATCATCCTTTTGTACTGGTAAAGACCTTTGGCTGAGATGAACGTTGTGATGGATCTGGAATCTGGATGAAGTTCCAATTGGTGGAAAGCATCACAAATATCCAATTTACTGAAAATAACCGCATCTCTTATCTTCGGTAGCAACTGATCCATCGTCGGTAACGGGTGGTTTTCGCGTTTTATTGCTGAATTTGCTCGTCGCATATCTATACATAGGCGGATATCTCCATTCTCTTTCAATATGGGAACTATAGGCGATATCCATTCTGAAGGGCCATCAACTTTTTCAATTATGTCTTTTTCAAGAAGTTCATTTATTTTAGCATTAACTTTGCCTTCTAGAGGAATTGGTATACGTCTATAAGGCTGTGCAATCGGTTTTACTTTATCATCTATTGGAATGTGTATTAGAACATTTTTGAATTTTGGAAATACTTTTCTTCGTATCTCATTTACTGCTACACCTATCCTTAATACTCCTAATGCCAAGGCTGTCGCTTTTCCTAATAAATTTCTAGTGCCATTTTCAACTACGTAGAAAATTGAATGCTGAGTTTTTCCTGCAAGTTCTATTGAAGATTTAAAAGCTCCTAACAATTTTAGAGGAGAATCGGATCCATATGCATAAAATCTTTTTCTTGGATTTTGCGTTTGTTTAATTACTTTTATCTTATTTCTCTTCATAACACTCCAAGATTTACTTGTAATAAAATTGTACTTGCAGCCGGAATCAATCAACATGTCGATTTCCACGCCTCCTATTTTACAGATTACAATATCATCGTTGTTCATGTTAAACACATAATCAATTTCTTCATCTGAATTACTATTTTTTTGTTCGTCTATGTTATTAGTATCTTTTCTCGGTCTCTTGAATTTCTTTGTATCTTTATTGCGTGTTTGTTTTGCGTCTTCTTCTAGTTTCCTTTTTAGCGGGTTTGTCTTGCACTGCAGTTTGAAATGCCCGATTCTTCCACATTTTGTGCATTTCTTTCCCCTTGCTGGACATTTCTCATCGTATGCTAAGTGATTCCACCCGCCACATCGAAAACATTCTCTTTTTCCTCTTTGATTTTTATTCTTACTGTTACCTTCCACTTGATTTACTTCTTGATTCATTTTCTGTTTTTGACTAAAATCTTCTAAATGTCTGTTTATTACTTCTAACGCATTTGCTTCAGCTATAACATCTTCAAGAGTCATTTTATCTCCATTTTTTAAGATTTTCTTCCTTAATTCTTCTGAACTGCATCTGTCAGTAATCTGATCCAGGAGCTGGTCGTCTACATCAACGAATTGGCATTTAGCAGCTTTTTGCCGCAACCGGACAACGAATTTTTCAAACTTCTCGTTTTCTTCCTGCTTTATTAATCTAAACACGTGTCTTTCAAATCTTTTTCTTTGTTTGGGTGCAAAATACTCATCCAGTTTCTTAATTGCCATTTTAAAAACATCTGTTTCAGCTTCTGGGGTATTCGTTGTGGCTTCGTCAGGAATGTTATAAAATATTACTTGTAATTCTGGCCCACCCCAATGTAAAAGACTTGCTCGCTTCTGACTTGGTGTAGTAACATTTGCAGCTTCTAGGTATACGTACAAGCTCCTTTTCCATCGTTCCCATCTTACGCACACCGATGTCACCTCACCCTCGCAGTCAAATTTGCCTAACGTTAGGTTTGTCATTGTTACTTGTAAATAACGAAATAGGTCACAAAACGGGCACCATCCGTTCTATGACTTTTACGAAAGCTCCCATCATCACTCATCCTAATACTTCTAGTCATGAACCGGCGGCATTATCCGTTCTGACCGACATAATTCATCTTAATACTTCTACCTAGTCATGAACGGGCATCATCCGTTCTGACTAACCTTTACGAAAGCTTCAATCATTACTGATCATAACACTTCTAGCCATGAACGGGCATCATCCGTTCTGACTAACCTTTACGAAAGCTTCAATCATTACTGATCATAACACTTCTAGCCATGAACGGGCATCATCCGTTCTGACTAACCTTTACGAAAGCTTCAATCATTACTGATCATAACACTTCTAGCCATGAACGGGCATCATCCGTTCTGACTAACCTTTACGAAAGCTTCAATCATTACTGATCATAACACTTCTAGCCATGAACGGGCATCATCCGTTCTGACTAACCTTTACGAAAGCTTCAATCATTACTGATCATAACACTTCTAGCCATGAACGGGCATCATCCGTTCTGACTAACTTCCCTATGTACGCAATGTAACCGTAATTAATAGAATAATTCAACCCATTAATCAACACCTTATCGCTCAGGATATGTAAACAATACGGCATCAACCGTTTTGTTCTACAATAAAACAATCATCTTTTCAAGTTTTAAGCAACAGACATCAGATACTCTGTATTTAACTAATTACGATAAAAACATATTTCAAATAATAAATACTCACAATGGAAACATAATGCAATAATATAAAGCTGTTAAATTGTTATATAGATCAGAAATGAACAGACATTTAACCGGGACCCGGACTCGAACCCGATAGACTAGTGGGTAGGTACGACAAAAACATACTTCAAATGTTTGTTTCCATTTAGCACTGTATTTGTTAAAATGTAATTCGAATAATGTTTATATATGCTACAAAATGTAGACGTTAGATGGTATTGTTTACATAGTTACGTAACAACTTCCTTTTACGTTTTAACATGAACTTATCACATGATAAAATAAAAATGTTTAAAACTATATGATACTACCCACGTTTATATAAATAAAAATGACAAAGCTATGCATTATCATCAACGTATATTATAAATATTTAACTCATGTCCTTCTTCCCGCAAAAGTTAATTATTCACAACGACAAAGCAAAGTTTTGTTGCAGTAAATAATAACCCACGTTAAATTATTATGAACTTGCACACTAATATTAGGTTTTCTTTCTAACCTTTCCTTACTAGAAAAATAAACGTTGACAAGTTTGCATTTTTTCAATCAGAAAAAAAACACAGTACTTACAATACTCGTCGCCAAAATGTACTGTTCGTGCACTTAACTTGAAATATCGGCTCACTGCCTAACTCGCCGCACGCGCGTCCGTCCAGCTTTGTGGTTCCAAGCAAAGTGAGTGAGGGAGGGGGAGTATGCCCCGCTCCCCCACCATACTATAGCGTGCGGCGTGTACGCATGAGACGACAGAACTATATAGTATAATCTACATACACTACAGGGAATATGTATGCGATTTTATATTTGCAAAATGAAATACTTATTAGCTCTAGTAAACAATCATGAAAATATTTTTGAATACCTTCATCAGCGATGAAGTTATGAAGCTTAATTGTAATCTTTGAAAGATTACGATTAGAAAAATAAGTCTGATATGAACTTTGACGTCAAAGTCACACCTATACAGCTGCCATAAAAAAACAGCGTTTTTGCGAGAGAAACAGACAGATACATGACTTTAAAATAATGATATCTGGTTTATTTTTCGAGTAATTTTGATTCTATTTTCACTGTTAGTCAAATTTTTTTATATAATCCCTATTGTTTTGTTTTTAAGAAACATTCGCAGTCGCAAACCTTCAAAAAACCTGTTATTTGATTATGTTTTTGATGTTGATGGCTCTGAGATGATACTGCGACTTAAATTTGAACGTTTTTCAGTACGAGACATTGTGCTCTTATTCTAATTTATTTGTGTGGTTATGTCTTTAACTTTTTGTTTTTAGCTTCGTTTTCACTTCTACCCTCAAAATTGTAATTAAGTTTTGAGTCTTGGATCACCTTATCTCTAACTTCAGATTGTATATTTCATATTTTTTTCGATAAAAACTATCTGTTCTTTCGTTGGTTGGGGACTTGGTGATTTGTAATATAGGCATTTTATCCTTAACTCAGACACCAGCTCCTCGCATTGCTAATTGGACACATATTATGTAAAATGTTAGAAGAAAAAATAAAGAATGTTTATTAGAATTATTACGATTGTCGAAAGAAAGTGATACTCTGTAAGTACAGACGCCAGCAGATCAACCTACAACAATCTGTCAAATTTCTTCAGTAGATTTCATTTTTATTATGTCCAAAGCATTAGGTTCAAAGTTGATTGGGAAAATTTGACAGTTTCAGGTACCTTGATCTGCTGGCGTCTGTACATAGAGTCACTTTCTTTGAAGCCGCTGGACATTTTGACATAAGTTCATACAAAAAACAAACCTACAGTCGAGATTAAAAACATTGAAAAACTGGATTAACCTGCTAAGATTCCGGACTAAGCAGTAGGCATATAAAATGCTTCTCGGACATCAACCTGCTTATGCAAAGTGCGGTAATAAGCGAAATCGATACTAGTTATGTGTCCACAGTGCTTGGCTCCGACTTGTACTTGAATATTGTGTTTCCTGGCTAGGGATTGGATGTGTTATCACTTCATTAAATGCTGTGAATTGGATAAGGAGCTAATGATTGGGTGCTATTATCACTTCGTGTAGATGTGATAGGGAGCTAACGATTGGGTGCAATGAAAACAAGAACTTCGTCTGCTCCGCTCATATTGGTCTTAGCGTGATGATATATAGCCTATAGCCTTCCTCGATAAATGGGCTATCTAACACTGAAATAATTTTTCAAATCAGATGAGTAGTTCCTGAGATAAGCGCGTTCAAGCAAACAAACTAACTCTTTAGCGTTATATATTAGTACTAGTTGACCCGCGCAACTTCGTTTGCGTCACATTTAAATAGCCTTCCTCGATAAATGGGCTTTCGAAAACTAAAAAAAAATTTCAATTCGAAGCAGTAGTTCCTGAGATTAGCGAGTTCAGCCAAACAAACAAACTCTTCAACTTTATACCTATAAATATTTCTTTCAGTGAACAATGCACCTACTGCATATCTCTCAATCACCCTTTTTTCAATTTTCATTACCGCTCCGCTCCTATTGATCTTAGCGTGATGATATATAGCCTATAGCCTTCCTCGATATATGGGCTATCTAACACTGAAATATTTTTTCAAATCGGATGGGTAGTTCCTGAGATAAGCGCGTTCAAGCAAACAAACAAACTCTTATTACTTTAGACTAGCCCCCGGCTTCACTCGCGTTTATAGATTTAGCCAAATAAAGCTCGTTATCTCACAATCGCTTTTCTAATAATAAAAGCGAATGTGAGATTATTTGTTTGTTAGACTTAAAAGAAAAATATCGTTTCAAAATCGACTTGTATATAGTTACTTCTATTGCTGCTTCTTCTACAAGGTTTTCATTTATATTGTCTCTATAAGACAAAGGTCTAACTCCAAATCATTGTTCGAAAGCATTTTAAATTTTTGACTTCTCCATCTAATTCATCCTTGACCATCTTTCCTTCTGTGACACGTAGTCACGTACCTTCAAATACCTCGCAATTATCTTCGCAAATTAAGTGAGCTATATTTAGAATTCCTTTGTCTAATAGACTTGCTATCATAATGTTACCTTCGTTGGTTGGCAACAAACAATTTTCATTCCTCCTCAGACATCTCACGGTTCGCAATCAGTAGAATCTCTGACAAATCTGTAATCACGTCAGAACCGGACATTCCGGTCGGAAGCCGGTTGTTAACATAACATGTTAGTCTTCTTTCCTGTGAATAGTTGTTTGTTTGTCCGTTATTTTTGTAGTTCTAAAAACTGTCTATTTACATTCTTCATCATCTAAACTAATATTACAAAGAGAATAGATTAGAATATTTGTTTGTTTGTTACGATTTAACTCAAAAACTGCTGGGCCGATTTCAAAAAATCTGTCACTATTAAAATCCTACGTTGTCCCTGAGTAACATAGGCTACATTTATTATAAGAAAAATTAGGGATCCTTAAGAAAATTGCAGCGCGGACGAAGTCGCGGGCGAAGTGCTAGTTTGCAATGTAAAGGCTTTTATGATAGTGCCATAATCAGTGCCTACTGCCTAAGCTTGACCAGAGAGACTGGTCAACTTGCTTCCAAAATGTTTTATTTGATTAATGATTATTATCTATACTTCTATATTAGTATTATAAATTGAGAGTTTGTGAAGTTGTAGGGGGTAAATCTCTGGATCTACAGAACCGATTTTCTGAAAATGGTTTTACCATAAAAAGCTACGTTAATTGTGAGTGTCATAGGCTACATATTAACGCGAAAAATACCGCCTAAATAAGTGGGCACGGGTTAGCTAGTTTTAAAAAAAAGTCCATATCTAGAATCCCTTCTATAATATACAAGATTTCCTTCAATTTAAATATAAATGATTTAATTGTACTTACACCAAAATTTGCATGTCATTATTATGTTATGATTGAATATGTTATGCTACCATACTACTATTGCAAGAACTTTTATAACCATTTATTTGCAAATAAATGTATGACTTAGACTTTGACGACTTAGAAGTTTTTCTTGCACAACAGTAGAACGAAAGTGAGTGAAGTTATTTAGTATTATATTCGTTCATCAAAGGGGTAGGCGATGAAAGTTAGTGGTACCTAAAAGTTCAAAATTTGTACCGATGGGAAATTCCACCGGGCACACGGCGTTTACCAGAATACTTTTTCCCGGAAACTTCTAATGGTGACCATCCCTTCTGTTTTGAAGAGTCTATTCAATATTTCGAAAATATTGTTCTCCAGTCCTGCATCTAATTTATGATTGTTTGTATTTGGCTTACATTAAATATAGGATTGTGGGTCAGTTTTGATCTCCACAGATGTCATCTATGCTGACATTTAAATAGTGAATTTTATATTAAATAGTTACGTGACTAAATATTGCAAATTTTGATAATTCCAATCAATAATATTCCTCCAATTTGACTTTTTACTTCAGGCTTCTTGTATGATTATATTATTCTAAATTATTCGACTCATAAAAACTACGCTACATTTAATCTTTTTTATTTAGTTATCATTTAGTCAAAATGTGAATTTAAGTTCTCACGCTCAGTTAACTATTTTTTTCCATAGCTAACTTACAACAAAGAACCATTTCGTAAAACGACTTCATTTGAACCGTTAATTAAAACACGCGAATGAAAACGGAAAAAATATCACAAAAAAATTAAAAGTCGAAAGATTTTTAATTTATCATGAGAAACAGACTTTCCGAAGAGCTTTTTGTCTTGTGATTCTTAACAAGACGACCTGAGGAGCTTATGGCTAGATAATAACAGCCGCACGGGTTGATCTTCAAGGTTAAGCAACGCTTTTCAAGGTTGGTCTGTGGATGGGTGACCATCTTAACATACCGAGTTTCCTCCGTGCCTCGGAAAGCACGTTAAGCCCTTGGTCCCGGCTGTATTTGTAGATCTTTGCAGTCGTTACAGATAGTCAGAAGCCAGTAAATCTGACTCCAGTCTTGCCATGAAGTACCGTGGTACCCAGTTAATGGGTTGTGGAGGTCTGGTAGGCAGCCGCTCCACGTAAAATACGGGTATTCACCTGAATCCGGTTTGACTGGAAGCCGACTCCAAGTTGGGAAAAGGCTAGGCAGATGATGACTAGGAGTCAGTCCTGCTACTCTTACATAAGCCGTGTTATAGAGTGTGACGAAGAAGGGCTAATTTAAAATATTTCAACCCTATTAAGGTTTCGTACCTTGAAGTTTAAGACGTTTTCCAGGACGTCTAGCGGGCTTTATCTCATTAACTGGGTGTATTTCAATTGCTTCTATCACAAACAATTAAAAATTGGAAATTAAAGGGGGCCATACAAGAAATGTAACACACCCCACTAGTGACCCGATTAGTGTGTAGGCCCGACTTCCACTTGACCGACCTTTCAAACATATTTCTCTGAAGCAAGCTCAATTATTAGTTCCTAACTTCAATACTGTGGGTCTTCTGTTACTAACTTCACAGTTACAGCAGCTTGTCCGCCTCTGTACATTTTTTGCCACCACTCCGCGACTCCGCGTGACGCAGCTCCATTGATTTTGCATGCAGTACACCTGCTGTGTTGACAAACGGCCCAGGCTATTGTTTTCGCCTCATTACGTGATACATATGTATGGGATTGATTTCCCTGTGGCGTCAGTAGTTGAACGAAAGTGATTTATCGTATCCGCTTATAGATAGTAATAGATTATTTGCATAATTTGCTTTGTTGAAGTTGAGCCTTTTTGCTATATGGAAAGGTTTTGATGTTCTTTATTACAAAAAAAAAACACTACCGACTTCAAAGTATGAAATTACTTTAATTTCGGTTGTTTTATTTTTTTGTAAAAGTTTTTTATTTTCACGTTTTAGTGGCACCCCACACCTAACAACACCATTGGAGAAACGCATGAAAGCATCATCATCTTCCTGCCCTTATCCCATGTTACTTGGGGTCGGCGCAACACGTTTCATTCTTCCATTCTGTTCTATCAGTCGTTACTTTATCATTAATACCCTTAAAGTGCCTCTAATGTACTCATTTCTCACTTTATCCACTCTCGTTATCCACACCACACATCCATCTCAATATTCTCATCGCATGAAAGCAAAATACGCAATTTCGTTTACTTGGATGACAGACCAAATACGTCATCTAAATAAACGAATTCCATATATTTAGATTTTAAAGCCAAACTGCTAAAGCTATTTTGATGAAATTTAAATGGGACCAATAGGATAGATACCCTTTGACATGAAAGAAGAATTTTTCATATCGGCTCATAAATGACGGAGTAGTGAGGTAACACACAAAAAAAATAAAACAGTATTGAGAATCTGCTACTTTTTTGTAGTCTGTTAAAAATATAAAGAGGTTAAATAAATGGTTTCCTTGTTTGTTTATAAGAGCTAATAATCTATTATCTTATATACCTATAAAATTCTCGTGTCACAATGTTCGTTCCCGTACTCCTCCGAAACGGCTTGACCGATTCTCATGAAATTTTGTGAGCATATTGAGTAGGTCTGAGAATCGGCCAACATCTATTTTTTTTTTGTAGGGTAGGGTAGGTAGGGTAGTGTAGGGTAGGTAGGGTAAGGTAGGGTAGGGTAGGGTAGGTAGGTAGGGTAGGGTAGGGTAGGTCGGGTAGGGTAGGGTAGGGTAGGTCGGGTAGGGTAGGTAGGGTAGCCAATTAACGGGAGCGAAGCCGCGCGGGTCAGCTAGTAATAATATATATATTTGACTGATATAAAGCCACACTATAGCTGACTGCTACAGGATTTTTAATCTAGATACCGTGGGATAGGCCGCGGCAAGGTCGCGGAGAAAAGTTAAATGTTTAGTGTAAAAAAAAACAATATTTGGTTGCTTTTACGTCAGAGAAATGGTGTATGTATGTATGTAAATCGGGCTGGTTTCCGCAACTCCACGACTAAGGGCGTATTTTGCGTGCAGGTGGGACAAATGCGTCATTCGATCCACCCCAGCTCCCCAAGGAAGGCCAGCAACGCCTTGGAGTTACCAACTATCTCGCAGAGGGTACCTGGGTTTGCGAAGTACTTTGCCCTGTAATCCGCGACTACCGGGCAGCTAAGAAGCAGGCTGCTGTCTCATTCTCCTCCATGCAGGCTCTGCATAGCGGCTGTCAGTGACTCCTATAGCATAGAGGTGTTTATTAAAAGACCCGTGGCCAGTTGTTACGGTTGTGACTGTACGCAACTGTTGTTTAGTCAGTCTTAGGGCTTGTTTTGTCAGAGAAATGATAAGCATTGCCATAAAACGTGGCAATAATAATAATAATTCTTTATTTTCGGACAACAATGATCCAGCGTGTTAGTAAACAATATTAAAACCTATTACTAGTGTTAGTAGCCAAAATAAAACAGACAAGAAGACAGAATAGAATAAATAGTAATGTGAAAAGGATATCACTAAACTAATGTTGAGTGATTGTCCTTCTCACAAAAATTTTAATAATCGGAGAGTCGATACTCTCCTCCACAGTTTTTAGTATGCTGTTGTCACTCGCCCGCAACCTTGACAATAGCAACGCGGTTTTTTTGCGAATGACGGCGTGGAAGCCGTCGGTTCGGTTTTGCGCAAACATACCAGAAGCGCTGCACCATCGTGGCAGTCCCAACAGCATCCTAAAAATGTTATTATACTGCACGCGTAGGTCATCCAGCGATCTTTTGGTATAATTGACTCAAAGATTACCCGTGTAGAAGCACTGGCAATATGCCTTAAAAAGTGTGACTTTCACTTGGTTGCTACACCGAGCGAATCTTCGGGCCAACATGTTACCTCGGGCCGCCAATGCCCTACGCTCCCTGTCAATATCAACATTGTCCTTAAGGTCGTCAGCGAGAAAATGCCCTAGATATTTGCACTTTGTCACTCTTTTGACGTTCAAGCCGTTTAGGGTAATGTTAGGTATAGTATCTGGGCATCAGCCAGCCTTAAAGACAATGTATTCGCACTTATTTACATTATAGATAAGCCCGTGCGAGACAGCATACGCCTGACAGACCCTCAGCATTTCATTCACGGCACCTGCCGTCGGCGCCAGTAACGCCATGTCATCAGCGTAGCTGATACTATTTATTTTTACGCAATGGTACCAGCCATTTAGGCACCATTGCCTCGCAGTGGAGGTATTTTTGGAAGCCATATTTTGTATTATTTTTAGTTAGTTAACAGTTTTTTATTTAAGTGTATATACGTATGGTATCAGTTAGTAAATAAAGTGTATAAATAAAATAAAAATGTTTTAGTTTTTATTAAGAAACAAGTGTCTACTTACAGTGAAAATTTAATCAAATAAATTATCACTAACCCAATATTTATACCGTGTTTATGTAAACTTTAAATAGGTGTTGATATTGGTAAAGCAATCACGTTTATCGTAACCGAAGCCGGGGTCAAAGGTAGTAAAGTTGTCTTTGTAATAAAATCTCCGTTTACCATCGGAACTATTGATCGAATCGGAACGTGTGATCGGAAGTTCCGACCTTTGTCAATATGAGCGGCTTTGTTTACAAAAGACTTTCAAGTTTTAGCCGCAGTTTTCTTATGTGGCCTTCTTTTTATCTATCTGTTTAATGTGTGTACAAAAACTGTTAAATAAATAAATTATATTTTTTTATGCAATTTGTAACATAATAAACGCAATGCCTGAAAAAGGCACATAGTAATCATCACTATGAAAAAAAAACGAGTGCCCAATACATTTATGTGCGCATAACTCGCGTAAAAGCTTTTCAATTATGAGTACAATGACCCCTTAAGAGGAACTGCGTTTATTTTGTAACACGATTTTATTAAGGTAAAACCTGTCACTGTTTATTTAGCAACAAGTCCTTGAAGTTTTGTGTCAAAACAACAAACAATTGAAAGCGACTGTCAATTTATTTGTGAGCAAAATTAATTGCCATATCTACAAGACATAAATAAACATGTATGTTTTATTGATTCTGAACTTTCAACCGTTGTTTCGACAAGGTGACGCAAACTTTTGCGTAAGTCCCTTCACAAATTGTTTATTTTAATTAAGTAATTATTAATTGCTGCGATATTGTTAATTGTTTTGCTGTTTCTGTAAGCAATTTTGATTGCAAAGAGTTGTTTAATGAACAGGCTTATGTATTTCCTGAGTGTTTGTGTCTAAGGAATAAACGAGCACGGATAAAGTTTGGAATTCTACTATCAGCGATCACAACTGTAAACTTGATGGGCAATCAACCAGGTTTAAGCCTGGTAGTAACCGGGTGTAGTATCTCACCTGTCGACCGAAGGTTGGTCGTTTGAAGTACCACTTGTCATGTGGGTGCATGTCTATCTCATACTTTGACTAAACTTATTGACAATCGTTATGATGTCACTCTAGATATAATAAACAAGTTTTTTATATTGTTTTTTTTTTTTAATTCGGTTTTATATATTTCTATGATGTCACTCTTTTCGGCTCCTAGAATATAGGCGGAATATTTTGATTATCTCTGGCAGAAGTATGAGATAGTAAATACTTCTTTACTTATTATTAAAAAAACCGGCCAAGTGCGAGTCGGACTGACACGAAGGGTTCCGTACGTATCATTTGTTGTTATAGCGGCAATAGTAATACACACTCTTTAAAAATTTCAACTGTCGACCTATTACTGTTCTTGAGATACAGCCCGCTGACAGACAGTCGGACGGACGGACAGCGGAGGCTTAGTAATAGGGTTCCCTAGAATCGCACTTGGTCGGTTTTTTTTATCGCGGGAGGACGATCCCTTGGTATAATTCCTAATTATCACATGGGCGGGGCTGCTGGCAGAAGCTGAATAAAAACTAATGAGCTAATTAAATCATGTTTCGCGTGCAACAGACACCCATACAGTGTCACATGCCACTAGCAGATAATCTATGAGTGTCAGTTTTTAGTACCCAAGTTACAGAGTCAGGCATGTGAATGCTAATACGCTGTGATTCTCACGGTCCTGTGAACTTTGGTGGCACGACACTTGATGACTTAGCGTTATCTACGATGCAGAATGTGGGCTGGAGGCCTTCGAGGATGAGGCTGGATGGTCAACGATGGAGAGGAGTTTTTTTTTTATTTGTAATGGGTTTGCTCTTGACTCTAGTCTATGTCCGACATGACAGAGACAAAGTCTACGATGGAGCGAGCCTACCCAGAAGGAGCCTGTTCACTCTAACTTTGAAGATATTAGGGTTGTAAGCTTTTGGAAACACAGACGCAGGCAGAGAGTTCCACTCCTTAGCTGTGCGCACTATAAAAGACGTTGAAAACGCTTAGTGCGAATTTGTGGAATAGCCACAAGGTAGGGATGGTAAGATGCAGTGCGTCTGGATGTCCGATGGTAGAAGGGGGCCGGTGGGATGAGGTCGTGGAGTTCTTGGGCACACTCACCGAAGTACAATCTGTAGAAAACCGACAAGCAGGCAACCTTACGGCGATGAGCCAAGCTATGTAGCTTGGCATCCACCAGATGTTATAAATTAACTGTAGCATCTGTTAGTGATGAAAGGTTAAGAGTAAAAGGGAAAGATTTGAGGATAAACATGCTTCCACATGACATTGAAAATATGTTCCATGAAAGTT
Organism: Lacanobia oleracea; assembly: GCA_950371165.1. Classification (NCBI taxonomy): domain Eukaryota; kingdom Metazoa; phylum Arthropoda; class Insecta; order Lepidoptera; family Noctuidae; genus Lacanobia; species Lacanobia oleracea. Next base: position 4,607,539 of record OX493389.1, read on the forward strand.
ACAATAAAATTGATTGAATTGTGCTGGTTTAGTTCTCTGAGGCTCTATGTTAAATAGATGTCATCATCATCATTCAGCTAATTGTCCTCCACTGCTGAACGTAAGCCTCCCCCTAAGAGCGCCAACCATCCCAGTCTTGAGCAGACCGCATCCGTCCGTTGCCAGCCACCTTCTTAAAATCATCGATCTACTACTCTGTCAAGAAAGTACCGGGAAAAGATCAATAATACACAAAATGTCTGTTATTCATCCAAATTTATTTTATCACCTTCAAAGTATGCTCCTTTAGAAACGATACACTTGCGCCAACGAATAATCCATTCATCAAAACATTTTTTAAACGCTGCTTCCGGAATTGAGTTCAGTTCTCGCCGCGAATTCTCCTTTATGTCTTTTATCGATTGAAAACGGGTGCCACGAAGTGGTAATTTGAGTTTAGGAAAAAGAAAAAAGTCAGCAGGAGCCATATCTGGTGAATATGGTGGTTGCTGGATGGTATTTGTTGAGTGTTTGGTTAAAAATTCGTTCACAATGATAGCCTTGTGCGAAGGCGCATTGTCGTGGTGCAAAATCCAAGATTTTTCTTTCCACAAATCTGGCCTTTTTCGTCGAATTTGCTCTCTTAAACGCCGCATAACGCTCAAATAATATTCTTTATTTACCGTTGAGACCTTCCGGTAAGAATTCAGAGTGCACAACACCGCGATAGTCAAAGAAAACAGTCAACATGACTTTGACTTTTGATCGACTTTGGCGTGGTTTTTTCGGTTTCGGTTCAGTTGGAAGGCGCCACTCCGAAGCTTGTTGACTAGTTTGCATGTCAAACTCGTAAACCCACGTCTCGTCACCAGTAACAATGCGTTTCATGAATATTGGGTCCGAACTGACTCGTTCTAGCATGTCCTGAGCGACTTTCATGCGATTGAGTTTTTGGAGAAAATTCCGATCTTTTGGGACTAGCCGAGCAGCAACATGTTTCATACCCAAATGATTAGTTAAAATGGTACGGATCGACTCGTGAGATACAGAAAGTTCGGCGGCTATCTCTCTCAGAGTTGAATGGGGATTTTCAGTCACTATTTCCTTCACTTTTGCGATGTTAACTTCAGTTGCAGACGTTGACGGCCTACCAGAGCGAGGCAAATCTTCCATCACATCTCGACCGCTTTTGAACGCTTTGAACCACTCATAAGCACGAGTTTTTGATAAAGTCGATTCACCGTAAGCCTTCTGTAACATTTTCAGTGACTCCGAACACGAAATTCCATTGGCGATGCAAAATTTAAGACAAACTCTTTGTTCGATATTTTTGTCCATTATGAAATTCGCAATACACACTATATATGATATTACTAAAACCAGCACTGTATTTAATATAAATAACAGATGCAACTCAAACTCCGCGCCAAAATGGAAAACAGTTGTGCCAATCTAACAACTACCAAAAAAAACAAAAATTTGAATTTGGAACCATAAACAAATCATCCATTCCCGATACTTTTTTGACTGAATGTATGTAAGTAACTTCATGTACAATAGTGGTACACAGGCGGACTTACTGGCAACAAGGCATTCTCTACCAGTATTTAGAGATACGCTATAGTCTAGGTTCTAGGCCAGTGGTTCCGAACCTGGGGTTAATTACCCCCGCGGGGGTAAATCAGCTATTTTGTGGGGGTAACAAAGAACCTAAATAATGAAGACCTAATCTAAAAAATACGTTTTTCTAGCTGCCGTCGCGTCGTCACGGTCACCTCGACAGGGGTGGGCGATGTTGGGAAAATAGACTGCAATCGTTACATCATTGATGGTCTAAATTTTAAACCATCGAACTATCGATGTTTCATGAAAAACATCGACTGTAAAATAGGGGCAAAAATTCAATACCTTATGAGACTGATGTGCAATTTATGATCACATAAATTGATTAATTGATTTGTGATTAATGAAGACATTTGTATTGATTATATTATTTGTAACATTTTAAGGTCGGGGTAAAATCAGTTTTTTTTTAACATTTTTTTAATCTATATATTCTATAAAACAAAGACGGGTTTGTTACAACACTTATAACTCGAGATCTGCTGGACCGATTTTCATGATTTTAGTGTTTTTGGATTAGTCTTTATCCGGAATAGCATAATAAGTATTGAAATATTTAAAAAAAAGTAGGTAGTAGGTAGGGTAGGTAGGGTAGGTAGGTAGTTAGGGAGGTAAGGAGATAGGTAGGTAGGGTAGCCAGTTGACGGGAGCGAAGCCGCGCGGGTCAGCTAGTGAAAAATAATACAGAGGTGTCACTTAATTCTGAATTCGCCAAACTTTTACGTTTGATGACGAGAAGCGCTCTTTTACATAACAGTAAACCACCTTAATGTACATACTTACTTACTACTTAAATATTATATTGTTCATATTTCAACTTATTTTTTTTTTCCTAATAGGAAATAACTAGGTATATTGAAAAGGTTAGGAACCACTGATCTAGACTCTACAACACTAGTTGGAAAAAGACTAAACAAATTATGATGTAAGCTTTTTAAAGGCTGTTTTTTCTTTCTTCCTCGAGATACCTTATTTCCTTGTAAAAGCTAATAAACCCTGTAACTATTAATAAAATAACCTCACCCAAGTTCAGCTTGGCGAACAGGTTCCTTTCATAGTGACATGTATGGGAAATGTCCATAATATCCTGCGGGCTATGTCGTAACAGGAAAATAGTGTCATTTAGCCGTCGGCTTATGTCGGGTAGGGTGTCAATGATATTTATAAATGGCAAATGTAATCTTATTTAAATTGATACTGTAAGTGAGTATGACGGGCTTGATATGTCGATTGTAGGGATCATCCGTTACGGTGGAGGTCTGCCCTGCACCGCCGTGCACCGCCGTGTCCTCGTTGAGGCGATTGGCGGCGGCGACCTCTCGCGACCAGCCCTGGTTCAATCTGTGGTCCGGAGCGAGGAGGCATGGGAAGCAGTCACCTCCTGCTGCGAAGCAGTAATAGCATTACTGAGAAGGAGACTGAACGTGTGAGAGAGAGGGAAACCTTTCGACCCAGCCGCCGCAACAGAAGAAGACGCCCTGGGCGTCGGGAGTCGCGGTTTATCTGCGTGAATCGTCTCGCATACCACAAAAAAGAAACAATGTTTGTGACTAAAATAATATCAGGTTAGGGAAATATGAGGCATAACGCTGGGAAACAAAAACGTAGATTATTTTTATTTGCCTTTATTTGTTTTAGTTTTATTTAGCTCGTGGCTAAGTAATAACAGTCGCATAAGTCGGTCTTCAAGGTTAAGTAACGCTTGCCGAGGTCGGTTCTTGGGTTGATGACCATGTTCAACCTAGATCCCCCCGTACGTTGGAAAGCGCTTTCAGCTGTTGGTCCTGGTTGTCATTTGTAGATTTTTGGCAGTCGTTACGGTTGGCCAACGGGTATCATCGTGCTAACCAGTTACTGGGTTGCGGAGGTCAGATGGGCAATCGCTCCATGTAAAATACTGCTACTCAGCTACATCCAGTTACGACTGGAAGCCGACTCCAACATTGTCGGGAAAAGACTAGGCAGGTTGAACAATTATTTCATTAAAAAGAACACCGTCTTTGATTCAAAAGTTAACTTTCTATTCTAAATCTCTTGAACATGGAAATAACTCTTGTATTGTTATAAAACAAAGAGCCAAGCGATCAGAATATTATTATGACACTGTTCAACTTAATCCTAATTGTCTAACATAATGAGGGCTACTGTTTTTGTACTCACCAGTTGGCGCCACTGTCGAGTAAGGTCCTTAATCATAGCATTAAAGTTGTTATTACATGTGTAGTGAACAAAGTTAGAAGTAAATTAATTAATGATGCCGTTAACGTGCGATTTAATATAATGAAGATAGTGTCGCAGTGTTTCGTGGACTCAAAATTATGGAAAAAAAGAAGAACTTCTACATACAAGTATTTCCGACACAAAAATGTTCAATGCAGTGGTTGGGAGAACCGTAACTTAATCTGCCATAGTCAGGCTGTTTTAGAAAAATATTCACAAAAAAAAAGCTTTCGGAAGTCGGTGTTTTTGGTTGTTTCATTTTTGAACACCGACTTCCGAAATTAAAGTTATTTTTTACTTTGTAGTGTTTTGTTTTTGGAATCGGATTTATTAAAAAAAAAATACGGCCGAACATAGAACTTCCTCCTTTTTGAAGAAGTCGGTTAAAAATCAAACTCGTCAATAGCCAACCAACTGTGAAATTTGATATTTCGAAAACCTCACGCTATACTAGCGCCTCTAGCGGCAAATTCAAACGCCTAAAGCCCTCATTAACGAGTAAATAACTGTTGTACTGTTATAAAACAAAGAGCGAAGCGAACTAAATATTATAATAATGCTGTTCAACTTTATCCTAATTGTCTAACATAGTTGAAAACGTTGTAAGCACTTAATCGTTTTAAATAAGCAAGCTTGTTTTGCTGTAAATACGCCAACTTAAACTTAATACTCGCATTCAGTAGGCATTAATTAATTGTCTTAGTTAAATCTTATAATTGTTCGTTTTAGGCAATGGAAGCTGCTAACATACCTCATCATAACAGCCGAATTACGTCCACTGCTAGACGCAGGCCTCCCCCAAAAGTCGCCACATCGAGTTATTTCGGTCGGATACCCCGTATTCGATACCCTGGGATCAGGTTTATTTTATAATATTTTCTATTCCGGTCTATCAATCGTGCAGCCCTGCACGATCACAAATAAATTTAAAATTTTATTCCGGTCGAATACCTCGGTTATCTACCAACAGGACAGTCAGCAACAAAATGTACGCTGTTTTGGTTCATATGGTTCATTGAAATATATGTTCGTAATGCTATTTATAATGGAAACAAATAACTTTTACATTGAACTGTTTTTCTCTTGACTGTACTTAGGTAGCTGCTAAAAAGAAGGGGATCCGACCGGAATAACTCGCCACATAGATCGGTCTTGTGTGTCTCGCATGTATCGGCTATCCGCGACCCTCACCAGGTCATCGGTCCACCTGGGAGGAGCTAGGCTGGCTAACTGAGCTAAGATACCTACGCACAACGGACCGAATGGGAGACTTAAATGGGGGAAAATGGAGTCCATACTCTACTTTACCCCGTATAACTCAGTAACAGGGATAGAGGTCGCTCCTTGTCAAATACTGGTACTCAGCTGGCTTCATCTGTTTAGATCAGAAACCGATCTCTACATAGTTCAGACTAGGCAGAAAGATCGATTCACGGTCTTACCAAACAACGACCCAAATCCAAAACGTAACACGTTAACACAGATCTTTTCATGACCGATTCGTGTGCCAATAGGCCAGCCATTGCAGCATCTTACAAAATTAATTGCTAAGCAATAGTTGAGAAATTAATTGTTATCTCATTGTTTTAGCTGGTTTTTGTACGCCCCCTCGTCTATAGTTAATGAGTATCGTATTAAAGATTGCTCAATGATATACCGCGTGATGAAGTGTTACAAAAACTGCGTCCATATTGATCTGTTATCGGTTTTAAGAGGCTCCATTGAGGTTAGTGGACTACTAAGACGGAAAAAAGTGTTTGTTTAATAGGTCACCTTCGGCCTTGAATTTGGTATACCCGCTGTAAAGAAAATTGCACAGCTCCTACTTATTAATGCCATGCTGAAGTCTATTTTTGCACTGCTTTGTGTAACGAGACTTGTCTATGTGAGGGTACTTTCACATTAGAGATATTAAAGTGAACAGTCCTTAGATAGGTCTGGTCATAGTCGAGTTACATCGGTGTCGTTTCGACACATTCAAAGTCACTGACAGGTTGTCAAATCATTTGACATCGAAGTGAATTGTCAGCTAACAAGTGGCCGACAGGAGGCATTCTTGAACGAGGCACCGGAGCGATAAGTTTAAGGTTAGTAATATAGTGTAAAAGAATTCTGATTTTTAATAATTTAGAATAAATATGTTATTGCGTTGATTTATCTGTTGTTTGAATTATAATGATTCCTTTTTGAGTCCAGTTCACATTTGTCACATAAGATAAATGAGCAATAAATTGACCTACATACATTTATTGACTTTCTTAATATCAAAAACCGAAGTCAAGACATAAAACTGTCCTGGATCGAGTTATATCGTAACCCTGTACGTTCTCTATCTAGTCATGAATAACGGTTCTTAATTTATTGGTCGGGTATCTACAAAGGAATGTTTGGGGAAGGTCAATGTACTTTATTGCAAGTTTATCTGTTTAGATCTGTCCGATAGGATGTCAGGACCATGCATTGTTCCGGAATTAACCATAGCATATAGCACTCAGCGATAATACAGGTGAATTTTTAATGTGTGCCTTCATGACCAAATTCAAAACTATTAAGAAAACACTGAAAGGAAACTCGAGACCGATTTTGATGAAAACTAAAACTGTATCATTGAATTTTTGAAAAATCTTTGTTAACCTACCCAGGAAACGAATCGGTTGATTTTGAAAAAATATAACATCTTGTATTATCACACTATCCGAAAGTGTAGCTAATAAGAATTAGAATCTGAGAAATAATAACAAATATGGCGAACTAAAGGAAAGCTCTCATTATTCACAAAAACCTCTCTGCCCTCTCTACTGCTGTACATAATTTCTGTGAAGATTTCAGTCTTTCTTTTTGTAATGGGTTTGCTATTGACTCTAGTCGAGGTCAGAGATGACATAGACAAAGATGGAGTTCTACGATGGAGCGAGCTTACCCAGAAGGAACCTGACTTTAAAGAGATGAGGGTTGTAGTCATTGTTCGATAGTCAACTTCTGAGGGTCAATTCTAGTAATTTTTCAAAGTAATCTGTCAAAAAAGCCTCCATTTATTTCCATAAATATTTGACATATTGCGATTGACATGCGAATGCTACCGTTACTTATAAATTAGTAAAATTGACACTTGTCTATCCGACAAGATGTTAGGAACCATGTATTATACCGGATTTAAACTAGCACTCAGCGATAATATATTCAACTATCAGAGAAATAATTTCCACAACCACATAAGTTGGTACTTCCAAATTACCTCTTATAGACATTCCTAAATTTTTTCTGGCTTATAAATCTAATCTTCCTATGTAAATCATTTCTGTCTAGATTTCAGTCATTGCTAGATAATCAAGTTCTGGACAGGGGAACAGGATACGTCAATTTACCGGCTAAAACCACACGCTGCCCGTATGGCCGTCAACCGCATATTACGCTCCGAAACCGAATGGTACGCGCTAGTGCTTTTGAGCCTCTCTCGTCACTTTGATACGAGATATACTCCACCAATGTCAGTCAGTACCTAACAGAATTTTGTTCCCACAGGCGATATAACTTATACAAATATTATAGAGCTGAAGAGTTCGTTTGGTCGAACGCGCTAATCTCAGGAACTGTTGGTTCGAATTGAAAAATTATTTTAGGGCGCCATCAAATTTGTTGTAAGTGCCGCACGGCAGCAGCGCTTCAGCCGCGCCGCTGCCTTGTTAATCCATATAAATAATAAACACGCTGCCGCCGCGCGACTGTTTGCGTTCAATGTTTAAGAAAGTAGCGCGGCAGCAGTGCTGCAACCGCGCGGCACTTTGCGACAAATTTGAAGGCACTCTGAGTGTGGAATAGACCATTCGAGGAGGGCTATATGTAATAGTATATAACATCACGCTACGACCAATAGGATCGGAGCATTCAAGAAAAATGTGACGCAGACGAAGTTGCGCGGGTCAGCTAGTACAAATCAATAACCGTTATTTCCTGGACAGAAAACGACCGGAAATATAAATATTCCCACCATCATAGTTTTAATTGCTTTAAAGGAGTCTAAATCAAACATAACACTTGAGAATTAACAGGAAAATATCACGAGTACGTAGAAACACGATAAATCTTAAATGCTCGTTATGGATCGAAGCGATTAACGAGACTGCGCCGGCCGCCGAGTGTCGAACCTGAACCCACGCGGTTCGCGGTAACCGGTCGCTGTTTGAGCCTACCGTGAGAATCGTGTTACGATCTGTTTGTTCAAGGTATTGGTGTATTTTTGGGTCAGGCAGAGTTGTTAGCATGGTTATATTATCCCACTTAGGAGCTCGTGGCTAGATAATAACAGCCGCACGAGTCGATCTTCAAGGTTAAGCAACGCTTGCCAAGGTTGCCTGTGGATAAGTGACCATCTTAACATAGCGAGTTTCCTCCGTGCCTCGGAAAGCACGCTAAGCCGTTGGTACCGGTTGTCATTTGTAGATCTTTGGCAGTCGTTACGGATAGTCAGAAGCCAGTAAATCTGACTCCAGTCTTGCCATGAAGTATCATGTTACCCAGTTACTGGGTTGTGGAGGTCTGGTAGGCAGCCGCTCCGCGTAAAATACTGGTATTCAGCTAAATCCGGTTTGACTGGAAGCCGACCCAAATACAAGTTGGGAAAAGGCTAGGCAGATGATGATGATGATTATCCCACTTTTGGGCTACGATCTCTTTAAAAAAAAATATTACTGGACACACAAAGTCTTGGCAAAGTCATTGACGGGCTGAACTGAGTCTCTAGACAAAGAGCCATTCGAAATGCCAATACAAGAGACTAGCTGACCCGCGCAACTTCGTCTACGTCACAATTTTCATTAAAGCTCCGCTCCTATTGGTCGTAGCGTGATGTTATATGTATAGCATATAACCTTCCTCGATAAATGGGCTACCCAACACTAAAAGATTTTGTCAATTTGAACATGCAGTTCTTGAGATACTCACTCCCCCCGCTGACCCGAGGTGGCCCGCAGAGACGGGCCGGCACCGAGCGGGGATTACGTAAGTCGCATTAGTTCTCGCGATCTCCGGTTGGTGACAGGTGGAGCACCGGGGTGGTTTTAGTCAGTAAGAGTCTGACAGACCCCTCCGTCCGCCCCAGGGCGGAGGACATCCATGAGGATTTCCCCCCGTAACAAAAAAAAAGCGTGTTCAACCAAACATACAGACTCTATAATATTAGTATAGATGGATCACGTGACATTTCGATAGCTTTTGTCAATACTGTTGCGAAAACGATCTCTTGCGGATACTATTAATCCTCTAAGACCAAAATAGGAAATCAAAAATATCAGAAAATACAATTTATTTCATAGACATCGCAAATTCGCAAGCACGTCAAGTTACCTTTGTATCGGAGTGACTGACATTCCATTTGGCTGTCCCTCTCGGGGATCCTAGCAAGACAATACTTTTAGCCACGTTCCTCTGTGGTGAGCTTTATTATTTTCTTTATAAATAAACCTTATTTTTCTGTGCTATATTAACTTTGTCATAGGTCAACGAATTTGCGAGAACAAGGAAGAAATGAAAATGTTGCAAAATTTGAAAGATTAACTTAGTAAATTGTAAACAATAAAATAAAAGTGTAGATTTGCCATAAACTACACAAAGACGATAGGCAGAATGGTATCGGCTTGTGCCGTGTGGTGCCGTAAAAGAATAATACCATCCATCCCGTGGGTGTCGTAAGAGGCGACTAAGGGACTTGCCAGAGAATGGGCAGCAGCGTTCTCTGCTAAACTCAACACCATACACTGCGATCGCCAACCCGTCTACCAAGCGTGAAGATTATAGCAAACCCCCTTTCCGTTTGGGGGAGGCCTATGTCCAGCAGTGGACGTCTTTCGGCTGTTATAAGGATGATAATGAAAGACGATAAAAGAAACAGTGATCTGGTGATGTAATTAAATTTTCCTGCGAGCAAAGGTTTTGATATAGAGGTATTTTCAAGTTTGCATCACCTTCTGAGTTTCAAAATATGCAGCCAAAGTGAATAGAAAAGTACCTTATGGTAAAAAGACACAGTTCGAGAAAATTAGAGCATTTTTTTTTTCTTGTAATATTTATACTTGATAAAATACACGGTCTACTTTCAGGACAATTGGTTCATTAAATATTTATAAAATACTAGCGGACGTCACGCGGTTTCACCCGCGTAGTTCCCGTTCCCGTGGGAGTTAGGGAATAAAATATAACCTATGTTACTCCATGATAATGTATTTATCCATTGCTGAAAGAATTTTTCAAATCGCTCTAGTAGTTTTTGAGTTTATTCATTACAAACATACACACACACAAAAATACAATTTTTTCCTCTTTATAATATAAGTGTAGATAGATCTTTCATAAAACAATATTTAATTAATTTCCAGTAACAGCTCCGTATCATTCGTCACATACCAATCGAGGCTCCTATGAATAATTTAGTGCAGAACTCGTGTGAAATAATTTGCTTAACGTTAGCTGTAATAGAATTCTTAATTAGTCAACGTTTCTTGTGGTGGGAACGTGGTGCGGTGTGTGTGGGGTGGAATTACATTTGAGACTAATAGAGAGAAATTAAGGAATATGGTGTGAACTGAACTGTGGGATACTGAAGCTTGCGTTCAGGCGATTTTGCCATACATTACTGGAATCAAAAGTAGCTCACAATTTAGGACCAATTAGTTTAAGTGGTAAGATATAATCCGTGGTGCTTGGCAACTGGGCTTAACCCAGTTGTATTTGTCCCTTGGTGCCTATTGGCCTAGTTCTATTCTGTCTCCTGCTTGATACGGAGGGAAGTGGAAATTATATATATATTTTTTTCCTACTCCTCCGCTGTACTTTTCTGATTAATTTTGTTGCAGGATCCAAGACAGTTGAATCGTTTCTCCGGGACTCGTCGGGTTTCATTGGCTCGGCATTTTTCTGGTGATCGCCACTGTTGATTCTGGCTTTCAGGAGTTGCAGTGGTTGGGAATGTGTGCGTCCACGACCTTTTCCATCTACTTTGCCAGTCACGATGAGCTTCTCGAAGATCTCACCTTCTTTCCTTGTAATATGACCGAAGTATAGTAGTCATTGGAATAGGCCTTTTCTAATCCCCGCAGCGGCATTCGGCGTTGATTTAAGGACCCTCATCTTAATCATAGGATTAAGAGAAGAATACTTTCATTGTGCGTACAGCGAAGGAGTGGCATGTCCTGCCGGAATCTGTATCTCTTAACAGCAACAACCTGGAGGTCTTGAAGTCAGGAATGAATAGATTAGGTCTAGGCAAGCATATTCCATTGTCGGTCACATCATTGCTTATCATCAGGTAAAACTGGTCAAACAGGCTCGCGTTTGACCAATCTCTGATGATCAATAATAAAATAAGTCTTCTGTCTGCATTTTCGTCTTCGTCTTGTGTCAAGTTTTTCAATAGTTTGGACTGCTTTTCCTTAAATAATGTGTAATACATCGACAGGCTCCATTCATCATCATCATCATCATCATCATCTGCCTAGCCTTTTCCCAACTACATTGGGGTCGGCTTCCAGTCAAACCGGATTCAGCTGAATACCAGTGTTTTACGTGGAGCGGCTGCCTACCAGACCTCCACAACCCATTAACTGGGTAACACGTTATATCTTGGCAAGACTGGAGTCAAATTTACTGGCTTCTGACAATCCGTAACGACTGCCAAAGATCTACAAATGACAGCCGGGACCAACGGCTTAACGTGCTTTCCGAGGCTCGGAGAAAACTTGTTGTGTTAAGACGGTCACCTATCCACAGACCAACCTTGGCAAGCGTTGCTTAACCTTCAAGATCGACCCGTGCGGCAGTTATTATTTAGCCACGAGCTCCTCCGACAGGCTCCATTTTCTTCTCTTATAATTAGATCCATTGCTATAGCTTTTAAAAGCTGACCACAAAAAATACTACTTCTTAAATAGGCCTCATCATATCAGTCGAAAGTCGACCACAGCTGGACATAGGCCTCCCACAAATTTTGGGGGGGTTTGCCATAATCGCCACGTTTGGCAGGCGGGTTAGCGATCCCAGTGTATGGCGTTGCGTTTTAAGAGAACGCTGCTACCCATTCTCTGGTGAGTCCTTTAGTCGCCTCTTACGACACTCACGGGAAGTGATGGGATGTTATTATTCTTTTACGGCACCAAACGGCACCGGCCGACATAACACCATACGGCGAAAATAGGCCTACTACGTGAATATTATAGAATACTATAAAATAAACAGCAACCCTAAATTATTCTGCAAAGCTGTATTCACTAAAACTAGGACACCTTTGCAGTCTAGTTGTAAAGTCAGGCAAGACGTGCCAGCTGTTTTGTAAACACGTCTTTGTGCTTGAATTGTCTGAATAGAAATGACCACTTTTGCGTAAAGAATTGTGAGGCTGAATGAGAAACTCCTTTGCTTTCACGTGATATTTATTTTAGAAGTAAAAACTGGTGTTTTCACCCAAAATCATAGCGGTACGCAGATTAAGGATCCCTGTTGAGAGGCGCGACGTGACAATACGACAGCGTGATATTTATATGTAGAGATAATTCTCATCCGTCGAACTATTTTATGAAAACGAATTGTCGTTACAGTTAGCTAGAAGCCAGAAATACTTTCACCAGTAATTTTTTTGACTTGGGGTATCATTGTGTAAGTCAGACAGACAGTCGATGCACGCCAAATACTGGTACTCAACTACTCATCTGTATTCGGTTAGAGTAGTCCCAATATACTTGGAAATGGCTAGGGAATTGTCGCGTCGTGTCTATCTGTACGATGTAAATTACTTTAAGTACTGATAAATAAAAGTACCGGTCATGTTTTTAATCGTATTGGTAATAAAATTAAAACACTCTGTTGTTAACAGCCAATAAAGGCTCTTATCAGTAAAACTAAAAGTAGGTCAATTTATTTAACGCCGAAGCGAAAAATAATGTTGCCAAAATAGTTGCGAAGTAAACCAATTTAAATATTGTTGGAGTCGAATTGACTGCCGGAAAAGCAGAACATAATATTAATACGAGCTATAGTTTGTTTGTTGTTGTATTGGTATTTGTTTATTGAATGGTTACACCGTGTTACAAATATTGTAGATCGACCAATAAATAAAAAACCAAGTGTAAGCCGGACTCGCGCGAATAACAAAAAAATTGATACGTCCGGACGATACAAATTTTTATTACCTAACGTGTTACTTTAAAATCATAGAATTATTATAGCTTTCCTGTAATCTGTGAGTAAATAACTATTCTGTATTTTAATCAACAGTTTCATCTTTCTGTAGAACCGATTCTAAGAAAGTTTAAACATATACTCTGTTTATATTTTATAAAGCTTGGCTAGTGGATAGTACAAAAGAACGTTAAAAACCTCCAATCTATTTTATTTATTTATTCGAGCAGTCGTTACAGCAATCAAGATTAGCTCGAACAACAGATACTCATAGACGTAAACGCAATCAGAAACTTTATTTTACAATTACATAGATACCATAGATTAAAATCCAATTTCAAATTAGTTTAACCCTACCATAATTTAAACTGTCAACGATAATCTGCTGACATGACAGCAAACTGTCAAGATTTCCCGCGCTATTAAAATACCAGTTAAGTTTGACACTTTAGAGTGGCGCTAGTTGCAAAAGCTTAGGTCAAAATTTCAAATTGTGTACGTTAAAACTTTTAGTTTCAATTTCCGCCGCGTGCCAATGTAAACTGGTTTTAATCTAATCGGAGTAATCGGATTTTAATTAAGTGTTGAGCTGACAGCTTCATTTGCTCAAACAAAGAATTACATAATAGTGATGTAGCCAGTCGGTGTTGCAAGTTTTTTAGCCGGTAGTAATCTGTGTTTGGAACTTTTTTCTTGTGTTAGCTGATGGGTCGATTAATTTATTCGTCACACTTAAATAATGCTCTGTGGTTTTATTTCTATGATTGGCGGATAATCGGTTGTTTTTGAGCTTCCGTGTTTCTTGCATTTGATGGAAATTATTCAGTATGATGAAAATTGGTAGCTACCTACCACGATTTTGCTGTTTGGAGGACAAGATATGTATTTTCGTTTATTTCCATGAGAACATATCGACATATCGACATATTGCAGTAGAATATCGAATTATCTTCGCAATAAAATTGCTGTTTCCCCTAAGTACTTATGTATACTAGCCAATGATAAAATTAAAGACTTAAATTCTCCATCTCCCGATATATTTTGCCGGTAATCTAGTTAACACGATACTTCTGACAAGACAAGTGTTAGATTTCCTGGCTTCTATACCGCCGTGACGATTGTCAATGATCTGCAAATGACAGCCGCGACCAACGGCCAAAGGCACTCTCCGAGGCACGGAGGAACACCCATCCACGTTCCGACCTCAGCAAGTGTTGCTTAACTTTGAAGATCAGCCCGTGTGGCTATTATTACTAAGCAATAAGCTAGAATCTATCAATATCAGTACTAAGTTGACGAAACATAAGTGCAATTTGCAATATCATAAAATTACTTGCACACAGTGTTTTTACCACTCATATTATGCCACATGGTAGCAACAGAAAAGCGCGGCAAATTGTAAATTACTACGGCGGTTTACCAACAGTGTTAACTTCGCTGTAATGATAGTCATTTTGCACACGGCTAAATACACCCGGACTGTGAAGCAAAGACAGAAGTCTCACTCCCAATGGCTTACGATCCGACCCACGTACGAATTCTCAAACTTTAAATGTTTGTTCTGATTCGGCTGTTTGTGATGTTTCCGTTCTCCGGGAAGTCTCGAAGACGTAGCATAGGGGCACAAATGCGAATTACACCTTACCTTTTTTTGGTCTACCTAGATGTAAGAGAATTATATTTAAAAAGAAGGAAGGGAAAGGTACGCTTCTGCGCTCCAGTGGGTCACTTCGGGCGGTAGTATTTGAAACAAATGAAATCAATATTCCAATCCCCTAAACATATTATGATCATGTTCGTCTTGTGGTTTGAGGAGTTGGAAGTTAGTGTTTAGAGACAAACCGAGGAGGAGACTTCAGGCATTTTGTTCGACCTTAGAGGCCTAATTTTTCTGGTAACTAACAGATTTGGCTTACACGATCTAATCAGTTGACAGATTTCTGTCATAATGTGGAAGGTTGATCCATTGAAAATTTTCTCGGTGGCTCCGGTGAATTCGCAGACAAATCTTGAAATTCATGTGAATCTTCTGTATCTACCCACATGATGGCAATGTTTTGAGGTGAAGAAGAAGTTGTATTCCAACTTAATTGGATTTTAGAGTCCCGCACACCTAATTAACCTACTTGGGACTGGCTCGGAAGGTAAGATGTGTAAATCTGAAAGTACCTAATAAGGTTTCTTGTATTTTCTTTTAATGTTCGTGTCCATTTGATGGAAAATTTGATAATACAATTTATTTATTTATTTAACAGTTTATGTACCTACACACATTTTACTTGCAGAAGAATTTGGAAACAGAAAATTAGGTACACAGGAGTGATGCTTATTTCTAAAGAAATCTCAGGAGAGTCGAATAAAAGAGTTGTAAACACCGTGTGTAAAAGTTACGTAAGAATAAAACAAACCTTTAATCAAGTGTACACACAATACATAAATAATGTAATGTCTGACATGGTGAGAAATGTATAATAAACCACGCTTATAGGCAAGGCGGTATTTATAAACCACGCACGCTCTTTAATATTTAAGATGCAATTGGATTTTATGAACCAGACCACAAGACGAACGGCGATGGTGGACATCCCACCCACACGCACAAAACGTTTTGGGAACACATTCATAATGCGTACAGCTAAGGAGTGGAATTTCCTGCCGGAGTCTGTATTTCCTGATGGCTTCAACCTGGGAGTCTTTAAGTCAAGAGTGAATAGGTTACCTCTAGGCAAGCGTGCTCCATCTTCGACCATATCATCGCTTACTATCAGGTGAGATAGTGGTCAAACGCGTGCCTATCAAGAGTAAAAAAAAGAACCAAAAGTTTATTTAAAGTAGACAATTGCAAGTTTATATATTCCCTTAAATATTATTCCGTATTCCATGTATATAGGTATTCGCTTCTAGTATAACCGAATGCAGCTGAAAATCAGCATTTTACGTGATGCGACTTCCTATCTCACACTCTATACAACCATCTCTAGAACCCATTTACCGGGTAGCACGGCATCCCTGTTTAAATAACCAGGGTTATAATCAAATAACGACATTTACCCTTCACTTGAGTTGCAATTCGAACCCAGTTATAAGCTAAACGGTTAGGTACATGCTAACTGTTCGGTCAACGACGTAATCTGTGGGTTACTATGTGGGTAGTAATTATCAATTTTACGGCCTATCATAGATGAGGAATGTTAGAACGTTTGAGTCTCGGCTTTTTAGCATCTTACCTAACTTTGTATGTTACTGCTGTCCCTGGTGCTATGGTATTATGGGTACATAAAACCATATTTGTAGTTGTATTAATATAATATGTGTTTTCTTGATAAGTAACTTTCCAAAGTGCCATTCCATTAGCGAATACGAATGACAAAATTACAAAATATGAAAAAAAAAAAACACTTTTTAGTGGTAATTGTCCCCCCCACTGCCCCCCCTTGAAACAGCTTACCGGCGTGATTTCATGTTATGAACTGGTTTAAATAATAGACAGACATGTGATTTCTGCAATCCTGACCCATTTGATATCATTTATTGAGGAGTTTCGTTCCCTATCTCCGAAGATCTTCATCAGAGCTTCACTAAATTGAAATACTACACTACTCCGAAAAAATACTCTTCCAAAAACTACCAGAAGGAAACTACCTCTTCAGGCT
The DNA here is from genome assembly GCA_950371165.1 of Lacanobia oleracea. Taxonomy (NCBI): domain Eukaryota; kingdom Metazoa; phylum Arthropoda; class Insecta; order Lepidoptera; family Noctuidae; genus Lacanobia; species Lacanobia oleracea. The sequence continues at coordinate 4,624,179 of OX493389.1, forward strand.
CCTTATGGGTAAGCTCACTCCACCGTAGACTCTGGCTCTGTCATCTCTGACCTACCTAGACTAGAGTCAAGAGCACACCCATCACAAAAAGGAAGGAAACTTTATTCTGTTCTCTCAAACCAACCAAAAAGCTAACAGATTACGAGTATTATTTTCTCGTAAACGTCTCGTACAGGTAAATTTATTTTTAGCTGTATTAAGACATAGCACTACATCAGTTTTATCACTTAGCTTTATCGATTCCATAAATTTCACTTAAAATCCCCATAAATTGTGGTGCGTAGGACGATAGACACAAAGTTCAATTGCGTAGGAGTGGACAAAAAAACGCTCTGAAACATTGCGAATTCAAAGAGATGTCAGCATAGTAGACGGGCCAGCTGGGGCCAGTGCCTGCCAGGGTTGAGGAATTTGTTCAAAGAGTCACCGCAGCCCTGGACCGCAAAGAGCATTAGGAGGAACACGGATGGGTTTTAGTCAGTAAGAGTCTGACACTCCGCTCCGACTAGAGCGGAAGGAGTTGATGATTAACCTATCCTAAAAAAAACTGGCCAAGTGCGAGTCGGACTAGCACACGAAGGGTTCCGTACCATAAACCCTATTTTTTATTATTTGTTGTTATAGCGGCAATAGAAATACACAATCTGTGAAAATTTCAACTGTCTACCTATAACGGTTACTGAGATACAGTCCTCTGACGGACGGACAACGGAGGCTTAGTAATAGGGTTCCGTTGGTTTCCCTTCAGGTACTGAAAGGGACGGTGACATAAAGTTTAAATGCGTAGGAGTCGATGAAAAGTCTCTCGAAAACATTGCGAATGAAGTTAGGTAAGAGGTCTCTGAAAAGGCTGGCTAGGTGCCCCGTATTTTATGGGTTACGCCGTTTTTGGGCTACAAAAATATAGGAACCCGAAATTAGGTTTAATGGGTAATTTAAGACGACTTGTAATTCTTGGTCTACTCCTCAAGATGAAGTACTTTAAGATGATGTTTCATGTAATATACACAAATTTAAAAACTAACTTAAAATTTTATCATAAAAACGAACTGTTTTGATTGTTTCCCATAAAATCACAAAAACCAGTATTTTTTATGCTGGTAATCCTTAAATCAAGAACTGGTGCGTGGCAACACTGTCAACCCTGCTCGAGGTCAAGCACTACGCAATGTAGGCGAGCGGTTTAATCGGCACCTGAGCGGCGATTTATGACACCGAACTACCATTTACTGTCATCACAGGTCGATTGAAGGTGGCACGGGAACATAACTATTCTTTCAGACTGAGAGACAAAAACACAAATTTCCAAAAACGTTGTCTTTGGTTTTGTAGCTTGATAGTAAATTCGGCGCGTCCGCATGCGGTTAAATTACCAAGTCAAGATAACGAATCAAACCTCATTTTTGTACTTTTGCAAACTAATACTAGTACTATTACTAAAAAAAACGATTAACACTGCTAGGTACACAACATCTAAATTGCAGCTAAATGTTCATTTCCACTTCCATCATCATCTGCCTAGCCTTTTCCCAACTACATTGAGGTCGGCTTCCAGTCAAACCGGATTCAGCTGAATACCAGTGTTTTACGTGGAGCGGCTGCCTACCAGACCTCCACAACCCATTAACTGGGTAACACGGTACTTCTTGGCAAGACTGGAGTCAGATTTATGGCTTCTGACAACCCGTGACGACTGCCAAAGATCTACAATGACAGCCGGGACCAACGGCTTAACGTGCTTTCCGAGGCACGGAGGAAACTCGGTATATTAAGATGATCACCCATCCACAGACCAACCTTGGCAAGCGTAGCTTAACTTTAAAGATCAACCCGTGTGGCTGTTATTATTTAGCCTCGAGCTCCTCATTTCCACTTCCATTCCGACTTAAATTATTTCACTCAAAAAATTGTAGGATTTAGAACTAGAGCTAAATTGACTTTTTTGTTTACTGTACGAACAAATCGTGATATATGACTATTCATAAATTGTCTACATAAACATTACGGCCATTTTGTCTCATCTGACCTAAACCTTTTATCAAAGCTCAGTGCCCTATTTCAATAGGCCATTCGCAGTCCTGAATGCCCTCGTAATGTAGCAACAGGTCTATAAGATGCCTCTCGGAGATAAGGCTGCCTTAAGGCTGCGTCTCCACCAGGGCTAAGCGAGGATGCGTAACGAGGAATGTGTTGTTAAGAAACAAAAGATTCGCTTCTTTTACCTAGCCTCGCTCAGCGCATAACTTAACAAAAAATATCCTCGCACATCTCGGCTGGAAAGGCAGCCTATGTGCGTCAGATTGTTGCTATTACAATACACTTTTAGGAGATGTCTTTTTTGTGTTTCAAGTTGGTTTTGTATAAGTTGAAGAGATTAGACTGTGGTGAACAAATAGGTTTTTTGTGGTTTCTTTTGAGGTGTACCTAAATGATTTTTCTGAAGTAATAGAAGTAATAGAGGTGGCGAGATGACCTCGACGACTTCTGCAAGGTTGTATGGGAAATGATTTTTTTTTTTTTTTTTTTACTATAGATTGGCACGCGTCTGACCATTATCTCACCTGATGGTAAGCGATGATGTGGTCGAAGATGGAGCACGCTTGCCTAGAAATAACCTATTCACTCTTGACTTAAAGACTCCCAGGTTGTAGCTATCAGGAAACACAGACTCTGGCAGGGAATACCTGCAAGGTTTCGGGGCAGCTTTAGCCCAGCAGTGGGACGGTATAAAAAGTTATTTGCATATTTGTTTTTAAGAGGTTGTCTCTAGAAGATTACGACTATACTTTCCGAAGAAAAAAGCCTTTAATTTTTTTACCACACCTCCACAACCCTCACAACCCCGAGCTCCTCCAGGAGGTAAATCTCTAGAATTACGAAAAATCTTTCAAAGATAGCTGAAGTTACTCGGCTAAACCGAAGTATAATCGAGTTCCACGTACTTCTTTTTCCAGGAAAAAATAATTCTTGTAGGCTAGACTAGGAGAAAATCGCGAGAAATAGCTATTTTTTATTATGTTGGAAAAACACCAAGTCTATTACATAATGTCCTAAAACGACAAATTCTCATCCCGGAAATTAAACTATAATACGGCCACAGCCATTAAACATGTATATAAAAATAATATTAACATTTCGGACACGCTCTTTAGCATGTGTCCATCGCACGCAAATGCCAAACTACCCTACGTAATCACTGGTGAAGTTTCCGACTCATCATGACACATAGACGAATCGTTAAAATGTTACTTCCTGCACCAATTAACGGATACCGACCGGTAAGGGGCTGTCCATTAGTCGCGTGATGTGTTTTAGCAACTTTTTAAAACCGTCCTCCCCTTTTTTTACGGATGGGAAATCATCATATGACTACTTCCGCTCTGTATCAGAGGGGAATGTCAAACTTACTGATTAAGACCCATTCTTGTTCCTCCTAATGCTTTTTGCGTTCCAGGTTCCAGGGCTGCGGTGACTCTTTCGAACTAATTCCGCAACCCTTCTCCTGGTGATACGTTGCAAGATTTTAGAATACTACTCCTCTTCCCAAAGCCACATTTTTTTTTTAGCACAAAATTCTTTTAAAAATTCGTTTATTATCTATACTAATATATAAAGCTGAAGAGTTTGTTTGTTTACTTGAACGCGCTAATCTCAGGAACTACTGGTCCGATTTGAAAAATTATTTCAGTGTTAGATAGCCCATTTTTCGAGGAAGGCTATAGGCTATATATCATCACGCTAAGACCAATAGGAGCGGAGCAGTAATGAAAATTGTGACGCAGACGAAGTTGCGCGGGTCAACTAGTATTGAAATAAAATCTAATTTAATTCTGGAAAATTAAATACTAAAAAAATCGCGCGTTCATTGAAAAAGTTAATACACGTGATATGTACTTTTTTGAATTTTTTTTTTTTATTTTTTTCGAAAACTATCGGCCCCCCTTCGAGTCGGTACGTGATTAATGGATCATCCCTAACGTTTACCGACGGCGAATGGTAAGCCGTACGTCGTGTGGTTCAAAGTACTTCGAAGTCGTGATTTTAATTCCGCGCTCTCAGGAAAAATAAGTACCTATCTACGGAGTACGGAACCGTTCGATAGTGTAGTGAGGTCGTGACTGCCTGCCTTTATATTTTATACGGGCTCCGGATTGACGAGCACAGGTCTGACATTTCAAAAGAAGAGAAAATGTTGCTGTTTTATTTACTATTTTACAAAATACGGTACTCAGTTTCCTTCGTGTGGCTTTTGCGACCTCTTCTTCAAACGTTCGTTACTTGAAGATCGTTATTATACGAGTACAATGTTATGTGGGAGTAAAACAAGTCTGGTAAGATAATGTTCTTGTAAAGATTTTATCAAACTGTATAGTTATTTCTTGTCGTAAGTACTGGAAGTGTGAACAACTGCTAGTGATAACATCAAAATTAAGTGAATGGATGATTGTAATAACAACGACGATTTATTCTGTACGATGGATTTAATTTCGGAGCATTTTTAATAATCCAGTATGCATCTTTAAATACTTACCATCCCTACCTTGTAGCTATTCCACCAATTCGCACTAAGTGTTTCCAAACGTCTTTTATAATGCGCACAGCAAAGGAGTGGAACTCTCTGCCTGCGTCTGTGTTTCCAAAAGCTTACAACCCTAACCTCTTCAAAGTTAGAGTGAACAGGCTCCTTATGGGTAAGCTCGCTCCATCGTAGACTTTGTCTCTGATATCTATGGCCTAGACTAGAGTCAAGAGCAAACCCATCATTAATAAAAAATCGTCGAATACGGAATATGCATGAAAAAAAAAATATATTATCAATAAAATTTATCTACAAATATACAAAAATATAATACTAACAGTGAAAATAGAATCAAAATTGCTCGAAAAACAAACGAGATATATTATTTTAAACATATGTATCTGTCCCTCTCGTGAACATACTTTAACGTCAAAGTTCATATCCGAATTCTCTTTCTAATTGTAATCTTTGAAGCTATGAGACTTCATCGCTGATGAAGGTATTTAAAAATAATCTCATGATTGTTTACTACAGCTAATAAGTATTTCATATTGCAAATAAAAAATTCGCATGTATTGCCTGTGTTACATTCCTTCGGGACTCGGGAGCCTTCTCCCACAACGCGATGCACGTAAAATAATTTCAAGTCATTCCTTTGATACTCAGAACATATCTACTAAAGCAAAATTCAAGGTTCTTTTAATCTGACTCACGACGTTTGATTTAGAGAAATTTCTTTGACACGAAAAATCGTTGCATCACAAATAGCTCGCCACGTTCCCGAAGCTTCCCGAAATATTCCGAACTAACTGATGCTTTTTTGTTTCAGGTAAAAATCCAGTTCGTTCCAGAGGTCATGTTCAAGGCCTTTGTGAGGTTCAGAGAGAAATATATTCAGGTAGGGTTGCCAGGTCTTCAAACCGATAAGCCGGACATACAAGCCAGTTTAGCCGGACATTTGAGTATAAAGGCCGGACACCCTTCATTTTATAGTCTTAGGCTCAAGTCAAACCGAGATGGCAGCGAAGCGGCGAGCAGTTTCAGTGTCATATAATTTTAAACTTAATCCTCATCACAGTAACACATAGTATCGCTTGATCGCTTGAGAAACTTGAAAAGGTCGCGCGGCCGCCCGCGGCCATAATATGTGTTATAGTAACGAAGATAAAGTTTAAAATTATATGACACTGAAACTGCTCGCCGCTTCGCTGCCATCTCGGTGTGACTTGACCCTTAGTATAACAAGTAAATTTTTTTAAATAAAACAAGGCTTTTTTGGTCATATACCATAAAATTTACATGAATGAATCATTCTTCTTTATTATTTCGATTTGTTATTCATTAATATATTAATTTCTATAATTACAATAATAGTAGTACGTAGCTAGCGTAGGCAGAGCGAAAATCAACACAAGACAAATGTAAAAAAGTGCTCTAATTCAAAAAGAGGGACAGTCCGAACACCGTCTAAACACACAACCAAATAGCCTATGTCCGGCTTTACCCGAACGCCTGGCAACGCGATTCAGGGTCGAGCCGTCAAGGCTTACGGTCCATTCATTGGACGGCCAGGTTTCAGTAATAACGAGAAAAAAGGCTTATATGAAAAGGATTTAGTTAGTAAGTTTTGTTATTTGGCTCTGTGAAAGCTGAAAGGTCTGGGTTATCTTAGGGAGCGTTTTTGTTGTGGTAAGATTATTAGATTTATTTAAATGAACAGTTGCGTGGTTTAGAAAAAATAAGCAGCAGACACGTCTTTTTAAATACTATTTTCAAAAGAGGCGTAAAGAAGATAGCTATGGAATAGAGACGAAGAAAAAATGAAAACAGTGCCTTTAAGACTTTGTATACAGTTTATGAAATATGTTTTAAATCGGACCAATATTGGAAGCAGGCGAGAGCAAAACCACGAATTATGATTTTACATACAAAGTCTATCCGCCCGCATTTCCTCTTAACAAATATTTTTAGTATTCTAAAAAATCTTCTAACTAATAAATGTTTTAAATGATTTGCCTAATGAAATCTCTTTCTTTATTCTTAATTAATAATTTAATATTTACTTCTGTTCGTAGCAATAATTAACAGTTTCATCATCATCATCCTCATATCAGCCGAAAGACGTCCACTGCTGGACATAGGCCTCCCCCAAGATAGAGGGGGGGGGGGGGGTTGCCATAATCGCCACGCTTGGCAGGCGGGTTGGCGATCGTAGTGCTTAGTGTTGAGTTTTACAGGGAACACTGCTGCCCATTCTCTGGCGAGTCCCGTTAATACTCGTAGTTTACTGAGCTATGAAGGTCAGAATCAAAGTCAAACATTTCAACCTTTATTGTCTAAACTAGCTAGCTTTTTCCCGCGACTTCTTACGCACATGTCCCGTTTTATCCCGTTCCCGTAGGAATTTTGGGAAATCCTCTCTTAGTGCTCCCCTGCGACCAGCAGTTTCGGCTGTGCATTGTCTATCAGTCAATCAGTAACGGAGGATTTGTAGTCTAGAACTGTGCGACAATAATAAGATTTCTCAATAGTTACGCAATTTTATTTTGCATGAAAGAAGCTTTTATTACATTGACGTGCTTAATCTACCTTTTGTTCCCTTAATGTAAAATTGTAAACCATTTTTTTTTACTGTTTTGGCAACCGTCCTTTTTGTCCACAAGCTTTTAAAAAGATGCCTAGCTGCTTGTACTAAAAGTTGATAAACGCGGGTTTGCTGCGGCTCTTTACCTACATATTTTTCTTAAGTAAATTCATATTTAATTTTAATTAATTACCTTAATTTGTCAGTTTACATAAAATTAAATTCAGAAATTGTGTTAATGATGATATAAATAACTTAGTAAATTGATTATAAAAAGATGAACAGTCGAAGGTCTTGACATGGAAGCAGCTACCGTTCGATGTGGAAATATTAAGTAATAGTGGAAATGGAAATTACATAAAATACGTATTTTTAAAGACTATCTTAGATTTTTTCTAGGTGTTGTAGCACAAAAACACAATTTCTGCTACATTAAAAAAGACACAGTTGTTGTTCAGTACATTTTTTGTTATAATAAACAGACATACCTAAACATAAAACGTTTTAATTCAGTTTGAATAAATAAAATTATCCAACCGACATAGCAATTAGAGATAAATTATAATCATGAATAATTTCTACATGTACTCGTAATTAAAATGTCATCTAAATAGCCGAGTCAATAATTATTCAGATTTCATTCAAACCATTTACCACCTAATTACCGATTCGCTAATTAACGCATTCAATAATACATTCACTTCAGGAAGTTATCCACCACGCTGTTTTGTATGATCATTGTGTAAAGCTAATCGTTATGATTTGACATTAGGTGTACGACAGATAGGCGCGAACGCGATTAGGCGCGTCTACAAACCATGTAGAGTGATGTGGCATAGCGTGCGTGGTCGCGTGTCGCGTCAACTCGCATCTATACCTATAGATACTTCTCTCTCAAGATCATACTCACTTAAGATCATACGATCTTACCTTGGGTGGTAAAGAGGCTTCTAACAAGATTTACGGTCTTTACGGATGACCGAATGTCAATAGTCATTTTGTTTGTGCATTTCAATTCGTCGTACATTTTGAACGTTTAGACATAGAATATTTTTCGGGGCGGGCAACGTAGACCCGTTTTCGAAACCAGTGGGCAGATCGCGCGGCACTATAGCGGCGTAGTGTTGTGTTCGTGGTTGTGTCGTCGAGATATTTGTTTTTAGTCGCGAACGAAATGTCTGAACAACGGCGATGGACAACATTTTATTACCTCTCTCAAGATCATATAATCTTACCTTGGGTGATAAAGATGCTTCTAACAAGATTTACGGTCTTTACGGATGACCAGATGTCAATAGTCATTTTGCTTGTGCATTTCAATTCGTCGTACATTTTGAACGTTTAAACATAGATTATCTTTTGCCTAGCCTCTTAGGCCTCTGCCTCGGGTTTTGCGGGCAGCGGAGCGGCGGCGGCGGCGCGGGAGCGGGGCGGGCAACGTAGACCCGTTTTCGAAATCAGCGGGCAGATCGCGCGGCACTATAGCGGCGTAGTGTTGTGTTCGTGGTTGTGGCGTCGAGACATTTGTTTTTAGTCGCGAACGAAATGTCTGAACAACGGCGACAACATTTTTTTGATTCAAATTTATTCTTAACGCTCGATTTATTGTGGGCAAAAGAAGAAAATAAATTGCACAACACTGCAATGCAGACGCGCGGGCGGTCACCGCTCGACTGGCGCGCACCGCTCGTTGCCCGCCAACGCGCCGCTGCTGCACCGCTCTTGTTGAAGGTCCATTTCATCATCATCTTCCTGCCCTTATCCCATGTTAGTTGGGGGTCGGCGCAACAGGTTTTATTCTTCCATTCTGTTCTATCAGTCGTCACTCTATCACTAACTCCCTTTTCTTTCATATCGCTCCTCACACAATCCATCCATCTTTTCTTCGGCCTTCCTCTCCCTCTCCATCTATCCACATTTATGTTCATAACTCTTCTAGTTATATGCGTTTCATCCCTCCTCTTCACATGACCATACCAAGACAAGCGATTCCCTTTTAACTTTTCCGTCACTGGCGCCACTTTTAAAGTGCCTCTAATGTACTCATTTCTCACTTTATCCACTCTAACCATTTGATTATACATATTAGATCCTGCCGCGCCCGCGCCGCCGCCGCCGTCACACCGCTGCCCGCAAAACCCGAGGCAGAGGCCTCAGGTCAATCTGGTGCGACAAATTTTTTAATGGTCTACACATCGGTGTCCCGTTGTCGCGTCGCGGTCGCGTCTGTCAGAGGGAGCCTTACGCCTTATAAATCGCTAAGTGGTGAATAAAGTAATATCGCGTGTTTGTCTAGCGTATGTCTCGTCACGCGATCACACTTGTGTTTAAATATGCATATCTATCTATAAGCGATTTCTTTGTTTTGTACATTTCGAAAGATAAATTATGCAGTTCTAGTAAGATCCATGTAACAAGATTAAGGTGTGTGCAATGCCCTTTGAAATAATTATGCGAGTTAAAAATAACGTCACTAACTATCGAATCTTATGGAGAGAAGCTTATTAAAATAAACTAAATACTTAGTTGTTTTATGAAATTGAAACGAATAGAACAATACTTAATTAAACAATACTCAACCTCCAGCTTAAGTTTTTAGACCGATAAATTACTTGAAAAGTTATCCTGCAATAATAATTATGGTTAACTTTAACGAAAACAAAGTTTAGGTATAATTTACCTGAAACGTATTTGTATTGTTAACTTTCGTATTTTTAGGGTTCCGTACCCAAAGGGCATCCAACGGAACCCTATTAATAAGCCTCCGCTGTCCGTCCGTTCGTCCGTCTTTCTGTCAGCGGGCTGTATCTCAAGAACCGTAATAGGTAGACAGTTGAAATTTTGACAGATTGTGTATATCTATTGCCGCTATAACAACAAATAATAAAAACTAAGGTTTATGGTACGGAACCCTTCGTGTGCGAGACCGACTCGCACTTGCCCGGTTTTTTTGCTAAAAGTATCTAAAACTTTCTTTGTCACACAGCGTGAAATGATACTTTCGTAATGTTATTTAAAAATAATAAGAATTATATGCATTCCGACGGCGTGCTAAGGATTGAAGATTGACCGTTGACCTGGTGAGGTGAAAGAAATGATGAAAATGAAGCTGAGGACAAGCACTGAATTATAATTAGAATAGAATAGAATAGAATAGAATACTCTTTATTATGTACACCATGTAAGTAATTCTGCAATTCTATGAACTTTTGGCCTCCAAGATCTTCACACTTCTTCAACCTCCGATGTAATTTACGAAGAACGACGCCATTACTTATAATCTAAACTTAATACAGCCTTGGCACATTAGAACGCAACATAACCTCTGAACATTTTGTGTTTTAATGTCAAATTCGTTCACAATGTGACGCAAGTGCAGCTTAAGGTCGATTCACATTACGGCGCGCTTAACCACAAGCCTGTTGCCACATAATGTGAGAACCAAATTCTGGGAATGGTATTAACAATGCATTGTAGTCTTGTTCGCGACGGAGCATTTTGATTTATATAACTCGCATAAACAGCCTTATGTACTTATATTCGTAAGCCTATATGTTTTTTAAGTTAGAAGCTTATATACTTAAATAGCAATAGAAATGTTCGCGGAGACGCATTTAACATTGTATAACTCGCATAGATAGTACCTATGTACCTATAGTCGTAGGCCTATGTACTGAATTTAGAAGCTTATGTACTTGCATAGTGATAGTTTGTAAGCTATGTAATCAATTTAAAGTCATATGTTTGTCGTTTTCCCCAAACACGTAAAAGATGTTCTGGGGAAAACATATTTTCAAAGAAAATTATAGTCAATAGGTAGGGCTACACATTTCCCTTACACATTCCCGATAGCACCCTGAGGGCGTGTTCTGATTGGCTGATGGAAATCAGCCAAATCGAAGGTATACAAAAAATAGTCATTTCACATTCGAACATAGTAGGGTGGTTGAAGAAAACCACCATGTACACGCACCTTCAGTGCTAAGTTTTTAGGGCATCTAGGAATTTAGGTCTTAAACCATAGGCACTGGAAAGCTGGCACTCAGCCCTATCCAGATATGTACACATCTTCATGGTCAGGCAAGGCATAAAGCCACAAAATAGATAAGAAGATAAACATAGTTTTTTATCCTCTCCCGGGTTCCTGACCTATAGTACCTCCACCCTTGGAGGGGTGGCTTGGTAAGTTGTGTAGCTGGATGGAGGGATGATGCACCTACCCGAATATAGATAGTTTCATAGCCCATGGGGCACAGTTTTTCGGGGAATCAACCCCAAATAGTAAGCAAGCTCAAAACTTGTGATATTTTTGATAGTTAAATGCAACAAGCCCACTAGTGGGCAGGGTTGAGGGGTTGATTTCCAACCCGTTCGACGGGGAATTTCGGGGGATTTGAATAGAGGTGCGTCAACCCCCATCCAGACCTAGAATAGACCTAGATATAGCCGAAAATGTCATAGAACCATAGTAAAAATTTGCAGTTAAAATAAACTGAAGCAGTTAGTGGTTTTTGGGCCTCGTTACGGTAAAGTATCCTCGTACCTTAGTAAATGGTAAAAAATAGCCAATTCGTAGTCACCGGCAGAAGAAACCCTAGAATCTATAAATAGAATCACAGTACTCGCGACTTTGCCCTTAAACCATTAGCTGCAGTGTCCTCAAATTCCTGCCTATTATTTAACCCTGGTAAGCATTCACCCTGCACCCCAATCTACCCCGAAGACAGCAAGTACTTGGCAAGATAGAAGAACGTTGTACGTGTGGTGCGGAAGAGCCTTAGTTTTCGGTACAGGACGTCAGCGCGGCTGGACGTCGTCGGTCGGTCACAGTTCACTTCGGAGGAGAAGAAAAAGGATAGACCTACCCCATCACAACCCCGTTCCAGTCGATCACGCCCGTCCGGTACATTTTTTGGTCCTTCGATAGCCGGATCTCCGCACCCGTACATCTTGTTTCTTAACAGTATGTCAAAACGTATCCGTTCCCGAATCATCCCTTGAAGAATCAACCCTTGAAGAAACAAGCCTTGAAGACTCAAGCCGAAGCCCTGCGATATAGTTTGGCACAAGAGCCAAATATACGCACCCCGTATCTTGTTTCTTAACAGTATGTCAATTGGTATCCGTTCCCGAATCAACCCTTCAAGAATCATCCCTTGAAGACTCATCCGAAAACAGATCCGAAGTTAGTCGTCGATTGACGTTCCTGTGAAGACGCCTCAAGCTCAGCATCGTGGTTCATCGTGAGGACTACCCCTTGAAGAAAACTACCCTTCAAGAACCAACCCTTGAGGACTCACCCTGAGGCGGATCCGAAGCTATCCGTCAACATACGTTCCAGTTAAGAAGCCTCAAGCTCAGTATCGTGGTTCATCGTGAGGACTACCCCTTGGAGAAAACTACCCTTCAAGAACCAACCCTTAAGGACTCACCCTGAGGCGGATCCGAAGCTATCCGTCAACATACGTTCCAGTTAAGAAGCCTCAAGCTCAGTATCGTGGTTCATCGTGAGGACTACCCCTTGGAGAAAACTACCCTTCAAGAACCAACCCTTAAGGACTCACCCTGAGGCGGATCCGAAGTTATCCGTCAACATACGTTCCAGTTAAGAAGCCTCAAGCTCAGCATCGTGGTTCATCGTGAGGACTGCCCTTGGAGAAAACTACCCTTCGGGAGCCACCCTTAAGGACTCACCCCGAAACTTTGGACTTTGAAAATTTTCCTGAAACACTGAAGGATTGCGTCTGGACTTAGAAGATTTCTAAGGAATCCTGGACTTTGAGAAAATTTGAAAGTTGAACCTGGACTTGGGAAGATTTTGAAGACCAAACCTGGGACTTAGAAAAATTTTGAGGATTGAACCCGACACTTAGAAAATTTTTCGAACATAGAAGCTGGACTTAGAAAGTTTTTGAAGACAGAACCTGAGACTTAGAAAAAAAATTTGAGGATTGAACCCGACACTTAGAAAATTTTCGAATATAGAAGCTGACACTTAGAAAAATTTCGAAGATTCATACTGGGACTTAGAAAAATTTGATCATCTGAACATAGAAAACATAGATTGATTCGGGACATAGAAAATTTTTGAAGAATTTGGACTTTGAAAATTTTGAGAAGATTCTACACTTAGAAAATATAGATTGATTCGGGACATAGAAAATTTTTGAAGATTTTTGACTTTGAAAATTTTGAGAAGTTTCTGCACTTAGAAAACATAGATTGATTCGGGACATAGAAAATTTTTGAAGAATTTGGACTTTGAAAATTTTGAGAAGATTCTACACTTAGAAGACATAGACAGATTCGGGACATAGAAAATTTTTGAAGAATTTGGACTTTGAAAATTTTGAGAAGATTCTACATATAGAAAACATAGACCGACTCGGAACATAGAAAATTTTTCGAAGATTTTGAACTTTGAAAATTTTGAAGAAGAATCGACTTGAAGACCAATCATGCCGATCACGAGGTCGCGTGGGAAGACACCTGAGGCGTGGGTGGTAGACCTAAACAGGGAACCAACCGAAAGGGCTCCCATCACCCGTCACCAGTTACCGCCGCGTTCACCATCCACGACTGAAGGAACACAGCCGTTGCAGTCGCACAGCGAAGAATTGTCTTCATCCCCCGCTCCAGTTGAACAGGAGGAGCGAACAGAACCACCAGCGACCTCAAAGAAGGGAACCAGATTTGAAGCGCCTTCAGACAGTACACTGAGGCCAACAGATAGAACATACAGCCGAATCCTGCCGGTGACTACCCGGGGTGACGCCCGTATTGAACGTATCGAACGTAGCAAGCCGCCGTCGACCGTGGGAAGGACGACGCGGTCTTATAGAAAAGTCGCGAAAGCACGCGAAGACTTACTCAAGATTAAGTTGGAGCTTGCACAGTTAGCACTTCAGAGAGCCGAACAAGAATCGGACGACGATTACATAGAAGACAGAAACTCGAACGACGAGTACGTGCGTTCCTGGCTGGAAGAGGCACCGGAACCTGTTCCTGATCAGAGAGAGACCAACGCCGCCGAGGGAGACATACAGAATAGAATAGATAGAAGCTGCGAGCAGCAATTGCCTCCCCCGGTGGACTCCGTACCGATAGTGGACTCTCGTCGAGCGCAAGTACCGGAGCAAGAGCCGAAAGTCGATGAAGTGACTAAACAGATAGCACCACCGAAGAAAATAGAAGACAATGGGGAAAATAGATTACAGCCGTTCATAACGGACTTAACAGCAGCTATAGCATCGCTAGCTGACAGGAAAACAGAACAGAATTCGTCCTCACCGTCAAAGGTCATCATGACTTTACCGAACTTCAGTGGTGCACACACAGAATGGTTGTCGTTTCGAGCCATTTACGAGACAACTCGAAGATATTTCAACGATGTCGAGAACACAGCAAGGCTCAGAAGGAGCCTACACGGACGTGCACTCGATACAGTGAGCTCAGAACTCATCGGACATGCAAGACCAGACGATATTATGAAGGAACTGGAGCTGCAATTCGGAAGACCGGACTCGATAGCGCAAGCCGAAACAGATAGACTGCGCGGACTGACACGGTGCAGCGAGAATCCGAAAGACATTTGCACGTTCGCAAGTCGAGTGAGATGTGCTATCGTCACGTTACGAGCACTGAAGAAGGATCACTACTTGATCAATGCTGAACTAATGCGAACATTGACAGAGAAGCTACCAAACTCTATTCGAGTTCAGTGGTACCGAATATATACGGAGAAGTATCAGTCATTACCTGATCTATCGTTGTTCAGCGAATTCATCACTGAACAAGCTCGCTTCTGCAGCGCATTTGCTCCCGCTGAGAACATCAACGCAACAGAGGGCCCATCAAACAGACGTACGGCACAGAGAACCCACACAACAACAGAAAAACCGGCCGACAGATGCCGCGTATGTGGGAAAGATGGGCACATAGAACGCGATTGTCGGAAGTTCAAGGAGGGCAACAGCTACCAGAGATGGGAGCTAGCGAAGAAGCTCAATCTGTGCTATCGCTGCATGAAGTTTCGACGCGAGCGACACCAGTGCAAATCGAACAGATGTGGCATCAAGGGATGTAAAGCCAGCCACAATCGCTTACTCCATTATGAGAAGAAGCTCGCTACAGCGGCCGCCGAAAAACCGAAGATCCTCGAACCACAAGATACCAAAGAAGTGGTTGCCAGTTCGCGAACATCGTCGAGTCACGCCTACCTCAAGATAGTACCGGTCCGGGTGATTGGACCGGCGGGAGAGGCGTCTACGTTCGCCCTTCTCGACGATGGATCAACCGTATCGTTGATAGACGAGGACCTCGCTACTCAAGTCGGAGCCGAAGGACGCATCGACCCGCTCAAGATTGGAGCGATCGGTGACACCATGATCGACACTCCTTGCTCACGCAGAGTGACAGTAAAGCTTGCGAGCCAGCTAAAGAACAGGGTGCCGTTCAGAGCGCGCACCATACCGAAGCTCAACCTCACGCCGCAAACAGTTAAAGAGGAAGATGTCACATACTGCAAGCATCTCAGCGACTTGAAACAACAGCTGGTGTACGAAGTCGGCGCGCCCAAGATTCTGATCGGCCAAGACAACTGGCACTTATTGTTAGCCAGTGAAGTAAGAAGAGGCCCGAAACACCAGCCCATAGCGTCACTCACGACTCTGGGATGGACCTTACATGGCGCGCACAATAGAATACTCGGTCAACAGGTGCACTATGTGAACAACACAGCATCAAGAGACGAAAACCTTGATGAACAGCTCCGTAAATATTTCGCATTAGAATCGTTAATAGTTAATCCGCAACGTCCAACTTCTGACCCCGAAAAGAAGGCAGAAGACATCTTGAAACGACACACCAAACAAATAGAAAATGGGCACATAGAAACCGCAATGCTATGGAAGCAAGAAAAATTTGAAATGCCCGATAGTTACGGGACAGCCCACAAGCGGCTTGTCTCTATAGAGAAGAAACTCGATAATAATTCGACTCTTCGAGATAGATATACGGAACAGATGGACTCGCTCCTACAGAAAGGGTACGCCGAGAAGGCGCCCAAAAATAGTACACCAGGAAGAACCTGGTACTTACCTCATTTCGATGTCTTCAACCCAATGAAGCCAGAGAAGTTCCGTATAGTACACGACGCCGCAGCTAAATCGAATGGAATGTCTTTGAACGACTTCCTACTCACAGGGCCAGACCTGTTACAGTCGCTGCCCGGCGTCATGATGAGGTTCCGTAGACACCCCATAGCCATTTCGGGCGATATTGCCGAAATGTTTATGCAGGTAAAAGTCCGACAAGAGGACAGAGACGCCCTCCGATATCTGTGGAGAGGCGACAGAAGAGTGGGAGCTCCCGAAGAATATAGAATGACGTCAATCATATTCGGCGCGGCCAGCTCACCATGTACAGCTATCTTCGCGAAAGATTGGAACGCGAAGATGCACATAGAACAGCAACCAGAGGCAGTTGAAGCCATCATTCGTAATCATTACATGGACGATTATCTGGATAGCTACAGGACCACAGAAGAAGCGACGCGCATAGCAAAAGCGGTGAAGAAAATACACCAACAGGCCCGTTTTGAAATTAAGAAATGGGTATCGAATGACGCCAACGTCATAAAAGAAATAGAGCCGTCGCAAACGCCAACAGATGTCGTCAATATCGGCGACACAGAAAATATAGAAAAGATACTTGGTCTAATCTGGAGACCAAGTGCAGACACGCTGGGTTTCAACCTGGCCCTAGCGCGTCTACCGAGTGGAGTCTTAGAGAAAGACGTACCCACTAAAAGAGAGGCACTCAGAATAGTTATGTCATTATATGACCCGCTTGGCTTAGCCTCACCAGTCACAGTACGCGCCAAGCAAATACTCCAGGAAGCATGGAGAAGAGGAGTCGACTGGGATCAGTCACTCGATACAGACCTGGCCACATCATGGAGAGGTTGGATCCGACACTTGGAAAACCTCAAAGACATCACAGTACCGAGATGTTACCCGGGATATAGCGAAGCAACAGAGACCCAAGTCCATGTCTTCACCGACGCCAGCGAGAAAGCATTCGCCGCAGCAGTGTATTGGCGGATCTCCACGTCAGATGGCATGACGCACGTAAGCCTCGTCATGGCAAAGGCAAAGGTGGCACCACTCAAGCTGCAATCGATACCTCGACTCGAACTGCAGGCCGCGGTGATGGGAACCCGCGTGGCTGCAGCTGTGATACGCGAGCACGGAGTAAAACCGGACTCCGTAACCTACTGGTCAGACAGCAAAACCGTGCTGACCTGGATTAGAAGAGGAGCTCGAGTGTACAAGCCCTTCGTAGCCCACAGAATAGCCGCCATAGAAGAAAATAGCAAAGTCGAAGACTGGCGATGGGTACCCACGAAAAGGAACGTGGCAGACATTGCCACTCGTGACGTACCATTGGAATTCAATTCATCGCATGAATGGTATCGTGGCCCCAGCTTTCTCTATGAAGAACCGATGTCGTGGCCAACTGAAAAACCGCCGATTGACGATCAGACGGGTGAAGAGAGAACCCTAACCGTCAACATCAAACAGAAAACAGACCGAAGACTCTCCGAGGTCATACCCGATCCGGCCAGATTCTCGAAGTGGGAACGACTCCTAAGAGCGACAGCGAACGTATTGCGCTTCGTCTCAATCACTCGAGGACCGACAGAGAAAACGTTCTATAAAAGAACACAGAAAGGCAAGGAATCGGATCCAGATTGGAGGAAACGTACAAAGACGGCTAAGCCCCCTCCTAAAGCATCAGTGACGTCCACAGTGGCGTCAAAAAATAATATAATAGAAGCCGAATACCTCCGACAAGCGGAGAGGTTACTCGTGCAAACAGTACAGGAACAAATGTTCAACCGAGAACTGACGAGTCTGCGAGAGAACAAACAGATAGAAGACGACAGCCGATTGCGTCCGCTGCAAATAGAACTCACAGATGACGTCATACATCTGAGAAGTCGCATAGAAAAAACCGACGAGATAGCCGACGAAGTCAAGCGTCCGCCTATACTACACGGCGATCACCGCATCACTCAGCTGTACATAGATTGGACACACAGAAGTCTGCAACACAGTGGAACCGAGATGACAATCAACGAGGTACGTCAACACTACTGGGTTGTCAAGCTGAGGCCCACAGCGAAGATGATGGTGACACGCTGTCTTCAGTGTCGCATTCGAAAGGCACACGCTCCTGTGCCCGCCACGGGCGACCATCCGAAGACTCGCCTGGCTCATCACCAGAGACCATTTACGTACACTGGACTCGACTACTTTGGTCCACTGTCCGTCACCGTCGGTCGCCAGCACCAGAAGAGATACGTGGCCCTATTCACGTGTCTCACCACCAGGGCAGTACATCTCGAAATTGCTGCCAACCTCAGCGCAGACTCGGCAATTCTAGCTCTGCGCCGCTTCGCTGCGCGCCGGGGCTGCCCCACAGAAATATACTCCGACAACGGCACCAACATGCACGGCGCCGACAACGAGCTTCGAGACGCCTGCAGAGAAGAGGCTAGTCGTCGAGGCATCACATGGCGCTTCATAACTCCGTCCGCGCCATTCATGGGAGGCGCCTGGGAGCGCCTAGTCCGCTGCGTGAAGTCCGCATTGTACACCGTACTCACAGAGAAACACCCACACGAAGAGGTGTTGTCCACACTGTTGTGTGAGGCAGAGTATACGGTAAACAGCCGCCCGCTGACACATGTGTCAGTCGACAGCGAAGACGACGAATCCATCACGCCGAACCACTTCCTACTCGGTGGTTCGGCCAGACTGCCAACACTCGGCGTGTTCACCGAGCAAGACGTCGACAGCAGGAAGCACTGGCGGCGCTCGCAAGCGCTCGCCGACCAGTTCTGGCGCCGCTGGGTGAGGGAGTACTTACCCGAGCTCCAACACCGGCGGGAGCCCCACAGCCGTGGCCCTGGTCTGCAGGTGGGCGACCCTGTGCTCATCGCAGACGGCCAGCTGCCTCGCAACACGTGGCCGCGAGGCCGCATCACCGCAGTCTTCCCTTGGGCGGACCACAGGTCCGGATCGCTGAGGTGCGCATATCTGGCGGCACTCTAAAGCGTCCGGCGAAGAGGCTGATCCCGTCATCGAAATGGTCCAGAGCGTCGGAGCTACGGGCCGGAGCGACGGGCGTCGCGCCGGCGAGCTTCGAGGCAACAGTCGCCGGGGCGACGAGCGTCGCGCCGGCGAGACTCGAGGCAACAGTCACCGTGGCAACGGGCGACGCAACTACAGTCGTCGCTCACCGGCGAGATGCAGCGCCGCGCCGACATCGCAACGAGTCGTCACTGCGCTGCACGGCGGGAGAAATGTTCGCGACGGAGCATTTTGATTTATATAACTCGCATAAACAGCCTTATGTACTTATATTCGTAAGCCTATATGTTTTTTAAGTTAGAAGCTTATATACTTAAATAGCAATAGAAATGTTCGCGGAGACGCATTTAACATTGTATAACTCGCATAGATAGTACCTATGTACCTATAGTCGTAGGCCTATGTACTGAATTTAGAAGCTTATGTACTTGCATAGTGATAGTTTGTAAGCTATGTAATCAATTTAAAGTCATATGTTTGTCGTTTTCCCCAAACACGTAAAAGATGTTCTGGGGAAAACATATTTTCAAAGAAAATTATAGTCAATAGGTAGGGCTACACATTTCCCTTACACATTCCCGATAGCACCCTGAGGGCGTGTTCTGATTGGCTGATGGAAATCAGCCAAATCGAAGGTATACAAAAAATAGTCATTTCACATTCGAACATAGTAGGGTGGTTGAAGAAAACCACCATGTACACGCACCTTCAGTGCTAAGTTTTTAGGGCATCTAGGAATTTAGGTCTTAAACCATAGGCACTGGAAAGCTGGCACTCAGCCCTATCCAGATATGTACACATCTTCATGGTCAGGCAAGGCATAAAGCCACAAAATAGATAAGAAGATAAACATAGTTTTTTATCCTCTCCCGGGTTCCTGACCTATAGTACCTCCACCCTTGGAGGGGTGGCTTGGTAAGTTGTGTAGCTGGATGGAGGGATGATGCACCTACCCGAATATAGATAGTTTCATAGCCCATGGGGCACAGTTTTTCGGGGAATCAACCCCAAATAGTAAGCAAGCTCAAAACTTGTGATATTTTTGATAGTTAAATGCAACAAGCCCACTAGTGGGCAGGGTTGAGGGGTTGATTTCCAACCCGTTCGACGGGGAATTTCGGGGGATTTGAATAGAGGTGCGTCAACCCCCATCCAGACCTAGAATAGACCTAGATATAGCCGAAAATGTCATAGAACCATAGTAAAAATTTGCAGTTAAAATAAACTGAAGCAGTTAGTGGTTTTTGGGCCTCGTTACGGTAAAGTATCCTCGTACCTTAGTAAATGGTAAAAAATAGCCAATTCGTAGTCACCGGCAGAAGAAACCCTAGAATCTATAAATAGAATCACAGTACTCGCGACTTTGCCCTTAAACCATTAGCTGCAGTGTCCTCAAATTCCTGCCTATTATTTAACCCTGGTAAGCATTCACCCTGCACCCCAATCTACCCCGAAGACAGCAAGTACTTGGCAAGATAGAAGAACGTTGTACGTGTGGTGCGGAAGAGCCTTAGTTTTCGGTACAGGACGTCAGCGCGGCTGGACGTCGTCGGTCGGTCACAGTTCACTTCGGAGGAGAAGAAAAAGGATAGACCTACCCCATCACAACCCCGTTCCAGTCGATCACGCCCGTCCGGTACAAGTCTTTTGTACCTTTATGTGTCGCTTTTCAAGGTGAACTGATTTGGAGTGAAGTTAACATGAATTAATATTTTCCAAAAGGCTGAATTCATATAATGATGGTACCATGGACCAGTAGATTTTGGCCATAGCGCCTGCATTCGTTGATTTCTCATGGTGGTTGGGTGGGAGTTGAGGGCCTACATGTGACTCTGCCATGTCCAACTTAGGTTGATAAATTCTGAGAGAGATGTCAGAACACCATTGATGATATGAAAAGTTGTAGCTGTTGGTTTTCTACCTGTAAGGTTGAATTAGCTGGTGAGCTAAAGCACTTAAAGGTTATTGATTGATGCCGTAAAATATGATAATGTTTAAAGGGGTGTGAGCCTGGAGATCTGTCATACCAGGTCCCGAACCTAGTTCAGAGTCCAGCTTTCACAAAGGTTTTAGCGTAAGGCCAAAATGTATATTATGAATTATGAATAAGTTACCTACTGTGCAGTGTACCTTTATGAGAGAAATAAACTGTAATTGCTATGTTATGTTATGTATTTAGTACTCCTGGGTGATTCTTTTATCAGGCAATGTTCCTTAAAAAAATCCAATGGGAAATCACAACAAATCTTTCACGTTTAGGGAATCAAAACGCATATATAAACCTATGCTTAGTAATTCTTGTGACCTTGTGAATTAATATTAAAGCGTTAGAAAATCCAAGAGCAAAGCAAAAGTACATTTGTAAAGGTCACTCTCCCATACAGGTAGGAAACATAAATTTCACTTTAACGACTTTTGTTCGGGATGAAAACATAAATACATGTTTTCAGTTCTTAGTTCCTTCATTTTATTTTATTGTCGAGTCGTTATACGGAGCGTACCGTGGATTCTGACAGGTATTGCTATCTACAACTACCATAATAATCCCCCACGGATTTATCCCCACATGTTCGCCGCCATTTTGAATCCTTGCTACGTCTGTTATGCCTGATATAACTTCTTTCGGTAAGGAAATAATTTCATCTTGTTTTTTTATGACCGCGTGGTATGTTACGACATAGTATGCATTGACCTTTACTGCAGTTGATGGATGATTGATGTGTGTTTGAGTGGGCATTAATAAGGTGCTAGAATAAAGTCAAATCTTTTAACGTTAATTCATTTGAATATATTTATGGTTGTTCAAAATCGACGTAATATTTCTTACTGCAAAGCTGCATTTCAGGTCGTTTAGTACAATTGATTCAGGCAGTACCTACTTTCCGTTTAACAATATTTACTAGCGTTAGCCCGCGTCTTCACTCGCGTTAAAATAGATTGTTGCAAAAATAGTAGCCTTTGTCCGTCTCCAGCTCGGCTCTGTACCAAAAATCATCAATGTCAGCTCAGCGATAAGGGGTGTAATCGTGACAAACAAGCACTTTCGCAATTTTAATAATAGTTGAGATGTCTGTTTGTCAACCTGTTTAAAGTGTAATAGGAAATGTTTGAACTATAATATTTTGCCCTGCAAAGAAAACGCACACGCCATTAAAACACACACTTTCGCCAGGCGTAAATTAAACATTCACCATCAAAACAATATGTCTTGACGTTTCCATTTTTAAAAACGCATAGCGAACATTCTCACACTATCCGAAGTATTCCGAACTTAGCCGAGCTGTCACCTTTCAACCCGGACTTCGCCTAATGGCTTAAAGACAATACTTATGGTTACCACCATAACCTTTGTTGCAAGTCCAAATCACCGTAATTATAGTTTTTCGACGCTAGTGAAAGTTTAGGATAATGGCGGACGAGTAATGTCAACGCCATCTTGGTTTTTTTTTTCGTGCGTTATGTTTGTGACGTAAGTTTGTCTATTGTTTTATTGTTTGTATGGTTAATTTACTGTGAAAGGAATGTGTGAACCGCAATTAAATTATAGGAGATATTGATTGTAATCGCTAAGGAGATGTAAGTCGCTATTCGTTTGGAATGAAAGGGTAAACTCGACCTTGACCTTAAGAATTGACTTGAAGATTTATGTTCAGATTTCATTTGAGTAAAAACGCGAATATCTGTTTTCGGGCCTTACTGTATTGTATTTTTGAAGATACAGTAAACATTTTTATGTAATTCGGCCTCTCAGTAAATTGAAACCTTTTTAAATAGGAATAGGATTACAAGTTAAGAATCCCCGCAAAATATTGGATCTCAAATTACAGCAGTGTTTTGTCTTGTCATTTCACGTTTCAGTTCTTTTGAATTGCAATATTTATCTTGGAAGCTGTTATATTCAATTCAGGAATAATAATGTCACTCAAAATGAACTAGGTACGTTGCACCTCCCACACAATACATGAATTTATTCAAATCTGACACCTGCCCTTGCACTCCAAATCACTCAGAAAACACTACAACAACCTATTATTAAATCCGATCCGGCACTTATTGTCAAACAACCTTATCTTTCCAAATACGGGCGCAGCCTAATTTCATCTTAACTGCTATAACGTAGGCAGTAAGGTCTAAATTCCAATGTCAATCGAGATGTTGTTTAGATGCATTATGATCCAAAGATGGGTGCAGCTTAAAATCACCTCAATACCTATTATTTTTATTTTATTTTTATTTTATTTCATTTGGGAAAACAAACAATCGTACATTGTATTAATACATCGAGATGGTTTAAACTATAGATTAATGTACAATCCATGACGTTTCCACATCTTACTATTGTAGGATACAATGCAGATACATGCAATTAATAAATGTATGTATACTTAACTAAAAAATAATTAAATACTAATAAACTGATTTATATTTATTACTTAAACTACTTACTCTGATTCAGAAACCAGAAGGCATTTAATTATTTCTTTCTTAAATAAATTTTTTGTTAGGTTAAATATGTCTATATGATTAAAATGATCATTGTATATAGTGACTAATCTCTGCAGAGGAGCCCTCCGGCCCGCATTTGTACGACAGGGGGTCGTGGCAAACAACGGTTAAGAGCGAACCCCTCGTCGCAAAACCGCTCTAGGCACAAAGTAATATATTTTGTTTATTAGTTCTGAACAATCGAATCTACTATGCACTAGTCCATGAAGCATCATGGATTGGAGCAACTGGCGTCTTGAACGCAGAGATAGTAATTTAAATTTAGCTAGTGCATCTTCGTAAGAGACGTGCATCAGACGACATTTATATTGCGTATTTTTGAGAAATTTACGCTGCACTCGTTCTAATGCATTATCATATTTGGCGTAGTATGGGTCCCAGATCATGCAGGCATATTCGAGCTGTGGGCGTACCAAGGTGTTATACAGATACATATAAGTTAATGGCCTTTTAAAATCTGAAGCAGCTCTCATCACAAAGTTATGCATTTGGAAAGCTTTAGTGACGATCTTGTCAATATGCAAATGTAAATGCAGTTTACTATCAAGAATGATGCCCAAGTCACAAATACTTGTTTCTCTGGTTAATATTTCGTTGCACAGCGAATAATTGTAAGATATAATTTTTTGCTTTTTTGTAAAAGTAATATACTTACATTTAGGAATACTTAATTCAAGTTTATTTTTGTGACAATATTCAGTTAACCTATTTAGGTCCTCTTGAAGAAGGTAACAATCATTTATAGTATTTATTTTTCGGTAAACTTTAAGGTCGTCAGCATACAACAGAAAATTACTATGATGGAAACAGTTGCCAATATCATTCACATAAATAATAAAAAGAAGAGGACCAAGGATGGATCCTTGGGGAACACCAGATGTAGCCAAAAATGCTTCTGAATGATACCCGTTGCTCACTACAATCTGATTCCTATTACATATATATGAACAGAACCAGCGCAGCAAGTTTCCTCTGATGCCGTTGAACGCAATTTTGTTTAACAGAATTTCATGGTCCACCCTATCAAAAGCTTTCCTGAAATCCGTATAAATTGTGTCTGTTTGAAGTCTCTTATCCATGACATTAAACAGAAAGTCAACAAAGATCATCAAGTTAGTATTTGTAGACCTCTGCCCAACAAATCCATGCTGCTCTGGTATTAAATTATGTCGTAAAAAAGGATAAATGGCCTGGTGGACAAGCTTTTCAAATACTTTTGCCAGAGTACAAAGTATTGAAATAGGTCGATAATTTTCAATATCTTGCCTTGAACCACTTTTAGACAGGCAGTAAGGTCTAGATCCCAATGTCAATCGTAATCCGTTCGGATGCATGCATTCTGATTCTGACCCAAGTATGGGTGCAGCCTAAAAATCACCTAACACCTATAATGTATGCAGTACAGTCTAGATTCCTATGTCGCTCAGATGCAGTGGACCGATTTAAGAGACATTTCCGGTAGATTTGATACGGCTTTACCTGGCTCCATTAAGGTTGGATGGGAGGTAGAACTGTATGGTGTGATATAGCTTCCGGACTGATGGTACGGAAGTGGGTTTTGTAAGTAACTTGTCTGGGGTTTTCACTTCCTTTTGTGTTAATGCTCAAATGAGAGTTTCTTTAGAAGGATTGTTGCCGTTTTCACTGGCAGAAAACGACCGAATGCTCATAAATCCTTAGGGATTATAGAACAAGACACCCTCTCGCCTATTATGGGCAAAGCCATCATGATCCAGTTTTGAAAACGGGATAGTGCTTCTCGCGCACCGTAATCAAAATTGAACACTACTTCTTTATGTACAGAATGGTCGGTACTAAAATATAAGAAAAAGATAGTTGCTGTGCGGTAGCTGTGTAACCAGATGTGTGACCATAACTATCTTTTTCTAGCTGCCCTAAGAAAAATAAAGAAAAGTCACAAGTTATTTGAAACCCCAGTTCTTTAAAATCAGTCAATATTACCTCAACAGTGCTCATTGTTAGAAATAAACAATCGACCAACATTCGTGCGGTACACTCGAGCACAGTGACAATAAGGACATCTGTTATCACAAATATACTTCGAGTTGCCTTGTCTTAAAGCTGCGAGAAACGGAGAAATTTTAACCAATTGAATTGCATAAAATGTCCGCACCACGTGACATTTTGACTGGACATGATTGGTTAATATTTCTCCGTTTCTTCGCTTCCCTGCCTCGCTCCGCTGTAATGAACAGGCACCCTTAGACTGGAAAGCTGGACAGACTAGCTCATTTATCCGGACTTTTAGATAAATTGGACAAAAAGGGGTTTTTGTATGATTATTTAGTAGTATTTTAGTAAGTTAATCCCGGTTTCGTCAAAAAATAAAACTAAATAGTCTAGTCTTATTTACTATGGGATTCTCAGTGAAAATCAGAGTGGCACTTAAAATTCAAAAGCTGGACAAGCCGGACATCGTCTTATTTTTCCGGACACGCATCTTAACAGCCTAACTGTGTCCGGGTTTATTCGGAAGCCTCACAACCATAACCGTACACTTCTGCCAAAATAGTTAAACTCGGCTGCAAGCACAGTCTAGTTGAAAATAACAATAATATGAGGGCTATCACGTCACCTCGCCACCGCAATGTGAAGATAGCGTGATTGTAGTGACAATACTACTGGCGGTACAGTCGAGGACAGAACACTTTCACTTTATTAATTTTCTTGTTTATATTATGTGTCCGGATAATACATTTTTCGGGCACTTCCAGGCATCCGATCAGGCTAGGAAACTTATAAATTTGGAGATAATGCAATGATATGGTTCAAAATATCAGGAGTCGGTAACGAAAAACTGCTGGGCTGAAAATTCTCAACCATCATGTTTGGTCTTATTGACCACACAAGTAATATCACTTGTTGCTTAAAGTTAGTTTTAAAGTTTTTTGGGTTCCGTACCCAAAGGGCCCTATTAGGTTCTAAGCCTTCGCTGTCCGCCCGTCCGTCTGTCAGCGGGCTGTTATCTCAAGAATCGTAATAAGTACACAGTTGAAATTTGCACAATGTGTATTTCTATTGCCGCTATAACAACAAATAATAAAAAATAAATATAATATAAAATAAATATAAATTAACAATTAAAGGGGGCTCCCAAGAAACGTATTTATTTCTAATGGAATCTGCTTGTGTTCATGCCAATTTACAATATTCAATGCCAAACTCCAAAGCTTATTATATTTTGGGCACATCTGGCGTCAGAGTACCAATTTCACACTTAATTGGCAAACAGGCAGTTCTCTAGTTACTTGTTCGGTATCCCGTTGTTAAGAAAAACCTAGTGTCTTTGAAGTTACCAAACACTATTATTTGGTAAGTTCAAGAACACTAGGTTTTCTTTAGACTCTCCTAATGACCTCAAACCTTATTTTTATTTATTTATTTATTTATTTATTTATTTTGTTTTACAGAAAGCTTACAGACTAATAACCTAATTGAAATAACATAAATAAGTAATAAAATTTGCTAATTACAAGCTTCCACATTTAAAAAGCTACTTAGTGTTGACCAATTACATCGTAGGTAACCAAACATTATACAATGTAGTATGGGATTTCAAGATACTAGGGTATGTCAAGTCGTGCAATACCAAAATCAAAAGCTAGTTATGGTGGTCACCAAAGTACTCCTTGTTCAAAATCTTTTTTATTTTATGTGCGCTGGTGCAAAATAAGTCGATATCCAGGTGTGATATTCATGAGATTCCATAGTCTTAAATATACACTACGGCCATTCCTGTGTTTGGATTATTATTGAAATGCTTACCTTTGACTACTACTTCACCTGATGGATCGATAATGTTGTAGACGAGGGAGCACAAAAGTTGCCTTAAAGTAACGTATTCACGCTTGACTTAAAAGCCCCCAGGTTGTAGATATCAGGAAATTATACAGAGTTGATACGACAGAGGGGCATTAAATTAAACTACGTATACTATACGTGTACAGTATTAATTCGATACGGTACAAAAACAAAAAGCGCCATAAATGAGAAAATATTTTTTTCAAACAAACTAAATAGCTTGCAAATCCGAATAAAACGCAACCACCCTTTGTAAAAAAAAAGACACTGACCTTAGATACCGCTAGGTAACAAAGCGGCAACGTCGCGCGCGCGCCGGAGCGCGGTGTGCGGTATCTCGTGTGCTCGGTGGGGGCCGGGCCGGGGTGGCGGCCGGCGACTTAGGCCTCCGCTGGGCTCCGCTCGCACTGGCTTTTATGTTAGGTAACGTTTCGAAGTACGCGCACAAAAACAAACACACTAAATTTTTAAATTTTCGATGTGTCCTCCATTCACATTGATGCACAAATTATACCGACGGAGAATATTGTTATTTATTTTTCTAATTAGATCACTGTCCGTCGCTAAGCACTTTAATTTGTGAAATGCTAAAATAATCCTATTTTTTAACTCATCAATAATTTTATTTACCTCTGAGGCATACACTTCACCCTTAATGTAACCCCACAAAAAGAAATCCATGGGAGTGAGGTCCGGAGATACTAATACTAAATAATAATAATCCCAAGTTACGTGTCCTATCACCATAAAAAACAGTCAATCACAAAAAAAACACTAATACTAAATAATAATAATCCCAAGTTACGTGTCCTCTCACAATAACAAAATAAAATTACAATTGTTTGCGCGCGAAGTCCACAAACCGTACGTTCCGAAAAACAAGCGTCGGCGCACTGAGTGAGGGACTTACCGATCGCAAAAAACAAGGATGCAACAAACTGACCTATCTCTATTTCTTTCGCTCGCTTTATGTTAGTCGCTTTCGTAGTGAAAGTGCAAGTGTGTGTGTATTGATTGCTTCCTTGTTTGCATTGCCAATTTTTAGTGAATGTCCTTCGACATGCGTCAGAGCGGCAACAACGCATCGTAGATTTATCGTTGTAAGGTGCATGACCTATGCTTAGACGATAATCAACTGTTAGAAAAGATACATCGTGTTCAAACCGTGCAAAAACTTTAAAAATCATTTGCGACTAAACTACTGCTCCTAATTAATTTATTTTTGGTACAGAGCTTGAAAATGGTACCTAGTATAGGCAGTTTAAAGGAAAGCCCCTCTGTCGTATCAACGTTGTATCTTCGTCTTTGCTTTACCCTTAACTCACTAGGTCATCCAAACTTATGTTTGACTAGCGGACGTCACGCGGTTTCACCCGCGCAGTTTCTGTTCCCGTGGGAGTTCGGGAATAAAATATATGCCTATGTTACTCCCTGATAGTGTAGCTATCCATTGCTGAAAGAGTTATTCAAATCGATCTAGTAGTTTCCGAGATAATTCATTACAAACATACACACAAAAGTACAAATTTTTCCTCTTTATAATATTATAATTATTATAGTGTAGAAAGACAGAAATTTTCAGAAAAAAAAACACATTATTCAGAGTTTTGCGAGGTTTCAGTGGCCATTTAAAAAGCTCTGAAAATATCTTGTGTGCTCAGGCTTGTAGTTTAGTAGCATACTCCGACATTACGATATACCGCAATGCGAAAGTTATATTTTTAAACATCAGTGAAAGTTATGCTCGCAATTTTCAGTTATGTTAATGTTTTGTGGACTTTACCCTGAAGTTTTCTGCGGGAAGGTAAGTTATAGTTAGTTTAACTTAGAAGAAGTAGTAAGTTTTAACTGCTAACTTGTAAAGTTAACACGTCTTGTTTACATAATATGCAGTGTTTGTCATCAAATTTTTGTGGTTTAAACACACCGCTTTAAAGAAAAACGAGTCTGTCTGCATGTGATGAGCAAACAGCAATTATGAAGGATGCAAATGAAATTAAAACTTTGTTTATGAAACAAAATTCTAGACGAGGTAACTTGCCACGGTTGCGGAATCGAAATTTGAAGGAACAGTGGTGCGTTTTAGTCAGCAAGAGCAGACTCTTGCTGGCTTATTTTCGATGGGCAATCATTGTGTCAGAACACAATGATTGCCCGTCGAAAATAAAGATGAAGTGACTTTCTATCACCGGTTACGGTAGCGGTTTCGGTAGCGCCTGTCAATATCATACATTAGGAAATTTTCGACAATCATTGATTCCGATTTCCTTTGTTAAGGCTTTAACGTCCTTCCTTCTTCGACCATTAGTTGGGTGTCATGTAACTTGTGTAACAGTAATTAAAAATCGTTTAGCCTTTTGTTAACCAAAGTTTTAGTTTATTTTACGGGATGTCTTTGACAAATGACTTCTCCAGCCGTGACGAACATGCCTCAAAGGTCGTGGTTATCCAAAAGACCAAAAAACAAAAGTAAATTATCAAGATGCCGTTTACTTACAGAACAAAAGCACTTACTTTAATGTTTTTATCACGCTTCCTCAACGCTCAGTTTTTTGTCGTTCACTAAAGTAATTTAACATTATGAGAAGGTTTACTGTCGTGAAGTGTCGTGAGTGGAAAACATGCACGTGTAGGTTTTGTTGTAATACTTAAAAAAGTGGCGCATCGGAAGACGCAGCGTCTGAAGCCTTCCTGCAAGGTGGACTGATGACCATAATGTTCTCCAAAGCGGTCTTCCGCATAGGAATGCGTATGGATGCGACAAGCTCCGGAACAATTAATGTGGCAACACTTGGAGCATTTCTATGCCCAGCAGTGCTCGTTTTATAGTTGCAGAGTTACGATCGCATAATAATATTAATATGGATTTTACAAGCCTTTTTTTAACAACGATTGACATAACATTAATATCGTTACCATCATATTTTTGTATCTTAACACAACGAAATACCAGTGGTTCTCCAATTAGGCGGCACCTGTATCTTGAGGAGTTAATGGTTTTCCTTTGCTAGCTTTGTATTGTAGTATTCTTTAGTAGGCGTAGGATGTGTCCAAATAGTTCATTAGTAGTTCGAAACTAGCGCTATTCGTTGAGCACCAACATGCTTTAACAGTTTAGTGAAAATGAAAAAGCCTTTTAAAATTAGCTCCTTCATTTCGTTTA
Source organism: Lacanobia oleracea (assembly GCA_950371165.1). NCBI lineage: Eukaryota > Metazoa > Arthropoda > Insecta > Lepidoptera > Noctuidae > Lacanobia > Lacanobia oleracea. The sequence continues at coordinate 4,654,931 of OX493389.1, forward strand.
CAAAACAGCTGATCTCTCAAAACCAACCAAGACTTAATATTTACTGTAACGACTTCTGTGCCCGCCAGTACACGACATCTATGATCGTGTGTAACGGGGTACAGTCGACGTTTTAACGACTACCCGCACGCGACACCGCTATATTTTAACTTAATTACATTGCTTACTGTACAGTTACTGATTTTTGTAAGCGTTTTACTTAGGTTTTTTTTTATTATAAAGGCTTTTTTTGAGGTTTTTGTTTGAGCTGAGTCGGTCTTGTATCGGTATCCGAGCTAGTACAGCTTAAATATATGTATACGGTTAATTTTCTGGTTTTAGTGTCTTATTGATTTAGTAATAACAGCTGCAGATGCAGGAGATCGATCTTTAAGTTTAAGCAACTCTTGCCGAGGTCAGTCCGTGGATGGGTGACCATCCACAGAAATCCTTCAGTGCTTCGGAAAACACATTGCATTGTTTACCTCGGTTGTCATTTATACATAAATCTATGACAGCCGTCAGTCAAAAGTCTGAAAGTCGGACACCAGTTGACATACTTTGCAGCCTACCAGGATTCATTGGGTATCTACTAGGTAAAGACTTCATGGTCTGGTAGCTGGTAAAATACTGGTATTCAGCTCCATCCGGTTAGTCTGGGAAAGGTCAAGTAGATATGTAGTAATTTGGTTTCTCGCCAGAGAATGGGCAGCAACGTTCTCTGCTAAACTCAACACCAAACACTGCGATCAGGCAATAGGTACCCCCCAAAATTTGGGGGAGGCCTATGTTCAGCAGTGAAGGTCTTTCGGCAGATATGAGTGAGTGTGAATTAGATTTAATTTAAAATATTATGCAAAGAGGTTTCTACTTCCGGTTCAACATAAAGTCAAAAGTTGAACAATATTTTCTAATTCGGTTTAATGTAGCCTCAGGGGCAGATTAACACTACCATATTTGCTTTGATAAATTATCGTTCGCAAATTTTATTCATTGCTCTAAAAATTATAAATTCTGCCGACAGACCGGGGCAGTGCAGCGGATTTAATAATGTCACTCTTGTCCCACATTTTAATTATTTAAACGGTCTTATGTAATATTGCCATTTTGATTCGCAGTTTATTCATACAATCTGCCTAGGCTTTTCCTAACTCTGCAGGGTTGCGGAATTTGTTCGTAAGAGTCACCGCGGTCCTGGAACAGAAAGTGCACTAGGAGGAACACGGATGGATTTTAGTCAGTAAGAGTCTGACACTCCCTCCTGCTCCGCTCAGAGGGGGAGGAGCCTTTCGATGATTTCGCATGCTTAAAAAAATAGGCTTTTATATGTTGGGGTCGACTTCCATTCAAAGTGGTTGTGGACCTCGGCAAGCGCTGCTTAACCTTGCAATCTCGGCATGTTAAGATGGTCACCCATCCACAGACCGACCTCGGCAAGTGCTGATAACCTTTGAATCTCGATATGGTAGGATGGTCACCCATCCACAGACCGACCTCGGCCAGTGCTGATAACATTTGAATCTCGATATGTTAGGATGGTCACCCATCCACATACCGACCTCGGCAAGCGCTGCTTAACCTTGGTATCTCGGTATGTTAGTATGGTCATTGGTCACCCATTCGCAGACCGACCTCAGCAAGCGCTGCTTAAACTTGCAATCTCGGTTTGTTAAGATGCTCACCCATCCACAAACCGACCTCGCAAGCGCTGCTTAACCTTGGAATCTCGGTATGTTAAGATGGTCACCCATCCACAGACCAACCTCGGCAAGTGTTGCTGAACCTTAAAGATCTAATGCTAATTTAATGACTTAGCCACGAGGTAGGTCCTCTAAGTAATGTATTTATTATGTAAGTTTTCTTCAGTTCCCCACAGTTACAAGTATTTAGGTATTATGTAAGAGTTATTCGCTCAGCTGATTGATTATGGCAACTCTATTTATTCATGATTTATTCAATTTTGATTGCATATGATTGCTTGTTGAGTTATTATGTGGTTATGCCAAGTTATGGTAATTTTGGCGCCATTTCGGAACTTGATAATTATTGTTTTTTTAGTGACATGGTTTTGAAAAGGTCGTTTGGGTATCCGGAAGTGGTTGTGAATAGGTGAATGTTATATTCTCTTAACCCACGCACTCAGACGTTTGCATTAATGAATGTACGTCTATCTAATGATTTAAAGATGGCAAATTATGGTCTTATTAAATCATACTGAAAGCTCCGCACTTATAGACTTGTACTTATGTTTGTGAAGGATATTTATTTAAATAACAAACTATATACACTTAAAATAGAAAATAAAGCTCCTAACCATAATATTTATGGCGTCAAAAAATCGTCCGCATCGCTGTCCACTGGAAGTAAGCCCAAAAGACTGGCGGCATTGCCACGTTGTACGGCAATGCTTATCCTCTGTCCAAGATAAAAGTCAACCAAGCGTTTACCTAGTTTTTTAAACAACACGTGAGCACTCGGACCCAACGGTCCAAGAGTTTCAACCCCAAATGGCTCAAAAATATACTTTATTGCCAACAAAGCTATTATATTTCCGCTTTTTGAGGTTCTCAGGCCTCAGCAGCCGCAGCGGCAGAACCAGCACGGCACGACCAGCTAGGAAGATCACGGTTTGACAGTTTTTGTAGGTATAGAAATGATGTCAAACAGCCATATTTTCTTCAGCTTAAAATTAACAGCTCAAACAATTAACAGCAAATTTCAGCTTATTATTAATTATTTTAATTATTTGCTTTTTTTTTAAATGGTAAAAATTTTAAATTTTATTTTTCTGTCCGTTCTTTTTTCTCAATTTTTTTAATAAGTACGTAAATATTTTCTTCAACGAAGGCACTCAAATCGAAAACTCAACACTGGCCTAGTTTGCTCGCGATCACAAATTAAATATGTATACCGTACCGCAATCTATCAAAATGAATAAATAACTTGCGGTTCTTCCCTTAGGAGCCACTTCATCATTTAATTTCCTACAATAAATCCCTTACTATGTAATAGAGTTGTTAACTGCCGCGTAAATTTAATATCCGAGAAGTTATTAAATTCTTTGTAAAGTAAAAATTATCTCGTAAAAGTCTCGAGTACCCCTGCTGTGGGTGATTCCGAGAAACGGTGTGGAAGTACCCTATTCAACAAATCAAAATGAAAATTGCCGCGTTTGACTCGGTGGAAAGCAGAGCTAAGAGACTCATCGGCGACGTAAAACTGGTGGATGCCAAGCTACATAGCTTGGCTCATCGCCGTAAGGTTGCCTGCTTGTCGGTCTTCTACAGATTGTACTTCGGTGAGTGTGCCCAAGAACTACACGACCTCATCCCACCGGCCACCTTCTACCATCGGACATCCAGACGCACTGCATCTTACCATCCCTACCTTGTAGCTATTCCACCAATTCGCACTAAGCGTTTTCAAACGTCTTTTATAATGCGCACAACAAAGGAGTGGAACTCTGCCTGCGTCTGTGTTTCCAAAAGCTTACAACCCTAATCTCTTCAAAGTTAGAGTGAACAGGCTCCTTCTAGGTAAGCTCGCTCCATCGTAGACTTTGTCTCTGTCATCTCTGACATAGATTAGAGTCAAGAGCAAACCCATTACAAATAAAAAAACATTGCTAAAACATGGATTTAATAGGGAATATTCTATGGGTAAGAACATAATTCTAGGAAGTTTTAATTTTTCGATAAAAGAAACAAGTGGCAGATACCAAGTGAAAATATTGTGCAGGCAGCGAGTTTAATTTAATTTCTTTCAAAAATCATTTTGCTGCCCATATCCCATGTTACTTGAGGCAACTCGTTTTGTTCTTCCATTCTGTCCAATCAGCCGTCTCGCTATCACTAAATACCTTTGCTTTGGCCTTCCCCTCCCTCTCCAACCGTCCACGAGATCCACATTTATATTCATTATTCTTTATAATTTCCTTCCGAAAGCTAAAAAAAGTTAAGTATTCCGAGAAAAATAAAAAGAACAAAATTTTCATTGGATTCTGCGTTTCCAATGTTTTGACACGTAACTTTGAACGCAGAGTATAAAAGACACTCAAAAGCCTGAATTTCAGTTCACGAACCCCTGAAAGGCTCCGAAACCGCTGACAAACAAGACAAGCTTCCTTCATTAGTCCAATCCCGGGATTGCAGGTAGTCGTACATTTTCCACACTCACACAAAGCATTGATTTCAAACCCTTTTATGTCTGACGTGTTTAAAATCAATGTTTTATAGGGTGTATGGAATGAATGATGTTGCTATTAAGGTGGATGCGCCAAGGTAGCCCGCGTAATTACCAACATACAGTTTCACACTGACTAGCAAATTGCTAAAAACATAAAGATATTTGAATTTCGCGGGCTACCCTGGCGCCTCCACCTTAAAGAACAATGGGCAGAATGGGCCCAGTTGTAGCACTGGGGAAAAGGGAATACCAATTTTGAGGTTTTTCTTCAAGCAGACTGGCGGAAAAACTTTTGATTCTTTGATGTCTTTGTAGGAAAGTGGTCGAGTGGTTAAGGCGTTCGCCTTATGACCCGGTCGTGTGTTCGATTCCCACGAGCAGCATACTTTGTATAGTTGTTTCCAGTTTGGCATTGACGTTGCAGGCTTGAATCACCTGATTGTCTGATAAAAAGATGATTCCGTGCTTCGGAAGGCACGTATAAGCAGGTGATCCTGGAAGCCAAATGGCGGTCGTCAAATAAATCAGTTCCTTGAGGCAGACGTTTCTTCGAAAGTTTCTTTGCGACCCACTCCGGCTTCGCACCGATGCAAATAGGCTAGTTTCCACAATCAATAAATTACAAAACTACTTAGTCCGTTAGTTAGAGTATTAAAAAATAATGTGCGAGTATTTTTTGTTTTTATTTAAACACTGGAAATAAAGGTACATAGGGGGACTTGAGGCATTCTATACCTGTCAACTTTCAAAATAAATCAATGAATATTGACAAAGATATAACGCATCAAAACTCGGGAGTGGGGGCTCGTGACGTCAGAAAGACGAATTAAAATTTTTAAAAGCGTCGTATCTTCGTCAATTTTGGTTTACGTAACTAAAGAAAACAAACGGGTCAAATAAGTTTTGATTCACAAACCTCCAGATGAATTTTATGTATACCCAGAAATAAATTAGGTATGCATATTTCTTACATCTAGCTATATCTACGTATGGCCATGTAATGTAAGTCTTATAAACCAACAATAAATTTATGCGCATAATTAATTATATGTAGTTGTAAACACAGGTTTAAAATAAACGCCCCTGGGCCAAGATCCCGTTATAAACTTAAAGCAAAAAGACCAAGATGGCGATGGCAATGCCAATCTGTCATTTTCAGACCAAAACCAGTCCGAACTAGTTCATAGCCCAGTTTAATCCAGTTTTTTGTCCACCGAATTGTAATTGTGACTTTAATTTAATCGATTGTTATACATTTTACGTTTTGACACCTTGATTACGTCTGTTGATCACAGAGCCAGTTTGTGAGAGGAATAGACAGAATTATACAAATTAAATTACGAAATCAGAGTACCTAGTTTGCAAAAACTTTAGAAGCTGCCAAAATTACGAAATTAATGTAGTAACCAAAAACTTGACGTTATAAAAAGCACAAATTATTGTTTCCTGAGTGCCTGATTGAACTCAATGTGCATATTTAATGGTTCTTGATAATTTGATGAAGAAAGAAAGAAAGTTCGGAGCAGAGTAATGTCATTCATGCAAAAAATCCACAAGTGATCTGTTGGGATAAGCCCGCCATCCTATTAGCATTGATCTCTCCGACTCCTAAAAACTAGAATCAAAATTTATGACCATCAGAAAAGCACATAGGCGCTGAATCATCGAGGCATCGAGTTTAGGAGAAATATAGACGGTTTTTAATCCCACAACGAAATTAATCAAAAACCCGCCAAGTGCGAATCGGACTCGCACACGAAGTGTTCCGTACCATAAATCTTAATTTTTGTTGTTATAGCGGTAATAGAAATACCCAATCTGTGAAAATTTCAACTCTCTACCTATTACGGTTCTTGAAATACAGCCCGCTGACAGACAGACGGACGGACGGGCAGCGGAGGCTTAGTAACAGGGTTCCGTTGGTCACCCTTTCTTTAAATAGTAATAAATAATATTAAATTAGTATTATAGATAAGTGATATTATAGCATGCAAATTTATACTAATAAAGCTGAAGAGTTTGTTTGTTTGTTTGCTTGAACGCGCTAATCTCAGGAACTATATACTATATATATATCATCACGCTAAGACCAATAGGAGCGGAGCAGTAATGAAAATTGTGACGAACACGAAGTTGTGCGCATCAACTACCTAGTAAATTATAAAACGATGAAATGGACAGAATGTAATTATATTATCAGAAATAAAGGCTATTTTTATTTATAATCTCCTTTCCTCTATATCAAGCAGTAAACAAATCAAATATCAAATCAAATTTATTAAAGTTATGTGAGTAAAACAGTAAATACATTTTTTGCTTAAATCTATGACAAGTTCACTGGTGTTATGTGCCTGAACTAGGAAATCCTGTGTTTCAGGCAAGAAGGAGGTATATGTTATTAAATAATCACGTAATTATATAAAATTAAATAGTCATATTTTAGATATATAAAAAATGGTATAAAGGGTGTAAACAAAAAAATCATACTTCCTAAAACCTTAGTAAACTAACTTAGCTTAAATTAAAATTAACAGGAAACAAACAATCTTTATTTAAATACCGTTAACAATTTCTCTGTATCTTCATAAGACAAACTTTGAAGAGTTTCCTTGAGACTTTTCTTACAGTTTCTAAAATTTATGGAATAGATGTTTGTTTTTGCATTTAGTCTATTGTAGAGTAGTGGTCCAAGGAAAACATAAAATATGGCTGCGAAAGCATGTTTAGTACTTTTTGTAAAAATGAACCTAGTTGAAAGATACATTTAAAAATGTTAGCAAACCTCTGAGGTTTAGTGGACACCCTCCATATACAATAAAATCCGAAGATATTTGTTCAGGATATTTGTTTTTCTAATGGCACGCGTGTCATGTCACAGGACATCTTAGAGACTACCTAACCTAAGTTACCGAGGAGTGGTCTGGAAGTGACAAATACGCACAATAGTACGCCCACTTTAAAAATGCCATGGCTGCCTTAAGGTGGATGCGCCAGGGTCCGGATAACGGGTTTTATCTAAAGAATTATAACCATTTGTATTATGTGACGATTGGCATTTGATACTTTTTGCTCTGCTGTATTTTCCTGTGGTAATAGCTCTCTTTGTACGATACTAGCTTCTGCCAGTGGCTTCGCCTGCGTGATAGTTGTAAATGATGTCAAGGGAATAAATGCACCCCTGATGAAAAGTATCCTATTTCACATACCGGGATGTGGTCTCCCCATGTGCCAAGTTTAATCTAAATCCGTTCAGCCGTTAAGACGTGAAAAGGTAACGGACAGACAAACAGACAGACAGAGTTACTTTGACATTTTTAGGGTTCCGTGCCCTATCGGGACTCTATTACTAAGCCTCCGCTGACCGTCCGTCCGTCTGTCAGTCAGAGGGCTATATCTCATGAACCACATTAAAACAGCAAAAATTTTCGCAGAGTGTATTTCTGTTGCCGCTATAACAACAAATAATAAAAATACGATGTTACGGAACCCTACATGCGCGAGTTCGGCTCGCATTTAGCCAATTTTTTTATAATACTGTGGATATCAGTGTGTCCTACGGGTTGGTTTATTACAAACGCCACTTTGAGCGCCTATGTTTGCCTAAGGCCCTCATTAATAAATCATTTTCATTTTCAAAATGGTGCTTGAGAACAAAATTTCAAATCGTAAGAATTTCGCCAACATTTGACGATCTGAAACGGTTTTCTAATAAAATAAGCCTCTCAAGAATTATTTGAGTGAGTCTTGAAAGGGAGCCGTCAAATATAAGCGTTTTATTACTAGAGGCTTTACAGCTTATATTATTGGCCAGTTTTTTCCTGCGACTTCGTCCGCGCATATCCCGTTTTTTTTTTCGTTTCAGTAGGAATTTCGGGAAATCCTCTCTTAGTGCTCCCCTACACTCCTCATAGAACCTACATGACAAATTTCGTCTTTATACGACCTGTAGTTTCTGCTGTACGTTGTCTGTCAGTCACTGGATCAGACGGTAAGGAAAGAATCTTTATGTATATTGATATCGATAACCCAACAGCTATATGAAAGTCGGAAGACAAACAGCAGTAAGTCAATAAAAGTGGGTTTAGAGAAAAAAGGTATTTTATAAAAAACACACACATCACTTTTGAACGCCAGTAAAATTCATAAGCGCGTGGCGTACGCCCCACCCCACGCCAAGCCACAAAGTCAACGTGTTTTTGGTCAAATATTTGTGACGTTGGCGTTTAGGGTAAGGTTTCGTTTGTCACATAATAATGTGACAATGGCGTTTAAAACAATTAAGTCTTTCTCCCGGTTCTGGATTAACTATAGAATAGAATAGCCACTCGCCACTATGTTCATTTTCATTATGATCGGTTCAACATTTAAGGTGTGAGAACGTAACAAACTTTTTGCATTATTTTGTACAAAACCGGCCAAGGGCGAGTCGGACTCGCACACGAAGGGTTCCGTACCATAAACCTTAATTTTTTATATTCGAGTTGATTGAATGAAAGGTAAATTGCGGTTTACGATATATGGCGTATTAAAAAAAAAACTACTTATTAGATCTCGTTCAAACCAATTTTCGGTGAAAGTTTGCATGGTAATGTACATCATATATTTTTTTTAGCTTTATCATTCTCTTATTTTAGAAGTTACAGGGAGGAGGACACTCATTTTACCACTTTGAAAGTGTCTCTCGCGCAAACTATTCTATTTAGGAAAAAATGATATTAGAAACGCTAACATCATTTTTGAACACCTATCCATAGATATGCCCCACAAGTATGGGTTTGATGAAAAAAAAAATTGAGTTTCGTTAAAAAAAAACAATAAATTTTGGGGGTTTAACCCCCATTTATTGTTTTTTTTTTTTCTATTTTTGTGTGAAAATCTTAATGCGGTTCACAGAATATACCTACTTACCAAGTTTCAACAGTATAGTTCTTATTGTTTCGGAAAAAAGTGGCTGTGTCATACGGACGGACAGACAGACATGACGAATCCATAAGGGTTCCGATCCGTTGCGTAGCTTAGAAGAAGTAAGCGGCGAAACACTCGCAGGTTTCTTTTGATAAGTCTATCTGATATCAGAGGGTCAACACTCGTGTATTTAGGGAGCGTCGCATTCGCATCGCAGTCACAATTTCGCAAACTGTTGAAACCACCTTTTTTCCTTAAATTTTGACAAGTTTTCGTCATTGATTAAATATACATTATCGACTGATTAATATCACTGAGATGATATTGTGACTTGGAGCAATTTTTTATAAGAGAAATGGCTTACAGATGAAAGCTTAAAACAGAATTCGAAATTTTTAAGATACTGCTATTTGGCTTCGGCAGTCGGCTATCGAAGTTACGAAACTGCTATCACAAACTGTATCCGATTGATATAGCTTGCGAAACATTAGGTTATGGAAGATATAAATATTTACGACAGTTTGGACTCGAGTTAATGTGCTCTAATATGTAGCCGGTTTACGTTGCTACTCGTATCTGTACATTATATCTTTATCTACTAGTTAGCTTTAATGGTCGTGTACATTTTTTATTGGAGACTATTGGTTTTTTGTTGTTTTATCTGGCGTTTTAATAATTCTGGCAAATAATATCATCGCTTCTTGCTTTTTTTGTATTAATTTATTAGGGACCACAAACAGCAGTATATAAGACATTAATCTCAACACTTAAGCCTCGGCTGGGGGTCTTAAATTCATTTGAGGTCCGTACAGGTAAGTCCGGTTAAGTAGTTGCAAACTTCGCAGGTTTCTAACTGCGAGAGGTTCTCCGACAAAAAGAAAACTTAGTAGGACTAGTAGGAGCAGCATATACACTTCTTCTTATCGTGTGGGTAATAAGGTCTAACGACCCTACATACGGTGTGTAGGGTCTTTGTGTCAGAATTTCTAAACCGCCTCAAGTGCCTCTGACGTGGTTCACACAGGACAAATCGAAGCTTGGGGAGGCCTGTCTCCAGTAGTTCACGTCTGATATGATGATGATAGTGGAAAACATTACAGTCAAAATGATTCCCTTGAAAACAAAAATAATAAAATTAACATTAATGTATGTCACAAATAACTTGTTGGCATCCAGAATTCCAGATATATTCTTGTACCAACTTTACAGTTCAGTCGTTAAATGCAAAACTTAGTCTGGAATTGAGAAGGTCAGGTCTCCTATTAAATTACACATTTCATTGAATTTTGCGATCAGAATATTTGGCTTACAGACTATGTATTCAATGTAAACTTTGTAATATCGAAGACAAGCAGATTCCTTAGAAGGCCATATTGTGGTCAGCCCACATACAGACACATGATAGTAGTTTATTTGGCGATTAATAACATTGAAATTCGGACCCGAGGCCCAAAACTAAAACGGTGTTAGATTCTCTGAAACTATTTCGATTTAAATCTTAGTTAAACTGAATTTACATATTACTGTTATGTAAGTCATGTGGGACCCAAAATTCTTGGGTGTTTCGAATTGACAAAAGGAGATTAAGGCATTTGTCTTACCGCCCACGATCAGCGAGAAGCGAGTAAAGCTAGAAACTAGATATGAGTTGGCGAGCAGCGAGATGCCAGTGTGTAGTTCCGATAGTTTTGTCACTCGGCTATAAGCGAGTGATATTATGCGACGGGCGATTACTCGCACAACTCGCTCCGGTCCGCACTATAGGCAGAAATGACCGCTGGTTGATCTCACGGCGTGAGTTCTGACAGCCAAGCCAGCTACGCTCTGCGGGTATTATTTTAGTTATTTATTTTAACTTCATGTACAGTAGTGGTACATAGGCGGACCTAATGCAACGAGGCATTCTCTACCAATCAACCTTTAGGTTAAAAAGAAATACGCTGTGGTAGGTGTACGGCAAATAAATAAGATTTAAAATATAATTTAGTTACGGAAAAAAATATAATACTTATAAAATACATATATAATGCTAAAATAATAAACAAGTAAATGTGTTGTTTTATAATTTTATCTTTGATAGCTCTTGTCGCTGCGACCAACTAGTGTAAGAGAGTTCTCGCCGGCAGTATTAACCAGCCAGCTATTGACTATTAATGTATGTGTCTCTTTTACTCACACGAAATCTATATATTTTGTCCCTTTCCTCTGCGAGAAAATAGTCGACAGCTAATAGCTTCCTCGCCGGCGGTGAGACAAGTCTTAGGCTCTTACAGATAGGCGCGACAATGATAGAAATTGTTACTATTAAACAATATCTGTGGGACTGTCGCGTCGTGTCAGTCCCACATCATCATCATCATCTGCCTAGCCTTTTCCCAACTATATTGGGGTCGGCTTCCAGTCAAGCCGGATTTAGCTGAATACCAGTATTTTACGCGGAGCGGCTGCCTACCAAACCTCCACAACCCAGTAACTGGGTAACACAGTACTTCATGGCAAGACTGGAGTCAGATTAACTGGCTTCTGACTATCCGTAACGACTGCCAAAGATCTACAACCTTGGCAAGCGTTTCTTAACCCTGACGATCGACCCGTGCGGCTATTATTATCTAGCCACGAGCTCCTCCTCCTAATTAGATATACATGTAACTAAAGGTAAATAGGAATAAAAATAATTGCGTAAAAAGTTTAACAGACGTTAACAAAGCAAAGCGTTTCTGAGTTAAGCTCTTAATTTTAAAAGGAAGAGTTTGTGAGAAAGACTCAGAAACTTAATTGACGTCTCTAATGGCAGAGGTAAGCTTAACACCGTCAGTCATTCATTACACTAATCCTTACTGATTTAATTCCCAGTAACAGCTGACCATTAAAAGAACTACAGATAAGCAGATAGACAACAAACGAGTCTAGATGGAGTAGAAAGTTAGCCGAAACAATGGGCCGTTTAGACAAGTACTTTCTCCCGACTGAAACAATGAATTTAGTGTAAATGTAAGGGTCAGCTCGCACTGAGACGCCAAGGAATGCTGCATCATCATCATATCAGCCGAAAGACGTCCACTGCTGGACATAGGCTCCCCCAAGCGTCGCCAAAACGACCGGTGCGCGTCTCGCATCCATCAGCTACCCGCGACCTTTACCAGGTCATCGTTCCACCTTGTGGGAGGCCTATCAACATTGTGTCTTCCGGTACGCGGTCGCTACTCCAAAACTTGGGCACCATCGACCATCTGTAGTGCTATTCTGTAACAACATTTTCGTGTCTCGACAGCGGAATCCGAGGTGAATATAAAAATAAGACCTTTATGTTGTGTGCAAGAAAGTACACTTTGTGAGCTTTGTCACTCAGGTGAAGCTCGATCGAAGTGGTTACTTACAGAATAGACTAGCTGGTCTGCGAGCAATGTGCCCTGTTTGGTGATCCGTCGGGCTATGTCGGTAACCTTGGTTGGGGTACCTTGACGATACAATATAGGACTTTATTTACTAAAAAAAAAATTTATTTGTATCAAAAAAATCGACCGCAAAAAGTTTCAAATAAATCACTTATCAAGCAGATTCAGAACAGAGTTGTTTGGACCTTTTTATTAGGGTTCCGTACCCAAAGGGTATCCAACGAAACCCTATTACTAAGCCTCCGTTTTGCGTCCGTCCGTCCGTCCGTCTGTCTGTCAGCGGGCTGTATCTCAGGAACCGTAATAGGAAGACAGTTGAAATTTTCACAGATTGTGTATGTCTATTGCCGCTATAACAACAAATATTAAAAAATAAGGTTTATGGTACGGAACCCTTCGTGTGCGAGTCTGACTCGCACTTGGCCGGTTTTTTTGTTATTGTAGTCTGGTTTTTACAAGTATTTTTAAATTTCCTACGTTTTAGTTCCGCCTTGTTCGGTCGGGTAAAAAGTGCGCACAGACAGTGTCGCATCTTGTGTGAGCTCACCCTTAATAGGTACCTATCTGAAGGTGAATGGTGTTACGTTGGTACACCTGGTTAGATACAAGTGATCTGTACATCCTAGCACTTTCTCGTGCTACCGCTACATTGTGAGCTAAAAGCAAATTATTGTATCTTGATAAGGAAGTTTGTTGTTCCCATAGAATAATAGGACCAGCAATCCCTATCTGTAGGTGTTGTGAAAGGGCTTGTGTCAAATTAAATTAGTTAGTTGGTGAAACTTTCAGATACGTGTTGGGTTAGGTTATTTCATGACGATAAAGCAAAAATCAAAATGTGTAATAACAAGCTGTAGCTGTTCTGTCTCTGAAGTTTTTTTTATCTTTTTTATTTGAAACTAGTTGACCCGCGCAACTTTGTTTGCGTCACAATTTTCATTACTGCTCCGCTCCTGTTGGTCTTAGCGTGATGATATATACAGCCTATAGCCTTCCTCGATAAATGGGCTTTCTAACACTGAAATAATTTTTCAAATCGGACCAGTAGTTCCTGAGATTAGCGCGTTCAAGTAAACAAACAAACAAACAAACTCTTCAGCTTTATATATTAGTATAGATGGGTTTGCTCTTGACTCTACTTTAGGACGGACAGTTTTGCCATTAATTAGTTTGACCCTATATATAGACATAGCATCTTATTGCCTCAACTGTCTGCTAAATACAATGATCATCAATCTGTCAGCCAAATGTGGGCAATGTCCTCTATTTGGCCTTTCGTTGTACCGGTCATTGGTTAAATTAATGGTTAGTGTGACATATTCGGAACACACCGACACAGTTCTAAAGTCTGTTTCATGTTTGTTTAGGCGAATTGAAATAAGAGTTCCAGTAAATAAAGGTTCCCACTGATGTGCGACGTGAGATTGCAACAATGCGTTTTCATGAAAACAAATATTATTTATACATTGAAACAACTTTTATGACAACTCGGTAACTTGTTTCTTGTAAATTTAACACTTTGAAACGATTGATGATTTTGTCTTGTATCTATCTATACTAATATGTAAAGCTGAAGAGTTTGTTTGTTTGTTTGCTGGAACGCGCTAGTCTCAGAAACTACTGGTACGATTAGAAAAATTCTATCAGGGTTAGATAGCCCATATGTCGAGGAAGGCTATAGGCTATATATCATTACGCTAAGACCAATAGGAGCTCAGCAGTAGTGAAAATTGTGACGAAGACAAAGTTGCGCGGGTCAACTAGTATTAGTATACTAGTTCCTGAGATTAGCGCGTTCAAGTAAACAAACACTCTTCAGCTTTATATATTAGTATAGATATAAAGCTGAAGAGTTTGTTTGTTTGTTTGCTTGAACGCGCTAATCTCAGGAACTACTGGTCCGATTTGAAAAGATTCTTCTGTGTTATGTAGCCCATTTATCGAGAAAGGCTATAGGCTATATATCATCACGCTAAGACCAATAGGAGCGGAGCAGTAATGAAAATTGTGACGCAGATGAAGTTGCGCGGATCAACTAGTCTATTAATAAAAACCAAACACAAATTCCTATTACCTAGCTACTAAACATTTTTTATTAAACCAGAAACACACCAAGTCCCAGCACAATCTTAGCTCAGTGCCGACGTGGTTTCGAAAGAGATTAACACTGATCTTAATGGAAGCTGGCGGTAAACACTCGTGTGTGATACAACTAGCTTTGTTGGTTATCGCGAGAGAATAGCTTTGTTGCAGAGGCTGTGTGCGGTGTGCCATTTGTGTCACTATTTACGCGCTTTGAGCCCTTGATGTTAACGTTGTCAATGAGGAATTGTTGATAAATTAGCAAGTTTTCTCTAAATATTTTTCACATGCTTTAATTATGTATTTTTACTCTTAATCCAAGACAGTAGAATAGTTTCTTCGGGACTCGTCGAGCTTTATTAAACCTGCGTTTTTATGGCTTTGGTTGAGTGGTCACTGTTGATTCTGGCTCTCAGGAGCTGCAAAGGTTAGAAATAATTTGGCGGACTTGTTCCATAAAAATAATAGAAATGTTTTTTTCCCGTGACGTCAATTCCGTGCCCTAATCGTATTCGTAACACATAGAAGCCCAGTACAATCTTTAGTGTTTAGCAAGTCATTAATGCAGCTTGTCATTAATACACCAGCTGGCGGTAAAGTAAATACAATACAAACTTTGTTGGTAATCCTGATAGAATAGCTGTATTAGAGTCTGTGTGCCATTTGTGTCACTATTTATGCGCTTTGAGAGGAATGGTCCTTTGATGTTAATATTAATGCCGTTGTCAATGAGCAATTGTTTGTTAAATTAGCAAATTTTCATGTGGCTTCACTTCCGCGGCTTATTCGGATCACACATAAAAGCCCGGTACACTCTTATGTGTTTTGTAAGAGATTAACTTGTGAGAAAATAGCTCTTTGATCAACGGAGATGTGTTGGGAGAATTTAAACTTATTTATAATTGAATTTTAGTGTCGTTTCCAAAGCTTATTATTTTTGTGAGATTAGCAAGTGTTATCAAAATATCCTTGTTAGTTAAATGGCAGTACTAACTTTTTACTATCATCAAGAAAAATGGCCACTTCTCACACAAAGAAGTCACCACAGTCATATGTTTACGTTCTATTAATTTAGCACACAAAAAGTAAGCCTAGATACACACACAGGTCTTCCGATCATCATCATCATCATCAGCCTAGCCTTTTGCCAACTATATTGGGGTCGGTTTCCAGTCAAACCGGATTCAGCTGAATACCAATATTTTACGAGGAGCGGCTGCCTACCAGACCTCCACAACCCAGTAACTGGGTAACACGGTACTTCATGGCAAGACTGGAGTCAGATTAACTGGCTTCTGACTATCCGTAACGACTGCCAAAGATCTACAAATGACAGCCGGGACTAACGGCTTAACGTGCTTTCCGAGGCACGGAGGAAACTCGCTATGTTAAGATGGTCACCTATCTACAGACCAACCTTGGCAAGCGTTGCTTAACCTTGAAGATCGACCCGTGCGGCTGTTATTATCTAGCCACGAGCAAGCTAGCGACTTCTGCAAAATTTGCTTGTACCCGTTGGCCGATCAGTGTGGTTGATATTATGCAGCCACGCCAGCCTCCTCAATTTTCTTGATCAAAATATGGCATAAACTCGTATCGAATCCCGTTACTAATCTCTCACTTCCACACAAACACAGAAGCTAAAACAAAGAGAAACCACCCCAACTATCACCCAATCTACAACTAACCGGGTTACGTAACAACCAGGATAAACTTAGACAAGATTTATTATCAAGTCTGCTGTGCCATATTAGTCACAGCTGGGTATTTGTAATCTATGTCATTGGTTCAGTCGTCATTGCGTATTCTGCGGATGTACTTGTAAACAGTCGGACGACAAAGTGTTATGTGAATAGCGTTTATATAGCAGTTAATGTTGACGAGTTGTTGTGAGGTTACCCAGGCGATTTGGCCTAATGATAAAGGCCTTCCCCAAATCTTGTGCTTCTCTCATTAGGCGGGCTCTTGCGGTCCTCGCCAAGTCATCGATTTACTCTGTATGCCTTCAAACGCTGCTTCTTCCAAATTCTACTTATTCCGGGAAAGGATAGCCACGACATGCGCTTTTGAAAGGTCACGTGGTTTTTCGAACGAACAGTGTGGGGTCTGTCTTTAACGCTGATAGAATCTCACTTTGTCGAGGCCCTCTTAGATACAAGAGAAAAAGTAATTTTAAGTGAAGTGCTGTAATATATTTTAAACTAAGACAATATTAGATAAATGTTATATTACATAATTGTATGTGTTACAAGTGGAGACCGCGTATGGGCAAACGAAGTGTGGGACGCCCTGCGGCACGATGATTTAAAAAAAGTGGCTGGCAGCGGATGGAGACTGCTCAAGAACGGGATGGTTGGCGGTTTTTTAGGCAGGCTTATGTTAAGCAGTGCAATATTATTTAACGTGCAATCTTCAAGGTTTATAACAGACTTAAAAACATGTGTCCCTAACTCATAAGCAGATGTATCTGACAGTTAGGGTCGCTGAGCATAAACAAGAAGAATGATCCTAGACTACAGCCTAATAAACGCCCAACACAGGACCAAAGACGATAGACGTCTGTACCAAACGACCATAAATCAAAACTTCACCGTTTTGACAAAATAGGCGTGCCTCGTAAGTTATTTGATTAATAGCTGTGTGTTTACCCCAACAATTGCCTTGTCTAAATGATTGGGGAATATGCATGAAAAACATATTTATCATCTATACAGTTTATCTAGAAATATACAAAAATATAATACTAACAGTGAAAACAGAATCAAAATTACTGGAAAAACGAAGGAGATATAATTATTTTAAACAAATATATCTGTCCCTCTCGCGAAAACGCTGTTTTCTATGGCAGCTGTATAGGCATCATAGACGATGACGTCAAAGTTTACATCGGACTTCTCTTTCTAATTGTAATCTTTGAAGCTTTATAACTTCATCGCTGATGAAGGTATTTGAAAAATAATTTCATGATTGTTTACTAGAGCTAATAAGTATTTCATTTTGCTAATAAAAAAATCGCATGCATATTCCCTGTCGTTGAAATGTGTTGAAGTTTCTGAAGTAATAAACTAAAGTTATTTCAAATCATCTTTTAACTCCACTAATGACACTACTGCGTCTATAGAAGTTACCATAGAATTAATGGCTATTTTACCATGGAAATAGGTATTGCAAAATGGCAAATTGTGCATTTTCTAGTGTAGAAAATACATACAAAACTTTCTGTCGAGATTATCCTTAACAGCAATGTTTTTGTAACCGTAAATGCAACGAAAGTAAGACAGCTACTTTTAACACCATTTTAGATTTATCTTGTAATCGTAAAGTTTCTTAAGGTGGATGCTCCAGGGTGGCCCGCGAAATTCAAATATTTTTATGTTTTTTGCAATTTGCCGGTCAGTGTGAAGCTGTATGTGGACCAAATCTAAGTTCATGTAGTTCAAAAGAATGAATATTTCAGAAATAATCATTCTTTCGAACTACATAAACTTAAAGGGGTATATTGATGATTAAAATGGTTATAATTCTTTAGATAAATACGCGTTACGGTCGCAGATCGCATTTGGTCCACATACAGCTTCACACTGACCGGCAAATTGCAAAAAACATGAAAATATTTGAATTTCGCGGGCCACCCTGGAGCATCCACCTTAAATGTCTCTATTTTCTAAGCTTACAAAATGTATTTTTTTGTTTCATTTTAAAGTAGGTATGCATGTGTATTTAACACCTAGTGAGAGGAGTTAAGTAACAGCCGCACGAACTGATCTTCAAAGTTCAGCAACGCTTGCTAAGGTTGGTCCGAGGGTGCTAGGGGCTTGTTAAGCCATTAGTCTCGGCTGCTCTTTGATGTTGAAAGTCGTTACGTAGTCTCATCATCATCATCATCATATGAGCCGAAAGACACTAAAATGTCAATGCTTGCCAATGGACATAGGCCTCCTAAGCGTCGCCACAACTACGTCTCGCATGCATCGGCTACCCGCGACCTTCACCAGGTCATCAGTCTCGGGAGGCCTTCCAACATTGCGTCTTTCGGTACGCGGTCGCTACTCCAGATTTTTTCGGCCCCGTCGACCATCTGTTCTGGGCCATGTCGGTAACCTTGGTTCTCTTGCGGATTTCATCATTCCTAATTCGATTAAAAAAGGAATCTCCAAGCATTGCCTTCTCCATTGCACTTTGAGTGACTTGATGATCCTTCTGATGAGGCCCATTGGTTACGTGGTCTGCAGCTAGAAAATCTGCCCCAGGTTGTATTGTATCTATCTATACTAATCTATACTAATATATAAAGCTGAAGAGTTTGTTTGTTTGCTTGAACGCGCTAATCTCAGGAACTACTGGTCCGATTTGAAAAATTCTTTCAGTGTTAGATAGCCCGTTTATCGAGGAAGGCTATAGGCTATATATATCATCATGCTAAGACCTATAGGAGCGGAGCATTAATGAAAATTGTGACGCAGACGAAGTTGCGCGGGACAACTAGTCTATCAAATATATGAATAATATGTTACTTCTAGGCAAGCGTGCTCCTATCAATAATAATAAGAATCTGATTGATTACTTCATTTGATTTTATTTTTAAGTATGTACAAATAAGTTTATTTGTCATCAATCTAAAGTCTCTAAAACTACAAAATTTCAAGCTGTTCCCACGCCGTTAAAACCATTTGTCAGAGAAGTTTCCGTCGAATTCTCCTCGTAATAAAGAAGACAAACACTATGAAACACGTTCCCACGCGACTAACATGTGATTACTAAAGTTTGCTGTTTGTACATATACTTATATGAATGTTTACATAATATATTCAAAAGTATAGGAATCGACAATCTGTTGAGAACTGGTATTTAAGTCTTCGTGTGTAATAAAGGAGCGTTCAGGATCTCCATTGTGAGACTTTTTTCAGGACTAAATGTTTTGTGTGCATAGTGCGTACATATAGGGTTGCCAGGTCTTCAAACCGAAAAACCGGAGAACACATCCAGTTTAGCCGGACATTTAGGTGAAAAAGCTGCTTATTTTTTTTATTCTTAGTATAAAACTTTTTTTTTTAAAGTAAATCAAGGCATTTTTATCATTTACTTTACCTTAAATTCTAATGAGATAACAAATTAAATGAATAAGTCTTGTTATTGTTAATCACTAAATATTCATCAATTACGACGAACGGAGACACATGACAAATATAAAAAAATGCGCAAATTCAAAAAGTCTAATAAAATCCGGACGGGCCGGACATCGTCTGATTTGGCCGGTTACGCAACCAAAGAGCCTGACAGTGTCCGGCTTTATCCGGATGCCTGGCAACAACGCTATGTGCACAAATAAAAATCAGAAGAGAATAGCGGAGAACTATAAAAAACCGGCCAAGCGCGAGACGGATGCCCCACGAATGGTTCCGTACCTTAAACCGAAAAAAGAACACGGTTCTTTAATTTTTATAACGGCAAGTATATAGAAATAAAACACTGTGAAAATTTCAACTATCTACATGTTAGGTATTATTCTTGAAATACAGCCCGCTGACAAACAGACGGACGGACGGACAGCGAAGACTTAGTTATAGAGTTCCGTTGGTGATCCTTTAGGTACGGAACCCTAAAAAATATACCTGGTTCACAAATCAAGAAAAAGACAGGTCATAAGGCAAAAAGGGACTTATGACCTGTCTTTTTCCAAGCCCACTAACACCTCGAATCTATGCGCTTTAATGACCAATGATTCTGCTTCTAATCTAATTTGATGACCATCACTAATTCTCCGAAATCAAATCACTGGCTGATGTTTATTACAAGGTACTTGAAACATGGACCCAGCTGCATCATCTTCTAATGTTGTAATAAATTGGATGACCTTTACCGAGACCGCCCACATCCAGGTATGGGATATGCTATTTTTAGCTTCGTTTGAGTATTATTGCCAAGTATTTGATAATACTTATTGGATTATTTGATCCAGTTATTATATACCTACTTGTTGGCCCATATACACACAGTAGACTGATGAAGTGGTGAGGGTTGCCGGCAGCCGATGGATGCGAGACGCACAGCAAGGCTATTCTGTAAGAAACCATTTCAATATCGAGCTTCACCTGAGTGAGATTGCTCACAAAGTGAACTTTATTGCACACAGCATAGAGGTCTTATAATTATACTCACCTCGGATTCCGCTGTCGAGACACGTAACAGGGTTGGAACCCTAAAAAGTTGTTTATGGCACATGAAATTCAGCGATAGTGAAAGAAAAAGAGTTGATGTTTACGTAAAAAAATAAAAATAAAATGATTACACAAGTTGGGATGCGCGCAAAACGACCAGCGCTCAGCTTAATGCTGGGACTTGTGTAAAAATCCGAGAAAGCATTTCGGCAGAGATTGCTTCCTACAATCAAACAAAAGTTTTAGTTTTATCTAGATACTTCTGTACTAATAGTTTGTGAGGTTGTAAGGTTGTAGAGGGGTAATCTCTGGATCTACTGAACCGATTTTGAAAATTCTTTTACCAATAGAAAACCTCGTTATTTTTGAGTTTCATAGTCTACATATTAACCCGAAAAATACCGCCCAACGAAGTGGACACGGGTCAACTATAAAAAATATATTTTTATATTGTATACGCCCACAGTGATTTTAATTGACATTTGTACGTAAAGGTCCAAGGAAATAACAAAACTATAAATACTTAATTAAAATCTTTGTTACCTAATGTGTGGGAGATATTATGTAACAATATCATCATTCTTTCTAACTTATGAGTTAAGCAGATGTGTGGGTGTCTGTCAGATGAGGATCCGTTGATTAACTTTTGCTTTTAATCGCTTGATAGATTATATTAATTGCATCGTTGAATTGCAGATTGCAGATTATGCAACTCAATAAAAGGATAAACAAGCGATTAAGATTAAACATGCTTGATGGAAATCGCGTGTGAATGCACATTTGCTGCTATTTTTTTTTTCATAAACTAATACTTGTATTTCATTTACGGTACTTTCAAAACTTAGTGCATACGCTTTTAGATACAGCCCGCTGCTGACAGACAGACAGACAGATGGGCGGATGGACGGACGGACGGACGGATCGACAGACGGACGGACGAAAGGATGGATGGACAGCGGGGTAAAAACTTATGTTGCCGTTAGAAATTAGGTATCTTGTCTAAGTAGGTAGGTACCTATTTAGTTATTTACTTACGTTGCCGTTACAAAGAAAGTAACATTTTTTGCGTGTTTTAAGAAGAATTTGACCAGCTGTTTCGTCGGACCTTCCAGACGTGATTTACAACCAAGAACATCGGACTGCGACCCTGAGAGAAAAACCGTAAAGGCTGTATTTTATCCTTACGAAGACAAAAGGTTTCTTTTGTAAAATACTGAAAATATTCCCTTACACATTTTATTTTCGTCATGCAACAGACGGAACTGCAAAACAAATAGCTTGGTGGTCTCTCCATTTATTTCGTTGCGCAATTTGTTCGAAAGAGTAACTGCGACCCTGGGACGCAAAGGGCATTAGGAGGAACATGGATGGGTTTTAGACAGTAAGAGTTTGACACTCCCTTTCGCTCTGCCCACAGCGGGAGGAGGTCATTTGATGATTTCCCAACCCTAAAAAAAAAACGACTTGTTTCTACTAAAGACTTCTGTGAACAGATGCGACGCCACAGCTCGATTTCATAGAAATTCTTCAAAAACGAAAAACAAAGACAAAGGTCAGTGATAACGCGTTGTCGAATTATCGCGTCGCGACCGTCTGCACGGTCAGTGTGAGTTACTGGTTTCTGAAAATATCGCAAATTGTTATGTGTTTTCTTATTTGAATTTTTATTGCGGCTAAAAAATCAATAATTCAATTCCCTATGGCACATATTTGCTTACTCCAATATCTATCAAACTATGCCAATATTACCCTCAACATACAAAATTATAAACACAAAATACGTAGGTTTACTTACGAGACAAAAGAAACATCCAATTTGACACAAATTCGTCTGGAGACGAGCGAGCGAAGATATACATTAGGAGAATACTTTACGTAGAGAATGAAATGAAACATGTGAAAACATTTTATGAGAAAAACTAGCATTTCGCCGCATTTCCTGATAAATTGAATTTATCATTTCAAGTTGCGAGTTCTGGTAAATACGTGAAACAAAAGTTACTTACCTCTATTTATTTAGACTTCACGGACAACACAGGCTTGCCGTGCTTTCCGAGATACGGAATAATATAAGGTCAAACTCACACATCCACAAACCTACCTCAACGAGCGTTGCTTAACATAAAATTTAAGTAAGGTGAAAAATAAAAATACGTTTTCCTGTTAGATCAAAAGCCTTAAAAGAGCTGTCAAGAATCTTAAGAAGAAGTTTACAAGGGGTCTTTAATTAGCATAAAAGGACCAACTGGCTTTGTTTTACAGATATCACGTTTAAGGAATATTTTCGGAAAAGGTAAGGCTGAAGGTCTGCTAATATTTAAAGGAGATGCTGATTAACGGTTTCTGAATGTTTTCTTGTTTTTAGGATTCCTTACCCAAACGTTAATCAAAGGAACCTTAAAACTAAGCGTCCGCTGTCTGTCCGTCTGTCTCAAGAACCGTAATAGGTAGACAAGTTGTTGACAATTTTCCGTATTTTTATTGCCGGTATAATGACAAAAATAAAACTTAAATTAAAATTAACTATACAAGAAACGCGTTTTTTGTGTTTATGGTGCGGAACTCTTCGTGTGAGAGTAAGATTCGCACTTGGCCAGTTTCTCGTGAATAATTTTAAAGTACAAAGTTCTGTATTTCGTACATCTGTTTGTCCGTTTCTTACCTCTTCACGTCTTAATGGCCGAACGGATGTGGATGAAACTTGGCACACAGGTAGACCATGTCCTGGAATGGGACATGGAACACTTCCTTTTGAATAATTTTCGTTTTTACGAAGGCGAAGCCGTAGGCAGCAGCTAGTTCTGTGAAACCAGTACCGGCGAAACCTTTCATAAGTGGGCACAGTGTTCTATCATATTTTGGCAGCCTTTCTTTATAAAACTGTCAAGTTTACTAGGATTGTAGTCATTTTATTGCTTTAAGAAGCACATAAGCGCGGTTTGACAATGTGACCACGGTGCGACAGCCTATATGACATTCTGCAGCGTGTGAATATTCGCCATATTGTCCCCGGCGGCCTTCGGGTAGCTATTTTCTTAGCCGGTGCGAGCTGTGAGCTGTTAGTGTTGTTCTGTAGACCTTGTGCTTTGTATTCGAGTTAGATGTGACGTCTGGGCACTGATAAAGTTTGTGTCTCTTTGAGGGGTATTAAATTGGTTTGAAGTTACCATGTCTAGTTATAAGGACGGGACTTTAAGGTGAAGCGCCAGGGTAGCCCGCGAAATTCAAATATTTTATGTTTTTTTGCAATTTGCCGGTCAATGTGAAGTGTTTGTTGAACAAAATACGATTCGCGACCGTAACGCGTATTTGTCTATGGTTATTTCATGAAAAAGTCATTCAATAGGGCTTCATTAACTTAGAGGGCTATATTGATGATTAAAATGGCTATAATTCTTTAGACAAATACGCGTTACGGTCGCGAATCGTATTTTGTTCAACAAACACTTCACACTGACCGGCAAATTGCAAAAAAAACATAAAATATTTGAATTTCGCGGGCTACTCTGGCACTTCCACCTTAAGGAGAATGAAACATCTCAGATGCCGAGTAAATACTGAGTATATTAGGAGTAATGACACGTCTTATACTCACACAGGTAGAGGGAGGAGGTAGGAGCTCGTGGCTAAATAATAACAGCCGCATGGGTCGATCTCCAAGGTTAAGCAACGCTTGCCAAGGTTGGCCTGTGGATGGGTGACCATCTTAATATAGCGAGTTTCCTCCGTTCCTCGGAAAGCACGTTAAGCCGTTGGTCCCGGATGTCATTTGTAGATCTTTGGCAGTCGTTACGGATTGTCTGACTCCAGTCTTGCCAAGAAATACCGTGTTACCCAGTTAATGGGTTGTGGAGGTCTGGTAGGCAGCCGCTCCACCTAAAACACTGGTATTCAGCTGAATCCGGTTTGACTGGAAGCCGACCCCAATATAGTTGGGAAAAGGCTAGGCAGATGATGATGATGATACGTCTTATAAGTACTCACACAGGTAGAATATAATATACTTATCTACTACATCACATTGCGATCTGAGTTATTGTAAGTAAACGTATACAACGTGATTTAGTTTGAAAAGCATCGAACTAAACAAAGATTTAGCACAGGCATGTATGTATGTATGTATGTATGTAAATCGGGCTGGTTTCCGCAACTCCACGACTAAGCGCGTATTTTGCGTGTAGGTGGGACAAATGCGTCATTCGATCCACCCCAGCTCCCCAAGGAAGGCCAGCAACGCCTTGGTGTTACTATCTCGCAGAGGGTACCGCTGGGTTTCCGAAGTACTTTGCCCTGTAATCCGCAACTACCGGGCAGCTTAGAAGCAGGTGTGCTGCTGTCTCATTCTCCTCCATGCAGGCTCTGCATAGCGGGCTGTCAGTGACTCCTATAGCATAGAGGTGTTTATTAAAAGACCCATGGCCAGTTGTTACAGCTGTGACTGAACGCAACTGTTGTTTAGTCAGTCTTAGGGCTTGTTTTGTGAAACGGCCATTTATAGAGGGAAGTGCCTCTTTGGCCTGCCTACACTCACTATGGTCAACCCATAGCTTGTGATGTTTATCTCCGGTGCGTTTCCTTACCAGATTGCGTAAGTACCCGAAAGGCAGCGGCACGATGGGCTCAGGTCCCATTGCTGACAAACTCGACCCCCTTCGGGCGAGTTCATCCGCAGCGTCGTTGCCTCGAGATTCACTGTGTCCCTTGATCCATTGAATGGTTACTTTTTTGTGTCTACCAAACTGGTTGAGACGTTGGTGACACTCGAGAATCAACCCAGAGGTCACTGTGTGGCTGTTCAGAGCTTGCAGGACAGCCATGCTGTCCGAGAGTATGCGTATTGAGTGGTCCTTAACTTCCCTGGTTAGGATGGCTGATGCCGCCAGAGAAATGCCCATGCATTCAGCCTGGAACACTGTATTGTGGACCCCCAATGGTGTGGCTATGTGGATATTGAGATCCTCTGAGAAGATTCCCGCACCAGTACCTGTACCAGTTTTTGATCCATCGGTGAAGATCCGCAGCTCGGCGGGGCAGAGCCCCTCGCACCGATGATCCTCATGCAATTGGATTTTGTATTTTTTATCGAAGATAAATTGCTTGGGCACCCGGTCACTGATTGCTTTTGTTATGGGGAGTTCATTGTTGAGCTCCTCGAGCAGAGCGGTGTGTAGTGTGTCTCTCTTACTCCAGAGACCTAATGTTTTAAGGCGTACTGCTGCCATCGTCGCTTCCTGTTGTATAAACAAGTGTAGCGGAGGGAGCCCCAGCATGGCTTCCAGCGCCGCAGTTGGAGTAGTCCTCATGCAGCCCGTCGTTGCCATGCAGGCCAGCCTTTGCATGTGTTGTAACTTGTTTACGGCTGTAGCTAGCTTTGAGCGTGGCCACCACACCACGGCCCCGTAGGTTAGCATGGGCCGAATTACTGCGCTGTACAGCCATAGTATTATTTTGGGAGATAGGCCCCACTTCTTCCCTATCATTTTCCTGCATTGCCAGAAGGTAATGCAGGCCCTGTTTAGTTTGTAGTCTAGGTGATTACTCCAGCTTAACTTACTGTCTAGGATGACGCCTAGATACTTTACCTCGTTAGACAGCTGGAGCTCTGTGTTGAAGAGCATAGGTAGCCGATAGTGGCCTAGTGCTCGCTTTTGAGTGAACATGACTAATTCAGTTTTCGTGAGGTTTACCGACAGATCATATTCGTCGCACCATCTTTCCACGATGCGTAGTGCTTGTTGAGTGAGGTTGCAGATCGTTCCAGTCACTTTCCCTGACACTAGGATTGCGAGGTCGTCAGTATAACCTAATGTGTAGTAACGATGTGCGTTGAGTTTGGTGATCAGGTCATCAATTACCAGATTCCACAGAAGAGGGGAGAGCACACCCCCCTGCGGGCAGCCTCTGGCTATCAGAGCCAACTGCTGCTCTTCCTCAAGGCGAACAACTCGTTTGCTTAACATATTAGTTATCCAGTCAGTTAGTACCTGTTCCACACCGTGTTTGGAGAGAGCGGCACTAATGCTGGAAAAGTTTGTCTTGTCGAAGGCTCCTTCGATGTCTATGAATGTGCCCAGGCAGGACCCTTTCTGGTGAATCGCTTCCTCAATCTGGTTCACCACCAGATGAAGAGCGGACTCTGTCGACTTACCCGAGCTGTATGCGTGTTGGTTACCATGCAGTGGTATTGTTTTTAAAACGCCATCACGTAGTTCCCTTTCACACAGTCATTCCATTGTCTTTAGTAAAAACGAGGTCAGACTAATAGGTCGATAGGATTTAGCGTTTGTGTAGTCACTTTTACCTGGCTTCGGAATGAATATGACTTTCACTTCCCTCCATCCTTTAGGAACGTATCTAAAGGCCAGGCACGCTCGCATTAAGAGCACCAGTTTTGTTGCAACAGCGGTACCTCCCCACTGTAGTAAGGCAGGAAACACACCGTCGGGACCTGGTGCCTTGAAAGGTTGGAAGCTTTTGATGGCCCACTGAAGTTTTTCCAGCGTAATCATCTTTTCTGCATAAAGCCAGTCATCATCTGATGGTGTTTGGATAACGTCAAGCCATTCATTTACCTGCGCGAATACGCTGCCTGGGAAGTGAGTTTCTACTAGGAGACGTTGCGCTTCTTCAGGTGTCGTGGTCAACGTGTTATCGGGTTTCCGGAGTGTGGCGATCTCAGGCGTGTTCTGTTGCGCCAGTATTTTCCTTACCCTGTTTGCTTGTTGGCATGATTCAATGTTACCACAGAATTTACGCCATCCTGTAGTTCTTCTAAATCTGATGCATCTCTTGTAGCTCGATTTGGCCGCGTAATAAGCGTCCCAGTCCTCATCACTACATGTGTTCATGGCTCTGTTAAGAGCCTTTCTTACCTTACCGCGTTTGCGCTCCAGGTCTGCACCCCACCAGGGTTGTTTACCCGGTGTGTCGCGCGGAATCGTTTCTGGGCAGGCGATTCGGTAGCTGTTTATCAGCGATTCGGTGAGTAGTGTTACTTGCGCATCGATCTGTGCCGTGTCCGCAAGCAACTCCGAATCGCATGATGGTACAAGCCTTGAGGTAAGGTTGCGTGTGTACACCGATATATCCGTGTTGCGAGGATTACGCCTAGGTTGTTTGGGTGGTATACAGACCTGGATGTCGAAGCGGATCTACCTGTGGTCTGAGCAGGAAGCCTCATTCGAGACTTGCCACCCAGTGATTAGTTCCGCTGCTCCCTCCGTAGCCAGAGTCAGGTCTATGATTGTACGACTGCGTCTGGTCACGAAGGTTGGTTCCGAACCCGTGTTTAGTAGGGATAGGTTAGTAGTGAACAGATAATCAACTAATGTCTTACCCCTTGCGTTTTGCGTCTCCATCCCCCACAGTGGATGGTGTGCGTTTGCGTCGGTCCCAATGACAATCTCATCCCTGCTGTTTTCACAGTGCGTGATGAGGCGGACCAGGTCGTGTGGGGGCGGTTCCTCCGCCTCAGTCATATATACCGAGGCGAAGACGATAGCCAACTTAGTGGCTCCCCGCTGTATGTTCAGCCTAGCAGCAGAGACATCTCTGCAACAGAAGTCGTTTAATAGCTGTAGCACAGGCATAAACGGAACCTTCAAAGATCTCTCGACTCGTTCCCACGAGTGATCCGTCTGTCTTAGGCGATTTCCTCCATCACTCAATCTCGAATTGATTTATCCAACAGATTTTCCTAGAATTATACTAATAAATATTGTTTCTTTGTTTCAGGTATGCTTGTCTTCTTGTACACACTTGTATTGCCGTAGAATAATGTAAGATGTAAGTACGGAACGAAAACGGACATTTGATCAGTGATTTGCCTAAACAGTTCGTATCTGCTTTACGCACTATTTTATCTCCTATGTCATACATCAATGTCTCTAATTACATTGTCCATCCAGACTGACATTCGGACAGCAGAACTATTTAGACAAGAACTTTGAAAGTCGTGAAACAAATACTACAAAGTTTACCAACGTTTTAAGAGAAAACATCAAACTAGAACGTAACTCAAGATTATGTCCCCACAAACATATTCTGGTACACATCGTACAGTATTTGTCGACTGAAAGACCGACTTCAAAAACATTATGGCTTTTAATATTCCTGTTATTCTCACCCCGGAAGCAAGGACGTCGAGAATTCTCTCCAAATAATAACACTTTTTAAGTCGTAAATTGACGGCGAATTGTTTCCAAACGGAATAATAAAATAAACAGCGATTTTAACTTCCGGAAATAAATGAAAGTAGGTAATGTACAGTCGACCAGACATTATTGACCGAGCTTTTCATCGTTGCAGTAAGGATGGTTTTCGTAGTGCAAGTGTGCAGTTGACTGTAATATCGGTTCTGATCTTGTTTGCTGCAACGTAATGGCTGGTTCAGATGCATTGTTGTAAGGTAGTGGTCAAAATATTTATAATATAATAACAGTTTGGAAACAGGAACGATAATCAACACTCTTATTGTAATATCAAGCTTCGTTGAGTCGGTGTTTTTCTGGTGGTCGTCACTGTTAATTCTGGCTCTCAGGAGTTGCAGTGGTTGGGGTTGGGAAATGTAGTGAGCTAGTCCTGAAAAAAAAAAAAACAACTACTGTATTTTTCATTTACATGACGACGCTTCATTGGTCCCAATTTCAATACTTGACATTTCTATCAGAGGTGCTATTTAAAAAGTCTGGTCTTATCAATAAAATCGTAATTTTGGAATTACTCTCCGAAAATTCCCTCGTCAGGCCCCGACCGTCCCACATGTGACGCGTCTATTGTCTTTTAATTTTGCGGTACCTGACGGGTAAATTGCATGTTTAAGTATATGCATAAAATACTTTTAATGATGGTTGTAACAATCTGGGTATGAATTTGAAAACCCACAACTAAAAACCGGTCAAGTGCGAGTCAGACTCTCACACGAAAAGTTCCGTACTATAAACCGAAACAAACTTGTTTCTTTTATGGGAGCCCCCTCATGCGGCAGTAGAAATACATACCGTGTGAAAATTTCAAAAACAGACGGACGGACGGACGGATGGTTGAACGGACGGACGGACGGAAAGCGGAGGATAAGTAATAGGGTTCCATTGGTTACCCTTTGGGTACGGAACCCTAAAAATGAATACTACGCATGCTTTTCAAACAATTTCATTTCCAGAAAACACAAATGAAATGCTTTGTTTCAACATGAAACTAGCATTGTCTCAAAGCTCCTCGGAATAGAATCTGCCGTGGGCACAGCATTATGTCTATAGAGAATGCTGCACAAATTCAATAATAAGGAAACGACGGAATTATCTAAGAACAACAGTATGCATCCCTGCATTCGAATAATGATAATTCTGTTTGTTTTGCGTTATGCAAGACATGGGGCTTGCATTTTTAATAGTGCTTGCGTTTTTTTTAGAAAATTTAAACATGATACTGAAAAACTGAATAACTCTTTCGAACAGATTCCACAACCCTTGCAGGGTACCTAATAAAGATCTTAGAGTCTATTTAATACCTACCTACTGAACTTACACCCGTATTCACAAACAATACTTTTCTCAGTAAAGTAGCAACGCTATGCGAAGTAAGGCATTTCTCACTGCATTGCATATGGCAAGCCTTTCAATTCATAAGCAATACTCAAACGACCCTTGACTAAGCAAACGCACAGCGTTGAATAGAGCTCTGTAATTGGTTCGTTTGTGTTGCGTAGTTCGCTTCGCTGCTTGACGTTCATTTCTAGGTCTTCATTTATCAGTGGCAAGAGTATAAAAAGTACCACATCTTTGAAAAACCTGTAGCGTCGTCTAAATTCGTCCGAACTGTAATAATCAAAAGGATTTTGGAAATCCCGTATCTATTTTCTGGTATTTATTGTGCTTCTGTCATTGATACGATTATCAAATTCTTCTTCACTACTATACTCCATTGTAAAAGGACGCTATTAAAATGGAAAATTATCACAAACAGTATAATTCAACCCCGAAAAATATGTCTTGTAACACATAATAGACCACAGAGAATCGAGAGACTACCTACTTCATTCTAAGGGACGCTTAGAGCTAGCCGCCACTCAAGTATTGTCTATGAATAAGTCTTAGGGGCCCTGTGCGCTCACGTGCACTGTGAGACGACATAGTAACGTTTGTGAATACAGGTGATAGAATTTTAAGTTGAGTACTTGGCAATTCCTTTTTTAGATGGAAAATCTGTCAAAGTTAGACAGAAAAACATGGGTTTGACACGTTCATTACTGCAAATTTCAGTTACAAATTGGCCGCTTACTCTGATTAGGCATACTTGTGCCTAGTTTTGGTCACAAGTCACAACAGCTCAGTACAACAAGTCAATTTGGTGGTTAGAATACAAAATCACAAGAACCGCCTTCCGTCAAACATGTCTTGATTTCTTGATAGTAATCCACTCCTACGCCATCGCATGTTTCACGCGCATTGGCGACACAGCTCTTACTTTCAAATAACGATATAACAGCACACACGTAACGATACTATATACGATAGCGTACGATAGTGACTGGCGGCCATTTTGTTATCTAGAATCCTAGATCTAATTAGCATAACTTTGTATTATAGAAAGATACTAGCTTTTGCTTGCGACTTCGTACGCGAATATCCCGTTCCCTTTGGAATTTAGGGAAATTCTCGCTTAGTTCTCCCCTACACTCCCTAAGGAACCTACATGTCAAATTTCTACGACCAGCAGTTCCGGCTGTGCATTGTCTGTCAGACGCTATTCAAAGCCCGCACAGTCGAAACTACTGTTTGTAGAAAGTTAAAATTTGGCATGTAGCTTCCCCACATTCCGTAGGGGAGCATTATGAGAGGATTTCCCGAAATTCTTGCAGGAATGGGAAAAACGGGATATGCGCGTACGAAGTCGCGGGCAACAGCTAGTATTGTATATTAGGCACAGCAGCA
Organism: Lacanobia oleracea; assembly: GCA_950371165.1. Classification (NCBI taxonomy): domain Eukaryota; kingdom Metazoa; phylum Arthropoda; class Insecta; order Lepidoptera; family Noctuidae; genus Lacanobia; species Lacanobia oleracea. Next base: position 4,686,566 of record OX493389.1, read on the forward strand.
CAGGTCGATCTTCGAGGGTAAGCAACGCTTGTTGAGGTCGGTCCGTGGACTTGTGACCATTTTTGACATACCAAGCTTCTTCCGTGCCTCGGAGGTAGCCGTGACCTGGCTGTCTTTAGTTATCCTTGATCGTCGGAAGTCAGACGAATCTAACACCACTCTTGTTATCCCGGTATCAAGTTATTGGGTTGTGTTGGAGTTCGCTCCATGAAAACACTGGTATTTAAATGATTCAGAAGTTGTTTTCCAGTTTGTCTAGCACATTGCAGGCTTGAATCACCTGATTGTCTGATAAAAAGATGATGAGAAGATGATTCCGTGCTTCGGAAGCCACGTATAAGCCGATGGTCCCGGCCGCCGAATGGCGGTCGTCAAATAAACCATGTCAGATGCCCTTGAGGCGGTTTAGAAACTCTGACACTAGGGTGTGTGGGGTCGTTGGACCTTGTTGCCCACTAGATAAGAAGAAGATGATGTTTCCTGTGTTTTTAGCATTTATTGATTAATATAATAATAATCTTGTGCGAGTTAAAGTTAAACGGATAGAAAGAAATAAAAATACTTACCTACTTGAGAATAACTTTTTATTTTTATCCGTTTGGACTGGAAGGAGGCCTCAATACAGTTGGGAAAAGGCTAGACAACTTGATGGTTTTATTTGTAGATATTTTAAAGAAGATACATACATAAAACGAGCGATGTAATCTGTTTAAGTGATGTCATTTTAGATAAATGATAATGATAATGTGAGAGCGTATCAAATAGATTAGCTAATGTAGTTAGATCGTATTTTTTGTGCAAATTGCAGAGCTTTTCAAACGAATGATATAATAGCAGTGCTAGAGAGTTCTACATTTATAATAATCTAGAAGTAAATAAAATTAAACTTAATAAATAAAATTAGCGATCTCCCGACGCGACGACGTGGTTAAAAATATATTAAAACTAGTAAACCCGCGCAACTTCGTCTGCGTCACAATTTTCATTACTGCTCCACTCCTAGTGGTCTTAGCGTGATGATATATAGCCTATAGCCTTCCTCGATAAATGGGCTATCCAACACTGAAATAATTTTTCAATCGGAGTTCCTGAGATTAGCGCGTTCAAGTAAACAAACAAACTTCAGCTTTATATATTATTATAAGATTAAACACTATATTAACTTAGAAAATATTTTATTTTGAAGTAATAGTTTTTAGTTTAGCATTAGTTGTAGGTCAAGGTACTTGTTTTTTAGTTACGATTTTTTTTGTTGTTGTGTGTTTATAAATTTTAAATAAATATTTTGTTAATGTGATTTCAAGTTTCATTTAGTATATAGGTGTTCAATAAGTAACTTGCTGCTGTGGTACGTTCACGCATACCTGTACAAAATACTCCTTATTAACTTATCATTTTTAGGGTTCTACTACGGAACTCTATTACTAAGCCTCCGCTGTCCGTCCGTCCGTCCATCCGTCCATCCGTCTGCCTGTCAGTAGGCAATACCTCACGAACCGTAATAGGTAGACAATTGAAATGTTTACAGAGTTTGTATTTCTGTTGCCGCTACAACAAATAATAAAAATACGATACTACGGGACCCTTCATGCGCGAGTCCGACTCGCACTTGGTCGGTTTTTCAACTGCAATAAACCTAATTAAACCGTTTAACCTCGCTATCTCCGCAAAGCCACGCAAGCAGCCAGACTCACGTTCCCATTAATAATGCCACTGGATGGAGCAGCCATTCCGCTCCCTGCTCACCTCAGAGCAATCTCGAACGCACCGTGAGTATCAAGTGACATGCTATCCTTTGACATGCATAACGGTGTCCATTGAATGGATTCAATCCGAGTGTTGGAGCTATATATAGGGTTAGAGGAATGGACTGAGCAATAATGTCACAAAATTAAAACCGGGTGCCATCTGACACAGTACTTAATAGCCAGAACAAAACTTGTAGGCTTGAACAGATTCGTTAAATTGCGGGTTATCTCGTGCTTCGATCCGACACAGTAATATGCATGCAGCTTTACTACTCGGTTCTACCAATAAGTAACTGTCTCTTTTCTGTACGTTCACGATCTTTCTTCTTTCTGTAGGTGGACCAATAAGAATTCTAGAAACATAACTACTAGTAAAGTGAAATACGGTATTCCACCTCGGAGTAAGAGATAATAAGCTGTAAATGATAAAGCTATCAATCCCATATATTTTTAACATTTCAGCAATAGTAATCGATGACTAATAGAATCTCTTCCTGTCTAGGTCGTTGCTCGAACCGCGTGATGGCTTTGTCTCTTTCAAATGTTTGTAGTATTCACTTCAAAGCTGGATAGACAACGCTCCGTCCAATCACAGGGGATTGGACGGAGCGACGTATCTATGGTTGGACCACAGTCACGTTACGTTATTATATCGGCACCGGTTCAAGTCACGCTCTGCTAGATGCAAGATAAAGCGGCGGCTAGCTAAGTGACATGTGGGATTGGATGGAACTGTTTGGAATAGGTAACGTCTGTTGTGTTAGTCTGTTCAAAGTTGTTTAGATTTTTGGTTTGCACATCAATCCATACTTTTTAACATTTCGGCTATCGTTATCGTTGGCAGAAAGAATCTTTTTCTGTCTAGAGGCCTTAGATCGCTTTGTCTCTCTCACTCTTTTGACGTATACACTTGCAGTGTACACTTTACAGCCGGGTATATAACACTCAGTCTATTCCCTTATGTCTATGGTTGGCTCATAGACACGTCGCTACATCGGCACCGGTTCGAGTCACGCTCCGCGAGATGTGAGACGAAGGGCTGTGCTGACATGTAGTATCGGAACTATATGGAACAGGTAACGTGTGTTGTATTTGTTTATTCAAGGTTGTTAGCCTTTTGGTTTCCACATCAAAAGCTGGTGTTAAAAGCAAGTTTACAGGAATTGTGCATCAGTTGGAGATCGATTGAAATCTATGGTAAATTCCGTTGTAATTTAAAGATTTGGTTCTTCCGAACTTCTGGGCTCGACAAGCATGGCACTCAGGGAGTGATGCAGACAAAGGTCAACCTTCGCTCAAAATCATCATCATCATCATCATATCAGCCGAAAGAAGTCCACTGCTGGACATAGGCCTCCCCCAAATCCAAGTGTCGTCATAACAATATCATCATAAAAGTGTCTAATTAATTGTGAACCCTAAGGATTCAAATAATTTGATTTATTGAGGTTCCACTTGACTGCTATCTTGCCAGAAGATCATGATGTAGCTTATAACTACTACTACTCGTATAAGCTACATCGTGCGTGTATTGTACAATACACGCTAGGCCTTCCAACGTAGCCGGGTCCACTCTGGGGATTCTTTGCACTCCTTGCCTCGCCGTAACCTTGAAGGGTAGACGGGCTGCCGAACACTAAGGGCCATTTTTTGGTTATGCTTGTCATTATTTAGGGAAGTTTGCCATAATCAACATGCTTGGCAGGCGGGTTGGCGATCGCAGTGTATGATGTTGAGTTTTACAGAGAACGCTGCTGCCCATTCTCTGGCGAGTCCCTTAGTCGCCTCTTACGACAACTACGGGAAGTGATGGGATGGTATTTTTTTTTTTCGGCGCCATGCGGCACCGGCCGACACCATACGGCTTAAAATAATCTGACCCATTTCCATCAGCCACAATGCAACCGCGTCAGTTTGCCCAGAACTTTGCTGTCGCCCACTCAAAGCTCCAATAGTTTACAAGTGGTCAATCGACCAGTACTAACTGACCCGTTTAACAGTTGTCTGAAACTCCTGTTAACTGTGATTTCAGTTTAATTGCTACCGGTTTAATTAACGTATATGTCGGTCAAGTGGGAGTGGCGGCTGATGTTGAATTTGTTCGTGCATTTTTTTCAGGCCAAAAGTGGAAACTGGGTGAATAATTTATTGTGGGTGTACTAGGTATTTGGAACTGTTACTATACTATACTAGAAAGGTTTAAGGTAGTTAAATAATAATATAATAATAATTCTTTATTTTCGGACTACAATGGTCCAGCGTGTTAGTAAACAATATTATAACCTATTACTAGTGTTAGTAGCCAAAATAAAACAGACAAGAAGACAGAATAGAATAAATAGTAATGTGAAAAGGACATCCCTAAACTAATGTTGAGTGATTGTCCTTCTTACAAAACTTTTAATAATCGGAGAGTCGATACTCTCCGCCACAGTTTTTAGCCTGCTGTTGTCACTCGCCCGCAACCTTGACAATAGCGACGCGGTTAATAACGATAAACAATCTTGATGTGTCTTGTTAATGTGTATTAGTTTCAAATTCCGTTTCAAAATAAAATTCAACTAAAAACCAATGTCAAAACTACAATAACGATTACGTTCAGAAGAACGGATTGACGGACAGCGGAGGCTTAGTAATAGGGTTGCGTTGGTTACCCTTTGGTCGGGTACGGAACCCTAAATATAAAAACAAGTTATGCAAGTTAGAAAGATATGCTTCACATCCGCGCAACGGCCATCGCTCAGCATAATGCTGGGTCAAGAGAATGAAGATGATTGAGAATGTTGCATACCTTGTTACTCGAATATCAAGTAATTACTTGATAATTGTAGGAACAGCATTCAAAAAGCAATAAACTATTATTTTATATGTGTTTTACGTTGTTGTATAACGTTGTTTACTTTCAATTCATGAGTGTATAAAGTCTCTTCCGATACCTACTCGTATAAATTAAACTTGATTACGGTAACGTAACGTAATCGTGATGCATTGCATGTCAATTGCCATAGCTAATTGATTCTTTAAATTACTAAGATGAAAGTGAGGATTTTTAAAACTCATCATATCAGCCGAAAGACGTCGCTGGACATAGGCCTCAACAACCGATCCTGTGCGTCCCGTATCCATCGGCTACCCGCGGACTCCCCACCCGGTCATCGGTCCACCTTGTGGGAGGCCGCGCCAACGTTGCGTCTTCCGGTACGCGGTCGCCACTCCAGAACTTTTCGGTCCGTTCGACCATCTGTTCTGCGAGCAATGTGCCTGCCCACTGCCACTTTAGTTTGGCAATCCTTCGGGCTATGTCGGTAACCTTGATTCTCTTGCGGATATCATCATTCCGGGTTCGATCTCACAAGGAAATTCCTCTTTTTTAAAACTGAACATGCTGAAACGGGAAGATTCTTAGAAAATGTATTGAGTCCGTCAGTTGGATTATGAAAGATAAATTCCTTTTTTACAATCTTCGGACTATAATGGAGTCATATTTTTACACAAAATCAACCCAATAGGCAAGATGTTTTTAAACTGTCGGTTTAATAACGCTATTTTGGCAATAAATTAAAGCGTTTTCATTTCTTATTTATGTGGTGGTCTATTCTAGATGGAGTTCTTTAAAATTAAAGCAAAAATGGAAATATTGCATGTTACCTATTGGGCAGTTAGAATAGAATAAATCTAAATAAATAGTCAGTTTAATTGCAAACTTTGATAATAATTGGTTAATCAGTTAAAGACATCCGACATCCAGTGTGCTTACGGTGTTCTTGAATTGACTATGTACACTTGATAAATGCCTATTGGTATGCACCCTTGTGGACCTGAATAATACCTCGAACTCTATGACAAACATGAATTCAATCAGCGTGCTCTATCTTCGACCACATCATCGCTTGCCATCAGGTGAGATAATAGTCAAACGCGTGCCTATTTTTTTTTATTATTGATGGGTTTGCTCTTGACTCTAGTCTATGTCAGAAATGACAGAGACAATGTCTACGATGGAGCGAGCTTACCCAGAAGGAGCCTGTTCACTCTAACTTTGAAGAGGTTAGGGTTGTAAGCTTTTGGAAATACAGACGCAGGCAAAGAGTTCCACTCCTTTGCTGTGCGCATTACGCTTAGTGCGAATTGGTGGAATAGCTAAAATAGCAAAAAAAAACAGTATTATTACAGATACACCGTTTTCTCAGCATTTCACTTTAAAACCATAAACTTGATGTAAGTGTTGTTGTAATCTAAAAAAACAATGATCTTTATTTCTTCGAAAGTTGTAGGCTGAGCAAGCAGTTAAGATAAGGGTGGTATTTTTTTTATTTCTAAATCTACTCTAGCTTGCTCAAGAGACAACCATAAACAAGAGCTGAAGTAAAAGAAACTAAGTTATTTACTTTTACATAACACCATCACAGGCATTTTGCCAAGATCTCTTCAAAAATATGATTGTATCATAAACAAACTTACAGGCGTATCTAAAAGCCGTACAAAACTGTTTATTGTGGCAATAAATTGTGTTTATTATTATTGTAGTAGTTATAAGATTTTTTGACGAGTACTACAGATCTTTGAAGTAGTAAAATCAGGCTTAGTGTTGTATGTTACGTAAATTGTGAGCGAAAATATCTGTTAGTGATTTTGTGGTATTATTTTTGATGTTATAATTGCATAATTTAATTTCGCCAAGCTCGTTCCATCATCCGTCCACAAGACGAACGATGCGCCACCGTTACATGGTGGACGTTTTGGGAACGCATTAAGACAAAACACTAAGGAAACATAACTACAAACCACTAACAATTATTCTAATAAATCTTCTATTTCGTAACGAAACATTATAACATTACACACACGTTTTAAACGCGTTATCGTAATTTACAACGATTTACGACACGAGTGCGAGAACGGACCCGGAACCCGTGCGATTACGGCATCATTACGTGCGACTCGTGCGAGTCCTTTTGTGACCCTAACGCGATGTATCCTTGCTTATTTGGAGGTACATTGTCAGTTGTGATTCCTATTTAGGATTGAAAGAATTACATTGTATAACTTTGGAGCTTAGCATACAGCGTTGATTTTAAATCAGGTGTTTTGCGTATATATTGCGTAGACCCAATTTCTAGAACGGCATTATCGCAGAAGGAAGAACAATGGCAATTTTTTTTATCATAGAATTCTAAAGCACGCTCGCGCTTAATAACGCTTTTTAAAGCATATTGTCAGACATTTTACACGTGCAGCCTCTGGACACGTTGTACGCAGAAAGCCATCAATGCTCTTCGAGTCCAATACAGCAATGCGTTCATGATGCTGCTGGGGCTGCAATGCTTCTGCAGTGCGTCGGGAATGTTTGCTGATGCGCACAATGATGGCTTCGCAGCGATCAGACATAAGCGGGCTGCGTCGCTGCTACAGAGGGTCCGGGGCAGCTCGAACAGTCTCCTGAATGTTATTGCGGGGAAATTTGATTGCCCGCTGGTACATTCTATATACAACTTGCATGTTTACTAACATAGTTATTAAGGTTCATGTACTAACAAGTTATGGATTTTCCGAAATAAAATGTTTATTATTATAATCATCATCTGCCAGAGCGGGAGGAGTCGTTTGATGATTACCCATCCTTGAAAAAAAAAAAACTATTGGTGCTAGCAGCTCGTGAATATAAATAAAGCATCTGTCGCAAAATAAATGGTCATAAGACCATCACTGGACTACGACGCATCGATAATATATTTCCTGAAGCCGGGGCTTCAAATGAGTTATGCAAAGAATTTTCGAATCTAAATGGGCGGACCGAATTCCGGACTGTGGGCAACTTTGGGGTGAATTAACTTTCTTAAGGGTATTCACAGCAAAACTTCCTGTTATAGTCTGCTCGAGTGAGATCCATTAGTAAGCAAATAATTTCATTACTTTCTTACTAATTGAATTAGTTTCAGAAGAGGGTGATAAAGTTTTCCTGCTTTTGAATAGTCTTTTTTTTCTCAGACAGCCCTTCTAGTACCTATTGATTAGCCCTTTAAATGTATTTACCAGCTCTTAGTAGGAGATTCCTGGGACAGGCAATGTGCTATTGGGATGTCCAATTGAAACTCAGTTGCTACCTGAAGTCTGAATTGAATTTACGTGCTTTCCGAGGCACGGAGGTAACACACTTTCTTTTTTCATTGGTATTGGTATGGGCTTGCAAGAGCAACCTGTGAACGAGAGAGACTAGAGTCAAGAGACTCTAGTCTCTCTCGTTCACAGGTGACAGCGACAAAATCTGCGATGGAGCGAGCTTAAAGAAAAGCCTGTCCACTCTAAATTTAAAGAGAGTATGGTTTAATATGTTGGGAATCAAAGACACAGGTAGAGATTTCCACTCTTGAGCTGTGTGCATTATAAAAGACGATTGGAAACGCTGGGCGATTTGGTGGAATAGCAACCACGTAACGATGGTAACTTGAAGTGCGTGTAGATGTGTGATGTTAGAAGGCCGGTGGGATGAGGTCGTGAAGTTCTTGGGCACACTCACCACACTGGTTACAAACTCCAGGTTGCATTAAGTAATCCCAATAACACATTACCCGACCTCGGAAATCAAAGCTAGGACCTAACGCTCAGTCGCGGTCTGTAACTAGGCAGTTAAAATGCATACTACTTCCTTAAAGATCTAAGAATAATTCCTAATTATATCAAATCGAAATTCACCGTCTGTAATCTGAGTCTCCAAAAGAAATATGATATGTAAAATAAAAATGCTAACCCTTTAAGAGTGCTTTCTGAATTAAATCAACCCCCTAACGATCGCCAATTAGCCCTACAATAAATTATAATTAATACAAACCAAGACTGTTTTAATTGGCTTTTAAATTGGGCTTAGTAAGCCAAAATAACTCATTACCAACGGTATCGTAATTCGTGATGGCTTAATTAGAAGAACTGGCTTCTGCTAGCGGCTCCGCCTGTGTGAAACTCGCACATGTCAGCCGAAAGACGTCCACTGCTGGACATAGGCATCCCCGAAGTTTCACCACAACAACCGGTACTACGCGTCTCGCATCCATCGGCCACCCGCGACCCTCACCAGGTCATCGATCTACCTTGTGGGAGGCCTTCCAACGCTGCGTGTTCCTGTACGCGGTCGCCACTCCAGAACTTGAGAATAAACTGAGAGTCTTTAAGTCAAGAGTGAATAGGTTACTTCTAGGCAAGCGTGCTCCATCTTCGACCACATCGTCGCTTACCATCAGGTCATCAGGTGAGATTAGTCAAACGCGTGCCTATCAATAGTGAAAAACAAACTTTTTGGCTCTATCGGCCATCAGTTCTGCGAGCAATGTGCCCTGCCCACTGCCACTTCTATTTGGCGATCCTTCGGGCTATGCCGGTTACCTTGGTTCTCTTGCGATTCTCAAGGGAACATACTACCGGGATAAGAACTACCCCGTGTCCTAGTGCGCCAAGTTTCATCCAAATCCGTTCAGCCGTTAAGACGTGAAGAGAACAAACAGACAGACTGGCAGAGTTACTTATATTAGTATGGATTTTGCTCTGGTCCGTGTAAATTTTCTCCTTACTTTGGAAGACTAATGAGTTAGGAGGGTCTGGGGTATCCTTTTTTATGTTTTTCAGCAGTTTCGCGTTTGTACGTTTTTCTACGGCGTGTCTGCTTTGATTAAAGAGATTCTACGCTCATTAGCTGGTGCCTCTAGTGTGTTTAGCTTTTTGTGGTGTTTTTTAATCAACGTTCAGTTGCATGGTTTTATTTTGTATCTTACTAAACGGGGCTCGACGAAAGAAAGTCATTTTCTACTGTTAGGTATCTAAACTACTGATTTGTTCTGCATTCGCCCCTTCTGCTCCATTTCATAAGGATCTTTCAAAAAATGGGGCGAATGTGATTATAAACTACTATTATGTTTGTTTGGTTGGGGTAAGTAGGTAAGGGAATATTTTTTGGTTACTAATAGAAAGCTAGGTTATGGCTGAGTGCCATGTTTGTGGAATTTGTTCGAAAAACCGTGGCCCTGAAACGCAAAGGGCGAGGAATACGTTTGGGTTTTAGTCAGTAAGAGACTGACACTGCGAACTCTCTGCCGGCGTCTGTATTCCCGTCCACATATAACCCGTCTGCCTTCAAAGCAAGAGTGAACAGGCATCTTCTGGGCACGCTCGCTCCATCATAAACCTCTTATATCGCTTTCCATCAGGCGTGATTTTGGTCAAGAGAAAGCCCAATACCAAATAAAAAAAAAAAAAAAAAAAATCAATCCCTTCTGCTCCGCCCAGAGCGGAAGGAGTCATTTAAAGATTTGCAGTCCTTAAAAAAATGTTATGGCTGAGTATTTTTTTGTGTCCTTGAAACAGTTGATTTTGTATAGGCCACTGGTGCGAAGACGCGGGAAAGGCTACTTGCTAACAACGTAGATGACATTATGCAATTTGCTAAGGTTGTAACAGTTGCTACGACTCTTTGGGACCCTCCTTATGAAATCATCTCTTATGTATGAGTACCATCTGCACACACAGGCGTGTTGTATTACACCTCAAAACTACCTTTTACAAGGAAAACGATTTGTTCCATAATAGCGTACCTCAGTATAGTCATATTCAGGAAAACGAAGAATCTCAAAAATTACTTTTCCGGACATGTTTCGTCGATTTGTCACAGGCGAAACGATGAAGGAAAGGGAAGATAAGTGAAATGTGATCATATTGCTGATAGTAACATATGTATATCTTTATCTTTTTGATAGACTCCCTCAATGGCAGGATATTAGAAGAAATAAATTATTTGTGTTGCTATCAAATGTTTCGAAGTTATGAAGAAACATTTGAACGATCTCCTCGAGTGAGCTACAGAGTGTATTGAACCAGGGTTGCGGAATTTGTGCGAAAGAATCACCGGAAAGGGCATTAGGAGGAACACAGATGGGTTTTGGTCAGTAAGAGTCTGACTCTCCCTGTAGTCATTTGATGACTTTCCATTCTAAAAAAAAGAGTACTGAAAAGATACAGATGTCTAAAATCTTTAATTTGCACCAACATTTCCCCGGCAAAACGACAGTTCTCGTGGGATAGTTACCGGGTTGTCTCTCCTGAACTATCCCAACAGAACCGCGCATGTTTTGGGGTACGGAACCCTGAAAATAATAAAAAATCGCTGGTAAATACATTGACGTTATGGTTTTACAAGTCTCGAGTATTTTTTTTTTGCGATTATTTCAACCAATAGATATGAAGCCGATAATCCCATAAGCATCTCTATCGTTTTTATCGGACTGTGCAATTCCATTGTTGTGGCGTATGCGCATGCGCATCGAACCATTTGTTTCCCTCCATCGATTATTATGACTAGTACAAAGTGGATAGAGCTGTTCTACGCCAATAAAATGTTATTGTTATATTCTATTGTAAGTAGACGTTCAATACATACAGTACAAAACTATTAAAGATGGCTGACGAAAATGTTATTGTTATTCTTATTGAACACACAAACACAATACGACAGCTTGTGTACTTACAAAGCTGAGCCTAACCCAGCATTGAGTTCACTAACAGCAAACTTCAGTACGATAGAGAAATTTGCAAATTAGTGAGTATCCTAAATGTACAACAAAAAATTAAAATTACTTAAATGTTAGTTTTAATGTCGGTACTGTTGGCATTAAGGAACAGGAGGTGGTTGGCATTGAGGAGCTCGTGGCTAGAGGTCGATTTTCAAGGTTAAGCAAAGCTTGCCAAGGTTGGTCTGTGGATGGGTGACCATCTTAACATAACGAGTTTCCTCCGTGCCTCGGAAAGCACGTTAAGCCGTTGGTCTCGAATGTCATTGTAGATCTTTGACAGTAGTTACGGATTGTCAGAAGCCAGTAAATCTGACTCCAGTCTTGCCATGAAGTACCATGTTACCCAGTTAATGGGTTGTGGAGGTCTGGTAGGCAGCCGCTCCACGTAAATACTATTCAGCTAAATCCGGCTTGACTGGAAGCCGACCCCAATATAGTTGGAAAAAGGCAGGCAGATGATGACTGTTGGCATTAAGGAATAAGGAAAAGAAGTAGAGGTAGAGGATAACTCAATCAAAATAGTTTATTTGGTTCTTGAAGTCTCTGGAAATCACTCTGATTATGAAAATTCATACATTGGTGGAAAACTACAGTATTGCCAAGTGTTATGAACTTCTTTTTATCCCGGTCAAAATACGGTTACCCTGATATGAGTCACGGGAACGAAGCGACGGAAATAACTAGTCTACATAAGTAAATAGCTTAAGTATAATAGCGTTTTTATTCTACAGTAATCCTACTTCCTACTAATACTGTAAATGCGAAAGTTTGTGAGGATGAATGGATGTATAGATGGATGGACGTATGTATGTTACTCTTTCACGTCAGAACGCCTGAAAGGATCTTCATGAAATTTAGCACAGAGGTAGATTATAGTTGGGAATAACACATAGGCTACATATGTCCCGGAAGTATGTTCCCTAGGGATCACGCGGGCGAAGCCGCTGGCTGACTACTAAACAAATGCGAAAATTGGTTGGATGTTTGTTCCTCAATAACGCCGAGACGGCTGAATTGATCTTGATTAAAATTGGCTCAGAGATAGATTATAGTCTGGAATAGCACATAGGCTTTTTATCCCAGGCGTATGTTTCCTTAGGATAATTTTCCGGGCGAAGCCGCTGGCAGAAGTTAGTACTAAATAAGTCGGGAATGGACGGGTACACAAAGGGAACTGAGAAAGCTCCCAAGATTTTAAGAGATCAAACAAATTAAAAACGCTGCTATTCAAATAATTGCGGAAGTATTTATTCAGTGCTTTTCCATATAAATGTCTTCCATGTTTCCTACTTCGCTGTTCACAGATTTCCACGTGATTGTACTAAGTTTTCTAGGGTGAGAATTTCCGACCTCTAACTGGAGATATTGTCTTTGTGTCAGAGATACCGAGATAAATCTCGGTATTTCTTTGTGGCTCAAGCTTACCTAATGTTTGATTTACCGAGAAACTGTTGGGTCGCTTTATTGCGACGGTGTTGGACAAGAAATGATATCTTCCGACTTCAAGTAACGCTTGAAAGACCTTTTATTAAGTCGAAGAATTCTTTTAACTGATATTTTATTTTATTTGACACGTTTTGGGTCGCGCGGGTTTAAGGTGTCACTATTCATACACGAAATATTTTAAGACAATCATCTAACGGTTATAACGAAGCCATTTCAACGAAAAAAAAAAAAAAATTATGTGTGTTTTTGTTTTTACGAAATTTACATTTTCTTGAGACATCTTGCATAAAACCTTTACTCCCTATTCTATGAATGAGACGCACCGCGCCGACGACTCGGCGACGGGCGATGCCCGTCATGCGCGGGCGTAATGGATGTTGAAAAAATAAGGAGCCAGTATTTATTTTGTGGGTCAAGTGATTTTAAATTATTATTTTTTTATAAAATATACTTAGATAAAAAAAAAATCCTTTGAAATGGCTTCGTTATAACCGTTAGATGATTGTCTTAAAATATTTAGTGTATGAATAGTTACACCTTATATATGTGAAATTTTGCTTCAAAGACAGATAATAACTTTCTTTAGAGAGAGTGATATGCCACAGTCAAAAAAAGTACAATAGTCGACTGAAAATATGAATAAGTACTTCGAAATAAAATTAATAAGCGGTTCTCTTTTATGAATAAATCTAGATAAGAACCATTCGTTACCTCTTTTGAGGCAGTATTCGTTCAGCTTTCTCTTCAGGCGATTTATCAATTTATATTTATTGCCTAGCTCGATACCTAGACGTAATTATTGTTATATCTAAGCTTTGGATAAATCGTGGGATATTTGAGCGGATATCGGAAGATAAGATCTGTGTGATTTATTTAAATTACTGTGTCGATTAATCAAATAGCAGCCTTACCAGAGATCAAGCGTGATTGAATTGAGCTGCGGTGTTTGCTCGTTCTTGGAAGCTTTCGGAACAAATCCGTGAGCGCCAGCGGTGAAGTCTTGGGTGAAATGATCTGCGGGTCTACAACGGCTACTTTAGCAGAATCAGAAAGCACATCGTGCTACCCGTCACTGTCAAATTTTCCCAATCAACCTTGAACCTAATGCGATGGCGATAAAGATGAAAACGAAATTTGACAGATTGTTGTGTGGTAGTATGATTCTGCTAATGTGGTCTTTCTAGACCCCCTGTCAGCCTCTCATGCAACATAAAAACACATTCCCCTTTTTTGCGTCGCGCAGCCCGGTATCAAACTTCAAAATTGGAGTAGCAATCGAAAATCCATGTTAAAAACTTGTTAAAGTGTTGATAAATAGAGTTATATCTAAACGTTCTAGAAACCATCGCCACGCTTCGCCTTTTAATCTGAACAGAAACCATGAACAATATCACTTTCCTGAATGCTCATTTTGTTAAATAGCGAGAATTATTTTCAGTTTACGTTATCGGAATGAACAGAATCAGTTTTGACGAAGCTCTGCATTGAGCAGAATTCAATATTTTCCAACATTTACGAGAAACTTGTAAGTGGGTGGGTACTGAACATTGGTTGCAACTGGGTCGTGTTGCGGTCTGTTTATCAACTTTTTCATTTAAGTATCGACGTTTGGAGGACTTTGTGAATTTAACGATGAATAAAGCCTTATTAGTACTTAAAATAACTGGTTTTTTAGATTCAAATGTTTAGCCTACTGATAATTTTATTACGTAACCAGCACTTCGCCCGCGACTTCGTCCGCGCTTTAATTTTCTTAAGGATCCTTATTTTTTTCTAGCCAAATTATATACTAAAACCTTCCTCGAGAACCAAAAGTGGTTCTCGAGGAAGGTTTTAGTATATAATGGAGAGAGATCCAGTCAGAAGCCAGTTAATCTGACTCCAGTCTTGCCATGAAGTACCGTGTTACCCAGTTAATGGGTTGTAGAGGTCTGGTAGGCAGCCGCTCCACGTAAAATACTGGTATTCAGCTAAATCTGGTTTGACTGGAAGCCGACTCCAATATAGTTGGGAAAAGGCTGGGCAGATGATGATGGATAGAGATCCATTGGTGAAAACAGCATGAAAATCGGTGCAGGAGTTTTTGAGTTTATCGCGAACTGATAGACAGACAGACAAACGCGGCGGAGGACTATGTTTTATAATATGTAGTGATAGTGATATTATGTAGTGATGCTTGTGTTGCTTAAGGCCGCTCTCTCGAAAAAGCTTAAAAATAGCGTGAAGATGAAGCAGTTTTTCGTCGGCGCTAACAGAAAAATTACATCTAAAAAAATTGACAGTAATTGATAATTTGGTTTAGCCAGAATTTGTTAATCGCTATCACATAATAAGAAAAAAAAAAACACCAAATCGCCTCCAAATCGTTGAGATGAAACCGTTTTGCTCCTTCATTTTTTATCAAAAGAGTATAAAAATATATTTACTCCTTTGCAATCCAAGCGAAAATAATTTGGTTTTGTTACTTTTTTTAAATATGTATCATTTGTAGTGGAGTGGCTCGTGGAGGTGTAGTTAGCTCCATTTGTATGCAAAAGGTCATTGGCATAAAACAAGCCTTAAAGTATCGACGTTTAGACCTTTTGAGTGGAAAAATGAATAAAACCTTATTTATTTTTTTATTAATATTTAGCCTACCGATCATTTTATAAAGTAAAGCTTGTGTTGCCCTCACTCGAATAGGTGCTGGTGGGGATTAAAAGTTTGGATCTCTAATGTCTTCCATTTGAATGCTTCACCATTATGAATTATCTTGGCGATCTGTAAAACGTTACTTCTATTTCGTTACAAACTTTATGAGTACTAAAGTTTATTTCCATTTCACTTCATTTTGTAACCGGGATATATTTTAGCGAATGGTAATAAAAATTGATTTAGATGAGTTTAATTAAGTGAACTACTCGCGAACTCATGAATGTATCCCAATTGGTAACTTTTATGGTTCCATAGCTTTAAAGCTCCTACAGACAGACGCGCCGCGACATTGCGATAGTAGCACAGATAGTATATTTTCTCTTGTAAAGGGTAGTTTCAGCGTTGTGTTATTTTCCTCAGTAGTTTCGCTAATGACAAACATTCCTCTTCTCATTTGATTTAGCACTCACTGAGTCACAAAGAACAAACTTAATTAAAAACATCCTGCTCTTACTGAGTCTTTATAATATTAATTACGTTGATTCGTTTAATATAAAAGCTTTGTTTAGAGAGATTTAATTTCCGCGGGTATTCTGTGACGCGTCTCCCTGGAAACAAAGTGAGGGTAGTTTACAATGGACATAGCTTTGTTTCGTGTCTAGACCCACTTGGATTTTTGCAGGAAATATATCCTAGTTACTGGGAAGATTTTAATTATGATAATCGAATTTACAATAGGTTTAGTTTAGGGATTAAATTATAAATAACAACCATGTTCTTGGTAATTTCCACTATCTACTTGACTGAACATCGACTCATACGGAATGAAATTGACAGAGGCGTAATAAAGCTGGTTATTTGTTGATAACAATGACTTTTTCAGTAGGAAACTCGATGATTTGCGACTTGATAACCCTACTCAGTAAGTATTCAGTACCTAAGTAAGTTTAAAGTGAGCAAAAGCACTAAAAAAAATCTATGGATCAGTGTTTGCGAATTTCCAAAGGTAGGAGAAGGAAGGATACACGAAAAAATTATCTCGTTGTTAATATTATTTATTTGTATTTTTAAGTGAACAATACCTTTTGCTGTGCCCTAACAGGGTCTACAACGGTTCTTAGCTGCAATCCTTTTTTGACATATTTTGTAAATACCTACCTTGTAGAATGCAAATAAATGAATATGAAGGAAGGTAGGTACTGAAAATTCGCTAACACTAATCGATAGATATTTGTTTTTGTCATTAATGTATCAGCAAAAGCTCAAAATCGACCAGATGTCGGATAACGACATTTTAGTTATACCACGGCAATATCATCCACACACAGGTACTTCAAAGACAGGGAGAATTTTTAAAGAGTACATGGATGGACTATGAGAATTAGCGAAAAACATTGAAAGGAGTCTCGAGATCGATTTGGATGAAAACTAAAATTTCATTTTTGAAAAAGCGGTATGCCTAACCAGGA
Organism: Lacanobia oleracea; assembly: GCA_950371165.1. NCBI lineage: Eukaryota > Metazoa > Arthropoda > Insecta > Lepidoptera > Noctuidae > Lacanobia > Lacanobia oleracea. The sequence continues at coordinate 4,703,417 of OX493389.1, forward strand.
ATCGAACCGGTTAATTTCAAAAATCTATCACTTCAAGAATTCACCCTGTGTAAATGCAACTAATTGACATTTGCTATGCAGAGCCAAAATAACAGCAACTATTTTACCCTTATGTTTTATTGTATATCCTTAAAAGTCTAGGATTTCCGATACGTCACTCTCGACCCCTATGCCCAACGCAACCCCTGTCACATGACGCTTATACGAAATATCGACAGAAAACGGTAAGGTTCGTAGACAAACCACAATGACTGACATCCGACTATAGTATGTTTATTGTTTAAAAGGGTTGAGTTCAGGCTTTCCAAATTTAATTCAGCATAAAATGGTCTAATTTTGTAAATTATTTACTGTAGACTGAGATTGAATTAGGTGGTCTCAAACGGGCCGTAAAATTGTGTTTAAGGTTTGTTTTAGAATTAAAACGAATTTATAGACAAGTGAAATACCTACTCGTAAACAATCTTTGCGAATATTTTAACTTGCCTAAAATATGGATTTAATTTGATAAGTAGTCGTCATTCGACCTAGTCAATTAAGTAAACAAAACATGAATATGAGACAAACCCGCGAAAAGAATACAAAATATTCATAAAAATAAAATATTTCGTCATTGCAGTAAATCAAACATGAATCAGAAAATAATCTGCTAAAAGAAAAATGAATATGGCGTACGACATTATTTTTATTCTGTGGCATTAGTCCCAGTCCACATAAAATAGAAGTAATAAGAAAACTTAATACTTCGCGGCGTGATAATCAAACGGTATTGTGTTTACTGTAAGCCAGCTGTTCTCAAAGTTGTATATCGGGCCCCCGAGGAGTCTACGATGACCTACCGACTCATTGTCTATAGCAAGGACAAATGAAATTGGGGGTGCATTTGAGGTAAATGATCTCGAGTTTACATAGACTGAATCAAATGTATGCAGGTCGTCCGGTCCAGTAATTTGAGTTTTCATCGACTGAGAGCTGATTTATCAATCGTCAGATAACTTTTACCCGGGTAACATATGGTCGTTTGGTTAACTACAAAAGCTGTGTAACCGCCATACTTACTAGAAGTTATCTGACCAATCAGTCCTAAAACAGAGAAATGAGTGTGAATACTTTTGTAACAACAGCCGCGTTCGATCTAAAACAGAAAACATCGCCAAGGGGTCCACGATACAAAAATGCTTGGGCACCACTGCTCTAAGCAAACGTAATGCGAATGAAATGCTAAATGGATATTAATAAGAAAATAAGAAAGAAAAAAACTTCGTTCTTTTCAATTGAGTGTGCAGTGTTCACCCAAGATTCGCTCTATTGGATAGAAAATTAAATAGTGCTTCAAATCCAGTCTGTGGTTAATTGAATATTTAAATATTAGTTCTGTACGGGATGTTAATTTTTTTTTTATTTCTAGAAAAACCATTGGCTTTACACTGCGGTGCTTTAGCAAACATTGATTTAACTTTAAGTCAATGAAGTTATTTTTTGCTAAAGTTTTTTAGAATTCTTGCTACGTTTCCGCTCAGTATTTATTTAAGTCTAGCTTGACTATGTTTTCCTTAATGTTTACTAATCCATAATATACTAAAAACTATTTCCAATAAGTATTTAAAACTGCGTGTTTCCGTTATGAATATAAAATATGGATACTAGCAACCGAACCCGGCTTCACACGTGTTGCAGAGCAGAGGTATATAAGCTCCCAATCGCAATGATATTTTTCGTCATTTTCACCAATCACAGTCATATTTCAGTCACTGTTTACAAAATCTCAATATCACATGAATCACTCCGTTCAGGTGTGAAACCCGTGTGAAAAATATTTTAGAGTTCATCGCGTTCAGACAGCAGATATAATAAATATACAGATATCAGATTCTTTCGGGATATCAGTAAACAACCTGTCGACTGTTCACGTGACCAGAGGGCTGGACTTTTCTTCGGCCAAAGAATCAGCATTGCCATTCAACGCGGCAATGCTGCCAGTGTTCTGGGCACTTTTGCCATTGACAGCGATGTGGATTATTTTTTTGATGCCCAATGGTTTTTTTTACATAATTTCTTGTTAACTAGTGTAGTTTTTTAAGTCTGCATGTATATATATTATCTAAAGTTTGCTATAATTCCTAATAAACAACTTAGCAATATACAGACGTAGGGACACAGTTTTTTATAATATGAACTGATGCCCATATTTATTATTTAAGTAAATGGCAAAAAATCCATGAACATACTATCAACACCTAATAATCACTCCACTAAGGATGAAAAGAAAAATACCATTTCTATATTGCTGTACTATTCATGGCGGGCTAAGCGTGAAGTCAGCGGGTGTTCTGTGTGCCAAGCCGTACGCACCACGTCTCTCACTCCACACTGGCTGTGAATAAGAACTAGGCTCGGGTGTATAAAGGTGCGTGTACCTTAGATATATTTAGTTATTTACCTAGGTATCTTCTATCTATACTAATATATAAAGCTGAAGAGTTTGTTTGTTTATTTACTTGAACGCGCTAATCTCAGGAACTACTGGTCCGATTTGAAAAATTCTTTCAGTGTTAAATAGCCCATTTATCGAGGAAGGCTATATAGCATCACGCTAAGACAAAAAAGAGCGGAGCAGTATTGAAAATTGTGACGCAAACGAAGTTGCGCAGGTCAACTAGTCTTGCATAACTGTCAACACCAAGTAACCACTCCACTAAGGATGAAAAGAGAAATACCATTTCTATATTTCCGTACTATTCGTGGCGGGTTAAGCGTGAAACCAGCGGGTGTTGTGTGTGCCTAGCCGTACGCACCACGTCTTTCATCGCAACACACTAGCTGTGAATGTATGAGGAATAGGCTGGGAATATAAAGGTGCGTCCACCTGTTCATTTAGTTTTTTTTTGCATAAATGAGTACTTACATTAAAGGTAGTTCAAAAATGGCGCCAGTGACGGAAAAGTTAGAAGGGAATCGCTTGTCTTGGTATGGTCATGTGAAGAGGAGGGGTGAAACGCATGTAACCAAGAAATAGAGAGGATGGCCAAAGAAAAGATGGGAGAAGCGATATGAAAGAAAAGGGAGTTAGTGATAGCGTGACGGTTGATAGGACAGAATGGATGAAAGAAACCTGGTGTGCCGACACCAAGTGACATGGGATAAGATGATGAGGAGAATAGAGTGCAGCGTGCGCTAAGCTTACAGGTGGAGCTAAGACTTCAGAATGTATTACTCTCAAACTTTATGGTTGTTTAAAAAGACTGTTGTGCATTAATATATAAAAAAACAAGTAAATAATAAAAAGTAGAGTATATTTTCAAAAAGCCGCTGAAACGATATCTACCACTGTGGTCCAACTAAGCAACCTTGCAAATAGACTAATCTTTTCTGAACTGGCAGATTGTATGAACTAGAGAGATGAAAACCAATTCTGATTTCCATTCCAGTGATTTATTGGAAATTGGTTGGATCTAAGATATCGGTAATCCGTTTAATTAACTTACGGACACGATCCGTTTTGCTGGGACCCAAATCAGTCGCGAGGATTTGGTGGGAAAGTGGTTCTGGGTACGTCGTAATCATTCGAAGATAATCACGCTGAGATCTTGTAAAATAAAGTTGTACAATAATAGTTAGGGCTGTATGGCCAGCAACATAGAATTTATTATGGAGCCCACGTTAAGCTAACGAGGCGTTTATAAACTACGAGTATATTAACAAACTAAGGTAACAAGTTTTGCTTTGTCGTAAGCGTGTCTTGGTGGTCCTTCCTAGTAAGAACTATTTTTGCTAGAAAAATAATACTTCCTAAGTCAAGCAAAAACTAGTTTTGAAGTGAAAACTTCTTTAGCTTTTTGTGATGGGTAAAAATGTTAAACTCGCTTCAGGACACGTGACCTGATCGTAAATTCGTAAGACGGAGGTTGAGAACCACGTATTCAAGTTTTCACTTCTGCCGGCACTCCCGGAGCGCAACCCGTTGTTTTTTTATTATTTTTTTCGTGTTTTTTTTTTCAGGGTTGGTTTCAAAGTAAAAGTTGTTTATATGTAAATATGTGTATTTTCACTGCCAAAGAGGTTATTAGTGTTTTACAAAAACTCTGTATAATAAAACATGACATTCAATTCCCCACACATGGTGTGCACTGCGGCTTACATGTGCGGTTTCTATCCTTTGTCTGACTATCGACTCGAGCCGGCTCTTTCAGCCAGGCTGGCACAGCGGCTGTGAATGCGAATGCGTTCTGTGGCACAAATGTTATGTATGTAGATATACACTTTCCTATTATTCCTTTACTGTTAATGAAGGTAGTAACGTACGCTCATAAATGTCATGTTTTAGGCACTGTCTATTTTCAGATTCAAAATACGTCACAAAGATTAACTAACCCTTTAAAGTGTTCAATGAACACGAACGGAATAAAATTATTGACTTTCAGTTTTGGTCGACAAATGTAAGGGGTAAACGAAGTGTTTTTGTTGCATAATTGGTAAATATCTTGTACACCAGCTATCGAGCGACGCGCAAAAAATGCAATACTTTTCATAGATGTGGTCCTGAGTCGTACAGAGAACAATGCTTGTGACAAAGTGTCGTATCGATGTCGTATTGTCGCCGTCTCGCCTGTAGCTTTCAAACAAAATATTTCGTAGATAAAAAAGGCGAATATGTATGTTTACTCTATACCAAACATATGTTTAGAATGTTTGTATATTTAGCCTTATTATTAGCTCAATGGAGTCTGCAAAATCTACAAATAATCCTGTCAGCGACTGACAGACCAGTCACATGAATTTGCATAAATTTCTTTAGAATCTATACTAAAACTCATGCTTCAGACCCAGTGATTTAGGCTGCTCGTTGTGTCCATGAATTACTCGTTGGTAATTAATGATTTTTACCATAGATAATTAAAAAAAAATCTGTTTGAGATGGTCTCTACAGACTCCCTCAAAGAGTTTTTCACCAGTCCTTACATCAAGCATCATAAAGAAATTCATTTCCATCGCTTTCCCTAAACAAAAGACAGCCAAACGTTTTAAATTTCCACATTTTTTTAAAGACTTTGTAAACACAACACCTCTGATAACGCGGCACAGACGGAGACAGAGAATTCCTTTGTGTGATGTAAGAGAACACTGGCTGGAACAGCAAGGCTATTCTATAAGTAACCATTTCGATATCGAGCTTGACCTGAGTGAGATAGCTCACAAAGTGAACTTTATTGCACACAGCATAGAGGTCTTATGTTTATACTCACCTCGGAATCCGCTGTCGAGACACGTAAATGTTGTTACAGAATATGGGTACTGGTGTCATGGCGCGGTGGCATGTCTAATTGGTTTCCAGTTTTTTGAAGTGAAAACTTCTTTAGCCGCGTTGTGCACTTTTTTGTGATGGGTAAAAAAATGTTAAACTCGCGTCAGGACACGTGACCCTGATCGAAAATTCGTGAGACGGAGGGAGAGAAGCACGTATTCAAGTTTTCGCTTCTGCCGGCACTCCTGGAGTGCAACTTGTTGTTTTTTTTTTTGTTGAGGTTTCTTTGATATTGTTGTAAAGTTGGGATAATTTCGCATGTCAGTCACAATCTTTCAAAAATGTTTGGGAATTGAGGCTTTTTCGACAGATTTAGAATGAGATGCGAATGTAAACGTTGCTTGGTAGATAGTGCCCTTAGGTGTTAGGTAGATAGATAGAAATACCATTTTTTTTTCTACAAAAAAACATACAATTCTTCTTTGGACGTGATCACGTCTCATAAATCACAAAGTGTCACGGTCACGTTGCGCAATTTTAATTGTTTTTTTTTAATATCGACGTTATCACGTTAAATTATCGTTCGTAAACCGACTTTACAGACAACCAACTTTTGTTTTCTTTTTTTTTCTAAATACTTACTTGTAATTTTCTTAATCGAATTTACGAACTAAATATTAATTTGTCATTTTAAATCAACACAAATGCCATCACAAGCAACTCAGCAGCCAATGGACACGACCTTGACCCTTCGCCCCTTGACATCAGCGGTGCCCAAGGTGACGAACTTTCCAACAACTCACCGTTGAATACAGAATCAGTCTGATCAGAGATTATGTACATCTTTAAAGAGTTTTAGTTTGAGGAGTAGTCATGAATTATTCGCATTTTGGTTTACTTTGGATAAGTGCTGAAAGACTATAATGCTGTCAGTCTCGATGGTTAAGGCTCCTGCAGACAGATGCTACATTTTGAGAAAAATTGTTTGTAGTAGTTTATTTGAGGAGCTCGTGGCTAAAGAATAACAGCCGCACAGGTCGATCTTCAAGATTAAGCAACGCTTGCTAAGGTTGTCTGTGGTTATCTTAACATACCGAGTTTCCTCAGTGCCTCGGAAAGCACGTTATGCTGTTGGTCCCGGCTATCATTTGTAGATCTTTGGCAGACGTTACGGATTGTCAGAAGCCAGTAAATCTGACTCCAGTCTTGCCAGAAATACCGTGTTACCCATTTCATGGGTTGTGGAGGTCTGGTAGGCAGCCGCTCTACGTAAAATACTGGTATTCAGCTGAATCCGGTTTGACTGGACGCCGACCCCAGTAAAGTTGGGAAAAGGCTAGGCAGATGAGTTTGTAGTAGTTTATTTCCACAAAACAGCGCGGGAGTGCATACTTCGAAAACACAAACAATGATGGCGTCGGTGCGTCATCTTCGACCGAGGGATGTTATGATGTAACAACCCTTTTTTATAGAAATTGTTTTACGTATGCGCCTATCAAGGGTAGCGTAGAACCTGGATGTTACGGAATTTGTTCGAAAGAGTCACCGCGGCCCTGGAACGGGAAGGGCATTAGAAGGAACACGGATGGGTTTAAGTCAGGAATAGTCTAACACTCCCTTACGCTCCGACCCGAGTGGAAGGAATCATTTGATGATTTCCCATCCTCCAGAACTGATCAGGATAGGTCTATGCTCAGCAGTGGGCGTAGTCCGGTTGTGGACGAATAAAGAACCTATACTTTTTTTTATCATGGAAATGCTATCGCATCGTTGTTGCATTGTGTTGTATCTGACTACAGGAACCTTAACTAGCAATAATGTTTTTATTTAGTTTTAAGTTGTTAACTTATTTAGGTATGCTTAGACACAGTCTGATAAAGTGACCTCAAAAGGTGTCAAACTCAGCCACAGTCAAAAAATTTTGTCACAGTAGTATAACTGTGACCTTTGATCGTTTTTACTAACTGTGTCAAGTTTTATAACAAAGAAATGCTTCAAGATGGCTGCGTTATTCTTAGAAATATGGGAACAATGAAAAAAATATTTCAGTTCTAAAAAATCTAGGTTGAAACTAGTTGAAAGGCTCCTCAAACTTCAATAATACGTTCTTGTTTTCGTTGACACAAATATTAAAATAATTAATACCAGTATTTTAGATGTATCGGACCTCCTTAACGCATTAAATAAAAATACAATACCCCTTGGCAAGACTACTACCCATCCACGGAACAATCTCGGGAAGCGTAGCTTTACTCCGAAGTACGGAAATATTACTTACCCACATAAACGTATACTTTTCATTTACCAGCGTACGTATAAGTATCCTTTTCACATACTTGCAGTAAACACAAAAAGAGGTATAACTAAACAGCCTTTTCAAAGAAAACCTTCTGGAGTCAAGATCGCTTAGCTTCACATAACCAATCTCAGGAACACACGATTTTCCATATAATGGTGGCAAAACAGGCCTCGATCGGGGCCAATGCTTGTTTATTTCGAATAGGGATGTTACGCAGCTTCAACTCCGATACCGAGTTTCGAAATTCCGATTGATATAAAAATGGGTCCACACGATACAGACTTTTGTTTGAACAGACATTGAATAAAAAAAACATTGATTTGTTGCACAGAAAAAATTCTATAGAAGTTTATGGAAGTCTCGATACCGACTTCGGCTCCGATACCTTTTGCATCTGAGGACGAAGCGTAATTCGCTACTTTTAGAGTCAATTAATTTGATTTTAATTTGCTAACTGTCATTGAAACCATTACTATTTTTAATTTCAACGTAAATTGAATGTAGATTTATTTATTTATGTACACACAATATATTTTAAAATAAAATTTTGTACAGTGAAAAGAGCACAAAAGTTTATTTTTTATTTGTTATTAAAGAGACCGACTGAATAATGATAGTATTCTATAATTTAAATAGGTCAACCCAACTTCTGCGACTCCAATAAACCAATTTCAAAACTACGACTCCAACTTCGGTAACGTGAAAATCACCTGCGTGCCATCCCTGATTTCATAGCAGCCTTTATCGATCCTTGTTTAGGCACGGTAATGGCATAGAGTATAAATTTCCAAATACAGATACGGGCTGAATCGGAAAGGTCTGATGTCGACTTGCGAGTTGCGACACTCACACTGTTGGTTGGATTTGATATTAGATACTGGAGCCGGTTGGGTAATATTGTGTGTTTGGTTTGGTTTATTATGTGTTTGGACTTGGAAGGATATATGTCGTCATTATCTTGCGAAAAGTCTTAATAGAACACAAAGCAACTATGAGACACTTCGGGAAGCAATGCAGAAAATGTTTACAATTTGATGCCGCTTTCAGATTAAAAAATCACACAACAAACAATGACAAAATCGTTAACCACTCTGCTGGACCTGGAGTACTCGAGTATAAGTTATTAGGTTTTTAACGAAAATTCATTTTTGTTTCCTATTATTATTTTCAGATAGTAAAGATATTTCAAAAAAGTTTATAACCCTGAATTAGAATATATTTGAATCCAAATAAAAGGAGAGGTAAAAGGACAGTTGACTCAAAGTTAAAAAGACGGATAATGACCAACATTAAATTTCTGCTACGGTTAATCATTTTCCCGAAGAATGATGACTTTGATGTCAAAATGTTGGGGAAAATATGAAGGTGACACATCTAAAATTTTATCTGGAAGGAAAAAACTACAGGGATTTGAAGTTAATTGAAATATTACAAAGTTTATTGTTGGTTCAACACAGAAACCGGTGTTCTTTGTCTGTTCCTTATATAATGTGACTTAATATTTTTTGTCGATTTACGAAACATTTTTACATACCTACTAGCATTTGCCCGCGACTTCGTGCGCATGCCTAACTTTTCCCGTTCCCGTAGGAATTTCTCTCAGTGCTCCCCTACACTCTAAGGAATCTATCTGCCTAGCCTTTTCCCAACTATATTGGGGTCGGCTTCCAGTCAAACCAGATTTAGCTGAATACCAGTGTTTTACGTGGAGCGGCTGCCTACCAGACCTCCACAACCCATTAACTGGGTAACACAGTACTTCTTGGCAAGACTGGAGTCAGACTTACTGGCTTCTGACAACCCGTAACGACTGCCAAAGATCTACAAATGACAGCCGGGACCAACGGCTTAACGTGCTTTCCGAGGCACGGAGGAAACTCGGTACGTTAAAATGGTCACCCATCCACAGACCAACCTTGGCCAGCGTTGCTTAACCTTAAAGATCGACCCGTGCGACTGTTATTATTTAGCCACGAGCTCCTCACGCCTGTAACGGGTAAGGTTAGGTAAAAAGTGTAGATATCTACATTAGTGCAAGTCTAACACCCACTTTACGCTAGTTACTTTAATTAGTATTACCAATGCTTAGATCCTATAGGATCCCAAGTGTTGCAAAACAGATTGGTTCTGCCTTCATCAAATCTTATACTAATATATAAAGCTGAAGAGTTAGTTTGTCTGTTTGTTTGAACGCGCTAATCTCAGGAACTACTGGTCCGATTTGAAAAATTATTTCCGTGTTAGATAGCCCATTTATCGAGGAAGGCAAATCCTATATATCATCACGCTAAGACCAGCGGAGCGGAGCAGTAATGAAAATTGTGACGCAGACGAAGTTGCACGGGTCAACTAGTCAGGAATATATATAGCTCACTGTCTATTTGTGGTTTACAAAATAACCCTCTATGTTTTCAGTAAAACCACAAGAATCTATACAAGTGTTCATTTGGCAACGTTCAAACCGCAAAACAAACTCTTTAGGATCCGGTAACAAACACCGAGGCACTTGAAGCCCCACTTATATGGCGTATCATATTAAAACATTACCTACAATAACAGACAACAGAAAGAATATATTACCATGTAATTACTGTCAGAAACATTTAGCGACCGAAAAAGACTTGAATAATTTGCATTTGGTGCCTTGTATCTGGTACTGGATTAGCATTTACCAGTAAATTCGCGACATGGGCTGGAATTCGCCATTCATATGTCTACTAGTGTCTAGAGCAGAGATTCTAAAACCTTTTTGTCCCGTGGGCCCCCAGCAATTATTTCCGTTCTGGGTAGAGCCTCGCTGTTGTTATGGTATTTTTCTCGTTGATTTTTTCTGCATGATTAACACCGACGTCATCTTTATCTCTTTCTCGCATCAGTAGTGATAGTGTGTGCTTATCGACGCATTGCGATTACAAAAAAACTTAAGACACGCGCCCTTCACCAGTTCCTAATGTTTTAGCTGGGAAGAAGTGGCACACCAACATATCTGTTTGTTAAGTTTTTAGAACATCACGCATCGCTCAACTCTCATGAACCCCAAAGTTATTTTCTTCGCTGCAGACTGCGGGGCAGACCCCCTTGCTCCCCTGATTGTCCAGGTTGACCACTTCGAGAATCACTGGCTCTGAGTCTAGACTGTCACGGTCTGTGCGACAACCGACCTTACCGACCTAACTGATCTTCTGATTAAACTCTAACACCTTTAAGACTTACACGATAAGGTATCTTTTCCTTCAGCCTTTCCACCTGATTCGTTCAAGACGTCATGTCTAAATTGACCTTTGTTTTGAGATTAGAATTTGAATAAACTTTACCGATTCTGTTCAATTCGAGCTTCACGCTTCAGTGGACTAGAAATATGAAATATATTTTCAAGATTGTCTGTTTATTACTTTTCTGGCTGATTTATTTTTCTTTACTGATATGAGGAAGAGATTTGTAAAAGGTTACCTTATTTTAATTTTGGAAGTACCTACCTACTGATCGGACGGCAAATTCATAGCTGCGGCCCGGTGCTGAGGAAAAATATTTAAATTAGTTTAGTGCAGTAAAAAGAATTTGGTGAATACTAACATAGTTTGTAAGTCCTAATACTAACACCATATGGATGATTTCCGAAATAATTTTTTATGTTTTTTACTTTCTCGGGTCCCTCTTCCTAGAGACCCGGTCCTTTGGTAGGCGTACGAGGGGCCGAAGCCAACTCGCAGAGGCCTCTTTAGACATTTCAAATGGAATGGGACACCAACCGACGATTATCCCTGTATGCACTGTGAAAGTATGAGTATACCCAAGGACAATCCCCGGTTGGAGCAGGACTATTGCAGAATATGGAAACAAAAGATGAAACGCTAAGGGTTTGGCTGGTTTAGTGGACTAATAATCGTTTACTATGGAAGAACTATTGGCCCCTGCCTGACCATTCCCAATTAAAACGGCTTTAAAATGGCAGGGGGTGACTTGCACACTCAATAAATGGGCCCCCCGAAAAGGGTCGCTAGCATAAAGTAACGTAGCGCCAAGGGGGCAACATATCCTGAGGTGCTAGAGGAGTGGAGAGGTATACCACGGCTATCAGGACAATCCCGGAAGTACGGTCAAGATCCCTACCAGCACCTTACTGGATCCTTCTCCCGAGCACGTTTGCTCTTGCGAATCTCCACTCAGACCGGCCGATTAAGGCAAGAAAGAGGTGGGAGCTCTGTTCCTCGTCAGTTTTCATCCCGGCCAGCCATTAAATGCAAGCCGGAAATGAGGAACAAGAATGCTCCCTGGAGATCAGGTCCGTGGGGTCGCCAGTGCCCAACAGTTCGCCACAAAACTGCCTTGCGGTTAAAAATAAATTAAATTTTTATTATTATTATGATTAAATTCTACTTATTTTTAAACAATGTTTACATTAGCATTTTAGTCGCAACCTGTCAAAAACTACTGAGAAAAACACTACAAAGTAAAAATTAACTTTAATTTCGGAAGTCGGTGTTCAAAACGAAATAACCAAAAACACCGACTTCCGAAATTAAAGTTAATTTTTACTTTGTAGTGTTTTATTTTTGGAAGTCGGTTTTATTTTATTGTAAAAAAAGCATTGTATGTGCTTATAAAATTTGAGGGTTTCCCTCAATTTTCGTGGGATCCCATCATCAAATTATAACTTGGTGACAATGGGACCACCTCAGGAGTATAGGCTTTCGAATATAAAAAATAATTTTTAAAATCGGTCTAGAATTGGCGGAGAAATCGGTGAACATACATAAAAAAAAATATACAGCCAAACCTCCTTTTTGAAGAAGTCGGTTGAAAACGGTAGAATAGAAACTCGGGTTTTGAATTTAAGAACGGTACACCATCGTCGGCGTCGCCTAGTGCTGTATTGACGTTTAATTCAGGAAAAAAATAGTTTTTCTACGAAGCGCCACGGAACCAAAGCCTCGGAAAAAAGCTAGCTCTTTGATATGATTTCTTTGAAGGCCATAGGACGTGACATTTTCCAATAAGCTTAAAGAGGATGTCTAAGTTAATTTCCTAAAGAGTATTTCTTTATAAATAGCTTTGAAAAAACTCGCTTGCGACTCATGAATGATGACAAACCTTTTAAGGCGTTTAACGGAAAAGAAATAAATCCTGGTTTCTCTAAAGCCTTGAGTGAATCATATGCTGCTATATAATTAATTAGGAAGACCTGTGATTGAAGAAGTATTTTTTGAAGTGAAAACTTCTTTAGTGGCGTGATGGGTAAAAAATGTTAAACTCGCGTCGGGACACGTGACCTGACCGAAAATTCGTGAGACGTTCACGTGTCCTGCAAACTTCTTTAGCGGCGTTGTGCACTTTTTTTGTGATGGGTAAAAAAAATGTTAAACTCGCGTCAGGACACGAGCTGATTGAAAATTCGTAAGACGGAGGGAGAGAAGCACGATTCAAGTTTTCACTTCTGCCGGCACTCTCGGAGTGCAACCCGTTATTTTTTTACTATTGATAGGCATGCGTTTGACCACTATCTCACCTGATGGTAAGCGATGACGTGGTCGAAGATGGAGCACGCTTGCCTGGAAGTAACCTATTCACTCTTGACTTAAAGACTGCCCCCAGGTTGTAGTATCAGGAAACATAGACTCTGGCAGGGAATTCCACTCCTTAGCTGTACGCATTATGAATTTGTTCCTAAAACGTTTTGTGCGTGTGAGTGTTATGTCCACCATGTGGACCATGATGGAACGGGCTTGGCAGAATAAAACTATGCATTTGTAAATAACTAAAAATGTAGTGTTGTAATTAGAGTATTTTATATTCTCCGTGATTCTAATTATTCCGTTTGTTCGTTTAAATATGTATCTGTCAGGCGAGAGCCTCCTAAAGTCCTCGTGGCTTTTAAGTCATTGACTAACACAACTATTGATACAATTATTGCAGAGTCCTGAATTATCCCTCTTACAGGACCAAGACGATCTTAATATTTTACTGTAGCAACAAGGATAATGTAACCAAGAAGAGTTTCTTACACGTCCTTTTCCACAGAGATGTCCGCTTTCGAACGTGCAATTTTTTGATTGACCGTTCTATTTAATTCAAAAGTGCCTGTTAATTGGTTTATTTGAACCAATGGCTGTTGATTAGTTTGTTTGAATCTTGAAATTTTTGTATATCCTTCCATTACGCTCTGTCTAGGATTACTAAGGATCAATTCTTATCAAAGGAGTCCAGCTCGTCCTCAGCCGGGGCCTGCCACTAAGTAGCTAGCTGTGTGAAGGTGGCCCTAGCTGGGTCGTGTGTTGGGCCCATTGTTGTTCGATCATGCGACGGATAGATCCAGGTCCATTCCATTTTGGCGTGGCAGTTTTCACCATTTTTAGGGTTTCGTTTCGTACCTCTAAAGGAAAAAACGGAACCCTTATACGATCACTTTGTTGTCCGGCCGTCTACCTGTCAAGACCGTTTATCTCGGGATCGCGTGGAGGTATCGAGTTGAAATTAAAAACATGTACTCAGGTCTATGGCCCCATGCAGCTATGATCAAACTTCTAAGTTAACGTAAAAAGAGACACGGCCGTTTATGCCGCAAAAACGTTTAGTTCCACACTCTCAAGGGTATCAAAATGTATTTCTCGTTGACCTAAAACTATGAAATTTGGCAAGTAATACCGTCTTATACAACAAGTGTAGGGAAAAGTCTGAAAACTATACATTTGTAATTAAACCTACGCGCGCCCCAAAGAGTTATTAGCATAGAAGACGGGGCCCGCCAGGGCCAGTGCCTGGGTTGCGAAATTGGTACGAAAGAATTACCGCGGCCCTGGAACGCAAAGGGCACTAGGAGGAACACGGATGGGTTTTAGTCAGTAAGAGTCTGACACTCCATACTGCTTCACCCAGAGCGGGAGGAATCATATGATTTCCCTTCCTTAAAAAACAAACGGCTTCACTATTTAACAGATTGAGCGTGAACAGAAACATTTTAAAGTAAATTAAAGATATTATTGCGTGTCCATTTATCCTATTAAGGACCAATAGCGTGAAGTTTAGTGCCGTCCGACCGGATGCGCGGGCGCAGGCCAAAGGACAAGGTAGGCCATTAGTGAACCGCCCACGAGCTTTACAAGACAATAACTACCCACGTGGCTTGGTCTGTAAGAACCGGAGAAAATACAAAATTGATTATTTCCTTTAGTAAAATCACGAATGTCCTTAAATTAGTCATTTTCTATTACTTTGAACGATTTATACCGTCTGTGGTCGATAAAATCGATGAAATACCGTCACAAAAGGTCGTGTGTTTGAAATGGTTTGAAACGAATATTAGAGGCCAGAATCAACATCAAGATACTTATGTGATATCTGAATAGCTACTACTAACTGAATAAATTTAAAATCTGAATGCAATGATCACTCGAGTAAGTAACGGAGATAAAAAGAGCGCCAATAGGCTTATCCACTGAAAAAATCTAATTAGTCCGATTTTCAAAAAATATATGACCTTTTTTTTTTGTTACGTAAACCAAAATTGTCGAAAATACGACGCTTTTAAAATTCACAATACGTCACACCGTGGTATAATTTTTATTGCGTTCTGACGTCACAAGCCCCACTCCTGAGTTTTGATGCGTTTTATCTTTGTCAATATTCATTGATTTACAAAAACAAAAAATACGTGTCTATTATTTTTCAATACTCTAACTGGCGGAATAAATAGAAAAGGAAACTAGCCTATTCCACTATTTATTAAGCATGTCAAAAATATATAGAAATTGAGGTTTTTTTGACACAAGGCGACTGAGGTGCGAATGCGAACGTTGCTTAAAAAACATTAGAATTGATCCTTGTATTTGAGTATGTACGAATTAAAAATAGAACATCCAAAGTATATAAACGACAAAGAAATAACATTACCATATTTGGGTTATATTACTCAACATAACACAAATATTGGCTGAAAAAGTCCAACGTAAACCACACAGGCAAATCGTATTTGAGATATTTAGGCAAATAAATATTTTATATCTCAGCGTGGGAGCAATACCTGACATTTACGAGAAAATACTTTGAAATGTAGCAGTAGATTTTAATAAAATCCTCTGGAATCCATAAAAGTACTTTCATTTCACTAGTTCCAACCTACCTGATAGAAAATAGTCGAAGCAATCTTATTCGAAGCATCGCTGGCATGTTGCCGCGTGCATCCAATCTTAACAGTATTGCATTTTATTTCAAAACGGCCAAGCTTTCCATCTCCTCTAATAAAAAACAAAATAAAGTTGGTACGTTTTTGAAACGGGACCGCTTCATTTCCGAGTTAAGGTTTGTACAGACGGGCCGCAAGAGGTGACATTAGATCAACGAAAACGACTGCTGAAAATTCAAGAATGTTTGGGATTGACATGCGCTACCGAATTTTCTCTGCCTAGCCTTTTCCCAACTATATTGGGGTCGGCTTCCAGTCAAACCGGATTTAGCTGAATACCAATATTTCACGCGGAGCGGCTGCCTACTAGACCTCCACAACCCAGTAACTGGGTAACACGGTACTTCATGGCAAGACTGGAGTCAGATTTACTGGTATCTGACTATCCGTAACGATAGCCAAAGATCTACAAATGACAGCCGGGACCAACGGCTTAACGTGCTTTCCGAAGCACGGAGGAAACTCGTTATGTTAAGATGGTCACCTATCCACAGACCAACCTTGGCAAGCGTTGCTTAACCTTGAAGATCGACCCGTGCGGCTGTTATTATTTAGCCACGAGCTCCTCTCAAGCATGCGCTACCGACACGTGGTTAATGTAAGAAATACGGTGGTCATCGGATTCGTCGATAGAATCTTAGTTTTTACAAGGAAAGTACACCACAGCACATAGAAGAGAAAATATGGCCGACAATTTTCAGTTGCTTTAGACGTTGCGACCAAAAAAGCTACTAATGTAACTAAGATTATATGCCAATCGTGACTATATGGCCAACAATCAACTGGGTTTAAACCAATATCCAGCGCATACTAGCAACTAGTTTTCTTGTGTTGTTTTCATGTTCTAGTTTTTTATTTTTTTGCTCTTTCGCATCTTTATAGTTGGATAACCAACCGCGCTGTTACCCGATATTTAGGGTTCCGTCACCATAGGGTAACCGACGGACCCCTATTACTAAGCCTCCCCTGTCCGTCCGTCCGTCCGTCTGTCGGTCAGCAGGTTGTATCTCAAGAACCGTAGTAGACAGTTGAAATTTTCACAGATTGTGTATTTCTATTGCCGCTCTGACAACAAATAATAAAAATTAAGGTTTATGGTACGGAACCCTTCGTGTGCGAGTCCGACTCGCACTTGGCCGGTTTTTGCGTTCCAGCAGCCAACCCAGTTTCGAAAGAAAATGTGTTTACTTGTGTCAAATATTATGACACATACCATAAAAATGAATGACTCAAACAGGTTGGACAAATATGTGTCACATCTGCCCAAGACGACCGTCCGCGTCGGTGAGCATAGTGCAAGTGAGATATCGTATGTAGCACGTCTGTACGAACCTTTAGGTCCGCTATAGGGGCATGTGCTTTACCTGTGGACGTTTTCCAGAATGTGACACAAAAGTATTTTTTTAAAATAAACCCTTTATTTGTATGAAAAACTTATTTATTTAACGGTTGAATTACTAATTAACTCTTAAAAATTATCAGTTTCTAATGCGATGACTATCATAATCGCTGTGAAAATTAATGATTTAAAAAAAAACTTATTTTGTCTATAGGTACAACATACAAATGTACCTATGGACTGCACAAATGTACTTGTGGACGGAAATGTACCTCTGGACAATCAATAAACATTATTACAAGAATATTTAAAATTAACATCAATAAACTTTAAAAAAAACTATAAGAACTCTTAACTAAATAGGAACTAGCAGTCTAATACATATTTTTGGAATTATAACAGTATTCACTATATAAATCTTTGGCAGAATCTGTACTATCATCAGAGTCATCATCTAATTTGTAACACCTCAGACAAACAAAGCTACACTCATCATCAGAGTCGTAATTCTCCTTGTGAGATTTTGGTACACATTTTTGGTGATACCGTCCTTCACATAATGAACAGGTAAGCATCTTTTTCTTATCTTCATATTTTCTACACGCTACACACATTACCAATGATATTTGACGATCTTCAAGGATGTCTATCTTTTTGTTCGAAGGTATTTTTCTTGAACTAGGGCCTGGCCTAGAAAGAAGATCGACTGGCGCAGGTTTCTTTTTTGGTCTTTTCGGTTTCTCTTCTTTCTTCTTTTCTTTTTTTTCTTCAGATTTTCGTTTGTTTTCAGTCTTTATTACAGCTTCGTTTCGGATGGCTATTTTCTCCGGCGTGTCAGTAAGAATTCTTGTTTTGCCAGGTTTTCTTCCACGTTGCGATAACTTTCTCGATGGCGCTTTTGGAAAAGGACGTAAAGATTCCAATGATGGACAAGTAGCAGAATCTTCAGGGGTTGAATTTTGTTCCGAAAATAAAACACGACAAGCTTGATTTTCTAAGCGTTCAACAGGAACCACAACTTCTGACTGATTTTGTTCTTCGCGAATACTAGCGCAAATTTGTTCCTGAGAAAAACCAAGATCTTCTGCAAGTGGTTCTTGCTCCAAATTGTTAACTGAAGTATCAATGACAGATGGCTCTGGACGATCAGTGACATACGAACACAAAAAATCTTCCTCTGTGAATATTTCCCTGTTAAAAGGACATATGCCCGTTACCTCAAAACTTTTAATTATATTTTTTGGTGTGAATGAGAGAGCGTATGCTTCTCCTATGATCTCTGCAACATCGTAAATCGTAATAGGTTTTCCAGGGTGGTTCATCATCCATCTGTCAGCGGCCTTATTATATTGTGTCTTAAACGGTCCAAACACACATCTATCCAGAGCTTGCAAATTGTCAGAGGTATGGGGAGGTAAAGTTAAAAGAACAATACCGTTGTCTGAGGCTTTGTCAATTATTTCAATTGAGATATGCGTTTCATGATTATCCATTGTTAATAGAACTGGACGTTCTTTTGTAGGTTTGGCAAAAGCGATAAAATGGTCTAAATATCGTCTAAAAATCTGTTCTGTGGACCATCCAGATTGATTTGCCTCTCCAACAGAACCCGGCGGGGCACCCTTTAGCATGTTATCCTTAAAAAAAACTCTAGGAAAAATTATCATCGGAGGTACTGAGTTTCCTACAGCATTAATGCAAGCAATCATGGTCGTATTGACACCTCTTTCTCCAGAAGTTAATTTTCCTAACTGCTTAATTTTTTTTGGTGCTATCACCTTTCTTGGCTTATGAACTGTTGATATTCCGGTCTCATCAACATTATATATGGAATCAGGTGGAAAGCTATACTTCTCCAAAACTTTTTCGAGATTATCATAGAAATTGGAAACATTTGTTCTGTTAAAACTCGTAGCTCTCGCCAAACTGGTTGCCTCAGGTTTTCGTAGCGAAAGCTCTGGAAAACGCTGTCGATAACATCGAAACCATCCTATACCAGCCATTTTATTTTGATGCCAGTTTTCAGGAGTATTTTTTTTATTTTTTGCTACAGAAAACTGGTAAGCAAGTTCTCGGACTTGTTTAGAATCTAAACCCATATGCATGTACGCTGCTTTTTCTAAGTATTCTCGTAACTGAATCTCTTCATGCTCTTCAAATACCTTCTTTACGTCATTCTTCAATAGTTCTATTGATTTTTCACTAAGATCATTGTTTTTATTAAGTTGAAAATATTTGAAAATTGTAGACTTAGGTATTTTGTATTTTTCAGCCACCTTACGAACTGAGCATCCACTTTTGACTTCTTTAAGAGCCTCCGATAGAGTGTCTGGACATATTTTATCTCGTTTTACTCCGGTTTTACTACGTGGCACTGAAAAAATACAAAATTATTGTAACATCTTTTATGTATCTAAATTATGTCCACAGGTACAACCGAATATTTGTACCTATGGACAGTCCATAGGTACGTCCGATGCCCCGTCCACAGGTACAAATATTAAGATATGACCGTTAAATATTTGAATCTTTTCAAAGAATATCAATAGGATCGCGAAACGGTACTTAAAGCAATATAAAAACACTACGTTCTGTAATACACCTACATTCTCACTTCTAGGTTGAGGTATCTAACTGAAAAATACATTGAAAATTAACATAAAAACTTACTTTTTGTAGTAAAAATCTTCAACAGCACACCACAACGAACTTAGACCAGACAGCACAATGACAGTTAGTCAGTGTTGCCATTCATTAAAAATAGTTTACGGATGCGTTCAAGCTTTGAATATAGGTCTTTTATTCATTGAAATATTGTTAGTGTCCATAGGTAAAGCCGTCCATAGGTACAACACTTGACCCTACAGTTTTGACGTTTCCATGGGAAATAAACAACATATTGAATACCGACGTTTTTGATTCTATTTCCTTGTACGCTCTTTGGAATTCAAATGTTTCCTTTTCATCTATTCCGTATTTACATAGGAGAAATGGTCTCGGTTGGAAATGGATAAAAATAACTTGTTCTGACATGTCTACATAGGTACGGTACGTGGGCTAGAAGATATTATTATTGCGGGGAAAATACGGAAAAAAGGATCCGATTCTAAAATATTTAAATGTATTTCTAGACAGTTTTGTAAGTGCGTGCTTAAGAGCGCTGTCACAATTTTTCTTGAATTTGAACGTTTGATTCGAGTTTTGATGTCTGATTATGCTTTAGATATAGCACAAATATCAATTTGTTCACGTACATCAGTAAATTCCTTGTCTCCGCAAAGGGTGTTTCTTAAAATTACGCTTTTGGGAATCTTTTGATGCTTTGGTACACCGAAGATATAATAATTTAATCATTTTCAAAAATGTCCATGATACAACTATACCTTTTACTTTGGAATGATCAAATCAATTTATTACGATTCATGCACTAATACACCAAAAATAATTCTGTAAAACTGAGAATTATTGTCAATTTTCCGTACGAAACTATAATTTTTGTCTATGAAAGTATAATCCAAATTCAAATAAAAATTATTTAATAATTAAGGAGGTATTGTTATAATACATGAAAAAAAAAATTGGTCTATTTAAAAGTAAACTCATATTTTTAAACAATTGTTGTATACAGCGCTACAATCACTATAAATCTTGGGAAACGCTGTTTGTAGCTTTAGTCCGGGGCAAGCGCTCGTTTTTGTAATAGCGCCCTTAAGGCTTTCATTGAACAACTAGCGAATCCCCGCGACTTTGCTTGTCTTTGACTTACCCCGTCGGATCCTGCTTTCTTTGGGATTCGGGTTACTTTTATCACATCACTTTTATCATTGTAGTGAAGTTTTCTATTAGTGAAAAAGCTTTTTAAATCGGAGCTTTAATCCCACTACTTCTACTTTCTACATACCTAAAAATAATTTTAACCTTTTTACGATTGCGTTCTCGAAGAGTAACCAACGTAACTCCATACAAAACCTCCATTGTCCGTCTGACTGTTTGTCAGTGGGCTTTATTCTAGGCAAGAGAAATAAAGAATATATGTTTATTTGGGACTCGCACAAATACACACCAATTAAGAAATAAAGTAAAAAACAAAAAAAAAATTGTATACATAGAAGCTAACACGAGATTAATCTGTGCGAGGCCAAAAAGTTCCTTGTCTCATCATCTGCTGCGATATTTAAAAAATAAATAAATATATTATGACAGGACCTACTGTGATACCACGGAACACATCATACTAAAATAAAATATATAAATACAATTCAAATAAATATTATATTTTTTTTTTGTGAAAAGGCCATCGTCGACCACATTATCGCTTTCCATCAGGTTGTGATTGTGGTCAAACACGAAAGTATCAACTACAATAAAAAAATACCGAATAACCGTTATTAGCCGAACATTTCAATGCTACATCATCAGCCTAGCGTTTTCTCAACTATATTGGGGTCGGCTTGTCAAGCCGGGTTTAGCTGCATACCAGTATTTTACGAGGAGCGGCTGCCTATCAGACCTCCACAACCCATTAACTGGGTAACACAGTGCTTCATGGCAAGACTAGAGTCAGATTTACTGGCTTCTGACTATCCGTAACGACAGCCAAAGAACTGCTTGCTATAAAACTTGTGGACCTGCTAAGCTTAATTAAACAGGTTCGGAAAAATAAATTAATAATAAAAAAAACATGTGTTATTAGCCGAACATTTCAATGCGACATTTTATAACTTAAATAACAATATCATCCTTTTATCAGCAAAGCCATAAAATATGACCGAAAGATACTTGAATGAAAAGCGATTTTCAATGAAATTACATTTTAGTTAGCCATTCCTTTGCCTTCACGCCGTTGATTGATATTGGTTATTTTACAGCCTGTAACGGATACCAGAGAATCCATTATAAAGAGTGATGATACTCGATCCGTTTCACTTTTAATAACGGTTCGTAATTTAAAAAAAACCCTTCAAATAGTTTATTGAATTGTTATTTCGTTTTATGTGGTTAAGAATTTTGATTTTTCGTTTATGAGTCAGAGGAAACGAGTATACTCTCGGGTTTTAAAGAAGCATATAATGCTATTTGCAATGGTGTAACTTTGAACCAGTAAAATTATTTTTGTTATTGGATTAAGACTTCCAGAGGTTACTCTGATGTTTTATAGTATTTTTGAAGTGAAAACTTCTTTAGCGGCGTTGTGCAATTTTTGTGACATTAGTGTGATGGGTAAAAATGTTAAACTCGCGTCAGGACACGTGACCTTGATCGAAATTGCGTGAGCCGGTCACGTGTCAGGACACGTGATCTGATCGAAAATTCGAAGCACGTATTCAAGTTTTCACTTCTGCCGGCACTCCCGGAGTGCAAACCGTTGTTTTTTTATTTAGGAAATATTATTATAATTGATTTATTACTGTTTTCTGGCGGTGTTTATTTCTTTCGTCTTTTTAATTCTGTTATAAAAATATAACTAAAAAATCCTCTTTATAAATTCTACTTTATGTCATGTTTGAAATTTTTTTTATGGATTTGTCTGGGCCAGCAGCAGTTGTTTCCACTTTTATTAATTATCTGCCTAGCCTTTTCCCAATGATATTGGGGTTGCTTCCAGTCAAGTCGGATTTAGTTTGTTTCCACTTTTATTGACGTGCTAATTTCTTTGTTACAGGTAAGCAGTTGCAGTTTGATCAAGTACCCTCAGCTCTCCTCAAGCATAACCATGCACATGCATATTCCAAGTCACTTTGAAGGACTCGACTCGGTCGCTATGACAATGGAGGAAAACCCTCGATGGATGTCAAATAATATAACATACTTGCTGTGTTCCGAAATTTAAAACAGTATACTGGCCAGTGCTCATGACGTCATAAATCGCGCCATATTGTATTGGTGTGCCACCAAAGTGTACAGGTGAGACAAATGTCAAATGTGACGTATTAGTGGTTTATCAAACGTCAAACGGGCGTGTGTGCATCAGACTGAGGATTTTATTAATTTATGACATCAACGCACTGGCCAGTATATTTCGAAACGACTCAACAGTATGGCGTCGATTGATGACGTCATGAGCACTCGCCTGTATACTGTTTTATATTTCGGAACACAGCCATGGTCAAATTGATGATTCGAGATCGAGTTGACTTGAAAGACGTTGACTTGACTTGGAATACAGAGGTAAATTTAAGGTAGGTAGATATTGAGTAAGTTGGCAACTAAATGAGAATACTTATTGGTAACTAAATCATCATTCGTACCAAAACAATATTAATAAATCAAAGCCTTTAATCGCTGTCTATTCGCCACCCACGGACTTATAAAGCTGAAACCACATAGTAGGTACAGTCAACCATTCGTCCAAGTTAACATTTTGACGATGACAGTGTCATTATTTCATAACAGTAAGGGTGAGTTTTGCAGATCAGTGTTACTGTTGTCGTGCATTTGACTGTACCAGATAGTTTGAACAACTTGCGTGGGTGATATTCAACAATTGGTTCTATTTTGGTCACTGGACTTGTGAAAGCAATCACATACGGCAAATATTAACGTTTCATAGTTTGGAAAGTTCTAAAGGCCGTTTCGTAAAGTTATCTAGACGAAGGGGTAGAGATTACTCTTCCCCGGGGAGAGGAGGAGGAGAGACGAGGAAAAGTCCCGTGCGCCATGTTCAGAGAACCAATCTTTTTAGTCAGAGAACCAAAGAATAGTGAACAGGTATTTTTGCTTTTGTTTCGTAACATAAAAATAAAATAATTCATGTCGTCACGTCTATGTATGTGATTTAAGCCGCGAACCCACCGCATCGCACGGTGAGGCTACGCACGTTTAAAAATTATGAGATTGTTTCCACTGCAACCCACGGACACGCTACGCATCAAGTGACGTCATTGACACACGCGTAGCTTGCTCGAATATGGTGCCCACGTAGCTCAACACTGTCAACGCACTGCACGCGGTACACACTATACACGACTATGTCAAAACCATATTCTTGCAAAAAACGTGCGTAGCCTCTCCGTGTGCCGCGGTGGGCCGCGCTACAGCTGTACGTAGTCGTGGGCGTGTAGCGTGTACTTCAGTGGAAACGTAGACCCACGTTATAAATGAACCCACGCAGCTAAAATGCGCCGCGTGGCCGTGGATAGCGTGCACCACGGTGGGTTCGCGTGTTGGTAAATTTTTGTTGAAAGAAACCATGCTGTTTCTGAGATAAAAAGAAGCCATATTATGTCAATTAACGATTGAAACAATTTTCCTGACCCAATCAGTAGGTATTTCCAGAGATTGATAACAAAAAATTAAAGAAAATAAACAAATAAATTGTAATTTGACCACTTCATTATATTCGTTTAGATTCTAAAGTACTTACCTAATGTAATGAAGTGGTCAAATTATCTAAACTTTGATAATTAGCTATGTAAGTGTTATAACTCACTTTGTTGGTTGAGCTATGTTGGCGACTGTTTATAGGTAATGGTTTTGTTAATAAAACGCTGTATCCATAGGCTGTCGGTTAACCTAGAATACCTCAATGTATATGTATAATCTCGTGAGTGAGGGACGAGAGGAGAGGAGCGAGCTCGTGGCTAGATAATAACAGCCGCACGGGTCGATCTTCAAGGTTAAGCAACACTTGCCAAGGTTAGTCTGTGGATGGGTGACCATCTTAACATACCGAGTTTCCTCCGTGCCTCAGAAAGCACGTTAAGCCGTTGGTCCCGGCTGTCATTTGTAGACCTTTGTTAGTCGTTACGGATACTCAGAAGCCAGTAAATCTGACTCCAGTCTTGCCATGTAGTACCGTGTTACCCAGTTAATGGGTTGTAGAGGTCTGGTAGGCAGCCGCTCCACGTAAAGTACTGGTATTCAGCTGAATCCGGTTTGACTGGATCTGACCCAAATATAGTTGGGAAAAGGCTAGGCAGATGAAGGTTTATGGTACGGAACCCTTCGTGTACGAGTCCAATTCAGAGTGGAAGAAGACGTCGTCCAAGTAGAACCACTAAAAAGTGAAAAAAAAAAAAAAAAACCTTTTTACACAAAAATATAACTGACTTCCAAACAAAACACTACAAAGTATAAAATAACCTTAATTTCGGAAGACGGTGTTAAAAAAAAAAAAAACAAAGAAACAAAACCAAAACACCGACTTCCGGAACTAAGATTATTTTATACTTTGTAGCGTTTTGTTTGAAAGCCGGTTATATTTTTTGTAAAACAGTTTTTTTCTGAATATCCTCCAAACTTCAGGCCTGAAACACAACGCATGATACCTTTAAAAATAACCCCGATCCTCGTAATAAAAACTCAGCAAAAGCCCCGTGAATGGAACCTTTCATCTATATTGGAATATTGATATATGACTTGTTACTGCGACAGCTTCCCTGATTCGAGGATTTAAGGTGTCATACATTTTATTTATTGTTACGGCTGTTAGGGAAATATGGGAGGTAGGTCAAGTTATAAAACATGTTTATGCCTTGTTTTGTGGATTTTTTTCTGGTTACGGTACAGGTAGGTATTCGGAATCAAAACTGTAAGAAATAAAAGATATGTATTGTGTCGGAACTGGCGTGCATACCTTTTTTTATTTTTTTTAAGGGTGGGAAATCATCAAATGACTCCTCCCGCTCTGGGTAAAGCAAGAGGGAGTGTCAGACTCTTACGGACTAAAACCCATCCGTGTTCCTCCTGGTGCCCTTTGTGTTCGAAGGCTACGGTACCCCTTTCGAACAGATTCCGCAGCCCCTGGCGTGCATACCTACAAATTATAAAATTAACGTAGAAATCTTTAAAGATAGCATTAGTAGTACCTACTTAAATATGTTTGTAAAGACAAATATTAATATTTACAATTAACTGAAAACAAAGTGAAGAAATAGGAAGGAACAGAAATGCATATTAACAAAACTGTAATATATTCCTCGTGCCATTTTTCTCTGTGGAAGTAATGTTACAAAAAATCTTTACATCCCCAAGTGCCTCGCCAGCCGCGATGCAATGCAAATCCCTTCAAAGCAAAGAATACCTTAGACACAGTTTCAACATACCTACAACGAACACTAGGGTTTGTATAGAATATGGTCTTATTAATTGAATTACTTTAACATCTACACTATTATTATAAAGCGGAAATTAATACCTACATTTTTTATTTTTGTATGTTTGTATCGAGAAAACTCCAAAACTTCTGGACCGATTTCAAAAATTCTTTCACGTTTAGAATGCTGCATTATCCCTGGGTAACAAAATTTTTATTTTATGATCGTTTTTGCTTATTTCAATTTCTGCGTAGATGAAGACGTCCAAGTATCACCACTTAAAAGTGAAAAATAAAAAACTTTTTTACAAAATTAAAAATAAAACCGACTTCCAAAAAACAACAGCAAAGTATAAAATAACCTTAATTTCTGAAGCCGGTGTTTTTAGTTTTATATCTTCGTTTTTTAACACCGACTTCCGAAATTAAGGTTATTTTATAGTTTGTAGTGTTTTTTGGAAGACTGTAATATTTTTTATTTATTTATAAAGTGCCATTAAGTTCCTGAACTTCAGACACCCTGATAAAAGATGATCTACTTGAGTACTAAAGGTAGACCTCTGCGTATCCCTTCGGGGAATACTGTCGAGATGTTATGTTATGAACACTTTGATTGTAGTTTTAATTAGATTGTCAGCGGCAAGCTTCCCAGAGGTGAGACTTACTAATATCTTATCCTTTGTCTGCTGGTGTGAATGAACTCGAGATGGGGGAGGAAAATTCTTCATTATTTTTACTGAAGTACGGGTAAAAGATATTGTGAGGAGTGCGGTGACTTGGATTTTTGAGTTTTGTGGGACTGTCTCCGTTTTAGTCTGTCAACAAAACATTTCATATCCAGTATTCAATGAGGAAAATTCAATTCAATGACACCTGTGTTTTGCATTACCTGATCAATTTTATATTCGTTTTATTTATGGTATGCGTTATGCTTGGCGCAATTTCTATTTTTTAGCGTATTGCGCTCATGGCGGATTATTACATTTGAAATACTCTTAATAAAAGATTATTTGGCGAAATAGTGATAATTTTAATTAGATATTTTATCACACATTTAAGTTGCAATCTTTCATAATTTAAATCTACTCTAGATATTTATTTAAGTCTAAAAACATAAACTCGTACCTGCGATCCCAATTCAAATATGGCCCCCGTTCTAATGTGCTCGGGGCAACGTCAGCAATTTCGCACAGGTGTTGCCAACTATTCATATTCAAGAAAACACAGATGGCGCAGCAACAGGTCCATTCATTGTCCATTGGACTTGAAACATTCACCCTGAGGCCAACATTCTGGCTGAAATTCAGCTGGATGATAAATGGAAGAATGGCCATTCAACCTGAAGAAGATACAGAAAGAAGTGGAATTAATTTAGGGGCATTAAGGTATACAATAGTTATTCAATTATGCACTATGCAGGTTTCTGAAAGCAGTCATTGATCAAGTTTTTGATAAGAATATCTGATGGGTCTTATTATGTAAGGAGTTCTGATCGGTTGGCAAAATGACTATAGCGGATTATAGGGGCTCAAGATATAATTTGAAAAAAGATGATAGCAGAAGTTTACCTTTCAGGCAGTTTTTGTTACTATCAGAAAGTCCAAAACCCTTGTTGCTTATTTTGTAAGGTTATTTAATCTTGTTGTCCACTGGTAGCTCTTTATGGTTTGTCTTTCTGTACATCATCATCATCATCATATCAGCCGAAAGACGTCCACAGCTGGACATAGGCCTCCCCCAAGTGTCACTACAACAACCGGTCCTGTGCGTCATCCGTCGGCTACCCGCGACCCTAGCCAGATCATCAGTCTGCCTTGTGGGAGGCCTTCCAACGCTGCGTCCCCCGGTAAGCGGTCGCCACTCTAGAACTTTTCGGCCCCATCGCACATCTGTTCTGCGAGCAATATCGAATACTAAAACTAATTTAAATCAAGAAATAAATGAAGACTAGTTTACCAAGACCTTGGCAATGAAGCGAGGTTGCGATCAAGTAATTGAATACTTCATAATTAGCGTTCTGCTAGAAATTTGGGTGAAGCTAAGTAAAATTAATGTTCGTTTACTTTGCCGCAAACTACGTTAATAGAGATACAAATAGGTATCTATTTGTATCTCTATTAATAGGTAGTGCTTTCAAAGAACAGCGTACACTACTGTATGAAGAATACTGCTCTTCTTTTGGTTGCGGCCAAAGATTCAGAACATTTGGGTTTGTACTCCGTGAGTGCAATCAGTATATCATGACTACCTTCTACCAGCAGTTTTGCCAAAAATTCGGAACTTGTCCCTGAGAAACGTCCTTTAGGAATACAAATATTCGTTCAGGAGTTTTTTCGTGACAGAGTGACAATCACCCGTCCATACATCCATTCAACGAAGTTCTTGACTTTCTTTTTAACCGACTTCTTCAAAAAGGAGGAGGTTCTATGTTCGGCTGTACGTATCTTTTTTTTTTCATGTATGTTCACCGATTTCTCCGCCAATTCTGGACCGATTTTGAAAATTCTTTTTTTATTCGAAATCCTATACTCCTGAGGTGGTCCCAATGTCAACAAGTCAGAATCTGATGATGGGATAACTTTAATTTCGGAAGTCGGTGTCAAAAAACGAAAAAAAAAGAAACAAAAACACCGACTTCCGAAATTAAAGTTTTTTTTTACTTTGTAGTGTTTTGTTTTTGGAAGTCGGTTTTATTTTTTTTTGAAAAAGTTTTTAGACTTAGGTATCTTGCGTATGCGTATCAAGTTGAATTAAAATCGAATCATTAATTTCCAAGTACAAGGACTTGCGAGTTTATATGTAACTAGCTTTTGCCCCTTCGTGCTCGCATATCCCGTTTTTCCCGTTCCCGTAGGAATGTCGGGAAATCCTATCTTAGTGGCCCCTATGAAGTGTAGGGAACCTACATGCCAAATTTCAGCTTTATACGACCAATAATTTCGGTTGTTCGTTATCCGACAGTCACTCAGTCACTCACTAACTCAGTAACGGAAGAATTTTATATAGATACCTACCATAAAGGAGTAAGTTAACGGGTTCCTACAATATTCCTTCTATAAAATATTTTAAAATTG
Organism: Lacanobia oleracea; assembly: GCA_950371165.1. NCBI lineage: Eukaryota > Metazoa > Arthropoda > Insecta > Lepidoptera > Noctuidae > Lacanobia > Lacanobia oleracea. The sequence goes on from OX493389.1 coordinate 4,732,584, forward strand.
CCAGTTTGTAATAAATCAAGAGTGAATAGGTTACTTCTAGGCAAGCGTGCTCCATCTTCGACCACATCATCGCTTACCATCAGGTGAGATGATGGTCAAGCGCGTGCCTACTAATAGTAAAAAAAAAAAACAATTAAATAGTACCCATTACACGCTGCTTTGTTTCTGTATCTATTTGAAATTTAATATAGCTTTCTATTTTCTAAAGTCATCAAATATTTTATTAGTGTCGCAAAGAAATTTGTGTCTGTGATAAAATATTTGATGACTATACGGGTAGTCTACTTAATATCTATATATACGAGTATTTAATAGCAGAAACTGACTGAGTGATCGATCAACGCACAGACGAAACTACTGATCGTAGAAAGCTAAAATTTGGCATGCTACTCCGTAGGGGTGCACTATGCGAGGATTTCCCGAAATTCCTACGGGAACGGGAAAATACGGGATATGTGCGTACGAAGTCGCGGGCGAAAGCTAGTTTTAAATGCGAATGTGTGTCGACTTAACGACCGCTGAATAGATTTTGATAAAACTTGCCACACGGATACACTTCGACCTAGATTGGGAGATGTCCCTGTCGTTTATCTATACTTCTATACTAATATATAAAGCTGAAGAGTTTGTTTGTTTACTTGAACGCGCTAATCTCAGAAGCTACCGTTTCGATTTGAAAAATTCTTTCAGAGGAAGGTTATAGGTATATAATCACGCTAAGGCCAATAGGAGCGGAGCAGTAATGAAAATTGTGACGCAGACGAAGTTGCGCGGGTCAACTAGTAGTATTAATATTGCTCCGCTCCTATTGGCTCCGCTCCATATTGCCTTCCTCGATAAATAGGTTATCTAGCAGTGAAATAATTTTTCAAATCGGACCAGTAGTTCCTGAGATTAGCGCGTTCAAGTAAACAAACAAAAAAACAAACTCTTCATCTTTATACATTAGTATAGATATAGATTAAAATCTATTTTACAATAAGTTGTAAAATGATTACATATGATAATGTTAATTGTAAAAATTTTGTACACTTTATGTACAATTTTTTGTTATTATTTGTTGGTTTTCCTCAATAAATAAAAAAAAAACATGCGGGGCTGTCTTTGGAGACTACCGATAGAAGTGAAAACTAAGTAACTTGTAAATTGTATAGATCTCATGGAAAGCGTTCGGTGACGATGACGCGAGTTCTGTGATTTTTGTTCGCCCAAAAAGTGTTCAACGCTCATAAAGAACATTGACCTTGATTGGGATATAGGACCCTGTAATCTTCTTCCACCTGGCGTTAATCCCGGCCATTGCCAGGGTCCGCCTTCCGACTGAGCTTCATCCACTTTGCCCGATCTTCAACATCCTTTTCAGTCAGGCCATTAGCTCTCATGTCGGACTTGAATATGTCCAGCCAGCGCTTGCGAGGGCGACCACGGGACCTTGTCCAAAGGACAGCCATATTCGTGCATCTCCGAACAACGTCGCATAATGTGGGCTTACCATCGCAGACGACACTTGCAGTTTTTCCCCCAGGTCACGTCACGTCGTCCCCAAGACTACCTCGGATGAATGAGTTGCGTATGCGATCTGATCGCGTTACGCAGCTCATCCACCTCAGCATTTTCATCTCCGTGACGCGAAGCTCCTGGGTGTGTCTGTTTAGTGCATAGGACCCTGTAATATATTATAGTAAGTTCTTACAGGATTGTGTAACACTTTTTAAGCGAGCAAAGCCGCGAGCGGTAGCTAGTTGTAAATATTATTATGACTTTAACAGTTCAATATTCGATATCAAAGTGTGAAATCGATTTGAAGTGACAGACGGCTCTGTCATAAAACGATATTAGTTGCGATTGTAAATGTATGAGAAGTATTAAAAAATAATGCGCGTCTTTTATTATTCCATATTCAAATAAGATTTTGTACGTGTTGTGGGTTTCCTTTTATCCCTCTGCGCTCTGGAAGGTTAAATATACCTACCCTTACGAAATTATAATAAGAACAGGGTGTTCCAGTGGGTGTACATTGGTTGTAACGTGATGTAGCCTTCTTCGATAAATGGGCTATCTAAGACTAGAAGAACTTTTCAATTCGTACCTGCAGTGCCTGTGATAATCGCGTTCAACCAAACAAACAAACTCTTCATCTTTATAATGTTAGTATAGTGTAGATATTCTTTCATTTTACATTGTAGCATTGTACCTAACATCATCATCTGCCTAGCCTTTCCCAACTGTATTGGGGTCGGCTTCCAGTCAAACCAGATTTAGCTGAATACCAGTATTTTTCGCGGAGCAGCTGCATACCAGACCACAACCCATTAACTGGGTAACACGGTACTTCATGGCAAGACTGGAGTCAGATTCGGCTTCTGACTATCCGTAACGACTGCCAAACATCTACAAATGACAGCCGGGACCAACGGCTTAACGTGCGTTCCGAGGCACGGAGGAAACTCGGTATGTTAAGATGATCACCCATCCCCAGACCAACCTTGGCAAGCATTACTTAACTTTGAAGATCGACCCGTGCAGCTGTTATTATCTAGCCACGAGCTCCTTAGCATTGTACCTAACATGTAAAATGCAAAATGTGTTCGGGAAATAAAATGACGCCAGTTAGTCTGACCAAACGGAACACTTAGAACTAAAAACGTTTTACTACAGTTTAATATCCGTTTAACTTCGTCCAGTACTAATGTAATTGCTATTCCGGTAAACTGCGGCTATTTCAATAGACTAACTGAATTGTTTGAGCGCAGCTTTGTGCAGTTTAGGAAACTAATGAGGATGAACTTGTTTGGTAAAGCTGCTTTGGTGGTGCCAATGTGAAGAGGACCTTTGCAAATAGAGATAAAAGAGTCATTGTAATGTGAATGTCCGATAGCAGTGAATATTAAGATGCACCGGTGTATGTTGACAATAACCAATTTCAATGGTGTAACACAAATAAAAAAAAAACTTAACAAAAAAAAATAATCCTCTGAAAAAAGTGGAAAGCAAAAAATAATAAAACGTTTTTACAAAAAATAACTTTAGTTATGGATGTCGGTGCTTTTGATTGTTTCTTCGTATTTTAACACCGATTTCCGTAACTAAAGTTAATTTTAGGTTTAATTTTTTTGTTAAAAAGTTTTAATTTTATCATTTGTTGTGGCTATAATCTACTATTTTTTACTAAAATAGCTACCTACCCTACTTTAGTTAGCTATTTACTGTTATGTAATCCTACTTTAACTATTATTTGTTGTATAATATAAATACTTAAACATAAAACAGGCTTTAATACCATTATGGATAGGCCTACAAAAAAGCTACACAAATCAGCATTAAAATCTGTGAGTGAACAATTAATCAACTTCGGCGTATACGCATTCCAAAAAAAAATAAAAACAGACTACTATGTAAAAAGTTATGTGTGTTCATACATAAAAAGAAAAATAAAATACGGTTAAAATTTGTTCTTAATTTATTTATATAAGTACTTGAATCGGATAGCCAAGAGGATCATCGGCAATGAGAGGCTCGTCGCGTCGAAGCTCCAAAGTCTTGAACATCGACGACGAGTTGCTAGCCTGTCGGTTTTTTACCGGTTGCATTTTGGGGAATGTGCGACGGAATTGCATAATTTAATTCCGCCAAGCCCGTTCCATCATCGGACCACAAGACGAACGGCGATGCGCCACCGGTACATGGTGGACATCCCACCCATACGCACAAAACGTTTTGGGAACACATTCATAGTGCGTACAGCTAAGGAGTGGAATTCCCTGCCGGAGTCTGTGTTTCCTGATAGCTACAACCTGGGAGTCTTTAAATCAAGAGTGAATAGGTTATTTCTAGGCAAGCGTGCTCCATCTTCGACCACATCCTCGCTTACCATCAGGTGAGATAGTGGTCAAACGCGTGCCTATCAATAGTAAAAAAAAAAAAAAAAAACCGGTGAATGTTAACATACACAGAGGAAATACAGTGGTCAGTGAATCTTAGGTACAGCGATATACAATTTGTGAGAATGTCAACAAACGTCAGTATCGAAAAACTGGCCAAGTGCGAGTTGGACTCGCACACGAAGGGTTCCGTACCATAAACCTTAATTATTAGGGTTCCTTACCTGAAGGGTAACCAACGGAACCCTATTACTAAGCGTCCGCTGTCCGTCCGTCTGTCCGTCCGTCTGTCCGTCCGTCTGTCCGTCCGTCTATCTGTCTACGTATAACGGTTCTTGAGATACAGCTCGCTGACAGACAGACGGACGGACGGACGGACGGACGGACAGCGGAGGCTTAGTAATAGGATAGGGTTCCGTTGGTTACCGTTTGGGTACGGAACCCTTAAAAGTATACCTAATTTTCAAATAAAGTATAGTCAGCTAAAAGGTTCAGACTTAATTAAAACCACCAACCTAAGTATAACCTTTCACCCCTTTGATCAAAATTCCAAACATCAAATACCTAGCTTACTACCGGAGCTTTGAAACGTTATTCGCTTAATAACCAAACATTGACACATAAAGCTGTTTGACAGAGCGCGGAGCGGCTCGAAGCTATAAGCTAATTATATCGCCGTCAAAGCTATCAGAAGTGATAGTTTCAGGGATGGTACGGAGGTTGTTTTACCGGAAATGGGGGCTACTCTCTAAGCCCGCCCCCCTGAAATCGGAGTTTTGAAATTTGCTTGTCGGAGTGCGAACGGGAGTCGGCATTTTTAAATTTGTTTTGTCGCAGTCAGAAGCAGGTGATGGCAGAAGAGAGATAAGGCCTAATTAAGTTAATAAAACGTTACAAGCATTATTCAGTCAGCCTCTTAACTTTCAATTTAAAAAAATAATTAATAATAAAAACATATGCGTTGATCATGTTGCAATAACAGTTAGCAAACTCAATTAAATTAATTGATTCCAAAAGCAGCGAACTGAATTAAAAAAGTGTCGGAGCTGAAATCGGATCCGGAGATGTAATATCAATCGGTAGTTCCGACTAATCGGAGTCGGAGTCGAGATTTTCTGGATGGGAAATTATCAAATGACTCCTATACGGACTAAAACCCATCCGTGTTCCTCCAAATAGCCTTTGCGTTCCAAGGCCGCGGTGACTCTTTCGAACAAATACGCAACACTGGCAGGAACATCCCTAGTTTCAATCTGTGGGGGCCATTACGGGAGCTCCCACGCGTCCGCTTTGACTAAACCTATTAGGGATGGTTCATATTGATGGTAACGATAGATACTAGGTAATATTGTTGGTATTGGTAAGCGGATTGAAGTGTGCCTGTTGCGTGAACGGATTATGATTGGAACAGGTATTATTGCATAAGCTGATGAAGGGATTTGGATAAAAAGTGTAGGCATACTGTAATCTGCGGACTTCGTTCGAAAGAGGCACCGTACCCTGGAACGCAAAGGGCACTAGGAGGAACGCGGATGGGTTTTAGTCAGTTAGTCTGACACTCCCTTCTGCTTCACCCAAAGCGGGAGGAGTAATTTGATGATTCATCCTTAAAAAAAAGAAGCCATACTGTAACGACTTTTGTATAGTAGTATAGTAAGCGCAACGCCACAAAGACCTGTCTATATCCTCCGATATCCAACAAATTCCAGTATCCTTCTTCGTGGGTTAAGTTAAGCAATGATTACTAAATGTAGGTGACCTCAGTTCCCCTGAGAATTAGCACATTCTTGAAGAAAATGAGTAGGAATTGAGGAAAGGAATAAAGAATATTTCTGTTCAGTTAGTTGCTAACAAAGTCACCAAAATTCCAATGAAATTTTGGTGACATAGGCGCAAATCACACGGAGATGGCAGCGAAGCGGTGAGCAGTTTCAATGTCATATAATTTTAAACTTTATCTTCATTTCTATAATACATATTATTGCGGGAGTCGTCGGTTTGCTCGAGCAGCCTTTTCAAGTTTCTCAAGTGATCAAGCGATACTATGTGTTATAGTAATGAGGATAAAGTTTAAAATTATACGACACTGCAACTCGGTGTGACTTGAGCCTGTCTGTTAGCAGTAACATTTCAAGGCCGTGACTTATGTATCGCATAGTGATGCTCTACAATATGAGTTCTTAGGTAATTTTTCTAGCTATTAATGTTTAATGTCTGAAGCCTAGCCTAATGTGCTTCATAGTCTAAAACAAAGACATTACGCTCCTGTGCTGCCATTAAAAAAGAAATTAAGTTTGGAGTTTATTACAAAACTGTTATTATTTATTAATGACAAACACAGACAGATGGTAAGTATTTACCACAGAGCAGGGAAGGGTCGACCGATGACCTGGAGAGGGTCGCGGGTAGGCGATGGATGCGAGTTGCACAGGACCGGATTGGCGACACTAGTGGGGGGGGGGGACATAGGCTGCTATGATGATGTGGGAAGCGACTAGAGACAGCCAACTGGCCAAGTTGAAAGTTTCCATATAAATCAAGTGTGTCAGTAGCGTTTGTTCTTAGAAGACGATTCTGAATATGGCTATAACAACTGTACCTTGTGTTCAGCAAACAAAGCGCGGACACAAATTTTATTAACTAGTGTCTGTCAGCAGCTTCGCCCTCCTTCCAGTAGGGAATTATCCTGACTACTATATCCAAAGTCCAAACGATCAACATCGGTTCAACAGTCTAGATGTTAACTTGTACTAACAGTCGGATAAAATTACTTTCTAATTTTTAAATATCCCAGCATATGCTGAGATACGAGGCTTTTTGGATGCACTGGTATTTTTGTGTTGTTAGCTTAATGTTATTCTCGTTTATTTAAAAAAAAAAAAAAATGAAAATTTTAGTTATTGTTAGTTAATAAAATTTATAATATTTTGCTGACTATCCTGTGCAGTCCCTAATATTTTTTTTTTCTTTTTGCAATTTGGTTATGGTAGTACTGTAGTGTCAGTGCCCGTGCAGCCATTATCTGCTCTATAGTATTTACGTTTACAAAATTTTAAATAACGAAATGAAGGTCACAAAATAAAACGGCGACATGTTTCCACTGCGTCCATTAATCAAGTCTGCCTTGACAATTGCAGGGTTCGTTTTCAGTCACCAGTCAACGTGGATACAAATTTGATTGCGAATTTTTAACACAAAAATATTGTTCTCTTGTGTTAATCAATCAACGACATTTACAGGCGATTGTCGAAAGTGACAATGTATCTCGTTTATGAATTTTAACAAAGAACAAAAATAATTAAAAACTATTAAATAACGTAATCATTTTTTTTTGCCTAGGAAGGTGTTTTTTAGAAGCCAGTATTTTCTGTCAAATCTTTGGACTTTGCGATCTTGTTGGTCGGTTGGCTAAAAAAATTCATTCCACAATCCAAAGGATTTGAAGAAAATTCCTAGTCCATTTACTTCACCTGTTTGCACATTTTATTCTGAGTTATCCCGTAGAAAAGTAACTAGTTTTTAGGGTTCCATACCCAAAGGGTAATCAACGGAACCCTATTACTAAGCCTCCGCTGTCCGTCCGTCCGTCTGTCTGTCAGCGGGCTGTATCTCAAGAACCGTAATAGATAGTCAATTGAAATTTTCACAGATTGTGTAGTTATATTGCCACCATCACAATAAATAAAAACCGGCCAAGTGCGAGTCGGACTCGCACACGAATTGTTCCGTACCATAAACCTTAGTTTTTATTATTTGTTGTTATAGCTGCAATAGATATACCTACATAATCTGTGAAAATTTCAACTGTCTACCTATTACGGTTCTTGAGATACAGCCTGCTGACAGACAGACAGACGGACGGATGGACAAACAGCGGAGGCCGGCAAAGGGTTCCGTTGGATACCCTTTGGGTACGGAACCCTAATAAAAATTAAGGTTTATGGTACGGAACCCTACGTGTGCGAGCCCGACTCGCACTTGGCCGGTTTTTCTGAGTGCGTTGTGGACGGACAGTTGTTTCATCATAATGCAGGAAAAAGATTAATTAATAACCGCTATAAATACTGAATAAAAATTATTCTTGTAATCTTAAAGGCTTCCTCCTAGACGTAGTGTTTAAAGACCGGTAATATTATTATTTTTTGAGTAAAGGATATAGATTCTTAATTAAATTTATTTTTAATGGTAATTTGTGGAAGTGAGTTGTGACTTCGTATTATAATCACGTAATTCCAGACAACCGTTTAGTTGGTAAAACATATTGTTTTAAGAAAGCACCGTTACGTCACAAACATTATAGGAATTATATTTTTATATTTTTTTATTTGTAATGGGTTTGCTCTTGACTCTAGTCTATGTCAGAGATGACAGAGACAGTCTACGATGGAGCGAGCCTACCCAGAAGGAGCCTGTTCACTCTAACTTTGAAGAGATTAGGGTTGTAAGCTTTCGGAAACACAGACGCTGGCAGAGAGCTCCACTCCTTTGCTGTGCGCATTATAAAAGATGTTTGAAAACGCTTATTTTTCATTCTCAAGTTAAAACATTCCAAATGAGCCTAACACCTTAATTTGGAGTGTGTGTAATTAAGTACGTACGTAATCGTCTCGGGCGCGTGCGAAACTTGGCACAAACTCGCACACTCGCACACCGAGGGCTAACACTTCAGTTTGTAGTCCGTTCACCTAATTTGTACAGGGAAAGTCCATATTTTTGGTCAGAAACTGAAGCTTTTTTTTAGCGCCATGTATTTCAACACTTTATCAGGATGTTTTTATCAGGACTTTAAGCATTGTTTTTAGGGTTCCGTTCTTCAAAAGGTAAAAAAGGAACCCTTATAAGATCACTCTCTTGTCCGTCTGTCTGTCCGTGTGTCACCATCGATTTTCTCAGAAACGGGTGGACCTAGCAAGTTGAAATTTATACCAGATACTGAGGTCTACCTATAGTCCCTCTTAGGTGTATTAAAATCAAGGACCTGAGTCAAAACGATAAAAAGCAATGGGCAAATTTAGATTTTGGCAAAATTTACCGTAATTTTCAACTTTTTTTATTTTTCGGAATTTTCCCTTTACTTGCGCTGTAAGACCTTGCTTTTTGCCAAATTTCGTGGTCTAGGTCTAATTCTAGGTCTTCGGGAGCGGTCGGGTCGTGAACATATAAATGCCGTATTCCTACTGTTCCTAGTAAGGTGAAAGCTTATAAGCATACTTTTAGACGTCCATGTCGTTACTTTTAAATAAAGACCGACCGCAGGTTCATTTTCGATCACAATATGACTGATTGTTTGCCCATAACTCGTAAATTCAGAAACGACTTCCACGTTCTACAAAGTTATTTGGCTTCTACCGCTTGCATAACTGTTAAGAATGCAAGGTCAGCCATTTAAATCTGAAATACAGGTATAAAGCGAGCTATTTTCGCACGATCGATGTCAGTCGTGTGCCAAGCTCCACTCGCATATGCATATTGATTCTGGGCATTCACAATGCATGTATGAAAACTAAAACAATTTTTTTTACAGATGTTAAAAAAAGACATGAAATTAAATCATATCAAAACGAATTTTTTCATCAAATAACTCTGGGCGGAATAGAGAGATTGTCAAACTCTAACTGACTAAAAGTCATTCGTGTTCTTTCAATTGCCCTTTGCGTTTCAAGGCCGCGGTAATAACTCTTTCGAACAATCGTATAACCCTGGAGACAAAAATATCTTTGAAGCCAATTGGCAGATATGTTACAACCACCAAACAACACTGGGTTACCCTCCACTCCTCCCTAAGCTGGATTCCTTGGTGCGGGGTATAGAACGAATCACGGCCAGTGTCGGACTAGCCATACATTCGAGGTGGCGTTTGCCAGCCGTGCCCTAGCCACGGTCCTACGGGGCTTGCCGTTTGCCGTAACGTAGGTGATTGGTAGAATATGGGGCCCTCGCAGCCCAGAGCTCGGTTATTACCAAAGACTTACTTATGAAGTTATGACCGATATATTAGAAGACATCTAGGATACAAAAAGAGCCCAGTGACAGTGTCATGAGGAGTTTAAGTAATTGTTTGGTTCTAAAGTCTGGAATTTACGCGGTCCAAAATGCAAGCAAAGCGCTAATTTGACATAGTATACAATAGAGAATTCAATCTTCATTACTGTTCTAGAGAACGACAGCGGTACGACCGTCATTTGTTTGACGAGCATTTGTCCGACACTATCTTTCTGACAAATGGAGAAACTCGGCAAATAAACCCAATTTCTAGGATTATTATTATATCTGAAGAGGATACTGATTACTTAGCGATGTTGCCACAGATGTGCCTGGAGGATTCCTTGCGGTACAGTCACGTACATTCCCAACAGTTTGAGGGTGTAATCTACATTTCGACGTCTTAGAGTGATAACCTCGTAAGTGTAAAAGAAGTTAGTTTTTAGGAGGAAGAAAACACTGTGTGCTGTGATTTTGTACGTCGACTTTTATGCTTTTTTATTAATTAATATGGTTTAATAAAAAAGCATCCGCAAATTTAACACTAAATTATACAGTTACTGCAGAATAGACTCGAAACACGTTCGTTGCAAGGTATATTCACGCCAAACTGACAGATGCAAGTATTTAAGAGGTTCTCATTTACTGTCATAGATGGCGCTACGAGTATCGAATGAACAAATTAGTCTGATTAGGATGTGCGTTGCGAGGTTTTCTTTCTAGAAATGCAATAAAATAAATTTGAGCGAAAATGCATTCCCGAGGTTTTCACTCTAAGGCGACGATTTGGGAATACTTGCCGAGAACATGAAATATCTCTTGAAAGCTACATACATGTTACAGAGTTGTCTAGACAGGTGTTTTTGAATTTTCAGCTATATTTCTGTTGGTTTTGGTTAAGAAAAAATAAACCGGAACTTAAACTTGGGGGTTGGATGTTTTGTTTTTTTATTTCTTGTGGGTTTGCTCTTGACTCTAGTCTAGGTCAGAGATGACAGAATTTTAACTAGACAAATCTTGTCAGTATTATAAAAATAAATTACTAGCACAAATGCTCCGCTCCTATTGGCCGTTGCGTGATTATAACCTATAGTCTTCCACGACAAATGGGTTTACAACCCTAAAATATTTTTTCAATTTGAACCAGTAGTTCCTGAGATTAGTGCGTACAACCAAACACACAAAACCCTTCAGCTTTATAAAATTACTATAGATTAGATATAGATTCAAGCAAATAAATTTTGTTCTAATGAAAAAAATGATAGTGCAAGAAAACAATCTTATAAAAAAACAAATTAAGAACAGAAATAAATATTCCAATATTTTCAAGTACCCAGTACACAGTTTTCAGTATTCCAACTGTACACTGTGTACCATTCCCTTTATCAATATGATACCAAATAAAAGACGGGAAATACTCTCAAATTACGAGCTTTTGAACAAACATTACAGAACAAACATTTTCGAAGAATATTGATTACTCTCTACCGTCGGAGCGTAAACTGAGCTAGGAGTGTAACGAAGATCAGCTTAGCGGTGGCTTAGACGTAGGAACTTAAAAGTCTGCCCTGGTTGCGATATTCTGATAGGGTTACGGAATTCTGCCAGGGATGTGGAATTCTATCAAGATTGGTCATAGCTGGGACCCTTTGGGGCCCCATTTGGGGGAGGCCTATGTCTAGCAGTGGACGTCTTTCGGCTGTGAGGATGATGATGATGATAATAGACGGGAAAAGACGTGGCAGATTGATTCACATATTTTAAAAAGGGCCAACTATTTCCACTTTATAGCTCTTTCAGAATTCCTTTGGTTCTAAACTAGATAATTGAATGGCTAAGAAATTTTACTGGTCTTTAGTAAAATAAAATAAGCAAAAATACCAAAATACCTTTGTGACAGATAATTCTACCACCGATTTTCTGTACAAGACCATTCAAACTCCCCAGGCGGAGTATCGATATGTTGCGAAAACTCCGGATTTGCAGTATCGATATGCCTGTTCACTTGTCCGGGTACAACCCTAAACCGAACGATCCAATCATACAAATTGATCCCCTGTTAGATTCGGGAGTTACTTAGAAGCTGTGTGAATGGACCATATTATGAGTACATAGGGTCTAAGGAAGGCTCTCTTCAGGATATAGTTTTGGGATGACGTGATCGGAATGTTGATAGGATTAGACGGATAAGAAGTTTGTTATGAGACGTCGTTGAGATATGAAGAAAAAATGGGGAACAGGATCTCTCTCCAATTTTTTGGCAATAAGACATAGGAAGGGCGAGAGAAGTGTCTCGTAATGTCTGGTTTTGTCTGTTTCTTTGAAGGCAATGATAGGTTTTTTTTTTAACAAATAATTATTAATTATCGTAAATTATACACAATTTAGTTTTACACTTATGTAATCTTTTTGCCGTATGGTGTCGGCTTGTGCCGTAAAAGAATAATACCATCCCATCACTTCCCGTGGGTGTCGTAAGAGGCGACTAAGGGACTCGCCAGAGAATAGGCAGCAGCGTTCTCTGTAAAACTCAACACCATACACTGCGATCGCCAACCCACCTGCCAAGCGTGGCGATTATGGCAAACCTTTTGGGGTAGGCCTATCTCCAGCAGTGGACGTCTTGCGGCTAAAATGATGATGATGAATATTTTATTATTTCTGCATATCAGCCAGTCTCGCTTCTACGATTACTCGTATTGCAGGGTATTTTAAGCATACAGAGAATTTGCAATCCCTCAAAGGCCAGTCTTTTAGCCCACGTCTACACCTGAATCGCGTGGGTCTCTCAAACGGCTCTATTTTCAGTGACACTAGCTTTCAGAACGAATTAATTTCAATAAAGTCTAAAGGTAAAATACTTTTATTTAATTTACCAGCATTTTATCGCCTAAGTGTCCTAAAATTTTGGTGTTTTTAGTAAAAACATGAGTGTGTCATGAATGAAAATAATTTAAGATAGGCTCCTAACGACCTGAATGCGTATTTGAGTACTGAAAGCTTCATGTACTGAGCTTTGAGTTAAGTAAATAGTATATAAGGTGGCTCTTATATTCTGAAATGGAGCGCGATGAATGGGTCGACGTGTTGCCACTAATGTGGCCACAATTTTCTCTTTTGAGTGGGACTTTTGGTGTTGAATTTAAAATGGAAAATGTAGAATTTATTTTGGCCGTTTTAAACCTTTTTGAAGCATTTCGAGATTGGACGAGATCTTTAATAAATTTTAGACTACCATATTGAATTACCCATCGTCCGACAGGTGATAAAAGTGAAAGATTCAGTCAGAATAGTTTTTTAAGGGATACAAACGTCCTTAACTTATGTTAAAACGGAACCTTTAAAGGATCACTTATGTGTGTCCGTCTGTCGCAGCCAATTTTTTTCCGTTTCTACTTTGTTTGTTACACTTTTGAACCATTTAATGATTTGTTTGGATTAGACCCATTGCGTGAGAGTCCGATTCTCATTTTCATCATCATATCAGCCGAAAGACGTCACTGCTGGACATAGGCGTCCCCCAAGCGTCGCCACAACGACCGCTCTTGCGCGTCTCGCATCCATCGGCTACCCCCGACCTTCACCAGGTCATCGATCCACTTTGCGGGAGGCCTATCATATTCCCACACTGAAAGTTTTTAATTTTCATACTATATTTGGGTGGACTTCTAGCCTTAGAAGCAGCTGAACACTAGTGTATTTACATGGAGTGACTGCCAACAAAAATTACCCAGATATTTGGTTGTGCGGGGGAAGATCAGACCTGCCAAGAGGCATTTCTGTTGGCAAGTCTGATTCTTCCTATGCCGTAAAATGTCATTTGTTAAGGATTTATCCTTTAGTCTAAGACAGTACAGTCACCCGACATAGTGCGGTTGTCATTATACCCGCTACGCACTCCGGTAATGATACGTTTTGTTCCCTCAGCTGTCAGCCGTTGCGAGTGACTGCAAGGGTTAGCTAAGCAGTGTTGAGGGGTAGAGAATTAACCCCACATATTATGATACTCTAGCTTCTGACACCGGTTTCGCCGGTGTGAAAGTCGAAAATTATCCCACCGGTGTACAGTTAACTTTATCATCATCTGTCTAGCCTTTTCTTTTTATATTGGGGTCGGCTTCCAGTCAAACCGGATTCAGCTGAATGAGCTAAGCCTACCAGACCTCCACAACCTGTTAACTGGGTGAAACGGTACTTCTTGGCAAAACTGGTGACAGATTTACTGGCTTCCGAAAATCCGTAACGACTGCCAAAGATCTGCAAATGACAGTCGGGATCAACGGCTTAAAGTCCTTTCGGAGGCACGGAGGAAACTCGGTATGTTAAGATGGTCACCCATCCACAGACCAACCTTGGCAAGCGTTGATTAAACTTGAAGATAGACCCGTGCGGCTGTTATTACTTAGCGTTTTTTATAATTTCATCATCATCATCATCATTCAGCCGAAAGACGTCCCCTGCTGGACATTGGGTTGTGGGGAGGAGGATCAGACCTGCAAAGATGCATTTCACTTGGCAGGTCTGATTCTTCCTATGCCGTAAAATGTCATTTGTTAAGGATTTATCCCTTAGTCTAAGACAGTACAGTCACCCGACATAGTGCGGTTGTCATTATACCCGCTACGCACTCCGATAATGATACGTTTTGTTCCCTCAGCTGTCAGCCGTTGCGAGTGACTGCAAGGGTTAGCTAGGCAGTGTTGAGACAATTAACCCCACGTATGATACACTAGCTTCTGACACCGATTTCGCCGGTGTGAAAGTCGAAAATTATCCCACCGGTGTGGGGTATATTGGGGTCGGTTTCCAGTCAAACCGGATTCAGCTGAATACCAGTATTTTGGAGCGGCTGCCTACCAGAACAAACCATTAGCTGGGTAACACGGTACATCTTGGCAAGACTGGTGTCAGATTTACTTGCTTCTGACCATCCGTAACGACTGCCAAAGATCAACCAACGGCTTAAAGTGCTTTCCGAGGCACGGAGGAAACTCGGTATGTTAAGATGGTCACCCATCCACAGACCAACCTTGGCAAGCGTTGCTTAAACTTGAAGATAGACCCGTGCGGCTGTTATTATTTAGCATTTTTATTAAGTATATAATAAATTAAATTATTTTTACGAAGCTTTAAGCTCTTACATTTCCTGTCTATTGACATTGATAATAATCGGCTTTCCAGCACTTTGAAATGCCAATTACGTAGTTTTTATGATGTTTTAAGTCACGCCATTTCCCCGAGAAAATACAGGGAAAAATGCAATGGCAAATGTTAATAAAAGACACAGCAAAATCATATACATTATCATTATTTGTTTACTGTGATTATTGGAATTATCGTTTAGTATTGACAATAAACGGTAGAAAGTTTATTAAAGTTTGATCACAAAGAAGTATTGTTTTCATGAAGCTAGTAAAGAATATCTACGATTAACGACCATTTCATAGGCTTTTAGAAAACCTGAGCAAATAACATAAATATTTATTTTCTCTTCCACAAAGGTGCTTGCAAACCAACTTTAAATCTATCCACAGTAAAATTATAAATGCGAATGTATCTTGTCTTGTATGAGACATGCACACCCATCACTACTGGTCGTAGAAAGCTGAAATTTGGCATGTAGGTTCTTTTGAGAGTGTAAGGAAGCACTAAGAGAGGATTTCTCGAAATTATTACGGGAATCGAAAAAAAGGGATATGCTCTTACGAAGTCGCCGGGATAAGCTAGTTTATATTAATACAATTCTTTCGTTACTGACTGACTGATTGAGTGACTGAGTGAGTGACTGACAGACAACACACAGCCAAAACTACTTGTCGTAAACAGCTGAAATTTGGCATGAAGGTTCCTTGGGGAGTGTACGGTAGCACTAAGAAAGGATTTCTAGAAAATCTTACGGTAATCAAAAAATAGGGATATGCTCTTACGAAGTCGCCGGGATAAGCTAGTTTATATTAATACAATTCTTCTGTTACTGAATGATTGAGTGACTGAGTGAGTGACTGACAGACAACACACAGCCGAAACTACTTGTCATAAACAGCTGCAATTTGGCATGTCAGTTCCTTTGAGAGTGTAGGGAAGCACTAAAAGAGGATTTCTCGAAATTATTACGGGAATCGAAAAAAAGCGATATGCTCTCACGAAGTCGCCGGGATAAGCTAGTTTATATTAATACAATTCTTCTGTTACTGAATGATTGAGTGACTGAGTGACTGACTGAGTGAGTGAGTGACTGAGTGACTGACAGACAACACACAGCCAAAACTACTTGTCGTAAACAGCTGCAATTTGGCATGTCAGTTCCTTTGAGAGTGTAGGGAAGCACTAAAAGAGGATTTCTCGAAATTATTACGGGAATCGAAAAAAAGCGATATGCTCTCACGAAGTCGCCGGGATAAGCTAGTTTATATTAATACAATTCTTCTGTTACTGAATGATTGAGTGACTGAGTGACTGACTGAGTGAGTGAGTGACTGAGTGACTGACAGACAACACACAGCCAAAACTACTTGTCGTAAACAGCTGCAATTTGGCATGTCAGTTCCTTTGAGAGTGTAGGGAAGCACTAAGAGAGGATTTCTCGAAATTCTTACGGGAATCGAAAAAAAGGGATATACTCTTACGAAGTCGCCGGGATAAGCTAGTTTATATTAATACAATTCTTCTGTTACTGAATGATTGAGTGACTGAGTGAGTGACTGACTGAGAGACAACACACAGCCGAAACTACTTGTCGTAAACAGCTGCAATTTGGCATGTCAGTTCCTTTGAGAGTGTACGGTAGCACTAAGAGAGGATTTCTCGAAATTCTTACGGGAATCGAAATCAAAGGGATATGCTCTTAAGAAGTCGTGGGCTAAAGCTAGTTTATTTTAAGAAACTCACTTTCCTCGATTAAGAAAGTCAGAGTAGAGAGGGAAGAGCTCAGTACTTATTTTAAAGAGTCGACTTGAATAGCGGTATCAAAGAGGTTGAATATCTTTCTTCTGAGGAGGTCGGGAAGTTACAGGCACCGGGTTTCTTAGTAAAAGGCTTCATTAAGATAATATCTAGTTCATTTTAATGTTATCACTTGGTTTTCTTTGTGGAATGAGTTTTGATAGAATTTATGTAGTGCTGATAGTTTTCATTTAACGTTTAATGTTGGATTAAGAGTGCAAAGAAAACTTTTGAAAACTGTATTTTGGTTGGAAAGACAACTTCTCGTGCTTGTGCCTTTTTAGGGTTCCGTGCACAAAGGTGAGGTGAGGTTTGCATAGCGATCACGAAGGTATTGGTGAGATTTAGGATTGTACTGGATTGGTCTAATTGTCTGGTTTATTTTAATCTGTACATTTTGAATTGTTCATATATTTTTTTTGTTCTTTGCATCGTCCTCACATATAGATGCAATCAAAGATAATGCTGATAAGATTTATGTAATACATCACATGGCTTAAAAGTGTCCTTGGAGTTTCTTGCACGGCCTTCTCCATAGAGATCTACGCTTTGGAACGTGCAAATAGCTTCCACGTTTTTGACTGACCGACCTTGATGTTTCAAATGTGCCTGTAAATGGTTTATTTGAAATAAAATGCTTTTGAATTTAACATCACTATTACTACACAAGCCTCGCCCACCCGACGCGACTGTCTGTATGTCTGTATGTACGCGATAAACTTAAAAACTACCAAACGGATTTTCATATGGTTTTCATCCATAGATGGAGTGATTCGTGAGGAAAGTTTAGGTGTATAATTCATTAAGGTTTTGTATAAATTGGCTGAAATATGAGGATGTTTGTTGAAGATGTCGAGAAAAATCATAGCAACTTGGAGCTTATATTATGTGCTCTGCCACACATGCGAAGCCGGGGCGGGTTGCTAGCTAGGAAAATAATATAACAGTATCTCAGCACCATCTTAAAATAACCAGCGATTGAGTCAAAGCTCAGTCCCAGTAATTAAACACCGTTAGACGAAGCAGTTCGCAATTAAACAGAATGTGTCGTCCACATTACTGGGAGATGGATCATGTTATGATAGGAGACACGCGATTTTTGCATTAATTGCTCAGCGGTAGGCGTGGATAGAGATGGAAATTCCTTGGAATGATAATATGAAGGTTTTGCACGCGAGTCACCTGTCTCTAACACCGCAGCTAGGGAGGAAAATAATCTTCGATCTGTTTAAATCGATGCCAGCCATATCATGAAGAAGAGGAAGAAATTGAATGTACACCATTAAAAAACAACGTCTTTTTCACTGATTCTAATGCAAAGAATGAACTCTAATAAACAACTTTGGGACTGAAATCGCAAAAAAAAATTGCTGTTCATGTCTGAATATGTGGTCTAGTTATGCGTACATAAAGTCGGCAGTCAATTATTTTTTTATTTAGACTTTTGAGCAACTATCTAAATCTAAAGTATGGTATCGGCAAAATTGATTTTGGATCCGTCATAAGAATCAAGAAAAAAGAGGGAGAATCTTTTTCTTCTCCTAATTCCAATTAGGAGAAGAAAATGTTTCTCATCTGCCTAGCCTTTTCCCAACTATATTGGAGTCGGCTTCCAGTCAAACCGGATTTAGCTGAATACCAGTATTTTACGTGGAGCAGCTGCCTACCAGACCTCCACAACCCATTATCTGGGTAACACGGTACTTCTTGGCAGGCCTGGAGTCAGATTTACTGGCTTCTGACAATCCGTAACGACTGCCAAAAATTCTACAAATGACAGCCGGGACCAACAGCTTAACGTGCTTTCCGAGGCACGGAGGAAATTCGGTATGTTAAGATGGTCACCCATCCACAGACCAACCCTGGCAAGCGTTGCTTAATCTTGAAGATCGACCTGTGCGGCTGTTACTCTTTAGCCACGAGCTCCTCGGAGAAGAAAATGGTTCTATAGAAGGCAATTTCTGGAAATATTGACCCGTTTTCCAAACTTTGACAATGATAGCTACCCCATAGCCGCATACCAATGGCTCTTTCATCCGAAAACGGTTAATGGTGAACACGCCATGGTAGCGACACCCGTCGGAAACTTAGTCGTAACTGAAACACAAAATAATCTTTCGTGGAATGTGTTCATATAAAAGTTATCAAAGGGCACATTAATGCGGACACAAATTGCGGCGCACCGCGCACCTGTGTCCGAGACTCTGAGTGCAATTTGTTCCGCGCTGCACGTTTGAAAAGAAATGAAAGATGTGGAGCTCCCCGCAGTAAATGTGGGACACTTATTCATTACTGGTGTGCTCAGAAAATAGTGGTGAGAAAGCTACGAGACAAACATGTAGAGACAGAACATTAGAGGCTAGCGGACAGGTTTGAGGCGACAATGCTATAACACATTTTCTTAAAAAAAGGGTTCTAAAATTTATTTACTCATCATCTGCCTAGCCTTTTCCCAACTACATTGGGTTCGGCTTCCAGTCAAACCGGATTCAGCTGTATACCAGTGTTTTACGTGGAGCGGCTGCCTACCAGACCTCCACAACCCATTAACTGGGTAACACGGTAGGTACATCTTGGCAAGACTGGAGTCAGATTTACTGGCTTCTGACAATCCGTTACGACTGCCAAAGATCTACAAATGGCAGCCGGGACCAACGGCTTAACGTGCTTTCCGAGGCACGGAGGAAACTCGTTATGTTAAGATGGTCACCCGACCACAGACCAACCTTGACAAGCGTTGCTTAACCTTCAAGATCGACCCGTGCGGCTGTTATTATTTAGCCACGAGCTCCTCTCTTAAATTTCTTTACTATTAGATAAGAACTAAGTATTAAATTGTCGCGTTGTTATCGCATTTTCGCGTCCTTGTCGCTTTGTCGCGAAGTTTTCGCAATGTCATTGAAGTATTATCGCGTCGTTTGCGCATTCTCGCGATGAGCCTATCTGCTCCTTAAAATAGGTTCATGATTACTGAAACACAAACCCATGAAATGAACGAGTTGCGTTCATTAGTAAGCATAATAACTAATTAATTATTATTCTGACTTGAGTGTTGGATATAGTTTCAGAAGTCTAGAACCCCGCTTGAGACATCAAGGAATATCTCGAACATAGGGGTTGCAAATAATGGTTGAGTAATCCAATCAGAATCGCAAATCTCGTTCGTACACAAATCCTGTGTGTTTGGGCAAGTAGCAAGTAGGAAAACATCTTCGGTGGTTAAGGCTAAAACTGGAGTGATGAGACTAAAATTAGTTAGTTGCTTCTTAGCTGTTCCCAAAGCGTTTTTTTAGATTTATTTTATTAAAAAATGGTTTATCTTTGTCACGGTAATCCCTAGTTCCAGATTTTTTTATTAACCTGAAATCGGGACTGTGAGACCGTGGCTAGTAGTATATGTGTCACAAAATCTGACGCAAGTACAGGAAGGTTAACCAAAGAAAGCGCTTGATAGATGAAGGTAAAAATCTCTTGATTAGCAGACACGCCTCCCTGACTTATCAGTCATTAGCTAAATATTTTATATCCTGCGATAGATAGCGTAATTACACTAGAAACGTATCCGACAACTTGACGAGAATTTCTACCGTTTATATCGCAAATTAATCTCGTAGTTAAACGGTCATATTTCTGGTACTTACTTTGATGTAGTTGAGGCTGTCACGGATATGGCGGCACTTGGAGATAAGTTCAAATAAATACGTCGAGAAATTACTTATGTGGAATAGGTTGATGAACCTTTGATGAGTTTAATTGGTTACCGCCTTCTTTGGATTAACTTTGTGTCGGTAATTTAATTCCTGACGTTATGTACAATCAACTAATCTATTTGGTACAGGCAGCTAACTTGCAACTGCTGTGTTCTGATTATTGTACACCATACTCGTACGAATGTCATAAGCTTAAAAAGTTATAATGCACACATTAGAAATGAATATTGGCAGTGCAGTGGAAAAAATAAAATTTTTGCCTGTGTACTAATAGCTTTGTTGATAGTACATACTCAAATACGGACAGAACATGAACAATTTTACATGCCGTACGAGAAAATGTTTAGGGACTCTCTGAAAAATGCGTCTGCAACGCTACATTATTATAAAATATATGATTTGTAATAAAACCTTGAGCTGTGTATTTTACCAGCGGTAGCAATTGTCGTGTAATGCCAAAATGTTTGGAACCATTGTGACATTTCGAAAGCAAATTTCGATAACATTTTTAACTTTTCAACAATGGTCCCTTGCTTAGAAAACTTAAAATAATAAAAACTATTCTTCCCGCAAACTTTCTAAACACCATCACAATCTTATTTAAATTAAATTCAAAAGCATTCTAAACTTAAACAAAGGCAAAATGACGTCTAACGTAAAATCAACTAATGTACTCTTCGTATCACGTGTCAAAGAGAACGCACTCGTAAAGGAAACAATGCAACGTTCTGATTGGTTCTGACAGCATGGAGAGAGACGTGAGGAACTACATTGTGTCTATTTGAATTTAGAATACATCGAAGTATTCTAAATTCTGTGGTGTATGGTATGGTGTGGTTGTATGTTATGAAGTATCGGACTGCTTTGGTTTCGTTATTTGATAATATTTCGTTAGTTTATTCAAGAACCACATGGGGTGCTTTACATAAGTCTTTCTATGGTTTCGCAAAACCTATTGAAAAAAAAAATGGTACCCTTTATCTTTTGTACCTACCCTTTTTTTTTTTTAAGGATCACACGTGCCTCTGTCTGCTCGCCTGTTTGTCTATCTAACCGTGTGTGACAGCTAATTCGCATGCAATTTAACTGGATCGATTCAGTTCAAACGTACACAAAATTATAAATTTCTTTGACCCAAATAGTTTGTGTATGGGTGACTAAATAAAATATGAATGTCCCTTGTGGGAGGAAAATATAACTTTATAAAACATACTCTTGGTTATCGCTATCGAGAGAGCTTTTTTTTATTTTTTTATCGAGTGAGCTAGAGTGACAATCTAGCTTAATGTATACTTAAGTTTTTAACCCAAACTTAGTATTTTTGGCTAAAATAACTTTTTTGTCTAATGCAGCCTAGACTATATCTCAATCAAATCTTGTAATAAACTTCTACATATTATTAGGTATGCATAATAATTACTCCATATTTTTTTTTAATTTGAAAACCGAATGAAATTACCATAAAACCGTTGATTGTGGCAACAAGGGAGCAAGTTTACAACGCAATCATGTGGCAGCCATACCCACTGCAGCATTGGTCATCAAACTGGAACGGTCGGGAACTCTCACCACGCTCTTTTCAGCTTTTAATTGAATTTTTAACATAGCTGTTTTTATTGGAGTTTATTGTTGGTAACCATTAGGAGGAGGAGGAGCTCGTGGCCAAAGAATAACAGCCGCAAAGGTCGATCTTCAAGGTTAAGCAACGCTTGCCAAGGTTGGTCTGTGGATGGGTGACCATCTTAACATAACGAGTTACCTCCGTTAAGCACGTTACGCCTTTGGTCCCAGCTGTCATTTGTAGAACTTTGGCAGTCGTTACGGTTTGTCAGAAGCCAGTAAATCTGACTCCGGTCTTACCAAGAAATACTGTGTTACCCATTTAATGGGTTGTGGAGGTAGGCAGCCGTTCCACGTAAAATACTGGTATTCAGCTGAATCCGGTTTGACTGGAAGCCGACCCCAATATTGGTCATGGTGGTGTATTTAGTTGGAAAAAGGCTAGGGAGATGATGATGATTGTTGGAAACCATTACGTAGGGTAGTATTCAGCTGCATCCGTGTAGACTGTCGACTTAGCTCACAGAATAAGTAAGCTGAAGTGACAATGTGCTGGCCATATTTGCCGTAGAGCCGATATCCGTTGAGGTAGACGAGTTCTTGAGTGGAGACCGGCAAACTTAAGGTAGAACGACCTCAGGCTAGGTGGAGCGAACATCTTCGTAAGGTGGCTGGTAGCAGCTGGATGAGAGTTGCCGGAGATCGAGTTGAATAAGTGCACTAGGAGTGACTTTCGATTTTATGGTAGGAAAATATACTAAAACTAGCTGACCCGTGCAACTTCGGCTGCGTCAAATTTATCATAAATGCTCCGCTCTTTTTGGTCGTAGCTTAATGTTACTATAGTATATAGCCCTTCTCGATAAGTAAGGCAAAAACTAAAGATTTTTTCAGTTCAACCATTAGTTTTGAGATTAAAACAAACAAACTCTTCAGGTTTATTAGTATACATGTATACACTACTGTCAGTCACCATATAAGGGAGTAACAAATTTAATATTACAATTGAGGAAACATTATTTGCTAGCTGTAAAATACTTTTCTACGGAAGTAAATATGAAGACGCTACCCGGAAAATCTCCTTCAAAACTTCGCCGAAACCGCTATTAAATCAAGGATGAGCCTAAAGTATCAATATCAAACCCAACTATTCCGTAACCGAGAACTCTGACCATTGAAACTCGAAACTCTATTATCTCCGAACTCGAAATATTTCACGAAACATCTCTCCTTTTCGAAATTGAAGTTGAACTGTCGGAGTTTCGACTCCGACTTCGATTTATTGACGGCACAAAGTCTATGAAGTTTGAACGGTAAAGTATCAGTTACTTGTGTTTCATTTTGAGTAGCTCCTGGTAGGGTTGTACTGATTGCAGGTTGTAAAAGCGAGCGTTGAGGGCTTTCAATTTAGTATTTCCGGGTTAATTTTGCTACTTATTCAGATAAGAGCCTGATTAGAGACCTGATGCCAGATGCAAAATGTATATCTGTGTATATTTTATGTACAACCTATGTGACTTGCTACTGTGCAGAAAATCTCAAATGGTACGAAGTTGAGTTATTCGCCAGAGAACTAAAGTCACCGACATTGCGCGTAGAATCAGCATGCTGAAGTGGAAGCGGGCCGACCATATCTTTAGGCAGACAGACGGTCGATGGAGCAGAATTGTATTGCAGTGGCGACCGCGTATGGGCAAATGTAATGTGTGTGTGTGTGTGTGATGGATATGGACTACTCAAGACCGGGATGGTTGGCGATCTTTGGTGTAGAGGCTTACGTTAAACAGTCAAATCAAAAGTCGTTTATTCAAATTAGGCTGAGTGCCAGCACTTTTTGAACGTCAACGTTTACAATTAGACAGTCCCCCAAAACGCCCGCCCGTCACCACTTCCTAGTGTTTTAGCTGCGGAGAAGAAGTGGCCAACAAACTCCCCAGCAACAAATCTGTCTGTTGAGTTAGAAAAACTCGCATTTATACAACAGAATGCATTTTTGTTACAAAGAAAATAATATAACGTGGGTAACACATACAACCTAAAAACTAAATCATTTGCCACTTGTAAGCTAGCACATTCCATTACGCCACCTTATGAGACGGAGCTTGTACATAATAAACTATTGAACAGCAATTATATGGCTTCGCTCTGAGAAAGTGACCTCGAGGAAGGATGCGAAAGTTCGAACAATTTGTGAAAACAAAAAATTAATACAAACTGGGTGGCAACGGCAATAAATCGAACCAAAGTACAAAAGAAATCCATACACTTTAGGTTAACCGAAATGAAGCCGCAAGAAGCCTCAAAAAGCGTAAACAAGATGTAATGAAAGCCGGAGTCGACTTCAAAGTAAAACGACAAAGGTTTCAAACTGGTTTGAACATTTAGTCAAAAATTGAAAGGCATTCAAGAGGAGATCAAAGATAAGAAAGATAAAAGTAGAAAGAGTGACAAAATATATTTTAATGAATAAAGAAGGCTTAAAACTGGCATCGTTTTACCAAACCAATGTTAACTTTCAAGTGAAATAACCATAACTTTGTAACTATTTTTTTAGTTTCTTGCGTCCTAGGACACGGAAGTCAAAACGCGGGGAAAAGCAAACTAGATAGCTTTTTGTTAAACATTGCACCTCATTAGAAAATATTTGTTCCGTGCAGGAATCGAGCCCGCGACACTGTATACTAACTGTAACTGCATACTACTCTACGATACAAGACTTCGATACCCCCCACGTTTGGTTTAAGAAACCAACCGAAACCCGTCATAAAAGGCTCAAACAATGCAAATCAATTTTACCATGACGTGCATAAACCTCCCTTCTGCATCACCCTTTATTCCTATCATGCTTTCATTGTAACCGCCATCTCTATTGACTTGCGCCATTCGACATTGAAATGTCGATATAATCTGCGCTGCCCTGACAAGAGCTTGATATAACTCCTCACTATTGTTTGTGCAGATTTAGCAGCATTGTGGTTGTGACGGGGATTGGTATGAAGTCTATGAACCTCTTTTGATGGAGATTGGACTCATTTCCTATGGAAGGGTAGAATAAACATAAATTGACGTGGTGGGATCCATTGTTTGTACTTTTTATGCGACTGCCAATAGGCCTACCATACTATCATACTTTCATTGTGATCGCCATCTCCCTTGACTTGCGCCAGTCGACATTGAAATGTCGATATAATCTGCGCTGCCCTGACAATAGCTCGATAGAACTCCTCGCTATTGTGGTTCAGCAGTTTTGTGAAGGTAGCTGGAGCTGATTATGGCAGCCGTTCGGTGGAGCTCTTTTGACGGGGAGAGGTTTTTTTTGTCTTCTAAGTCGGACACTCTTGTGAGAGTGGTCGTGGTTGTGCAGATGAGGAACATGGTGAGATATTCGTTGGGTCGTCGACTTTCCCGAGTACTGCTCTCTCAGCGATGCGCTTCATTTCCGCCGGTTGGTCGCGTTACGTGTACACTGGACCATAGTGGACTCGGTAGTTTTTTGTATCAGGTCAGGCCAGCGACTTGGTGATCGACCGCGTGCACTATTGCCTTCTACTTAGCCCTGAATCACCGGTCAGCCATTTTTTTGTAGCGGCATCTATAAAAAGTAAATCAAATAACTGACGTTGAACCGACATTTATCCACGCACAACAGACAGAAGCGCGGAGTTTGCGCGCGATTTTCTGACGCCACAAATTGGCCGGCTAGAAAGAAGTGAACTCGCCACGCGTTCGGCCATCTTCGGAAGCGGTCGTGTATGTAATCTATTAAATAAAAATGTGTTCCTTGTGACCCTTACTGTTTATTTAAATCTATGGGGAATACTGTGTTTTTTTTTACTTTCCCAGCAATGATATATAAACTTACGTCGTTTCTTGTTAATTTCATTCGACTCGCCCGCCTGCTGTACCTAGTGTCTTGTTGTCGGAAATATCGAGACCTGTTATTGACAGCGCGGTCGGTCGGGGTTTGATGCTCAGTCCGTGAACTTAATGAAAACCGCAGAAATTGTAGAACCAATGAATGGTTCTGTCGGTTTTACCTTGGGCATGTTTAGTGGTTAGGATTTATCTTTTAATGGCTTGGATAACTTGGGTGAAACTTTATGGTGTGAACGTGGTGTAGACGTTGTATTGCAGGATGATTCGATGTGCATCATTAGATCGATATAATTATAGAATATTATTTGGTGACACAAATATTATTTTAAACAAAGCTCATTTAATTCTTCTTAATAAGGGTACAACGGCTTTTCAAGTGTTTAACAAAGCCATGTATACTAGCTGAGCCGCGCAACTTCGTTTGCGTCACATTTTTTGTTAATGCTCCGCTCCTTCTGGTCGTAGCGTGATGTTATGTAGTTTATAGCTTTCCTTGATAAATGGGCTACCCAACACTGGAAGAAGTAAATACATAGTAAGTAGTTTTTAAGTCGGAGCAGTAGTTCCTGAGATTAGCTCGTTCAACCAAACAAACAAACTCTTCAGCTTATAATATCCTTATAATATCATATCTACTCTTGTCATAGTGTTTGTTATCAAACTCCTCCGAAACGGTTTGAAAAAAAAAACGGCTTGGAAAATCGTAGGTTATTTTTTTTATATGACAACACAACGTTTGCCGGGGCAGCTAGTATTAGTTTAGGTATACCAACCTTTGGATGCAATGCAAGACAATACATTAATTAGGGTGTACACTAATGGAACCTCACAACCTGGTGTCAAACTAATTGGACGCGCTTACGATCGAGATAATACCTCCATAATGCATAATAGGATCTCGCAGAGCTGTCCTCTGTCTGATACGTCACCGTTTGTACGTCATCTAGAAATTTGATGAAGTGGTTCTGAGGCCTATTCAATAGCTGTTGTAGTGATTTCAGGGAACTCCGTAGTTGTGTTGTGTCGAATTTCAGAAATACCGTCAGGACCGGTTTCTGAATTGAGTGTTTTGATGATTTATTAACCGTATAAGCACTAGAACCCTCACAAAATGCTCAAAATTGTCCGATAAATCGCTGTCAAACGAGCCCTAGTTTACAAATTTGGCAACTATTAATCAAAAAAGTTAAACATAGTGACACAGCATATAGGGTAACTGGTAATTAGTGACTGATCCTTAAACATATGATTGTACTCATGATAACTAACAACTTTAACTATAGGACCAAACCTGAAATCGCGAAACCCTATAGGTAAGTACCTATATCCTTCTTATTCAATTTGTGAAATATCTCTTATCGGTCCAATATTGGAGGAAAAAGCAGGCGAGAACCAAACCTCAAATTATGACTTTTTACATACAAAAGTCTCGCCTCCCGTGTTTCCTCTTAAGAGCGTGTCTAAACTTACTGAAATGCCAAAGTTTGACAGGTCAGGCTAAAGTTCTTACAGTAAGAGAAAAAGGTACTCAACATTAAGTTAATTTTTAATTCGGGGGAAATTGTTCAATACCAAATAATATGAAGTTTTTAAAGTTGTACTATACACGGTGCTATTTAAGTCGTCAAACAACGGCAGCCCATTTCATCTATTTTTTTTTTTTTTTTTTTTGTAATGGGTTTGCTTTTGACTCTAGTCTATGTCAGAGATGACAGAGACAGAGTCTACGATGGAGCGAGCCTACCCAGAAGAAGCCTGTTCACTCTAACTTTGAAGAGATTAGGGTTGTAAGCTTTTGGAAACACAGACGCAGGCAGAGAGTTCCACTCCTTTGCTGTGCGCATTATAAAAGACGTTTGAAAACGTTTAGTGCGAATTGGTGGAATAGCCACAAGGTAGGGATCTATCCAATGACTACTATATATTCATTTACAAATATATATAACTATATATTTATGAACATTTGCATTATTCAAAATAAAATATATATTCAGCATCATCATGAAGCATGACTTAGTTTGAAATATCCAAGAGCGAGCGCAGTCCGAGCCTTGTGTTCCAAGGACGGCGTGGACTGGACCGGTGACATTGTTTTATAATGTAAACATTATTAACTGAGTGTTTCATAACTGTAATGCGCTATTTATTTTAATTGTACCTATCATCTCAGTGAATTATTAAAAAAAAATCGCGCCTAGAGGTAGTTTATGTCGAGTACATTAAGTGGGCCGCCTTTGTAATACGACTCATCTGCCTTGCCTTTTTCCAACTATATTGGTGTTGGCTTCCAGTCAAGCCGGATTCAACTGAATACTAGTATTTTACGAGGAGTGGCTGCCTACCAGACCTCCACAACCCATTAACTGGGTAACACGGTACTTCATGTCAAGACTGGAGTCAGATTTACTGGCTTCTGACTATCCGTAACGACTGCCAAAGATCTACAAGTGACAGCCGGGACCAACGGCTTAACGCGCTTTCCGAGGCACGAAGGAAACTCGGTATGTTAAGATGGTCACCCATCCACAGACCAACCTTGGCAAGCGTTGCTTAACCTTGAAGATCGACCCGTGCGGCTGTTATTATCTAGTCACGAGCTCCTCAACCTGTTTATGCCTATGTACCTAACGTAATTCTAGCCTAATATTCAGGTAAACGTTCTCAGCTCGCACTAATCTAAACGGGATGCGCTGTGAGTAGGAAATTGCACTGAAATTGCTCGGAAAAAATGCACACGGTATTACGTTCAGATGGAAAATGCACGGTTGGTACGTGCTCCATATGATGAGGCCACGTTGGAGGACGCTCTCGATAAGTGCGAAATGTGTCTTAGGAGTTTTATAGTTATTTCTTGAGCTAGATAATTTTAAAATAAATGGTTTTGAAGTTATTCAAGAAATTGGACAAAAAATTACCATTCCCCCGTTTATCTCCAAAACTACTGAGCCTTAAATTTTGAAAAAAAAATGGAGAAAATAGATTTTTACCTTTAGATTACAGGAAAATCTATAAGAATTTCTATAGTGTTAAAATAACATGTTAAAAAACAAAACACTACAAAGTAAAAAATAACTTTAACTTCGGAAGTCGGTGTTTTTGGTTTTTTCGTTTTTGAACACCGACTTCCGAAATTAAAGTTATTTTTTACTTTGTAGTGTTTTCTTTTTGGGAGTCGATTTTATTTTTTGTTAAAAAGTTTTTTTATATTTCACTTTTTAGTAGTACGCAGGTACCACTAAAAAGTGAAACCACAAACACAGCGTGCCGGCGTGATGTTATGTTATGAACTGGTGTAAACAATCAACAGACATGCGATTTCAGAAATCCCGACCCATTTGCTATCATTTATTGAAGAGTTCCGTTGCCTATCTCCGAAGTTATTCATCAGATCTTCACCAAATTTAAATGGGACCAGTCCGAGAAATTACTCTTCCAAACATAAAAAGAGTCATCCAAATCGGTTAACAATTGGCGAAAATATCGCTGAACAAACATTTTTCATGGGATACCATCATCAGATCCTGACTTATACCTTCCATCATCAGCTAAGCAACATGAGATGATGATTACCAGGCACAAATATCTGAATTGCGTTAGAAAGTTTATGAAAAACATTGTATGTGCTTACAAAATTTGAGGGTTTCCTCGAT
This sequence comes from Lacanobia oleracea, assembly GCA_950371165.1. Classification (NCBI taxonomy): domain Eukaryota; kingdom Metazoa; phylum Arthropoda; class Insecta; order Lepidoptera; family Noctuidae; genus Lacanobia; species Lacanobia oleracea. Next base: position 4,762,185 of record OX493389.1, read on the forward strand.
TTTCATGGGATCCCATCATCAGATTCTAACTTGGTGACAATGGGACCACCTCAGGAGTATAGGCTTTCGAATAAAATAAGAATTTTTGAAATCGGTCCAGAATTGGCAGAGAAATTGGTGAACATACATAAAAAAGAAAAGAAGTCGGTTAAAAAAAGAAATTCGTGCGGAACCCTTTGCACGCGAGTCCGACTCGCACTTGGCCAGTTTTTTTACATACAGTCTCTCCGCCCGCATCTCCTCTTAAGGTGAATGCTCCAGGGTAGCCCGCGAAATTCAAATATTTTTATGTTTTTTGCAATTTGCCGGTCAGTGTGAAGCTGTATGTGGACCAAATGCGATCCGCGACCGTAACGCGTACTTCAAGGTCAAGGTAAAGCAAGCATTGCTTTACCTTGACCAAGGATGGTCTGTGGATGGGTGACCATCTTAACATGCCGATTTTCCGCCGTGCCTCGGAAAGCGCGTTAAGCCGTTGGTCCCGGCTGTCATTTGTAGATCTTTGGCCGTCGTTATGAAGTCTTGCTATGAAGTACCGTGTTACCCAGTTAATGGGTTGTGGAGGTCTGGTAGGCAGCCGCTCCTCGTAAAATACTGGTATTTAGCTAAATCCAGCTTGACTGGAAGCCGACCCCAATATAGTTGGGAAAAGGCTAGGCAGATGATGGTATCAGCTGTACCACACCTCCTTGATTTAGCGATACGATCAAGTACCTACATTATTATGGCCCCCTCACCCCTTAAGTGAGGGACCAACTGTCGCAGTTTTATTGTACGTACGGTAGACGCTAGATAAATGCACAATAACGGTCACTGACCCACATACATATATTGACTTTCTTAATATCAAAAACAGAAATCTATAAAGCTGAAGTGTTTGTTTGGTTGAACGCACTAATCTCGGGAACTACTGGTTCGAATTGACAAATTTCTTTAGTGTTGGATAGTCCATTTATCTAGGAAAGCTATAGGCTATATAACACCACGCTTCGACCAATAGGAGCGGAGTATTAATAAAAATGTGACGCAGACAAAGTTGCGCGGGTCAGCTAATCTCCTTGATAAAGAGATACGATCTACCTTAATAGCCATCTGGCCTCTTAAGTGAGGGACCAACTGTTGCAGTTTTATTGTACGTAAGTAAGTACTTAAGTACCTCTTTCGCTGGCCGTAATACGAATTAACGTGGGCCTGACCATCTGGGCATGTTTGATGTTAAGTTTGATTAGAAGGCTTTATTTAATTTTAATTTGCTTGTTAGTTTGTTTATGAGTTTATCTGTTTTTGATGGCTTAATAAAATGTGCTAGCTATGAAGTATCAATTAATTTCAATTTATCATTGGACTTGCTTCTGCCAACGGCTTCGCCGGCGTGGCCCACAGGGAACCTACTCCCGGGATATACTATGTATTATTCCAAACTATAATCTACCTCTGTGCCAAAATTCATGAAAATCCTTTCAGGCGTTCTGATGTGAAAGAGTAACAAACAGCCATCTTTCTATCCGTCTTCGAAAACTTTTGCGTTTATAATATTAGTAGGTAGTAGGATTTATTCGTTTTCTGTGTCATGTATTGTAAACTACCTTGTAAGTATCATCATCTGCCTAGCCTTTTCCCAACTATATTGGGGTCGGCTTCCAGTCAAACCGGATTCAGCTGAATACCAGTGTTTTACGTGGAGCGGCTGCCTACCAGACCTCCACAACCCATTAACTGGGTAACACGGTATTTCTTGGCAAGACTGGAGTCAGATTTATTGGCTTCTGACAAAACTACCTTGTAAGTATATTAGCAGTGTTGTGTGTGTGTGTGCAGTGTGTGTGTGTGTGTTATTAGCAGTGTATATTACCTTGTGTTTATTATTGTTTATGTTGTAGTTATATACTTCTATATAAATACAAGTTTTAAAAACTTAAATTTATATAGAAGTATATAATAACTTAACAGATAGAGTTAGCTGGAAGAATATGGGGAAGGCCTTTGCCGAGCAGTAGCACAACATAGGCTATAAAAAAAAAGTTAACAGACAGATGTGTTCCACAGATGTCGATCGATGGCATCGATCGACGATCAATCGAGTCCCTATATATAATTCCCTATTTCAATTTTCACTGCCTCCGACCAAGTTTGGCAGTCCTATAAACTGTTCTATAGTGACCGAAACAACGGTAAAATAACTATTTTAGACTAATAACAATATTGATATTGTAATTAATAACATTGGACAATAGAGGTTAATTATGTACCGAATACCATGGTAACTATAATGAAAGCTCATTTGCGTGAATTCGGCAGCTTTTAATTGATACAGCAATAATGTGCTGTGGGTTCACTAATGAGGACGTTTGTCACAAAAACATTTTGTGTTGTGGAAACGCTAGTCAGCAGAATTTCATCTATTTTCTACCGTAATTAGGTCACAACTAACTATTATATTCATATGCGGTTTGAAGTTAATTTTAACAGATTTTAATGTGACGTAGGTATCAATGAAAGCTTGAATAATTTCTACTCTAAATATTTGGAATAGAGACCACCATGAAAGTTACAGATTTAACAAAGGAATTTAGATTTCGAAAAGACACCTGTTTTATTTAGGAACCAGATCAAGAATCAGATTTCCGGAGTTAATCCTGAAGGCCTGGATATTAGTTATGATTGTCAAAAAGTCCAAAATGAATGGGACTGACATGTGCCACTAACATTATCACGTTGTCCCATATTTTTGGATCAGATAATATAGTATTTATTTTCTAAAACATGTGTCATACATACATATAAGAAAAGACATGCATGCATGATGGTAACAACATTATTAGGTGCAGACATGTTTGTCACATGATCTGACATGCAAATGTCAGTAATTATTATTAATTAAATAAACTTGGACTTTTAACAATAGATAGAAGGTCTCTTCTTTCTAGAGCCCCTTGCGGAACTATTCGGAAGAGCCCTGGAACGCAAAGGGCTTTTGATGGATCACGGGTGGGTTTTAGTCAGTAAGCCTGGCACTTCCTCCTCCTTCCTTCTTTTCCTCCCGCTCTGAGCAGAGAGTCGTTCGATGATTTCCGATCAAAAGTGTCTAGAGCCCATGGTTTAGTTATCAGTAAAACGGGGTTAATAGAAATAAAACTTTATTTAACTTTAATGGTATTTTCAATTGCTACATTATAGGTTTCTAAACAATAAATATTAATCTTTTAAAACTAATTCTGATTTCAAAATAAAAGTCCTTAAATGAAAGAATAAATAAAATAATGTGAAAATCCGCTTCAAACTTTTGTTTCTATTCACCCCTTCGTTTCTTTTCACCCCGTTTTACACTTTTATCTGTCTGATACAGTACCAAAACCGAAAAATACACAGCACATTATATTTTCAACGACATAAAACCGGTGCTAAAAAAAGAAGCCGAATTTTGCAAAATGTAAATTGGAAACGTGTGTCGGAATAAGAACGTCTCATAAATTGTCTGCCTGTCTCAGTAATATGACTTGTGAATATGTACTTTTTGTATCACTATGTCTCCAAGGTGATTGTGGTTATAAAGCTGAATATTTTTTGCTTATTTTATACGCCTGTTATATTGCGCGAATTCTGCGTCTTTTGCGGTAGCTAGAATATGCTCACTCAAGACAAGACAGTTGCGAGTGTTGCGAAACAATCAAATTTCTTTGTAAACGCGATGTCGTATTGTCTGCGGGGGCGCAGATACCCCTCAGTAGCTGACTTTAAAATGAGCATCACGTCTAAACGGTTAATCGTAATAAATAGATATAATTTAACAAAAAATAATATTTGTAACGCACTAATCTCAGGAACTAGGTACTGGTTCGATTTCAAAAATTATATATATATATATATATATATATATATATATATATATATATATATATATATATATATATATATATAAATTATATATATATAGGCTATATATATATAGCGTATAGGCTATATATATTAGTCGGTTGTATTTTATGTAAAAAAGTTTTTATTTAGTCTTTTGTTAAAAAATTAAGGAAAAAATGGTTTTCTCTCAATGATTCGTAGGTGATTTGGTGATTTTTGTTTCCTGTTATGTGATACAAATACATAAATTCTGGCTAAACGAAGTTCCGCGCAATATCATGTAGATTACTAGCTATTTTGTTAAGATGTAATTTCTCAGTAAATGCCGACGAAAAACTGCTTCCTCTGCACGCTATTTTTAAGCCTTTTCGAGAGAACACCCTTAAGTTATAGTTCAGTTTGTAACTGTAGGTTTAATGGTTACGGCTTACATTAATGGTTTGACAAGCCATATGAGACCTATGTTCATTGACCAGCAGTGGACATCTTTCGGCTAAAATGATGATATAGATGGCGGTGATGACATCATCGGTAATGTAGCTACGTGCATCACAAATCTGACGTCATAAAACAAATACAAATAATTAAAAAACAGACAGCCAGCGCTCTCGACCGAGTTTTCAGCTTCTCGCCAGCTCTTATTCAGCGAAATAAATTGAAGTACAGTTTGAACAAAAAGTTTGTGAATTTTTCATTAACCCACTTCGTGAGCAATTAAGTGAGTTGTACTTCCTCAGGAAATGGGATCTTTTGCTTGAAGAAATTACACAATAAATGTTTATCAGTGTAGATACTGGGGAAGAAAAGGACTGGAGCTTGCGCTTGTTGAAGCGTTTGCTCTTGACTCTAGTCTATGTCAGAGATGACAGAGACAAAGTCCACGATGGAGTGAGCTTACCCAGAAGAAGCTTGTCCACTCTAAATTTGAAGAGATTAGGGTTGTAAGCTTTTGGAAACATAGGCAGAGAGTTCCACTCTTTTGCTGTGCGCATTATAAAAGACCTTGTTAAGATCTTAAATACATAGTATTAATAGAGAGGTGGACTTGACTACTTGTTGATTTTAGGAGTATCCAATTACGAAATAGTTTTTTGTATTTGTTAGCCTGCTCTTGTGCCCACTGCTGGGCAAAGGCCTCCCATTTCTCCTTCCAAATCTCTCTGTCTTGGGCGATCTCTGGCCAAGTTTGTCCTTCAAACATAAAGAAGCATTTTCGCAGAGTGATTTTGGCTTTTTTATCAAAGACGCACGATTCCCTTGGGATATGCTCCGGGAAAAAATAATCAAAATCTGACTACTCCTTAAAAAGTGATGGGTGATCATCCATTAAAAAATTAGACTTGAGAACTTAAGTCGTACATTAACACATTTTGAATATCTATGTATCTAGTTACGGAATTAGTTTTAAAGAGCCCACCGCGGCACTGGAACGCAAAGGACATTTGGAGGAACAAAAATGGGTTATAGTTGGTAAGAGTCTGACACTGCCTTCCGCTCCGCCCAGAGCGAGAGAAGTCATTTGATGATTTCTCATACTTAAAAAAATCTAAGTATGTATCTAAAATGGCAGTTTTCTGGCTATACGTTCAGTAGTGAACACATACAATTGCGCTTCCATCGCAGTGAAAATTGAATTTGAAAGTACCGCTCCTTCGCGCTGGAATTTAGTTACACGTGAAAATTTCATTCGCACGTCTAAATTAACTCCACCCAGTATAACAAACGAGAATTTCACTGCAGCGTAGTATTTGCCTGCCAAGTGTAAATAATTACCGCAGGACTTGGTCATTAGCCAGCAATGTATTGTGTATAAAGCCGACTGTTTGTTTCAACTGCGATAATTTGGCAGCTACTCTGAAATTGAAACTAATTTCTCGCAAGCGGTGTGTGCAGAATTAATTTGTTTTTAAGTGTGTTTCTAATGAAAGGAAAGTTTCTGTTTTTCTTTCTTGCTTAAACGCCCCTGATGTAAACACCGGCAGTGCGACAAACCTTTGTCATATAATTTATCTCCAAATCTTTTCTTTTTTTCTAGGTTTCAAAAAATACAATTTCGAGCTGTTGCATGTGTTTTGCCTGCCTTTTGGAGCCGTCAATTGTCAAATTCTAACGACCCTCCCCTCCTCCTCCCCCTTCTTATTCTTCCCCAGTCTTATTTTGCCATTTAGTGAAAATATTCAGTACCTACCTGTCTTTCTATTTTTAACCGACTTCTTCAAAAAGGAGGATGTTCTATGTTCGGTTGTATGTATTTATTTTTTATGTATTTTCACCGGTTTCTTCGCCAATTCTGGACCGATTTCAAAAGTTCTTTTTTTATTCAATAGCCTATACTCCTGAGGTGGTCCCATTGTCATCAAGTTAGAATCTGATGATGGGATCCCATGAAAATCGAGGAAAACCCTCAAATTTTATAAGCACATACACTGTTTTTCAATAACTTTCTAACGCAATTCACATATTTGTGCCTGGTAATCATCATCTCATTTTGCTGAGCTGATCAACAGGTAGGTAGGGAAGGTATAAGTCAGGATCTGATGATGGTATCCCATGAAAAATGTTTATCAACGATATTTTCGCCAATTGTTAACCGATTTGGATGATTCTTTTTTTGTTTGGAAGAGTATTTTCTCGGACTGGACCCATTTAAATTTGGTGAAGACCCGATGAAGAACTTCGGAGATAGGCAACGGAACTCTTCAATAAATGAAAGCAAAAGGATCGGGATTTCTGAAATCGCATGTCTGTTGATTGTTTACACCAGTTCATAACATAACATCACGCCGGCACGCTGTGTTTGTGGTTTCACTTTTTAGTGGTACCTGCGTATCAATAAAAAGTGAAAAATAAAAAAAACTTTTTAACAAAAATATAAAACCGACTTCCAAAAACAAAACACTACAAAGTAAAAAATAACTTTAATTTCGGAAGTCAGTGTTCAAAAACGAAAAAAACCAGAAACACCGACTGATTGTTAAAAAGTTAAAAAAAAATGTTTTCGAAGTAAAAGTCTAGGTGTTTCTATTAAGTTATTGCATACAAGAAGAAGCATGCATTAAGGAAGAAGAAACTGAGTCCTGAAACACAGGTATTACATATCTAGCTCTGGAGTCAGGGCTTCACATTGATTGTAATATTTGTTTTTCTAATAAACTACTATTATAAAACTATTAGTGAATACGGTATCAAAATCCGTTGCGTAGAGGCTGATTTTTATCAATCAATGCATTCGTAATTGAGACGAGGGTTTTCAAACAAAATGAGACGGTTATATTAACTGAACGATTAATAAAGTATTTGATTTAAATAACATTCAGTGTAACAGTATTTTTGCGTCTATATTTCCAACCATCCCAGCTGCAACCTGACAGACAACATTTTCAAAATGGCGGACTGGCAAGCCTATTACAAAGTTTAATCGAGTGTCAATCATTTTAGTGAAGCTTGCGGCTCAATGTAAACGATTCAGAGTAAACCTCAGACATATTGCAATATTTTATAACTTCACTAAGTCGTGATAATAAAATTTAAATTGCCTACACATTTAGAATTTTGTAGCCAAAAGACAAAAAAATAACGGGTTGGTATTATTGGATCATAAGGGCATTTCGCCGTATGGTGTCGGTCGGTGCCGTAGGGTGCCGTAAAAGAATAATACCATCCCATCACTTCCCGTAGGTGTCGTAAGAGGCGACTAAGGGACTCGCCAGAGAATAGGCAGCAGCGTTCTCTACAAAACTCAACACCATACACTGCGATCGCCAACCCGCCTGCCAAGCGTGGCGATCATGGCAAACCCCCCCATCTTGGGGGAGACCTTTGTCCAGAAGTGGACGTCTTTCGGCTGAAATGATGATGATGATGAGGGGCATTTGATTCCTGAGTGAGTAGATATGATTCTATTTATTCCGTCAGTTAGGTTATCGAAAAATATAGGAAACGAATTTTTTGCTTTATCAAATTAAAAAATTACGAATATAACGCATCAAAGATCAGGAGTGGGGGCTTGTCACGTCACGTTTAGGTGAAGAGTGTAAGTATGTGACGTCACACGAGTTTTCAACGCAGTTTCGTCTTAAATTTTTCTTTATGTAAAAAAATACGTGCCCAATACTTTTTGGAAATGTATCTGACGGAAATTAGAGTTTTAGTGTCATATACGAGTATGTACCTACAGTACTTTAAACAACTTTCATATTCTTATCTCAGTCGCAACTTGCTAAAACACTCTTAAATTCCTCATATTTTGACAAGTTTTTAGGGTTCCGTACCCAAAGGGTAACTAACGGAACCCTATTATTAAGCCTCCGCTGTCCGTACGTCCTGTCCGTCAGTCTATCAGCGGGCTGTATCTCAAGAACCGTAACAGGTAGTAAGTTGAAATTTTCACAGATTGTGTATTTCTTTTGCCGCTATAACAAAAAATAATAAAAATTAAGGTTTATGGTACGAAAGTTTTTTTTTTCAATTCAATTCAATTTATTTATTTCAGATAGATTACAATCATAATAATTACAATTATAAACATCCATAGCAATTTAAATAAAATATCACGAGACACAAACACAACAAGGGAAACAAACAAACACAAAACATTGGAAACATAGAAGGGAACATAATCTAAATAAATTAACAAATACTTAATTATCATACACTAATTAACACGAAATTATGTACAAACGCGTATAAAAACAAAATTAATCATTGGGCATCAAAAAAATTATCCACATCGCTGTCAATGGCAACAGTTCCCAGAACACTGGCAGCATTGCCGCGTTGAATCGCAATGCTGATTCTTTGGCCGAAAAAAAGCCCAGCCCTCTGGTCACGTGAACAGTCGACAAGTTGTTTGCTAATGTCCCGAAAGACTCGATGCGCACTCGGACCCCATGGGCCTAGTGTTTCAACGCCAAACGGCTCAAATATGTAACTTCCAATTAAGTTGTTATATTTGCGCCGTTTGAGGTTTTCTGCACCTGCAGCAGCCGCCCCAGCACAGCCCGCCGTGCTAAGAAGATGGGATGGCGCAAGGGTGTCGACACATGTTGCATCCCACACCAAAGGCCTACCCACCTTCCAAGGCATTATGGTCATCCCATCTGGCCTTTTCCCATCGTCGCGTGCCAAGCCGTTGGGTTCTAAAACAGCTGGCACCCCGGCGGTGACAAGGGCCCGACGGATAATGTCATTAATGCTGGCGTGCCGTGCTAACCGACCAGCGCTCCTACTGCAGGACAGGCCATGGTGTCCGAGGCGGTCGACTGCTTCACCGCATTGACACCGATGTGGAGCTCCGCTAGGAGCACCCAAACGCAGACACGTAGCGATCATTGGATCAGGTCCGCACTACCCGTATATGTAACTTTGTCCAATGCTCCATGAAGTGGCAATCCACATCCATTCTCCCTACAATGAGCTTCAGTAAGCTGTTGGGGCTGCCCCGTATGCAGCGCATCAGAGAGGCTATCCTTTTGCGATGTATCGCCTGAAAGCCATCTTCTTGAGCATCTGCAAACATACCTGATGCGCTACAAAAGCGTGGCAACCCCATCAACATCCTGAATGCATTATTGTATTGGACCCGCAGGGCATGGTAAGTCTCCTGTATGCCTCACCCATAGGCTGCATGTACCTAAAATGACTGACAGTACGCCTTGAATAAAGTCATTTTTACCTGTGTAGTACAGCGTGCAAACCTACGGGCCAGCATATTAGCTCTGACTGACAATGCCCTGCGTTCCCTTTCAATATCCACGTTATCTGTGAGGGCCTCGGTGACCCAGTGGCCCAGGTACTTAAATTGCGCCACTCTTTTGAGAGCACTGCCATTCAATGTCACCTGAGGTACGGTGTCATAGCTCTTCGTACCGGACTTGAACACCATCATCTCACTCTTGGCCGTGTTATACCTGAGCCCATGGGCCTCCGCAAAGCACTCACATAACTTAATTAAGCGCCTGAGGGCACTGATCGATGGGCTCAGCAACACCATATCGTCAGCGTAACTTATATTGTTAACGAAAACTCCATCAATCGAACAACCTACCTGGGTACCGCTGAGCTCACGGACCAGCCGATCTACGTACAAGTTAAAGAGCTTGGGCGACGTCAGACCACCCTGTCTTACGCCACACTCCAACCTATACGCAACATATTTTATCTTTGTAATGAAAGTTCGACCCCATGGGGCTGTGGAGTACAAATACATATTTGGTACGGAACCCTTCGTGTGCGAGTCCGACTCGCACTGGGCCGGTTTTTATCATTTGTTGCCGAGATGGTATTGTGGCTTCAATATGAGTTTTTTTAGCACTTAGGGAAGAGATTTCAAAAGATTGTGATGTTTTAGTGATATTTAATAATCAATCAATAGTTGGTGAGATATGTTATGACAATGAAATATGTTGATGCCATGAAATATAAGTATTTTGCCCTCGACAAAATTAATGTACGTACATTGTCCCGACTACGGAATCCTTCGTTCAACAGTTTTCAAACACAGTCTATTTTTAACTCAAAGAATCACTTTATAAAGGAAGTAAGAACGCCGACACGATTTCCTTTGATCACGCCATTCCCCAGAGGTCTGTTCTGAACTATTTTTCATAACAACGGACATTTTCCGAGTCCAATCGAGTCCGCATAATTTACCCCTTTGAATGTTTTTACCCACTTAATGAAATTCCGCTATTTTATTTATCTTTCTGAAGTTTGTTCTAGCGAGAGAGTGAATACCTACTCGTTTTGTCAGAACAGAAATTGTAATGAAAATTTAATTTTATAAGACGGCTTTTGGCTTTTGTTTAAATGTACATATTCTTTCTTCCTGGAGTAAAATTTTCGTGGTCTACAAAAATCATGTCACAGAGATATTAAAATACAAAACTTTTTAATAATTTCGGAAGTCGGTGTTTTTGGTTACGTTTATGTTTTTTGACACCGACTTTAAGTGGTACCTACCTGCGTACCCATTAACAGCGTACCGCCGCAATGTTATGTTAAGAACTGGTGTAAACACTAAAAAAACATGCAATTTCAGCAATCCCGATCCATTTGCTATCATATATTGAAGAGTTCCATCCGTTGCCTACCTTGTTCTTCGTCAGAACTTCACCAAATTGAAAATACTCTTCTAAACAAAAAAAGAATCATCCAAATCGGCTGACAATTGGCGAAAATATCGCTGAACAAACATTTCATGGGATCTCATCATCAGATCCTAATTTATACCTTCCATCATCAGCTCAGCAACATGAGATGATGGTTACCAGGCACAAATATCTGAATTGCGTTAGAAAGTTAATTAATGAAAAACATTGTATATGCCTATAAAATTTGAGGGTTGCCCTCGATTTTCATGGGATCCCATCATCAGATTCTGACTTGGTGCCAATGGGACCAATCGAGAAGTATACCCTTTCAGATGAAACAAGAATTTTTCAAATCGGTTCATAAATGACGGAGTTATGAGGTAACAAACATAAAAAAAATACAACCGAATTGAGAACCTCCTCCTTTTTTTGAAGTCGGTTAAAAAAAAGTTCAACTTTTCAAGTTTAGATGCAAAAATAAGTTGCTGTATTGCTATTTAGAAAACTTGGGGATTTACTTCAAGTTAAAACCCTTTGGATAAACCTTGACTTAACATCCAATATACCTGCGCCAGAGAGCGTCCACAGTAGTCCTCTATCGTAAACGGTCTTGATTCACGCTTCACCTCACTTCACGTCACGTCATTCCGATGCTCGTCGATTCAGCCAACACGATGCGTCGCCAGGTTTAAAGGGGATGACCACGCTTTCTATTCCTATTTCCTTATTGCTAGCTTAGGTACCTAATGTAAACTATTCTACTTTCTACGTGTAATAAAATTAGACTGCTGCAATTTAAATTCTGTTTTATTTATTTAAATTAGTTACTAATACAAAATAATCAATGTAAATATAATTTAGTATGCTTCAGTGTTCTGGACCAAACAAAGGGCCGCTCCGCTGGTGTACAGCCGTTATATAGCCTCTGCGCCATCGTAGCAAGTGACATTGTCAGCAGTATCTTAGCTGTCACCGTCAAGATGGCGTCGTTGAAACGATGTTGCCAACACTAAGTGTTCGGACTCCCTCCGGAGCGTGTGGCCAGTCCATCACCACTTGCAAGCCTCGTAAAAGATCTACCAAGTTAGAAAGAACTGGGGTCGGCTTCCAGTCAAATCGGATTCAGCTAAATACCAGTGTTTTACGTGGAGCGGCTGCCTACTAGAACTACACAATCCATTAACTGGATAACACGATACGCAAAAGATTTACCAAGTTAGAAAGCCCAAACGCTTTAATTTTTTATATACCTACAAAATCTATCTTCAATATCTACAATCCAGATTTTCTTGTCTAAATACAGCTGTTCTGTTGTAAATACAATTATTAAAACTGCTACAACAACATTTAAATTCTTTGTTCGCCCAGAAGTGGTTTAAAACTAGCCTAACTTCAACCCGTTAGGGATTCCAGCAACAATAACTTTAACAAAATGTAAATTACTTTGAAAACAAATTATTTCTACAACCCCCAATGGGCTTAAATAAAATAAAACTAATAAAAACATTTCCTAACTGAAATGGTAAAGAACTAAAGAATCACAAAAAGTTCTTTTTTAAATACAAAATTGATATCTATATCTATACTAATCTATCTATACTAATATATAAAGCTGAAGAGTTTGTTTGTTTGTTTACTTGAACGCGCTAATCTCAGGAACTACTGGTCCGATTTGAAAAATTCTTTCAGTGTTAGATAGCCCATTTATCGAGGAAGGCTATAGGCTATATATCATCATGCTAAGACCAATAGGAGCGGAGCAGTAATGAAAATTGTGGCGCAGACGAAGTTGCGCGGGTCAACTGGTTAATTATAATTTTATTCATTGATGGATCTATTTTTTGTAAACTTTTACAAGAAATAGTTTTCATCATCATCATAACAACCGGAAGACGCTTGGGGGCCTATGTCCAGCAGTGGACGTCTTTCGGCTGATATGATGATGATTGACATTCAAGATGGAAAAACTTCCTCCTCTTGGGTATTTTTCCCATTGACAGCGAGCACTTTCTCCATCTCCTCTTTTTATCTTTAACTTATACAAAATATATACTGGATGTATTACTTTTAGCCTGATATTAAAAATACAACAATAGCTGTAATCAAAATTATTATATGGTACCGGTAATCGACCCACAAACATTTATTAAGTTTCTTAATATCAAAAACTGAAATTAAGACAAACCTGTCCTGAATCGACTACTGTCGCCTTTACGTTCTCTCGTAACTAAAAAAGGTTTGTAATTTATTTTCGGGTATCCACGAAGGGATTGGTAATTGTACTTTATTGCAAGTTTTTATGGCGCCTACCATAGTATGATTATTCATTAAATACAACTCAAGGTACTAAAGCTAAACACATACTTACAAACACGAGGTTTCTCACTAGTGGCTAAATTACTCGTGAGTCGTGAATATGTTCAAAATTCTAAACTACACTATGCATCTTGTAAGCACTTGAAACTTCGCCAGCTTTTCCCTTAAGGGGAGAAAGTGTCCCCTCATAGTTAGTGGCACCTCTAAGTTAAGAGACCCTTACAGCCACTTGGTATGCTTAAGTTATTTCAAGAGGATGAGGAGACTTCTTCCTGGTTAATCACCTTGGGAAAGTAATGCAGAAAAGGAAACTTTCATTATTTTTCGATTTCATTGCTTAAAGATTTAATTTGATTCTTTACATTTCCATTCTCCCACACCATTATGCTACACTGAATATTTGATATCATTACAATTCTCAAACTCAAATCCAAAGCATATATTTCAAATAAACCAGGCAGTTTTGAAATGTCAAGGTCGGTCAGTCAAAAACATGAAGTTATTTGCACGTTCAAAAGCGTAGATCTCTATGGAGAAGAACGTGCAAGAAACTCCACGGAAACTCTTTTAAATCATGTGATATACGAGTATTACATAAACCTTTTTAACATTATCATTGACTGCTTCTATATGTGAGGACAATGCAAAAAAACAAGAAAGTATATGAAATAATTCAAAATGTACAGATTAAATGAGCCAGTGTTAGGTACGAGATGATCAGTCTTTACTGACGGCGCCCGTGCAGTCATTAATTCTTCAGTCTCTTTTTAAATAACAACGTATAAAATATATTAATTGGTATTATTTATTGCTTGCAGGTACTAAACAAAGCCGCTCTGCTATAGAACACGGAAGTGGATGATGGGCGTTTTATAATCGTTTGAAAATCTTCACTTACGATCTTGGTTCGTCAAGGTACGTTATATGGTGCTATAGAATTCGGAGGTATTATTAACCGCTTTGACACAAATTTATGTAGGGGTCAGAGCCCATTCGTCCCCTAAAATTCGTCCCCCAGCATAAAAGTTGTAGATTCGGCCCCTATATAGGTGCCCATTGGTCTCCTGGTAGGGGACCAATTAATATTTTAATAAAAAATATTATTTTTAAGGTACCCATTCGTCCCCTCTAATATATATACAATATAAGTTAAAGATTCGGCACCTTTTCAGGTGCCTATTGGTCCCCTGAGATAAAATTAGCTATATTTTACATTAGAAATGGTTAACATAGTACACTTGTGAACAGTTTATTAACGGAATTAATTTAATAAATCATAACAGATCATTGAAAAAAGAGCTATGATGAATGATAATCCGTCATGATAATAATATAACCTGTCGATAGGCTTACGATGTAAAATTGTCTCACTACGAATGGCTTGTTAAAAAAACGGGTTACAAATAATAGATAAGGTGTTTAAAATTGGTAAGTACTCTCCAGATGTGCGCGGGGTGTGGAATGCCGAAGCGGGAGGGGTAATCTTAGCCAGAGTATCTGCGCGCGAGCAAATAACAAAGGCGTAGCCCAAAACAATAGACGCTCGATGAAAGGACTTGCACCTGATTGGCTAACACCAGTACTAGACAACTTTGGCGTATTTATTCCAGGAATGTGTTACTACATTTAGTTTACTTATAGTTGCAAATCCAAGCGTACTGATTTTTATACTGTCTCGAGTGAAAGTTTACTCATTAGCGTATCCTGTAGGATTACTTATTAAATTTAATTAGTGAGTGAAGTGATCAGTGCATTAACGTGAAGGAAAAATATGTAAGTTCTACTATTTACCTATACATCCCTATTTCAAAAGACTTACATGTATATAATTGGAACGATTTAATAGTAGATTTTTAGTATGCTACTGTGTATGCACTCACATAATTTTCTATTTTGTATGATAATATATTACTTTTTCTACTTTTTCAGTGATTTTCATATCTATATAGAGTAGATAAATAGTTTGTTTATTAATCGATTCAATCACACCATCATATATAAAAACAGCATGTTTTGATAATATGTTGCTTTGATTTATTTTGCATTAATTCGTTTGGATGTTTGGAAAGCAAGGGACATACGATTTGACATAGATGTGCTGTGAATACAACATCTTAAAACTCTTGTTTGAATATAGTATTCGAAGATAAATGTTTTACATATCTGTTAAAAACTATAATAACAACTTATAATAAATAAATGTTTTTACGGTTATTATACATGTCTTCATAGACATGTATGTTTATTTAATTTATAATAAGCATATTATAGTTAAAGTAGCATATTATGTCGAGGAATGTTATTATTTGGTAACTTTTTCTTACAGAATAATGGCTGATGAACCACAGTGCAGTAGTGGTTTGACAGGAATTGAGTATATATCCTCTGAAAGAGGTAGACCATTTTTTGAGAGGAGGGTATCAGTTATATATGAAGAAAAAATACAAAAATGGCTCATTTTATTGGAAACGCACTCAAAGAAATACTTGCCATGGAAGTATCACAATTCAAAAAAACCAAATCTTAAAAGAAATACCTCACTTATGTACACCAGATACAACAAAAAATGAGCTCAAGAAAGCTCTAAATTCATGCATGAATAGAGCAGCCAGAGGAAACGAGTCACTACTAAATATATCTGACGAGGAAATGAGGGAATTTAAAGACAAAGGACTACACATTGTACAAAATATTCCCGACTTCCAAAACCTTAAACATGGACTCTATAACGCAAGAAGAAAAGCAAATGGTCAAGGCAAATCGGCTGATTTTTAAAAAAGCAGAGGAAGTAGTTGTACCTAAAAAATATGAAGACTTTTTAATATCTGATTATCAAGATGGTTCAAACCGAATTTTAATATTTTCTGTGGTAAATGAGGTGACAATGTCAAGTTTCTCCGATTTCTTTTTAGATGGAACCTTTAAATTTGTAATTCATCCATTTGTTCAGCTATTTAGTATTCACGCTGATATTGGAAGTTCTACCACCAGTACAAATGTTGTACCGTTAGTATTTGCGCTGCTTTTAAATAAAAAGCAAGCTACTTACGAAATTCTATTTCATATGCTTAAGGCCCGTTTTCCCAATTGGTGTCCACGTCAGTTTACCATGGATTTTGAGATAGCAATACAAAACGCGGCACAAAAAGTTTTCCCAAATACGCTAATTTCTGGATGTTATTTCCATTTCTTGAAATCCCTGTGGAGGAAAGCAAAACACTTGGAACTCAAATCTAGACTACATAAGCGACACGTTGCCCTTTGCGCCTCACTAGCTTTAATACCAGAACAATATATAGATGACGGTTGGCTTTATATCATGGAGGATTGCCCTCAAAATAATCTAATTTCAGCTCAGATTTTGTATGTGTTAATATTATTTGAAATAAACATGATATCTACCGAATTACTATATTTTTTATTTTAGCCTTTTCTGCGCGACTGTACCAGGACTACTAAGCTGCAGTATACACATATACATGTACTTATATTAGAAGAATGAATAAAAATAAATATTCTTCAGGGGACGAATGGGCCCCTCAAAAGTTCCAGGGGACGAGTGGGCACGGGGTGCGAATCTTAGGGGACGAATGGGCTCTGACCCTGTAGATGGGTCAGAGCCCATTCGTCCCCTAAAATTCGTCCCCCAGCATAAAAGTTGTAGATTCGGCCCCTATATAGGTGCCCATTGGTCTCCTGGTAGGGGACCAATTAATATTTTAATAAAAAATATTATTTTTAAGGTACCCATTCGTCCCCTCTAATATATATACAATATAAGTTAAAGATTCGGCACCTTTTCAGGTGCCTATTGGTCCCCTGAGATAAAATTAGCTATATTTTACATTAGAAATGGTTAACATAGTACACTTGTGAACAGTTTATTAACGGAATTAATTTAATAAATCATAACAGATCATTGAAAAAAGAGCTATGATGAATGATAATCCGTCATGATAATAATATAACCTGTCGATAGGCTTACGATGTAAAATTGTCTCACTACGAATGGCTTGTTAAAAAAACGGGTTACAAATAATAGATAAGGTGTTTAAAATTGGTAAGTACTCTCCAGATGTGCGCGGGGTGTGGAATGCCGAAGCGGGAGGGGTAATCTTAGCCAGAGTATCTGCGCGCGAGCAAATAACAAAGGCGTAGCCCAAAACAATAGACGCTCGATGAAAGGACTTGCACCTGATTGGCTAACACCAGTACTAGACAACTTTGGCGTATTTATTCCAGGAATGTGTTACTACATTTAGTTTACTTATAGTTGCAAATCCAAGCGTACTGATTTTTATACTGTCTCGAGTGAAAGTTTACTCATTAGCGTATCCTGTAGGATTACTTATTAAATTTAATTAGTGAGTGAAGTGATCAGTGCATTAACGTGAAGGAAAAATATGTAAGTTCTACTATTTACCTATACATCCCTATTTCAAAAGACTTACATGTATATAATTGGAACGATTTAATAGTAGATTTTTAGTATGCTACTGTGTATGCACTCACATAATTTTCTATTTTGTATGATAATATATTACTTTTTCTACTTTTTCAGTGATTTTCATATCTATATAGAGTAGATAAATAGTTTGTTTATTAATCGATTCAATCACACCATCATATATAAAAACAGCATGTTTTGATAATATGTTGCTTTGATTTATTTTGCATTAATTCGTTTGGATGTTTGGAAAGCAAGGGACATACGATTTGACATAGATGTGCTGTGAATACAACATCTTAAAACTCTTGTTTGAATATAGTATTCGAAGATAAATGTTTTACATATCTGTTAAAAACTATAATAACAACTTATAATAAATAAATGTTTTTACGGTTATTATACATGTCTTCATAGACATGTATGTTTATTTAATTTATAATAAGCATATTATAGTTAAAGTAGCATATTATGTCGAGGAATGTTATTATTTGGTAACTTTTTCTTACAGAATAATGGCTGATGAACCACAGTGCAGTAGTGGTTTGACAGGAATTGAGTATATATCCTCTGAAAGAGGTAGACCATTTTTTGAGAGGAGGGTATCAGTTATATATGAAGAAAAAATACAAAAATGGCTCATTTTATTGGAAACGCACTCAAAGAAATACTTGCCATGGAAGTATCACAATTCAAAAAAACCAAATCTTAAAAGAAATACCTCACTTATGTACACCAGATACAACAAAAAATGAGCTCAAGAAAGCTCTAAATTCATGCATGAATAGAGCAGCCAGAGGAAACGAGTCACTACTAAATATATCTGACGAGGAAATGAGGGAATTTAAAGACAAAGGACTACACATTGTACAAAATATTCCCGACTTCCAAAACCTTAAACATGGACTCTATAACGCAAGAAGAAAAGCAAATGGTCAAGGCAAATCGGCTGATTTTTAAAAAAGCAGAGGAAGTAGTTGTACCTAAAAAATATGAAGACTTTTTAATATCTGATTATCAAGATGGTTCAAACCGAATTTTAATATTTTCTGTGGTAAATGAGGTGACAATGTCAAGTTTCTCCGATTTCTTTTTAGATGGAACCTTTAAATTTGTAATTCATCCATTTGTTCAGCTATTTAGTATTCACGCTGATATTGGAAGTTCTACCACCAGTACAAATGTTGTACCGTTAGTATTTGCGCTGCTTTTAAATAAAAAGCAAGCTACTTACGAAATTCTATTTCATATGCTTAAGGCCCGTTTTCCCAATTGGTGTCCACGTCAGTTTACCATGGATTTTGAGATAGCAATACAAAACGCGGCACAAAAAGTTTTCCCAAATACGCTAATTTCTGGATGTTATTTCCATTTCTTGAAATCCCTGTGGAGGAAAGCAAAACACTTGGAACTCAAATCTAGACTACATAAGCGACACGTTGCCCTTTGCGCCTCACTAGCTTTAATACCAGAACAATATATAGATGACGGTTGGCTTTATATCATGGAGGATTGCCCTCAAAATAATCTAATTTCAGCTCAGATTTTGTATGTGTTAATATTATTTGAAATAAACATGATATCTACCGAATTACTATATTTTTTATTTTAGCCTTTTCTGCGCGACTGTACCAGGACTACTAAGCTGCAGTATACACATATACATGTACTTATATTAGAAGAATGAATAAAAATAAATATTCTTCAGGGGACGAATGGGCCCCTCAAAAGTTCCAGGGGACGAGTGGGCACGGGGTGCGAATCTTAGGGGACGAATGGGCTCTGACCCTGTAGATTCCGATTTAAAAC
This sequence comes from Lacanobia oleracea, assembly GCA_950371165.1. NCBI lineage: Eukaryota > Metazoa > Arthropoda > Insecta > Lepidoptera > Noctuidae > Lacanobia > Lacanobia oleracea. Next base: position 4,781,703 of record OX493389.1, read on the forward strand.
ACTGAAGATCCGAAAGTTTAAATTTATACTAAAATATAAAGCTGAAGAGTTTGTTTGTTTACTTGAACGCGCTAATCTCAGGAACTACGGGTACGATTTAAAAAATTATTTCAGTGTTAGATAGCCCATTTATCGAGGAAGGCTGGCTATATATCATCACGCTAAGACCAATAGAAGCGGAGCAGTAATGAAAATTGTGACGCAGACGAAGTTGCGCGGGTCAACTAGAACTACTATTGAGGAGGTGAGAAGATATTTTTCCAGAAAAATATCAGGCTTCCATAGAAAAATAAATAATAATAAATATATCGTTTATTTCTGGTGAGATAAACCCATAACATATAAACCTTACAAAGTTATGATACATACTTATAAAAACCACAAAAATATTAAACTATTGTACAAGAAGTGACGGCGTCGTGTTGCGCTGCATGGAATAGGACCACGGGACCGAACCCGCGAGGTAAAATTAGTCTCTCAAACATATAAAAAACTTTCCGAACAAAACCATTCTTCATAGCTTGCAATTCTCCGTAAACTGTAATCAAGATACGATACAGAAATCCGATCTCCGATTCAATTAGTCTCGGATAACAGCTTCGCGATACAACTCAATTTACTTGTAATTTCTGACTACCCTCTAATCTTTCAAACCGTAATCTTCATTTCAAATAATCGGAGCCATATTCAGGCTATTTTTGATTTAGATTTTGTTATATGTAGACGTATGTCTTGGTTCTTTGTACTTCTGCATTAATATTATAAAGAGGAAAGATATAACGTCTAAAACGAATAAAATCAAGAACTACTGGACCGATTTCAAAGATTCTTTCACCATTATGCTACATTATCCCGGAGTAATATAGGATATATTTATTCCTAGAAAAAATAGGGATCTTTCAGAAAATTGCAGCGCGGACGAAGTACTACTAAAATCTATACTAATATATAAAGCTGAAGAATTTGTTTGTTTGTTTATTTACTTAAACGCGCTAATCTTAGGAACTAAAGATCCGATTTAAAAAAAATATCAGTGTTAGATAGACCATTTATTGAGGAAGGCTATAGGCTATAAATCATCACGCTAAGACCAATAGGAGCGGAGCAGTGATGAAAATTGTGACGCAAACGAAGTTGCGTGGGTCAACTAGTACTAATATATTAAGCTGAAGAGTTTGTTTGTTTACTTCAACGCGCTAATCTCAGGAACTCCTGGTCCGATTTGAAAAATTATTTTAGTGTTAGATAGCCCATTTATCGAGGAAGGCTATAGGCTGACCTATATCATCACGCTAAGACCAATAGGAGCGGAGCAGTAATTAAAATTGTGATTGTGACGCAGACGAAGTTGCGCGGGTCAACTAGTAATAGTAATAATTCCGTTTATTAAATTCTACACAAGCTTTTAGACAGTAATTGATTTAAATTGTAGGGGAAGTTTCAGAGTTCTTTCAGCAAGTTTTATATTTTAATAAAACAAATTTCGACGTACTTCTCCGAATTCCATTAAGGACCCAATAAACGTAGGAAAAACATATTCGTCCCTTTGAAGAGGACGCAAATTCTCACCCGCTTTTGACTTCGAACAAAGACTATTGATCCCTGAGGACCTCTTCCAATAAAATATTAAAGAGCCACTTTTCCTTCGATAAATAAACTTTTATTATCACACTTTCCGTGTTCAGGGCTGTAGAGGAGGGGCGAAATAATACCGTCCGTACGGTTCTTTCTTCGAGGTTAAGCAACGCTTGCCTAAGTTGGTCCGTGGATGGGTGACCATCTTTAGGTCGTACTCCGGAAGTAAATCGAAAGCACCGATTTCATCGTCCACACCGCGCGGTCCCCGCATGCTTCCACGCTGAAAGTTCTAAATACCGAATCTAACGACTCAACACCAAATTAATTCAAACCGCCAACCGATTCAGTGTTGCTCGCACGCAAACATCATAAACTTCTACTGTCAAAAATCAGCACTCTATAAACAACTATGGACGTCACGCGGTTTTACCCGCGTAGTTCCATACCCATGGGAGGACAAAGATAAAATATAGCCCATGTTACTCCCTGATAATGTAGATATCCATTGCTGAAAGAGTTTTTCAAATCGGTCCAGTAGTTTTTAAGTTTACAATTTATTGCTATAAAAAGGTGTTCGTGGACTTTCTTGCACGTTCTTCTCTATAGATCTCTTTTTTGTTTGTTGTTTTTTTATGATGTACATAATAAAGAGTATTCTATTTTATTCTATTCTATTATTGGCTTTGGAACGTTATAGCTTCACATCTTTCATTGACAAACCTCGACCATTCAAAAGTGCCTGTAAATAGTTTAACTATTTTTTAACATTTTATTTAATGAAAAATAATACACTTAATTCTAAACTCGCCAAACCTTATGTACATGTACCTTACTACTTAAATATTATATTCTTCAAATTTCAAATTTCAACTTATTAAGTTTTTTAGTTCTGGTTGCAATCCTGTATACTTAATGTTTTTTAATTGGTAACAAAAGCAAATTTTATTTTCAACAAAAAATGCTTTGAGTTTGCCAGGAACGGCCTCGCTTCCTTTTCCCTTCTGAATTCCACTCAACCTTTTTAAGAAATTGATTTAAATCTCTCCGGAAATAGTGATATAGGCTGTTATATTGTCATAGAAGTTTGACTAAACCTTTTATCAGTTAGCACGGGGTCTCCAAGGCCTGAAGGTTGACGGTTTTTGGGACATCCCTGAATATTAAGGTCTTGGCGTTAATGTGTACACGGTCGGGTCATCCTCGGGGGATCTGAATTGTTTACGTCGTTATTAGTTGAGTTTGGGCATAGTTGAGATAAATGTTTAAATGGCACTTGGCTAGTTATTGTTATGGTTTTCTAACGGATTTGATTGCAAACTGTTTGGAATTTTGGGTATCAAGATGGCGGCGTCTTGTTTTCGTTTGTTATTAGTTGGTTCTTGTTGTTCCGAAGATGTGTTAATTTTTTATTAAAATCAAAGTCATTACGTTTATTTTTTGTTTTGTTAAAATTACTGAATATATTTGTTTTACTGATTACACGGATTTAAATAGAATTGAAGATAGGGCTGCCCAAACGTGTTCTTATACGCGTTCATCATACAAGAAACACGGCATTCTAATGTCTCTTGAAGATAGCTGACCGCGTGGCGGTTTGGTCTATTCGGCCCAAATAGTGGCTTCCGTAAAGTCCTTTTTGTCCTTACTAAGTCAATGCTCAATTAGCATTAAGTATTAAGAAGTTTACAAGTGTTATAGTTGATTATTAATCGATTAAAACAATCTTGCTACACGCTGCCTCCTAAATCCTTTCTTCTCAAAATATTTAGACAACTAAAAAAGTTACGCATGTCAATATCAATGAAAACTAATTAATCTCGAACCCATTAAAATCAAAAGCTTAACCATTAAACAGTTAGCATGTGCAGAAACCACCCACAACCTATGTTTTAGCACCTGTCCACCGGAAGTCACGGGTTAATTAAATTATTACAGTTTTGATGTAACCGCTACAACCAACCACACTCAAAACACAACCTTATAGGAAAGCCTCATAAGATCTATTATGATAAAGCAGTGATTACACCAATCACCCACACAAAATACAACCTTAAAATTATCGCGTTATGATCTAGAATTGGTTAAAGGTTAATAACACCTGATGGTGAGTTCGTTGACCCTGCGCAAGAGCAATCTTTAGTTCATTCACGTACACCTGCTCAGTTGTAAAGCAATGATTTTCGTTTCTAGTACTGTCGCGAACAATGGTGTCTGATTAAAATTGATTTCGTTATTGATCTCGGGTAGATAAACGGTATATTTTTTTGAGAATACGGTTAAGTTTTGTGATGTTGCAATTGTTGTTAAGGTCATCGGTTTTAGTAATATCTTTGGAATTTTATTTTGAAATTGGTTTAATATAAGATGTTTTCGAGGGTTCTGTACCCGTAAGCAAGGGGACTATTTTACTAAGCCTCCGCTGTTCGTCCGCCCGTCTCTCTGTCAGCAGGCTATATCTCTTGAATTTTAAATAGACATTTTCGGTGTACCGCTATAACAACAAAATATAGAAATCAATTAAAAAATAAGGGGCCATACAAGAAAAGTGTTTTTCGGATTATGGCATCCTTTGTAAAAACTTTTCTTTTTCCTTTTTCTTTGAGTTTGACTCGCACTTATCACGCAATATTGATTGTTGTGGTGGATTTAATCTCTTGACTGTCATCAGTTCTGTTTTTCTCTTCCTACCTACTATATACATTGTAGTGTCCCCCATCAAAAAGAATTTTTTTAGGGTTCCGAACCTCCGTAAAAAACGGAACCCTTAAAAGATCACTCGGGTGTCTGTATGTCTGTCCGTCCGAATGAAAACCTATGTCTAAGAAGTCTGTAGTGTTAAAAAAATGAAATTGGTTCGGAGCCCTTTGCACGTTAGTCCAACTCGCATTTGACCAGTTTTTTCTCACAGAAAGATTTTCTTTTTTTTTATACTATTGATATTTTCTCTCTTAGGTATTCCAAAACAGATAAAAAACGGCTTCTTTTATCTTTCTACTCATCCTTCCGCTTGCTGAGCTTTTTTTACATAAAATTATTCAAATCACGTTATAAAGGATTGGCCAAAATCAAATCGAGCCATGTAGCGATGAAATGAGCGAAAACGCGATGAAATGAAATGCAAAAGCCTTACAGTAAGTAAAAGTAAGTGCAAATTGGGTTGTTAAACAAAAAGGAAACGGAAGACCCACCTTTCGTCTCAGGCAATTGACCTTGTTGATATTTTTGTTATAAAATATATTTGAAAGCACTTATGTTTTATGCGCGTAATTGTCATGAGGAAGTAATATTTGCGTATGAAATAGGGACGTCTCTCAAAGAATATGTCATGACACAGCGTTACAGCGTTTTTCCAAAAGAAAAAAAAACACTTGCATTATTCAAAGACACGATGTATGCAGTCGTAAAAATAAGAAAATAGCCGTGTTTTATCTAATTTATTAATGCAGGTTATATTGCTTTTGTTATTTTACAATGTTTTGATCACGAAGTGAGCTATCAATCCAAGTAATGAAGATGGAATGACAGCTCACGTGATCACTTCACCTAAGCTTTCACTTCGACAAGTTTACAGAATTGGGGTATTTTACTAAAAAAATCTAATTAGTAAAATATGGCTTGGTAAAAATGTACCAAATTTACCAAGCCAGATGACGTCACGCGTGTCTTCAACTCGCTGTATCTCCTTTATTTTTTGTTTACGTAAAAAAGAAAAAATACGTGTCGAATATTTTTTTTAAATCTATCAGACGGACTAATTAGATTTTTTTAGTAAAATACCCCATTGACCGGCTGAATTGACTGCTCGTAGAAAGCTGTAATTTTCCATTTAGTTTCCTAGGAGAGTGTAGGGGAGCACTAAGAGAGGATTTCCCGAAATTCCTACGGGAACGGGAAAAAACGGGTTATGCGCGTACGAAGTTGCGGGCAAAAGCTAGTTCTCATTAAAATTTAAAAAAATAATCTGCCACCTAATTAATAAAGTATTAGTTTAAAAAAAAATTAATAATCCTGAAGATTTCATGATTGAAATATAATTCATAAACTCATAACCCTGAGGGACGTTTAATAACTTGAACTATTTAACTTTAATTAAGTATTCATTAACTTCTGATTACTTTTACAATGCTGCGTAATAACCTAGACACTTTGAATGTCAAAAAAATTAAAATGAGTTCTTTTAAGTTAAAAAGAATCGTTAACAATTCTTTTTTATATAGTCAGTGAAAAAAAGAATCGTTAACAATTCTTTTTTATATAGTCAGTGAAAAAAAGAATCGTTAACAATTCTTTTTTATATATTTTAAAATTCCCTTTGACGATGTAGTGGTTTTTTGCATTTATTTATTTAACAATTTATGTACTCACGTTTAATAAGATAAGAAGAAAGAAACAGAAAAATAAGTACAAAGGTGATGCTTATTTCAAAAGAAATCTCTTCCAGCATACCTGCGAAAGGAGAGTAGAGTAAAAAGAGATGTAGACATAGTGTGTGACAGTAGCTTAAGTAAAAACTATACATATTAAATATAACCCGCCGCGTAATTTGCCTGTTTTTATCTACTTTGTTAAAATATGAAATTATTATACGTGCAAAACCGGTGAAGACTTTGTTTAATTTCACTACAAAATGGTGCCCGAACAGGGACCATATTGTAGCGAAATAAAACAAAGAAAAAACTACATTTAACATAGATTGCAGCACTTGATCTGAGTGTCATATGTGTATAGACTACTTTTATCCCGGTAAATTGCAAAAAGACGGGTAGGAAAGTGGTTTTTAGGGTTCCGTACTCGAAGGGCAACCAACGAAACCCTATTACTAAGCCTCAGCTGTCCATTGGTCCTTCCGTGTGTCTATCAGCAGGCTGTATCTCAAGAACACACAGTTGAAATTTTCAGTGTGTATTTCTATTGCCGCCGCTATAACAAAAATTATTAAAAACTAGTTGACCCACGCAACTTCGTCTGCACAATTTTCATTACTGCTACGCTCCTATTGGTTTTAGCGTGATGATATATAGCCTATAGCCTTTCTCGATAAATGAACTATCTAACACTGAAATAATTTTTCGGACCAGTAGTTCCTGAGATTAGCGCGTTCAAGTAAACAAACAAACAAACAAACAAACTCTTCAGCTTTATATATTAGTATAGATTACATTAACTTAAAAATGAAAGGGGGCTCTATACAAGTAATGTGTTTTTTCGGTTTATGGTAAACCCTTCGCACGAGACTCCGACGCGCCACCTCATACCAGCCCTCACGGTACGCGTCCAGGTTGTTAAGTAAAACCGTTTGTTTATAAAAGGCTTTCAATTAATGTCTTATCCTGTTCCGAGTCGATGGTTTTCTTGGCCTTTTTTTTTGGCCCGACAATTAAATCCCCCCGTACACGTGTATGGACTTTTGGGCACTCCAACGTGTGGCTCATGTTCTGAAGAGGAACACCGCATTCACAATGAGTATCCGATGGCTCTATGAATCTCCATTTCGCCAGTTTGTGTTTGCAGCGGCCTCCGTTGGGTACCCTTCGGGTACGGAACCCTAAATACTAAGCCTCCGCTGTCCGTCCGTCCGTCTGTCTGTCAGCGGGCTGTATCTCAAGAACCGTAATAGGTAGACAGCTGAAATTTTCACAGATTGTGTATTTCTATTGCAGCTATAACAACAATTAAATAAAAATTAAGGTTATGGTTATGGTACGGAACCCTTCGTGTGCGAGTCCGACTCGCACTTGGCCGTTTTTTATATTTCTATGAAGCCACCGCAGATCACGTCCAGGTGGTAGGTGTTCCTGGGGTTGCAAGTAGTCGGGTGGTGGGGGATGATGTTCTTCCCACAGCTTGGAATGATGCGATGAAGAATACTCTTCCGGCTCTTGAGCCTACTGTTTTGCATGGATGATCATAATTATTATGGTGTATGTATAGGTTTTTTGTAAATGGTCAATGAACCGATAAAAAGCTAAATACGCACATTAAGCTATTAAATTAATTATAGATATTAAGCTTTGTGATTTATCTGTCATAATTATAGTAATTTGAAGTTCTACATAACATACTTTGTAAACGGCTAAGCATATTTATTGAATGATTTTAAGTAACGTGCTGACAGCCGCACGGGTCGATCTTCAAGGTTATGTAACGCTTGCTTTGTTGGTCTGTGCATGGGTGACCATCTTAACGTACCGAGTTTCCTCCGTGCCTCGGAAAGCACGTTAAACCGTTGGTCCCGGCTGTCATTTGTAGATCTTTGGCAGTCGTTACGGATAGTCAAAAGTCAGTAAATCTGACTCCAGTCAAGTACCACGGAAGTACCGTGTTACCCAGTTAATGGGTTGTGGAGGTCTGGTAGGTAGCCGCTCCTCGTAAAATACTGGTATTCAGCTGAATCCGGTTTGACTGGAATGCCGACCCCAATATAGTTGGGAAAAGGCTAGGCAGATGATGAGTTGTTCACAGATTGTGTTGTGATAAACTTGGTATATTAAGATGGTCACCCATCCACAGACCAACCTTGGCAAGCGTTGCTTAACCTTAAAGATCGACCCGTGCGGCTGTTATTATTTAGCCACGAGCTCCTCACAATCTGTGAACAACTGTCTACATATTACGGTTCTTGAGATACAGCCAGCTGACAGACAGACGGACAGAAGGACGGACGGACGGCCGGTGAAGGCTTAGTAATAGGGATCCGTTGGTTACCCTTTGGGTACGGAACCCTATTACCTACATAAAGGCCACTGAAGTCCCATGTACAAATAGTTTACATTTTTTGATTACCTTTACGTTTACCTAAGAAACTGAAACGTCTTTTTGGTAGATATAAGTCTATAAAACCCCGCGTTCTTCTTTCCATTAAGATTTTAATTTACTTATTCAATTTAATAGAAACTAGAAGGGTTTCTTCCGTTCCTCTTTCACTAATTCCTGCTACGAGTCTTGCCAATATTTCCAAAAAGAAAATTCAAATACAAAATTAGAATCACCTTTGACACGAACTGTACTTTCATCCAAATATTGATTCAAGTACAGTCGGGTAGAAGACGTGTTCTGTATTTGTTCACATAACGCTTTGGTCATATGTGACAACCGCCCGTCAGTGTCGGGGCTTTGAGTTCGATTCCCGTACAGGGATTTTGTTTGATCACTGCATTCTACACAAATATTTGGGATGTATGTATGTTTGTATAGAATTTAGTGTTGTTTGGTTGTTAAGCTAGTTTTGAGCGTGTTCTGATGCTGTTGGGACTTATGCACTTACGTTATGGTAAATATTTTAATGCCATTTAGGTTAAATGAACATCAAAGGAAATATGTAATTATTAATTTTCTGGTAGTTCTATGTACTAACGCTGGTTTCTTAGTTTTTAGGGTTCCAAAAATCCGTGAAAAATGGAACCCTTGTAGGATCACTCGTGTGTCTGTCTGTTCGTCTGTCACAGCCGTTTTTCTCCAGATCTACTAGACCGATTCTGTTGAAATTTGTTATACAATATGGACTTCTGTGACCCAAACACGGATGCATTACGTAAATAAATATTTTTTTTATGGGGGTCAAAATTGGGGGCCAAGCAAAAAAATTAAAAAAAAAAGATTTTCAAACTGTATTCGTGTGACATATCAAATGAAAGGGCTTACTGTGGGAGTTTTAAATTATATTTTTTTTTAATTATAGAATAAATAGTTTTGATGTTATTCAAGAAATTAGACCAAAAATGTCCCTTATCTGCGAAACTACTGAACCTAAAATTTTGAAAAAAAAAAATGCAGATAATGGTTCTATACCTAAAGATTACAGAAAAACCTATGAGAAGTCTGTAGAGATTAAATAAAAAAAAAAAAAGAAATTCGGTTTGAACCACGCGTGACCGACTCGGACTTGGCAAGTTTCTTTTTTTGTGTATTAGGCAATTAATTAGGCCCATCAATATTTTTTGCCTTCAATATAACGTCACGTTGTCGTAGGTAGGTAATGTAGCTCTGTGTTCAGTGCACGAAATCCCTGTTTGTTCGGGCGTAACCATTAACACTTAATTAGGCAGAGATTGCTTATCTGTAATCATCTGATTCCGTCCGTATGATCATTTAGGCCATTGGACCTAAATTACAGATGTACAATTTATATCTGTAATGTGGAGGAATTAATGAAAGCTGTAATCAACGTAGCGACCTACTGGGCCCAATTTTTTTTTTTCCGCTCTCCTAGGAATTTCGGGAAATCCTCTCTTAGTGTAGGAGACTACACTCCCCAAAGAAACTACATTCGAAATTTCAGCTATCTACGACCAGTTGTTTCGACTGTGCATTGTCTGTCAGTCACTCTTTCAGTCACACCATCACTCAGTAACGGAAGAATCTATATCTATACTAATATAAAGCTGAAGAGTTAGTTTGTTTGTTTACTTCAACGCGCTAATCTCAGGAACTACTGGTCCGATTTGAAAAAATCTTTCAGTGTTAGATAGCTTATTTATTGAGGAAGGCTATATATATATAGCGTATAGGCTATATATACATATATCATCACGCTAAGGCCAATAGGAGCAGAGCAGTAATGAAAATTGTGACGCAGACGAAGTTGCGCGGGAAATTAGGATATATTGATAAAATCGATACACAACCAAATCATAGCATATTCCGACCTATCTAACTTTTCCCAAAGTAATTATATTTCTACTTTATCTGTCCCAATCACCCATTCAGTTCGCGTATCGTATCGTATCTCCCAGTATACGTGACCAATCAGATACTAATTGGGCTAGCTAATTAGTGTATTGCTTACTTTTCCCTCGGGCTTCGAAAGCCTGATCTGGCTTCTGATCAGTTAATCCTAGTAAGATTTGTGGTTGTTTTGGTGAGATAAATTAGCTTAGTAGGCGTTTCGGCCCCTGTGTTTCGTCCGGTCCGGTCGAAACAGGAATTTCATTATTATTAATATTTTTGAGTAGTGTTTTGCCCGAAACCTTTTTTTGAGGCAAAGTAACATCAGGAACATAATTGAATAATATCTACTTTACTTAGAGGCCACGGATAAACTATTAATATAAATAAAATAAACATTAATGAGTTATCTCTCACGAGTCGGTTTGTTTCCAACTTTTGGCATATTGCACGCATATTATATTATTTTATTTATTTTATTGACACACAAACACAACAAAACAAAAAACTATCATTATAAAGTATTGATGTCTATTTCTTACCCATGATTGATAAAAAGGGTAAACAACTTTTGTTCTAAGCATTATTTTTTCCAACAAACCCAGACTTTTACTTAAATAAAATATAACCCTACCTAAGGTTTTTCATTCTGACTGTACAAAATTCGGTTAAAAAAAATATATCTTCCGAAACACCGCTCAAAAAATAAATAATAAAGAAATTCCTGTTTCGACTGGATCGGGCGAAACTCAGCGGCCGAATCGAAAACTAAGCCGATAAAATATTTAAGACCAACTTAATGATCTTTAATCATTGGTATTTGTTTTGATAATGTTATTCTGTGTGTTTTGACTTAGAAATAAGATGTAGGTAGGATTCATATTCATTCCTGACAAAGATTTGGCATTTTTTTATAAATTGTTGTTTGATTCATTCAAGAGCTATCCTAAAAGTATAATTTGACAATCCAGAGTGGAACAGATTTCTCATCCTACCTCTCCATTTACAGTTTTGGTCGTGAGGCAAAAAATTACTACTATTATTATCTGCGTCACCCAAAGGTTGACTGGTAGAAAATGTCCGGCTCTATAAATCTGTGTACGTAAAGTATTAAATAAATAAATAACTCGAAAACCACCAAATATGGACCCCATAATTATGTCTTCGGGGTTAAAATCGTTGCAAATCAGCTCTAACTTAACCCATTTCAAGCATCCTGTATAGGTATGCTTGCCGTTTTGTATTCAATAAATGTACGGACTCTTCAAAAAAATAATATACGTCGAATAAGCAAGCAAAAGTCTGCAATATTCTACTTACTCTATGAGAAGCTCGTGGATAGATAATAACAGCCGTGCGGGTCGATCTTCAAGGTTAAGCAACGCTTGCCAAGGTTGGTCTGTGGATGGTTGGTCTGTGACCATCTTAACATACCGAGTTTCCTCCGTGCCTCGGAAAGCACGTTAAGCCATTGGTTGTCATTTGTAGATCTTTGGGAGTCGTTACGGATAGTCAGAAGCCAGTAAATCTGACTCCAGTCTTGCCATGAAGTACCGTGCTACCCAGTTAATGGGTTGTGGAGGTCTGGTAGGCAGCCCCTCCTCGTAAAATACTAGTATTCAGTTAAACCCGGCTTGACTGGAAGCCGACCCCAATATAGTTGGGAGAAGGCTAGGCAGATGAATTCTACTTACTCTGTGTTTCCTCGCTTAGGTACCTACAATATTTTGACAAGATTTCGAACCGTGTTTAAATATAAGAGTTTTCCAGAAAATCAAATCAATGACAATCACAATGCTTTCATCCTGTACTAATCAACCTAATTAGAATTACAAACATCCAGAACAGGATCCTTAATACAATTATAAGATTAAAGGAGCGTTCTGAACAATTGGGTTTCGGTATCCGATTAAAATGTCTGTTTTAAGCTGGTTCCTTCCTAATTAAATATGGATGAACATTAACTGATTATCTCGTTTTCCGTCGAAAGGGAAAAGAGCAGGAAATTGCTTTATTTTGTTCGTTAAATTTGTACGAAATCAGGGGGGCTGCTCTTTAAGCCCGAAGTCTGTAGTTTTGGGCTTAGTTGCGGATGTATTCTACTCCGTATCATCTACAGACTTACGATTAGTCCCGAACCTGATCTAAGTTCTGACAAAACGATTCGATAGTTACTATCAAATCATGTTGTCATTAACTCTTAGTGGTTCAGTGATACGGAGCAGAATACGCCCGCAACTAAGCCCGAAACTACGGACTTCGGGCTTAGAGAGTAGCCCCCTTGATTATACCTAACAATGTCATTAGTTTAGTCAGATTCTGCGCCCGTTTTAGTATAAATTTTAACTTTGGCCAGCCTAATATCTCAATGTTATGGTTCTTTTTCGCAGAAAAAAGTATTTGAGTATTATCTGAAGATAGTAACTAAGTGTTTGAAAAATGAAGTCTAATTTGTGAAAAAAGTTAATTAAATTACATTGAAAAACATTTTGAAGGCCATTGTCACATATGTTACGTATGTATGTGGTGACAAAGAAAAGTTTTTCCTGTGCGCCTTTCTGCCAGGGTTTCGGAATTAGGATGGGAAATCATCAAATGACTCCTCCCGCTCTGGGTAAAGCAGGAAGGAGTGTCAGACTTTTACTGACTAAAACCCATCCGTGTTCCTCCTAGTGCCCTTTGAGTTCCAGGGTCCGGTGCCTCTTTGGCACTGGCCGTAGCGAGCCCCGTCTGTAATGCTGACAGCTCCTTGAGGCGCGCGTGGAACACAGCGCGCCGTCGACCCGGGCCTGATTCTGATCAGACGGCGAGCCACCCAATGCTCGCCATCCGCAGACCCGCGCCTACGGTGGCCGAGAATCGTCCTGCGACCCCCGACGCCCGGGGCGTCTTCTTCTGTTGCGGCGGCTGGGGCGTGAGGTTTCCCTCTCCCTCTCGCGTTCGGCTTCCTGCTTTGCTAGCATTACTGCTTCGCAGAAGGAAGTGACCGCTTCCCATGTATCCTCGCTCCGGACCATGGCTTGAACCAGGGCCGGACGCGAGAGCTCGCTGCCGCCGATCGCCTCGATGAGGGCACGGCGGTGCTCCGCCCAAGCAGGGCAGACCTCCACCGTATGCTCCACCGTGTCCACCCTGGAACGCAAAGGGCATTTGGAGGAACGGAGGGGTTTTAGTCAGTAAGAGTCTGACACTCCCTTCTGCTTCACCGCCCAGAGCGGGAGGAGTCATTTGATGATTTTCCATAAAGAAACCTGTACATCAATGTTTTCATACAATATGAAAAAGATACGGTAAAATTGTGGCTTGAGGAAGGGGTAGGTTAAATGTTATAGATTTTACTCTCAACATGTAAAAGTAACCCTTTTCCATCCAGTGCTGTGTGAATGTTTCAGCTAGCGTAACAGAATATACGAACATATTACTCTTGCATTTTAAAATGTTTACGGTACGCTTGAAGAACTAAGAATGTACTTTGGAGTATATAAACCTGTTAATATTCTCCTCAAGAGGCTTATAATCGGTCAATTAAACATCATTAGGGTATAGTGGCTGCAGTAGGCTGGAATGTGCGGCTGAACTCGCTTTCATTACAGATCCCCAATTTTGGGGTTATGGAACGTATGCTGAAGAATGGCTTCAAAATTAAATTTACTGTAAATGATGGATCTATATTTTTATTTGGGACTAAGTTCTTAGAGCTGGTGACCCAATAGCAATATTAGCGATTAGGTAATCGCGATTTTGCAACCAGTTTTTAAGGAATCTAAAAGGGGTCATGGCATCGGTGCTTACTTCTCACGATTTTTAATATTCATTTCCAAAAATAAGGACTGCGTCAAATATACGCCAGTCATTATTTTTGGAAATTAATGATCCAATTTTAATTAAACTTGAAACGCATAGGTACGCAAGATAACTACTTATCGTTAAAAAACAACTGAATTTAGAACCTTCTCCTTTATTTGAAGTCGGTCAAAAAGAAAAAGAGTTAGTGAGATTTTTCTTCTTTATAATAAACTTAAAATTACATAACACATTTGGAAGGTTTTTTCTATTTACGCATACAAATAAATCAAAATTAACTTTAAACAAGGAACTTTGTTACCTAAATAAAACAATATCTATTTACTTTTAATTCCAACACTATTTATTTATTTTCAGCCTGTTCTGACTCACTTCTTCGTAGACAGAGAATAGATATAGACAAGTCCTCAGCGTATAACGGTAAGGGATAGCGATAGTTCGACATAAGTACATCATTACAACTTCGTGCATTTAATATTGCCATACTTAGACTTTTACCCCCATTGTGTGGGTAATCTCGTTCTTATTATTTTGGTTGTACGTCTACTACGAGTAATGTAATTCATATTAATTAATAACACGTTTTTTTTTTTTACTTTTTAAGGGGTAACGTATGTATTTATTACTATTTGATTGTGTTCGCGCGCGAACTGAATGCCTTAACTGCTAATGTAATCAAGAAGATGAGTTAGTATATTTAATTTTTTTGATGTTTAGTTGCTTAATAACAAATTAAGTAATATATTTACTTTACCTGGATGAAAAGTGTGGGTATCGCACGTGGATTTAAGTAGGTACGATTTAAGTTCTGTCGAAAGCAACTGTCTTCGAAATGTCGTGAGCAAATACGGGAGTGACGACTTGGATGCCAGTTAACTCGGCCCGTACAGTCAATCCATTTATTAAAAAAAAATGGATCATTCGGAAACCTTAAAAGAAAAATACGTTTAGGGGTAAAAATAATCAAGTGCTGGTATCCCCGTCAAGTTATTATCCGACAATTTACAAATGACATGAAGTGACATAGATAACAACCTAACATAAATTGCCTCACACTTTGGCCGGCTAATATGAAAAACAAGTTAGGATTTATCGTCTTTTTAGACGTTAATTATCAATAAACTTTGCTTGTTATTGACAGAAAATAGTCTTGAGTACAATAATCTTTGATTTACTTGCTGTAATAGATAAAAAATGCTACTTACCGATGAAAGGTTATGTTTGGTTGATTTCGATCACTACGGCTTTTACAGCCGTAAATACTGCAATTCACCATCACTACACACTTAATAATACCTTCTGGAATATCACTAAAGCAGTAAATCACACAAAATAAGCTTCTATCAACGAAAATACGCTGACAGCACAATTTGTTTGCCACCAATGACTACTGATGGCAGACAACAAAAACCGATACGCAAATAGAGATAGCAAAACTATGCTGCGTCTTGCTCACACATAGACATTTTGCATATGCGTCGTCTTACTTTAACAATTATTATTATTCTAAGAGCATGTCTATATCTATTCTCTGTCTACGCACTTCTTCCTTTTTTTGTTTTTTTTTTTATTTGTAATGGGTTTGCTCTTGACTCTAGTCTATGTCAGAGATGACAGAGACAAAGTCTACGATGGAGCGAGCCTACCAGAAGGAGCCTGGAGCCTTCCATTATTTTTGGCTTTGGGACAGTTCCTGTCTTTCAATATTGTATTTAGTATTTATAAATAAAATAATAATTGCTTGTTAGCATTAGAAAAGTAATTTGGTATCCTTAGGGTACTTTACTAAAATAAATTTTGTTTTAAATAAGTACACTTTCATTAAAACACAAGTTCGAGTGTTTTCCTTAATTTCATTCTCGTTTTCCTTTGTTCGTGATTAGTGTTTTAAATGTAATATTATTTTCACTAATCAATCCCCAGCTTGTCTTTTGATACGAAGTGCCAATGACAACTGCTTTGGCATTGGTGCTACTGGGCTGGCATTGGTAGATGCCAAGCCAAGCCAAGTCAAACTATACAGGGTCATTTGTAAAACACCAGCAACCTCTTAGGCAGTGAAAGTACGCATGATTATAAACAACTTTTACTTTGAGAAAACACCTAAAATTTGAAAAAAAAAATATCAGCTGTTTTATATATTTTCATTAGCTGAAATATTGCATTTTGTATGAATGAAACAGCTGATAATTTTTTCGAGTTTTCGAGCTGGTTCTGCCTAAGAGGTTGTTGGTATTTTACAAATGACCCTGTATAGTTTCAATGATAGATGTCAAGTTAAACTATTACTAACTAGCTAACGCGCGTAACTTCGCCTGCGTCACATTGTTCATTAATGCTCCGCTGCTATTGGTTGTACCGTAATGTTATATAGCCTATAGCCTTACTCGATAAATGAGCTATCTAACACTAAAATAATTTTTGGACAGTTAGATCTTACAATTAAATTTTTCACAAAATAATTCAAACGTCATTTTATGTTGCATCTCCGAAGTCTTTTAAACTAGACCACCCCCTTTTCGATTAATTTTACGACCATCTATAGACTCGTAAATACCATACTTACACAACTCACAAACATAGTCATACCATACAGGTACTACCAACATTCTAGATAAAACATAAAGCTAAAAGTTTACGGCCCTGCGCAAGAGCACATAACATTGTATGATAATAATGAGTTAATCTACGTTACGATCTGCGGTGCGTTTCATCAGTTTTATAGTGCATTTTATCTGTATTGATACAGCCTCGATCGAGGACCAATAAATATTAATGTTGGTTCGATCTACAAAGTGGGCAGTGCTTGGAATTTTTAGGGCACTTTATATATGAGCTATGTTGCAACTTTATAACATAAGTGCAACTCTATTTATGTCCGTTTATTGCGTTGGTATCTTACAAAGAGAAAACTTTTAACATTTAATACGACAATTATTGTCATAACTAACTTTGTGTTACACTGTTCGTTCAAGAAAGAGTACTACTACGAATTTTACCAATTATGGTCACTATGGCAGCGTGGATGTGTTCTAGTTTCCCAAAATGTTTTTCTAAATTTGACAAAGTCTTGTTTACAAGACCGCAAGACTATTCCTACTGCTACTCCTTCTTCTTACCGTGTGGGCAGTCAGGTCAAACGACCCCACACACCCTGGCACTCCTGAGAGCCAGACATAATAGTGCCAACCACCAGAAAAACTCCGAACCGATCAAGCGCCATGAGTCCCGGAGAAACGAATCAATTGTTTTGGATGTCACAAAACTCAAAACGAAATTTTTCAGAAGAGAACAGTGGACGAGTTAAAACACATAATTTCCACTTCAAAGTGTTGCTTATCGCCTCGGTGGTACATTGGCTGGCACAAGGAACTACTTTACAACACCTGCCTCTCGTCTATTAATCAATCAACTCAACCTTTAATAACCCACTCGACAAATCCTAACTTACCAATCTGTTTACCAACTATACAAAACTTATCCCTCCTCTGATAATCTTTCACCCTTCAGAAATCCTTCAACTTATATTTCCCCGAACAGATTTCTGCACGCAACAGGTCTACCCTACGTGTTGCGCTTGAACTTTGACATTTAATATTGCCAGAGTGAACATACCGAATAAGTTTATATTGAGAGAAGCATCCATCAATACGCGTGACACTTCGATTTAATATCTGCTTACCTTAAGAATAAAAATAAACTTTTAGACATATATGGCAAAGGTGAAAAATCAAAAAAGTACTTTTGGGGTATTAGAGTTATTTTAGTGATATCTAGTAACGCCCCGGCTTCGCACGGGTGTTAATTATAATATACTCAAGCCTTTCTCGTTTACCGCTTTTTCTTTCAGTGAATACCGTATCAAAATCCAATGCGTGGATTAGAAGAAGTACGCATAGAAGCAGAAAGGCAAACAGCGACTTTTTTATATTATTTAGTGATTAGTGAGGAGCTCGTCGGCTAAAGAATAACAGCCGCCTAGATCGTCTTCAAGGTTAAGCAACGCTTGCCGAGGTTGGTCTGTGGACGGGTGACCATCTTAACATACCGAGTTTCCTCCGTGCCTCTGAAAGCACGTTAAGCTGTTGGTCCCGGCTGTCATTTGTAGATCTTTGGCAGTCGTTACGGATTGTCAGAAGCCAGTAAATCTGACTCCAGTCTTGCCTAGAAATACCGTGTTACCCAATTAATGGGTTGTGGAGGTCTGATAGGCAGCCGCTTCACGTAAAATACTGGTATTCAGCTGAATCCGGTTTGACTAGAAGCCGACCCTAATATAGTAGGGAAAAGGCTAGGCATCTGATGAGTGATTAGTTAGTGAGGAGATGCTCATATGGAATTGAAACATAGTCGCTCACAATGGAACTCATTCAAGTCACCCAAACTGCAATGGAAATGACTATACTCTGAGTTTGATCGATCAGAAATGAAGACATCCGCAGCACAAGCAAGGTTGAGAGAATAATAATAATAATTTATTTCTTCTAAAGAAACAGATACAGACCTTTAAATAGATTAAATAGAGATAATTTAAATTTTATATTTTAAATATACATATTATATAGAGAGAATTTAAAAAGTGTGTAACTAGTTAATCATAGTTAACAGCAACATATATTTGATACTAACTGACTCTCGCACCTTTGCCTGCGTCACGTAAGTGATATTTTCCCCGTTGTTGCAACATTTTTCATTGAAACTCCGCTCCTGTTGGCCGCCTAAAGCCTTCTTCGATAATTTCGATATCCAACACTAAAGACATTTTTTAATTCGAACCGGTAGTTCCTGAAATTAACACGTTAAACCAAACAAACTATTATATCAGTAGAGATAATCCTATTACAACATAATCACCTTACGAAACACAGATTCGTTTTAAACACTAAAACCTCTCCTTAAACCGGCGCGTGGGCAAGCCACACCAACGCACCCGCAAATAAAAAAAATCAGAAGTGGGATACTCACAATTAACATCAATTAAGTCCTACTCAAGTAAGTAAGAACTTTATTACGCCAATGGACGTAATGTTTTTAAAGTAAAGCTTTTGAATTAAAAGGTCTGATGTAGGCGAGTCTTGTACCATTACTTCGGTTTTGTGTTCCTAATATGGCTGAGACAGACGAACAGATTGATCGGCTGTCAGTTGGACTTATTTTTAGTGCTTTGTAAAGGGATCTTTGTTTTATTGAGAAGGCTGTTTGAATTAGTTCGAAGGCAAGTATGGTAACCACATTATAGCTATAAGTAAACTAAACTTTTTTTTTTCTTTTCCCTTTTAATAACTTTGTTTTTATTTTTGACGTAATGGCCTTTGGCCAGTCTTTTTTTAATTTGTCATTTGTTGCCATGGTTTGTCATGTTTGAATTTGTTATGTGCATTATGTTTGTGACAAATAAACAATTTTTCTTTCCTCCTTTTCCTTAACGTAAGAGTTGTCTTGGTATGTGCCTAAAATCGGAACGAATACCATCTTGTGTTTTCATTACAATTCCTGCAATCAATATGAAGAATGTTTGCTTAATATCTCTGAGAATGACATCCAAGCGCCAAGAGGTTTTTTGGTACAAAAACTGTCATTGTCCCACCAACATTTTATCTCAATCTGTCATTAAGTAGTAATATTCATATAATAATTTCATATTTAGTCGTACCTAATTTACTTTAAAATCCCCTGACCTTACTCAAATAGGTATGTATAGTTTAAAATTTACTTCATAATATTATTAAACCAAACAAAAAAAAAAAGAAGTTGAACACAGAACAATACAAAAAAACACTTAAACGAACATATTTTATAAACTACCGGAAACAGGCACATCCTTGTTTAACCGTTGGTTGAACACAATGGACACCCTCCAATAGTGAGGGGGAACAGTCCCGGGAATGTCCGGGATGGATGGTAGCCCGTCAAGTGAGACTTCCGCGGGCACCGGGAACCGTGGCCGGCCCGGTATGGACCGGTCACGAACACCATTAGCTAGGGGCTGGCCTAAGTTATAGGAGGAAGCGTTGCTGGCATTTTTATTTTGTTGAACATTACATGAAAAGGGTTACATATTTCACGCACAATGTGAGATTGGATCATCGGAGTCAGTGAAACAGTGATTTAAGTATACACTTTTTATATTTTAGTTATTAAAAGTTTTAAAATCGTATTCCATCCGCCATTTTTCTCCCGTCTCTCTCTCACACCTTTTCTCTCCTTCACCGTACGTTCCGTTCCCGCATATTTGCATTTTTTTTATATTGTTGAAAGTTTATGGAAAACTTTGGATATGAAATTAAATAACCGTTGTGAATGTTTCTGAAGATCTTTAACCCGGCAATGCTTTAAATATATAAAATTGTCGTGTCTTTCATGAAAATGTTCACAATGCCCAAAATGGTCAAGAGCTGATCTGGTACAGCCAAGAACTGTATTGGATAATAAATGAAGGACAATATGTTGGCTATTGAATGGGATTGGTTTGTGTGAGTGGTCGTAAATAAAACACTTGATTGAACATCGTATAAATTAATTTGGGATTAATAGCTCGAATAATTAGGCATCATGCTTGTGAAAGACAGAGAGAGAGGACAACAGAAAAAACTGGCCAAGTGCGAGTCTGACTCGCGCACGAAGGGTTCCGTACCATCATATTTTCATTATTTGTTGTTAAAGCTGGAACAGAAATGCGCACTCTGTGAAAAAGTTTAACTGTCTACTTATTACGGTTTAGCCCACTGATAGACAGATGGACGGACGGACGGACGGAGGCTTAGTAATAGGGTTCCGTTGGTTATACCCTTTGGGTACGGAAGGAATAGATGCAAAACAAAATACAGTACATATTTCTTGTGGCTTGTGGCACATAAAACTGAATCTTGGTTACACTATCGCCCACGGGCGCACAGACCGACAGACAAAGGTCAATATTGGATATCAGATATCTGAACTGAAATAAATCGATTTATTTCTATCTATATCTATATCGATGGCTGCCAAACGGTGGACAACCTCAGGGTCGTGATCGGGTTGGTATCGATTACTACGATCTAACTTTATTTTATTCCAGGATCAAAATAACTATTGCCAAGTTACACTTCCGGCTTTTTATAGGGTTCCGTTCCCGAAGGGTAACCAACGGAACCCCATTACTAAGCCTCCGCTATCCGTCCATCCGTATGTCTGTCTATCAGCGGGCTGTATCTGAAGAACGGTTCTTCACATATAGACAGTTGATATTTTATAAGTCTGTATTTCTATTACATTATTTCTACAAATAATAAAAATATACTTAAATTTAAAATCGGTCAACAGTCCACCATGTGGAAGGCCTTCCAACGCTGTGTCTTCCTTGTTATAATTATTGTAGATAACCATTTACCAAATAATACTCAAGAATTGCCATTGCCGTTGTTCAAAAGGGTACTGTTCAATACATTGTTAGAAAAATATATTAGTGTTCAAGAATATTTATATTAATTATTATTATTATTATATTCGCTTATTTTATTTTGATATAGAAATATTTGTACGCCATATTATGGCAGGATAATATGCTGGAAATATTGTTGTAAGATCTATTGTACCATGTTCTAGCAAATAAACAAATTTGATTTGATTTGATTCCGCTACGCGGTCGCGACTCCATAACTCTTTTCGGCTCTATAAACCATTCTGTTCTGCGAGCAATGTGCCCAGCAGTGTATTCAGCACTAGTGCTTGAATATACTAGACCAACAAAGCGAAAGCAACACGTAAAAGAGACATCTAGTAAATATTTTTTTGAAAAATCGACTTAATTGCGACGCTTGGATGACAAATCTGGGACAAAGGTTTAGAAGCTTATTTAAAAAATATTTTCATGATGCGGATGAAAGCCTACCTACCCACTTCCGCGGGTGTTGATGCGTGATTGCATTTACGTAGATATTCTCCCGTTTACTTTATGACGTAATTATATTTAGGGATAATTTATCAGTGTCAGTCACGGGGGCACGTCTCTTGGGTGACATGAGAGATGGGTAATCCTATGGGCATAATAAGCTACAAATATCTTTTGGAAGTGATAGCGCCATTGCGGAAAATACTGAGCTGAAAATGTTTAAAACCAAATTATATCACAAAAAACATAACCCTCCTTGGATAGGCACCGTGGCCTATCTCACAAGAATCTATAATTTTTTGGAATAAACAGTAATCTATGGCACTAAGTTTTATTGTAGAAAGCTATCAGTGAAATGATTCTCGTAATCGGACCAGTAACCGGTAAAAAAAAACCTATTAATAATATCTATACTAATATATAAAGCTGAAGAGTTTGTTTACTTGAACGCGCTAATCTCAGGAACTACTGGTCCGATTTGAAAAATTCTTTCAGTGTTAGATAGCCCATTTACCGAGGAAGGCTATAGGCTATGTATATCATCACGCTAACACCAATAGGAGCAGAGCAGTAATGAAAATTCTGATGCAGACGAAGTTGCGCGGGTCAACTAGTACTCATATAACTTACTAGTTGTCCCGCGCAACTTCGTTCCTGAGATTAGCGCGTTCAAGAAAACAAACAAATAAACAAACAAACAAACAAACAAACTCTTCAGCTTTATATAGTAGTATAGATTAAACTTAGGAAATAAGATCTCTACTAATACTATACGAGTACGTATAATTAAAATCATATTTGTCAAATTTCAAGATCACTCAAATAATAATCTCAAAATGACAGTGTTAATACCATTAAATACGTGTACTATAAGTACAGATAGAGTTCCTAAATCGGATGCACTAAAAGCTAATAAATCCTAAAGCCGCAGTCTGGCTGAGATTTATTGGCACCCGGGCTTTTGAGATAGGATGTGTCTAATGGATCTCATTGCTTTTGGCCTTTTTGCCTCTCTCAGAGGTTTTACCGTTAGACCACATTGCCACAATAAGAGTTAGCGATTTTTTCCGTTACAAAAAGGTTTTTATTGGTCACACTCGGTTTCCTCAAGGAACTTTAATCACCAAATAATTATAAAACTGAAAAAAAAAAATCGTGAAGTTGTCTGACATGTGTGCTATTTTCTATAAATTCAAGTGCTTCAATCTTAAATCTCCAAATTTCGTGGTAAAATCTTGAGAAACCAGTTTGGTAGATTTTGCATCACACTCGTGCTAAAATTCTTCAAAATGTCAACTGTAAAAACTGCATCCAATTCTCGTAAAACCAGAAATATTGTACAGAGTCCTGTACCCCTATTCTGTAACAACAATTTCGTATCTCGACAGCGGAATCCGAGGTGAGTATCAAATTACGTCAAACCCTAGCCTTTTCCCAACTATATTGGGGTCGGCTTCCAGTCAAACCGGATTCAGCTGAATACCAGTGTTTTACGTGAAGCGGCTGCCTACCAGACCTCCACAACCCATTAACTGGGTAACACGGTACTTCTTGGCAAGACTGGAGTCAGATTTATTGGCTTCTGACAATCCGTAACGACTGCCAAAGATCTACAAATGACAGCCGGGATCAACGGCTTAACGTGCTTTCCGAGGCACGGAGGAAACTCGTTACGTTAAGATTGTCACCCATCCACAGACCAACTTCGGCAAGCGTTGCTTAACGTTGATGATTGACCCGTGCGGCTGTTATTATTTAGCCACGAGCTCCTCAAACGCAAGACCTTTATGTTGTGTGTAATAAAGCTCACTTTGTGAGGTTTGTCACTCAGGTTAATCTCGATATCGAAATGGTTATTTACAGAATAGACTAGCAGAGTCGTATCTTATCAATCGTCATCAACACATAATAAAATAATTCCATTACTGACTCATTGAGTGACTGAGTGACTGACACACAGCGCACAGCCGAAACTACTGGTTGTAAAAAGCTGAAATTTGGCATGTAGCTTCCCTACACTCCGTAGGGGAGCCCTTAGAGAGCATTTCAAAAAAAATTCTACGGGAACTAGAATCAACGGGATATTCGCGTACCTTCAATCTGCCAACTGCAAAAATCCGTGGCGAAGTTTCGACATAACTTTTTACAACAAAATGTATCACAAGAATACTAAATTCCTTCTAACTGTCAACTGCAAAATCCTGCCTCCAAATCTGACGCACAAGATGCATCACAAGAGCACAAACGCCAAATCCAGAGAAAACGACCTCTCAACAAGCCATCTGTCACAACAGTAATTTCTTCCAGCTGTATTAGACCTATTCATCACTGCAGACAAACGGAATCTCCTCGTATATTTCATTTACGCTTCTCGCCTCTACCGGCTTAGTTAAATTACAAGGAGGGGAAACTGATGGAGTGCTAAGACCCTTTTTATTTCTTAGATTACAGCGTTAGGCCTTATTAGATATACGGGTGTCGCAAAATGGCTCAATATTAAGAGTTCTACTGTTAATATTGAGCCATTTTGAGATAGTTGAGCAATCCAGTTGTTGTGTTTTTAGGGCCAAATGGGCCAGAGTCGTTACGTTACGAAGTACCGTGCTACCCAGTTAATGGGTTGTGGAGGTCTGGTAGGCAGCCGCTCCGCGTAAAATACTGGTATTCAGCTAAATCCGGCTTGACTGGAAACCGACCCCAATATAGTTGGGGAAAGGCTAGGCAGATGATGATGGGCCAGAGAGAATGGGAGAGATGAATGGGTGAGGGATGGTGGTGGGAGAGAGAGAGAAGCCAGAAGACAGGCGTCGTCGCCGAGGAATTCCTAAGAAACGCTGGCGTGACGACTTAGAGGCATTCATGACGGATTGGTCGGAGAAGGCAACACTCCAGGAAGAGTGGAAGGCTATGGGGGAGACCTTTGCCCAGCAGTGGGACAAAAAAGCATTGGCCATGGAAGATTGGTGGGAGTCTTGAAACGGCTGTCATCTGGTGAACTGTAGTATTTTTGGTGGTTCGTCTGCGTAGCAACCGACAAATATATCCCTATGTTTGTATATTAGGGAGACAGATCATGTCTAAGCGATTGGGTCCTTGAATAAACGTGTGTACGCCTTTTAAAGGTCGGCAACGTGACTGAAGTGACTCCATTGGTATTGTAGATCTTCATCTTCATGGGTGGCGTTTAATATTTACGAGTAAATGGCTCAAATTCATGTTTGCTACTATAAAATAAGCATAATACACAACACGTTCAATTAACGTTCTCATTTCTACATTTCTAAGAAACAGGCCTCCTCCCTGTGAAAGGGAGTCGCCTATAGCTTGTAATCCACAACGCAGCCCAGTGCGGACTGGTAGAACTCACTTGTCTTTCAATTTTTGGTTCTACATCACTCAATATTTGCTTCTTCTTCTCCTTATCGTGTGGTCAAACGAACACTATTGCCAGAGTTTCTAAACCGCCTCAAGGGCCTCTGACATGGTTTATTTGACGATTACCTTTTGGCGGCCGGGACCACCGGCTTAAACGTGCCTGCTACAATGAATGATTGCTACTATACCTACTGTATATTATTATGTGCACTCAAAATAATATTACGAATTCATAAACAATCAGCGGTCTTCTTTAAAAAAATCTCGTTGTGTACGCTTAGATGAAGTGGGAGGGCCAATTCTAGTAATTTATAAGCAACATTCGCATTCTCATGTCAGTCGCCATCTACACAGATGCGACTGAGCGAGATGAGTAGAATTAGCACCCATTCATTATTCTATCTCATTCCAATTGATTTTGTATATTGGCAGCTCACTTCAAGCTCGCCTTATGTTATTACAATCAGATTGTTACAGAATAGCACTGTAAAAGGCCAATACAGAATTTTTTAAGCACATTCGCATCTCAGTCGCAATTTGTCAATAACACCTTTGATTTCCGTTTTTAGTTTTGACAGATTGCGACTATCGAGCGAGATGAGTAGAATTAGCACCCATTCATTATTCTGTCTCATTCCAATTGATTTTGTATATTGGCAGCTCACTTCAAGCTCGCCTTATGTTATTACAATCAGATTGTTACAGAATAGCACTATAAAAGGCCAATACAGAATTTTTTAAGCACATTCGCATCTCAGTCGCAATTTGTCAATAACACCTTTGATTTCCGTTTTTAGTTTTGACAGATTGCGACTATCGAGCGAGATGAGTAGAATTAGCACCCAATCATTATTCTGTCTCGTTCCAATTGATTTTGTATATTGGCAGGTCACTTCAAGCTCGCCTTATGTTATTACAATCAGATTGTTACAGAATAGCACTGTAAAAGGCCAATACAGAAATTTTTAAGCACATTCGCATCTCAGTCGCAATTTGTCAATAACACCTTTGATTTCCGTTTTTAGTTTTGACAGATTGCGTTTGCGACTAAGATGCGATTTCAAATGTGCCAATTCTATTTATATTTATTAAAAGCTACATTAGCTTATTATAAGTATGCATTGCATTTATTTTAAAAGCGAAAATATATAAATATATATTATATATATATATTTATATATTTTCGCTTTTTAGGTTTCCGTAGCCAAATGGCAAAAAACGGAACTCGTTATGTCTGTCTGTCTGTCTGTCCGTATGTCACAGCCATGTTGAAACTTGGTAAGTTCTGTGAACCGCATTAAGATTTTCACTCAAAAAAACAAAAAAAAAAACAATAAATTTTGGGGGTTCCCTATACTTAGAACTGAAACTCAAAAAATTTTTTTCATCAAACCCATACGTGTGGGTACCTATGGATATGTCTTCAAAAATTATATTGAGGTTCTAATATCATATTTTTTTAAATTCCCTGTAACTTCTAATATTATGATGTACATTATCATGCAAACTTCCACCGAAAATTGGTTTGAACGAGATCTAGTAAGTGGTTTTTTTAATACGTCATAAATCGTAAATCGCTATTTACCTTTCATTCAATCAACTCAAATATAAAAGATAAGGTTTATGGTACGGAACCCTTTGTGTGCGAGTCCACTCACACTTGGCCGGTTTTTATTTATCTCTTGCGTTTCCATTCCGTGTCAAATCTGTGACACATTCAAAGGTACTTTTTACAACATTCCCACATTACCACTTCATTTGTTTACGATTCCGTGGCAAAATTGCCTCACTTTCTACTAAAAATAGGTAACTTAACTATAGTGATTCCTCGTGAAGGCAATAAAAAGAGTTCTCACAGTTTATCAGAAGGTGCCAATGGTGGCAATGATTGATAGGGATACGGTGGAAACCGTTCGGTTCCCATCGTTATTGTTCAGCTGATAGATATCTGGCCTAGTTCAGATAGACTTAGATGATAGATAAGTGATAGTCTGGGATCTTTTATTTAGATATTGTGTTGTTGGAAGATTTTTGTGTGGTTTATGAGTTCGAAATTATTAGATGATACTTTCGAATTAATCGTTTTTAGGGTTGCGAAATTCGGAACTCTTATAGAAGCATTTGTGCGTCTGTCAGTTTGTGTGTCTCACAATCGATTTACTCCGAGTTTACTTAGTGTAAAATATTAAAAAAAAATACAGAAAACAGATAATTCTTGATATTCTTTTTATAGTAAGGTGTTCCTATAAGAACTGTTTGATTTCAAAACAAAACCAAACACTAAAGAAAAAAAAAATCGTTCGGAATCTTTTGAGCACGAGTTCGTCTCGCACATTGCCGTATTTTATTTGATACTACGAACCTGCGAAAACAAACAATAGTAATAAATGCATAAAAGTCACAAAAACGATTGTGTTAGGAATTAAGATACAAGAAAATTGCTTTACTTGAAATTCCCACGACCAATTTATTATTCAATTAACAAAAACTGACTTGACACTTGAGAAAATAATTACACATTCAATTGAATTGAAAAGAAAACTCGACAGCACGCAACAAGTACAAATTGAAACTTTACAGAAAGAAACATTGTTCTCTGAAATAATAAAACAGAAATAAGCAGAAGAAAGTAATAAATTCTTACAGAACAGTAGTCATTTCGCACCCAAATTAACATCGGGAATTGAGAATAAAAAGTTTGTTCTTCTTTCAATAAGGAAATACCTTCTCTGCCCTTTTCAACATCCATATCTCTACTACTATAACTAACATTATAAAGCTGTTGAGTTTGTTTGTTTGTTTGTTTAGTTTAACCTCAGGAACTACTGGTTCGATATTGAAAACTTTTAGTGTTGGATAGCCTATTTATCAAGGGCTATATAACATCACGCTACGATCAATAGGAGCGGGGCGTTATTGACAAAAATGTGCCGCAGACGAAGTTGCGCTCAGCTAGGGTAGTAACTGTCTTTTTGTTTGTACAGTTTTGCTTTATGGCTCAACAGATTTGGATGAAACTTGCCACGGATTTGGTCAAAGAGGAAGTTTTCAATCCGTGAGTATGTTCCCTTAATTTTCCACTTTCACGCGGGCAAACCTACTGGCAGAAGCTAGTATACGGATTATATACAAATGTGAAAGTAGTTAGTAGTTTTTAGAGTATAGTTAGAGCACGTCTTGAATTAGGGCATAGGATAGGGTTTATTCATATGTTTATTTGACTTTGTACGCGTTATCCCGTTTATTGCCGTCCCCGTAGAAATTTCGAGAAATACTCTTAAGGTTGAGGCCAAACGAACGTAATTTTGTGAGTTGTGAGTCGCGTAAAATGAGTCGGCGGAATTTACGCTGCATCGGTTTCATACTAAAGCCGTTTGTGCCACACGGCGACGCAAAATGAGTAAGCGGAATTCGGTTTCATACTAAATGAAACCGAATTCCGCTGACTCATTTTACGCAACTCACAACTCACAAAATTACGGTCGTTTGGCCTCACCCTTAGTGCTGCCCTACACTCCCCGAGGAACCTTCATGCCAAATTGCAGCTATCTTCGTACCTTTACGTTGTCAGTCAATCACTGTCTCAGTACCAGAAGAATTTTATAAATTAGAGTTATACAGTACACCATTGTTATTATGTTCTCTTGGTACATTTCCAGCTTTCACGCGGGCATAACCGTAAGCAGAAGCTAGTTCTCCGTAATATTGTTTAGAAACTCGAGTGAATGGAATGTAAAAAAGAACTTTTAGAGTAGCCTCGGGAACTCGGGAACATTTAAGTTCTTCCATTCCACTTTGTAGTACTAGATTCTACTTCCCCGCATGTTTTTGGTACAAGTTCTAAGCTTGTGGCGGGTGTTTCATTTAAATCAAATTACTTGGCTGACATTTTGATAAAAAGGCGTGGCCGTTGGTCACAACAATCTAAATTATTCGGAACTTAAGGAGATTAGTGTTTTGTATTAAATAATGCTCATGAAATTTTTAATACTTTCTTTTTCCATTCGTTTTCGAATTTGCAACTAAATAACAATTCAAACTTTTCTGTATATTGGTTTAATTTAAATAAATGCTTTGAGTTACTAAGTTTTGAGTTTTTTGTGACTGATTATTATAATTATAAGGCTCTTTTGGTCTTGGAATCGTACAAATTGTGTTGCTGTATGCAAAGTATAATACGATGGCCCGGCTATAAGCGACGTTCAGATAGCTGATATAGGCTGATGCTGTATAGGAGACAATACAAATGACGAAACTATTAGGTATAGGTACCATATACAAGTGATTCGTGTTAAAATAGATATGATTTCTCTCTCAAATCGCTATATATTGCAACTTGGACCACACCCCGGTTCTGAGCAAAATCGTATTTCCCATACAAACGAGCCATTTATTTAGTTACGCTCGTTTAGAAAATTGCATTCTACTTGAATTGTTTGTATTTATCGCACGATTGCGGAAACACGTTCAGATGAGTTGCCTGGTCCCTTCGTAATAGGAAAACAGTCTTATAAAGAATAGGTTTTAGTTCCTACCAAAATAATAGATTTAAAACCAGTTCCTATTGGTTTAGGTATGTGAAATGGCCTATGGTACTAAAGTTGTGGACATAACTCACAGAATACGCAAGCTGCAGTGGAGGAGCTCGTGGCTAAAGAATAACAGCCGCACAGATCGATCTTCAAGGTTAAGCAACGCTTGCCAAGGTTGGTCTGTGGATGGGTGACCATCTTAATATACCGATTTTCCTCCGAGCCTCGGAAAGCACGTTAAGCCGTTGGTCCCGGCTGTCATTTGTAGAACCTTGGGAGTCGTTACGGATTGTCAGAAGCCAGTAAATCTGACTCCAGTCTTGCCAAGAAATACCATGTTACCCATTTCATGGGTTGTGGAGGTCTATAGGCAGCCGCTTCACGTAAAATACTGGTATTCAGCTGAATCCGGTTTGACTGGAAGCCGACTCCAATATAATAGGTCCTATGAAATTGCCGTTTTGTATGAAAAAATTTAAACGAATTTTTTTCATGTATTTTTTATATGTATTAATCGAAGTAATCACCCATGCAATCAATGCATCTTTGTTCATTGATGCCCTTCTTAAAGAAATCAGCTGGACGGGAGGCAACAAATTCTTCAAAGGCATTTTGTACTGCCTCTCGGGTATTGAATTTTTTTCCCGCCAAGAAGTTATCCAAATTCTGGAAAAAGTAGTAGTCTGTAGGCGCAAGGTCTGGTGAGTAGGGCAGATGACGGAGAGCTTCCAACCCCAGTTCTTGCAACTTGGAGACCGTCTGCTGTGCAGTATGAGGTCGCGCGTTGTCGTGCAGGAGCAGCGGGGACGAGCGATTGACCAATGCTGGTTGGAGATGTGCCAGCTTCTCCATCATTGTGTTCAGTTCTTCACAGTGCACATCTGCAGTAATGCTCACCCCGTTTGGTAAGAAGCTGTGATGAATCACACCGGCGCTAGACCACCAAACAGTGACCATCACTTTTCTAGGGGTAAGTTTTCGTTTAGGGCATTGTTTAGGTGCTGAACCAGGATCCAACTAACTTGCTGAGCGCTTGCGGTTATCAAACAATCCATTTTTCATCGCAGGTAACAATGCGGTTCAAAATTCCTTCATTTGTGTGTCTGTTGAGCAGTGCAAGGCACGTCTCGACGCGTACTTCGCGCTGGCGATCATTGAGTTCGTGGGGCACCAATTTGTCAAGCTTTTTTACCTTGCCAATTTGACGCAAATGGACCAATATTGTTTTGACGCTAACGTCGAAAGCTGCTGCTAATTCGTAACTAAGTAGATTGTGTATCATCAGCTTCCACAATCTCCTTTAATTCGTCATTGTCGACCAAAGTCTTCGGACGACCGCGAGATTCATTTTTCAGGTCGAAATTTCCAGAACGGAAGCGAGCAAACCAATAACAGTTGGTGCGTTGGTTTGTAGTGTTAGCTCCGTAAACGTCGTTGATGTTGCGTGCCGCTTGTGCCGCGTTGCTGCCACGACGGTGTGCATATTCCATAATTACTCGAATTTTTAACGTATCCATGATGACGAAAAAGATTGAAATGCGATGAAAATGTAACACTAATCAATAAACAAATGACTACTTTTTACTCCTTCCGCTCTGGGCGGAGCGCAAGGGAATGTCAGACTCTTACTGATTAAAACCCATCCGTGTTCCTACTAATTCCTAATAGTTCCTCCATTTGCGTTCCTGGGCCGCGGTGACTATCACTCAACATTAGTTTAGTGTTATCCTTTTCACATTACTATTTATTCTATTCTGTCTTCTTGTCTGTTTTATTTTGGCTACTAACACTAGTAATAGGTTATACTATTGTTTACTAACACGCTGGATCATTGTAGTCCGAAAATAAAGAATTATTATTATTATTATAGCAGAGCTGTATGTATGATGTTTATTCTCGAGGAATTTTATGGCAGAAATAAACTGGCAAAGAACATGTTGACTTATATTATAGTTACACTAGTCGACCCGCGCAACTTCGTCTGCGTCACAACTTTCATTACTGCTCCGCTCCTATTGGTCTTAGCGTGATGATATGTATATCATCACGCTAAGACCAATAGGAGCGGAGCTAATATATAAAGCTGAAGAGTTTGTTTGTTTACTTGAACGCGCTAATCTCAGGAACTACTGGTTCGATTTGAAAAATATTTCAGTCTTAGATAGCCCATTTATCGAGGAAGGCTATAGGCTATATGTATACATATAGCCTATAGCCTTCCTCGATAAATACCAGTAGTTCCTGAGATTAGCGCGTTCAAGTAAACAAACAAACTCTTCAGCTTTATATATTAGTATAAGATAGATAGATAGATTTACGTAACAACATTATAATACAGTCTTATCTCACAGCCCTCGAGTGAAAGTAGTAAATTCTGCACATTCCAGCAACTTTTCCTTTGAATGATTGGAATTACCAGTTCTACACTGAACAGCAATGCGAATGCTCAATTTGCTTACATTAACATTTATATGACTGCCGTTTACCTTTTTGCCGTTTGGTTTTGGTAGAAAATATAATTATATTAGTGTCCTGACTGTGTACGTCTTAGCATTATGCTGAGCGATGACCTCGTCCTCAGTTGTATACATAATTATAAATGTGTTGTTCATTATGTTGTATTCGCTTTCTTTTTAAGGTTCCGTAACCAAATTTCAAAAAACGGAACCCTTCTTTATGTCTGTCCAGACAGACATGAAGAATCCACAAGGGTTCCGTTTTTTCACAGCAACTTTTTTCCGAAACTAAAAGAACTGTACTATTGAAACTAAAGTAGATGTATTTTATGAACCGCATTAAGATTTTCACACAAAAATAGACAAAAAAAAAATTTGGGGATTCCCCATAGGTACTTAGAACTGAAACTCAAGAATTTTTTTCATCAATCCCATACGTATGGGGTATCTATGGATAGGTCTTTCTAATATCATTTGTTTCTAAATTGAATTGTTTGCGCGAGAGACACTTCCAAAGTGGTAAAATCTGTGTGTCTACTTTTAAATTAAGAGAATGATAAAACTAAAAAAAATACGTGATGTACAATTGTACATTACTGTGCAAACTTCCACCGAAAATTGGTTTGAACGAGATCTAGTAAGTAGTTTTTTTCAATACGTCATAAATCGTAAACCGCAATTTACCCTTCATTCAATCAACTCAAATATGAATAAAATAAGGTTTATGGTACGGAACCCTTCGTGTGCGAGGCCGACTCGCACTTGGCCAGTTTTTTTTCTTCTTTCGTTATCAACTTATTTGTCGTGATGTGAGTGTTGGGTGGCGCTAATTTATAATTTACTCGTTCTCGATCGCGTTAACGTATCGTTCGCTTATGTCAAATTGTATGTAACACTAAAGTTTTCTGTTATTATAAGTACGAATATATAACGTTAACGTAAGTGAATTTTGAATATAAATAACTACAACCCCATAGTATTTTGGTTTAATTATATGTATGTATGATACATACATACACAATTTATATCATTCAAAATATGAATATAGTATCTAATTCAAACAAATGTTATGTGCGAAACGAGTTGTAGCTACGGTAAAATTTAACGTTACGTTACTATTCTTACCATACATCAAAAATATTCGTGCTAGGCCCTCAGTAGGTTATTTATTTTCACATAAATTTCTGTTACTCGATTCTGTTTTTAATTCTACGTACACGTGTAGATAGATTCATAATTAATAATAGAATAAGTACAATAGTATGTCATACAACAATAGAATTATAGAGGCAAAATTATGCAGAATTTAAACCAAATTATGTATACCAAAATTAAGCAAAACATTCACACAGCACAAAATAATATTGCATAAATGAAAATATTCTATTCAAAACGGAACGAATCGAGTTCCGAATATTTTGACGAATTCGTTTCACCGAACTCGTTTCAGCGAATTCGTTAACGGCTCCCGTACAGTTTGTTTTCAATTAACAAAATATGAAGTTTTCTGTTTTTGTTTCAGTTTCACGGGGCGCTGACAAAATTCGGCAAAACTGGATACCATCTGAAAGCATCAGCATCATGGATTCGGAGAGGTATGTTGTGATATCTCAATGTTATAATAACATTATCAATTACGTATTCAAGCGATTCGTCGAGCGGTGGGAGCGGGGCGGCCATCTTGTTCACTTCGGAATCGAGAACCGCCAACGCACCACGCGCTCGACGAATCGCTTACTTCCGACGCCATCTTTAACAGTTTCTAAGTTGATTTAATTTAGTATCGTTATCTATGCCTAATTAAAGAGTGTTAGCGTTATATTTTGTTAATCTGTGAAGTTAAGGAGAAATAAATCATTGGAGAATCAATTTGTGACTTTGTTCGAGTTTCTGACCCACGTGAAACATGGAAGATTCTGATATAGGCCATCCTGAGTCTATAATTATATACAGTTAAGGTAGGTACAGAATGAATATTTCAGAAATAATCATTCTGTCGAGCTACATGAATTTAGAGGGCTATATTGATGATTAAAATGGTTATAATTCTTTAGATAAATACGCGTTACGGTCGCGGATCGTATTTGGTCCACATACAGCTTCACACTGACCGGCAAATTGCAAAAAACATAAAAATATTTGAATTTCGCGGGCTACCCTGGAGCATTCACCTTAACTTGTTTGTATTATTAATTATTAACTGTAGGAGATTTTCGCGGTCGAGTATGGAAAGTGCCGAAAGCGGTTTTTCGGGTTTATACGGTGTAATGAGAACGTTTTGTTTATTTGTACGCGACAGCAAGCTATACTTAAGGTGGAAGCGCCAGGGTAGCCCGCGAAATTCAGATATTATTAAGTTTTTTTTTGCAATTTGCCGCTCAGTGTGAAGCTGTATGTTGAACAAAATACGATTCGCTGCCGTAATGCGCATATCTAAAGAATTATAACCATTTTAATCATTAATATAGCCCACTAAGTTCATTAAGCCCTATTGAATGACTTTTCATGAAATAACCATTCAATAGGGCTTCATGAACTTAGAGGGCGGAATGACGAATTAAAAAAAAATCGGATTCAGCTGAATACCAGTATTTTACGTGGTAACACATCTGTCTTTGCAACAATGAAAACTTATTTCACCTAGTTTACTAACAGCCAAACCTAAATGAAAATAGTTATTTCAAATGGAGTAACACATCAATCACAGTTCTAACATTTTATATGAAAACTTTAGCAATAAATAATGCCCCGAAATAAAATGTTTCACCGCTAAAACAAAGGGTCTACATTTATACCAGAGAGAGAACAGTTCTATCATTCGCACTCGTTACCCTGAGAGTCTAAGTACCCTCATCATGTGGGGTAACGTTACGAAATGGTGCAAAATGTACGAATGGTATAATTTATTGAGTGCTAACTCCTACGTATAAGTAGATATAAATATATATACATATTTTTTTCAGACGTAAGTAAAATGGATTCTTGCTAGGTGTGTAATGCTTAAAGTATGCCATACCGAAACAGGAAACTAATCAGGCGCCTTCTGCGACTGGATAGGGGCAGCCTGCGAAAGGTGGCAGGGATGATGATCCCTGAATGAGCAGTTCCCGGTGATGACCGGGACCTCATTGAACAAACACTTAAACATGATATTTATTACGGACAGTCCTTTGTGTAGAGCATGCATGGTGGAGGAGAAAACAGTATCGCACGTACTCCTTGAGTGCACAGGCGTTACCGAAATACGGAGTCAAACGATAGGGACACAGAACGCGCTCACAGATGTGCTGAACACACCGCGTAAACTGATTTGTTTCTCGAGGAAGGTTGGCTGGTTGGATTACTGGCCGCCATGGCTCACGCACAGTGGTCCAAAATCAGGACTAAGTGCGGAAATCAAATCCCAATCTATACTAATATATAAAGTTGAAGAGTTTGTTTGTTTGCTTGAACACGCTAATCTCAGGAACCGATTTGAAAAATTCTTTCAGTGATAGATAGCCCATTTACCGAGGAAGGCTATAGGCTATATATCATCACGCTAAGAGCAATAGGAACGGAGCAGTAATGAATATTGTGACGCAAACGAAGTCGCGCGGGTCAACTTGTAGATAGATAGAATGCCTAAGTACAGTCGAACAAACTGTTTGGTAGGCAGTCAGCAAACTGACACCCGACTTTTACTGAGGAGACTATTCTTTTACATGGGTGCGCTTATAAAATTACTAATCAGTAATTACTTTTGCACGCCATTACATAGTTGATTAACTGGCCAGCTCTGACTTACCAGAAGATCTTGGACGGTGTCAATTCGTACAATCGTACAGTAATGGAAAGATAATAACAGCCGCACGGGTCGATCTTCAAGGTTAAGCAACGCTTGCCAAGGTTGGTCTGTGGATGGGTGACCATCTTAACATACCGAGTTTCCTCCGTGCCTCGGCAAGCACGTTAAGCCGTTGGTTCCGGCTGTCATTTGTAGATCTTTGGCAGTTACGGATAGTCAGAAGCCAGTAAATCTTCCTCCAGTCTTACCATGAAGTACCGTGTTACCCAGTGAAAGGGTTGTGGAGGTCTGATAGGCAGCCGCTCCACGTAAAATACTGGTATTCAGCTAAATCCGGCTTGACTGGAAAGCCGACCCCAAAATAGTTGGGAAAAGGCTAGGCAGATGATGATGTACAGCAACAGAAAGCTTAAAAGAATGACACTGAAAAATAAACTTTAGTACGTGACAGTGTGATAAGCAAATCCGTACGTAATTAAAATATGCGGGCGAAAACAAACATATCATCATAATTTTAAAGCAGAAAATAACCCTAAGATAACGGAAAATAGAACAAAAACGGGTCTAAACATGAATACAATGCTGTCGTATTGTTTTCACTGTAATACTCAAAATAACGTACCTACAGACCTATTCCCGATATCATTTCCTCCGAGATTTAAATACAAAGAACATTGTTGTCTATTTTCTCAAGCTTACTGGCTGAATTTCAGAACAAGGGAATTTCCTGTAATTTATTTTCATTGCTTCCTACCTATTTTGTAAACAGGAGATTGTCCTGACGTGGACGTCCTTAACAATAGTATGACCTTTTATATTATACTAGCTGACCCGCGCGGCTTAGCTCCCGTCAACTGGCTACCCTACCTACCCTACCCGACCTACCCTACCCGACCTACCCTACCCTACCTTCCCTACCCTACCTTCCCTACCCGACCTACCCTACCCTATCCTACCTACCCTACCCTACCTACCCTACCCGACCTACCCTACCCGACCTACCCTACCCGACCTACCCTACCCGACCTACCCTACCCGATCTACCCTACCCGACCTACCCTACCCTACCTACCCTACCTAACCTACCCTACCTAACCTACCCTACCCTACCCTACCCTACCTACCCTACCCTACCTACCCTACCCTACCTACTCTACCCTACCTACTCTACCCTACCCTACAAAAAAATAAAAAATAAATAGAGAGTAGCCGATTCTCAGACCTACCCGATATGCACACAAAATTTCATAAGAATTGGTCAAGCCGTTTCGGAGGAGTATGGTAACTAACATTGTGACATGGAAATTTTATATATTAGATTTAAATCTGCATAAAAGATGGCAAGTCTCGTTCTAAAGAAAACAAAGATTGTCCTATTTGTGGTACTCGAAAAACCTCTCTTTCCTAGCATTTTACGTAAATTTACAATTACCTACATTGACCATTTGCCGAATATGTCAGGCCACTTTAAGAAAAAGTCAATCAAACTCATTATCTTCACAAAAATCCGACAGTCAAAAAGATAGACATGCTGTCACAAAACACGTTTTATATTTTTCGACGGAATTCTTATAAGGTTTCCTGTAATCTTTAGGTATAGAACTATTATCTAACTAAAATTTATCGCTCAGTAGTTTCGGAGATAAGCTAGTGGATTGGTCAATTTTCGTCTAACTTCTTGAATAACTTCAAAAGTATTTACCCTCACAGCCCTTTCATTTTATATGTCACACAATACCGTTTGAAAAAAAAAAAACAAAAAAGGTAACGCGTCCGTGTTTGGGTCACAGAAGTCCATATGTATATAAAATTTCAACAGAATTCGGTCCGGTAGATCCAGAGAAAACTGGCTGTGACAGACTGATAGACACCCGAGTGATCCTATAAGGGTTCCGTTCCTTACGGATGTTCGGAACCCTAATTAATTAATTGTTAACTTATTATTAACAATTTTAATAGTTTGCATATTGGTTTTATTTTAGTGCATATTTTGCGAGCGCTGTACTTTTCATTGCATCGTAAACGGTCTCTATATCATTATTATATATACCAGGGTGCCGTTCCTTACGGATGTTCGGAACCCTAATTATTTATTGTTAACATATGATTAACAATTTTAATAGTTTGCATATTGGTTTTATTTTAGTGCATATTTTGCGAGCGCTGTACTTTTCATTGCATCGTAAACGGTCTCTATATCATTATTATATATACCAGGGTTCCGTTCCTTACGGATGTTCGGAACCCTAATTATTTATTGTTAACTTATGATTAACAATTTTAATAGTTTGCATATTGGTTTTATTTTAGTGCATATTTTGCGAGCGCTGTACTTTTCATTGCATCGTAAACAGTCTCTATATCATTATTATATATACCTCTACTTTTTTATCTCCCCATCTCGCTTTATCTCGCCCAGACCTTGACCTCCCGGGCCTCGGCAACTTTTTTTTTTTTTATAACAGGGGGAAATCCTCGTGGATGTCCTCCGCCCTCGGGCGGGCGGAGGAGTCTGTCAGACTTTTACCGTCTAAAACCAACCCGGTGCTCCATCTCTCACCAACCGGGGATCGCAAGAAGTAATGCGACTTCCGTAATCCCCGGCTGGTGCCGGT
The DNA here is from genome assembly GCA_950371165.1 of Lacanobia oleracea. Lineage (NCBI taxonomy): Eukaryota > Metazoa > Arthropoda > Insecta > Lepidoptera > Noctuidae > Lacanobia > Lacanobia oleracea. Next base: position 4,820,384 of record OX493389.1, read on the forward strand.
CCGCCTCTGCGGGCCACCTCGGATCAGCGGGAGGAGTGAGGTGTTTGACTCCCCCCGCGACGTCAAAGAGGGGTGCACGGGAACACCACGCGCTGCCACCTCGGGTCCGAATGAATAAATAGGGGGCAAGGGACATTCCCAAGTCCGCCGGCCCTGGAACCAGTTAGGGAGGCCGGAAGAGGGCAACGTATCCTCCGACGCCCGGTTCGCCTGCTGCGGGCTGGAAGAGAGGTCGAGATCTCCCTCTCCCTTTCCGCAGCCTCCTTCTGCGTGATAACTCGGCCTCGGCCTCGGCCTCGGTAACTGGTGCAAGGTTCCAACTATGTTAAGGCCGCTTCCAGTCTCGGACACTACTCAATACCAGTATCTGACTTTCATAAACCAGTACATAGGTAACATGAAATTCTTCGAAAAAACTAGTTTCAGATTTCATAGCTTTTAGGTACAGTCAACAAAGCTATTAGATACCTAATAGCGTTGTTGCAGGCAGCTAACTTGCAACTACTTTTAAACAATCTTGTGAGTGTGCTGACGAGACAATTATTGTACAACACACTCGTAAGTATGTCAAAAGCTTAAAAAATTATAATACACACATTAGAAATAAACATAGGCAGTGCTGTGCAAAAAATAATATTTGTGCCTGTATACCGTATAGCTTTGTTGAGTACATGCACTTAACAATCTGTACTTGAAATGACTGCCGGAACCAACGTCTTAACGTACTTTTCAAGGCACGGAGTCTCGTTACTTAATGGATGGTCACCCATCTTCGGACTGACCTCGGCAAGTGTTGCTTAACCTTGAAGATCGATCCGTGCGGCCGTGTAGCCTCGAGCTCCCCGATCTCTGTATCATATCTACTCTTTCATTTCTCCATCTCGCCTGTCCTTGACCTACCTTAGCAACTGGTGCAAGGTGGTAGGTATATGGCTCATATAAGACTACATGTAACTGATTAACTATGTACAAGATTATGTACAATAGAACAATGTAACGTGTCCTTTGGGATGAATCATTTAGTAGCTGGGTTACCTGAATTTTCTTTTATCTGGGGAATTCTGTACATTTTATCGTTTCCTTGGTGTGCTGTTGGCACCATTATTGTTCTGCGGGTTTAAAAACGGGCCAAGTGCGAGTCGGACTCGCACACAAACCTTAATTTTTATTATTTGTTGTTTTAGCGGCATTAGAAATAAGTACACATTCTGTGAAAATTTCAGCTGTCTACCTATTACGGTTCTTGAGATACAGCCCGCTGACAGACAGACGTATGGACGGACAGCGGATTCCGTTGGCTACCCTTTGGGTACAAAATCCTAAAAAGGCCATTTTAGCAGAATCATAATATGAACTACTCAAGAATCTGTCAAATTTAATTTTCATCTTTATCACTGACGCATAAGTCCAAGATCGATTGGTAAAATTTGACAGTGACGGATAGCGTGATGTGCTTTCTGATTCTGCTAGTGGCCTTTTTAGACCCGCTGGATATATTGCTTAAGTTTGTCAGCATACAGAAGGGTGCAAGTCAGTGATAACACTTTGACCTTGAACTGGCGTTGTTCAGAGTTTTAATAGATTACGAGGCCAGCTTGTACTGGTTTTGTTGTCACTGATGCACGGCCTACCTACCTACTGTACTTACAGCTTTTTGGTCTCTGAATTTCGCTTAACTATTTATTTTCAGGTAGGTATTTTATTTACTTGTTTCTATAAGGTTATTTATTATAATAATAATAATAATAATTTATTAATATTTATTTTTTTATTTTTATTATATTGATGCATATTTTTTTCACATACTTAAGTAATGTTCCGTACACAAAATTAAATGAAACCAGAGTTACAAAAAAGATACCAGTTCGGCACTCGCAGCGTTCGCTTTAACAAAAGCAACCGTGAATCTTTTGTCCGTCCATTTTCACTTTATCCATAATTACACACTATTCCCTCCGCTTCTATTGTCAGCGCATTCGTCAGAAACGTCAAATTATATGAATATCGTGTGCTCTACTCTCTCCGTTTGATATTATAATTATATGAAACTAGCTAGCGCCTACGGTTCCGCTCGTGTGAACGTTAAAAATTACCCCAAAGGAACACTCCCGGGGTAAAACTGCCAGTTGCTTTTGTAAACATGTCGAAGTGAAGGATTGGGTGAACAAATCACGAAATCAGCTGTAAATCCATGTAATCATGATGGAATTACAGTTCACTTCGTGATCACTTCACCCAAGCCTTCACTTCGACATGTTTACAAAATCACTGTCTGTCATGCTTCGTGGGGTACGTGTTCCTCGGCTATTCCACACAAACTCGTGCAGGACTAACGCAGGGGTGCGAGTGCCTCTTCGTCGACTTGTTGATGCGTACAACACTCACTTTATGGAGATTGACATATTTACTCTCTCCAAACAAAGTTTTAAGCCAAGAGCAATAGAGTTACTAAATTCTTAAGTATATAATATATATATTTTCTTTCTTCTTCTTCATAATAGTCTTTTATGGTGTATACTGTACGAGTATGTCTGTTTTCTTTTAATTTAATTTTTTTCGTGAATTCGTGGACAATGGTGTGGGTTACATGTGTAGTAACATAAACATGGAATAGGTTATGCATAATTGTATTTATAAGGCTAATTTAAGACTCTTTTGTTATTCCTGGCATGTAACTGTTTTATGTCCCAAACAAATACCTAAAATAAAATAAAAAATAAAATAAATCACACTGCTGTACCTATGTTCTAAATCAGGACGGTGTCTAACGGTGCGTCGAGTTTCAACTAAATTAGTTCAGCTGTTTAGACTAAGAGGTAACAAACGCACAGGCAGAGTTGCTTTAGCCTATGTGCTGCTCCAGACAATGATCTATCTCTGTATCAAACATCCAGATCCGTTCAGCCGTTCTGGCGTGATTGAGTAACAAACACCCATACAAACTTGCGCATTTATAAGTCTAGCTTATGCCAGCGGCTTCGCCCGCGTGTTGCCTAGGGAACATACTTCCGGGATATATATATCCTGTGTTATTCCAGACTATAATCTCGATATAGGAGCTCGTGGCTAAATAAAAACAGCCGCACGGGTCGATCTTTAAGTTTAAGCAACGCTTGCCAAGGTTGGTCTGTGGATGGGTGACCATCTTAACATACCGAGTTTCTTCCGTGCCTCGGAAAGCACGTTAAGCCGTTGGTCCCGGCTGTCATTTGTAGATCTTTGGCAGTCGTTACGTCAGAAGCCAGTAAATCTGACTCCAGTCTAGCCAAAAACTACCGTGTTACCCAGTTAATGGGTTGTGGAGGTCTGGTAGGCAGCCGCTCCACGTAAAACACTGGTATTCAGCTGAACGCGGTTTGACTGGAAGCCGACCCCAATATAGTTTGGAAAAAGCTAGGCAGATGATTCCAGACTATAATGTACGTTTGTGCCTAATTTCATGAAGAACCTTTAAGGCGTTCTGACGTGAAAGAGTAAAAAACATCCAACCATAATCACAAACTTTAGCATTAATAATACCTGCAATCGGCTGTTTGTGTTTGTAAACGCAACCGCAATACAAGAGAAATTCCTAGTGTGGGGCAAAGTTTATAAAACACTAGTTGACCCGCGCAACTTCGTCTGCGTCAGAATTTTCATTACTGCTCTGCTCCTATTGGTCTTAGCGTGATGATATATAGCCTTCCTCGATAAATGGGCTATCTAACACTGAATGAATTTTACAAATCGGACCAGTAGTTCCTCAGATTAGCGCGTTCAAGTAAATAAACAAACAAACAAACTCTTCAGCTTTATATATTAAATATAGAAAAAAAATATTAGTGTAAACCCACTAATATTTTTCTTAAGATTCGTGTGTACGTGCATTCGCAAATTGCTATAATTCAGATGAAAATTAATTTCCGTGTAGTTTTGATGTTTCAATCTCGTGTCGTAATGAGTTGGCGGGTGTGCTCCAGTATTCATAGGAGCGCAACATCCTATGCATAGTAGAACGAAATGTTATGTTTTCAGAGAATATCGCACAACATGTATGTTGAGACGGTTTCTTATTTTTGTGTAGGTAAGTGTAATTTGATTTTCAGGAGTTGCTAGGTAGGTCTACACTAATATTATAAAGAGATAAAGTTTGTGAGGTGTAGGTCGGTTCAGTCGATCTCTGGATCAACTGAACCGATTTTGAAAATTCAAAACGTGGAGACACTCAGACACGCTATCTACTCAGACACCAATCTAGGCTAAACTTACCAAGTTCTCTATTAAAAATGAACTCTAAAAGTCCCTATGTAATGTCCGTTAAATTATACAATAAACTACCCGCTGCAATAAAAAAAGAAGAGAAAATTAATATACTTTTAAGAAAACTTAGACAATTTTTGTTAATTAAAAGCTACTACTCGGTAAACGAATATCTAAGTGATAGACTTATAAAATCATAACTTAAGTAAGTACCTACATACCGCAAACTACCCAAGTCTCTCTGTGTTTTACATAATTAAAAAAAAATGCTTAGTCTCTCCTACTTATCCTACTTGTCTTGCTGTGCCCGACAGGGTCCACATGAACCAATTTTGTTTTTACCGCCTAAGAATACATGTGGAATGCAATAAAGATATTGAGTATTGAGTATTGAAAATTCTTTTACCAATAGAGAGCCACGTTATTTGTGAGTACCATAGGACTTAGACTATATTAACCCGATAAATACCGCCCAACGAAGTGGACACGTATCATTTTAAATATTAGTTATACAAACAGGTCATTTAACCTTTTGAGTCACCTCAAAATAAATTAATGAATTTCTTTTTTATTTCACGCCATTTTATTTATTTTATAGTAAGTTCGTCATTTTTGTTGTCGAGAAATCCCATCGGGCTCACAGTTGTGATGAAATATTTTCCATCTACTAAATAAAAACGAGAACAACATTTTTACCAACAGAAAATTAATATTTATGGCTACAGTCTCCCGGTGTACAACAATCCTCAGGAATTAATCCCGCTTCTGTTCATTTGTGTGCATGAAGTATTAAATAAATAAATAATCATCATCATCTTCATCATACCAGCCGAAAGACGTCCACTGCTGGACATAGGCCTCCCCGCGCGCGTCAACACAACGACTGTTCCTGCGCGTCTCCCATCGCCTCCTGCATCCACCAGGGCATCGGTCAATAAATAATAGCTAATAAATAAATAATCAACAAACATTGTACTATTTGTCAAAATAAATCTATTTGTCTTTATCCCACAATTCCCAAAGGCTCACGTAGGAATGAACCAATCAATTGACTGTTTCTGCTACCTCGTATTTCAAAGCAATTTATCACTAGCATTCCAAGATTGCTACTGAATATTTTATTAGACCACCAGGCGTACAGAACTTAGGTAATTGGACTGACGTTAGTCACAAACTTAGGGCCTTTGCACACGGCGTTTGTTGGGTTTAAAACCCACCCGGGTTGGCGGCGCGCTGTGTTCCACGTGCGTCTTAAGGAGCTGTCAGCAAGGGAGACGGGGCCCGCTAGGGCCAGTGCCTGCCGGGGTGCGAAATCCGTTCGAAAGAAACGCCGCTGCCCTGGAACGCAAAGGGCACTGGGAGGAACACAGATGGGTTTTAGTCAGTAAGAGTCTGACACTCCCTTCCGCTCCGCCCAGAGCGGAAGGAGTCATTTGATGATTTCCCATCCTTAAAAAAAAAAAAAAATGAGTTCCGAACCCAAAAGGTAACCAACTGAACCCTATTACTAAGCCTCCGCAGTCTGTCCGTACGTCCGTCCATGTCTGTCAGCAGCCTGTATATCATGAACTGTAATAAGTAGACACTTGTGTGGTGACAATTTATAATAACTGCAAACAATAAAAATGAAATAAAATAAAAGACATACAAGAAACATGTTTTTTTTCGGCTTATCTACGGAAACGGAACCCTTCGTGTGGAAGTCCGACTTGCACTTGGCCGGGTTTATTTAACAAGCCGCGCGTCGACGAGCAGATGACGTGCGCTAACATGCTTGAAATTAATCAAAATTCAGACGCAAATTTTGACGCTTTTTGGTCATCAACAGCGCCGTTAGCGCGCGTTCGTAAAACGTACGTCGTCGGCGCGTTTCAAATACGCCGTGTGCATAGGCTCGTAAGTCTCGCGAAGCCTAAAAAATGTCGTGAAAACTGGAACAAATCATTAGGAGCGTACTAACTTTTGGAATTCATGAATTTCGAGACGGAATGCCGTTAAATTCACGAGAAGTTTTGGGAACAAATTTTTGTTCGTTCCGTGAAATTCGTCGTATGTTGGGCCACGTGCGAATATTTTGAAGCGTTTGAATTTCTTGTGAAATAAACCTACAAAGTGTTGTTTGAAAAATTTTAACAAAATTAATAAATAAATCTTTTCCAAATTCACGACATTACTTTTAGTTTTTGGACACTATTTTGTGGGATTTTACGTGGATTTTGCTTTGAAAAATGTTAATGAAATTAACATTTCATTGTAGCTACGAAATTTCTTCACTTTTATTTCTCGGACATGTTGGCGTGTCACGAATACTTGAATAAATCTAGAACTCCAGATTTTTGATAAGGCCTTGAGTGCTTCAACGGAAAATACGCCAAACAGAATATTATTTTGCTAAATATAGTAGGTAAGAAGCTTAAGTCTTGGAACTTCAAGATGCTTGTACAGTTGTACCAGTCCTTCTATGGTTTCTATAGTCAGCCTCTAAATTTTGTAAAGTTTTAGGAAGTGAGCTCAAGTCAAAGAAAAATATTAATTAGGGACTCGCACAGGACACGCAACAAAATAAAATACAGTACCAAAAAGTAACAATAATAACTATCTGATGTGTACTAATAAGCTTCATAAAAATAACTAACGAAGCCCAAAGGTCAACAATCTCAACAATCCGAGGCCAAAAATCTCAAAAGTCAAAAACGTTTATTTCAATTAGGCCATTAAACGGCACTTTTGAACGTCATCATTACATTTAAAATAACATAGTGACTCTACTGTCCATTCGGAAGGGTAGATTCTTATGGAGAATAACGGACAAGTAATTCCATAGTTACTCTTTTCAAATCAATGTTTTACATGTGATGTGGTATACAAAACTTTGGTTAAAAAAAGTGAGGACCATGAATGACTGAGACCAGAGTATGCAGAGGTAGACTTATTAATTTTGTAAATAAGTACATGGTACTCGCATATTTACAAATATTAGAACCATCAATTAGCAGAGTGAGTGAACAGAAAAATAAAACCCAAAAATGAAACAGTAGATGGTCCGCTAGGGCCAGTGCCTGCCGGGGTGCGGAAACCGTTCGAAAGAGGCACTGTACCCCGGAACGCAAAGGGCATTAGGAGGAACACGGGTGGGATTTAGTCAGTAAGAGTCTGAGGCCCGTATTACAGAACCTTACTCAAGTACTACTTAAACTGCGTTCAACCGATTACTGCTTGAGCGAAGAATCTCGACTTAAGCGTTCAGTTTATTTTAGAACTGTCCTCAAACTCAAATCAAACGAAACTACGCTTGAGTAGAGATTTTGATCTCTGATTACGTGAGTAAGCAATCATTATGGTAACCCTGAACAATAGTTTGTTTTCTATTGCAATTCTATTTTTTCGTACGATTAAACTGGATCAAAACCAGATGACGAGGTGGACGACACGAAGTTATTGACACTGACAGCCACCCTTAACCCTTCAGAGTAGGTATATATGTTCTGTGGACAGCAAAACTGTGAAACTGAGTTCTTTTGGCGGGATTATGTGAAGTAAAATGCTGCCAAATACTGAAAAAAAATATTTAATGTGTTGCACTGCACCCGCATGCTAATGAAACTCAAAAAAGATATAAGTACTTAAATGAAAATAAAGACCTGACTTAAATAAAATAAAAACTTTGAAACTTCATCTTCATTGTCAAATTACTCAAAAGTCAACTCTTCAGTAATACAATAAAATATTGTTTACAATATTTATTGTGGTTCCGTCTGGTTCATATTTGGGTTAGGAAATATCTTAAAAAAAAAAGAATTTTACGCTTTTGGTATACTTGGTGTCATGCTTGGCGCAAATAACCGCTTTTTCTTTTCTTTTCTTCTTTTCAAATATTAAAATCATTTAAAATGTTATAAAAAAAAAAAAAAAAATTATAATAATCTACTTCTGCAAATATATCCATTTTGATTAGGTAGGTACTCGATTTACTCCAAATCCACAACAATTTTCATCAGAATCTATGCTCAAGCGTGGTCTCGACTACACTTGAGAAAACAAAGATCAAATCTCGCCTCAAGCAGTCATTCTGAGCTGATTGTGATTTTAAAATAAGGACACATTGAGTGGAGCTCAGTCAAGACTCAAGCACTGTTCTATAATACGTAAAAAATTACATTTTAAAGTGACATTGCTCAGGTGATTATTGATTGTAGTTTCTCCGCTCAAGTCAAGTTCTAAAATTAAAACTCCAACTGAGACTAGTTTTAAGTAATGCTTGAGTCTTGATTGTAGTTCTGTAATACGGGCCTGACACTCCCTTCCGCTCCGCCCAGAGTGGAAGGAGTCATTTGATGATTTCCCATTTAAAAAAAAAAAAAAAAGGTACAACTATAAAGTAAATACATAAACCAACCAGTCTGATCTTGTCTCCACCTTATGCTGCGATATTAAGAAAAAAACAGCAGCACATTGACAGCTAACTACTGAAATTTTAATGTTCGTTTCTATTGATAAATAAAATACAGTTTCAAAAGTCCCATCCAATACTCTCCTGGCATAACATCGTCTAACTAATCTTAAATAACCCATTGTTATGTCAACAGCTTACAATAAAATAAACACGGCTCCAACAACAACGGTCTGTCATGTCGGTCACGGCCGCTATTTTTTGGCGGGAAAAAAATATTGTTTATGGTGGTCGAGTTGGCAGCAAACAGAAACCAATCTAGCGGTGACAACGTGAAAATAAACTTTGACACAGTTAGTTATTTTTTGACGTTTTAGTTATTATTTTCGTTATTTATGACTGTGGTTGAAGTTTTGATAGATATATTGAAGTGGTTTTTTGAACACTGACAGTTCGCTGATTAGTTTCTAGACTTTAAGTCTTCGACACAGTCTGAAAAGTAGTTATTGTAAGTTCCTGTTTTTTAACTTTAAAGTCTTAAAGGTTAAGATCTAGCCACTATAACTGCAGAATTTCAAAAAACGATTTATTTATTTAACCATGCGTTGTTTTATAACTACTAGAATAGCAAATGACAGTAATTAAATCGGTCAGGTGTGGATCGAACTGATTCGAAGAGTTCCGTGCAATAAAATACTGCTGTGAAATTATAAACTGTCTGTCTTTTACAGTTCATGAGACAGATAGACGAACAGTGTAGGCTTAGTAACAACGGTACCCCTGTTACACAACAAGCTAACCACCCTTCGGGTACAAAACCCTAATAATGGTCTAAAATACTAAAAGTATGTACTGAGAACCACACAAGTCGTGGATAAACGTCGTCCACGTCATTCATCATCTGCCTAGCCTTTTCCCAACTACATTGGGGTCGGCTTCCAGTCAAGCCGGATTTAGCTGAATACCAGTATTTTACGTGGAGCGGCTGCCCACCAGACCTCCATAACCCATTAACTAGGTAACACGGTACTTCACGGCAAGACTGGATTCAGATTTACTGGCTTCTGACAATCCGTAACGACTCGCGACTGCCAAAGATCTACAAATGACAGCCGGGACCAACGGCTTAGCGTGCGCACCGAGGTACGGAGGAAACTCGTTATGTCGTTCACGTCATTAAAACATTTAATTAATGCTACAAATCTAGCCATATTTCCTCAATTGGTTTTAAATCGTTTTGGGACTAGATTTAGAAGCAATAAAAAGCTTTTGAATGCTCTTTATTCGTTCCCTGCGGGCGTACACGAGTTACTGAAATGTTTCAGTAGGTTTAACATGTTTTATTCCATTTTGTAATGTTTTAGAAACTTCCTCTACATCAAATTTACATGTTTTGCTGATAAATAAAGCTCCGACTAGGTCAGTAGTTAGTTGAATCTATGAATAATTTGTAAGGCTCCCAAAAGATGCGGCAATTTTAGAACAAACTAGCTGAACCGCGCGGCTTCGCTCCCGTCAACTGGTTACTCTACCTACCCTGCCTACCCTACCTTCCCTACCTACCCTACCCTACCCTACCCTACCTACCCTACCCTACCCTAGCCTACCTACCCTACCCTACCCTACCTACCCTACCCTACCCTACCCTACCTACCCTGCCCTACCCTACCCTACCCTACCCTACCCTACCCTACCTACCCTACCCTACCCTACCCTACCTACCCTGCCCTACCCTGCCCTACCCTACCCTACCCTACCCTACCTACCCTACCCTACCCTACCTACACTACCCTACCCTTCAAAAAAAAAAAAAATTAAAAGAAACAAAAAAAAAAATGTTGGCCGATTCTCAGACCTACTCAATATGCTCACAAAATTTCATCAAAATCGGTCAAACCGTTTCGGAGGAGTACGTACGGGAACGAAAACTGTGACACGAGAATTTTATATATAAGATTTCTGTGATCATCGACAACGTTCATAGAAATATTATAGTTCTAAATGTTTCACGGTGCATCTATCTGTCTTCGCCTTCATAATTCTATTTTTCACCCTTATTCATTTACAACTGTCAGTTTGAAACTCCAGGCGTTGCTATGGCCACGGAAAATCCCTCGATCAATGTCAATAAATATCAGGCTATACCCAACTGTCGATTTGACATATAATTCGAGATGGAATCTAGTAGGAGGACATGCCTCAGAATATAGTGATTTTAGATTCGAGAAACTCTACAGTTGAGCCCTATCCTTAATCTGCTTTTTCGTTCCTCAAAAATCAACTCCACACAATTTTCCACAACGTCGAATCTAAGCTTTCCTTTCCCTGTCTACCTAACTTAAAAGTAACTTAATTTTAAAGCAGGCAACCATTACAGAGATAGTACGCGCTCCTTATCTACCTAAGGCCGAGAATTTCCCAGAGGAACTAAATCTCGTTAGGTACACAATTCAGGCAGACAGTTCTATTAAGGCTCTTTATACTACGGAGGAAACTGTATCTTGTAATTGCGTGTCATGTCTCGGAATTATTGAACTGTATTTGATAGGAATATTATGGGTATAATCTATTTTTCATTTCACTTATCTAGCTTCTTAGCGTTCATCAAAAGGATGAACCCTATTTTTAATAAAACGTAGCCTTGTATATCGACTAGTTAGTAATTAAATTAAAATCTAAGCTGTTTATCGTCTTTACTAAGAATGTGTCTAATAGCACTTATAATAATAAAATAAAATAAGTTACACACTATGTCTACATCTCTTTTTACTCTACTCTCCTTTCGCTGGTATGCTGGAAGAGATTTCTGCAGAATAAAGCATCACCTTTGTACCTATTTTTCTGTTTCTTTCTTCTTATCTTATTAAATCATTCATTCATCTGCCTAGCCTTTTCCCAACTATATTGGGGTCGGCTTCCAGTCCAGCCAGATTGAGCTGAATACCAGTATTTTACATGGAGCGGCTGCCTACCAGACCTCCACAACCCATTAACTGGGTAACACGGTACTTCATGGCAAGACTGGAGTCAGATTTACTGGCTTCTGACTATCCGTAACGACTGCCAAAGATCTGCAAATGGCAGCCGGGACCAACGGCTTAACGTGCTATCCGAGGCACGAAGGAAACTCGCTATGTTAAGATGGTCACCCATCCACAGACCAACCTTGGCAAGCGTTGCTTAACCTTGAAGATCGACCCGTGCGGCTGTTATTATCTAGCCACGAGCTCCTCTCTCCTCTCCTTCTTATCTTATTAAATGTGTGTACATAAATTGTTAAATAAATAAATAGGTACATTGGATTTTTGGCAAAAGGCTGCGCATATTGTGAAAACCCTGCCTCCTAAACTAGGGGTCTCTATAAAGCTGAATACATATCGTTACTGTTTTTATTTGATAACACTTGTTACATTACACTATTCACCATCACTGTGTATAATCTATGGTTATAATCTATGACTTTTGCCAGTGGCTCGGTTTTGAGGCCTGTTTTTTTCTACCGATAGGCACACGTTTGACCACTATCTCACCTGATAGTAAGCGATGATGTGGTCTAAGATGGAGCACGCTTGCCTAGAGGTAACCTATTCACTCTTGACTTGAGACTCCCAGATTGTAGTCTATTAAACTTATATCATTTTCTGGTTCTCGGCGATAATGTAGCTTTCTATTAGAAAAGGAATTTTCGAATTTGAATTAGTACTGGCAGAGATTACCTCTATCAAACAATCATACAAGTTTTAAATCTTTGTAATATTAGTTTAGTTATGTTTGTAATATTCATCATCATCAACATATGAGCCGAAAAACGTGCTGGACATAGGGCTCCCCCAAGATACGGGTTTGCCATAATCGCCACGCTTGGCAAGCAGGTTGGCGATCGTAGTGCATAGTGTCGAGTTTTACAGATAACGCTGCTGCCCATTCTCTGGTGAGTCCCTTAGCCGCCTTTTACGACACCCACGGGAAGTGATGAGATGGTATTATTCTTTCACGGCACCATACAGCACCGGCCGACACCATACTGCAAATTGCTTGGCTCGGCTTGTATTATTACGTAGTTTTTAAGTCTGCCTTTATATATTTTGATCAAGTACTGAGTGATATCGACTCCGATAAATAATTTGCCCCATTTTTCTCCGAAACTGCGCAACTGATCAAAGTTCGCTTTTAGTTCATAACTCAACCTCCTTTAAAGATTGTATCACTGTGATGTTTCAAGGATTCATAGAATTTATAGCTCTAACTAGATTTGGTTTCAAAGGCACCGGTATCGAACGATATTTCATTGGAGACAGTTCCTAGTAGGTAGCCTTGAACTTATGTGTCATTTATATATCGATCTTGACCGCTAGCAACAAAAGAGATTGCCGTGGGCAATGTGAATAAATAGATTACCTTGAAAGTTTTGATCTTTAACAATATCTGAAGAAACGAGTATAGCCAAGCCCATTATAATGGCTCGATAATACGCAACACTCGTAATGAGAATTTACCTTCAACATTTTACTTTTAACTCAGGCACTTCCACTTATTTTAGTCAAATCTAATGAATACTTATCTGCATAGCCTTTTTCCAACCATTTAGGGGTCGAATTCCAGTCTATGAATACCAGTATTTTGACACCCCAGTTATTGGGTTGTGAGTTAACATACATACCTCTTGGTAAGCTCAGGCACTTTTACATGTTTTTGACAATGGGGTATTTTACTAAAAAAATCTAATTAGTCCGTCTGATAGATTTAAAAAAAATATTCAACACGTATTTTTTCTTTCTTCACGTAAACAAAAAATTAAGAGATACAGCGAGTTGAAGACACGCGTGACGTCATATGGCTTGGTAAATTTGGTACAGTTTTACCAAGCCATATGACGTCACGCGTCGAATATATTTTTTAAAAATCTATAAGACGGACTAATTAGTTTTTTAAGTCTATAAGAATGTTCAATTTTAATTTGCCACGTATTAGTTTTTTTTTTTGTAAAATACCCTATTCATTCATGCCAATTCTTGTATACATGTATTATAATCTGTATCTCGGAAATGGCTCGGGAGTCATGAATCGATGTAGCTAGGTTTCATATTTAGAAAACGTTGTTAAAAAAAAAAAAACCCAAGCTCACCAGGCACTTCATATTATACTGGGATCATGATTGATCTCTGCATGATTTCAATAATTACCTTCTGGTTTATGGATCCCGGAGACAAGCTATATGAATAAGGTTTTCGCAATGTCGCACCCGCCTGTCTGCGGGAGCTGTCTACAGTTAAATTCTTGTTTTAGTATAGTATTTTTTCTAACTTCCTAAATCGAGTTTTTTTGCGTAGTTATTTTTGTAGCTTTTGATCTATGTTTTATTCATAAAACCGCTATTTGCATAGGCTAACCCGCGCGACAGAATTAGCATTTCGCGATGTTTTATTCTTTTCTTTGCCTTTCACACGGAAAGTGTTTGACTTTAATATTTAATCGGAATATAAAAGGGATAACCTGAATTAATTATAACGGTGTTTACATCATGGTTAAGACGTATAAAATTGGTACATAGAAGAATTTGCTATCGGTTATAAAACTTTTTTTATTATAGATAAAAAATATGCGGGTTTAATGATGCGGGCGACGAAGGAGCTCGCTTGCTTAGTAACAAGTAACTTATGAATTGGATTGTGTGGAATTACATTCTCGCTTCTGTCTTAACTTCCACAACCCATAGCCTGCAAAGCAAGAGTGATGAAAAGACATGTTCAGTACGTCTACCATGAGTTTTTATCAATCTATATTCGCTAGCGACTGTAGTTAAAAAAGTTGTAAGTAAAACTTTAGTTAACAACTAAAAAATTAAATTAGAAACTTGTTTTTGTTTTCATACGCTTTTTTGACTACAGTCGCTAGCGAGTATCTTATACTAATATGTAAAGCTGAAGAGTTTGTTTGCTTGCGTGAACGCGCTAATCTCAGGAACTACTGGTGCGATTTGAAATTCTTTCAGTGTTAGATATTTATCGAGGTAGGCTATAGGCTATATATCATCACGCTAAAGCCAATAGGAGCGGAGCAGGAATGAAAATTGTGACGCAAACTAAGTTGCGTGGGTCAACTGGTACTAATATATAAAGCTGAAGAGTTTGTTTGTTTACTCCTCAATAAATGGGCTATCCTATTGGTCTTAGCGTGATGATATATATCTATAAGATATATATCATTACCAACCGACCAATAGGAGCGGAGCAGTAATGAAAATTGTGACGCTGACGAAGTTGCGCGGGTCAACTAGTAGATTGATAAAACTCCTAGTAGACGTACTGATCTGTCCCGTTCTCGTCTCATCGAAACAAATATCGAGTACCAGAGTGGGCTCATACAAAATTAAAATAATCAATAAAAATAATCCGTACAAAATTACCTTTTTTTTTCTCTTCATTAAAGAAAGAAAAGAAAGAAAGAAATAAAAGAATACATGTTTATTTGGCTTTAGCTACATATTACACACTTTCGTAAACAACAGGCTAAAACTCGCAATTTTTTGTACCGTACCGCTCCACAATTCCAATAAACGCTTGAAAAGTGAATAACTTGTATTGCGCAAGCGCAGTTGTAATACAATGATAATCACTTTCGCTCAGCGTATTGACATGCGCGTGAGTGCTACCGGCTAACGCACTGCGCGGGTGACCATGAGTTTGAAAGTTGTAGGACAGTCCCGGTACTGTATCTTGTAGAGTATTTGTTATGGGTAGGGCTAGAGATCAACGACGGATTTGCAAAAATATTTTTTCTGGACTTCGGAGATAGACTGTTAAATAATAATTTTTGGGGGGCACATAGCACTAAAAAGTGAAAAATAAAAAACCGCTTCCTTACAAAACAAAATACAACCAATTTCCTAATTAAAATCAGTACAAAAGACTTTAATTTTGAAAGTTGGTGTTTCTGGTATGGTTTCTTCGTTTTTACACCGACTTCTAAAATTACCGACTTAAAAAAGTTTTTTTAGCTGACACTACAATAGTAAAGATCTATACTAATCAGCGTCATTATCAAACTACCTTTTTCCAATTAGGTTGAAAACAGCGCATCATGTTTTATTTATTTATTTCCTAACTTGTGGCCGGTGACTTCACCCGCGTAAAATAAAAAAAATATCCCACGTGAATGGAAAAGTTTTAACCAAATCGCTGAGACACGAGTCTAAACGATGGTTAAATCACAGCCTAATATTACAAATAGGATTATGAAATTTGTTATTAAATACTCCCTAAATTGTTACCGAAAACGTATTTGTGTACATTGTGTTAATTTGATATCGAAAGTTATTTAAGCTGTTAACTCAGAACAAAAAATAAGGAAAACACTCAATGAAACAGCAAAAATATGTAGATACAACAGAAACCGTATTTATGTATGTTGGGAAGCAAATTAAGTAAACAGATGGAAGCTAATGTGTTCTATATTCGCTCCTTTTTTATTCGAAAAGAATAACGCGTTATGAATAGGGAAACACGATGCTTTTGTGTAATCCCTCAAGTACTCTGATACGTACACACATTAATTTACAATTTTATCTATACTAACGAAATAATTCTCCTCCTTATCCTCTGGGCAGTAAGGTCTAACGACCCCACACACCTTAGTGTCAGAGTTTCTAAACCGCCTCAAGGGCCTCTGACATATAAACCATTATTTGACGACTACCATTTGGCGGCCGAGACCACCGGCTTATACGTGCCTTCCGAAGCACGCAATCATCTTTTTATCAGACAATCAGGTGATTCAAGGCTGCAATGTCCTAGCTAAACTGGTATCAACTTTACAAAGCATGCTTCCCATGGGAATCGAACCCACGACCACCGGGTCACAAGGCAAACGCCTAAAACACTCGACCACGGAGGCAGTTAAGATGGAAGCTAATGTAAAGAAAGAAAGAGAGGAAGAAAGAATAGTATTTATTTAGCACATACATGAAACACGCACGGTACATAAAAATAACAAATAATGGTAGGGAAGCCAAAAACTAAGTGTGTGTCTCACGGCTGCACTAAAAACGTCCATTTCAGCGTCAGACAGCCTGAGACTGTCTGACGCTGGTTTTCTAATGAACCCTAAGGATAGTGTGTTTTATATGTCGCTCACTTTTTCCATAAGAATAACACGTTATGAATAGGGAAACACGATGCTTTTGTGTGATCCCTGAGGCATTCTCACACACATAATTATTAACGTGCAATATTATCTATACTAATGAAATAATAATGTTATGTTATAGCTGACGCTAATTGTATTTGGTCCCTTTATGTGTTGTATCATAAACCTGATATCCGATACGACTAATCGGTTCGTAAAGTTCTACCTCACAAAATATTTTATTGATCAAATAATTTGGTATTATCTTATGGAGCGACCTTTTGATTAAGGTCTGAAATAATGGTAGACAACGATATTTGATGAACTTTTAATAGTAGGTATTTGCCTGTCTTATTTAAGCAGGCTTGGAACTCATATATGAACCATTTGTTTTTTTTTTGTTCTTATATAAAATTAATCTTTTCAAGTCTATGCGAGCGGATCCAGGTAGTTATAGTTGGTATCTATGGTTCTAGTAGTTATCCGTTCAGGATACTTACTAATTTATACGGTGTAAAAAATAATAGTCCGTCTCCTTCAAACCACAATCGCATGGCCCCCCTACTCACATGACGCAACGCTGACCGCGGCGCCGGCGCAGGCCTGACGAACAGAGGCATGCGGCTGTCACATTGTTATTAGTTGTGTTCGTGTTACGACACCGCCCGATTGGTTTCTGTTGCGTACGTTCTTTATGGGATCAGCAGAAGTTTTTGTGTTTATGGCCGAGTATTTCCGAGATTCCTGTGCCCAACCAATGCTACACATTGATTTGACGTCATATTTAAGGCTGCTCTCTCGAAAAAAGCTTAAAATAGCGTGCAGACGAAGCAGTTTTTCGGTACTGACAGAGAAATTATACATACTAAATTATAATAAAAAAAATAATTTTAGTAATAATTTAGTAGTAAATTTGGTTGAGCCAGAATTTGTCTTTCAGTATCAAATAATAAGAAAAAACAAAGAAATACACAAAATCTCAGCTAGTAGATAAATATGTATTATGTGTGATGCGGACAAGATGGCAGATGGCAATAATATTAGTTACCAAATTAATTTGGTAAGAAAAACTCCGAAAGAGATCAGGCCAAGTTTCCTCGTACGTGTTCATACTTCGTAATAGTTATAGAAAGTCTGTTGGCGATAAGGAAAAGAAGAGCGATGACTTTATGTGTTATAAACTTCCCGGATGTGACAACACAAGAACAATATATTCTGGAAGTAGGAAATAGCGATTCAGTAAATCAAAACCAGCTTATTGTTCCAAAAGCGAAGTGGAATCTTTTGCTTTTGGTCTTGAAACTTTTTGAAATATTATCTACCAGATAGCGTGCTTTTAAAATTTTCCACACACGAGTTTCAACATTTGTGTTTTTCGCCCCTTTAGAAGAAAATTTGCTCAGGGTAATGGTGTGTTACTCCCTACTACTCCCTAGAATTACTCCTTAAATAATAAATACTCATCTGCCTAGCCTTTTCCCAACTATATTGGGGTCGGCTTCCAGTCAAACCGGATTCAGCTGAATACCAGTGTTTTACCTGGAGCGGCTGCCTACCAGACCTCCACAACCCATTAACTGGGTAACACGGTACTTCTTGGCAAGACTGGAGTCGGATTTACTGGCTTCTGACAATCCGTAACGACTGCCAAAGATCTACAAATGACAGCCGGGACCAACGGCTTAACGTGCTCTCCGAGGCACGGAGGAAACTCGGTATATTAAGATGGTCACCCATCCACAGACCAACCTTGGCAAGCGTTGCTTAACCTTAAAGATCGACCCGTGCGGCTGTTAGTATTAAGCCACGAGCTCCTCCTTAAATAATAAATACTACTCCCTAATATTACTCCCTAGAATTAGATCCTTATTAGCGACACTTGGATGGTGTAATGTACAGTATGGTTTTTTTTCGAAAACAAACCGTTTCGATTCCAGGCTAGATATTTTTGCTTAGTCTTTTTTGAATTTGAAAAAATCAACCTGTATAACCTGAATGAATTATTCGAGGTGCAATTTTATAAAAAAATAGAAGACTTGTATATTGCATAAATATACAAGTCTAAATTAAAAAATATATAAATAAAAACAAAAGTATATTGTAAATAAATTATAGTTTTTACGTTTCACCAGTTATATAGAGTGAACAGGTTCATTCTGGGTAAGCTCGCTCCATCGTAGACTTTGTCTCAGTCGTCTCTAACCTAGACTATAGACTAGAGTCAAGTGCAAAACCTATCACAGATAAAAAAAACCATTGACAAAAGGACGCGCAAGAAGAGAGAGCAGAGCCATCTGTTGCAAAAATGTGTACCTACCAACAACGTAGCGTATAACCATCAAAATTGGTTTAGTAGCTAATTTATCTGTAAAAGAGTGACGGACCTTCGTACAAAGATGCTTTCTCATGTGTGTGTGTGCTAAGAATATTATTTATATCTACAGCTCGGTTCCCTGTTTCTAACAAGTTTTTGTAACTGGGATCGCGCCGGGTTAGCTCGTGGTTATAAGTTACGCAATAAATGGGACAGCTTACGGTTACGGTACGATATTAAATTGCCTGCTTAGAAAAATACTGTGCAACTTTTCTTTTTAAATCTAGCAGTTGTCGACCTTGGGACGTCTGATTTGTCTGGGCTAAATAAAAGAACTGTCTGCCTAGCTTTTTCCCAACCAAGTTGAGTTTGGCTCATGGGCGGATTCTGGGGGGAGGCTAGGGGGCTCCAATCTCCCACAAAAGACTCAGATTTGTTTGGAAGGCTACATACAGCCTAATCAAGTCATTGAGGAATTTACGAAAAGTAATCCAAGGAGGCTTGCTATGCGTTAAGTAAAATAAAATTGTTAATGCTTTTGACGTGTACCAACCCGCACTGGGCCCGCGCGGTGGATTACGGCCCACTCCCTCTCACCGAGAGGAGGCCTGATAATGCTATGCTTATGCTATGCTATGCTTTTGTAGTATTTACTTTGTCGTGTGGTGTCGGCCGGTGCCGTGGAGTGCCGTAAAATAATAATACCATCCCATCACTTCCCGTGTGTGTCGTAAGAGGCAACTAAGGGACTCGCCAGAGAGTGGGCAGCAGCGTTCTCTGCTAAACTCAACACCATACACTGCCTTCGCCAACCCGCCTGCCAAGCGTGGCGATATTTCAAACCATCCTGCAACCCATCTTGGGGGAGACCTATGTCCAGTAGTGGGCGTCTTTCAGCTGTGATGATGATGATGACTTTGCTAAAACCCACCCACAACGGGGACAAGCCGTAAAAACGATTTGGTTTCTAGTGGATGCCACTGAATTTCATTATTTCAAATTTCAAGTGCCTATCTAAACAACACCAGTCAGTAACTGACGCGATAGTTCTTAGCAAGATTGGGGTCAGATTTTGTGTTTGATTTTGTGTTCTGAGTGTCCGTGAAGGTTGTTAAAGATCTTCAACAGTCGGGACCAACGGCTTCACGTGTTCTTCTTTTCGAAATTCGCATCTCTGAGCGGGATGTGGTTATGTATGACACACCCTGCAGAGAACCCTTAATGATACGATCTTGGGGATCTTAGTCTTTGCACACAGCATAGTTTTAACGCGCCGATGATGTGTGTTTTACGAACGCAAGCCAGTGTCTCCATATGTAAATCGACAGTTACGGTATTGCTAGGGTAAAAATACGGTAGACGGGGCCCGCTAGGGCCACTGCCTGCCGGGGTGCGGAATCTGTTCGAAAGAGGCACCATACCCTGGAACGCAAAGGACACTAGGAGGAACACGGATGGGTTTTAGTCAGTAAGAGTCTGACACTCGAGGAGTCATTTGATGATTTCCCATCCTTAAAAAAAGGGTAAAAATACGGTGTTCCTAGACCAAATTACGGTGAATTTACTAAAAGTGTATCGTGTAATTTTCAAAGGAAAGAATAAACAACATTATTATGAAATGAATCAAAACACTAGATATTTGCTTTTTAAATTATTAACAAAGAATAATAATACCATGTGAAATATGCAAAATGCACATCAGTATCTTTTTAGTAAATGGATTTATTAATTTTTGACATTTCGTTAGTTGGCCTTAAATCAACACAGTTTTTCCCATGGACTGCTGGGTGAAAATATTCTATAATAGTGTTGCCTTTACAAAATTTGTTAATTTGCGTTTACAAAATTGTTGATTTGACTGACGTGAAATTTATTGTAGGACTTTTAGGCAGTAGGTACACGATGAAATATATACCAAAGTAATTCATAATGTTAATACGGTAATTTATATGACACGGTAATACATTATTACCTTGACGGTAGATAACGACTTAATTACGGTGCATCTACGGTAATTACCGTGTACGGTGCTATAGATATGACGAAAACGCAGTACCGTCTGCGTCTGTATTTCTTTTAAAGCGCGTCATCTGCGCGTCGTCGATGCGTGAAAAAAGGCCCTTAGAAACGTTTAGTTCACAACTCCGCCATTTTCACCCTTTCCGCGTAGTTACAGTATACGGAGACATTAGTACATATTCAAACCTTGAGTACACACTCATACACGTGCGTCCTTCACGTGGCCTTGGGTATAAATCTGTGAGGGTTAACACCTCGCGTTGTTATAATGAGAAGTAGGAAACGTTAGAAGGTCCTGTCCCAACATACCTTCTTTCTAATTCCCTGGTCACGTTATTAATTGGTGTCTCCTAACTTTCCTGTAAGTTATTCGTTCTTAAGTTTTCTGTTCTGGCTATTGGGATTGCTTAAGTTCTCTTATTGTACCAGTCCTTGATAAAGGTGCCTGTCCTTTGCAGCGGAACGGAGAAACGGAGAAATTTTAACCACTCGACTTGAGTCATTGACATTTTGACTGACATTATTGGTTAAAATTTCTCCATTTCTCTGCTCTGCTGCCTCGCTCTGCTGTAATGGACAGGCACCTTTACACTGGATATCATGACGTGTGACTACTGTATGACAAGGGCCTCCTCTCACATACGGTCTTCGTTCGCTGGAATTTTGTATTATCATATCAGCCGAAAGACGTCCACTGCTGGACATTGCCGTCCCACAAGCGTCGTCACAACACCGGTCCTGCGGGTCTAAAAAAGCCACGTTAGCAGAATCTTATTAGGATCATAATATTAATCACACAACAATCTGTTCAATTTCATTTTCATATTTATCGCATTAGGTTCAAAATTGATTGGGAAAATTTGACACAGACGGGTAGCATGATGTGCTTTCTAATTGCTAAAATGGTCTTTATAGACCCAAATCGGTCGGCAATTTTTGTATCACTTTGAAATAATTATCAGTTCTGGGGCATCCTCAAATAGCATCCCCAATCCTACTCGTGTTGTTTCAAACAATTTTGTCATGGTTTTTTTGAAATTTTTTATGGTAGGTTAATGCGTAATTGCTGTGAAATTAACCTTCTGTAACAATTCTCTGTGGTAAAAAGAACGTGATCCCAACGGTTACGATTTCAATCTTATTATAATGAATTCAGGCCTTTCTCGTATTTCAATTTTATTTATTTAGTAAGGGTTAAGAAAATTAATGCTTTTTGTATTTTAATTTTATTAATGAATTTGCCTATATATTTTTCTTTTAAACCAATAGATTATACAGGATTTCAATTTTAATTCAGGGAACATTTTCAAGGGATGAAATTATTTATGAATTAGTACGGTACTTATTTATGGGATCAATATATTCATTTAAACGTATTTTAGTGGTACATAGGTGTAGTTTATGCAACAGGCATTCTCTACCAGTCAATCATAAGTTTAAAAGACTATCTACAGTCAGTTTTAATTCTGTAAAATGGAAAAACAAATGACACAAGTGCAGTACAATTTATATTCGCATAAATCGATAATATACTAAAATTTTTCGCGAGCGTTTTTGCTTACATAGTAAGTTCTTCATATTCATGAATAAACCTACCTTTTTTTTAACGATGGGAAATCATCAAATGACTCCTTCCGCTCTGGGCGGAGCGGAAGGGAGTGTCAGACTCTTATTGACTAAAACCCATCCGTGCTCCTCCTAGTGCCCTTTGCGTTCCAGGGTACGGTGCCTCTTTCGAACGGATTCCGCAGCCCCAGCAGGCACTGGCCCTAGCGGGCCTCGTCTTCTGTGCTGACAGCTCTTTGAGGCGCGCGTGGAACACAGCGCGCCGTCGACACGGGCGTGAATAAAGCTACCTTAAATCTTGCAGAATTTGCTAGAAAGAGTCACCGCGGCCCTGCAAAGCAAAGGCCATTTGTAGGAACAAGGGTGGGTTTTACTCTGTTAGTCAGTAAAAGTCTGACACTCCCTTCCGCTCCGCCCAGAGCGGAAGGAGTCAGCGATGATTTCCCATCCTTACAAAAAACCTATATCAACAATAACCTAGATGAAAATTCAAGATTCTCATTAAGCCTACTTTTAAAAACAGATGAAAAGATACTAAAGACAGTTTCCACGATGAATAGCCTAAAATAAATGTAAATCTCGCCCTATTCATCACTCGAGTGACATTTTATTTTGAAGACTCTCTTCATTCATTAAAAACCTTGGTTGGTGAGAATGTTTGAATACTTGCCCATTGTGTTCATAAGAGATTTATCTTAGTTGACTTGAATGCTGTGGCTAAGGTCAGGGTTAGATGTCACATTCTGAAAGGTACTGCCAGTTGTCTGTGGTTCGTCTGCACGAAAAAACGGACACCTTACAGGATCATTCGTATGTATGTTTGTCCGTGTGTGAAAAAAAATATGAAAGAAAATTTTCCAAAAAAAAAAATGCTAAAATAATGCTAATGAACCTGCCCAGCCTTTTTCCAACTATATTGGGGTCGGCTTCCAGTCAAGCTAGATTTAGCTGAATACCAGTATTTTTCGAGGAGCGGCTGCCTACCAGACCTCCACAATCTATTAACTGGGTAACACGGTACTTCATGGCAAGACTGGAGTCAGATTTACTGGCTTCTGACTATCCGTAACGACTGCCAAAGATCTTCAAATGACAGCCGGGACCAACGGCTTAACGTGCTTTCCGAGGCACGGAGGAAACTCGGTATGTTAAGACGGTCACCCATCCACAGACTAACCATGGCAAGCGTTGCTTAACCTTGAAGATCGACCCGTGCGGCTGTTATTATTTAGCCACGAGCTCCTCGAAACTAAAATAATGCTAATAATAAGGCTAAAATGGTTGGTTTTAGATCGTCAGACTTGTGTTGATGTCGGATCAAAAAACCAATTTGTATTTATTTATCAGAGCGCCTATCCTACAAATTTTTAAGCAAATTTGCTTTCGCATGTCAGTCGCAATTTGTCAAACATGTATGGCAATTGAGGTATTTTTGACAGATTGCGTCCGAGATGCTAATGCTTTGCTAATGTGAACGTTGCTTGAAAGTTAGAGTGAACAGGCTCCTTCTGGGTATGCTTGCTCCATCGTAGACTTTGTCTCTGTCATCTCTGACATAGACTAGAGTCAAGAGCAAACCCATTACAAATAAAAAAATAAATAAAAAAATTGGCACTCTGCTCTTTGATTTTTTTTATTACAACATGTATAAGGAAGGCACACAGGAATAAACAAAGACAATTCCTCCTGTGTGATAGTACCTACTGATACATATAATAGAATCCCTGTTTACCTTTATTGGCCCTCATCACCATAAGTACGACCCCAAATGGTTGGTAGTAACGACGTGATTCCTCTATCGAGACATTCGTGACGATTCGGGACGAGTCGGGACATTCAGGACGAATCGGGACAAATGTTTGTGGGGCGTAATGGCATGACATTTGTTCTGGGACGACGTCGGTAATAGCACCCGTGACAGAGCTATTGTGAGAGCGGTGTATTTCTACGTAAATTGGTGGTTTTCGAAGTGTAAACTTGTTTACAAGTTTCCTAGGTTCTTTGGTTATGAAGAGAACAAATAAATTGATACGCAGGCATAATAGTTTTAGATCATTCCACGATTTCTGTCGATTGAACCTTTAGACTATTTACTCGAATGCATCTAAATGTTTTTTTTTTGCTGCAAATGTGGTCTACTATGTCTTACTTTATACTCATAAAAGTCTACCTCGCCTCGGTATATTCAAAAAGTCAAAAATCTCTCTCACTAAAATATCCAAAGGAACTTACTTCATACAGAGGAACAACCCGATTTTTCTCGTTCCTGAAGGTATTTCGGGAAATCCTCTCTTAGTGCTCTACACTCCTCAAGGAACCTACATGCCCAATTTCATCTTTCTACGACCAGTAGGTTCGGCTGTACGCTGTTTGTCAGTCACTCAGTCACTCAGTAAGTCAGTAATGGAAGAATTTTATATACTACTAGTTGACCTGCGCAACTTTGTCTGCGTCACAATTTTCATTACTGCTCCGCTCCTATTGGTCGTGATGATATATAGCCTATAGCCTTCCTCGATAAATGGGATATAATATCTAACACTGAAAGAATTTTTCAAATCGGACCAGTAGTTCCTGAGATTAGCGCGTTCAAGTAAACAAACAAACTCTTCAGCTTTAAATATTTGTATAGATAAGGATAGATCATGGGACCAGTCCCTATATAATGAAGCCAGTTTAAAGTAAAAGTAGTGGCCGTGGATAGCCGTTTTCGAGGTCACGTCCCTGACCTTACAGCCGTTAAAACGGCAAACCTGACGAAAGACAACCGTACCGCCGCGCGCCGTTCTCCGCTGACAGACGGCTTCAGTGTGTAAGACCCTTTATGCCGCATCACCTGTTGGATGTGAATGAATAATAAGCCGAGAGACATTGACAAATGGTACCTGTGTGTTTTAGTAATATTGGGACCTAGGCTTTAGCGGTATTGTGCGAGAAATATCACGTTTGCTTCCATGAGTTATTTTTTTGTTTTTCGTCTTAATACTGAACATAGAATATAGGTTTTTCGCACCGAAAAACAAACAGTTCTGGAGAGGCTCAGTCAACTGAGTCGTGATGAGAGTATGTGATTTAGTATTCGTGCCTTTCAACCTACCTAGTTTTGTCTCAGCTCCAGTCAGGGCTGTCTTTTGTCTACTGTATGCTCTGGGCAAGGAATAATGGAGCCCCCAATGACTTTGGCAGAGGAATATTTTGCTATGATATACCTATACATACTAAGCAAGCAAGCAAAAGCATCACCTTTGTACCTATTTTTCTGTTTCTTTCTTCTTATTAAATGTGTGCACATAAATTGTTGTTAAATAAATAATAAATAAGATAATTGGTTTTTATTTTCGCTTGTACAAGGCAATTGTCGCTTAACTTCAAAGATCGACCCGTGCGGCTTTGATTTGGCCAAAAAATCTAGTTATACGAAGCACGGTTGGCGCAGTGGTTGAGCGTTTGACTGCTGCGCTGCGTGTCGCGGGTTCGATTCCCGCACGGAACAAATATTTGTATGGCCTACAGATAGTTGTTCCGGGTCTGGCTGTTAGTGTATGTGATATTATATGTATGTAAAAGCACCCGCGATACAGTAGAAATTCCTAGTGTGGGGCAAAGTTTTTTAATAAAAAAAAAAAATACATTGACAATGCAATGACATAGCTCGAGTCGTGATTAAAGACACTTGTCTCACCGCCGGCGAGGAAGTGAGTAGCTATCGACTATTTGCTCGCTGAGGAAAGAGACAAAATATATAGATCTCGTGTTAGTAAAAGAGACACATACGTTAAATTTATAGTCGATAGCTAGCTGTTCACACTGCTGGCGAGCTGGCGTTTACCACTAGTTTGTCGCAGCGACAAGAGCTATCAAAGATTGTACTCGCTCACCAACACTCGCTTGGCGGTCAGAACTCACCAACCAGCGGTAATTTCTGCATATCGTGCGGGCCGGAGCGACTGGTACGAGTAATCGCCCGTCGTCGCACAAAAGCACTAGCTTAAAGCGGAGCGAAAAAACTATCGTAACTCGCTACTCGCTGCTCACCAACTCGATTCGAGTTTCAAACTTTACTCGCTACTCGCTGATCGCCGGCGGTGAGACAAGTGTATAAAGCGTTTAATTTTAGCATGCGTGCCATGCAGATAAACCCTTATATACTCGTATAAACTAAACGACTTGACAAAAAAGGAATCTTTAGAGTCGATTCTTAGCAGCTCTCGATAATATACAGGTGAATGCTATTCATCCATCTTCTTGATTACTTTGTTTCTTTACTGGTTGAGACAGCCTGTCTAAAGTTGTTCGAAGCTGTTTTATTTAGAGTGTGGGTTACGGGAAGAAATGGGTCATCGTTCTCCTGTATGTTTAAATGAAAATTGATGTTTGGTGGCAGGAAAATTTAGACTTCTATACTAATATACTCGTATAAAACTGAAGAGTTTGTTTGTTAGTTTGTTTTCTTGAACGCGCTAATCTCAGGAACTACTGGTCCGATTTGAAAAATTTGTTCAGTGTTAGATAGCCTATTTATCGAGGAAGGCTATAAGCTATATATTATCACGCTAAGACCAATAGGAGCGGAGCAGTAATGAAAATTGTGACGGAGACGAAGTTGCGCGGGTCAACTAGTGTATATTTGAATTGTGTACTTGAGATTGCGTGCAGTCATCAATATGTGCAAAGAATGTTGATGTGGCCATTTTTTTTAATTGGCCATGTAATGATGTGGCCAAAGTTCGGTTAGGTTTGGTTAGTGGAGTCTATAAAATGGTCAACCATTAGGTATATATAATACCAAATTAAAATGTCCAATTCTACGATATGGCTACGAAATTATTATTATTTATTCGTTTATCAGATTACCAGATCCATTATGGTTAGTAATTAGAGTGTTTCCTTCAGTTACTGTTAGTGTTAGGATTTTCACTAGGTCGTTATAGTAGAAAATAAAAACGACGAGAACCAAGTGTATCTTTAACAATATTATAAAAACAATGACATCATTCAAGCTCACAGACATTCCAAGGCAGATGCGCTTACAAAAGCAAGTAAACGTTTGCATCGTTACCAGAGACAAGTGGTCTACCCCGGCCGCATACATAATTCAGAGAAAGCCGCCCATCTGTGCTGTGAGGCTGTGCCTTGAATCCTACAGCCCGCTCCGCCATATTTATTGGTTGGCACACTTTTATGTTTCTAAGTGGGCTTGCGTGAATATTTTTTTGTTGAAGAGTTTTCTGGGTGATTTGAATTGACAGCTTTTGAGATGATGGGTTTTTTTTTTGGGACAAGCCTGCCACATATTCCCAACCACTGCAACTCCTGAAAGCCAGAATCAACAGTGGCGACCACCAGAAAAACGCCGAGCCAATGAAACCCGACGAGTCCCGGAGAAACGATTCAACTGTCTTGGATCCTGCAATGAATTAATCAGAAAAGTACAGCGGAGGAGTAGAAAAAAAAAGTAATTTCCACTTCTCTCCGTATAAAGCAGGAGACAGAATAGAACTAGGCCAATAGGCACCAAGGGACATATACAACTGGGTTAAGCCCAGCTGCCAAGCACCACGGATTATATCTTGCCACTAAAACTGATGGGTCCTAAATTGTAAGCTACTTTTGATTCCAGTAATAGGATGGAGATGTGGAGTAGATGATGGGGTTATTGCTAATCGGTTTTTTTAAAGTATATTGTTAACTAGCAATTTTTTTGCCGTTATCTAGGTACTACCGTTTCCGCTTCCGTGACCCGTTAATTTTCCGGAATTAAAAGTTGCCTATGCCATTTGACGATATTATAGCTTTCCACCAGTAAAATAATTCTTCATAATCAAATCAGGACTTAATTAAGACCAGAAACTAGAGATTAAAAAAACCCGGCCTAATGCGAGTCGTTCTTGCACGCGAAGAGTTCCGTTCAATAAACCGAAAAAGACACGATTTTTTTTAGAAGTTTCCGTACCAGAAGTGTAACTAAGCGTCCGCTGTCCGTCTGTCTGTTAGCGGGCTGTATGTCATGAACCGTTATGGGTAGATAGTTGACGTTATGTTAGAAGTTTCTTGTATGGGAGGGCCCATAAAAGAAACTTATTTAAAACTCTTCGTGCGCGAGTCCGTCTGAATCCGTCGCTATTCTAGAATTTTGTATCACAACAAAATCCTAAGTAATCGGTTACGTCTACATTCTTAGCCCGCACCACAAAATATCCGCGCAAACAATTTTCATTACAAACATCAATTTCCTTCACAAGAAAATAATAATCTCACTATTGCGAGTTTTTCCACACACGTAGCCAACTTCCTAATATTACGAAATGGAAAGATTAATCTTCTTGAGATCCTAACACGTATTTTATTGTATTAACTAGTTTTTTAGCACGGAAGCTCTCGCGGTCTCATGTAAGGAACGTGTATTTTTCCTAATAAAAATACAGTCTTTAATAGTGCAGTAGCGTTCTATGAGTGAATGTTCAATATAGATTTATTATCCAGAAATTGACTGAAGTGGCAGTGGGCAGGGCACATTGCTCACATAACATATGGTCACAGAACAGGTGGTGGGATGATGATATCCGCAAGAGAACCAAAGTTACCGACGTAGTCCGATGGATCGACAAACTAAAGTGGCAGTGGGCAGGGCACATTGCTTGCAGAGCAGGTGGTCGATGGGGCCTCATCCACAGAGTGACACATGACCAGTGTGCCACAGTGTCTCAAGACGAGAGTCTATGACCAGTGCGTGTTGCCAGTGATGACATATGGAACAGAAACGTGTTCGCTCACAATGAGCCTCATCAGAAGGCTTAAAGTCACTCAATGGAGAGGGCAATGCTTGGAGTTTCCTTGAGTGATCGACTCAGGAATGATGATATCCGGCAAGGGAACCAAAGTTACCGCCGTAGCCCGAAGTATCGTCAAACTAAAGTGGCAGTGGGCAGGGCACATTGCTCACAGAACAGATGGTCACAGAACAGGTGGTGGGATGATGATATCCGCAAGAGAACCAAAGTTACCGACGTAGTCCAAAGGATCGACAAACTAAAGTGGCAGTGGGCAGGGCACATTGCTCGCAGAACAGATGGTCGATGGGGCCGAAAAGTTCTGGAGTGGCGACCGCGTACCGGAAGACGCAGCGTTGGAAGCACTCACACAAGTTGTACCGATGACCTGGTGAAGGTCGCGGGTAGCCGATGGATGCGAGACGCGCGGGACCTGTCGTTGTGGTGACGTTTGGGGAAGGCCTATGTCCAGCTGTGGACATCTTTCGGCTGATATGGTGATGATGATAACTTCCAGAGATAAAGTTACTACAAAATGCCATTTCCATGGGTCGTACGTAACTCTTTCGGATAACACTCCGCAACAGGTAGGTACGGTACGTCCTACAAATAAACATACAAAGCAAACCTTTTTTGTATGATTATTCTCCATACTTTATTTTATTAGTTCAGATGGATAGATTTATCATAGAAGTTCGCTATCTCGTATTTTATTGTATTAATGGCTGAATAAAAGATATCTTGGTAATATTTGAGATGGATCCAATTATATTCCTTGATATATTAGGTTAGTGATGATATTGCAAGAACAATATAAATGGAAGTGATATTGTGAATGCTTGTAATGGATCTTCTGTTACTAATGCGTATGAGAGGATCTTTATAAAAGTGATACGGGTATAATGACGGTGGGATGGAAACAGTAAAGAAAAACAAAATAGTTTAGAAAAAACTAAGAAACATGCTTTTGTAGACAATTCATCTATAAAAAAAGGAAATAAAAAAAAATTGAATTAAAAATCGTGTAAAAACGAAAATAATATTTAACTCGCTTATACACACATAGACATGATTGAAAGTATGATTTGAAGTATGGCGAATCAGAAGGGTTTTTATGCCGTATTTTGACTAATTTCGATAAAGTGGAATATCCGATTGTCGCACCATTATTTCTGCGACTTAATATTGTTCCAATTACACTCGAAACAAAATAAAACTGAAAATGTTGACTTCAGCGCCATCTCGCGGGAAAATGGCAATGAGCAACCCGTAACATTCACCTTAAAATAGGAGATCTAACACGGGCAGTACAAGTGCGAGACTGACTCGCGTGTAAAGAGTCAGTCTCGCACTACTGCCGGTCCAGTAGATTAGGAGTAAATAGGCTGAGAGATACGGACAGACATACATACAGCCAGCTAGCTTTTTTTTAAAGATGGGAAATCATCACATGACTCCTCCTGCTCTGGGCGGAGCAGAAAGGAGTGTCAGACTCTTACTGACTAAAACCCATCCGTGTTCCTCCTAGTGCCCTTTACGTTCCAGGGTACGGTGCCTCTTTCGAACAAATTCCGCAACAACAGCCAGCCAGCCTGATAGTATTTTATTTAATTTTCCGAACCCTAAAACTACCTCGAAAAGAATGAAAAACCTCAGGATTTCAGCCCAAGAGTAAATAACATATCAGACGTCTTTCACATCCTAATTCATCACATTTACTTTGGCAGTTACTAAGAGTTTTCGTCTGTAACATTAATCTTTAACCTACAAAACTTCGGTCTTCTTTCGATCAAAATTGTGAGAGTTTTCGATCTCCAATTAGTGTCTTATTTAGTCCAAAGTTTTGTTATTGTTTGGAACTTTATAAGACCAGGGCCCGATCTAGGGAGGCGGCGAACCGGACCAATGCTCAGAGCGTCTAAATTGATCCCCTTAATTTTGTCGCTCTAAGCATTGGCCCACTAAAAAGTAATTTTATAAATCTTGTATCGAATTAATCGGCGTAATTTAGGGTGGGTACTAGATAAAAGATAGCAATTTATTATTTTATTTAGTCTCGTGACATCATACGAGTTTTCAACGCACTGTATCGCCTGTATTTGTATTGCCTTTAAGTGTTGTTTTACATGAAAAAAGAAAAAATACGTGCCCAATATATTTTGGAAATCTATCGGACGGACTAATTAGATTTATTCAGTAAATAAAATACTATATTCTGCTGATTTGATTATGGATTTTAATATTCTAAACGGACAGCTCAAGGTTTCATCGGAAAATGTAGCGAATACGAAGCACGGTGCTCAAATTCTGGAGCTCCATCGCTTTCACTTTTGCTCGAAATCTTTATCCAATCCAACTGCCAAATACCGCATTTTTTTTTTTCAAAAACATCCCCCCGTCGAATTAGTTTTCCTCTTACAAGGTTTCATCGTAAAGGGTGGCAAATATTGTGCTTGCCCGAAGTGGCTTAATACCTAGTTCTGACCCTGTATAAGAACTTCCAAAATGGCCGATATTGGTGTCTCGAAACAAGTTTAAAGCACCAATAAGTTAGTTTGAAGCGAGTTGTTTTGTTATAATTTTGATCGCGCAAACAGACGGTATTCTGTTGATCGACACGATGTTAAGTTGGGTTGGTGATTGATGGTAGAATTATAATTGTTTTGCTATGTAGATATGTTTGCAGTCTTTCAGTCAGTTCTTTTTCTCTTATATGATACTAGCTTCTGCAAACGGTTTCCTTTTATTATTTTGTATTTGTGGTGGGTTTGCTCCTCTAGTCTTGGTCAAAGATGACAGAGACAAAGTCTACGATGGTATTCTTTTGCGTGATAGTCGAAAATTATCGCAAGGGATAAAAAGTATCTTATGTTCAGCCGTTAAGACGTGAAGAAGTAACAAACAAGACAGACAAAACTATTTCTATTTTCGCATTATAACATTGGCATGGATTACTAGCCAGGGAAACTGATTTAGAGGTTCAGTTCAGACTGTCTAAAATTTTCAGAAAAATTCTACGTACCTAACTTTTATTCATTTTTGGGTTTCAATAGCTACACATCGCACTTGCTTGATGCTTTTCCACCGAGATGTGCTATGCGTCTATGCTGCGAGAATTTAAAAACTAAGCTACGAAACTATGTAACCGTTTCCACTGATGCTAAGCTATGTAGCTGTGCGAGGAAGATGCGTAGCTCGAGGTATGCGATGTATCGACAATAGGGAAATCACGCACATAGCTACAAACCTCGCGACCGTCACGCACCAATAACTCGCATCCATAGCATACATCCACCCTGTTGTGCCAAAGAATCGCTGTCCTCTAGTTGTTAAAGACCTTATTCTTAGACGAACTCATTCGTGATGGGATACCTTTGCAAAGGATTTTGCGACACTTCTCAACTACAATTTGTTTTTGTTGAAACACCAAACAAAAACCGCTCAAGTAACTAACAATAAGTACCAAAACTTGGTAACTTGGTATTTTAATGGCGTGATGATTGAGCCTAAATACTTGCTTGACAACAAATGAACTTAGTTTGAGTCCTCAAACTGCTAATGTATTGACTAAACTATTGTTTGGACAGCTTTGAAAACCAAAAAGCAAAGTTTCAAACATCTCGCGAGAAAATACTTGAGTCTACTAATATTATTGAGGGGTCAAATTGTATGTTTGTTTGTTATGTACCTACGGAAATGACAGGGAGGTATGCGCGTCAATAAAACTCGCTAGTCGATTGCACACTGATGTATTCACAAATCATCTATCCCGCTGACGGGGGTCGCGGGGTGGGGATCGCGGGGCGCAACCCGCTTATGCACACGTACACAACAAATATGTTAGGTAGTATTTTTTTTTTCATCCTACTCGAATCTTTTACATGGTCTATTCATGAAACAGTTAATTAGTTAATTGGTTTTAAAGATTTTTTTAATAAAAAATAAGCCATTTTTTTATTTTAACGTTCATTTTAAACTTAAATCTAATAGATGTCGTAAATATTTTTACATTTAACAGCCTTACATATTATTACAAAAACAAATAATAGGTCTTTACCTATGAAATTGCCGTTTTGTATGAAAACA
Source organism: Lacanobia oleracea (assembly GCA_950371165.1). Classification (NCBI taxonomy): domain Eukaryota; kingdom Metazoa; phylum Arthropoda; class Insecta; order Lepidoptera; family Noctuidae; genus Lacanobia; species Lacanobia oleracea. Next base: position 4,853,892 of record OX493389.1, read on the forward strand.
TTTTTAAACGAATTTTTTTCATGTATTTTTTATGTGTATTAATCGAAGTAATCACCCATGCAATCAATGCATCTTTGCCAACGCAGTGGCAGTTTATTTCTTAAAGAAATCAGCTGGACGGGAGGCAACAAATTCTTCAAAGGCATTTTCTACTGCCTCTCGGGTATTGAATTTTTTTCCCGCCAAGAAGTTATCCAAATTCTGGAAAAAGTAGTAGTCTACCGTAACAGCTAGACAGTTCAAATTTTCACTGATTGTGTATTTCTATTGCCGTTTAAAATAACAAATAGTAAAAAATAAGGTAAATGGTAGGTACGGAACCTTTCGTGTGCGAGTCCGAATCGCACTTCGCCGGTTTTTTGAAAGTTCACGATTTCTGCGGAAATAACCACAGGAGGAAAACCGCATAAAAAGCTTGTCTTGAACAAGCACAAAAAAGTTTTAAGTACTTTGTAAAGTACCTCACTTTCCTACTCGAATTTGCTTTGAAGGCGACATTTTTACACTCGATTTGATTCTTTATTATTCTTTTCCGAAGGAAATATTTGATAGGTTGATCGTTTTATTGAGCTAAGCCCGATTCCTTTTCTGCTTCTTATCGTGTGGGCAGTAAGGTCTAACGACCCCACACTCCCTAGTGTCAGAGTTTCTAAACCGCCTCAAGGGCCTCTGACATGGTTTATTTGACGACCGTCATTTGGCGGCCAGGACCACCGGCTTATACGTGCCTTCCGAAGAAGGGAATCATCTTTTTATCAGACAATCAGGTGATTCAAGCCTGCAATGTCATAGCCGAACTCCTCCTCCTCCTTTTGAAAAGCAAATATGTACATATGTGCGTAACTGCGTAGGTTCAAATTATGATTTTTCACAAAAAAAGTCTGTCTGCGTTTAAAAAAAGAACAACAAACAGTTTTAAAAATTAGTGTTCAACTATGAATCTTAAAATTATGCCAATCCATCTAAAGAAAACTGTTCTTCAAGATACAGGATTTTCCAAGATTGCTGTACGGGGGACGAATTCTTTGAACGCAGAGATAATGATGATGTCAGTCCTGTGCCTCGAGTTTTGCGGGCAGCGGGGCGGCGGCGGCGGCCCGTTTTCGAACCCAGCGGGCAGATCGCGCGGCACTATAGCGGCGGCGTAGTGTTATGTTCGTGGTTGTGTCGTCGAGATATTTGTTTTTATTCGCGAATAAAATGTCTGAACAACGGCGACAACATCTTTTTGATTCAAATTTATTCTTAACGCTCGATTTATTGTGGGCAAAGGAAGAAAATAAATTGCACAACACTGCAATGCAGACGCGCGGGCGGTCACCGCTCGACTGGCGCGCACTGCTCGTTGCCGCTCTTTCCGAGGGTCAGTCAATTTGTTTTTACACATTAGATCCTGCCGCTCCCGCGCCGCCGCCACTGCTGCCGCCCCGCTGCCCGCAAAACTCAAAGCAGAGGCCTAACTGCCCACTCCGCCCGCCCGCTAAGTTCGTGTCCGCGGCTTTACTCATTAGTAATAGTCATACCTAACTGTTCTTGTAGTAGCTCTACATCAATGTTCATAATTTTGCATCATCTAGGCTTATATTTTTACTAAATAACTGATAACTAATCATCATCGTCCTCATATCAGCCGAAAGAAGTCTACTGTTGGGCATAGGCCTTAACAACCGGTCGCCACAACAACCGGTCCTGTGCGTCTCGCATCTATCGGCTACCCGCGACCCTCACCAGGTCATCGGTCCACCTTGTGGGAGGCCTTCCAACGTTGCGTCTTCCAGTACCCGATCGCCACTCCAGAACTTTTCGGAATCATAACTTACTTATATAAAACAAGCTGACCCGTGCCCACTTCGTTTGTTGGTACTTTTTGGGTTAATATATGATAGTCACAAATAACGTACCTAGCTTTCTATTGGTAAAAGAATTTCCAAAATCGGTTCAGTAGATCCAGAGCTTACCCCCCTCCCCCCTACAACCTCACAAACTGTACCCCTTTATAATATTAGTATAGATTGACCCTTGCAGCCATTGCACAGCTATCTACACAATTTAATATATCTCTCCTGATAAAGTACAGTCCGCATGATAACAGCATGTACATGCTCGTACTACAGCCTGTTTTCAGCTGCAGTCGGCCGGAAGCCGCAACTTGTGTCAGCTGGCTTCCGGCGGCGCCGGCGCTGCCTCGGGTATTGTGTTCGCGAACAAGTACAGCTGTTTGCGGTGTTGTCGTATGAAAATGGTGATGTTTATGGGCTTGCATTTTATATAATGCAACTAGCAACCCGCCATGGCTTTGTCGTACAGCAGAACATATTGAAGCATATTTGATATTTGACGACACGGTTAGCGTAGTGGTTGAACTATTGGCTGCTACGCTGCGTGTCGCGGGTTCGATTCCCGCACGGAACAAATATTTGTATAGCCTTAAAATAGTTGTTCCGGGTCTGGCTGTTTTTATATGTGAAATTGTATGTTTGTAAACGCATCCACGGTACATTTCGGTGCGCAGATCGGTGGGATTCTCCGATTTTGCAGAGATGGATGCGGCTCCACGCTGAAGTTTAGTTGTATATTTTTATGTGTCTGTAACCTACTAACTACTAAGAATTTAAGTAAAATTGTAACTAACCCTATGCACTCCGGGCTGAAATAAAAACTTTCTATTCTATTCTTTTAGCACGATTATCAAAATTTAAAATCTGGCAATTGCCTTCATGAATACTGTCTCCGTTAATGCATTCATGAAACATTACTGTCACATAAACGGTGCCATGAAATATCTAAATATTACATTAACGCTTTTACATAAAGACGTAATTTAATGGTCATTGTAGGTACACCTGTTATGTAAACATCATTATCCACAGCCCTTCACCCCATCATAATATTGATCGCCATTTTACAATAAACATCCACAATAAGGGGAAATTCCCATTTTGTGGGAAAAACGACACTCGGCAAACCTTATTAAGTTTTCATTATGCCATCTTGCCACGCCATTGTAGACTCTAATCCTTTGTAATAAGATATAATAGGACCTTAATAGTCTTCCTTGGTGATTACATTGAATCGGCTATCAAAGTGCGAAACATTTATTCAGAAATATTTCCTAAGCTTAGCGTCCTTTGAATTTCTCGAGGGTTTATATTAAAAATATTGTTGTTTAATCTTGTAGCAATTTTATAAAACGTCAAGAATATTAAATAACCCAACAACGTAGCAAAATATAATTTAATTTCAGTTTATCAAGACGTTCGGTTCGGTGAATTTTTCCCGACCTGCCGTAACAATGTTTGCTTGTGACCTTGTAGATAGATTGACTTATCTACTGTGATCTCACAGGAGTTCAGTCAATTTATCTGTCCATAGTCTGCTTCTAAGTACATCATGCAGATGCACAATGTGCTTTCAACCGCTTAACGCAGTGTCATCGCGGATGGCCGCGGTCAGCCGCGGTGGCGGCTAACCGCGCGGCTTGCCGCTTGCTTTTCCAGTTTAACATGCAACCACTTGTCATTGATTATACGCACCTAACCGCCACAAAATTGCAACCGCGGCAGTTGAATGGACCGCGGCTCGCTTCGCGGCTGGCCGCCATCTTGTTTATACGCACTGGTGACCAACCCACCCTGGAGCAGTTCAACCGCTTGAAGCGGTTTCATTTTCAACTGTTTATGCGACTTCATTAAGGCTTTTTTGACAGTTTGCGACAGACATACGAATGTTTACGTTGTTTTAAAAAAAATGTAGGATTTGCCCTCTGTTTTCTAAATAGGGTATTCTTTTTTCACGTAAACAAAAAATTAAGAGGATACAGCGAGTTAAAGACACGCGTGACGTCATGTGGATTGGTAAATTTTGTACAATTTTTCCAAGCCACATGACGTCACGCGTGTAACCTTATTGCCAAATTCTTAGTTCTGGAATTAGGGGTTTAATATAATTTAATAGTCGATTATTTCTTCGTTATTTACACATAGAAAGAAATTTAGAATTACTCTGCTCAGAGAAAACGCTTATTATTTAATCCTGATCTTTTTTTCGCAACTGATATGATCCGAACAACATTTTCATTTCAAACTTTGATTGGACATATTTGAAGTGTCTACTGACTGAAATGGATCCAATCTAGATTTAATTTCTTGTTTTAAAGACTAAAACTGAAATTGAGAATTTAAATGGTTCGCTAAAATCTAATATTTGTGTCAAACTTCGTTAGATAGATATGATTGCGAAATAGATTGAATTTAATCTGAAAAAGAAATGATCATCTTCGAATAACTTAGTACTATTACTATGAAATTAATAGAATATACCTTTTATTTCAATTTTGCTTTTTGTAACAGATATAATCCTAAAAACATTTTGATTTTAATTATTTTAAATCTTAATAAAATACTTTACGAATATGTCCTATGAATATCTATGAAGTTATTGCTAGGAATTAGCTTTTTTTTCGGGTAACTTTGAACTTTTGACGGATCATAACTTGGTTGGACTTAAGGAGGCAATACTTACCCGACTCCGTCAGAAGAGCTTTCTTATCTATAGTCTATAGTCTATAGTAATATATAAAGCTGAAGAGTTTGTTTCTTTGTTTCTTTGCTTGAACGCGCAAATCTCAGGAACCACTGGTCCGATTTGAAAAATTCTTTAGGTGTTAGATAGCCCATTTATCGAAGTGGGTACTTATAGTATTCTCTTACAAAATAAAGAAAAAATATATACGCGGTCGAATTGAGAACCTTTTTTTTTTGCAGTCGGTTAAAAACAAAACATAAAAGATACGAGTCTAACAATTACCATATTTAATGCAAAATTTCCCCATTTCACCGTTCCTATGCAAAAGTTCGTTACAATCGCAGCAGCTGTCGCCGAGCCACTCCCGCGCAGCCCACCTGTTGCGCGTGCGCCGAAGTGCAGCCGACTGTGTCTGAACTCGCTCGTAATGGGCTTGTAAGCTCCCGAGTGCTGTTGCTGGTTTAACGAGGCTTAAAAGATCGTTATGAGTTTATTTTGACATCGTCCTATAGGAAAACCACCTAAAGGAAAGTCACCTAGATGCATAAAATACACTCACACGAAGGTTTCCCTACCATAAACCGAACCGACCAAAAACACGTTCCTTGCCCTCGTTAATTTTTAATTAATTTTTTTTTTATTATTTGTTGTTATAGCGGCAATAGAAATACATATTCTGTGAAATTTTTCCTGTTACGGTTCTTGAGATACAGTCCGCTGACAGACAGACGGACGGGCGGGGTTTTTGTATGAACTCTGAAATTTGGAAAAAGACGTCTGTCTATTGAACAATCGGTGCCGCCAAACCGCACTAAGTCAGCGTGTTTGATTATGTCTCTCGTATGCACCTACTAATGTTATCCTTAATATGAAACACCACCTAATATCCATCATACATCAAACACAGGCAAGGATTTCTCATCTTGATAGCAAGCTTATTTTTATCTCAAAAGTATCCCAGTTTAATAGCAGAACTCTATTGGATTCCTTCAGGTCCTCATTGACTCCAGTAACTCCTCACTTAATTCGAACTCGAACTATCCCTTTCTTTCACTATAAGTTAAAGGGGGGTAGAAGAACTTTTCAAATCGATGGTGACCCTTATGGTCAGTGCACACGATACAGACTTTTAATTGTACAGATATCTGTTCAGGCTACGATGTCAGTATATTACTTTTTATTACGCAAACATGTCGACTAGATATTTTTCAAAGTTTTCATAGTTTTAGATTTAGACTTTTTCAAATCTGCAGTTCGTTTATTGCAAGCTATAATGTTATACAGGTGGTAAATGAAGTTGCAAAATTTATTTTCGAGGAATTTATTCTAGAGAATCACCGCGACCCTGGAACACAAAGGGCCATATGGCTTGTATATTTGCCAATGACCTTGTGCATACAAACGGAGCTAACTACACCTCGGCGCGCCACTCCGCTACCCGTGTTTTTATTTTTTTATAATAAAACAAATACATATTTTCAATAAGTAAGAAAACCAAGTTATTTTATTTTGTATTGCACAGCAGCAGATATTTTTTTTTCTTGTCTTTTGTTAAAAATCAAGCAGTAAAATGGTTTCATCTCAATGATTCGGAGGTGATTTGGTGTTTTTTTTTTCCTATTATGTGATACAAATACATAAATTCTGGCTAAACCAAGTTACGTGCAATATCATGTAGATTACTGCCTATTTTTTTCAGAAGTAATTTCTCAGTAAATGCCGACGAAAAACTGCTTCATCTGCACGCTATTTTTAAGCCTTTTCGAGAGAGCACCCTTAAGAGAACACTAGTTGTTTCTATTTCTTTCACTCCGATATTTGTCTGCATTGCATCGTTGCACAGACAGAATTTTATTGAAGTCGGTGTCGTGTGGTCCCACCATTATGACAGGGAAAGGTGCGGTGTCCGCTGTCTCGCTTCCTTGCGCAGGAGTCGATATTTTTTTGTTGGAAATCGTATTATGTCCATGTTCGTGGTCGGACTTAGTTGGGTTTCTTTTACGAATAGTGTTTCAGGTTTTAGTGTAATTGTTTGATGTATAAAATTGTGTTGGTTTTACTTAAATGTGAAGTGACTATGAATTATGTTAGATTGGAGAATTTGGACGACAGGTGAGTTTGTCTTAGAAATTGGGTTTTCAATAGATGGAATTAACGAACTGAATCCGTAATAAATTTGATTAGTATCGACATTTTATGTCAAAGGTTTGAAGTTATTTTGTGTTAGTATGCTACAGCAACTATTGAAAGTAATTTCTTAAAAGTACGTTTAGTGCAAATGGTGATTAAAGATTCTGAAAGAAAAAGTAGGTAAATATAACCCACTTGACTATTATTCGCTAATAGTCAAGTGGGTTAGATAATATTGATCATAGACCCTAAATTACTTCTATATTTTCTACTAGCACTTCGCCCGCGACTTCGTTCGCGCGGATTTAATTGGTAGTCCACGATCTTTCATTTCCCCTCTACCCCCTTAATAGGGTAATATGTAATGTACTTATTATTAGACTAAACGAAGGGCAGTTCGCTCAAATTGCCACATTTTTCTAACTTAGAGTATTTTTATACCCGTCGTAACTTTTAAACGTGAGGTCTGATTTGAATAATTTAAAATGTAATTTACATGTACAAAACCAACTTCCAACCACCGTTATTGTGACTTAACCATGATAGTTAGATATATACCCTTGCGGACATTTTTGTTGGTTTTGATGTCTTCTATAAAACTGTAGTACATCACTTTGTTCTATTATCAATAGTTTTCGCAGTGTGCGCGATATAAGTATTTTTTTCACACTTTGGGTTACATTATCGAAGTTTTTATACGGATTCCTAACTTTTTGAAAACATTCTATAGCCCATGTTCATCAGAGATAATGTAGGATTCTAATGGTGAAAGAATTTTTCAAATCGATCCAGTATTTTCGGAGCCTATTCAATTCAAACAAACAAACAAATCTTTCCTCTTTGTAATATTAGCGATGTCGACTCTGCCAATGTCTAAAGTAGATTGGAGAAGCAAGTGTGTGTGATAGATGAACGGTAGACAAGGACTTAATTCTTTGATTGATCTGTACAGTTGAAAACTTGCTGGGTCAGTAAGGGACTGAAACAAGCCGTACCTTACTTGTTAAGCAACAGTATTATGTTGAAACGTCAAAATTAAAGACGAAGAAAAAAACAGTTTTTTTTTTATTTCTAATGGGTTTGCTCTTGAATCAATCTATGTCAGAGATGACAGAGACAAAGTCTACGATGGAGCGAGCCTACCCAGAAGGAGCCTGTTCACTCTAACTTTAAAGAGATTAGGATTGTAAGCTTTTGGAAACACAGACGCAGGCAGAGAGTTCCACTACTTTGCTGTGCGCATTATAAAAGGCGTTTGAAAACGCTTCGTGCGAATTGGTAGAATAGCCAGTTTTACATTAAATAAGCGAAGCTCGATTCTTTAACCAGAAATCATGTAACGGACTTTCTTTTTATCTTAATTTAGCTAAGCAGTGGAAAAGTGAAACGGTTTTTCCCTTTTCAAATTGTTATTTAAGTCTTTCCTTAGCGAGAAATCCTTTTAATGTGTCGCTATATTTCATTTATATTTCTCCATTTCGGCTTTCACCTTTTTATGCCCATTTCTTTGGATTTGAAGCAGTAATTCACTCGTTAATTTTGATAAAGTTGTGATATGTAAAGATGTGTTCCCTGTTTTTTTTTTTTTTTATATCTGTATTTTTTTAGGAGGTTAGGGGACTTAGCTATGAAATTAAACTAGAATTTTAAAAAAGTCAACTAAATCGGTTCAGTACATTCGGAGGAAATTAACTGACTGAGACAGACGGCCAGAAAGAGAGATTGATAGATCTTATCAGGGTTTCCGTTTTTCATTTGAAATAAAATAGAATTTATCTTTCTTTAATCAAGTATCAAGACTCAAAAACTCTTAGTAAAACTTACAACTATATTAGTACACATTGATAAAAACAAACAACACAACAAATAACGGTGGATCACTGCTGCGCCAAACAAAGGAGGAGCTCGTGGCTAAATAATAACAGCCGCACGGGTCGATCTTGAAGGTTAAGCAACGCTTTTGGTGACCGTCTTAACATAATGAGTTTTCTCCGTGCCTCGGAAAGCACATTAAGTCGTTGGTCCCGGCTGTCATTTGTAGATCTTTGGCAGTTGTTACGGATTGTCAGAAGCCAGTAAATCTGACTCTAGTCTTGCCAAAATGTACCGTGTGACCCAGTTTATGGGTTGTGGAGGTCTGGTAGGCAGCCGCTCCACGTAAAACACTGGTATTCAGCTGAATCCGGTTTGACTGGAAGCCGACCCCAATGTATTTGGGAAAAGGCTAGGCAGATGATGATGATGACTGCTGCGACAAACCATGCGTGATTTCATAACAGCGACTCACATAAACACAGTCCAGGCGACTTGCAATTATGCTTAAGATACTGTTGGTGCTGCCCCACGCCCTGCGCACCAGGGAAGCTTGTTTTCCATTACCAAATAATCAAATGACTCCTCCCGCTTTGGGTGAAGCAGAAGGGAGTGTCACACCCGTATTCACAAACAAATTTTTTTCTCAGTAAAGAAGCAACGCTATGCGAAGTAAGGCATTTCTCACTGCATTGCATATGGCAAGCCTTTCAATTCATGAGCAAAACTCAAACGACCCTTGGCTAAGCAAACGCACAGCGTTGAATAGAGCACTGTGATTGGTTCGTTTGTGTTGCGTAGTTCACTTCGCTGCTTAATGTTCACTTCTAGGTCTTCATTTATCAGTGGCAATAGTATAAAAGTACCACATCTTAAGAAAACCTGTAGCGTCGTCTAAATTCATCCAAACTATAATAATCAAAAGGATTTTGGAAATCCCGTATTACTTTTCTGCTATTTATTGTGCTTCTCTCATTGATATAATTATCAAATTCTTCTTCATTAATATACTCCATTGTAAAAGGACGCTATTAAAATGGAAAATTATCACAAACAGTAAAATTCAACCCGAAAAAATATCTCATAACACATAATAGACCACAGAGAATCGAGAAACACTAGCTAGGCTTTGCATAAAACAGCTAGCTGACTACCATAGCTGTGCGTTCATTCTAAGGACGCAAAGTGCTAGCCGTCACTCAATTATTGTCTATGTAGCATCAATGCCGCCACAAGAAAAATTAACGGAGCACATCTACGTCGCAAAAAAAGAACCGCGACGCCATCTATCCAACTAGCAGCGAACTACTTCGTCGAAATTCTGCATCGCGCAAGCAGAGTTTACCGTGCGATTTGAACGTATACATCAGCCCGAATATCAAATATCGGTCAGTAGCCCGCCAGCCACAACAGCCGCCTGGTTGGAGGATCCTCCTTTTCAATTGAGGTGTGCTAGACTTTATTCTCTGTTCCGCATCCCTCTAAATCTATGAATAAGTTTTAGGGGCGCTGGCGCGTACTGTGAGGCCACATAGTAACGTTTGTGAATTTTGGGTGTCAGACTCTTACTGACTAAAACCCATGCGTGATCCTCCTAATGCCCTTTGCGTTTCAGGGCCGCGGTGACTCCTACGAACAAATTCCGCAAACCAACACGTACCACCGCCGTACAAATCAGCATAAAACACCAACTCTTCCTTTTTCGTTACCACTATGACCTCTAACGGTAAAAACAGAAGCTGTTCTCATAACAGTTACAGATTTAACGTCTTTATTAACTATCGGTTAAGCAATAGTGGAGTTAACTCGATCGGTGAAGACATAAGTCTTCCGATTACCGCTCGTTCGAATGTAATCTGCATATTGAGTGCTTCGTAATACCTGTAATCTTATTTTCTATCTAGTTATCTGTTAGTCTCTATGGAAATTAACTTCAGGAAATTACGTGGCTTTCATTAGAAGAATAAATTTAAGGTTGTTTTTAACCGCCCATCAAAAAAGGAGGAGGTTCTCAATTCGTTTGGATTTTTTGATGTGTGTTTACTCACAACTCCGTCATTTATGAACCGATTCGAAAAAATCTTGTTTTATGTGAAAAGATATAACTTCCGATTGATCACGTAAAAATTTCATCAATATCGATTTGGAAGTTTGGCTTTTAACTAAAAAGTAAGAAATGAGAATGTAAAAAAATAATAATCCTACCATAAGCACTTGTCTCACCACCGGCGATCAGCCAGTAGCGAGTAAAGCTTGAAACTAACGAGTTGACGAGCAGCGACTGGCGAGTGAAAAGTTTCGATAGTTTTGACGCTAGCGAGTGTTTTTGTGCGACGGGCGATTACTCGCAAAACTCGCTCTGGCCCGCATTGTTGGTAGAAATTATCGATGGTTGGTGAGTTCTGTACGTTTACCATGAGTTTTATTAATCTATACTCGCTAGCAACTGTTGTTAAAAAAAAACTTTAAAAAACAAGTTTGCAAGTTGCAAGTAAAACTTTCGTTAACAACAAAAAAAAATATTTAACAACAGTCGCTAGCGAGTATAGATTGATAAAACTCATGGTAGACGTACTGACCGCCAAGCGAGCATCGCCGAGCGAGTGTCGCTGAGCGAGTACAATCTTTGCTAGCTCTTGTCGCTGCGATCAACTAGTGTTAAGAGCCGCTTGCCGGCAGTGTGAACAGCCAGCTATCGACTATGAATGTATGTGTCTCTTTTACTCACACGAGATCTATATCTTTTGTCCCTTTTCTCAGCGAGCAAATAGTCGATAGTTAATCGCTTCCTCGCCGGCGGTAAGACAAGTGCCAACGGTGGGCAGTCTACCTTAGAAGTTACCTAAAGATGTTATCTCAGAACTTGTGCAGCATCAAATTTCTTAATAGATAGAAGAGACCCTTATCAGTAAGATCTCCATATGCAAAACCACGTAGGTGTAAAGTTAGCATTCATTATGGAGGATTCATGCTTTCTATTTCCGGATCAATATGCTAATGTCTCCGTTGATAAGAATCTTCTCGGTACGTTGTCCTTATCTGATATTAGGCGCCTATTTTATTGTGGGTAGGTAAGTAGGTATTTGATGTAGTGTACGATGTGAAATGGATGAGCAGACTATTATGATAGACTAGCTGTTTCCTGCGTCTTTGCTTCCGTGAGGCAGGGACCGTGTTTATTTTTGGTTTTCCGGGATATAATGTACCTACGTGGGCTCTCACTTAGCGAATCGGAAAGATTACCTTTTACACACGTTTTACACAAATATACAACTTTACTTTTACTTTTTCTATATAATTTTGTTTAGATGAAGGTGCATACTTGATCCAATCTACCAGGGATCCGGAGTTTGTTCGAAAGAGGCACCGCGGCGCGGCCCTGGAACGCAAAGGGCATTAGAAGGAACACGGATGGGTTTTAGTCAGTAAGAGTCTGACACTCCCTTCTGCTTCACCCAGAGCGGGAGTCATTTGATGATTTCCTATACTTAAAAAAATAAAAAACTTAATCCAATACGTTATTGCACTGGGATACTTAACGGGGAATACGGCATGGAAAGAGGAAGGAAAGGGTTTTCGTAAATGACTATATTATTTCTCTGCAAAGCATAATATTTAGTATTCCTCGCTCCGAAGTTTCAGTTTGAAACCCATTTATGTTTCACGGAAAAATCGAATGTCAAACTCAAAATGTGTCCAGTTATCATAATATACCTGTTTGCCTAATAAAAAAGGTCATCTTCATTTATTTATTTAACTTACACACACTATCTTTACAGGATGACCCCAATACAAGTGGTTTGCAAATATAAAAATTACGTTACACACGCAATAAATATAAAAATAAATTACAGCTATTACTTAAAAATCTAACCTTTAAAAAATAAAAACATCATATCAGTCGAAAGACGTCCACTGCTGGACATAGGCCTCCTCCAAGTGTCACCTCAACGATCGGTCCTGAGCGTCTCGTATCCATCGGCTACCCGCGAACTTCACCAGGGCCCCTAGTCTGCTAATTTTTATAAATTCGTCATTCCAACACGATGCCATTGTCATTTTGCTAAAAGTTCGTAATCTGCTAAATTCATAATGATCCTTCACTGATCGTTCAGTAGCATGTCAGTGGTCTCGTAATGAAATTGTAGTGGAATGACAGTGTCGTATTGCCATTATTATAAAACCCGTTTGGAAAAATAATTTTCGAAAAACTGCTATTAAATTTGAACATTAATTTATGCCAGATTGCTATTGTATATAATTTTACATATTATTTATTAGTGTTCTATGAAATCTGAAGTAGTAACAAAGTCGTAAATAGCAAATACGTAATGAAACTCATTTATATTTTATCCGTTTTGCTGTCAAAGTCAAATGTGACATTAGTGACATTAGGTACTGTTTACTTTACTGACGTCGACGACTGTTTTTATTTGTTTTGAAGCGACCGGTGTTTTGCAAAGAGCTAATTGAATTTTAACGTGAGCGTCATTAAAAAATCAAATAATTAATAGATTTGTTTATTGTTCTTTTTTACTTCTCAATAACGACATCATGAGACTGTGCATCAATTGCGGAATAGCAACGGAACGCTGCAATACAATAGGAAGGTGAATATTGGAAATGGATCATTCTTCCTATTGTACAGGAATGGGTGGGTTAGTATCTGATATTTCTATATCGTAAACATTTAACATTTTTGTACGTAATATTTAATGTAAACAAACTAAATGGTGTAATAGGTTCTGTTAAGTTTTCTTTTAATGGTTTTATTTTTAAAAATTAACCAGAATGTGCAACAAATTCAAATTCAAAACATCACCAATCCAGACTAAATCTGTATGGTCAATTACAACCTATTCTCTCTCTCAGAGGGGAGGCCAGCGTCCCTTCAATGGAAATGTAATATGGCCACTTATGTTTACCAAAAATAGCCACTCAGATGTTTATTTCTAAATGCTAGTGCTAGACCTAATAGTCGAATGAAAATTGTTTGTTTCAGATAAATGAAAATGACTTCATCTTCCAAGCTTGCTCTTGATGAAAGTAGACCAGATGGAAATGAACAGACACTAGGACACCGATGAGTGTTATTCAATGTGGATGTTGTCTTCTGAAAAAAGTTTGTCCTCATCAACTTTTACAGTATAGAACTGGTACAGTGCAAGAGTGTAATATAATGGATTCTGCCGTGCTTGGTTAGTTTACTAGTTTTATTCACGGGTTATGAAAAACATTATTTAGTTTAGTTTTGTTAACGAGGGCATAGAGAGTGTTATTTTCATTATCTATCTATACTTATATATAAAGCTGAAGAGTTTGTTTGTTTGTTAACTTGAACGAGCTAATCTCAGGAACTACTGGTCTGATTTGAAAAATTTTTTCAGTGTTAGATAGCCCATTTATTGAGGTAGGCTGTAGGCTGTATATCATCACGCTAAGACCAACAGGAGCGGAGCAGTAATGAAAATTGTGACGCAGATGAAGTTGCGGGTCAACTAGTACTAATATTATAAAGCTGAAGAGTTAGTTTGTTTACTTGAACGCGCTAATCTCAGGAACTACTGGTCCGATTTTAAAAATTCTATCAGTGTTAGATAGCCCATTTATCGAGGAAGGCTATTGGCTATTTTATCACGCTAAGACCAACAGGAGCGGAGCAGTAACGAAAATTGTGAGGCAAACGAAGTTGCGCAGGTCAATTAGTATTTAATATTAGTCAAGCTCTTAACATCAACATTTCTCATTTGCAGGATTTCATTAATTCAGTCATTTTCAAAATGGGCACACACATACACAATGTCTCTGTGTAATGGCTTCCTGTAATGTGGATAAATTATTTTCAGGTGGGTGCTTCAAGTGTGCTTCTTTTGATGGGTGCGAGCAAATAGAGCATCCCGGTATTTCCATTCAGGCCCCTCACCATCTGGGGCATCTTCATCAGCTGTCAATGAGCGGAACAGTCAAGACATTCCTCATTTAGAAGAACCTACCTACACACATATTATGATAATCCTAACAAAGAAGATGATTAAAACGATTTACTTACTGCTATGTTTTATTTTTATTTTAATATAATACTATTTTTGATTACTGTACCTGATATAAGTTAGCACCCTATTAAATACAATATAAGCAAAAGCAAGCCAGAAGTGATGCACATGGCCCTTGTCTAAAAATATAGTTTTCTGAAAACTTCAGCTTAAAGAAACTGAAAGCCTGAGCACTTTTATAAAAAATCATCATTATAGGATGCAAGCACTGCAGCATAGCTGCAAGTGCATTCTAGAGTATATAGTCTTAGATCTCTATAACGACGAATGTTTGATAATATTTAGTGTAGGAAACATAGCCACAAATATGCATTTTTCGTTTGAACGAGCTAATCTCTGGAATCAGTCAGATTTGAAAAAATATTTTTATATTGTTAGGCTATACGGGAACAGAAAAAAACGAGATATGCGCGTACAAAGTCGCGAGCTAAAGCTAGTAACTACTAACTAGTATTTAAAAATAATAACCTAAAATATGGGCAAATATTATCTGATTTGGTCAGTGGGTCAAAATTGGGCTCGTGAAACCTTCCTAAATGCTCTAATTTATGGCGAAATCCAGCTCTGTAACGCCAGGCCCAAGTTTTTATGGAGTTACGGTTTCTCCTTTCGGCTCTCATTGAGTTTCTCGAAAACCACTGACACCTGGCGCTTGGCTACAGCAGCCGCACCAATGAAGGGCGAAGTTTGTCCAAAAAATATTGGATATAAAACGCCGGTAGAATGGCGCAGTGACTGGAAAAGCAATGACTACACAATTACGTAGGTCACTGATCGATGGAACTGTCAAAATTTTAGCAGATTACCGCATACGACTGTCATTATGTACGAGATTACCATTTTACGCCATTTCGTTCAGTGGAGTGTCAGTGATTGTTCATTGGAAAGTCATAATGACACTATTATGTTAGTAGATTGCCAAACTTGTCAAAATCAACAATTATGAGATCAGTGATCGACCATTCTGACACTATTGTAATAGCAGACTTGGGGCCCAGATCATCTGTCCGCTTCGTAGGATGCCTGCCAACGCTGGGTCTTGCGGTACTCGGTCGCCACTCCAGAACATTTCGGCCCCATCGACCATCTGTTCTGCCAGCAACGTGCCCTGCCCTCTGCCACTTTAGTTTGGCGCGCTAAAGTTCCAATTAGATATGGGCCAAAGCATATTATAAAACTTTATTTCAAGCCCTTAGTGAACTTACATCGGTAAATGTTGTTCAATACATTGTAACATTATAATCCCTTATGTAAAAGCCTATGTATTCAATTACTTACAGATCATTTACTACGTTTATTGAAACTTATCGACAACATACTCAACAAGTTATAGAATATGGGATAACGAGCTGCTACTTACTTATTGTATATTGAAATACAATTTTGTTATGAATGAAAATATTTCCATTTCAATGAAACTTTTGTAGTTAGTTGTTAGTTATTCAGTAATTTTAGAGTAACTAGCGATACGCCCCGGATTCGCTCTGGTACAAATTTTGTGCACAACCCTTTCTCATTTACCGATCGTTTTATTATTGAAATCCGTACGAAAATCGAAGTGTCGATAATATTTATAGGTATAAGTAGATAGACCTTTATATTGGAATCATTTTCAATGGGAGAATTCTTGGCTCTTCCATAAACTGAACAAGGGTTCAATGAACAGCAATTAATACAACAATTTACTCTCCGGGAGGATCCGGGGATGGAATAAGAACATCAAATACAATACCATACATCACTTAAAATTCTGTGTTTTTTATCTACCGATAGATATTGTCAAACCTTATCGATAATAATGAATGTCTAGTAGACCTAGATCCCAGAAGTTCTGGGGGCTGGCAAAATAATTATGTTCTGGGCCAAAACTCACTTATTTTCTCACTAACAAAATATGTGGGATAAAGTAGTGTTTGTATGTATTTTAAACATACGCATACAAAATAAAAAAAAATAAACTCATGAAATCATTAAATTGCAAATTTTATGAGTTGGCCGCGCGGTGGAAATGTAAATCTAGCTTGGACCAAACTAGACACGTCTAACGTAAATCAAATACTTACTGTAACGTTGTCACTCTGTAATTACCTCCTTATTGGCAGATAATGACACGTTCCGACTGACAGGCTTCAGACCTTAGTAATGGCGCTAGACCTTAGCAGGAACAGCGCTGGCGTCAAATTATAGCCCCGTGGAGCTGAGTAACGGATTTGTCATGTGTGGACGGTGGGCCGAGGGAGAAGAGGAGGCGGTTTGTGATTGGATAATCACAAACCGCCTCCTCTAGCTATCCAGCTGTGGGAGTTATGATGTACTTCTTAGTACGCTAAGGGGGTACAATTGGGGATAACTCCCTGGCACAAGAGATTTTTGACGGAGGACAGCTGCTGGCTGTCTAGCTATTTGGTGATTTACGAGTATTACTAGAATTAACTAAGGATTGATGTTTGCCAATATATCCTGAATGAATGCATTGTAGACGCTGTAGAACTTTAACTGTTTAGTTTTTATTCTTTGTAGTTAAAACTTCGAAAACAATCGAACTTTATTGTGCTCAAAAAATCAAGCATCTTCTAATTTACTAGCTATAACTGTTTTTGTTTATTTTACTAAAACAGTTTGTTAGTAAGGTTACTAATACTAATAGTCTTGTAACTGGAAATAAATTACTTATTCTTGGTATGTTTTTGACAATCTCGAAACCCTATGATCCCGGACCTTTGGTAGTTATACCTGGGCCGAAGCCAACTTGCAAAGGCCCGGTTGCCATTTCCAATGACAAGGGTACTTATTATCAATAACCGTTTGTCCCCCATGCCTTGGCCCACACTCTGCGCGCCCACTTACCGTATCGCTCGCTCGTAACGTTGTGCTTATAAATATTTCACGTAATACTCGAGGAAAGGCCTCGCAACCAGCTGAGGGCTATTGACTGTTTACATAGAATACGGAGAGGCTTCGGAATAAAATATAGCTTGTGCTGCGATGTTTGGCGACAGTAACAAAATATTGTGTCGTATGGTGTCGGCTGGTACCGTAAAAGAATAATACCATCCCATCACTTCTCGTGGGTGTCGTAAGAGGCGACTAAGGGACTCACCAGAGAATGGGCAGCAGCGTTCTCTGTAAAACGCAACACCATACACTACGATCGCCAACCTGCTTGCCAAGCGTGGCGATTATGACAAACCCCTTTTGGGGTAGGCCTATGTCCAGCAGTGGACGTCTTTCGGCTGTTATGATGATGATGAACATAATATTTTGACTAAGACTTAGTTTTTATTTGAAGGTACAAACATTTTCAACGATAAGGATTCAAAGCGGTCTACTTTAGTCCATCAGGATATCGGCGTCTCCCAAGTTCCGCCAGAACAATCGGTCCTTCTTCTTCTTATTGTGTGCGCAGTGAGGTCTAACAACTCCACAAATCCTAGTGTCAGAATGAATAACCGATCTTGCGCCCATTTTTAAAGGTCATCGGTTCAGCTAGGTCCACTGATTCGCGGTCTGGAACTTTACAACTCTTTTCATCCACCGGTCATCGCATCGGTACTTTGACAAAAATGGTCATGTCTTTGCAGCTTGCAAGGAGCTTTTTCTTTTTCTTATCGTGTGGGCAGTAAGGTCTAACGACCCCACACCCTAGTGTCAGATTTTCTAAACCGCCTCAAGGGCATGGTTTATTTGACGACCGCCATTTGGTGGCCGGGACCACCGGCTTATACGCGCCATCCGAAGCACGGAATCATCTTTTTATCAGACAATCAATTTTTATGATTCAAGCCTGCAATGTCAATGCCAAACTGGAAACAACTTTACAAAGTATGCTTCCCGTGGGAATCGAATCCACGACCACCGGGTCATAAGGCAAACGTCTAAACTACTCGACCACGGAGGCAAGGAGCTGACCGTTTCTGACGCTTGTAGTCTACGGATCACCGCCTTCAATAATGGATTATATATAATTATGTCATCCTAATATAGGTATACAATTCTTCCGTTACTGGCTCTGAGTGAGTGACGAACAGACAACGTTCAGCCGAAACTACTGGTCGTAGAAAGCTGAAATTCGGCATGTAGGTTCCTTGGGGAGTGTAGGGGAGCACTTGGTGTTAAACTTATCAAAATAGATAATTATAACGTACCTAAAAGATGTCACTGCTTCCCTTCGGCCATGATTATGACAGAGTACTAACTGTCCAGGGCCTGCAGGATTTCCCGAAATTCTTACGGGAACGGGAAAATACGGGATATGCGCGTACAAGTCACTGGCAAAAGCTAGCGTTCTTTAAGCCTAGTAATTGCTCCATTGCTCTATCAGTTTCTGAGAATCTTCAGCAATGATAGATAGGTGTAAACAAAAAAAAAAAAAAAAAATGTAGTCCAAAGTTGGTAACGGACAGCGGTAAACTGCCTAATTGTCTACTCACAATAGAATCTGATACATGAATTAATTCAATACCAGTCATAGTTCGAGGTTTCACGTGTGATGTATCAATTCAACCCCCAATTAGGCTAATGATACACAAACAATAATATTTACATAATCCTACATACGTACATACAATCACGAATTCACACTAATACTCAATGTAGATAGTACCTGCTGTAGTAGTTACGTTTTAGAGTGGCATCTACATTTATTGACATCTAATTTAAAAAAAAAACTTAAGAAAAGCCTTGCATTGACGTCTATAGTGGCCTCCCTTGAAATCTTACATTTACTGACTTCTAATTTAAAAAAAAAAAACTTAAGAAAAGCCTTGCATTGACGTCTATAGTGGCCTCCCTTGAAATCTAATCAAATAAAGTGGTTTTTTTTGCAATGTGACTAAACCGCACTATTTTATAATAAAAA
The DNA here is from genome assembly GCA_950371165.1 of Lacanobia oleracea. Taxonomy (NCBI): domain Eukaryota; kingdom Metazoa; phylum Arthropoda; class Insecta; order Lepidoptera; family Noctuidae; genus Lacanobia; species Lacanobia oleracea. The sequence goes on from OX493389.1 coordinate 4,873,269, forward strand.
AGTGTTAAAGTTAAAGTGTATAGGTACCTACCAAAACCATTTTTTTTTCTGTATGCCCGTCTTTATGTCTGTTTGTTCCGGCTAATCTCCAAAATAGGCTACTGTTATTACAGAAAAGCGCATAGAAAATTAACACCCACTAAAATTGTGAACAGACGCGGCCAACAGCCAGTTGTAATGGAAATAATACCTATGGGTTCCTACTATCCTCAACTGCATCATATCAGCCGAAAGACGTCCAGCAGTGGACGTCTTTCTGCTAGTATGATGTCCTGTGCGTCTCCTATCCATCGGCTACCCGCGACCCTCACCAGGTCCAATAACCCTTTTTATTTTTAGGAATGGGAATTCATCAAATGACTCCTCCCGCACTAGGTGAATGAAGCAGGAGAGAGTGTCAGACTCTTACTGACTAAAACCCATCCGTGTTCCTCCTAGTGCCCTTTGCGTTCCAGGGTACGGTGCCTCTTTCGAACGAAATCCGCAGCCCCAGCAGAGGTTCACTAACCCTAAAAATACTTTGTGGGAGGGCAATGACCGCTATTACCATCCTACAACGAACCAACTATACCTAGTAGTTACGTTTATTTGAGTAATTAGAATAGTTCCAATGTCGAATTCACTGGAAATATAATAAATTATGCATCGCACTTCGGCTAAATTTACATGTACAAACATACATTATGTACCACTATGTATCATGGGTATGTATACCTACCAATACTAATGTAGATTTCATGTCTACTCTATTATAGACGCATTATTATTTCGTATTCCAACGTGAAATTCTAGTTAGAATTGTTACAGGTTTTCCTTTGAAATGTGTAGCTCGTTTGAGGTTTGCCTTTGTTTTATCAGGTGTAATGAAAGACAAAGATGAGGAGCTCGTGGCTAGATAATAACAGCCGTACGGGTCGATCTTCAAGGTTAAGCAACGCTTGCGAGCATAGCGCATAGCTCGATTAACATAGCGAGTTTTCTCCGTGCCTAGGAAAGCACGTTAAGTCGTTGGTCCCAGCTGTCATTTGTAGATCTTTGGCAGTCGTTAGGGATTGTCAGAAGTCAGTTAATCTGACTCCAGTCTTGCCATGAAGTACAGTTAATGGGTTGTGAAGGTCTAGTAGGCAGCCGCTCCGCGTAAAATACTGGTATTCAGCTAAATCCGGCTTGACTGGAAGTCGACCCCAATATAGTTGGGAAAAGGCTGGGCAGATGATGAATGAAAGACAAAGATACCTAGATGTAAAGAAGCAAGGAATGCTGTAATTGTGTAATTTATAAACCCAAAACTATTTTAATAATCTTCCGAATAAAACGATATCATCGAAATCGGCTGACATTTGGTGGAGATATTGCTGAAGTCTGAACTGTACAAATAATAAAAAACATTCAGTCGAATTGAGAACCTCTTATTTTAAAGTCGGTTTAAAACGGTCAAGCTGGCCTTCCTTGGGGAGCTGGGGTGGATCGAATGACGCATTTGTCCCACCTGCACGCAAAATACGCGCTTAGTCGTGGAGTTGCGGAAACCAGCCCGATTTACATACATACATAGTACAACGGAATAATCTCCTAATCTCTTCAAAGTTAGAGTGAACAGGCTCCTTCTGGGTAGGCTCGCTCCATCGTAGACTCTGTCTCTATCATCTCTGACATAGACTAGAGTCAAGAGCAAACCCATTACAAATAAAAAAAAAAAAAAAAACCGTCAAGCTTGTCGGGAACAGACATTACTTCCAGCTTTTCCGTCTCCTTAGTCACCATAGATGAAACACATTATGCTAGGTATTGTCTATGGCATAACGTTTGATAATGGACAACGACAACAAAACTCGACAATTACTGAGCGTACGTTACTACGTATAGTAACGTAACGTATTTTACCATAGCTACAATGTTAACGTTACTATACGTCAAAATATTCATGCTAGGCCCTCTGTTCATGAGATATAGCCTACTGACTGACAGATAGACGTGCGGTTGGACGGACAGCGGAGGCATAGTAATGGGGTTCCGTAATCTAAATCAGTCGGACTCTCACACTAAGGGTTCCCTACCATAATCCTATTATTATTTTTTGGTATAGCGGCAATAGAAATACGTAATCTGTGAAAATTTCAACTGTCTACCTATTACGGTTCTTGAGATACAGCCCGCTGCTCTCAGCGGGTTGTACGAAATTGGCTGTGTGTACAGACAGACGGACGGTCCGTCCGTCCCTCTGTCTGTCGGAGGCTTAATAATAGGATTCCGTCGGTTGCTCTTTGGGTACGGAACCCAAAAAAGGAACCTAATTCGTGATGTACAACTACACTACAGCACTGTTGGCACACTTTTCCGTGTCTGGCCATTTCAAATCAGGCGCAGTATAACAAATGTGTAGGTACTTACAAAAGAACAATGTATTATGTATTTATTTCACACCTCGTTTTCATTACATAACGCTACATAATCCATCATAATCCTTCCATATAGTCGACGTTTACATGCTGTTGTATTACATTACTATGTTTGTACCGATTTTTCAATTTCAGCTTTTTGTATTTTCGTACGTTTGATTGCACAATTTCACACTTTGATTTATTTTATGTTACGGCAACGTTATTATGAAATCATTGTTTCATCCAAACTAATATTATAAAATGAAATGCAAAATGAGTTTGTTTGTTTGTTTACTACGCTTTCACACCTACACCGCTGATTTTGATGAACTTTGGTACCAACATACGGAGATAGATGGGTCCCAAGGTATGGGAGGTACTTGTTTTTGCGAAAATAGCACTTGAACGCAACTAAAGACGCGAGCAAAAGCTAGTCCATACTAATATTATAAAGACGTAAAGTTTGTGAGTTTGTGTTGGGAAATCTCTGGACCTACTGAACCAATTTTGAAAATTATTTTACCTAGAAAGCCACGTTATTTGTGAGTGTCATAGGCTATATATTAACCCGAAAAATGCCGCCCAACGAAGTGGGCACGGGTCGGCTAGTTACAAATAAACCCGTTGTGTTCGAACGGTTGCGAGATTTTTTGATAACTGTTATCACTTAGTTATTATAAAACATAACTTTAAACGATTAATTTATTGTTTTAGGTAGGTAGGTATTATTCAGCACGAATATTTACCTATGGCTTTGTATTGACAAAAGTAGCAAGAATAATATTGAATTAGCCAAGTAATAATAAATATTTATTTTCTCACCACAATATTACAATATACATATTACAGGGTATCAGAGTCAGACAACTTAAATATTGTAAACTACAACAACAACATTACAACAACAACAGTACAACTTAAATTATACATTTTACTTTGAAATGTATTGTATTCAATACAAAAAGTTACAATAACTTTGCAAATATGAGCTTTATACAAATCAATGGCTCGGCAGAAATAGCTCCGGATTCAACAAAAACTTCCAGTAAATAATATAGGAAACAAGCAAGAGAGGACTTTCCTCGTTTCTCTTCCGCAATTTAGCTAAATCGATTTGCGCTTACGATTTAGTTTCTCGCCTCAATAAGCAGGAAACGTTGAAAAATGTACAAGATTTACTGTGTATTTACAGAAGAGATTTATTAAGAATTGGAATGAAAAGAAAAATTACTTTTGTTAAGAAAATATTTCAGTAAAATCACTGCGTTGTTTGCAGTGCTTAAGTAGCTAGGTATACGTAGACCTCGAAGTGTCATTCTATATATTAGTGATTGTAAAAACTGGCCAAGTGCGAGTCGGACTCGCACACGAAGGTTTCCGTACCATAAACTTTAATTTTGTTTATTTTTCGTTATAGCGGCAATAGAAATACATAATCTGTGAAAGTTTTAACTGTCTACCTATAACGGTTCTTAAAATACAGCCCACTGACAGACAGACGGACGGATGGATGGGTGGACGGATAGACGGACGGGTAGCGGAGGCTTAGTAATAGGGTTCCGTTGGGTACCGGGAACCCTAAAAAAGGTATGTACAAAGGTACTTTGAACCTTCAAGATGACAAACTTTTTTGAAAAAAAAATGCAGATAAATAGAAGTCCAACTCGCACTTGGCCAATTTCTTCGAAATGAATGTTACTATTTTTTTTTCCCGTTCGGCCTTCACTGTAAATAACCTTCATAACACATTTTTAACAATCTTAAAAAGCAATACTGAAAACAAATCCGCCACTCGAACTGAAAGCTATTAAAATAATCACAGTTTTCCAATTAATTGGAATTAAAATGTAAATCCTTTCAATGAAATATTCGCTGAAACCCAGATATTTCCCCGAAGCTCCATTGTAAACAACACATACGTATTTATTTTAGCATTGTACGTATTTATTTTTAATCGGGAACAGGTTTCAAAGGAATTTTTCAGAATATGTCGGAAGTGTCAAAAAGTATATTTATTTTGTATCGATGTTTTTCAAATGCCAAGGTTGGTCTGTGGATGGGTGACCATCTAAATATACCGAGTTTCCTCCGTGCCTCGGAAAGCATGTTAAGCCGTTGGTCCCGGCTGTCATTTGTAGATCTTTAGCAGTCGTTACGGATAGTCAGAAACCAGTAAATCTGACTCCAGTCTTGCCATGAAGTACCGTGTTGACTGGAAGCCGACCCCAATATTGTTGAGAAAAGGCTAGGCAGATGATGATGTTTTTCAAATGTACCTTTCGATATCACTACCGATTTATTAAAAAAAAAACTTGGCCAAGCCCAGTGGCTGCTGAATTTCGGTCAATTTTTTTGAGCTTTGACATTTTTTCCTGCGTTCATAGTAATAAAGAGCAGGTTGCCTGATGGCAAGCGGTGGATGAGATGAAATTATAGAACGAGCGAGCCTACTTTACTTTGGTATCGTATAAAAAATACTCATCATCATAACAGCCGGAAGACGTCTACTGCTGGACATAGGCCTCCCCAAAGGCGGGGTTTGCTATAATCGCCACGCTTGGCAGGCGGGTTGGCGATCGCAGATTTTGGTGTCGAAAAAATATTCACATACTGGAAAACTCGATAGTTTTTTCACCAGCTCTATATTCCAGTTAAATATTTGTCAATTGAACATTGTGGTCGATGTCAGCCTGCAACAGGCACGATTGCACGACCTACTTTGCTCTGTAAATATTTACTATTTTCAGTATTGAATAAATAAGTTTAATGAGAGTACCTAACGGCACATTTACACGAGTGTTTCCTCGGCTCGAATACGTGATAAAAAAAATTAAAGGAGTTAATCAAGTTACTCGTGTACGATGTTGATACCGACTTACGATACTCGTATTAATATTGAAAGGGTATTTTTTAGGGTTCCGTACCCTAAGAGAAACCAACGCGAAACCTATTACTAAACGTCTGCTGTCCGTCTGTCCATCTGTCTGTCAGTGGGTTGTATCTCATGAACTGTATATAGGTAGACACTTGAAATTTATACAGAGTGTGTAATTTATATTGCGGCTATAACAGCAAATAATAATTAAATTAAAAATTAAAGGGGGCTCCCATACAAAAAACGTATTTTTTTCGTTTTATCGTACGGAACCCTTCATGTTCTTACACCGTCCGACTCGCATTTGGCCGGTTTTTTTGTAGATAAAATGACATTCTTTTGGCGCTAGCGACTCGACTGACGCGAATGTCAATATTTTTAGAAATGAACACATTTTAATAGCGCTTGAAATTACAGTGTTGTCTTCTCGACAAGCGTTATCGTTGACAGAAGAGGCTGCACTTAGGGGTTCCAAAATGGCGGGGGGCTTGGAGTGATAAAGGGGCGGCTCTGTAATGATTTTAGAAGAAAGTCGGAGGTGCGTGCGATGTCACCACTTTATCGCTTACCATCATCATCATCATCACCTGCCTAGCCTTGTCCCAACTATATTGGGGTCGGCTTCCAGTCAAGCCGGATTTAGCTGAATACCAGTATTTTACGAGGAGCGGCTGCCTATCAGACCTCCACAACCTATTAACTGGGTAACACGGTACTTCATGGCAAGACTGGAGTCAGATTTACTGGCTTCTGACTATCCGTAACGACTGCCAAAGATCTACAAATGACAGCTGGGACCAACAGCTTAACGTGCTTTCCGAGGCACGGAGGAAACTCGGTATGTTAAGATGGTTACCCATCTACAGACCAACCGTGGCAAGCGTTGCTTAACCTTGAAGATCGACCCGTGCGGCTGTTATTATCTAGCCAAGAGCTTCTCGTTTTATCGCTTACCATCAGGTAAGATTTAGTCTTTGGGTGAGGTAGTGGTCAAACGCGTGACTATCAATAGTGAAAAAAATCGTTTGGGACCACTGTTCTAAAGACTCTTGTCAAAAAGTCGTGTGGCGATCTATCAAATCTCGCCTATAAGACTCGCATAGTCATTCCCGCCTCTCGCCGAGCGAGAATCTCTCCTCATGTAATCGGGCCTTGCAGCTGAATTTATGATGACTGTAAACAACTGTTAAATGAAACTTCACACAGATAGCGGCCATTTTGTTTTCATTGCAAAGTTAATTAATTGAAGTGGTTTGCGTATTGTGGTTGTATATTATGTATGTGTGTGATTGTGCATGTAAATATGTTATGCATATTTTGTATGCAATTACATCTATACTAATTTATAAAGTTTGTTTGTTTGTTTGCTTGAACGCGCTAGGCTCAGGAACTACTACTGGTCCGATTTGATAAATTCTTTCAGTGGTTGGATAGCTCATTTATCGAGGAAGGCTATAGGCGTATATCGCGTATATATATCATCACGCTAAGACCAATAGGAGCGGAGCAGTAATAAAAATTGGGACGCAGACGAAGTTGCACGGGTCAACTAGTAGGGAATAAAAGCTAATGTCCTTGTTGTTCCTGTGAATTGTTGTAAACTCTTTCGTATTCGACTAAAGCCGCTAATATATGATGTTTCAAGAAAATCTTTTTTCAGTGTGTGTTTAATTGATAAAATAAATCAATAGATGTTCCACAAAAAATTTGGGTACACTATCGACATGTTATGTTAAACAAATTCAAATTCAAATTCAAATTCAAAGCATTTTATTTCAAATAAACCATTCACAGGCACTTTTGAAACGTCAAGGTCGGTCAGTCAAAAACATGGAAGCTATTTGCACGTTCCAAAGCGTAGATCTCTATGGAGAAGAACGTGCAAGAAACTCCACGGACACTCTTTTAAATCATGTTCTGTTTTACAAAATTCCAAGTTACATATACTTGTTGCTTCTGCATGTGAGGACAATGCAAAGAAAAAAAAAAGGGCTTATTATAAGAATTTTAAATATAAAGATTAAAATAAGCCAATGGCAGTTAAGAGATGACCAGTCTCAACCGACGGCGCCTGTTCACGAACATGACGCGTGTATCGGCACCCTTCAGCTCAACAATTTCGAAGGGAACCGAATGATCAAACCCACGCGCCGCCATCAGCGAGACATTTGAGTGAGCATGACATGCTCTCAACCACCATGCTCGTTCATGTCCAACAAGTAAAACTATAACTACTCACATAAAATGTAAATGGTTTCATGGTACTCACATTTACAAAATTTGAAAAATATGCTTCTACTTTACACAAAACTATGGTTGTCAATGACCAAATAATGAAAAATAAATTAATAAAGAGAACGATTAAGTTCTTACATCAAAAAGAATAAATAAGTAATTAATATAATAATATAATTTGTATGTATATAAGAATAAATAAACGAAATAATGTAAGAACCTCTAAAAGGAGCGAGCATCTCTTCCAAATATGAAAACATAAAAACCTAAAAAGTGGACCTAAGCAGCTGTGACTGTGGAGCAGGACCAGCATTTAGCCAAGCGTTTTTATCGAGGATATAATCTTCCAGTTTATAATACGCTTGCCTACATAGTGTGCGTTTTATGCATGCTTTAAATTTTCTCTCATTCAGTTCGAGAATATCAACTGGTATTTTATTATAAAATTTAATACAGTACCCCATAAAAGAAGTGTGTACTTTGGCCAATCTGAATCGGGGTTGATCTAATTTGTTCCTATTTCTAGTATTAAAATTATGCCTGTCACTAATCTTGCTAAAGAGATGAAGATTTTTCCGAACATACATAATATTTTCGTAAATGTATTGACAAGGTACCGTCATGATGTTGATATCCTTAAACAGTTCTCTTAGGGAATCACGCCGACGGAGATTGTAAATGGCTCTGATGGCTCTTTTCTGCAGGATAAATATAGACTCGATGTCTGCAGCACGTCCCCATAATAAGATACCGTAAGACATGATACTATGAAAGTAACTAAAATAGACCAGCCTCGCGGTATCTATATCGGTAAATTGACGGATTTTTCTGACAGCGTATGCTGCTGAACTTAGCCGTCCCGCAAGAGATGTTAAATGAGGACCCCATTGTAGCCTTGAGTCAAGCGTAATCCCCAGGAAAACCGTGTTTTCGACGAATTCGAGTTTCTCCTTGTTCAATACTATGTCGCAATCATTTCTTTTAACGTTCGGTAAGGCAAATCTGATGCATTTAGTTTTTTTCCCATTTAATACTAAATTATTAGCAGTAAACCAATTTTGGACCTGCTGTAGGGCGTTATTTACGTCGTCAAGATTTATGGAACGTCTATCTATCTTAAAAATTAAGGACGTATCGTCAGCAAATAATACCATATGAGGGTGATTTTTTAAAAGATGGGGTAGATCATTAATATATACTAGAAAGAGGAAAGGACCCAAAATAGAGCCTTGAGGTACCCCCATTTTGACTTTTAAACCCCGTGAATTGACACCATTTATTTGAACTTGCTGCTGTCTATCATTTACATACATTCACAAACATACATACTACTTACCTACTATAGTATTATATTCTTGACATATGTATAAAATCCTGACCTGCTGCTTTCTAAAATACTGTCTGCACACTGTCGGTTATGGCAGATATCGGGATAGGGGCCCCTGACGAACTTCAAACTACAAATTAAATCTTGGGGTTTATCTTTACGCTGCAGTAACCTACGTCAAATGTTGTATTAACTCATTAATATCAATAGTTTCCGATTTACCTGTCCTAACTTTATTTGTAGAAGGAGCCGAAAAGGCATTGTTTTCTTCGTTTAAAAGACTACAAATAGGTATCCACATTCAAACAAAATCGTTGTTACCTCCAAACTACTTTCCAAATTAACATAGTTCTTCTAATTGCTCTAAAAGCTAATTTATTTCCTCCCAATTCCCCTTTTGTTGGAAATCGCGTTAAACAAACACGGCCTAACAAAACCTTAGTAATGAATGTTAAGTGCAAAGTTAACGCTTTTCTCAAACTTTTAATGTGTCTGCTACATTTAGGTATTGACAGAGGTACATCAAAGGTACGAACTGAACGAGAATGCTAATTTAGTTCTTTAGTTCTGAATTAAATTAGGATAGGTTATTTGTAGATTTTGGAAGCACATTCATTACATCACATTTGCAAATTAGTCGGTGCTAACTGACTTTATGACTTTTTATGTGTTCGTTTGTTTGTTTCTTTTTTTGTAAAAAGGCTATTTTCTCGCTGACGAAAGGGACAAAAGATATAGATCTTGTGTGAGTAAAAAAGACACATACATTTATAGTCGATAGCTGGCTGTTCACACTGCCTGCTCTTACCACTAGTTCACCGCAGCGACAAGAACTAAAGATTGTACTCGCACTTTTACCAACTTTAAAAACTATATAAACTTTTCACTCGCTTTTCAAACTTTCAAGCTTTTCTCGCCCCTACTCGCTGATCGCCGGCGGTGACACAAGTGCCTTACGATAATTCTGTCGGTGATTGAAAGCTTCAGTATCGCCAAATATCATATTTACTCTTTGTCCCCGAAAATTGCACCTTCATAATCGGATTAAGATTAACTTGGCAACAAGTTTCTGGTTATCACTTACCTATCTCATGCGGGTCGAATTTGCTGCAACTTTGTTAAGAGGAAACGCGGGCGGAGAGACTTTGTTACATAAAAGTCATAATTGGAGGTTTAGCTCTCGCCGTTTCCTCCTCCAATATTGGACCGATTTAAAAGATATTTTATAAACTGAATTATGTCTATCTCATTTATTTGTAAATAAGATGGTGAACACAGATCCGATTTCTAAGAGAATCATGGAACGTGCTCTATAAATTTTACAACATCTAATATGGTTTTACAGTTTCCTATTTTGTGGAGCAGTTCACAGATAAATCTCTTGTTTATTACGTTCGGGAATAGATTCTATTCTATAAGGCAGAACATTTCGCGCTTATAGGCAATAAAAATAGCTAATATATTATAAGCACGACGAGTAGCTTTGCACTTGTAAAGCTACCATTGTGCTTTGGTTCTGTTTTATCAAATGTAACTGTAGTTAAAATCACAATACGCCCTTGCCGATAACCTAAAACTGGTCTCGTAATCGAAAGCTGCCGAGCCTGGTGGCCTAGGTGTTGTTGGATATTGGGCCGCCGGAATGCAACAGTAGCGTTCCGGCCGGCTTACCAAGACATACCGCGGCATCCCGCTGTGGGATCCCTTAGAGCGCTTTCCAATGCCGTGTCTAAATAAAAATTGATTCCGTGTCATCGAAATCCCTTTCGATGACACGGAATCAATTTTATAGCATTGATATTTATGTCGTGTTCCCACTAGATAAGTTTGAATGTCCTTTGATAAAAATTAAAAAAAATTGCCATGCCGTCCCGGTATGCGTAGGCTATAACTTATATTTCGACCTTTCAACCGTTATTTCTCATAGAATGAGAGTTGGTCTTCTAGAGGTTCTTTTCAATTATTTTCCAAAACCAAATGAACACCTAGAACCTAACTAATGATTATATCTCCTTTGTCCACAGCCGGAGCGAGTCGGCTCTGAATAGCCCAACGGAGCCTGACGTATCGCTTGCGGCATCCCTCACCGACCCTCTGGAGGCGCACACCTTGGAGGAAGCCAGGAGGAGCATCAGGTAACGTATGCAAATCAATCGGGGTTTATGGTTTAGCCAGCAACTAGGAAATATTACAAGTTGAAGCTGACCGTTCACCTGTTACTAGGTTTTTGAATATGAGTGGCCGTCTTAGAATTAATATGCGGATATTTTTGACTTTTACGTTATGATATGACGCAATTAATTCGAGGACTCAAATATGTAGAATTCTTCTTAGTGTCATAAAGTAAAAGTCAGGATTTTTAATCATTTACGCCTTATCAGCTGAACGGATTTGAATGAGACTATTTATCCTGGTAGAATGCTCCATTTTTTATTTATTTTATCTGAAATCACATGGTATAAAATAATCAAAAAGAAGAATAAAAAAATAAGGAAATAGTCACAAATAGATTAAGTTGACTATCTCATAAGTTAGTAAGACCTTGACTCCTATCAGTGACTTGGAAAAGTTTTCGCGAAAATAAGTTGGAAAGAATATTATTTATCGATACGGTCGAATTGCTGGAGGACACACGACTCGAATGAGACGTGGCGATAAAATCCCTGGAGGATATGTGCCGCGATAAAGTGCTTCAATTGGCAGTTTAATAGATATTAGCGACTGTTACGATGTTCAAGATAGTTTAATAGTATTTGAGGCGATTTGTTTCTTATTTCATGTACTTCAAGCACGTCTTGGGACGTTCTGTAACAGGACTCAAACTAACGAACCTGTTTTCTGCTGTTACAGAGATCTTCGAATGAAGTATCGTGCTCAGGCTCACCAGCTCCTAACATGGCGCCGTGCGCATCGCACTCAAGAAGAACTAGTCACTCGCCTGCAGAAGGAAAAGGCGGAACAGCTCAAATCCCTCTCCAGCCAACTTCTGCTCTTCGAGTCGCGCCTCGTTCGAAAACAGAAGGAAATCAGCAGCATGCTCGCAGTACGAGAAACGATCATCATGAAACAACAAAAAGTCATAGAATCGCTCCAAGCCAAGCTTCTCGATAATGGTATCGAATCACAAAACATCCCAGACTTCAGGGACATGCTTCAAGATTCCCACATCACGGGAGACTTCGATTCACTCAATGATTCAGATTCTGCTGTCATCATGGAAGACGTTGACTTCGATAGCAGTAACACCCCCCATGTGCCAAGATTCAGGTCGACAAACCCCGACAGCGTCACCATTGTCCGGTCTATATCGGATGCCATAGACCCCAACCTAAAATACAACGTCGTACGGCGGTCGAATGGTTTCCTCCGAAGACCAGAGATTCTGGAAACTGTGTACAGCGTTGAAGAAGAAGTAGATGGAGACTCCACTAAAGGTCTCAGTGCGCAGAACAGCACAGAGAAAGAACTGAATGATGCTAACAAAACTGATGAAGAGAAGTACAAGGAAACAAGCCTCCTCGCTCAAAGGCGGGATAACTTTCGAATGAGGAGCGTAGTTCTAACCGCGGAGGTGAAGAGCATAGACAATGATAAGGAGTTAAAACCGAAGAACGGTAAAGAGGTGTGGTCGTATACTTATGTGCCAAAGAGGATGACTCCGTCGAACGAATCTGATGATGAGGGCACGTCGAATGCTGAGAGTGATGAGGAGCCAGAGCCGAAGTCGACGCACGTGGTCACGTACAACAGAGTGATGTCGAACCACCGGAATGTGACCAAGCCCAAGGACGTGAAATACAAAAGGATAAACAAAGCCAAGTCCAAAAGCTTGGAGGAGTTACGGGGGAGGCTAAAGAACTGGGTGGAGAAGGGGAACAAACTGTCAAACATACCTTTAGAACACGCTCAAAGTTACGCCTAAACTGAAAGTTCCTTGTAATTAAGTGTTGAATTCTGCGTGAGTCGCTTCTCAAGTTAACGGAGATTACTGTACATCACAGATCAAGTAGATCACAATTAATGGTAGTATCCAAGTACCTTTTAAAATAAGGGTTGTAACCAGCTTTACAACGGAGGCAAATCTAATGAAAATATTCTTGATACTCAACTATTGTAAATAAATATTTCTTGTATGTTAAATAGATATTGTGCAACATTAAATTAGGTTAAGTTAGTTTGTTTGTTTCCGAGTTTTCTATTGTTTATGAACTAAGTGTCTAACACTAATGAATATACTTCTGAAGATTCATTTATTTAACGAAGATATTATAAACATATTTACATTATTACATAGTAGTGATTATTATACTAAATGAATACATTTTAGTGTATACTGTGTACTCTCCTAATTATTGGCCTAGAAAATATATTATTGAAATAGATTCTTCATATAACTCATATTTACAATTTTTGAGCTTATAAATGGACAGTGTAAATTCAATTTTGAATGTAATTTTTGAATACCTAATAGACATCATTTTTTCATTCCATTGCTTACCCCCAAGGGTTTTGACGTTAATAAAATATAAGCAAATATTCATTCATTTTATAATAGTACAAATAGGTTTTTCAAGTAATATTCATAAACAATAGAAAACTGAGAAAAAGAGATATTTTCGCGCGCACGACTGATTTTGAGTATTTCATTTTAAAATAAATAAAAATTTGTATTAAAAATCGCTTAATTGGAATTGAAAATTTCCTGTGATTTTGTGATTGTCTCGTCAAATTGTTTTCGCCAGTTCGTTGTTACGTAAGGTAATAATTAATATAACCAGAATAATAATTATTATTCTGAGAGATTTATAATAATTTAGATATTTATTGTCTCGGTGCCAATTATTAAAATAATTTTTCTCTTTATAATACATAGATAATATTTTTTCCGTACACAGGCTGGTCGCTTATATTTATGTTTGTCCCACAGAGGTTATATTTTATTAGGTAATTTCTATAAAACAAATTCTGATATCCCAGTGACATTTGTGAACCAAAAATCATTACGACAAAAAAATCGAAATATGAAAATCTGAAAACTTTCGTAAAGTCTCTAAAACTAATTAATCCTATCAAATAGGTTTTAAGCTCATCAAACTAATAAACCAATTTAACGTCAAACATTAAAGAAACATGACCTCAGTTCATCAGACTTAAGATAACATAAAAAATACACAGTATTTTCTCTAGAGTATAAAAAACCCGAATTAATTTAAGACTCTAAAATAAAGTTCCAAAAAGCTTGTTAAAACTCTTTTAGGCAACTTTACACTAATTGCCAGTACTAAGTAAAGGCACATGCCGAAGCACGTGCTGATTTAGCTCTAGTAATTAGTAGATACGTGGGCACGTGTCCATTAAGCCTTTCGTTCATCGAAACACGTGTTTTTGTTGCTTTCACGTAATATACAACGTGTTGTCTTGAGCAAAGTGTCCGAAAACTTTTAATGATATTCTTTGGAATATTTTAATTATATATTTATTTTAACCACTGACTGGTTAAAATCTCCGTAAGTCCCTTTCGGGGCAACTATCTATTGTCTTACTGGTTAAATGATTTTCGGGATTACGTATTTTATTTGGTGACTGGGCCTTAGTCCTGCATTTGACGTTGATAGTGACAAATAAGAAATTGGAAAATCAAGGACGCTTTTATAATCAAATGAGTTGAGATTCAAACCAACAGTTTTTAAGCTTTGACTAAAATGCTTTGGGAAATCGATAATCACACCACAATAATTATTTTCAACATGATTATTAATAAATCATTTTTTATATTTTCACGTCTATAGCCCATCTAAAGCCGGGTCTGCTCTACTGTCTTCTGTCGTGTCGTGACGCCTTCTGACGCAATAGGGAATATGCATGAACAATATATTTATTATCTATACAGTTACTCTAAAAATATAATACTAACAGTGAAAATATAATCAAAATTGCTCGAAAAACAAACGAGATATAATTATTTTAAACTAATATATCTTCCCTCTCGCGAAAACGCTGTTTTCTATGGCAGCTATATAGGCGTCATAGACTTTGACGTCGCAGTTCATATCGGACTTCTCTTTCTAATTGTTATCTTTGAAGCTTTATAACTCCATCGCTGGTGAAGGTATTTTAAAAATATTTTTTTGATTTTTTACTAGAGATAATAAGCAAATAAAAAAAATCGCATGCATGTTCCCTATAAACTCGTTGACATATAACGTAGGCCTGAATAGACTAGTTTGATTGGTTGAAACCGCGACATGACACCATAATGTGCCCGAGGCTAAGGGTGCATGTCCATTTACGCGGAGCGAGGCAACGGAGCGGAGAAACTGAGAAATGTTAACCAATCATGTCAGTCAGTGTGTAAAGCAGTGGTGGCCCGGTGCTAATGGCTGCGACTTACGAGTTGTAGGTCGTAGGTTCGAACCCAGACAGGCGCTTTACTTTGTGTAAATTATTTCATCACCACTGCTCTCAAAACGGTGAAGAAAAACATCTTGAGGAAACTGGCATTTCCTAGAACCAAAAATTCGAAGACATGTGACATGTACCAACCCGCACTGGGCCCGCGTGCTGGATTACGGCCTACGCCCTCTCACCGAGAGGAGGCCTGTGTCCCAGCAGTGGGAACATTATAGGCTGATTATGCTTATGCATGTCAGTAAAAATGTCAGCGAATCACGTGGTGCGGATATTTTATGCAATTCCATTGGTTAAAATTTCTCCGTTTCTCCGCTCCGCTGCCTCGCTCCGCTATAATGGATAGGCACCCTTATAGTGGAACCACACGATACAATACAGACTTTTGTCTGTAAAGACCAAAAACTGAAAAAAAATCAATAACAGCAAAAAAAATCTGCATTGCTTAGAAAAATATCTATAAATGTTTATGTAATTGTATATAGTGCGGACCTACTATCGAGGATTGTGCTCCACATGAGTTGCCAAGCGATAAAATATAGTTTCAATAAACGCCCAGCCTGTGTACACCCTACATATCACTTCCCGCTGTAAAATGGACGATAGCTTTGGAAATATATTTTAATATAATAACTGTGTACACCGCATTCCTAATAATAGTCAAACACTGATATTGAATTGAAAATAAATATATCAATAAACAATTTTTATTTTGTTTCATTATAAATTCCCAATAAAATTTTGAAACCAGTTTAAATGGAGGAACGGTAAGTATCAGGAATAAATAGGTTTAAGTGTAGGAAGGTACTGTATTTTACTTTTTATTTTCATCGGAAAATGGACAGGAAAGAAGATACTGTCAAAAACTGATTTTGTGCGCCATTTTCCAAGATGGCGGTGGAAGTCGCAGACGTACAGAGTACGGGGGGGCCAGCGGGGGAGAGGCACGCGTGATTTCGCGCCGAAAAGATTCGCACTCTCATGGACGTGCCATTATTATTTATTCATGTAAGTATATACACTCAAAACACTTATAAAAGAAAATATATAAAGAGAAAAGAGGACAAACGTTCAGGAGGATAAGAAATTCTGTCAGCAGACCTGCTATAGAAGAGTGTCATGGAATGGCGTTAATTGAGTTTCAGTACAAAGTAAACTAGGTACGCTAACGCTAAAGAATATCGCTAATTCAATAAAACTCCTTACTTAAGGTATGACGTACGTGACTCGATATAAGCTGACCCAACGACCACTGGTTCTTATATCACACCGCTCGATCACACTTAAGGGCTACTTAAGATATCAACTTCTAATAGTAACACGACATACAATACAACAAATCAGTCGGAAGGTAAACGAATATTTATAGTAAACATAAGATTTAACGAGCGCCTCAATATCGGCCGCAGTAAGTTACCTCGGTTTTACGACCCCTGAGCCTTATGCAGTAAAATGGCTAAATGTTTAGTATCTCACGTTTTATGCCATACTGGGGAAGTATTGGCCAATATAAAGACAAAGAGAATCTTCTGTATTCCAATCTCGTATCAATTGATCCAAATCCCGAAGGCCAGTTCTACTCATGACCCCCCCCCCACCCCCCTTTTTATGGATAGGAAGTCATCAAATGACTCATCCCGCTTTGGGCGGAGCAGAAGGGAGTGTCAGACTCTTACTGACTAAAACCCATCCGTGTTCCTCCTAATGCCCTTTACGTTTCAGGGCCGCGGTGATTCTATCGAACAAATTCCGCAACCAGTTGCACTTGGCTTTCAATAAAAGAAACGAAAACATGAAGATATAACAAGATAGACAAGCGGAATGTAGTAAAACAGACCTAACAAATCCGAGGCGAGGTACTTCGAGCTCCCTCGCGTCCGTCGTATCCGTGTTCTTTAGTTCTGTGCAAAAGAAAACCATTGTATATCGAGGCGGGGTTCTGAAAATGCATCCCCTGAAAATGGTCCTGCCGGCGCCCATGGTTTACCTAAGTTAAGCAACGTTCGCTTACGCATCTCAGTCGTAATCTATCAAACACACCTGATTTCCCTACAGTTTTGAGATGCGAAATTCGCTTAAAAATTTGTAGGATTGTCCTTCATCAATCAAACGGGTAAATATTAAATTATTCCGTTACTGAAACTACTGATGGTCGTAGAAAGCTAAAATTTCGCATGCAGGTTCCTTGGAGTTCGTTAGGGAGCACTAAGATACGTTTTCCAGAAATTCCTACGGGAACAGGAAAAAACGGTAATCAATAAATAAGTCAATATTCGCTTACGAAGTCGCGGGTATAACATCTATACTAATACTCATCATCATCTGCCTAGCCTTTTCCCAAATATATTGGGGTCGGCTTCCAGTCAAACCGGATTTAGCTGAATACCAGTGTTTTACGTGGAGCGGCTGCCTACCAGACCTCCACAACCCATTAACTGGGTAACACGGTACATCTTGGCAAGACTGGAATCAGATTTACTGGCTTCTGACAATCCGTAACGACTGCCAAAGATGTACAAATGACAGCCGGGACCAACGGCTTAACGTGCTTTCCGAGGCACGGAAGAAACTCGTTATGTTAAGATGGTCACCCATCCACAGACCAACCTTGGCAAGCGTTGCTTAACCTTCAAGATCGATCCGTGCGGCTGTATCTATACTAATACTAATAATATACAGAGTTGATACGACAGAGGGGCATTAAATTAAACTACGTATACTATACGTGTTCAGTATTAATTCGATACGGCACAAAAACAAAAAGCGCCATAAATGAGAAAATATTTTTTTCAAACAAACTAAATAGCTTGCAAATCCGAATAAAACGCAACCACCCTTTGTAAAAAAATAACACTGACCTTAGATACCGCTAGGTAACAAAGCGGCAACGTCGCGCGCGCGCCGGAGCGCGGTGTGCGGTATCTCGTGTGCTCGGCGGGGGCCGGGCCGGGGTGGCGGCCGGCGACTTAGGCCTCCGCTCGCACTGGCTTTTATGTTAGGTAACGTTTCGAAGTACGCGCACAAAAACAAACACACTAAATTTTTAAATTTTCGATGTATCCTCCATTCACATTGATGCACAAATTATACCGACGGAGAATATTGTTATTTATTTTTCTAATTAGATCACTGTCCGTCGCTAAGCACTTTAATTTGTGAAATGCTAAAATAATCCTATTTTTTAACTCATCAATTGTATTTACCTCTGAGGCATACACTTCACCCTTAATGTAACCCCACAAAAAGAAATCCATGGGAGTGAGGTCCGGAGATACTAATACTAAATATTAATAATCCCAGGTTACGTGTCCTATCACCATAAAAAATAGTCAATCACAAAAAAAAAACACTAATACTAAATAATAATAATCCCAATTTACGTGTCCTCTCACAATAACAAAATAAAATTACAATTGTTTGCGCGCGAATTCCACAAACCGTACGTTCCGAAAAACAAGCGTCGGCGCACTGAGTGAGAGACTTACCGATCGCAAAAAACAAGTTCTTTCGCTCGCTTTATGTTAGTCGCTTTCGTAGTGAAAGTGCAAGTGTGTGTGTATTGATTGCTTCCTTGTTTGCATTGCCATTTTTTAGTGAATGTCCTTCGACATGCGTCAGAGCGGCAACAACGCATCGTAGATTTATCGTTGTAAGGTGCATGACCTATGCTTAGACGATAACCAGCTGTTAGAAAAGATACATCGTGTTCAAACCGTGCAAAAACTTTAAAAATCATTTGCGACTAAACTACTGCTCCTAATTAATTTATTTTTGGTACAGAGCTTGAAAATGGTACCTAGTATAGGCAGTTTAAAGGAAAGCCCCTCTGTCGTATCAACGTTGTATAAAGCTGAAGAGTTTGTTTGTTTGCTTGAACGCGCTAATCTCAGGAACTACTGGTCCGATTTGAAAAATTCTTTCAATGTTAGATAGCTCATTTATTGAGGAAGGCTATAGGCTATATATCACGCTTAGACCAATAGGAGCGGAGCAGTAACGAAAAATGTGACGCAGACGAAGTTGCACGGGTCAACTAGTAGTTTGATGTAAATGGCAATGCGACATACTTATTAGCAAAAAACTGGCCAACTGTTAACACTACGCGTACTAACAGTTCAAATGGAATTATTTTTGTTCGGACCGTTTGTTTTTGGAAATCTATCTGGCGGATCAAGCAAAATTTTTGAGGTCTAATGTTCTAATCTACTAAGAATTTTTCAAATCTGACTGGTATCTCCAGAATTTAGAGCGCTCAGACTCGGACAATAAGGCAAACAAACTCTTCTGCTTACACTTAAGTGTAAGAATTAAAATATTATTTAAAAACAGATATTTATGGTAGGTATTTTATTACAGATAAATCGAGGGACCATGTCTATTATTATCTATAGACATTTGAGTATTGGTCTGAGCGTGTATATATATATATATAGTCTATAGCCTTCCTAGATAAATGGGCTATCTAACACTGAAATAATTTTTCAAGTCGGCCCAGTAGTTCCTGAGATTAGCGCGATCAAGCAAACAAACAAACTCTTCAGCTTTATATATTAGTACATTCAGTCAAAAAAGTATCGGGAATGGATGATTTGTTTATGGTTCCAAATTCAAATTTTTGTTTTTTTGTATGTAGTTGTTAGATTGGCACAACTGTTTTCCATTTTGGCGCGGAGTTTGAGTTACATCTGTTATTTATATTAAATAAAGTGCTGGTTTTAGTAATATCATATATAGTGTGTATTGCGAATTTCATAATGGACAAAAATATCGAACAAAGAGTTTGTCTTAAATTTTGCATCGCCAATGGAATTTCGTGTTCGGAGTCACAGAAAATGTTACAGAAGGCTTACGGTGAATCGACTTTATCAAAAAATCGTGCTTATGAGTGGTTCAAAGCGTTCAAAAGCGGTCGAGATGTGATGGAAGATTTGCCTCGCTCTGGTAGGCCGTCAACGTCTGCAACTGAAGTTAACATCGCAAAAGTGAAGGAAATAGTGACTGAAAATCCCCATTCAACTCTGAGAGAGATAGCCGCCGAACTTTCTGTATCTCACGAGTCGATCCGTACCATTTTAACTAATCATTTGGGTATGAAACATGTTGCTGCTCGGCTAGTCCCAAAAGATCTGAATTTTCTCCAAAAACTCAATCGCATGAAAGTCGCTGAGGACATGCTAGAACGAGTCAGTTCGGACCCAACATTCATGAAACGCATTGTTACTGGTGACGAGACGTGGGTTTACGAGTTTGACATGCAAACTAGTCAACAAGCTTCGGAGTGGCGCCTTCCAACTGAACCGAAACCGAAAAAGCCACGCCAAAGTCGATCAAAAGTCAAAGTCATGTTGACTGTTTTCTTTGACTATCGCGGTGTTGTGCACTCTGAATTCTTACCGGAAGGTCTAACGGTAAATAAATAATATTATTTGAGCGTTATGCGGCGTTTAAGAGAGCAAATTCGACGAAAAAGGCCAGATTTGTAGAAAGAAAATTCTTGGATTTTGCACCACGACAATGCGCCTTCGCACAAGGCTATCATTGTGAACAAATATTTAACCAAACACTCAACAAATACCATCCAGCAACCACCATATTCACCAGATATGGCTCCTGCTGACTTTTTCTTTTTCCTAAACTCAAATTACCACTTCGTGGCACCCGTTTTCAATCGATAGAAGACATAAAGGAGAATTCGCGGCGAGAACTGAACTCAATTCCGGAAGCAGCGTTTAAAAAATGTTTTGATGAATGGATTATTCGTTGGCGCAAGTGTATCGT
The DNA here is from genome assembly GCA_950371165.1 of Lacanobia oleracea. NCBI lineage: Eukaryota > Metazoa > Arthropoda > Insecta > Lepidoptera > Noctuidae > Lacanobia > Lacanobia oleracea. The sequence goes on from OX493389.1 coordinate 4,894,273, forward strand.
TTCTAAAGGAGCATACTTTGAAGGTGATAAAATAAATTTGGATGAATAACAGACATTTTGTGTATTATTGATCTTTTCCCGGTACTTTCTTGACAGAGTAGTATATAGATAGATAGATTGTTATAGCGGCAATGGAGATACACAAACTGTGAAAATTTCAACTAGGTATTATGGTTCTTGAGATACAGCCTGCTGTCAGACAGACGGACGGACGGAGGGACGGACGGATCGACGGACGGACAGCGAAGGCTTAGTAATAGGGTTCCGTTTGTAACCCTTTGGGTACGGAACCCTAAAGATTTAACGTAGACGAAGTTGCGTAGTCAGCTAGTATTAGAGGTAGATATATAAAATGTATGGAAGAAAAACCTTTTGTAAAGAAATGAAAATATTGAATACTCTTGAAACTCCGTGGTAAACTTTACACGCGTCGCTTTGAAAAATTAAAAGAAGGGCTCGCAAAAGAATATTTTTCTGAGTTAAAGTCAATATTTAATGTGAACAAACTTTCCGGTTTTCCCGTATTCCCTGAGTGCATAATTTAATTTAATGTATCTGGCAGCTCTGTGATTTCAGTCTAAAAGTGTTATCTGCAAATTGTCAAAGTTGATGAATTGATAGATCATATTCATCAACTTATAGAGTCGGATGTTGCTCGTATCACACAGCGCTTTAATCACTTAGTTCTTTTTGTAACTAAAAATCTTACCGATAGAACAAGCGCTGAGAGTGCTTTGTATTTTTTTTAAACAATGGCGCCGGGAATAAAACCGAAGTGATTTTTTTTTTATATTTTCGTAATAATGAAGTGTCCGTTCTATTCTAATAATTAAAATGTAAATTATAAAAAGACTAGGAATTATGGTAAAGGTTTCATACGTGTTGATTCATAGGCCACTTTTTACCATGTTCTATTACCCAGCCTGTGAATTATTTGAAATAAAAAAAATAAAAAATACACGACGTAGGTATTCAAGATACAGCTTCACACTGACTGACCGCCAAATTGCAAAAAACATAAAAATATTTGACGCTTCCACCTTCAATAAAGTGCTTTCCAAGGCACCGAGGAATCACAATAAGTTAAGATAGTCACCCATCCACGAACGGAACTCGGCAAGCGTTGCATTGCCTTGAAGATCGTCTAGTATGGATGTAATACCATGAGAGTCGTAATTTTGAAAGACCAAGTAGGACTGCATCAACTGCCTAGCCTTTTCCCAACTATATTGGGGTCGGCTTCCAGTCAAGCCGGATTTAGCTGAATACTAGTATTTTACGAGGAGCGGCTGCCTACCAGACCTGGGTAACACGGTACTTCATGGCAAGACTGGAGTCAGATTTACTGGCTTCTGACTATCCGTAACGACTGCTAAAGATCTACAAATGACAGCCGGGACCAACGGCTTAACGTGCTTTCCGAGGCACGGAGGAAACTCGGTATGTTAAGATGGTCACCCATCCACAGACCAACCTTGGCAAGCGTTGCTTAACCTTGAAGATCGACCCGTGCGGCGGTTCTTATCTAGCCACGAGCTCCTCACCAAGTAGGACTGCAAAATAAATAAATTAGTTTAATTAAAAGATGTCGAAGCTTCAACTATCAATAAATTCGCCTGCAATCCTAACGCCCAATCAAGTGAACAAATTCACAAATTTATTTAAAGACAATCTTCACAAATAATAAAACAAATGAATCCATTCATCAACTACAAAAAGAGAAAGATCTAACTAAACAATTTGTGCGAATTGAGTCAACAATTCGCCTTCGTCTCACAAAAGCGCGACTGTACCTAATCATGGCCGGTGGGGTGATTGGCCCCACCCCCAAGTACCTCTTAGTACCCCCAAGCACCCCTTAGTACCCCAAGTGCCCCTAATAGAATTACTTTGGCTGAATATCTCGAATTCTCGCGCCAATTCTTTGCCTCGGTTCAAAAGCGTTGATTGGGAGCTTGATGTCAATAGGACTTATAGCTACGATTTTTTTGGTACAGAATTTAGATTGAGAGCCTGAATTTACAGTTAGGTATATTGGCTTTGAAGGAAATAAGACGAAGACTATACTTTTTAGTGCATACAACTACAGCTACTGTCCTATGTACAGATATGTTATTCAACAATATTTGTCTGAGTCTTGAATTCCGAATTTGGGTTTGAATTCAAACCGAGAGCACAAATTTCTAATAAGGTTTTCTTCGTCTTGTATACAACCTGTAACAGAATAAATGCTTGTATAAGCCTTAAGACTTGTATAAGCCTTAAGACTTGTATAAGCCTTAAGACTTGTATAAGCCTTAAGAGGCATTTATTCTGGCATACAAACGGAGCTAACTTCACTCACCTCTTTGCGCCACTCCGCTACCCGAGTTTTTATTTTTTAGGGTTCCTAATTTAGGTTTATGGTACGGAACCCTTCGTGTGCGAGTCCGACTCGCACTTGGCCTTTTATAATAAAACAAATACATATTTTGAAAAAGTAGTAAAACTAAGTTACCTGTTTTCGTTTGTATTGCACAGGAGGAAGATTTTTTTTTTAGTTTTTTACATACACAATACAAAACAACATAATATAACACAAGTACATAATTATTTTTAAAAAGTAATAAAACCAAGTTATTTTCGTTTGTATTAGATATTTTTTTAGTCCTTTGTTAAAAATTGAAGGAGTAAAATAATTTCATCTCAACGATTTGGAGGTGTTTTGGTGATTTTTTTCCTTATTAAGTGATACCGATACATCAATTCTGGCTAAACCAAATTACGTGCAATTTCATGTAAATTACTACCTATTTTTTTCAGATGTAATTTCTCAGTAAATGCCAACGAAAATCTGCTTCATCTGCACGCTATTTTTAAGCTTTTTCGAGAGAGCGCCCTTAAGGGGTCATTTTGCTCATCATTATGAACAGCTTTCACTATGGGACGCCCCATACATTGTGAGCATAACTCGATAAAATGTACTGAACAGCTGATTTTTTTTCACGAATTCGGGGTTGGTCCCTTAGTGAAAATGGTACATAATGGTTATTACAATGACCTCTTAAGGCTCAAGTCACACCGAGATGGCAGCGAAGCGGCGAGCAGTTTCAGAGTCATACCATTTTAAACTTTATCTTCATTACTATAGAACATTATTATCTCGCGAGTCGTCGGAATGCTCGCGGCGCCGCGGACTTTTTAAGTTTCTCAAGCAATCAAGCGATACTATGTGTTAGAATAATGAGGATAAAGTTCAAAATTATATGACGCTGAAACTGTTCGCCGCTTTACTGCCATCTCGGTGTGATTTGATCCTAAGAGATATTGTGGTTATTCTGTTACACGTTGTATAATTAGATAAGAAATGAGATTAAATTGAGATAAGTAGTTACCTATTATGTATTTTAATTTAAATGAATAATTGCATTTAAGACAAACCTGAAACATCTTCAAGAATAAAACAGAATGAGCAAAGTAATTTTGACATAAATACCTAACAATAAATTAAGTGCCTCATATTTCTTAAGATTTTCAACTAATGAATCTTTAGAAACCACTCATTAAAACAAAAATATAACACGATAAGACTTAGAAGAAAAGTGGATTTAATTTCATCATCAAAATTTTAGTTGGACTGATTGGCTAGTTTTAAGAATTTCTAGAAATGCGAATCAAACAAAATAAGCCCTGTCTTTTGGTAAGTCGCTCATTGAATTTAAACTAATATTTGTAAATATATATTTTGTTTGTTGGTAGGTATGACAAGGACGTACGAGGGTCTCCAATATTGTAAAATGAGTTTCAGAACTCAAATGGAGTAGATAGGGCAGGAGACCTGGCCGTGGTAATGCCTCTAAGGACTGGTAGACAGAAAGTTGGTCGTAGAATCGCGGGTAGAATCTGGATGAGGCTGCAAAGGAACGTGGGGATTGGCAAACGCAAGACAGAGAGAGGCCTAGGTACTATGCTTATAGTATGGGAAGTCAAGCTGTAGATGAGTATTTTGCTGTCACAGGATCAGAGGGGCTACTCTCTAAGCCCGTAGTCCGTAGTTACGGGATTAGTTGCGGGCCTATTCTACTACGTATCATCTGACCACTAAGAATTAGTGTTGTCGTTCATTCTTAGTTCGGGTTCGGGACTAATCGTAAGTCTGTAGGTGATACGGAGTAGAAATGGCTTGCAACTAAGCCCGACACTACAGACTTCGGGCTTAGAGATAGGCTCCCAGTTGTTGTGGCGACACTTGGGGGCGGCTTATGTCCAGCAGTGGACGTACTTCGGATGACTTGTTGATCATGAATTGTTGTATGTTGGTATAACGTGCTAACCTTAGGAAGTAGATCTCGAAACATTTTTCAGTGATAAAAAGCTACACCTTCGCTGCTTTTCTTTCCGGAAGAAATCATTATAAGAACGGATCAGTACAGAGGGAGGAGCCGGAGGGACACCTAGCCTTCCTCCTCCTATCTTTATAGAATTTACCACAAATAAATATTAGAATACTCTGGATTCCAATAAACTAAAATTGAATTTTAGCACTCAAAATCGGATTTCCCTAGAGACGAAACCGGTACCGACGAATTTACCGCTGACAGTTCTAATTAGTTTCGGTACCGGGTTCCGGATACCGCAGTGACGACTATTATTTGATTATGAAATAAATGCAATCGAGGATTATTGGATTTTAGAGGGACTTGATTAATTTGTGGTAAAACGGGCGTGGTAAGGATAGTTAATATTCTGCCAGGGATACATACAGTTAGTAGGTGTCTGGAATACATCTAGTATTAAAAGTTAAGTAGCAGATTCAGTCTATAATGGTCCTATTGCTGGGGCACGGCCTTCTCTCTGTAAAGTGGGTGACAAGTGCGAGCGATTACGCGTACCTACTTAAGTCTAGTCTACGAGCTTTTTCGCTCGTGTGTCATCCTAAGCACGCGTACATAAAAACCGCGCAGTAAGTTTGTTGGCGATCCAATAGGTTTGAAATTTTGCTCGTAGCTCGACTCGGCTCGTATGTCTGTCAGCCAGCGCTGCGAGCCGCAAGCCATTACTTTGTTTAGTGACACGACAAAAATTACTGATTTTCGAAGCTATTCACACTAATATAATTAACAGAATTCTTTTCTTTGCTTCTCTCATACAAGTATCTTATCTGGCTGTAATAAAATATTATTCCTGAATAAGAAAAGTTTCCTCCATTGATAAAATCGCGATCGCTCTGGTGCCAGAGTAATGAGCAAGCTTTCACGTGTGTCACTGGCGTCGAGTCGAGTAAGCTCGCGATCTTTAAAACCGCATACTATAAGTTCGTACGTCTGTCACCCACTTAAGAGGTGTAAGACACTCTTGTCCATAGAACCATAATCGCGATATAGAAAAGGCCAAGAATAAACGCTGGTGATATGAGCAGGAACTTACCTGCTAAAAGACGACTAGAATAGGTGTTTAAAATTATTTTTTTTTATTTGTCGTCGGTTTGCTCTTGACTCTAGTCTAGGTCAGAGATGACAGAGACAAAGTCTACGATGGAGCGAGCTTACCCAGAAGGAGCCTGGTCAGTCTAACTTTGAAGAGATTAGGGTTGTAAGCGTTTGGAAATACAGACGCAGGCAGAGAGTTCCACTGCTTTGCTGTGCGCATTTAAAAAGACGTTTGGAAACGCTTAGTGCGAATTGGTGCAATTGCAACAAGGTAGGCATGGTAAGATGCACTGCGTCTGGATGTCCGATGGTAGAAGGGGGCCGGTGGGATGAGATCGTGTAGTGTTTGGGCATTCCCACTGAAGTACAATTTGTAGAAGACCGACAAGCAGGCAACCTTATGGCGATGAGCCAAGCACGAACACGAACGATTCAGGAACTTACGTTATTTGTATCAACCCTAGAAAAATATTAAACATGGTTGCATAAACTCCAGACACAGACAGACACATAATTAATGTTTAAGCAGCTTCGGAACAATCTGCAATCCATTAAAAAAAGGCAAAACGAAACACTTCTTAAGTTTTTTTCTCAAAAAACAACTTTTATGAAAATAATTATAACTCCGAATTCCCTTCTGTCTGTCCATACTAATATTATAAATTCGGGAGCGTGTCTGTCTGTTTTGTTTTCACTTCTGAATGTATTTCGATGAAGCGTTACGCATCTAGACAGTGACCTGGATAAGGCCATTTGATTCCGCCCACGTTCACTTGGAAATATTTCCGACTTTCACGCAGGAGCAGCCACAGGCAGAAGCTAATGACTCCTCCCGCTCTGGGTGAAGCAGAAGGGAGTGTCCGATTCTTACTGACTAAAACTCACCCGTGTTCCTCCTAATGCCCTTTCGTTCCAGGATCGCGGTGAGTCCCCGCAACCCTGACAGGAGCAGAGACTGGTTGCAATATCTAAATCTTTTCTCTTGTCTCTAAATAGTGTAAAATAAAGTTGCTGACTGACGCAACGGAATTCTTGACTTTTTTCAATTTTTTTTGGAAATGTTTACTAATTCTTAAGCACAGGTAGGTATGAGGTGCAGTACCACACCCATATAATGAAAAACAAGAAATGGTATATGATTATCGTAAATGATAAAATGAGGAACGACTTTTCACACGGGTGAAAATCGTAATTTTCAATCGGGTTATTTTTCAATTACTTGCCCAATTTTTCAATGATTAATATTTTTGCCTAATTATGCCAGCAAAAATTTCCTTATAAGGTCTGTACTTTTGAGTAAATATAGTCTTTGATTGACACCCGATGCCTGGAAAAAAGATTGTTGGTCATTGAAAAATAACCCTGTATTTAATTTTCACCCGTTCAAAGCCGGGGTGGATCGCTAGTATTCTTATTATAAGGAATTTTCCATAATCCTGTGTCTACTTCGAAGGAACGAAAGTTTCTTAATTAAGATGTACCTACGTATCGATCTCCAAGTCTCTTAAGAAGTATAATTAGACGCTCAAGAGCGCAGGTTTATTCGAGCTCAACTTTGAGCTAAGTTGAGCTCGACTTGAAGATCCAGGTGCAATTAGATCTACAGCGAAGAGGCGTTTGAGCATCAGTAATCAGATGCACAGAACGAAGAATTTGTTGAACCTATTAGCACAGATAATATAATACTAGCCTATTAGTAAGCGACACAGATCAACAGTCTTTGTATAAGCACGGTAAAGATATTTATACTGTGGTATAAGGCAGATATTCCATACTACAAAAAAGCGAACGGACCATAATTTGTATAGATCTTCTCATCGTGTGGGCAGTAAGATCTAACGACCCCACACACCCTAGTGTCAGAGTTTCTAACCCGCCTGAAGGGCCTCTGACATGGTTTATTTGACGACCGCCATTTGGCGGCCGGGACCACCGGCTTATACGTGCCTTCCGAAGCACGAAATCATTTTTTTATCAGACAATCAGGTGATTCAAGCCTGCGCTTGTATAGATTATGATGATTGTCTTCTTCTTCGTGTCGATGTTTTTATTTTACTGGTTAATCAATTAAATATGCTATGACCTTTGCTAGATAGGCTGTCAGAGTTCTGTGCATTTTGTCCATGGCAGCCATGTTGAATTTATTTTTTGATGCTCAATGAGCTGTTTTGATGATACGCGTTTGTCTCTATTTATTTTCGTTTTTATTAAACACCAGTAGACCCGCAACTTGGTCTTAGCGTGATGATATATCCTTCCTCGATAAATGGACTATCCAACACTGAAAGAACTTTTCAAATCGGACCAGTAGTTCCTGAAATTAGCGCGTTCAAGCAAACATTCGAACTTTTCAGCTTTATATATTAGTATAAAGTATAAATATAAGATGTATCTGAATGTGACGTATAATTTATAAAGAAATGGTTTTGTTTTATCCTACCTTGATTTTCCTGGGTAATGTCCTCGACAATGGAATAATCAAAAAACCATTTCTAGAAATAGATTGAGATGTCTATTTGTGTCTTCAAGACAAACTTGCTTCATTCAAGACTCCTAGATCGGGACGAAACAACACGTAGCGAGTACCTACCGAAACTAATTAGTCCTCTTTTTCCTAAAATAAAATGTCTGTGTGTTAGTAATTGTTTATGTTCTACTAATTTCTGACTTCTTTCTTCTTTTGCTTGTAATGTTTCAACCGATTAGGCTTGTTCACTGAAAAAATGTAATTGGTCCGTCAGTTAGATTATAAAAAAAAAATTGACCCGTTTTCTTTCTTTTGTTACGTAAACCAAAATTGACGAAGATACGACGCTGTTAAAATTGTCAATATCTTCGTCACGCCGTGGTATAACTTTTAGTGCGTTCTGACGTCACGAGCTCCTGAGTTTTGATGCGTTTTATCTTTGTCAGTATTCATTGATTTACAAAAACAAAAAATACGTGTCTATTATTTTTCAATACTCTAACTGATGGACTAAATAGATTTGCAATTTATTGATGGTGGAAACTAGCCTATTACCAACTCGAATGTGCCTCTCCAGGTACTAAGCTGTATCCATGTCATGTCATCAAACATTGTGCTACCCACAGAAATATAATATCTAATATACCATTTATTTTTTATTGTACCAATTCGAATTTTTGAATGAAGATCTAATTATTATTGATTTATTTATGTTATTATTTCAGGGACTTAGGCTTGAAAAGGAAGTTAAAAGATGAATATTTTATTTTAATATTTTTATTAATAATTTATGTATGGTTTAAGAATATAAACCTCGCAACCTTGAAGTGCGGCCTTATTTCTCTGTCTTATATATTAGATGTAGTAGCTGGCTGGGGTTTACGGCCCATATACTGAGCCTCGGTTAAATATTCAGCTGGCTTCTTCCTTATTACGAAGTTACGGACACAGCAAGGTGTGTGCGAAATGGTGTCAAGGAATAGGTACCGTGAGCTAGGTGGATCTTTTTGGGACTGAAATCTTTTAATAAGGCTGCTTTTCCACCAGAGATGTGCTATGCAGCGTTGCTATGGATGCGTTTGATATCCACCAATCATATGACCTCCCCAAATCTTTTTAACTTGTATCTGAATGTATTGATCGAGGAACTCAGCAGTGCACGTGTGGGCTGTTTTGTGGATGGGGTTTGTTTTAAGAACATTAGCTTCGCGGATGCCATGGTGCTGTTGGCTCCCTCGATCAGTGCACTCAGAAAACTTGTCAAAATCTGTGAGAACAATGCTGCCAGCTATGGGTTGCTATATAATGTGAATAAGTCTGAACTCATGGTTTTTGAGACTCTTGTCAGGAAATGTCCAGAAAATGTACCACCGATAAAAATTAATGATGTCCAAATTCGTCGGGTACATCAGTTTAAATACTTGGGACATTTAATTGCTGACAACCTTAGAGATGATGCTAATGTTGAACGGGAACGCAGGGCATTGGCGGTACGGGCGAACATGTTGGCCCGTAGGTTCGCTCGATGTACAGAAGCGGTCAAACACACGCTATTTAAAGCATACTGCACATCTCTGTACTCGAGCGCCTTATGGATCAGCTGTACCAAACGTGCCGTCAATGCGCTGCGCGTCCAATATAATAACGCCTTCAGGACGCTGATGCGGCTGCCGCGTTACTGCAGTGCGTCAGAGACGCAAAAGCCCGAGTCGACAGCTTCTCAGCTATAGTGAGGAAGAAAAGTGAGTCTCTGCTCGCCAGATTGCGTGACAGTGGCAACAGCCTCTTGAAGGTGACAGCTGACAGGCTTGGTGAGCACAATAATGGGGCATCTTATAAGAACAACCCTATCGGTTGTAGAATATAAGTACTAAGTTTTAATTTTTGTGATTTTAACGTGTATTAGTTTATTTTTATGTAATATTATATTGTGTATTTTTTTTGTATGGGTCTTAGTTGCCTGACAATAAAACATTATTATTATTATTATAGCGTAGCACTGGTGGAAACTGATTCAACTAAGCTACGTTTTTTATATGGATAAATGCGTGCTGTGGATGTGTGCTTTGTGTGTGTGCTGTGGATGCGAGCTATGGATGCGTGCTTTGAATGGTCGCGAGGTGTGCAGCTACGTGCAGAGCCGTGCGTGACTTCCCTATTGTCGATACATCGCATACCTCAAGCTGCGCATCTTCCTCGCACAGCTACATAGCTTAGCATCAGTGGAAACGGTTATATAGTTTCTTAGCTTAGCTTTTACATTCTCGCAGCATAGACGCATAGCACATCTCTGGTGGAAAAGCACCCTTACAGTTGCTTTAGTTCTTGAATAGGTTCTTTTTTGAAGAAAGAATAAATCTCCTGTTCAAATTTCTGCCATGGCGGTCAATCTCAGTAGAGAATAGCCATCGACGTGGGAGAAACTATAGAGCACAAGTGGATTGCTTGCTTTACTTGCCGCGTCGATACACGCCCAAACACGCCCTGTTCGTTCATTCGTACAGCCCTTACAGCCGAAACGATCAGAGATTTGTATAAAACACTAATTGTAGTTAGTTACTACGTCTTCTTCAAGCACAAGTTTTACAATCTGAATTCAATAACATTGCTAGCAAGTTTAATCCCGACGAGAAAATTGGACTAAGCGATACTACCTGCGCAAACGCTGAGATGGTAACCCTTTCGGTATGGTCACGCTTAACGTTATTTTGCTGTATCGTCATATCTATATCCTAATATATAAATAAATAAATATAAAGCTGAAGAGTTTGTTTGTTTGTTTTTTTTTGCTTGAACGCGCTAATCTCAGGAACTCCTGGTCCGATTTGAAAAATTATTGCAGTGTTAGATAGCCCATTTATCGTGGCTATATATCATCATGCTAAGACCAATAGGAGAAGATCAGACGAAGTTGCGCGGGTCGACTAGTTATGTTTATTATTCTTCTGTTTTACCGTGTGTTTTTACTCTATTCTAGAGAGAAGGTGCCCTGATATGGGAAAACTACAGGAAAATACAATAATTATTAGTGTCTGTAATTATTTTAAACTCCACTAGAACAAGTAGTAAAGCACCCTAGTTTTACTCTCCAATATAACCAGTTTACAACACTTTCAAGTATAGTTGTTGGTTTCCGACCCTCATAGTTTCAACGTTTTCATACAAACACCAACAAACTTAGTTCTACATTCGCACTTGAGGACTCGTAACTATGCCACATATACATAAACTAGTTGACCCGCGCAACTTCGTTTGCGTCACAATTTTCATTACTGCTCCGCTCCTGTTGGTCTTAGCGTGATGATATATAGCCTATAGCCATCCTCGATAAATAGGCTATCTATCACTGAAATAATTTTTCAAATCGGATCAGTAGTTCCTGAGATTAGCGCGTTCAAGTAAACAAACAAACAAACTCTTTAGCTTTATATATTAGTATAGATAGTTTCAATGTTTGAAGCTCTAGGTATACCTATAATAATCCTGACCCAATTCTAGATACCATTAGCGTACCCACAGATAGGTGCAATGCGACATTGCGGCAATGATGCGACGATGCTTTTTTGTAGAAATTATTTTGAAATTGCTCTGTTGCTGAGGTTAGTCTATGGATGGGTGACCATCAATTACAACCGAAACTCCTCCGTGCCTCGGAAAGCACGTTAAGCCGCTGGTCCCGGCTGTCATTTGTAGATCTTTGGCAGTCGTTACGGATTGTCAGAAGCCAGATTTCTGACGGTACCTTTTGGCAATACTGGTTAGTTACCAGTCTAAAATACTGGTGTTCCACATGGAGCGCTTCCGGTTTCACTGGAACCCAATTTCAATTATAAAAAGACCACGTATGATTATCAAATTGTGGCGTCGCCCCTATCTGTGAGACCCTTTACTTTGATGGTTTCAAATTACTACCTGTTGTTTGAAACCGAATGTCCAATTTTACAGATGTACAAGTTCGAGCAACTTCGTACACATATAAATCAATACTCTCAAGTATTTGAATGATTTTACAAAAGTAGGTCCTTTAATTTTGTAGTTCCTCTCCTGGGATTCACAGAAATATAATAATTTCGTTATTTCTTTGAGAAAATTCGGGAACAAAGTCGGTAAGTTTTCTGTTCAGGTAGAACTTGGGTTATTTCTATGTAAAGTTAAGATAGTAGGTATATAGTATAAGGTAAAATAGCTTTTGTAGAGAAATTGGCTTCGAGTTGAGATATTGACAATATAATCTTACTAAATAACTTTTATGTAGGTTATATATACATCGTATAACAGAATAAACGCTAAAACAGACAAAGGATCATTGTACTCTTATTAAAAACTAGTTGACCCGCGCAACTTCGTCTGCGTCACCATTTTCATTACTGCTCCGCTCCTATTGATCTTAGCGTGATAAATGAGCTACCTAACACTGAAATAATTTTTCAAATCGGATTAGTAGTTTCTGAGATTAGCGCGATCAAGTAAACAAACAAACTCTTTAGCTTTATATATTAAGTATAAGTATAGATGTATGATTGTATGGAATGTATTAGGTAATTAAATATCTATTAACGCGATTCTTCGCTTTAGATTTTGTCTCTGCATCGCCCAAAGGTTGACTGGCAGAAAATGTCTTAGGCATTGTGTCCGCATTCGTACATTTCTTGTGCGTAAAGGTATTAACCTTCGGTATGCCTGGTGGCTAAATGTTACGCGGTATGCCTGGTGGGTCTGTCAGACCCGACTTTAAAGTGACTATTTTTCGTACTAGTTGTGGTAACTAGTGTATCTAAACACACTTTCATATATACTGGGGGTATATAGTAGAGGGAAAAATGAAGAAAACAAATCCACCATATCATCTAAATAAATTAAAAAATCATAATAAATGCTATGTTTTAAACAAAAAACAGGCTTTTTTTACACTTATGTGTAAGAAAAGAAATCTCAACTAAACTTTAGAAAATAGGAGGCACAAGACAAAGACTATGCATAACTAGATAATAATCAGTTCTTGTCACTACCATCAACGGGTGTAGGCAGAGGTGTAAGGTATAACCTCTGAATTTGACACCGTTGCTCGGGTTTTTTGTGTTTTTTCACCATTTCAGCTAACTCCGGACTAAAATAGTGGCCATTAGGCGTCGGTTGGTTGACATCATCAACTGCTGAGAGTGGTGACGCAGAAACATCATATTTTAATGAAATACAACGGTTTCAGTTGAAGGGTGGGTCTGATGGACCCTACCAGGCATGCCCAGGGTTAAATAAATAACTATGAACAACTTTTACTACGTGGCAAACACTGAAAAATGCCGCCGACCTGCATTACGATTCTAAAAACAACCTAATCAAGTCCCGCAGGACTCTGAACTGACAGAACTCAGAAATCAGGAAAGTTCGGATAAAGAATCCTTATAAAACCAAAATCACATTGCAATGTTAAATTTTTATGGTAAAATGCTTTACTTCATTAAATTTTCTATTGAATACGAACGGCGATGCGCCACCGGTACATGGTGGACATCCCACCCATACGCACAAAACGTTTTGGGAACACATTCATAGTGCGTACAGCTAAGGAGTGGAATTCCCTGCCGGAGTCTGTGTTTCCTGATAGCTACAACCTGGGAGTCTTTAAATCAAGAGTGAATAGGTTATTTCTAGGCAAGCGTGCTCCATCTTCGACCACATCCTCGCTTACCATCAGGTGAGATAGTGGTCAAACGCGTGCCTATCAATAGTAAAAAAAAAAAAAAAAAAGAATAGTTACATAAAAGATGGTAGTTACCACTCCTACCGCCAAAATTTTGAGCATTTTGCGACGAAAAATTGTAGTACATAAGTGTGTCTCTTGTGACGTCTTTTTTTCAATGTTTACATTTTTGTAAAATGCTTTACTTTAAAGACTTGGCATTACACTGCACTTTTTTCGCTTGAAACTGTTTTACCATTTCAGAGATCTCATCATCTGCCTAGCCTTTTCCCAACTACATTGGGGTCGGCTTCCAGTCAAACCGGATTCAGCTGAATACCAGTGTTTTACGTGGAGCGGCTGCCTACCAGACCTCCACAACACATTAACTGGGTAACACTGTACTTCTTGGCAAGACTGGAGTCAGATTTACTGGCTTCTGACTATCCATAATGACTGCCAAAGATCTACAAATGACAGCCGGGACCAACAGCTTAACGTGCTTTCCGAGGCACGGAGGAAACTCGGTATGTTAAGATGGTCACCCATCCACAGACCAACCTTGGCAAGCGTGGCTTAACCTTTATGATCGACCCGTGCGGCTGTTATTATTTAGCCACGAGCTCCTCAAGTTTTACCATTTCGGAGATCTCTGCGACGAAAAAAATTGCATTTTTCGGTGCTCTTGGTCTTGCCGCCCCGTAAAGGTAGAGTGAACTGGCTCCTTCTGGGTAAGCTCGCTCCATCGTAGACTTGGTCTCAGTCATCTCTAACCTAGACTAGAGTCAAGAGCAAACCCATCACAAATAAAAAATAAAGAACCGGCCAAGTGCGAGTCGGACTCGCAGACGAAGGGTTCCGTACCATAAACCATATTTTTTATATTTGAGTTGATTGAATGAAAGGTAAATTGCGGTTTCCGATTTATAACGTATACATTTGGAAGTGTCTCTCGCGGAAACTATTCAATTTAGAATAAAAATATATAAAACATTTTTAAAGACCTATCCCTAGATACCCCACACGTATGATAAAAAAAATTTGTTGAGTTTCAGTTCTAAGTATGGGGAACCCCAAAAATTTATTGTTTTTTTCTCTTTTTGTCTGAAAATCTTAATGCGGTTCACAGAAAACATCTCCTTACCAATTTTCAACAGTATATTTCTTATAGTTTCGGAGAAAAGTGGCTGTGACATACGGACGGACATGACGAATCCATAAGGGTTCCGTTTTTTGCCATTTGGCTACGGAACCCTAAAAAAACATTTCAACATGTAAACTCACTCACTGGAGTGAGCGTGCAGTGGACCATTCCACCTTGTTTGTAAGGATTGCCAGCTCACTTGACAAAATAGATCGGCAAATTGACAGAACAGATCGTCAGAACATCACATTTGTACCAGCTGATATTGAAGCTTCTCCATTCAATGGGTTCATAACGTAAGTACACAGAGAAAGCAGGATAAACCGAAAAATCTTTTTTAACTCATACTCTCAGGGGTTACTTTTGGGATTGGATGCACTTGGCAACATCAAAAATGTATACTAATATATAAAGCTGAAGAATTCATTTGTTTGTTTACTTGAACGCGCTAATCTCAGGAACTACTGGTCCGATTTGAAAAATTCTTTCAGTGTTACATAGCCCATTTATCGAGGAAGGCTATAGGCTATATATCATTACGCTAAGACCAATAGGAGCGGAGAAGTAATGAAAATTGTGACGCAGACGAAGTTGCGCGGGACAACTAGTGTTTTATATGTTCCTGAGATTAGCAGTAGTCGCGAGAGAGACACATACAAAAAACCCTTTTAACCATCGATTAATGGTATGATGTAAGTATAAAAGAACTTTCGGGTCAACCGTTATTGAATAAAGCTTTTTATTCGCTTAAAATCCTCGCTTTAGGGGTCATGTTCGGCCCCATTATATCTTTTATCATTTTGGAAGGATAATGACACCCGATCTTACCCAAAACCTTCCACTTTTCATGGCATGGAACGTTATAACGCTTCATTGACAAGAATACATGAGATTCTCTTGAAAATATCGGTACTTAGAGTGCACGTTAGTGATTATAAAACCAATATCTATCTATACTAATATTATAAAGTTGAATATTTTATTTGTTTGTTTGGCTGAACGCGAACTAATTCTAATTGAAAAAAAAAACCGGTCAAGTGCGAGTTGGACTCGCTCACCGCAGGTTCCGTACAAAGTAGCTACAAATTAATTTAAATAAAGACTATATTTTCTATGATTTATTTGCAAATGTATAGTTTTCAGACTTACTTGTAGTATAAGACGATATTACTTGCCAAACGTAAATCCGGTTTGACTGGAAGCCAAACCCAATATAGTTGGTAAAAGTCTAGGCAGATGATGAGATGAGCCAATTTGCTTTGAGTGGAGATAATGACTTAAATAAGAAAAGATCATTAAAATAAGCTAACTACCTAATTCTATGACAGACTTTGTAAAACATGAGGTAAGATTAAAGTCATAATGTGGGCGAGTGTACCTATCTACAAACCATTCATATTAAACTAACGTAGGCCCCAAAATCAAGATAACCATTTAAAAACTCGGGACCATAGACATAGAAATATATCTATGCTCGAGACCATAATAATTTTGTAAGAGCTCTAAAGAATAAAAACTCGACAGCCTCATCAGTTACCTTGCTAACGAGAGCAAAAACAGTCCAAGCAAAACCTTGCGATCTTCCCGGAAATGTCTGAAATAAAGGAGATGCCGTTAAATCAGGGATGCTACGGAGGTAGCTGTTGGAACCGAAGTGCCGGAGTTTTTAACTTTGGTGTGTCGGAGTCGGAACTGCAGTCGGAGTCGGAGGTGGTGACAGAAAGGAGATGTGTTAATTTGTTAAGGACAGGTCGAATCTACGAGTAAACTAAAATTATAAATAGGTAAAATTAGTGACGTTGTGAGTTTGTGAGGTTGTAGGGGGTAATCTCTGGATCTACTGAACCGATTCTGAAAATTCTTTTACCAAGAGAAAGCCACGTTATTTGTGAGTGTCATAGGCTAGTAAAGTAAAGTTAGTGATAGACATAATATTAATACAAGAAATAAAGATAAATTAGATCAACCATTTTATAGATTAGCTAAAGTAAACACATCTTTAATGGGGTACTGTGTTAAATGTTACAATAAAATACCTTGTGACATATTAGAACTAAATGAAAGAAAATTTAAAACCTACATTAAAAGCACACTTTGTAATGCTTGGAAACATGCTGGTCCTGCTCTATAGGACAATCAATGGTGGAGACAAGATCAAACTGGTTGGTTTATGTATTTACTTTTGTACTTACTGTTTAATTTTTGGGTTTTTATTTTTCTGTTCACTCTGCTAAATAATGGTTCCAATATTTGTAAATATGTGAGTACCATGTACTTATTAAAAAAAAATAAGTCTACCTCTGCATACTGTAGGTTCATGATCCTCACATATATTACCAGAAGTTTTGTATACCAAAGCACATGTAAAACATTGATTTGAAAAAGTAACTATGGAGTTTCTTGTCCGTGGTTCTTCTCCATAAGAATCTACCCTTCCGAATGGACAGTAGAGTCACTATGTTATTTTAAATGTAATGATGACGTTCAAAAGTGCCGTTTAATGGCCTAATTGAAATAAACGTTTTTGACTTTGACTTTGCTATTTAAACTGAAACATACCGCCCAACGAAGTGGGCACAGGTCAGCTAGTAAAATATAAGAGTAACAACATTGGTCAGTCAGCCTTTTTGTTATCAATTACAATATAATATAATATAACACTCTTCCGATAGAGACTGACTGACAGACAACGCACAGCCGAAACTACTGGTCATAGAAAGCTGAAATTTGGCATGTAGGTTCCTTGGATAGTGTCCTTTAGGATTTCCCGAAATTCCTACAGGAACCGGAATAAACGGGATAAGCAGGACATGTACGAAGTCACGGCCAAAAGCTACTAAACTTATATAACCTAGACGTTGAATAAATCATGTAATATCAATCGGAGTCGGAGTTCCGTAATATCCCTATTTTAAAGAAAATAAAATACCGTACCTTTTCAAGGTAATAATATGTCACCGAGATGTTTTATGGCTCTGCGGGCTGTTACCTGTAACGCTATATATTTTCCGAGCCTGATTTACTGTAAAGTAGCACAACTATTACGCTTACGCAACGATTATGCTTAGATCTCCGATTTAAAAGTATCGGAGCCGAAATCTGAACCGGAGGTGTAATATCAATCGGAGTCGGAGTTCCGTAATATCCCTACTTTAAAGAAAATAAAATCTCGTACCTTTTCAAGGTAATAATATGTCACAGAGATGTTTTATGGCTCTGCGGGCTGTAACCTGTAACGCTATATATTTTCCGAGCCTGATTTACTGTAAAGTAGCACAACTATTACGCTTACGCAACGATTATGCTTAGATCTCCGATTTAAAAGTATCGGAGCCGAAGTCGGAACCGGAGGTGTAATATCAATCGGAGTCGGAGTTCCGTAATATCCCTACTTTAAAGAAAATAAAAGCTCGTACCTTTTCAAGGTAATAATATGTCACAGAGATGTTTTATGGCTCTGCGGGCTGTAACCTGTAACGCTATATATTTTCCGAGCCTGATTTACTGTAAAGTAGCACAACTATTACGCTTACGCAACGATTATGCTTAGATCTCCGATTTAAAAGTATCGGAGCCGAAGTCGGAACCGGAGGTGTAATATCAATCCGAGTCGGAGTTCCGTAATATCCCTACTTTAAAGAAAATAAAATCCCGTAGCTTTTTAAGGTAATAATATGTCACTGAGATGTTTTATGGCTCTGCGGGCTGTTACCTGTAACGCTATATATTTTCCGAGCCTGATTTACTGTAAAGTTGTGCTTTCATGCCATCCTAATATATAAAATTCTTCCGTTACTGAGTGAATGAACAGACAACACACAGTCGAAACTCTTCAAAGTTAGAGTAAACAGGCTCCTTCTTGGTAAGCTCGCTCCATCGTGGACTTTGTCTCTGTCATCTCTGACATAGACTAGAGTCAAGAGCAAACCCATCAATAATAATAAAAAAAAAACTCCTAACCGTGAAAAGCTGAAATTTGGCATTGGTTGCTTGAGGAGTGTAGGGGAGCACTAAGAAGGGATTTCCCGAAATTTCCACGGGAACGGGAAAAAACGGTATATTTATGCGCGTAAGAAGTCGCGGGCAATAGCTAGTATTTTTGTAAAAGACTAACATTTTGCCACGGCTTCGATCCTGTGGTGCCTGAGGAACGGTGGATTTTTTAAGACCAGGTTCAGTAATCGAGTCATTTACTGAGATAACTAGGAGTTCTGGATGTGCGTTGATATGTCAGTCAGAATATTTTTTCCATTTATCATCATCATCTTCCTGCCCCTATTCTATGTTACTTGGTGTCGGCGCAAAGGGTTTTTTTCTTATATTCTGTCCTATCAGCCGTCACTCTATCATTAACTCCCTTTTCTTTCATATCGCTCCTCACACAATCCATCCATCTTTTCTTTGGCCTTCCTCTCCCTCTCCATCCATCCACATTTATGTTCATAACTTTTTTTTTTTTTTTTACTATTGATAGGCACGCGTTTGACCACTATCTCACCTGATGGTAAGCGAGGATGTGGTCGAAGGTGGAGCACGCTTGCCTAGAAATAACCTATTCACTCTTGATTTAAAGACTCCCAGGTTGTAGCTATCAGGAAACACAGACTCCGGCAGGGAATTCCACTCCTTAGCTGTACGCACTATGAATGTGTTCCCAAAACGTTTTGTGCGTATGGGTGGGATGTCCACCATGTACCGGTGGCGCATCGCCGTTCGTCTTGTGGTCCGATGATGGAACGGGCTTGGCGGAATTAAATTATGCAATTCCGTCGCACATTCCCCAAAATGCAACCGGTAAAAAACCGACAGGCTAGCAACTCGTCGTCGATGTTCAAGACTTTGGAGCTTCGACGCGACGTCTCTCCTTGTTAAATTCGTTTCATCCCTCCTCTTCACATAACCATACCAAGACAAGCGTTTCCCTATTAACTTTTCCGTCACTGGCGCTGGTGCCGCTTTTAAACTACCTCTCATCTGCCTAGCCTTTTCCCAACTATATTGGGGTCGGCTTCCAGTCAAACCGGATCCAGCTGAATACCAGTATTTTACGAGGAGCGGCTGCCTACCAGACCTATACAACATATACAACCCATTAACTGGGTAACACGGTACTTCATGGCAAGACTGGAGTCAGATTTACTGGCTTCTGACAACCCGTAACGACTGCCAAAGATCTAAAAATGACAGCCGGGACCAACGGCTTAACGTGCTTTTCGAGGCACGGAGGAAACTCGGTATGTTAAGATGGTCACCCATCCACAGAACAACCTTGGCAAGCGTTGCTTAACCTTGAAGATCGACCCGTGCGGCTGTTATTACCTAGCCACGAGCTCCTCACTTTTTAAACTACCTCTAATGTACTCATTTCTCACTTTATCCATTCTCGTTACTCCACAATTCCGTCGTTTGATGCGCGTGGGCAATTGCCATTGCAGATGCTCGGCTCCATTACGACGCTGTAACTTTACCACTTTCATCATAATACACTATTTGAATCGATGCCGTTACAATTTTTAGCACAATATTTCCGGTCTGCATCGGAAACTTTTTTTCAATCAATTTTGTAAGAAAACCTTATTGAAAAATAAGGTTTTCTTACAAAATTGATTGAAAAACCGGCCAAGTGCGAGTCGGATTCGCACACGAAGGGTTCCGTACCATAAACCTTAGTTTTTATTATTATATTAAGTTTCGTTGACTACAGTACTGCTATCCTCCCGAACATCAGATATCGGTCACCCCAGACAGCATAACAACGCGCGCACCCCCCCCCCTCACCCCTCCCGCTCTTCCTAGGTCATTTTGTAGTTTTGTAGAGTCGAGATTGTGTGTGTGAAAACAAAAAAACAGGCAACAACTTTTTTGTTGTTATAGGGGCAATAGAAATACACAATCTGTGAAAATTTCAGCTCTCTACCTATTACGGTTCTTGAGCTACAGCCCGCTGACAGACAGACGGACGGACGGACGGACGGACAGCGGAGGCTTAGTAATAGGGTTCCGTTGGTTACCCTTCGGGTACGGAACCCTAAAATCGGTAGTCAAGTTAAATTTTATTTTGAAGAAACACGTGATTTTACTACGGTCAAGGCCGTATGAGGAAATAGTTATCAATGAGCAAAACATGTCATTTCGAAACATTAATTATTATAACTAATTATAAAACGTGACTTTTTACTGAACAGTACTATCGCTTGACCAAGTTACAGTACCGAGTATTGTATTTACACAATTTTCTTTAGAAATAGTGATAATTTTTAGAGTTCGGTGGGAATTCGAAAAAGCCGTACGCTTCATAAGTTTGTTTTATCCAGGGCTTTGCCCCTTAATACAAAGATTTTTTTAGTTTAAGCATCACTTTCAATTATTATATTTAAAACTCTTTCGTTATTGAGTGACTGAGTGACTGACAGACAACGCACAGCGAACTACTGGCCATAGAAAGCTGAAATTTGGCATTTACTTTCCTTGGGGGGTGTAGGGGAGCGCTAAGAAACGATTACTCGAAATTCCTGCGGGAAGAAAAGAAAGTAGAAGTCGCGGGAAAAATCTAGTTACTACTGATCTAGAAAGAGCAGGGCAGACAGCGGGTTTTTCTGACGTCACAATTTGGTCCGACATAGGTCATAATAGACCGATCGTGTGTTGACGTGTTCCTTGTATGGTGCTACGCTGTCATCACTATTTCAATCTATGAATTCATCTTCATTAAGTGTGAATTAATCTGTATGAGGTGTTCGTCTGGATACAGTGGGTCAAAGAGGGGTAGCACAGGGTTAAATCCTCTAAGCCTTACCTTTGTCACTCTCGACACCTCTGTCAATCAAGACAAAAGTGGTCATTATGATAACGAGCTCATTATTCATTTGCTCAGCTTGGTATTTAAAACAGGATGAATGAATGTTTGTTACTCAATCACGCTAGAACGGATGAAATTTGGCATAGAGTTAGAGTGAACAGGCTTCTTCTGGGTAAGCTTGCTCCATCGTAGACTTTGTCTCTGTCATCTCTGACATAGACTAGAGTCAAAAGCAAACCCAACACAAATATAAAAAATAAGGTAGATTATAGTCTGGGTAAGCAAATAGGTACATTTTATCCCGGGAGTTCCCTTGGGATTAGTTCTGATATCCACGTGGGCGAAGCCGCTGGCAAAAGGCAAAAAAAAAAAAACATTTATTTGCATAAATATGGTACAGAAGGTTGGTAAAATGTATAAAATTGTTCTCTTATTCTGCCTTTAATTTCAGCGTGCAAATATATCATTTTAACTTTAATGTTGAAATTGTTACAAGAGAGCTAACTCAAGTTTTAATTTTCAAGTAAAATGGTTAATACAACGCTGTACATTTTTAATAAAGTATTTTTAAAGATTTACAAAGCAGTTGATTAATTTCAATCTTAGTTTATTTTTATTTTGTAATCAGCTTATAAAGGAGGATTTATTACTCCAGTGCCTCCATAGAAATTCAAAGATGAAATTACAACTTAAAAATTCTTAATGGTAAAATCAAAACTAATCGAATTTGGCAACATTCAGCAACCTTTTGAACACCTTCATTGAATACTGAATGTTTTGAGCGTTTTTTTCCATTATTTTGTCTCATATAAATTTTTAGTTGTCCTAAAATCGTTAACAAAATCAACAGCCCGTGGATTATTTATTTATTTATTTATTCACAAAATCCACAGCTCTTTAACAATTTTACTTAAAATAAACAAACCGATCTTACAGCCAATTACGGATTTACAATCTATTAACCATTGTATGCATCAGAAACAAACAGAATGGAACAGAACAGAATCAAACAGAATGACATGCTAGCACCATCTAAGCATATGTGCGTGTGTAGTGTGGTGTGATTATTTCCTTACGAATATGCAAGCTATTAAGTTCTCGTTCCTGTTAACTAATAGACATAGAATAAGTATGAAATTCACGTGAGCGAAGCTACGGTCAAAGATAGCTATTTATGTATATGTACGGAACCAACACACTAGACTCGCACCTGCCATTGCCCTACGTATATAAATCAGCGCAAGTGAACTATTTACAGTTTATATAGAACACCACGTGGGAACTATTCAAATAATATATAAATAATATTAATATAAATAATAGTTATTTTGTGTGCATCGTTAATATAAACATGAGGAATATAGTGGTTTTCGTGTTCGTTTTATATTTGTGCCAGGTAAAGTTTATTTTGTTTTTTGATATTGCATTTTCTACTTTGTTGATATTAGTACTGAGATATATATCCCTACTACTAGTTGACCTGCGCAGCTTCGTCTGCTCCGCTCCTATTGGTAATAGCGTGATGATATATAGCTCATAGCCTTCCTCGATAAATGGGCTATCTAAAACTGAAACTATTTTTCAAATCGGACCAAGTAGTTCCTGAGATTAGCGCGTTCAAGTAAACAAACAAACTCTTCAGCTTTATATATTAAATATAGATAATACTCGTATATAGAAGTACAGATATTAATATAGATAATATATAGAAGTACAGATTAGGTCCAGTTTAAAGAATCGTGGCCTTTGGATTCTCGTATGATATATTTGCCATAGAAGACTTTCGTTCCTATTTATCAAAAAGTTGGCTCAGAAAATAATTCATTTACGTTCTGAATTTTTATGTAGGTATGTATTATACTAGTTGGCGTGGTGAACACGCCTCCAGAAAACGCAGAAAAGTTACAATTTCAGTTCTACCAATGATAAATAATGGAATAGAATATCTTACATATTTACTTTAATTCCCAATTACTTACCTACAGATAATTCAAATCCATCGTGACTAGCAAATATCGACAGTGTGTTTTTTTTTTAAATTGACCTTTTTAAGTTAGTAAATTAAATTATACAAATACTAGCTGATCCGCGACTTCGTAATGCTGCGCTCCATTTAGTCGTAGCGTGATGTTATGTTGCCTTTAGCCTTAACAGATAAGCTTTCCAACACTAGTAGTTCCAAACAAACAAACTCTTCTGCTTTATAATAGGTATAGATAAAGCCTAAAAAGTGCAGCGTACAACGGAATTTAGTGTTCATTATTCTAGTGTTCTTCTATTTAGTGTTCGTAATCTAAATTTAAACACAGTAAAGATTATGCGTCACTTATTTTCCAGAACGCAACAGCCTACTGCTGCTTCCGTGACCCTTACATGCTGCCAACCACACCATGCACCAACATGTGTGCCAACTCTTGCGCCAATACTGCCAACCCCTGCGACTGCGGCGGCGGCGTCCCTTGCAAGTGCTTCAGAGATGTGGCCAACGTTTGCAATGTATGTGACACACCTTCACCAGTCTGCCAATGTTTGACCAAGTGTGATTGTGATGGACCACAGTACCCCATATACTTCCCTGAGGTGGCATATCCTGTGACTATTATGGACATTGAACCTTTCTTTTATAGGACTTGCCTTTCAGCTTGATTGTTGAAATATTAAAGGGATATTAAATAGTACGTTTTCTTTTTATTTTCCTTCTACATAACTACTTTATTATAAACGCAAAAGTTTGTGAGGATGCAAAGATGTTTGTTCCTCTTTCACTCAAAAACTAACTACCTACTCAACGGATTTCGATAAATATAATAGTAATATATTTCAAAGAAGGCTTTTATTTTATGTAAACCATTTAAAGGTACTTTTGAATAAATAAAATAAAGCTACGTTCATTTAAATCTTGCTTTAATGATCAAACCTTTTTCCAAACGCCTGACAAAATTACAATCGCATATCTTTCTCCAGCGCCACATCTCAAAGGCGTCAATGCGTTTGCGGTCTGCAGTTTTCAGTATCCAAGTCTCAGCGCCAAACGAAAAGATCGATATTTTAAATAAAGCGACTGCCTATCAGCGGGTCTAAAAAGGTCACTTGAGCAGAATCAGAAAGCACATCACGCTTCCCGTCACTATCAAATTTTCCCAATCAACCTTCAACCTAATGCGTTAGCCATAAAGATGAAAATGAAATTTGACTGATTTTTGTGTGATTCATAATTATTATGATTCTAATAGCGGCCGTTTTACCCCCCTGATCTCCACAACACAGTAACTGGGCCACACGCTGTCTCTTAGAATAACTGGAGTCATATTTTCTGTATTCTGTTAACCCTTAAGTTGTACTTAACTGACTTTTCCAAACAAAAGATAATTTATTGATTAGTTAGCAGTGACACAGAAGTGGGAACGGTGGATAAAACGGGCCAAGTGCGAGTCGGTCTCGCGTATGAGGATCCCTTCATACGATTGATTTTTTATAATTTGTTGTTATAGCTGCTACAGAAATACTAGAAATGATTTCTGTAGCAGCTAACCGCTAACCAGATATAACCCACTGACAGACAGACAGACGGACGGACGGACGGACTGTCGGACAGCGGAGGCTTAGTAATAGAATTCCGTTGGTTACCCTTTGGTTACGGAACCCTAAAAATGGATGGTTCAATTGTTGCTATCCAAATGGGCAAAGACCCAAAGTGAAACGAGACAATTGGGGCTAGATACAATACGAGTAATAACGAGCACTTCGCCCGCACCCCATAAAGTTTAAATTCCAAAAATCCTTTCTAGAACTAGAATATAATCTACGTAACTTTCTAGCTACAGGCTGAATTACACAGAAAACTCAAGAAAATAGCATTTTAAACAAGAGCACGGTCATGATTCTTGTGAAACATTCTACCTCGGAAGGTAATATCGTTCATTTCTTGGAAGAGCAAGCGCTACGTAGGTACACATAATATGACCTTCAGAAACCTAGGTATACAACGTTCATAAGGATTTAATAGGTACGTATTTACTTTGTAAATTTTTGATGCATGAAATTAATATTAGGATCAGTGTTTCGACATGAACCCGTGTGGCACCGAGCACGCAAAACAATTGGGTATTTACTAAAAAAGACACGCCTGACGTCAAGTGGCTTGGTAAATTTGGTACAATTTTTACCAAGCCACATGACGTCACACGTGTCTTCAACTTTTTATTTTTTGTTTACGTGAAAAAAAGAAAAATTACATGTCCAATATTTTTTGAAAATCTATCAGACGGACTAATTCATTTTTTTTCAGTAAAATACCCCCCTATTGAACCTAATTGAGGCTTACGGTCCTTGAGAGGGATTGAATTCGTGGCAGAATGGATGTGAAAAGGCAGGCTTAACATTGATTTAAGTTTTGTAAAAATAGTACATTTTATTTACATAAATGCTTTGTTGCTGAAAATAATTCACTTGGGTTCCGTACCCGAGGGATCCCTATTACTAAGCTTCCGTTCTCCGTCCGATTTTCACTGTGTTGCCGATAGCGGTTTTTTAATTTTTCAATTTCATTTGTTGTTCTTTTACTACAATTAATAAACAAGAAAGTGAAAAAAATTATAAAGAAAACCGGCCAAGTGCGAGTCGTACTCGCCCACCGAGGGTTCCGTACTTCGTAGCTACAAATTCTTTAAATAAAGACTAAATTTATTTATGAGATAATTTTAAATGTATCGTTTTCAGACTTTTCCCTATACCTGTAGTATAAGACGGTATTACTAGCCAAATTTCATAGTTCTAGGTCAACGAGAAATACCCTATACATTTTGATTCCCTTGAGAGTGTCGAAATATACGTTTTTTTTGTGGCATAAACGACCGTATCTTTTATTACGTTAATTAACTTAGAAGTTCGAATTTTTCACATCTGCAGCTGTAGATCTGAGTATGTAGTTTCATTAATTCAACTCGATACCTCCACGCGTTCCCGAGATAAAAGATCTTGACAGACAGGCGTTTGGATGGACAACAAAGTGATCCTACAAGGGTTAGAAACAGAACCCTTTTGAGGTACGGAACCCTAAAAACAATCATCATAAAACAGACGCAGTAAGGGTCAATTCATACCGAAAGCGGCGAGCAGTTTCCGTGTCATATAATTTTAAACTTTATCTTCATTACTATAACACATATTATCGCGGGAGTCATCGGAATGCTCGCGGCGCCGCTGGCGGCCGCACGACCTCTTCAAGTTTCTCAAGCGATCAAGCGATACTATGTGTTACTGTGATGAGTATTAAGTTTAAAATTATATGTCACTGAACCTGCTCGCCGCTTCGCTGCCATTTCGGTATGAATTCACCCTAAAGTTGTTATTAAATACCTAACGTTTAACGTATCTACTCGTATATACATAGTTCATCAAAAACACACCACACCGCGAGAAAATTAATACCTCAATACTATGCGAACATTATTCTAGGAAGGCTTCAGACCTTCAGTGCACCTATCTCAAGCTTTCGTCTCAGTTACTAATGAATACGAGGCAACTCTCGTATGCAGCTTTGTTACTAATATTCTAGACTTTGTGGCTCAGCTGTGTTCCAGGAACTGGCTTCACTTTGACAAAGGGAAAATGGCCTTTGATAGATGATATCCATGTTATCTATTTATTTACTTGTGTTAATTTGTTGATGTGGAATATTCATCAGATATAGACATAATAATGTAACGATAAATTAGTTGTTATACGAGGACAAAAAGATCACAGGGCCAAGTTGGTTATAAACGTCATAGGCCTAATATTTAATTTTATTTAATACAAGCACATAACGTACCGTACATAGTTTCCAATGAAAAGCTTCATTTGCAAAATTTTTCGCCCTTTTACTACCGGAATACCAGACGTACTGCGGGGTACCATCCGTACTTGGTCGATATCCCGTCTAGTGGAACGAATTTCTTTTTTTTTTACCATGTTATTTTATCACTATAGAATTCTTATAGGTTTTCCTGTAATCTATAGGTAAAGATCTATTATCTCCATTTTTTTTAAATTTTTTGAATGGTCATTTTTCGTCTAATTTCTTGAATAACTTCAAAACCATTAATTTTAATAAAATTATGAAAAAAATATAATTAAAACCCTCACAGTGAGCCCTTTCATTTGATATGTCATACGATATTTTTCAAAAAACTATATTTATTATTTTTTTTGTTTGACCCCCAAAAGTGACCCCCATACTAAAAATTTAATGATTTTCGTAACGCTTCCGTGTTTGGGTCACAGAGGTTCATATGTGTATCAAATTCCAACATAATCGGTCCAGTGGATCCGGAGAAAAATGGCTGTGACAGACGGACAGACAGAGAGACTCCCGAGTGATCCTATAAAGGTTCCGTTTTTTGTTCGGAACCCTAAAAATATACATTATGATGTAAATAATAATCACATTTTCACTCATTAGCACCTCCAACTAAGAAAATTTCAGTACTCACCAAATATAACCCAGAATTAATTCAAAAATACCCGCAAGAAAATTATGTACCGTGAAATATTCGGGCGACCATTAAGTCTTAATTATTCAAAGCCTAAATTACTTTTTGGCGCGAAAATGCCTCCGCCATATTTAATTTTGTTGTGAGCTGTTCGTATACGCGAATATTAAGTTGATTTAATTAATTTTCCTTGTTAATCTGGGTACAGACGGATGTTTGTTTTCGAGCTGCAATTTAAAAGGGGCTGAAAGATTATCCCAGTAAAAGTCAAAGTCCAGTAAAAGATCTTTACACGTGCGTAACGCTTGATTACCGCAATAAGCAATTTTCTTGTGAAACACGATTAGGAATAACTTTGATAAAATACCTATTTCATAATAGTTTTATTTCGAAAATATACAATGTTCGTAACAACACAAAATTATCATAACTCGCAGGCGCCATCCGCTTTTGAATTTTGCAAAGTAATCAGGATCACGTATTGATGCTCGTGACTCAGTCACCGTTTTCGAGACCAACTCTGATTAAATAATCCAAACCGGATGTAGCTTTTGCCTCCGCAACCCTCTTACAGTTTTTACTAGGTATGTAGGTAACAACTAAGGTAGCAAGGAGTTGGATTCCCTTTGGGAAGACTAACTGCCAGACTGACGTAACCCGGGACCCCTTCTGTGTAGGTAATGCCTATTAGGGTACATCCTAGGTCTCTATGTTCCTACGATGGAGGTCTGCCCTGCTTGGGAGAGGACCGCCGCCGGGTCCTGTGGTCCGGAGCGCGGAGGCATGGGAAGCGGTCACCTTCTTCTGCGAAGCAGTAATGCTTGCGAAGGAGGAGGCCGAACGTGTGAGAGAGAGGGAAGCCTCACGACCCAGCCGCCTGCTGTCAGCACAGAAGACGAGTCCCGCTAGGGCCAGTGCCTGCCGGGGTGCGGAATCCGTTCGAAAGAGGCACCGTACCCTGGAACGCAAAGGGCACTAGGAGGAACACGGATATGTTTTAGTCAGTAAGAGTCTGACACTTCCTTCCGCTCCGCCCAGAGCTGAAGGAGTCATTTAATGATTTCCCATTCTTTAGAAAAAAAGGTCCCTATGTTTCTGCTTTACAAACCAATTAATTATTTTTAGGGTTCCGTACCCAAAGGGTTACCAACGGAACCCTATTACTGAGCCTCAGCTGTCTGTCCGTCCGTCTGTCTGTCAGCGGGCTGTATCTCAAGAACCGTAATAGACAGTTGAAATTTTCACAGTGTGTATTAGTATTGCCGCTATAACAAAAAAAAACTGGCCAAGTGCGAGTCGGACTCGCGTGCAAAGGGTTCCAAACGAATTTCTTTTTTTTAACTTGTTATTTTAACACTATAGAATACAGTATTTTTCTAAAAATATCGAATTATTCCGTCTGATAGATTTTCACCATCATGACGTGTCGCGCTTGTCTTCAACTCGATGATTTTTGTTTTATTTGTACTTTTACAGTAGTTTGTATAGAATCTACATTATCAATGCTTACAATCATATTTTCTTGTTATTAGACACCTGAAATGATGTGCTCATCCTGATGAACATAATATGAAAAAGGGTCAATGTATTCATCACGTTATGAGAATTCATTGACCCTTTTTTAGGTTTCTGAAAAGTTGTTTTTGTTTTTTTTATTTCCTTTCCAAAACAATACTTTAGCAAATATGTATATAACCATTTGTTAGTTATGTTTAGGTTTTACTAAAAAATATGTGATGATGGATGCTTAGATTCCAACATTTTTCCACCTTCTTGGTTGTTGTAGTAAAATAAAACTGTCTTACATTGCATTCTGACATTTATTTGATTCCCATAATTAGTAAATTAAATAGTTTACACCTGAAATACCACCTTTTATTTTTATCATATAATCGTATCAAATCGCATTCTTTATTTCAAGCTACTCCCCCAGAAATGCCCAGACATAATTATAATTTCTACAGAATCCAGCTTAATAACTTTTAAAAGCACGCCATCTAGTGGTAAATTTTGTTGAATGCTTAAGATTTAAAGTTGTCAATCATGTCTATGTGTGTGTAAACGGTACTATAAGCGAGTTAGATATTATTTTCGTGAAGTATGGCGAATCAGAAGGGTTTTTATGCCGTATTTTGACTAATTTCGATAAAGTGGAATATCCGATTGTCGCACAACTATTTCTGCGACTTAATATTGTTCCAATTACACTCAAAACAAAATAAAACTGAAAATGTTGACTTCAGCGCCATCTCGCGGGAAAATGGCAATGAGCAACCCGTAACATCCACCTTAATTTTTTGTTTTCGTGAAAAAAGAAAAATACGTGTCAAATATTTTTTGAAAATCTATCAGACGGACTAATTATTTTTTTCAGTAAAATACCCTATTCTTATAGATTTTCCTGTAATCTAAGTATAGGTTTTATCTTCATTTTTTTTTAAATTTTAGGCACAGTAGTTTCGGTTATAATTTAATTTTTCGTCTAATTTCTTGAATAACTTCAAAACCATGTGTTTTAAAATGATGAAAAAAAAATATGTTTCAATATTTTTTTTTTTAATTTTCTAGTTTGACCCCCAAAAGTACCCCCATACTAAAAATGTTATTATTTACGTAACGCTTCCGTGTTTGGGTCACAAAAGTCCATATGTGTACCAAACTTCAACATAATAGGTCCAGTGGATCCGGAGAAAAGTGGCTGTGACAGACGGACAGTGTCTGTCTGTCCGTCACAGCCACTTTTCCCGAGTGGTCCTATTATAAGGGTTCTGTTTTTTGTTCAAAACGACGCATAAGGCCGGTTTTTTGACAATATCGTAAGCAATTAAAAGGATAAGAACAACATCATATAATCATGACAAGCTAGTAACCATTTATATCTTCCTATAGTTTATTGCCTATAAATTCCATATTTATCTATCATCATTAAGTTAATTTAAGTCGGTAAGGTCTGTTGCTGATTGGCCATTAACCGCAGATGTGGCATAAGTTCAAGAACGGCGGTTTAATTGATAACTTGTATTCAAGTGACGCTTACTGTCACTAGTGATGTCACCCGCTTCTGACGCATTGACGTGATTGGAACAAGTTATAATTTGTGGTGAGAATATAAGACACCATGTCACCGACATTGACCATTCACCCTTTATTTCCGAAACCTAGCTTAAATTGCTCCGAGCCTAAATTTTTGAAAAAAAGAATGCATATACGCGCGATAAAAATCGCATTTCAATCCACAAACGACATTCATGAACTCTTCGAAAAATAAATTTTTAAAGCAATTTACTGGTAACTGTTAGCCGTCAGATACTGTAAACTTTGCTAGTAACCGAATCCTCAAACAGAACTAAACTTTAATGCATTTTTAACAGCCGAACCAAGAGAAATAGGTTAAATAAAAAAAAAACCCAACAGCTATATAATATTCATGACATCATGACACTTACTGCGACTAAAAACTTAGGTACCTACTTACCAAAACTTAGAAAAAAAAAATCGGTGTTTTTGATGTTTTTTCTTTGTTTTTTAACACCGACTTCCAAAATTGAAGTTATTTATATTTTGTACCTAGTGTTTTGTTTGGAAGTCGGTAATATTTTTTTTGTGAAAGAGATTTAATTTTTCACTTTTATGTGGTGAAATAATAATAAATATTGAAATAAGCATAAATGCTCATAAAATAAAAACTGCTAAGCCAAACTAAATTATTTTTACGGGACCAAATGGCAAGTATGCCATGCATCGAACTAAAAAATAATCTTAGAACTCGGATCACAAACCTCGGAGTAATCGGTGTACATACATAAAAAAATACCCACCGAATTGAGAACCTCCTGCTTTTTTGGAAGTCGGTTAAAAACGACTACCTTGTGTCAGAAAGATAGATAAACGTTGTCTACTAACCTTGGCAATTAATCTGCCGTCCTAAATGTAAGTCAACATTAGAAAGGGGTTTCCGCAACTGTTCCACTCACGATTCGAACTCACGATATTCCGAACGGGAACCGTAGGCTTCTACCTACTGAACTATAGTATCTATGTAAGTGCTTTCTTGTCTAAATTGTTTATACAGCGTGATGTTTTTGGGTGTGCGCGGGTAGCCAAATCCGAAACTATTTATTTATTTATTTTATTATTTATGTACACATAGAAAAATAGTGAACTATGTGGATTAGCGAAAAATACTGAAAGTCACGAGCCCGATTTTGATGAAAACTAAAACTGCATCATTGTTTTTTTTTTGAAAAATTGGTGTTTCTAGCCAGGAACTTCCTTTTGTTTGCCGAGCTCTCATTTTTACATATTTTGGCCATCCACGCACATTTTAAACATTCACCCTGTATCCTAGCTTCTGCTAGCGACTTCGCCCACGCAAAGGTCCAAAATCTCAAAATTTGGTATCCCTATTCCAGAAAATGATCTGTTGTGCCAAGCTTTATCCAAATCCGTTCAGCCGTTCAGACATGAAGACGTGACAAACAAACAAACATCATCATTTTGCTATACCTATTTTGCCAGGCGTTTAAAAGTCCAAATATACCTGATGTTAGTTGGCCATCTTTGCCATTGCAGCTGATGCGGAGTCGCCCGGGCCAAAAGCCAGGTCATTATGGAGCCGAGAGACTGCAATTACATATTATTCCCACGTATACGGGAAAATATAATTATTTTAATCTAGTTTGCAGACTTGATGAACTCTTATTTTATTAAATTGATACCTACTTAAAAAAAAATAAACTTTGTTTTCCTAGAAAACCAATAATATGATATAAGGTTGCTTGCTTGTCGGTCTTCTACAGATTGTACTTCGGTGAGTGTGCCCAAGAACTCCACGACCTCATCCCACCGGCCCCCTTCTACCATCGGACATCCAGACGCACTGCATCTTACCACCCCTACCTTGTAGCTATTCGCACTAAGCGTTTTCAAACGTCTTTTATAATGCGCTCAGAAAAGGAGTGAAACTCTCTGCCTGTGTCTGTGTTTCCAAAAGCTTACAACCCTAATCTCTTCAAAGTTAGAGTGAACAGGCTCCTTCTGGGTAGGCTCGCTCTATCGTAGTCTTTGTCTCTGTCATCTTTGACATAGACTAGAGTCAAGAGCAAACACATTACAAAAAAAAAACCCTGTCAAAGTTATGGTTTGATTCACCCCTCTGTTCCTATTGACCCCGTTTCAGGTACTTATTGCGAGCCAGTTTATTAGCAGACAGTTTTAAATCGATGATTTCCACGCTAAAGTTTTCAGTTACAGAATAAATACAAACTGGTTTGGAAGCCAACCAATTTGTATTTTTTCTGAAACTGAAAACTTTAGCGTGGAAATCGTAAAATCAGATTACGTTTGATAATCCGGAAAGTCGGCAGGCAGCGTAACACCGTAATCCGTTTAGCTCAGCTTGGGGACAGGGCTGCGGCTGGGGAGGTTCTAGGAAAATATTGATCGCAATTAGGTTGAAAAACAAGCTTTTTCACCTGACCACCTAACTTCGGCAAAGCCAAATGGAAAGGGGTTTTAAGGATGCGTTTCTCTTAGAGATGTGCGGGTCTGCGAAGCGAGGGAAGAGAGGACTCTAGTCCTGAGGAATTTGAAAAATAGGTCTTTGATGAAACTATTGCTAAAGCCGTCGCGCTGCGCCCTATCAAGTGAATTGCGAAAGCGACCACTGCAGTTCAAGCTGATTTTACTTATAAAACCTTGACCAAAAGACGCTGTTTTCTTCTTCAAAACTGGACTGATCTAAAAAAAAAACAATATTTAGAGAAAGGCTGTATCTGTGTTTCTATCATTTTTTATTTTCAAAAACACTTTTTGTCTAATAGTCGTCTGAACATTGCGGTAAAAACGGGCTATTTTTTGGGTTTAGGATTGTTATAAATTCTTTTAATAATTATGTTTTGGAAAAAAGAAAATTATAAGAGCATGTATTAAATAGAGCTAGATTTTTTGGTAAAAAATTATAGCTCTAGAAAGGCTGGAAAAAGTAAAAACGCATTCTGCTGTTTTCTTCGTAGATAATGCGTTTATGGAGAAAGGCCCAAAAGAGTTCCCTCTTAAGGTGGAAGCGCCAGGGTAGCCAGCGAAATTCAAATATTTTTATGATTTTTGTAATTTGCCGGTCAGTGTGAAGCTGAATGTTGAACAAAATACGATTCGCGGCTGTAACAACCCTACTCGCGCGGGTGTTTAACCGAAGTTAAATATTAACAAGCGGCCACATCGAATAAAATTATTTATGGCCAATAAGCCCCTATACCGCGAATTTTCAAACATTTGTTCTACATTCACTACTTATTTGAAAGGGATGACGGGGAGTAGATCGACCTTTGCTCAGTAGTTTAAAAAAAATAATTGTAGAAGAACAAAAGGGTTCCTAATTGAAGTTATTTATACTTTGTACCTAGTGTTTTGTGAGAGGAGCTCGTGGCTAAATAATAACAGCCGCACGGGTCGATCTTTAAGGTTAAGCTACGCTTGCCAAGGTTGGTCTGTGGATGGGTGACCATCTTAACATACCGAGTTTCCTCCGTGCCTCGGAAAGCACGTTAAGCCGTTGGTCCCGGCTGTCATTTGTAGATCTTTGGCAGTCGTTACGGGTTGTCAGAAGCCAGTAAATCTGACTCCAGTCTTGCCAAGAAGTACCGTGTTACCCAGTTACTGGGTTGTGGAGGTCTGGTAGGCAGCCGCTCCACGTAAAACACTGGTATTCATCTGAAACCGGTTTGACTGGAAGCCGACCCCAATATAGTTGGGAAAAGGCTAGGCAGATGATGACCTAGTGTTTTGTGAGTGAGGAGCTCGTGGCTAAATAATATTAGCCGCACGGGTCGATCTTCAAGGTTAAGCAACGCTTGCCAAGGTTGGTCTGTGGATGGGTGACCATCTTAACATAGCGAGTTTCCTCCGTGCCTCGGAAAGCACGTTAAGCCGTTGGTCCCGACTGTCATTTGTAGATCTTTGGTAGTCGTTACGGATTGTCAGAAGCCAGTAAATCTGACTCCAGTCTTGCCAAGAAATACCGTGTTACCCATTTAATGGGTTGCGGAGGTCTGGTAGGCAGCCGCTCCACGTAAAACACTGGTATTCAGCTGAGTCCAATTTGACTGGAAGCCGACCACAATATAGTTGGGAAAAGGCTAGGCAGGTGATGATGACATATTTTATCATAATAAGTTAAGGTGGATGCTCCAGGGTAGCCCGCGAAATTCAAATATTTTTATGTTTTTTGCAATTTGCCGGTCAGTGTGAAGCTGTATGTGGACCAAATGCGATCCGCGACCGTAACGCGTATTTATCTAAAGAATTATAACCATTTTAATCATCAATATAGCCCTCTAAGTTCATGTAGTTCGAAAGAATGAATATTTCAGAAATAATCATTTGACATGATTCACACTGACCGGCAAATTGCAAAAAACATAAAAATATTTGAATTTCGCGGGCTACCCTGGAGCATCCACCTTAAGAATAATCTATACTAATATATAAAGCTGAAGAGTTTGTTTGTTTGTTTGTTTACTTGAACGCGCTTATCTCAGGAACTACTGGTCCGATTTGAAAAATTATTTCAGTGTTAGATAGCCCATTTATCGAGGAAGGCTATAGGCTATATACCATCACGTTAAGACCAATAGTAGCGGAGCAGTAATGAAAATTGTGACGCAGACGAAGTTGCGTGGATCAACTAGTAAATTAATAACGCGCAACACCTGAGCCTCTAGACAAGTGACATTCCGTCAGCATTAGAGTAGCGAAGGCAATAAGTCAAAGTCAAAGTCAAAACGTTTATTGCGAACTAAGTGTACAATGGTGTTAAGTTTTGTTAGTCCTTATGACTTAGCAGCCTTTTACAAGCATTGCAATATTATTCACCTGCACTTTCCATCCTAAATTAGCATTAGAAATTTAAATTCAATTGCTTAGTTGTTTATATTGTCAAAACGTCAAAAATGTATGGGATTGACAAACGGTCTTGACAGGTGATCAATCCCTAACTTTGGCATTTCAACAGTTGTCTTCATTTGCTGATAGCTTAATTCATCAATGATAGCGTAAATTAATCTACCTAAGTTGCCAATTAGTAGTTAGAATTCAAGTATAATTAGTTAGAAATTTTCAAGGAAAAATTGAAAATTACTAACTACTTGTAAGATGGCCTATATTCCCTTGAAAGATGGCTAGACGAAATAAGGAAGATGGCTGGTGAAAACTGGGCTTCTAAGGCTTAAGACAGAAAAATGTGGAGTAAAATCGAGGAAGCCTATATCAAAGAGAGGTCCTTAATAAACAGCTTAGTCGATTTTTAAACCGAAACTTTAAATATTCAATGAATTGTATTATAAATATCAAAAATGCATGAATTATTACAATTAATTATTTGTTTATAAAATGAAATTGAATTTTATATAAATATGTATCCAAATGTTTATTAAGGAATAATAAATTGATTTAATAATAATAATTAATAATAGTTAGTCATTTTAATGACAATCCTGTTCATTTAAATAGTAACAAACAACTAAATAAGTCTATCCATTAAGTCAGAATAGAAACAAGCAATAAAAGTATTTTAACGAGTAATCCTAGCTTTATGACTTTATGAGCTTTGCAGTCGTTACGCTCGTGTGAATAAGCTTTATGTCTTCGTCTGTACGGAGATGCAATGTCAGCCAGGGACTTTAAACAGAGAGTTATTCAAAAGCCTTAATTATTTGGACAAAAAAACATCATACTTTAGCTACTAACTTGAAATCAGAAATCATCTGCCTAGCCTTTTCCCAACTACATTGGGGTCGGCTTCCAGTCAAACTTTTACGATGGGACAAACACCGAAGTCGCGAAAAATAATCAGCTGTTTAGTACATTTTGTCGAGTTATGCGCACATAAATGTATGGAGGAGACGATTTTTTTTTTCGATATCAGTGTTGGTCCCATAGTGAACGTTGTTCATAATCATGAGTACAAATACCCCTTAAGAGGTATTGCGTTTATTCTGAGTGCGTTACCTGACTTCGAAAAGTGTAACCTCGAATAACACGTCCCCGTAAGTTTACTAATACGAAACACTTGACAACGAATGCACGCTACCTCGAAAAACTTAACACCGTAGCCATGCGACCTCGAATAACCCAATCTCTAAATTCACCAATTCTAATCGCTTAACAACGAATGCGCGCTACCACGAAAAACTTATCGCCGAAGCCACGCGACCTCGTCTAACGAAACCTCTAACGAAAAAATAAAATACTCTTGTAAATAAAAAAAAAATGACCGTTTGTTTTGACGTAAAACCAGACAATTGTAATTGTCTTTTGAAATACTCAAAGAAATAGTGTTACCCAAGGAAGCAGTGAAAGTCACTGATTAGTTTTCTAAGTACTATGTTAATGGAACTTTTCAAAAAAAGCTGGTTCCGCTTACCCGCGTTATTTTACTTTGGGTAATACACAATATAATAATGGTCAGGAAATATGCACCGCTTTCAATGACTTTTTTTATAGCGTCTTTAACATAAATCAGTCCTCGTCACATACTGATCCTCAATGTCCTCTGCAAAATTACCACGCCTGCGATACTATTTCTAACATTACAGTGTCACAAGAGACGGTATTCAAGCACCTCTCAAGTTTGGATAAAAACAAAGGTGCTGGTTGCGACGGAATTCCTGCTATATTTTGGTCCTCTTGCGCAGAGAGTTTATCGCACCCCATTGCCCTACTGTTTCAGCATTCACTAAAGAATTGTGTGTTTCCCTCTCTGTGGAAAAAGGCGTACGTCATACCCATTCATAAGAAGGGTTCCAAATCCAAAATTGATAACTACCGCCCTATCTCTATGTTAAATTGTATTGCCAAGATTTTTGAACAAATTATCGTTACTAATATTTACCCAGTTGTTAGTCTCGGCATTCCGGAATCTCAGCACGGATTCATGCAGAGACGTTCGACGGTTTCAAATTTGGCTTGTTTTACAGACTATGTGGTGGGTGAAATGGAAAATGGTGGTCAGGTTGACGTGATCTACACTGATTTCGAAAAAGCTTTCGACCGTGTGGATCACGTCATCCAGTTACGCAAGCTGTACGCGTTAGGAATTCATGGTGATTTGCTCAGGTGAATTGAATCGTACCTAACTAATCGATCTCAAGCTGTTGTACTGGGCGGGTTTAAATCTGACTTCGTATCCATCCCTTCTGGTGTGCCCCAGGGATCGCACCTTGGCCCTCTCTTCTATAACGCCTATATTTTTGACATCACTCACCACATTAAGCACTCACATCACATTCTCTACGCTGATGACAAAAAGATTTACACATCCATCAACTCTTTATCTGACTGTGTCTTGCTTCAAGAAGATCTCAACTCTTTATTTGACTACTACACTAAAAACAATATCAAGGTTAGCATAAAAAAATGTCAAAGTATATCCTTTACTCGTAAAAAAAATCCTATCATATATCAATACAGTTTCAACGGCGTTGCAATCGAGAGGGTCAAGTTGGTGCGGGACTTGGGTATTCTATTAGACTCGGAGATGTCCATGCGACAGCACATCGATGCGATATGCAGCAGGTCATTTCGCAATCTAGGTTTTGTTATAAGATCTTGCCTACCTTTCAAGAGTTTGTTAAGCTTAAAAGTAGTTTATTTTGCTTTCGTCCGTAGTATATTGGAATACGGTTGTCAGATATGGTCTCCCTGCTATGCAATACATAAAAATAGTCTTGAACGCATTCAGAAGAAGTTAATTGATCACCTTAATTTCAAATTTCATTACTGCTCACTTGATTACAAAGAGAATTGTCGGTTTTACAATCTTTTAACTCTGCAAGAGAGGCGTATTCTCATGGATATGGGGTTGCTATATGACATATTACGGGGACGGACCGATTGCCCTATGCTTTTAAAGAATATCAAGTTTAACGTTCCAAGAAAACGCACTAGGCACACTACATTATTTTGCACTCCTTTTCACTCCAGTAATTATGGTAAAAACAGCGTAATACCACGTTTACTTGACTCTTATAATAAACACTTTAACAGTGTGGACTTATTTAATTGGCTCTAAGAATGATTTCAAAAAACGGGTTGCTTGATTTATTATCAAAATAGGCTATTTATTTAACTCATCAAAATTATGCTACGATTAAATGGCTGGTTATTTAATTTAATTGGTATATTTTAATTTCTAAATATATCGTATTTTTCTTCATATATATATATATATATATATATATATATATATAAATGTTTATGTATTTGCATATGTTATTCTGTAATTATATTTATTTATTATATCTTAAATAAACTTACTCGTATCTCTTCAAAGTTGCCCAATCATTTTTAATGTTGTTAGGTTAATCTTAGTTAGTCTAAATAGCATATCCATCCACCCTGTGTATCTGCCGTGGATAACTATTATTGGCTAGTCATGTAATCCTAGATAAGTACCTAGTTAAGTTTTGGAAGCTGTTGTTATCCCTAATAATAAATAAATAAAAACCTCAAAAAAAATAAGACAAACTTACAAAAAGGGCCTCCATTGTTTCCGCCTAACATCTGGTCGGTAAATAGCTCAATAGGGACCAGTGTTCCAATTACACAAAAGGAGCTGGAATCATGGCACCACCGCTGGAACAGCTTATTGGGCAGAAAGAAATGGAATTTATGTAAAACCATTGAAGAATTAAGCAAGGAACAAAAACATACGGAATTGATGGTAGAATAAATACTCAATCTCAAGAAACCAAACGAGCAAAGAAAAAAGAAAATAGGGAAGAAAAAATTAAAAACATTTGGAAAAAAAAATAAACTATGTGCTTAACCATATTTTTAGATTGCTTTGCATACTTGTGCTATTTTAAACGATAATTTACTTAACTTTTTTTTTAATGATTGATTTAGTTGTTTTATTTTTACTATTAATAAGGCATACGAATAAAGGTTTTTATTAAAAATTCGCATTCACAAATTTATTGTTGTCTTTTCGTTAGAGGTTTGATTAGACGAGGTCGTGTGGCTTCGGCGATAAGTTTTTCGTGGTAGCGCGCATTCGTTGTTAAGTGATTAGAATTGGTGAATTTAGAGATTGGGTTATTCGAGGTCGCATGGCTACGGTGTTAAGTTTTTCGAGGTAGCGTGCATTCGTTGTCAAGTGTTTCGTATTAGTAAACTTACGGGGACGTGTTATTCGAGATTACACTTTTCGAAGTCAGGTAACGCACTCGTTTATTCTGTAACCCGTTGTCATCATCTGCCTAGCCTTTTCCCAACTATATTGAGGTTGGCTTCCAGTCAAGACGGATTCAGCGAAATACCAGTGTTTTACGTGGAGCGGCTGCCTACCAGACCTCCACAACCCATTAACTGGGTAACACGGTACTTCTTGGCAAGACTGGAGTCAGATTTACTGGCTTCTGACAATCCGTAACGACTGCCAAAGATCTACAAATGACAGCCGGGACCAACGGCTTAACGTGCTTTCCGAGGCACGGAGGAAACTCGGTATGTTAAGATAGTCACCCATCCACAGACCAACCTTGGCAAGCGATGCTTAACCTTCAAGATCGACAAGTGTGGCTGTTAGTCTTTAGCCACGAGCTCCTCTTCTCGATCTTCTCTTCAACTTGAAGTCAGAAATATAACCTTATATTTTAAGAAGTTTTTTACAAACGCGTAGAAAAACAAAATAAATCATATAAATTCGAATTTTTTGTCGTTTTTAGCGGTCGGGTCTTTTGACAGTCAATTTTTTAATTTACTACTTTTTTTTGGAATCGTCTCCTCGAGCCCATTACCTTGTTGACCGTTGTTTGGCGCTATTTGGGGGAGGCTTACGTTCACCAGTGACGGCAATTGGTTGAAATGATGACTTAAAGTATTGTGTAGTGAAGATCAGCCGCTCGATTTCGTAAACATGTCGAAGTGAAGAAGTGATCACGAAGTGAGCTGTCATTCCATCTTTTATTACATGGATTTACAGCTGCTTTCGTGATAACTTCACCCAAGCCTTCACTTCGACATGTTTACAAATCGCACTGTGTGATACCGCCGGGTTTATGAGCTTAGAGGCGAATCGTGAAATGATAGCATATTTTTCTTCGGTAAGTTTCATGAATACTCGTCTTCTAATTTATTGCGAAATTATTCCATAAGTTTTGCTATAATTCATTCTTGTTTACCAAGGTTCCCCTGCCGTATTTTCCTAATACTTAGTTAACTTCTTCTTATCGTATGGGCAGTAAGGTCTAACGAGTGTTTAGTGTATGTATCTAGGAACATAATAATAGAGGTCTTACCTATGAAATTGCCGTTTTGTATGAAAAAATTTAAACGAAATTTTTACATGTATTTTTTATTTGTATCGAAGTAATCACCCATGCAATCAATGCATCTTTGCCAACGCAGTGGCAGTTTATTGATGCCCTTCTTAAAGAAATCAGCTGGACGGGAGGCAACAAATTCTTCAAAGGCATTTTGTACTGCCTCTCGGGTATTGAATTTTTTTCCCGCCAAGAAGTTATCCAAATTCTGGAAAAAGTAGTAGTCTGTAGGCGCAAGGTCTGGTGAGTAGGGTGGATGACGGAGAGCTTCCAACCCCAGTTCTTGCAACTTGGAGACCGTCTGCTGTGCAGTATGAGGTCGCGCGTTGTCGTGCAGGAGCAGCGGAGACGAGCGATTGACCAATGCTGGTTGGAGATGTGCCAGCTTCTCCATATTTGTGTTCAGTTCTTCACAGTACACATCTGCAGTAATGCTCACCCCGTTTGGTAAGAAGCTGTGATGAATCACACCGGCGCTAGACCACCAAACAGTGACCATAACTTTTCTAGGGGTAAGTTTTCGTTTAGTGCATTGTTTAGGTGCTGAACCAGGATCCAACCAACTTGCTGAGCGCTTGCGGTTATCAAACAGAATCCATTTTTCATCGCAGGTAACAATGCGGTTCAAAATTCCTTCATTAGTGTGTCTGTTGAGCAGTGCAAGGCACGTCTCGACGCGTACTTCGCGCTGGCGATCATTGAGTTCGTGGGGCACCAATTTGTCAAGCTTTTTTACCTTGCCAATTTGACACAAATGGACCAATATTGTTTTGACGCTAACGTCGAAAGC
Source organism: Lacanobia oleracea (assembly GCA_950371165.1). Lineage (NCBI taxonomy): Eukaryota > Metazoa > Arthropoda > Insecta > Lepidoptera > Noctuidae > Lacanobia > Lacanobia oleracea. The sequence goes on from OX493389.1 coordinate 4,936,356, forward strand.
TGCTGCTAATTCAGCCGTAGATTGTGTATCATCAGCTTCCACAATCGCCTTTAATTCGTCATTGTCGACCAAAGTCTTCGGACGACCGCATCGTATCCATGATGACGAAAAAGATTGAAATGCGATGTAAATGTAACACTAATCAATAAACAAATGACTACTTTTGGAAAAAAAAACATGTTTTTAAAATAAAACTAATTTGAAATTAGAATTCTTAGCCAAACAAAAATTATTTTGATTTGAAATGGCCAGTACTGCAGAACGGCAATTTGATAGGTAAAGACCTAATATACAGGTAACTACATAACTTACCTATTGGTTTTAGTGACTTCAAAAAATCTGGAATGGCTTAGGATCATCGATCTAAATTGGATTGGAGCACAATGGATACAATAAAGGTGAATATTGAAGTTAAAATACATTGGTAGTTACTAGAAAAATATACCTTTCCAACAGGTACTATCACGTTCCGTTATGATTCCAGTCCGTTCCTATCCCTTTTACCATTCATATTACCTTCACTTGAACTAAAACCGACCAATTTGGTATAATGTTTATCCTTAGCATTAAGTCATACATTTTACCTGATTTTCAAGGGCTTACTGAATACCGTTGAATATCGTTGTGTGTCGTTAATCTTATGGAAGACTTACAGCTAAAATAAATAGGTCAGGATCAGTAAATATGGCTGTCAGCCAATTACAAGTCTCCACTTATAAAAACAGAAATAAGAAGTAAATTCTATGGACATTCGCACCAAGTTACTAAGTACTTAATACTTATACTACAATGTTGCACGCACTGCATAACAATCACGATATAATCAAAGTTAACACCTTATATGAAAAAGTCTCGGCTCAAACACTTCCTGGCTGAGGATACACCAGTTGTGAACTAATAATAATACAAAAACATGCACTAACAATTAATATGTACAAGTACAACAACAACAAGATAGCTCATGTAGAAAGGCGAGGTCAATCTAAACCCAGTACTGGGTTCTCAAACGTCAGTACGACCCTGATATGCAAATTATAGATACGAGTAGATACTTATAAAAACACTTATAAAAAAAGGTCATAAAGACACTGCATCGCGTCCTCCAGGGCCATCCAAAATTTTGATGAACGAACAAAAACTGCTACTGTTCCGTCTGTAGCGCGGTGTGCTCAAAATTAAAAACATCCGGAAGGCCGCTCGGCAGTGTTTTCTTTCGCACAAAACTTTCATAATTTCCCCATTCGAGTGTCAGACAAGTATCTGGGATGTGGGAATCGGGATGATGGAGGAGTCTTTTAAACAAAATAATGTCTACTTGCCCCGGCTTCGCACGGGTAGCTGATCATATTAAGCTACCAGTCCACAGAATTTCCAGTCCGCACTCTCAACCTCATTGCTGAGTTCATGGAGTGGACATATTCTGTTGCGCTTTGGGTGATTTTAAAAGAACCTATAGAATTTGTTATGGTCAAAACAGTATTTTTCCTATTTATTCAATAGTCATTGTCGTATTTTAGCCAATTCTTTTGGATGGGAAATGCTCCTCGTGTCTGACGAAGAATGACTCCTTCTGCTCTGGGTGAAGCCGAAAGGGAGTGGCAGTCTCTTACTGACTAACCCCCCCCCCCCAGTTCCTCCAAGAGCCCTTTTCGTTCCACGGCCGCTTTTTCGAACAATTCCGGACCCATGGCAGACATTAATCCTGGCGAGCCCCGTTGATTATCAGCTTCGTCATCGACCACGCCTGTCCTTATCAGAATGCGAGCCACCTATCACCCGCCTTCCGCAGGGCGTGAGGTTTGCTTCTCCCTTACGCGTCCCGCCTCCTCCTTCGCTTGCATAACCTACTGCTTCGCAGAAGGAGGAGACTGCTTCCCAAGCCCTCTCGCTCCCGACCATGGATTTAACCAGCTGCGAGTGGTCGCCGCAACATCCATTGTAAAGTTTGTTTGGTCCGATCCGATCTTGTCATTGGCCCTAAAGTAATGTTTATGTCAGTTTGGCATATCAGATGGTAGCCATTTTCAGATGTCAGGTGGGCTAAAGATCGTTTATAAAAATATATATGTACCGCCTCCAAGGTTCTTTCACCATTTGTTACAAGAATATTAATTTTTCCGCGGCCACAGCGCTCGTCGCGTCGTTAGCATACTTTTATTCTGGCATGAATAATTAAGATATTGTGGGACAGTTCCAGGGTATTCCATCTAGTTACAATCTTCAAGACTGTCTCAACTAATTGTTTTATTGTTTTTGATTTTGGTTGTTCTAAGTTATAAGAAACTTACTTTAAGACTCCTTTTTGGTTAAACTTTTTGACTTCTGAAGTTATTCTTAAGTTTGTTGACTTCTGGTATAGTTAGGTTCATACTTAGTGGTGGCTCGGAATACGAGGACGTTACGGGTACTCAGAAGCCAGAAACTCGTACACTAGTCTTGCTAAAGTGGTCTTTCAATGAACCTTGAGTGACGAGAGCGACTTCAGTTTTATTCCACACATAGAAACCTTGTTTATTATATTTATGATTGCACAGGTTTCCCGGCCACGGCCTAGCTAAAATAAACGGTCTAGACAAACTAAAAATAATAAGCTTCGAGACTGTCGATATTTTAAAACCAGCATCCCCACTATGTTTCATTGGCAACATATGACCGTCCTGTATTGCTCCGATTCTCTCGCAATATAATAGAACGTTATAGTACCTGAACCGCCCATATTATCTGCATTAAATTCAAAGAATAAGGACTTACCAGTTTGTATGAACACCATGAGGAGTTAACACAGACTTATGAGGGCCAGGTAAGTACAACGCCATTCAACAATTTTATAAACAATTTTCGAATTCGTATGTCTTTTGCAATTTGTCCAAAATGTAGGGAAACTGCGCCTTTTTCGGGGAATGCGAACGTTTAAAAATTTGTAGAATAGGGTATTTTACTAAAAAAATCTAATTAGTCCGTCTGATAGATTTTCAATAAATATTGGACACGTATTTTTTCTTTTTTCACGTAAATTATTTAAATGTTACGTCATCTGGCTTGGTAAAAATGTACCAAATTTAGCCAGATGACGTTACGCGTTTCGTTAACGCACTGTATCGTCTTCAATTTTTGGTTACTTACGTGAAAAAAGAAAAAATACGTGTCCCATATTTTTTTTAAATCTATCAGACGGACTAATTAGATTTTTTTAGTAAAATTGGCACTCTGGTATCAAACACATTTAAATAATATCTACATATTTACAATTGGATAGGTAATACCCATACCCTCATTCACTCCCGGCCGAGCCCCATGGTTATGAAGATATCCATGGTTAAAGTTTTGAGGTTAGAATGGCGAAAAGGGGTAATAATATAGTTTCGTAAGGCAGGAGGATCCATCCTCCTGCCAGGGCACAGGGGGAGAGGTGCCCCTGTGCCCTGGCACCACTCCCATGTAAAGGCGACGCACCGTTCTTGAGAAAAACCAATTATAGTAACCTAACCTCAAAACGTTTTATAGCCGCACAACATTGCGCAGTCGAGGAAGGCCCTGATCTGATGATGCAGCTAAAATGCGCCACGTGGCCGCGGATAGCGTGCACCGCGGAGGGTAATATTCGTGTACAGCGTGTACTGCGTGCACAGCGTGCATGGCATTGACAGCGTTGAGCTACGTGGGCGCCATATTCGAGCAAGCCACGCGTGGGGCAATGACGTCACTTGATGCGTAGCGTGTCCGTGGGTTGCAGTAGAAACAATCTCATACATTTTCATGCAAGGCGAAACCTCACACACGTGCGTAGCCTCTCCGTGCGTTGCTGTAGGTTTCCGCCTTTTTATTTACCTACAAGTATTTTTCAAATACCTGTTATACCTTCTCAACATCAAACGAACACTTAATATCCCTCTTTACAAAAATAAAATAAACAGTCAAGCGTACTTAGTTTTGTGAATGGAAGTCGGTACACGGTACACACCATATTAGATTTCTTGACGTAAATCGCGAAGCTCCAGTATACAACACGTTATTTGATCATCGCTCTTATTACCAGGAACTCTGTCGGAAATTAAATACAACAATGAAATTACGATGGTTTACGAGTCAGAAGTTCAAAAAATCATGTTGTACTGATCTTGAAAGCGTGTTAATCCAGAGGCTTTGTTCAACACAGAATTATTTTTCTGTGTTAACTGAGAAGGAATTAGTTTTCCGGTCAAAAGACTCAAAAGACAGTTTTTAAAAACCTGCCGTCCAAGTCAGGACAGGTGATTTTTTCGATGAATGGTACGGAACCCTTCGTGTGCATGTCCGACTTGCAATTGGCCGGTTTTAGAGTGATTTTTCATACGTAAATCTTGTCTTTGATTAAAATCTGATGTCTACAAAAAATATGGTGGTAAAAGAATAGGTAGGTTGTTTAACGAACATAATTTCTAAGCAATATATTTTTATTGATAACTTCCAGTTTGACCAAAATCTCAAGATGGAGATTCAACAAATTAGACCAAAATTTTCAAAAAATTTTGACAAAGAAAGAAAGAAAGAAAACTAATTTATTTGGCACACACGGAATCACACAATGTTTGAAACAATAAAAGGAAATACTAAGATACAGATAATAGTTCTAAGACTCGTACTTGGCCAGTTTTAAGAAAATTTTATGTACACTATTTATACCAGTAGTACCTAAGTATTCCCGTGCCCGATCCAATTTTCACACAGACCATTGGAAAAAGCTAGAACACATTGCAGCAAACCTGCGTCACGTTATCGGGTTTCTGATTCACTCAGCGCATTGGTATTGAAATATTGAACACTAGCACTTCGCCCGCGACTATTTTCGCGCGGGTTTAGTTAGTACGAGTACTCCACGAACTTCATCTCCCCGTGTAAATTGCTTATTATTAGACTAAACGTTCGACAACGGCAGTTCGCGCAACATTTTTCTTACTTAGAGAGTATTTTTATACCCATCATAACTTTCAAACAAAAAGTCCGATTTGAATAATTTAAAGTTTAATTTACTTTTACATAACCAACCTAAATTATTAAACAATTTAAATAGATAAGGATTAATATCATGATACTAAAATCACCACTATTCCATTTTACCCGTGTTTTGATTGAATAATTTGAACAAAACGCGGTCATTGTGACTTAACCATCATCATCTGCCTAGCCTTTTCCCAACTATATTGGGGTCGGCTTCCAGTCAAACCGGATTCAGCTAAATACCAGTGTTTTACGTGGAGCGGCTGCCTACCAGACCTCCACAACCCATTAACTGGGTAACACGGTACTTCATGGCAAGACTGGAGTCAGATTAACTGGCTTCTGACAATCCGTAACGACTGCCAAAGATCTACAAATGACAGCCGGGACCAACGGCTTAACGTGCTTTCCGAAGCACGGAGGAAACTCGGTATGTTAAGATGGTCACCCATCCACAGACCAACCTTGGTAAGCGTTGCTTAACCTTAAAGATCGACCCGTGCGGCTGTTATTATTTAGCCACGAGCTCCTCGACCTGTGACTTAACCATAATAGTTAGATATATACCTACCCTTGCAAATTTTTCTGTAGATATTGATGTCCTCTATAAAACTGCAGTACATCACTTTGCTCTATTTTCAATAGTTTCCGCAGTGTACGCGATATAAGGATCTTTTTTGGTATTTTTTTCACACCTTGGGTTATATTATCGAAGTTTTCATGCGGATCCCAAACTTTTTTGAAAATATTCTATAGCTTATGTTTATCAGGCATAATGTAGGATTCTAATGGTGAAAGAATTTTTCAAATCGGTCCAGCAGATTCGAGCCTATTCAATTCAAACAAACAAACAAATCTTTCCTTTTTGTAATATTAGTGTACATTCAGTCAAAAAAGTATTGGGAATGGATGATTTGTTTATGGTTCCAAATTCAAATTTTTGTTTTTTTGTAGTTGTTAGATTGGCACAACTGTTTTCCATTTTGGCGCGGAGTTTGAGTTGCATCTGTTATTTATATTAAATGCAGTGATATATAGTGTGTATTGCGAATTTCATAATGGACAAAAATATCGAACAAAGGGTTTGTCTTAAATTTTGCATCGCCAATGGAATTTCGTGTTCGGAGTCACTGAAAATGTTACAGAAGGCTTACGGTGAATCGACTTTATCAAAAACTCGTGCTTATGAGTGGTTCAAAGCGTTCAAAAGCGGTCGAGATGTGATGGAAGATTTGCCTCGCTCTGGTAGGCCGTCAACGTCTGCAAGTGAAGTTAACATCGCAAAAGTGAAGGAAATAGTGACTGAAAATCCCCATTCAACTCTGAGAGAGATAGCCGCCGAACTTTCTGTATCTCACGAGTCGATCCGTACCATTTTAACGAATCATTTGGGTATGAAACATGTTGCTGCTCGGCTAGTCCCAAAAGATCTGAATTTTCTCCAAAAACTCAATCGCATGAAAGTCGCTGAGGACATGCTAGAACGAGTCAGTTCGGACCCAACATTCATGAAACGCATTGTTACTGGTGACGAGACGTGGGTTTACGAGTTTGACATGCAAACTAGTCAACAAGCTTCGGAGTGGCGCCTTCCAACTGAACCGTTTTCAATCGATAGAAGACATAAAGGAGAATTCGCGGCGAGAACTCAACTCAATTCCGGAAGCAGCGTTTAAAAAATGTTTTGATGAATGGATTATTCGTTGGCTCAAGTGTATCGTTTCTAAAGGAGCATACTTTGAAGGTGATAAAATAAATTTGGATGAATAACAAACATTTTGTGTATTATTGATCTTTTCCCGGTACTTTCTTGACAGAGTAGTATATGTAGATAGTGTAAAAGACTACTATCTGCCATGTCTCGAGAGAGCTTGTTGGTGCCGATCTGTCTGTCTATCTGCTTGTATGCTTTGTATCAATGGTTGCGGGGATTGCGTCTCTTTGCTCGACGGTTTGGATTCGATGGTCCTGGTTTATTGATTTAGAAAGAAGGACTGGCTTCTGCCCGGGGCGTTGCTCGCGTGTCGCGTTTTATTATCCCACAGGAACTTATTACGAGAATGAAAAGTATACTATGTTGGACTATGACTTTCTTCAAGTTCCAATCTATCTCTTTACTAAAATTCATCAAAAATGGTTTAGCGGTTTCGACGTGAAAACGTAACACAAACAAACAGACAGGCACAGTTGCATTGATAAGATGGATGCTGAGAACCCATTTGCATATGATATGGCGTATAGACGCCATATCTATGCAAATGGGTTCCCATAGGTATATGATATGCTAAAATAATAGGTACCCATCCTCAGACAGACCTCGGCAAGCATTGCTTAACCTTAAAAGTCGATCCGTGCGGGTGTTATTACTTAGCTCTGAGCGACACAACATTGTCAACCATCAATGTGAATGCCTCATACTGCCCCATAAGATTCTGGCAGCTTGGAGATGTCTGCGACCGGACACGCATTCAAAATTCAACCCTGTCCATTACGACCCTTAAGGGATGGAATTTCGGTAAATTCTTGGCATAGTGTAGATGGTTACATCGCAGAGACCTCACTATAAAACTAATAGGTAACGAAGCTTTATAGGTAGGTACACATAGATAGGTAAGTATCTACAGAAATACTTACCAATGTACGAGAATACCGATAAAGCTTCGTGGTATCTACTTGTTCGTTTCATGATGAATACAAATTCTCGAAGAGCTTCTGCAGAAAATTAAGATGGTGATGCAATTTATGTCACCACCATCATTTTATTTATTTGTCTGTCTGTTATCTTTTCACGTCATAACGGCTGATCGGATTTTGAAGAAACTTATTATACAGGTCTTGATCTGGAATGAGGACACAGAAAACTTTTTATCTAGTGACTTTGTGGTGATTTCCTACTTTATCTTGCCCCTCGTTGCCCAACTTCGTCTCAAGCTCCTCTCAGACATTCCAACATTCCTTAAATGCGCTTCATCTGGAACCTAGATCCTTTTTAATGGATGGATAATCATCAAATGACTCCTCCCGCTCTGGGCGGAGCGGAAGGGAGTGTCAGACTCTTACTGACTAAAACCCATCCGTGTTCCTCTTAATGCCCTTTCTGTTCCAGTGCCGCGGTGACTGTTTCGGACAAATTTCGCAATCGTGGTAGGCACTGGCCCTAGCGGACTTAGTTCTTAGGTTAACGATCCTGTTCTTTACAGGGACAAGGGACACCTATTCCACGCCCAAAATACAAACAAACCAAACGTTCTCGTGGCATTCAAATCAATATAAAATCGTATCGTAATCAAATACAGAACGATTCAACAGATTGTTTCAAATAACTCGGGCTTTTCATGTCATGCCCGTTCACTCCGAAGCCCTTTGTTGTAATTGATATCGGAATATTGGACAGAAAACTGATCGTATTCGATGTTAAACGATTCGATATGACAATTGGCACGGTAATATTTATACCGTGCAATTGGGGAGAAATTGCATGATTGAGTGAACGAAATGAATGAGTGAATGTTTGAATGATGCATGATGATTGCTATCGCGTGTTTATATTTGATTGAGTTACACTGTGATTGTGTCTATTACACAGTACAAAAAGTGTTACTTGCATGAAATTCTATCCATTTAGGTATCAAAAATAATGTAATTTAGAAGTTAAAATATTTGATCGTTTGTTAGAGGCAAGCAGGTATATCTACACTAATTCTTCACTGAAATAACTGTTTTGGAGTTACAGAATTTCGCATGTACCAAAATTCTATTAAATCGGTCCAGTAAATTCGGAGTAAATTGGCTGTGACAGATGGACAGACAAAGGGACTGATAGACACATAAGTGATCCTGTAAAAGAGTTTTTCGTCAGTCCGTTTGGAACCGTAAGAATGATGATATTGTCGGCGACGAGACCCCGTCCACGTCCCTAGGCGCAAGTAGTGGTAGGGGCGACCATGTAAATGAGGAATGTTGTCTTGATGTACGAAAAGAGAACTAGTTAGATTCGCATAGATTTTAATTGCTTTAGGTTTAATTTCTGTCTAATTAGTTATGTAAGGTTTTTTATGTAAGTCAAGTAAGGTTTCTTTATGTTTGTTCTATTAAATAAAGTTTAAATGTAATGATAATTTGATGTTTAGTTAGGGAACTAATTAAGAACTTAGGATTTAAGTAGTTTGTGTTCTAATTACTTTCTAATTAGTTTAATGAGTATTATTTGTGTATGCTAGATCTAATAAGACTCCAATATGATAATATTTTAACGTTTTGTAAGGAAATTTTAAAGTAAAGTTTTTGCATTGTAAATAATTACGTAAGTTGAAAACGAGGTTTTTTGTTTATGGAGATATTGTTTTGTAATTAGTGTCAAAATAAAGGTCTTGACCCAAAACCTATTTTACAAAAAGAATTAAGTCGATAGGACTTATAGTTTTAAAGATATTTACGAAAATGTATAGTGAAAGTTTGTTATGATGAAAATTTAGAAGTTTTTGTTCTAGAAACTTTTATTATGATTAGATACCAAAAAGATTTGTATTCTAGATTATAGAGTAAGGTCTGACGCATCCAGAAATGTATATATTGTAAGGGTTTTTTACATAAAAACAATAAATAAAGGCTCCAAGGGTTTCGGCTCGAAATGAAAATCATAGGCAAAATGAGTCTAAAAATCACGGTCGCCGTTAAGGTAACAACGGGCCGTATATAAGCGGAGCCGAATTTTGGCTCAATCGCAGTCGTCGAGCAGCCGTCGAAGAGGCAACAACTAGAAGAAAGGAAGCCGAAACCTGCGGAACCAGATACCCCAGGAAGAAGCATTTTATTTCACCTCCTCCCGGCTGTCCGTCTCCGTCTCCCGAGGTCCCAGAAGTCAAGTAGCGCCACATACGCATTCAGGGGTGCGTGGCGACGTACGTAACCAGCGCTAGGAAATTAAGGGGCGTACGTCGAATTACGTGGGAGATTATCCCAGGTCGACAGTGCGGACACTGGTCGTGTCCCTGCCGTCCGAAATAGTTGGTCCTTCGAAGCGGGATCCCTGCAGAAGAGTACAGAAGAATCCAGAAGAAGCCCAGAAGAAAAGAAGATTGCGTCAAGATGCCGGTTACCAGGTCGCAGAAGGATGCTCCCTCACGTCCCGGGTCCCGTCCTTCAGATAAGGACGCGACAGAAGAAGCATCGGGATCAGAAGGGGTCACGTCAGCGTCATCAGGAACAACAACCACGTCGGATTCAAATACTTCTTCGGGTACTACGAACACGGAGGGCACTACGGCGACCGAGACTACGGAGGCGACTGCGACCACAGCGGCGTCTAACGGAAAGAAGAAAAATAAAGCCGCACAGAAGGAGACGACCAAGAAGATCCCAGAAGATGTTCCAGACAAGGGTGTTCGCGGGTCTGCTGCAACCCTTAAGCCAAAGGGGGTCGGTCGTCGTGCTAGGTCTACGAAGACCACGAGCTCCTCAGCCAGAAGACGCGAGCTGGAAGCCAGAGAAGAATTGGCACGCCTGGAGTTGAAACAAGCGCAGGCTGCGGCGAAGCTAGCCCGTGTCAGATTGGAGCTGGCACAATGTGAAGATGAGGACTCCGTGGATGAAGACCAGGAAGACAGAACAGCACAGGTGCAGAACTGGATCGAGACATCTGTATTAGAAGAAGGCAACATGGAAAAACCCGAGCAATGAGGTCAGCAACCTTCAGAAGAGCCAAAGAAGGTGAAACCTGAAGAGATCTCCTCAACGCAAGAAGGTACGAGCGAAATTCAAGCACTGGCGAAGGTGTTGAAAGAAGCCCTTACCACAAGAGAAGGATCAGCAGCGCAGCCGAAGTATATCCACGAGTTACCCTACTTCGACGGCAACAGCAGCGAGTGGTTAGCCTTCAAGGTTGTCTACGAAGATACAGCATCTATGTTCAACGAAGTTCAGAATATGGCTCGACTAAGAAGAGCACTGAAGGGCAATGCGAGAGAAGCTATCAAGAGCCTGCTGTACTCTGAAGCATCTCCGTTGGAAGTGATGCAGGCCCTCAGAAGAAGATATGGAAGACCTGATGCGCTGGTGCTGGCAGAATTGGACAAGGTCAAGGCGTTGCCGAAGATTTCAGAAAATCCAAGAGACATCTGCATCTTCGCGAGCCAAATCAACAACAGCGTAGCAGCGATAAGGGGTTTAAAGAAAACACAATACCTACATTCACCTGAGATGGTGAAACAAATCATCGAAAAGATGCCAACGATTCTCAAGTTCCGATGGTACGACTTCACTGCGGCATCAGAAGAAGGCGAGTTCTCCGACCTGACAATGATTTCTAAATTTTTGAACTTGGAAGCGGACAAATGTGGAGCCTTCGCGACTTCGGAAGAGAAGACCGGCTTCAGAAGAACTCATCGACAAGCGGCGCATTCAACGCGAGAAAAGGAACGGGATTTCAAGGAAAGGGAAGCAAGACAGCCAAGAGAGAAGACTTGTCCCATGTGTGAAGGTGAACACTTCCTAGTCGACTGTCAGAAGTTTCAGAAGGCGTCGGTACAAGATCGATGGGCAATGGTAAAAAGAAGTCGCGTCTGCTTCAAGTGTCTTCATGGGAGACATCGAAAGGAGAGCTGCAGGAAACCACCATGCAAGGAATGCAAAAGGTGGCATCATCACCTGCTGCATGTCGAGTCAAACGACAGGACCTCGGGAGAGAACAAGACGGAAACACAAGAAGAAGTAGCAAACGTCATGGCATCAGTGAATGCAGTCAATAGTACAAGGGCATACCTGAAGATAATTCCAGTAGAAGTATTCGGGTCGAAAGGATCAAAAAGGATATTGGCCCTGATGGATGAAGGGTCAACAGTGTCACTTATTGACGAAAAAGTGGCAGAAGAAGTCGGCGCTCAAGGCAACAAGGAGGAACTAGCCATTGAAACAGTAGGAGGCAAGATAATAAAGAAGAAGGATTCTCAAACGCTGGACCTTACAGTGAAAGGGATTCATCAAGGATACAAGAAGACCTTGAAGAAAGTCCGGACTATCGATGACTTGAAGCTTACACCGCAGTTCCTAGATAAGAAAAGGATAGAAAAATGCCTACATTTGAAGAAGATCGCCGACTCTCTATATTATGAAGGGGAGTCACCACAGCTACTCATCGGTCAAGACAATTGGGAGCTAATAGTGACTCAAGAAATAAGAAGAGGGAAACCAGGAGAACCAGTTGCTTCAAGAACAGAGCTGGGATGGGTGCTCCATGGGTCAGACGTCGGGGCTGCGAGAGTAGTTCACTTCCTGGACACTTGTCTCCACGTCAGCACGCCAGAAGAAGAAATGCATCAAGCTATCAAGGATCACTTTGCAATCGAGGCGCTTGGTGTACAACCACGAAGACCCACTACAGATTCAGAAGGAAGAGCACTCACCATCTTAGAGAAAACCTGCAGAAGACTCGAAGATGGACGATTCGAAGCTGGACTCTTATGGAAGAATGAAGATGAACAGATGCCTGAGAGCTACACGTCTGCAAAGAACCGATTGTTCAACATAGAAAAGAAGATGGACAAGGATCCTCAGCTGAAGGCAGAATACATCAAGCAGATCCAGCATCTCATCGATAGCAAGTATGCAGAAGAAGCACCTGTGGGACAAGAAGACTCCAAGAAAAAATGGTACCTCCCTCACTTCTCCGTGGTACATCCTTTGAAGAAGAAGATAAGAATCGTCTTCGACGCTGCAGCCAAATCAAAAGGAAGAAGCCTCAATGATGCTCTACTACCAGGACCAGACCTACTGCAGTCGCTCTTCGGGATACTACTTAGGTTTCGACAAGGACCGCTGGCAGTGGCAGCCGACATCAAGGAAATGTTTCTTCAAGTTCGTATTCGACCGGAAGACAGAGATAGCCTGAGGTTCCTGTGGCGAGGAGATCGACGAGACGTGTCACCGAAAGAGTACAGGATGACGTCAGTTATCTTCGGCGCAACATCATCTCCGAGTACAGCAATATACGTCAAAAACCGAAACGCAGCGGACTACAAGGAGCAATTTCCAGAAGCAGCAAGGGCAGTCAAGCTGAACCATTACATGGACGATTACCTGCACAGCTTCCATTCAGAAGAAAACTTCAGAAGAGTGACAGCACAAGTAGACTTCATACACAAGAAGGCAGGCTTCGAACTCAGGGGATGGGCATCGAATCAACCTGAACTACTGCAAGACTTGAAAACCGATGCCACAGAGAAAACAGAAGTAGACCTCGGAGAGAAGGAAGAAAAGACACTAGGACTTCGCTGGTTCACGAGAAAAGACTCCATCGGCTTCAGAGCAAACCTCCGGAACACACCAGAAGAAATAGTTAAGGGGCATCAAGTTCCTACGAAGAGGGAAGTCACCAGCGCAGTAATGTCGACCTTCGATCCATTAGGATTAGCGTCACCAGTTCTCATCCAAGGGAAGAAGCTACTTCAGGGCATCTGGCGAAGTGGCGTCGGGTGGGACGAAGAAATAGAAGGGAAGGAGTACGAAGCATGGAAGACTTACCTGGAGAAGATGAAACTGCACCAAGACCTACAGGTTCCGAGGTGCCTGGCACCACATCGCACCGAGGGGGAGCTGCACACTTTTACAGATGCGAGCGAGTCAGCGTATGCAGCGGCAGTTTACTGGAGAACAGAGAATGAAGATGGAACTTACTATGTCAGCTTAGTGGCGGCGAAGGCAAGAGTCACCCCACTGAAGCCAATATCCATCCCGAGACTTGAACTGCAAGCGGCCCTCCTCGGAAGCAGATTGGCACACTCCGTGGAAGAGGAAATGGATCTGAAGGTAGCGAAGAAAACATTTTGGACCGACTCCAGCATCGTACTCTCCTGGATAAAGACTGACCCAAGAACCTTCAAGACGTTCGTGGCTCATCGCTTAGCGGAAATAGAAGATCTTACCAAACCGCAAGACTGGAGATGGGTGCCCACGGCGCAGAACCCAGCAGATGACGCAACGCGTGACGTACCAGAAGACTTCGACTGCAACCACCGATGGTACACCGGTCCAAGCTTCCTGAAGAAAGGAGAAGCGCATTGGCCGGCTCCTAGAACCTTCAAGAAAGGAATCACCGGCGAAGAAAAGGCAGCGGACGTCGCGGCAGCAACAAGCACTTTTCATCCATCACCAGATCCCGAGAGATTTTCGTCATGGAGGAGACTTTGGCGAGCCACTGCGAGAGTATTGCAGTTCTTACAACTCTGCAGAAGAAGAAAGGTAGTCAATGTCTGCAAAGAAGATCCCACCTGGAAAATGACGCAAGGAAAAAAGGCGAAGACTGTTGAGAATCAACAGAGACCTTCGAGAACAACGGAAAGGAAATATATACCGCTGGACACCGGACTACTAGAGCAAGCCGAGACTCTACTGCTGAAAGGAAGCCAAGAAAGAAGTTTTAGAGATGACATCAAGTGTCTACAGCAAGGGAAGCAACTAGAGGGCGGTAGCAAATTAAAAAAGCTCGACGTAATTCTGGAAGAAGAGCTTCTGCGGCTGAAAGGAAGAATCGACGCGATACAGGGTGTGACTAGAGACTACAAGCGACCCATCGTGCTCGACAGCAAGGACAAAACAACACGACTTATCATAGAAGAATTCCACTGTCACTTCAATCATGGAAATCACGCAACGGTGATGAACGAAATACGACAACGCTTCTGGATATTGGGACTAAGGTCAGCGATCAAGACAGTTCAACACCAATGCCAGTGGTGCAAAACAAAGAAGGCGCGACCACAAGAACTACCAACGGGCAACTTGCCTGCTGAGAGGCTGATGCACGGAAACCCTCCTTTTACGTGCACTGGCGTAGACTACTTCGGCCCTATGACGATCACTGTGGGAAGGCGACACGAAAAGAGATGGGGAGCTCTATTCACATGCCTAACAACTAGAGCTGTGCACATTGAGTTAACTCCTTCGCTCTCCACCGACAGCATGATTATGGCGCTAAGACGGTTCGCCGCGAGAAGAGGAATGCCGAAGAAAATATACAGCGACAACGGGACCAACTTCGTCGGCGCTAACAAAGAACTTAAAGAAGCGCTCGACACCCTGAAGCAAGAAGACCTCGTCTCAGAAGCAGAGAAGATCGGCGTGCAGTGGAAATTCATACCCCCCGGTGCGCCAAACATGGGCGGCGCATGGGAGCGTTTGGTGCGATCTATCAAAACCGCACTGGACGCCACACTCAACGAAAGGCATCCACGAGAGGAGGCACTCCACACTCTCCTCCTAGAGGCCGAACACATCGTCAACTCTCGGCCTCTCACTCACATCTCCGATAGCCCTGAGGAGGAAGCACTCACACCAAATCACTTCCTCATTGGGCGATCCTGCGGCGCGGCGAGAATCGGCAGCTTCGAAGATAGCGAGCTTGTGGGCAGACCTACCTGGAAAGCCACGCAGCGACTTGCCGACCACTTCTGGCAACGCTGGCTGCGCGAATACCTGCCCACTCTTCTGCCGAGGAAGACGAAAGGAAGAACCAGCACCACAGATCTACAAGTCGGAGACATCGTGCTGATCGTCGATCACAGCCTGCCGAGATGCACCTGGCCACGCGGCAGAATCCTGCGGGTGTATCCTGGACCAGATGGGCGAATAAGGATCGTCGACGTCGAGACGCGCGGAGGAGTGCTGCGGAGACCCAGTTCGAGAGTGGTGCTGCTGATGCCGGGAGTGTCGCCGAGCCAGGAGGTTGGTGCGACGCACGAGGGGGAGACTGTCGGCGACGAGACCCCGTCCACGTCCCTAGGCGCAAGTAGTGGTAGGGGCGACCATGTAAATGAGGAATGTTGTCTTGATGTACGAAAAGAGAACTAGTTAGATTCGCATAGATTTTAATTGCTTTAGGTTTAATTTCTGTCTAATTAGTTATGTAAGGTTTTTTATGTAAGTCAAGTAAGGTTTCTTTATGTTTGTTCTATTAAATAAAGTTTAAATGTAATGATAATTTGATGTTTAGTTAGGGAACTAATTAAGAACTTAGGATTTAAGTAGTTTGTGTTCTAATTACTTTCTAATTAGTTTAATGAGTATTATTTGTGTATGCTAGATCTAATAAGACTCCAATATGATAATATTTTAACGTTTTGTAAGGAAATTTTAAAGTAAAGTTTTTGCATTGTAAATAATTACGTAAGTTGAAAACGAGGTTTTTTGTTTATGGAGATATTGTTTTGTAATTAGTGTCAAAATAAAGGTCTTGACCCAAAACCTATTTTACAAAAAGAATTAAGTCGATAGGACTTATAGTTTTAAAGATATTTACGAAAATGTATAGTGAAAGTTTGTTATGATGAAAATTTAGAAGTTTTTGTTCTAGAAACTTTTATTATGATTAGATACCAAAAAGATTTGTATTCTAGATTATAGAGTAAGGTCTGACGCATCCAGAAATGTATATATTGTAAGGGTTTTTTACATAAAAACAATAAATAAAGGCTCCAAGGGTTTCGGCTCGAAATGAAAATCATAGGCAAAATGAGTCTAAAAATCACGGTCGCCGTTAAGGTAACAACGGGCCGTATATAAGCGGAGCCGAATTTTGGCTCAATCGCGAGGACTGCCCGTGGCCTTGCTAGTGGTCGAAGCTCCAGAAGCACATCACCAGCGCCCCCACACGGACCGCTTTCGAAGAACATTTCTCTCTGTGTTTGCACTAGTGGAAATTTTAGTACACTAGGGCAAGCACAGGGGGAGCTGCCGCCGCTGCCGTCCGGCGTGCAAACGCCGTCGCGGTCGTGGTTGGCCACGCCTAACCATCATGCCGAAGCCCGGCGCTCGCGGCTCTCTGGGCCGCGAGCGGAGGGTAGAAGAAGAAGAAACCCGCCCGACGTTGGATCGGGCGATGTCGCTCCCTAATATTGGTGACGCATCGCTCGGCTCACCGGCGGGCGGGCCATCGAGAAGCGGAGGACGTGTCTCAGCCGCTCCATCATCCTCTTCCAGGAAGAAGGTGACAGCGAGGGGTTCGAGCACAGTCGTCTCCGCTACTACGTCGAGTGGCGCGCGACCAGCATCCGGCGCGTCGTCGACATTGGCGCCTGCGCGCGTTGCGCCTGTGCCGACGCCGGGCCGGCCGCCCGCCGTGCCCATACGCCCCGCAGCGTTCCGCCCGGTGCCCATCCAGGCTCCGGGGTCTGCAGCTGCGATCCCCAGCCGCGCTCCTCATGCGCGCCCCCCCGCCCCGCAAGCAAGTGCGGCAACCCGCACCGTCGCGCCATCCGTCAGGGTGCCTGCGCCGGCGCCCGTGCGCTCTGCGGCGCCGCCGGCGCGGACCGGCCCGCCCGCGCATACCTTTGCGCAGGCGACCGTGCGCTCTGCGCAAACACCAATCACCGCTGCACCGACGCGCGCGCCCTCTGGCGCTGCGCGCGTGCAACCAGCAACGTCGCCGCGAGCGCCCTCTGGCGCCGCGCTCGTTGCACTGTCGCCATCACGACGTCGACATCCCGCTCGAAACCCACTGAAGGTGGGCAACTGGGGCAAGAGCCAACCCAGAGCGCATCGCTGATGGCGGCAGCAAACGGGCCCACCACGCGCGGAGCTGCCCCCAGCGGGCGAAGGAAGCACAACCGGGGGGGGGGGCAAGAAGAGGAAGAAGGCGCAGAAGTCCTCTCCCCCCACGACGACCCAGGAGGAGGCCGCCCCTGTCCCGACAAAGGCGCAGGCTGTAGCGGATCCAAGATTGAAGGGCGCAAAATCAGGCGCCGGCATAGCGCAACTGGAACGCGCCAACGTCAACACCGAGCTCACTAGCGCCACCTCTCCAGCTGGCGCTAAACAACCAAACAAAGAATTTACAGCCTGCGCCATCAAGCTGCTGATGGACCTCATCAAGGCCATCCGACAGGGGCAAGATGCGGAGCAGGTTATCCTCGACGGTTTGGCCGCGCTACTCACCTTGTACCATGGCTAAGCCGTTGAGGATTATACACTGGAATGCCCGCGGCCTCCGTGACAAGGTCGTTCCCCTTCGCCACCTCCTGCGGGAACAAAACATCGACGTGGCGCTGATAAACGAGACGCACCTGGGGCCTGAGGACAAGATCAGGTTTCCGGGTTTCCTCGTTTATCGCAAGGACGAAAGGTCGGCTCTCAACCAGCGCTACCGTGGTCTGGCAGTTCTGGTTAAACGAAGAGTCGTCCATCAGGAGATCCCCTCGCTGTCGCTGCGAACACTGTACGCTTTGGGCGTCCAGCTGCATGTTGCCGGCGAGGACATCAACATTTACGCCGTCTATAGGCCGCCCGCCTCACACTTAGACCTCAGAGAGCTGCGGGCGGTCTTATATGAGAACAACAACGCAGCTATCCTCGCCGGCGACCTAAACTGCAAGCATCCAGCGTGGAACGCCCAAAAAACGAATACCGAGGGGAGACGGCTCTTCGCGGACGCGGAAGCCCTCGGGTACTCGGTGTCCGGCCCGGAAACACCGACACACTACCCAGACTGCCCAACTAGAATGCCCGATGTGCTGGACATTGTCGTCCACCGGGGGCTGAACTGCCAGATCACTCAACAAGTGATCGACGACGAGCTACAGTCGGACCACCTTCCTGTACTCGTCGTCCTATCGGGGATGCCGACCCGAATGAGGCCACTAGCGCCACGTCGATCCATAAACTGGGAGATATTCACAGAAAGGATCGAGACCACGACGCCAACTCGGCCCATTGCCAACTCCGCGGACGTCAACGCTTTTGCAAATGACGTCACTGCTTGCGTACAACGCGCCTTAGGGGAGGCGACAACCACAACACCAGCGGAGGGGAGAGTGCTTTTGCCGCCCCTGCCGCCTCGGATTCGTGCAATGGTCGCCGAGAAGAGGCGCCTGCGCAAGCAGTGGCAGCATCTACGCTGCCCCACCCTGAAACACCATCTGAATCGTCTCGCGGATAAGGTAAAGGCCGAGTTAAAGGACCTGGCCACCGCGAGCTGGGAGGAGAAAATCATGGACGCCGAGGGCGACTGGCCCTCCATACACAGATTGTGCAGAAGCCTGTCGAGCACCCCAGCTCCGGTGCGCCCTCTACTTAATCGCGACGGGGCCCTTAGGTATGCAGCGGAGGACCGCGCGGAGGTCTTCGCCGAGCACCTGGAGCGTCAGTTCTGCCCTAACCCGACTGCTGAACACGAGCATGTCGCAGCAGTCGAGAAGCACCTTGGAGACTACTTCGCTACGCCGATAGCTCCCGAAGAAGATCCCGTCTTTTTTTCGCCGGGCGCAGTTAGACGCGCCATCCTACGTACGAAGCCGAGAAAGGCCCCCGGTGCTGACGGTATCACCAATACAGCGCTGCGCCACCTGCCGCACCGAATGGTCGCGGCCTTGGCGCGCCTGTTTACGGCGATACTGCGCACCGGGGTCTTCCCCGCGGCGTGGAAGGAGGGGCGCGTCATAATGCTGCCCAAGGCGGGGAAAAACATCCTGAAGCCGGAGAGCTATCGGCCAATCACTCTGTTGCCGACTATCTCCAAGGTGTTCGAGGTACTCCTGCTGCGGCACCTCACACCGCACATCACGCCTCGTCCGGAGCAATTCGGGTTTCGGGCGGAACATAGCACGACGCTTCAGCTGTCAAGGGTACTGCACCTGCTGTCGTCAGCTATGAACAAAAAGGAGTACGCGGTTGCAGTATTCCTTGACATGGAGAAGGCCTTCGATCGCGTGTGGCACGACGGCCTCATATATAAGTTAGCCACGTCCAACACGCCCCGTCGCGTGGTAAGCGTGGTCTCATCCTTTCTGTCCAACAGGAGCTTCAGAGTGGTGGTCGATGGAGCGCTGTCCGCCCCCCGCCCCATCCGGGCGGGCGTGCCGCAGGGCAGCTGCGTATCGCCGGCGTGTTACTCGCATTACACCGACGACATCCCCACCACACCAGAGTCGACGCTCGCGCTGTATGCCGACGACGCCGCGTACGTCACCACTTCGCTCAACGCAAAGTACGCGGCGGTCAAGATGCAGCGCGCCCTCGACCTGCTCCCGGACTGGCTCGCCAAGTGGAGGCTGTCGGTCAATGTGAGTAAGACGCAGGCGATCATCACAGGGATGACGCCTCTCCCACCACCTCTGAAGCTTCAGGGAGCCGACGTCGATTGGGCGCCCCAGGCCAAGTACCTGGGTGTGACCATCGACCGTCGGCTCACGATGGGGTCCCACGTCCGCCGGGTCGCCGCGCAGGGCAGAGTCGTACGCCACCTGCTCAGACCAGTGCTCTCGTCCCGACTCCCAGCGCGCGTCAAGCTGGGCGTGTACAAGTCGTACATTCGCCCAGTCTTGACGTACGCTGCTCCCGCCTGGTACGCCCTCACCTGTGAGGGGAACCGGAAGATTCTCCGCGCGCAGCAACATCTGGCGCTGCGGACCGTCCTAGACGCCCCTTACTGTGTGAGGAATAGCGTCATCCAGCGCGACCTCGGGATTGAGAGCCTGGATGAGTTCGTGCGACGTCTCGCGAGGGTCATGTTCGCGCGTGCCGACGCATCTGCTTGGCCGCATGTCAAGCACCTGGCGCCCTGGCACGCGCGCCCACCTGACGCGAGACGCCTGCCCCGTGACCTGGTAGCGGACGACGACGACCCCATCGCACCGGACTGGACTCCTGAGTAGGCCGCCCCCAGGCTACACGCGACCTACTCAAACACAAAAACTTTACACTCGACTCCCATCCCGGCGCGTGACTTGTGCTAGGTTAATATAGGCAAGTTGCGCTCTCCTGCGGAGCATGGCCCTGTACGGGGCCCCCATCTGGGCGGACTCCCTCAACAGGAGGGAGAACGCAACTGCCATGCGCAGGCCCCAAAGGGCCATTGCACTGCGGGTGGCGAGGGCCTACCGCTCGGTGGGCTTCTCGGCGGCGTGCGCTCTGGCGGGCACCCCTCCTTGGGAGTTGGAGGCGTGGGTGCTCGCCAGAGTGTACGAGTGGACGGCGCGGCGAAGGGCCCTCGGCGAGCGCCCCGTCGCGGAGGAGCGGGAGGCCGTGCGGCGGGAGGCGAGGGACGCCATCATCGTCCATTGGACGGACGACCTCGCCTCCGCCACCTTTGGCCGCCGAACGTTGGACGCGCTCGGTCCGGTCCTGCGAGACTGGCTCGAGCGCTCCCACGGGTTCCTCTCATTCCGTCTGGTGCAGGTGTTGTCAGGCCACGGCTGTTTCGGCAAGCACCTGCACCGGATCGGGAGGGAGGAGACCCCGGCGTGCCACGACTGCGGCGCGGCGGAGGATACGGCTCAGCACACCCTCGAGGTGTGCCCGGCTTGGTCTGAGCCGCGTCGCAGTCTAACAGCGGAGATCGGACAGGACCTCTCACTTCCCGGCGTGGTCAACGCCATGCTGGAGAGTGAGGGGTCCTGGGCAGCTGTCGCCTCTTTTTGCGAGGATGTCATCTCGCAAAAGGAGGCGGGGGAGCGCGCGCGGGAGGACGACCCTCTCGCTGCGCCGCTCCGCAGGCGCAGAAGAGGTCGGAGAAGACGCCGTCTTCTCCCTCCTCATGGTGGTGATGGGCGGGCGATAGGCGCGGGGGCGCCTCCGCCCGCATTGCACTCCACACCACCCTCGCCGGTCATTCCCAGCCCTCCCCCTGAACGGGGAGGACTTGAGGGGCCCGCCGCTTTAGGCGGGTTGTCGTCGGAGGAGGACTGGACGCTAAGGCTGCGCCGATCTCCCAGTCCTCTTCCACTCGGACGACGCGGGAATAACACTGGGTCGTTTTAGTGGGTATACCGGGTCAGCCCGGGGAGTCCCACATACCCCTCCCGTTCCCCCGACGGGAGGGTATGCGTAATGCATTTTTTCCCAGTTTAAAAAAAAAAAAAAAAAAAAAAAGGCAAGTTGCGCTCCGAAACCCACACAATCGCCACTCCACACTCGCTGGCACACACGCACCGGATATGTTTCCTAGGTTAATATAGGCTTATTCGGTGCAGACGCATGGGCGGTAGTACCCACACTACATAACCGCTCACACACTCACTGACGGCTCTGCGGTCCGGGCCGCGATCGGCTAGATCTGAGACCGGTGCGGACGGGAGCCACATTCTCGCTGCAGGCTCGCCCCCAAAGTCGACACCTTCGTCGCTGGTCGTTCTCGCTGGGCCTCCCCCAGGTCACTGGGGGTCTCACCCGGCGGGGACTGACCGCCGAAGGTGCTCGTGAAGAGGCGGCGCTGACGTACAGCGCCGCGGCGCGTCTGCAGCTAACTCACTAGCAATTACTCACAGGCGTGCGTTGCTAATTTATTTTGGCAGGCGCATGCCACCGACAGCCATCGCCTAAATGGCCACACAATTACCGGTCCATATTAATGGACCGCGGATGGACCCCGCGGGCAGGGGGCGTAATGCCCCGGTACCGCTCGCCACGTCCCCTGACGGGGACGTCGCGATCACTCCGATCTGAGGCTCAATCGCAGTCGTCGAGCAGTCGTCGAAGAGGCAACAACTAGAAGAAAGGAAGCCGAAACCTGCGGAACCAGATACCCCAGGAAGAAGCATTTTATTTCACCTCCTCCCGGCTGTCCGTCTCCGTCTCCCGAGGTCCCAGAAGTCAAGTAGCGCCACATACGCATTCAGGGGTGCGTGGCGACGTACGTAACCAGCGCTAGGAAATTAAGGGGCGTACGTCGAATTACGTGGGAGATTATCCCAGGTCGACAGTGCGGACACTGGTCGTGTCCCTGCCGTCCGAAATAGATATGCAACACGTAAATCGACTTGACGTGGTGCATATCATCATTTTTGCGAGCCACAGTTACTGAAGTTTAGTTTGTGTTGAGAAGATACATATATCTAGATAATGTAAGGGATCTACAAGGGATCGCTTTCGTTGGGGTACGAGAGGTATTTTAAATAGAAAAATTTAAAGAACTTTTGAGAATAATTATATATTGCGTGTTTTCAAGGTCAAGGCAAATAACCGAATCTCCATGAAAAAAACAAACCATATGTCACCACATTCGAATTCTAACTTAATCTCTTTCTTCTTAAATCTTTCAAGGCTTTTATGACTTTGAGGTTGCACTTTCTAAAGAGGATCTCTGCAATAACGACTTGCTTTTAGAAAGTCCTTTTAAACAGGCACTAATGCGTCCTTTCATCAAATTCACCATCTCTTTACTTTATGTACCTTTCAAGGAAGTTTATTGATGTGAATTGATTTAAGTATAGGTTTGTAGGTCACGCAAAGATTTCCACGGCAGATAAGCTTTAGCACAAATACTCAGCGGAGTGTAAATAATGTATTCTTCATAATATTCAATATGTTTACCTGTAGCTTTAGATTATCGCCGCTCAGCGCATACGCCGTCCTTGAGGCGTAGCGTTTGATTTTACTTTGAGTTCTCAGTATTTCCTAATCCATACGGCTCCCCCGCACACAGACGCTGCAGTGCGACAGCGCGTTTTTACAGAAGTTGAAAAATGTTCTATATAATGAGTTGTCGTATTGTCTGTGTGTGGGAGACCAAAAGCTTACTTTTAGTTGGCAGCCATAAAACTTCCTACCGTGTGTTTATCTTTATTTCAAGGAAAATAACTTAAACGTTCCCATCCTCATCACCTTTTTTTTTTTAAATATAGCCCCACACTAGGAATTTCTCCTGTATCGTGGGTGCGTTTACAGACATATAATCACCCATACACAAACAGCCAGACCCGGAACAACTATCTGTAGGCCATACAAATATTTGTTCCGCACGGGAATCGAACCCGCGACACTCAGCGCAGCAGTCTATTGCTCAACCACTGCGCCAACCGTGTCGTCAATCATCATCTGCCTAGCCTTTTCCCAAATATATTGTGGTCGGCTTCCAGTCAAACCGGATTCAGCTATACCAGTATTTTACGTGAAGCGGCTGCCTACCAAACCTCCACAACCCACTAAATGGGTAACACTGTATTTGTGCTTTCCGAGGCACGGAAGAAACTCGGTATGTTGAGATGGTCACCAATCCACAGACCAACCTTGGCAAGCTTTGCTTAACCTTGAAGATCGAGCTCCTCGTATTGTCTGTGTGTGACTAAAA
Source organism: Lacanobia oleracea (assembly GCA_950371165.1). Classification (NCBI taxonomy): domain Eukaryota; kingdom Metazoa; phylum Arthropoda; class Insecta; order Lepidoptera; family Noctuidae; genus Lacanobia; species Lacanobia oleracea. The sequence continues at coordinate 4,960,384 of OX493389.1, forward strand.
GCTTACTTTTAGTTGGCAGACATAAAACTTCCTACCGTGTGATTATCTTTATTTCAAGGAAAATAACTTAAACATTCCCATCCTATAAATAAATAAGCATAAGTTAAATCCTCAACTAATGAAGAAAGGTTTCATTTCCACCTACCGAGGTATTGGATTCCAGGGTCCCTTCATTTTCAAAGTCATAGCTGCATTACTCGATATCGAACCCAATATTCTTCTACACTAATATTAATAAAATATAATGTCTGTGCACTAAACGTCAAAGCCATCGCTACAAAGTCCCGTAGTGACTCTTATTGGATTTTGTAGGAAAAATTCAAAATGTAGCCATCAAAGAGCGGCGAGGAAATGACTGATGTATTTTCCTGACGTTCCGTGGAAAACAAGTTTCACTGATGAAAGGTTGAAAAGGCAGATTCGAAAAGGTTTTTCTTTTTTCCAATAAGAAAACGTCTAAAATATACTACTTTGATTTTGAAATTGGAAAATCCGAAGCTTAGGCGGTGGGTATTTGTACTTTTTGTTTGTAGTTTATAGTTTATGGTCGCCATTCATTGAGTTTTAACTTACTAGTATGTACCTAGGTACCTACATAAAGAGTTAATTAATAGATAGTGGCTGCAATTGCATGTAGATGCCTACGCCGCAATTATGACATGACATTCGAACTTATGTTTCTTCATTCGTGAACTTATGTTTTCGACATGTTTCAACTTTGAAATTACTCCCCGAATTTCAGTTTTAATTTGCAGCTACAAGAAAATTTCAACTCCTATTCACAATCCCATTAAAAAGTCGCATTTCCGCCACTGAGAGGTGTAAAACCAAATGAATATTTCAACAGCACGTTGCAGAAAAATTCTAAAGATAAATGCGCGCCAATTTTGTGTGGCGGGAAAATTTTAAAATGGCTGGCACGTCCTGCAATATGGCCGGCATTTTACTGCACTGCAATAGGCTTCCAGTTTTGTATGACTTCGCGCAATTAATAGAACTGTGCTGTGAATATTGAAGTTACGCCTACGTTTCGGAGAATATTGAAATGGTGATAAAGAGTAGGTAGGTACGTATGTACCTACCTACGTACCTACCTACGTATGTACCTCGTGTAAATACTCGTATGAGTATGTACACTGGTTGGACTAAAGCACTTACGTATTGTACCTATAGCAAAGTATAATTAATTATGGTTCTCCATAATTAATATGGCACCACTTAATTAAGGTATTACGTAATAACCAGTCCTGTGGACATCATAGTGTGTCCACTAACAGGTTTTTGTCTATAGATATAGACTTTAAATTCTGAATTTAAAAAAATTGGTGTACCCTTGTTTCGTAGACAGAAATTTCATAGAATATCGTTTCGCAAAAAATGTTTCACATAATATTTGGTTGTTGTAATTTTATGTCAAATATTATTATTTCAAAGACTATTTACTTGAATGAAACCTATTTCGCAGAAACACAATTCAATGAATTTCATAATCACATTTTTTTATTTAACAAACTTATCAAACAGTAGAATTATGTTTTAACGAATATTGTTTGTCCGGTGTTTTTTTCCACAGTATTTTATACTTCAGTGAAATGTAATTATAATTAAATATTATTGTTTTATGATATGTCCATGGCATACTTTTTAGATACCAGAATTTTATTCGGAATAATTTAACTACACATATTGCCATTTTTATAAAATATCATTTAACCAAAATAAAATACTATCTTAAAAAATCAACATATGTGCTAATAAAATTTTTGACAGAAATGAATCGTTGTAAAACCAACCCCACGTAGTCTTGTCTGCCCTACCCCTAGAGTGTAATTTAAACCCGCGTAGGCGCGGAGGGGCGAGGTGGCCCGCGAGCTGAGGAGCAGGTGTTGAGCGTTATTAGCATCGGCGACGATAAGGTCGCGTGGACGTATCATGCTGCTGCATGCTTGCTGCATGTTGCATGCCGCATGCTTGTTACATGCTGCATTATGATTTAAATTTATTCAAAGTAAGTATTCTGCGTATTGATTATTCTTTGAAATGATTATACGAGAAAAAATTTATGTGCAACGAAATTCTATGAAACTATCTTCTATAAAACAACGTACAACCAAAAAAATTACTTTGTCAAAAAACCTGACCGCTAAAATCAACTAAAAGTTCGAAATAAGGCGCTTTTCTGCTAGTCTGAAGCAGTTGGTGGCATCAAAGCGCTTGAAATCGGCCATTTTTATGTACTCAGTGTCACTCTCACAATTAATACAAATCTAACGAGACATTTGAACCTAAAATCCATCAAGCCGTTTAGGCTACAGAGGCTCTGGGGCGTGCCTAAGAAATATACATACATACATACATACAAACACTCGAAAAACATAACCCTCCTTCTTTCGCAGTCGAGTAAAAATCAGTTTATGCACCAGCATTTGTTTGCATTGCTTTGCTTTGCTAAACAGACACAATTCCATAGAAGTTCATAGACGTCTGTAGCTACTCGTATCGTGTGAACGCACCGTTGCAATGAGAAAATCTTGCATTTGTGTTACTTACCTATATTTTTCATCTCGGGATCACGAAATCCTCTCAAAATGATAAGCGTTTTTCTGAATAATATTAGGTATCTATCTAAGCAAGAAAATATTGTGATTATATGCGGACGTTCTGCGGTGCGCATAATCCATTCAGGAAACCTCAACACGTATCGAGTATACAAGTAAGTACGATGGAATAATCGAACTGAAACTAGTTTCTCATATACTTAGATTAGAATACAATGAAGTTTCCTTTATTGTTGTAGCTGGTTGGTAGTTTCCTATTTGTGAACTTTCAGTCGACGATGATGGTACCACTGACCTTGAGCAGGCGAAGTAAATGGTTTCAAGAGATAAACAGCACTGCTTTTACAAGAGATTTAAGAAAAGTGGAAACGAAACTGTCGCTGAAAAACAGCACTAGGTATTGGCTCTGTCGCACACACGAGTGACGATTCCCAGCTGAGCGATGGCTTTTAGTGGTACCTACGCAGGTACCACTTAAAAGTGAAAAATAAAAAACTTTTTTCCAAAAAATATTTTATTTCTGTTCTACATTTTTACATTTTTACCTTCTTTCCAATAAAGTGGAAAACGAAATGACATAAACGCAAAAGTCAGTTGAGGCCCAAGCCTGAAACTGAAAATATTCTTTTTTACAAAAAATACAACCGACTTCCAAAAACAAAACACTACAAGGTACAAAATAACTTCGAAAGAAAGAAAGAAACTTTAATTTCGGAAGTCGGTGTCTAAAAACGAAAAAAATAACCAAAAACACCGACTGTTTTGTTTTTGGAAGTCGGTTGTATTTTTTGTATAAAAGATTTTTATTTTTCACTTTTTAGTGGTACCATTAACAGCGCACCGGCGCAATGTTATGTTAAGAACTGGTGTAAACACTAAAAAAACATGCGATTTCAGCAATCCCGATCCCTTTGCTATCATTTATTAAAGAGTTCCGTTGCCTACCTCCGAAGCTCTTCATCAGATCTTCACCAAATTGAAACGGGACCAGTCTAGGAAAATACTCTTTCAAACAAAAAAAGAATCATCCAAATCGGCTGACAAGTGGCTAAAGTATCGCTGAACAAACATTTTTCATGGGATCTCATCATTAGATCCTAATTTATACCTTTCATCATCAGGTCAGCAACATGAGATGATGATTACCAGGCACAAATATGTAAATTGCGTTAGAAAGTTCATGAAAAACATTGCATGTGCCTATAAAATTTGAGGGTTGCCCTCGGTTTTCATGGGATCCCATCATCAGATTCTGACATGGTGACAATGGGACCAATCGAGAAGTATACTCTTTCAGATGACACAAAAATTTTTCAAATCGGTTCATAAATGACGGAGTTATGAGGTAACAAACATTGAGAACCTCCTCCTTTTTTTGAAGTCGGTTAAAAATGACGGACACGCTGACGTTTGTCCAACAATGCTTTTAACCCTTTTTGTGATATTACATACAATATTATTATAATAGTTTCCGACCACGCTGTATGCAACTCACGATTACAGGACTTGGTCAAGCCTGACAGTCTGACAGGCGCTTGTTTCTTTGCCTCAAACCAACAATCTCTTATAATTCTATTATACATTCAGTCAAAAAAGTATCGGGAATGGATGATTTGTTTATGGTTCCAAATTAATTTTTTTGTTTTTTTTGTAGTTGTTAGATTGGCACAACTGTTTTCCATTTTGGCGCGGAGTTTGAGTTGCATCTGTTATTTATATTAAATACAGTGCTGGTTTTAGTAATATCATATATAGTGTGTATTGCGAATTTCATAATGGACAAAAATATCGAACAAAGAGTTTGTCTTAAATTTTGCATCGCCAATGGAATTTCGTGTTCGGAGTCACTGAAAATGTTACAGAAGGCTTACGGTGAATCGATTTTATCAAAAACTTGTGCCTATGAGTGGTTCAAAGCGTTCAAAAGCGGTCGAGATGTGATGGAAGATTTGCCTCGCTCTGGTAGGCCGTCAACGTCTGCAACTGAGGTTAACATCGCAAAAGTGAAGGAAATAGTGACTGAAAATCCCCATTCAACTCTGAGAGAGATAGCCGCCGAACTTTCTGTATCTCACGAGTCGATCCGTACCATTTTAACTAATCATTTGGGTATGAAACATGTTGCTGCTCGGCTAGTCCCAAAAGATCTGAATTTTCTCCAAAAACTCAATCGCATGAAAGTCGCTGAGGACATGCTAGAACGAGTCAGTTCGGACCCAACATTCATGAAACGCATTGTTACTGGTGACGAGACGTGGGTTTACGAGTTTGACATGCAAACTAGTCAACAAGCTTCGGAGTGGCGCCTTCCAACTGAACCGAAACCGAAAAAACCACGCCAAAGTCGATCAAAAGTCAAAGTCATGTTGACTGTTTTCTTTGACTATCGCGGTGTTGTGCACTCTGAATTCTTACCGGAAGGTCTAACGGTAAATAAAGAATATTATTTGAGCGTTATGCGGCGTTTAAGAGAGCAAATTCGACGAAAAAGGCCAGATTAGTGTAAAAAAAGTTGTAAAATATTAATTTTAAAATTAATATTTTTTGAACAAAGGAGGATTTATTTTAATTTCACATTCCGAATTCAAATATTAGTAACATGTGAGTGAGCATAAAGCCCGTAGGGCCGAAGCATAAAGTGAAGAAGCGAAGTGCAGCGAACATAATATTCAGAAAAATACTTATTGCTTCTATGAATCCCTTGTTAAAATAATCTTTTTCTAGGTAATATCTACTTATTGTTTGACTTTGACCTACCCATTGCATACAAGTTTTCTCAGAACCTTTTTATTTCTTTCTTCTCTTAGAAAAGGAGAGTGTAATAAACAAAATGAATTGCTAGAACGACTTCAAAATCGTACCAGTGGATACCCTATTGTTCTTTCGTAAATTAATCAAACTTGGAGTAATTTTCACTTTTAATGTATTTTAGGATTTGTCCTTGATATTTTTTGGACAGCAATCAAAAATTTTTATATTTTGGAAAACCGGTCAAGTGCAAGTCGGACTCGCACACGAAGGGATCCGTACCATAAACCATTGTTGTTATAGCGGCAATAGATATACACAATCTGTGAAAATTTCAACTGTCTACCTATTACGGTTCATGTGATACAGCCCGCTGACAGACAGACGGACGGACGGACAGCGGTGGCTTAGTAATAGGGTTCCGTTGGATACCCTTTGAGTACGGAACCTTAAAAAGGATAAAAAAAACGCTGAACTTACTTTTCGCTCGGGCGAAGCCGCGGGCATAAAGCTAGGAAAAAATTCAACTTCACAGTGACGCTCGCGCGTATCAAATAGTTTTCGTCTTTGAGTGGCGCCCGTTTGTTATTATTACTGCGTAACTACGAATGCTGCACTAAATGCACGCGAACTCTCAAGGACATGTCAGAACGTGGTAATTAATTCTCTATTGTTTTATAGCCTCCACGAGTCACGAGGCAAGGACTACACGGGGCCAACGTAAAGGTAAATATGATATCTTAGATATTATCTTGATGTTCTAAGTTCAGTCCATCCAAAGGTTGTCTGTAAGAGATTGCCCTGTGCGATAAGACCGCCCATTGTACACTAGTTTTATAAGCGTTTTTACTGTGCTTGTTATGAGGTGTACAATAAAGTATATAATAATAATAATAATAATAATAATTCTGTTGGGTATACCTGAGTACAAGGAAAACAAATTAGGGTTCGGTAACTAAAGGATAACCAACGGAACCATTGATATAATTAACGGATCCTTATTACTAAGCTTCCGCTGTCTGTCCGTCTGTCTGTCTATTAGCAGGCTGAATCTCAAGACCCGTAATAGATAGACAGTTGAAATTTTCAAAGAGTGTGAATTTCTATTGCCGCTCTAGCAAATAAATAATAAAATTAAAAGAGACATAAAAGAAACATGTTTTTTCGGTTTATGGCACGGAACTCTTCGTGTGGGAGTCCGACTCGCACTTGACAGGATTTTTACATAGGGTCAAAGAAGGTATTGTTAAAAAAATGGATGGCTGGTAGAAAGCTAATTCCTGAGATATGTTAGGCTACTTTTTGCCGCCCTGGGTGTAGCAGAAGGGAGTGTCAGACTCTCGCTGGCTAAAACCCATGTTTCTCCCCGTGTTCGAAACGCCCTTTGCTTTCCAGGGCCGCGGTAGCTCTACCTTCAGACCCTTTGAAACCAAATTTGAACATCAGAAGTACCTGGGTAAGTAGAATTGAGTAGGTATTATACGGTTGAGCCAAAGTAGGTCCCTAAAACTATATTAAAGTCATAAATGGCGCGCGACAGAAACATTCAAAAAAGGAAACAACAAAGCTCGATACATTATTCCATTATTTGCGCCATTTACTTTGACACATGTCAAACGAATTTTCGATCGCTTGCAAATTGCTTCGTGTGGAGGTGACAATTCTTTTATTGCAAAGGATTTGTGTTCCCAATAGACGTATAAAAAAACGGGACCTAGCACGAATATTTTGACGTATAGTAACGTTAAACGTAAGTAAATTTTGAATGTGAAAAACTACAATCCCATAGTTTTGGTTTAATTTGATGGGACTTACACAATTTATTTCATTCAAAATATGAATATAGTCATCATCTGCCTAGCCTTTTCCCAACTATATTGGGGTCTGCTTCCAGTCAAACCGAATTTAGCTGAATACCAGTATTTTACGCGGAGCGGCTGCCTACCAGACCTCCACAGCCCATTAACTGGGTAACACGGTACTTCATGGCAAGACTGGAGTCAGATTTAACTGGCTTCTAACTATCCGTAACGACTGCCAAAGATCTACAATTGACAGCCAGGACCAACAGCTTAACGTGCTTTCCGAGACTCGGTATGTAAAGTTGGTCACCCATCCACAGACCAACCTTGGCAAGCGTTGCTTAACCTTGAAGATCGACCCGTGCGGCTGTTATTATCTAGCCACAAGCTCCTCAAAAATATGATTAATATAGTATGTAATTCAAATAAATATTATGACGTGTGAAACGAGTACCTATTGTAGCTGTGGTAAAATTTTACGTTACATTACTACACGACAAAATTCGTGTTAGGCCCTCTGGAGTGGGCATTCCCTGTCTGGCTATCGAGTGAAAACGGTTAAAAAGAGGAGAGAGCGATCTTGCGGCAATTTTATTTTGTGTACCTACCAAAAATTAAGACGGTTCAGTGCATTGAAATTTCGAGAGACTTCACACGTTGGCACATGCCAACAAGTGACGACACCAGCCCCCACTACAGACTATTGAAATTTTGAATTGAAATTACTATTGTTTTCTTTTCTAGAATACTTTCGGTTAAAATCCTGATTGGTTCGCGTCACAGGGTGTCAATGTCACCTTCGTCGTAATGGTCACTAGCGCCAGCGGCCTAAACCAAAGAGACAAGCATTGGCCAACACATTCGCCTTATCTCTTTCTACAGATAAGGGAACCTACAGATAAGGTACAGATAAGGAACCTAGTCAATTTTGTGACGGTAATGCGCTAAGCAGAATCAGAAAGCACATCACGCTACCTGTCACTGTCAAATTTTCCCAATCAACCTTGAACCTAATGCGTTAGCGATAAAGATGAAAATTAAATTTGACAGATTGTTATGTGATTAAATTTATGATTCTCCTAAAGTGGCCTTTTTTAAGTTTTTGGTTAAGTACAAACAAAGGAATGTGAATTTAAAACATATCTCGAGAATATCAATTTCTGGCATTCCAATAAAGTGACTGTATGCAGTTCTATAACTCTATAGGGAGCGTGAAGAAACTATAGGTGACAGCACAGAAATGTCACTGTCAAGTATGTTTCAAGTAAAAAATTCGAAATAGCTACGCTAGATGGCACCGTCTTCTTCGCGCACGTTCCCCTAAACTGAACGTGCAGGAAACACAGGTGGCAGCATAGAAGCGTCAATGTAAAGTATTCTGACCCTGAAAACTTCGAATATGCGACACTAGATGGCATGGTTGCAAGCAAAATGAAGAATTTAACTTGTTTCTGCAGAAAGCATCGTTCTCTCCCAATCAAAAGGTAAAATATTGCAAACTTGCTTCTACAATCTATTTTGGACATTGGCAGAACAGTTGACATCGGCTTTGCTTGCCATAGATAAAAACAAAATAGAAGTTTCTGACATTCCAATAAACGAGAACTAGAATAACAAGACGGTCCTAAAAACTTTTACCATCAGAATTCCTTGGTTCATCTTGAGCCTTTTTAGCTGTCCTAATTTTAAAACTATTTTTATTAGGTTACCTTGGCTAATAGACTTCTAGAAAAAAGTTATGAGGTTACTTTTAGTTCTTTGGACTAGTAAATAGAAGAGGAGTAATTAGGATAATCAGACAAACCTAAAATTCTTTAGCAACCAATACTTTTTAGGGTTCTGTACCCCAAGGGTAACCAACGGAACCCTATTCTAAGCCTCCGCTGTCCGTGCGTCTGTCTGTCAGCGGGCTGTAACTTTCAATTGCCGTTTAAACAAGAAACTCCTAATAAAAATAAAATTGAATTAAAAATAAAATGGGGCTCCCATACAAGTAACGTGTTTTTTCGTTTTATGGTAGATACGGAACCCTTCGTGTGAGAGTCCGACGATTACGATAGATTAAAATAATTTCGAATAACGAATGCTAAATAATATTGAGAACACATTACTATCCGAGTACCCTCCATCGTAGCTGACAGGTTGTACAGGTACCCCGCCCCCCCATCCCGGTCCGTAGGATGTCGCAATCCAATTTGCGTTCACTTTGAGACGTTTGCCGAGATTTGCAGCGACCGGCTAACGAGATTTGCTCTTAAATATAAATGTTTTAACCAGTTTAAGTAGCATTTAAGATAAAAGGAAATGTATTTTTCTAAGATTATCCTTAGTGAAAAGATTTTCAGTGGGTCGTCTTAGGGATGGGTTAAAGAGGAAGTTAAATAATAATCTTCGTAAGGGTTTGTGAGTAGAAAGGGATTATCTTTAATAAAGATGAAAGTTCTGAAGGCTCAACCGTTCAAATTCAAGTTGCAGTATCATCTCAGCAACAATTAGGTACCTATTGTCAGAATTAGATAAAAACATGCGAATAAGCAGGAAAATTAGAAATATTTTTGATTGTATGCGAAAAAAACGAGTTTGGCCCCTCTGGTGACAGGATAAAGATTTTTAAAATGTGGAGTGCTTTGCTTCGTAGTTCTTAGCTAAACACTAGTATTTTGTAAAAAGTTTAGTTATTATTTTCTACAAAACGGTCGTTCCTGGGTCTAACTTCATGCAATATTGAAAACTGCCACAATGAAATAATAATTAGGTAGGTACTTTATTATCTAAGCAGTTTTATACGTACAATATACTTTGCAGTTTCAAAGTAAAAAGCTAGAATTGCAAAACTGCAATTTGAATATTATATTAAGTATCAAAGTTTTTAAAACTTTCAAGGTTCCACCCGTATCAAGGTACTTAGCAGAAAGTCTGAAACGCCATTAAGATGCATTTTCCTTGAAAACTCTAATCCACAAGGAGAAATATCCTGTAATGTTTCAGTAAAAGGAAAACAAGAAAGACAATAACACTCCGCTTTCATAAAACAAGCTGAAATATATGTTCATATCTCAGATTCTCAGAACTACCAACACAGGATACGTTTGAATTATTCAATTACGGGAGGAAAACTCACACATTCTGCGATAATACAAGGAATCCTTATATTTTATATCCCGTGTTTTACGACGTTCCGACGAAGGCCGAATATAATTTTCATGTGAGAGATCTGCTGAAAACAATTTTCCCCTTCTACGAAAGGTATTTATTTTCTTTTATTTTTCAGTTGTAACAATAGGGAAGATGCAAATACAAAATTTATAAGAATGTTGTCAGTAAAATGATAAAAAAAGTATAAAATAAAGGCCATTGCAACGTTTTTATTTTGGTTAATATCGATTTTTAACAAAAATAATGAATTAAAGTAACGTGAAACGGAACATATTTAAAAACAACAATCAGCGTTTAGTGACGTATCTGCTGTTATGCCAACGAAACGGCAACCTTATGTCTTTGAGTTAGGACAGTTCTTGCCCAGCGATAGAAACGAGTGACGTCATCGTCCGTTTTCGCGCGAACCTTTAAACTGTCGGTTTAAAAAAGCAATTTTGGCAATAAATTAAAGCGTTTTCATTTCTTATTTATGTGGTGGTCTATTCTAGATGGAGTCCTTTAAAATTAAAGCAAAAATGAAAATATTGCATGTTCCCTATTGTTGAAATCGCTCTCGATCTTGGTAGGGTGGCTGTTTGAGAGTTTCCAAGAATAGAGATGAATGGTGTGATTTGAGAGGTTTATACCCAGCTGATGATGGTAACAAGAACCTACCTACCACTTACATACTTACCATATATGTATGTATAGCCATAGGTAGGTAGCCGTATGGTGTCGGCCGGTGCCGTATGGTGCCGTAAAAGAGTAATAAGTACCATCCCGTCACTTCCCGTGGGTGTCGTAAGAGGCGACTAAGGGACTCACCAGAGAATGGGCAGCATCGTTCTCTGTAAAACGCAACACCATACACTGCGATCGCCAACCCGCCTGCACAGCGTGGTGGTTATGGCAAACACCCCCCTTTGGGGGAGGCCTATGTCCAGCAGTGGACGTCTTAGGTTGTTATGATGATGATGATGACAGTTACGTTAAGTTAAGAAATATTACTGCTTACCAAAACTGCTACTGCTACCTATATACCTACTGTGAAATTTCACACAAACCAATGGTTTCTGATAAACACACATCCCATGATATTACTGATTTTCGGACATGATTTATGAATAATGCGAGATGCGACTTCCAGTTATTAATTTGCATCCAACTCTGTAAAGAGTTATTTTAACACAAATTAAAAATACATGCCATAGATAATGCTTTGGTTTGATGATTGACAGTAGATACCTGAGTGAGGACTTATTATTAAACAAAGAAATCACAGGGATCTACTAATACTACATTCTTATTTTTTCAACAATTAGGTAGGTATGTACTTACATGCTTCCGAATTCCCCGGAGACAATTTTACCCGCTCTACTTCGTCTACGTCACTTTTTCCATTAATGTTTCGCTCCTATTGGTGGTAGCGTGATGTAATATAGCAGTCTTCCTCCGTAAATGGGTTATCCAACCAAAACTATTTTTTTCAATTCAAACAAGCAGTTTCTGAGATGAGCGCGTTCGACCAAACAATCAAACAAACTTTTCAGATTTGTAATCTATACTAATATTTAAAGCTGAAGAGTTTGTTTGTTTGCTTGGACCTCAGGAACTGCTGGTCCGATTTGGAATTTCTTTTAGTGTTACATAAGGCTATAGGCTATATATCATCACGCTTAGACCAATAGGAGCGGAGCAGACGACGTTGCGTGGGTTAACTAGTATTAGTATAGATGTCAACAGCAGCGCCCCTCTGACAACAAAGTTCCTTGTAGAAATTTTTGTAACTGGAAAATGTTTTCGCTATCGGATCCTAATTTATTACTACCTACCTACCTAGATACCTACTAAATTAATAAGACCCATAGATTATATTTCTATGATAAGACCACTACCACCACGAAACCACTGCCTATCTAATAAAGAAAATATTTCGTTCAGGTATTTTTGTCAAGGTTTATGATTGCATGTCACTTCTTTGACGATAAATACAATTTTTTTTTTTTATAATTTAGTGGATAATATTTAGCTTCAATTTTTACTAACTTATATGATATATCCTCTTTAGTCAAATGAAATAAATAATCTAAAAACATGGCCAACTAGTTATCAAAAAATAAGTAAATGTCAGTAGTGCTTTATTTTTAAATTTGTTTTTTTTTATTCATAAATGGCTATAGGATATTTTTTAACAGATACTGGCCATTTTTTTTTAAGATGGTTTTAACAACCTTCTTAGATTTTTTTTATGACAATAATGGTTCACGTTGAATGAAATATTTGGTTTGTTTTAAATCTTAATTTGGGAATAAAGATATAAAAGGAAGAATACCTACTGCAATTTTAGTTAAGGTGGATGCGCCAGGGTAGCCCGCGAAATTCAATTTTTTTATGTTCTTTGTTATTTGCCGGTCAGTGTGAAGCTGTATGTTGAACAATATACGATTCGCGGCCGTAACGCGCATTTATCTAAAGAATTATAACCATTTTAATCATCCCATCTAGGTTCATGAAGCCTTATAGAATGACTTTTTCATAAAATAACCATTAATAAGACGACAGCCCTTCTGTCTACATAATCTCTGGTGATATTGGAATTCACAGCATTGTCCATGCAGTGACGCTTCAGAAAGCAATTTGTAGCCAGATTAAATTGATCGCGATTCAACTGTTTGGTCTGGTTTGGTCCTATACGGTATACGCCTATACGGGTATTTTTTAACCACTGATATGCATATATTTGACCACCTAGGTATATCACGTTTATTGACAAAATACCTTTTAATAGAAATATAAAGCACTGGGAAAGAAATTAAGACTCGGATTCAATGCAAAGGTTTAATTAAACATATTATTATCTCGTCGTCTGCCTAGCCTTTTCCCAACTATATTGGGGTCGGCTTCCAGTCAAACCGGATTCAGCTGAATACCAGTGTTTTACGTGGAGCGCCTGCCTACCAGACCTCCACAACCCATTAACTGGGTAACACGGTACATCTTGGCAAGACTGGAGTCAGATTTACTGCCTTCTGACATTCCGTAATGACGGCCGGGGCCAACGACTTAACGTGCTTTCCAAGGCACGGAGGAAACTCGTTATGTTAAGATGGTCACCCATCCACCTTAACATAAGGAGTTTCCTCCGTGCCACATATCTAAATGACTGAAATATTCAAAATTCAGAAATTGAAATCATCAAATGACTCCTGCCACTCTGGGCGAAGCAGGAGGGAGTGTCAGACTCTTACTGACTAAAACCCATCCGTGTTCCTCCTAGTGCCCTTTGCGTTCCAGGGCCACGGTGATTCTTTCGAACTAAGTCTGCAGCCCCAGCAGGCACTGGCCCTAGCGGGCCCCGTCTTCTATACTGCCAGCTCTTTGAGACGCGTGTGGAACTCAGCGCACCGTCGAACCGGGCCTGGTTCTGATCAGACGGCGAGCCACCCAATGCTCGCCGTCCGCAGGCCCGCGCCTGCGGTGGCCAAGAATCGCCCTGCGACTCCCGACGCCCGGGGCGTCTTCTGACCTGATTGTGTTTCCTATCTAATCAATTCCGATACAATTTTGATACCTACCTATTTCAATAGTAATGTTCTGCGAATGGTTGGAATAAGAAATTATTTTCAATAAGATGTAGAAAATGAAACTACTTATCACTGCAGTACACATAGGTATCTAGAGGAAAGTGTTGACTGTCAATGTGGAAGAGCAAAGAAAAGCTGGATGGACTTTGTGAAAGGTTATACTTTTTATTTATTTAGGAATGGGCTTGCTTTTGACATCGGTCTCTCCTGATAGAAAGCATAGATGAGGTCTATGATGGAGCGAGCGTGCCCAGAAGATGTCTGTTCACTTTTGCTTTGAGGGCAGACGTGTTATTTTTGGAAGGGAACACAGACGCTGGCAGAGAGCTCCACATATTTCTATGGTTCCACAATTTGGCTATATAGTTGCCAGGTTTCCGGATAAAGCCGGACACAGTCAGGCTTTTTGGTTGTGTGTCCGGCCAAATTAGATGGTGTCCGGCCTGTCCGGCTTTTGTTTGGCTTTTTGAATTTGAGCATTTTTTTTTACATTTTGTCATGTGTTAATTTCCTGACCGTCTCCTCACCTTGTATCGCTTGCATTACAGAAATAAAAACAGTAATGATTATTGAATGATTAAGAAGACTGATTCATTCAATTTTATTGTTGTTCCATTTAAATTTTAGGTAAACTTTATGGTAAATGATGATGAAAAAGCCTTGTTTTACTTTTTAAAAATTGTCGTGTTATAGGTAGAAAGACTAAAAAATTAAGGGTTTCCGGGCTTTTTACCCAAATGTCCGGCTAAACTGGCTGGTCTGTTTGGCTTTTCGGTTTGAAGACCTGGCAACCCTACCTGCGACTAGTTGGGATATCGACTAAGGTGCCGATGTACTTACTCTTAGTACGTCTGGTATTCCGATACTAAATGTGCGATGGTGGCAGATCGGGTTGTGGAGTCCTTGCGGTGATTTATGGTTAGAAAGGGGTGAATAGGTACCTACATAATGTAATTTTTGGAGATTTTTGATCCCCTCCCCCCTATGTAACGCACCATAACGTTTTTCTGTAACCCCCTCCCCCCCTAGTAAAACGTTACGTAACCACCAAGTGACCTTTTTCACCTAAAAGTCACAATTATGTGGCGTAAAGTACCGGAAAGTCATTCCATTCGAAATATAGAGAAAAAAAAGACGTGTGGCACTCGGAGACTATTGCGTAAAAGGTATAAAGCCGCGGTAAAGTTATTGCATAGCATTTTTTATCAACTTATGCAATTATAATTATATATTTATTTAATTTATGCAGTATTTTTTTTCTTTGATATTAATTCAAGTTACACTTTGAGCTAAAAAAAGTAAAAAGTAAAAGTAAAAAGTATCACCGCTGTGCCGGTCGGAGTGGGGGGTGTTAGGTTTTTTTCGTTACGGAATTTCTGGATTCGGTCTCCACGCTCAAGGCCCGCGATAGAAGCTATGCAATAGCTTAAAAAATGTTTAAAAATGCGTGAGAGTATTTTTCTACATACATACGACCGTTCTGAAGGGTTAAAAAACAATAATGTTACGTAACCCGCCCCTGTAACGCATCGTAACGTTTTGCAAGACCCCCCCTCCCCCCAAATTCGTTACGTAATAGGTACTTGAACTCTCCCTAAGGTATCTAAATAAACTTTAAGCATTGTTTTACACAAGTCATTTTCGTGGAAATCGACATTAGTTTCAGTTTTTTCATAAAAATAAAACTTTAAGCATTCACAGCGGAATATTTTTCAGGGAACTTTTTATACATTCACATCAGTTCAGAAATGTAGGTCGAGTCGCTCTTCTGAATTATTCAATATGGTTGGCCAAATTAAGTTAGTTAATAAATAATTTGATTACAGCTACCCAATCAAGCCCAAGGTTTGACAGGTACGGGTAAAAGATGTGTACTTTTTTATTTTGTAAGTAGGTACCTAGGAAAGGGTATAAGTATTTTTACGAACTAGGGGTAATTTCCATTCTTGTCGTATTTAATTATTAATTATTGTTTTCAGCAAGACTAAAGTCTTCGGCGGGTTTCTTGTTTTGAAATAACTGTTCAATAGTAACTGTAGGAATCCGGGAGACTTGCCCAGGTGGGAGTAATGCTTCACCTTTCTAAATGGTATTAAAATTTGCGCCATTGGATATTGGCGGTATTTATGTAGGTAAATCAATTATTATTCTTTATTATTTCTTTTTTTCTTTATTTTTATGTATTTATTTTTATTTATTTAAATTTGCGCCATTGGATATTGGCGGTATTTATATAGGTAAATCAATTATTATTCTTATTATTATTATTTCTTTATTATTTCTTTTTTTCTTTATTTTTATGTATTTATTTTTATTTATTTAAATTTGCGCCATTGGATATTGGCGGTATTTATGTAGGTAAATCAATTATTATTCTTATTATTATTCTTTATTATTTCTTTTTTTCTTTATTTTTATGTATTTATTTTTATTTATTTAAATTTGCGCCATTGGATATTGGCGGTATTTATGTAGGTAAATCAATTATTATTCTTATTATTATTCTTTATTATTTCTTTTTTTCTTTATTTCTATGTATTTATTTTTATTTATTTAAATTTGCGCCATTGGATATTGGCGGTATTTATGTAGGTAAATCAATTATTATTCTTATTATTATTCTTTATTATTTCTTTTTTTCTTTATTTTTATGTATTTATTTTTATTTATTTAAATTTGCGCCATTGGATATTGGCGGTATTTATGTAGGTAAATCAATTATTATTATTATTATTATTTCTTTATTATTTCTTTTTTTCTTTATTTTTATGTATTTATTTTTTCTGTTTACTTATCACGTTTTAATTACTTTTATGCCGCTCCGATCGACGTCATACTTAACGCCGGTTGTCGCTGAAAACCAGCGCTGTGGCTCTGTCTCGCACACGAGTCCCAGCATTATGCTGAGCGATGGCGGTTTTGCGCGAATGTGACGCATATCTTACCAATTTTTATAATTTTGTATTATTTAATTTCTATTTTTTTTTTAAACGCTTTTTCTTTCTATCTTTTCTTTCAAAATCGTGTGTGAATATTTTCTCCGTTACCTATTGGAAGATACTTAGGTACATCTTTTTCACCATACCATCAACTATTATGTACTATTTTTATTTTTTCACGTAAACATAAAATTAAAACTATAGGTACAGTGTATTGAAAACTCGTGTCACTGGTCGTTAAAAATGTACTGAAATCAAATTAAATGTGACGTCACACGAGTTTTCAACGAACTATATCGTCTTAATTTTTAGGGTTCCGTAAGTACCTAAAATGTAACCAACGGAATCCTATTACTAAGCCTCCGCTGTCCGTCCGTCCGTCCGTCTATCTGTCAGCGGGCTGTATCTCAAGAACCGTAATAGGTAGACAGTTGAAATTTTCACAGATTGTGTATTTCTGTTGCCGCTATAACAATAATAATAAAAAATAAGGTTTATGGTAGGGAACGTGTACGTGTCGGATATAATTTGGAAATCTATTTGATGGACTAGTAAGATCTTTTTAGTCCACTACCCTACCCTATTCTATCTTTCTTATCCTAGTCTTTCTAAGTAGGTGTAATCCAAAGTGCAACGTTTACAAACCTAATTACCATCGTTTATCTCCGGTAGCACCATACATTTAGCTAATACAGCCTCCCACGAGATCAAAGTGGCCGGCTAATGAGATTGTCTCCTGATTGCCATTCGAGAGCTCACGTTAACTAACACAAAGGACAGCAACGTTTGGTTAAACTGGTTTTGGAGGTAACGTTTTAGGACTTTCAGATACTGTTTAAAAGTTTTGTATTTTTTATTTATTATTTGGTACATCATACATGGTATTAGGTGTAAATAAGTGAATCTGCAAACCGTGAACTTATCAGAGTTACCATTAGTATTGAAGCCAAATGGCAACATAATAATTGTTTTCGTTGTGGAGGATAACGCAGATTATTCATTGAACAAGAAGCTTAGATACCAGGAAAAGAAAGAAAAAGCGTTTATTTGCGCCAAGCATGACGCATACCAAAAAAAATAAAGTAGAAATTAAATAAAACTAAATTGATTGATTGTTTGTTTGAAGTGAAAACTTCTTTAACGGCGTTGTGCACTTTTTTGTGATGGGTAAAAAATGTTAAACTCGCGTCAGACACGTGACCTGATCGAAAATTCGTAAGACGGTCACGATTCCTGCAAACCTCTTTGTGATGGGTAAAAATGTTAAACTCGCGTTAGGACACGTGACCTGAAATAATACAAAAAAGTCTGGAATATTCTACTGTCTATTACGGTTCAAGAGACAGCCCGCTGACAGACAGACGATTGAGCGGACAGGGGCTTAGTAATATACCCTAAAATGGCAGAGTATATCTAATCCTTGTGAGATAATACTGTAGGAATTGGCCTTTTCTCATACTTACTCAGTAATTTTCTGCAATTCGCTCAGCTAATATAAAGTGAGGGAAAAACTTTTATTAATTAATTAGTAGGTAATTACTTCGCTGATTACCGCTACCCTACCCAGTCAAAGTTGGTAATAAAACGGATTTCTCGAATTACCTTTCCAACAGTTCTTCTGAAGTCCGTTAAATTTTCACAATATTCCCTTTACGGACTTCGTAAAACTCGCAATGAAAATATTAGGCAACTACCTATTTAAATTATTAGCTGATACGCTAAAGTCAGATACGGAACAGATCCAAAATCAAATCAAGATTACCTATTCTCAATCCGATGATACATACTGTAGCGAAATTATAAGTGTGCTTTTTGAAAAATAAAACCAAAGGGTATCTAAGTAAAAAAAAATACAAAGACAGTGAATACCTAACTTAAAAATACGAGTATTACATATTGGTGAATGGCCGAATTTCAATTTTGAAGAAATTAAATTAAAAAAATGCACAAGGAATCGCGAAAACTTCTTGTAAGTAAACGAGCTACTAAACCTGCAGATAATGATTGCAATCAATGTGGAGATCTAGGAGCGTCTCAAGTTACAAATTTCAGTTGATTTTGCAACTCCTAGACAATATGCAATTTTTTTTTATTTGTAATGGGTTTGCTCTTGACTCTAGTCTATGTCAGAGATGACAGAGACAAAGTCTACGGTGGAGCGAGTTTACCCAGAAGGAGCCTGTTCACTCTAACTTTGAAGAGGTTAGGTTTGTATAGCTTTTGGAAACGCAGACGCAGGCAGAGAGTTCCACTCCTTTGATGTGCGCATTATAAAAGACGTTTGAAAACGCTTAGTGCGAATTGGTGGAATAGCTACAAGGTAGGGATGGTAAGATGCACTGAAAACAAATTAATAATTAGAAAGAAATGGTAAACTAATTACATAAATCAATTTTAAATATCTATGTTAATAAAATAAACTACGTGTATATCCCGGAGATCTGTGGTAGCAACGATTACGTGTTCAACTGGATCACGTAGGTACTCTAATAGAACTCGAACTATGTTGTAATGCTCAGGCTCACAGTCACAATGAATGATTTCCTTTGATACAGTAGGTAGACCGTGGACCGATACCGTCGTCTGCTCCGATCGGTATCTACAGCAAATCTATACATATAATAAAATCGTAGACCAACAGTGTCTGTACATTGAATATTTTTGCACAAAAAATACATAGAAAAGTTAGGAAAAAGATATAAAACACAAATATGCTATTTTTGTCTGTTTGTCTGTTTATCTGTTAGTCTGTGCGTTTGAGGGAGCATCACGCATAAACCACAGAAAATATTAAGTGATAATCCGAGTAACATTTAGCGTTTATTTCATCAAAATCGACCCACAAAATCAAAAGATACTGAATTTTTAAGTTTAGTAAGAAACTTCCTAATGTATTCTGATTATAGCGCCATCTATTGAAAAAGATGAAACTCACGAACGCATGAATAAAACACCAAAACAAATTGTAGAGTTATGTGTGAAACATTTAATACCTACGTGGCAAAATAAAATTGAACATTTTTACACCTTATCGGTATTTATCATAACAACCGATCCACAAATCAAAATATATTGAATTTTTAAGTTTAGTAGGAAACTTCCTAATGTATTGTGATTAGGCAAAGCACCATCTATTGAGAAAAATAAAATGTATGAAAACATGAATATTACCCTAAAACACATTGTTGAGTTATTTGTGAAACTTTTACAGGTAGCAAAATAAAAGTGAACATTTTAATTTGTTGACATACGGACTCCTTATTTAACGTCTTCCAATGCTAAACATTTTGTCAGTTTACTTACGGTTGGTCGATAGATAGCGTTGCACTGATGACGCAAGATTAAGATTTTCTGCTGGAGAACGACCGTCACACGATTTTGTGTAATTAGGTCTTGAAAGTCTTTGTTAGAGGATAAATTTCCAATATCACTATTTTCTCTGAGCTGTCTTTAATTAGATTCGTTACATAATAATTGTTCTTACAACCAGTATTTTTATATTAGGTACCTACCTACACATCATGTTGTTATAAAAGACTGGCCGCCGTGTTTCTTGCACGTTATTTTTCATATAGTGATCTACTTACGCTTTAAAACTCGCAAATAGCTTCATGTTTTTGACAGACTGATCTTAAAAATTTAACGTATCTACCTGTAAATAAATGGTTTGAATCTTTTATATCTCCCAAAGTAGGTACTCCCGAGATAAGAATGCTAATGTGGTATTCCAGACTATAATCTACCTCTGTGCGAAATTTCATCCAGATCCGTTCAGCCGTATTGTCGTAATTGAGTAACAAACATCCAGCCAGCCAAACTTTCGCATTTATTAGTAAACAAAAATTGGAAGTAAGATAATAGGCTGGCATCGACCTAAGCGCACGCGTACGACGTCGCGGGCACAGCTAGTAACGAAATATGAGCGACGTAATTCTCAAACAGAATTTCTAATAAAGAAAGGAAATATTTACAAACCGGTCTTGTGTTTAAAAAAACCTTTTTTCTCTTATGATGATTTCATAATTCTGGGACAAGAGACAAATTTGATTAAATACTGAAAAACACCAAATCCAAAAATAAAGAAAAGCGAGAAATACATGTACCTTGAAGAAATTGTACAAAAACTAGTACATTATAACTTGGTACTTGTTGTTGTTGTTGTCATTTTGAAAGAATCTGAATTTGAATTCCTTATCATCATCTACCCAGCCTTTTCCCAACTATATTGGGGTCGCCTTCCAGTCAAGCCGGATTTAGCTGAATACCAGTATTTTACGAGGAGCGGCTGCATACCAGACCTCCACAACCCATTAATTGAGTAACACGGTACTTCATGGCAAGACTGGAGTCAGATTTACTAGCTTCTGACTATCCGTAACGACTGCCAAAGATCTACAAATGACAGCCGGGTTCTGAGGCACGGAGGAAACTCGATATGTTAAGATGGTCACCCATCCACAGACCAACCTTGGCAAGCGTTGCTTAACCTTGAATATCGACCCGTGCGGCTGTTCACAACAAAAGAGGATAAAATCAGAGAAAAAAGAAGTTTATTGGCAAAACTACCATGCAGTATACACAATGCTGCAATACGTAGATCGTTGGTAGGTTATAACTACCTATTGAATCTGAGAGAGACTGGTGACCCGATCCAGGTGGAAGGGAAGCACGTGGTCGATCATCCACTCGCAGGACTGATCTAGCTGGTACATAAAATAACCGAGTCTACTATGGTCCAGTGTACACGTAACGTTACCAATTGGCAGAAATCGCAGTCCTCGGGAAAGTCAACGACCCACCGAACATCTCTCCATGTAAGTACCTACCTCATCTGCGCAACCACGACCACTGACATGAGTTTCCGAAAAGAAGAAGAAGAGATTGAATTATCATAGTCATCATTTCAGCTCGTTTGCTGGGCACAGGTTTCCCCAGTGAAGCCACATCGACGAGTTCTGTGCGTCTCGCATCCGGTGGATTTTAGCGGCCACCGGTCCACGAGTGGGAAGCTTTCCAACACAGTGCCATCCGGTACCTAGGTAGGTACGTAAGTAATTTCAAAGATCAAAAACTTCAAGTAGATAGCTATCAGTAGATGGCTGCAGTTGTAACGTTTGAGTAAGTACGAACGAAACGTTAATGAGAATACATACCTACTAAAATACAAATTGTGTTTTAGTATTGCGTTAATTTCTCAGTAACGTAATAAAAGTATCGATTTTCTTATAATACAATTCAAACAAATAAACAAATACAAAATAACTTCGGAAGAAAAAAAAACTTTAATTTCGGAAGTCGGTGTTTTTGGTTATTTTTTCGTTTTTTGACACCGACTTCCGAAATTAAAGTTTTATTTTTCTTCCGAAGTTATTTTGTACCTTGTAGTGTTTTGTTTTTGGAAGTCGGTTGTATTTTTTGTAAAAAAGTTTTTTAGTTTAAGATTTTCTTTATGTTTTTTATATTTTAGTGTACCTACAATAAATAAATGAATTGTATTATAAGAAAATTGATACTTTTTTTACGTTACTGAGAAATTAACGCAATACTAAAACACAATTTGTATTTTAGTAGGTACCTATGTTTTCTCATTAACGTTTCGTTCGTACTTACGTAAATGTTACAACTGCAGCTATCTACTGATAGCTATCTACTTGAAGTTTTTGATCTTTGAAATTACTTAAGTACCTACCTAGGTACCGGATGGCACTGCGTTGGAAAGCTTCCCACTCGTGGACCGGTGGCCGCTGAAATCCACCGGATGCGAGACGCACAGAACCCGTCGATGTGGCGTCACTGGGGAAACCTGTGCCCAGCAAACGAGCTGATTTCAGCTCGTTTGCTGGGCACATAGCATTTGCTGACTATGATAATTCAATCTCTTTTTCTTCCTATTCGGAAACTCATGTCAGTGGTCGAGGTTGTGCAGATGAGGTAGGTACATGGAGAGATGTTCGGTGGGTCGTTGAATAAGTCTGTCAGATAGATTTTCAAAAAATATTGGACACGTATTTTTTCTTTTTTCACGTAAACAAAAGATGAAGACGATGTAATGCGTTGAACACACGCGTGACGTCACTATGATGGTCCAATTTTACCAAGCCAGATGACGTCACGCGTGTTTTCAGCGTGCAATACTGTTAGGCAATCTATATGACGGACTAATTCGATATTTTTAGTAAAATAAGTAAAGTAAGTAAATAGGGGCACCTATTGACGGCCTTATCGCATTCCGCGATCTCTTCCAGGCAATTTAAATAAGTTCACTCTAGTAACCAACACACGCATCCATTAATACGACCTATGTGTCTGCCTACCCACATACCCGTGCCCCGAGCGTAATTAACTGTTAAGAAACGATAACTGACAGTGAAACTGCACAAAATAACACAAGAAAAAAAAACCTCTTTTAAGCTTCCAGAGTTAAAATAGCAACTAAAACTTTAACTGCTATCCATCTAGTTAAACAAACTATAACCCCAAACTATAAACTGCGCTTTTAAACTAAAAAGCGGTCTAGACCGAACAGGGGGACATATTGGTACAACTCAACTAAACAAACAAAGTTGGCTAACTCGTTTCAGACTGAACGTTTAAAATGCAGCTTTTACTCGTAAGTACAACTTTGGATATTCGACTGTCGAATGAGTTTAGCATGTGATGAAAAAAAAAAATTAAAAAATTTATTGCAGAAACTTCACATAGAGACCTCCTTTTAAGTAAAAGATATACCTGTGCTAGGAGGTCCCGCTCTTCAATGACAAATAATTAAATGGTACGAGTAAAAGTAGTGTATAAAAATCTACGAAATTTAAACAAAAAAATTACTAGATAGAAAAAGGAAGAGTGTGTGTGAGTGTTGTGTGTGTGTGTGTGAGGGTGTGTGTGTGTGTGTGTGTGTGTGTGTGTGTGTGTGTGAGGTGTGTGAGTGTGTATTCTCTCAATTTTCAATTCATAGTCACGATGCTCGCAGTAATAATTCAGTGTCATCCATCATAAGTCTTCTGTTTTAGCCACTGAACTTTAGTGATAATTTGGTACTTCGGCTTTAGGAAATGTTGTAACTATGTCGCCGGAAAAAAATCGTGTAAAATATTTTTCTTAATAAGCCACGGATATAAATTAGGTACATAACATAATCAGCCTATATTGTTCTCACTTCTGGGACACAGGCCTCCTCTCTTTCGAGCGGGAGTGGGCTATAATCCACCACGCGGGCCCAGTGCATGTTGGTAGATGTCACATGTCTTCGAATTTTTGGTTCTAGGATATGTCCGTTTCCTCACGATGTTTTTCTTCACCGCTTTGAGAGCAGTGGTGGTGAAATAATTTACACAAAGTGAAGCGCCTGTCTGGGTTCGAACCTACGACCTACAACTCGTAAGTCGCTGCCATTACCACCGGGCCACCACTGCACTCGACATATTGGAAACAGCCATTGAATTTGGGTGGGATTTATTGTATACAAACCGATTTTTCATAATATATCGAGAAATCATAATCTAACAAAGATTTATCTCAATCTTACGGAGTCTGCAACTTTCCGGTGACATTTATTTATAGCACAGTCACTTCATAGATAAGAAATTGCAAATACACTCTCGAAAACATTATACCCACCTCCTGGAGCAGACGAGTATCAAGCGACGACACACTTTTTTACCCGAGGGTCTAAAAAGGCCGCTTTGGCAGAATCAGGAAGAAAATCACTCTACCCGTCACTGTCAAATTATCCTAATCAACCTTGAACCTAATACATTAGCAAAAAAGATGAAAATGTCAGATTGTTGAGTGATTAATATTATGATTCTTCTAAAGTGGCCTTCTTATATACATATGTATACATTATATTAACCATGGCATAAACTTTTCGAAAACGCTCCGCACGCAAAAGGCAGGATCGGCCTTAACCATCTAAGCGCCCCGGGCGAGTCATACATTTAGCGCCCTTTCTAGTTCAATATAATTAAAATAACTTATTTAGAAAAACTTTTAAACCAACTCCGATAGCTTCACAACCCGCCACCCATAATTATTTTTACGATGTTGTTTAAATCACTGTAGCAGCATCAATGCAGCCATAAGAAAAACCAAAGGAGCAAATCTACATAGCAACAAAAAGAACCGCAACGCCATCTATCCAACTAGCAGTGAACTAAAATCCTGCATCGCGCAAGCAAAGTTTACCGTGCGATTTGAACATATCCATAAGCCTGAATATAGTTAATTATCGGGCAGTTGCCCGCCAAACACAACAACCGTCTGGTCGGAGGATCCTCCATTTCAATTGAGGTGTGCGGGACTTTACTCTCTTTTCCGCACACCTCCAAATCACCATTCCCAACAACTATGGCAACCACCCTATTTGTCAGCTTTTGGCTTTCTTTTGGTGAGCTATAATTTAAGTTTAGTAAAACTGCGATCGCCACTTGCAACAGTCACCGGTATTGTTAGGTTTGTTAGCAGAATACGCAGCAATAGCGGATACAATTCTTGAAGATTGTGCTTTTAAAGTTTCAAGGTTTCAATAGGGTTTGCCTGACTGTCTTCGAGATTGTGTTGCCGACCTAACATTTTCACAAATTACCACCAATGTCAGAATTTTTCTTTATATCGAAAGAAATAGATAGGTAGGTAGGTGATCAAATTACGCGCCCCTGTATGTCCCGGCGCCCTCCAGTTACTGGCGCCCCGAGCGGCCACCCGTGTCGTCCGGCCCTAAAGCCGCTACTGGCAAAGGGAAACACAATATTGCCATGTTTCTTCATATACTTAGTCTAGCTACAGCAACCTAGAATTTAATCTGTTCTGAGTTATTTCATAAACAAATTCTTTCAGGGCAGGTACATTATCTCCCAGTGAATTTGTGTGGAAGAATTTCATTTAAGTAACAAAATAACAAATCATCACGCCTGCATTCCTTTAAAAGATATTACTCGTAGGTTGTGGTGTACATATGGTACAGCCACATGTCACCAGTTATCTTTAAGGTGAATGCTCCAGGGTAGCCCGCGAAATTCAAATATTTTTATGTTTTTTGCAATTTGCCGGTCAGTGTGAAGCTGTATGTGGACCAAATGCGATCCGCGACCGTAACGCGTATTTATCTAAAGAATTATAACCATTTTAATCATGAATATTTCAGAAATAATCATTCTTTCGAACTACATGAACTTAGAGGTACAACGTAAATACGCGTTACGGTCGCGGATCGCATTTGGTCCACATACAGCTTCACACTGACCGGCAAATTGCAAAAAACATAAAAATATTTGAATTTCGCGGGCTACCCTGGAGCATCCACCTTAAGTCCCATGTATGTAGTAGAGGGCGAGCCTTTTGCCGTAATCGAGTAAGTAGATAGATCTCCAGACTCCGTGCAAATTCCTGATGGAAAATAGCCGGTCTATTCTGAAAAACACGTGGATACTTCCATGAACATGAAGTGAGCTCGAAGTGATCGGACATTTCAACTTGTTTGGAAGGATTGATAAGCAAACTTCATGTTCACTTCAACCTCTTTTTTTTTTTGGATGGGAAGTCATCAAATGACTCCTCCCGCTCTGGGTGGAGCAGAAGGGAGTGTCAGACTTTTACTGACTGAAACTCATCCGTGTCCATTTCGAACGAATTCCGCAACTCGTGCAGAATAGCTCTGCTGAATAGTAATCACCGATATTAGATCAGCAGTTCAGCACATAGACTCTAGTCTACCTCATATTTTAATTAGCAAGATAAAAATACTTACAGAAATGGGATGGGTGCTGACCACTGTCTCTTCAATAACATGCAATATTTCCATTTTTACTTTAATTTTAAAGAACTCCATCTAGAATAGACCACCACATAAATAAGAAATGAAAACGCTTTAATTTATTGTCAAAATTGCGTTTTGAAACCGACAGTTTAAAGGTTCGCGCGAAAACGGACGATGACATCACTCGTGTCTAACACTGGTCAAGAACTGTCCTAACTCAAAGACATAAGGTTGCCTTTCGTTGGTATATCAGCAGATACGTCACTAAACGCTGATTGTTGTTTTTAAATACGTTCCGTTTCACGTTACTTTAATTCATTATTTTTGTTAAAAACTCGATATCAACCAAAATAAAAACGTTGCAATGGCCTTTATTTTATACTTTTTTATCATTTTACTGACAAAATTCTCATAAATTCTGTTTTTGCATCTTCCCTATTTCAACAACGCTCTCTTGTACTTAGAGAAAATTGTTTATGCATCATGATCGAACGAATACTATTACAAGTTGCACCTGCACACTGAAACCTTGAAATTGGACAGCAAATTTTTGCTGCATTTTTGGCCTACTCATGGAGGAACGATCGCCATAAAAGATGTAGGTACCCAAAGTAGCCGAACCGTCGTCAAGGAAAATCGTTAAATCAGGCTTCTTTCACCACAGCAACATGTGTAACACTACCTCGTAAAACTATCCGATAACGGTACTCGTAATAAAAAAAGCAGTCAAGAAAGAAATAAAATTTACTTTACTTTTCCGGGTCAACTGTTAATTCTAAAAACACTCTTACTTCGTTTGTAAGCTTCAAAACCAAATCATCTGATTGTTTATTTATTTGTTCGGCTAAATCTTTAAGCAGCGCGCGCATCGGGGGTCCCAAACGAACACCAGTCCTCAACCATTCATAGAAACTGCTCATGAACGCATGGAAAGGATCGACAACGCTTCGTTTACCATACGCATGATCCAAATCTGATAAAATCCCATGCACTAATTCAGTGTCTCTCGCCTTTATACGATGTTTCTTCGATTCTAGAGAAGACATTCTCTCTGCAACAGTTTTATGTATGGACAGTAACACTTCTCTCGTTGGAACACTATCAGAGTACGCCATATCGTTCAGTATAATTTGCAGCTCATTCGCAGTTACTTCGCTCAATTGCTCATATAATTTAGTTTCCATTAACGTCTCTGATACATAACGAAGGAAGATTTTCACATTTTCGTCGTTCATGTCTTTAAAAGATTCCAATAAAGTGTGCAAGGCTTTCGTACATACATGAGTTTTGGCGCAAATGTTGTATTCTGCGCAGAGCTTGCTTTCATATTTCCCTTCAATGATTACAGAAGCCACGACGAATTTCTGCGTCAATTTCTTCTTGACTTCGTACAAATCAGCCGGAGTGCCTTCTATTCTGTCAGTAGCAAATAAAATAGCTTCTGTTTCGAACATAACACTTATTCTTTTAATAACTTCAGTCCACGCCAAATCATAGTTTTTTTCTGCAACTTTTGAGTTCATACTTCTGAGCAGTTTTCGTATGCTTTCTAAACATAATTTAAGTTGCTCTTCGAATATAAAGCTTTTTGCCTTGTCATCAATTTCGTTTTGAAAAATTATTCCATTAAGAATGGCTTCTATGGATTTAGTTTGAACCAATATGTATTCGTTTAAGAATTTTTCTAGAACACCGTCGCAGAATTGTAGACCTCTACATATGTATGAAGATTGGATTATTAGAAGTAGGACATCGGCGTCCTGATTAGGCATGACAGCTCGCCGCGCAGACCCGACTTCGAAGTTTCTTCGCACGTAATGTGACACTGTATCTATGACTGCTTTGCCGAAGGTGAGGGATCCTTGCATGTTAACTTTGACTGCATCACTCAGGGAAATTATAGCTGAAAAAATAACTAACAGATAAAATGTTAAGTTTCACTAAAAGTTTCTAAATAAATATTTGTATGGTTGTATTCTTTGCCATGTTATACATTTTCAAGTAGGTATTTATATATATTTTTTTTTTGTATTTTTAAAATAAATCCCTCACCTAAAACAGCAAACAAATACTTTTTACTATCCATGTTCAATAAAAAATACTTTTTAAAATAAAAATAAATAATAATTTATTGTATTACCTACTATAAAACTGTTGACATTTTCCTTGAAATAAATTTCAAAATGGAGTCGTGATTCAATTTGACGGTCGTAAACAATAAAAGCGAAGTTAACAGTGTTAGTAGAAGACGTTAAATAAATAAATAAAACATTATTTTAGAAGATACTAGAGGCTTTCAATTGAATTGTACTGTCACGACTCAAGTTTTGTGCTTCTGCTTCCATGTTAAATTGGAGTAATTCTATACACTGGGTAATGCGTCCTCTTGTGTAGTCAGTGAGAGGCAGCTTATTGGATCTATTTGTAATGCCCAGTTAATAATATTGTAGTCCAGCGATCAAATCCAGCGCTGGATTGCATCTGGAAAAATGTAAACCCCCACTGGAATGCAGTGAGCAATCCAGTGCAGAAACTGGATTGGCAGTCTACTTCTGAATCCAGCACGACTATTCCACTGCAACTGGAATAATGTAGACGGCCAATCCAGTGCCATTCCAGTGCTGACAGAACAATTGTACCTATAGGAAACACGTGTTGCTTGTTTTTGCGGATTTTTCACCTGAACTGCGAATATAAGATTTATAATGAAAAACGACGACGTTGGTGGCTCAGCTTCACGGCCTAGCTCACCGGCGTAGTGTTGCTTGCCTGTCGGTCTTCTATAGACTGTACTTTTTTTTTTTTTTTTTTTATTTGGTAATGGGCTTGCTCTTGACCACAATCACGCCTGATGGAAAGCGATAGATGAGGTGTATATGGAGCGAGCGTGCCCAGAAGGTGCCTGTTCACTCTTGCTTTGAAGGCAGACGGGTTATAATGTGGACGGGAACACAGACGCCGGCAGAGAGTTCCACACCTTAGCTGTGCGCTGGATACCACTAGACGGGATATCGACCAATCCCAGGAACTGCTGCTCCGATTTGAAAAAATATTTCAATGTTACATAGCCCATTTATCGAGGAAGGCTATAGGCTATATATCCTGACATAGTCCTCTAGCGACAATAGGTTATTTGGTTTTTAGTTAAGTTTTTATTTATTCCCTAATTATTTTGTGTTTTGTGCGTCGCTTTTGAGGAAATAAACGTCTTTTCTTTCTTTCTTTCTATATATCATCACGATACGACCAATAGGAGCGGAGCAGTAATGAAAATTGTGACGCAGACGAAGTTGCGCGGGTCAACTAGTTTTTTATAAATTTGTCATTTCAACACGATCTCATTGTCATTTTGCTAAAAGTTCGTAATGGCTGATTCATAATGGATCATTGGTCGGTCAATGGTCTCGTAATAGAATCGTGGCAGAAAGACATTTTTTTTATGACAGATTTCTGTTACTTATATATATATTTTAACATATTATTTATTCATTGGTCATTACGTGCGAGATTCTATTCTATGCCATTTCTTTCAGTGGAGTGTCAGTGGTTGACCATTGGAAACTCATAATGACGCTTATATTAGTAGATTACCAAACTTGTCAAAATCAACAGTTATGAAATAAATGATGGACCATTCTGACACTATTGTAATAGCAGACTTGAGGGCCTGGAATAATGTAAATCGGGCATCATGCTTTTCCGTAAATTACTCGTTTTAGTTGCCCGAGTTTTCGATCTTCAAGGTTAAGGAGGTATGTCCATGGATAGGTATCATCATCATCATCATCATCAGCATCACCACAACCATCATCATCATTCATCATTCATCATCATGATCATCATCACCATCATCATCATCATGTTCATCATCTTTTGGAAGATCTATTTATCACGGAAACCAGACATCATAAACCTGATTTATGGAGAGGGAGAATTATCCTTCCCTATGCCACTCAACGTGGTCGAAGCCGAGGCATTGAACATTCTAAGAAACCCTATGGGATATTAATTATCCTGATTTAAATATCAATAAATAAATTGATCATAGTACAGACACTAGCGAGTAGGTAAAGAGCTGTACTGTATTGCAGCCGCTTTCGTTAAAATAATGTCTTACGAAACCGATGCAGTCGTGTTTGTAATGATTTATATACATACACTCCCGGCTGTGCTACAGAACAGCTACTGTCTGTGTTGCAGCCGCCTTTGTACTCGTATTTACGCGGCCGGGGCAGCGTGACGAAATGCGCAAACACTTCAGCGCCCCAGACGAAATGTAACTGTAGGACATCGTGTGGTTTTAGTCAGTAGCTACGAGTCCCCCATCTGCCCGCCCCAGGGTGGAGGACATCCATGGGAATATTCAAACATAAGAAAAAAAAAAAACTGGCCAAGTGCGAGTCGGGTTCCGAATGATTTTCGTTTTTGTAACACGTTGTTTCAACACAATAGACGTCTTATAGATTTTCCTGTAATCTGTGCCTAAAAGTAAAAATAGTCTCAGTAGTTTCGCACGGATGCAAATTATATACTAAAACCTTCATCGAGAACCACTCTATCTATTAAAAAACCCGCATCAAAATCCGTTGCGTAGTTTTAAAGATCTA
Source organism: Lacanobia oleracea (assembly GCA_950371165.1). NCBI lineage: Eukaryota > Metazoa > Arthropoda > Insecta > Lepidoptera > Noctuidae > Lacanobia > Lacanobia oleracea. Next base: position 4,991,514 of record OX493389.1, read on the forward strand.
AGCATACATAGGGACAGACAGACAATGGAAGCGACTTTGTTTTATACTATGTAATGACGTAACGTGTCCGTGTTTGGGTCACTAAAGTCCATATTATGTGCAAAGAATAATGTTAAAAAAACCCAGTCCCGGCGCAAACGAAACATATCTCATTTTTTAGTAAATGATAGTAATTAGATATTAAAAAAATACCAAAACTCTTTTCTAAACTTAAGATTTTGCTAATTCTTTTTAGCAACAGTAAGGAGAATTGAGGAGGGGCAAACGTGGCCTGTGATTGCTCAGGATCGAGAAGTTTGGAAGGAGAAAGGGGAGACCTTTGCCCAGCAAATGGGACACAAGTTCAGGCTAACAAAAAAAAAGGTATGAAAGGACCGGTCCAAGTGGCGTCGGTGAATTAGACCTATATTTTCTGAAAGCTTTATTGAATGAGCATCATTTTAGCTATGGCCAAAAAAATCCTCCGTGGAAAAAAAAACAAAACATTAAAAAAAATGTAAACAATGATTGGAAGCAGAATAGGAAGCGTCGGATAATTAAACAGATCTCATTTAAAAGCTTGTTGTAAGTGTGTATTTTTCATGATGAACACAAAAAGTGGGTTCATGGAGAAAGAAGTTAGAAGCCATAAATGGGTTTTGCGAGAAAAGAAATCGAATGCAATGGTTACAAGGAGCGTCGGTGAATGAGAAGTAGGTATGTACCTACGTCTCATTCACCGACGCTCCTTGACGGTTTGACGCGATAATGATGTCATTATCGCGTGGAGGCGCAATGCCGCCGGGGCGAGACTTCCCTGCCGAGGCAAATCGCAGCACGGCAGACGGTGCTCCGGCAAGATCTCATGGTGATATGGAGACAGCGACTATCGCAACTCAGCGCTGGGCACGCCAAAATCCAGGCGATAAGTCACCACTTTGGGTAGTGAGCGGTGCCATGGTGTCCTCACCTTCCACTTGATTCTGGTACTCACCGGACACGGTTGTTTCGGGAGATACAGCTGTTTCGAATTCGGCGGGAGGACACGCCCGGGTGTCAACACTGCGAGAATTGCCCAGAGGACACGGTGGAGCATACGGTTGAGGTCTGCCCTGCTTGGGCGGCGGTGCTCCGCCCAAGCAGGGCAGACCTCAACCGTATGCTCGACCGTGTCCTCGTCGAGGCGATCGGCGGCGGCGATCTCTCGCGTCTGGCCCTGGTTCAATCCATGGTCCGGAGCGAGGAGGCATGGGAAGCGGTCAGTCATCTCTTTCTGCAAAGCAGTAATGCTAGCAAAGGAGGAGGCCGAACGTGTGAGAGAGAGGGAAACCTCACACCCAAGCCGCCGCAACAGAAGAAGATCCGTGATCTGGCCCGTATAAGCGACTGGAGCAAGAACTATGGACTTACGGTGAACCCCATAAAGACACAGGTTGTGGTGGTGGGCAGTTCTAGGACGATCTCAAAGATTGACTGGACGACTCTTCCCCAAGTTTATTTTGATAACTCAGTTATTCCGTTTAGTGAAAAAGTTAAAAATTTGGGGGTTTTTATTGACGTGAACTTTTCTTGGACTGCCCAGCTACAGGAAGTTAGTCGCAAGTTATTCGCATCTGCTGCATCCTTAAGAAGGCTGCGTAATTTTCTGCCGACTGCCACCTGGATTGCGCTTGCACAATCTCTTCTTTTACCCATCCTTGATTATGCTGATGTCAGCTATCTTGATCTCACTGAAGTACAACTTAATAAACTTGAGCGACTTCAAAATTTCTGCATAAGGTTTATATTTGGTTTGCGCAAATATGACCATGTTTCAGAATTCCGTGTTAAACTCAAGTGGTTGCCTATCCGCCTTCGCCGGAATGCCCATATTCTTTCCCTCTTGTACAATGTGCTTTTTTCCCCAACCACCCCTCTATACCTAAAGAAACGTTTCCAGTTTCTTTGTGACTCCCACACAAGATTTCTTAGGTCATCAGATAACTTAAAACTTAAAATGCCAATGCATTCCACAATTTTTTTAGACAAATCTTTTACAGTTCAGGCCGCTCGTTTATGGAATGCTCTGCCTGTGTCAATTAAGCGCGCGCAATCACTGCCTGTTTTTAAAAGACTAGTTAAGGAACATTACTTGTCACTATGATATTTTAATTATTAGTATATCCTCTTCCTATATATTAAGTATGTATGTATTTGTGTATATATTTTTGTGTATTGTATGATTTTTATAATGTTTCAGTTCATATTTATTAACTACGTATATTTCTCTGTTAAAATTGTTTACTATGTTTACACCAATTGCAGCCCCATGTCATGTCCAGGCTGTCTCTTTCCATTCCAGGTTGCCTGGAAGAGATCGCGGAACGCGATAAGGCCGCCGATTGTATGTTGTTTTAGTTTAAGATATTCTTTGTTTTCTTTTTTTTTTTTTGGTGTACAATAAAGCATATATAAATAAAATAATAAATAAATAAGAAGACGCCCCAAGCGTCGGGAGTCGCAGGGCGATTCCCAGCCACTGCGGGCGCGAGCGTGCGGGCGACGAGCATTGGGTGGCTCGCCGGCCTATCAGAACCAGGCCCGAGTCGACGGCGCGCTGTGTTCTACGCGCGCCTCAAAAGCGTAAAAGACGGGGCCCGCGTAAATAAAGGAGGAACATGGATGGTTTTTAGTCAGTAAGAGTCTGACACTCCCTTCTGCTTCACCCAGAGCGGGAGCAGTCATTTGATGATTTCCCATCCTTCTAAAATAAGCTAGTGAAAAGTGTACCTACTACTTTTTATTATGAACAAAAAATATCGCCCTAAAGGGAAAAAAGTTTAACGTCATAAATGTAATTGCGTTTTATGGAATTATACATGGTTTTGGATTTAATCTCGTCAACTACCTACAAAAAGCTTTCGAATCTTATACAGGAATAAAATCAAAGCGTTTGCACGAGTTGCCATGTGGTTGTACAGGCAAACAGGTTCCATGTAGACTACGGAACCCTAAAAACGAATCAAAGCAACTGTGACTATGGCGTACATGTCTGTACCCCTCTAAGGATTATAGTCGTGAGTGAAGGTTATAAGTATTGTAGTTATAGTATACGTAGGTACTAGTAGAGTAGTGAATATCGTTTGCGTAATTTTTATTATACAGTCAAAATCTTTATTGTTTTGCTTGGAAGTAAGAGGAAGAACTAATTTTACAAAAACCAATTATTTTATCTCTTTTATATTCAGCCATTTCCGTGAGCTTTGGTATTTGAAAAGCGCCATAAACGATAGTAGATTTGAGTGTACCTAATAGAATCTCAGTAGCTTTTTGGACCATGTGGCCTATTAATGACGTGACGTGTTAATGCCATTATGATCAAGCTGTGAACAAAGGATAGTGTCATGCGTCTCGTATAACTCCGTCTCCCTCCCACACCGTTATCATGATGGTTTTAAGATGTCATAATAGATACCCAAAGCCTATATATGTGTCTCCACATCTCCATTTTACCTATATAGTATATATAGAATTATTTTTATACGAGTAGTCTACTCGAGCCTTTGCGGTGGGCGGTTTTTGATGTTCGGCGTTATACCTTATAGTTTGATGCGGTTTGTGCGCTTCGTTTTTAAGGTTCCGTAGCTAAATGACAAAAAACGGAACCCTTATGGATTCTTCATGTCTAACTGTCTGTCCGTCCGTATGTCACAGCCATTTTTCTCCGAAACTATAAGAACTATACTGTTGAGAATTTCCACAAAAAGACAATAGACAATACATTTATGGGGTTAACCATACTTAGAACTGAAACTCAATTTTTTTTTCATCAAACCCATACGTGTGGGGTACCTATCTATGGATAGGTCTTCAAAAATGATATTGAGATTTCTAATATCATTTGTTTCTATATTGAATAGTTTGCGCGAGAGACACTTCCAAAGTGGTAAAATGTGTGTCCCTGTAACTTCTAAAATAAGACAATGATAAAACTAAAAAACTATATGATGTACATTATGCAAACTTCCACCGAAAATTAGTTTGAACGAAATCTAGTAAGTAGTTTTTTTTATACGTCATAAATCGGAATCTGCAATTTACCTTTCATTCAATCAACTCAAATATAAAAAAATAAGGTTTATGGTACGGAACCCTTCGTGTGCAAGTCCGACTCGCACTTGGTCGGTTTTTTATTTATTTTTTTATAATATAACCGACTTTTTAAAAAAAGCTGCTGCATATTGCTGCTGTGTATTAAATATCCTGTGCAAAACTAAGTTAGTTTTAAAAATAGAATTGAACATATAAAAATAATAACATAGATTTTTTTGACTTTGTCAAGTGTATGTCTAAATACTCCTATGTTGTAAACATTAGACTGCTATGACTCCATAAAGGAGGAACCTATTTTTATGTATATGCCCCTATTACTCGGAGATGGATCGATTTGTTTTTTTTTTGTTTGAAAGGGTACACTTTCGAGGTAGCTTTTCGGAGTTGTCCCTTTTTAATTTGGTGAAGATCAGATGAAGAACTTCGGAGATAGGCGACGGAGCTCTTCCACAAATGACAGCAAATGGACAGGGATTACTGAAATATCATGTTTGTCTTTATTTTATACCAGTAATTCATAACATAACATCACGCCGGCACGCTGTGAAGGGGTAAGCATATCTGAACCACTAAAAAGTGAAAAGTAAAAACTTATTACAAAAAATACAACCGACTTCCAAAAAAACAAAACACTACAAAGTGTAAAATAACTTTAATTTCGGAAGTCAGTGTCAAAAAAAAAACCAACCAAAAACACCGACTTCCGAAATTAAAGTTGTTTTATACTTCGTCGTGTTTATTTTAAAACGTTGTCCGTCGCTAGGAATTTCTCCTGTATCGTGGTTGCGTTTACAAACATACAAACTCACACACACAAACAGCCAGAACCGGAAAAACGATCTGTAGGCCATACAAATATTTAATTCGTACGAGAATCGCATCCACGACACTTGGCGCAGCACCCAATCGCTCAACCACTGCGCCAACCGCGTCGAATTTTTCATATCCTTGTTGCTTGGTTCTTTACTTTGCAGATTTTGTAGGTAGCGTAGTCAAAATAGACTTCCAAAATGTCATACTTAGGACAAGAGTAAAGAGAAAGAAGAAAGATTTCCTGATTTTTAAATCTTCATTATTTTTTTTTTTACTATTGATAGGCACGCGTTTGACCACTATCTCACCTGATGGTAAGCGATGATGTGGTCGAAGATGGAGCACGCTTGCCTAGAAGTAACCTATTCACTCTTGACTTAAAGACTCCCAGGTTGTAGCTATCAGGAAACACAGACTCCGGCAGGGAATTCCACTCCTTAGCTGTACGCATTATGAATGTGTTCCCAAAACGTTTTGTGCGTATGGGTGGGATGTCCACCAAGTACCGGTGGCGCATCGCCGTTCGTCTTGTGGTCCGATGATGGAACGGGCTTGACGGAATTAAATTATGCAATTCCGTCGCACATTCCCCAAAATGCAACCGGTAGAAAACCGACAGGCTAGCAACTCGTTGTCGATGTTCAAGACTTTGGAGCTTCGTCGCGACGAGCCTCTCATTGCCGATGATCCTCTTGGCTCGTTTCTCAATTGACACAAGGACATCAAGCTGGTATCTGGCAGATCCATTCCAAAGATGAAAGCAGTATTCCATACACGATCGAACTTGTGCTTGATAGAGTTTGAGCAGCTGTTCCGGCGTGAAGTACCGTCTCACCTTTGCTAGAATCCCCAACTACTTTACAGCCACTTGAGCTTTTGATTCAATGAAAGGGCCAAAAATGAAAGTAGATGTTAATGTTTAAGTTGGTCGTTTATCGGCACGGTTTCACCTCGGAAAGATGGAGCTGGGTGGAATTGGCTCCTTTTGGCGGAAAATAGACACGCTTGGGTCTTAGCAGCATTGAACTTTACCAGATTGGCATCGCCCCATTCAGAGACAGCCTGTAAGGATACGTTCAAGCGCTCAACCATAGCCTCCCGGAGAGACCGGGTCTGTGACCCACCAGCTCGAGCGTCGGACACGTATCTCTCAGCAACAGTGCTGTCGTCTGCATACCCAAAGTTACCGGGTTTAAGCAGACCATTAATATGCAGCAAGAACCGTGTTGCCAATAGCACCGACCCCTGAGGAGCCCCGGCATTAATATCCAGCAGTCCAGACGAGCAGCCATCTATGACCACTCGAATAGAACGATCTCTCAGGAAATCTGCGATCCAATCACACAGACCGGCGGGCTGATCGAAGGAAGGAAGCTTAATAATAAGACTATCGTACCAGACCCTGTCAAAGGCCTTCAAGATTTCATGGGAGGCCGCTAGTGCCTCCCCGTGCTTCTATATGGCCTCACTCCAGATGTGAATGACATACGCTAGAAGATCCCCAGTTGACCGATTTCGGCGGAACCCGTATTGTCGGTCACTAAGGATATCATTCACTTCTAGGTACGCCAGGAGCTTATGATTCAGCACGCGTTCCATAGTCTTACAGAGTATGGACGTTACCGAGATGATGGGTCTATAATTCGACGGATTACTCTTCTTGGGCACGGGCTGCACGTTAGCTTGCTTCCAAGCCTTCGGCACTTTTCCAGTCTCAAGCGAAAGGCGAAATAAGCGTGTCAAGATCGGAGACAACTCAGGCGCACAAGTCTTCAGAACCATTGCCGGTATCCCGTCGGGACCACTTGCCTTGTTCCTCTAGGTTATGCAGCACCCTACGGACGTCCTTCTGATGAATGCGAATGTTCGACATACTCGACTCGCATCCACCAGGAGAAGCAGGGTATGTCGCACCACCAGGATCCAGACGTGAAGATTCCGCAAACAAGTTCGCTTTCTCCTCAGCGGTGTGGGCCAGCGTCCCGTCGGGTCTCAGCAGTGGTGGTAGTGAGGGGCGGCAGAAGTTCGATTCGACCGACTTAGCCAGGGACCAAAAAGCCTTACTATCTGCTGGGTATGAAGCAAGTTTGTTCCCTATTCGGCTAATGTGGTCAAACCGAGCCCTCCGCAACAGCTTCTTGCAGGACTTGGCAGCCCTGTTGAAGGCTCTATTCTTCTGAGTCACGTCATTTGCTGTACGCGTACGAGCGTCGACCCATGCTAGGTACGCCGCGTGTTTAAGCGCATCAGCGCGATTGCACTCGGCACCAAACCATAGACGAGCTTCGCCAGACATTGTTATGTCAGAGAACGGAATGTAGTACTCCATTCACCTCCACAACACATTCGTCACGGCGTCCGCGCATGACGAAGCGTCAGTCGAAGAAAAGCAAGTAGGCTGCCAAGGGTAACATTCTAAGAAAGATCGCATGCCATCCCAATCTGCTGACCTGTATCGCCGGGTGCGTCTTAGGCTAGGATCGGGCGGGGAGTAGACGAACACAGACTTCACCAGACAGTGGTCGGAACTACCCAGTGGTGAAGAAATCGACACCGAATAGCTGTCTGAATCTGTTGTCAGCAAAAGGTCCAAGCAATTGGCAGTGTGCGAATCAACATCCGGCACCCTCGTTGCCCTCTGGACTAGCTGGGTAAGATTTAACGCAAGCGCTAGCTTTCGCGTCTCTCGTCCAGCATGGTCTGTGCACTGGTATGGGAAGAGCCACTCCTGATGGTGGTCCCCCAGTAACACCAATTGAGCAGAAGGGTACCGCTACTGAGCCGCATCCGCCGCCTCACTCAGGTGCTGTGTAAGCCCAGTTGTCTCCAAATCACCGTTGTGCGAACGGTTGACGCAAGCGTAGACAATTTTGTCCAGGCCTGAGCCCACTATAGCCCACAGCATTGAGAACCTGGAGTCTTCAAGGTTACGGAGACGCCGATAGCAGATGTCGTTATAGCCCCTTACAAAAAACAACGAGCAACTTTTGACACTTAGAAAATTATTTTGACAATGCCAACTACTTATTATTTTATCACGTATAAATACTAAAAATCAGAGATATTTTTCAATCGCGCCGGGACTGTGTTTTTTCCATACCTCATGAGCATTGTCCTTTCAACAGACAGTAAGGGAATAGAAGTATGTATTCTTACAGAGTACCTACCTACTAATTTGAACCACGTGCTTTTGCATTCGAATGTAAATGTAATAAATACATTCTAATGTTTGTTGTAGTACTATTGTTTGTTGTAGTATTCTATATATTCTATGCTTTATTGATTCCAGTGATTCCACACATTGTTCAGTTGCGTAGATGACACTACAATGTCCACTAGGAATCAATTTGCGAGTAATTTTAAAACAGACGCTGAACTTCACTTGAAATATCCCGCTAAAAACACTGAAATGTCAGAGCCATAGTCATAGTCATAGTCATAGTCATTTATTCATGAACAAGTATCTTGTATCTGAATTTACACATAAAATACACGGTTACAAGTATTATGATAAAAATTATAAATTAATGAAAATAAAAAATATTGGTCAACACATTAAAATTTAAACAATAAAATAATGAATTAAAGATAAATTAGTCAAGACTGATAGAATAAATTAAAAATAGCAATATAAAACTATACTAATTCGATCAATATCTTATACTACTAATATATAAAGCTGAAGAGTTTGTTTGTTTGTTTATTTGTTTGCTTGAACGCGCTAATCTCAGGAACTCCTGGTCCGAAAAATTTGAACAATAACAAAAAAATAATGAATTAAAGATAAATTAGTCAAGACTGATAGAATAAATTAAAAATAGCAATATAAAAGTATACTAATTCGATCAATATCTTATACTACTAATATATAAAGCTGAAGAGTTTGTTTATTTGTTTGCTTGAACGCGCTAATCTCAGGAACTCCTGGTCCGATTTGAAAAATTCTTTCAGTGTTAGATAGCCCATTTATCGAGGAAGGCTATAGGCTTAGCTAGGCTATATATCATTAGGTACGCTATGGCCAATAGGAGCGGAGCAGTAATGAAAGTTGTGATGCAGACGAAGTTGTGCGGTAGTATTACAATAAAATTACAATGCAATAAAATTATAATTCTTCAACAGCATCTAGACACTTATTCAATAGGATTTTTTTTAGTTTTATTTTGAAAGCGCTACTGTAGACAGTACTTTTTATATCTAAAGGCAGCCTGTTAAAATTTTACGGACTGATATCGTGGACAGTGTTTAACTATTCTTAGGTTACGATTACTTAAATTATTATTCTTCAAGCCCAGTCTTCGAGTGCCTTCCCTTATCTGCCGTTCTTCTACAGTCTCATATTATTCATGTATGTTCTTGGCCATATTACTACACCTATATTGATAAAATATTGACGGCAACTTTCCCTTTGTGAAATACGGACCATGGTACGAATTGCACGTTTTTGTAGTAAAAAAGCTCTTCTGCAATAGCGTTGATACTCATTGCAGCAGAGACAGCAGCACAGCAGCAGTGACAGTGTAGTTTGAATATTTTTTATAAGGTACTACCATATACTACTCTGTCAAGAAAGTACCGGGAAAAGATCAATAATACACAAAATGTCTGTTATTCATCCAAATTTATTTTATCACCTTCAAAGTATGCTCCTTTAGAAACGATACACTTGCGCCAACGAATAATCCATTCATCAAAACATTTTTTAAACGCTGCTTCCGGAATTGAGTTCAGTTCTCGCCGCAAATTCTCCTTTATGTCTTCTATCGATTGAAAACGGGTGCCACGAAGTGGTAATTTGAGTTTAGGTAAAAGAAAAAAGTCAGCAGGAGCCATATCTGGTGAATATGGTGGTTGCTGGATGGTATTTGTTGAGTGTTTGGTTAAAAATTCGTTCACAATGATAGCCTTGTGCGAAGGCGCATTGTCGTGGTGCAAAATCCAAGAATTTTCTTTCCACAAATCTGGCCTTTTTCGTCGAATTTGCTCTCTTAAACGCCGCATATCGCTCAAATAATATTCTTTATTTACCGTTAGTCCTTCCGGTAAGAATTCAGAGTGCACAACACCGCGATAGTCAAAGAAAACAGTCAACATGACTTTGACTTTTGATCGACTTTGGCGTGGTGTTTTCGGTTTCGGTTCAGTTGGAAGGCGCCACTCCGAAGCTTGTTGACTAGTTTGCATGTCAAACTCGTAAACCCACGTCTCGTCACCAGTAACAATGCGTTTCATGAATGTTGGGTCCGAACTGACTCGTTCTAGCATGTCCTCAGCGACTTTCATGCGATTGAGTTTTTGGAAAAAATTCAAATCTTTTGGGACTAGCCGAGCAGCAACATGTTTCATACCCAAATGATTAGTTAAAATGGTACGGATCGACTCGTGAGATACAGAAAGTTCGGCGGCTATCTCTCTCAGAGTTGAATGGGGATTTTCAGTCACTATTTCCTTCACTTTTGCGATGTTAACTTCAGTTGCAGACGTTGACGGCCTACCAGAGCGAGGCAAATCTTCCATCACATCTCGACCGCTTTTGAACGCTTTGAACCACTCATAAGCACGAGTTTTTGATAAAGTCGATTCACCGTAAGCCTTCTGTAACATTTTCAGTGACTCCGAACACGAAATTCCATTGGCGATGCAAAATTTAAGACAAAATCTTTGTTCGATATTTTTGTCCATTATGAAATTCGCAATACACACTATATATGATATTACTAAAACCAGCACTGTATTTAATATAAATAACAGATGCAACTCAAACTCCGCGCCAAAATGGAAAACAGTTGTGCCAATCTAACAACTACAAAAAAAAACAAAAATTTGAATTTGGAACCATAAACAAATCGTCCATTCCCGATACTTTTTTGACTGAATGTATGAGATAAAACTCAATAATATTTCCAATCTTCCAGTGCCTGTGGAATCATAAGGTTCACTTGGTACAAAGCTCACATGTATTTTCTACAAGAAGTCACCAGCATTCATCGATACATTACATTTTAGTCGCGCGGCATAGTCTAGCTATGGGTCATAGACTTAATTTTTTTTTTGTAATTTTTCACTAAAAAATAAAATTAATAAAACGCACCATGAGGACCGTGAGGCATGTCATTCTGATTTGTACAAAAATATCTCTATCTCGTTGAACAGCGTCGTTCAATAAATAGGCTAGACGCAAAGTAGACATCTAAATTAAAGAAAATAAAAGGTTAAAAAAATTAGTTGCATGTAAAGTCACTTTGCGGGCGATAATTTTACGTGATAACATCTAAGAAAACAATTGAATTCTTAACCAATTAGCAGAACGCTTAGGCCGATCATGCCTTTCTATCGCTTAAGTTCCGCGCTCTCGCTTGCCGAACGTAACAGTTATTCGTGCACGCAACCGGCGTTCATCGAAGTTTAAATCCCGTCAAAAACTGGAAGCTCATTCGTATAATGGTAGTCATTTTTGAGTTCTTGTTGTAAAATTAAAATACTTGCGAAGTGTAAAGTGACCAGTAGTAGTATTATCAGATGAGTCAGATCAAGTCAGATGAGTGTTATGTGCGTGTGTGCTAACGGTGAATAACAGCAGCACAATGTATTAGTCTCAAAAGGCAAGATTTCAGATGATTCATCCCTGATGCTATTCCGTTATCTGTGGCCACATTTACTTTTGACGTTTCGCACAGCTGTCAAATCTTTTTGGTTCGGCCATTTTCGCCGAACGTTTGGTGTTAACTTTAGGTCACGTATCTTTTCGTGGCCTCTAGATCACTTAAATAAAACTCATTCAAGATGGTGCAGAAGAAGGTAAAAGCCATGTGCGTTTTGTAAATTACAATATTTTTGTTACACAAAGTGATTTTACCGTGAAGTTTACACCATAACATGTTTGTGGTACCGTCGTTGTTTTTGGCGTCGAAACTTTTATTTTGATAAGTTCAGGTGTTTCTACGGAGTCGTGCAATTAAACAAGTTATAAACGATAGTGTTCCTGAAATTTGATTCATGCTGAAATGCAATTGAGTTTTGGTGAATTGTTTAAACATAACCTCAAATTACTACCATGATGTTAACATTCCAATGATTGCTATGATTACATCCGTATTATCACCAAGATCTCTGAAGACAGCGTCCGATACGAACTAGACCGCCTAGCACGTGACTTGCTGACAAAGTTGTTGTAATTTCAGCCTAAGAAGAAGGTAGGAAAGAAAGTAGCGGCCGCACCTCTGGTCGTGAAGAAAGTTGAGCCCAAGAAGGTAGTGAACCCACTCTTCGAGAAGAGGACGAAGAACTTCGCTATCGGTAAGTCTTTTTTTTTTGTGTTTTCTGGTGATACTCTTGTTATTATTATTTGTCACAAAGAGATGGAAGTGTTCACAGAACTACTTTCAAAGATTTTGAAGTTAGAATTGGTGTTCCTTGTTTTAAATGTAACAGTATTGTAGTTCTGGCGCTAAAGAGTATTGGATTAAAATGATGTAAAATTATAACTGAAATCACCATGTGGTTATAAAAAATATACGAGCTTTTTAACACTGATTTGTCCAATTCCTCCACACTACACACATAACCTGCAATTTGTAGATTTAAACAACTATAATGTAGATACAAAGTGTCAAGTCTTCACGAATATCATAAATAAACAACAGAAGTGTTCTCCAGAGACTGCATTGTATTTATGTAATTCTAAGTATTATTGTGTCCTGAATATCTTATATAAATGAATCCCTTTAAGGTCAGGGCATCACGTGTGAATGGCTGGACCAATATCGCTAATTATTTCTTGTCCTTTTGAAAGAAAAAATTAAAAAAATTACTAGTACATGAGCGAAGTCGCTGGGGACAGCCAGTCTTGTATAATTTTAGATTTCTAACCAACAATTATCTGTGCATAGGCCAGGACATCCAGCCCACAAGGGACCTGTCCCGCTTCGTGAGATGGCCCAAGTACATCCGCATCCAGCGCCAGAAGGCCGTGCTTCAGCGCAGGCTCAAGGTGCCGCCACCAATCAACCAGTTCACCCAGACTCTTGACAAGACCACAGGTTAGTTATACATGCTTTTATATCTTTGTAGAGATATTCTAGCCGCAGCAGTGACTTGGAGGTTACAACCTTATAAAGAAATTGTTTTGTTTGCCTTAAAACTTCATAAAAGTACTTGTTTACAAAAACTCTTCAATCACATCATTGAAAGGTTTTTGCTTTATGGGACGGTGAGTTTCAACAAGAACTAAGTCCCATCACTTTTGAAAAATCATGCATTTTTTAATTATTCAAGTTTTTTTGTATTTTTAAACATAGTTTCAACAAGAACTAAGTCTAGTCACTTTTGAAAAATCATGCATTTTTTTTAAGTATTCAAGTTTTTTGTATATTTAAACATAGTTTCAACAAGAACTAAGTCCAGTCACTTTTGAAAAATCATGCATTTTTTTAATTATTCAAGTTTTTTTGTATTTTTAAACGTAGTTTCAACAAGAACTGAGTCTAGTCACTTTTGAAAAATCGTGAATTTTTTAAATACTAAAGTTCTTTTTTTTTGTATTTTTAAACATGGTTTATGATGGAAAGCCACGTTTAGTCTTTGAGCTGGTTTCTGTAGTGAGTATTTGGAATTAGAACGTTTTCAAGCCCTTTTAAAATGCCAAAGATTTACAGGGTTTAACCTTATTCATTGTTCTCAAAAAATTCAATTGATATTTTTATTAGGAAATTAAGTGTACATGCACCTTTTAACCCAGATTTGGGTTTCAAAACACCAAACGTTTATCCAATAGAAATCTTTGCACATGAGGACAGAAGTGCACAATTTGGTTTTTAATTCTAAGAAATAATAACTTTTTGTTGTAATATTGGTTATTTTAGGTTCTAACATGATGATTACCAAATGCAACGATGAATCACTATGATTATCAAAAAATATACACGAGCTTTTTAACTCTGAGATACTACAAATTACAATTAATTTACAAGTTTTCACTTGCATTAGGTTTCAAACAGGTTACTTTGTGTTACAGCCAAGGGATTGTTCAAGATCTTGGAGAAATACAGGCCAGAGACTGAGGCAGTCAGGAAAGAGCGCCTAAAGAAGGCTGCTGAAGCTAAGGTATGATAAACAACAATTTATTATCATTCTGATAGAATTAGAGTACTAGACTTTGTAAGTGCTAATTTTCAATTTTGCTCACTGGAGAACATAACTTAGCTGTTGAAGAATGTTAACTCCAACAATATTAGATTTAGAAGGAGAATCAAAGTCTTTTGTCAGTAAAAAAAGTAATTAAATTTTTCCATTGTTAACTGGACCTTAGTCACAGTAGAATTTTAGACATATCTATCGAAATGAAGAAAAATACAAAACTCTGAATGCCATGAGGACACTTACCACCAAGATCTCAGATCGAACAAACATCAAAATGTTAAATGTGTCTTCCTTCCCTTAGATCATTGTTTGACCACACAATCCTCTTGCAGGTTGCCAAGAAAGATGAGCCTCCACCAAAGAGGCCCAACACCATCCGTGCTGGCACCAACACTGTCACCAAGCTGGTCGAGAAGAAGAAGGCACAGCTTGTTGTCATCGCTCATGATGTTGACCCCATTGAGGTATGAAATTGCAGCTTTTTCTTATGTAAGAAAAAAAAAAATGATAGCAACATCATTGATTGGCTAGCAATGCTGCTCTAAAAACGCCTAAAGAATTTTCATCTTTATCGTTAACGCATTAGGTTCAAGGTTAATTGGGAAAATTTGACAGTGACGGGTAGCATGATGTACCTTCAAATTCTGCTAAAGTGGCCTTTTTAGCCCCCCTGATCAATGTTCGGAAATACTCTTGATTTGGATAGCATCTACCAAATATCATGGGAAGAAAGAATAAATGTTCATTGTCACAGAATTAACAGAATATGTACTTAAAAAAATTATGCTAGTCTTCGGGTTAGTTTTCTTGTTACCTAGTTAATATGATGTTAGAATTTCTTCACCTTGATACTGAGTTGCAATGATGTTAGAATTTCTTCACCTGAGGCTTTAAATATAATTTATTTTTAGCTGTATGAAGATTGTTGACTCTGAGCTCCATTAAACAACTTCCACCTATATCTCTCTATTTGAATATTCAACTAATTAATAATATTGTTCACAGCTCGTTCTATTCCTGCCTGCCCTTTGCCGTAAGATGGGTGTGCCGTACTGTATTGTGAAGGGCAAGTCCCGTTTGGGAGCCCTAGTTCACCGCAAGACATGCACCTGCGTTGCAATCACACATGTATGTATTATTTTGTTTGTTTTGTGTATAAATTTATGTTGGAATGTGTCCAAGATGTGTATGTTATGATGATTTATTTGCTATCATACAGCCATGTTGAAGACCCATCTACCACCAATAGATTTTATCTGAGGATGCCATCTATGACACAAAACCTTCATATAATTAGAACTTGTATTATGTATGAAGTCACAAACAATAGGGGATTTGACTGGATTTTTTTAAAGTACATTTCTCAAAACTTAGAGAGCAAACAAGACGCAGTTAAAAATATTGCTTAAAAAGGCGTTGTTACTAGCGTTTTAAAATCTGTGATAAACAGACAACACTAATGGCGTGTGACGTCACTCACAACTCCCACCAGATTGTATTGAAGCCATTCAGTATAAACGTTATTTTATGTGATAAGGATAGAAAAATAAAACACAAATTTTATTTAATTTTTTCATCAATTGTACTGTTTTAATAAAATAAACCAACTATGTATTAACTCATGTAAATTTTTCATAGTAGCCAAATTCCTATCGAATCACGTGACTATTTATTGTAATGTGAAGAGATTATTCGACCATAACCTCTAATACGAATTCAAAATCTGTTTCTCTTCTGAACTGTACTCACCATATCGTCATTTCCTCTCTCAGGTTGAGTCTGGCGACCGTGCCTCCTTCTCCAAGGTCACGGAGGCCATCAAGACGAACTTCAACGAGAGGTACGAGGAGCTCCGCAAACACTGGGGCGGCGGCGTGCTCGGCAACAAGTCCAACGCGCGTATCGCTAAGCTCGAGAAGGCGAAGGCCCGTGAGCTGGCGCAGAAACAAGGCTAAGCCTAATAAAGTTTAAGACCTAACATATTTGCTGTAGTTTTCTTTTGATTTTTAACCCTTTTTCGTTGTGTTTAACCCTTTGTTTCAGTTGTAAGACTGACTTTAGAATCTACTGACTGATCTAACACACACACACAAATCGACACATTTGGGGTTAATAATATATGGGTTTTACAACCACTTCCCAATTATTCTCTGGGTTGTCATTCAAGTTGTGTGTTTTCAGAATGCTTTTTTCAGAATTATGTAGTGTATCGCACTAGACAGCATGAAGCAAGAACACTGGAACGAATCTTTTGAAGACAGTAGACAAACAAAGTAAATTGCCCAACGAATGGGGCGTCTACTACTTGCCCCTGTTTGCAGATAGTGTGATGCTCTTTTTGTCAGTAAAAGAACGAAACGCCATATTTTCTGGAAGATTGAAAACTGCTAGAAGAATTTCTCCAGAGCAGACGGTGGTGCTGCCTAAAACCGCCAGAAGAATTACTTCAGCACAGACAGGGCCGCCCCCAATCATCTATCTCCTAGATACCTCAAGACCACAGGTTTGTGTTTTTTAATTAACTAATAAATTTGTTTTACCAACAAAAAAAAAACGAAGAAACACGAATTTGTTTTACAAGTACCACTTAGGAGTAGTCTGTGTGATACATGATGCTGGTCGATAAAATGTGTTCAAGATGTGCATGTAATGATGATTTATTTGCTATCATACAGCCATGCTGAAAACTCATCTACCACCAATAGATTTATCTGAAGATGCCATCGCAACAAAAACTTAACATTTTTGCAATATTTATTTAGTTTGATTTTAAGAACCTTTATTGGTTTCAACATGCTAAATGCAACTGAAATATTATCATGATTTCTATTTTTCCAGCTAAAGGATTGATCAAGATGGAGATTTACCGGCCAGACTTGAGGTAGCCTAGAAAGAGCGTCCAAGGGAGGCTGCTGAAGCTAAGGTATATACTTATATCAATCATAGTATATTTTATATATCGTTTAAAAAAAAAAAAAATTAAATGATTTGTCAGAATATCTATCGAAATGAAGAAAAATACAAAACTCTGAATGCCATGAGGACACTTACCACCAAGATCTCAGATCGAATAAACTTCAACAGCAAACTGCGATCTTCTATTAGCAAGTTTTCTGACTGTACAACCTTCTTTCAGGTCACTAAGAACAATGAGCCTTCACCAAAGAGGCCCAACACTATCCGTTCTGACACCAACATTGTTGAAATGAAAAGGGCACAGCTTGCTGTCATTTCTTCTATTGAAGTAAGCATATCATGCTCTGTAGATTTTCATTATAGTTTGTTACTTTACTAGTTATTAAAACATGGTGATTAAACCAGCTTATTCTCCATTGGTCGGGTTGACGACGACAGCTGATGCTTCACGTTATTGGTTCGTCAGTCAATACTCATCGACTATTGCGTTTGCAAGTTTCGTTCGCCCACCGTACATTGGCGAGATCACCCCGATGCTATTCATTTGGGCTTACGACTCGTGCCTACTACTAAACAAGAAACGAAATATAAAAAACAGATTATTCACTTTGTAGTGTTTTTTTTATTAAATTTTTCATGAAGTTATTTTAGGTACTTTCGTTATAACATGATGATTACCAAATGCAACGATGAACACCATGATTATCAAAAATATATACGAGCTTTTTAACTCTGAGAGTCAAGTAATAGTGATTAATTACAAATTTATGCTTACAGTAAGTTACAAATTGTTTTTTTTTGTGTTACAGCGTAGACTTGTTCAAGATTGGTGAAATACAAGCCAGAGATTGCGGCAATTCCAGATCTTCTAAAGAATTCTGCCATAGCCAAGGTATGTGATATAAAAAATTACATCTATACTAAGTTGTTGTATGTCGTGCCTTATCATATTCGGTTGACATTTAAAAAATATTAATGCTAGACGTAAGACTTAAGCGATCTCAAAATTATTAACTTTATTTATAATCTGTATTAAAAAAACATTATAAAATTTAAAATAAGTTACAAATACCTATCGAAATGAAGAAAAATACAAAACTCTGAATGCCATGAGGACACCTACCACCAAGATCTCCGATCGAACAAAATATAAAGTATAAACTGCGTTCGTCTATTTGCACAATGTCTGACCACACAACCATTTTTCAGGTCGCCATGGATGAGGAGCCTCCACCAAAGAGGCCCAACACCATCTGTTGTACCAACTCTGCCACCTAGCTGGTTGATATGAAAGAGGCACAGCTTGTTGTCATTTCTTCCATTGAGGTAAGCATACCATGCTCGTCAGATTTTCATTTTTGTTTACTGGTATGAAGGAAGTCTCTAATACAAATATGAAACAAAAGGACTTGAGCCTTTGCACATGCCGACGACGCGCGATAACGCGCTTCAGACGCAGACAGTACTGCTTTTGATGGTCATCTATAGCGCGTTCGTAAAACGTGCATAACGTGCATCGTCGGCGCGTTAAAAATACGCTATGTGCATAATTAGGATCTAACCTCAATAGGCCGGAGTGGAACCATTGGTTCCACGCGACGCCACTGATTTAAAACTTTATTTTTATGTTCTTATGGTTTATTTTCGTTTCAATCATTGGCGTCAGGTGGAGCCAATGGCTCCACTCCGGCCGCTAGAGGCTAAGGGCTTCTTGAAACTAAAATATTTTTTACACTTCAAGTGTTTTCTTTTTGAAGTTTGTAATCAAGTTATGTATTAGGTTCCAACATGATGATTACCAAATGCAACGATGAATCACTATGATTATCAAAAAATATATACGAGCTTTTTAACTCTGAGATTCGTGTAATAGCAGTTAATCTTAGTAAAACATACACATCAGATTTTAATTAAGTTTTATTATGTTCCTGCCACAGATTTCCAAGATCTTGGAGATGCACAGGCCAGAGTTTGTGGGAGTCACAGAGCACCTAAAAATGCTGCTTCAGCTAAGGTATGATACATAACAAAAAATAATTATTCAAATTCAAATTCAAATTCAAAGCATTTTATTTCAAATAAACCATTCACAGGCACTTTTGAAACGTCAAGGTCTGTCAGTCAAAAACATGGAAGCTATTTGCACGTTCCAAAGCGTAGATCTCTATGGAGAAGAACGTGCAAGAAACTCCACGGACACTCTTTTAAATCATGTTCTGGTTTTACAAAATTTCAAGTTACATATACTTGTTGCTTCTGCATGTGAGGACAATGCAAAGGAAAAAAAAAAAAAAGGCTTATTATAAGAATTTTAAATATAAAGATTAAAATAAGCCAATGGCAGTTAAGAGATGACCAGTCTCAACCGACGGCGCCTGTTCACGAACATGACGCGTGTATCGGCACCCTTCAGCTCAACCATTTCGAAGGGAACCGAATGATCAAACCCACGCGCCGCCATCAGCGAGACATTTGAGTGAGCATGACATGCTCTCAACCACCATGCTCGTTCATGTCCAACAAGTAAAACTATAACTACTCACATAAAATGTAAATGGTTTCATGGTACTCACATTTACAAAATTTGAAAAATATGCTTCTACTTTACACAAAACTATGGTTGTCAATGACCAAATAATGAAAAATAAATTAATAAAGAGAACGATTAAGATCTTACATCAAAAAGAATAAATAAGTAATTAATATAATAATATAATTTGTATGTTTATAAGAATAAATAAACGAAATAATGTAAGAACCTCTAAAAGGAGCGAGCATCTCTTCCAAATATAAAAACATAGAAACCTAAAAAGTGGACCTAAGCAGCTGTGACTGTGGAGCAGGACCAGCATTTAGCCAAGCGTTTTTATCGAGGATATAATCTTCCAGTTTATAATACGCTTGTCTACATAGTGTGCGTTTTATGCATGCTTTAAATTTTCTCTCATTCAGTTCGAGAATATCAACTGGTATTTTATTATAAAATTTAATACAGTACCCCATAAAAGAAGTGTGTACTTTGGCCAATCTGAATCGGGGTTGATCTAATTTGTTCCTATTTCTAGTATTAAAATTATGCCTGTCACTAATCTTGCTAAAGAGATGAAGATTTTTCCGAACATACATAATATTTTCGTAAATGTATTGACAAGGTACCGTCATGATGTTGATATCCTTAAACAGTTCTCTTAGGGAATCACGCCGACGTAGATTGTAAATGGCTCTGATGGCTCTTTTCTGCAGGACAAATATAGACTCGATGTCTGCAGCACGTCCCCATAATAAGATACCGTAAGACATGATACTATGAAAGTAACTAAAATAGACCAGCCTCGCGGTATCTATATCGGTAAATTGACGGATTTTTCTGACAGCGTATGCTGCTGAACTTAGCCGTCCCGCAAGAGATGTTAAATGAGGACCCCATTGTAGCCTTGAGTCAAGCGTAATCCCCAGGAAAACCGTGTTTTCGACGAATTCAAGTTTCTCCTTGTTCAATACTATGTCGCAATCATTTCTTTTAACGTTCGGTAAGGCAAATCTGATGCATTTAGTTTTTTTCCCATTTAATACTAAATTATTAGCAGTAAACCAATATTGGACCTGCTGTAGGGCGTTATTTACGTCGTCAAGATTTATGGAACGTCTATCTATCTTAAAAATTAAGGACGTATCGTCAGCAAATAATACCATATGAGGTTGATTTTTTAAAAGATGGGGTAGATCATTAATATATACTAGAAAGAGGAAAGGACCCAAAATAGAGCCTTGTGGTACCCCCATTTTGACTTTTAAACCCCGTGAATTGACACCATTTATTTGAACTTGCTGCTGTCTATCATTTAAGTAAGATTTTATTAGACTGAGTGCAAGTTTACCTAGTCCGTAATGTCCTAGCTTTAGGAGCAAGGTTTCGTGATTTACACAATCAAATGCCTTGGAGAGGTCACAAAAGATTCCTATGGCATCTTGTGCCTCTTCCCACGCTGAGTATATGTGTTTTAACAACGTGGCACCAGCGTCAGTCGTACAACGACCCCTGGTAAAACCATACTGTTGATCGTGTAAAATTTTATTGATGTTAAAATGATTGAGCATCTGATTGAGCATTACTTTTTCAAACACTTTGCTAAAAACCGGCAAAACAGATACAGGTCTATAATTATTGGTGTCTTTGCTGTCGCCCGATTTAAATAGTGGTATAACCTTACTATATTTCATTATATCCGGAAAGACTCCTTGGTCTACACATAAATTAAATATTAAAGCCAAGTATGGTGCTATAGTTTCAATTATGGACGTGCACACTTTAATAGACATTCCCCATATGTCTTCGGTCAATTTGATTTTGATTTGCCGGAAAGCTTTTATGACTGTCACAGGGTTGATATGTTTGAACTGGAATTCAACCGTACAACCTGGAACGTTAGCTTTTAATAAATTATATGAGACCTCAGGTGAAGAATTTAAATATTCCGTAGTTTTAGTTGGTATATTGGTGAAAAAATTTACAAATTCTTGAGCTACTTCTAAATTAGAGCTTTTGGCACCATGTGTAGTCTCCAGTAAATAATCAGTGTTTCGTTCTTTATTTCTATTAGTTTCATTATTAATAACTTTCCAAACTGTCTTTATTTTATTTTCTGACGATTTGATCTTGTTGCTAATATATAGGGCTTTAGCTACTTTGCAAGTATTTCTGAACACTTTTGAATATTTGTTTACAAACTTATTAAAAGAATCAGTGTTTATGACAGGCTTAAGGCCATATAGCTCATATAGTCTTTCCCTACTTATCCTAATGCCTTTAGTCGCCCAGTCACTAAATACATACTTAGGGAAAGTATCCTTAGACTTCTTTTCAAAAGTTGAATTGAATTCCTTTAGAACCACTGAAAAGAAATTATCATAAAATTTATTAGCATCTTCAATGTTATGGCCTAGAAAATTTAACTTATTTTGTAAGGTACCATTGAATTTAGCTAGTTTGCCAGTTGTAATTGGCCTATATTGTATATGAATTTTTTCCAAGGCTGCTTTAAACTGAAATGTTACCAATTGACCACTATGATCAGAGGGAAGGTAACTATGGCTTTATCTAAATATTCACAATCGCAGAATACATTATCGATACAGGTTGAAGAAGTTGGTGTTACCCTAGTCGGTTCAGTAAACACATTAGACAAATTAAACGATTTAAAAAGGCTTATAAATCTGCTGCTATTTGAATTAATTTCTAAAATATTAATATTAAAATCCCCACAAATAATCGCGGGCTTGTTACCTGCTGCAAGTTTCGCAAGGATATCTTCCATTGTTGACTCAAATAAAGTAAAGTTTTGAGGGTTTGGGGGTCTGTACACGCACACTATGATATGCTTATCTAGCTCAACACAGGACAGACAATTATTATCTTTGAATAGAAAATTTTGATTGTTAATTCTAGATCAGTTATTTTGACTTTTAAAATCTTAATAAATTAGGGTAAAAATTTTATAAGACAATTAGTACTAAAATACGATTATTAATTCCAGTCAGTAAAATGACAAGTGCAACTGTCACTGAGACAAAAAAGGGTGACCCGCTATAATAGTGATGTTTGGCAATCAATAGACTTAGAAATTTAGTCATGCTTTATTTTATTAGGTATCAAAGCGGTTTTTTATTGTAAATATTTAATACATACCGTTTTAAATAATTCTATTTTAGAAATATGGACCTTAACAGCATATTAAAATTTCTCACTACAACATTATTACAAAAACTGGGAAAAAATGTATAAAGAGATTCAGAGGAATTAACACTAGAAAGTCGGGAAAACACAAGTAATTTTATACGTTTTGTTCCTTACGGTTGTTATTGATTCCGACTCCGATTCTGAATCGGTATATTCAAAATCGGAATCAGTTACATGTATAACGAATTAATCCACATATTCATCTATGATGTGGTCGAGTTGACATATTTTGTCTTCGACTTTTATGGCATGGTTGATGCACGTCTCCAATTTTCAGGCGTCACTTCCTTCAGGCCTTCTTCAAATAATTTTTTTACGTCTTTTATTTTAAAAGTTTTATTGCATTATTTAAAATGTAATCGCGACTAACTTTTAATTGTAAAAACTCGATTCTATTTTCTACCACATCACTATTTATTTGGGACTAAAAACCTGCAACACTGGAAATGTCATTTTACTGACTGGAATTAATAATTTTATTATAAGAAATATTAAAACTCAAGTTACAAATACCTATCGAAATGAAGAAAACTACAAAACTCTGAATGCCATGAGGACACCTACCACCAAGATCTCAGATCGATCGAAACATCAACAACAAATTACTGCGTCCTTCTATTTGCACAAAGTTTGACCACACAACTTTCTTTCAGGCCGTCATGGCGAGCATCCGTTAAAGAGGCCGAGAACCAATTTCGCGCTAGCACCGACGCTCACCATGGACTGGCGCCGGGGCGTAGCGTAGTGCAGACAATTTGAATCCCGTCGACCATTTACAGGAAGAGCTCATGCGAAGGATTCAAAGTTATCGACTATCATACATACTCGTATTGTTACGCGCCAGAATTCTTGCCGGGTACATACTCGTAACTAACTTAGCTACTTACTAGTGCCATCTAGTATCGAGTAGCAGAACTAGTGGAGTCAAGATCCTTCTAGACTTTTCTGTGCTAGAGCATTCCAAGGTTTCGACATTTGGTCAGTCGGGACCGGTATGTACCCGAACTTTCTAGATGTTTCCATACTGGAAGGTGAAATAAATGTTGCCCTATTATAACGATCGCATAGCCCGCGGCTGGAGTCGGTATTGAATTGGTGATACAAGCGATAACTTCGAAAGCGATCTTCAATACTACGAATTACATAAACTACTAACTACGAATTAAATAAAGTGTTCAGAAGTGCGATTGTGTTTTATATTAGTGAGTATAAAGTTGTAATTAGTGTTGTAAATTAAAGTGTCATTTTTGGTTGTGGCCTTATGACATGGTGTTAATAGCCTGCGACCCCTACGAGAGTCACCACCCCATCTTCAAGATCTCTAAGATCTGTGGCCTCTGAGGCCTTTCTACAGAAACTCCCCTCCTAGCAGCATTTGGCCAATGCCACCGTTGCCAGCTTTATGGCCATTCTCAGCACAATTGCTTCGGCAAACTACGACGCGTCAAGTGCCTGGGACACCATGGCACCTCCGACTGTCGCCGCCCAAAAGACCGCACCCAACGCGTGGAAGCATCCGGCTGTGTGCTGTGTGCGGGAAACGGCCACAGGGCCCGCTACCGCTATAGTCAGTGAAATTGATGTCCCAACTGGAAAGTCAGGGAAAAATTGTCATTTTACACTGCAACCAAAAATTTTCCAATTATTGTAAAATTACAGGAATAAATAATTCATTAAATAAAGTGTTTTCTTTCTTAATTTCCTTTAATGGCGTAGTTAGATTATTAATCCAGATTTAAAAAAAAGTTTAGTTATCTTCCTCATTATCTCTAAAGCATACGCTAAAAAATAAAAATGCAGAGGATTGTTTTTTTTTACTTTTAGAAACTCTTAAGGTGGATGCTCCAGGGTAGCCCGCGAAATTCAAATATTTTTATGTTTTTTGCAATTTGCCGGTCAGTGTGAAGCTGTATGTGGACCAAATGCGATCTGCGACCGATCGATTATTTCTGAAATATTCATTCTTTCGAACTACATGAACTTAGAGGGCTATATTGATGATTAAAATGGTTATAATTCTTTAGATAAATACGCGTTACGGTACTTAGTTTTTTAGTAGAAATAAGAATTTAGAAAAAAGCGGAATCTAGGTTTTCAAGAATAAATTCGGTCGGCAGCCACCACTGCCATCTAGTGCTAGTTTTACGAAAGCGTTTGGACTCTTGGTTTGCCACTAATAGATGGCGCTTTTAGCAGGTGGAAAAAAATACTCCTGGGACAATCAGGAGAAAAAGGTGCCAATCTATATTAATATTATAAAGCTGCAGAGTTTATATGTTTGGTTGAACGCGCTAATCTCAGGAACTATTTATCGAGGAAAGCTATAGGCGATATAAAATCACGCTAACTACGACCAATAGGAGCGGAGCATTAGGTAATGAAAATTGTGTCGCAGTTGCGCGGGTCAGCTAGTATTTAAAATATACTTACCTATCGACTTTACTTTGAACTTGACTCAGTATAAAGTTTTCTAGCAATTTTCCAACTATTTTGGGGACAGCTTCTAATCTATTAGGAACAGGATACAGCTGAGTTGTACCAGTATATTACATGGAGTACCTACCTAAGATATTCAATAAAATACCAAATTACATTAAAGATCTTAACTTGATACAATTTAAACGGAGACTAAATAACTTATTGACTGAAAAATGCTACTATACCATTGACGAATTCCTTTTTGACAAAATGTAATACCTAAACTAAATGATAATTATGTATTTACGCTTGACAATTCAAAAATTTGACTTTAAATTGTATTCCAAATAGTTATTATAGAAATAGATTGTATTTTCAGTACCTATTGAATTTTATGTTTATTTGTATGTAATGTCGATTTTATATTCTTAAATTGCTAAATAGTGTATGCCCTAATGGGTAGTTTTTTGAGTTTCCACATCCTAATTATAAGACTTTTTGTATCACCAAAAAACACACTAATAAATACTTTGACTTTGACTTTGAAAAAAAATTGACTCCCCCATACATCTATGTGCGCATTAATCGACAAAATGTACTGAACAGCTGATTTGTTTCCACGACATCGGTGTTTGTCCCATCGTAAAGTTGTTCATAATAATTTATTTATTTATTAAAACTTGATGCACTAGTAAAAATTCTGTACAAAGTCGGACTTAATGCCGTAGGCATTTTCTACCAGTCGACCTTAGGATGGTGCAGAGATAACATGGCAGGTGCAACAGGAAAGACAAACAGAGAGGAAAATAAATACAATCATAAATACATAGATACATACATACATATAAAAAAAAAAAAAAAATGAGTCAAATAGCCCCTCAAGATGTATTGCTTTTATTCCGTTACCTACACGTAGTATCAATTAAATCAAAATAAAAAGTCGTTTATTAAAATTAGGCTTCTTAGCCTAACTTGAATAAACGGCTTTTGAAAGTCAGGTTATTGAAAGTCAAGTTTTACAAAAGAAAGACCCTCAAAACGCCCGCCAGTCCCTTCTTAGTGTTTTAGCTGTGGAGAAGAAGTGGCCAACAAACTGTTCTTTTAAGAATAAAACAAAAATACCTAGGTATCTACACAGCCTTCTCAGCTGACCACATTAATTTTGACACGGAAATTAAATGTTCAAATATCCAGCGATATAAGAGAAGTTCCCGACATGTTCCCGACTTTTGACCTGGCCGTCGGAAGTCGCGGCACCAACTTCAAAACCATACGTTATCTCCCTGCACCTGGCTGCGGACTTGGCGCGGGTCCAACTCGAGAATTAATATCGTTTAGAGTTCCACTTACGACGGAAAACAAGAAGAATGAGATACCTGTTGTTTTTCGTTTTAGTTGTAGGTACCTATTTGCTTAGGTAGGTATACATGATTGGGTGTAGGTAGGTAGGTAGTTACTTATAAATTGACTGGGTACCTACTTTGGGTTAAATGATTGTTTTTATGGTAGGCGCCAGATAACCTTGCAATAAAGTACATTGACGTTTCCTTAATATCTCATCGTAGATATCCGATCAATAATGCGCACAGCAAAGGAGTAGAACTCTCT
This sequence comes from Lacanobia oleracea, assembly GCA_950371165.1. Lineage (NCBI taxonomy): Eukaryota > Metazoa > Arthropoda > Insecta > Lepidoptera > Noctuidae > Lacanobia > Lacanobia oleracea. The sequence continues at coordinate 5,018,215 of OX493389.1, forward strand.
GCCTGCGTCTGTGTTCCAAAAGCTTACAACCCTAATCACTTCAAAGGTAGAGTGAACAGGCTCCTTCTGGGTAGGCTCGCTCCATCGTAGACTTTGTCTCTGTCATCTCTGACATAGACTAGAGTCAAGAGCAAACCCATTACAAATAAAAAAATTAAATAAAAATAAATAATAATTAATCATTTTTCATTAGTACAAAAAGTAAAGGATCACGATAGAATTCGATTTAGGAACGCTTTGTCTTTATTTTCGTTTTTGATATATATTTTCGTTATATTTTCGTTTTTGATATAAAGTCAATAAATGTATGTAGAAATGTGGGTCAATGACCGTTATTCCACATTATTTTATCTGGCGCCTACCATAACGATAAGCAACAAAAATTTGCATAAACAAGCCAAACATTAACTGCGCCAAAGTTTTGATGTTTGGATATAGATACCCTATAACTACCTTTTTAAGCTAAATGGCTTGCTTACAAAAATGAAGACTTAGCGGTAGGTACAGACTATAATAACTCCATCGTATACCTAAACCTAAGGCTTTCAGTCTTATTTATGAGTCATTTACTAAATTTTTAATTAAGTAAGTACCTATATCATCTATAAATTTTAATTAGGTTAATTTTAACGCCGTATTCTGTAACATGTACAGTTAAACCTCTGGCAAACCAACATTCAACTGTAAAAACATTCGACAGCCAATCGACTTGCGAATGATTTTTGAAATAGCATTAATTACCTAGTGTTTTTAGCTCTGGGGGTCTAAAAAGGCCACTTTAGCAAAATCAGAAAGCACATCACTCTACCCGTCACTGTAAAATTTTCCCAATCAACCTTGAACCTAATGCGTCAGCAATAAAGATGAAAAAACTTTTTACAAAAAAATAAAACCGACTTCCAAAAACAAAACACTCCAAAGTATAAAATAACTTTAATTTCGGAAGTTGGTGTTTTTGGTATAATTTGGTTTTTGACACCGAATTTGGTTTTTGGTGAAAAACTTTTTTACAAAAAAGGAAGGACTTTTTTGTAAAAAAGTTTTTTATTTTTCCAAAACCACAAACAGCGACCGGCGTGATGATATGTTATGAACTGGTGTAAACAATTAACAGACATATATGCGATTTCAGAAATCCCGATCCATTCGCTATCATTGATTGAAGAGCTCTTTTGAAAATCCGGGTACGGGAAATACAACTTCAAAATAAAAGAATCATTCAAATCGGTTAAAAATTGACGAAAATATCGCTGAAAAACATTTTTCATGGGATCCCATCATCAGATCCTGACTTATATCTTTCATCATCACCTCAGCAACATGAGATGATGATTATCAGGTACAAATATCTGAATTGCGTTATAAATTTCATGAAAAACATTGTATGCACCTATAAAATTTGAGGGTTTCCCTCGATTTTCATGAGATCCCATCATCAGATTCTGACTTGGTGACAATGGGACCACCTCAGCAGTATAGGCTTTCAAATAAAAAAATAATTCATAAAATCGGTCCACAATTGGCGGAGAAATCGGTGAACATACTTAAAAAAAATGGACAGATTGTTGTGTGGTTAATACCACACAACAATCAATAATGTGGTGGTCCTGTTAAAGTGACCTTTTTAGCCCGCTGATCTGATCCACTCATGCCTAATCATATCTACTTAAAATTGTGAAAGAAAATTTTAACACCATCCATTAAATACCCCTGAAAAAAGAACCACTTTTCAGGTAATCATTTTAGAATAACCGCTGCGAGGGGCGATTCTCTTCAGAATAGATGCAAAGAATCCGAGCACAAAAGATATTCCACGTTGAATGGATGGAAGGCCCCATCCGCTAACTGCGCTCTTATCTATTGGGGTACAGATGGGGTGTTCTGCCTGTAGGCACGACAGATTAAAGGGAAATTATCTCCGTAAAGCACTGGGATAATTTTATTAGCAAAAAATGGGTTTCGAAACGAAAGTGGCTCCTTTGTTGTGGCTGCTTCATTCGCGGGGTAGGTACCTACCCTTAGCTGGGTATATGATATTAAAAACCGGCCAAGTGCGAGTCGGACCCGCAGACGAAGGTTTCCGTACCATAAACCTTAATTTTTATTAATTGTTGTTATAGCGGCAATAGAAATACACAATCTGTGAAAATTTCAGCTCTCTACCTATTACGGTTCTTGATATACAGCCCGCTGACAGACAGACGGACGGACGGACAGCGGAGGCTTAGTAATAGGGTTCCGTTGGTTACTCTTCGGGTACGGAACCCTAAAAAGGATAAAAAGTAGTAGTCTTCGGCAGTCGTTACGGATTGTCAGAAGCCAGATATTTGATTTCAGTCTTGCCAAGTACCGTGTTTCACAGTTAAGGGCCCCTTTTCCCGACAGCACCTTTTCCCTTTTCCTGGCAGGACACTAGCGCGGTGCGCGCGAGCCGTTTTTCACGTATTTATTTAATATAAAAAAATAAGTGCCATATTATAAATCTATCCAATAATATCCCTGTCAAACCCGATTAGTAAATGAAATGTTAAATTTTCATAAAAATTGCGTTCCCACAAGTAAAACTTAAAATACTTTCAAAATCGACTTTACTTCCTGATTTTTTTTTATCGATCAAAATGTTAAATATCGTGTTTTTAACCAAAAAAGTCACTAGATCTCACATGTATCTATACTATATATTTTTTTACGAATTTATATATGGTGATTTCTCTGAAAACAACTCGATCTAGAAACGTAAATTTCGGATAATTTCGGTTAATGGGTTGTGGAGGTCTAGTGAGCACTGAGCAGCCGCTCCTTGTAAAATACTGGTATTCAGTTATAACCGGTTTGACTGGAAGCTCACTCCTTTATAGTTTGGGAAAAGGCTAGGCAGATGATGTAGATAATTAACACGAATGTTATCTAAGGTTCTCATTGCACGTGTTTATAATATTCAGTGCTTCCCCTACTTAGTTTCAGCCTCGTCCGATCTCTGAAGCCCCTTCAGACAGTCTGTCCTCCCTGTCTGGGCGACAAGGTCGCAGCTGAAGGATACACGTGAGCGGGCAAAGCCGGGCCTAAGAGATTAACTTATTTATTTTGTCCGGGCGTCCGACACGATCATAAACTACTAATGATAGTTATTAAAATGCTTATTAGGGAAATAAAAAACATTTCGAAAATATTTGGAAAAATAACTGGTCAAATTCGAGTCGGTCTCACGCGCGCGGGTTCCGAACCAATTATATTTTTGTAACATGTAGGTTTTCCTGTAATCTGTAGGTAAATAACTAATATCTACATTTTTTTTTAATTTTAGCTTCAGTCCGTGGCACAGAAGTTTCGGAGATACGGGGGAATGGTAATTTTTGGTCTAATTTCTTAAATAATTTCAAAATGGTTTTTTATAAATCAATGGTCACACGATACAGTTTAAAAATATTTTAAATATTTTTTTTAGTTTGACCCCCAATAGTGACCTATACTCAAAATTTATTTACGCTTCCGTTTTTGGGACACAGAAGTTGATATGTGTACCAAATTTCATTTGAATCGGTTCAGTGGATCTGGACAAAACTGGCTGTGACCGACGGATAGACAGACAGACATCCGAGGGTTCCGTTTCTTACGGATGTTCGGAACGCGACTGTATGGTTTTTATTGTATGGATGTTTCGCGATCATTCCGCCAAAATCACAAAAAAGTGAAAAATAAAAAAGTTTTGTAAAATAATGACATCCAATATAAAAAATATTACAAGGTATAGAATATCTTCAACACCAACCAAACAACCAAAAGCACCGACTTCCGAAATTCTATCTCTCTCTCTCTCAGTCTACCTGGACTGTCATCAAATTAACGTTTTTTCTTTCTTTATTTTTCTAAACAAGCCATCGAGGTAAGCGCACTCAGCAACAGGCTTCTTCACAACAAGTCTCAGATTCATCAATTTGCACACGAAACAGTAAGAAACTGTTGGTATAAACACAACCTACAAACAATTATTTGCATTTCCTTCAGTACCGGGTCTGTCTATTGACTCTCAGTAAGAACTCAGCTTACGGAAATTGCTGTGACAAACCAGTTACATCGACTCTGATTCCCGTTGAATTGAATGCTTGCATCGTACAAATCCGGCTGCATTTTATTGCATAGCAGTTGGTACCTTACAGGTGAGGAGCTCGTGGCTAGATAATAACAGCCGCAGGGTCGATCTTCAAGGTTAAGCAAGGCTTGCCAAGGTTGGTCTGTGGATGGGTGACCATCTTAACATACCGAGTTTCCTCCGTGCCTCGGAAAGCATCGTCCCGGCTGTCATTTGTAGATCTTTGGCAGTCGTTACGGATTGTCAGAAGCCAGTAAATCTGACTCCAGTCTTGCCAAGAAGTACCGTGTTACCCAGTTAATGGGTTATGGAGGTCTGGTAGGTAGCCGCTCCTCGTAAAATACTGGTAGATATTCAGCTAAATCCGGCTTGGCTGGAAGCCGACCCCAAAATACTTGGGAAAAGGCTAGGCAGATGATGATGATGATGAGTTGGTACCTCACAGGTAACCTACCTAAAACTTATATTACTCAGCCATTACAACATCAACATAGACCATACATACATACACCCATACATACATACTTTTGGTGTACAATAAAATAAAATTAAATAAAACTTTACTTCAGACGTAGTCCATACATTTTGTTAGTTTGGTGTAAGTAACAATTGGGCTTACTTAAGTAAGTTAGTAAAGAGTACATCTTATACTAATATATAAAGTTTGTTTGCTTGTTTACTTGAACGCGCTAATCTCAGAAACTACTAGTCTGATTTGGTAGGTAGGTACAACTGGTAATTATAAATACTAGCTGACCTGCGCAACTTCGTCTGCATCACAATTTTCATTACTGTGCTCTTATTGGTCTTAGCGTGATGATATATAGCCTATAGCCTTCCTCGATAAATGGGCTACCTAACACGGAAAGAATTTTTCAAACCGGACCAGGTAGTTCCAGAAAAAGACTATAAATAATAAGTACTTATATAGTATAGTAAATATAGATGTAATAAGAACTTATCTTATTCACGAATCTCTTGACAGCTTTAACTAAGGCAAATTAAATAATATATGACCTAATAGCTTCTGCCAGCGGCGTCGCCCGCGTGATCCCTAGGGAACATACGAGCCGGGATAAAAAGTATTCTGTCTTTTCTCAGGTTCTAGACTTTCTGTGTACTAAATTTCATTTAAATTGGTTCTGTAGTTTTGGTGTAAAAGCGCGACAGACAGACATACTTAATAACTTTCGCATTTATAATATTAGTAAGGATTACGGATACAACAAAGAATATACAATTAGGTGCCTACCTAGAGTTAGTGAAAATTACTCATATAAAATCGGCCAAGTGCGAGTCCGTTTGCACACAAAGTGTTACGCAACGTAAACCTTAATTTTTAATAGAAATTCACAATCTGTGAAAAAAAATTCTGTCTACCTATTACCGGTCTTGAGATAACGGATACAGCCCGCTGAAAAACAGACGGAGGGACTGAAAACAACACGTTTCTTATTTAAGCGTTGCTTCTAGTTTGCACAGAGCCCTCGCAGCGCAAACCAGAAGCACTTGTCGAGTTTTTTTTTAATTTTATTTGTTTGTACCCAATTGACTGTCAGCTTAAACAATCCAATATAGATACATTAGCTCCGTAGTTCACTAACAAAATGTGCTACCACGGAGATTACTCTGTCACCGACGGGCACACAGGTGTTAAAAGATTTGCCCGTCCTCAGGTCAAAGAGAAATAATTGCTTTCCACACCGTTGTAGCTGGAAGTGTCAATTCAGGAAGCAACTGTTAACCGAAGCCGTTTATGTATAACTTATGGCCACTTAAAGCCCATTGAGGCTATAAAATCCAATATTTTATTGGCCATTTACAGCCTTTAGAGGCGTTGAACCGAACCCCTTTAGAGAATCCCTGAACTTGTATTTTTTATTGGTATTTTGATTAGTTTACTTGGCCCACCGGTCCCCTTTTACCATCGGACATCCAGACGCATTGCATCTTACCATCCCTACCTTGTTGCTATTCCACCAATTCGCACTAAGCGTTTCCAAAACGTCTTTTATAATGCGCACAGCAACGGAGTGGAACTCTCTGCCTGCGTCTGTGTTTCCAAACGCTTACAACCCTAATCTCTTCAAAGTTAGAGTTAACAGGCTCCTTCTGGGTAAGCTCGCTCCATCGTAGACTTTGTCTCTGTCATCTCTGACCTAGACGAGAGTCAAGAGCAAACCAATCACAAATAAAAAAAATATGCCATTTGAGAGACGTCCACTGGTGATCATAGGCCTCTCCCAAGTGTCACCACAACAACAAGTCCTGTGCGTCTCGCATCCATCGGCTACCCGCGACCATCACCAGGTCATCAGTCTGCCTTGCGGGAGGCTTTTCAACGCTGCGTCTTCCGGTACGCGGTCGCCACTCCGGAAATTTTCGGCCTCGTCGATCATGTGCCCTGCCCACTGCCACTTCAGTTTGGCGAGCCTTTAGGCTATGTCGGTTACCTTAGTTCTCTTGCGGATATCATCATTGAGATTAGCTCGTTCAAACATAATAAGAATATGACGCATATCTTCTCAATTTTTTATAATTAAGTATTATTTAATTATATTTTTTTTTTGGTATGTGTCATGCTTGGCGCAAATAAACGCTTTTTCTTTCTTTCTTTCTTTCAAACAAACAAACCCATCAGCTTTGTAATATTTTCATTGAAGTCTAGCACTTCACCCGCGACTTTGTTCGCGCGGGTTTAGTGTTGCAATTTTCGTAGGGATGAGGGATCTCTTTTTTTTGTCGAAAGTAAATTATAGCCTATATGTTACCTTCTGATAATTTAGCTTTCTATTGGTGAAAAAAAAATATTAGAATCAGCCCTGCAGTTTTTAGGATTATTCGTTACAAACATACAGAAATACAAATCTTTCCTCTTAATAATATAAACTAGGTTTTGCCCGCGACTTCGTGCACGCATATCCCGTTGTTTTGTCGTTCCCGTAGGAATTTCGGTAAATCCTCTCTTAGTGCTCCCCTGGAGCCTACCCTACACGTCTGTTTTGATTGTGGGCTGTCTGTCAGTCCCTTACTCAATCAGTTAGTAACAGAAGAATTTTATATATATTGATATTAAGTGTAGATTTATCAACGTATGACGTCAGTGCTAATGTAGGTAGGTACTAGGTACCTAATAGCAGGGATGTGAAACATCTCAGCCTCGTCTCTCGTCTCGAGGTCAGGCCTAATGTAATGACACTCAGGGGCGCTTGCCTCGGATGGACGTGACCTTTGAAGTGAATATCATTGGACGTAGTTGTTTGTAGCTAATATACTAAGCATACCAATTTCAGAAGATAAATGCCAGCTATTTTACTATTGATAGGCACGCGTTGACCACTATCTCACCTGATGGTTAGCGATGATGTGGTCGAAGATGGAGCACGGTTGTCTAGAAGTAACCTATTCACTCTTGAATTAAAGACTCCCAGGTTGTATCTATTAGGAGACAGACTCATCATCATCATCTGCCTAACCTTTTCCCAACTGTATTGGGGTCGACTTCCAGTGAAACCAGATTCAGCTGAATACCGGTGTTTTACGTGGAGCAGCTGCCTACCAGACCTCCACAACCCATTAACTGGGTAACACGGTACTTCTTGGCAAGACTGGAGTCAGATTTAATGGCTTCTGACAAACCGTAACGACTGCCAAAGATCTACAGATGACAGCCGGGACCAACGGCTTAACATGCTTTCCGAGGCACGGAGGAAACTCGTTATGTTAAGATGGTCACCCATCCACAGACCAACCTTGGCAAGCGTTGCTTAACCTTAAAGATCGACCCGTGCGGCTGTTATTATTTAGCCACGAGCTCCTCGGAGACAGACCTGCCAGGGTATTCCACTCCTTAGCTGTACACACAATGAATGTGTTCTCAAAACGTTTCGTGCGTTTCTTCGAGGAGGTATTAATAGCGTTTTGTTGCAACATTGAACCTGCTACTATTTGTCTCTGCTATATTTTTCGTTTTTTTTTTTGTTTAATATGTTATTTTCACACTACTTCTTATAGGTTTTCCTGTAATCTATAAGTAAAGATCTATTACCTCAATTTCTTTTTCAAATTTGGAAATGGTCATTTTTGGTCTAATTTCTTGAATAACTTCAAAACTATTAATTAACTTTAAAACTTTCATTTGACATGTCACACGATATTGCTTACGATACTTTTTTTTAATTTTCTAGTTTGACCACCAAAAAAACTAGCTGTGACAGACGGACAGACAGACAGAGTGACAGAGTCCCGAGTGATTCTATAAAGGTTCCCTCTTTTTGTTCGGAACCCTAGAAATAACCTCTTTTACTAGTTGCCTATCAAAAATGTGTTTTTTTACCATTTATTTTACGCGAGTTACAGCTTATTAACTACTAATACTACTAATTACTTATTGATAGAAGTTTGAAATGTTTTCGTAATCATGCTTACCACGAAATCTCACCTTTCCGTGAACTTTGTAATCAAAAGCTGGATTCTTTTCTTTATTTCCTGGTTAGTTTCTGGATTTGCGATTGCTACTAAACAGTTCGTGTTGACAAGGATTTTTATGTCTTTGATAAACTTATGTTAGGTATTCCGCAAGGAGGTATACTATGCCCACAATTTGTTTTGCTTTATTGAAGTTAGGTACTTATTGTTTGCATCCGGTTCAATATGCTATAAATCCAATAACTTACATAATTAAGATCGCCAAAATAATGTCTAAAAATTGATGCAATAAATCTAGAGGAAGCATGTATTAAGAGGAAATGCTGGCGGCGAGACTTTGTATGAAAAAAATCATAATTCGAGGTTTGGCTCTCAACTGTTGTCTTGGACCGATATAAGAGATATTTCACAAACTGAATAAAAAGGATCTATACTATGTTTTGTTTTTTTTTTTTGTTTTTATAGTTGCCAAATTTGTACACTAGGGCTCTGTTGACAGCGATTTATCGGACAATTTTGATCATTTTATGAGAGTTCTAGTGCTTATACGGTTAAAAAATTATCAAAAAACATAGGGACACAGTTTATATCCTTCATATTCAGCTTATGAAATATCTCTTATATCGGTCCAATATTGGAGTAGAAAACAGTCGAGAGAAGAGACAAACCTCGAATTATGACTTTTTACACAAAGTCTTGCCGCCAGCATTTCCTCTTAACTCTTTCAATCACACTTTTACATGGATAAGAATATCATCAAAGTGTGTTCATAGTGCAATAGTTATGGTAAGCAGTTTGTAAAACATTTTGATTTTTATCAAAAGCATTCAATTGTTTATTTATGTGGTCAGTACCTAACGGTGGTTACTGACCACCATAAATATAGAATTGAATTGTAGTCAAGCAAGATACCTATTAACTCACATAAAAATATATCTAAATAGGTGGTTAGTGGCACTATGACTGAAAGAGTTAAGTACAAAGAAAAAATAATAGCAAACAGCCGTACAATAATTGTACGGAATATAGGTAACTTAACTGTGACCCTTCAATTTATTCCCAAAATAGATGGAGAAGCTTTCATGCAGCTTTGTCAATCAAAGACCAAAGTCTTCGTGATTGACAAAGCGGCTTAACGAAGGAGAAAACAGATCCAGTCGTATAGAGCAAAAATAGAACAAGCGGAAATGGCGAATGACGCGCTCAATCCGACTACGGTTCTAATTGCATCCTAACTAACAATCAAGAAATTGTCAACGACTATTATGCAAACTTAATAATAAACGCCTCTGTTAATGGTTCCGTACTCGTTCAGTAGTACGCAAGCGCCAAACCATCCGAAATGTAACAGGTACTGTGAACTCTACGGACGCTTTGCTCAGTCGCGAAATGTCGGGATAGCCGCGCAGGCGTGTCGCCTGTGCCTCGTCAAATAATTCCAGAGCAATAAAATAAAAAAAAACAAACGTCAAATAATGCCCGCCAATTGAGGATTGAATTTCGAAAATGGAATTGGATTTTTGCTGTCATGGGATTCCAATATGGCGTGATTTAGTGAAGATGTTACGGTTTGTAAGTGGCGTGTATTGACTTTTCGTGTTTTGTTTTGTGATAATTTGTGATAGCGATGCCAAGTGGATATGGGTGTGATAATGATAACTGTTTGTGGGATTGGATTGCTCAATGCATCGGACTCTATGGTAAGTTACACATTTTCGAGTTCCGTACCTATATTACAAAACCCTTACAGGTACTTAAGCAAACAGATATATCAACTTATTAATAGTTTGAAAGTCATTTAAATCTAACCGTCTGAAATCTCTACGAAATAAATCCAATAAAAAAGTAATGTTAAGTTTAAGACAATTCAGCGAAAGGCTCAAACAGAATTAGAATTTAATTACTGAAACATTTCTTCAAAGACAAATTCCTTAAAACAGAAGTAGATAGTAAGAATTTCAACTGTTTAGTTAGAATTCCTAAAAGCTTTACTTTATCTCTAATTAAAATTAATTTTACCGAGAATACAGTTGGTAAAAAATTAATTGAATCAAAATCACAGCTTTTACTTGGCTCGAGTTTCTTTTACTTTAAAATATTTCCGAGAACAAGAGAAAATTATTCAGCAGGAGTGTGCCGAAAAAAATAAAATAAGTAACAAATGAAAAATCAGAAGCTACAGTCGCAAGAGTTGTATCAATGGTTACAACAAATAAAACGGATGCTGCTGTAATTGCAGAATAAACTAAAGATGTTATAGACACAGAAGAATAAACTTCCAACACACAACATCTGAATATTTCTGTAACATCATATTCGTGGCTATCAACCGTCACGTAGACAATTGTTTTAGGGCTGGCGGTCACGTACATCAGTGATACAGCTACGTTCGTTAAGATTTCGACAGACTTTCTGAAAGTTGATCATGAAGTTACTTGATCTCCAGAGTAATTCAGCATCATCGTCATTATTGTTAAGCCCTAAACATGGTGATCAGACAAACGTCGCTGATAGTGAGAAGCACGAAAGCCTCATAATCAATGACTGCCATGTTATCAAGTAACTAAAAAGAAATACATAGAATTTAAGTATTACCAAACTGAAAATTCCTTAATGATAGTATTACTGGTGGAATTAAGATTGGTAGTCGCTCCCAGCAAAACATTGGTAGTAAGATTCATATGGATGGTAAGATCAGAAGCTGGAAGAATACTATTGTCAAGAGGCTAAGCAGATGACAGGTCAGCGTCATCGTTTCAAAATCGTTACAAGCTTTTGTCTAACGGATATTTTCTACTGCTGAATATCTTAACTATCCTAAAATGACTTTGCAATCCATTAAATGATAGATATCGATATCATTTTCTGAAGTTTCCACAAGCATCATCATCATCATCTGCCTAGCCTTGTCCCAACTATATTGGGGTCGGCTTCCAGTCAAACCGGATTTAGCTAAATACCAGTATTTTACGCGGAGCGGCTACCTACCAGACCTCCACAACCCAGTAACTGGGTAACACGGTACTTCTTGGCAAGACTGGAGTCAGATTAACTGAAGTTTCCACAAGCAATATTACGAAAGTAATTGAGACACGTTTTAGCTTTTAAAGCTCGGTTAGCTTTCTGGAAACCTAGAGCCGAAGCTTTACGAAAGCGTTCGTAAAAGTTTCCGATACAATAATTTGAAATTCAAGCACACTTCAATTTCAAATTATTGTATCGGAAACTTTTACTTTTTAAAAGTCAAACTAAAGCAATTGTAAGACACATCTTACAATTGCTTTAGTTTGACTTTTAGAATTTTTAATATTATCAGATTGATTTGTTATACAGTTATGTCTACACGTTAGAAACCTACTTAGGTCTTTGTTAATGTGATCAATGTCATCATCAATTTTGAACAACAGTTGAGACAATGCTTTTGTATGTGAAATAATGCTCGTCAAAGCACACGTCAGTATATTTATAAAATTCAACAACACAACAGTCTTCATTAGAAATACAGACTACAAACAAAAGACTACTAAATTAATGTGAAATATGAATATTTCACATTCATCTAGATCAAAATACTTAATTTAACAACAAAATTATACAAACAGCCGAGTCTTAAAACAGTCTCGTCAAATATCACTTCAAAGATTAAGCTAAGGACACACTCGTAACTTTAGAAGATTTCAGACAAAAGATAACATATATAACATTAAATTCGAGTATCATAGCTATTCCGTAAATCGATGTTCAATGTAACGTTAAAATAATCGCACGTCAATTTGTTATTTGAACGGTTTCGTTGTTAGGGTTGGAGCAAGCGATCGATTTTTTCGGAGTACAGCTGGCGGGGAATGGTTCCTCCTATTGGCCGTATTTTAGGGATTAGGCTTCTGTCTTGTAATTGTGGATGCAATATCCTTAGGAATATTTATTTCTTAATATTTACGTGTCATTTTTAAGCAGCCGTGAGACACACACTTAGTTTTTGGCTTACCTACCAATATTTGTTACTTCTATGTACCGTGCGTGTTTCATGTATGTGCTAAATAAATTCTATTCTTTCTTTCTTTATGCACCCCTGCACAGTTAAGTCGACTGGATGCACCTGTTCATAATTAGATACATGTCTTGAAGATTAATATATTTAGGTACTAAAGGTATAGAAATCTTATAGGTTAAGTTACTATCGATAGGTACAGCTAATCATCTGCCTAGCCTTTTCCCAACTATATTAGGGTCGGCTTCTAGTCAAACCGGATTCAGCTGAATACCAGTGTTCTTTACGTGGAGCGGCTGCCTACCAGACCTCCACAACCCATTAACTGGGTAACATGGTACTTCTTGGCTAGACTGAAGTCAGATTTACTGGCTTCTGATAATCCGTAACGACTGCCATAGATCTACAAATGACAGCCGGGACTAACGGCTTAACGTGCTTTCCGAGGCACGGAGGAAACTCGGTATATTAAGATGGTCACCCATATACAGACCAACCTTGGCAAGCGTTGCTTAACCTTAAAGATCGACCCGTGCGGCTGTTATTATGTAGCCACGAGCTCCTCATCTCATAGGTACAGCTAATACATGTGGATAAATTTCCGTCCCACATATGTAATTTTACTTGTTCCAAAATTCGAACTTAAGATATTGATCAAGAAACGAAGAAATAATTCCGACCGTTCTAAATTCTAATCAATGAAAATTAAAAGTAAGGTTAAAATTGTCCTCAATCTCTCGTGAAGTCGTTTATTAAAGAAATATGAGCGGAATATAAAAAAAAAATATGATAGATCTTTAAACGTCGACAGCCCAGTAACCCAGTTCTCTATAATTCTTGTGCGTGGGAAGATAACAGCTGATATCCATTCCCGTAATAATCCGGAATCAACAAATAATAGATGTAGTTCGTCTTCATTTTCTTGTAATCGTCGATTACCGGTAAATTGTGAAAATACTTTTGTTGTGTATGCTTTTTAATGAATTATGAAGTTTCCTACAGATGTATTGCTGCATTAAGGTCTACATTGTTGTCGAATACGGATCGCCTGAAACATTGTCCCGTGCATCTTTTGTTGCATTTTTAGGGATCCGTACCTCAAAAAGAAAAAACGGAACCCTTTTAAGATCACTTTTATGACCACCCGTCTGTCTGTCAAGACCCTTTGTCTCCAGAACGCGTTGAAATCCTATCGAGTTGAAATTAAAACCATATACTCAAGTCTACGGTCCCTTGAAGCTGTGAAAAATTTAAAAAGTTCTAAGTTAACGTGACAAAAAGCTACGGCCGTTTATGCCGCAAAAAAAAAACGTATATTTCGACACTCTCAAGGGAATCAATATGTATAGGGTATTTCCGTTGATCTGGAACTATGAAATTGGGCAATTAATACCATTTTGTCAAAAAGTCTGAAAACTATACTTAAAGTATGTATGTACCTACAAATATTCTACACTTAAAGTAATATGTACCAACGAATTTGTACGGAACCATCGGTGGGCGAGTCCGACTCGCACTTGTCCGGTTTTTTATCCTTACTAATATCTATTATAAATGCGAAAGTAACTCGGTCTGTCTGTCGTGCTTTCACGCCAGAATTACTGAACCAAATTAAATCAATTTTGGTGCACAGATAGTCTGGAGCCTGAGAAAGGACATAGGTTACTTTTATCGTTCTTAGTCCACGCGGGCGAAGCCGGTGACAGAAGCTAGCTAGTACTGTATTGTATATACAGATAGCTGTCTAGTATAATCTGCATAATATTGTTTAGGTAGGCTAATATTGTGTAAAGAATCATTCAGTCAAAATTGTGCTTACTACTTGTCAGCAGATTTTAATACAGCTACTACACTTTAAAACTGTTTACATTACCCAGCGTAACACTTACACAAACATATACAACCTTTCAGTTTATTTTGATGGGCCATCTAAAATTACCCACTATATCCTTCAACAGTACCTACTAATATTGGATTTTATTCCGGAAAACATTAATTCATAATACCATTAAACATTTGAATCATAACAATGAGCTCTTCCGGCGATGAACAACTTTATGACTACAAACAAACAATTCCTTTTAATCCATATCACATTTTCACAGCGAAAATTTATTGTAATAACGTCCATAAAGTTGTTTTAGAACTGGGGAGCATGAATGTATGAAGAATTTTTAAAGTAAACAATAGTCTTTCTGTGCTTGATTCAAAAGCTATTTGTAAGGTAGACGTAATTTCATTAAGTCGTGACTTCAAAGTCGCGTCTGACCTAGACAGTTCATCTGTGTCGTAGGGCAGATCAATGCACTGGAAAATTTTCAGATTTAATTTTAGGTCTGCGTATAAATAAACTTTTGATGTATATTTATTGCGTTGCGCTTTAATTTCATTTTTGTGTTAGGGTTTCGGCGTGCAAGGTTTATGGTTCTGTTGATTATATTTTAATAGTTTTTTTATGTTTTCTATTTCATGTATATCAAACCTTTAGTATTCTTCTATAGAGGAGCTCGTGGCTAAATAATAACAGCCGCACGGGTCGATCTTCAAGGTTAAGCAACGCTTGCCAAGGTTGGTCTGTGGATGGGTGACCATCTTAACATAGCGAGTTTCCTCTGTGCCTCGGAAAGCACGTTAAGCCGTTAGTCCCGGCTATCATTTGTAGATCTTTGGCAGTCGTTACGGATAGTCAGAAGCCAGAAAATGTGACTCCAGTCTTGCCATGAAGTACCGTGTTACCCAGTTACTGGGTTGTGGAGGTCTGGTAGGCAGTCGCTCCACGTAAAATACTGGTATTCAGCTAAATCCAGTTTGACTGGAAGCCGAACCCTATTCTTCTATAGAACTTTAGTTAGTTTTCTTCTGTACCTTTAGGTAATTTCTGAACACAACTTGCTGAAAAAGCTGGCTGTTGCAGTGTCTTCATCAAAAATAGCAGGATCTACCCCATCAGCACATCCAAGTACTTTGCGTTGAATCCTCATAAGTACATCATTGTCGTCTGTGATGGCTTAGTTATAGTTTTGATTCAATCAAACTGGATAGCTTGTAATATTAACTAAATCTTTATTTGTACTTCGCGTTTTCATTACTTGTACATCCAATATAGCTAGGTATGGTACCCTGTGAGAGAAAGGGAAACCTCACGCCCCAGCCGCCGCAACAGAAGAAGACGCCCCGGGCGTCGGGAGTCGCAGGGCGATTTTCGGCCACCGTGGTGGCTCGCCGTCTGATCAGAACCAGGCCCGGGTGGACGGCGCGCTGTGTTTCAGGCGTGTCTCAAAGAGCTGTCAACGTAATAAACGGGGCCCGCTAGGGCCAGTGCCTGCTGGGGCTGCGGACTTCGTTCGAAAGAGGCACCGTACCCTGGAACGCAAAGGTCACTGGGAGGAACGCGGATGGGTTTTAGTCAGTAAGAGTCTGACACTCCCTTCTGCTTCACCCAAAGCGGGAGGAGTCATCTGATGATTTCCCATCCTTAAAAAAAAAAAGGTATGGTGGGTGTGGCCATAGATAAAACATTAGATTACGCACTCAAGCTTTTAGATAGACCACCCGTTATTATAATCTAAGACTGTCAAAGTCTAAAATAACAATGTTACAAAGATTAACAACGAAAATATAACATTTATCGTGATCACTAATCCTAACACAGTTAGGACTTCTCAAGATCATTTCTAGAACGAAAACTAATCCAATTACAAAGGCGCTGCGAAATTTCTAGTTTCATTTGGGCGGCCGCGAAGCCTGATGGCTGTTAGCTCATAATCTTATTATGTTATTAACAGGGATGTTACAGAGGTAGTTTTATCGTAACCAAAGTCGGATTCGGAGTTTTGAAATTTGGTTTGTCGGAGTCAGAGGTGGTTCTGCTTTTTCCAACTATATTGGTGTCGGCTTCAAGTCAAAACGGATTCAGATGAATACCAGTATTTTACGTGGAGCGATTGTCTATCTGAGCTGCACAACCCAGTAATTGAGTGACATGGTTCTTGGGTAAAACGATCCTTCTTGGCAAGACTCGTGTCATATTTCCTGGCTTCTGACCATCCGTAACGACTGTCTAATATCTACAAATGACAGCTTTCTGGTCACCTATAACGTAACAACCGGTGCACGCATTGCTAAATTGAATATTTATCCGTCGACTGTTATTATTTAGCCAAGAGTTGAAAAACTAACACATAGACATTGAAAGTGAAAGTTATCAAGTTATCAACTCCAAAAGTAGCGTATACAACGATTAAAAAGTGTCGTAGCCACATTCGGAACCGGTGGTGTTATATCGGAAGTTCCGATTTATTGGAGTCGGACTCAAAACTCCGTAACATCCCTAGATTTTAGTTCTAAAATCCCGTTTAACGTTGTCGACGGCAGACGATTTCTTACCGTTGAACGTTTGGAGCACTGATGTTAATTTTAGCTGAAGGGCTGCGATGTGATAATTAATTGTAACTTGCTTAGCTGGTTGTTAGTCAGCTGTGTCTGTATTACTAGATTCAGAGCCAGGTTAAGTGCCAATTACTGGTTCAGTTAGATTGTCTTCTATAGGTTTCATGTTGTTAGTGCTGGCTGCTAGTGTCTTGGTGCAGTCATTACTCAGTTTGATATAGTTAGGTAGATCTTGTGCGCTTGATATGATGCATCTTGACAACGATCAACTAGCTTCTAGATTTTGGCTTACTGGCCATGACACTGCACTAGTTCTTCAAAATTCTCTAAAATTTAATTCTGCTTAGATGTGACTTCTTCTTGGCGTTGAAAAAGTTACCAGTAGGTTCCATCAAAATTAATAACGGCAGAAAAGCTTTGAATATTTTATTTCTTACCAATCATCGTTCGATTACAGTTATAATTTATCTCTCAGTCTGGAACTCTAGATACCTACAGATATTATTTCTGTCTTACAAAGTTAAGGTTCCAAAACAATTTTTCTGGGAAAATAACGAGACAGCTATTTATAAGATAAGAAAAAAGGGGTTGAAGAACAATGTGTTGGAAGATAAGGGTACAGTAAAATTACCTTGTTGTATCAAGGTAACCTTATTTTGAAAGGTGTTCTACGATACGGTATGATAGAATGATATAAAGATGGAAGAAGACTATAGGCCTGAACTGATTAGTTGAAATAACGAATGTGTCAACCCCTAATTTATAGTGTTAAAAAAACTTATAACTTGATTTTTTTCACACAATTCCGCCACACATTCCCAACTACTGCAATAGGGTATTAAACTAAAAAAATATTGCACACGAACTTTTATAAAAAAAGTTCATAATAAAAATACCGAATTTACCAAGACATGACGTCACGCGTGTCTTCAACTCGCTGTATCCTTTTCATTTTTTGTTTACGTGAAAAAAGAAAAAATACGTGTCGTTTTGAAAATGAACGGACTATTTTTTTTTTAGTAAAATACCCTAATTCTGAAAGACAGAATCAACCATGACGACCCCTAGAAAAACGCCGAGTCACTGAAGCTTGACGAGTCCCGGAGAAACGATTCAACTGTTTTGCATCCTGCAATGAATTTATTCAGAAAATAACAGCGGACGAGTAGGTAAAAATGTAATTTCTACGTCTAACTTGTGTCTTATAACTTGCATACTTATAATATTACCTTTTTTTTTAAGGATGGGAAATCATCAAATGACTCCTCCCGCTCTGGGTGAAGCAAGAGGGAGTGTCAGACTCTTACTGACTAAAACCCATCTGTGTTCCTCCTGGTGCCCTTTGCGTTCCAAGGCTACGGCACCTCTTTTCGAACAGATTCCGCAGCCCCAGCAGGCACTTGCCCTAGCGGGCCCCGTCTTCCACGCTGACATCTCTTTGAGGTTCTTATCAGACGGCGAGCCACCCATTGCTCGCCGTCCGTAGGCCCGCGCCTACGGCGGCCGGGAATCGCCCTGCGACTCCCAACGGCTGGGGCGTCTTCTTCTGTTGCGGCGACTGGGACGTGAAGTTTCCCTCTCTCTCACACGTTCGGCCTCCTCCTTTGCTAGCATTATTGCTTCATACTTATAATTTTACCTGGATTTACAAAACTCTGATTGATCCTGCCGGTCGCCAAGAGGGTGCTTTGTCTTAGCAACAGATTCCGTTGCTTAGTAACATATCGCGGTAAACGTAAATCAATCAATTAACTGGTTACTAAAATGGCGCGAGAATGTACAAGATGTTGTGATTAATTCCCAATGGTTTCATTAACCGCCCAGTTTTAATTTATACGTGTGGGAAGGATGAAACGAACTATTTTCAGAACATGCTGTAAGTCTATCGGCTTATCATTATTTTACCTTTCCAGTAGAACATCTTATCTATGTAAAATATTAGGCTCGTACATTTTAATCTACCTATCTGATTGGTTTAATACTTTGTTTTGCAAACATATAGACATTACATGACACTAAAATATGCTACTGTTGGACAGTGAAAATCTGCAGAAGAACTTGTAAATATTTCGATGTGTATTTTTAGCTTGTTTTTTTAGGACTTCAGTACTGTGCTTGTACAGAAACTATATCTAGATTATTCCTATTACTATTCCATTGCTATTTATTATTCCATAATGCCTAGTGTAGTTCCCAGTTTTTTTGGTCCTGGTCTTGGGTTTGTCTTCTTTGAAGTTTGTTGAATTAATTATTCGCACATTTGAAGAAACTGTTCATCTCCTCTTTTTATGTCTATACTAGTTGCCCCACGCAACTTCGTTTGCGTCACAATTTTCGTTACTGCTCCGCTCCTATTGGTCTTAGCGTGATGATATATAACCTATAGCCTTCCTCGATAAATGGGCTATCTAACATTGAAATAATTTTTCAAATCGGACCAGTAGTTCCTGAGATTAGCGTGTTCAAGCAAACAAACAAACTCTTCAGCTTTATACATATATATTATTATTTGTCTAATATATAAAATTCTTCCGTTAGTGACTGACTGACAGACAACGCAAAGCAGAAACTACTGGTCGTAGAAAGCTGAGATTTGGCATAAAGGTCCCTTGAAGAATGTAAGGGAGGTCTAAGAGAATTCTTACGGGGACGGGAAAACGAGATGTGCGCATACGGAGTCGCTGGCAAAAGCTTATTTGTCTATATTTCATTTCGCTATGTCGTATCAAGAAGTTGTTGGTATCGATTAAATAATCTTTATTGAAGCTTTCAGAAACTCATCTAGCTTTGGCCATCTGAAACGAAGTGTTCCATAAGTATGGTCTTTATATCTTAGTCCGTAAGTTTGTAAGTTAAATGGAGAACTATTAGCTTTCCTATCACTACTGAAACTTTCTTTTAGTACTTTGGCAAATATGGTCGACTCCTAAATGTCAGCGTGAGTGATGAAGGTTTAAGATTAGGGAAAATACGACTTTGTGTATTCCGATTTTCTCATACTAGTAGTCGTTATGGACAGTCAGAAGTCAGAAAATCTTACACCAGTCTTGCGAAGGGGTATCGGGAATTCGTGATACCCAGCTACTGGATTGTGTACTGTAATATATAGTATAAGAACCTCCTAATTTTTTTAAGTCGGTTAATAAATGAAACACCGTTTAAGATCAAACGAATACTTATTTACGGCATCTGTCTTAGAAGCGAGCTAGTATATTTTCACCTTATATAGTTTAAATTCTGTTTAAATGTTTGCTAGACGCTTCCAAAGTTCCAACGACTACCTTGTCTGCCAGTGATCTGCATGCAAAGACTTCACAGCACTCCATGTAGAGCATTGGTATTTAATTACGTTAACTTCGTACCTAATGTCTCGTGGCTAGATAATAATAGCCGCACGGGTCGATCTACAAGGTTAAGCAACGCTAGCCAAGGTTGGTCCGCATGGGTGACCATCTTAACATACCGAGTTTCCTCCGTGCATCGGAAAGCAAGTTAAACCGTTGGTCCCGGCCGTCATTTGTAGATCTTTGGCAGTCGTTACGGATAGTCAGAAGCCAGTAGTCTTGCCATGAAGTATAGTGTTACCCAGTTAATGGGTTGTGGAGGTCTAGTAGGGGAAAAGGCTAGGCAGATGATGAACCTCGTACCTAATGTATTCTAGTTGCCCCTGTCCAGAATACAGCGCTCATAGAGTGCCACAAGTTTCGAAACAGCTGCATTTTTGAGGATTTAATGAATTTTTTGCTACACATGCTGTAACTGAAGAGTTCTAATATTATATTATATAAAAAGCAAATTACTAATGAAGACTCTTGAAAGTTACAAAAAGTTTCAGAATCATATTCCTTATTTAAATGGAAATGCATTCATTTCCTCCTTTGTTTTGTAACTTTTTACACAAAATGTTATGGTGTAAAAAGTTGAATATTATGCAAGAAAATGTGAATATTATGTAGGAAGTGTTTAAATACCTGAAGATCCTTTTTTTTTGAATGGGAAATCATCAATTGACTGCTTCAATCAACTGACTTGACTGTTCAATTGATTGAACGCTTTTTCTTTCCTTTCTTTCTTCTGCTCTGGGTCGAGCTGAAGAGAGTGTTAGACTCTGACTGGCTAAAATCCATTCATGTTTCTCCAAAACCCCTTTGCGTTACAAGGCCGCCTTTTTCAAAGAAATTCCGCAACTTTGGCAGACCTTAGGGCCCTGAGCTTTGACACCTGCGGAGGATCCAGAACAATCCGAAACAATCACGCACCTTAAATAAAAACCTTATTATTGATCACATCAATCAGCTCGCCTTCGTTTATAAAATCAATTTCATTCAGTTCATAGTTGAGCGGCGCTGTTGGGAATTCAATAAACATTCGACTTCATTCGAGTAGGTATTCAGACTGAGATGTGCCTCATGTATTTGAGGGCTTTATAAGTGACGATACGAGGGCGATACGATAGCGATAAATTAATTTCATATAGTAACCGAAAAATCTGGGTTAGCTCACTCTATCGTCGACAGTCACACCCATTTCAAGAAAAAAATAAAATCATAAACTAGTCTCGTCAAGAGGTTTCGTGTTGTCCAGTGATAGAGTTATGAAGATAGGGGTAGAGAAAATAGGTAGGTGGTATTCAGCTGCATCTGATTTGGCTGGAAGCCTGGGCAAGAAGGCCGGCAAATTGATTGAATTAATTCTTTCAGGCTTTAGTTAAATGAAACCTTTACTATTCAGCGCTTTTCAGAAAACCTTACCTTTCTCTTCTTTAGTGCAAACGATTTTGAGGAACAATTGAAGTCCTTGGACATTCATCAAATGACTCTTTCCGTTCTGGGCGAAGGGGAAGCGAGTGCCAGATTCTTACTAACTAAAATCCATCCGTGTTCCTCCCAATGCATTTGCGTCCCAGGGCCACGGTGACTCGTTCAAACAAATTCTGCAACCAAGTTCTTGGAAATAGATTACAAATCTTATTACAACTGCTTTTATGGCTAGTCGTACCATTTAAATCTGCCATCCCTGATCTGTGAGAACAGCCATCTGTTTTCTATCGACGTCCTTCGAAATGACATTTCCGTTGAAATTAAGTTCTGTGATCAGTCCATCGCTCGTTATGTAGGTCGTTCCGTTTGTTGTTCTCTTGCAAATTGGGCAATGTAACGCGTTTTATATGGCTCTTGTAATGAGAGCGTACTTCGCTGGTTTATTGTGAGTTCAGAGCATGTTACGATGTACGAATAACTTTGTGTGTTAAATTTGAAGCTTCATTATGTGTGTGTTGTTGCTTCGGGTTTGTAAGACTTTGTGAAACTCTGATTTAAAGTTTTATTTTGAAGTTAGAAAGAGGATGTCTTGTTTAGCCACGCTTTAGTTAATTATATTGTAGGTTTTCGTGGCAGGTAACTGACAAACATCTATGTACTACTTATTACTCAATGATGTAGTAGATTTATTGCATTCCACACGTCTTCTCTGGTGGTAACTTATAATTTAGTGAGATCATTTTTTCGGGTACAGCAATACAATAATAAACCTCTACACTACAGGCCTTCTTCCTGTCTCTTGGCTTGAAAAAACATTAATAATCACCATGATACAGAATAAAAAAGCTACCGACATTTTCAAGAAACCCTAAGTAATATTTCACTACGAAAGACGATTTCTTCTCAACAAACACAATCACAAAACAGTGTTCACTAGCGATCCTAACATAAAAATCTCCAGTCCACTCCGGCCCACTTTTACCCTTAATATAAGCCCTCTTATGCCAAAATTATCCCCTAATTATCTTAACAGCGTAACACAAAAAGAAACTGCCTGTTACCTACTCTAATTCCTTCAGCATCTCGAGTGGGAGTTATTTATGTGCTCACAATGTAAGGATAAAACACGGCTATGGTGATTTATTACTACCTAAAGGTATTATTTTTAGATGTCCTTGGATTTCCTTTATCTTATCATTATTTTTGAGAAAGGATTTCTTTAGTAATCTGGCTGAAGTCTGGATATATATCCTACGGTTGATCCAAAGATTTTCAGTTATCACGCCGATAGCCCAGTTCCGCATCCCAGAGGGTGTAAGCTTGCCTAGTTTTCAGGGTTCCGTTCCCATGGTAACTAACAGAATTACCAAGTCTCCGTCCATCGGTCTATCAGTGGGCTTTATCTCATGAACCGTACTAGTTGGACAGCTGACATTTTCACAGCGGATGCATTACTTGGCCTTTTTTAAATTAAGTGCTTTTTTTGCTCTGCTGGAGACTTTCATTTATTAAAACGGCCATAATTAGACTTAGCAGACGTCAATGTTGCAGGTCACTCCGAAAAAAAGGTACTATATTGTATGTACTCGTAGGCTGAGGCTTCAGTCTACCTAAAATATTTGCATTAGCTTTAAAGAGAGCCTGTTCACAAAAGTTTACGTTATATTTATGTTATATGTTTTCTATGTCTGACATAGTCAAGTCCATAAACGACTGTGAATTATTTACTCGAGAAAGCGAAGAGTACCTAATTAATTAATTCTAGTATTTTCCCTAGAGCTTCTATCGCTCGTAGCTTATAGCTCTTATCAGAAAGAGCAGTCAGATCAAGAGTACTAAAGGAAAAAAAATAGAGCCTCGCTTTAGACGAACTAGTTGCAAAACTGTTTGGAACGGTATCCAGGTCAGGCATATTGTTATTGGATTTTTCAGTTAGATAAAGTTTTGTTGGAACAGGCCAAAGTTGGGAATGGAATCCACTATGAGAAGCTTATGCTATCATGGAAATAATAGGCAGACTAACAGAAAAGATATCCTTATAAAGATACAAAGTTATTCTACAATCTCAATTCATGTTGCTATTCTATCAATTCGCACTAAGCGTTTTCAACGTCTTTTATAATGCGCTCAGCAAAGAAGTGGAACTCTCTGCCTGCGTCTGATTACGAACGCTAACAACCCCCATCTCTTTAAATTCAGAGTGAAAAGGCTTCTTTTGGGTAAGCTCGTTCCATCGTAGACTC
Organism: Lacanobia oleracea; assembly: GCA_950371165.1. Classification (NCBI taxonomy): domain Eukaryota; kingdom Metazoa; phylum Arthropoda; class Insecta; order Lepidoptera; family Noctuidae; genus Lacanobia; species Lacanobia oleracea. The sequence continues at coordinate 5,042,116 of OX493389.1, forward strand.
TGTCTCTGTCATTTCTGACCCAGCACGCTTGCTTAGAAGTAACCTATTCGACTCGCAGGTTGTAGCTATCAGGAAACACAGAACCTGGCAGGGAATTCATTTAAATTAAATTTCAGTAGTTTAATTGTTTTGACGCGTGACATTTTGTGTTTTTACCCGACTCCTGCAGAAAGAGAGTAATGTTTTCCGAGTACGTATGTCATTACATGTACAGATGTATGTATGTTTGTAAGGTTTATTATATACTAGTTGACCCACGCAACTTCGTTTGCGTCACTATTTTCATTACTGCTCCGCTCCTATTAGTCTTAGCGTGATGATATATAGCCTTCCTCGGTACATGGGCTATCTAACACTGAAATAATTTTTCAAATCGGACCAGTATTTCCTGAGATTAGCGCGTTCAAGCAAACAAACAAACAAACTCTTCAGCTTTATATATTAGTATAGATGTAAGATTAGCTGGGAGATAATCTAACTTTGAGAAAACCAAACTCGCCATTGTACATGAACTTTATTATCACTGTACTAAAAGTTAATTTGGTGTACAATAAAAAATAATGTCCAGTCTGAACGGCTGGATAGATTTTGATCTGATACTGAGGTAATGAGCAGTCGATCCATCTGTTTAAAATAAACTTGGTTAGACTGGAATTCAAGCCCTTTGAAAAGGCGAGGTAGAGTGTCCATCACAGACAGGTTTTTTTTTTTTTTTTTTACTATTGATAGGCACGCGCTTGACCACCATCTCACCTGATGGTAAGCGATGATGTGGTCGAAGATGTAGCACGCTTGCCTAGAAGTAACCCATTCACTCTTGACTTAAAGACTCCCAGGTTGTAGCTATCGGGAAACACAGACTCCGGCAGGGAATTCCACTCCTTAGCTGTACGCATTATGAATGTGTTCCCAAAACGTGTGATATATAGGTGTGATATTATCGACGTATCAGTAGGTGTCTACATTATTAGCCTGTTCTGAATTTCCCAAGAGAGCCAGTAGACAGTTTTACAGTTCCCAAGGGAGTTTATCTCCACAGTAACTTGTCTATAGATAATATTGTAAAGCTGAAGAGTTTGGTTGATCGGGGTAATCTCAGGAACTAATGGTTCGATATGAAAATTCTTTTAGTGTTAGAATTATTATTAATCGAGGAAGGCTATCAATACGTATAAAAATCTTACGTCGCTGAGTGACTGACAGACGAATGAGACAACGCACAGCTGAAACTGCTGGCAGTAGAAAGCTGATATTTGACACGGAGGTTTCTTGGGAATTGTAGGGGAGCACTAAACTGGAGTTTCCCGAAAATCCTACGGGAACGGGAAAAATGGGATATGTACGAAGTCGTGGGAAAAAGCTAGTAATATTATAAAGCTTTGTTGGTTTTTTGGTTGACTGCGCTAATCTCTGAACTACTGGAACTACTGTTCGAATTGAAAAATTGTTTCATTGTTTGATAGCCTCTTTATCAAAAAAGGCTATAGGCAATATAACATCACGCTACGACCAACAGGAGCGGAGCATTACCGCAGACTAAGTTGCGTGGGTCAGCTAGTACCTACGAATATATCCTACGACCTTGAAACGTCAAAGACGTCTCAAGGTCAATGTATACCAAGATGTAGGTAAAGTTCAAGGTCCTCTGTTGTCTATGCCTAGCGGCTGTCCTTTTCCTTTCATGGCTGTCGCTTGAGACAGGTTTAGGGTTCGTTATGATGAATTGCTGAAGTTGGGTAAGACGGTAGGCTGTGTAGGAGAGCCCCTTCAGCGATAAGAGCGTCTTTAGGTCTGAATTGGACCTTCTTATAGTCGATGGTAAAATTGTCAGGCTAGAACTTTTCGAGTACTTAAGTTATCAAGGCTTTCATAGACATGCGCGTCGCGACGATACTGCAAACTGTTCTTTTTAAGTATTAATAGGCGCGCACTTGACCACTGTCTCACCTGATGGCAAGCGATGATGTGTTCGAAGATGGAGCACGCTTGCCTAGAAGTAATCACTCTTGACTTAAAGACTCCCAGGTTGTAGCTAACAGAATACACAGACGTAAAGAGCGATAAGGCCGCCCATTATGTCACCCTATTTAATGTTTTCTTCATGTTTTTTTTCTGTGACTTATATGGTGTACAAAATAAGGAGTATTATATTCTATTCCAATAGACATATTGCAAACAGACAACACGTTGTACAAAAATAAATTAATATTAAAACGTGCATAACTGTCCTTTATTAAACACTAGTTGACCCGCGAAGCTTCGTCTGCTCCGCTCCTATTGGTCGTAGCATGTTGATATATAGCCTATATATAGCCTTCCACGATAAATCGTCTATCTAACACTGAAATAATTTTTCAAATCGGACCAATAGTTCCTGAGATTAGCGCGTTCAAGCTAACAAACAAACAAACTCTTCAGCTTTATATATTAGTATAGCTATAGAGTATAGATAAAACTTTGTTGACTCTCATTCATAAGTCGTTTGATGATTTCCCATCCTTAAAAAAAGCCGGCCAAGTGCGGGTCGGACTCTCACACGAAGGGTTCCGTAACATAAATCTTAATTTTCATTATGAGACCCCGTAACAGCTATAAAAATACACAATCTGTGAATTTTAACTGACTACCTATTACAGTTCTTGAGATACAGCCCACTGAGAGACAGAGGGACGGGCGAAAAAAAATAATAAAATAAATAAATAAATTAATATTAAAATAAAAAAATAAATTAATATTAAAACGTGCATAACTGTCCTTTATTAAACACTAGTTGACCCGCGAAGCTTCGTCTGCTCCGCTCCTATTGGTCGTAGCATGTTGATATATAGCCTATATATAGCCTTCCACGATAAATCGTCTATCTAACACTGAAAGAATTTTTCAAATCGGACCAGTAGTTCCTGAGATTAGCGCGTTCAAGCAAACAAACAAACAAACTCTTTAGCTTTATATATTAGTACAGAGTATAGATAAAACTTTGTTGACATTGGTAAGATTATTTTCAAAGTCACAGACTAAACATTAAACTTGATACCTCATTATTTTGATTATGAAATCTATTATCCTTGTTACAACGCTTTGAAACCTTAACTTAAAATGGATATTTATTACTGAAACGTAATGAAAATGCTTCGCCGAATTTATTTTCTTCATCAAGCAGCTTTATCCTTATTATTTCGGGTTGGGTCGACTGCGATAAACTTCACAACTTATAGTAGGTACTAGATACCCCAGCTAGGGTTGCGAAACTTGTTCGAAACAGTCGCCTCGGCCCTGGATCGCAAAGGGTTTAAGAGGAACACAGAGGTCTATGTTCGGCTGTATGTATTTTTTGTAGTCAGTTTGAGTCTGACACTCATTCATAAGTTATTCGGGATCGCCCGAACTCCGTAAAAGAAACAAGATAGTAAAGGAAACAAGATGCAAGTGGAGGCGACGGCGGCGGCGAGGATCTGATGCGGGAGCTGGCTAGTCAATCGGGCAGAGGTTCGCCTTTTCTTGTTAGGCTGCTGGAACTCGAGTACGCTGCGAACTATGCCCGTACCTATTTTATATCGTTCTGTTTTGGCTGGCCAGCGGACCCTTCCTCACCCCCGCTATCACATATTTATTAAATTCAGTGTAAATACATGCCATGAGCTGGCGCGTCTCTTATTATCTAACACCTAAACCTAATACTTAACTAATGACATATAGTTCTTACCTCTGCGACGTCCCATTACGCTATGGCGTGAGGATAAAGCGGCGCGCATATTTAAATGGCCTCTCCCCCCGCCTCACCACTATAAAACCGTACGGCACCGCCGCAGGCCTGTTTATTGCTATTGCGGGCGTCGCAGAGATAAGGTGAGGAAAAAACAGGTGGTAATCATCATTTAATTACATAACCTACCTATTTACATAACTGTTATCTTTTACAAACTTATTTCTAATTAGACAGTTTCCTAAAAACATTGTTTACATAGTAATTTGGGGTTCTAAGTGATTTATTTTTGCATACTACACGATTATTCTAATAAGACATACTCTAATACATTATTCTAATTACTAATTAACAATTCTTATTAGACATAATCTTCACACATTGAATAAGAACATTTTACAACAACTATTTTACAATAAACTCGTAGGAATCGCGTTATGCTATTCGACGCTCGGTAGCTTGCGGTCAGTTGCGGTCCTCACTACTTGAGCCTAGGTGTGAGTTGACCTCAGGGCGTCGTGCACATAAGTCATTTGATGATTTCCCATCCTTAAAAAAAGCCCAAGTGCGGGTCGGACTCTCACACGAAGGGTTCCGTAACATAAAACTAATTTTTATTATTGGACCCCGTAACAGCTATAAAAATACACAATCTGTGATAAAATTCACAGATTGTGTATTTTTGTGTACTGACTACCTATAACAGTTTTTGAGATACAGCCCACTGAGAGACAGACGGACGGGCGAAAAAAAAACTTAGGGGCAAAGTGTACATCCTTCTTATTCAGTTTGTGAAATATCTTTTAAATTGCAAACGGAAGAGGAAACAAGCGAGAGCCAAACCTCGAATTATGACTTTTTACATACAAAGTCTATCCCCACATTTCCTCTTAACAATCAGATAAAAAACTACAACTATTAAAATTTGTAAACAGCCATATTTTCAGAAATATCTGCCTAGCTAAACGTATTTTAAAAGCTCTTCAAACAGTACAACACCAGCTAAAAATGTGATTTTTCAGAAAGGAAATTCCCAAAGCATTGAACAACTAAAAAGCAGTACTAAACCCTGTCTGCACTTGTTTTGTGTTGTTGATGAGAACGCTGTTAAATTGGACAAGTTGAACATAACACGAATACTTTAGCTACAGCTGTTTTCATCGGAAAATATGGAGCTTTTTGAGATAGAACTTGTATTTTCTATTTTTTTACTGTTTCCAACTCAGCCCTACTATGAATATTCGAATCTAGATTATAAGTAAACCCAAAGTTATCATAGTACAATCAGTATTATTTAGCAAACCAATATTAAAAGCCTCTATTGTATTTCCAAATCCTGACATTGTATTTGATAGTATTTAACGTATTTTTTATTCTTGTAATTTGTTCTAATGACATACGTAGTGTTTGTATGTACATCAGAGAGGGCGTTGCCGTCGACCGACCGGGGAGTCTGGCGTTAGACGCGGTGCGGGTCAGACGTGCGCTGGCGTTTGAATTTGAGTGTAGCAGTGAGCCAGTGCGTATTAGTGTGTGCCTACGTGAGATAGTGATTATTACAAATACTTAATTATAATTTGAAATATTTGCACGCTGGAGACAGCAGAATATAATGGACGTTTTATGTAGTTATAACACCTTTTTTTTTTTAAGGATGGGAAATCATCAAATGACTCCTCCTGCTTTGGGTGAAGCAGAAGGGAGTGTCAGACTCTTATTGACTAAAACCCATCCGTGTTCCTCCTAGTGCCCTTTGCGTTCCAGGGTACGGTGCCTCTTTCGAACGAAGTCCGCAATCCCAGCAGGCACTGGCCCTTGCGGGCCCCGTCTTTTGTGCTGACAGCTCTTTGAGGCGCGCGTGGAACACAGCGCGCCTTTGACCTGGGCCTGGTTCTGATCAGACGGCAAGCCACCCAAAGCTCACCATCCGCAGGCCCGCGCCTACGGTGGCCGAGAATCGCCCTGCGACTCGCGACGCCCGGAACGTCTTCTTCTGTTGCGGTGGCTGGGGCATTAGGTTTCCCTCTCTCTCACATGTTTGGCTTCCTCCTTTGCTAGCATTACTGCTTCGCAAAAGGAGGTGACCGCTTCCCATGTCTCCTCGCTCCGGACCATGGCCTGAACCAGGGCCGGACGTGAGAGATCGTCGCCGCCGATCGCCTCGACGAGGACACGGCGGTGCTCCGCCCAAGCAGGGCAGACCTCCACCGTATGCTCCACCGTGTCCTCTGGGCGATCCTCGCAGTGTTGACACCCGGGCGTATCCTCCCGCCGAATCCGAAACAGGTACCTCCCAAAACAACCGTGTCCGGTGAGTACCTGCGTCAAGCGGAAGGTAGGAACGCCGTGGCGCCGCTCTAGCCACTCCTCAAAGACCTGCCTGCCTGCCTGTGCCTTATCGCCGCAATGTTGTTATAACACCTTGCAACATCAATATTCTAATTAATAAATTTACCTAGGTATATTTATTTATTATGTCTTTCTCGATAAATGGGCTATCCAACAATATAATTCTACAATTCGAAGCAGTAGTTCCTGAGATTAGCGCGTTTAAACAAATAAACTCTTTAGCTTTACAATATTGCCATGCAGTACCGTGTTGTGGAGGTCTGGTAGGCAGTCGCTCTATATGTAAAATACTGGTATTTAGCTAAATCCGACTTGACTGGAAGCCGACCCCAATATAGTTGGGAAAAGGCTAGGCAGATGATGAGCTTTACAATATTAGTATAGATAGATAGTGAAAAAAAAACCATACCAAGTACCATAAAACTCAATTTTTCATCATTAGTTATTATAGCGGCAATAGAAATACACAATCTGTGAAAATTTCAACTGTCTACCTATGACGGTTCTTGAGATGCATCCCGCTAAAAAACACACGTCCAGACGGACGGACAGCGGAAGCTTAGTAATAGGGTTCCGTTGGTTGCCCTTTAGGTACGGAACCAAAGAAACCCTCGAAATCCTTTTAGAAAAAGTTCCTAAATTTTTAGATCTATCTATCTATCACGCATAATAAGCTTGCTATATGACATTCCTCAGAACAAAGGCCAGACGTTGTTCGTCAACTGTATAATACAACATCTGTAGCCAATCAGTCATTAGTCACAATTTCTTACCCAAATGAAAATGGACAAGAAAAATAAATATCAATTCCTGAGGATATCTTTTACGAACTAGAATAATGAGACGTTTTGTATTATTTACGAACTGAATACGATTTCTGTCATTTAACGAAGACTGAGTGAATAATAAGTTTGGTCTTCATTGCTAATACGAGTAGCAAGATTTATTTTCAAAGAGACAAAAGAAATAAAGAAAAAGTAATCTCTAACAACAATTGAAGGGAACCTACTTAGATAATATTAGAGTTTATTTTCGAATATAATATTCGATTCGGTTATATTCGAATTATTGCGACGTCCATTATAATGATTTTCAATGGACGTCGCAATAATTCGTTTGTGAAGTTTACTTTACACCTAAGTTTTTGTTATTTTTTTATTATTGAGAGACTCGTGTCATGTTTATTTATTTATTTATTTATTATATACTTTATTGTACACCTCATGTTGTGACTGGGAAAAAGACCTAGAGGTCGAAGACCTAAACGGTCATTATCATAATAGTAATTTTAACCGAAAGTCGTCCTGTGCTGGACATAGGCCTCCCCTGTGTCGCTACATCGACCGGTCCTGTGTGTTTCGCATCTAGCAGAACGCTGCGGCCTTCATCAGGTCATCGGCCAATCCTGTGGGAGGCCTTCCAAAGTGGAGTGAGCGATAAATACAATCAGAGACTCCAGCCTCTCCTGATGGTACGCTGTTCTCTTTTGCCTGAAAGTGACGTATTCAATCAATCAATCAAATAAATGAAAAACATTTTTTTCAAATAAACCATTTACTGGCTCTAGTTACACGTTCTAAAGCATGGATCTCTATGGAGAAGCGTGTGCAAGAGAAACCACGGACACTCTCCAATGAATAAAACCTCTTTACTCCATTAACAAGACATCGTAAACACTTTACCTCCCACAAACAATACCTGTATAAATACATAAATAACCAAGCTTAAACTAACTTCAGCGGATAGTCGGAGCGCATCTAATTTTAGCTCGTAAAATTAGCTCATAATTCATTTAATAAACACGCCCAGACATACAGACAAAAAATAATAATAACATAAATATTTACAGAACACCCACCTGTGGTTGTTACTTTTGAAAAAAGTGTTAAATATTTTGATAATAAACAAAACTTACATGATTTATAGAAAGCATAGAGTCAAGAAACGCGTATGCGGCCACTGATAGATACGGTATGTAGGTAAACTATCCATACAAACTATTTGTTTTAGTGTCCCCGGTTGCTTATGGATAGACTAAAGTTTTAAAAGTTTTTCTTTTAATTTCAAGTGCTTTAAGTACAATAATAAGCAATAACAATAGCATGCTATTGTTTAGTCACAGCGTCGATTGGAATCTGTCGGTTACGTACGAAAATGAACTTTTCTACGGAAAATGTTCGTGCAATGATTTTCCACTACTTTAAAAGAGGCCTGACACGGCTTCAGTGTTTTAAGAGCTAACATCTGTGTTCAGTGATGAAGCATCATGTCTGTGGACTGTCGAACGCTGGTATTTAGAATTCCAGCGTGGACATACTAGTGTTAGTGACAAATCTCGTGAAGGACGCCCAAAATCCGCCTTCACTGAAGATAACATCATTGCTGCGAGACAACTGATTCTCGAAGATCGTCATGTGACATATCGAGAGATAGAGGCTCTATTAGGCATCTCAGGGACAACCATTCAGAAGATCTTGGATGAAACCCACTTTATATGTTTTAGTATAAATATCCGTACTCAGCCAGACGAACACTTTGCATTAAAAATTCATCAATGTGACTGTATAAATAATCTAATTTGCAAATGTCCAACAATAGATAAAGTAACTCATACGAAATACTTAGGAGTGGTTGTTGACCAAAGGCTACCTTGGTACCAACATCTCGAACAAGTTACAAACAGTCAGAAAGCTTAGCTGGTTATTTAACTCTTTGCGTCATGTTGTCCCAAAATCTTTCCATACTCGCCACAATTCAAAAAGAAACCTTCTGAATGAAATATATATTAGTCTAGTATAGTCAGTTTTGACGTACTGCATCCCTGTTTGGGGAGGGGCTAGTAAATCAAAATTCATAGATGTTGAACGGGCACAACGCGCTCTAATAAAAATTATGTTTTTAAGAAATTGAGATTCCACACTGACTAACTATTTCAGATCAGTGATCTGCTGTCTGTAAGAAAATTATATATAATACAGACTATCTTGAAAATGCACAAAACCTTACCGTTCGACTCTTCCAAATTAACAAAAAGACGAAAGGACAATATTACACAAATTCCTCAATCACGTACTCGGTTTGCTAGGATTCAATTACAAAAACGTTCAGCCCATTTATATAATAAGATAAAGAAGGAAATAAACATATATACAAAACAATACTGTGAATGCAAAAATTCTGTAATTAATTGGAAAAAACTTTTAAAATATGATGAAACAGAAGCACTGTTGACACTTGTATCATGATGCACGGTTGCTTTTACTTGCAATTGAGTGCAATCGTTTAAGTATTGTTGGGATAGTGGTGGATCGCACTCACCTGAGTGTGCCTACATATCACATGTAGGCACACTCATTTTACACACACATAAACCTGCTCACACATTGACACATATACACAATTACACAAACATTATACTCACACACACACACACACACACACACACACACACACACACACACAAATATTGTTTGTTAATATAAATATTGAAAGTTGATTGTGAAAGAGCGGAGTCTCCCAATACAGGCATTACTTTGCTTAAAGGGAGGCTCCAATCTCAATTCTGTTTATGTTATTTAGCTGAAGAAATAAATGTATTTTGATTTGATTTTGATTTGATTTTGAAGCACTTGGTTTGAGAAAGCTAGTTTGCGGTTGGATACCGCATCTGTTTTGCGACGATCACAAGGCGGCCCGCGTCAGATGGTGTAAGAATACTCTGCATCGCCGAACTTCGAAATTCTAACTCAAAGCGACGCATCATCCTGCACCACGACAACGCAAGCTCACACAGCACTCGTCAAACGTTTGAGTATTTGAAGCAGGAAAAAGTAGAAATTCTTGACCATCCTCCACACAGTCCTGACCTAAGCCCTAACGATTTCTTTACATTTCCTAAAATTAAGAAAAGTCTTCGTGGTCAAAGGTTCTAAGTCCGGTGAAGAAGCAGTCGACGCTTTCAATTCAGCCATTTTGAACACCCCCACTTTAGAGTGAATAAATGTTATAATAACTGGTTTGAGCGAATGGAAAAGTGTATTAAGCTACGTGGTGAATACTTTGAAAAACAATAAAAAGTACTTTAGGGTTCTAGTGGTGGTTTTTTCTTCAAACGAAAAAACTTAAAAGGCATGCCTCGTACCTTCCATCATCAGCTCAGCAACAAGAGATGCTGATTACCAGGCACAAATATCTGAATTGCGTTAAAAAGTTTTTGAAAAACATTCTACGTGCTTATAAAAGTTGAGGGTTTCCCTCGATTTTCATGGGATCCCATTATCAGATTCTAACTTGGTGACAATGGGACCACCTCAGGAGTATAGGCTTTTGAATAAAAAGAATAATTTTTTAAATCGGTCCAGAATTGGCGGGGAAATCGGTGAACATACAAAAAAAAAACCTACAGACGAACATAGAACCTCCTCCTTTTTGAAGAAATCGGTTAAAAATAATAGGATAGATACTTAGCTAGCGTCTAGTGAATCCGTGTTCTGTGATAAGAAACGACGTAAGACTTTTAACGGGTTTTTGAAAAGTGAATATTTCAACGGTACATTTCTGGGTTTATTATAAAATATAACAGCTGTTTGTCTGTCCGTAGAAACAGGAAACGTTTTATTATTTTCAAACGTTTTCTTTTTAGGTAAGAATGTTTTTGACGTTTCAACTTTTTAGTAGGTATTCGCAATCAAGTCCACCATTGTACTTTCTGCATGAAATTTAAATAAATGAAACCACGCTTCTTAGCATTCGTCAGCCCTCGAGTGAGCAAAATTGTGTTCAACCGTTAGAACCTGCAACTCCCTATTGGACCAAGTGAAAATAAACGCAAGACACCTACAACTAAGGTTTAAATCGCGCGTTCGTCGGCTTGTCCCGAAAGGGACTTACGGATTCTGACGGTTGGGGCGATTTTGTGCCGAAAGGGACTTACGGATCCTTAGTGGCTAAATACTCCGCAAGTATACTGCCGGTTGATTCTGTATTCATGTCGAAGATAAATCTTGGCCGAAGTTTTCACGAAGTGAGCTGTCATTTCATTTTGATTATCTTGGTTTTCTATTTGTAGGCACGCGTTTGACCACTATCTCACCTGTTGGTAAGCGATGATGTGGTCGAAGATGGAGCACGCCTGCCTAGAAGTAACCTATTCACTCTTGACTTAAAGACTCCCAGGTTGTAGCTATCAGGAAACAGACTCCGGCAGGGGATTCCACTGCTTAGCTGTACGCACTATGAATGTGTTCCCAACCTTGGATTGATAGCTCAATAAAATAACTCAATTCACTTCGACATGTTTATAGAATCGACTGGCAGAATCGCACAGGAGTAGGTATATAACCTGTTTTTAAATTTTAAACACGTATTGTTAAAGATGCGGTACTTCCAGTTTAATTATAATATAGTAGAGATTTAGGTTAATTAAATACTTTCCTGTGTTTCCCTCGTCGACTCAATTTAAAACTTCGGACGCTGTTCTGAATGCTAATTTTGCAGTCTTTTCTGCAAGCTTTACTAGTCTGTGTAGGTGTATACAGGGTCGGTGGAGCATACGGTGGAGGTCTGCCCTGCTTGGGCGGGGCACCGCCGCGTCCTCGTCGAGGCGATCGGCGGCGGCGATCTCTCGCGTCCGGCCCTGGTTCAAGCCATGGTCCGGAGCGAAGAGACATGGGAAGCGGTCACTTCCTTCAGCGAAGCAGTAATGCTAGCAAAGGAGGAAGCCGAACGCGTGAGGGAGAGGGAAACCTCACGCCCCAGCCGCCGCAACAGAAGAAGACGCCCCGGGCGTCGGGAGTCGCCGGACGATTCTCGGCCACCGTAGGCGCGGGTCTGCGGACGGCGAGCATTGGGTGGCTCGCCGTCTGATCAGAACCAGGCCCGGGTCGACGGCGCACTGTGTTCCACGCGTGCCTCAAAGAGCTGTCAGCATTACAGACGGGGCCCGTTAGGGCCAGTGCCTGCTGGGGCTGCGGACTTCGTTCGAAAGAGGCACCGTACCCTGGAACGCAAAGGGCACTAGGAGGAACACGGATGGGTTTTAGTCAGTAAAAGTCTGACACTCCCTCTTGCTTTACCCAGAGCGGGAGGAGTCATTTGATTATTTCCAATCCTAAAAAAAAAGGTGTATACAGGGTGGCCAGAAAATTGACGTCTAAAAATAATATTAAGGTTCCTCGTATCGTAGGGTATTCGAATCATCCGCATGCACCCCTCATAACTTTTCATAGTTTTCGAGCCATATTTTACAGATTTTTTGAGAATTATCGACCTAACCAATTAAAAAAAAATCAAAATAAAAGTAGGAGGCTTTGTCGAGATTTCTTTTTTGCAACTGAACCATCATGAGTTGTACTCGTATGCATAAAATTATCAGCTTCGTAACTGTTTTGAAAGTTGTTAAAATGTTGGTCTAAACTGCAAAAATTGCGTTCAGTAAATTAAGCATAAGCATAATCAGCCTATAATGTTCCCACTGCTGGGACACACGCCTCCTCACGGTGAGAGGGAGTGGGCCGTAATCGACCACGCGGGCCCAGTGCGGGTTGGTAGATGTCACATGTCTTCGAATTTTTGCTTCTAGGACATGCCGGTTTCCTCACGATGTTTTCGGTAAATTATGATCTAAATTTTCAACTTTAAATTAAGACTTTCAGCTTTCATAATCATACAAAAAATCAGTACTTTTATAGGGCTACTTTGGCTGAAATCGGCCTCCAAAGACAGCGAGGTGGAAAATTCTTAAAAATAGCCATTTGATTAAAAATAACTTTTTGGCCATTTTGTATATGAATATATAGGTATGGTTAGTTGTATTGTAATATTTTTAAATAAAGGACGGTTAATTGAAACTATGGATTTGTATGTATCTAAACAACGCAGTTTTACCGACCTTAGCAACGTGGAGTTAACAGGATGGAGTGAATACCTACATTGTTAGGACGAACAGGAGATAGTCGCTTGTAGCGTCTTTCCAACAGTTTATTTAGGAAAGTTACTAGACCATATTTAGTTACTTTCCTCTCGTAATAATAATCACCTCCATTATTATCTTCCCCACTTCCTTGAATGGCCTATAGAAGAGACGCCATTAAATGAAACGCTCCTTTCAATAGAAACTACGAAAGTTCAGTAGGTATAGATTGTATCAGTCTCATATAATTACACAGCACTTGGATTGAAAGAGTGAAAACATACGGAGCTTGAGTCGCGGCCGACAAGCTCACGTTTTTAAAACATTTTTGATCTTTGAAACGTCACCTCGTCCGCAAATGACACTCAGCCGTTGCGTGATATATATCAAATCTTGATCTATATCACGCAACGGCTGATTGGTTAAAAGATACTACATTATAACACGAATCCGGGATACGTGAGGCTATTTTTTAAGTTCTCATTTCCAAATCGAGGTAGTAAGCTGAAACACTAGTTAGTCTGGCCTCGTGTAAATAAAATTATCCTCATTGTTGTACTTATGCATAAGCTAGAATAATATGCCAGGATATTTCATGTTTGTCATCCTTGCTTAAAAACCGGCCAATAAACCTTAATTTTTATTATTTGTTGTTATAGCGGCCATAGAAATACACAATCTGTGAAAATTTCAACTGTCTACCTATTACGGTTATTGAGATACAGCCCGCTGACAGACAGACGGACGGATGGATGGACGGACGGACAGCGGAGGCTTAGTAATAGGGTTCCGTTGTTTACCCTAAAAACTACTGCGAGACCAATAGGAACGAAGCGTGACAAAATGCGACACAGACGAAGTCGCGCGGGTAAAGCTAGTCCATAATCTATACTTAATATTATAAACAGGTAAAGTTTGTGAGGTTGTAGGGGGTAATCTCTCCTGCTGGGGCTGCGGACTATGTTCGAAAAAGGCACCGTACCCTGGAACGCAAAGGGCACTACGAGGAACACAGATGGGTTTTTGTCAGTCTGACACCCCCTCTGCTCCGCCCCTAGCGGGAGGATTCATTTGATGATTTCCCATCCTTAAATAAATTTAAAAAACAAGGCTGTGATCCTCGTACTCAAAAAAAAAAAAAAAATGCTCTGTTTAATACACCAAGATACTTCTATACCCACGTATAGTGAATGTCTTACTATAAACCCTTATGAATCCGAACGTAAAGCAAAATGCACACCCTAAAAGTTTTATAGCCCTCGGGCTATTTCTTTATTTTTAACACGTCCATCGCGACGCGCACGTGTTTTTTGGCTGTTATTGCCAAAAGCACGGAGACAAGAGGAAAAAATGGAAATTGAGGACATAGTGCCAACCCTTGTGAAGCTTTTGTATACAGGAACCTATATTTGTATGTATGGCCGAATAATGATGAACCAGCAAACTATTTTTTTGAGGAAAATCTTGTTGTTACCACCGCAATTAATCTGATCGTGAGATGTCTGGGGATCAAACCATAACTAATACCAAATCAATAGTAGACATCCCACTTACTCGAACAATAGGTTTTGGTACCACATTCATTGTACGTACAGCTAAGGAGTGGAGTTCCTCGCCAGAGTCTGTGTTTCCTGATAGCTAGGTACAACCTGGGACTCTTTAAGTCAATAAGGGGCTCTTTAAATGAATAGGTTACTTCTAAGCAAGCTTGCTCAATTTTCGGCAGCATCATCGCTTATTATTCGTTGAGATATTGGTCTAACGTGTGCCCGTTAATAGTAAAAAAAATACCATCAGTTTGTTCTAAAACAGTAAACAATGTGTGAATAACTGGAAAGACGAGAGTAAAGCTTTTGGTTTAAGAAATATAACTGACAAACCATTGCAAGCAAAGCAAGCACACCTATCTGGTTAGGCTTAAAGTCTATTTCAAAATTATAAGACAGGAGAAGTTGTAGGACAACGCAAAAGACTGTAACTTCGGGACGCATCGTATGTGGGCGTGATCCTCAGCAGTGAGGTTAAGAAGAAGACAAAACCAATCTACTTTGTACAAGATGCGTGCTTGTTCGAAACTCCATCAGCCTTATGTTTTCCACACATCTTAATCCTGGCTCCGATCACATTGAAACTTTCCACATTTCAACTTGAGACGTCGGCAGTCGGCTCACTTAACAACTATTATATGTTAAAACTTGTTATGAGAACAAGGGATGATAGAAAACTAACTTAAGTGTACTTATATTGATTACTAATCTTTGAAACTGAGTTATACCCTCAATTTATGGTGATAGGTAGGAACAATAGGAAGATGTAGCTTATGGCTAAAAAATAACAGCCCACGTATCATCGAGGTTTAGCTACGCTTGCCAAGGTCGGTCTGTGGATGG
Organism: Lacanobia oleracea; assembly: GCA_950371165.1. Taxonomy (NCBI): domain Eukaryota; kingdom Metazoa; phylum Arthropoda; class Insecta; order Lepidoptera; family Noctuidae; genus Lacanobia; species Lacanobia oleracea. Next base: position 5,057,468 of record OX493389.1, read on the forward strand.
GTAACCATATTAACTTAACGAGTTTCTTCCGAACTTCAAAAAGCACGTTACGCCGTTGATTCCGGCTGTCATTAGTAGATCTTTGCCAGTCGTTGCGGATTGTCAGAATTCAGTAAATCTTACACCAGTTCTCGACTAGAACTGCTGTGTTACCGAATTAATGGGTTGTGGAGGTCTGGTAGGCTGTTCCACGTAAAATACTGGTATTTAGCTGAATCTAGTTTGACTGGATGCCACCCCAATATAGTTGGGAAAAGGCTAGACAGATGATGAGGTAATAGGGACGAAGCGTTGGAAGACCTCGCACAAGTGGACCGATGACCTGGTGAATTCCGTTGGAATTCGCTGGATTTGAAACGCAAAGGATATGTCAATGTGGCATTACTTTGGGGCGGCTTATGTCTAGTAGCGGGCATCTTTCGTCTGAAATTATAATAATGAGTAATAGGTATTTTCAGAGAATAGGTAGAGTTTGGGTAATATCAAAAAGCGTCATACTGCTAAAAAGCAGTTATTGAGAGGAGAACTAAACGACAAGAATGGATTTAGAAGACATCTTGCGCCGACGCCAAAGATATTGGGATAGCAGCAAGACAATGATATCCAGTTTGATTTAAAGATCACATTACTGATGGGTTTACCCAAAATAAATCGGAATCCAATAAGTACAACGATGATAAAATGAAAACCTGCGTACCGTCATAAAATGGTTTATTCCATGGATAATGGGATTATCATATTCATGAAAGTCATAAGTGAAAAGCGATGTAAAGGCAACACAGAAACAATAGTTACAAATAAAAATAGCACATTGCCTGCAATGGAATCCTCTCGTCTCGCGGTTATTTACTGACAAACATCTAGCTCGGAACAAATATAAGAAGCCCAGGCAAATATTAGTCTTGCTGAAATCGAACCTACACAAGACAACCACTCTATAAAGGAGGAATCTTGGAAAAAGTTAACCAAAGAAGTTAGAAGGAATAATTTATTGAGAACAGAAAAGACAAGAACAACAAAGAAATGTAAATAACGGCCAAGTGTGAGTCGGACTCGCTTACAAAGGATTCCGTTCCATAAACTAAAAACAAATCAAGGTTCTTATATTCTCCTTTAATTTTGTTTCCTTTTCTTGTTATAGCGGCAATAGAAACACACTTTGCGAAAATTGCAAATGTCCACCTATAACGATTCGTGTGATAAAGCCTGCTGACAAACAGACAGATGGACAGGGTTCCGTAAGGAACCCTAAAAACTAACAAAGCAATCATGATAAAAACTAAACTTCCATATTTGAAGTTATGCCAAATAGCGATAGTTTGTCAAACGATGCTACAATCTACCTCCCTTAACCCAACGAATTTGTGACATATGTAGAAGATTCAACGTAAAAAGTCTCCGGACATAACTTATTCACAATCTGGAGTTACGAGCCCTGATTTATTAGCGACATTACCGTCCTATGTATGACAAGGACTCGTAAAATTGTGTCAGGGAGCCGAGATTTTGAGATTGCTTGATAAATACTGCCTTGTTTGAAGAGTGGGGTACGTAAAGAGGTGCTGGAGAGGAATTTGATAGTTGATTTTGGGTTTGATTGTGTGCCTGACCTGAATTTAGTGTTTTATTACCACCTTTTGTGGTTCCAGTCACATCTGATAAATTTTGAGGTATGTCTAAACAACAGATGTTGAATGAAGCGTAATCAAGGGTGAAACATTTTATTTTCAGCATATACATAGATGCGATTACTGTCGGATGGAATTACTTACTGAAATTACAGTATGATAATACTGATATAATTCATCTCAATCAAATTCTCTTTTTACAAAGAATTTGATTGCTGAAATGATAGAGCAGAATTGATGTTGCCCTATAGTCATACTCGTAGTTCTCTATTTTTTTAAAAGATTTGTGTTATATAAGGTTTGTCTTATATTTTGGAAAAAGGAACTATTACGAGTAACCTTTAGCTAAACACCATCTGTTTCTGTTCAGTCTCCGGAAATAAATTAAAAAAATTTCTTTGACATATGAAACTATTTTGAATAGAGTCGTTGTGGCGACGCTTGGGGGAGGTCTATGTCCAGCAGTGGACGTCTTTTGGCTGATATAATGATAATGATGATGATGATGAATAGAGTCCATATACCATCATTTTTATCAATACAAATTCATTTACAATGAACGTGTTTCCCACTAAATAAGTTGCTTCTATTTCTGTGTCGTATAATGCAGTTCTTTCAACGTAATTGCCATCAGTATCCAATTGAATAACAATAGCGGTGATCCGATTGTGTCGGAGATTACTGCCAGTTGTTTAACGATGTTAAATGCAGTCTCCGCTTTCAGGAAATTAACGCATTGATCTTTTTCAACGTCTTTGTTGGATGCTGGTACAGATATATCTGATTGATTATGTGTTTTAGTTAGAAGAGCGTTTCGTAGCCTCGCGTCGCGACCCAAAATCGGGTCGCGGGCGGTACTGGGATGGGTCGTGGGATTACAAGTAGAATTACTTTAATACGCTAGTTTCCACCATCAATAAAATGCAAATCTATTTAGTCCACCAGTTAGAACATTGAAAAATAATGGACACGTATTTTTTGTTTTTGTAAATCAATGAATATTGACAAAGATAAAACGCATCAAAACTCAGGAGGGGGCTTGTGACGTCAGAACGTACTAAAAATTATACCACGGCCCGACGTATTATTTATTTATTTATTTAAACTTCATGTACAATAGTGGTATATAGGCGGACTTAATGCAACAAGGCATTCTCTACCAGTCAACCTTTGGGTTAAAAAAAACACACTGTGGTAGGTGTACAGCAAATAATTATTATAATAATTATTATAAATATTTTTCGGAAAAAAGAAATATACAAAGAAATAACATATATAATACAAGTTAATGAATAAACGAAATATATATTTCGTGTATTCATTAATGTTATTCATTCATTCATATATGTGTATTTTATATCACCAATAAAATACACATATATTGGTAAAATAATAAATTTATAAATATCTTAAAAGCAAAAAAGCGTATTTTAAATGCGTATCTTCGTCTATTTTGGTTACGTAACAAAAGAAAAAAACGGGTCAAATATATTTTTTATAATCTAGCTGACGGACTGTTGCTGGCTGATAGAGTACTAAAAGAAAGAGTTCCCAGAATGTGTCCCACGAAATTTTTGGCAGAATTATCGGGAAAACAAAAGCAATGAACCTGAAAAGGGTTTTTACATAGGTACCAAGTCTCTTCTGCGGTAGAACGTAAGCAGTGGCCCTGGCTGTCAGTTGTAGATCATTGGTAGTCAGTATCCTGAAAAAAAACAACTCACACTCAGCGTTTTTTTTTTAAATTTATAAAATACAGGCACTTTGGAATTGTCAAAACCGGTTAAAGAAATGACGTTAGTTGTAGGTACGTTCAAATAGCAATATAGTTTTGAAAGGGCTTGGCCGATTGCATTTTATTTAGTTACATTACGTTGACTATATTGCTCAAAACTGAACCACAAATTCAAATTCAAGAAGGCAGTCCACCATCAAGCCAACTTCAAAATTGATTGAATTCCAAAAGCCCTACTTTTTATTCGAAATTCTATTGAAAAGGAAATATAATAAGGAATGCGGATTCAAACATTTTTAAAAAGACGTAAAGGAAAGTTGCCCAGATGTTTTTCCGATAAATCTGACATGCAGTTTTGTACCGAACTGCCATTTTTCTGAACTTATAGAAATTTTGTTTTTTCGTTGCAAATACATGAGATGACCAGACTCAATAACAATATGAAGAGAAAAACAAAACAAATCTAAAGCTTTTAAAATTAGAACTATTAAAAAAAAAACAAAATGAAACAAATACAGCCAAACATAGAACTTTCTTTGTCGGCTCTAACATACTGTTTTGAGAAAATTCATCGCTGATACGGCTATTTGTGTTTGAAATACGGTTTTTGCAGAGGGCGTCAAATGAAGATAGGGGTCTCGCCTAAGGCGTAAGGGGAGATCGGCGGGGACTATTGATCCCTTCGCCCTTGACTCTCCAGACCAGACTCTACAATACATAAGAATATGATATAGATAGGTATAGTGCATTAATCTACTGATATCTTCTACAGTATAATATCATAGAGAGGAAAGAATTGTTTTTTTGAATTGAATAGGCTCCGAAACTCGTAGACCGAATTGAAAAATACTTTCACCATTAGAATTCTACATTATCTTTGATGAACATAGGCCATAAAATATTTTCAAAAATATAGGGATCCCTGTGAAAACTTCGATAATGTAACCCAAGGTGTGAAAAAAATACTAAAAAGATCCGTATATCGCGAACGCTGCGGAAACTATTGACAATAGAGCAAAGTGATGTAGGTACAGCAGTTTAATAGAAAACATCAACATCTACAAAAAATTCCACGAAGATGTATATCTAACTATTATGGTTAAGTCCCAACGACAGCTTTTTCTTAAAATTATTCACTCAAATCCCGGGTCTAATGGAATAGTGGTGATTTTGGTATCATGATATTAATCCTTATCCATTTAAATTATTCGATAATTCAGGTTGATGTAAATTACACTTTAAATTATTCAAATCGGACCTTTCGTTTAAAAGTTACGACGGGTATAAAAATACTCTAAGTTAGAAAAATGTTGCGGTATGAGCAAAACGTTGAGTCTAATAAGAAGTAGAATTGACACATAACCCTATTAATAGGGGTAGAGGGGAGATGTACTTCGTTGAGTACCAACTAAACACGCGCGAACGAAGTCGCGGGCGAAATACTAGTTTTATATAAATATCGTTTCGTCTGGCATAAAATATACAGAGACTCAAGAAAAAGTCATCAAAGATTAAGTAATCACTGTGATAATGTGTCTACTTATTTTATGAATATTGATTTACGTATTTTCCTCTCTACCAATGTACCAGACAGGTTATCTCCTCTTCACCGCCCTTGCTGGACTGGTAGGGAATGCCTAAGGAATTAAGTCCGCCACTGTAACTGAAATTTTAAATAAATAATTTACTGTCGAAAAGTTAAAAATGTATTTGATTGATATTAAAATACTAAGTAATCGATCTCAAACATTTACATAATTCAACTCTATCGCCGATTGAATGCCACTTTGTTTGAAGCTCTAGCTAATCTTGCTAAGACTTATATCCTAGTTTTACCCAAGTATAAACAGAAGGAATCAACACAACAGAACAATAACTGCCAATATTTGCCACATTCCACATACCATCCATAACACACTAATTGTGTTAACACAAACATTAACCTTGAAGACGACACGCCGAGGAAACATCAGGAACTGGAGACAGTACCATAATGCCAACCGAACAAATATTTCCAGATATTCCTGCTGCTTCCACGTAACTACAGAGAGACGAAAACAAACCTTACAGTTAGACCACTAAAGCTGAATTTGATTTGGAATCAAATAATAATAATACAGTTTTCGAATTCGCTCATATGTTCCAACGGATACAGTTTTCTTTGGGCGATGTTCGGCAAATATTATTAAGTTGGATCTTTTCTTTGTTGAAAAATATTTGATAAGTATTATAGTAGGCTATTTAGCTGTCAGGGACTGGACGAGGTCAATATTGATGTTATTGGTTTGAGAGAGTATCCGGTAAATAATAACTGCCGCACGAGTAGAACTTCGAGGTTAAGCTATACTTGCCGAGGTTGGTTTAGGATGGGTGACCATCTATACATTCCGAGTTTTCTCGGTGCCTCGGAAAACATATCATTTAAGCATTTTTGACTGTCGTTACGGGTAGCCTAGAAACCAGAAAATCTGACAGCAGTCTCGCCATTGTTTTAGAGGTCAAATAGGCAGTTACCATGTAAAATACTGGTATTCAGCTGATCTAGATATACTGTAAGCCAACCCCAACATGGCAGGAAAAAGCAGTAACAGTGGTTTGAGATAATTTAGTCCTTTTATTTAAGCCTTGCCCGAAGGATCGCCAAACTTAAGTGGCTGTGGTCATTGCACATTGATCGCAGAACAGATTTTTACTATAGATAGGCACGCGTTTGACCACTATCTCACCTGATGGTATGCGATGATGTGGTCGAAGATGGAGCACGCTTGCCTAGAAATAACCTATTCACTCTTGACTTAAAGACTCCCAGGTTGTAGCTATCAGGAAACACAGACTCCGGCAGGGAATTCCACTCCTTAGCTGTACGCATTATGAATGTGTTACCAAAACGTTTTGTGCGTATGGGTGGGATATGCGTATGGGTCGATGGGGCCGAAAAGTTCTGGAATGTCGGCCGCGTACCGGAAGACGCAACGTTGGAAGGCCTCCCACAAGGTGGATCGATGGCCTGGTGAGGGTCGCGGGTGATCTATGGATGCGAGACCCACAGGACCGGTTGTTGTAGTGACACTAGGAGGAGGTCTATGTTCAGCAGTGGACGTCTTTCGGATGGTATGATGATGATGATGATTTAAGTCTTGATGTGCCCTTTCATAAAGACACGGCCTTAGTTCAATGTGTTTAGTTCTGACAAATAAATTTAATTATATTATTTTCAGTACCGAGATGAAATTCTCTTAGCAATTTCTACTTCGTTGGGTTTATTTTAGGACCATATCTGTACCTAAACTTAGTCTTTTTGCTAGAATTTATTTAGTTTTAAAAGTTTTTTGGTTCAGGCTTAAGTGTTCTCAATTCATTAGTCAGTTTTTTTCTTCTTCTTTGGCGACTGAGCCGATGACGACTAGGTATTCTGCCAGTGTCATATGGTGACGAGATAGTTTTTTTGTACTTAAAAATATAATCTCTGATATATTTTCTATACAATAGCTGCCGAACTGTAATTTTTAGGGCTGTGGTAAAAGTTGTTTGGCGATTAAAAATGGGCCCTAAATTGAATAAATGTTTTTCGTTTCAGTTTTCATATAACACTCACTCACGAATTAGACAAACACGAAAAACATACGCTTGTACGATACATCCAGCCAAATCCCCGGATTCAGTTCAACCTATCCACCGAAATTAATTTCAAACGCAATTGCAATGGAAAGGATTTAAATTTTCAAATGGATTCTGTATTTATTTTGACGTTCTGTTGGTATTTTGTTTGATAATTCTATCCAACAACGTTTCCACTCCAAATTGGTTTGCCAACGCAAACGAATTGAATCTACTAGGCTTCCACCTGATGTGATGTACCTTGGCTTCCTATTCTAACACCTAAAGGAAGAAATGAACGTACAAATGTGTTAGTAAAAAAAAAAAAAAATTAAGTGATCAATTGTGAAAGTGCTGTATTTTAATAGTTTCAAAATATTCACTGTCCGTACAGCCAAAGAGTGGAATTATCTGCTAGAGTCTGTGTTTCCTGATAGCTACAATCTAGGACTGTTACTTCGATCTTCGACCACATCATCGCTTGCCATCAGGTGAGATAGTGGTCAAAAGCGTGCCTATCAATAGTAAAATAAAAACTATTGATAGGCACACGTTTGACTAGTACCTCACCTGATGGTAAGCGATGATGTGGTCGAAGATAGAGCTGGCTTGCCTAGAAGTAACCTATTCAGTCTTAGTAAAAAAAAATCTCGGTATTTTTCTGTGAGCCATTATTTCTACTATCATAGACTCATTTGGAACTTAAACGATGCAACTGGCTGTATTTTTTTTAAGAAAAATTGGACCTATTAACACTTTAATAAAAAAAAAAAACAATCGAACATCGAATCGGATTCGATTTTAAAACCAACCGCAACAAATTCCAACGACCACCAAAACGTCCCAAGATCGATGAATCCAAATTCAAATTCAATTTTATTATCCGCCGAGCTTAGCAACCGAAAATTAATCCAGTTTTGATTCGAAGATTACATTCGGGTTTGTTCGGATACAATCGATTCAATTCGGCTGATATCCGTGGATATGTTGCAGATTAGCTTTGTGGTCCTCGGTTGCGGGTATATGATTAATGGTATGGAGAATGGACAGCATCATCAGTCAGTATTAATAAAATTGTGCTGACTGTAGCATGATTCTGCATTAGCTATTGAGCAACAGTCACACGGGCCTAACTTCGAGGTTAAGTTTTGTTTGCCGAAGTCGATTTTCGGATGGGTGACCGTCTATTAAGTTTCGAGTTTTCTACGTCTACGTCAGTTAACTTTTTTGACAGTCATTACGGATCATTGGAAGCCAAAAAATCTGATACCAGCCTAAAGAAAGACTTTTATAGTTAATACTAGCTTTTTTGCTCATGTCCTGATTTTTCCCGTTCCCGTAGGAATTTCGGTAGAATCTAAGTGCTCCCCTCCACACCCCAAGGAACCGACATGCCAAATTTCACCTTCCCTTACCTTATGACCAGTAGTTTCGGTTGTGCGTTGTCTGTCAGTCACTCACTCACTCAGTATAGGAAGAATTTTATATATTATGATATTACCACCATGGCCTACAATGGCTCAGCATGGACCAGCATGGAGTGGCTGAAACCAATGCATTAATAACTCCACGATATCAGCAATATTTACATAATGTAGTACAATCATTTTCGTCTCTTTATGCTAAACGGCTGTCTTTGCAAGTCTTTTGCATAAACGATGTAAAATATTCAATGAAAGTAAGACCCAGACAAAACTGTTGTTTAACGCGATGAAATTATCGAAGCAAAATGGAGTTCCACTGGTTTAGGGTTTTTTTTTGTTAGTCTCGCCTTTGATTACTATCTCACCTATGTAAGCTATCACGTGGTCCACGATAGAGCAGTCTTGCCTGAAATCACACTTGATTCTCTCTTAACATTAGTAGTTAAGAGAGAATCAAATGTCAATCCCTTAGGTTGTTTTATTATTATTGTAGTCCTTTGCTGTCCCACTGCTTTCCCCGGTCTTCTGCAAGTTTGGGCAAGTCCTTTGAGAAAGAGTACAGCATATCTAGCCATCTCTTTTTGGACCTGCTGCATTGGCGCTTATTTGTGTTTCAGGTTATTCAAAGCTATCAGAAAACACAGACTCCGGCAGAACTACACTCCTCAGCTGTAGGTACCAACGGCATTTAAAGCTTACCCAAAACGTAGTTGTGTATATACGATCTCTATGCCTTCTTCAATAATTCTTACATGTTCTTATCCTGTCACTACAACAATTACGACTGCAAAGTCACCAATTATTCTACCTTCGTATTCATCATATTGAACACCGTTCAACCCCACAGGTCAACCGGAACGCGACAGTGTCGTAAATAGCCGCCTTATTTTAGATAGCTTTGTGTTGCCATGGATCGATACCACAGCGGGATGGCAGGCAGTGTGCCACGTGGCTGTGAGAGCAGTCACGTTGGCAGCTTACAGTGAATGATGTGCTTTGATGGTTCTGATAGAATTGTTGCAGGATTTTGGTGAAAACATTGTGCATGTAGGTTCAGGGGTATTTGGAGCGTTGCGGAATTTGTTCGAAAGAGTCACCGCGGCCCTGGAACGCAAAGGACATTAGTATGAACACGGATGGGTTTGAGTCAGTAAGAGTCTGACACTCCCTTCTGCTTCACCCAGAGTAGGAGGAGTCATTTGATGATTTCCCATCCTTAAAAAAGGGGTATTTGGAGCCAATTTAGGTGAAGTAGGTACCTTTATGCCACCTTTGCTAAGAACTTTTAACTAAATATCAGATCAAATAAATAAAATAATACTCAACTAATTCTTTATTTCGAGTAACAATGAGACTCATATAGTGTTAGGAAATAAAAAATAACTGACAACTATTTTAGTGGTACGAAAACAACATTCACGCACAAAACAATAATCATTGCTTCAGCATATTTCTAGCTGAGATAGAGCAACAGTTAATAATACTGCAGTCGAGGCTGGACTCATGCCCAGAATACTGTTGGACCTGGCTCACACCCTGCACACTGAGGAAACACATGTTTTACGCATAAAAGCAATCAACACGCTTTTCTGCAAACATAAGATGGTATTTAATGTCATCTGCCTAGCCTTTTTACAACTATATTGGGGTCGGCTTCCAGTCAAACCGGATTCAGCTGAATACCAATGTTTTACGTGGAGCGGCTGCCTCCACAACCCATTAACTGGGTAACACGGTACTTCTTGGCAAGACTGGAGTCAGATTTACTGGCTTCTGACAATCCGTAACGACTGCCAAAGATCTACAAATGACAGCCGGGACCAACGGTTTAACGTGCTTTCCGAGGCACGGAGAAAACTCGGTATATTAAGATGGTCACCCATCCACAGACCAACCTTGGCAAGCGTTCCTTAACCTTAAATATCGCCCGTGCGGCTGCTGTTATTTAGCCACGAGCTCCTCAAGATGGTATTTAATGTATTTATTTCAAAACATGGTGGGTGGCCCTTAGACTTCCTCCTGATAGTAAGCAATCTTTGCTTGAATACGCGATAGTCGAGTTAAGGTTACAAGGCTGGTGCATTTTTTATGCGTGTTTATGCGTAAAGCCAAAAACGATTTTAATTCCTTTTCAGATCACAACAAAGGAAAGCCGCAAGCCGCAATTCCTTTGCCAAGTGGCTGCCATGTAAATATTGTTGTGCTGCATAATAATGGTACGCCGACTAACTGTTTTTGTTTTTAAATGTATTTCTTTGCCTATAACATATCCAAGTCCTTTAGGCTTACCAAAGGCTATTTATTTCAGTTTTATATAACTCCAACATATCCCTCTTATCTAACTTCACAAATTCAATTCCTTTGCTCCGCCCACAGTAAAGATCTTCTCTCTATCGATAATCTTTTTTTTTTTTACTATAGATTTGACCACTATATCACCTGATGGTAAGCGATGATATGGTCGAAGATAGAGCACGTTTGCCTAGAAATAACCTATTCACTCTTGACTTAAAGACTCCCAGGTCGTAGCTATCAGGAAACTCAGACTCTGGCAGGGAATTCCACTGCTTAGCTGTACGCATTATGAATGTGTAACCAAAACGTTTTGTGCGTATGGGTGGGATATTCACCGTGTGCCGGTGGCGCATCGCCGTTCGTCTTGTGGTCCGATGATGGAACGGGCTTGGCGGAATTAAATTATGCAATTTCGTCGCACATTCCCCAAAATGCAATCGGTAAAAAACCGTCAGGCTAGCAACTGTCGTCGATGTTCAGGACTTGGAGCTTCTTCGCGACGAGCCTCTCATTGCCGATGATCCTCTTGGCTCGTTTCGAATCTCTTTCTACGATGTCTCTCACACCGCTCTGGGTTTATTCACTCCTCTTTCTTTGTCCAGGCGATCTTTCTTTGGAATGCGCTCCCCCTGAACATCAGGACGGCAAAAAGTCTGTTGTTGTTTAAGGTGAAGGCTCGTGAGCATATTCACAAGATGTTGGAAGAATTCGTTGGATTCATGTTTTCTTAATAACGTTGTCAATTTTGTTTTTTAGTATGTATGTATGTATTTATTATAGGTTGAATTTTTTTTTTCTCTCTGTTTGTCTTTTCTTTATGTTGCACCTACCATGCTATCTCTGCACCATCCTAAGGTCGACTGGTAGTCGGCATTAAGTCCGCCTTTGTATTGTACAGTGTTTCACTAGTGCATAAAGTTTTAATAAATGAATAAAAACATATATTTCAAACAGCGCGATATATTTCACCACGCACCTCCAACAGAGGTGCTAGATCGAGCAGTGAGTCTTAGAGGCTATTTGTAAACCCCCAGGTGGTTACGTAAGCAATATGGCTACCTCACACTTTGAAATATAAAGGCATTTTATCTTGGCATAAGGAGGCTGGTATATCTGCGTACGACTGTATCGGAATACTAATACCGGAGATAGCTTTAGATACTCGTATATTGTGTGGTTTAGCCTGAAGAATGGATTACGGGGCGAACGTTTTTATATTGATCTTTTTTTCTGGTTATTTTTTCTTTAGTCCGTTTTTAGGATTCCATACCCAAAGGGTAACTATCGGAACCCTATTACTAAGCCTCCGCAGTCCATCCGTCCGTCTTTCTGTTAGCAAGCTGTATCAGTGTATCTCAAGAACCGTAAGAGGTAGACAGTTGAATTTTTCACAGATTATGTATTTATATTGCCGCTATAACCACAAAAAATAATAATAAAGAGAATATAAGAAACGTGTTTTTTTTTCGGTTTATGGTACGGAACACTTCGTGTGCGATTCCGACATACTTGGCCAGTTTTTTCGTGTGATGGCATTTTTAGTTTATATTCGTGTCTGTCGTTGTTGTATTCCGGTTGGGGCCACACTTCCACAGGAGTGTCGTTGTTGTATTCCGGTTGGGGCCACACTTCCACAGGAGTGTCGTTGTTGTATTCCGGTTGGGGCCACACTTCCACAGGAGTGTCGTTGTTGTATTCCGGTTGGGGCCACACTTCCACAGGAGTGTCGTTGTTGTATTCCAGTTGGGGCCACACTTCCACAGGAGTGTCGTTGTTGTATTCCGGTTGGGGCCACACTTCCACAGGAGTGTAATTTTCGTCCACCTGCATTTGTCTCACCCTTGGATTTTTGTCGTACTATTAATATCAAGCTTTTTTATAACTTTCACCTGGTATTTTTTTTCCTTTTTTCAATAGTTTGTTATTATTAGATAAAATTGTTTCTTTAATTATTAATGAAGTTAGAACTTCAAGGCTCATTTCTAATTTGTTTAATCATTATTTTATGTTGAAAATAGAGTTTCATATTTCATTAACAAATACATTAAACTAAAAACAAACTAAAACATAGCATCAAAAAATACATCCTCAACGCTGTCAGCTGGTAATGTACCCAAGACACTGGCGGCATTGCCACGTTGAATAGCAATGCTTAATCACTGCCCAAAGTAAAAGCCAGCTCTTAGGTCACGGGAAGTGTCAACCAGCCGTTTCTAAATTTCTTTGAAAAGGCTGTGAGCACAAGGGCCCCACGGCCCGAGAGTTTCAACCCAAAACGGCTCGAAAATATAATTACCAATAAGGTAACACTACTATATTACTACTACACGTACTAGATAAAAGAATGGAAATATAGTACTAGGTACTATATTTCCGTCGCTTGAGGTTTCCGCAGCCGCAGCGGCAGCGCCAGCACAACACGATGAACTAGGAAGATGGGATAGCGCAAGAGTAATTTGGTTCTCTTGTCCACAAGTAAAGTTAGATCTCTCACTTACTCTGTAAAGCTACCTGAAAAATTTTGAAGTAACTTCTACCAACATTTATCCAAATAGAAAATCCGTATTTTACAAAGCTCTACACCCGTAGCCGGCTTCCGTGAAATAGCTCGTAATCATGAAAAAAGTCTTGTATAAGCAAAGTTTTTAGACGGGAAAGGAAAAACTTTGACTGCAGGGTGCGTCTTGAGATCGAACGGGCTTACGGACGGGGATCCGTTGGTAACTCTTTGGATAACGAAGGTTTGAAAATACTTTTTCAAGGGAAATAGGGCTCGAGTGAGATAATTAATGATTCTTATGGCGTTCTTCACTTGAGGAGCTCGTGGCTAGATAATAACAGCCGCACGGGTCGATCTCTAAGGTTAAGCAACGCTTGCCAAGGTTGGTCTGTGGATGGGTGACCATCTTAACATACCAAGTTTCCTTCGTGCCTCGGAAAGCACGTTAAGCCGTTGGTCCCGGCTGTCATTTGTGGATCTTTGGCAGTCGTTATAGATAGTCAGAAGCCAGTAAAAATCTGACTCCAGTCTTGTTATGAAGTACCGTGTTACCCAGTTAATGGGTTGTGGAGGTCTGTTAGGCAGCCGCTCCTCCTAAAATACTGGTATTCAGCCGAATCTGGCTTGACTGGAAGCCGACCCCAATATAGTTGGGAAAAGGCTAGGCATATGATGGCGTTCTTCACTTGGCGTAACAGAAGAGTACTATACGATTATTTTTAAGAACACTGTTTAAAATTACTTTTGGGTAGTTTTATGGTGGGTTTGAGTGGGAATGGTGACATATTTGTTCCTTGAGTTTGTCGAGTTCGGAAGTGTACGTTCTTTAACGATCTGTAAATTTAGGTTGGTAGAAACATGGTTTACTAGAGTGACATCTGTCACTAGCCCGGGAGTACTTTCAGACGAACTGAAAGTACTCCCGGGATGACTACGGGGAAACATATTCAGTGGGTTTTGCATCAAACAGTAGGTAAAAAAAATCCATCTAATCATCTCCACAACAAAAACTTTCACATTTATGAGTTTATGAAATTAGTAGGTACGTAAAACTATCTCTGTTCTCATGTTTTGAAATCATTAATGGTAATTCAGAAGCAGGTAACAGTCGTGGTTTAAAAAGTATAATAAAGTTGTTTATAGAATAGAATAGAAAGTTTATTTTACAGACCAGAGTCGATAGGGTTTAGTTAAAATTTAACTTAAATTCTAGTGTTAGTAGGTTACAGACACATAAAAATATACAATATGCCTGTAACCCTGAAACCTGACAGATTCTCACGAGGAGGTATTGTAGCGGCAACAATGCCACCACAAGAAAAACTAGCCGCAACGCCATCTATTCCATTAGCAACCACTAACGAAATCCTGCATCATGGTATCAGAACTTTCCGTGCGATTTGATAATTATACAACAGTCCGAATATCAACTATCGGGCAGTTGCCCACCGGACACAACTACCGTCTGGTCAGAGGGCCTCCTTTTAAAATGGAGGTCTGCGGGACTCTACTCTATGTTCCGCATATTATTATTTTCTATTACTTATTGTCAATCAATAAATGCATTTATTCAGATAAATAGTCCATTTGTTAGTCACAAAAATATCTTACAACCTTATGTGGCTACAAACTATGTTATTTAATAAACACATTACAAGCGAGTGGGTATATAAAAAATTGGTAGGTACGAGTTTATTCATGAAACCTTTTGCTCCAGTTCAGCCTAGATTGCATCGCCATCCGACCAGAGTCCGAACGAAAGCCTTCATGACTGCCGAGTCATACTTCTTAGTAATAGGGAATATGCATTAAAAACATATTTATCATCTATACAGTTCATCTAAAAATATAATACTAACAGTGAAAATAGAATCAAAATTACTCGAAAACGAAGGAGATATAATTATTTTAAACAAATATATCTGTCCCTCTCGCGAAAACGCTGTTTTCTATGGCAGCTGTATAGACGTCATAGAGGATGACGTCAAAGTTTACATCGCACTTCTCTTTCTAATTGCAATCTTTGAAGCTTTATAACTTCATTGCTGATGAAGGTATTTAAAAAATAATTTCTCGATTGTTTTCTAGAAATAATAAAAAAAAAAAAAAATATTTCAGAGAAAAAAGGCCATATATAGGCTAGGTTGCTAGTAACAGAATGCTGCTTATAACTATTGTTAGTAGTTAAAGAAATTAAAAAAGAAGAGGCATACCACCGTAGCCCTTTTTTTTTCTTTTTTTTTTAAGGATGGGAAATCATCAAATGTCTCCTCTCGCTCTGGGTAAAGCAAGAGGGAGTGTCAGACTCTTTCTGACTAAAACCCATCCGTGTTACTCCTGGTGCCCTTTGTGTTCCAAGGCTACGGTACCCCTTTCGAACAGATTCCGCAGCCCCAGCAGGCACCTGCCCTAGCGGGCCCCGTCTTCCACGCTGACAACTCTTTGAGGCGCGCTGGGATCGCAGCGCGCCGCGCCGCGCCTAGTTCTGATCAGACGGCGAATATAAATATATATATAAATATAAATAAAATCGCATGCATATTCCCTATTACTACACACACACACACCCACACACACGTATTCTTGCTTTTGATTATCCAATCAGCCTCCCAGCTGAACTCTAACTCCAAACCAGGTTATGAAAATAAACAAAACTTTACCAATACCGTTGTGTCAACACTAATCAAATCTCGAGTTACTTGACATAAGTCAACTTAGTAAGTTGTAACTTACACAAACGAGACAAAGTTCCTGTATTTACTTGGAATAATCGTCGTTACAGGCGGTTTTATTCGTACCTCAGTGTTTCAAGTTCATCATCATACTTTAGCTTAGGTAACTACTTTGTTACAGTACCAATCTACTTCTTTAAGGCTTGTATATTTGCCAATGACCTTGTGCATACAAACGGAGCTAACTACACCTCGGCGCGCCACTCCACTACCCGTGTTTTTAATTTTTTATAATAAAACAAATACATATTTTAAAAATTTAACAAAACCAAGTTATTTTCGTTTGTATTGCACAGCAGTAGATATTATTTTTTTAGTCTTTTGTTAAAAAATGAAGGAGTAAAATGGTTTCATCTCTACGATTTGGAGTTGATTTGGTGATTTTTTTTCCTATTATGTGATACCAATACATAAATTCTGACTAAACCAAGTTACGTGCAATATCATGTAGATTACTACCTATTTTTTTAGATGTAATGTCTCAGTAAATGCCGAAGAAAAACTGCTTCATCTGCACGCTATTTTTGAGCCTTTTCGAGAGAGCACCCTTAACGGTATGTAAAAAAAAAAACATTCTTACGAGTATATTTATGGTAGGCCTCTACCATAAATATATCAACAAAAATTAAAAAAAAATGTTAACTCTTGTCTTTGGAAATGACAAGAAGCGACAACACGATTGAAAATGACAAGAAGCAAAAAGTGCCATCATGATTTATATCCTCAAAACGTTTTCCTGCTAAGCGTTAATCCGTTAATCACTTACTCAACTAAAACATTGAATTAACCTCGTTAACAGATTAATTAATTAAATTAAAACGGAACAATTAATTTAATTAATCTCTTTTATTAGTCGGCAGTTCCACGTTGATCTGTGATTAGGGAAATGAAAGAGCTAATTTATTACAAATTACTTACGTAACTTTCAACCTGTGTGCGTGGATGACTAATGAAAGTAAATGATGTATGAAATAAACTAAGCAAATGACGGAAGAAATGTAATGTAAGGATTGTTACAGGGAGAGAGGGAAACCTCACGCCCCAGCCGCCGAAACAGAAGAAGACGCCCCGGGCGTCGGGAGTCGCAGGACGATTCTCGGCCACCGTAGGCGTGGGACTGCGGACGGCGAGCATTGGGTGGCTCGCCGTCTGATCAGAACCAGGCCCGGGTCGGCGGCGCGCTGCGATCCCACCGCGCCTCAAGGACATGTCAGCACAGAAGACGGGGCCCACTAGGGCCAGTGCCTGCTGGGGCTGCGGACTTCGTTCGAAAGAGGCACCGTACCCTGGAATGCAAAGGGCACTAGGAGAAACACGGATGGGTTTTAGTCAGTAAGAGTCTGACACTCCCTCCTGCTGTACCCAGAGCGGGAGAAGTCATTTGATGATTTCCCATCCTAAAAAAAAAAAAAAAAAAGGATTGTTACAGGGACCGTTCTGTAGTTTCTACCTACATCCTTGGGAAAAAGACGAGAATTTCCATCCTTTTTTTTTTTGAAGGATGCGAAGTCATCAAATGACTCCTCCCGCTCTGGATGGAGCAGTTGGAAGTAAGAATCTTACTGACTAAAACCCATCCGTGTTCCTCCTAGTGCCCTTTGCTTTCCAGGGCCGCGGTGACTCTTTCGAACAAATTCTGCAACCCTGACAGGTACTGACCCTAGCGAGCCCCGTCTACTGTGCTGACATCTTTGAAGCGCGAGTGGAAACGCGCCGTCGACCCGGGCCTGGTTCTGACCAGACGGCGAGCCACCCCATGCTCGCCATCCGCAAGCCCGCGCTTACGGTGGCCGGGAATCGTCTTCTTCTGATACGTGTTACACGCTTGTCTTTGTGGCAAGCGTCCACAAAGACAAGCGTGTGAACGGGGTGTTTGGTTTGGCTTGCGTGAGCTTGTCACCGAACCAGACTAGTGTCGGTTTTTGAACACAGAGCAAAGGAAATTTGCGGCAAGCGTTTGTAACGCATTTACACGTTGGCGCGTGTTTGTTTTCGGTCACAAGCTCGCACCGAACGGACGTTTTTAGTTTTACGCTACGATCATCTAATACTTAAACGAGCAATTATTGTATAGATGGAATCTCAGAAACGGCTCCGTCGATTTTCATGTAAATTAGTGTGCAGGACGAACAAAAAATGGTCTGTCTGTCCGTCTGTCACAGCCAGTTTTCTCCGGATCCACTGGACCGATCCTGTGACCCAAACACAGACGTGTTAAAAAATATAATTACTGGATTTTAAAATAAATGGTCTTGAAGTTATTCAAGAAATTAGACGAAAAATTACCATTCCCCCTGAATTATCTCAGAAACTATTGAGCTTAAAATTTCGAAAAAATATGGAGATAATAGATCTTTACCTATTGATTACAGGACGACATATAAGAAGTCTACAGTATTAAAATAACATGTTAAAAAAATGAAATTCGTTCGGACTCAAGTCCGACTCGCACTTGGTCAGGTTTTAGAAAACGTCGTAAAAAAACCATTTGCTATCCTTGATTGAAAAGTTTCGTTACCTACTTCCGTTCTTCATCAGATCTCCACCAAATTAAAATGGGACCAGTCCGGGAAAATACTTTTCCAAACAAAAAAAATTAAATAATCATCCAAATCGGTTAACAATTAGCGAAAATATCGCTGAACAAAAATTTTTCATTTCCATCATCAGATCCTGACTTATACCTTCCATCATCAGCTCAGCTACATGAGATGATGATAACCAGGCACAAATATCTGAATTGCGTTAGAAATGTCATGAAAAACATTGTGTGTGCTTATAAAATTTGAGGGTTTCCATCGATTTTCATGGGATCCCATCATCTGATTCTGACTTGGTGACAATGGGAACACCTCAGGCTTTCGAATAAAAAAAGAATATTTAAAATCGGTCCACAATTGGCAGAGAAATCGGTGAATATACATAAAAAATACATAAAGCCGAACATATAACCTCCTCCTTTTTGAAGATGTCGGTTAAAAAAAGGGTTTGTCATATTACGCGTTAACTTGGCAAAGTAACGTCTCTGACTTTCTGAAAGCTTTATCATTTTTCATTTCATTCAGGTTTCATTCCATCAACTAACCTTCCACATGGCACTACTGGCAGGAGATATCTAAATCTAACAAAGTTTTAACTGCTGTCCCAAAACAAACCCTAACAAATTTACCTACCATAGGTACATATTGTAACTCCCAAGCAGGTCCGTAAGGCATCCTGAAACACATCTGACGTCATAAGCAAGGGTTTCAAACGTCAGGTTGCAAAGTGTAGTCGCATTACATAGCTCGTTAGGTTTTGGAACACGTATTTAAACTTAAATTTTCAAAGGAAAGGGCGGTGGTGGAAAAGCTAAGCGAGAGTCTGGCTATTTATCTCAGTGCTATTTTTGTACTTGTAAATTTTGTGACCTGCTCAAACACACATTGGATGTAACTCATTATTACTTAGAGATGGTGAATGGTATTACGACTACTACATGTACATACCATACGATGGCGCATACTTGCCTAGAAGTAACTTATTCACCTCTTGACTTAAAGGCTAAGAAGAAGAAGAAGAAGCTAGTCTATTCTGTAAATAACCATTTCGATATCGAGCTTCACCTGAGTGACAAAGCTCACAAAGTGATCTTTATTACACACAACATAAAGGTCTTATTTTTATAGGAATTTGACACTCACCTCGGATTCCGCTGCCGAGACACAAAAATTTTCTTACAAAATAGCACTACAGTACACAAAGTCGAGCCAGGGAATTCCACTCCTTAGCTGTACGCACAATGAAAATATTTTCAAACGTTTTGTGCATATGGTTCCAATATTAATGTCCGCCATACCAATGACGCATTACCTTGTTGTCTGATGACGGTACGGGCTGCACACCCGCTAGGTACGTCCAGTAAAGTAACATTTGCTGATTGCAACTCTTTCATTATCTTAGTTTTCATCGCTCATCCTGCAGTGTGACACCCCCGTTAACCCCTTCCCTGTAAAACGTTCTATAATTACGGCTCGCACCGACCCTCATTTGTTCAGTGAAACATTTAATACTTTTCTTTTGCCTGCAAAAGTTTTGCAGTAATTATTTTGACAGTTGCTACAAACATGGCGTGTTACACGCGTAATAACTTATGTAGTCTAGAATAGCATATCATTACAATTACGGCTAATTTTAATATTTAGCCTATCGTTAAAATGCTGAATTTTAATATACTTTTTATATTATAATGATAAGCTTTGTGAGTCGATTAGTAACATTAAGGCGGTTTACACATTATGCCGCAGCGGCAGCGGCACCGCCGCTGCCGCGGCGCCGCAGCGCTAGTCCCCCTTGTATTTGTATGGAGCCTTACATACGACGTCGTGGCGGCAGCGGCAAGTTTATGTACCGCGGCAGTAGCGGCTCCATACAAAATATCCAAGAAGGACTAGCGCTGCGGCACCGCGGCGGCATAATGTGTAAACCACCTTACTCAAGGACTTAATTTTTCGTTTTAAAAATATATGTAATTTAGTCTTCACAGCCCTGATAAAATCAGAGAAATATTAATGACATGATTAAGGATACGGCTGTGTATTTAGAGATAGTTTTTATAATATGCACCCTAGTAATTTTAAAAAATAAATGTGAATCTATGGGTTCCTCGGGTGCTGTTGGTCGCAAATAGGTAACAATATCACCTGCTGCCGGGAATACGTCCTGTTTTCCTGTACTCATATGATAAGGGGATAATACTGCACATAATTGTAACAAAGCTGGAGTGAACTCTTCTGGGCTAGCTCACTCCGACGTCGACTTTGTCTCTGTCACCTCTGACCTAGACTAGAGTCAAGAACAAACCCATTTCAAGTAAAAAAAACATTCAATTTCAAAAAAATATTCGCTTACGTGACTCCAAAACAAACATCTCTCAAAAAT
The DNA here is from genome assembly GCA_950371165.1 of Lacanobia oleracea. Lineage (NCBI taxonomy): Eukaryota > Metazoa > Arthropoda > Insecta > Lepidoptera > Noctuidae > Lacanobia > Lacanobia oleracea. The sequence goes on from OX493389.1 coordinate 5,078,299, forward strand.
GCATGGCAAACAATCTCCCATTAAAAACACAAAAAATACTGCAATCACATGAAAATCAATTACTATGATAAGTGGGGGTGGATATTGCCTATCGACGCACTTCCACCCCCACTGCAGACAAACAGGAAATATGTAAAGAAATGCCGCCCCAACAATACACGAAATAAGATTTATAGTGATCATAACAAGTTTTATGAGTGCATAGACATGTTTTTGAGAATGATTGTATAGCATGCACAAACATAGAGAGGGATGGTTTTATAGTTTAACCAAGTCCTTGTGAAAAACCGGTCAAGTGCGAGTCGGCCTCGCGCACGAAGGGTTCCGTACCATAAACCTTAGGTTGTATTATTTGTTATAGCGGCAATAGATATACACTATCTGTGAAAATTTCAACTTTCTACCTATTACGGTTCTTGAGATACAGCCCGCTGATAGACAGACGGTCGGACGAACGGACGGATGGACAGCGGAGGCTTAGAAATAGGGTTCCGTTGGATACTTACCCTTTGGGTACGGAACCCTAAAAATGAGTTGTGATCATTCTTGGTTGGAATAGAAAAACATCTCAATGCAACTAAGATTAATAACTAGTTGAGGATCTGTTACCGAAAGAGGTTTATAAGTTATTTTAGTAGCTTTTCAAAAAAAGAATAGGACAAATTGATACTTACACTGGCCGCGTGGGGGTGAAAAATCATCATTGTCATATAAATATTTTTTTTCTTCTTAAAAACAAATGGCTTGAGTTCCTTTACAGTGCGGCGTATTCCGCCGATATTTCTTATTGAACATTTTGTAACGACAACCTATTTTTTGGTATTAATTGCATTTGGTTCTAGTAATCGGAGTTCATTACCCGTTACTTAGTTATGTAAAAATAATGTTATCTGCCAAAGATTATCCGCTCTGATCAACAGGGAAATCCAAATCTCCTGGTATTTTTTTGAACGTATACTACGTACCTACTACATAATTATTTAGCCAAGTGACGGATCTTTAGCTCAACGCTACAACTTGTCAATCTTACGGTCGGCCAATTAAAAATGCCATTATTTTTCTTCGAAGTCGATTAGTTTATTAAAAACCAAATAAGACTACCTAATAACTTCAGACCAATCCTCTCTCATTTTCCCTGACCCAGCAATTGGAATTTAAGTGCATTTGCTCTCCGCCTAAGTACCCTGCAGGTGGAATGAGTTCTCCGCTGGCGCAGCGCCAGCAATCTGTCACCACTTTATACACGTATATAGTTCAACATTACAACTTTTAAACTGTGCTCGTTAGCACTGTTCTCGTAGGTATGCTTTGTCACACTTTTCTCTTCTTAATTCCTTATTAAAGTGTGTTTATGTAGGTAGTCATTATATCTTGGTATAGTGATTAAAATACTAGGTTTCGCCCGCGGCTCCGTCTGCGTGATGTCGAAAATTATTCCAAGGGAACATACTGACTTCCGGTATAAAAGTATCCTAGGTATTATTCTAGATTATAATAATAGGTCTTTACCTATGAAATTGCCGTTCTGCAGTACTGGCCATTTCAAATCAAAATAATTTTTGTTTGGCTAAGAATTCTAATTTCAAATTAATTTTATTTTAAAAACATGTTTTTTTTTTCCAAAAGTAGTCATTTGTTTATTGATTAGTGTTACATTTTCATCGCATTTCAATCTTTTTCGTCATCATGGATACGTTAAAAATTCGAGTAATTATGGAATATGAATACCGTCGTGGCAGCAACGCGGCACAAGCGGCACGCAACATCAACGACGTTTACGGAGCTAACACTACAAACCAACGCACCATGTTATTGGTTTGCTCGCTTCCGTTCTGGAAATTTTGACCTGAAAAATGAACCTCGCGGTCGTCCGAAGACTGGTCGACAATGACGAATTAAAGGCGATTGTGGAAGCTGATGATACACAATCTACGGCTGAATTAGCAGCAGCTTTCGACGTTAGCGTCAAAACAATATTGGTCCATTTGCGTCAAATTGGCAAGGTAAAAAAGCTTGACAAATGGGTGCCCCACGAATTCAATGATCGCCAGCGCGAAGTACGCGTCGAAACGTGCCTTGCACTGCTCAACAGACACACAAATGAAGGAATTTTGAACCGCATTGTTACCTGCGATGAAAAATGGATTCTGTTTGATAACCGCAAGCGCTCAGCAAGTTGGTTGGATCCTGGTTCAGCACCTAAATAATGCCCTAAACGAAAACTTACCCCTGGAAAAGTGATGGTCACTGTTTGGTGGTCTAGCGCCGGTGTGATTCATCACAGCTTCTTTCCAAACGGGGTGAGCATTACTGCAGATGTGTACTGTGAAGAACTGAACACAATGATGGAGAAGCTGCCACATCTCCAACCAGCATTGGTCAATCGCTCGTCTCCGCTGCTCCTGCACGACAACGCGCGACCTCATACTGCACAGCAGACGGTCTCCAAGTTGCAAGAACTGGGGTTGGAAGCTCTCCGTCATCCGCCCTACTCACCAGACCTTGCGCCTACAGACTACTACTTTTTCCAGAATTTGGATAACTTCTTGGCGGGAAAAAAAATCAAAACCCGAGAGGCAGTACATAATGCCTTTGAAGAATTTGTTGCCTCCCGTCCAGCTGATTTCTTTAAGAAGGGCATCAATAAACTGCCACTGCGTTGGCAAAGATGCATTGATTGCATCGGTGATTACTTCGATTAATACAAATAAAAAATACATGAAAAAAATTCGTTTAAATTTTTACATACAAAACGGCAATTTCATAGGTAAAGACCTAATATACGTCTGTGCCAAATTTCTTCAAGATTCGTTCAGTCATTATGATGTGATTGAGTAACAAAAATCCATTCATACTTTCACATTTAGATTGGTGTATTTCCTTTTATAGTTTTTTGAGGGACATGTCATTATTGTACATGTTAAATCTAACCTTTTTCAGCAGTCAAACAACAATTCATACCCGATTTCTGAATGGATAATTTTATTCGTCATTCTCTAGGCACTTAAGGCTCAAAACCTGTCAAACTTTGCCAATAAAGTAGAGATAATAAACTAGTTGACAAGTTCTTCACACCTAGTACTGAAGTTCTGATATCAGGCCTAACTATCAGTTTATTCAGCAGTTCACTTCAAAATTATTCAACTTAATTGTAGCATAAGTTGATTCTGCAGATTCTGTAGCACATCGTAGTCACTTTCATGCTTTGGCCGCGGTTGCCATACGGTTGCATTTACGGCTGTGAAAAGAAACCAACCTGTCTTGGTTTTGTTCGTCGAATCGTTGAGCTCCTATTTAGTCCTGAGTTGATATACACGATTATAGCTACTGTGACCTCTCGATTTTGGTTCGGTGTTACTTTTCAGGGTAGGAGCTAAGAAAAACCAGCCTTATTTTATTTTATTTTATTAGGATCTCCAACAAAGAATACACCTTATATGATATGTTATAAAGGACAAGAACAAAAATCTATGTGCTTCCTTAATTATAGGAGACCATATCATGCAATAAAGAACAATCAGTATGTAATATCTAACATATAAGACAGTATAATATCGTTTAAGGATTAAAAAAAAATATATAATTAGTGATTAGTGCCAACTTTAATATCAACTATTCCAAAAGAGTGTAACATTAATAATAATAATTATTTTGCATTATCTCTAGAATAATTAGTATTGAAGCTGGCAATTTGAAGTTAAACTTAATAAAAAAAAAAAACAAAGACCAAATAGCAAATAAAACAGAAGAAAAAAAAATTGCCAACAGACAAACAAAAAAAAGCAAAGCAACAAAACACAGATTAAACTTATTAAGTTAACCTGTGGTTTATCGTCAGCACACGTGTGTGCTATTGGGAGTCAACTGAAATTGACGCTTAATGGCATCCCACATGCCATACCAAATCAAGCAGTTAGAACTTCTTTAAAAAAAAAAAACGCAGGGTTTAATGTCCTATGGCCCCCCATCGACCAAAAAACATGGCAGCCGCCTATTTTTTTACAATAAAACTATTCAATTATTGTGGCGTCGCAACGGCTGTTGCGACCAGGTGTTCACAGGTTATATTAACTATTTTATTTGCAAAATTAATACCTATCAGGTAAGACTTCTGTAGTTTATAGAGCGAACCAATCTAGCGTGATCACCACTCGATTCCTTGCATACAAGATTATTCACCTGAACAGACAGGAAATCGACCGTTTTCTTCGAAGGCTCAGCATAGTGGCCCACTAGCCTAATAATACCTATTAACCCTCCGCTGCCCACTGATCGTGAGCTCACGTAATCTTGCTTAACCCTCGCATGCTGTTCACACTTGACTGGCTACAGGTTGTGGTTATAATGTTATTAATAGGGCTTGTTTTTATCTGCTATATATTTATAGTGTAGGTATATTAGACCCCTTTAAAGGACTTTGTTTTATGTGCTTCTGATGCGATGTATAGAAGTTTGTTATATATGCCTAATATGCCTATGGTCCGTTATATTGAACGTAATGCAATTAGGGATGTTACGGAGGTGGTTTTATCGGAACCGAAGTCGGAGTCCGAGTTTTTAATTTTGGCTTTTCGGAGTCGGAATCGGAGTCGGAGTCGGAGTCGGAGATGGTGAAATAAGAAAGATGTGTAAAGGGCAGGTAATGAAATTAAATAGTACAAAACATTAATCAGTCAGCCTCTTTAATTTCAATTATAAAATAATAAAACTATATCATTTAGGTGTCACAAACAAAAATAAACCACATTTTTATAACAGTCAGATAATTAAATCAAATTAATTGACTCCATATGTAGCTAATTATATTTAATAAACCTCCGATTTAAAAGTATCGGAACCGGAGGTGTAAGATCAATCGGAAGTTCCGACATACCGGAGTCGGAATCCCTGAATGCAAGTAATAAGAACACCATAGGAAAACTAAGTACTGAAAATTAAAAATAAAGTTTCAGCCGTAGCTCACTTATCTCTAAAATAACGGGGCTTCCCTATGCTCCGTAAGGGAGCACTGACAGAGGATTTCTCGAAATGCCTACATAATCAGCCTATATTGTTCCCACTGCTGGGACACAAGCCCTCTTTCGAGCGGGAGTGGGCTATAATCCACTACGCGGGCCCAGTGCGGGTTGGTAGATGTCACATGTCTTCGAATTTTTGGTTCTAGGATAATTAAGCCGGTTTCCTCACGATGTTTTCCTTCACCGCTTTGAGAGCAGGCATGATGAAATAATTCACACAAAGTAATGCGCCTATCTGGCCTCTATTGTTATATTGTTATAGCCCCCCCCCTCTATTGTTTCTCACGAACCCCGGGACCTTTATCTAGCGCCAGAGCCCATGTTTTTTTTTTATTTTTCATACATTTACCGCAGGAGGAGCTCGTGGCTAGATAATAACAGCCGCACAGGTCGATCTTCAAGGTTAAGCAACGCTTGCCAAGGTTGGTCTGTGGATGGGTGACCATCTTAACATACCGAGATTCCTCCGTGCCTCGGAAAGCACGTTAAGCCGTTGGTCCCGGCTGTCATTTGTAGATCTTTGGCAGTCGTTACGGATAGCCAGAAGCCAGTTAATCTGATTCCAGTTTTGCCATGAAGTACCGTGTTACCCAGTCAATGGGTTGTGGAGGTCTGGCAGGCAGCCGCTCCACGTAAAATACTGGTATTCAGCTAAATCCGGTTTAAATGGAAGCCGACCCCAATAAAGTTGGGAAAAGGCTAGGCAGATGATGATGAATGCGCCTATCTAGGTTCGAACCTACGACCTACAACAACAGCCATTACCACCTGGCTACCATTGCACTCTCTCTCGAAATGCCTACGGGAACGGGAAAAATCGCGATATTCGCGTAAAAATTCGCGGGCAAAAGCAAGTGTGTATATAAAGTTGAGACTCGATTTTCCGGCCTTAAAAGGTTTAGTAAAAGGTTCTACGAAATATACAAAATTCTACCAAAAGTGGTACTTCAAGGAAATGCTAGCAATTACGCGAATAATTGGGTTTATTTATGCATCAAGAAGGCATTGAATCTCTGAAAGGTAACAGTTTCCTTTCACCCGCCTTTTGAAGCGACCCACCGGATTTACTAGGGTTGAATTAATTAGGTGGTTAAGTTTCCTTGAAAATGTTATTTTCTGGTCGATACGTACTTACCATTTTTCCAAGAGGTTACATAATTTCTTGTTGGGAAATCAAACGAGAGGAACGTGGAAACGGGGTATATGACTCAGATAGAATTCCAAAAAAATATTGAATGCGTATTTTTTTCATAATCACATTAAAAAAAATTAAGACGATAAAGTGCGTTAAAAACTGGGACATCACATGTACGAGTACGTACACTTTTTACAGAATAGTGACGTCAAACGACCTCCTGATCTTTGATGCGTTTTATCTTCGTCAATTTTTATTGGTTTGATAAAGTAAAAATATCATCATATTTATTAGTTTATTATTTTACCAATATATGTGTATTTTATTGGTAATATATATTTCGTTCATTCATTTACTCGTATTATATATGTTATTTCTTTTTTCCGAAAAATATTCTATTTTATATTTTGTTTATTTGCTGTACACCTACCACAGTGTGTTTATTTTTAACCCAAAGGTTGACTGGTAGAGAATGCCTTGTTGCATTAAGTCCGCCTATGTACCACTATTGTACATGAAGTTTAAATAAATAAATAAAAAAAAAAAACTCCAATATTAATGTCGATACCTAATGTAACTGACAGTCTAAATAGAATCATATTTTTGTTAACCAGAAATTATCCCGATTATCTTTTTTGTACTTCTTCATTGTTCTTTTTCCATTTATTTCGTTACGGGATCCTAGACAGTCGAATCGTTTCTCCGGGACTCGTCGAGCTTCATTTACTCGGCGTTTTTCTGGTGGTCGCCGCTGTTGTTTCTAGCTTGTCAAAAAACGCACAGCCGAAAGTACTGGTCGTAGAGAGCCGAAATTTGGCATCGAGCTTCCTACTCCGAAATTCCTACTGCAATGGGAAAACTGGGGTTCCTTTACTGAAATAGGTACCTTTATTGTTTTAGGTTAAAGTTCAGTTTTCAATTTAAAACAATTTGTACTGAAATAGGATTAAGTTAAGGTGGATGCTCCAGGGTAGCCCGCGAAATTCAAATATTTTTATGTTTTTTGCAATTTGCCGGTCAGGGTGAAGCTGTATGTGGACCAAATGCGATCTGCGACCGTAACGCGTATTTACCTAAAGAATTATAACCATTTTAATCATCAATATAGCCCTCTAAGTTCATGTAGTTCGAAAGAATGATTATTTCTGAATTTCGCGAGCTACCCTGGAGCATTCACCTTAAGGTAATTTTAACACTTTTTGTTTTGCAAGAAATGAAAAGCTTTTTTTATTTATTATATTTGACACCTTTGAAGGACTTTGTCACCGATGCGATGAAGAAGTTTGTTATATGCCTATGGGTCGTTGTATTTAACGACGACGAAGATATACGCGTATGAAGTTGCGGTCAAAACTAGTATAATATAATAGAGCTGAAAGGTTTGATTGTTTTAACGCGCCTATCTCTAGAACTACCAGTCGGATTAGGAAAATTATTTTTGTTTATGATAGCCATATATTCACGATAAAGGCTCTAAAGCTATACGGAAAGGGAAAAACGGGATATGCGCGCACGAAAACGCGGGCAAAAGCAAGTACTTATTACATACATCCATTAATTGTATCATCAAATTAATTTGTTTAAACAACAAGTTCTGACCCATATTCATACGACATTACAACATTCGCTCGTATAAGCCTCTTTCAGCCATTAAGGACCATAAGTAACCCTGTATGGACCATAAATGCGAACTTGTGAGCTCATATAAGTATCATGTTGGGTCATAACAACCCGATACGTTTCGTATCAGTATGGTTAGTTGGCTTTATGTGTAATATTACAGTTTTTTATTTCTCTGCTCGAATGTTAGAAAACAAAGCTCTTTGTTTGTTCTTGTGGAGGATTAACTTTGAAGCTTCTGGAGCGAATGGTCGTACGATATTTGTAGACGGCGGGTTATTAGATTTATTTATACTCTTTAAATAAAATAATGCGTATATTTACATAAAAATATAATTTTCACTAATATCTGAATAAAATATAGACACGATCATGTAAGTTTTACACGATCACGATTCATGAGTAGGAAACTTATGGATATATTTTTTTATCGTAATTTTCAGCTCCCTTTTTTCAGAATGTGTTTATAAAAAAACAGCTGAAAATTACTTAATTTTTAGCCTAGTTTAACAAAGCTTAAATATGTATCTGAGTTTTTGACGTATAACTGATATTAATTGCATTCTTAAAGTCTGTTTTTATCAAAAAACTTTGCTCACCCTCCACTTTTTGTCTGAACCTTACTGGCTAAAACCCATCCGTGTTCCTCCTAATGGCCTTTGCGTTCCAGGGCCGCGGTGACTCTTTCGAACAAACACCGCAACTCTAGGTTCCGTATCTCTGGCAGTGCTCTGCTCACCCACCCTTGAGATTGAGATATCTTAAGTTGACACCCGAAAAATTTAAAATGGTGACGGTTAAATTTTGACAACATTATTCGAAATGTCATCCACAAGCGCCATCTTGAAATTTGAATGAAAGGCGTCGTACCTACACGTGGCGTATATTCTTAGCGGCACGAGCATTGATAATGACCTGAAATAACATAATTGTGAGCAGCTGTGCGACTGAAATAAATTACTCTATTATTGATCAGGAGGTTCAAGTTGAATGATAGATACATATTGCGTGGGTTTAAAAATATTTTTTTAATAGTTAAAGCAGTCTTTTATAGGTCGTATTTTTCTTTTCCTCGATGAAAATTTATTTCTCCTCTTTAATGTCTATGGTTCCGTATGGTAAACAACGGAATTATATTACCTATAAAGCCTCATTTTCACTGAGTGCAGGTATATTTCTATCGCCTCTACAGCAAAACGTTATAAAATTATGCGTATGCGACTCGCACGTCTCCGATTTTTTTTTTTTTTTTTTTTTTTTCAGTACTGTTCCCGATCGTACGTAAAATACTTATATGTAGGTATAACGGCCTAATAGCTATACAAATGAATAATTTAGATAAACACGATAATCCTCCCAAAAAGTCTGTAATTCCACTCAATAATTCAGTAAAACCCTCGTTTGAGTCGAACGTTTGTGCTTGGATCGCTACTGGGTATTTTACACCTTATCTCACAATGACGGCCTATTATCCTAATTATGTATCTCTGATTGGTGTCAAAAGTTGGCGCCACTTTTTATGCCCGATTTGACCCAAATTCTGGACGAATGTCTTAATGACGTTCGCATGGCTACGACAATTAGCAAATAATTTGTTCAGTGAAATCTTTTTATTCGAAATTATGACTGGTAGAGAATGCCTTGTTCTAATATGACGAGTTTTATACTCCCTTAGGTAGGTCTTCTGCTTCACCCGAAGCGGGAGGAGTCTTTTGAGGTACCACTTAGTCCATTCATACCTTTAGAAGATGTTCATTCATCAAAAGGCAATTCAATAATGCATAGTTTCGAGTGTTAGCTACTGATCGCAATGCCGCGGCGCACGAGGTTCCCGGGTCGAGTTGACAAGTCCCCTATTATATGGAATTTCATCATATTACCGCAAAAGTCAGAGTGTAGGGTTTCAAGGGAATATTTTTTTTTTTTCTTATTCTCTTTAATTCAAGAAAATATGAGAATGACAAGGTTGTGTCCGTCCTGGAGAGCTTTGGCGGATACATTGACGAGCTGCTTCCGGGACATTCGATCTTCGGCTCTTCTTAAGACAGTGTTCACAATGAGTCCTGTTATCGTCTTGATCCGATCAGACCAGCGAGTTGGTGAACCCCGCGTGGTATTATCACTAGAAAAAGATTTTCTAAGCTATCTGGTTTTCTCCTGGTGATGACAAAAGTGACTCAGGAACCGTCGGAAACAGATCAAGGAGTCTGGTTCTGATATTCAGCAATTGGTCAAGAATTGACATTAGAGTGCGTTTTGCTGTGCGAGACTTCATCTTATTGACGTTTATTTATTTATTTTCAATTATATTATGATTGTTGTGTATTTAATGTTGATATGGTGTGTATTCTCCGAATTATACGTTCGTTTGATTGTTTTAAGTGAAGTTCTTTCAAAGGCGATTCCCGAAGCTTTCATTTCATCAAATTTTATTAACGTTATCCATTGCACCGTGTATTCCCGGTCCGGTAACCTGAACGTTCCGTTATTGGATTTTCGGACCTCGAACTGGAAAAAATAACACGGCTAGATATCCTGTTAAAGTTTACTTGTTTTTTTTTAGTTTTTACAAGTTTCGGACAAAAATTGTACTAGTAGGAAGTTTTCCTGCCTCTCAACTTTAAAAACACACAAAATATTTTGCTCATTGAATGTATCAGCTGCGCCAAATTTGGTACAGAAAAAATAAAACACTGCAAAAGAGTGTTGTGTTCTTAACGTCGTTTTTAGTATAAATCAAATAAATAAGTTAAGTAAAAAATACTAATTAAACAATCAGTAGCTTTTAAACGTGGTCCAACGTTTATGCATGTCAGTTTAGATAAACACAACAAACATTACGCAAGCGATGCAACGCAACGCTGTTCGGTAACAGAGTCCCATCACCTGCATGAGATATAGGCGAATATTTCATCGATGTTAGTAGCGATAGTCTCCAGGTCAACCGAGATCGCGGCGATCCAATTAAGAGCCCCATGTGTTGACGTTGATGGCGGACAATACTGAATATAGGTTATTTGATGATTTGTTTGACAAGCTGGGCAGTTTCCTACACATTTTTTTATGAAGTATGTTCAGAGATAGCCGCGCTGGAGATAGATAAAAAACTATTTTCAATGTCATTGCTTCGCTATCAAAACTTCAATTTTGATCTGCCTTTGAAGAAGCAGAATATCATTTTTGACGTTTTGAGATTTTGATGCGAGTGCATTTAAATCTCTTTTTTCTTGACCTTTGGTTTTCTCTTGGTTTTCTCTTTACAGATCTTTCAATATTGATTAATTTTTTAATCTTGGATTCAATGTTCATGAAAATTACGTAAATAATCGGGAATAAACTTTCAAGATTCATTAAATACTTAAATCGTTAACCACATTTTTGTATGTCCTCCTGAAAAAAAGAGAAATTGCTTTACAAAACGTCCTCCATGATAAAACAGAAAAATAAATAGGTTCCGGCGTTTACGCGCCAATCTCCTTAGTTTACGTGATATAATTCTTCATTTCGCGTGCCGCCATTTTTATTTAGCTGTCATTCTCAAGCCCCAACGGCACGCGCACGGAAGATGGCGGGGAATTTCGCTAAAATGGTAGGGAATTTTGCTCAAAATGACTTGTTTGCCATGAAAGTTTTGAGGCTTAACACGTTAACTATTTAGAAAAGCTGAAAGCTAAGTTTTAGACGAAGGTTTAGCTTTTATAATGCGTCATAGCATATAACAGGAAATATGTATTTTATTATCTTATAAGTAAGAAAGGATTATGATAACGATTAAAAAAAAAATGCAATGTCCTTCGAGGCTTGACCTTTGTCACTGATGAAGTTTTTTTTTTTTAATTTTTGAAGAGTCCTGATAAGTTTCTTTACTTGTCAGTTAAAAATATCTACATGTACATATTTCTATCGTTATAGCACAAACGCGTAAAGTCAAGTTGGTTTCGATGTTTGTTTTGAGCCATCTATGTTTGGAAGTATTCGGAACAGAGAGTAAAGTCCCGCACACCTCAATTGAAAAGGAGGATCCTCCGACCAGACGGACGTTGTGCCTGGTGAGCTACTGCCTATAGTTAATATTGATGACAGTAAACTTTGCTTGCGCGGATTTTAGTTTGCTGCTAGTTGGATAGATGGTTTTTCTTATGGCGGCCCTGATGCCGCTACATATGATTTGATAAGTGCGAATAAAATCATAAGTACCCCCGTCGAAATCGATTTAAAATTATCATTCACTTACTTAAATACTGCACAACAAGATCCATATTTGCTTGGCCCACTAAACTACCTATACCTAATTTCGTCGACTTATGACAGTAGCACAGTCATCGGATTCAGATCCCCAGGCGAGGAACACGCATTTACATTGTATGGCTTTTGGATATTTGTTCCCAATTTCCATTTGAAATGATTGTGTTTGATGCCTTGCGATGCAACATAGCAGTCCATGTGATGGGAAGATGATAGCTATTGTCTTTCTATGTTCCGTGAACAGCGTAATTATGTATACCTACCCATTCTGGTACGCGGTTGCCACTCCAGAACCTGCCTGCTGCCACTTAAAATTTTTTGGTATGAGAAATTTTCAAATGACTCCTCTCGGTCTGGGCGGCGCAGAAGGGAGTGTCAGACTGTTACTGAAACCCATCCGTGTTCCCCTTAATGCTCTTTGCGTTCCAGGGCCGCGTGACTCATCATCTGCCTAGCCTTTTCCTAACTATATTGAGGTCGGCTTCCAGTCAAGCCGGATTTAGCTGAATACCAGTATTTTACGAGGAGCGGCTGCCTACCAGACCTCTACAACCCATTAACTGGGTAACACGGTACTTCATGGCAAGACTGGAGTCAGATTTTACTGGCTTCTGACTATCCGTAACGACTGCCAAAGATCTACAAATGACAGTCGAGACCCACGGCTTAACGTGCTTTCCGAGGCACGGAGGAAACTCGAAGATCGACCCATGCGTCTGTTATTATCTAGCCACGAGCAACCAGGGCCGAGGTGACTCTTTCGAACTAATTCCGCAACCATGGTAGGATACAAATCCAGAACGTGAACTGAAATTCCTTATTAGAATGTAGTAGTTAGTGTGTAGGTAGTGCTAGTTTCTTTCTTTACTATGGCATCCCACATGCCATACTAATAAACTTCTTTTAATACAAAAAACGCAATGTTTAATATCCTATGGCCCCCCATCGACCAAAAACATGGCGCCGTCGATTTTTTTACAACAAAACTATTCAATTGCGTCACGACGGCTATATACTATATGTGACGATAAAAATAAAAAAAAATATTTAATATTAATATAATTTAATAATAATGATGACGAAAATAAATAAAATATATGATATAATTTACCAATACATAGACATAACAATATAATAACATGCATAAATAATTTAATTAAAATATAAATAGTACGTAATTTAAAAATAACGATGACAAAAATAAATTAAAGTATGGAACATAATTCACCACACAATAATATACATATAAATCTATTAACATTCTAACCATCTAATTACCTGTAATAATAATTAATTAATTCCATGAATTGTTACTTAGTCTTCGTCCTCTCTCCTAACTTTGCTGTGCCCGACAGGGTCCATATTGATCTTGACAATATTTATACCACCTATATGTACTCGTACATAATATGGAATGCAATAAAGTATTGAGTATTGAGTAACGACCGGGTAACCACAGTTAAATTATGTTAGTAAAGACAAATATTAAGGGTTTCACTGACAAGCAATAGGTATCATTAATCATGCTGTTTTTTGACGTGATCTCCATCCTGAAAGTGATAAGCAATTAATTTTTTGTGGACTTTGGAAACAAAGGCCCAAAATCAACCACAATAAACCATATTTCATTCATGTCAGCCTGGAATGAAAATGTAAGTTAAATAAACCGCGAAATGATTCGTGGAACTAGTTTCATCTGGTTTTCAGCGCGAAATTACTCAGTTGTGATTGTTTGAATTATTTTCAGTATTCTGTTCCGAGAAGTTTTTGTTGTTATAGGTAGACTTTAAAGAGATTAAGGGATTTCGGAAAGTGGATTTCGAGCTTTACACAAAAAATGGTTGAATGAGTTTGTTTTTAGTTTTTGCTGTTACAATTTTAACTTTCTTTTTTTTAATGTTACGTTTTTATGTTTTTTTTTTATATACACAGTGACTACCTCTACTTGGCATAAACTACCTCTAGGTGCCATTATTAAAAAAAACTTTTACTTGAACCCGTCTGCCTTTGAACTGGAAGATGAACGGCGATGCGCCACCGGTACACGGTGGATATCCCACCCATATGCACAAAACGTTTTGGTAACACATTCATAATGCGTACAGCTAAGGAGTGGAATTCCCTGCCGGAGTCTGTGTTTCCCGATAGCTACAACCTGGGAGTCTTTAAGTCAAGAGTGAATAGGTTATTTCTAGGCAAGCGTGCTCCATCTTCGACCACATCATCACTTACCATCAGGTGAGATAGTGGTCAAACGCGTGCCTATCTATAGTAAAAAAAAAAAAAAAATCATAGACCTCATCTATCGCTTTCCATCAGGCGTGACTGTGGTCAAAAGCAAGCCCATTACAAAATAAAAAAAATACCCCCTGTTTCTGTGTATTGGTATTTAAGTTCCCGTATTATTGCAAATACTGTCAGTTCATAAAAAATCTCACGTGATTTTAAACTCTTGCGTTAAACATTTAATCCATAAAAATACGCATCAAAATTCGAATATACCATAAATCTTTAAATCACACAAAACTAGGTAAATCGGATACTACTTCCAGCGACTTCCTAATGTGCTTTGTTCTCGTACACTCTGCTCGACGTACGTTTTCAGCTTAGACTGAGATTTAAAAACCTGCAAACTGTGTCAACATATTTTTTCAAGCGAAAATATTTTTCCGATGAATGTACACAATAATACATATATGTTTGTGTATATGTAATGATATATACACAAACATAGGTTAAACAGTGTGGCGTCGTCCCAATATACTTACGACAGGACGACGGCGGTGCCTTACTTGCTTCGATCTCGCGATCATAACGCGAATACGCAAAATAAAAAGTTCACATTTTGATAGTTAAGATCAAGAGTATGAGATTTGCGTGAGCCAAAATATCACGTGATCACGTAATAGTTTCCTTACATTCTGGCATTTCTACACTATCTACATCCATCTGCTTAGCCTTTTCCCAACTATATTGGGGTCGGCTTCCAGTCAAACCGGATTCAGCTGAATACCAGTGTTTTAGGTTGAGCAGCTGCCTACCAGACCTCCGCAACCCATTAACTGGGTAACACGGTATTTCTTAGCAAGACTGGAATCAGATTTACTGGCTTCTGAAAATCCGTAACGACTGCCAAAGATCTACAAATGACAGCCGGGACCAACGGCTTAACGTGCTTTCCGAGGCACGGAGGAAATTCGGTATGCTAAGATGGTCACCCATCCACAGACCAACCTTGGCAAGCGTTGCTTAACCTTTAAGATCGACCCGTGCGGCTGTTATTATTTAGCCACGAGCTCCTCAAATATCTACACTATCTACATCTACACTAATATTATTAAGAGGAAAAAAAATATATTTTTGTGTGTGTATGTTTGTAATGAATAAACTCAAAAACTACTGGACCGATTTGAAAAATTCTTTCAGCAATGGATAGCTACATTATCAGGGAGTAACATAGACTATATTTTATTCCCGAACTCCCACGGGAACGGGAACTACGCGGGTGAAACCGAGTGACGTCAACAATAAAGCGAGAAACACACTGGTCTTACTCGACGAATGCAACGCTATTGTATCGTATTATAAGTTGCGTTGCATACGATAAGTGTGTTTCTACTGCATAGTATTTCATATAAAATCAAGAGTACAGATATTATACGTTGCGTAGGTACGTGGGACCAGTTCGTCTATAGCCTGACAATCATGTTTAGAATATAGTTTAAAGGCCCTCTTACTTCCAAGGTTTCGTACCATAAACCGATAAAACCACGTTTTTTGTATGGGAGCTCCTTTAAATTTGAATTTAATTGAATTCTTAATATTTGTTGTTATAGCAGCAGTAATAAATACGCAATCTGTGAAAATTTCAACTGCCTAACTATTACGGTTCTTGAGATATAACCCGCTGACAGACAGACGGACGAACAGCGAAGGCTTGGTAATAGGGTTCCGTTGGTTACCCATCAGGTACAGTACCCTAAAAAGATGCCATCCAAAAGGGATGGTAGTGAAACGGGTCGCGACTGACTTAAGGCCGCTCTCTCGAAAACGCTTAAAAATAGCGTGCAGATGAAGCTGTTTTTCGTCGGCATTTACTGAGAAATTACATCTGAAAAAAAGTAGGTGGTAGTAGTAGTACATGATATGTACGTAATTTAGTTTAACCATAATTTATGTATCGGTATGAC
This sequence comes from Lacanobia oleracea, assembly GCA_950371165.1. Taxonomy (NCBI): domain Eukaryota; kingdom Metazoa; phylum Arthropoda; class Insecta; order Lepidoptera; family Noctuidae; genus Lacanobia; species Lacanobia oleracea. The sequence continues at coordinate 5,094,507 of OX493389.1, forward strand.
ATAATAAGAAAAAAAAAACACGGAATCGTTGAGATGAAACCATTTTACTCCTTAATTTTTTAACAAAAGACTAAAAAAAATATCTACTGCTTTGCAATACAAATGAAAATAATTTGGTTTTGTTACTTTTTAAAAATATGTATTATATTTTTTATTATAAAAAATTAAAAACACGGGTCACACACGCTACCCGTGTTTTTAATTTTTATCTGAGTGGCGCGTAAAGGTGTGTTAACTCCGTTTGTATTCAAAAGGTCATTGGCATGTATACAAGCCTTAAGCGGATATCCACTATGATTCGCTTCTATTTATAATGCACTCCCTCGGCTTTCCTTAAAGATTTTATTCTTAACACCACTTAAAAACACCCAAAAATACGATCATATTTTCCCAAGACCTCAAAGAATGTCAGGTAGGCACTAAATTCTAGTCATAACCTACCTTTTCTTACGTTTTGCGCCAGCCCGACGGAATTTAGTGAAAAGCTCCTTATTAATTATGACTTCGCACACCATAACGAGGTGGTGTAAAATGGCGGGCGCTGCGGTGAAAATGCCCGGTATGCCCGGTGGGGCATTTTCGACTGCTATGCCCGGCTTATTGCGGTTTTAGACCGGATACTGTTTTGCTTCCGAATTTGACAATCATTGCTTTTTGGTACTGTTGCGTTTGTAGATGTGGTAATAAGTTTCTAATGTTTCAAACATTGGATAAAGTTATTAATATGGTTAACTCGGAGTTGTACTGATTTATTTATCTTTGGGATGTACTTATATATTTTTTATTATGAGGAATCATCTAATGACGGACGTTATGGGTTTGTTGGGATTAGTCATCAGGGACTCTGCTCTTACTGACGAAAACCCATCCGTGTTCTTCCTAATGCCCTTTGCATTCCCGGGCCGCGGTGACCCTTTCGAACAAATTCCGTTACCCTGGTGGGTTATGAACATACGCACGCATACATTTTGTGACGTCGGCACACACCAGTCTTGTGCGCCACGCATTTAACGGGTTCTGATTTCTTTCTCCCAAGGTTCTCGCCAGTTCATCGGCCTACCTTGTAGGTCTTCCAACGCTGACTCCTATGCTACGAGAACGTGGTTACCACTCAAGGTTTCGACCTGTTCTTGCCCAGCCCACAACCGCTTTTGTTTGCCAATTCTTTGAAATATGTTGGTTACCTTGGTTTTTCCTTAATTTCAGGCGTTATTCTACATGGACAAAAGGAAACCCTTTCTTCTAACGGTTAATTCGTATCAGAATACACATTAAACAACCCTCCTACTTACAAATTGAATACTCCGCAATACATTTGAAGCGCTAACGGCGAATGATGCAGCCTGTCAACACCGGTAGTAATTAAGCCGACAAGATGGATGGGTTGTTATCCCTGTAGCCAGTATAAATGTTTCACTCATCAATCAGAGCCAGAAAGGTTATCTATTGAGAGATGATATTTAAATTCACTTCCATTTTAGATTTAACTTTTAACATGCAACTTTGCCAATAGAGATAAGAAGCTCAGGGCTAAATAATAAAAGCCGCACGTTTCGATGTACAAGGTTGAGCAAGGCTTGCCGCGGTCGGTCCTTGGATGTGTGACCATCTTAAGAGGAAATAATAAATTAATAATAAATCGAATTTTGTATGTAAATGTCAAAATTCGAGGTTTGGCTCTCGACTGTTTTCTCCTCCAATATTGGACCGATTTAAGAGATAATTTACAAACTAAATAAGAAGCAGGTATACTGTGTACCTATGTTTTCTTTTTTGATGATTTATTAACCGTATAAGCACTAGAACTCTCACAAAATGCTCAAAATTAACAATTAACAGAGGCCTAGTGTACAAATTTGGCAACTATTAATCAAAAAAGGAACATAGAGACACAGTATACAATTATACATCCTTTTTATTCAGTTTGTGAAATATCTCTTATATCGGTCAAATATTAGAGGAGAAAACTTACGTTATGACTTAAATTATGACTTTTTACATGCAAAGTCTCGCCGCCAGCATTTCCTCTTAAGATACCGAGTTTCCTGTGTGGCTCGAAAAGCACGTCAAGCTGTTGGTCCTGGCTGTCTCTTACAGATCTTTGCTTTGACAGTCGTTACGACCCCAAAACTCTTGACAGTCTTAAGCAACTGCTAACAAATTAAAAATCAAATAAGTACTAACAGACACGTATGAAATTTAAATCCCAATAAACAAAACTTGCCAAGAAACTCGCAAAACATTTTGTAGCAAAAATAAACACATAGTAAAAATCTCCTGGCTTAGTCTACGGAGGGACATTTATATAAGTAAGTTTGTTCCCTAAGGGAGGGGGGAGGCAGTCTCGGTCGATATCACCCCTTCAAACTCAAGGGGAAGTTTCGGGCGCCGAAATGCGTAGTTTCATCGTCCATTGATGATTTTGTAAGGGCGTTTTAATCGGTTGTGGGTACAAATGGAGCAATGAGTAGCGAAGCGGGGTAGGAGATGTTATAAATTTGTGAGCGGGACGTGTCTGTGCATTCCAGATGTCGGCGAATTACGTTCGGGGGCAATTATAATGAGTTGGGGTAAGAAAAGTTGATGATAAGTTATTTGTTTAGTTTTGTTATTGCGTAATTGTCTGTGTGAAAAGGTCATGATTTGGTTAGAGGATGTGTGCTGAACATGAGTGGATGTTTTTCTTAAAGCAACCGATGTTAGTGGTATTTCCCATAGTTTTCTTTCGCAGTCGGGTTAAAAGGAGGAGGATATCAATTGGGTTGTTTATATTTTTTGCGATTCATCACAAACACATAAACGGATTTTCAAAATTATTTTTTGTTCGATAGATGCGCTTATTCCGAAATGGTCCAATTACGTAAAGATCTGTTGAAGAACTTCGGGGACCTAGATAATTAAGTTGATATGCACTGGTTGGAAAGTAGGGCGGTTGATGGTTGTAAAAACACTAAAAAGTGAAAAACACTTCCATTTTTAAACCACTAAAAACGTACTTACTTTAATAGTAAAGATAGGGCTGTCCGAACGCTTGCTGGTACGAGTTCAACACACAAGGAAGACGGAATTTTCAAAGTATTATGTCTACGACCGCTTCCGAAGATTGCCGATCACGTCGCATGTTTCTTTTTGTCTAGATGCGCCAATCGGTGGCGTCAAAAAAAACGTGCTCTCCATCCTGTCCTTACTATACAAGTCTATGATAAAAAGATCATACTTTATTTGTTAAAGAGAATGTTGTGTGCTGATGTATTAGGGAATATGCATGAAAAATATATTTATCATCTATACATCATCATCATCTGCCTAGCCTTTTCCCAACTACATTGGGGTCGGCTTCCAGTCAAACCGGATTCAGCTGAATACCAGTGTTTTACGTGGAGCGGCTGCCTACCAGACCTCCACAACCCATTAACTGGGTAACACGGTACTTCATGGCAAGACTGGAGTCAGATTAACTGGCTTCTGACTGCCAAAGATCTACAAATGACAGCCGGGACCAACGGCTTAACGTGCTTTCCGAGGCACGGAGGAAACTCGCTATGTTTAGATGGTCACCCATCCACAGACCAACCTTGGCAAGCGTTGCTGAACGCTTGCCAAGGTTGGTCTGTGTAATTTGTCATCTATACAGTTTATCTAAAAATATAACAATAAGGGCCTGTTTCGCGATCTCCGAGTAACCACTACTCACCGAATAAATTCGAAAATGGAACATAATTTGTACGGAATTATCTGCCAATTAAATTAACGGCAACTTAATTGTAAGGTGGTGAAACAGACACTTACAGTGAAAATATAATCAAAATTATTCGAAAAACGAAGGAGATATTATTTTAAACATATATTATTATCTGTCCATCTCGCCAAAACGCTGTTTTCTATGGCAGCTGTATAGGCGTCATAGACGATGACGTCAAAGTTTACATCGGACTTCACTTTCTAATTGCAATCTTTGAAGCTTTATAACTTCATCGCTGATGAAGATATTTAAAAAATACTTTCATGCTTGTTTACTAGTGCTAATAAGGCCACCTATTGTATGTTTTAGTTTTAAGTTTCCTTTTTGTAGTTCTTTTTTGGTGTACAATAAAGTATATAATAAATAAATAAGTACCTATTTCATTTTGCAAAAAAAAAGTCGCATGCTTATTCCCTAATTGCATCGGTGATTGCTGATATAATCTTAAGGGACAACAACCCCTCGAGCTATTACACTTATTTATCGGGCAATAAACACAATTATTAAAATGTCCCCTACACTTCAAGCACACATAAGAAAGGATGAAGTTTTTACGAGTTAACTACTGCCTCTGATAAAGTTAGCGAAACTCGGATTTTATGTTAAGAGCCATCAATTCGGGGAAGCACAGAAATCTTTCTAGGAATTTGATAGCTTTTGTATGTCGTTTGATAGACTTTGAATAAACGATGAGTATTTTTGTGAATATATTTATCTTTATTTCTTATTTATTCAGATGTATAAGAAGTGGGTGAGGTTTTTTTTTAGTCTAGGTTCTTACTTAGATGTTGTATTTGTAAAAAGAAATATTGTAGTCAATGCTAATACATAAAACTAGTTGACCCGTTCAACTTCGTCTGCGTCACAATTTCCATTACTTTTCTGCTCCTATTGGTCTTAGCGTGATGATAAGACCAATAGGAAGTATCAAGGATCACTTCCTTGATAAAAGGGCTATCTAACACTGAAATAATTTTTCAAATCAGACCAGTTAGTTCCTGAGATTAGCGCGTTCAAGCAAACAAACAAACTCTTCAGCTTTATGTATTAGTATAGGTATAGATATGTAGATGCATTGTCTGCGGCCCTAATGACTCTATGCTATCTTTCTACCGATTAGTTGCGATAGTGCTTGCGTTGTTTTCGTCTCATGACGCGTCTATATACAATACCATTGATTATAAGTTAAGATTACGCCTACCTAAGCGATGCTGATAATTATATCGAAATGCTTGCTAGCGTTTATCTTTTAAATCGCGCTCAGTTTTGCCTGTAGGTTCATTTAATATCAGTCGTCATCGTCGCTTACAAATTTTATCGGTTGGTACCGTATTGGGTTTATGGATCGTAGAATCTGTAATTGTAAACTTCAACCATATACGAGTTGGTATAGTAGTTTAATGTAGATGGTCAACACTGCGAGGATCGCCCGGAGGACACAGTAAAGCATACGGTGGAGGTCTGCCCTGCTTGGGCGGTCCTCGTTGAGGCGATCGGCGGCGGCGACCTCTCGCGACCGGCCCTGGTTCAATCTATGGTCCGGAGCGAAGAGGCATGGGAAGGCCACCTCCTTTTGCAAAACAGTAATGCTAGCGAAGGAGGATGCCGAACGTGTGAGAGAGAGGGAAACCTCACGACCCAGCCGACGCAATAGAAGAAGACGCCCCAGGCGTCGGGAGTCGCAGGGCGATTTCAAGCCACCGTAGGCGCGGGCCTGCGGACGGCGAGCATTGGGTGGCTCGCCGTCCGATTAGAACCAGGCTCGGGTCGGCGGCGCGCTGTGTTCCACGCGCGCCTCAAGGAGTTGTCAGCATGGGAGACGGGGCCCGCTAGGGCCAGTGCCTGCCGGGGTGCGGAATCCGTTCGAAAGAGACGCCGCAGCCCTGGAACGCAAAGGGCATTAAGAGGAGCACGGATCGGTTTTAGTAAGTAAGAGTCTGACACTCCCTTCCGCCCCGCTCAGAGTGGAAGGAGTCATTTGATGATTCCCATCCTTAAAAAAAAAAGTTTAATGTAGGTTATTGTATTAGAGAGAGTGGTTGTTGTATTAGAGAGGGTTATAGTTAAACGACCACATATTTTTTGGCAGGCATTAAATAAATAACGATTTATGCTTATTTCAACTCCCAAATAAGAAAAATAACAACTCGTGAAACTCGGCAAATGATTAGAACAGCTGTTCTTTTTTTCTATTTTGAATGCCATCGAAAAGTTACCCTACGGCCTATAGAAGTACAGTTTAAGTTCCTCAGGCTTAGTCAATCGATGTATTGAAATCGAGAGAACAGACCGCAATATTGGCGAATTCTTTCCTACTGACATGAATGAATGGAATCGAGAATATTAACATAAAGGACCACTTACGCGATCCGGTATTTTTCACACGTCGGAATATTTCATGGAGGCACCTCCATGTAAATCAACTCTTCAATATAAGTTAAGTTATACTGTGTCATGTGAATTCTGAGGAAACATCTCGTTATTAAGGCTTTGTCTTAGAATTATATTAGCCTAAAAGTGTTATTGGTGTTTACATGAAATATTTCTTAGTTTTAGCCCGGATACCTGTTTAGAAGGTATTGGACAATTCCACGACTCGGAAAGCACGAAAAACCGTTGGTCCCGCGCCTGGGGGGCTACTCTCTAAGCCCGAAGTCCGGGCGTATTCTACTCCGTATAACTTAACCAATAAGAATTAATGATAACACGATTTGAAACTTACTGTCAAATCGTGCTGTCCTTATCATTAATTTTTAGTTCAGGTTCGGGACTTATCGTTAGTCCATAGGAGATACGGAGTAGAATACGCCCGCAACTAAGCTCGAAACTACGGACTTCGGGCTTAGAGAGTAGCCCCACTGATCTCCTCTTGGTCGTATCGGAATGAATCCTATCGAAAAAAGAGTGCACATGTGTTTACGCACACACCTATCCAATGTAATATCTCCTGCTTGGTAGGTATATAATAATCTCCGTTGGTCAGATCGCATTCCAGTAAACGAAGTTCAATAAACTAATATCACGTATCCTTCCTTGGAAAATGGGTAGGCCATTAGTGTAAGACGCTACTTGTGTGGATAATCTTGCGCCATCCCATCTTCCTAGCTCGTCGTGCTGTGCTGGTTCTGCCGCTGCGGCTGCTGAGAACTTCAAGCGGCGAAAATATAGTAGCCTTGTTGGCAATTATAATAAATTTTTAAGCCGTTTGGGGTTGAAACTCTTAGACCGTGGGGTCCGAGTGCTCACGTTATGTTTAAAGAACTAGCTAAACGTTTAGTTGACGCTTCGCGTGACCCAAAGGCTGGCTTTTACCTCGGAGAGAGGATAAGCATTGCCATACAACGTGGCAATGCCGCCAGTCTTTTGAGCTCACTTCCAGTCGAAAGCGATGATGATTTTTTGACGCGATATTATAGTTAGGAGTTTTATTTTTATTTTAGGTATTTAGTTTTGTTATTTAAAATAAAAGACATTCAGAAATATCACGTAAACCTAACTGAGTAATCAATCAATTTCAACCTTTCACCCGCTTCAGGAGATCGTTGACGTAACATCAAATATAACGCTGCGTTCTCATCTCACGTATGTAATGAAAAATCACACGTTTTGAGTATTCATGCGTTACGTTAAAGTTACCGATGCCATATTTCTCGTATCTTTTAAGTAATATAAAAAACCATGTATATTGCCACCAACACGTAGAATCTACTAATTTTGCCTACAAATGAACCGGCGTTTGTCCTTTGGAAGTTTCATTGGAAAACTGGTCTAAGTCAGCATCAGTATGTAAGAAATGTATTTACTGTGGTATTTTTCGTCAAATCGTTGAGTGCCTTAAAGTTCTAAGTTCAACTAAACGATAACTGACAAATGCTTGCACTGTCTGGATAGGTCTACTCGAATCCGTGTGGAATATCAGAAAATCTTTTCTTAGTGCTCCTCTACACTACCCAAGGAACCTACATGCAAAATTTCAGCTTTCTACCACCAGCAGTTTCGGCGTTGCGTTGTCTGTCTGTCAGTCACTCAATCACTCAGTAATGGAAGAATTTTACATATTAGGATGATTATTAAGATGCCTTTTTTCCATGGGATACCCAAACTATAGAATGCCTCATGCTACCATCGTGACACACGGTTTTTCCTTCATACTTATACATTTGTTGTTTTTAATTTTTCTAGACAATTTTAATTTTGATAGTAATCTGTAACTAGCTGTATTGTGTTTTTTTTTTAAGTAAGTAATATTTATCACTTGTTAGCTAGCACACTCTTGGGGCTACGGAATCTGTTCGAAAGAGGTACCGTAGCCCTGGAACTCAAAAGGCACTAGGAGGAACACGGATGGGTTTTAGTCAGTAGGAGTCTGACACTTCCTCCTGCTTCACCCAGAGCGGGAGGAGTCATTTGATGATTTCCCATCCTTAAAAAAAAAGCTAGCGCACTCTATGATACTGACACAAAAGTAAATAACCACTTAATTTTTTTTTTATATATCTATACATTTTATATATAATAACTAAAACAGACTAACAATTAATACACTAAACTAAAATATTGCTTCAAAAAATTCATCCTCAACGCTGTCAGCTTGTAATGTACCCAAGAGACTGGCGGCATTGAATGTTGAACGTTGAATGGCAATGCATTGCTGTTGTCTGTATTGTTAGGTATTTTGACTTTGATCTTAAATTTAAATTTTATTTATCAGTGCCTAGTTGTCTTGTTTAAAATTAGGGAACATTGTACTGTCACACATAAAATCTTTGTGAATTGTGTATGTGTATCTCAAAAATGATTTTTAAATAAATGAAAAAAATATTTTTTTTTTATTTCAATATGTTAGGCTTATCTACCACTGTAGGCAGGCAAAGGCGCAAGTTGGTGATAAATGGAAGACATTATTTTTCTACAGCTTATACTAGCTTAAAGCGTGTTCATCTTGTAAGGAAAATCCTGTTTAATATATTGTTTACAGTTACTTATCCGAGAATTTTTTTTATTGAAAAACATCAGTTTCATTAATTTAATGTTTTGTTTGTTTATACCGGTGGTTCCCAACCTTTATTTGACACGGGACCCCTTTAATTTCTTTGTTGCAAGCAGGGACCAGAAATCAAGGACGCAGTTTAATTTTTTAAACTCATATCATAAATATATTTAAAACTTTTAGCATAGCGCTGTATTCTTTGAAACCAAAAAAGTAACGAACAATAATTTAAACTTAGTCAGTTTGCATCAACATTACTTTTGAGATAAAAAGATTGAATTTTTATTTCTTTCGCGGGCCATATTTTGACCCTTGCGTACCAACAGTGGTCCGCGGACCCCAGGTTGAGGACTACTGGTTTAAACTATGGCGTAAGCTCTCGTATTCGTACTCTTCTTCTTATCTTGTCAGAGTAGTCGTGGTTGTGCAGATGCTTGGTTGTAAGTGGAGAGATATTCGGTGATTCATTATTGACCCTCCCGAGGACTGCTGTCTCAGCGATGCACATTCATTTCTGTCGGTTGGACACGCGCCCTGGACCAGGACCCCAAGTCTGCTATTTTTTATAAATTCGTCTTCCAACACGATCCCGTTGTCATTTTGCTAAAAGTTCGTAATCTGCTAATTCATAATGGTCGATCACTGGTCGTTCAATGGTCTCGTAATAGGATCGTGGTAGAAAGACATTTTCGTATTGCCATTATTATAAAACCCGTTAGTAGAGATGATTTTCGAAAAACTACTAATCAATTTGAACATTAAGTTATGCCAGATTTCTTTTATATATTTTTACATATTATTTATTTATTTGTCATTATGTACGTGATTACCATTCTATACCATTTCTTTCAATGGTGTGTCAGTGGTTAACCATTGGAAAGTCATAATGACGCTTTTATAGTAGTAGATTACCAAACTTGTCAAAAGCAACAATAATGAAATCAATGATAGACCATTCTGACACTATTGTAATAGCAGACTTGAGGTCCGTAGTAAGGTCTGTGACCATCATTATCTAACCCACTTGACTATTAGCGAATAATAGTCAAATGGGTTAGATAATGTTGGTCACAGACTGTACCTACCCTTATTTGAATTCGAGATAATTATCAAATTGATCAATTGACTCTATAACACAAAACAACGTTCAAATTCCAATGAAATAAATATACGACGCTTAATTCGATACTTGAGATTACGAGTGTTTCGTATTATATAAATCAAGTTAGTTTGTATTCAATTGGATATCCAATAAATCCAGGTTTAGTTAGATATCCGCGCAAAGTAAGATTGAAGTACGTACATTGTATCAAATAACAAAAAGCACAAAGGTTTTCTTTCTATTATTACTTTAAAAAACAAACAAATGAACATCAATAAACCAAAACTAAGTACAAAGATTTTTTCCTATTCTTTAGTTACCCCTTTCAATTTAACAAAGATTTCATTCAAAAGTGCCGTTTAATGGCCTAATTGGAATAAACGTTTTGACTTTGACTTTGAATTTATGTCAAGATGTTTGAAGGATGGAAAATCATCAAATGACTCCTCTCGCTCTGGATGGAGCGGATGGAAGTACCGTAAAAAGTTTTCTTCCTCATTGACGCTTAGAAATTTTTAATTGCAACCAGCCAGTGTTGTAAAAAAGATAAAGTACTCAATGCTCGGGTAGTGCGGGCAAAGAAGTGGACTCTGCAAACATTTACTGTTGAACCTAAACAAATGCGAGTCCTTTCATTGCAAGGAATAAACCGCTGTATAAAACATTTTTCTTCTGCACTGATAAAGCGGTAAAATGAAAACGCAAAATGTTGAAAAGCATTTCAGTTTACCACACTTTTCTCTGCTCTTAAAAGTTGGTTGAAAAGGGTTATTATTTTAGAAGCAGGGCTAGGAATACCTCGTAAAACAAGGCTCAGACCAATACTGTACCAGCTTTGAGAAATTACCAATAGCCTACAGAAAGTTTTTTTTATGATTATTTTCGCCAAATACGCAACAATTCAACAAAGACTCACATACACATTCCTTGAAAGCTGAATTTATTTAGCAACCGAAATAAACAATGCTTTTCCTCTAGTTTCCCTCGTTACATACATCATTTCATCAATCGTTTTAGTATCGGATTTAAAAGCCGGCTCACGTAAACAGCGGATATTCCTGGCTACTCTCAAACTGAGGCAACACAGACGGACATACAGACACATAGTAAACACGATGTCGCTTGTGGACGCCGCTATTTACCAGGCTACACAATAGAAGTCTTATATAAATAGTGATAGGCTGGTTTCCGCCACCAATAAATTGCAAATCTATTTAGTCCGTCAGTTTAGAGTAATGAAAAATAACGGACACGTATTTTTTGTTTTTGTAAATCAATGAATATTACAAAGATAAAACGCATCAAAACTCGGGAGTTTTGATCGGAGGGCTCGTGACGTCAGAACGCACTGAAAATTATACCACGGCCAGACGTATTGAGAATTTCAAAAGCGTCTTATCCATAGGTATAAATAAAAAAAATATATGACACAGATTCTTCGACCAGACGGTCAGAGGATCCTTCCTTTTCAATGGAGGTTTGTATAATACAGACAATCCATCCATTATTTCCTCCTCTACACTCTATAACCAAGATTATCACAAAGTGTAGAGGATCACAATTTTAAAACCACCGTATTTATGACGTAAGTAGTTTCTACCCGAGATATGTTACGACTTAAGTAGCTCCACCTAAGTACTTTGTAGTGTTTTAACGCTATTAAACCGTAACTCGGCACTAACTTCATCTCATATGCATAATGTTATATACAAGGTATTTAGTATAGGAAAGCCGAGGTACCCTATGTACCATGTATATGCAGAACTACAGAGCTCAAAGAGGTACTAATTCGAAATGTCTTTGACTAGATAGTCAAAGACATTTCGAAGTGCAATATCTATTGCAGAGAAGATTATGATAGATTAATGCTAGTGACCCACATATGTAATTTCTGTGTCAAATCGTGCGAGAATTTTGAAATAAGGTTTTGCATAACAACACTAGATAGACACGCGTGTTTGCTCGATGAAACCTTGGGTTTTACTGCCACTTTAGATAAATGAGGATGAATTTAAAATTAATGTGACCAACCCATTCCGCTTTGAAAATACTTTCATTGTGAGTACTGGGGTTAAGCACGAATATTTTTAACACATAGTAACGTAACGTGTAATTTTGACCATGGCTAAAATACTCATTTCACAAAAATTAAATGAATTAATATATTTTTGAATGATTTACCCACACAGGATCCGTAAGTCCCTTTCGGGACAAAATATCCCAAACCGTCAGAATCCGTAAGACCCTATCGGGACAAGCTGACGATCGCGCGATTTAAACGTCTTTCGTTTATTTCCTCTTGGCCCAAAAGGGAGAGACTTACGGATGCTGAGTGGATAAATTGCGAGTTTTCTGTATCAGGTCAGTTTAGCGAGCTGGTGATCGACTGCGTGCTCTCTCGCTTTCCACCAGTCTCTTCATCGAGTTCTCATTCAATCTCTATTCAGATGCAGCTGAATACCAGTGAAGCTTCTCCCTATTTGACCTCCCCTACCCAGTGACTGCGGAACACGATACCTCAAACTTTGTCTATGTAACCTCTGACCTCCGTGGTCGAATGGTTTAGGCGTTTGCTTTGTGACCCGGTGGTCGTGGGTTCGATACCCACGGGAAGCATAATTTTGTTTCCAGTTTAGCTAGGATATTGCAGGCTTGAATCACCTGATTGTCGAATAAAAAGTTGATTCCGTGCTTCGGAAGGCGCGTATAAAACGGTGGTCCGGGCCGCAAAATGGCGGTCGTCGTCAAGTAAACCATGTCAGAGGCCCTTGGTTTAGAAACTCTGACACTAGGGTGTTAGGGACCTCTGACTTAGACAAGATAGAGTCATGAGCAAAACCAAATCAAGCAAAATATTTGAGTATTCCGGCTCGTCGTACTCGGCGTTTCTCCTCCACATTTATTATGCGCACATCCAGTGAAGATCTTTGCTGTGTTCACTTCCACATATAGCCCGTCTGCATTCAAAGCAAGAGTGAACAGGAATCTTTGGGCACGCTCATTCCATCATAGACTTCATCCATCACTTACCATCAGGTGGTATCGAGGTCAGGAGCAAGTCCATTTCTAAATATAAAAACTGGCCAAGTGCGAGTCGGACAAGCGTGAAAAGAGCTCCGAACCAATCCGGAGGAAACTGGCTGTGACAGACGGGCAGACAGACAGTTAGACAGACGGACAGACAAACAGACACCCGAGTGATCCTATGAGGGTATCATTTTATTGGTAATTATATTTTCGACCCGTTTGGGGTTGAAACCCTCGGGCCGTGGGGCCCTTGTGCTCACAGCCTTTTCAAAGATATGTCGAAACGGCTGGTTGACACTTCCGTGACCCAAGAGCTGGCTTTTACTTTGGGCAAAGATGAAGCATTGCTATTCAACGTGGCAATGCCGCCAGTCTCTTGGGCACATTACCAGCTGACAGCGTTGAGGATTAATTTTTTGATGCTATATTTTAGTTTGTTTTTAGTTTAGTGTATTTGTTAGTTTTAGTAACTTATTATGAGGGTATCTGTTTTTTTAACGGATGTTCGGAACCCTAAAAATAAAAGGATATGTCACATAAAACCCTTCATTATGTCAATAAAATTTACTTCACTATTCTATGAAAACCGCATTCTCAGAATAAACTGTATTAACAAACGCACTTTGGTATTCCGTAGAACTCGTTATACGTAATCTACGTTGACGTACCTATTAATTTACGTTCGTAATATAATATTACGATTTCCTGGAAATTTTGTCGGTAATGCTGCAAACAGTAGAAGGAAATAAGGTAAAAGGAGATTTATAAGCATAAACAGATTAAGCTAGCTTTGAGCCGCGATTTCGTTCCCGTGGCTCAAAGGAGCCGAGCATTGATTCCGGATGAAAAGTAGTACATAATTGGTACCTACTCGTGGGATTGGGCGGGTCATTTCTTATTATTTATTTATCAGGAACATATTGTTTGTTATATCAATTAATATTAAAAATTCTAAAAGTAAAACATGCAGAAATAATATAAAATAAAATTCTAAAAAAAAAAATTTAAGTATTGTTAATTTTCTCGATAAAAAAAAAGACGTGTGACACTCGGAGACTACCGCGGTAAAGCTATTTGCATAGCATTTTTTATCAACTTATGCAATTATAATTATATATTTATTTTATTTATGCAGTTTTTTTTTTCTTTGATATTAATTCAAGTTACACTTTGAGCTAAAAAAAGTAAAACTAAAAAGCCGAGACCGCTGTGCCGGTCGGAGGGGGGGGGGGGGGTGTTAGGTTTTTATCGTTACGGAAATTCTGGATTCGGTCTCCACGCTCAAGGCCCGCGATAGAAGCTATGCAATAGCTTAATAATGAGAAAATTAATATTAAATTACAATTTGTCAATTGAGTATAAGTTTTTATCCAATAGAGATGCTTTGAGCTTTGCCTTAAAAGAACTAGTGTATAACAACATTTTTAAATCAATCAATCAATATTTATTTGTGAACACATATTACAATAAAGGTCTTATGTAAATATTTTAGTGGAGCACTATGTCATGTATACCAATGAAATTGGTGTACAAATATATTAATTAGCTTTTAGCAATAAATTTGGATCTATATAATACAAGGTCAAGTTCGATTAAACAATGTGATTTAGATGTTATATATTAATCATGAATAAATTATAATCAATTTTTCCGCCGGCGGTCTATTAAATATTTGTACAGCTGGGTATTGTTATAGCTGACCCGCGCAACTTCGTCCGTGTAACATTTTTCATAAATACTCCGCTCCTAATTGGCCGTAGCGTGATGTTATATAGCTTTACTCGATAAATGGGCTATCCAACACTAAAATATTTTAATCGAAACAGTAGTTCCTGAGATTAGCGCGTTTAACCAAATAAATTTTACAGCTTTATAATATTCGTATAGATGCAGAATGTGCAAAGATAGATGGGCCGATGGATGGATAAGATGGGTGTCGTCGTCGAAAGGGGCCTAGAAATCGCTGACGTGATGACTTCGTGACGTTTGCAGGATTTGCTGGAGAAAGTGAAATACTAGAAGGCCGTGGGGGAGTTCTTTGCCCAATACTGGGACCCTGTACAAACATATAAGTAACCAAACACTCACTCACTCACTCATATCAGCCGAAAGACGTCCACTGCTGGACATAGACCTCCCCCAAGTCATCATCTGCCTAGCCTTTTCCCAACTAAATTGGAGTCGGATTTACCTACCAGATCTTCACAACCCATTAACTCGAGTCAGATTTACTGGCTTCTGACTATCCGTAACGACTGCCAAAGTTCTACAAATGATAACCGGGACCAACGGCTTAACGTGCTTTCCGGGGCACGGAGGAAACTCGGTATGTTAGATGGGACAAGCCCGCCACACATTCCCAACCACTGCAACTCTCTGTTAAGATGGTCACCCATCCACAGACCAACCTTGGCAAGCGTTGCTTAACCTTGAAAATCCACCAGCTCCTCCAACACTGGGACCACTTATGTTGAACAAAAAAATAACTCTCTTCATTAGCTGTGTCTCTCATCGACTCGGACGAGAGAGTTTTCGTAATCGGGTCTTATATTAATAACCCTGTAGAAACATATATACGTAACCAAATACTCACTCACTCACTCATATCAGCCGAAAGACGTCCACTGCTGGACGTAGGCCCCAAGTAACCGAACTATTATAACCATTTTATTAAATTGTTTGAAATCATGCTGAAATAGAAACCAAGTTCTTATTTATAAAGTAATTACACAACAACTTCAACTGTTCGCAATTCGTTTGAAAAACTTATAATTAAAACCGCAATGTAACAAATACTCCATTTAAACTAAGTTTAACCTCCCCATAAACTGTATAGTTCGAGTTTATTACAGCCTCAGTTTCCGCTGAACATTATGCTACACAATTTGCTCAGGTCCGGGGTCTGGACTCGAGTCAGCCTCAAATTACTTGCTATAAATTAATTAAGGGGAGCGGAGAGAGCATTTTATTAAAGAATATTAAAGAAAACAAACAATTTCCGAATGTTGCTAGTAAGCATTTCGTCTTGAAGATCTTTACTGCGATGAAGGGCTTTATCAAAGGCTAGTTGATCTGCGTAACTTCGTCTGTGTCACATTTTTCAATAATGCTCCGTTCCTATTGGTCGTAGCATGATGTTAGCCTTCCTCGATAAATAGCTATCCAAATTAAAATATTTTTTCAAACATCCCACCCACGCGCACAAAACGTTTTGGGAACATATTCATAATGCGTACAGCTAAGGAGTGGAATTCCCTGCCGGAGTCTATGTTTCCCGATAGCTACAACCTGGGAGTCTTTAAGTCAACAGTGAATAGGTTACTTCTAGGCAAGCGTGCTCCATCTTCGACCACATCATCGCTTTCCATCAGGTGAGATGGTGGTCAAGCGCGTGCCTATCAAAAGTAAAAAAAAAAAAATCGAACCGCCGGTTCCCGAGATTATCGAATTCAACCAAACAAATAAACTCTTCAGTTTTATTAAGAGTATGTTTCCAGGATTCGGAATGAGATGAGGAAGTTTTCATATCATTTGAAATCTGTACCAATCCCGAAAAATCTTGATAAAATGTTTCTTCCGCAGAAAATTATATTCAAATCACGTTCAGAAATTCTTTCATACGTGTGTAAAAACTTGCTGAGTATTTTCTCATGACTGATTTTATTTATTTTTGGTAACATCTTTTACATTCATAAATTTTAAAATAAGTCGGTGCCATTCAGGGATGCGGAATTTGTTCGAAAGAGTGTCACCGCGGCCCTAGAACGTTAATTAGGAGGAACACGGATGGATTATAGTCATTAAGAATCTGCCGAAATAATCATAAAAAAAAAAATGTTGGCTATTGGCAATTTCTAAAAGCTGGTACAGTATTGTCTGAGCCTTGTTTTACGAGGTATAACTTCTAGCCCTGCTGCTAAAATAATAGCCCTTTTCAACTAACTTTCACGAGAGCAAAAGTGTGATAAACTGTAACGCTTTCCTACATTTTACGTTTTCATTTTACCGCTTTATCAGTGCAGAAGAAAAATGAAAAATGTTTTATACAGCGGTTTATTCCTTGCAATGAAAGGACTCGCATTTGTTTAGGTCCAGCAGTAAATGTTTGCAGAGTCCACTTCTTTGCCCGCACTGCCCGAGCATAGAGTACTTTTATCTTTTTTACAACACTGGCTGGTTGCAATTAAAATTTTCTTAACGTCAATGAGAAAGTAAACTTTTTTGTAGTTGGCAAGTTTCTCTCATTATAAAAATTTGTTTACCAATATTGTATAGAGCTAGGTACATGCTTAGAAGTTTCTTTATTAAATTAAATGTTAGTTTCACGTGAAGTCGTTTATGAAAATGATATGATTTTTCCAGCAGCTTTTTCAGAGTCGTTTGAGTCAGCATTTCTGTCAGCGAAAAACTGGTTGGGATTTATGATGTGACGTTTTGGTAGCGCTTGTCAGTTTATGCCATAGATTTTGACTATTTGACACTTGTTCGCAGATATAATGTCACTTTGTCTAGAGCCTCTCAACAAAATGTAATATTTAGTATATAAAGCGGTTATTATTGTTATTTAATCATTTGAGGTGACACTTTTATTTCTCCCCCTTAGTGATACGTCGAGAGGTTTTAGGTCCTCAAAAAAATAATTAAATTCCTATTTAAAATGGGGCGTCAGTTACGAGTACCACTGGGTCTAAACGCTTTTTTATTCAGCCTGTACTGTCCCACGGCTCGACCAAGACTTCCCCTATTTAAAAGCTTTAAAAATCATAAATAACGGAGGTGGACTCATCCATAAAGAGGTTAAAGGGGGATGAAAGTTAGAAATTATGACAGTTCGTCATTTTTGCCAAAGGAGAACGTCGTTAAAATTCTCATCTTATACTAATACAAGTTGACTCGCGCAATTTCGTCTGCGTCACAAATTTCATTTCTGCTCCGCTCCTATTAGTCTTAGCGTGATGATATAGCCTATAGCCTTCCTCGATAAATGGACTATCTAACACTGAAATAATTTTTCAAATCGGACCTGTAGGTCCTAAGATTAACACGTTCAAGCAAACAAACAAACAAACAAACTCTTCAGCTTTATATATTATTAGTATAGATATAGATTTAAGCTGAAGAGTTTGTTTGTTTACTTTGTAATGAAAATTGTGACGCAGACGAAGTTGCGCGGGTCAACTAGTGATATTATATTATGTTACTTGGAAGTGATAGCTACCTATTTGTTACATATTTAGTGGTCTATTTTACTGGTCTAGAGGTAGAAAAACACTTCAGGAAATACGAAAGATGTAAAATATATTCAGCACACGACCATATATCAGAAAGTCGTAAACGCAAAACTTCAGAACATGCTACCTACAAGTTTTACGTTACAAAGTTGCAAAAATAAATCGCTACAGTTTTCCCTACCCACACCCTATAGGGGCAGCCCATAGCATATTTATAGCAGCTACATGCTTGCACAATGATTGGCTCATTAAACTCGATTACATTGGCGATAAAATGATCCGGAGCTATCAAATTGCTCATTACGCCCTCCGTCGTAAACACCGTCATATTTTTAGATTCATCCGTTGTTATATTTGAATCCGGAATCATTATCAAATTTTGGAACAACAGACTCTGAATCACACAATACAAAGTTCAAATCAAAATGCGACCAATAGGTGTTTTTTTGGGTCTTTGATCACTTAAAATTCAACTTAAAATACATGGGACTAAAGTCGATAGTTGAGTTATGATTGATTGAAGTTATCTCGAAATACAGGTATTATTGCAGATTTGAATTTGGAATGCGTGTTCGATATTTTTTGTTTTTCGTATTGAGTTTTTCAGCTTCTATTTTTGGAAAGCTACCATTATGTTTTTTTTATGATTGAGCATTTTCGTGAGCCCAATTTGCAAAACAGGCCTGCGAGCTCAAAATTAAATCTGTGAAATATTATTCTTACGTCACACACACACACTATGTTACAATAACAATCAAATGTCTGACAATGGAATCTATTTGAATTCGTTTCATGTTTATTATTTGCGTCTATTAATACTTAAAACTTACTAGTTACATCCCTAACAGGCGTTGCAAAACTTTAATTTGATTGATCGTTTGTCTACTATTAAAAATTTACGAAGAATTTACATAAATTATTTTTATTAGAATTTTATTCTCAAATGACTTGCAAGTGACGTCACACAAAATTGGTTCTGTCTTTATTTATCATCGATTTTTAAGCGTTCACAACTCTGTAATTTTTGAACATTTTTTTACGCGGTCTTTTCTCTTCCATAGGTTTTCAGAAATATCATAAAAATCATCCACTCGAAAAAATCTTGAAAATTTCACGATTTTTTCAGCATACCTACCTACTCATGTTCTGAAACAAACACAACGCCATCTTTAACCCCCTGAGAGCCATATGTCTCACTAAGGCACTTGTCTCACCGCCGGCGATTTGCGAGTAGCGAGTAAAGCTTCAAACTCGAAACGAGTTAGCGAGCAGCGGAGCGAGTAGCAAGTGAAAAGTTTCGATAGCTTCTTTTGTGTGACGGCCTTTTACTCGCAATACTCGCTCCAGTCCACTCTATAGGTAGAAACTACCACAGTTTTTTTTTATGGGTGTGGTGAGTTCTGATCGCCAAGCGAGCATCACCGAGCGAGTATAATTTTTGTTAGCTCTTGTCACTGCGATCAACTAGATGTAAGAGCCGCTCGCCGGCAGTGTGAGAAGCTTGCTATCGACTGTGAATATATGTGTCTCTTTTACTCACACGCGATCTATATCTTTTGTCCTTTTCTTCAGCGAGCAAATAGTCGATAGGTACTCGCTTCTTCGCCGACGGTGAGACAACTGCCTAAACCGCCATACTTTTAACTCATGTAATCTATTATGACATTAAGCCAGCCACAATTGAAATTCTTTCCCTGTATTAATTATACGACACACTTAAGTAATCCTCGTTATGTCACGGCATATTTAATCACGCAAAGGGCTACATAATTCCACATAATTTAGGGTTGCCAGCTTTGAGGGAAAAACAGGTTTTACTCGTAAAAAATACAAAGGATTCCTTTGCCAAAGTCTGAAAAAGTGAGGCCATAATTTTCATAAGCTATGAAGGTAAACCGCTTGAAAGTCAAAGTCTGAACGTTTATTTCAATGAGAGTATTTACTGAAACTTTTTAAATGTTACGCTGGTAGCAAACCAGTTCTTTGACACTTAAGTTTGTAGAATAAGAAAGTGGTCCTTTCTTTAGTCGGTATATATTCCTGATGCTTTACACAAAACCAGTGATAGTGTTTTTTTTTTTTTAATTATTCATTATGCTGAGCGATGGCCGTTTTGCGCGAATGTGACGCATATCTTCCCAACTTTAATTACTTAAAAATTACTTCTACATTTACCATATCTAAATAGTGTGTATAAATGTCCTCTCTTTGTCTGACATGATTATGTGTGTGAATCAGTGTGAGAGGGTGTGTGAACTGTGTTATGCAAGTAATCACTTTGGTATATAAAACAGCAATTCAATCTCCTCGTAAGAGAGTTTGAGCAAGCATATTTTGGTCACCATGTTTTCTGACAAAAACCCTGTCCTTTCTTCGCCCCACTTGGTTAAAAGGATTGTACATCTGTTTACTATGTTGTGGGAGAGTAATATTGAGTATCCCCCACCACCTTCACCACGTCACCTCTTACGAAGCAGTAATGCTAACAAAGAAGGAGGCCGAACGTGTAAGAGAGAGGGAAACCTCACGCCCCAGCCGCCGCAACAGAAGAAGACGCCCCAGGCGTCGGGAGTCGCAGTACGATTCCCGGCCTAGGACGGCGAGCAGTGGGCGGCTCACCGTCTGATCAGAACCAGGCCCGGGTCGGCGGCGCGCAGTCTCATCAGTAGGTACTTGAAAAGATTACCTCATACATACAATCAATTTTATTCTTTGACTAGTGGACCCGCGCAACATCGTCTGCTCCGCTCCTTTTTGTCTTAGCGTGATGATATATAGCCTATAGCCTTCGATAAATGAGCTATCTAACACTGAAATATTTTTTAAAATCGGACCTTAGATTAGTAGTACCTAGGTAGTTTCTAAGATTAGCGCGTTCAAGCAAACAAACAAACAAACTTTTCAGCTTTATACAATATTAGTATAGAAGTATAGATGATAATAGTTTGTAGTTGACGTGTTCGTAAATCTCTAGTTTTAGCTGAAAAATCACAACAGAAGTAGGCTTTGTGCAAATAAATTCTTTTCCTTTCCTTCTCCTTTTGAGAAATTGTAAACTCTTTCAAAACCAGAAGTTTATACCAATAATGCAACCTTAAACCGCTTTTATCCGCTTAACGTGGCATACATTACGAACCAAGTGCTTATTCACGGAAGCATCCAGAACCCTTTGTTACATTCTATGCAGAGTCAACGGCGTACATTACCGTAGCGAGGCCCTGAGCGGTAGATCTTAGCGAGGCCCCGGGCGGCAGGTATTGCGAGGCCCCGGGTGGCAGATTTTGCTAGGCCCTTGTTCTTTTTTAAATCTATCGAATGTAGGTATTTTAAATTGTTTTGCGGCTTTTCCTAAGACTATTTTTTTAATAAGATGACGCTTTTAAACACGAAATGTTCAATTTAAACAATTATAAACTTGAACACCGGGTTTTTTTTTTTCATCGAATTCCTTAAATTTGATGGCACTTTAACATTAAATAAATAGCTATTGCAGGCGACTTTGTACGCGCATATGCCGTTTTTGCCCGTCCCCGTAAGAATTTTGTGAAAATTTCTCTTAGTGCTCTCCTACACTCCTCAAGGAATCGACATGCCAAATTTCAGCTTCTTCAATCTTAATTTTACAAAAATATTAAACAAATCTAATGAAATGTTTTTTTAACTCGATTTGCTGGAAGCCCCTGCAAAACCGAGGCCCCGGGTGGTGCCCTGCTCACCACATCCTAAGGCCACCACTGCACTGAGCCTTTGGCATATCCAATGGCTGTTTGGCACAAAAGCGTTACGAAATAACAGCCTCAGGTTTAGCTGCCCTGGATGCACCGTTATCCGTTATCTGCCTTTACGTAGAATTTAATTTAAATCTCTTTTGCGTGTAAGGCGTTCTTTGTTTGAGGGTGATGCTTTATAATTTATATACGTTTGTGTTGCCTTATGGTGTGAGGAGACAAGGGAAAAGAAGTCTTGATGTACTTCGAATTCGAATCTGTTCGAATTTGCTTTGGAAGGAATTTGAAGTTCAGATTTCGAGAGGTTCAAGTCAGTTTAGTTATGTCTTCCAACTCGACTCTATCTTAAATAAATGAATAGAAAGCTAGAGCTTGTTGTTTATTGACTTTAAGGGGGCGTTTCCACCAGAGATGTGCGAGGATGCGTAGCGAGGGATGTGTTTGTTAACAACCAACAGAACCGCTTACACTGAGCGAGGCTAGGTAAATTAAGCGGTTCTATTGGTTTTTAACAAACACATCCATCGGGCCGCATCCTTCGCATATCTCTGGTGGAAATGCAGCCTTATCGTGTATTTTATTTTACGTTCTTTGTGACTGAGTTCCGCAGAAGTGATTGACTTGCAATGGGCCATAGTGATTCAGATTTTATTAGATTTAAGAGGCCTATTACAATTTGCCTTTTTTTGCGTAAAATGGCTAACTTTGGCTTTCTTATTCTCAGAAACTGAAATATTTAGACAACTTTGGCTTATTGGATAGTTGAGAATAATTATTAGTCTAGTGTATAGCGGCCTCAATTTTCCCATTTTTTCTTATATATTTGTGAAAAGCCAAAATCCCAAAGTTAGTTTTTCATGAAAGGCGCGACGGTAGTTTTCGAGCTCGTGGATTGAACTAACCAAATGAAATGAAAAAAAAAACATGATATTTCATATACGAGGATAGTGGTTTCGGTCATAGTGGCCTCAGAAATTTGAAATAAGAATGGAATATCTGTAAAAACGAAACCCATTCAAATCAATAAAAACTACTAAAATCACTCACAATAAACTGTAAATTTTTCCGTAATACATTAATATTATTACGTAAAATTTATACCGAAATAAACCATAGTTCATAAGAAATAAAAATTTAATAAATATTTATTAAATAAATTAATAATAAACCCTGAAATAAACGTAATAGCAACCGCCTAGTTTCTACATAATGCGATGAGTCAGCAGTTTGTGAGTTAAAACGTAGTTTTGTGATAGGGCTCTTAATTAAATAGTTTTATTTGTGCTTATAAATATTTTCAGCAATGCACATCAAATACATGGGCCCTTTAAATACAATGTTTATTTTTAATGCAAAGTGAAGTTGTAGACCGCTACAGTAATGAATCATTTTTATTTACAATGGCGTAAACAAGCCGAGTGGCTATTGCTTAAACTGAGCTATCTAAACATTTGAGCGTAGTGTTCATCAAACATTTTGATTTGTAGCTTTTGGGAAATGCTGCTGAACGTTTGTTTAGGGATCTGGCTTTGAAAAAACATACTGGAATGTGAGAAATTCGACCATAACATGGAATTTTTCAGTTTTGATATCAATGACAAATAACGAAACTTACACAAGACAACCACAAGACGACTGGCGCCCTCGGTACGTGGTGGACATCTCACGCACAAAACGTTTTGGGAACACATTCATTGTGCGTACAGCTAAGGAGTGGAATTCCTTGCCAGAGTCTATGTTTCCTGGTAGTTACAAACTGGGAGTTTTTAAGGCAAGAGTGAAAAGGTTACTTCTAGGCAAGCGTGCTCCATTTTCGACCACATCATCGCTTACCATCAGGTGAGATAGTGGACAAGCGCGTGCCTGTCAATAGTAAAAAAAAAACAGCGCTCTTCCTTCCCACTTCCAATGTCCGAGATATTTCAGCAGAGAGATCTTTTCTTGAGGACAATGCTTATATTTCTCGCAAATTGGATTTGATTTGCTAAACGAAATTATGATTTTGCAAAGCAGTAGTGGACAGCAAAATAATCCATTTTTAACCGACTTCAAAAAAGGAGGAGGTTCCCAATTCGGTTGTATTTTTTTTTTCTTTTTTTATGTTTGTTACCTCATAACTCCGTCATTTATGAACCGATTTGAAAAATTCTTATTTCATCTGAAAGGGTATACTTCTCGATTGGTCCCATTGTCACCATGTCAGAATCTGATGATGGGATCCCATGAAAATCGAGGGCGACCCTCAAATTTTATAGGCACATATAATGTTTTTCATAAATTTTCTAACTCAATTCAGATATTTGCGCCTGGTAATTATCATCTCATGTTGCTGATCTGATGATGGAAGGTATAAATCTGATGATGAGATCCCATGAAAAATGTTTGTTCAGCGATATTTTCGCCAATTGTCAGCCGATTTGGATGATTCTTTTTTTGTTTGAAAGAGTATTTTCCTGGACTGGTTCCGTTTCAATTAGGTGAAGATCTGACGAAGAACTTCGGAGTTAGGTAACGGAACTCTTCAATAAATAATAGCAAAGGGATCGGGATACCTGACATCGCATGTTTTTTTAGTGTTTACACCAGTTATTAACATAACATTGCACCGGTACGCTGTTAATGGGTACGCAGGTACCTAGGTACCTACCTCAACGCGTCTCAGAGGGTCATGGCTATCCGGCTGGCCCGGGGATACCGAACGGTCTCTGGCGAGGCGGCGAGCCTCCTTGCCGGACTTCCGCCATGGGATCTGGAAGCGAGAGCCCTCGCGCACATTTACAAGTGGCGCGTGGAGGCGCAACGCCGGGGCGAGACTCCTCTGCCGCGGCAAATCGCAGCAAGGCGGACGGAGCTCCGGTAGGATCTCATTGCGGTATGGAGACAGCGACTGTCGCAACCCAGCGCTGGGCACGCCACAATCCAGGCGATAAGTCCCCTCTTTGAGGAGTGGCTGGAGCGGCGCCACGGCGTCCTCACCTTCCGCCTGACATAGGTACTCACCGGACACGGTTGTTTCGGGAGATACCTGTTTCGTATTCGGCGGGAGGACACGCCCGGGTGTCAACACTGTGATGGTCCCCGGAGGACACGGTGGAGCATACGGTGGAGATCTGTCCTGTTCAGGACAGGTTAAATCTATGGTCCGGAGCGAGGAGGCATGGGAAGCGGTCACCTCCTTCTGCGAAGCAGTAATGCTAGCAAAGGAGGAGGCCGAACGTGTCAGAGAGAGGGAAATCTCACGTCCCAGTCGCCGCAACAGAAGGAGACGCCCCAGGCGTCGGGAGTCGCAGGGCGATTTCCAGCCGCCGTAGGCGCGGGCCTGCGGTCGGCGAGCAGTGGGTTGCTCGCCGTCTGATCAGAACTAGGCCGGGGTCGGCGGCGCGCTGCGATCCCAGCGCGCCTCAAAGAGATGTCAGCGTGGATGACGGGGCCCGATAGGGCAGGTGCCTGCTGGGGCTGCGGAATCTGTTCGAAAGGGGTGCCGTAGCCTTGGAACACAAAGGGCACCAGGAGGAACACGGATGGGTTTTAGTCAGTAAGAGTCTGACACTCCCTCTTGCTTTACCCAGAGCGGGAGGAGTCATTTGATGATTTCCCATCCTTAAAAAAAAAAGGTACCTATGTTCCACAAAAATTTGAAAAAAAAAACTTTATTACAAAAAATACA
Organism: Lacanobia oleracea; assembly: GCA_950371165.1. Lineage (NCBI taxonomy): Eukaryota > Metazoa > Arthropoda > Insecta > Lepidoptera > Noctuidae > Lacanobia > Lacanobia oleracea. The sequence continues at coordinate 5,119,994 of OX493389.1, forward strand.
ACCGTCTTCCAAAAACAAAACACTACAAGGTACAAAATAACTTGGGAAGAGAGAAAACAACTTTAATTTCGGGAGTCGGTGTCAAAAAACGAAAAAATAACCAAAAACATCGACTTCAGAAATTAAAGTTTTTTTCTTTCTTCCCAAGTTATTTTGTACCTTGTAGTGTTTTGTTTTTGGAAGTCGGTTGTATTTTTTGTAAAAAAGTTTTTATATTCATTTTACTCCTTAAATTTGCCGGTGGACTATTCAGTAGATATGGTATTCGTTCTCAGGGTTCCGTACCCGAAGGGTAGCCAACGGAACCCTATTACTAAGCCTCCGCTGTCCGTCCGTCCGTAAGTCGGTCAGCGGGCTGTATCTCAAGAACCGTAATAGGTAGAGAGTTGAAATTTTCACAGATTGTGTATTTCTATTGCCGCTATAACAACAAATAATAAAAATTGAGGTTTATGGTATTAAAGTTCTGTTACCAAAGTAATTGGTGACTCTGGGCACACTGAATCTGCCAGCAGCCATAGATCGTGTCTTATGGGTTCTACATGAGTTAAGTTATGCTCTTGGGTACCATGGTGATTAGCTGCTAGAAGATATTTATGGTTGTAACTGATCGGTAGAATTTTAAATACTTTAAACAGTATGCAAGTCTCACACACAAACAAAATAAGCTTGCGTGTCAAAAGAAAACAAACCAGCATGCATAGAACAGTTGCGAGTACTTGTGAGCCCCAGTCTAAGTGGCAGGAGGGCTCTTCCAACCCTTGGCTCTCGGCTATCGAGGGCTCCACCTTTGTGATGGAGTGGAGTGGTCGCGAATCAGACGCTCTCCTTGTTTAGCTTCGACTAGCTGTGTGTGTGTGAGTGTGTGTGTGTGTAGGATGCCGTCTCTTATGGGACAATGAAACATACTTGGTTTGTAATACTATAAAGTGAATATAGGGGGCGCTGTAAGTAGGCTAGTCTAGGTACTTTATGTTTAGGGAACTCTACTTTTGTCTGAAAGTTTATAGTTTGAATTTTAATTTTATGAAGTAACTTTACAGTTCAGAGAAAAATTTTAATTGTGTAATGTCGTGTTATTTTAAGACAAGTTATTAAATCCTAATATACAGGGTTATTTGTAAAATACCAGCAACATCTTAGGCAGTGGGAGTACACATGATTATAAGCAACTTTTACTTTGGGAAAACCTCGAAATCTCGAGAAAAATATCAGCTGTTTCATATATTTTCATTGGCTAAATATTGTATTTTGTATGAAACAGTTGATATTTTTCTGTATAGCATCTGTCTAGCCTTTTACAAACTATATTGGGGTCGGCTTCCAGTCAGCCGGACTTAGCTGAATACCAGTATTTTATGAGGAGCGGCTGCCTTCCAGACCTCCAAAACCCATTTACTGGCTAACACGGTACTTCATGGCAAGACTGGAGTCAGATTTACTGGCTTCTGACTATCCATAACGACTGCCAAAGATCTAGAAATGGCAGCCGGGACCAACGGCTTAACGTGCTTTCCGAGGTACAGAAGCAACTCGGTATATTAAGATGGTCACCCATCCACAGACCAACCTTGGCAAGCGTAGCTTACCCTTGAAGATTGGCCCGCGTGACTGTTACTATCGAGCCACAAGCTCCTCCCATAGGAGATTTTACTATCACATCGATTTTCTTATTCTTTTTAGTATTGAAACTCTCGGTATTTTCAATTTCACCAACTATGGAAAACGCTTGCCTAGATGTAACTTAGTTCTTCACACTTAATTACTTCAATATTGCACTACGCATCAATGAAACCATAAAACGTCTTTTATCTGTGGGAATTGCTGTATGTCGGCTTTGTCTTTCGTAAATGAAGTAATATTTGAGTGAAAGTAATTACTCATTGGGGCCAGAGACAAACAAAAAATTACACTCATCATCTATTTATTTATTTATTATTAGGGATAACAACAGCTTCCAAAACTTAACTAGGTACTTATCTAGGATTACATGACTAGCCAATAATAGTTATCCACGGCAGATACACAGGGTCAGGGTTTTGGACAAGGGCCTCCCCCAAGTATTTAATGCCTTATTCACCGATCTTGTGCGTCTTCCCAATAGCAGATTCCAAAAAAAATTAAGTAACAAAGAATGTAAATGCACACCATAAAAATAAAAAGGTCAAAACTTATAATAAGATATTTGCATATATTTTACGATAACGACCGTATTATGCTGGGCTTAAGATTGGCCGAAGGACGTCTTAAAGACGAAACTTTTGGTGTTACTCAACTTTGCCTGAAACGTTCATCATTTTCAGTTAAATATTACCGTTTACGTCTCGTATTTCGGCTCAAACTGCTCCATCGAGATTAGCATTGTGATTACTAAAGTTTAGTTCCTCATTTTACTATTTACTGAGTGGAAGTTCATGCACGTTCTTCACGAGATCAAGCACAGATCTTTAAAACAGTAAGATCAAGGCTTTGGAATGCGCAACTTCTTCAAGCATCGTCTTTTTACTGACTGATCGGAATCCCACATACCACAGTGTCTCAAGACGAAGATTATATCTAACCAGTGCGTGTTGCCAGTGATGACATATGGAACTGAAACGTGGTCACTCACAATGGGCCTCAACAGAAGGCTTTAAGTTACTCAAAGGGCAATGGAGAGGGCAATGCTTGGGAGTTTCCTTGCCCGATCGGTTCAGGAATGATGATATCCACAAGAGAACCATGGTTACCGACATATCCCGAAGGATCGCCAAACTGGCGTCGTAGTGGGCAGGGCACATTCTGGAGTAGCGACCGCGTACCGGAAGATGCAACGTTGGTAGGCCTTCCACAACGTAGACCTATGACCAGGTGAAGGTCGCAGGTAGCCGATGGATGCGAGACGCGCAAGACCGGCCGTTGTGGCGACGCTTGGGGGAGGCCTATGTCCAGCAGTCGACGTCTTTCGGCTGATATGATAATGATGAATCGGACGACTCGGATAGACGGGGCCGCGGTAGACCGCGAAGGAGATGGCGGGAAGACTTGGATGTCTTCCTAATGAAATGGCAGGATCGGGCACAAAATCGGGAAAAATGGAAGGAGTGGAGAGAGGCCGTTGAACAGGAGTAGGACATTTCAGGCTAGCTGTAATAATAATATTGTCAGTTCAAAAGTGTCTGTAAATGAGATCCTTTACGTTGAAAACGTAACTAATGGGTTTGGCAAGTAAAAGCTGATCTCAGATGGCGCCACCACTACACGAACCATATACATTTTCGACAGATTGCAACTGACATGGGGATGCAAAAGTTGCATAAAAATTAGTAGAATTGGAACTCTGGTACATGTCAATTCAGAAAACTCTTATTCGCATGACAAAACGTTTGCGATGACGCGATCGAGTAGGTACCTACGTTAAAATCTTATTCCAAGTCCTCATTTCCGAAATCCGAATAACTGAATGCCAGCAAATTCCTCATGACCTAAACAGAACACCGTACACCAGGGATGGCCAACCTTTATTTGGTAACCGTGCCATTTCTCCAAAAAATAATAATAATGTGCCCATGGGTGCCACCAAAATTCGTTACTCTTCATTTAAACTCTGTATTGGAAATCTGAAATTCATTCTGAAGTCGATATCCTAGTTCATAAAAAGGAAAGGTTAGAGTCCTTTTTTCTATTAAAAATTACCTGGATGCCAGCTAAGTATCTTACATTGGCGTGCCCATTTTTTTGCCACCACCGGCATGCGTGCCAAAGGTTCGCCATCCCTACCGTACACCAACATCCACATAAAACCATGGAAATCGCTAGAAAGATTTACAGTACAATTAAAAAATGTTACTATCATCCACTGTTTACATACAAACAGAAAAACTGACAAATAAAAAAAGAATTAGAAGCTATGAACGTCGCGTGGAAACGCCACACCTGTTACGTTTGTTTATTACAATAAACGTAAACATATCTACTGGGTATATACAGCATAGTGTGCGTGTTTTTTTTAAATAATTATACGCTTTTTTTGACCTATTTACACTACCTACTGAAGCTAAAACATTGACTACTGTCAACTATTACGTTGTTCATATTAAACTGGCTCCTTGATCAAGTGGTTTAGGCGTTTGCCTTGTGAAAAGCATACTTTGTCAAGTGGTTTTCCAGTTTAGCTAGGACATTGCAGGCTTGAATCACCTGATTGTCTGATAAAAGGATGATTTCGTGCTTCGGAAGGTAGGTATAAGCCGGTGGTCCTGGCGGCCAAATGGCGGTCGTCAAATAAACCATGTCAGAGGCCCTTGAGGCGGTCTAGAAACTTAGACACTAGGGTGTGTGGGGTCGTTAGACCTTATAGCCCCCACGATAAGAAGGAAAACATGAATAACAGTGAGCGTTTTTTTAAAGGTCTATATTTTTTCAGCTACTCACATGTTAAAATGACCAAAAAAGATGACAATAGTTTAAGTTTACAGAACTAATATCCATACAAATTAAAAACATAAACTAATTTTTTTTAACGACAGTAGTAGGTCTTTATGGGACGTGAGGAGCTCGTGGCTAAAAAAAGGCTCTTGAAGGTTAAGCAACGCTTGCCAAGATTGGTCTGTGGATGGGTGACCATCTTAACATAACGTGTTTCCTCCGTGCCTCGGAAAGCACGTTAAGCCGTTGGTCCCGGCTATCATTTGTAGATCATTGGCAGTCGTTACGGATTGTCAGAAGCCAGTAAATCTGACTCCAGTCTTGCCAAGATGTACCGTGTTACCCAGTTAATGGGTTGTGGAGGTCTGGTAGGCAGCCGCTCCACGTAAAATACTGGTATTCAGCTGAATCCGGTTTGACTGGAAGCCGACCCCAATTTAGTTGGGAAAAGGCTAGGCAGATGATGAGTAGGTATATGGAACGTGCAGGTAATATACCTAAGTGGCAGCATAGAAGCGTCACTGTCAAGTAAATTTTACTCATAAGTTTCGAATTGGCAACGCTAGATGGCAGTCTACTTCGTGCACGTTCTCCTAAATGGAGCGTGCAGTAGGTACGTCTACTATAAGTTTTATCAATCTTTGCTCGCTAGCAACTGTAGTTAAAAAATTTATGAATACTTTAAAAAAACAAGTTTCTAATTTATTTTTTTAGTTGTTAACTAAAGTTTTACTTGTAACTTGCATGTTTGTTAGTTAACAAATATAAAGGAATAAATTAGAAACTTGTTTTTTAAAAGTTTTCATACGTTTTTTCAACTACAGTCGCTAGCGAGTATATATTGATAAAACTCATGGTAGACGTATCGAAAGACGTCCACCGCTGGACATGGGCCTCCCCCAAGCTTCACCACAACGACCGGTTGGCATCGGCTACCCGCAACCTTCACCAGGTCATCGGTGCACCTTGTGGGAGGCCTTCCAACGTTGCGTCTTCCGATACGCGGTCGCCACTCCAGAACTTTTCACAGAAAAATACAAAATAGTTTTTAATGTATCCCGAAAAAGCTCAAAACTTGAAATACCATGTATCTAAATTATGACGAATACAAAATGTTTGCTTAACCAATCGTGTCAAATAAAAATATCATGTGCTTATTAACAAACAAGATATTCGTGACTAACTCAGTTAACCACGGTCGTATTTAACCGGCAAACAGTTTGTATTGTGTTAGTGTTTGATTTGCGATAAGGCTGATAAGTGATTTATTTAGTTATTTTCATGAAAGGATAACCTAGTCTATTCGTGTGCCAAGTTATACAATGCATAAGTATGCTATGCATGTTTTTTTAAGGATGGGAAATCATCAAATGACTACTCCCGCTCTACTACTCTCTCGGTGGAGCAGGAGGGAGTGTCAGACTCTTACTGACTAAAACCCATCTGTGTTCCTCCTAGTGCCCTTTGCGTTCCAGGGCTGCGGTGACTCGTTCGAACAAATTCCACAGCCCTGGCGGAAGTATGCTATGCCTTTGCTCTGAATTAGAGAATTCTATTGCGAAAATGAAACATTCTTCACGCAGGCTTTTCGCGGAGAAACTAGTAAACTGTTAATGGAGATAATGTTGTATCAGTAGCAAACACTTAGATATCTATGCGTTTACATGAAAAAAGGATAAGTAAGGCCAATTTTCTTCTTGACCTTTGATTTAGTGATAAATCGGTGCGGCCATGTTCGGAAAAGAAGTTTGAGCTGTTAAGTTGTCAACGAACTTTTTATACCCAGGTTTTAATAATAGTAATAAATCTCTTTATTTCAAGCTACTTTGGCCCATAGATACGAGTATATACCAGAAAACACTAATATATACTTATACGATTATAATACAGTTTGTGTTAGAATTAGAAACTTTAGCCTATTTTTGTATTAACTTCACTTAGCTCTGTTTTATAGTGCTTTCCAGTGGCATTCGTCCGCGGAAGCGACAAAACACCACTTCCTGCAGCCAAAAGTCCTACACACACAGACACACAGCATACAGGACACGTATTACATTTTATGACAGTTGGAATACAACCCTAATCTCTTCAAAGTTAGAGTGAACAGACTCCTTCTGAGCTCGTTAAATCGTAGACTTGGTCTCTGACATCAATGACGTCAAACCCATCATCAAAATAAACAAGAAAAATCTTAATCTCACAGTATAAGGACGTGCCAGTTTGTACCTATGAAGTTCCATGAGGAGAAAACACTCTTCAGTTAATGCTAAAAAGATAAACGAAGATTAACAAAAATAACTCCGCAATTCACCTAAAGCCCTACAAATACACTTGATGAAAATTCCTAGCACACATCCAGACTCAACGATCCTATAGAAAAACTGGCAAAAATAATTGGCGTATACCCCTGGGCGAGGATAAAAAACAATGTGCTCACACAATGGCCCATTCGGCCAGGCTGCTTTGTTCCCGGCGATATTAATAAATACAGCTATTGGCCCATATCTGACGAAAGCAAATTGGAAAAGGCCCTTTATGGATAATAACTGGATAAGTCTGTCTGTATAGAGATCGTTGGGGTATGATAGTTTTTGTTATGATTGATAGTAAAATGTGTTCTTTTCCTTTACCTTTTTGTATTTAGTCGATGACCTGGTGAGGGTCGCCAGTAGCCGATGGATGCGAGACGCACAGGATCAGTTGTTGTGGCGACACTTGGGGGAGGCATTATGTCCAGCAGTGGACATCTTTCGGCTGATATGATGATGATCGTATTTAGGGAGTATGGTTTTCTAGTTTTCATCAAGGATTTGTTCTTCATCCACTGACGCAAATTCTTAGATTAAACTATAGGTCTATGTGACAGGTAAGATAGTAATTTTGGATTGGTACTTTTTAACAGTTTGTATAACTGGCAAATCCTATAAGAAAATCTTGATTTTTATGAGGCTTTTGCCTGCGAGAAATCAAATGTGCTATTCCAGACTATAATTTATCTCTGCCAAATTTCATCCAGATCCGTTTAACCTTTCCGGCGTGAAACATCCAATCACCCAAATTTTCGCATTTATAATAAGTCTTTAAGAAGTAAAATTATACTTCTACTCCATATTCACCATGCTCGGGAGACTCCTCAAAAGTTGTTACAACTTAGTAGATAATTAAAATATCTCTTCAACAGCAAGTTTTTAATTACACAGAGCACAACTTACATACACAAAGATGAACTGCAATAAACTTAGCGGCATAAGTTTATGTGCGCAGTCGAGATGACCTATATTCCTTATTCGCATCGCAAGGGATCGTGACTGTTCACAAGCGGTTGCAGAGGAAACGCAGGCGGAGAGTCATTGTATGTAAAAAGTCACAATTCGAAGTTTCGCTCTCGTCTGTTTCCTCCTCTAATATTAGAAAACCCTCAAAAAATGCTCAAAAATTCTCCGATAAACCGCTGTCACAGAGCCGTAGTGTATTAATTTGGCAAAAATGAAAACATAGGGTCACAGTATACATCCGAAAGATCTTTTAAATCGGTCCAATATTGGAGGAAGAAACAGGTGAGAGGCAAACCTCGAATTATGACTTTTTACACATAAAGTCTATCCACCCTCATTTCCTCTTAAAGGCACGTTCACTATCGGATATCTTACGGAATGTGAAGTAGTAGTTATACCTCGGAGGTACCGATACCTTTTTTACTATTAATTGTCACGCGTTTGACCACTGTCGCACCTGATTGTAAACGATGATATTGTCGAAGATGGAGCACACTTGTCTAGAAGTCACCTATTCACTCTTGACTTAAATACTCTTAGGTTGTAGCTTTTAGGAAACCGACTCTGGCAGGGAATTCCACTCTAGCTGAACGCACTATGAATGTGTTACCTCCTGTCAGGATCCGTAATTCCCTTTAGGGACTCGCTGACTCGCACGATGTAAACGTTACTTGCATGCGTCTTGCGGATTATTTCGTTTATTTTTATTATTTCCCCAGTTAGTAAAAACAAAACAAAGGTCCTTCAGGGGTTAATAACTTCATGTGCGCAGTCGAAATGACCTATATTTCTTATTCGCAAGGGTTCGTGAGTGTTCGTATGCGATTGCACACATATTTTAAAGACACGTGCGACATCATTAATTTTCGGGGTATTTTACGAAATGTGTAGAAGGCTAGTATTATTATTATCTTTGGTAGAAGGTAGTAATATATCTGAAAAAGGTACCCCTTTTGCGCATTGTAGAGCACCAGAAAATTGAATAGCCTTGCCAAAGAGTATCATAATATCCAGTTATTGGTTGGGAAGGTCAGTTAGGTAGTCGCTTCAATGAAAATTCTGGTAAGGTGGACTGGTCGACCCCAACACTGATGGATAAGTTATTAACTTGGTGCAACGTTGATTAATTGCTTTCGATAATACTTACGGAGTTACCTCGTATTTGCTGTGGTAAAACAATTTGATTGATTAGCGGCGTCGACTGTTTTTTACCCACCCACAGAACCTGAAGGTTACTTTCACAAAAACTTATTACTTTCTCAGTAAACTTCATCATAACAGCCGAAAGACGTCCATTGCTGGACATAGGCCCCCCCAAATGGTCATGGTTTGCTATAATTGCCACGTTTTGCAGGCGGGTTGGCGATAGCAGTGTATGGTGTTGCGTTTTACAGAGAACGCTGCTGCCCATTCTCTGGTGAGTCCCTTAGTCGCCTCTCACGGCACCCACGGGAAGTGATGGGATGGTATTATTCTTTTATAGCACCATATGGCACCGGCTGACACCATACGGCAAGTAAACTTTTTTTTAGCCTGTACTTTCCCACTGCTGGGCAAAGGCCTCCCCCAAATCCCACCAAGTAAGCCCTCACGGTACGCGTCCAGCTCGTCTCGCCACCTATTTCTGGGAAGTAAACTTATAACTTTTGAATTAAAACCTTCGACAAGGGAAATGAAACCAACACCTCTGTTGATCTGTTTTTTTTCGGCCTAGCAGTCTTAAGTCTGAAAATCTTTTGAACAGTAAAAGCCGCCACTGTATCTACTGTTACTGTTTTCACTTCACTGGCTACAAAAATTCGTTGAATTTTTCAGTCAAAACAACGTACGAGTATTATCTTATTTATTTATTTATAAGGCACACCAACAACATATTTTTTTTTTTTATTAAATTGTGTCCAGGGTCCTGTGTAATTAAGTCACTAAGTACAGGATTTACAGGTATGCACAACTTTCAGGGAATGAGTTTGACATTGTAATTATTATGATACAAGATTCTCTCAGATCTTCATAGACCAGGAACATATTCTCTTTACAAATCAACAATCATCATCTGCCTAACCTTTACCCCAACCATATTGGGGTCGGCTTCCAGTCAAACCGGATTTAGCTGAATACCAGTATTTTACGAGGAGCGGCTGCCTACCAGACCTCCACAACCCATTAACAGGGTAACACGGTACTTCATGGCAAGACTGGAGTCAGATTTACTGGCTTCTGACTATCCGTAACGACTGCAAAAGATCTACAAATGACAGCCGGGACCAACGGCTTAACTTGCTTTCCGAGGCACGGAGGGAACTCGGTATGTTAAGATAGTAACCCAACCACAAACCAACCTTGGCAAGCGGTGCTTAACCTTCAAGATCGACCCGTGCGGCTGTTATTATCTAGAAATCAACATCAACAATGAAGATTCTAAAAATTCTCACGGCCTTAGATTACATTATGAAAATTCTTAATATACCTCTGAAGACAATTTTAACTATTCTTCAAATAAACAATAGGTACATAAGCAACCGTCATAACTTCAATAAACAGTTTTTTTCCGTCTACAATGAAAAACTCATAACTGTTACAACTTTTTGATAATGAGATGTAAAAGTTTGTTGTTTGCATGTTCGAGTGAGAGATTATTCTGCTCTCAAAAGAAAAGTTGGCCTTTTGTCGGATTTAAACTAGTTAATCTTGAACAATGGCCTGGAAATCCTCAGATTATCTGGACTAGACGGTTCAGATGTTCTTATCCTGGACTTATTTGCTAGAATGGCTGATATTACTTCGTATCTTGGCATTGTTTGGCTGTTCACATCAAAATTAATGTTATCACTCGTAAACGTGTTTGCTACTATATTACGATGGGCATGAATCAAGGTTCCGTTGTAAAAAAGCAATAGTGTAATGTGTTTTGTATAGCTCCGTTACCTTCCCACACTAGAAACATAATATGATGTTACAAAGCACACTTATTGAAAAACTAGCTTTTTCCTGCGACTTCTTACTCGCATATCCCTGTTTCTGTATAGCCTTCCTCATGAATGTGGCTATCATATAAAAAAATAATTTTCCAAATCCGACGGTAGTTCTAGAGATCAGCGCGTTCAAACCAACAAACTCTTCAGCATTATTATATTAAGCAAAACGTATCTAGGTATTTTTATATTATATATTGTTTTGTATTTTACATAAATTGACATGTTTAATTCGCAACGTTATAAGTAACTATTTCGCTGGTTTAAGAACAAACATTTTGTTGATGTTACGATTTATTGTAGGTACCAACCAAATTGCAGATACCAACTTGATGCCCTTGAGTCAATTGAGAAACGAGCCAAGAGGATCATCGGCAATGAGAGGCTTGTCGCGACGAAGCTCCAAAGTCTTGAACATCGACGACGAGTTGCTAGCCTGTCGGTTTTTTACCGGTTGCATTTTGGGGAATGTGCGACGGAATTGCATAATTTAATTCCGCCAAGCTCGTTCCATCATCGAACCACAAGACGAACGGCGATGCGCCACCGGTACACGGTGAATATCCCACCCATACGCACAAAACGTTTTGGTAACACATTCATAATGCGTACAGCTAAGGAGTGGAATTCCCTGCCGGAGTCTGTGTTTCCTGATAGCTACAACCTGGGAGTCTTTAAGTCAAGAGTGAATAGGTTATTTCTAGGCAAGCGTGCTCCATCTTCGACCACATTATCACTTACCATCAGGTGACATAGTGATCAAACGCGTGCTTATCTATAGTTAAAAAGAAAAAAGAAAAAATAGGTTTGTAAGTGACAGTGATCTCACCAAACTTATTAACAAACCTTATAAGTGCCTCTACCTAAAGACATTTGATGACTGTTGTTAAACATAGAGTGAGATCCCAAGAACAAAAACAAAAAAACTACTTTTATTGAGTAATTACGAACAAAAACGCTTGGTTTCGTCAACAATACAATATCAATATCACAAATCAATGCACATTACAATCTCACTGGTTTATTTGCCACAAAAGCTATGTGCTCATAAACATAGTGAACTATAAACTGAGCATTCAACGTTACCGTCACATTTACGGATCTGTAGAAAGATACATAGTTCATTCTTTGTTGTTTTTCATTCATTCAATCAACTTTTTTTTTAACTTCAGCAGTCGTGATGAATGACGATGATGATGAAGATGACGATCTCTGTTTCCTGAGAGCTATAAAACTTTTTTTAAGATCGGCAGAGCGGGAGGAATCATTTGATGATTTCACCATCAAATAATTCCTCCCGCTCTGCGGGCCTATTACGACATCTTAAAACCACCATGATAACGGTGTGGGAAGGAGACGGAGTTATACGAGACGCATAACTCTATCTCTTTTTCAAAGTTTAATCATGATGGCAGTCATCTGCCTAGCCTTTTTCCCAACTACATTGGGGTCGGCTTCCAGTAAAACCGGATTCAGCTGAATACCAGTGTTTTACGAGGAGCGGCTGCCTACCATACCTCCACAACCCATTAACTGGGTATCACGGTACATCTTGGCAAGACTGAAGTCAGATTTACTGGCTTCTGACAATCCGTAACGAATGCCAAAGATCTACAAATGACAGCCGGGACCAACGGCTTAACGTGCTTTCCGAGGCACGGAAGAAACTCGGTATATTAAGATGGTCACCCATCCACAGACCAACCTTGGCAAGCGTTGCTTAACCTTCAAGATCGACCCGTGCGGCTGTTATTATTTAGCCACGAGCTCCTCCTAATCATGATGGCAGTATCACGTCACAATAGAGCCCCTGGGCGGAGCAGAAGGGAGTGTCAGACTCTTACTGACTAAAACCTATCCGTGATCCTCCTAACGCTCTTTACATTCCAGCATTCCAGGGCCGCGGTGACTCTTTCGAACCAATTCTGCAAACCTGGCAGGAGCAACAAAAGCACCTATAAATATAATAATAATATAATAATAATAATATAATATTCCACACAACCATCACACAACGCCATCTAGTCCCAAGCTAAGCAGAGCTTGTGTTATGGGTACTAGACAACTGATAAACATACTTATATATATCTAAATACATACATATTATAGATAAACTACACCCAGACACAAAACAAATGATCATGCTCATCACACAAACATTTGTCCTGGGTGGGAATCGAACCCACAACCTCTGGCATAGCAGTCAGGGTCACTAACCACTAGACCAACAGGCCAGTCAATAAAATCTGTGATGAGGAGTAAGCAGGATTCTAAATAAAGACACCAATTGACCTCACGTTTCTTTTTCACGATGCATCTCGCTCAAACTTTTCTGACCGTATTAACTTTGACAGCCCGATAAGAAATGCTTAGTCCAGATCTCTGTCTGTGCAATTTACCAATGAATACTCACAAAGCTATGATTTGTCGCGTTTTTTATTCAAAGCACTGTAATTGACCTATCAGTAGAACAATGGGGTTTTGTACAGGTAATAAATCGTGTGGAAACTTTGTTCAGTGGGACTTTTCTGCTACAATTTGATCAATGGGACCTTTCATACGGTATATATTTTTGACTTATGTTTTTTGTGCGACCTTTGCGTTCAAGGCTGGTCATGTTTTCTGGGGCCAGAAGCGGCAGGAAAAAAGTAAATAGGTACCTACTCAACCCAAAAAATATAATTACGAAAGAGTTCACAAATGAGGCGCCTAATACCTACAAAATTTTGCAAAAGTTTTAATATAATCCAGAACGTGTTCAATGTAATTATAAATTATAATTATTTTCCTCCATCAAGATACATTTAATGCGGCAATAAACGTTTCATCCCGTACTTAAATAAACACTAGAAGGTAATAAAACTGTCTTGAGAACAGTAAAATTAATCTACTAAATAAATAAAAGCTGTGTATTGAGAATGAACACGCTGTGTATTACGATTTTATACTGGTTCATGAATGAAATTTGAGTGAAAGGAAAATAAAATGGAAATCTTCGAAAATTTTTGCACAAAATGTGTAGATATAACATGACAGAAAGATTTCGTTTGAAGTCTTTGAGTTTATGTACTTAAAGTTTTTGTTTTGAGTTTGTGTATCTTAGGAAGGAATGTCTCCGTGGTCGAGTGGTTTAAGCGTTTGCCTTGTGACCCGGAGGTCATGTGCTGGTTCCCACGGGAAGCATACTTTGTAAAGTAGTTTTCCAGTTTGGCTAGGACGTTGCAGGCTTGAATCACCTGATTGTCTGATAAAAAGATGATTCCGTGCTTCGGAAGGCACGTATAAGCCGGAGGACCCGGCCGCCAAATGACGGTCGTCAAATAAACCATCTCAGAGATCCTTGAGGCGGTTTAGAAACTCTGACACTAGGGTGTGTGGGGTCGTTAGACCTTACTGCCCACACGATAAAAAAAGATGTTGTTCATATATATTCCTTGAGGTTGGCTAAACTGAACTTATCAACATGAATGAAAGTGACCGGTTTGTTAAGGTCTAAATATTTAAATAAACCATGTCAGAGGCCCTTGAGGCGGTTTAGAAACTCTGACACTAGGGTGTGTGGGGTCGTTAGACCTTACTACCCACACGATAAGAAAAGAGAGGAACGAATGTTAGCCGTCCGGCAGCGAGATAGTATCTAGAGGACATTGTTGCCCAACCTGAATGAGGGTGGTGGAATAGGAGTATGGAGTTTGGTACAGCAAAAGAGAGGCCTATATCCCGCAGTGGGCAAAGTCAAGCTGTGGTTGGAGGTATCTTTGACAGTACAAAGGGTGTATTGTCAAAGATACAGATCATGTACAAGGGGCGAGTCTATTGCCATCAATCGGGCCCCCGTCACGACTTTGACAGCAATCAAAAGAAGAGGATATGGATGACTTTTGAATTGCAACATTTTAACACTACTATCATCATTTTTGTTGTGACTAATCATTAAGAAATAGTGTTATCAGAAGTGCTAAAATGTGGTAGAGGTTAGTAAATAAGTATTACTAAGCCATAAAATTGCTATCTCCTAAACCAAGAGGGTCTGTGTTTGCTATAAAAACCTTCTAGCTGTTTCATGCCGGTGTCTCCAATCATTGTCTCGTATATAAACTTCATAAGTATTAACTAAACTTGACCTAAAAATTTAAAATTAGTGTTAACAAATTATGAACTACACTTCAGAATGTGGCAAACTAATGTTACAGCTTTTATTTTTTCCGTCTTTTTCTATTCATAACTGACGACAAGATTTTAGTGCAGTTTAGTTGATGCCCTAAACCATTATAATCAGCGAAAGTGTTTGTGTATTTTATTTAAGTCCTATTTTATCACCCTCGGGCATTCGTCTAATGCACAGAGCACAGAATCACTTTGGAGGCAGCGACTATAGAGACGCCATTTCGTAGGCGTAGCATAGAAGCACAAGTGTTGGCTGTCATAGCCAAAGTCAGAACTGTCACGAGTTGTCAAATTCTACGAGTAAAGCTAGGTTCACATCACTGGGCTGGGGTGTGACACCCATCAAATATTTAGGCCTTCGTTTAATCAATATGCTTTTTTATTTGTGATGGGTTTACTCTTGACTCTAGTCTAGGTCAGAGTTGACAGAGACAAAGTCGATACGATGATACAATGGAGCGAACTTACCCAGAAGAAGCCTGTTTACTCTAACTTTGAAGAGATCAGGGTTGTAAGTATTCGGAAGCACATACGCAGGCAGAGAGTTCCACTCCATTGCTGTACACATTATAAAAGATGTTTGGAAACGCTTAGTACGAAACCAAACGTCCAAAGCTTTAAAAATTATAGCCAATCAACTGCGCCAGAACACAACACAACACAGTAATGTGGTCCAAGCTTTAACGGTGAAACTCACTGACAGGCTTGGTTTGTGTGATTTTTTTTACAGTGCCATCTCTAGCTGTCGAAGTGTTCGGTGCTCTGTGGTCCAATGTTTACAGGAGTTTGTCAGTCCACGAACTTGCAGCACCTTTGCCCAATCAATTTAGGATTGTTTTCGGATCAATATTTGGATAAATCGTGTTGTATCCTTGAACCTTCTGTTTTGGGGAGTGTTGACTGTTGACAGTCTGTAGCTGTCGAAGTGTTCGGTGCTCTGTGGTCCAACGTTTACAGGAGTTTGTCAGTCCACGAACTTGCAGCACCTTTGCCCAATCAATTTAGGATTGTTTTCGGATCAATATTTGGATAAATCGTGTTGAACCTTCTGTTTTGGGGAGTGTTGACTGTTGACAGTCTGTATTTTGATAAATAATGCGAAAATACAACGTGTAACAGAATAAACGCAGTATATCTTAAGGGGTCATTGTACACATCAGTTTGAACATTTTTTACTACGGGACCAACGCTAAAAAAATCGACTGCCTCATACATTAAGGTGCGCATAACTCGACAAAATGTACCAACTCAACTGCTGACTTTTTTTTTGCGATTTCGGGGTTGATCTCATAGTATAAGTTGTTCATTAAAATGAGTACATTGACGTCATACACGATAATGCGTTTATTCTCTTACATATTGTACAAGGTACGATTTGAATGAAATCTAATATTGGTTTCAATTTTTAAACGATTTCTAGTGGCAGGCCTTGAAAGTTCGTTATTTATTGAAAATGGTTGACACGATGGAACTATTGATTTTATTATTGTTAACTTTCTACTCTGTTTGAATACGTCTATTTTAAAGCAGGAAATGGATGGAACAAATCAATAAATTTAATTTTGAGTTTATATCATATGAAATATCATATTTTGAGACATATTTGTGTCTCAAAATATGATATTTCATTTGGTCGGAATCGATCAAGGACGTAGATTTTATCATCAAAGGAAACACACAATAAAGTGAGGAAATAGACCAGTTCTATTGTTTACGTTTCAACCTGCCATTTTGCTGTATACGTTGCAGTGACCTTCATACGAAGGTTATTTCCTATACTTACCTAGCTATGGCTCCATTCATTCAATATTTTCCACCCCTAAATAATTGTCAGTGTTCCCCTCGCGCTCCAATTTCCATAATTATTTGCTTGGAATTATTTAAACACCCTGTATTATTCCAGCTTTGTCCAAATACCCCATCCTGTTAACACAAGACCGCTTTTTAATTTATGTTATTTTCTTTTCCAGGAAGGAAATCATGGAGCAAAGCCTGTATAGATCGAAAAAACATAAAATTAAGTGGAAGTGTGTGAAATTAAATAATCTTTAGACCAGAGTCTTGGTGTTTCCTAAATTCGTGATTAAATTATGATCAAGTGATTGGTGATGACATGTGAATAGCTTACTCCCGTGATGGGTTGTGGTCAGAGTAAAATTAATCTTTATCCGAGGCGGAACAAAAATGGCGGAAAAGGAAACAGTGCCAAAAAGTCAGGTGAGCATAAAGAATTTGAAGAAAAAGTATTTTTATGAAGATTATCGTTGGTTTTTCTTCAATCTTTGGTTTATAATCTGAATAATTTCTTATGATTTGAATAACCTTTCGTATTTACGTTCTTTTCCTTCTTTGTGATCTTGTTTTATACGGCCATGTAAGTCAATATTTTAGTGACTACTTAAAGCTCTTAAACACTCATAAATTATGCAAAAAATAAGGCCAATCTCCTCAAACATTTTATTCAAAAACGGTGATATTCCCCAATTTCCTTTGGGAAACTGATACCCCTACCTAGTCGCTTTCAAAGGTAAATTTTCCTCCCAAAACCGAGGCTTGAAGTTTTATTCTATATATTTGATAAGGCGAGGTATGCGGAGGAGCGAACGCTAAGGCAGCCGCCGACGTGCTCTAAATATTCATGAGGGAAAGAGCTCTAAGGCCACGGCCTGAGACGCGGCGGAAGCGGGCGCGGTGGGGCCTTTTGACGCAGCGGGGAGTTTCAGCATTAGCGTGGATTTTAGGATGTGGCTTGAATGTTTTCGCTGGTTTCATGTTAACATATAACCAAATAGATACGATGAAGAGATCGTTTGGCGTATAGATGTTAGTTTGAAATATTGACATTCCAAATCAACAGAAATAAGTGCATTTGTATTGTATTTCATGTGATGTACGCTTTTTTTTACAAAACTCGTAAGTTTTGGTGAGCTTTACTTACCGGCTTCTTCGTTAATTTCGTGAACTATACCAAAAAACATGGTTTCCGAGGCGCGGTGGAAAATCGGTATATTAAGATGGTCACCTATTCACAGACCAATTGCTTAACCTAGAAAATCGACCCGTGCGGCTGTTATTATCTAGCCATGAGCTCCTCACCAAAAAAGTATCTATTACAAAGACAAAGTTCCCGTAGGATTGTAAAGATAGAATTTCCCTGGCCCAATGAAATTTGATTGACCTGGCTTGTCCCGGGATACTTTTTACTACTTCCTCGAAAGTTTCATAATTGAATTTTCCTACTGAACATGACAAAGTACTCAATATTTTCTAACAAAAATTTCAAAACTCTGTTAATAAGTAAATTATTTTAAACGGACACACATTTTCCAGTTCGCGTGTTTAGCCCTCGTTCATCATAAAATACTTGATTAGTACCAACAAGTGGTTTACGAGTGTTATTTATTTTACTTATTAAGAGCTACGAGTACTTTTCCTTAATGTGGTTTGTTTGTGGAAATATTTTTAAGAATGTAAAATGAATAACTCAACCTTTTCGACCCTACCTATTGACAATACACATTTATGTAGAACACCGACATGACGTCTCTACGGCCATTTTTAGAGACAGCCTTTTACTCACAAAAATTGACAGCTCTTGACTTTGAGGGTTTACTGGTAAATATGAAACTCCTGCTTAGCGTATATTGCCTTGCTGTAAGTAATATAAGTAACGGTACTAGCCGCCAAGTAAGTGTTCTGTGATAGCATAACACAGAATATGTGTGCTACCCTAGAGGTAGCACACATATTACAATACAATGATACATTGACTAGAGTGCCACCTCATGCAGATAGTTTGGTTTGGTTGGTGGTTTTGGCTTTTATTTGTCATAGGTCAAGATGTAAGGGAATATTAGAGTGACGAACTTGTCAGTTTCAGTAATGTTCTACCAAAATTTTATCTGTTCTGTTTTAAGCCATTTGATCAGGATTTTTGTTCATTTATTCATTTTATTCGTCTGTTTAA
This sequence comes from Lacanobia oleracea, assembly GCA_950371165.1. Lineage (NCBI taxonomy): Eukaryota > Metazoa > Arthropoda > Insecta > Lepidoptera > Noctuidae > Lacanobia > Lacanobia oleracea. Next base: position 5,138,782 of record OX493389.1, read on the forward strand.
CAATGAGTACTCTATTACCTACATTTACAAGAAGGCATTCCAGACTTAAGTTTAAGTGCCTCATCACTTAAAAAGAGCACTACATGGACTACGCATATACCGCTATGGAAACAATGAATAACAATGAAAAATTTTTAAACTTGTTTTTTGTTTTACACCAGTTTCATCAATGATGCAAAAGCAAAACAATTACTAGAAAACTAGCTAGAACGACTAATATTAAACTCATAAACTTCTTCGAACTTCTCCCTCATAAGCCAAGCGAGTGAACTTCCCCGTCAAACGACGCTTGAACTCGCTCACCTCGTGGCCTCGTTCAGAGAAACATCTAAAACTTGCTGGAACAAGGGAAGCCATTGTTTCACGCAATAATTAATTAAGAACTCTAATTATATGGGAGTTAGGAACAATGAAATGTAATTGGATAATGTTTTATGAAGCTCCCTCGTTTACATTTTGTTTTTTTTTGTATTCCGGTCGCGTTTGTGCTGGGATGCTGAATTGATAAGCATTGTTTTTCCTATCTGTTGCGAGGGGTTGTCATGATATCTGTGATTTAAGGAAACCCGTGACCAGCATTTTAATTCGTTGCCCAGACAGCTAAGCAGATTAAACGGCAGCTCTCTGAGTAATTCAGATTTTGGGAACAACTTTTGCTGAACTGTCGGAATGATTACTTTACGTAGTCCAGCTGAAAGATGACAGACAGGGTCTGAAAGATAAGTGTTTACTTATACAAACAAGCCCACTTATTTGTACATACAAACAGAACAATTTATAGGGAGATTACAAAATGTACGATGGAGCGAGCTCACCCAGAAGGAGCCTGTTCACTCTAACTTTGAAGAGGTTAGGATTGTAGCGTTCGGAAACACAGACTCAGGCTTTTCTGTGACTTATATATACACCATATAAGTTACAGAAAATATAGATGACGTAAACATTTCACAAGGTGACATAACTGGCGGCTTTAGGCTCTAGACAAATGACATTCTGTCAGCGGTAGCATGGTGAAGGCGGTTGTAAAAACGTCAAATATTTATAGTATTGTCAAAAATGTTGACAAACGGTCTCGAAATGTCACCTGATCGATCCCTTATATTTCGGCTATTCAAAAAAGCATTTGCTAATTGAATAGCGCTTTTTATAGAGCCTCTTAACACGAAATGCTACCTTTTAAAGACAACCTTTGAATGGGTTTAAAAGAGAGAAGGAGAGATTTCTATTAAATATATCGATATTTATATAAAGCACAGAATTTTTTTGTATAATGAAGGATATTCTATCAATTTTAGGTGGACTAGCTCACTTAAAATACTCTTCTGACAATGCTGAATACTGCTTACTTTTCGTTCTCGAAACACCACAATGTAAAGATAAAACTTTACCCAAGAAGTTTTATTTAAATGGAGGTGCCAAGCATGATGATATATCTGCTGGCAGTTGGGCAACCCTTTCCTGATATATTGTGTATGTGTCTGACAGGAGGCTAGGGGAACACACATGTTACAGCACTGATAATGTATTCAGTGACCGCTTTTTGTGTCTTAGGAGGTTCTCATTTCGGTTAAATGTTTTTTTTTAATGTATATTATATATTCAGCAATATCTTCGCCAATAGGCTTGTCCACTGAAAAAATCTAATTTGTCCGTCAGTTAGATTTATCAAAAAATATTTGACGCGTCTTTTTCTTTTGTTACGTAAACCAAAATTGATGAAGATACGCTTGCGCTTTTAAAATTCTCAATACGTCACGCCGTGATATAATTTTTAGTGCGTTCTGACGTCACGAAGGGGCGCGTGACGTCGACTCCCGTGTTTAGATGCGTTTTATGGTTGTCAATATTCATTTATTTAGGTACTAAAACAAAAAATACGTGTGCATTATTTTTCAATACTGTAACTGGCGGACTAAATAGATTTGCAATTCATTGATGGTGGAAACCAGCCTATTGTTATTTGTTAATGATAGTTTTTGTGTGTCTCAAAGAGGAAATTTCTGTGGTGGTCCTGTTTAAATTTGGTGAAGATCTGATGAAGATATTTGGAGATTGATTACAGAACTTTCAATAAATGATAGCGCATCGCCCGGGATTGCTGAAATCGCATGTAGATATGTTAATTGCACTATCGCAAAAATGAAGAAACAAAATACCTTTCGACTTTCAAAATTAAAGCCGTTTTTCAATTATATTGGGGTTGGCTTCCAGTCCAACCAGATTCAGCTGAATACCAGTATTTTACGTGGAGCGGCTGCCTATCTGACCTCCACAATCAAGTTACTGGGTACAATGGTAATTCTTTGCCTTCTTCGGTTTTGGCCTTTGTAATGTTTCTATTTGAAAGTCGGTCATGTTTTTTTTAATTTTATTTTCTCACGCATGACATTATGGATAACAATGTCAAAACGTGTGTAAGTCTACACTTTACCTTCAAATATCTCAGCAACTTGACTCCAGGGGCCCTTTAGGGCACCATTTTGCATACATTTTTTGTTTGTTTAAGTGTCCACTACCCGTTGTTGCATGTAAGATAATTTTCTTTAAGATTTACTCTTTAACATTTACTTCACCCTCAACTTTTTACAATTATTTACTAAAACCCTTCAGTTTTTTGTAGAGATTAAGCGAACTTTTAAAAAAGATCACTCAATCCACACGTACATGCCTAAAAGAGAGAAGGAGAGATTCCTATTAAATATCGATATTTTTATGGAGCACCCAATTTTGTTGTACAGTGGAGTATATATATTCCATCCATTAAAGTAGGCTAGTCTACTTACACTGCTGAATACTGCTTACTTTTCATCCTCGAAAGACCACAATGTAAAAACCGGCCAAATGCGAGTCGGACTCGCACAGGAAGGGTTCCGTACCATATATCTTAACTTTTATTATTTGTTGTAATAGCGGCAACAAAAATACACAATCTGTGAAAATTTCAACTGTCTAACTATTACGATTCTTGAGATACAGCCCGCTGACAAACAGACGGACGGACGGACGGATGGACGTAGGGAGAGACGGACAAAAAAGTTCGAGCCCCTTTATGAGTACCATCAAGTTATCATAATTTTACTAATAAGCATCTTCTCTTACGTAATCCAGAAAGTGTATGAGCGAGCTTACCAGATTCACCTCAGTAAATAAGTAAGGGCCGTTCAATTTTTGGGTCAAACTGCTTTCACTTATTATTTTCGATTGTACTGGCTATAACAATGAAATGTTTTTAATTATTATGTTCCTTTGAAAATTCATTTTTTGGCATTTTTTCCCCCTACTTCAAAAAATCTGTTATACAATAACCCCTATAATTATTTTTCTCTTTATTTACCCAAGACTTTGATGCCAATTACAAAAGTTTCGAAAGGTCTTTCAATTTGTTTCTTATTTTAAGTGGCAATTAATTTCAGTAATACCTTAAGCCGTGGTTTTGCTCGCTTTTCCTCAAAGTAAATGATCCTTTGAACTTTATCTTAGTCGCCTTCCCTCTTGAGTTTATAACTGTAAGTGAGTAGCTCATTGATTTGGCTGTTATACTGGATCCTGTATTTTATTTACTACTCAAGATTACGGGTTCAGATGTAACGGGAGTAGATTAATATGTAGGTATTATGTACTTCTTTTTTCAGTCATCATATCAGCCGAAAGACGTCCGCTGCTGGAGATATAGGCCTCTTCCAAATTTGGGGGGGAAAGCGGTTTGCCATAATCGCCACGCTTGGCAGGCGCGTTGGCGATCGCAGTATGGTGTTGCGTTTTACAGTGAACGCTGCTGCCCATTCTCTGGCGAGTCCGTTCGTCGCACCTTAAGACACCCACGATGGGAAAATGAGAAGTGATGGAACGGTATAATTCTTTTACGGTAGTATGGAGCTTACGGCTTTTTTCAGTAGTCATTATAAAAGTCTCATTAAATATAAATTCTAGTGAACGAATATTGAATATTATTGTCGGGGTACGTAGCAAGGTGTCGGTGTTTTTGAGGGGAAACAAATGTTTATGTTGAACACTATTTATTGAATCACTCTCAAAATGTTCTTAATGTTAAAATGTTAAATGAAATGTTGATGAATGTTAGAATACACCCGGCTAACGCGGTAGACCAAAGTGCACTGACTCTAAGTCAACTTAAAAGTAATAATTGTGTTTAATAAAGAAATAAAATTAGGTCAACGCGTCACGACTGTATTGCTAACTAAGGTGTTCGGTGAAAACACCGAACATACTCCGGGCCCCGAAAGATAGGGATGCTGTGATAAAACAATTTTTTGTTAGTAAAATAATGGAATGATCATGATAATGATGTTTACAAGGTGATAATAAGACAACTTAAGATTAAAATGTTAATAGAACAAAAATTATATTTGAACTAAAAGTAAGAGCTTATTGTTCCTAAGGGTCGCGAGGACACGCCCTACCCATCATTGTAATGTTTACTTTACTATGTGTCGCACTAAAATTACGTTCACTTATGTTTGCCGCGCACTAGCACTAACACTGTTGACGTTCACATCACTACCACTTCTGGTGGGTTGAAGCTCCATGTCCGATGTGATGTGGACGCGGCGCGCTCGCCTCCGCAGCCACCTGTACAGCAGCGCTCCCGCCGCCAGCGCCAGCGCGCCGACCAGGATGTAGCTCACGGCATACTGATGGATGTCATGAGGGGATAATGTTTGATCGATCTCCACTTGGCTGTTCTTCATGTCATCGATCCGTTGGTGTAATTTTTTGAAGGCGTACTCCATTTCGCCAAAGTCCGTAACGTCTGGTTCTTGCGTATTAAGGAGAGGCATAGTGCTGTTGATAATCAAGTTTAATTGATCCATCTCAGGTATAAATAGGTCTGGGCTCATATCTAATCTATTTTTGTTTAGATTATGACTGTTCAGAGTGAAGTCCTGACCCTTCAACAGGCAACCTGGTTCCATATAAATGACCCCAGCTTTGCTCAATTGTATCTTATCTATCTGTTCACCGCAGATTACTTTGACGGTCTGTTTGTTGCAGCAATGGTACAGGAATAGTGACGGATTTGCAAGCGATGTCCATTGGTTTTCACACTTGGTCCTCCGTACCTTGCAAGTATCTGTGTCTCGGTCGAGATCACAAAAGTTGTTTTCATTCCCGAGATGGTATATCGGCTTTTTCCAATCGCACATATACATATCATCTTCCTGTTTGCATGATGCGAGTTCTTCCGGCGTAATGGTTAGGTATAAGTCTCTTTTGAGATCTGTAGCGACGTATTCTGAAGACGGGATGAGCTCTAACATACTGTTGTTCGTCTGATGTAGTATAGGATAGATCCTGTACAACTTGAATCGGTCTCTACTGATAAGAGGGAATGTTATTTGGAAGAGAAAGTATTGGTCAGTTATTCGTGCTTTAATGCTTATCAGAGAATACAGTTTTCGTATCTCGTGCGGTTCAATGGGCAATGTTAGATCCTCGGATAAATGTCCAGAGATAATGTTTAGCTCTTTTTGGAGCTGTTCAGGGGTAAGCAGATGAATGTTAAACTGTCCATGGTGGACATTGGTTAAAATGTCAAGTAAAATATCTTGAGTTCTTTTAAGGTTATGGAGTAAGTTGCTAGCTGTTAAGGCTGTCATGGTAAATTCTTGAAGTAGGGATATGTTGTTTATCTCTTGTTGTAATTGGTTTGAGATCTTATCTAGCGTCATCAGGTGTTGGTTGATTATTTTATGTTGTTTTGCCATGATTTCTTCTGTTCTTTTCAACAAATTGTACTCGGATTCGACAATTGACGTCTGATTCTTCCATAAACTGGCTAAATGTTTTTCGTTTTGTTGTATCATGTTGATGTCTCGGCTGTATTTTTCCGCGAATTGTTCGTCTAATACGCCGAATAGGGAATTTGCAATGTTTCCAACTGCATTAATAAGTCCCCGCCGCCGTCTGGAGTGTCCGCTTACGTGTTGCGTCATCAGGAGTTCATTGTAGTATTTTAGTTCATTACGCTCATGGATCAGTTGAGGGACGATCATGTTACACTGTTCGCTACCTGTTGTTTTGCATGTTTTATCCAGATATGATGTAACTTTTTCAAACGCCTTCATACCTTCCCAATACGGAGACATGTTATAGAATACAACTAGGACCCAACTGTCTTTTACGAGACTAATTCTGGATATTGGGTCAAAGTAGAAAGATTGGCTTACGTTTAATGTTGTTACGTTATAGCTGCAATTTGCCATACTGCAGATTGACATAAAAACGGTTAATGCCATGGCGACACACGATAACGTTCCAGGTGTCGCCTTTCTTGTTCCTTTTCTGTTCTTCTGGGTCTCAGAGCCCTGTTCAGATGGTCTGTCTGTTTCATTTGAACTGTTTTGTTTGCCATCTGTTTTGACTTCTACAGGCAATAAAGAAAGTTTAACTACTGGTCGTTTTATGATGCCATTTTTCGTCTTCAACGACACCACCCTGACGTAACCATCGTTACCGGGATGTAGTTCTATCACTCGGCCCATAATCCACCGACCAGCTGGAATGTTATCCTCATGCACTACCACCATGTTGCCTATTTTTAAGTTTTCCTGAGGTTTACACCACTTTTCTCTCGCTGTTAACTGGCTCAAATATTCATTCCTCCATTTTTGCCAAATCTGTTTAAAAATGTTCGTTGTTAAATGCCATCTGGTTCTAGCATCCTCTTTCGTCTCAATCACTGTTAAATCGGATCTTCCCGTTAAAAAATGTGCCGGTGATAAATAATCCAGATCATCAATGTTTTCCGTGAGCGAACATAACGGTCTCGAGTTCAAACACGCTTCTAGTTGTGTTAGTACAGTTGTGAACTCTTCGAACGTTAGTCTTTGTTCACCAACCACTCTTTTCAGGTGGAACTTCAGACTGCGGACGGCTCTTTCCCACAGACCGCCTGCGCTCGGCCAAGATGGCGCGTTGAAATGCCATTGTATGTTCATTTCAGCGATTTCTGCCTGACAACTATCTCCAAAAACTTGTTCTAATTGAGTGTACTCCTCTTGCAGCAACCTATTAGCTCCGATAAAATTAGTTCCTTGGTCACTATACAAGTGATGTGGTGTTCCTCTCCTGGCCGCCATTCTCTTAAGTGCAGCTAAAAATGCTGAACTGGTAAGTTCAGACACCAATTCCAAATGAACGGCTTTCGTGACCATGCATATGAATACCGCCACGTAGCCTTTCAGTGTTCTAACCCCTCTCCCCTTGTTTGCCTTAATGTTCACAAAACCGGTGTAGTCCACCCCAGTATGGTAGAATGGTGGAGCAGGGTTGGTTCTAGCTGCGGGAAGGTCACCCATCAATTGATATTGCTTCCTTGCTTCATACTTCCGGCAAGTTACACAATTTCTTAACTGTTTTTTGGTCGTACTGTATCCGCTTGTTATCCAGTATTGTTGTCTGAGAACCGTTAAAGTCAGTCGAGGACCCCCATGGAATGTTAACTGATGAGCTTCTTCTATGAGTAGTTCCGCTAATCGACTTTTGTTAGGGATTATTTTCGGATGTTTCATCTCGTCGCTCATGGTCGCGTTCCTTAAACGTCCTCCCACTCGGAGAAAGCCGCTTTTATCGAGGAAAGGGTTTAAATTTAATAGTTTGCTGTTTGATGAAACATTTCCATTTTTGTTTAGCATTTCTATATCTGACGTAAATGCTGTACTTTGCACTCGTTTTATAATAGTTGATTTTGCTTTTCGCAGTTCTAGTAATGTTAGGTACTTCGGTAAATGTTTACGTTCCGACTTTGGCGTCAATGCCCTCAGTACCCATGCCAAGACACGAGTTATTTTTACAAACGAATTATGCTGTAATAATAAATTATCTATTATGCTATTATTGTTAGTGTCTTGAACAATGTTTACCAGCTTCATCCTTTTCATCTCTTCGTCTGTTTGGTAAATAGGCTGTTTTTGTTCTTTTTCTACGTCATAGGAGGCTAGCCATGCTGGTCCCTTCCACCATAAAGGATGTTGTAGTAGTTGGGGCGCTGTTAAACCTCGGCTGGCACAGTCAGCCGGGTTGTCTCCCGATTTCACATATCGCCAGCAGTTTTCCGGCATTATTTGTTTTATAGCGTTGACTCTATTAGCAACGAATGGTTTCCAACGAGCTGAATCACCTTGTAGCCACCCTATGACCACCATAGAGTCACACCATCCATAAATTTCTGACGGACAACTTATACTCTGTTTGATTTTGTTGATGAGCTTAGATAGTAGGTGAGCACCGCAGAGCTCCATTCGTGGCAATGTGACGCTCTTTTTACTTGGTACAAGTTTTGATTTTGCTGCAACTATTACTGTTTCTCGTTGGTGTTTGGTTCGCGCGTAGACCACACACGCATAGGCGTCAATGGACGAGTCGCAATAGCCGTGCAATTCGATGACGTCATTCTCGTTGCATAATATCCATCGAGGAATCTTACAATGTTTAATGTTATCAATTTCCGTAGTTAATTTGATCCATGCATTATGTATTTCCTCTGACACTTTATCATCCCACTGTAGGTCTTGTTTCCATACCTTTTGAAATAATAATTTTAGTTTCGTGGATAGGGGTGTCAACCAACCAAGTGGATCATATAACTTTGATATGTCGGATAGTAAGCTCCTTTTAGTTGGTTTCGATGTTGTTTGGGAAAACTCGCAGCGGAATGTAAATTGATCTCCTATTGGGTTCCAGCACAAACCTAAGGTTTTCAACATGTCATCATTTTTGAAGCTATAAACGAATCCTTCTTGACTTGTTGGTATGTTCCCCAATAATTCCTGGCTGTTGGATGACCACTTTCGAAGATTAAATCCTCCTGATTTCAAGAGCTGAATAAGATCATCTATCGATTTTTTACCCTGTTCTATGTTGTAGCAGCCGTGTAACAGATCATCCATATAAAAACTGTTTTCCAGGACAGCAGCTGCTTTTGGAAACTTGCATCGCTCATCCGCCGCCAACTGTTTTAACGTCATGATTGCTAAAAACGGTGCGGCTTTTGTCCCGTATGTTACCGTATTCAGTTGATAGACTTGAATAGATTGTGTTGATGACTCACGCCAAACTATTTTTTGTAGATGTTGATCAATGGGGTTAACTAAGACTTGGCGGTACATCTTCTCGATATCCGCTGTGAAGGCAATGGGATATTGTCTCCATTGAAGTAGTAACGCCTGTAGATCTTTTTGTAAATTGGGCCCTTTGAGCATGACGTCATTCAAGCTGTATTTGGTGGATGTTTTGGCGGATGCGTTGAAGACCACACGAAGCTTTGTTGTTGAAGATTCTTCTCTCTGCACGCCGTGATGAGGCAAGTAGCATTCGAGTGTTGTGTTATTGTTTTTCTGTTCCGGTTTCATGTGGTTCAACGCAGCATATTCTTTCATGAAGTCCTTGTATTTTTCGGCTAATGTTGGTTGTTTCTCTAAGCGGCGTTCCAAATTCTTTAGCTGAGCAATAGCTATAGGTTTGGAAGACCCCAAATGCTGTTTTAATTCTTCTTTCAGTGGTATCCTGACTTCATAGCGACCCTCACTGTTTCTTTTTGTAGTTTTTGTGTAGAAGTCCATGCATTCCTGATCTTCTACGGATAGGTTTGAAGGTTCTGAAATCTCCTCAACTTCCCAAAATTTCTGAATCTCTTCAATGTTGTTTAAAACCACGTTACAGTGGTACGTCTTTACGTTACCGCACAGTAACCATCCCAGCTGTGTCTGTTGAGCCATCGGCTGTTGTGCATGTTCTCCTTTAATAATTCCGCCTAGCATAAACATAGAAAAGCAAATCAACTGATCGACTTTTGTAGAATTCCGGGTCAGCTAAATTAATGTTTTTTATGTAAGTCCAATTTGGTTTAGGGAATGTTTGGTTTGGCAGACTTTTGATGAGTTCGTTCATGATAAGCACATCAGATACGAATTCAAAGTTGTTGTACATTGAAGTACATTCAATGCTTATCATCCCTTTGGAATTGCTTTCTTTTTGCCCTACTCCAAAGATGACTCCTTTGCATCGTCGTCTCTTGATGCCTAACATTTGAGCGGCTCTCTCAGTTATTAAGGATATCTGGGACCCTTGATCGATCAAAGCGCGCATGGTTTGGTAAGTTCCATCCACACTTTTGACCTTTATCAGAGCAGTCGCTAGCAATATCTCCGCCTTTTCTTCTTGAGAAGCATTCGCGGTGCCCGTCACGGGTTCATTGCGCTTTGCGTTTTGTTTCTCAATGTTGTTGCCGCTTGACGACAGCGCTGATGCATTTGCTAATTTCGCAAAAGCGTCATGTAAAATGGTGTTATGTTGATCTTTGCATTTTCGGCATGTTAAGTTGGATGTGCATTGATTTCCGAAATGGCTAAATAAACAGTTTGTACAAAGTTTTAATTTGGTTGCAGTTTTTAGCCTTTGGTCGTCACTCATTTTTAAATATATTTTGCAATTATAAATGCCATGTTGGTTTTCGCAAAGAGAGCATTTTATGTTTGACGCGTGCATCGATTTCGCAACTGTTCTATTTCCGTTGCTTTTGTTGTTCGAATTATTGTAATTATTTTTCTTAGTGTTCGATGTTGAAATTGAATGATTGTTTTGATGAGATGAAGCCTTTGAGGGCACACTATCTTTACGGCGAACTGTTTCCAGGGATGTAAATTTTGTTTCCAAGTAGTCTAAGAACTCTGCGAGAACCGGTAGCTCTTTCGAGTTCTTCAGGGACTCTATGTAGTCCGTGTATGTTTCTGTATCTAGTTTTTGACCAAGAACATGTACGATCATTGGATCCCACGATGTGGTGTCAACTCCCAAGTTTTTAATGGCGTTAAGACATTCCAGCGTGGTATCATGCATTCGCTTAATTTGCTGTAGGGACTGCTGTTGTATGTTTGGCAGGCCTAGCAAAATATTCATATGAGACGAGAATATTAGTTTTTTGTTGTCATACCTGTTGGTGAGAATATTCCAGCACACCAAATAGTTATCAGTACTTATCGGTAGATGTTGAATAAGTTTCTCAGCTTCTCCACGAACCTTACCCTTTAAATACTGCATCTTTTGGCCGCTTGATAATGAGGGGTTGTTATGTATAACCTCCGTAAATAGATCTCTAAACGATACCCATTGGTTGTAGTTTCCGTTGAAGTTCGGTATCTCCAGTTGGGGTGTTGATTTTTCCCTGTGTGCTACTGACCACATTTTTGTGTTAATAGCCCGTTTCAGGTTGTTGAATTTTTTCTCATACTTATCGTACATGTTGCTGTATTGTTCGTTCTCTCCCTCTAATTCGATCTCGATGTCCCAATGTAGTAGGTCGATAGCTGACCATCTAGCCTGTAGTGACCTCAATACGTCTTCGAATTCCCACTTATCTGAGATAGAGTCCACATCTATGTTTGCAGTTGTACGCACAAAGGCTTTAAAATTGCCATACTGTTTTTTCAACAAATGGTCTACCTTGCTGTTTGGTTCCCTGTTCGCCTTGTGAGCTGGTGGGTCACTCAGCTGCCTTGAGAAACTCGGTCCCTCCTCCTCTTCTAATTCCCTTTCGGCCCGCCTAGTCGACGCCGATGGTGTTCTGTCTCGAGCTGTTGTTTGCTCACTTGTTTCAAGAATTCCAGTTTTGAAGATCCGCTGATACTGTTGGTTGATCAACGTCTTGGTTGACTCATACACCGTCCTGGTTTTCTCGTACTCTCGGCCGATAAAATAAGGATCAGTTTGACTTACCTCCCCCTCAATTCGTTCATGATTAATTTGGTAATCATTCCAATAACTCTCCAAAGTGTTAAGCTTCCGCTTAAAGTAATCTACTGTTTTCCTATCAGCACTATCCTTCTTTAAATTAGTGCCAAGTTTTATGATGCTATCATAGATCATTGATTGAGTTTCGATGAGTTCTGCCATTGTTATAGGGTGTTAAAATGTAGCCCTTACAGACTATAAATAAGGAAATTTATTACTTGTATTCTCCGTTGTAAGTACTCAGCCTCTGCTGCTACTGCACAGCTCTGCTCCAATGTTTGCTCCGACAGCCGCACGACGTACACACACTGTTTGTTACGATAGTTCAGACCTCGCACACCGATATTTCCGAATTTACGAAATTACGCGACGCGTGATCCGCTCGAAGTACCAAAATTATGTCGGGGTACGTAGCAAGGTGTCGGTGTTTTTGAGGGGAAACAAATGTTTATGTTGAACACTATTTATTGAATCACTCTCAAAATGTTCTTAATGTTAAAATGTTAAATGAAATGTTGATGAATGTTAGAATACACCCGGCTAACGCGGTAGACCAAAGTGCACTGACTCTAAGTCAACTTAAAAGTAATAATTGTGTTTAATAAAGAAATAAAATTAGGTCAACGCGTCACGACTGTATTGCTAACTAAGGTGTTCGGTGAAAACACCGAACAATTATATTCATACATCTATCTATACTAATATATATAGCTGAAGAGTTTGTTTGTTTGTTTTCAAAAACATCTTAAGGAAGGCTAAATATCATCACGCTAAGGTTCCGCTCCTATTGGTCATAACGTGATGATATAATTATAGCCTATAGCATTTTTAGATAAATGGGCAATCTAACTCTGAAATAATTTTTCAAATCGCACCAGTAGTTCCTGAGATTAGCGCGTTCAAATAAACAAACTCTTCAGCTTTATATATTAGTATAGATACCGTTTATTTAAAAGTATACAAAAATATAATACTTACAGTGAAAATAGAATCAAATTGCTGAAAAACTAACGAGATATACTTATTTTAAATAAATATATCTGTCCGTCTCGCGAAAACTCTTTTATATGGCAGCTGTAGAGGCATCATGAACATTGACGTCAAAGTTCATATCGGACTTTACTTCTAATTGTAATCTTTCAAGCTTCATAACTTCGTCGCTGATGAAGGTATTTAATAAAAATCATGTTGTTTTACCAGAGCTAATAAGTACTTTATTTTGCAAATAAATTTTCACAAAAATTTTGTGACGATGTAAGTTGCGCCTGTACAAGATGATGTTCTACATTTTATGTGTCTGGTAATTAAAGCTTCTGGTCTTTTACTTACAAAATATGTGATTGAATAATACATAAAACCATAAAACATCTAGAATCATTTGTTTTATTATAAACGTCAGTTCGTGTCTAAATTGGAGCTGAAAGCATTGTTCAATATTTTTAATTGACTGGCATGGTAACGAAACGAAGTTCTTCAATTACTTTGACTTTTATTAGAATTTTAAAGGCGAACTTTGTTAGAAGTTTTGTAATAAAAGTTACATAGGTCCGAGTTTTTCAAAGTAGATCTTCATAATATGTACCGTGAAAAATAATATATATTTTTTACTATTTATAGGCATACGTTTGACCACTATTTCAACTAATGGTAAGTGATGATGCGGTCGAAGATGGAGCACGCTTGCATAGAAGTAACCCATACACGCTTGACTTAAAGACTCCCAGGTTGTAGCTATCAGGAAATACAGACTCGGGCAGGAAATTCCATCCTTAAGCTGTATGCACAATGAATGTGTTTCCAAAATGTTTTGTGCATGTGGGTGAGATGTCCATCGATCGATGGCGTATCGCCGTTTGTCTTGTGGTCCGATGATGGAACAGGCTTGGCTGAATACAGTTTTGCAATTCCGTTGCACTCTCCAAAATGCAACCGATAAAAAACCGACAGGCTAGCAACTCGACATCGATGCTCAAGACTTCGGAGCTTCGCTTATACTTCGTTCGCGTGGATGCTATAAAACAGCAAAAATACTATGCCTACAACATTCTTTATAACAGCCGCACGGGTCCATCTTCAAGGCTAAGCTTGCCGAGGTTGGTCTGTGGATGGGTGACCAGCTTACTTATTGTGTTTTCGCCATGCCTCGGAAAGCATGTTAAGCTTCCCGTTTGTCAATCATGGATCTTTGACTGTCGTTACCGGAAGCCAGAAGACAAGAAATATGACACTCGTTTTGCCAAGGGGCAGCGTGTTACCCAGTTACTGTTTGTGTATATTAGACAGGCAGGCCCATCATGTAAAATACTGGAACTCAGCTGCATCCAGTTAAATTGTCATAAAGTTATTTAGCTTAACATGCTTGCCGCAATTTTAGATGAGTTGCAGGCTGAAACCACTACTTAATGATCCCATTTCATGGTTCTACTTTCTGATAACCCGTTACGTTAAATATGTACAAACTGACAGCTGGGACCAACGGCTTAAAGTACTTTCCGAGGTATGAAAAATAGATACATGATATTAACACTAGAAGCGCTGAAAGTTACAACCCGCTTGAACCGCCACCGTGACAATTTGTCCCATTATATTTGTTGCAACGTTCATTTAATAATGGTTTGTAAATTCCCAATTCTGTTAATTAACGTAAACCTACAAGAAGGCCCATCTTTCTTCTATCCAATTAGTACAACCACACAAACCTAATCATTTTCGCCGAATCCAGTTCACCAAAGATACCTAGGCATGCATTATGCATGGCCTGCTTCTCTAGCCTGCTAATTAACACAGATATTACGTCACGTGGTCATATAACCATAACCAATCACGAGTTGGGGCTTAAACTAATTATATTATGTAAATGCTGTGATAACCCAGTGTGTGGTAGTGTCATACATAGTTTACTGAGTTACGCAACAATGATATGAACTGGAAATGCTGTTTACAACAGGTTTGGTTCGGCTTCAGGTCCAACCGCATGCACGTGTAAGCTTAGGTGTGACGTTTCTGTATGGAGTATTGCAAACACTTATGGCATGGTTCACCAAAATACTAGCTTGCTGGATTCGATGGAAAGCAGAGCAAAAAGGCTTATAGGCAGTGAGACGTTGGTGGCTAAGCTACACAGCCTAGCTCATCGGCGTAGTGATGCTAGTAGTGGTGTTTGTCTTGCGGTCTTCTGTATACTGTACTTCAATAACAGTGTGCGCAGGAACTCCACGACCTGATCCCACCATCGCCGTCTTTCTACCGGAATATCAGACTTACATGTACGCACTTGGTCGATATCCCGACTAGTCGTACTCAGCGTTTCTTTGTTATGCGCACAGCTTTAGCTCTGTGTTCCCGTCCACATATAACCCGCCTGCCTTCAAAGCAAGAGTGAACAGGCATCTTCTGGGCACGCTCGCTCCATAATAGTCGAGGAAAGGCGGCAAGCCTATTCTTCAATAAAAAAAACGTGGTATTACAGTCTTTTTTTAAAACGGGAAAGCAGCAAATGACTCCTATCACTCTGGGCAGATCGAAAGAGAGTATCATACTCTTACTGACTAAAACCCGTCCATGTTCTTCCTAATGCCCTTTGCGTGTCAGGACCGAACAAATCCCACAACCCTGGTCCAATCGATGCTTGGAATTGAAGACTGACATCAAGGGTCATTTCACCTAAATTCTCAGGGTGTATATAGTTGTTACAGAAAAGCGCTACAGTATTTTAGACAGAGTGACTGCTTACCTACAATGACCTCCAGAACTCAGTAACTGGGTGTCATGATTCTCTTGTATAATTATTACATTTCCATTCATCTGTCTACCCATAACAATTTTCAAAGATCTACAAATATATGAAAGCTGTCCATCGGCTTATCGTGATTTCCAAGGCACGAAGAAGTTTTGATATGCTCATTCACAGAGCAACCTTAATAAATGTTATCATTTTGCCATAAACTCCGATTACTATCGGTAATCGACAAGCAATAAATACAAAAGTAGGTATAATAAATACTCATAAAATATTCATGTTAGTTATTACCGTTATCATGTCTCCATCGTATTAATAAATCAGTTAACTTATCAGGTTCCACTACAACTTTGGTTATGTAACTTTCAAATGTTAGTTTTAGGAAACAATTTACAGAGGTACTTTTTCAATTTATTGTTGTTACCTTAAAACATTGTCTTCCAGATAAATACACACAATTGAAAATGTATTGTTTGTCGGTCACCGGTGACCGTCGCGGCAGTGAATCTGTACTTAATATATAAAGCTGAAGAGTTTGTTTGTTTGCTTGAACGTGCTAATCTCAGGAACTACTAGTCCGATTTGAATTTTTCAGTTTTAGATAGCCCATTTATCGTAGTAGTAATGAATATTGTGACGCAGCCGAAGTTGCGCGGGGCAACTAGTGTGACATAATTATGATCAGCGGGTCTAAAAAGACCACTTGAGCAGAATCAGTCAGCAATTCATACTACCCGAAACTGTCAATTTTTCTCAATCAACCTTGAACCTAATGCTTAAGCGATAAAGATGAAAATGAAATTTGACAGATTGTTGTATCATTAATATTATAATCCTAATATGGTCCAGCTAAAGTGGCCTTTTTAGACACGCAAGTGAAAAGCAATACTTACATTAGAAATAGTATAAAGGAAAACTAATCCTATTAATAAAAATAAAAGTCCCTTAGTAATATTTTTCCTGAACACCAGTAATGACGCTTGAATAATTAAGTAAATATCGAACATCACTGTAATTAGAACATAAATTGATGTAACGTCGAATCCCATTGAATTATTATGCCAAGGCCTGATATTTTAATTAATCTCTAAATAGGTTACAGTCTAAGAATTCTTTTATTTTTACTATTGATAGGCACGCGTTTGACCACTATCTCACCTTTTTTTTTTTTTTTTGGGACAAGCCCGCCACACATTCCCAACCACTGCAACTCCTGAAAGCCAGAATCAACAGTGGCGACCACCAGAAAAACGCCGAGCCAATGAAACCCGACGAGTCCCGGAGAAACGATTCAACTGTCTTGGATCCTGCAACGAAATTAATCAGAAAAGTACAGCGGAGGAGTAGGAAAAAAAATATATATAATTTCCACTTCCCTCCGTATCAAGCAGGAGACAGAATAGAACTAGGCCAATTGTAAACCCAGTTTCCAAGCACCACGGATTATATTTTACCACTTAAACTAATGGGTCCTAAATTGTGAGCTACTTTTGATTCCAGTAATAGGTATGGCAAAATCGCTTGAACGCACGGAAATTTGTTCTGGTTTCAACAAGGTCCGTATAGTAAACTACCCCAGATGTAACCTTAATACTATCTAACATAATATTGCGTTCATTTTGCCAAAGACTACACTCCCATAAGATGTGATGTGCGGATTGTTCGTATTCATGGTCAGCTGTAGAACATTGACATAAAGGCGAGGCCACAAGCTTACAGGAAAATAATTTACTCTTAAAATTGCCATGACTATCTCACCTGTTGGTAAGCGATGATGTGGTCGAAGATGTAGCACGCTTGCCTAGAAGAAATCTATTAACTCTTGACTTAAATACTCCCAGGTTTCCGGAGAGCTACCTATCAGGAAACACAGAATCCGGCAGGGAATGCAGCAAAATACCAGTGTTTTACATGAAGCTACTGCTTATCGGACCCTGCTCAGCTCAGAAACTCGATAAAACGATGCCCCTCTGTTTGCCAGACACTGGATCGCCCAGAGGACATGGTGGAGCATACGGTGGAGGTTTACCCTGCTTGGACGGAGCTCCACCTTGTCCTTGTAGAGGCGATCTCTCGCATCCTGCCCTGGCTCAATCCATGTTTCAGAGCGAGGAGGCATGGAAAGCAGTCACTTCCTTCTGCGAATCAATGTAAGCTAAGGAGGAGGCAGGACACGTGAGGGAAAGGCAAACCTCACGCCCCAGCCGTCGTAGTAGAAGAAGACGCCCCAGGCGTTGAGAGTCGTAGGGTGATTCTCGGCGATGACGGCGATCGATGGATGGCTTGCCGTCCGATAAGGACCAGGCCCGGGTCGACCGAAATCCCCGAATCAATAGTTACTGTGGCCCTGGAACGCAAAAGGCATTTGGAGGAAAAGGGCTTTGAGTGAGTACGAGTAAATCTTTCCACTTCACACAGAGCGGAAGGAGTCATTTGATGATTTCGCTTTAACAAAGAAATTGCTTGGCCAGACTGGTTTTCAGATTTTTGACCACCTGACTTGTCATGACTAGCTGAACCAATGGCTTAACGTGTTTTTAAAGATTCGGTTCGGAAGGGTCACATTTAGTACTGACCTCTGCAAGTTATAAAAATGCAGTAGTTTATAATTCAGCAATGTAAGCTATCCGTTACTGTTGGACTCCGATAACGGACGATTCCATTTTCAAGTTTCAGCAAATACTTCCCAATGCTGAAACTATATCTTAATAATAGAGATAATCCACCAGTTTACTACATGAAATATCATAGTATTTTAGTACTTTACACGTGGAACTATAATCCAATCCATTATCTTGTAGCTGGGCGTGACAGAATGGATTCGAAGGCATCACAGACTACCAAAAAACCTCGCCGGTCAATACAAGGCACGGCATTGTTAAAAAGTTCCATACAAACCAAGTTTACTTATAGAATTTGCCAGTGACAGTTCTGCTGTTCATTGGTTTGGAATTTGGTGGTGTGACACCCCCGTGCCACAGAAAACACGTACAGCTGTTGGTCCTGCGCATATTCAGTTTGGTTCAGTAGTTTTTATTTTATGAGCATGTTTGTTTATTTCAATTTCAGCGTAGATGAAGACGTTGTCCGAGTATCACAACTTAAAAGTGAAAAGTAAAAAAAAAAATACAAAAAATAAAACCGACTTCCAAAAAAACACTACAAAGTATAAAAAAACTTAATTTCGGAAGTCGGTGTTAAAAAACGAAAATACAAAACCAAAAACAACGACTTCCGAAGTCAAGGTTGTTATTTTTTTGTCCTTTCGCATTGCCATCACATCCGATGATGAGGGTAAATGAACAGAGAGTGCACCTGTGTTTGCGCACACATCATCATCATCATCTGCCTAGCCTTTTCCCAACTACATTGGAGTCGGCTTCCAGTCAAACCGGATTCAGCTGAATATCAGTGTTTTACGTGAAGCGGCTGCCTACCAGACCTCCACAACCCATTAACTGGGTAACACGGTACAACTTGGCAAGACTAAAGTCAGATTTACTGGCTTCTGACTATCCGTAACGACTGCCAAAGATCTACAAATGACAGCCGGAATCAACGACTTAACGTGCTTTCCGAGGCGCGGAGGAAACTCGTTAAGTTAAGACGGTCACCCATCCACAGACCAACCTTGGCAAGCGTTGCTTAACCTTCAAGATCGACCCGTGTGCACACATCATCATCATCATAATTGTCATCATCCACAGCCGGACTTCGCACTCTGCTAAGCGTAGGCCTCTCTTTTCTTGTGCCAATCCCCACGTTCCTGTGACAGCCTCTTCCAGGTTACGCGTTGGTTTGCGCACAAACCTGTGCACTATTATAAATCTCCTGCGTGCTTGGAAAATCTCCGTTGATATAATTGGCTCCGAGGCTGAACTCGGTCAGGGGGAGGGATGCGTCAAACTCTCTTTGGCCAGGTGAAACGATGATGAATCGAACTCTAGCTTACTATGACAGCTGAAACTTTTTATCAGCGCATATTAGCTTTTTTGCTGGTATTTTGATTCCATACTCTGTGGTCTCGATAATTTAATAGTAGAGGTCGACTACTCGAGTTTACGATCTCACGTCTTATACAGGGTGTCTATGTCTTATTAGCAGTGCCTTAGCTCACGCTAGGTCAATACAGGGTGTGGGTGAGATTCAATCAGGTCCGGTTTTAATGCCTTTGAAACACAATTGTGTAGGCCGTACGAGTGTAGGTACTACAACAAATTGGCTTTTATTGGCAAAGACAGTGTTAAAGTCAGGGTTAGGTTAGGGTTCAGCTTGGCTTGGTTAGGGTGGCTTGGGTTGACGGTGGACTCGGGGTCGTCCGCCGCCCCCAATCCAGCAGGACCCGAGACGGTGGCGCGTATTGTTCCAGACGCGCCCCCACTGGACGTTGCGGGGGGACCTTGCTCCTCCCGTGGGCCTGAGGTGGCCTGCATACGCGGGCAATAGCCGGGGATTATGGAAGGCGTACTAGCTCTCACAATCCTCGGTCAAGTGTGAGATGGAACACCGGGGTGGTTTTTAGTCAGTAAGAATCTGACAGACCCCTTCGCCCGCCCCAGGCGAGGGACATCCATGAGAATTTTCCACCCCGGCCACAAAAAAAAAAAAAAAAGGGTTCAGCTTGTTGCAACATGGTTTTGATTGGTAGGAATACTTTTGATTCCTATTACCGGAATCAAAAGTAGTTCACAGTTTAGGACCCATTAGTTTTAGTGTTAATATATAATTCGTGGTGCTTGGCAACTGGGCTTATGTCCCTTGGTGCCTATTGACCTAGCTCTATTCTGTCTCTTGCTTGATAAGGAGGGAAGTGGAAATTTAAAAAAAAATCCTACTCTCCGCTGTACTTTTCGGCTTCATTGGCTCGGCGTTCTGGCGTTCTGGAGGTCGCCACTGTTGATTCTGGCTTTCAGGAGTTGCAGTGGTTGGTAATTATGGCGAGCTTGATAGGAATAGGTAGGTAGATAGAAATGTTTGAAATTGGCACAATGATCACGTGCCGTGCAGAGTGAGGCTCAGGGCAGATCCCTTTACAAACTCCCCAGTCCCCAGACAGGAGTCAGCCGTTGCACAGAAGGGGTTACGTGGTGGTCTTAAGAGATGCGAGGGCTTCTTCTATGGCCTGATGCTGATCACCGGGGTGGTTATAGTGAGATAAAAATCCCACACTCCCTGGTACTTTCCCCAAAAGTTTCTGGGTAGATTTTGAAGGTTCCCCCCATACCCAAAAAAGGTGTAGGATTTGTTTGAACTACCAAGCATTTGAAGAGTACTTGAACAATTGTTGATGGCCCAGTAAATTTCACTTTATGTAAAAGTAGCTTCTGCCAGCAGCTTACCTTGGATGTGGCCTGTTTTGGTTTAAAATAATATCCCACAACACTCGTCAATAGTGTTATACAGTATTTTTTTTTATAAGTGAAGTATTTTTTTGATTCGTCACTGTATTTCAAGAACAACGAACATAAAATAAACATTGAAAATCAACTCTTTATCAAAACGTTTAGTTACAAACGCCACATGATACTACTTCAATCAACTTTAAATGGTACTTTATCTAACCTTACAAAATCTACATAACCCTTTTCGTAAAGTGTTTCCCGATACTCAGCCTTCGTCAAAAGGGTTCATGATCGCAATTCTTATCCCATTTGTCAAGTATCTACACAACCTTGATGTCAATGTTTGTTTAGTTTGAAATACGCTTGGACTAAAAAATATGAAGAAAAATAACAATATAGAAATAACAGGTCAAGTGCGAGTCAGGGACTGGCATACATCCTCATCTTCCTGCCCTTATCCCATGTTATTTGGGGTCGGCGCAACACGTTTTATTCTTCGGTTCTATCAGTCGTCACTCTATCAGTAACTCCCTTTTCTTTCATTCAGCTCCTCACACAATCCATCCATCTTTTCTTTGGCCTTCCTCTCCCTCTCCATCTATCCACATTTATGTTCATAATTCTTCTAGTTATATGCGTTTCATCCCTCCTCTTCACATGACCATACCAAGACAAGCGATTCCCTTTTAACTTTTCCGTCACTGGCGCCACTTTTAAAGTACCTCTAATGTACTCATTTCTCACTTTACCTATTCTCATTACTCCACACATCCATATCAACAACATTCTCATCTCCGCTACATGCAATCTTTTTTCATCCGTCTTTTTCACAGCCCAAAATTCTGATCCATATATTACGACAGGTCTTATCACGGACTTACAGATTTTCCCTTTCAACTTGAGGGGCATCCGAGGGTCACAAGTTGTTCCAGTGACCTGTCGCCATTTCATCCATCCTGAGTTGATCCGGTGCGTTATGTCTCGGTTCATATTGCCATCTCCCTGGACAAGCGACTCGAGGTACCGAAAGTTGGAGCAAATTGGTATAGGCGTTCCGGTGAAAGCTATAGGTATCAGACTGGAGAGACCGCCGAAATCGCAGAACAGGTACTCTTTTTTGGTTCTGCTCAATTTCAGGCCAACACTCTCAAGTCTTTGCCACCACATCTCCAATTTTCTCTGGACCTCTAGGCCGCTTTCGACAACCAACACAATGTCATCAGCAAACAGCATGCACCAGGGAGCCTTTTCCTGGTTGTCCGACGTCAGAGCGTCCATTATCATCAGGAAGAGATAAGGGCTGAGGGCCGAACCCTGGTGCAAACCGACTGCGACACTGAAGCTGTCAGTGGTGCCCACTGCAGACCGGACTTGAGTACGTGATTGCTTCGACTGTACATCGCTCGGATCAACTACATATACTTCCCAGGCACACCTTTCTCCTCAAACCTCACGAGGCACCCGGTCATATGCCACTTCAACCATGCGGGTGACTTAAGGTGCTGGATGAATAAGCACGGTCTCAAAATTACCCTTAGTTGCCTCTTACGACACCCATGGGATGAAATAGGGTAGCGATATTCTTAATCTCGAGCCACACGGAGCATACCTCAAAAGGAAAAAACGAAACCCTTATAGGATCACTTTGTTGTCCGTCCGTTTGTCTGCCAAGACCGTTTAGGCATCGAGTTGAAATTAAAAGCATATACTCAGGTCTATTGCAGCTGTGAAAAAAAAAACAAACTTCTAAGTTAACGTAAAAAAGATACCGTCGTTTATGCTGCAATAAACGTATTATTCGACACTCTCAAGGGAATCAAAACGTATAGGGAATTTCCTGTTGACCTAGAACTATGCAATTAGGCAAGTAATACCATCTTATACTACAAGTATAGGTAAAAGTCTGAAAATTATACATTTATTACTAAATCATAAAAAATATAGTCTTTATTTAAAGTAATTTTTAAGGTACTTTGTACGGAACCGTCGGTGGGCGAGTCCGACTCGCAAATGGCCGGTTTTTTTTGTAGGGGCGATATACTTACTACCTAAAAATGTCAACTGTCTTCCTATTAGGGTTCATGAGATACTTCCCTATGACAGATAGATGGACATCGAAAGCTTAGTAAAAGGGTTCCGTTGGTTATCCTTTTTCCGTATATCTCGAACGCTCTGTATAAAACGAAGGTGATAATTTATATTCATTCCATACATAGGGGATGAAAGGGGGGATAAAATAGAAGTCTGATTGGGTTTACGACTTGTAGACTATGAAAGACTTAATATAAGTACTCGCTCAGTTAAAAAATCCAAAACTTCTATCAAACATATTTAAATACGAAAAGCGAAAATCAAATATGAATCATATTCCGGTTGAAATCTACAGTGCTTAAATAATCCTAACTGACAGTCGTATTCAAGGAACATACTAAGTTCTATTCTAAATGTTATATATTTGCTGTACACCACAGTGTATTTCCTTTTAACCCAAAGGTTGACTGGTAGAGATTGTTTGGTTGCATTGAGTCCGCCTATTGTACATGAAGTTTAAGTAAATAAATAAATACAATAAAATCAGGGATTCTGTATCTTTTCATCGATTATAATAACCATATGAGTGTGTACATGTATTCACACTAGGTCATCATCTGCCTAGCCTTTTCCGAACTATATTGATGTCGGCTTCCTGTCAAGCCGGATTTAGCTGAATACCAGTATTTTACGTGATTAACTAGGTAACACGGTACTTCATGGCAAGATTGGAGTCAGATTTATTGGCTCCTGACTATCTGTAACGACTGCCAAAGATCTACAAATGACAGCCGGGACCAACGGCTTAGCGTGCTTTCAGAAGCACGGAGGAAACTCGGTATATTAAGATGGTCACCCATTCACAGACCAACCTTGGCAAGCGTTGCTTAACCTTGAAGATCGACCCTTGCGGCTGTTATTATCTAGCCACGAGCTCCTCATTATTATTCATATTCACACTAGGTATTATGTACAAAATTAGCATATACGAGTACAAGTCTTCCAGACCGAAACTTTGGTTATATGGCAATGAAAATTCACCCAAACTGTTTATGTTAGTAAGTATACCTTAGGTAATAAGTACCTATTATTCGTTATCAGTTTGATTAGTTCATAGTCTTGTGCCTTTACGAGTTTACGACAGTTATATGGTATTAAGTAGGCTAATAATTATTTTGAATTGAGGAGCTCGTGGCTAAATAATAACAGCCGCACAGGTCGATCTTTAAGGTTAAGCAACGCTTGCCAAGGTTGGTCTGTGGATGGGTGACCGTCTTAAAATACCGAGTTTCCTCCATGCCTCGGAAAGCACGTTAAGCCGATAGTCCCGGCTGTCATTTGTAGATCTTTGGCAGTCGTTACGGATTGTCAGAAGCCAGTAAATCTGACTGCAGTCTTGCCAAGAAGTACCGTGTTACCCAGTTAATGGGTTGTGGAGGTCTGGTAGGCAGCCGCTCCACGTAAAACACTGGTATTCAGCTGAATCCGGTTTGACTGGAAGCCGACCCCAATATAGTTGGGAAAAGGCTAGGCAGATGATGATGAATAATTACTTTGAATTAACGATGGCAATTAAAAGTTTAGCTATTAAGATATGGGCACGTTGAGATTATTTAGCCATGGCAATCAATCTTCAGGGTCTTTTCCCAGTTATGTGGGTTATGGTATTCAATCAGCGATTGCTTATTTGACAGCCTTAACCCTGTTGTAACGAGCTGTATAGTAACTAAGTAACATGTTAAATGTGAGCTGGTTATCCTGGTCATTAATCCGTTGTGAAAAAGGGATACCAGTGCTATCGATCCTGTATAGCTCTGTCTTTCTCTTACAACGGAATTATCTTGGTACGTTATGTTGGTAGATGAATGAATCAGCAAACAGTTGAGCGATTGTCATTAAGGCGACGACACAGGCCAGCGACCTTGAGGGTAGGTACAAATTAGGAGTGAGGCGTATTTATCGAAACAGTTAAAAAAACAGGTATTTCAAAGTAACAACATGAAACAGGTATCTAAGAACCGAAATAACAGCTCCTACCTGTTTCGCCTGTTCCACAAACAACCGTAGTAGCCGTAACTTCGAGATATACAAACGAAACGACCTGGAACAGTTTCAAATGAAACATGCTCCTTTCTCTTCTGACTTATTATTGTAGAAAGTGACGACATCTGTTCTTTAAAACCTGTTCCCTCCCTGTCACTGTTCCTGACCTTTTCGAATACACATACAAATAATGAACTTTGAACAAAATATCGAAAAAAAAAATCGTGTTACTTTAATTTTATAATATCTCTTGTGAAAATAATAATGCATAAAAACAAAACAATATTATTATAGTTCCCTGAAAGAGAGTGTTCTCAGCTGCACGAAACACGAATGGAAGTAGATACTACTTCTAAATCTGTTGCAATCAATGAGTCTTTAGTTCCAGTGAAACAGGCTGTTATTTTGGAACAGGATTTTGGAACTGTTTTCTTCTTGGAACTGAAACAGGTGAAACAGGTTTCTAATTTTATCTGTTCCAACCTACCCCTACAACAAATCGCGTACTCGTTTAACTCCCGCGCGACCCAAAATTCAGAAGTTTTTTGTATTTACCTCATTATTCTAAGACTTTCAAAAAGTAGCCGTACATCAAAATGTAGATGATTAAATTGTCTTTGAGATAGTGTAAATTCCATTAAAATACGGCCTGCGATTTTGTTAGTTTTATGACCGTGTTAGACCAACTTTACAAATTAATTACACTATTTCAAATCGCTATTATCTATTTTCTATATAATAACTAAAACTAACAAATACACTAAACTAAAAACAAACTAAAATATAGCATCAAAAAATTCATCCTCAACGCTGTAGCTGGTAATGTGCCCAAGACATTGGCGGCATTGCCACGTTCAATGTCGTTCAAAACGTGGGGCAATGGCCCAATTTCCCCACGGCCCGAGGGTTTCAACCCCAAACCTACCCATCTTCCAAGAAAACAAAAACATGCCGTCCGGTCTTTTGCCATCGTCACATGCCAAGCCATTGGGTTCTAAAACGGCTGGAACGCCGACGATGACGAGAGCTCGTCGGATTATGTCGTTTAAATTAGCGTGTCGTGCAAAACGGCCTGCACTGCGGCTACAAAAAAGACCGTGGTGCCCAAGGCTGTTGACAACTTCACCACAGTGACAGCGATGAGGAGAACAACAAGGATCTCCTAAACGTAAAGAAGCAGCGAGGCGAAAAATGGTGTCGTCGAACAAAGTGCCTTGGTTCGACGACGGTAGTGCGTGAAGCCAAAGACCCGACTCCCATTTTCCCACAGCCAGCAGGCGCGCACGCTCAGCAGTAGTAGCAGACGTGGATAGTAAGTTATTCTGTACTACTCTGCAGAGCAGCTCGTCCCACCGCCTCTAGGAAGATGGTTTGTCAGATAGGTTAGTATTCGGACAAGCGAGTTTCCAGGCATCGATAGCATCGGTGAAGCACGGCAAATCAAAATCAACCAGTATGGAAGCCAGGATATTCCTGATTCTAGTGTAAACTTATACTAGAAATTTTACACTATTTTAAACGAATAAAACTTAAAATTTTCATACCTATATCAAATTATTAAGAAAATAGTGTAATGTAACATAATAATATTTTTTTCCGTTTAGACGTGACCCACATTTTAAAATCATCCATCTTAATCAGTCGATTGATTTGTGAACTAACGCTTAGAACAAGCAATATATTCTCTATTGTTTGTCTGCTGCTTGACGTTACATGGTTCCTAATATTAGATCCGGCTTTGATTTTATCGCATAACGTTGGTTGCCGGATGCAGATGAAAAGCTAAGGTAAGCTATACAAAAGCAAAGGGGAGGAGCTCGTGGCTAGATATTAACAGCCACACGGGTCGATCTTTAAGGTTAAGCAACGCTTGCCAAGGTTGGTCTGTGGATGGGTGACCATCTTTACATACCGAGTTTCCTCCGTGCCTCGGAAAGCACGTTAAGCCGTTGGTCCCGGCTATCATTTGAAGATCTTTGGTAGTCGTTACGGGTAGTCAGAAGCCAGTGAATCCGTACTTCATGGCAAGACTGGAGCTGACTCCAGTCTTGCCATGAAGTACCGTGTTATCCAGATAATGGGTTGTGGAGGTCTGGTAGGCAGCCGCTCCACATAAAATACTGGTATTCAGCTAAATCCGGTTTGACTGGAAGCTGACCCCAATATAGTTGGGAAAAGGCTAGGCAGATGATGAAGCTATACAAAAGCAAAGATCGCATACTGAAGTATTGTTTTGTATATGTGTGCAGACCACAAACTAATTAGGTAATATATACTGGGCCTCCGGATACAATAATTTGCCATGGTATCCCCCCGCCCGGGATGGTAAAGGTAGGACCTGTGGGTTCGCCTGGGTGTCATCACCGCGAGGATCGCCCGGAGGACACGGTGGAAAATACGGTGGAGGTCCTCGTCGAGGCGATCGGCGGCGGCGACCTCTCTCGACCGGGCCTTGTTCAATCTATGGTCCGGAGCGAGGAGGCATGGGAAGCAGTCACCTCCTTCTGCGAAGCAATAATGCTAGCGAAGAAGGAGGCCGAACGTGTGAGAGAGAGGGAAACTTCACGACCCAGCCGCCGCAACAGAAGAAGAAGCCTCGGGCGTCGGGAGTCGCAGGGCTATTTCCGGCCACCGTAGGCGCGGGTCTACGGACGGCGAGACCGTGGAAAAATCAGGATATGCGCGTACAAAGTCGCGGGTAAAACATAGTTTTGGATATTTTGTCAATCGTGGTCGCTTGTAGAATGTCTAGACCCTAAACGCAGTAGGAATTGATAAATTAAAATTACCATTCAATAGGGATAATTTTTGAATAAAAAAAATTGATTCTATTTCGTAAGTCCGTAAATAAATTATCGAAATATATTGAACACGTATTTTTTGCTTTATCAAATCAGTAAATATTGACAAACATAACGTCACTATTCGGTAAAAGTATAGGTACTCAAATGTGACGTCACACGAGTTTTCAGCGCAATGTATCTTCTTATTTTTTTAGGGTTCCGTACCCAAAGGGTAACTAACGGGGGTACTGTTGGTTACCCTTTGAGTAAGGTTCCGTTCTATTACTAAGCCTCCGCTGTCTGCTCGTCCCTCCGTCCGTCCGTCAGCGCGCTGTATCTTAAGAACCGTAATAGATAGACAGTTGAAATTTTCAGATTGTGTATTTCTTTTGCCGCTTTAACAAAAATGAAGGTTTATGGGAACCCTTCGTGTGCGAGTCCAACTCGCACTTGGCAGGAAAGTGCGAGTTGGAAGGCAGGTTTGCAGGTTTTTTGGAAATCTATCGGACGGACTAATTAGTCATCTAACATAATACCAAATTTTTTAGTCATCTACCTATCTACTATCTGAAAGTGGTCTGAGTGATCTGCAGTCGTGTGAAGCCTCAAATAAAATTGCGGATCGCATGACCTGTCTAGACAGATTTCAGATTAACGGATAAAGCCAGCCTTCAGGGATTACGTATATACGAATCGAATTTCGGAGTGCAGTTGCGTGTTGCTGACAATATTGATTTGGGTGGCGTTCAGTTTATTAATTTTATGCAGAGCTGCTGAGATCATTGATGGTAGTAATTTACTGATACATTGAAACATATTATGTACCTTTATTTCCTTTTTAGGGTTCCGTACTTGAAGGATAACCAACGGAAACAAATAATAAAAACCAAATTAAACGGTTCGGTTTATGGTACGGAACCCTTCGTGTGAGATTCCGACTCGCATTTGGCCGGTTTATAAAGTCGCATGCGGTCATTAGAAAAACTTGAAGTTTTTTTCTTGTCATGGGGGTTTTTTTTGTCATCATAGACTTATCTTTCTAGTAAGTCTATGATGAACTGTATAGGCTGCATAAACAGAAATATATGGGCAGCCTTCCCAGGAATTGATGGTCCACTACCCATACCATTCATAACCACTTTTGGAGTAGCGACACCGGAAGCTATCGGAAGCTACAGGCGCGAACGTGCAATAGCTTCATCTTTTTGACCGACCGACCTTGACAATTCAAAAGCGCCTGGAAATAGTCTAATTAAAATAAATTCTTAAGTTTGCAGCGTTGGAAATTCTCCTGTATGGCAGACTGATGATCTGGCGAGAGCCAGAAACTGCTGGGTGCGAGAGAACAGGACCAGTCGCGGTAGGCCTATGTCCTAAACACGTCATTTGGCAGAAATCATGATGATGACAACTGCATATATATTATTTTCCATGAGATATTTTTACCGATTTAAATAAAAGTTAATTAAGAAAATAAGATTTTAATAACTTTCATAGATTTTTTATTTTTTTATTTTTTTATTTGTAATGGGTTTGCTCTTGACTCTAGTCTATGTCAGAAATGACAGAGACAAAGTCTACGATGGAGCGAGCCTACCCAGAAGGAGCCTGTTCACTCTAACTTTGAAGAGATTAGGGTTGTAAGCTTTCGGAAACACAGACGCTGGCAGAGAGTTCCACTCCTTTGCTGTGCGCATTATAAAAGACGTTTGAAAACGCTTAGTGCGAATTGGTGGAATAGCCACAAGGTAGGGATGGTAAGATGCAGTGCGTCTGGATGTCCGATGGTAGAAGGGGGCCGGTGGGATGAGGTCGTGGAGTTCTTGGGCACACTCACCGAAGTACAATCTGTAGAAGACCGACAAGCAGGCAACCTTACGGCGATGAGCCAAGCTATGTAGCTTGGCATCCACCAGTTTTACGTCGCCGATGAGCCTCTTAGCTCTGCGTTCCACCGAGTCAAGCGCGGCAAGCTGATACTTAGCTGAGCCATCCCAAAGGTGGCTACAATACTCCATGCAGGATCGGACTTGCGCTTTGTATAGTGTTAAAAGCTGTCCAGGCCTAAAGTATCGCTTCACCCTATTTAGGATGCCCAGCTTTTTGGCCGCAGTTTGGGCTTTGTACTCGATGGTGGCGCCGAAGTTGAGACTGGATGTCAACTCCATGCCTAGGAGCTCGAGCCGATCAGTCACAGGAACAGATGCACCCCGAAAAGTAGGAGCTTGGTCAAAACGACTCCTTTTTGCGGTAAAAAGACACGCCTGTGTTTTGGTGGCGTTAAAAGTGACCAAATTGTCATCACCCCATTGGGAGACAACGCTTAAGGTCAAATTTGTCCGCTCTACCATGGCCTCTCTCAAGGAACAAACTTCAGCCCCACTGGTTGTTGCGTTGGACAAGTATCTCTCTGAAACCGTACTGTCATCTGCGTACCCAACAAGACCAGGCTGAAGTAGGTCATTGATGTGCAGCAGGAAAAGAGTTGCAGAGAGAACAGACCCTTGAGGAACTCCGGCATCAATAGCCATGAGGTCAGAGGAGCAGCCGTCAATGACCACTCGGATCGACCGTTCACTCAGGAAGTCTGATATCCAGCTGCAAAAACCAGCTGGGATGCCATAAGCAGGAAGCTTGCTGAGTAGACCTGCGTGCCAGACCCTGTCAAAAGCCTTCGAGATATCAAGCGACACGGCAAGTGCTTCGCCGTGTCTCTCAATGGCTTCGCCCCAGCAGTGCGTGACATACACAAGAAGATCGCCAGTTGACCGTCCCCGGCGAAAGCCATATTGACGGTCACTGAGGAGATTGTTGTCTTCAAGGTAGGTCAGCAGCTTACTGTTCAGAACCCTTTCCATAACCTTGCATAGGATGGAGGTAATGGCGATCGGACGGTAATGCGCAGGGTCAGCACGGTCTCCCTTTTTGGGCACCGGTTGCACATTCGCAAGCTTCCATGATCTTGGCACCGTTCTTTTTTACCGCCTCGGTACAGGCGTGTCAACACAGGAGACAACTCAGGTGCACATTGCCTCAACACTCTTGCTGGAATGCCGTCAGGTCCACTGGCCTTATTCACATCTAAACTGCATAATACTCTACAGACCTCTTTATTATGAACTTTGATCTCCGGCATCGAAGAGTCACAACGAGGTAAAGTTGGTGGTTGCTTGGAGCCAGCGTCCAGACGCGAATTGCCCGCAAAGAGAGTTGCAAATAAATTTGCTTTCTCTCTTGCAGAGTGAGCCAGCGAACCATCAGGTTTCAGCATTGGAGGCAAAGTGGGTCGACAGAAATTCGTTTCGACCGCTTTCGACAGGGACCAAAACTGCTTACTACCCGGAGGGTGCGATGCTAGTTTGGCCCCAATACGTCCGACATGGTCAAAACGTGCCCTACGAAAAACCCGCTTGCAGAACCTTGCGGCAGAATTAAAGGCTTTTTTCCTCGCGCGAACCCTACGTGCTTTATCCTTTCGGTCGCGGGCCTTGATCCAGGCTTGGTAAGCAGATTCTTTACGTGCCTCAGCGTGGGCGCATTCTGCATTATACCAAGGCCGGGATTTGTGACCGAGCGGGATGTCGGAGAATGGAATAAAATACTCCATCCCCTGCCGAATCACGTCCGCAATCACATCAGCGCAGCACGAAGGGTCACCCGAGGAGAAGCACACTTGCCGCCAAGGATATGACGCAAAAAAGTGTCGCATCTCATCCCAATCAGCTGACTCGTATCGCCATACTCGTCTCGTGCCTCTAGGACTCTTATCAGGAGGAGAGCAGGCCAACACGGATTTCACCAGGCAGTGGTCAGACGTTCCCAGCGGGGCTGAGACTGATACTGATTGACTGCCCGGATCAGTTGTCAGCAGAAGGTCCAAGCAATTGGGTGTATGGGCGTCAACATCCGGTACCCGCGTTGCCACATTCACCAGCTGGGTTAGATCTAGCGTTACTGCAAACTTGCGCGCCTCTAACCCGGCATGGTCAGTTCTCTGGTACGGGAACAACCACTCTTTATGGTGGGCGTTAAAGTCCCCCAGAAAATTGAGCTTCGCTGTTGGGTACCGTTGCTGAGCTACGTCGGTCGACTCCACGAGGAAATTAAACAGCGCTGTTGTCTCCTGGTCACCGCTGTGCGATCGGTATACGCCGATGTAGATAATTTTTTCCACGCCAGTATCCACAAGTAGCCAAATAGCAGAAAAACCCGATTTCTCAAAGCAACGGAGACGACGACAACAAATGTCATCGCGGACGTACACACAGACCCCAGCCTGCTTCTTGAACTTATGTTCCAGAGAGTAGCCCGGGTAGTTGAGGTACGCCACGTCCGACGGGGTTGTTATCTTCGTCTCCGTTAGGAAAAACAGGTGCGGCTTCTCGGTCTCAAGGTGGTGATGGACCGGATCGAGATTTGAGTGTAACCCTCTGATGTTGGTGAGGTGCACTTTGAGTGGGAGGAAGTGCAGCCGTTGTTTACCTTTTTTCCTTTTTGCTTTTGTCATTTTTTTTTTTTTTTTTTGAGTCGTCGGGGAGAAAAGTCGAATTGTCGAGGCTCTGCTCAGTGAACCAAGTGGAACACAAAAGCTAAACTAACCTATGGGGAACTCATTTGGAGACTGCGGGGACGCCCGAACCCCCCCGGATATGGCCACCGGGTCCTCCCATCCAGTCGCCGGCTGGCACGGTGGAGCATACCGGGATTTTTCGCTAGTTGGCGGGGCAGCCTTTCACACGTGGCTGGCGTGCTACTTGGGCCCCCTACTAACTGCGGTCGGCCAACGGCTGGCACCGTGCTTCGGATCCCGCTACCCTCCAAAATGAGTTACCCGGAAAGCCCAGCCCAGTGACCAAGACCGGTTCTGAGCAGAGCAACTGACAATCTCCTTCTCTCCCAAAGGCACTGGCACTCCCGCACACCGACGGAACACAGCAAGCTGCTTGGCGCCGGACTTCGGCGGGATGGTGGTCGCGAGCCAGGCGGCTCCTTGCGGAGCCTACCACCGCTTTAAGTGGGATCGTTCTGCCGTACCACAGGCAAGCCTGTGGTGCCGTTGCCCGGGGTGGACCGCGAGGAGGTAGATCCCAGACCACCCCAATAGATTTTTGCCCACAACTTTCCTCAAGTTCCAATATTATTCTGCGTTTATTTTATTCGTACTTTTAATGAATTAAAATGAATACGAAGTTCGCAAGGACTTCTCGGTATTCAAACAAATTAAGTTTTGAACTAAAAATAAAATTGTGTTTACCTACTTGGAATATTTCATTTTCATTTACAAATTAATTCGTGGAGCTTTTGGGAATACACTCGTATTTTTGTGTGCAAACTTAATATTGAGGCCCCATTTTTGAAAACAGGATAATAATCCTCGAATATTTTTGTATATGTTGATTCATTTTACTTTCTTAGATTCTTTTGCGACACAAAAATAATGATAAATTGAGTACAGAGATAGAAAAAACCTTTAGCCTAATATGGTTCTGTTTAAATTTCAATACACAAACAGAGTGAGTTTTAATTACGTATTTGCAACTCTTTCTAGTGTTGAATCAAAGAGAATATAACCACTATATCGTCGTTGTGTTGAATGGAATAACTCTCAACCATGGGACCAACTCTGCAGTATGAAAAACATAAATGAGCTAAATATAGGTACCTACTGAAGGATAGATGTTTTTTGCACTTGCATTTAACATCGTATCCAGTTATTTGCAGGATGAAATAGATTAAATGCAAAAGCTGCAAAAGGGTAATGTAACAGGTACATTACCTCAATCACCGAAGTTGTAAATGATGATGAGTACTATGAGAGAAACCTTGAAGTCGTGAAAAAAAAATAACCAGCCCACAAAAGTCATCACCATCATCATTTCAGCCGAAAGACGTCCCCTGCTGGACATAGGCCTCCCCCAAGTGTCGCCACAACAACCGGTCCTGAGCGTCTCGCATCCATCGGCTACCCGCAACCCTCACCAGGTCATCGGTCCTCCTTGTGGGAGGCCTTCCAACGCTGCGTTTTCCGATACGCGGTCGCCACTACAGAACTTTTCGGCCCCATCGACCATCTGCCGATCTATTCTGTAGACATCCCACCATGCACACTTTGGTGGAGTGAACGACAAGTGAGTTGTATGGTTTGACAGCTCACTTGTCGTTCACTTCGCATCGCACCTTCGTCCTTCGTGATCCTTCGGGTTAAATCGATTACCTTGGTTCTCTTGCGGATATCGTCATTTTTGATTCGATCACGCAAGGAAAGTAAGCCCTTTCCATTGCCCTTTGGGTGACTTTAACCCATCTGGTGAGGCCCATTGTGAACAACTGTTTCGGTTCCAAAAGTCATCACTGTTCAACCCACAAAAGTGTGTTTCTTTAACTCCACAAAATGTACTAAACAGCTGATTTTTTCGTGATGCAGTGGTGGTCCCATTGTTCACTGTGTTGATTACAGTGACCCTCTCTCAGGTTCAATTTGTGATACCCTATATTTAACACCATAATTATTTATCCAGCTCAACACTACAGATAAACACTGATACATACCCCTATTCTGGCGGAATCCGAGGTGAGTATCAAATTACGTCAAACGTATGACCTTTATGTTGTGTGCAATAAAGCTCACTTTGTGAAGTTTGTCACTCAGGTGTAGCTCGATATCGAAATGGTTACTTACAGAATAGACTAGCAGTACTAGGAATACCTTTCAGGCAATTAGTATTGCAACACGGCACGCTACTACAGATCCATTTAGCATTGAGACAGGGGTGCAAGCAAAAATGAGGATTTCGGGAACAACGGGGTGGAATCCAATCAGGGGTTTAATAGCTTGGTGATGGTTGTGTATCGGGAACCTTTTTGAGTATAAATAGGTAGGTTTACGGTTCGTGGGAAAATTTAGGCGTGCAGGGTGCATTTTTTGCTTACGGTGCCAGGATTATGTTTTTCATTTTAGGTGTTTCGAACACATGTGAAAAAATATCAAGTTCTTCCAAATTACCACATACTTAGATGTTTTGCTGGGGTGTTTGTGGTGCCACTTTTTCTCAGCTTAAACCCTAGGAAGAGAAGTTAAGTGCCATTCTTTATGTTCAACTTTGTCGATCAAAAAAACTTTTTTACAAAAAATACAACCGACTTCCAAAAACAAAACACTACAAGGTACAAAATAACTTCGGAAGAAAGAAAAAAACTTTAATTTCTGAAGTCGGTGTTTTTGGTTATTTTTTCGTTTTTTGACACCGACTTCCACCGACCAGCGCTGCTTCGTCTGCGTCACAATTTTCATTACTGCTCCGCTCCTATTGGTCTGACCGTGATGATATATAGCCTATAGCCTTCCTCGATAAATGGGCTATCTAATACTGAAAGAATTTTTCAAATCGGACCTTTAGTTCCTGAGATTAGCGCGTTCAAGGAAACAAACCAACAAACAAACTCTTCAGCTTTATATATTAAGTATAGATTACGATTAATGAATACGGAACCAATTATTTCATGATACCTTCCCCTGAAAGTTTTTTCACTAATCAAACCCAATACTCCAATAGTTAATAATCCCAATATTACAATAGTTTCGCTGCGACACCCCTGGCCCGCCTGGTAGAGCAAAAGTACGTTAAAAGTTGATGCAATTTGCTGATTGGCGCGCGAGATGGCTCCAATGTTGGCACATAGGTACGAGTTGGCCCCAACATTGGCGACACCGCTCTAATGGTATTGAACATTCGACTGAGAATTCTAAAAGTTTTGCATACAAACAATGCTGCTTTGGGTATAAATAAAATGGTATTACTTTTTAACTTTTTGTCGGTTGAGCTTTGTTTTTTTGATACCTTGACCGGTCGGTTGACCTTTGAATGAACGGAAAATATGGATATGACTTTTCAGTACAGGTAATTTAATTTTATCATCTCGTTACTGTCTGATCCGTGGCCGGGCCATCAGAAGACCCGAGCAGAGCAGATAATATTCGGGTTTTTTTAAGAAATCAGTGAAAATTATAACATTCTAATAATAATGTTTA
Organism: Lacanobia oleracea; assembly: GCA_950371165.1. Classification (NCBI taxonomy): domain Eukaryota; kingdom Metazoa; phylum Arthropoda; class Insecta; order Lepidoptera; family Noctuidae; genus Lacanobia; species Lacanobia oleracea. The sequence continues at coordinate 5,174,497 of OX493389.1, forward strand.
TTTATTTAAGAAACAGAGACATAAATAAGCCTGTTAAAATATTTTTATTTTGTGTCTTAGTTTAAGTATTATTATTATTCTAGTGCTGCTTTTTAACCAGTCCAGTAGTTTTTGAGTTTATTCATTAGAACAAAAAAAAACATTGTTTATTTTTAGAAATTTTGATGTAGATTAATATACATAGACCCCAGCTAGCTTTCTTACTGTCCCTAAGGCCTCCAAAACTTCAAAGATGGGTTCCGGACGATGAAATAAAAACATAGGTACCTAATTTAAACAGCATTACGTATTTTAACAATTTCTTTATCAAACTACAAACTAACGACTGTCTAAATAAATAAACATGGCAGTGTTTCTTATGAAACAAGAAACAAAGTACTTTAATTAAAAGCTCCGCCGTCTGTCGACACTATTTAGGAACATAGAAAGTTATTTAGGTCTCTAGTTAAGTCCTAAATCGTGTCTAAGTTAGATTATCGCGACAATTTATACTTTCTGTTTTATTTATTTTGGGTCGGTTTTAGGGTTCCGTACCAGAAGGATAACCATCGGAACCCTGTTACTAAGCCGCCGCTGTCTTTTCGTCCGTCCGTTCGTCTGTCAGCGGGCTGTATCTCAAGAACCGTAATAGGTAGAGAGTTGAAATTTTCACAGTGTGTGTATTTCTATTTCCGCTATAACAAGAAATAATAAAAATTAAGGTTTATGGTACGACACCCTTCGAGTGCGTCTGACTCGCACTTAGCCGGTTTTTTTACAATGGGAAGTTATCAAATGACTCCTTCCGCTCTGAGCAGAACGGAAGGGAGTGTCAGACTCTAACTGACTAAAACCCATCCGTGTTCCTACTAATGGCATTTTACGTTCCAGGCGGGCTACTCTCCAAGCCCAAAGTCCGTAGTTTCAGGCTTAGTTGCGGGCGTATTCTAGTCCGTATCACCTACGGACTTACGATTAGTCCCAAACCCGAACTAAGAATGAATGACAAAACGGTTTGACAGTAACTGACAAATCGTGCTGTCATTAATTCTTACCGGTTAGGTGATACGTAGCAGAATACGCCCGCAACTAAGCCCGAAACTACGGACTTCCGGCTTAGAGAGTAGCCCCCCTGAGCTGCGGTGACTCTTTCGGACAAATTCCGTAACCCTGGCAATGTTAACTTACCTACATGTTTTGTTTTCATCAAACGAACTCTATCGAAACTAGCTAAGATTATTTTTCAAAACTTTCACTATAAAATCCCGTACACCTCATAAACTTTATCTGCGGCGACCGATGTGTACGATAAAGAACTTTTTCATTCATTCAGAGTTCAAAGAATTGCGTAGTGAATAACTTTGACATTCAGATAAAAATGTTTGAGATCTGTCTGTGAAGTTTTGTCGTTGCTATCATTACGACTTGCAATAGGGTGGTTCAGCGCGTTGACAGGGTTTGTGAAGATGTTATTGTAAAGTTGTCTGGAGACAGAGGCGGCGCAAGGCGTGGGCGACGTGGGCCACCGCCTACGGCTTCGCAATCCTCCTCGCAGCTTTAGCTTTTTTGAACTCAGAAAAATCGTAGCTAAGCCAATATATCCGCAGCTATTTAAAAAAAAATTTGCTTGATTTGCTTGCTCATGCTATTTGAATTCTTTTTAGGGCTCCAAACATCCGCAAAAACGGAACCCTTATAGGATCACTCGGGTGTCTGTCTGTCTGTTTGTCTGTCACAGTCAGTTTTCTCCGGATCTACTTGCCTTACTTACTACATTACCTATCCTAGAAAGGCTAAAAACAATGTTGACAAAAGTAAACTTTTTGGATTAACCATAGCTTCTCCTTCTTCTTTTAAAGTCAGTGGTGCATCTATGCATCAGTCGCATTAATTAAATCCTCAATGGTGCAGCTGTCAGGGCACAATTTATTCTTTTCAGTAAATACGACTCTCATTACCTCATCATGTGGTTTTCTAATATCAAAACCGCTTAGTTTACGACTTATTGTTAGTCGGCGTTTAAAACTTAGTAACTAATTTTAATGCGGATTTCATATTATTGCCTTACTTTATGGTGTCGGCCGGTGCCGTAAGGTGCCTTAAAAGAATACCATCCCATCACTTCCAGTGGCTGACTAAGGGACTCGCGAGAGAATGGGCAGCAGCGTTCTCTGCAAAACTCAACACCTCGACACCAAACACTGCAATCGCCAGCCTGCTGCCAAGAGTAGCGATTATGGCAAACCGTGTGGTTTCCCCCAAAATGGGGGGGGCATTTTGGGGGAGGCCTATGTCCAGTAGTGGTCGTCTTTCGGCTGAAATGATGATCATGATGATGGATATTAAACTTACATCTAATTTACAGTTCTCGGTGTTTTTATTTATTTAAGAAGGCATGACAGGGTTACGAAAATTATTATTTTTTGTAAATGTAAGTATGAGAAGCACATCAGAGTTTACGATATCATGATGTTTGTTTTGGCTTAGAATATATAGCCTTATAAATAAGACTATGCTCCATAGCTAAGTTATTACAAACATTTGCGTCCAACTACTTACATAATTTTGGAAATACAATGAACTTAACACTCAAAACTTTCAAAAACACAAAACCTTTGAACTTCCTGAATCAAATTCACTCTATTGCATGAAATAGGTTGTCCTAATCCTGCACCCCAAGCCAAGCGGTATGTTTTCCTAGCTAAACCGTATTTTTTTTCGCATAAATTCTGATTGGTTTACCAAAATGAATGAACACGGAAAGCTAATCTCGCCATGTTTTTTTAGGATGGCGAATAACATTTTTCTTTGTAAACGCTACCAGAGTATTTGAGGGACTTAAATATGTTGATAAGCTTCACTTAAGTCCAATCTAAACCGGGTTGTTTTCAAATAAGTTTAATTATTATTTTGTTATTTTTACGTACCTACCAGGATGAAACGTTTATTTTTCCCTAATTCATGGGTGTGCTTCTGTGATGCTGTCCATGTTTTAAATTAGGGCTTGTATATTTGCCAATGAACTTTTGCATACAAACGGAGCTAACTACACCTCGGCGCGCCACTCCGCTACCCGTGTATTTAATTTTTTATAATAAAACAAATACATATTTTTAAAAAGTAACAAAACCAGGTTATTTTCTTTTGTATTGCACAGCAGTAGACATTTTTTTTTTAGTCTTTTGTTAAAAAATGAAGGAGTAAAAAAGTTTCAACTCAACGATTTGGAGGTGGCTAAACCAAGTTACGTGCAATATCATGTAGATTACTACCTATTTTTTCAGATGTAATTTCTCAGTAAATGCCGACAAAAAACTGTTTCACCTGCACGCTATTTTTAAGCCTTTTCGAGAGAGCACCCTTAATCTAAATCTGTATGAGTGGTGATTGTTTGAATAACATCCAAACACACAATCTTCCAAACACACAGATTCATAATTATAATATTAGAAGGAGTATAGGATGGGTAACTTACATAAAAGAGGAGCAAGACGTAAGTTAATCCAGTTTCATTTTCATTATTATTGATAGGTTTTTATTAGGGTTCCGTACCCAAAGGGTAACCAACGGAACCCTATTACTAATCCTCCGCTGTCTATCCGTCTGTCCGTCTGTCTGTCAGCGGGCTGTATCTCAAGAACCGTAATAGGTAGAGAGTTGAACTTGTCACAGATTGTGTATTTCTATCGCCGTTTTAATAACAAATAATAAAAATTAAGGTTCATCGTACGGAACCCTTCGTGTGCGAGTCCGACTCGCACTTACCTGGTTTTTTTTTACCACAATATCACCTAATGGAAAGCGTCGAAGCTCGCTCGCTTAGAATAAATCTATTCACTCTTGACTTAAATAATCCAAGGTTGTAGCTATCAGGAGCTGGTATCACATAGATCCGTCCTAGAGATGAAAACAGTAGCTTACTCTACACATGATCAAAGTTTTGAGCAGCTAGTATTAGAAATAATCAAAAAGAATTGATTGAAAAAAAAAGATCTTAGCGGTATCAGCGCCATTACATAGTTTGATCTAGTTTGTATTACTTTCAATTTAAAGCGGTCAAAAAACAAAAAAAAATTATTTCACACTATCTAACAGAATGGTGACGTGCTACAGTCAATTATCACACTGCCGCACCCATGTTTTATTGTTTCAGTGTCTATTACGGGAATGGACCGCCCTGTAATTATGAGAAAATATAGGTATAAAACAGGCATAGGCGGGCCCCATGGCATACAATCAAATTATTTGTATTATATATAGTTCTTCAGTTTTAGTTTAAATTACCGTGAAATGTCGTACTTTGTTACACAAAAATACTCAATAACGATTTGTTTGAATAATATACTTACACGGCTTTATTCTGCCTGTAAATCAAAGCAAAAATATTAAAATAATACATTTTACTGTGCGCCAGAACTCGTAGCGCATTTGCGCAGCGTAGCACTTGGCGTAGCACTCGCAGCGTAGCATTCGCTGCGTAGCACTCGCAGCGTAGCATTAGCAGCGTAGTACTTATTGCGTAGCACACGCAGAAGCCCGAAAATCTGAGACCAGTCTTGCCAAGAAGTACCGTGTCATCGGATTGGGGGTCAGCTCGGCAGTCATCATCTGTCTAGTCTTTTACCAACTATATTGGGGTCGGCTTCAACGTTCGGGATCAAGGGCTTAACGTGCTTTCCGAGGCACGGAGGAAACTCGGTATGTTAAGATGGTCACTCATACACAGGCCAACCTTGGGAATCGTTGCTTAACCTTGAAGATCGACCCGTGCGGCTGTTATTATCTAGCCACGAGCTCCTCAAAGTTAAGCTCGACAGTCGCTCCACGTAAAATACTGGTATTCAGCTGGATTTGGGTTGACTGGAAGCCAACCCTAATATAGAGAAAAGCCACCAAATCGATTGTTCGATCACCGTGTAAGGCTACTGCAGCGCTGGTCGCGTCAAATGCAGAGATGTAAATGTTACTGCCCGGGCCGCCCGCCGCGCTCCTGAGTTCGTGTCCGCGGTCTAAATGACCTCTAAAAACTATCATAATAGTGCAAAAGTCATTCACGATTATCCCGGAATAAAACAATTAAATTATCAACATATACTAAAACAGGGCGAGGTGTAGAGACATAACCATCTAAAAATACATACTTTCCTTGCCCAAATAAGTGGGTTTATCAGAACTCGGCTTTGAAAAGGTCCTTCAAGTGCGGCTGCCCTCAAGAATAGGGTAAAACAAATGATTAAGTAACACAAAGCCGTGGTCACCCCTCCCGCACCTCTTGTGATCATCTGGAAAAGATAACGGTAATTAGGCCTGCTTCTGGACTTTGTTTAGAAATAAGAAGCCGCTCACGAGAATTTGTTCGTATGTACTTGCAGCTACTCGTAGTTCTAAAGCTGCGTGGAAGGATGTCGGTTTTCGGTGAATATACCTTCTTGTCTTGTATTTTAACTAAAGATACTGGCAGCAAATAGTAAATGTATTTTATCAGAAGCCTTTTAAAATATATAGTTTTTTTTTATTTTCGTTGGTCTAACCGGTTAACAAACAGGATAACTGAAATTTTTATATATTCAGATTAACATTTGATATTTCAAAAGTAAATGGTTTATTTAAAATAAATGCTTTGAATCTTAAATCTAACTTGTTCGAGTGCCAATTTCACTAATTTATAAGCATCGTTTGCACCTTATAGTTCGACTTTTCATTGTATTTAGTAACTTGACAGTTCAACTGTCAGATAGTTATGTGATGTAAGAATTAACAAAATTGAAAGAACATATTTAATGTACTTATATACAAACTTTTTATATCACGACATACACTATTAAAATTGTCTTTGAACTGTCAAGTACGTAAATTTTTGAAGGATTGCGACTGATATCTATGTGAATGCGACCTTATAAATTATTGCAATAAAATTGGCACTCTGATTTCTGGTTCGTCGAACTCCTTCTAACCTGAAAACATTTGAGCATTTGGATTCAAATAGGGTTTGTTTTCTTATCTCTAACATTTGTCAAATCGTCCAAAGGCTTCTTTTGGATTATATATAGGGTGATTGGTAATTAGTGACCGATACTTAAACATGTGATTGTACACATGATAACAAACAACTTTTACTATAGGAACAAATCTGAAATCGCGAAAAAAATCTGCTGTTCAGTACATTTATGTTCGCCGACTAACTGGTCAAAATGTACTGTACTGCCACTAATTACCAATCACCCTAAACTGGCTCACATTTGACAACTACTCGTATGTAACGTGATGCTTAGCAAAGATCTTCAACGAGGTATGCTCCACACCTGCCTACAAGGCCATTTGGCATTGATGTTCAAGATTTTGGAGATTTGGCTCGACCAGTACATCATTGTCGAATTAGTTTGAAGTTTGTGTACAATGATATTCATTGGGCCCTTATGAAAGTACAAGTAGATAAGAGGGTTTTAAAGATTTAAACAAATAGTCAGCCTTCTCTAAAACATCATAAAAACTTTGTTTGATTTATGAATACGTCGCAGAAAATGGCCAAAGGCTGTCTGAAGGTGGGTTTTCCTTTTCAATGCCCTTTTCAGTTCCAGACGAATGGCCTCAAGGTATTATTTAGGTACACAATTTACCGTCTGCTGAGATAATAATAGAATTAACTTACAATTTCTGGGCTTTGCATCATTACTAAGCCCTTTCATGATATTTTAGACTAGTTTTTCTCCCACGGCATCGTTCCCCTATCCTATTCCTGAAGAGAGATCGACGTGATAAAAGTTACCTATAGTTTTCAGCGATAGTGCAGCTTTTTATAACGATAGTGCAAATCGATCAGTACTTTCAGCGGGTCTAAAATGGCAACTTAAGCAGAATCAGAATGCGCATTACACTACCCGTCACTGTCAAATTTTCCCAATCAATCTTGGACCTAAAACTTTAGCAGCGAGAAAGATGAAAATGTAATTTGACAGATTGTTGTGTGATTCATATTATGATTCTACTGAAGTGGCCTTTTTAGACCCGCAAAGCTTTTTTCAAATATAAAAATAACTTTATGCTCTTATCATGTCAGAAACGCTGAAAATTATGATGATTTGAAGATACAGGTATTTAATAATGAGGCTGTTATACTCACACAAGCAGATAGAGCAAGTACAGTCTCTCTGTAATTTGCGGAATTCGCTCGAAAGATTCATCGCGGCCCTGTAGTGCAGAAGGCATTAAAGAGGAAGACGTATGGATTTTAGTCAGTAAGAGTCTGACACTCCCTTCTGTTCCACCCGTACGGGAGGATGCATTTGATGATTTCCAATCCTTAAAAAAAAGTTTATTTACAGTATTGTAGTTTCTACTTAGAGGAGCTCGTGGCTAGATAATCATAGAGGTCGATCTTCAAGGTTAAGCAACGCTTGCCAAGGTTGGTCTGTGGATGGGTGACCATCTTAACATAACAAGTTTCCTCCGTGCCTCGGAAAGCACGTTAAGCCGTCGGTCCCAGCTGTCATTTGAAGATCTTTGTCAGTCGTTACGGATAGTCAGAAGCCAGTATTATATATTGTCTTGTCATGAAGTACCGTGTTACCTAGTTAATGGGTTTTGGAGGTCTGGTAGGCAGCCGCTCCTCGTAAAATACTGGTATTCAGCTAAATCCGGCTTGACTGCAAGCCGACCCCAATATAGTTGGGAAAAGGTTAGGCAGATGATGATGATGACTTCTAGGCGGACCCTGGCAGTGGCCGGGATTAACGCCAGGTGGAAGAAGACAGTACTATAGTTTATAGCAATAGTTTTATTATACGTTACTGATAACGCGACCCCCAACCCACAAATTCCAGCTGAAAGAGCTGGCACCTTTTTTCGCAAACTATGTATCTTTATTTTAGCATGTACCTCGGACAGTTCATGAGGTGACCTATTTACCTTTCGCAGCTGTCATAATGGACGGGTAAGGGCATGGCAAGGGATGGTATCAGGTGTTTGCTACAGACACCCGCTTAAATATTGATAACTTGCGGCCCTAACACTTTGCGTTGGAATATATTCTCGAGTACTATTGAGCTCTGTATCTTGGACTAAAGTTGGAAAATTTGGCAAATTGTGTGAGGTCTTTCGAATTGCAAATTTCATATTCATTGGCATTTGACACGAATTTACTTACTTATTTGTTTTGATTTTTGTGAATATTTCAAGTTAATCTATATATCAACTCTGTTCTACTAACCACGGCTTTATTTTTTTTTCGAGCAATATGAGTCTGCGTAACACTGCGGTACTATATATACTGTATTTATCGCGCGTTTACGGCATTATAATTATATGACATTCCAAATTATCTCACGTGCGCGTCATAACATTTTCCGGTGATTTGTCGATGGCACATGGGTGTGCAATTGGGCGTCAACTGAAATTGACGCATAATGTCATCCCATAAGCTATACCAAATCACACAGTTTAATTGTTTTTTTTTTAAGAACTGGTGTGCACATTATTGGTAGCCCTCATTTTAACTTACTATGTAAGTCAGACGAGAGAACATTGCTTATTGACTCTCGCTTCTCTCCTGGAGGCCTCTTTAATTGGTATTTAATAGTATTGTGGCAGTGTGTTCTCGAAATTTTTGCTTGTTCTTCTCCATAGAAGCTTTAGGCATTTTTTGTGTAAGCTCACACCATCGTTGACTTTGTCTCTGTCACCTCTGACCTAGACTAGAGTCAAGAGAAAACCAATCTCAAGTGAAAACAATAGAGATCTAACATGCGTGTTCAACGTTGCCTGCAGAAGATTAAATAAAAAAGTGTTTGCCTTCTAAACTCAGAAAGTACTACACTGTACTACGAATTTTTTAATGGCCAAAAATTGACATGAAATTGATTAGCAGTGAAGTTTTTCATCGCTTTAAGATCTAAGCAACCTAAAAACCACACCACTAAACTAGTTTCCCTCGCCTCGCAAAGTAAACTTCCCTGGGGTCAATTTGTCAGCAAACTCGGTGGAGTCCCGGAGGCGAGCCACACACCGCCATGTTTAAATTGAGTCGTGTAGTGGCTAAAGTGGCTCAAAGGATACTGTTCATTGGTTTTCCAAACTATGTTAAAAGTGAGAGATCTGATGGAAATTTCCAAGAATCTTTTGCATTCTTTTGGTTTTTGGTATAAATCATTCTTATTTCCTACTAATCAGAACTTGTAAATGTGAAAACTATGTTATAATTATGTTAAGGTGTTTGATAAACAAATTACGCCACTACGGCTGAATATTCGTACATTTGAATATCAGTAGAGGCTCTAGACAAATCGCAATCTATTAGCGAATGCGATTGAACGAATCGAATAATTTATTTTAATTTTAATTCTATTTTAACTGTTTTGATATTCTGTTTTAATTTTTATTTATTTTAACTTGTATTCTGTTGACATCAATTTTAATTTTTATATTCAATTTTTTGACATTTTTAATTTTATAATATTTGATCAATTTTGATATTTTTTAATTTTTAATCATATTTTTTAAATGTGTATAATTAATTAATTTTTGTTTTTTATTCCTGAATCAAATCGTATTTTACTTTTAGTTTTAATAGAAAGCTTATGTTAAAAAATTGTTACTTATAAAACTTATTATTTCAAGGCAGCAAGCACATGTTTTGGTGAGTGCTATTTACGCCTTAATTGTCATGTGCATAAGAAATTTTGTTATGGAGCTTCTTGAAAATTATTGCACAATGTATGTGATGTGGCTGTGCTACTTTTAATAAATAAATAAATAAATCGAAATGCCAAAATATACGGGATTGATCACGTGACATTTCGACAGCGTTTGTCAACCCTATACATTTTTGAAGTTTTGACAATCGCCTTCGCCACGCACGTGGGTAGGTCGGTACCTGATTCTCAAGACAAGTCGTCATTCTTAGCGAATGCGATTGTCGAAATTAAAAAATATAGGGAATAGATCACGTGATATTTTGATAGCGTTTGACAATCGCCTTCGCTAATATCCTATACATTTTTGACGTGTCGACAATCTTCTTCGCTACGCTACCGCTGACATAATGCCAATTCTCTCGAGCCTATGGATAAGGACAAGGAATACTTTTTATCACGGTAGTATTTGCGTATCCATAGTATACAATTTAGGCTTTCACGCAGACGACACCACTCGCAGCTTGTGACTTTGTTTGAGTAGAGGAACACAGTTTTAAACTTCCCAATTTCGTTTACTGTTTAACTAATCGTTTAGTGTTTTATATTCCAAAAAGATTGTCCATTTAGTCACACGCACACCCACCACTTTACCTTACGCTTTTATTTATTTATTTATTTAAACTTCATGTACAATAGTGGTACATAGGCGGACTTAATGCAACAAGACATTCTGTACCAGTCAACCTTTGGGTTAAAAAGAAACCACCAACCATGAACCATAACCTACCTATAAAATACCTATGAACCATGTTTGTTTAGTCGTACCCAGTTTATATTCGATCAGCACCCGTTGGTGTATTTTCTTATCCGGCTCGAAGCACCAACGAGCGCGAATAGTATTTTTTTTTCTGGACGGTAGATGGCTTATCGCCAACCCAACGATACCCAAGAAAATGTATCATTTACATGCATTTCCCCACGATATCGTTACTTATACAGACTTTTACACAAAGAACCTAAAGCAAAATGGGGCTACTCTCTATGCCCGAAGTCCGTTGTTTCGGGCCTCTCACTCTATTACCTAACCACATTGTCATTTGACAACATGATTTGACGGCTACTGTCAAATCGTGTTGTCATTCATTCAATCGTAAGTCCGTAGGTGATACGGAGTAGATTATTCCCGCAACTAAGCCCGAAACTACGGACTTCGGGTTTAGAGAGTAGCCCCCCTGGTGAACCCCTGTGAAGAGATATATGTGACCCTGGAGATGACCTTAAGGGTCATCTATCTATGCACCGAAATTCATCAAAATCGGTTCGGCGATTTAGGCGCGGCGCAGTCGTAACAAACTCACTTTTGCTCTTAATATTAATTAGAATTGCCTTATAATTAGCCCATTTATTACAGATCCATCCTCTTACTGTTGCTAAGTCCAAAAACTTGCGCTAACCGAAGGTATAGAGTTTATTCTTAGGTACAGGTTAGCTACTGTTAAAGCTAGTACATGACCACAAAATCACTAAATTATTAACAACATCAATAATGCCGTCAGTCTGCTTGTCTCGGCACATCAAAGGGACTTAGCGGTCATCATTGGAAAGTGGGAGTTAAGGTCTTACGCCTACGATATAGGGGTGCAGCAACACAGCTGCGACTAGTCACGCGACTTGTCGTGTTGCAACTATAAGCCCCGCATGATAGAGAGTCAAAGAGCAAAAAAAACTCACGTCAAGTTCGTTTCGTTCTTATTTTGGTAACCACAGCTGGCAGTTAAGACGTAAGTAATTGTTTTATTACTACACTAGCTTCTACCTGCAGCTTCACCTGTGTGGTTTTCGTAAATTATCCCAAGGGAACAAACACTTGACATAAAAAGTATCCTAGGTCCAGGACATGATCTATTCGTGTGTCAAGTTTCATTCAAATCCGTTCAGCCGTTGAGACGTGAAAAGGTGACCACCTGATAATATTAGTATGGATTCAGGGGGACTACTCTCTAAGCAAGAAGTACGTAGTTTCAGGCTTAGTTCCGGGCGTATTCTATTCCGTACCACCTACGGACTTACGATTAGTCCCGAAACCGAACTAAGAATGACTGACAATAGGATTTGACAATAACTGTCAAATCGTGTTCTCACTAATTCTTAGTGCTTAGGTGATACCCGAAACTAAAGACTTCGGGCTTAAAGAGTAGCCTTCCATAGAATTGGTAAGACTGAAACGTTACGATTATTCCTTTCGTCGCTAATAGAGTTGGCTTGAGAATCTCTCGCGTCTTGAAGAAAATTTGCCAAATATTGATGTCGACGACGAGTCTTGTCGCGAAATCGTGTCGCTCGAGTGTGTATTCACCTTAAGTTACGTCGCTAATTGGTATGCGATATTACTATAGGGTTATGTGGGTGGTTTAACTTGCTTACATTAAAGGAAGCCACTGAAGAAATAATAATTTACCTCTTCAATATTAAAACCTGAACTACGTACGTGGGATTTCTGAAGGTGACTCTTGGAACCTACGCTCCTTCCGAGTGATTTTTAATTAAGTTTCGTTTGGATCAGTTATAGCAACCTTAGATAATTTACCCAGCACAAGAGTTGTTAGTTAGAGATTTATTTATCACTATGAGCAGCTAAATAGAGGCCAGAGGCTGATATTTCCTTTTGCTTTAATAGGTTGGAGACAGATTAAAGGATTAACTACGAAGTGACGTAACGAGCTACCACTCCTGAAGTTTCACAGCATTTTTATTGATTTCCCTTCGTCTGTTTACTATGCTTACGGAAGAACTGTCAAATTCTCGCATATTTACGACAAGACCGATGGCAGCGACCAGAGGCCCATCAAGGGTGATGTAACAAATGCGAGAATTTGACAGTGAAACAGATAAAGTGGAAAAAATATTTCTCCAATATTTTATAGTAACCTAATTGTCATGTCAGAATAATACGTCATGTTAATGGGTTGTGGAGTTCTGGTAGGCAGCCGCTCCTCGTAAAATACTGGTATTCAGCTAAATCCGGCTTGACTGGAAGCCGACCTTAACATAGTCGGGAAAAGGCTAGGCAGATGATGATGATAATCCATTTTTCTATTACATCATTCACATCTAAGGCATGGGTTGGGAAGCACTGATCCGCCACAGTTTTAAGGGATCCCTATCCAAGGGGAAACCAACGAAGCACTATGTTCATCTGTCTGTCAGCGGCCAGTATTGTTTCTCACGAACCGTTATAGGTAGACCCCACCAAATTTAAAGAAAAAAAACATTCTTGCGAGTATTTTTATGGTAGGCCCCATACCGTTAAAGAAGTAGATTGGTACTGTAACAAAGTAGTTACTTAAGCTAAAGTATGATAATGAACTTGAAACACTGAAGTAAGAATAAACCCGCCTGTAATGACGATTATTCCAAATCATGTCAGAATAAATAGAATCATATTTTTTATCCCGGAGTCATCCCTTTTAGATATACATAGTCATGTTGTGTTCGTTTAGCAACTAGTACAAAAGTTAATCCCTAACCTTATTTTTAGGTATCTAAATAAAATTTAGAGCAACTTCCCTCAAAAAAGACTGAGACAAGCAGCGTCATTCACAAGATGTTCAAAGAAATGCTATTCATAACTACCCACAAAGGAAAAGTTGTAAAATTCACTCCAAACGTCCATTAGTAAAATTCAGACTCGACTAAATCCTTTGACCTGCCTCGCCTTGCCTCAGGTAAATTTCTTTGTGAAGTTTTCGACAATTTTCTTTCAGATTTTTGGAGTAATTAAATTATGTTACCAGTTTTCGGGAGTTTGAAAGATGAAGTAATTTTATGTAACGTTCTTCTGTTGTGTTAAGCTTTCTATTCACCTTTGACTAAGCATCATAAGTTAGTAAGTAGTTGTAAATTTGCAATCCGCACATCACATCTTAAGGGAGTGTAGTCTTTGGAAAACTGAACGCAATATTATGTTAGATAGTATTAAGGTTATATCTGGTGTAGTTTACTAAACGGACCTTGTTGAAACCAGAACAAATTTCCGTGCGTTCAAGCGATTTTGCCATACCTATTACTGGAATCAAAAGTAGCTCACAATTTAGGACCCATTAGTTTAAGTGGTAAGATATAATCCGTGGTGTTTGGCAACTGGGCTTAACCCAGTTGTATTTGTCCCTTGGTGCCTATTGGCCTATTTCTATTCTGTCTCCTGCTTGATACGGAGGGAAGTGGAAATTATATATATTTTTTTTCCTACTCCTCCGCTGTACTTTTCTGATTAATTTCGTTGCAGGATCCAAGACAGTTGAATCGTTTCTCCGGGACTCGTCGGGTTTCATTGGCTCGGCGTTTTTCTGGTGGTCGCCACTGTTGGTTCTGGCTTTCAGGAGTTGCAGTGGTTGGGAATGTGTGGCGGGCTTGTCCCAAAAAAAAAAAAAAGTAGTGTAACTATTCTGGGAGTAATGTGCCCTGCCCACTGGTACTTCAGTTTGGCGATCCTTCGGGCTATGTTAGTAACTTTGATTCTCTTGCGGATATCATCATTCCAGATTCGGTCACTTTTGGAAACTCCAAGCATTGCCCTCTCCCTTGCCCTTTGGGTGCCTTTAAGCCATTTGATGAGGCAGATTGTGAGCGACCACGTTTCGGTGCCATAATTTGTCACTGGCAACACGCACTGGTCTTAGACTTTCGTCTTGAGACACGGTGGTATGTGTGACGAGAAGATACCACGCAACTTCCTGAAGACCCATTGAATTAAGTTTGTGTAAATGAGTTCTGTAATTGTTTTTGTACAATAAAGTAGGTGTATTCTACCAAATAACATGGAATAAGGGCAAGAAGATGATGAAGATGATGATGGGATATGCGCTTCCTAAACAGTACTTGGTTCTTTGGACGATAAACCATTGGTTACCACCATTGGTTTTTCGCGTACCTGTTTGTCCAGTTTAATACGGAGGCAATTGATTTTGAACTGGTCCTTAAATAAGGAGCAAATCTTCAGTTCAATAAAACGACCTGATTATATTTTATTCCCGTCACAGTATGTACCGATGGTACTCAAACTGTCTTTCTGTTAACTGAGCCTCCTTATTCCCACCTGTGTCCCTGAAGCTAATCTGCCCGTCTCAAATACGTCCCAAGGACGTACGCGATTGTGTGAACAAACGCTTTTTAAGATTAACTTTCTGACAAAATTTTGTGAGCATACTGAAAGAAAATGCTTCAATATCTTTTTCCAATGATAAATCTCTTTTAGAAATGATATAAATTTAGGAATTAATAAGCTGATTGCTTTACCATTGACAAGTTCTTAAAACATTCGAAAATATTGATTGGAAATTGGTACCGTATTTCAGAGATACGGAATCAAGAATATTATAATTCAATTACGTAATGTAACACAGATTTTTCACTAAAATTGCGACCCATTATTCAGTTTATTACCTTTGTTATATTTCCGGAAAATTGTGAAGAATAACGAAGATTCCAAAGCAGGAAAATTTCAACAAATGTCGTAAAAACGTCAATTTATCCGGTACCAAATGCTGAATAGCGTAAAATATTAATTCTGAAGAGATTCATATTAGAGTGATTTCGCCCGACGAGATACGAAAATCCCTAAATTATGGGAATTATTAAAAATTAAGATTCCCGGGATTACCTTTCGACCCAAAATGGAGTTGTGATGTTTCGCTTATTGTTTGTTTTATAAATTGCTTTGTGATGGAAATAAAATTAAGGTAATTTTCAATGATTTCATAAGTTATCATTTCATTTAACGTCAATTTGGAAACGATTTTGCTATTATCCAGTCTGAAGATTCTACCAAAGATCATGGTGGGTAGGCTAAATTAATTAAGATTTATAAGGATTGTATATCAGTCAATAGAATAGAATAGAATACTCTTTATTATGTAACTTATATGTACACCATATAAGGTACAGAAAAGATAGATAAAGAAAACATTACATAGGGTGACACAATGGGCGGCCTTAATGCTAAAATCGATCTTTTCAAGACAACCTTTGGATGGATTGCAAAGATAATTGAAAGACTTTTTTTTTTTTTTTTTTTACTATTGATAGGCACGCGTTGGACCACTATCTCACCTGATGGTAAGCGAGGATGTGGTCGAAGATGGAGCACGCTTGCCTAGAAATAACCTATTCACTCTTGATTTAAAGACTCCCAGGTTGTAGCTATCAGGAAACACAGACTCCGGCAGGGAATTCCACTCCTTAGCTGTACGCACTATGAATGTGTTCCCAAAACGTTTTGTGCGTATGGGTGGGATATCCACCGTGTGCCGGTGGCGCATCGCCGTTCGTCTTGTGCTCCGATGATGGAACGGGCTTACTGCAGTACGACAGTACTGCAGGGAGTCTTAGGTGTAGGATTTATATAAATAAATACATTATAGATAAATATATACAATTAGAATTATGTAACAAATAAAAAGCATAGGAACCAAGTGAAAACAATCAAATAGAAAGGTAGTAATTTTAGACCATTGTACATTTAATTAAATTAAAAATTAATATATTGATGACGCTCCGAACTACGGCCAGCGTAGATCTACATGCTGTTGTCATTCTAGGTTAACACAATGCTTTCTCAATATTGACAAAGCTCTTTTACATTGTATGATTCTCTGAAATTAGAGGAGCTCGCTGTTAAAGAATACTAGCTGCAAGGATCGATCTTTGAGGTTAAGCAACGCTTGTCAAGGTTGATCTTTGGATGGGTGACGATCTTAACATACCGAGTTTCCTCCGTGCCTCGGAAAGCACGTTAAGCCGTTGGTCTCGGCTGTCATTTGAAGATGTTTGGCAATCTTTACGGACTGTCAGAAGTCAGTAAATCTGACTCCAATCCTGCCAAGAACTGTCGTGTTATCTAGTTACAAGTAATGGGTTGTGGTGCTCTGGTAGGCAGCCGTTCCACGTAAAAATACTGGTATTTAGCTGAATCCGGTTTGACTGGGAGCCTACTCCAATATAGTTGGGAAAAGGCTATGATGATTCTCTGAAATTAAAACCCTCGTGTCTTTTCCAGGAATACTCAAATACCTACATTAAAACAGCTCTCTGCCTTCATTGATTACGGCTTCATAGTTTAGCCACAAACACGTGCCTCAAACAAAGGAATTTAGTTCCCCATTTGATATAACATTGACTGATGAAGTTTGGAATCCAGTGTGGTTGAAGTTGAGCATTCTGAACTATTTGAGAGGAGCCTCATTCAGTCGATGAATATTTGCTCTAATTTCAAAAGCTATAACGCTCAAAGGCATGTTTATTTTATCTTATAAGATTTCAAATGATTTTCACTAAGTACAACGTTAATTTTGTATGATTAAACAACGCCTGCCAAGGTTGGTCTGTGGATGGGTGATCATCTTAATATACCGAGTTTCCTCCGTGCCTCGGAAAGCACGTTAAGCCGTTGGTCCCGGCTGTCATTTGTAGATCTTTGGCAGTCGTTACGGATAGTCAGAAGCCAGTAAATCTGACTCCAGTCTTGCCATGAAGTACCGTGTTGTACTGTATGTATGTGATGGACCAGTTACTGGGTTTTGGAGGTCTGGTAGGCAGCCGCTCCGCGTAAAATACTGGTATTCAGCTAAATCCGGTTTGACTCGAAGCCGACCCCAATATAGTTGGGAAAAGGCTGGGCAGATGATGACAACGTTAATTTTGTACTTATAACAAAATCCATGCTAATATTACAAAGCTGAAGAGTTTGTTTGAACGCGCTAATCTCAGGAACTATTAGTTCGATTTGAAAAATTCATTTAGTGTTGTATAGCACATATAACGAGGAAGGCTATAACCGATAGGAGCGGAGCATTAATGTCATGTGGCGCAGACGAAGTTGCGCGGATCTGCTAGTTCTTACTAATATTAGAAACTAGTCGACCCGCGCAACTTCGTCTGCTCCGCTCCTATTGGTCTTAGCATGATGATATATAGCCTATTGCCTTCCTCGATAAATGGGCTATCTAACACTGACATATATTTCCAAATCGGACCAGAAGTTCGTGAGATTAGCGCGTTCTGGACGACCAGTGCTTATTATTATGAGGCGTACAGTAAAACACATTCGATTTTTTTTTGCTTTTCTGAAAATGGGAATCGAAACCTGGACATGAATAGTAGTGGCGTTTATCTCCACAAGACCAATATAGAGCAGTTGGTATTTCTTCTGAATCAACAAACATCCGCTGAGTTTCATTTACAGGTTGTAAAAAAAACTTTGAATTGTGTCTGTTCAAAATCCGACCATTTCATTCCTTCATCTCCACTTCCAAGTCAACATCTACGAAATGAATAAAATTATTCAATAAAACATTCAGTACGTTTATTGAATGCCGTTATGCCATGGACCCGGATATAGTCATATCTTCATTTTAATGCACGGACATTCGGATATTTCCGGGAAATTCCCGCTCCCCAGTATATTCCCGGGATATAAGAGGACTCAATTAAACGGGATTGTTTATTGCATTTCATTGCAACTGGGTCAGTAGAGAATGGTTACATGCGGTACACGTCTGAATGTAGGAAGATTGAATGTGTTTTATATATGTATGTACGGATGTAGGTTTATCTGATAGGGAATCTTATTGGTTTGTTGTCGTGTAACCGGTATTGATTTACATGTACTATATGTAGAGAATTCTTATTGTTATTTGCTCACTTCCCTAAAGCGTAGAAGTATACAACCATAGCTATAGTTCTACGCTTTAAATTGTGTAAGTAGCTTCATGTTTTTGGCAGACCGACCTTGACAATTCAAAGTGGCTGTAATTTTTTTTATATAGATTTTTGCTTAGAGTTCGAGTTTACTCCATCCATCATAATCATGATATACCTTTAGTATTTACTTTGGGATGTCTATTTTTCTAACTACAAATCGCAACTTTATTTGCATTAGAAAGATTAAAAAACAGAATATTTTTATAACATTTTAACTATTCGAAATCCTTTATATAATTCTCTTCGCCCTAAACAATATTTTTGAATGACATAAATTGTGTGTCCTATAAAATGTTAAACTTATTTACTACAATGTTCTACATAATAACTAAGATTGACAATAATACACTAAACTAAAAACAAACTAAAATATAGCATCGAAAAATTCGTCCTCAACGCTGTCAGCTGGTAATGTGCCCAAGAGACTGGCGGCGTTGCCACGTTGTATGGCAATATTAATTTACATTTTTTATTTAATTTTGACAAAAAAATAAAAAAAATAATATCATTTTTTTTTATTATATCTTAAACCATAAGTAGATAGATTTGCGCCTGTGTGGCTTCGTTTATACCACTTGCAACACTGTGATTTCTTTATAATATGTCAGTTTTAATATAGTTTTTATTTATAAAAAAATCTAAGTAATCACGGTTTTAAACGTTGACTAGCAGATTCTTGTTCCAAAATTTTTGGAAACTGGTCAACAGTATTTAAACAAAACATTTGCTTAGTTTTTTTTTTAATTATGCTGACAAAATTGGAACAAAATCTGTAAATTCTAGTGAAAACTACATTTAAGAGGGTTTTTAAGTAAATAATAATAACGTAACCTCACTAACAGACATGAAATGCGTCTTTTTTAATAATATGTATTTAAATCACTTAATACTATAAAACAGAGTTTCGGCCGCGTCTGTCTGTTTGTTTGTCTGTTCGCGATAAACTCAAAAAACACTGCACCAATTTTCATGCTGTTTTCACCAGTGTTTTTGAGGGAGGTGTTAAATTAATATATAATTTGTCTAGAAAAAAATTAGGGATCCTGAAGAAGTCGTGGGCGAAGTGCTGGTTACATATATTTAGGGACGAGGCTTTAAAGACAATGATGTCGCTGCCATTACATTGACTCCGGCTACTGACCCAGAAATCCCTAATACAAAAACTGATGCAGCGTCGTTGTTAATTCTCTGTGTGTTAAAGCCATATTACCCTCTAAACGCAACTCTAATTTGTTCTACTGAATGCATATTCAATATTATTTACATGAACTCGATATTCCTCGAAACCGGTTATTTGAAATATATGCTGCAATGCATTGAATGGATCCAATCAATGAGGACTATAGTTACCATGAAATATACTGGTATGTAGCCTTAGCTTGTCAATAAATTAGGTTTAAGGTTCATGAACTTGTACATTACTGTATGTCCATTTGGTAAATTTAGAAAATCTAGGGTTTTCGCGTCTATAATACAATTCAAGTTAACGTATTGCATTTTTATAAAACACCTTATTTATTTAGATTAGATTTGCTTAGAACACTTTGTCAAGCCTGTTCGCAACTATGATGGGGTCTACTTCAAATATAACTGGATACAGCTAAAAATTCCAGTATTTAAACCTTTTTGTATAACTCGAATGTAAAACTCAGTTTCATCACTTCAATTGTTTTCGAAATAATTATTCCGAACTTATTAACCAAACTACATATAAACAGCTTCGGTGGTTCTTGTCATATATAATTGAAACACTGCAAATATATTATTTGAGTATTAATAAAAAAAATAGAACTAATTTATAAAACCAATAATAACTTTCAAAATCTCACAAATAAGACTTATGGTGAAAAATAGTATTTGCCGAGAATTTCCAGTATATTATAATTATTAGAGGTAGGTATCACTCTACGAAGTGATACATACCCATTGTATTTAGCTTAATCACAACCTCGACACAAGATAATTAATCCAAATCAATAGATTTCGCTTCGTCGAAAGAGAATTCTGTGAGCTACGCAGAATTCACCCTTTGAAACGAACAGCGTGCTGCTTTGCATTTCCAAGCGAGAATATTGACAATAGGGGTGATGATTGCAGCATTCTGGGGTGCGATATAAGGCCTTTTGAACATCCAATTACAAGTTGTAGAGTATTAAGGTCATGGCAGATTATAACGGCACAGTAGCAGCACGGCAATTTACTTGTCATTCAAATTGGAGCATTAAATCGTGTGTCGAAAAATATATTTCATAAAATTAACATGAGAAACGCCATCGGTGAGCAGTCAGTGCGATGTAGCGTTATAATGTGCCATGACCATTAGGCCTGAGTTCGAAATATTAAAACTTATCTTATATCGGATTTGTGTTTGATAACATATATCGATATCTAAATCTACATCCGATATCAACGAAAAACTTTTCGAGTCTTAGTTATATCCAAACTGTTACTATGAACTTATCTACGAAGTACAACAAAACGCAAACTTCACATCACAAACGATATGAAACCGAAGCAGCTGTTATTAACTTTGTCTCCGACTAAGTATTTAATTTTTCAACTGATATAAAAGAGATAAAGCGAATATGACGTGACTGTGGTTAATGCAATACGTTCGTAATATAATCTTAAACTAATCTATACTTACTAATATATAAAGCTGAAGAGTTTGTTTGTTTGTTTGCTTGAAAGCGCTAATCTCAGGAACTCCTGGTCTGACTTGAAAAAATTATTCAGTGTTAGATACTCCATTTATCAAGGACGGCTATATACTATATCATCACGCTAAGACCGGAGCAGACGAAGTTGCGCGGGTCAACTAGTATAATATATTAAATAACTTTAAATTTCTAATGCCCCTACAACGATGCGATGTACTAACGGTAAAAGTGTGAGTTTGCGTTTGTCGTTAGCTTGCTCTTCTAAATATCACGGTTACGTGTGCAAACCGTACTAAAGTCGGCAGATAGGAACGTAACGTAAAATTTTACCATAGCTATAGTACTCGTGTATGTTCCTTATTATTATACCAAAAATACTATGGGGTTGTAGTTTTTCATATTCAAAATTCACTTACGTTAACGTTACTATGCGTCAGAATATCCGTGCTAGGCCCTCTGATATCGATATCTGAAAATTGTTTAAGATATCGATATGCCAATTGAATATCGGTTACATAACCGTTCGCAACAAGAACCGATAACACCCATATCTATGGAGTATGAAAGCATACTGCTTTAATTATGTCCATATTTCGAGTACACTCCCCTTGTATATGGTCGTTTAAAACGAAGCTTATTGCAGCCAAGAGTTGGATGGTGGCCAGAAAATAGTTGTGTTGGTCAACATGATTTACGAACCGTTCAAGTAGCACGTTTGTGGCGATGTCATCGCGATCGTTACTATACTTCTCATCACGGGGAATGGGTGTAAAGGTTGATGCATTCCTATTGATACATTAAGGCGGAGATACCTGAGAATAGCTGATTTCGGTGGTTTACCTTCAGAAAGTGAAATTAACGCGTAACGGCATCTCTGCATACCATACCAAATCACGCGGTTGAAACTTATTTTTTTAAAAACGATGTGTTTAATATCCTATGAACCCGGATCTATCAAAACACGTGGCGTCTCCCGGCTATTGCGTCCAGAATCAGATCTAAACAGCTGGTCGTATTTTTACACTATACTACTGAATTTAAGGTCGCGCGGGTGTTAAACGAGTGTGCGTTTGTTCTCTCAAGGTCGCTGGCGTATGTAAGCTTTTTAACGATTTCTTCCTCTTTTTGAGTCATTGGTAAGTGCTTAGATTTTTTGGGCGCACCAGGTGGCTACGTTAATTGTTGTTAATAACTGCCATAGCAGATTTGTTAATGTCGGCTAGAAGAAACAATTAAAGCAATACTGTTTTCCATTGGTCCTAGTAATTATACTTCCCTTAGTATCTTTCTCTAAATAGTTTAAAACAATGTTTATGTTTCCTTTATTCGTCGTCTTTACTTATTTATACATTTATATATATGTAAAAATATATATATATATAAATAATTTAAAAATATAATGTTTATTATTATTATTAATTATAAAAATCTTAACTTAAGAAATATGCCCCGCAAAACCTAGTCGAGTCCTATGAGGAAATCTGGTTATAATTAGGTAGGTACAGATAAACACTACAGTTGGTTTTAGCTTAAATTAAATTTCTAAACTAATCGCGAATTGCAGAGAAACAGGTCTTTGAAAAACGAAAACCGCGGTAAGTTCAATAGCACGTGGCGACGTTCGCTCACACTTGTGTTTCGTAATCGAATACTCTCAAGGTAAACGTAACTTACGTCGAAATGTCAACGCCATTGCGTCAGCTTTCATGTGTCAAACATCAAACATACATCCAGTGTTGCCACGTGCCACTTACCCAAGTGTACTACTTGGCGTTTTCGTTACAGTCAAACTTAAAGAATTAATCAATCGAGTAGATAACGACACACATCCAGCGTAATTGTCTCGTGTCTCAAATGGTTGAACGACTTTG
The DNA here is from genome assembly GCA_950371165.1 of Lacanobia oleracea. Lineage (NCBI taxonomy): Eukaryota > Metazoa > Arthropoda > Insecta > Lepidoptera > Noctuidae > Lacanobia > Lacanobia oleracea. The sequence goes on from OX493389.1 coordinate 5,197,393, forward strand.
AATAGATATACCATGACCTAGGATAGAAGATAGGATACTTTTATTCCAGTTGAACTTAATAACATTATATCAATATTGTCTTAGCTATCAACTCATTGAAACCAATATTAAACAGTGAACGATACTTATCACTAAAGTTCGCGTCCAAGGAGTTCATAATAAAACCATGAACGGTACCGATATTGATTCAAGGCTATTAGGAGTTTAAACCCCGCCTCAAACCTCAAGCGAGATTACATAGGATTTATACAACCGATATAATTTGTTGCGCCAGCGGAATCCCGAAGTTGGGAGCAAAAGGAAGGAACTTAGAGGAAGTAACGAGGAAGCCTTTGAACGGACTATGCTGAGTAAATAATGCATAACTCGTTTGAAGTGTTCCGGATTGTACGGAGATATTTTTCCCTTTTTGAGAAGTGAGAGTCTTTTTCTGTTTATCTTTTTAAAATTGAAGGTTTGTGAAGGAAGGGCGGAGAATTTATGTATTTCACTTAAATAAAAAATCTCATAACTAACTAAAACTAAAATTAATCCAAAATATGGCGTCGCTGGCCACTGGTAATTTACCAAAACGGCTGGCAACATTGCCACGTTGTTGTATGGCAATGCTTTATATCCTTTGTACGAAGTAAGAGCGGGCTCTTGGGTCACGCGAAGTGCAACAAGCGTCTTGACAGATGTTTAAACAAATAATGAGCCCATATTTCTAGTTTAAAAGAGCCTTCGTAATTTGTATTTAACACTTAGTCGTTTGGGCCTTGCCTTCATTATTACAAATCATATGCCCATTAGATGCACAACTTCCACCAGCCTTGGTTTCCGTATGTCATATTTTAGGCGACCACTGAAAATCAGTCATTGATTTTTGGCTTGTTTGATTATACTTTCCTTGTGCGTACAGCAGCAAGGAGAGAAATTTTCTGCCTGAGTCTGTGTTTCCTGATAGCTGGGGGTTTTTAATAAGTCAATAGAGAACAGGCTACTTCTAGACAAGCGTGTTCCATAGTCGATCATTGCTTTCCATCAGGTGAGATTGTGGTCAAACGCGAGCATGTCCTTACTTATATTATTTTGATGAATTTTGACTTGACTTGAATTAAGTTCTTGTGTCCCCTAGATGGGGCAGAGGGCGTCCACAGAGCACCGACAACCCGAACGGTCTTGTGCTTTGCGCTTTATTTCGCTTCAGGTCTTTCCTAATTTTTTCGCTTCTGCAATGATCATCCGGTCTGCTTGGGATGACCACGTTTACGCTTTTCTTGAGGATTCCAGTCTAGGGCTTGCCTCAGTATGTGTTCAAGATCCCTTCGGAGCGTGTATCCGATCCAGATCTACTTGCGGCGTTTGATCTGCCGGTCGATTGGAGTCTCACCGCAGCGTTCCCACAGATCTTGGTTGGAGATTTTCTCGGGCCAGTAAACACCGAGGATACGACGTAGAAATCGTTTGATAACGACCTGGAGTTTATGCGAGATGTCCTGAGTGACCTTCCACGTCTTAAATCTGTTGATGAATTTTGGTACTGATAAAAATAGGATCATGGAACCGTGTAGACAACGTTTTTGCGAAAAAAAAGCTTGAACGCGAACGAAGCCGGGAGGTAAAAATTAGTCAATAATAATAGAAAAATATCTAGAATATAAATTACACTGCAACTCTGTTTCGTAGCAAGGTTGAATGCATAAATAACAAACTGCATAGCCACAACAAATGAAAACGGACGGAACCGCCACATTCGCTTACAGTTACATACAGTTCCATTTGCTACAATGTTCTATGTAACACCAATGTTATTCTGCTGACCCATTTTTCTTAAGAAATTGCGGGAAATAAGGTGCATTCTTTTTGAAGTCTGTCTTGAATACAATGTTGCAGTGTCGTGAAGGAATCTTTGTATGATTTATTTTTCACCCACGTCCTGCACAAGTAATTTTGTTGTACTATTGTTATAAAGGACATGTTGTTTTTGTTCAGATTATCTTTTTAACTGTTGGTTATTTTACTTTCAACGCTTGAATTTACTATTCGAGATAATTTGAAGCCATTGCTAACAAATCAAGTGTCGACTTATGTTATGTGTTTTAAGTTGATTTTGAAGTGTAAAACTTTTCGTCAAGACTTTTCGTACCTACTGAATTTCAATCATCAATTCCTTCATTTTTTTTATTTGTAATGGGTTTGCTCTTGACTCTAGTCTATGTCAGAGATGACAGAGGCAAAGTCTACGATGGAGCGAGCCTACCCAGAAGGAGCGTGTTCACTCTAACTTAGCGTTTAAGCGTTTGGAAATACAGACGTATTTAGACAAGTCCTTCCACTGCGGAAGTTCAAGTCCTTCCGCAGCGGAAGGACTTGAACTTCCGCAGTGGAAGGAGTCATTTGATGATTTCCCATACTTAAAAAAAAGAGACGTATTTAGACAGCTCTTTCTACCATTTATGGTTTTCATATTTGCTTCAAGCTATATATTACATTTCGGACTGATTGTAATGCTATTCTCAAAGTTGTTAAAAAGAACAATGGGTAATTTTGTATGGAACCCGTACCCACTTTGTAGCATTTTAGACTAGGTGTAATTTAGAAGAGGCCTAATTGAGTAACTCGAAAATAAGTGAACAAATGAATGAATGAATGAAAGACCGAAGTTATGATAACTTCTTTGTAACATTTTTAATTGCCAATAATCGCACTATTTCTGCTTTTTGGACTAAATAAATAGGTAACCAGTCATTTTTTCTGTCTTTAGAGAGCGATATAGCTTCCTATCGTTGGTTTTTGGTACAGAAAAAATATTAAATAAGAACTATCAATCTTAAATAGCACAGTTTTATTAAATTGTATTGTTACTTTCAATGATTATATCATCCCAGGCACTTGCCGGACCTACGAAGTTATCTAGGTGCCTGCCAACACCTAAGTACCATATTATGCTAATAGTATGGGCACAAGAACCTAGAGTTCTCATACCCGTCATGCAGGAGCAATAATACGCTTCGATGGCTTCTCTGCCCTGGACATTAAACTTGATTAAAATATATGTGTAATATATTTTATTCGACCCATGCCTCGATAATATACGGCCTCTAATTAACGAGCAGTTTTCGGTTACTAGCCCATGCTGCGACATACTAGGGCTACGGCTCGAAGATACCTCAATATTATATATACCATCTCCACCTCGCAAATGCTCGGCAACATATGATCTTGCGAGCTTTAAATGGTATGTGCCCAAACTGAGTAGAATGACGTCTTCTTCTGTCAATTGTGGAAATGGTATTGACGTAGCCGTCATTGTTGTGAACACCGCCCGCTGTCTGTTCATATGTTCTGCGACTACATAATTGCCCAGTCTGTTGGGTTCACTTCTTCTTTGCGCTATTATATTGATAAAAGCGTGGGCATGCTCATTATCTGTCAGACGCTGCCTAAATGCATTTATAAGGGCTCCCGCAATACGGAAGTCTTCAAACAAGTGAGGGAGTGTTTTATTGATAACTGTATGCCTAAATATTTTGTAGTCGTTTTTGAAACATCCGTTTATTAATTCAATGACCCAACGCACTATGGTGATTTTTCGAGATTTATTGGCTTGAATATCTGTAAGCTGTGTGGCATGCCTATCTTTACTTGGTGGCATATGGGCAACATAGCCAGCACTTTCTATATCTGGTATAGAGTCTCTAAAACCTTGATCTAATATAAAAACGTCATCTGTTTGCAACGTTATATGCACTGGGGACGTTTGATCATTCATAATCTCAGTCATGATTTGGGCATCAGTCTTTGTTGCAGCGTATGGGTCACATATATCTATAATATAGCCATCTGGGCAAGTAATCACAAAGGGTTTTAACAAGTTTTTATACTTGTGTAAGCTGTAAGACTTTTTTTGAAATAAAAAGTTTTTACTTTTCTGTACGTATATATACGAACCATCACAAATAGCTATAGCCACTGGGTTTATAGGGTTGGAATATATTGATGATGGTACTGCAAGGCTGTGAGCTATAATTTCATCCCGACTTATATGATTGAAACCCAAATGGCGAACAACAAAGTCTTGGGTCAAGCAGTTTCTAGCAGTTTTAAGCAAAATACCGATCGTTTTACGAGATACACCTATTTGGGTGGCTATACGTGTATTTGGTTCACCAGACCGTTGTTTTAATAAATATATTCCTAGTGCAGTTTTTGGTCTTCTACATTGATTTAAAAGAGACGGTGTTTCATTCAAAAGGATTTCGAATTGTTGGTGTGTTAAGCCAGTTAGGTAATATAGATCCTCTGGTAAAATGTTGTTTACATTGTCAAAATCTATATTAGTCTTAGTAACGTATCAATCATATCTTTGAGATGGTCTGGTGTGAATAGTGTGAATCTTGTACACGCGTGAAGTTCTTGATTGATGCACCCATGAAATAAACAGTGACGCGCCGTATTTGCAACCCTTCTATAAGTTGGAACAGACGTTGGGTGCTCTGGGTTTGCAAGTTCCTGGTTTTGTTCTTGTTCGAACCTAGCTTGCTGTCGTCTTCCAGCTACCCAACAACGATGACACATAGCCTGAAGTTGATTCAGGACCATTTAAAAGAAAAACCAAATCCTCAAGTAACTAAAACAATAAATAACTTAATAAAGAGTGAACAAAAAGACACCGTGTACTCGATGATCAAAAGCTATTGTTATACTAACCTCATTTATGTTAATCCGTGCCATCACATACTCTGTGAAGCCTGGATTGTCTTCCAAATAAGTTCGCGTCAGTATATGCCAATTTCGGTCACGAATTACTGATCTTGTACATGTAACACACTGTATACGGCGTTCACCTTCCATTTGTTTGAAGCAGATGAGTAATAATAATAATCCAATCGTTAAGTAATACACTGAAGTCCGTTGTGAAAGCCGAGGTTGTAAATAAAAGTAAGAATAAAATAAACTAAGATATGCGCGCGCGTTCAAAATCAGTTCCTAACAGGTACTAACTACTGACGACACACCGACGCTAGCACAAAATAGTTCGAACTACCCACCTAATGGATAAAATAAAAAAAAAATTGAACGTGCGTGGGTCGATTTTACTAAGGATTTTCGGTATTTTCAACATCGAATATCTTTTTTCCTACATAAGTTACAAAGTTGCTCCCTTACAAAAAATATCTACGTTTTCAAAGACCTTTCGAATGGTACCAATTTCAACTTGCTACAAACTGGGTACGTTCAGACCCATGTTCTTTTAGCTTCAGAACAAACAATCTTAATATTTTGATGACTTCATGAATGGAGTAATACCATTTTCAATAATAGTATAACAGGACTCTAGGTACTCTTTGATCATGCTAAGTCATTCTCAACAGTAACATTTTCATGAATTGTGGATAAATATTAAGTAACTATAATAAAGTACTAGAAGCGCATTAGAAAGAAAGAGTATCAAGCAACCACAGTAACAATATCATCATTTTCAGTAATAGTTTGACAAGACTAAATTGAACTCAATAATAATATAATTGATCTAATTGAATTTTGATGTTGCTTACAATCTTAATGGAAACATTATTAGCGGTTAAAATTAAAACCTTATTTGCACATAAACTACTAGGAGCACAATAGACAGGAAGAGTATCAAACAACCATATTAACAATATCATCATTTCCAATAATAATTTGACAAGACTAGGTTGTAGGTACTCTTTGATTTTGCAAAGTCTATGGAAGTAAGTATTACGAACAGTTACAGTAGCAGCAATAGTGGAATATCTTATGGTAACAAATAAAGTACTGGGTCTGTAGTGGGCAGGAAGAGTATCAAGCAACAACCGCAGCTATATCATAAATAATTGTGAAACAATATATTTTCTAGCATAAATTACCAAGAGAGTATTATATAGGAAAAGTATTTAGCAAAAATGCAACAATGTCATCATTTCCAATAATAGTTTGACAGGATTGTGTAGTGCTCTTTGATCTTGCAAAGTATGGAAGCCACCTCAAGAGTAACAACATCAAGAATTGGGAAAAAATATATTAAAGCACCAGGAGTGCAATAGACAGGAAGAGTATCAAGCAACAATGGCAGCAGTGTTGATCATTATCTTAATTAGCATATAAAGTACTAGGAGCGCATTAAAAAGGAACAGTATTCATCATTTCCAATAATAGTTTGACAGGAGGACTATGTGGTAGGTACTCTTTCATCTCGCAAAGTCTATTAAAATATTATGTGGTATTATGAACAATAATAGTAGCAGCATGAACAGTCTATTTTATGGTAACAAATAATGTACTGGTAATGTAGTGGGCAGGAAGATTATCATGCAACAACTGTGGCTATATTATCAATTGTGAAACAATATCTTTACTAGCATATAAAGTACTAGGAGCGCATTAGACAGGAAGAATATAAGCAACGCTAAACAGATGGTGGTCCGGTCGTTAGCGCCACACAAACAAATCGGGTTTATTGTCTAGACTACATTGTTGGGCGTGATGTTAACAATCACGGTATTTATAACCTCCATGCGGTTCTTGGCGAAAATAAGCATCCTGTCCAGATACATCAGATCTGGGCAGTCTTGTTATCTTTGCCTTCTCTACTCTACACGATGTAGACAAGAACTTATGGCTTTTCAATACCAGTTTTGACGAATAACATGAATAATTTTACTTATGTAGTCATTTATTTTATTTTAAATGTTTGTAAATCAAGCACACCTTTACAGTTAAAGGGATTTGGGCGTAACTTGATCTTTAGACTACGAGTATCACTTAGATTTGGCCATAAGATATCCCAGTGGTGCGTTCTCTCGGGATAATATCAAACAGATAACAAATATTTGAATTATGTAGTAAAAAATTCAATATTTACACCAAAAAGAACCTTAATTACGAATTTAATTTACTTAGAAATATTTCAATAAACAAACCAAAACTGGCAACAATTTCGCTTTCATTAACAAACAGTGTGAATTTATCGGTCGTTTCAATAAAACGAGGTCTATTTCGGAAACTTTTGCGTTATTTTACACTAAAACAGCCATTTTCGTTGAAACATTCAGAAATGTATTGCTCCCTTGTTTGGATATTACTGCAGGGTCTGCAGAAATGCTGGAACGTTTCAGGACTTTGACATGAAGTTTATTTGAGATCGTAATTAGGAAAGTCTGTGTTTTCAAGGTTCACAATATGGATGAAGCTGAAAATGAAATGGAAATCACAAACGTTTTTCCTTACTTTACGTTATGTAAATTACTTTATTTGCATTTCGTAAGCAACATTTTCATCATCATCATCATATCAGCCGAAAGACGTCCACTGCTGGACATAGGCCTCCCCCAAAAGGAGGGGTTTGCCATAATCGCCACGCTTGGCAGTCGGGTTGGCGATCGCAGTGTAAGGTGTTGAGTTTAATAGAGAACGCTGCTGCCCATTCTCGTTCGAGTCCCTTAGTCGCCTCTTACGACACCCACGGGAAGTGATGGAATGGTATTATTCTTGTACGGCACCATACGGCACCAGCCGACACCATGCGGCAAAGCAACATTTTAACATAGGTTATTTAAGTTTTCACAAAAGTATCGCAGAAACAAATTAATGTGCCAAAAACTAGTTAAACTGTAGAGAAATTAGGGAGTAAGGATTTCCAATAAGTTCATAACTTGCACGCATGTCATTTCTGTGACAGCACGTTTTTTTTTCAAGATTACTGACATAACCCAAAAAATCACCAAACTAAAGTGGCAGAGGGCAGGACACATTGCTCGCAGAACAGATGGTCGATGGGGTCGAAAAGTGCTGTAGTGGCGACCGTGTACCGCGACACAGGTCTTCCACAAGGTGGACCGATGATCTGGTGAGAATCGCGAGTTGCCGATGGATGCGAGACGCACAGGACCGGTTGTTGTGGCGACACTTGTGGGAGGGAAACTACTGAATTCCAATATTGCTTATTCCTAAAGACTTATGGTGAGGAGCCTTTTGCCAGTGGGTTTTAACATAACAATATAAACGTACCCATAAACCTTATCACCTAACCAACATCATAAACCCATCATACGAGTACCTTAATTAATTAGTATTGACCGAAGTCAATTCAAAACTGCTCTGCAAGCCGTAATGGACACTGCATTAATAACAAATTGATTTCAACGCGAGATATTAACATGGCGGTATGGCGGTCAACGCGCCGTGAAATGGAAATCGTGTAATGGATAAATTGTTGAATTTATTATCTGTGTAGTTCATTTTAATTTATTTATTTATTTAAGGTTATCCAACCATTATTAACACTGATTTTTTATAAGAAACACATGCTTAAATATAAATTTGCAGTGTAATAATAACTTAAAAGAAATCACCACATGTATAAAATAAAAAATCCGAAGGTTAAGCTAAATTAGTAATAAGCGCTAATCAATATAATTTAACAAAAATTGATAAAATTAAGAATTAAATTGAATTGTTAACATTCTCATAAATTGATTATATATCTTTGAATAAATCAAACTAAAATAAAATAAAAACACTACAATTTGTAAAAGTAACCTTAATGGAAGTTCCTGTAAGCTGTTGCCATCATGATATTGTACGATGAGATAATAGCTAAATAATTACCAGAGGCTCTAGACAAACAGCGTTTTCGCGAGCTGGACAGATATATTTATTTAAAATTATTATGTCTCGTTTGTTTTAGAGACATTTGGATTCTACTTTCACTGTTAGTATTATATTTTTAAATATTTTAAGATAAACTATATAGATAATAAATATTTTTTTTCATGCATATCCTAAAAAGCGTCAAAAAATTCGTCCGCGTCACTATCCGTAAGCCGTCTTGTAAGCCCAAAAGACTAGCGGCATTGCCACGTTGTATGGCAATGCTTATCCTCTGTCTGATCACTTCGCGTGATCCTCTTGGGTCACGCGAAGTGATCAGATTCCAAAAGGTTGTCCCGATATAGTAATTTAGATAGTTATCTATAATATTGCCAGATAAAACTGAAAATATGAGGTATTTCTTTTTTAGAGTCTGCCAACAAGGTGTCAATTCGTCGAATTGATTTCCAAAAAAAATTGTTAAACTTATTTTTTCTTTTTTCACGTAAACAAAAAAATATGACGATGTATTATGATGCGTTGCAAACTTGTCAAAATGTAAGTACACTTTTTACAAAATAGTTATCTTTGATGCGTTTTATCTTCGCCATTTCTTTTTATTTGACAAAGCAAAAAATACCAAAATTGTTCGATAACCTAACTGACGGACTACATAGAATCATATATTTTACTTAATGCGTCCGTGTTTGGCACAGAAGTCCATACCTATATGTAACTAATTTCAACAGAATCGGTCTTGTCCCCTGCACTAGACCGATTCTGTTGAAATTTGGTACATCCCAACCTTTTCTAGGTCAGGGACCACTTTTACGTATATTATCCTTGTTAGCAGGGACCAGATAGAAGTCCATAATATGTATCAAATTTCAACAGAAACGGTCTAGCTAGTGGATCCGGAGAAAACTGGCTTAACAGACGGACAGACAGACACCCGAGTAATCCTATAAGGGTTGGGTGTTTTGTTCGGAACCCTAAAAACCAAATCAAAGGGAATTTCCATGCTATTAACTTTGTTACTTGTTCAAGACATTATAGAAGTTTTACAAACTAATAACTTCAATACTACGTTGCACAACTTACTAAACCAGTTTATTGAAAAAACAATAACCTTTTACGATAAAGTTAGGAAAGTTCAGATTCACATTCCTTTGGGAAAGTCCTTCAATAAAATACAAAACAACATGTTTGAGGAAAAACTATTATTTCTACTTTCTATAGGGAGTTGCCGCCATATATTTGATTTTGGATGTTTTTAGTGAAGCGTTTTCTCATGAGGTTGTTCTGTTGAAAGCTAGGTACCTATGTTGAATGAAGTAAAGAACATTTTGAATTGACATAATAATATCACCAAGTTTGTAAAGTAAGGCAGAGCTATAGGTTCATGAGGTACCTAAACTACTCATTTCGCTAGTCAGGAATGTTCAGGTTTTTACTAACAGGAAGAGCGGATGCAAAGTCGGGGTGGGTCACTAGTTATTAATAAGTTGCCTACTTTTACCCTTTTTAGTATTCTTATCCAAAGAGTAACCAACGGAACCCTATTACTAAGCATCCGCTGTCCGTCCGTCCGTCAATCTGTCTGCCAGCGGGCTGTATCTCAAGAACCGTAATAGGTAGACAGTTGAAATTCAATTACGAGTATTAAATACTATTCACAAAGTGTGTATTTCTTTTGCCAACAAATAATAAAAATAAAAAATTGAAGGAGGGCTCCCATACAAGAAGGGTTTTTTTTTGCTTTATGGAACGAAACTCTTCGTGTGAGAGTCTGACTCGCACTTGGCGGGTTTTTCATTGATAACCTTAGTTTTAAATTCATTCTACATAATAAGGTATTAGCAGAGAGTAAAGCAACGTTATAAAATGAAATCAAATATTTCAGAAACTAAAATACGACTTGAAATTCGAAGCTTATCAGCAGATTTTGCCTAAAGCGAGCGAAATTTGTCTGTAAATCACTTGCACAGAGTTCAAAATCGTACCGATTTATCAAATTGAACTGCCTATAAAGTCAATAACGATAAAGAAGATCCGGCTCGAAGGACGCTTTGTTAAAGGACTTTGTAATCTTTAGTGAGGTCTCCTTGAATGTTTCGAAACAAGTCGTTTAATGTTATATCACTTTGAGAAACTTGTTAGGATTTTTCGTTAAAAAATAAAGGGAGAAAATTATGTTGGTAACCTACTAAGCTGAGTGATTTCCTGGTATATATAGAAAAACAGTTTTTGACAGCTAAAACTGACAGTTGGCCGAAGTTCTCGGGGTTCCGTATGTAACCCAACGACGTATATTTATCCATACACTTTTATGAAAGCCTGGTCAATGAAATCTTTACTAGCGTATACATACATTTTGTTTTCATCGAAAGGGTAGTATTTAGTAGTACCACATTATCTAAAATTAAAAAACTTATACCAACAAATACAGCTTACTAGCTTTGGCCCACGACTTCGTAAGCGCATAAACCTTTATTTACCGTTCCCGTATAGCCTATATCCTTACTCATAAATATGGCAATCATATACAAAAAGAATTCTCCAAATCCGACGGTTTTTTCAGAGATTAGCGCGTTCAAACAAACAAACTTCAGCTTTATTATATTAATATTATAAGCATAGAGAAACACGAAGCCTACGAAAACATTATTTAAAACCTAATGGCGGACAATATCATCCATGTACACAAGTCTGCCGCAACTTTTCAATAGACTCCATAATTCATAGACTTCTATTTGTCCCACATTTGTCCCATGAATAGGGAATGCGTCCGTCATATGGCGAGCCGGGACCATGAGCTCTTTTGTGGCGAACACAATGATGTGGGAGTCGGGATGGACAGAGAAACAGGGTCAGATGGAAGTCGAATGATCACTGGGGGGTTGACAAAGTGAGGTTTTGTGTTGAGTTGTGTTTTAGATGGATGGGGTGGTACAATGGGGCCGACAACTGTCAAAGTGGCGCTAGTAGCGCACAGACCAAAAGCAAAACAGTTCTTGATGAAAAGATGGGTAAATTCTTAGGTAAATGATAACTTTTAGTTTGATTAGATCGTCAAAAACTATTTCCAATTATTTGTACGATCCCAAACCTACCAGCATCACATAACATAAGCATAAAAAGTAAGACAATGCGAATTCGATTTTATAAACCTTAATAGAAATCAGACTGCCTATAATACACAAACAAACGAACGAATTAATCTTAAAGACTGGAATCACAGACACAGACAGTTTATCTCACTTTGACAAAGGTTCGTGTAGTGGAGGCGCCATCTGAGATCAACTTTCGCTTGCCAACCCCATTGCAATCATCTAAATATATAAAACTTCTGTTACTGAGTGACTGACAGACAACGTATAGCCGAAACTAGTTGTCGTGGAAAGCTGTAATTTGGCATGTAGATTCCTTAAGGAGTGTAGGGAAGCAGGAGAATAAGAGAGGATTTTCTGAAATTCCTACAGGAACGGGAAAATACGGGAACGGGATTTTTTTTAATAGCCTTTATTGTTTTAGTGGCAAATAATAACTTTTGCATGCCTATTGGTAAAATATGTCCAAATCTATCTTTTATCTGTGTATCTCCAAGTACTGTACACATATTTGCAAAAAAAAATTACTTACTTATTTAATAACCCTCCTCAATAACTTTAGAATACAATATTTTCTCCTGAAATTTTAGCTAAACATAAATGTAATGAATTATGTATTGCAATTAACATGCATTTCACTCGATTTTTTTGTCAGTTTAATGTAAAATCGCGAACGAAATGGCTCTTTTTATAGCCTCTGTTCCGTAGGTACTTGTGTCTAAACACCGTGTGACTTTCTAAGGACCCTATATTTTTAATATCTTTCAAATAGACTCTCCAGCTTTTTATATGGACCCTTACAAAATTTCATTGGACGATAAAATAAGACGCAATAACTTAACACAATGCTAACTACGCAACATTACCTATTCAGCCAGTCTCCTTTTAACCTACAGAATCAGTCACAAAAGAGGTTATGAACAAATAGGTTCACACCTGCGCGGGCACATAAAACTGCGCTCAAAACGATTCCGACGCCATTAAAGTTGATTGTACGTGTTTATTATGGCGGTAACCCATCTTACGACGAATAAAAGACATCCGGGTACGTCTTGATCAATGAATGGAATACTCGTTATATTGAAGAATGGGATTTAATTACTGAGAGAGGAAGCATTGAGGAAGGCGTCTATCAATGTATCAAAATAATTTAAAGAGATATAGAGTTCGCTTTAGATCTGTATATGAAGACATGGAACGATACAGCTAAGCATTCCAAATCTACACGTACAAGTACTTACAAAACTTAAGCATGAAGTGTAGTCACGATTTTAACTGGAAACAGTAAGAAACCTCAAGAGAATCTACTTATAGAGCGAATTTATTGATCGGAGCATAATAGTACGCCATTAAGTTTCTTTTCCGCGAATTGATATAGGTACTTTTATTGAAAAATGCCTTATTAATTCTCAGAAAAGACACCGACCGTTACATTGGAACCGTATGGAAGAAGAATACATGATGTGCCAACTCTAAATATTATATTGGTCTTTTACCAAAAAAAGCTGAAAAATCAAGACGGTTGATAAGTAAAAACAACACAAACTTAATTCTATGGGCACAGTGGCGGTCTTATTGGTAACAACGGTATTCAGTAGACAACCTTTAGGTGGAGTCAAAGAACAAGGATGGTAGTTTGCAGTGTACTGCTCGCAAATAAATTCAACTTCTGTTCTTGGAGGAATGTAAAAATATAAACTTATCTATAACAATAATTCTTTGTCACGCAAACGTCAAAGAGTAATTTACAGGCACCAAAAGTTGCGCTCTCATTTGTTTTCGACTTCCTTCTCGTCTACACCGCTGTAAGGCCGAGGCCTCAGTAATAATTCTTACGATGACATGCGCAAGGCTTGTTCTCCAAAGTTTTGAACATAACATCTTCATAACAGATGCTCGATATACTCGTACTAATATCTGATTCTTTGTTGGCAGTTTGTTTACATACGTGTTTGAAGCTTTTACTTATAAAGATTACCGCTCGTTATGTATGTTTGCTCTCTACTTTTATTTATTTTGATTGTACTTTACCTTTCTGAACTGAGACGGTAATTATTTATCATGAAGTTCTGAAATATCTTCGACGATGACTTTTTACCGAAGTTTCCCATGTTTTTTGTAAGGCAAAAGATATTTTTTTCTAAGATATTGATTTAGTAACCTAAACCTAGAGCCAGGACACTTACGCACAACGGACCGAATAGTCTAAGTGCAGAAAAGGAGTATCTACTCTACTGTCTAGTAGGAACCTAAACCAATATATTTAGAAAATTGGTTATGAAGACTTGCTGTTCAGACAATATTCGGAAGGGGAAGTTGTAGTAGGTATGGTAGTATCAATTACATCTAGTAGATCTTGTTAAATTGAAGACAGCCGAGCATGACATCAATTACAGTTTTGGCAATTGGCGCCCAACAAACCTATAATGGCGCCCAAATGGGGCCAAGCTCACAAAATAGTGGCCAACTGGGACATACCATAGTCACATTAGCGGGTTTCACTCCTAAAACGAAAGAAGCAGAAAATTTTAACATTCAAAAGTTCCTAATGTGGACGATTAAATCTGTGTAAGATGTTTCAATGTAAACCTACTACAACTATTGTATTTTCTCATTGCGCAGGCGCAGCAGACAAGGACGCGGACGAAGAAGAGGGCCCAGCAGGAGGCGCGCCGCCTCCCGATGATCACGAGGATGAACAGGAACAGACCAAGCACATCCTGCCGCTCACGAACCACCAGCCTGTCGTGTGAGTACACACACTTATTCTGTATTATATGTAACAATGGGATTCATATAATGTTAGTAACAATAAATAAACCTAAAACTATTTTAGTGAAACTAAATTAACAACAGAATTCACATATAAATAAATAATTATCATTGCTTCAGTAATGCAGCCATCTGCTCAGAATAGTATAACATAGAAGAAAAATGTTCTGGCAAAATAGATTTATCAGTGCATGATTTTTTCATGTGGTTTTCTTCTTCGTGAGCACACATAAGCATAACGTTTAATTACTTTTAAAAGTATTTAGATATATTTAGAAAAACACAAACCAAACTCAAGTTACCATTTATGAAAGGAATGGCAAAATTAATTACACTTTTGTTGCAGCGAGGTGTCAGCCAGTCAGCAAGATTTCTTCAAGATGCTGGACGAAAAGATTGATAAGGTAACTTTCCTTATTTAACAGACTATTAAAAAACTTATCTGATTAAAATACGTGATTTTTTAAGTCTTTGTTTTAATTTACAGGGCAGAGACTACGATTCATCCAGCGAAACAGAAATTCGAATAGAGCACGAACGCCGAAAGATATTGATAGAACAATGGCGGTCAGCTTCACTATCCACACATTCCTCACCATCGCAGCCAAGTCCGCCCACTCCAGCCAGGAGAAGAGTCCCGAGGCCGATGCCGCAACCTCCAGAACGACAGAACAGCCCAGGGTCGGGCAGACGGTGCTACAGACAGCAGCATATCCCCGACGGTATGTCACCACCACCCAGAAGATCCCACAGTGCGCAATCCCATCACGCTCCCGATCCACGGCAAATCAACGGAGACAACTGGCATGATCCCACAAAGTCTCCAGTCAAAAGACCACAAAGTGCCGGAGCGAACTGGAAGAACAACCCAAAAGTAGCGCCTTACAATCAAAAGCCTAGGAAAAATGAAGCGAATGAGTACAGAGCTAATCACAATAACCCAGAAGGCCAACCAGGCCAAGATATGTCTCAGATAACATTTAACCCTACATTCCAAACACACAGTCCAGCACACTCTGCTAAATCTCAACAGCCGTACATAGCCCAGATAATAAGTTATCCAATGTCACAGCAGGTGACGCCGCCATCTCCTCCCAAGTATATTGCACCACCGGAAGAATACCAGGATCCTCAGAACAATGTGGTAGACAACAGCAAACATAACAATACCCAGAGACAGTCACCAGTTACTCAAGGGACCCCTCAGCCACATATCTACTACATACACGGTAACTCCACCACGACGATGGCCCAGGATATCGCCCAGCAAAGGCAACAGACTGCCATGCATCTGCAGCAGTACGTCGCTATGAAACAAGCTCAGCAGCAAATGTTTACATATCTACAGAGAAGCCCACACACAGTGTTCCCTAATATAGATTACTCGCAAAATCCCCCACCAAACACCATGTATGAAGGACAAGAGTATGTGGGTCAGTATGGACATCCTGCGATGAGACCGCACAGCGCGCCCACTCCTGTGGGCGTTGTGAGGCCCATGCCTGTGCCGGTAGCTCCCGGTTTCAGTCCCATGGCAGATGGAACCCACATGGTCCAGATGCCCATGTGGACTCACATGCCTCCTGTAGTCTCCACCATGGGCCCGTGGGTCCAGGGCCAGGCGCCCGCAGAGATGCAGTACTACTCACAGTCGCAGTTCATGCCGATGTACCGGCCGAACTCAGCGGGATCCGCTGGGACTCTGACGAGATACCACAAAAAGGACCCGAGTGAAAGTGAAGTGAAGAATAACGTGTGCCAAAGCATAAATCTAGTCAGGCAGAAGCCGATAGGTCAGATTGTGTCCATCCCTGGCCAGGAGCTGACAGTGTGTAATAATGTGAGTGACAGTCCCAGCCCTGCGTCGGTCAGTACGGACAGTGGTGTCTCTCCGGGGAACAGTGTGCCTAGCTCGAAAAACTCAGTCTTCAGCACACCTCCCTCAAGTTCCAGTGACACGTTCAGCTTAGATAATAAGAACAAAAAGAATAAAACTGTACAACCACCTAGATCTCTGAAAAATTCAAAAAGTCTAGATTCTTAGTGAAAACGTTTGTAATTATGTAGATTTTCTAAGTGTATGTAGATTAGTTGTAATGCTATGTAAAGTATAGATATTAGATTCCAAAGTGCTTATTATTAAGGAGCGACTCGAGTTTATCCTGCTGTTGAACTTACTTGCAACTCAGGCTAATACCTAAAATACATTATAAAAGTTAACCATATAAAGATCGGTGCTGTATAAAGTAAAGATAAGATTAAAAATAATCTTACATCAAAATGTACAGAAATAAATATATATCCAACTAAAATGAAATACTCAATTGACATTGGCCTTATCCGATGAAACAATCACGCTCAAGTAGAATGTAACTCGAGTTGCGAAAGTAAATTATTGTATTTATTGTGATTTTAATGAAAACATTTTTTAAGATTGGTGTTAAACTTATCAAAGTAGATAATTATAACGTACCTAAAAGATGTCACTGCTTCCCTTCGGCCATGATTATGACAGAGTACTAACTGTCCAGGGCCTGCAGTCTCGATATTGATAGCGATTTCAGTCATCGGCATAATATCGTTGTCATGCCTACCGAAAAATATCGATACCCTTAGCGGGCTGTCAAAATCAGACGTAAAGCTCGCAAAAGTTTTCGACTAAATTCAGTAATTTGACATTTGCTAGCAATGAAATGGCTTTGAACGGAGATACTACCAAATATATCGGTAGTATTTTCAAATCGTTAGGATTCATCGACCGAATTCGCTCAGTAGATGATCGGTAACTATGTCGAGACTGCAGGCACAGTACGTCGTGGTAGGTGAAAAGGCAAAAAGTTAAGTCAAAACACAACTGACTTTGACAGATGGGTGACACTATCAACTGTCAAAGTAATTATAGCGAGCATGTACATATTCCCTGTCGCTCTCTGACAAACCAAGTACCTATCCGAATTTGTAAAAATCAGGTTTTGTTTAAAACAAAAGATGATAAATTATAAATAACTCTAGATTCTTTTTTTGAAACATGGCTTATTTTATGAAAACCTTTTGACTCAATCATTCTATTATTATACTGTTGTTTCACTGGAATTACTCGTCGACGAGAAAAATCAAAACCGACATTTTGATCCGTATTTAGTTAGCCTGTTTTATTCCCTTTATGTAATATTTTTTACCTAATTTTTTATTCGTAACACACAATATATTGTACATACTTTTTACATTTTATAACGTATCCGGAAATTGTTTAATTTAAACATATTTAAATAGGACCAAAGTCATGAATGTACAAAAAATTGAAATTAATTTATTTTAGCATAATATTTTCTTTTCTAACTTTCCAACTTTTATTTTATACTTGTAAATGACTTATGTCATTTTATTTTTGTACTTTTAAAACGGGTATAAGTTTATGAACCTAAACAAATCTTTATGAGTCTAAATGTATGTTTAGATAAAGACATGTAAATGGTACCTTTAAGTGCCGAAATGCATTTTAAATTATCCAATAATAACGGTAACGAACGTAACACTTGTTTTATTTTAACCCTTCCTATACCAGGGCCCTGTTTAATATAACTAACAATGCGACTTTGAAAAACCAGCGCTGGGTGTCTGACGCCCAGCAACTGCTGAGATGGTTACCCTTTTAAATTGTGTACCTGCTAACTATTACTTCTGTTTTCTTTGTCGCTGTGCGTTTGTGTCTAAGCTGAATACATGTTTTTCTATTCTATTCTATTCAAAAAAATGACATACATTCAGTCAAAAAAGTATCGGGAATGGATGATTTGTTTATGGTTCCAAATTCAAATTTTTGTTTTTTTGTAGTTGTTAGGTTGGCACAACTGTTTTCCATTTTGGCGCGGAGTTTGAGTTGCATCTGTTATTTATATTAAATACAGTGCTGGTTTTAGTAATATCATATATAGTGTGTATTGCGAATTTCATAATGGACAAAAATATCGAACAAAGAGTTTGTCTTAAATTTTGCATCGCCAATGGAATTTCGTGTTCGGAGTCGCTGAAAATGTTACAGAAGGCTTACGGTGAATCGACTTTATCAAAAACTCGTGCTTATGAGTGGTTCAAAGCGTTCAAAAGCGGTCGAGATGTGATGGAAGATTTGCCTCGCTCTGGTAGGCCGTCAACGTCTGCAACTGAAGTTAACATCGCAAAAGTGAAGGAAATAGTGACTGAAAATCCCCATTCAACTCTGAGAGAGATAGCCGCCGAACTTTCTGTATCTCACGAGTCGATCCGTACCATTTTAACTAATCATTTGGGTATGAAACATGTTGCTGCTCGGCTAGTCCCAAAAGATCTGAATTTTCTCCAAAAACTCAGTCGCATGAAAGTCGCTGAGGACATGCTAGAACGAGTCAGTTCGGACCCAACATTCATGAAACGCATTGTTACTGGTGACGAGACGTGGGTTTACGAGTTTGACATGCAAACTAGTCAACAAGCTTCGGAGTGGCGCCTTCCAACTGAACCGAAACCGAAAAAACCACGCCAAAGTCGATCATAAGTCAAAGTCATGTTGACTGTTTTCTTTGACTATCGCGGTGTTGCGCACTCTGAATTCTTACCGGAAGGTCTAACGGTAAATAAAGAATATTATTTGAGCGTTACGCGGCGTTTAAGAGAGCAAATTCGACGAAAAAGGCCAGATTTGTGGAAAGAAAATTCTTGGATTTTGCACCACGACAATGCGCCCAAATTTTTAACCAAACACTCAACAAATACCATCCAGCAACCACCATATTCACCAGATATGGCTCCTGCTGACTTTTTCTTTTTCCTAAACTCAAATTACCACTTCGTGGCACCCGTTTTCAATCGATAGAAGACATAAAGGAGAATTCGCGGCGAGAACTGAACTCAATTCCGGAAGCAGCGTTTAAAAAATGTTTTGATGAATGGATTATTCGTTGGCGCAAGTGTATCGTTTCTAAAGGAGCATACTTTGAAGGTGATAAAATAAATTTGGATGAATAACAGACATTTTGTGTATTATTGATCTTTTATTGGTACTTTCTTGACAGAGTAGTATACTACTCTGTCAAGAAAGTACCGGGAAAAGATCTGAACTCAATTCCGGAAGCAGCGTTTAAAAAATGTTTTGATGAATGGATTATTTGTTGGCGCAAGTGTATCGTTTCTAAAGGAGCATACTTTGAAGGTGATAAAATAAATTTGGATGAATAACAGACATTTCTCATTTCTCTGTCAAGAAAGTACCGGGAAAAGATCAATAATACACAAAATGTCTGTTATTCATCCAAATTTATTTTATCACCTTCAAAGTATGCTCCTTTAGAAACGATACACTTGCGCCAACGAATAATCCATTCATCAAAACATTTTTTAAACGCTGCTTCCGGAATTGAGTTCAGTTCTCGCCGCGAATTCTCCTTTATGTCTTCTATCGATTGAAAACGGGTGCCACGAAGTGGTAATTTGAGTTTAGGAAAAAGAAAAAGTCAGCAGGAGCCATATCTGGTGAATATGGTGGTTGCTGGATGGTATTTGTTGAGTGTTTGGTTAAAAATTTGGGCGCATTGTCGTGGTGCAAAATCCAAGAATTTTCTTTCCACAAATCTGGCCTTTTTCGTCGAATTTGCTCTCTTAAACGCCGCATAACGCTCAAATAATATTCTTTATTTACCGTTAGACCTTCCGGTAAGAATTCAGAGTGCACAACACCGCGATAGTCAAAGAAAACAGTCAACATGACTTTGACTTTTGATTGACTTTGGCGTGGTTTTTTCGGTTTCGGTTCAGTTGGAAGGCGCCACTCCGAAGCTTGTTGACTAGTTTGCATGTCAAACTCGTAAACCCACGTCTCGTCACCAGTAACAATGCGTTTCATGAATGTTGGGTCCGAACTGACTCGTTCTAGCAGGTCCTCAGCGATTTTCATGCGATTGAGTTTTTGGAGAAAATTCAGATCTTTTGGGACTAGCCGAGCAGCAACATGTTTCATACCCAAATGATTAGTTAAAATGGTACGGATCGACTCGTGAGATACAGAAAGTTCGGCGGCTATCTCTCTCAGAGTTGAATGGGGATTTTCAGTCACTATTTCCTTCACTTTTGCGATGTTAACTTCAGTTGCAGACGTTGACGGCCTACCAGAGCGAGGCAAATCTTCCATCATATCTCGACCGCTTTTGAACGCTTTGAACCACTCATAAGCACGAGTTTTTGATAAAGTCGATTCACCGTAAGCCTTCTGTAACATTTTCAGTGACTCCGAACACGAAATTCCATTGGCGATGCAAAATTTAAGACAAACTCTTTGTTCGATATTTTTGTCCATTATGAAATTCGCAATACACACTATATATGATATTACTAAAACCAGCACTGTATTTAATATAAATAACAGATGCAACTCAAACTCCGCGCCAAAATGGAAAACAGTTGGGCTAATCTAACAACTACAAAAAAACAAAAATTTGAATTTGGAACCATAAACAAATCATCCATTCCCGATACTTTTTTGACTGAATGTATGTCATAATTTCGCGGCATGTGTTGTTTTTTAAAGCACAAAATATCTATACTTCTATACTAATATATATAAATTGCTTGAACGCAGGAACTACTGGTCCGATTTGAAATTTTTTTTCAGTGTGAGATTGACCATTTATCGAGGAAGGCTATATCATCACGCTAAGACCAATAAGAGTGGAGCAGTAATGAAAATTGTGAAGCAGACAAAGTTGCGCGGGTCAACTAGTAATTAAATAAACTTACAATATTGTATAATTATCAGATTGCCACTCGTCATTTGTCTCCAGTCAGCTTTATTGAATAGGCCCCAGGGTTATATTTAATGAAACAGACAGCGACAAGTGACAAATTTGTTTCATACATTTTCTGTTGTATAACAGCTATTGTAGCGAAAATGTGATAATTATTTCACATAAATGTCACATATTTAAAAATACGGAAAGCCTGTTGCTGTTATCAGTTGTTTTAAAAGGCCTAGGTTAAACTGCCAGGGTTGCGAATTCTTTTGTTCGAAAGAGTCAACTCGGCCCTGGGACGTAAATGGTATCAGGAGGAGCAGAGATGGGTTTTGGTCATTAAGAGTCTGACACTCCCTTCCGCTCCGCTCAGAGCAGGAGTCATTCGATGATTTCCCATTCTTCAAAAAAGTGTAACTTTTAGTCGTCAAAAATACCATTAAAACGTAAAACAGGTACTTATCAGTAAAATGAAATTCAGTACCCATTCAATATCTGTGAATGGCCAACCCCGAGGGTATAGCCCATCTGGGTTATACCCTTTTTTTTTTTTTTTTTTTTTAGGATTGGAAATCATCAAATGACTTCTCCCGCTCTGGGTACAGCAGGAGGGAGTGTCAGACTCTTACTGACTAAAACCCATCCGTGTTTCTCCTAGTGCCCTTTGCATTCCAGGGTACGGTGCCTCTTTCGAACGAAGTCCGCAGCCCCAGCAGGCACTGGCCCTAGTGGGCCCCGTCTTCTGTGCTGACATGTCCTTGAGGCGCGTTGGGATCGCAGCGCGCCGCCGACCCGGGCCTGGTTCTGATCAGACGGCGAGCCACCCAATGCTCGCCGTCCGCAGTCCCACGCCTACGGTGGCCGAGAATCGTCCTGCGACTCCCGACGCCCGGGGCGTCTTCTTCTGTTTCGGCGGCTGGGGCGTGAGGTTTCCCTCTCTCTCACGCGTTCGGCTTCCTCCTTTGTTAGCATTATTGCTTCGCAGAAGGAGGTGACCGCTTCCCATGTCTCGTCGCTCCGGACCATGGCTTGAACCAGGGCCGGACGCGAGAGATCCCCGCCGCCGATCGCCTCGACGAGGACACGGCGGTGCTCCGCCCAAGCAGGGCAAACCTCCACCGTATGCTCCACCGTGTCCTCCGGACGATCCTCGCAGTGTTGACACCCGGGTGTATCCTCCCGCCGTATCCGAAAAAGGTACCTCCCGAAACAACCGTGTCCGGTGAGTACCTGCGTCAAGCGGAAGGTAAGGACGCCGTGGCGCCGCTCTAGCCACTCTTCAAAGAGGGGACTTATCGCCGCAATTGTGGCGTGCCCAGCGCTGGGTTGCGACAGTCGTTGTCTCCATACTGCCATGAAATCCTGCCGGAGTTCCGTCCGCCGTGCTGCAATTTGCCGCGGCAGAGGAGTCTCGCCCCGGCGTAGCGCCTCCACCCGCCATTCGTAAATGACCGCGAGGGCTTTCGCCTCTAGATCCCATGGCGGCAGTCCGGCAAGGAGGCTCGCTGCTTCGCCAGAGACCGTGCGGTATCCCCGGGCCAGCCGGATGGCCATGACCCTCTGGGACGCGTTGAGGTAACGGGCAGGTCGCTTCCTCAAAGTAGGCGCCCACACCGGCGCCCCATAAAGGGCCATGGACCGCACGACCCCCGCGTAAAGCCTTCGGCAGGAGGCGTTTGGACCCCCTAGATTGGGTAGAAGCCGCTTGAAGGCAGCCCCGGCTCGCCCCAGTCTGGGAGCCAAACGTCGGAAATGCTCGACAAAGTTCCACCGGCTGTCAAGGACGAGACCCAGGTACGTCATTGTCGATCCGACACCGATGTGAACCCCTCCTACTGTTATTTGGGATCCCGATGGCAACCTGTTCCGAGAACCATGAAAGCACATGGCTTCGGACTTGTGTAAGGCCACCTCAAGACCCAGCTGCTGGATCCTCTCAATGACTATCGCAACCCCGCGTGTCATAGCGTCGGCCGCCGCCTGGTGCGATCTCCCTTGCGCCAGTACCAGCGTGTCGTCAGCGTAGCAGACCACGCTGACGTCACTAGGGAGGTCAGCGCGCAGCACCCAGTCGTAGCCGATGTCCCACAGAGGCGGCCCCAGAACGGAACCCTGTGGAACACCGCACGACATCTCTCGCCGGTTCCACTCTCCCAGGTGACCGGGGTAGATGACGGCTCTGTCCGTCAAGTAATCCTCGACTACGCGACGAAGATAGGTCGGCACCCGGTGATACCGAAGTGCCTCCCTGATGCAACTCCAGGGCAGGGTGTTGAAGGCATTGGCGATGTCTAGAGACACCGCCAAGACGACCCCGCCCCGGGAAACCGCGTCCCCCGTCGAGAGGGCTCTCACGCGCATGATGGCGTCCACCGTCGAGCGTCCCGTGCGGAAACCGAACTGGTTCTCCGCCAAATCCGGCCCCACCCTCACTAGGTGCTCGACGAGGCGGTTTGCAATAACTCTTTCAAAGAGCTTGCCCACCTCATCGAGCAGCACAATGGGCCGGTATGCGGACGGAGAGTCCGCAGGGCGCCCCGGCTTCTTAATGAGGACCAGTTTCCCCGTCTTCCAACGAAGTGGGAACTGGCCCCTCTCCAAGCATGCGCTTAGGAACCCTCTTAGTCGAGGCCCGAGAGCCTCCAAGGCCAGGACCCAGGCTTTTCCAGGTAAGCCATCGGGTCCTGGGGCGGTATTTTTGGCCTTCAGCCTATTAACCGCCACTCTCAGGTCTACCTCAGTCACCTCAGGAGCATCGTCATCGTCGTCATCGGTGTAGTCCGCATCGGGCACCGCAGGTGGCGGAGCCATAGGCGGGGGAGTATGCTCCCCTCGCGAGGGGAACAGAGTGCTCACCACGTCCTCCACCAGCTGGGGCCGGAGACTCTGCGTCAACGGGGGGGCCCAGGTGCGGAGCTTATTCCGCACCATTTTGTAGGGTCTTCCCCACGGGTCCCCGTTCAGAGACTCCAGGATCTCCTTGCGAGCCAGATCTTTGGCCTGCAGGATCCCTGCTTTGAGGGCGCCCTTCGCCACTTTGTACTCCTCGTACAGCTCCGCCTCTCTGACCTGCGCATCCAGAGGGCGGATGCGGCGCCTGCGGTGCCTAGTGTACCGGCGCCGTGCGGCAACGCATGCCTGACGCAGCGTCGCCAGCTCTTGCGACCACCAGTACACCTGACGGCGGGATCTGGGTTATACCCTGCCATCTGGCAGCTGCATGAAATACAAACAAATCCCTACGTATCAAAATAAAGAACTCTTGATACCATGAATTAGTAATACGCAGACCGTTATTTTAAGCGAAACGGACCCGAGGATGGACCGCAAAAAGGTCCAGATAAATTATTGTAAAAAAAACGAAAGCGTGTTTACAAAAATATTATCGTGGTAATTCAGACCGTCTTTTTTGTAGCTGTTTATTTGCATTTATTTCGCCTGACGCTGTCCGTCTGTCTGTCTGTCTGTTTGACTGTCATAGCCAGTTTTCTCCGAATCTACTGGGCCGATTCTGTTGAAAGTTGGAATACATGTGGACTTCTGTGACCCAAACACGGACGCCTAACGTAAATTTTAAGTACGGTGGTCAAACTAGAAAATTAAAAAAAGCAGTGTTTCAGACTATCTATCTTGAGGGTTTTAACTTTTTTTCATAATTTTGAAATAAATAGTTTTAGGTTAATAAAAATTTAGACCAAAAATGACTATTCTGAGAATAACTACTGAGCCTAAAATTTTGAAAAACAAAGCACATAGTAGATCTATACCTAAAAATTACAAGAAAACCTATAAGATGTCTGTAGCGTTAAAATAACATGAAAATAAATTACATTGGTTCGGAACCCATTGCACGCGAGTCCGACTCGCATTTGGCCAGTTTTTCGAATCACGATTCGTTTGAACTCATTGACAAAAAAGCTCATTTGTTTTACAATTTTGGTCAGAAAGGTGACGCGAGGCTGCCTTTTCAATAGGATCTAGACAAAAGAAATTCTATGAGAATTAATAAGACTAATATATAATAATAGTTTGAATTCGCAAATGAATGGGATAGACAAGCGCCGCCAAAAAGTCACGTATTCTATCCATTAAATGTAGGTATTATGGCTATTCTTAATTTTTTTTTTTTAAATATATGTTACATTAAACTATTTCTTTAATAATTTGATCTATGAAACTCATCATCTTGCTGTCCTTATCCCATGTTACTTGGGGTCTGCTCAGCACCTTTTTTCTTCCATTCTGTCCTATCAGCAGTCACGCTATCTCCAACTCCTATTTCTTTCATATCGCTCCTCACACAATCCATTCATCTTTTCTTTGGCCTTCCTCTGAAATTTGATCTATGAAAATGTTGAGTTTTATTCGTTCAACATAGTGTAATAAATTTGTAAAGTTATGTCTAACACGGACATAAAAACCACAATCGGAACAAATCTGCCGGGCGTATTTAAATGAAATTTGCACGATCTCAAAGAAAATTTTACGTACACTTTGGTATACGACAATTTTTTTAAAGCCATAGAATAATAAGGAAGAGGAGCTCGTGGCTAGATAATAACAACGGGTCGATCTTCAAGGTTGCAACGCTTGCCAAGGTTGGTCTGTGGATGAGTGACCATCTTAACATACCGAGTTTCCTTCGTGCCTCGGAAAGCACGTTAAGCCGTTGGTCCCGTCTGTCATTTGTAGATCTTTGGCAGTCGTTACGAATAGTCAGAAACCAGTAAATCTGACTTCAGTCTTGCCATTAAGTACGTACCGTATTACCCAGTTAATGGGTTGTGGAGGTCTGTTAGGCAGCCGCTCCTCGTAAAAAACTGGTATTCAGCTAAATCCGGCTTGACTGGAAGCCGACCCCAATATAGTTGCGGAAAGGCTAGGCAGATGATGATAGAATAATAAGGAAAGTATTTTCGCGCGGATGTAAAACGTTTTGTTTTGCGCGTTTTGTTCCCTCAATGTCGTTGGCGTAATCTTAATCCTTGTCGTTGATAAGTTTGCCAATTTGGCTAGAGCCACCCTTGCTTTCACAATAAAATAATTAGTAATAATAGTATAAACATTAAACAAGTCTTATAGAATATCTTTCCTAGTAGGGGGCAAGATGTTAAAGTTTTCGAGCAAGCTTCACTCGCTCCATGTGGCTCGTATGATGCGATGCGCTGAAGATATTTCCACCGACGTGCGACGCCCGTGGGAAATCCTCATAATTATCACTACCTACATAGTATAAAACAAAGTCGCTTCCGCAGTTTGTCAGTCCCTATGTATGCAGTAAAACTACGCAACGGATTATGATGCGGCGTTTTTTAATAGATAGAGTAGTTCTCGAGAAAGGTTTAAGTATATAATTTGCACTCGTGCAAAGCCGGGGCGGCTCGTTGGTCTAAAATAAATACACAACCTTTTTCTCAAAAACGTTCATTAACTATTACCACACAAACAAACGATAATATAACTGTTTACCAAAACATCATGATTGGGTAATCAAGATGTTTTGGTAAACAGCTTTGGTGGGTACCACCGTAGGTATGTAAACTAAAATATTTAACCGTCACATGCCACACGGTACCGGAACCGGACGAATCGATGGACAAACTGACCGCAGGTAATTTATACATATTTAAAGCGACAGCGACGCTGGTGACTCGGCTATTTTGGGGTTAAACTGTCCTTATAGTTATTGATTTGACTGCTAGTGTTTCAGTGCTTGGCTATACTTTAGAATGTAAAGTTCATAAGTGTTGAGGAAATGCTTTAGATTTCTATTTTAGAACAGGGTTTTTGTTACCAATACGTTTGCCACAACAAACAAAACTCATTTTATTTCAAGAAGTGCGTGTGATTGTTTAAAATTTTAAAAGACATAAATATCTGGTTCTATCAATTTTATTGTTTACTATGTAAAGCAAACTTTTTTCGCTGGTTCCCCGTGTTCTATAGGTACCGATAATTTTTCGGGATTCCTGTTAAATAGCACAAGACACTAATGCTCGGTTTTTGACGTACTTTATCGGTCGTTTATCTGTCCGTTATCCAGTTAACGGGCATCAGTGATGTTGTTGCTTTCTCTCACTTAAAGAATTTTCTGTACTTCCAGAGTTTTCCTTTTTGGAGAGAGATTTCCTTTTAGAGCGCATAACTCGACAGAATGTATCTACTGAACAGCTGCTTTTATTTTTTTTTGTGATTTCGGGTTTGGTCACATAGTTACAGTCGTTCATAATGATCGTCCCACATACCACAGTGTCTCAAGATGGAAGTCTATGACCAGTGCGTGTTGCCAGTGATGACATATAGAACTGAAACGTGGTCGCTCACAATGGGCCTCATCGGAAGGCTAAGTTACTCAAAGGGCAATTGAGAAGGCAATGCTTGTAGTTTTCTTTCGTGACCGAATCAGGAATGATGATTTTGGCAAGAGAACCAAGGTTAACGACATAGCCCGAAGGATCGCCAAACTGAAGTGGCAGTGGGCAGAGCACATTGCTCGCAGAACAGATGGTCGATGGGGCCGAAAAGTTCTAGAGTGACGACCGCGTACTGGAAGACGCAACGTTGGAAGGTCTCCCACAAGATGGACCTAGTAGAGGTCGAAGATAGCCGATGGATGCGAGACGCGCAGGACCGGTCGCTGTGGCGACGCTTGGGGGATACCTGTGTCCCGCGGTGGACGTCTTCTTTCGGCTAATATGACGACGACGTCATACGCCAGTGACCTTGAGGGAACAAAACGCGCACTCGTTCGACCCAAAATTTATTCGTTTTTGGCACTTACTTTATTATTCTGACTTCAAAAAAAAAAACTAGCCGTATATCAAAATATAGACCATTAATTTGTCTTCGAGTTAGTGTAAATTTCATTAAAATTCGTTTTGGTCCAGCGGTTTTGGTCCGATTGTCGTTTTTATGTCCGTGTTAGACATAACTTTAGAAATTAATTACACTATGTTGAACACATAAAACTCAACATTTTAAATTATTAGAAAAGTAGTCTAATGTAACATATATTTTTTTCAAAATATTACGACTCGCCGTTTAGACGTGATTCTTACTTTAAAATAGTACCCTCAGGTATCTCCGCCTTAAAGCGAGTGAAGCATCTACCTAGCTTTTCCAACTATGTTGGGGTCCGTTTCCAGTCAGAACGAATTCAACGAATAGCCTGTCTGACCTCCATAACCCTGGGTTTTACGGTACTTCTTGGCAAGACTGGTCTCAGATTTTTTGAGAAAAAGTTCATAATCATCATATTAGCCGAAAGACATCCACTGGACATAGGCCTCCTCCAAGCGTCGCCACAACGACCTGACCTGCGCGTCTCGCATCCATCGGCTACCCGCGACCTTACCAGGTCATCGGTCCACCTTATGGAAGCACCTTCCGGTTGCTTCTTCTGGTACGCAGCCGCCACTCCAGAACTTTTCGGCCCATCGACCATCTGTTCTGCGAGCAATGTGCCCTGCCCACTGCCACTTCAGTTTGACAATCCTTTAGGCTATATCGGTAACCATGGTAAAGAAATGTTACTATTAAGTTAAATTCAACGTGTATGTAAGTAATGCTACGAGTCCCATTCACAGCGGGAATACCATTAAGTTACATAAACACTATTTCAGTAATGATTGTACTAAGCAAGACATTGTACGAGACAAGTAACACACTAGGGCGCCATTAATTTATGTTATCTCTACACATTTGTTCCTTCATTACATTATGGAGATACTGTTATAAATGGCTGTAGTAATCGACTGGAGATTTCTTTGTTCTTATTTGTTTACAGCTAGTTGTTTATGTCTTTACAAGATTTTGCCCGCAACTTCTTTTTTTTTTTAAGTATATTGGGTTTGCTCTTGACTCTAGTCTATATGTCAAAGATGACAGAGACAAAGTACGATGGAGCGAGCCTTCCCAGAAGGAGCCTGTACACTCTAACTTTGAAGAGATTAGGGTTGTAAGCTTTTGGAAACGCAGACGCAGGTAGAGAGTTCAACTCCTTTGCTGTGCGCATTATAAAAACGCTTAGTGCGAATTGGTGGAATAGCCACAAGGTAGGGATGGTATGATAGCGGCGCCACGGCGTCCTCACTTTCCGCCTGACATAGATACTCACCGGACACAGTTGTTTCGGGAGATACCTGTTTCGGATTCGGCGGGAGGATACGCCCGGGTGTCAACACTGCGAGGATCGCCCGGAGGACACGGTGGAGCATACGGTGGAGGTCTGCCCTGCTTGGGCGGAGAACCGCCGGGTCCTTGTTGAGGCGATCGGCGGCGGCGACCTCTTGCGACCGGCCCTAGTACAATCTATGGTCCAGAGCGAAGAGGCATGGGAAGCGGTCACCTCCTTCTGCGAAACAGTAATGCTAGCGAAGGAGGATGCCGAACGTGTGAGAGAGAGGGAAACCTCACGACCCAGCCGCCGCAACAGAAGAAGACGCCCCAGGCATCGGGAGTCGCAAGGCGATTTCCGGCCACCGTAGGCGCGGGCCTGCGGACGGCGAGCATTGGGTGGCTCGCCGTCTGATCAGAAACAGGCCCGGGTCGGCGGCGCGCTGTGTTCCACGCGCGCCTCAAGGAGATGTCAGCATGGGAGACGGGGCCCGCTAGGCCCAGTGCCTGCCGGGGTGCGGAATCCGTTCGAAAGAGACGCCGCAGCCCTGGAACGCAAAGGGCACTGGGAGGAACACAGATGGGTTTTAGTCAGTAAGAGTCTGACACTCCCTTCCGCCTCGCCCAGAGCGGAAGGAATCATTTGATGATTTCCCATCCTTAAAAAAAAAAAAAGTGATGGTAAGATGCAGTGAGTCTGGATGTCCGGTGGTAGAAGGGGGCCGGTGGGATGAGGTCGTGGAGTTCTTGGGCACACTCACCGAAGTACAATCTGTATACTTCGTACGCGCATATCCTGTTTTTTCCCGTTCTGTAGGAATTTCAGGAAATGGTCTTCTTATCCAAAATTGTAGCTAATAACTATCAAATTCCGGGAAGTAATAATACATGGAAAACTGAAGGAAAGAGCTCACTTTAACAATACAGGGTGTGTTTTTTTCTAAATCAACTGGTCCGATGCCTGGGTAGGAAAAACGATTTTTAAAAATCCAATGATGCAGTTTTAGTTTTCATCAAAATCGGGCTCGAGGCTTCTTTCAGTGTTTTTCGATATCCCTTATAGTTTCGGATTTGGTCCTGAACACACACTTAAAAAATTCACTCTGTATAATAGAATGTTACGATATAGGATTTGACGGGACCCGCTAGGGCCAGTGCCTGCTGGGGCTGCGGACTTCGTTCGAAAGAGGCACCGTACCCTGCGGAACGCAAGGGGCATTAGGAGGAACACGGATGGGTTTTAGTCAGTAAGAGTCTGACACTCCCTTAGCTGTACTCAGAGCGGGAGAAGTCATTTGATGTTTTCACATCATAAAAAAAAGAATATAGGATTTGCTTTACTCGTGGCTTTGCTCCTAGGGCTAGTCCGCAAAACCGGGTTATTTTTCGGGATCAAAAGTTTATATGGCAGTTAACGGCAGCGTAGCTTGATATCAGTGAAATTATTATCGTAACCGGATTACCACTTCCAGAGATTACCAATATACATTTAAATAAGCAAATAATCTTCCCTCTATATATTATTCGGTTTATTTAGTAATATATCTGACAAAATAAAGAGAAACTCACCTTTTATTTTCCGTATTTCCAAAGGTTATCATACCATCGGCTTATTTATACACCATGAGGAAAGATAATTAATTACGTCTTCTTTCCTGTAGATCATACTCGGCTCACAAAATATTCGTGGCACCTTAATATCTCGGTTAATCATACCTATTACATATCCCCAAATAAACACTATACGAACACGGATTTATCGACTTTTTTATTATATGGACTCTTAAGAGGAAATGCTGGCGGCGAGACTTTGTATTTAAAAACTCATAATTCGAGGTTTGGCTCCCGACTGTTTTCTCCTCCAACATTACACCGATATAAGAGTTATTTCACAAACTGAATAAGAAGGATATATAAAGTAAAAAAAAAAACATACAGACACAGTATATATCCTTCTTACTCAGTTTGTGAAATATCTCTTAAATCGGTCTGATATTAAAGGAGAAAACAGTCGGGAGCCAAACCTAGAATTATGAGTTTTTACATACAAAATCTCGCCGCCAGCATTTCCCCTTAAGGACCCAATAAACCCTAAACCACATCTGACTGCCAATAGTTTATACTAAAAAAAAACACCATCATCTGCCTAGCCTTTTCCCAACTATATTGGGGTCGGCTTCCAGTCAAGCCGGATTTAGCTGAATACCAGTGTTTTACGAGGAGCGGCTGCCTACCAGACCTC
This sequence comes from Lacanobia oleracea, assembly GCA_950371165.1. Classification (NCBI taxonomy): domain Eukaryota; kingdom Metazoa; phylum Arthropoda; class Insecta; order Lepidoptera; family Noctuidae; genus Lacanobia; species Lacanobia oleracea. Next base: position 5,228,988 of record OX493389.1, read on the forward strand.
CACAACCTATTAACTGGATAACACGGTACTTCATGGCAAGACTGGAGTCAGATTTACTGGCTTCTGACTATCCGTAACGACTGCCAAAGATCTACAAATGACAGCCGGGACCAACGGCTTAACGTGCTTTCCGAGGCACGGTGGAAACTCAGTATGTTAAGATGGTCACCCATCCACAGACCTTGGCAAGCGTTGCTTAACTTTGAAGATCGACCCGTGCGACTGTTATTATCTAGCCACGAGCTCCTCAACTATTATACTATGAAATATAAATATAGAAATATCGACACACTTCAAAGTTTTCATTTATATTCGTTCTAAAAGCAATCGTGACCTATAAACGTTACAACTTAACCTCACCTAATGACATCAAACTATCACATATTTATGGTGTAATGACACCATAATTTTAGACTTCCGAAGTCTAAATATGACGGAAATGATGATGTCACAAATCACTATCATTACCACTCACAACGTAATTTACCTACGATATATTACAAACTAGTTTTTACCAAGGCTACGCCTGCGTGAAATAAATAAAAATTACCCCAGTCTTGCCAAGAAGTACCGTGTCATACCCATATAATACCTCCACAACCCATATAATGGGTTGTGGAGGTCTGGTAGGCAGCCGCTCTCCGTAAAATTCTGGTATTCAGCTGAATCTAGTTTGTCTGGAAGCCGACCCCAATACAGCTGGGAAAAGGTTAGGCAGATGATGATGAATTAAAAATTATCCTAAGAAAATACACTCCTGGAATAAAAGTTTAGGTGCTATTCCACACCATAATCTATCTCGATGCCAAATGTCATCCAGATCCGCTCAGCCGTTCTGGCGTGATTGAGTAAAAGACATACATACAAGAATAAACGCAATACCACTTAAGGCACTTAAGTTAATTGTACGCATCATTATGATTCAACTTTTATGGGACCACCACTGAAATCGCAAAACTTTTTGCATAGAATTCGACAAAATTTATTGAACATCTGTTTTTTTTTCTGCAATTTTGGGTTTGGCCTTTAAAAAAAGTTGTTAATAATGTCGAGTACAATGACCCCTTAAGAGACTAAGAGGACTACGTGAAACTAATGAACCCAATAGCGTTTACTCGTTACACATACGAGTAGTACATTCATCCATTTAAACTTACGCATTTGTTGTATAGTTCTATAGTGAGAAATAAAACACATTACGCAGCTATTTCAAGAGAATATCATATCGTCATAAATAGCTAAAACCCCGCTTTCATGCATTATTAAAAGCATTGGTCGGAAAGGACCCAATAAATATTTGAATAATGAAAATCGATAGCGCGTGACCCGCCTTGGTATGCAACCTCGGACTCACCAAGGACAAGATAATAATATAAACGTGTTCTAGACATTAATGTCTAATGTTCTTCGATATATTGCTTCTAGATTCTGTTTGGAACCTTCGAGAAAGGTTTTACGTGTCCATGAGGCTCCTCTTCGTTCAAGGAACACTTGGAATGTCTCAACAGAGGAGTCTTGTTCTACTTCTTGAGGTTTTAATGACTCTGGCTGGTTTACACGTATTAAGTTGTTAGGTTGATAACTACATTTTAAATGACTTTAAACAAAGGAATCAATATCCACAACTGGCAACACTGCCAGCTTGTTTGCCACTCGACAGCAAAAAAACACAAAGATTTTCCTGAGAAAAGAAATTGGGAAGTTCATCATATCAATTGGCATCCACTGCTGATCTAAACCAAAGAGCGCCAACTATTCCGGTATTGAGCAATCCGCATCCATCCGCTGCCACCTTCTTCAAATCATCGATCTAAAGTGCGGCAGGGCGCTCCACACTACGTTTGCCCATACGCGGTCTCCACTCTAACACATGTCTGCTCCATCGACCACAGTGGGAGGTTCGGACTTTAGTCGTCCTTATCCTTACTTCCTTACTCATCATCTGCCTAGCCTTTTTCCCAACTCTATTGGGGTCGGCTTCCAGTCAAACCGGATTTAGCTGAAAACCAGTATTTTACACGGAGAAGCTGCCTACCTGACCTCCACAACCCATTAACTGGGTAACACGGTACTTCATGGCAAGACTGGAGTCAGATTAACTGGCTTCTGACTAACCGTAACTACTGCCAAAGATCTACAAATGACAGCCGGGACGAACGGCTTAACGTGCTTTCCGAGGCACGGAGGAAACTCGGTATGTTAAGATGGTCACCCATCCACAGACCAACCTTGGCTAGCGTTGCTTAAGCTTGAAGATCGACCCGTGCGGCTGTTATTATCTAGCTTTGAGCTCCTCCTATTTCTTACTTCCTTACTAATATGAATATAATATTATAAATGCGAAAGTAACTCTGTTTGTCGCGCTTTCACGCCAAAACTACAGAACTGATTTGAAAGAAATTTGGCACAGACATAGTCTAGTCTGAGAAAGGACATAGGCTACTTTTTATTCCGGGAGTATGTTCCCTAGGGACCACGCTGTCAAAGCCACTGGCACAAGCTATTACTCAAGTAAATGTGATTGTGTTGTGTCTTGACTATCTCCGATTGTCCTTCTCTTGATGGAGAAAACATAAGTAGACAGCAAAGGCCTAAGGTAGCCTGGTTCATCATCCACTGCTAAACATAGGTCTCCGCAAGGTCGCCACATCGATCGGTACTATCCTTCTTGCTGTTCGCTGATGCCCGTGGCCATCACGTCATCGGTGTACTGCCGCCGTGCCTTAGTAACAAAGAAATATTATCCACTGGAGCTCGTGGCTAAATAATAGCAGCCGCACTGGTCAATCCTCAAGGTTAAGCAACGCATGCCAAGGTTGGTTTGTGGATGGGTGACCATCGTAACATACCGTGCTTCGAAAAACACGTTAAATTGTTGGTCCTCAGCTAGGACCAACAATTTAACTTCTAATTCGAAACGACTGCCAAGGATTTACAAATGACAGCTCATTATTAGAAACTAATAAATCTGAGTCCAGGGGCAAGAAGTACTAAGTTACCCAGTTAATGGGCTGTGGAGGTCAGGTAGGCAGCCGTTCCTCGTAAAATACTTACGTATTGAGCCGAATCCGGTTTGACTGGAAGCCTACCTCAATATAGTTGGGGAAAAGGCTGGGCAGATAATCCACAAGATCTTAAGGATATTTTCACTGCAGATATTTATGGTTTTACATAGAAAATACGATCTGTTATGCATAACTTGCGGCTTCCCAGATCGCTGCTCAAAGTTTAGTTTCTCTCAAACTTTGTTGAGAGCAGCTAAAAATACATAGTCGGAGTAAAAATGTAAGTACACGCAGCTTTTGCATGTAAAATTCTAGTTCAAAAGTTTTACCAGGCGCTATTTGTAGTAGTTCCCTCTAAGACTTAAGTTTAATATAACTTCGATAACATAGAACTCGGGTATTTTGTAGTACTAAATGATTGAAATAATTGTGTGAAGTTTGTTGAAGTAGAACGGATACTTGTAGCTTTAGCCTCTTGAACTTTAAACCAAAGCAAGCGTAAGATATTAGGCAAGAGTAGTAATTTAACCTTCATAAGCCCGATAAAACAGACCCGACAAAATAGACTTTTGTAATTTTTATTACCAATGGGTACTTATTAAGTGAAAATTTTGTAAAAAGTTCAAAGTTTACAAAAGCCAGCAGCCAATAGTAACAAATTTCGCCACGTGCGAGTCGAGCGTGCAAAGGGTTCCGAACGAATTTAATTTTTTTAACATGTTAATTTAACACTATAGACTTCAAAGTCAAAGTCAAAGTCAAAGTCAAACTCAAAAATGAAATAATACCACCAGTTTTAAAGCCATGTTTAGAGAACAGAACTACTGAGACTGACACGACTCCATGGCCTAGTTACCAATCATCTTTTCAGCATCCACGGCCAGCCTTCCTTCATCATATTTCCCATTAAAATTATAGACATAACACATTATAAACTACAATATAAACATATTAAACAAGCTATTGACTGACCTAATGTTTTCGCATCCGATCTTTCAGAAAGTCTGTACATTATAACAATATTTGTGAATGATGGCAATATGCTAGCACCTAATCAACTGTTTGTTTTAATATAAACACCTGTTCACCATCATTGGATGGTATATATATATATTGTATTCAAGGTTCTATACGCTCTTCATTCTCTCGTTAAATTCATCATTTCGAGTACAATTTTAAGAAAGTAAACACGAACTTGAATCTCCAACCGATGCCTTAGCCAGGACAGTACGTCTTGCGAGCTCTGCTGTATATTAACATGTGCAAAAAAATTCGGCAACTAAAAAAACGCTAACAGCCCAAATTAAAGATAATTGCAACATTTCGGCCCAAAGTTTCGAACCAAATTCCCTTCACACCTCCCCCAAAGAGGCTTATTGCACCATGTGGAATCTAAACTAGGCAAAGGTGATATCAGGGTCGCAGCTAGGATGATCTTTAGCAGCGATGTGGTTGCGCCGTGTTCTCCAGAGACACTTAAGGCTCTGGAGAGCAAACATCCCGCCCCGGCACATGATCTCACCTTCCCCGATCCCCCTAATCCAGACTCAAACTCACTCGAAATTCCAGCTCAACAAGTATGTGCGGCCGTCTGTTCCTTCCGGAGTGGCTCCGCCGGCGGCCTCGATGGTCTTTTCCCTCAGCATCAGAAGGACTTAATGTGCGCAGGTGCTGGGGAAGCTGGTGAGTCCCTTTTGAACGAATTGACGGCCCTCATCAACCTAATGCTCTCCGGCAATGTGAACGAAGCCGTCATTGATATTTTGTATGGGGCAAAGTTATGTGCCGTGCGCAAAAAAGATGGCGGCATTCGTCCCATTGCCGTAGGGTCTACCTACAGCCACAGGCGCATCGCAGCCAAAATTTGCTGTGCTTTTTATAGTGAATCTCTGGCCAGCAAATTCCAGCCCCTACAGCTGGGCTTCGGTTCCAGAGGGGGCTGTGAGGCTGCGGTGCACGCTTTGTCCTCGTATCTCAATAGCAACGAAGGTGAGGTCATTCTTAAGGTTGACATTAGAAATGCCTTCAATTCCGTGAATAGGGACACCTTAAGTTAAAAAAGAAAGTGGCAGTTGCGCAGTTGTTATTGAGCAACGCAACGTTTTTTTTTGGATGGAAATTCCAGTTTCCTCAAGTTCATGTTTGGATCTATTTAGCACATCCGTGAGGCACACAATGTTATTGTTATATTTCTACCATATGATGTGTTGTTATCCTTAGTAAACCAATCGATTCTATTCTTCTCTTCTTCTCATCGTATGGGCAGTAAGGTCCAACGACCCCACACAGCCTAGTGTCAGAGTTTCTAAACCGCCACCAGGGCCTCTAACATGGTTATTTGACGACCGCCATTTGGCGGCTGGGACCACTGGCTTATACGTGCCTTCCGAAGCACGGAACCATCTTTTTATCAGACAAAAAAGCTCATCGTGATTCAAGCTTACAATGTCCTAGCCAAACTGGAAAACAACTTTAAAAAGTACGCTCTTCCCGTGGGAATCCAACCCACACCACCGGGTCACAAGGCAAACGCTTGAACAACTCGACCACGGAGGTAGTTTCTTCGTCAATCAATTCTATTGATTCTTAACAAACAAATTCCTCGCTACGCATCACACACATTCCTGGTGGGAGTTTCCTTATATTTGTTCCTAAATTATGTATCATCATCATAATCATATCAGCTGAAAGACAGCCACTGCTGGACATAGGCCTCCCCCGGTCCGGACCGGACATGCGCGTTTCGCATCTATCGCCTACCCGCGACCTTCACCAGGTCATCGGTCTACCTTGCGTCTTCCGGTACGCGGTCGCCACTCTAGATTTTTTCGGCCCCATCGACCATCTGCGAGCAATGTGCCCTGCCCACTGCCACTTTAGTTTGGCGATCCTTCGGTCTATGTCAGTAACCTTGGTTCTCTTGGGGATATCATCATTCCTGATTCACTGATGCCACATTGTGTATTGCGTGCGCCAAATAAACTGGTTTTCTATATTTCTCCGTTTCCCTTATTAGTTGGAATCTTCAAATCTCATAAAAAAACGATGCAAAAATATAATAAATTCATAGCAATAATCTTTTCAAACCATGCCCAATGTTTGATATTACACAGTACATTTTTTCGGAAAAAATACCGCAACGCAGCTGCTCTGAAAACCGCGTTGCGGTTGTAAAGCCTTCGACACTTAAACAGCGAAGCGATATGAATAGCGAAGAGATTAAAGAACGGCTGAGAAGTATTGCGACGTAGAAACTCATATGTGAATGACAAGTTTCAAGCAATAGAACGACAATTTTAGTCGCTCTAAGAACACTGTCTGTACCATCACACATTTCACATATTTACTTGTTTACTAAGCGAGACTAACCTTTTCAGAGGGATTCCTGTAATAAGAATAGCATATGTGTGCAAAAAAATATGTGTTCAAAGATGTATTGGAAAGGGAAGCCATGCTAAGACGACTTCAAGTAAATTAATGAAGAGGATGTGATTTCCTCTGTTTGCCTAACCTGATTATTTTGTGTTGGTTATTCTCGCCTTCGTTATTCTTCGCCTGACGTGTCTGTGCTGAGTCGTTTAGATATTTTCTATCTTTAGATCGTTGCTTACGATGGACAACCATGTTAAAAGGGGCCTTCCAATCTTTTTCGGAACGGTGTCGATGCTCAGGTCTTTTCTGCGGGTCTAAAAGGATTTAGCAGAATCAGAAAGCAAATCGCGCTACCCGTCACTGTCAAATTTTCCCAATCAACCTTGAACCTAATGCGTTAGCGATAAAGATGAAAATGAAATTTGTCAGATTGTGGCGTGATTAATACTATGATTCTAATATGATTCTCCTTAAGTGGCTTTTTTAGCCCCCCTGATCTCTCAAGTGATTTGGAGACCTTTTTATAGTTCCGAACAAAAAACGGAACCGTTATAGGATCACTCGGGTGTCTATCTGTCTGTCTGTCAGTCCGTCTATCCGTCTGTTACAGCCAGTTTTCTCCGGGTCCACTAGACTGATTCTATTGAAATTTGATACACATATGGACTTCTGTGACCCAAATACGGATAATTACGTAAATGATTAAATTTGTAGTGTGGAAGTCACTTTTGGGGGTCAAAATAGAAAATAATATAAAAAAATCTTTGAACAATATCGTGTGATATATCAAAATGAAAGGGCTTACTGTAAGGGTTTTAATTATATTTTTTCACAATTTTAACATAAATGGTTTTCAAGTTATTCAAGAAATTGGGCGAAAAATGACCATTCCCCCCTTATCTCCGAAACTAATAAGCCTAAAATTTTGAACCTAACTTAAAGATTACAGGAAAATCTAGTTATAGTGTATAAATAACATGTCAAAAAAAAATCGTTCGTAACCCTTTGCCCGCGAGTCCGACTCGCACTTTACCATTTTTTTTTGCATTGCATTGAAGCATGGCCGTTTCAAATATTACTTTCGCCGAGCTATCAGTGTGACAAAAGCCTTAGGGTTAACAAGCGGTATGCCACGTAGCTTAGTATACGTGACATAACTTGGCGAATAGTGGGTTCATTCTGAGACCGCAAATATGTTTTGTCTATGAAGATATGTCAACGATGAAGACTCGAGATGCGCTTGCTCTAGATTCTTGACCATGCGATGAGAGTCTATAGAGTGACTATATTATCTATACTAATATATAAGCTGAAGACTTTGTTTGTTTACTTGAACGCGCTAATCTTAGGAACTACTGGTCCGATTTGAAAAATTCTTTCAGTGTTGGATAGCCCATTTATCGAGAAAGGTTAAGGTATGATATGTGATATATAATCACGCTAAAACCTATAGGAGCGGAGCAGTAATGAAAATTGTGACGCAGACGAAGGTGCGCGGGTCAACTAGTTTTAAAATATTTTTTGTTAGTGTTGAGTGTGGAACTCACTATTATTCTATACATTATACACTTTAATAAAACTTAACGTATATGAGTACAACCACAAAAGTTAAAAACTAAAGTTTATGGTACGGAACCCTTCGTGTGCGAGTCCGACTCGCACTTGGCCAGTTTTAGTGTCTTACAAATAACCATGTATAGATATAATTATCTGAATATGAAGGCTTTCACACCACGATGCACACCAAGTTAAACAATTAATTAGAAAAGCTTAGTACTTCTTATACCGTTGAATTCTCCTTTTCCTTTTTCGTTGTAAAGCCCAGACTTGGCCAGCGAGTCTGATAATAATGAGAATCCTCGCAACTGTGCGATCCCTGCCTAAGGTAGGCATCTAATAAGTCCTCTCGGTCCCTCCTCCCATTTATAATGAGAGGTTTCATAGCACGCTGCTATCACAACTTTAATCTAGACTATTTGTGAAATGTCTAGCCGTAACGTAGGAGAGTAATTTATTTTAAAATATGCAAGTCGTTCTTTTATTGTAAGGTCTGCTACACCTACTTCAAGTTTTAAAAGTTGTTCGGGTATTTTCAATTCAAAATTCTTATGACATGTTTTGTTTTCTGAAACGATTCAAGTTTGAAATTAGAAAGCTTACCTATTGCTTCTTAAATCAAATTCTTAAAATACCCGGCCTAGTGCAAGTCGGACTCGCACACGAAGGCCTTCTGTACCTACCATAAACCTTAATTTTTATTATTTGTTGTAATATCGGCAATAGAAATACTCAATCTGTGAAAATGTCAACTGTCTACTTATTACGGTTCTTGAGATACAGCCCGCTGACAGACAACGGAGGCTTAGTAATAGGGTTCCGTTGGTTATTGGGTACGGAACCCTTAAAAATGGCATTACATCATAAATACGAGTGATTTACCTAATTGACATTTTCGACATTGCGTTAGTAACGTAAACAGATATTTTTTAAACGTCCATATTTCCGTACTGTCAGTAACATGTACCTGTTCACATACACAGGATGTTACAAAATTGACGGCGGAAATAATGAAAAACAGATGTACGGAACATCTTTTACTTATTAATCTTTTGAAGTCGGTCTCAAAGGCGTTTCCTTTGCGATGATGTGGATATTGCAATGCTGAGATTAAATTCTGAGAATGAAACATGTGGGCACATTGAACTAGTTTTTTTTTTTAAACTAGCTTCTGTGGTTTTCAATTTTTAAAATAAATGTTTAGACCTTTTAAAATTATCGCACTTAATATTTCTTGACTTTTATGAGACGATAGCCTGTTTTTTTTTTAACAAACGAGTACTGTGTATGTCTTTCGCATATTCTGGTAAGATGGGTCAGTGGTCGGAGTGGGGTCAACGCCTTTGTTCTTGTTTTGAAAAAAGGCGAATTGAATGGAACGGACTTTATTTTGAATACGTGGACCAATAGAAACGTTGTCGAAATTTTCAGTTCTCATTTGTTAACAAAAAACAGAGTATAGGAAAATCATCATCATCAACAGCCGGACTTTGCCCACTGCTGAGCGTAGGCCTCTCTTTTCTTGTGCCAATCCCCACGTTCCTGTGCCAGCCTCATCCAGGTTCTTCCTGCGATGGCAACAATGTCATCTGTCCATCTCGCCACCGGCCGACCAATACTTCTTCTTCCAGTCCTCGGACGCCATTCGGTCACTACCATACTCCACCGCGCCCCTAGGAAAATACTTTTTTCAAATTATAAATGGCCACCAGTCTTCTTAGCTGAATATCAGTACTCCAAATACATAAAAAAATGCTTAACCGCTCCAAGGAACTGTAGAATACATACATGATATTAATTTCTTCAACTTGATACTTCTATGCGTTCCTGAGAAAAAAGTCTTTACAGACGGACGGTTAGTGAAGTGATCCTATAAAGCTGCGTTTACACCAGAAATGTGCGAGGATGTGTTTGTTAAAATTAAATGCTGGCGTTAACGAGACTAGGGAAATGAAACTTCTTCTTTGTTCTTAAGAGGAAACACGGACGGAGAGACTTTGTATAGGTATAAAAAGTCTTCGAGGTTTGGCTCTTGCCTGCTTTTTCCTCCAATACTGGACCGATTTAAAAGATCTTTACTTATATTATAAATGCGAAAGTAACTATGTCTGTCTGTCTGTCACGCCAAAACTAAAGAACCGATTTAAATGAAATTTGGTACACAGATAGTCTAGAGCCTGAGAAAGGACATAGGCTACTATTTGTCCCGAGAGTATGTTGCCTAGGAACATGCTGGCGAAGCCGCTGGCAGAAGCTAGTATTTCATAAACTGAATAAGAAGGATGTATACTGTGTCCCTGTGTTTTCGTTTTATCTATATTAATATACCGTATATGTACTAGTACCCTCAAAAAATGCTCAAAATTGTTCGATAAACCGCTGTCAGCAGAGCCTTAGTGTACAAATTTGGAAACTATTAATGAAAAAAAAAACATAGGGACACAGTGTACATCCTTCTTATTCACTTTGTCCAGTGTTTTTTTAACAGGTCCTTCTCCTCGACCTCGAATTGTAAATTTTTACATACAAAATCTCTTCGCTCGCATTTCCTTTAACAAACACAATATCGCTCATTACGCAACTCTGTTGAAAACGCAGCCTAAGGTTTCCATTTTTAGGGTGCCGTACCCGAAGGGTAGCCAACGGAACCCTATTACTAAGCCTCCGCTGTCCTTCCGTCCGTCCGTCTGTCTGTCAGCGGGCTGTATCTCAAGAACCGTAATAGGTAGAGAGCTGAGATTTTCACAGATTGTGTATTTCTATGGCCGCTATAACAACAAATAAAGGTTTATGGTACGGAACCCTTCGTGTGCGAGTCCGACTCGCATTTGGCCGGTTTTTTTGCTTTTTGAGGTATGGAACCCCAAACTATATTTTATGCTTAAAAATAAGCTAGACACTTTTCAAGATTTTGCCAAAATCCCAGCAACAAATGTTAACCTTAATCCAGCTATCAAAATTCATCCCCAAGATACGCACGTGATCTTACTAAAACATTTTACGAAAAAATGACATGCCATTGCCAGAATATGCCGAACATAAACCAACATTTTCCATCCCCAGCCCACAACTAAACAGAAATAAAAATCTATCGGATTACGAGTAAATCAAAATCTAGGCAGACTCATCCAATATAGACTGAATTTCTGAAGTCGACAGCAAAAATAGACGGACTTGGATCTTGAAGACTATTCTGATATCTCGTAGATCGAGATTCGAGACGCTCCATCGGACGTTTGCTTTCTAGTTTTTTTTCCTATCCATTTCAATTTTTCTTACTGAAGTGGGTACTTGTATTTCTACAGAGTGTTCCAGAAGTGCGTGGCCATAATTAAGAGTGATGCTGGGTTGGCAAACAAATCACTTTTCAAACATTCTGATATAGTTGGTGACATCAAAGCTGTGTAAGGAAACTTAGAAAAACAGCAGGTTCAGGTTTAATAGACTTTTATTTATTACTTAATCAAAATAACGACGGTACGGTTGGCGCAGTGGTTGAGCGATTGACTGGTGCGCTGCGTGTCGCGGGTTCGATTCCCGCACGGTGCAAATATTTGTATGGCCTACAGATAGTTGTTCCGGGTCTGGCTGTTTGTGCACATGAGTTTGTATGTTTGTAAAAGCACCCACGATACAGGAGAAATTCCTAGTGTGGGGGAACGTTTTTTTTTTTAAAGAAAGAAAGTGTCTCGGAATCAAATAAGTCAATCACAAAGGAAATTCCGTTATTTTCAATATTTAAACTTAGGCACTGCAACCAAAAAAAGGTCAATCTAGCAGAGGTTTTACTATTAGAACCGCTCGAACCGGCTGTCAGCGAGATGGAATGGCAGAGTCTTAGCTTTCTCTTACCGTCTCAAACTCTATGGTAGGAGGTGGAACACAGTAGGAGGGCGATAGGGTTGCTAACTCTTAAACAGTGTTGCTACTAAAATGTAGATGATATTACTATATTTTGTAAAATCTGCTTTTAACTAAATAAAACGCTACAAAATTTTACCAAACTACTTAAAAATTATTTGTTTGGATTTTTTGTCGTTTTCTGTAGGTTTTTTTTAAACAGTCATTGTCTTTTGTTTTGCTATTGTTTCGTCAAAGTATATCAGCTACCCAACATCGCCCTTTAATCTTACCACGCATTTCTAGAACACCCTGTATATGAAGCAATCTTATTCCTTGCAATGCAATCCTCTGTAACATGGGTTGTTATTTTTTAGTCGCCTGGTTCCTACGTACTTGTGAGAAACTTTATTCATTTTTGAGTTGCTGATCACAACACATCTGTTGGTAGGAGAGCTATCTGAGCTATAGCGGCCAGATGGGACAGCCCCATATTGGGACATTAGATAGGCGTACATGCAACTGTGGCTTAAGTAGGTAATTATGATAAAACGAGTTGACCCGCGCAACTTCGTCTGCGTCACAATTTTCATTAATGCTCTGCTCCTATTGGCCTTAGCGTGATGATATATAGCCTATAGCCTTCCTCGATAAATGGGCTATCATCATCATCTGCCTAGCCTTTTCCCAACTATATTGGGGTCGGCTTCCAGTCAAACCGGATTCAGCTGAATACCAGTGTTTTACGTGGAGCGGCTGCCTACCAGAACTCCACAACCCATTAACTGGGTAACACGGTACTTCATGGCAAGACTGGAGTCAGATTTACTGGCTTCTGACAATCCGTTACGACTGCCAAAGATCTACAAATGACAGCCGGGACGAACGGCTTAGCGTGCTTTCCGAGGCACGGAGGAAACTCGGTATATTAAGATGGTCACACATCCACAGACCAACGTTGGCAAACGTTGCTTAACCTAAAAGATCGACCCGTGCGGCTGTTATTATTTAGCCACGAGCTTCTCTCCTCGTGGCGTAAGTAGGTAATTATGTAAAACCAGCCAAGTGCGAGTGGGACTCGCACACGAAGGGTTCCGTACCATAAACCTTAATTTTTATTATTTGTTGTTATAGCGGCAATAGAAATACACAATCCGTGAAAATTTAAATTATCTACCTGTTATGGATCTTGAGATACAGCCCGCTGACAGACAGACGGACGGACGGACGGACGGACGGCCAGCGGAGGCTTACTAATAGGGTTCCGTTAGTTACCCTTTGGGTACGGTACCCTAAAAATAAGATAGTATTTAAAATAGAATAGAACACTAGCTAACACTACTTTCTAAATTTTTATATACTAACCAATTAATGGACTCTGTATGAATTTATTTTAATATATTTCTATTATTTTATTTTTTATTTATAGTAAAAAACATAGCATTTATTTAGATGGTTTAATCGAGTTTAATGTTTAGACTTCAGACCAAAACAAAGAAGAATGTTTCCCTTAAACGTGATTACTTGTAGATATAATTAAAAAAAATAGGTACTATTACTGCAGTTTTTCATTTCAATATATCTGGACAATCTGGTCGGAAAAAATAGTTTCGATTTTTTTTTTCCTCGATAAATAGGCGCTATCTAACATTTTTTTTCAAATCGGACTAGTAGTTCCTGAGATTAGCGCGTTCAAGCAAACAAATAAACTCTTCAGATTTATATATTAGTATAGATATAGATAATATATAATATACAGTGAAAATTCCAAGGAAGCTAGATTAAAAGTTAAAATATTATTCTTGTATCGATAGGTACCTAAGAATCACGCTGGCGGAGTTCGCCAACTGATTTAATTTGACCCTCAACACCTACCTAAAACACCCGTCAGTATTCACTTCATGAATTAACTATCATTCAATTAACTTCAACAGTTCATCGGTCAGGTCGAACGATGACGTCATGCCTATTTTTACAACGCACTCCGGTTTCATTAAACTTATAGCCTTCGAGTTTATGGGGTGAATAGAGTTCAAAGAGGAAAACTTTTTATGTTAAACACATCCTTGTTTATATAAAAATCTAACAACATTATGATTAGTTGCATTCTGACTCCAGACGAACCAGGAGGCAGTCGGCTACAAACTTGTACCTTTACACTGTAAGATTGATCTTGTGTAGGTAGAATGTCTTTTAAAAACTAGAATTTATGACGTTATGTATTCAATTATTTTTATGCTTTTTATTTTAATTTGAATTATGAACCTGAAAAAAAGGAGGTAAGCCAAAAATATACACACACACACACGCATACAGGTACTTTTGGTTCATCTTAAAGAAATAATACGATCCCATCACTTCCTGTGAGTGTCGTTAGAGGCGACTAAGGAACTCACCAGAGAATGGGCAGCCTGTTCTCTCTAAAACGCTACACCATACACTGCGATCGCCAACCCGCCTGCCAAGCGTGGCGATTATGGCAAACCCCCTCTTTTGGGGGAGGCCTATATCCAGCAGTGGACGTCTTTCGGCTGGTATGGTGAATTCTTCTATAAGTGTTGAAAAACGTTGTTTGATACATGTGAGCGTTTCTCATTGCAGTCAATCGGCTCCATAACAGCCCCATTTTTTGCAATAGTTTTTATATTGCTTGGCTGCAATAACAACGTTTGTCCACTTGCATATAAATTAAAATTAAAAAAAAAAACATTAACAAAATGTTAATTCATTTCGCTCAAAATAAAACTACCCACAAAGTAAACGAACCATTACACACTACCACAAACAATTCCAGGACCTTTTAAAAATAAACCAATGTTCATTGGCGCTACATTTATAATGGATTTCCCGTTCAACTTCGGGCTCTTTAAATATGTATGCTAATTGTCCATGGCTAAATGGATTCACTGCGATAGTTCAGCGGGCAACCTACGACGTGTCGTTAGCAGTTTTATTTGTAGCTGTTGCTAAGAGCAATCTAAATCAAGTATCTATGTAGCGAACCACTGCAGGTCTAAATAGGCCACTTTAGCAGTATCAGAAAGCACATCACGCTACCCATCACTGTCAACTTTAACGATAAAGATGAAAATGACATTTGACAGATTCTTGTATGATTAATATCGAGGAGCTCGTGGCTAGATAATAACAGCCACACGGATCGATCTTCAAGGTTAAGCAACGCTTGCCAAGGTTGGTCTGTGGATGGGTGACCATCTTAACATACCGAGTTTCCTCCGTGCCTCGGAAAGCACGTTAAGCTGTTGGTCCCGGCTGTCATTTGTAGATCTTTGGCAGTCGTTACGGATAGTCAGAAGCCAGAAATGACTCATGTCTTGCCATGAAGTACCGTGTTACCCAGTTAATGGGTTGTGGAGGTCTGATAGGCAGCCGCTCCGCGTAAAATACTGGTATTCAGCTTAATCTGATTTAACCGGAAGTCGACCCCAATAAAGTTGGGAAAAGGCTAGTCCGATGATGTGCTGCTAAAGTGGCCTTTTTAGACCCACAGATATAGAACAGTGAATCAGCTGATATGATTATAAGGGTTATAATTAAAATAACCTACATTCATATTCACAGATAGTACCTACGCATTTTGAGAGAGCCCATGACTAACCTACGACCTCTTGTTAGCAGTTCTACTTGTAGCTGTTGCTAATAGCATTTTGAATCAAGTTATAGGTATTAGGCAGAACTACGAACAATTAATGTTAGTTGCATCCAATTTTATAAACCGACCGTTTTTCTCGTTCCTGTAAGAATTTTTGGAAATCCTCTCTTAGTGCTTCCTTACGGAGTGTAGGGAAGCCTCAAATTTAAGCTTTCTACGACTAGTAGTTTTGGCTGAGCGTTGTCTGTCAGTCACTCGATCAGGAACTGAAGAATTTAATACTTTAGGATGGTTGATAGACCTATTCTACCTACTCTTTGTGGAAATAGTTCAATCCACGATAAGTCCTACAATAAAGCCATTTTTTGTACAAGAGGCTCCTATCTCCTGAACCATTTGCGGTCCAGATAGGTTTCAGATTTGATCAATGTAGCATACAATTTAAAGAAATTAATAACTTTGAGGGATTAACTAAATTAAATAGAAAAGATAAGATGTAACTTGAACTATGAAGGAGTAACAATTTTGTATTTATCTGTGGAGACTTGTTTTTAGCAATTTAGTTATTATTATTGTCATTATAATGATATTAGTCTGTAAGTCTTCCGAAAAATAAATAAATAAATAAATACACTGCCCATTCTCTTGAAATCAGCCCTCAGTCACTCTTTACAAACCAGGAAGAGGGCACTTTTCCCGGCAACCACAAACTATAGAATATATTCGTCCGGAAAATAGGGTGAGGGTGAATGCTTTAATGCTAGCTGAAGCGACGATTGGCGATCAAGTTCAAGTGGAAATAATTCCAGGGGTTTGCTCTTGAACATTTTACATCCAAAACTTGTTTTATATTGTAACTTATGACATAAACATTATACACAGACTGTAACTCCCCCTGCCATTTTGAACACCCTGCCATTTTAAAGCCGTTTTAATTGTCAGTGATCAAGCAGGGGCCAATAGTTCTTCCATAGTAAACGATTATCCACTAAACCAGCCAAGCCCATAGCGTTTCATCTTTTGTTTCCATATTCTGAAATAGCCCTGCTCCAACCGGGGATTGTCCTTGGGTACTTTCATAGTGCATACAAGGATAATCGTCGGTTGGTGTCCCATTCAATTATAAATGTCTAACGGGGCCTCTGCGAGTTGTCTTCGGCCCCTCGTACGCCTACCAAAGGACCGGGTCTCCAGGGACCCGAAAAAAAAAACTTAACTTATGTCATAACTTAACTGATGACTTAAACATTATACACAGACCGTATTTTATTATTAAATTATTTATTGTGAGCAACAATGACTCATATAGTGTTAGTAACAATTAATAAACTTACAACTATGTTAATTTAACAATAACAACAACTAAATGAACACACCCAACAAAATAATCAACAACTCAACAATCAACTAACAATGAGTTTTCGATCGAAAGCAACTAAATACAACTTTTAATTGAGCTTGAATTTGTACATATACCCACCTTCTTCTCCACATAAAACTAGCCATTTGAAAGGTCAACTATAAACAAATATTACAATTAAACCCAGCCAAGTGCGAGTCGGGTATCTTGAAAATTTAAACACACAAGAGAAATATAACACAATACACCATATATTAACAGCAGGACCTAAAACGAACACTGAAAGCAAAACAAAAAATAAAAGCCACATATCAGAAAAAACCCATAAACTTCTAGAGAATACTTAATTAGCACAGTGAATTAATCGAAAACCATAAGAGAACAAATAGGAAAAATGAGCCAAGAAATTAAAACCCAAATAAGAAAAGACAGAGAACATTCTAGACGTACCATTTTTGAAAAATATATAGAAAAGACTGGTGGTATAAGAAAAGCGCATAAAGTTCTAACAGACAAAACCATATGGATACCCAACATGAAAGACCAACACTGCAAGACAAAAACTAAAAGATCAGACATTTTATCAATAGCCACAAATTTCTACAAAAACCTGTACTCCAGCAAGAGTCAAATAATAAATACCGAATTTAATAACTACAACAATGTACCACCTATACTAGAGGGAGAAATACTCAAGGCAATCACTACACAGAAAAAAGACAAAGCTCCAGGTCCTGATGACATTACCAACGAACTGCTTCTAGGTTGTAGGAAAAGCGTCGCACCGATACTAAAATATATTTTCAACGATATAATCACCACAGAAAAAATACCGATGCAGTGGACTGCATGAACAATTATCTTGATTCACAAAAAAGGTGATAAGTCCGAGATAAATAATTATAGACCCATCAGCCTAATGTCTAACATCTATAAAATCTTCTCCAAAGTAATTTTAGGACGGATAACCAAAACTTTGGACGAAAATCAGCCTCGAGAGCAAGCTGGATTTAGGACAGGCTACTCAACACTGGACCATATACATGCTGTGAGACAAATTTTCGAGAAAAACAAGGAATATAAAGTACCCTTCTACTGTCGTTTCATCGACTACAACAAGGCATTCGACTCAATTGAACATGAGTACATCTGGTTTTGTCTAAAAAACCAAGTGGTTGAACAAAAGTATATCAGAATTATAAAAAAACATATACGCAGACAGTACGGCTCGGATAAAATTAGAAAAAGAAGGGAAAGAAATAAAAATAAACAGAGGGGTAAGACAAGGTGATCCATTATCGCCGAAATTGTTCACAGCAGTCTTAGAGGGCATTTTCAGAAAACTAAATTGGGATCAGTACGCCTTAAATATAAATGGAGAAAAACTATCCCACTTACGGTTCGCTGACGACATTATACTATTCGCGGAAACAAAAGAACATCTACAAAACATGCTCCTTGGTCTAGAAAAAGAAAGCCGTGTGGTAGGTCTAACGATGATTAACTCCAAAACTAAAATACTAACAAATGCAGTAGAAGACCCCATCATCATTATATATTATAAACAAAAGATTGTTCAAATATCTGGAAGACAAATCTATTTTGTCAGAACGACAATTTGGATTTAGACCAAAACTATCAACTGCCGATGCCGTTCATCATCTGACTGACTATCTGGCTCAAGAACTTGACAAGGGTAACCATACAGTTGGAATTTTCTTGGACCTCGCCAAGGCTTTTGACACAGTTTCCATTCCTATTCTTTTGCGCAAGCTTGAGACAGTGGGCATAAGAGGTATTCAGCTAAAACTCTTCAAAAGCTACTTAGAAGACCGTACCCAGTGCGTGAAGATTGGCAGTGTTCTCAGCGCAGACCAAAAAACCACGAATTTTGGCGTTCCCCAAGGAAGTATTTTGGGGCCCACTTTATTTCTAATATACATAAATGACCTTTGTAATCTAAAACTAAAGCATGGAACAATAATATCTTACGCGGATGACACTGCTCTTCTTTTTTCGGCTGAATCGGAACATGCTGTCTACAAGCTCGCGCAAGACGGCTTCAGTATGGTAAATAAATGGCTTCAGTATAACTCACTTACTCTAAATGCACTTAAGACACATTACATTAAGTTTTCAATGCGCAAGCTTACTTCTTATATTCCTTCAACGTTGTATGCCCATTGTTGTACAGTCCTTGCAGATTGCCCGTTTGTGTGTCCCAGTATTAATAGGACCAACAAAATAAAATACTTGGGTGTTATAATTGATGAAACCCTAACCTTCAAACATCATATAGAGGCATTAAGTAACAGAATTCGTAAGCTGATATTCGTATTCAAAAAGCTACGTTACCTTGCAGACCCAATACTAATAAGACAAGTTTACTTTGCTCTATGTCAGTCAATTTTGACGTACTGCATTACCTCGTGGGGTGGAGCAGGTAAAACTTTATTACTGCCCATAGAAAGAGCTCAAAGAGCGATTTTAAAGGTGTCTACTTGCCGCCCTTTCCTCTTTCCCACTAACCTGCTCTATAAATCTTGTGAAGTACTAACAGTTCGGCAATTATTCATAATGAGCATTGTATTAAAACAACACGCAGCTCTTTGCTTCAGCACTGAATTTACTAAAAAGAGACGAAAAGACATTGTTTGCCCTACAAAAAGTACTAAACATGCTTTCGCAGCCAAATTTTATGTTTTTCTTGGACCACTACTCTACAATAGACTAAATGCAAAAGCAAACATCTATTCCCTAAATTTTAGAAACTGTAAAAAAACTCTCAAGGAAACTCTTCAAAGTTTGTCTTATGAAGATTCAGAGAAATTGTTAACGGTATTTAAATAAAGATTGTTTGTTTCCTGTTAATTTTAATTTAGGGTAAGTTAGTATACCAAGGTTTTAGGAAGTATGATTTTTTGTTTACACCATTTATAACATTTTTATATACCTAAAATATGACAATTTAATTTTACATAATTACGTGATTATTTAATAACATTTACCTCCTTTTTGCCTGAAACACAGGATTTCCTAGTTCAGGCACATAACACCAGTGAACTTGTCATAGATTTAAGCAAAAAATGTATTTACTGTTTTACTCACATAACTTTAATAAATTTTATTATTATTATTTCGTTTATTCATTTTTATTTACATACAAAGTATATTTTTAAATATATCTCTAAAAAACCATAAAAAAATACATTTAAAAATATAAAAAGTAGTAGTCCGCCGGTGTCGGGAGCAGGGTCCAAGCTACCGGTGGTTAGGGCTCCAGAGAAAGGAACCTCCTCACAATACGAGCCGTATCGAGGAGTACTGCCTTCTGTATCAGGCCTTTTACCCAACCGCGTAACGCCAGCTTCGACAGATGTTCGTCGAAGCTTATTATTATTATTATTATCATAAACGACGAACCAATCGAGTATGTGACAGAATACACTTATCTGGGCCAACAGATCTCTAACACTGAAATAATAACAAAAGAAATAGATACAAGAATCGGGAAAGCATGGAAATGTTATTGGCAACTAAAAGAAATCATGAAAAATAAAGAAATTAAGATATCCATTAAATCAAAACTTTACAACACCTGCGTCCTACCAGTTCTCACATATGGTTGCCAAACCTGGGCTCTCACCAAAGCGCAAAACAAAAAACTAGAAACTTGCCAGTCAGCAATGGAGAGAAGCATGTTGAATATACGGAAATCCGAAAAAATACGCAACCAGATTATCAGAAAACTCACAAAAATAGAAAACGTAATAACCAGAATACGAAAACTTAAGTAGTAATGGACAGGCCATACAATAAGAGGCATTGAGAAGTGGAACAAAAAACATAGTGTTCTGGTATCCTAGAGATAGGAAAAAAAAACGAGGCAGACAGTTTAGAAGGTGGGACGATGGAATAAAGGCAATAGCAGGAAAAACATGGACGAGGAAAGCGCTAAACAGAACCGAGTGGAAAGAGTTGGAGGAGGCCTTTGCCAAAGCTGGGCAAACAGACGAAGCTGTCGGTGTCAACGACTCAACAGAGTCTCTAATTTAATATTATTTTGTAAACTTTAATTTTGTCTGAATAAAGGCTTATATTATTATTATTTCCTTTATTTATTTTCTTTACTTATTTATATATTTTTAAACTTTTTATACAATTATACATTAGAAAAAAAAAAACATTTAAAAATATAAAAATAGTAGCCCACCGATATCGGGAACAGGGTCCAAGCTACCCGGGTCAGGGCTCCAGAGATAGGAACCTCCTGACAATGCGAGCCGTGTCCAGAAGTACCGCTTTCTGAATCAAGCCCTTGATCCAGCTGCCCAACGAGAGCCTCCTAAGGTGTTGGTCGAGGCTCGTGGCTATTAAGCCATTGGCCGATACGACTATCGACTCCGCAATCATTGTATGATTGCGGAGTCCACTTCCCACATGTCGACAACCTCGCGAGCCAAGTCAATATACTTGATTTGTTTGTCTTTCTCGGCTTTCACGAGGTTCTCGTCATGCGGGACGGTTATGTCTACAATCATTGCACGCCTCACAATTCGGTCCACCACCACTATATCAGGCTTATTGGCAACAATAGTCCTGTCAGTGATGATGGACCGATCCCCGTACAATGTGATATTGCCATTATCGAGAACTGGGTCGGGCGCATACCTATAGTATGGCACCTCCGACTCCACAAGGGAGTATTTCAGAGCAAGTTGCTGATGGATAATCCTGGCTACAAGGTTGTGCCTATGCAAGTATTCTCCGTTAGCTAGACGAGAACAATCAAAGACAATGTGGCGAATTGATTCTCCCGGACGGTGACATGCCCGACATATGTCGACCGTGCCGTCTTTTACAATAAATCTCCGGTAGTTATTCGTCATGATAACTTCGTCCATAATTGCACAAACAAAACCTTCGGTTTCTCCAAAAAGATCACCGAAACGCAGCCAGGCTACGGACGCTAGTTGGTCTACGTCAGGCCCATGTAGGGCCCGGAAAAAGCGTCCGTGAAGCTCCTTACTCTGCCATACCGCTCTGCGATCGTTAGTGTCAAGCACTGCAGGTTTGCGCCAGTTCTCATTTGCCAAGGAGAGCGGGGTGAGTCCCTTGTCCACCGCCACTACATTTCGATGCATACCCACGTCGACAGCTAGGAAATATTCCCTAAGACTGCATATCTCGCGATTGTGGAGAGTCTTAGCATTTAAAAAGCCTCGACCTCCACACTTTCGCGGGATATACAGTCTCATTACCGACGACCGTGGGTGATGCATTCGATACGCAGTAAGCAGTGTACGGACCCGCCTATCCAGGGCGTCAAGTTCCGTTTGAGTCCATTTGAGTACGCCGAAAGAGTACATCAATACTGGCATGACGCAACCGTTGAAGGCGCGCACCTTGTTTCCGCCCGATAGAAAGCTATTGAATACCTTCTTCAGGCGGCCAAAGAAGCGCTCCTTCAACGATTGCTTCATGTCAGTAACATTGATACCTAACGCTTCCGACATACCCAAATACTAGTAAGTTTCAGTTGGAGAGAGGGATCTCAGGTTTATGGAATCCGAGAGTTGAGTTCCCACGGATTCCATAATCTCTCCACGCTTTACATGCATGACCGCACATTTGTGCACACCAAACTCCATCCTGATGGCGTTACTGAATGTTTCAGTTACCTTCAGTAGCTCCATCAGTTGCAGATTAGTGGTGGCAAAGAGTTTCAGATCATCCATGTAAAGGAGGTGAGATATAACCTGACCACCTCTCTTCAACCGATAGCCTAGCCCTGAATTCTCCAGCAGTGTGCTAAGAGGATTCAAGGCTAGACAAAACCAAAGTGGACTCAAACTATCGCCCTGAAATATACCCCGCTCGATCCTTACCGGTTCGCTATTCCTCTGGATATTTCGACATCCTGGATAGCGAAGGACTGTCCTCCATTGCCCCATACACGACATCAGGAAGGTGCGTAGCGTTGCATCAACTTTATACAATTCTAGCACCCTCATGAGCCATATATGAGGCACCGAGTCATAGGCCTTCTTATAGTCTATCCAGCATGTTGACAGATCCTTTCGGGAACGCCGAACCTGTTGGCTAATGGCCATATCAATAAGGAGTAGCTCCTTAGTACCGTGGGACCCATTCCTACATCCATTTTGAGAGGCAGACATGATGTTGTTGTTATTAATATGACTATTAATCTTTGCCCTCAAAATGGATGTAAGAACTTTATAGACCGTCGGTAAACACGTGATCGGTCTATAATTTTTAGGTTCCGCAGTACTACCTGATTTATGGAGCAGGTGGGTTATTCCTGTAGTTAAGAACTGGGGTAGCGACCCAGACTCTAAGGCAGACTGGAATTAATAATTATTATTATTAAGTGCGAGTCGGACTCGCACACGAAGGGTTTCGTACCATAGAGCTTAATTTTTATTATTTGTTGTTATAGCGGCAATAGAAATACACAATCTGTGAAAATTTTAACTGCCTCCCTAAGGCCCTCAGAAAGACAGACGGACGGACGGACGGACGGACGAACAGCGGAGGCTTAGTAATTTTACTCCACTTTGGTTCCGAACCCAAAGGGTCACCAACGGAACCCTAAAAAAGACAACTGTGTGGGTAATACATATAAACCCTTTAGTTGATTAAAAATCTAATTGAAATAAGTGATTGGACTTCGACTCTGTGTATAATTATAAGATTATGTAAGTCATGTATATACTATAGATCTTTGGCAGTAGTTACGGTTAGTCAAAAGCCAGTTAATCTGACTCCAGTCTTGCCATGAAGTACCGTGTTACCCAGTTACTGGGTTGTGGAGGTCTGGTAGGCAGCCGCTCCGCGTAAAATTCTGGTATTCAGCTGAATCCGGTTTGACTGGAAGCCGACCCCAATATAGTTGGGAAAAGGCTAGGCAGATGTGAGTCATGTATATACTACAATCAAGAATTATGAAAGTAGGTACTAAGCCCTGGTTTACGAATTGAGAATCAGAAGTAGAGAGCTTGAAAAATTACTGTAGCACGAGAACTTGTCAAACATTAGCTTTAAAGCATGTTCCACACGGATGTAATCCAGCGACCCATCCAAGGTGGCCTTGCTTGTTGCCATCAGTGTAGACGGCAGATGTATTACAAATTCATACAAAAATCACGGATGGAAACCAAGCTCCCACCAAGGTCACCTTGGATTGGACATTGGATTACATCCATGTGGAACATGTATAAAGATTGACAACTTCATAACTTAAAATATTCATGGAGTGGTCAATTTAAAAACGGTTATAATATTTAAAATGAGTAATTGAGCAAACAATAACATTGATCGGTAAACGAAACTGCTTAAACCCTTTTATTTCAATAGCTTTTAGAGTAATGCGCTATAGACATAGCATTAGCACATAGCATAGTAATGTAGAGCAAGCTTTTTTTTAATAATGAATAAGGCAGCATTATAAACTTAAGTACCTACTAAGTAGTTTTGTATTAGAGGAAAAACTTCTATCTAGAAAATATAAATACAAATATTATTGCCACACAACGTGGCAATGCCGCCAGCCTTTTGGGCTCACTTCTGGTCGACAGCGATGCGGATGAATTTTTTGTCGCCATAATATTATAGTTAATATTACTTTAATCACACAAAGGTTAACTGGCAGAGAATACCTATGGCATTAAGTCCAACTCTGTACATTTGTGTGCTTAAATCACTATCAGTACATATAAAAACAAAGTTCTACGTCGCGTCTGTCTGTCTGTTCGCCATAAACTCAAAAAATATTGCACCGATTTTCATGCCGTTTTCACCAATGGATACAGTGGTTCTCGAGGAAGGTTTAACCTGTGGTTACCCGGTCGCGGCGGCCGCCATGTTTTTTGGTCGATAAGGGCCATAGGATATTAAACATTGCTTTTTTTTTAAAAAAAAAAAGTTTAAACTGCCTGATTTGGTATGGCATGTGGGATGTCATTAAGCGTACATTTCCGTTGACGCCCAATGGCACACACGAGTGCCGACGACAAACCACAGGTTAAGTATATAATTTGTTAAGAAAAAAGTAAGGATCCTTAAGGCTAGTAAATAAATAAAATCAGTTTTCCACACAACTGAAGAAGAAAAAACCTTCGAAAAAACCGTGATTTTAATAAAACCGGGTATTATAAGTTAAGCAGAAGTTATTGCATGTATACGGTTACGTTCGTTTGTCTGCTTGGCTCTCCAGTGAGGCGGGGTCGACGACCTCGCACCCCTGTCTCACGCGAGCGGCGCGTTTGATCTAGACAGCTACTTGTACGAGTCTACTCGAGCCAGTCGACTGGCTTGCTTCTGAAGTGGGACTTAAAAACTGTGAATCAAAACGTATTTACTGACTTGAGATTTGTGGATTTCTTTCAGAGATTTTATTATTTTCCTTTATACCTTGCGAATTTGTATGATCTTGAAAAATAATGATTAAGGAGTTATACTTAGATATATAAGTAAGGAGCTCGTGGCTAAAGAATAACAGCCGCACAAATCGATCTTCAAGGTTAAGCAACGCTTGCCAAGGTTGGTCTGTGGATGAGTGACCATCTTAACATACCTAGTTTCCTCCGTGCCTCGGAAAGCACGTTAAGCCGTTGGTCCCGGCTGTCATTTGTAGAACTTTGGCAGTCGTTACGGATTGTCAGAAGCCAGTAAATCTGATTCCAGTCTTGCCAAGAAATACCGTGTAATAGATTGTGGAGGTCTGGTAGGCAGCCGCTCCACGTAAAATACTGGTATTCAGCTGAATCCGGTTTGACTGGAAGCCGACCCCAATAAAATTGGGAAAAGGCTAGGCAGATGATGATGACTTAGATACATAAGTAAGTGCAAAACGGAACTGAAAATAAAACATTTTTGGTGTCTAGAACTATACCTAGACTAAAGAACCACATACTACGTCTATTTCTTAAACTAAAATATTACAACGTACATTGCAGGTTTAATTTCACATTTCGATAAACAAAACGAACCAGTCACATTTATAAAATTAAAATATATAATATCAAAGTATAGGTAGGTGTAGGTAGTGTGTAGTGTGTACGTGTAGTGTAGTGTGTAGTGTAGTGTAGTATAGTATAAGTATGTGTGTAGTATTTGTTACATAATTATTATTGTATATATTTATCTATTATGTATTTATTTATATAAATCGTACACCTAAGACTACCTGCAGTACTGTCTTTCCGTTATCTTTGAAATCCATCCAAAGGTTGTCTTGAAAAGATCGCTTTTAGCGATAGGGTGACATTGTGTCACCCTATGTAATGTTTTCTTCATCTATCTTTTCTGTAACTTATATGGTGTACATAATAAAGAGTATTCTATTCTATTCAAAGTGTTTAGCTCAAGAGTCTCCAACTAGCAGAACTCTTTCAAAGCAAAGCGTCCCCCCCCCCCCAACAGGCAGACGGTAAACACTGAAATAAAGAAAAACCACACAAATACGCCGCGTTACTTTGAAAACTTTATTTTTAGTTCCATTCATGCCAAATGCAGGTATTCTCTTCAAAGAGAATGGCTGAAGTTGAACTCTATCAAGGTTTTCAGGTAAAGTTTTACCGTGTCTGTTACTTTTTTACGTTTATTCATTTTGAAATCTAAAAGTCAACTAACATTTCTATTTCATTCAGCTCGATAACGTTTGTAGCTGAACATTTAAGATCTTATGACCGTTTCAGCCAGTTCCTTGAACGAAAATTATTAAAAAACTATTGTGTAAATAATTGTTATACGCGCGATATCTAACTATGATTGGTTAGAATAGAATAGAATAGAATAATCGTTTATTTGCACAGAAAGTAGGTACAATATACAGTTGTTTCGACAGCTAGAAACTGGGCTTAATCGTTACACAAATGAATAATGTTGTAGTACCTATGACTAACTTCAGCTTTTTCCATTATTACTGAAAACCATATGAAAATCTGTCGCATGGTTTAAACGAAGTACCTAAGCAAAGATACAGACGGAAGCAAACAGCAACTTTTTTTTTCTATTTACTCGTAGAGATAAGAAACGCTAAGTCTTCACAGTATTTATTAAAAATCCGGCAAGAGCGAGTCGGACTTCACACGAAGGGTTCCGGACCATAAATCAATAGATAATATTTTCACAGATTCTGTGAAAATTTCAACTGTCCACCGACTATGGTTCTTGAGATATAGCCCACTGACAAACGGATGGATGGACGGACAGCGGATGCTTAGTAATAGGGTTTCGTTGATTACCCTTTGGGTACGGTATCCTAAATAAGATAGACACTCCTGCTTTTTTTTCTTGAGTCATCCTCACATATCCTTATAATTGGTAGGGTAGAATCAATTTTAGGGTGAATCATTGCAATTCCTGCGATTCGAGGCCTCGTTTAGTCTATCCCTGCCACAATAAGTCGAGGGCAGTCTAAATGCTTATCAGATGACAGTGCGACCGCGGCCGGGGTGGACTCACGGAACTGCAGTGAAAGATATCTTATTTTACCCCACCACGGCCCACCCACCGCTGCACTGAGGAATAAAAATAAGATCTTTTCAGGGGCTTAGTTTGGAATTTATTTTTAAACGACAATGTTATATTGAGTACTAGCCCGCGACTTGGTCAGCGCTGCAATTTTCTTAAGGGTCCCTATGTTTTTTCTAGACAAATTATATACTAAAACCTTCCTCGAGAACCACTTTATCCATTGGTTACAGCATGAAAATCGATGCAGAAGTTTTTGAGTTTATCGCGAATAGACAGACAGACAGATGCAGCGTGTTTTATAATATGTAGTGATAGTGATAGTGATAGTGAAGTCTTACTAATATAAATATCATATCTACGAATCTTAATACTATTATCACAGACTATTCTCAACGAAAAAGTTTTGAGGGTACATGGATGTATATTTGTTTTTCTTCCACGCCAAAGCTACTGAACGGATCATAATAGTACCAGCTAGTATATAAACTGGATCATAGCATAGCATAAGCATAATCAGCCTATAATGTCCCCACTGCTGGGACATACGCCTCCTCTCGGTGAGAGGAAGTGGGACGTAATCCACAACGCGGGCCCAGTGCGGGTTGGTAGATGTCACATGTCTTCGAATTTTTGGTTCTAGGACATAACTGGACACATATAGAATACTTTTTATTTCCATCTAAAAGTTTGTTTCCACGTTTATTAAACAAATCAATTAATCTCAACGGCTGAACGAAATTGGGAACACAGGTAGACCGTATCCTGGATTATGATTTTGTCCCACTGGTATGTGCCTGTGGGTTTGTTTTCGACTTTTATAATGTACCATAGGCCTGCCTTTTTTTTATGGATGAGAAATCATCAAATGACTCCTCCCGCTTTGGGTGAAGCAGAAGGGAGTGTCAGACTCTTACTTACTAAAACCCATCTGCGTTCCTCCCAGTGCCCTTTGCGTTCCAGGGTACGGTGCCTCTTTCGAACGAAGTCCGCAGCCCCAGCAGGCACTGGCCCTAGCGGGCCCCGTCTTTTACGCTGACAGCTCTTTGAGGCACGCGTGGAACACCGCGCGCCGTCCACCCGGGCCTGGTTCTGATCAGACGGCGAGCCACCCAATGCTCGCCGTCCGCAGGCTCGCGCTTACGGTGGCCGAAAATCACCCTGCGACTCCCGACGCCCGGGGCGTCTTCTTCTGTTGCGGCGGCTGGGGCGTGAGGTTTCCCTTTCTCTCACACGTTCGGCTTCCTCCTTTGCTAGCATTACTGCTTCGCAGAAGGAGGTGACCGCTTCCCATGTCTCCTCGCTCCGGACCATAGCTTGAACCAGGGCCGGACGTGAGAGATCGCAGCCGCCGATCGCCTCGGCGAGGACATGGCGGTGCTCCGCCCAAGCAGGGCCGACTTCAACCGTATGCTTCACCGTGTCCTCCGGGCGATCCTCGCAGTGTTGACACCCGGGCGTATCCTCCCACCGTATTCGAAACAGGTACCTCCCGAAACAACCGTGTCCGGTGAGTACCTGCGTCAAGCGGAAAGTAAGGACGCCGTGGCGCCGCTCTAGCCACTCCTCAAAGAGCATGAGCTCCGTCCACCGTGCTGCGATTTGCCGCGGCAGAGGAGTCTCGCCCCGGCGTTGCACTTTCAGGCGCCATTCGTAAATGAGTGCGAGGGCTCTCGCCTTTAGATCCCATGGCGGCAGTCCGGCAAGGAGGTTCGCCGCCTCACCAGAGACCGTATCCCCGGGCAAGCCGAATGGCCATCACCCTCTGAGACGAGTTGAGGTAACGGGCAGGTCACTTCCTCAAAGTAGGCGCGGCCCACACCGGCGCCCGTAGGCCTGCCTACGCCCGGGCCGCTTACATGGTTAAGCGCCCGGAGTCTCACATTTGGCGCCCTTCAATATAATTAAAATAACTTATTTATAAAAACCTTTACACCCAATCCCGATTTCTTCATACCCAGCAATCAGTACTTTTATTATGTGGTCCAAAACACCATTCCCTACAACTGTGTATAAATACACGAATTCACAGCACGAGTTATTTTCCCTATTTGGCTGGTTTTGGCTTTCGTTTTGTGAGCTATAATTTAAGTTTAGAAAAACTGCGCTATTTACAACAGTCACTGGTATTGTTAGCAGAATACGCAACGACATAATTATTTTAAGTCTCTAAGTTTGTGCTTTTAAATAAAGTTTCAAGGTTTTGATAGATAGATGATAGATGTCTTCGAGATTGTGTTGCCGACCTAAAATTTCATCGCACATCAAATCGCCATCAATATCTGAATTTGGTCTTTATATCGAAAAAAACAAGTACTAAAATTACCTAGTTGCCGGCGCCCCGAGCGGCCGCCCGTGTCGCCACACCATAAGCCGCTTCTGGCCGTAGGCAAAAGCTATTAACCACCACTCTTTTAGATAAGTTCACCTAACTAAAAAAAAAACGCAAAGGATTCTATTATTCTTATTGTAATTTTTAGGGTTCCGTACCCGAAGGTATCCAACGGAACCCTATCACTAAGACTCCACTGTCCGTCCGTCTGTCAGCAGGCTGTATCTCAAGAACCAGAATAGGTGGATAAATGAAAATTTTATACAGCGTTTGTTTCTATTGCCGCTATAATAAAAATTATATTAAATTAAAAATTAAAGGGGGCTCTATTACAAGAAACTTTCTTGTTTCGATAAATTCGTGTGAGTGTTTATCTCGCTTTTTCTTAAACCTAATATTATATATTATTATGCTGATTGTTTCATTGCGGCAAACGATAAAAATCTCACGTTTTACATCGTAAGATAATGTTGAGAAGGGGAATAACCTTTGCTGTAATGTATTCAAAAGAAACGAAAAGGGCAATTTAATTTCTAGAAATATCATAGATGGATAGACTAAACTCTGTGTAGGTGCTGTTGTTGTTAAAATGTTCTTTTCAATTTTGGTGCATAAGTAGGTATATTCAAGGGTAGAAAACTTATGTATGCATCAATTTACTTGGTTTCTGAATTTGAAGTATATAACAGTATTTGAATGCCAAAGTTTGACAGTATTTCATGCTGAAGAGCTTGACAAGTTCACAATTTCTAATTCTTAGGGCCAATATCTGAATTGAGTATTTTAACCGACTTCCAAAAAAGGAGGAGGTTCTCAATTTGGCGGGTATTTTATTTTATTTTTTTTATTTATTTACACTGATTACCCCGAGGTTTCTCATCTGATTAGTTCGATACGGCATACTTGCCATTTGGTCCCGTAAAAATTTGATTTCGTTTGGATTAGAAGTTTTTATTTTATGAGCATAATTATTTGCTTATTAAAACGTCGTCCAAGTATCACCTCTAAAAAGTGAAAAATAAAAAAAGTTAAGAAAAAAAAAACAACAGATTTCCAAAAACACACTACAAAGGATAAAATAACCTCAATTTCGGAAGTCAGTGTTAAAAACGAAGACACAAAACCAAAAACACCGATTTCCGAAATTGTGGTTAATTTATCTTTTGTAGTGTCTTTTTGGAAGTCGGTTATATTTTTTTTTTTGAAAAAAGTTTTGTGTATTAACGGTTGATAAATAGGTACTAAAACTGCTCTACTTAACTTAAGCAAATAGCAAATTTAGAAGCAGCCTGTTAAGGCTACTTGGAATTCCAACATCAGAGTTCTAACAAACACAATCAAATTCGACTGTAAGTAATCAAAATAATGTCCATAGTTGGCCCATGTCCCGAACATTTAGAAATTTAATTGGAAGCCCCCCACCCCTACTCCCCAGCCTCAAGTCCGCACTGATTGGGAACTGCTCATTATTTATGAAAGGCCTGAGGTCGGAGGTCATCCGACCTTATTTGGGTAGGCCCGGCTAATTGTCAAGGTCAAACCGCGGTCATTGTGGGTAACGACTGGATTGATGGGTTTTGAATTAAATGTGTTATATGATTGGGACGAGTTTGTGGCTAATCTATAACAGCCGCATGGGTTGATCTTCAAGGTTAAGCAACGCTTGCCGAGGTTGGTCTGTGGATGTGTGACCATCATAACATACCGTGATTCCTCCGTGCCATGGAAAGCACGTTAAGCCGTTGGTCCCGGCTGTCATTTAGAGATCTTAGGCAGTCGATACGGATAGTTAGAAGCCAGAAAATAAATCTGACACCAGTAATACTAGAAGTACCGTGTTACTCAGTTAATGGGTATGGAATACTGGTATTTAGCTGCATCTGCTTTCACTGTGAGCCGACAGTAGTCTTAAGTGCCAATGATTGAAACGAAAATAAACCATAAGAACATATAAATAAAGTTTTAAATCAGTGGCGTCGGGTGGAACCATAGAGTGGAACCAATGGTTCCACTCCGGCTGATAGAGGTTAAAGCTGAACTTAATATTCCGCAGGGCTGCCCTTGGAAAGTGAATTGGTGATGTAGGTATACAATCGCATTTCCATGAAGAATGTTGAGGAATATGAAGTACAAAAACAAAATAACAACACAACACAACAAAACAAAACAATAACAAAATAATACGTATTTTTATTTTATCAAACGTTTGTCACTCTCTAAAGCCCAACATTTTACCGATGGACGCTATAAAAAATAAAACAAAAAAAAACATTGGGTACCTAATTTTACTTTGAGCTATATATTGGCACAAATATATTTGAAAAAATGCCCGTAACGTTATTTGTACTCTTCATTTTACACCGTGCGCAATAAAAACGAATTGAGTTTATATTACAAACGTGCAAATGGAATTAAACAAGTGTGTTTGGGATACATGAATAACAGTACATTTGATTGAATTTACTCGTAGTTTTCCATTTTGCCTATAGACTGCCTTACACCTATAGAAAATGAAATTGGTTTGCCCTTTTCAGTTTGTACTCAATTGGTAGGTCTATGAACTTAAAGTTCTAATAAATAATAATCTAGGTATTAAAATCAAAAGTAATTGTGAACACAACCTAATATTAGATAACATCTTAATATTTTTCTCGCATGGTTTATGCTTTAAGGCCTGTTCAGACCTACGCGATATTCGTTACCTAGAGCGGTAGCAAAAACCGAGTTAAATTTTAAATTTTCAAATATCTTTACTTGACATAAACAAAAATACACTAACCCTAAGATACATCATCATCATCTGCCTAGCCTTTTCCCAACTATATTAAGGTCGGCTTCCAGTTAAACCGGATTTAGCTGAATACCAGTATTTTACGCGGAGCGGCTGCCTACCAGACCTCCACAACCCATAAACTGGGTAACACGGTACTTCATGGCGAGACTGGAGTCAGATTAACTGGCTTCTGACTATCCGTAACGACTGCTAAAGATTAACAAATGACGGCCGACTTAACGTGTTTTTACGGAGGAAACTCGGTATGTTAAGATGGTCACCCATCCGCAGACCAATCTTGGCAAGCGGTGCTTAACCTTGAAGATCGACCCGTGCGACTGTTATTATCTAGCCACGAGCTCCTCCACACTTACCCTAAGATACATTAAAACATAATAACAACACTTTATGAGGCTAAGTCTTTCAAAGTAGGCAATAGATTGCTTAGAACTGATCACAGCATAAACTGAGCACTCAACTTTATGGAAACATTGTTATTAATACAATTCATTGAGTTATAATTTTGTTATTCTCTTGTGGATATGACTTACTTAAATAAATAAAGTAACAAAGTTGATAGCTGATCGCACGGTGTACCATAATACATAGTAGTAAGCGTGCAACCAGCCACACCGAGCGACATTTATCGCTACCCCTCTAGATAACGAACACCGCGTAGGTCTGAATAGGCCTTTATAGTGGCAGTACCTATTATAAAGACGTATATATATATATTGTAAAGACGAATAACCCCTAGAGAGACTGGTAGAAATAACTGAACATTCAAACAACACTCTTATTAAATAAATAAGCCGGTCAAGTGCGAGTCTGACTCGCACACGAAGGGTTCCGTACCATAAACTTATTTTTTTATGATTTATTGTTATAGCGGCAATTTCAACTGTCTACCTCACACGATTCTTGAGATACAGCCCGCTGACAGACGGAAGGACGGACGAACGGCGGAGGCTTAGTAATAGGGTTCCGTTCGTTACGGAACCCTAAAAAATGATGACTCAAATTTTGTCTCGTCAATATTTAGCAATCTGTACCTACAGCACTATAATTGAGCTCGTTTCATCTGGAAGGGTGCAGGGTTTGTGCACGCTCAAGGGACCGGAGATATTACGTCGTATTATTCGGACGTCGTACTAAAGAAATCATTTTTTGCGTTATTTCTTAATGGCATAATTATTATTCCTATACCTTCGCCGCTAAAAGCGGGCGGTCGTTATAAGCAACTTCGTACTAAACAGATTCTACAATGCCATGAAAGCTGACTTTTCAAACTATGTATAAGTTGGAAACTGTAGGTTTACTTCAGAAACATAAAGTTTTCCAGCCAGCTACGTAGGAACATTTCCTATCGAAAGTAAAAACCCAACTAACTTCAACTTCATCTAAATCCTTTAATCTTACGACAGAACCTTAGTCTCTAACAAAGGACTAAGCTAAGTTAAAAACTGTGGTGTCTATGTGCAAACAAGCGCACATTAACTGGACGCTGGACAAGACAAATGCATTAACAGTGTACAAACAGAAGTTAAACTCACACATGTAAGGGGAATGAGAGTTGTGGACACACATATGGGTCTGAAATATACACGGCCACAGTGGAAAATTCAATAGTATATCAACTAGGCTCTGTAACGCCCCGCTTAATGTTTTTAATCATCTTGGTTAATAAATATTTCTTCTATGTTTGGGCCATTTTTGAGGAACTACCCTAAACAAATTGCGTGGTTGTTGCAGGAAGGCCCATAACAGTCTAAAATCGTTACCATCGACTAGAACGAAAGTAAAAGACATTCGCAAGTAGTTGTCATCTTAGCCGCAATTCCAGGAGCCATAATCTGTTATTGCATCCTCTGTTTCTACAATTTTCTCTTATTCTTGTAGCCATTCACATTCGTGATCAGAATTTCTCACAACGCTCGTAAAGTTGTTCTACTTTTTTATTTTAGCACTGTGTCAACGTGTAACTCAATTGGAAAGTTTCAGAGTTGCGAATTGCAAGGTCGGCGCGTCCCTATCCATGTAGATAGAGTCTGCTCGTGACTCAAATGGATTAGTATTATAGACATGAAACTTTTAAAAATGTTAATTTTGATATTGCCAAAATAGATAGTCAACTAAATCACTCTTTTACAGGTCAAATTAAAATAGATGAGTTGGTGTCTATCTTGAGAAGAAGCATCGAAACAAAATCAAAGAGCGTTAATTTGAAGCAACGTTTGCATTCGCATGTCAGTCGAAATCTGACAAAAATGTATTGAACTTGAGGCTTTCTTGGCAATTGGATATTTTTTTTATTTCTTTGTTAGGGACAAAAAACAGTTACATGCCAAGAATAACAAAAGATTCTTAAGTTAGCCTTACTAATAATGCATAATTTTAACCCTTTTTAAAGGGTGGGAAATCATCAAATGGACTCCTCACGCTCTGGGTAAAGCAGGAGGGAGTGTCAGACTCTTACTGACTAAAACCCATCCGTGTTCCTCCTAGTGCCCTTTGCGTTCCAGGGTACGGTGCCTCTTTCGAACAAAGTCCGCAGCCCCAGCAGGCACTGGCTCTAGCGGGCCCCATCTTATACAAATGTAACCGTTGCTGCATTAATAGAATTAGCCCACAGGTCAAAGTATCTTTTAAGATTCATACAATTAGATACAGTAAATGTAAATAAAACTATTAAAAATGTAATGGTCAAATCATAATTACAATTTGATTGTCTGATGTGGTAAATCACCTGAATGTTCAGCGGCTCTAAATAGGCCACTTTAATAAAATCAGAAAGCACTTCATATACTCGAAACTGTATAATTTTCCCATTCAACCTTGAACCTAATGCTTTAGCGATAAAGATAAAAATGAAGTCTGACAGATTGTTGTATAATTATTGTTGTGATTCTACCAAGGTGACCTTTTTAGACCCACTCATATACAAAATCCTTTATTTCAAATAAACCAGTTACAGGCACTTTTGAATAGTCAAGGTCTGACAGTCAAATAGATGAAGCTAATTCTGCCGCGCTAGCGACAAGAGCAGCAAGTTGCTCTGCAGCAAAACGCATCACCGACCCTATCTCTAGCGCAACGGTTGCACGAACCAAAGAGATCCTATGGAGAAAAAATCCACTTTCCAGATAGTGCAAGCATTTGCCAGTTATCGTATAGCACAACTTAGAACTTTACGGAGCTCAATGATTCGATGCACAAAACAGTATACAGATAAAATATGAAAGGAATGAATGAAAAAAGCTTTTATGATACCGACAGCATCACCAGCCATACGCAAAGATAAATCCTTAAAGGTCCAAAAAGTTATATAGAAACAGTAATACTACTTATTTCGCAGACTCACTAAGGAAAATACAATGTAAGTATTTATATATACACGAAAATACGATTCCCCTTACAACAATTTGAGCGTAATCTGAAAGTTGGCAAGGTCGCGGGTTCCCGGGGGTCCTACAGCTGTTTATGACCGACCGATCATATTGTGACCTACTTAGAAACATGTCTGACCTAGTTGTAACACGCAGTGGTGGTTACCCTTTATGAGGTGTCGGTTTATAGGGTTTTTAAGAGAGGTTCCCGTTAAGTAGGTAGTTTCTTGGTTATTGAGAGGAGACGAGTTTGCTAACGGTGCATTTACACGAGTAACTTTTTGAGTATTGCTCGGCGACATAGACGCGCCACATCACAAATTTCAAGCCGTTCGTTGGTGCGAGTACCGACTCATCATATTGAGAACTTCCTCAAGGAAGAGTTTAGGCCTTAGGGTTTCGTGTATCGGCGATTTCGAGGAAGGCTACGCGACACCACGTAGCTCAACACGACGCCGTCACTTCGTGTACAATAGTTAGTTTATATTATCAAGGTTTTTAATATTATATATGATAGTCTGGTATATAATATGTTATGGATCTTTGTTACCTGAATTATTATTATTTTTGACGGATCAAGGGGCTCAAGTGCTTGTTTTCGTTTTCAAAGTTTTCTCATGTTTTGCCTAGTTTTTTTGGATTTTCTGCATACCACTTCATGTTGTTATTGCAAATTATTTGGCCAAATTGACGTTTTTTGCCACCAAAAACAACAATTTCCGAAATTAAGGTTATTTTATACTTTGTATTGTTTTGTTTGGAAGTTGGTTCTTATATTTTTTTGTATTTTTTTTGTGAAGTCAGTATCATCGGTATTGCTTATAATTGATAAATTTTGATTACTCAATCCAACCTTAGAATATTCTGAAGATGTGGAAAACGTGACCAAAGATATTTTCACCAGCGACAAGCGACTTCTAGTTGTCTGACAACTTGAAGATCTGGAACCTATTTGGCGTAGCAATAAGGCACAAAATGTTATTTTTTTCCTTATATTTTGTTCCTACATTGTGTGTGTTTGTCAGATAAACATGTTTTCTTTTTTCTTTCTATTCAACAGGATAGGCAGTGCCAACTTGAAGCGGCCGGATACAGTCTGTTACAGTGCCATAGATTTTTATACCTATTGCAGGTATCATTCCTTCTCATTAAGGCAGAAACCCACCGCTGTACACGGAGAGGCTACGCTCGTGTGTGAGGTTTCGCCTTGCATGAAAATGTATGAAATTGTTTCCACTGCAACCCACGGACACGCTACGCATCAAGTGACGTCATTGGCACACGTGTGACTTGCTCGAAAATGGCGCCCACGTAGCTCAACGCTGTCAACGCCATGCACGCTGTACACGCGGTACACACTACACACTCTACACAAATAATAACCCATGACTGTTTCAAAACCATATTCTTGCAAAAAACGCAGGCGTGCTACATCTTCGACCGTATCATCGCTTACCGCTACCGCTTAGTTGTGGGCATGTAGCGTGTACTGAAGTGGAAACGTACTCCCACGTTGTCAAAAAATATAACCCACGCAGCTAAAACTCGCTGCGTGGCCGTGCATAGCGTGCACCGCAGTGGGTTCGCGCCTTTAGGTTTAAATAAAATTATCTTCCAAAGATTGACATATAAAATTCAACACGAACTTTCATAAAGATAAACGTATACGGTATGTGAGCATAAAGGAATAGGTAGGTTTTACATGTGACAGGGTCATATTTCATGCGAACCCTAGGGACTTCAGGCTCTTAGGCTGAATAACTGCTATCACTAAGTACCTGGATATTGGGAGTAGCTTAGTAAAGTAACGCACGGGTCGATCTTCAAGGTAAATTTACGCTTGGCGAGGTCCACCCGTGAAAGGTTGACCATCCACTTTATATCAAGACTCCTCTTTACCTCGGAAAGCACGTCAAGCTCTTGGTTCCGGCTGTCATTTGGAGATCTTTGACAGTCGTTGCGAGTTAGTTAGGACCCAGAACATTAGTCACATTAGGCCCGTTCTCACATGCGTGTTCAACCTAATCTATACCAAATTCGTTCACACTACCTACACCCGATTCGAGCGTTTAGACGACTCTTCGCAGCGGCAAAACCACCGTCTAAAAACTCGGATCTGTCATTTTTCTCGGATCCGTCTAAATGTGAACAGTGTCATATAAATTGTTCTGCCACTGGCACTTCCGTCTCTTTAGTAAGACGGACCGGGCAAAAGACTGTCCGTCATACTGGGAACATAATAAAGAGTATTTCTGTTCTATTCTATTCCATTCCATTCCATTCCATTCCATTATATTCTATTCTATTCTTTATTCCATACAAGTTGACATCAACGAACGAAAGTTTACGTTAACGCGACTGAGAACCTTTTTTTTTTAAGTATGGGAAATCATCAAATCAGGCGTCTCTTTCGAACGGATCCGGACTGAGAACCTACGTTAAAAAAACATCGCACTAAGCCCTCTAGCATATATGCATATTTCCAAAATCTTAGGCTCAATAGTTTTGGAGATGAAAACTGGGAAAAGGTCGAGAAATTAGGTGAAAAAATCTTATTTCTTGAATAACTTATTATATTACCTATTACAGAATAACCCTTTCATTTGATATCTATCACATGGTAGTTTGAAAAACTTTTTTTTATTAACCGACATAATAGTTATTATGTACCAAATTTTAACTGAATCAGTCCAGTAGATTCAGAGAAAATCTGCTGTTACAGACGGACAGTGACGTAAACATAATATCTACAAAAGTACACGTGTCTTTCAAGAACAAATTATTTGTCTTTTTATCATTTTATTTAAGGAAGAAGAAGCGTTGTATTTATTAAAAAACATAAAACACACCCACGTATCGAAAAAACTTTGACCATTACCTATAAAAATATTCTGCAAAATATAAACTTTGGAAGCAAGGCCACGACAAGCCCATTCTTCAAGACCTGAAACGAACTGAGGCCATTAGAAATTCTTCTACAGTTACAAATTTATGGCCTTAGTACCAGACATGGACCCGAAAGTCGAATTTATATCGGGAATAATTTCTAAAATTCGTAATTGGAGTTCTCGTTCAAATCAATTGGAAGGCCTTTGTCCAATAAATTGTAAAAAATAAAAGCTCTTTTATTTATTCTAGTCCTATGTTAAAATGTTGAAAGTATGAAAGAAAGAAGAAACGAAGCGTTTATCTGCGCCAAACATGACGCATACCAAAAAAAAAAATAAAAAAACAATTTTACAGTTTTAATTTAATACATTTCTTGGTTGCGGCTACCCTCGGTTGTTGCGAAAGGAAAATATTATGACGAAAATATTTTAATAGGTTGACTTTCAACATTTTTACTAATTAGGTGAAAATTCGTTTTTTAAAAAGATTTTACGTTTACTCGACGTTCTATTTTTAACGGATACAGCAAAGTTAAAAGGAAGGGTAAGGGTGCCTATCAATTACAGCGTAGCGGATAATTTAAACCAATGAATTGCATAAAATCTCCGCAACACGTGAGTCACTGACATTTTGTCAGACATGATTGTTTAATATATTTTCTCCGTTTCTCCGCTCCGCTGCCTCGCTCCGCGCAAATAGACAGACACCCTTAGCAGTCTAAATATGTTGCAGGTATGTTGCAGGGAGACGCCTAAACTGTTCAGCCGACTATCACAAATGAGGTGCCAATCGATTCATTATTACTGTCCACTATAATATTGGCAAAATTTAAAACAAGAAAAATGCTAACATTATTCTCACTCGAATATCAAATTAAGGAGAAGAAAGTCTGATTTCAAAAATATTGTTATAAGTAGGTAGCTACCTACTATATTTCAATAAAGCAAGTGACAGGAAAACAACTTAAGGTGGATGCTCCAGGGTAGCCCGCGAAATTCAAATATTTTTATGTTTTTTGCAATTTGCCGGTCAGTGTGAAGCTGTATGTGGACCAAATGCGTTCCGCGACCGTAACGCGTATTTATCTAAAGAATTATAGTTATATATATAAGTTCATGTAGTTCGAAAGAATGAATATTTCAGAAATAATCATTATTTCGAACTACATGAACTTAGAGGGCTATATTGATGATTGAAATGGTTATAATTCGTTAGATAAATACGCGTTACGGTCGCGGATCGCATTTGGTCCACATACAGCTTCACACTGACCGGCAAATTGCAAAAAACATAAAAAAAATTGAATTTCGCGGGCTACCCTGGAGCATTCACCTTAACGTTACTTCAGCATCTGATGAACACTACTAGCGCCATCTGTCGGCAGTGCTGAGTATGAATAACCACGATTCACACTGCTCAGCAGTGCCGACAGATGGCGCTAGTGGTGTTCATCAGCTGCTGAAGTAACCTACGTAAAGTTGTTTTGCTGAGTATGAATCGTGGTCTAAACCGCAGTCGGGTTTTATTTTACACAAATTCTTACTTCAGTTGGTATACTTTGGAAATACATAGTACAAATTTTTCCTCATTTAGAAGTAAAAGGAGACGCTACCAGTGACATTGCTTCATACCTACTAGATTTTTACAGATAAATAAGTGCAAGCCGAGCCACAACTATTATTACCTACTAACTGACCCGTGCCCACTTCATTGGGCGCTACTGTTCCGGTTAATGTATAGCCTATCATGGAATGGCCAGCAAGAAGCCTGGACATAAATCCGATTGAACATCTATGGGATGAATAAATTAAAGAGACGAATTTGTGCAAGAGGTCCTTTTTTTTTAAGGATGGGAAATCATCAAATGACTCCTCCCGCTCTGGGTGAAGCAAGAGGGAGTGTCAGACTCTTACTGACTAAAACCCATCCGTGTTCCTCCTGGTGCCCTTTGCGTTCCAAGGCTACGGTACCTCTTTCGAACAGATTCCGCAGCCCCAGCAGGCACCTGCCCTAGCGGGCCCCGTCTTCCACACTGACATCTCTTTGAGACGCGCTGGGGGCCTAGTTCTGATCAGACGGCTAGCCACCCACTGCTCGCCGTCCGTAGGCCCGCGTCTACGGCAACACACAGCTGAAACACTTAGCCAGCTGCAAAATGCTATCCAAGAGGAATGGAATGGAATGCCACAACATTTGATCGTGACTCTCATCCGATCGATAAAGAACCATATGGAAGCAGTTTTAAGAGCTCGGAGAGGGAGTACATTTTTTTAAATAAACGTTTCTTAGCTTTTTTTTCATTTACTTACTTGTGTTGTTTTATCGATTTCCTTCTAATCCATTCCAGCAAATGACTTGTTAAACAAAATAAGAAACCTATGAAAATTTAATTTTAATTTAGAACATTAATATTTGGATTTTAAAACCTCATATTATTCACTACTAAATGACATTTGACATAATATATTCCTAAATATACACATTTTTCTGATAATCCTTACTAAACATAAACTTGCAAGGTTGCTTGGATTTTTCTGATGAGAAGTTTCAATCGATTTAAGTCGCCGGTCATCCAATATTTAAATCATTAGATGCGCCCTAGCGCGTCTGATTGTGTGAGCTCAATCTAACGCTAGAGACAAACTAGTCCCACGTACGTAACGTATGCAACGCATTATGATATCTCGACTCTTGATTTTATATGAAAAACTACAGTACACAATTATCTTAAGCAACACAACATACGATACCATACAAAAGCGTTGCGTACGTAGGATCAAGGTGTTTCTCACTTAAATAAATACACTTTTCACATGATGACACGTCGGTGAGAAGTCGAAGTCATCTTAAGCTCAGTCATCTTTCGACTTAGTTCGCAGCCAAAATCGACCAAGATTGGCAGTAAGTGATTGGTGATATGAATAATATTTTATTATATTCCTAATTAGTTGACCCGTGCAACTTCGTCTGCTCCGCTCCTATTGGTCTTAGTGTGACGATATATAGTCTACAGGGTTGTACGTTGTTTTATAGAAGATATCTTTATAGAATCTCGTTTCACATAATTTTTTTCTCGTATAATCATTTCATAGAATACGCAGAATACTTACTACGAATAAATTTAAATCATAGATTTTTGTTACAAATAAACTTTGTTTCGATATTCATCATATCATAGAATATCAAATCAAATATTCTTAATCCTCACATTGAGTAGTTCACATAAAACTTGTTACCAAGAAAAACATTTTATCGACTGAAAGTTTTAAACTATTGACAAAATGCATACCCTCCTATAAAATTACAACATAGTGTTAGCGTTGCGGGAAATTCTACTCAAGCTAAACTTTTCATTCGGGCCCGCTCGACGGAACCCCGCGAAGTGGCAATGGTGGCAAATAGCGATGGGAATAAAAGACAAAACTATGCAAACAAGCATACACCAAAAATGCAGCAAGCATACAGCAAGATTGCGGCATGCAACATGCAGCATAAAAACAAGCAAGCATGCAGCATATAAACGCGCATGCAACATGCATAATGCAAGCATGCATGCAGTATGCAAGCGAGCATGCAACATGAATGCAGCAAGCATGCATAAACATGCGGCATGCAACATGCAGCAAGCAAGCGGCATGCAGCACGCAAACGAGCAGGCAACATGCAGAGTGCAAGCTTGCAACACAGTATGCAGGCAAGTATTTCCGTATTTCTCAATGTTGTTATTAATTTCTTCATCGATGGCTTCATCAATGTTCTGCTGGTTGCGGTCTGCCATTGCTTGCGTTTTCGCTTTTATCAGTTGTAACAACTGAAAGAGGACAACATTTATAACAGGCAAGTAAATGAAAGTTTTCCGTTTAGCTGTGCACATAAACCTCAAAACAAATTCAGATATAGTTATTTCCTTCCAATGCCAAGCGGTTGCATATTTAACTGAAGGG
Source organism: Lacanobia oleracea (assembly GCA_950371165.1). Lineage (NCBI taxonomy): Eukaryota > Metazoa > Arthropoda > Insecta > Lepidoptera > Noctuidae > Lacanobia > Lacanobia oleracea. Next base: position 5,271,556 of record OX493389.1, read on the forward strand.
GTGGCTGGCGGCGCGGTTAGCCGCTAGTGAGTAGGAGCCCTTAGATTGAAATACCGAGTGATTAAAATATCGAAAGACATTATACCCAAGTTCGAAATGTCAGTGTTTAAAACATTTAAGTTCATAATACCACATTAAAAATACCTAATAGCTCAAACTTCGAAACACATTTTGATATAGTTTGTATGAGTATGAGTGTATTCATAAATGTAGGTAGAAATCAGCATGCAACATACAGCAGGCATGGTTACTGTCACGGCTTCGGTGCTGCGAGCTTAAATTACACTCTAGGGGTCGGTTTTACAGGGATTCATTTCTGTCACAATTTTTTAGCGCACAAGATTTTTTAAGATCATATTTTATTTTGGTTAAATGCTATTTTATAAAAATGGCAATGTGCGTAGTTAAATATTCCGAATAAAATTCTGCCATCTTGTAAGTATGCCATGGACATATTATAAAACAATAATATATAATTATAATTACATATTACCTACTGTGGAAAAAAAAACACCGGACAAACAATATTCGTTAAAAAATAATTCTACTGTTTCATAAATTTGTTAAATGTAAAATGTGATCATGAAATTCATTGAATTGTGTTTCTGTGAACTAGGTTTCATTCAAGTAAATGGCTTGCCCGAATACGGCATTGCCCGATAACCCGTTCTCCCAAAGACAATGGGACGAGCCGCTCTGCAGATTGGTACGGAATAACCTCATAAATACGACCACCAATACTGCGGAGCGTGCCCGCCTGCTGGCTGTGGGTGAATGGGAGTCGGGTCTTTGGCTACAGGCACTACCGTCACCCAACATAGGTACTTTGCTGAGTGACAGTACTTTCCGAATCGCTACGTGTCTGCGTTTGGGTGCTCCTAGCGGGGCTCCACATCGGTGTCAATGCGGTGAAGCAGTCGACCGCCTCGGACACCATGGCCTGTCCTGCAGTAGGAGCGCTGGTCGGTTAGCACGGCACGCCAGCATTAATGACATTATCCGTCGGGCCCTTGTCACCGCCGGGGTGCCAGCTGTTTTAGAACCCAACGGCTTGGCACGCGACGATGAGAAAAGGCCAGATGGGATGACCATAATGCCTTGGAAGGTGGGTAGGCCTTTGGTGTGGGATGCAACATGTGTCGACACCCTTGCGCCATCCCATCTTCTTAGCACGGCGGGCTGTGCTGGGGCGGCTGCTGCAGGTGCAGAAAACCTCAAACGGCGCAAATATAACAACTTAATTGGAAGTTACATATTTGAGCCGTTTGGCGTTGAAACACTAGGCCCATGGGGTCCGAGTGCGCATCGAGTCTTTCGGGACATTAGCAAACAACTTGTCGACTGTTCACGTGACCAGAGGGCTGGGCTTTTTTTCGGCCAAAGAATCAGCATTGCGATTCAACGCGGCAATGCTGCCAGTGTTCTGGGAACTTTTGCCATTGACAGCGATGTGGATTATTTTTTTGATGCCCAATGATTTATTTTGTTAATATACGCGTTTGTACATAATTTCGTGTTAATTAGTGTATGATAATTAAGTATTTGTTAATTTATTTAGATTATGTTCCCTTCTAATAATAAATTTACTAGTAAATGGTATTTGAAACAATAATATTTTACATAAAATTACTACAACCAAATATTATGTGAAACATTTTCTGCGGAACGATATTCTATGAAATTTCTGTCTAGGAAACAAGGGTACACCAGCCTACAGCCTTTCTAGATAAATGGGCTATCTAACACTGATCGAATTTTACAAATCTGACCAGTAGTTCCTGAGATTAGCGCGTTCAAGCAAATAAACAAACAAACCCTTCAGCTTTTTATATTAGTATAGAAGTATAGATATCATTACTATCCCGTGGACTTTTTAGACCCGCAGATCTTCACTCTAATTTAAAGTTTTTGTAAAAGATTTCTAGAACTTTTCAATTCATTTGAACATCATTTTAGAAAGTTATCGATTTATTTAGATCACTGTATCCGTATTATATAGAAAATGAAGACAAGGAATGCTGAGAATTTGTAAATATGTGTCATGGACTTTTCTTGAGGCGAGCGAAAAGTTATGATCAATTCAGAAAACAGAAAACTAGATCACTCAATTAGTATATAGTTAATTGTTTAATTTATTCGAAACTCTAGATTAATTTATCAATTGAACATTTGGAATATGTTTACGTATGAAATGGCATAAAATAGCGGCCAATCAGAGCACAGGTCTACTATTTATCCGTTTTCTTGCGATAGTAAACCTGGAAACAAGGCTCTCATTGGTCTGTTCAGCTGTGAACTCACTCATGTACGCCATAGAGTTGTGAATTAAATGGACTTCCCATTTTGCGATGTTGTTTGTATTTACTTTGGGTGTGTACTGTTAGATATAACTAATTTTTAAAAAGTTTTGGGAGCCGCGTTCCTTTCAAATAAAGCGCTTGGGTAGGTATATCGCACTAAATATCAGTTTAGTTGTAAACTTGTGACCTAGCCGACGGATGGAAAACAAGAGTCATTGGGAAACTTTGAAACACTTAATTTCGTGAGATATACCCGTGTCTGGTGGGCTACTCTCTAAGCCCGAAGTACGTAGTTTCGCGCTTAGTTGCGTGCGTATTCTACTCCGTATCACCTAACCACTAAGAATTGATGACAACACGATTTGACAGTTACTGTGAAATCGTGTTGTCAGTCAATCTTAGTTCGAGATCGGGACTAATCATAAGTCCGTTGGTGATACGGAGTAGAATACGCCTGCAACTAAGCCCAAAACTACGGGCTTCGGTCTTAGAGAGGTGCCCCCTCCTGTCATAGCGAAGTTTTCAGCAAGCCACCTGAGAAGTATGGGATTGCAATACTTGGTAAAAATTCTTTCCCGCCAACACGTGATTTTCTAGTGTTTGCACTCCTTTAATAATAAAGCTGTGTGCACTAAGATTTTGAGATTACGTTGCATAATAACGTTCATGATAGTTGTTTGTTTGTGTTGCAACTATTCCCAAAGCTAGAAGTACCCTTCTTGAAAATCCGTATTTCTCAATGTTGTTATTAATTTCTTCATCGATGGCTTCATCAATGTTCTGCTGGTTGCGGTCTGCCATTGCTTGCGTTTTCGCTTTTATCAGTTGTAGCAACTGAAAGAGGACAACATTTATAACAGGCAAGTAAATGAAAGTTTTCCGTTTAGCTGTGCACATAAACCTCAAAACAAATTCAGATATAGTTATTTCCTTCCAATGCCAAGCGGTTGCATATTTAACTGAAGGGGTGGCTGGCGGCGCGGTTAGCCGCTAGTGAGTAGGAGCCCTTAGATTGAAATACCGAGTGATTAAAATATCGAAAGACATTATACCCAAGTTCGAAATGTCAGTGTTTAAAACATTTAAGTTCATAATACCACATTAAAAATACCTAATAGCTCAAACTTCGAAACACATTTTGATATAGTTTGTATGAGTATGAGTGTATTCATAAATGTAGGTAGAAATCAGCATGCAACATACAGCAGGCATGCAGCGTGACTCCGGCAGTCCCGCCTTGCCCTTCCGCGCTCACGCTGGCTTAAATAACACTCTAAGGGTAGGGAACACAAGGCTTGGGCACGCCACAATTGTGGCGATAAGTCCCCTCTTTGAGGAGTGGCTGGAGCGGCGCCAAGGTGTCCTTACTTTCCGCTTGACGCAGGTACTCACCGGACACGGTTGTTTCGGGAGGTACCTGTTTCGCCCGGGTGTCAACACTGCGAGGATCGCCCGTAGGACACGGCGGAGCATACGGTTGAGGTCTGCCCTGCTTGGGCGGAACACCGCCGTGTCCTCGCCGAGGCGATCGGCGGCGGCCATCTCTCTCGTCCGGGGCTGGTTCAAGCTATGGTCCGGAGCGAGGAGACATGAGAAGCGGTCACCTCCTTCTGCGAAGCAGTAATGCTAGCAAAGGAGGAAGCCGAACGTGTGAGAGAAAGGGAAACCTCACGCCCCAGCCGCCGCAACAGAAGAAGACGCCCCGGGCGTCGGGAGTCGCAGGGCGATTTTCGGCCACCGTAAGCGCGAGCCAGCGGACGGCGAGCATTGGGTGGCTCGCCGTCTGATCAGATCCAGGCCCGGGTGGACGGCGCGCTGTGTTCCACGGGTGCCTCAAAGAGCTGTCAGCATAAAAGACGGGGCCCGCTAGAGCCAGTGCCTGCTGGGGCTGCGGACTTCGTTCGAAAAAGGCACCGTACCCTGGAACGCAAAGGGCACTGGGAGGAACGCGGATGGGTTTTAGTCAGTAAGAGTCTGACACTCCCTTCTGCTTCACCCAAAGCGGGAGGAGTCATTTGATGATTTCCCATCCTTAAAAACAAAAAAAAATAGGGAAGACAAGGCTACGTGGAGTCGGTTTTGCAGCGATTCATTTCTGTCACTAACTTTTGTTGCAAAACATATTGACTTTACAACACAATATTTTAAGACCTAAGACACACATCTTCTTTCATTAAATATTGATAAAACCAACTACCTTTGTTTCTACAAAACTCAGGCCTCTGCGCCCGGGGAGGACTTGAGGGGCCCGCCGCTTTAGGCGGGTTGTCGTCGGAGGAGGACTGGACGCTAAGGCTGCGCCGATCTCCCAGTCCTCTTCCACTCGGACGACGCGGGAATAACGCTGGGTCGTTTTAGTGGGTATACCGGGTCAGCCCGGGGAGTCCCACATACCCCTCCCGTTCCCCCGACGGGAGGGTATGCGTAATGCATTTTTTCCCAGTTTAAAAAAAAAAAAAAAAAAAAAGGCCTTTGCGCCTAAACTACCACTGGACGTCGTTATCCATTGTGCCACCTGTAATCCTCTTCTGTGCACCTGCCAGAAAATAAAAAAAAATAGAATGGGTAAAATATCTGGGGGTTTTAATAGACCAGCGGCTCACCTTTAAGCCCCATATTGACCTGGTGGCTAAACGCAACAGAAAATTGATTCACAATAATGAAACTCTTGCGTAACTCTGCCAATAAAACAACTCTTAACATGGTATATGTGGCACTATGTGAGTCGATTCTGTGTTATTGTATAACAGTATGGGGTGGAGTTGGAATCACCACCATGATCCACAGCGAACGAGCGCAAAGATCGGTTTTGAAAGTCATGCTCAAAAAACCCTTTAGATACCCGACAGCCCTTTTATATAAAGAAGGCGCGCTACTCAATGTTCGACAGTTATATATCCTCAAAATGGTTCTAAAACAGCATAAAATTACTACTCAGACCCCGACATACTCGCAGCTTCTCAAACGGCGAATTTTCAAGTGTGCTTCAATTGGGACGCGTACAGCTTTCGCTCAACACATGCAAGAATTCCTGCTCAGTCACATTTACAACAAAGCTGTAAGAATGTGTAGCATCAGTAACTGTAGATCAAGTCAACTCAAAAAGATTGTTCGCGAATGGCTGCTAGCCCAATCACACAGTGAATCTGTATCTCTTTTAAAGGTAATTTCGTAACATACCATCACATAGACACTCTCTTATACACATTATACACACACATACACACCATCAAACACACACACACACTCACACACATAGTACATATTGCTATCAAAATGTTCCTCTAAACTACTTACTTTACTTTATTGTTTTAACTTAATTTTTCTAAATCTTGTAAATGTTTTAACGTCTATAAAATAATAACCATTTTTCTTGTGCTTCTCGTCGGTAATTTTAAATATAAAATGCACACTGCATTTTGTAATCCCACCAATGTACTCCACGAGACAGGCTCGACCTAGTGTGGAGTTCATAAGTAAGATATGCTTCCTTTGTTTCATATTCTTGTTGTTATGTATCCTAGCTAGTAATGTATACCATAAGGAAATGTAAAGCACTGTTTTTGGCAAATAAACGTTATTATTATGTTTTTGACTTTCTCGGGCCCCTAGAGACATACCCTTTGGTAGGCGTACGAGGGGCCGAAACCAACTCGCAGAGGCCTCTTTAGGCATTTCAAATGGAATGGGACACCAACCGACGATTATTCCTGTATGCACTGTGGAAGTTAATTAGTTTAAGTTAAATAGTAAATAAATAAACGATATAGTACTCTATTAATAATAACAATAAATAAATCACATCCTATTCAAATAATGTACTTAATTGCATACAAGGTGGACAGGAAATAATAAACTTTTATAAATTATTTAAAGCGCTCTTCCTCTCTCCTAATTATTCAAAGTTTTGCTGTGCCCGACAGGGTCCATAATTGCTTCTATGTATTTATTCTTACCACCAGTATTTTGACATTATGGATTGCAATAAACGATTTGAGATTTGAGATAAGTTTACCCAAGGACAATCCTCGGTTGGAGCAGGACTATTGTAGAATATGGAAACAAAAGATGAAACGCTATGGGTTTGACTGGTTTAGTGGACTAATAATCGTTTACTATGGAAGAACTATTGGCCCCTGCCTGACCATTGACAATTAAAACGGCGTTAAATAGCAGGGGGTGACTTGCACACTCAATAAATGGGCCCCCCGAAAAGGGTCGCTAGCACAAAGTAACATAGCGCCAAGGGGGCAACATATCCTGAGGTGCTAAAGGAGTGGAGAGGTATACCACGGCTATCAGGACAATCCCGGAAGTACGGTCAAGATCCCTACCAGCACCTTACTGGATTATACATCCTTCTCCCGAGCAAGTTTGCTCTTGCGAATCTCCACTCAGACCGGCCGATTAAGGCAAGAAAGAGGTGGGAGCTCTGTTCCTCGTCAGTGTTCACTCCGGCCAGCCAATAAAGGCAAGCCGGAAATGAGGAACAAGAATTCTCCCTGAAGATCAGGTCCGTGGGGTCGCTAGTGCCCAATAGTTCACCACAAAACTGCCTTGCGGATCGCCACAAAACTGCCTTGCGGATTACCGATTTTGATGGATGAAATAGATCGAAATTGTTTCAAAACTGAATAGGGGCATCCCGGTTTTACGTAGTCTTTTGGCTGTCACACCCTAGAGGGTGTGTAAAAATCCGGAGGCGCGAAGAAAAACATCTTTAATATCAAACGAATAACTACTAATATCAAAATATGTTCGAAATTTTAAGTACTAAGTATTTTTAACGTAAATATAATTTAATAATGAATGTATTAGATGTTTACATTCAACCTATTTTTACAAATAATATGTATCGATATTTAGGACATCCGATACTCTGTAGTTCGATATTTAGATCTTTCTATGCAACTTTTGTAAATAATTAGATTTTAGATTATATTGGACGTAGCTTATCTAACTAACCATTCGACAATATAAAATTTTGTTACTTTATTTTCGGTTTTATGGTCGTTAAATTTTACCCGTCTGTATTTTGATCTTCGATATTCAAATACGTGCCCTTGATTGGCCATCTGTCGTCCCGCAACCTACACTAACGTAGGTATATATAGCGGATTATTCATTACCTCTCGGACAATGTCAACGATATCCTGGATCAGCGTTTTAGTTTCATCGACCACCTTTTGTGGATTAGCAATAGCAAAAGGCGCTGCTTTGTTAATGTTTCTTTGATAGTCTCCGTAATAATTATGACGTCTGAAACAATCACGAATAATAAATCAAAAAAATTGAGCAGAACGCATTTTGGTAGTGGCCGTAGATGAGTACGTATTATCATTATTTGAAGCAACTGTAGCTTAGAAATATTAAAATAAAAATATCAAAACCGTAAGGCAAATTATTTATTTATTTCTTCTATATCCAAAGAAAGAACAATTTATTGTTAAACTTGAATTCGATATAACACAAAATGCCGTATGGTGTCGGCCGGTGCCGTATAGTGCTGTCAAAGAATAATACCACTCCATCACTTCCCGTGGGTGTCGTAAGAGGCGACTAACGGTCTCACAAGAGAATAGGCACTCCATACCTGCGATCGCCAACCCGCGTGCCGGGTATGGCGATTATGATGGCACCCCCCCCCCTTGGGGCAGGCCTATGAAATGGACGTCTTTTGGCTGTTCTGCCTAATACTTAGAATATAATATAGTTTGACAATGTGTTAAGATCGTCTAAATCACTCTGTGCTTTGAATTATCAAAATATTAAACACTAGCACTTCGCCCGCGACTTCGTTCGCGCGGATTTAGTAGGTTCTCCACAAACTTCATCTCCATAAGTCATCCCTCTATAAAGTGTAACGTATAAATTACTTATTAATAGACTCCCCCTCTTGTTATCGTGTGCGCAGTAACGCCTAACGACCACACAACCTAGTGTCAGAGTTTCTAAACCGCCTCATTCGAGTATTTTACTCGTCGTAACTTTTAAACGAAAGGTCCGATTTGCATAATTTAACCAACCTAAATTAAATCAATCTAAATTACCAAACCATTTGAATGGAAAAGGTTTAATATCATGATATCAAAATCACCACTATTCCATTCCACCCAGGTTATTGTGACTTAACCATAATAGTCAGATAGTATACTCTCGCGGACTTTTTTGTGGGTATTGATGTCATCTATGTGGATGGATGGAGAGGGAGAGGAAGGCCAAAGAAAAGATGGATGGATTGTGTGAAAAGCGATATGTAAGAAAAGGGAGTTAGTGATAGAGTGACGACTGATAGAACAGAGTGGAAGAATAAAACCTGTTGCGCCGACCCCAAGTAACATGGGATAAGGGCAGGAAGATGATAATGATGATGTCATCTATGAAAATGTAGTATATCACTTTGCTCTATTGTCAATAGTTTACGCATCTTTTTGGTATTTTTTAACACCTTGGGTTACATTATCCAAGTTTTCATACAGATCGCTAACGTTTTTGAAAATATTCTATAGCCCATGTTCATCAAGGATAATGTAGGATTCTAATGGTGAAAGAATTTTTAAATCAGTCCAGTAGTTTTGGATCCTATTCAGTTCAAACAAACAAATCTTTCCTCTTTATAATATTATAGTGTAGACAAATAATTTTGACTGTCAAAGCTTCTATCTAGTTTTGGTATAGTCGTGTGACATATTATTATTTGTTCAACCATTTGAGTATCCATATAGGTACCTATTATATTATTATACAAGAACATGTACCTACATGTTATATTTAAATACTAATCTGACTATACGAGTAGGTAACCAATAGACTTAAAATAAAGATAAAAACTCGTAACTAAAATATGACGTCAATACACTTGGCCGCATTGATTCTTTTTAGGGTTCTGTACCTCAAAAGGAAAAACGGAACACTTATAGTGTTCGGTCTAAGCAACCGAACACTTGCTAACGCAGCAGTTCACAGCAATTGTACTTGTATCTAAGTGACAATCGTGACAATTTTATGTATCCTCAGTGCATTTCCATACCTCAAACGGACCGGGTGCATTCCAAACATTCAATATTAACATTTTACTTTAAGTCATTTAACATTCGCCTTGAAGAAGTTTTAATAAACATTTGAAATCCAAATCTAAACAGTACTTTTATATTACCTACGACCTTGCACCCGCACATATAGGATCACGTTGTTGTCCATCCGTATCTCTGTCAAGAACTTTTATCTCGGAAACGCGTGGAAATATCGGGTTGAAGTTAACACCATATACTCAAATTTACAGTCTCTTAAAGCTGTCAATAAATAAAACTTTTAAGTTTTGCTAAAAAAAAGGATATGGCCGTTTATGCCGTAAAAAACGTATATTTGACGCCCTCAAGGGAATCAAAATTCATAGGGTATTTTCCGTTGTCCTAGAACTATGAAAATTGGCAAATAATACCGTCTTATAATACAGGTATAGGAAAAAGTCTGAAAACTACGCATTTGTAACTAAATAATAAAAAATATAACATTTATTTTCAAGTAATTTGTACGGCACCCTCGGTGAGCGAGTCCGACTTGCACTTGTACGGTTTTTTATTTTATTTTTAAGTATACTAACATTCTTACTAATATTATACAAATATTTATCATTAAATATTTATGATTTTTTTTCCAACATTGTATCTTCCACAACGGTGTGCTTCTTTCCGACTATTTAAATGCAATCATTCAGTAAACTGACAGCTAGAAAAGTCCAAAGGCATAAAGTTTGCCTTTGTGCAATATGTGTGCGAAGAGAATTGAATAAAAGTTACAATAAAAAATACACTCTAGTTTCTTGTAGAGCTTCATCATGAACAACGTGCAAAATCTCGACATAGTGGCGCCGGGGGTCGTTGAGAAGCGGTACGTTGCTGTCCATGGATCTAATACAACGACATAAATAACACATTAAAGATGATGAAATAAAAAAGGAAGCAACTTTCTAAAGGTGGACCGACGAATGATCGGTGAAAACAATGGTGATGGTTGGGCAATCGTTTCCTCTGATAGATTTCCACATCTGCCCTTCGTCACACCAGCGTCCTTTCCAGGCTCGCTTCGATGCTTCCAATCTTTAGTCAGGCACCAACTGTGATGGTCCTGGGCTATCCATCCTGATGCTTTCGGCAGATATAACCTATACATACATCCGCAGAATTATTTAGCTTAACAAATACGTACAATATTTTGTCCACTATTATTTTATGCGCTTGTAGCGGCATCAATACTGCTACAAGAAAAACCAACGGAGCAAATCTATCCAACTAGCAGCGAACTACTTCGTCGAATTCCTGCATCGCGCAAGCAAAGATTACCGTGCGATTTGAACATAATTATACATTATCCCGAATATTAACTACCGGGCAGTAGCCCGCCAGGCACAACAGCCGCCTGGTTGGAGGATCCTCCTTTTCAATTGAGGTGTGCGGGACTTTACTCTCTGTACCGCATACCTCTAAACGCTTTTACTATGCTTTCCACAATATCTCCGTAGTGCGGCACTGCAGCTGCGCTCAGTGCGCAAGCGCAGGTGAACAACAGGAGTCGAACAAACATAGTCATCTGAAAAAAAGCCAAAGACCATTGAGACACATTTTATTTCGAATTTAAATGTATTTGAAAACTTAGCTTTTAGCACTTCACTCTAGATATCAAAGGTGAACTAAGAAATCTTATATAAATAAAAATAAAAGCTCAATACTCAATACTTTATTGCGTTCCACAATGTACATGCTTAGGTGGTAGGTGAAAATTTAATGAGACACAATTGTGGACCCTGTTGGGCACAGCAAAAGAAAATAATATAAAAGATTAAAAGGACTTATAGACTAACTTATTCTAAAAACAGTTTAATTAAACATACACAATACAAACAATTTAATTACACTTATTCTTTAGGTCTAATGTTAAATTAATTAATTAAATTCTTTATTATTATTTTTTGACATTCTCGGGTCCCTAGAGACCTGGTCCTTTGGTAGGCGTACGAGGGGCCGATGCCAACTCGCAGAGGCCTCTTTAGACATTTCAAATGGAATGGGACACCAACCGACGATTATCCCTGTATGCACTGTGAAAGTATACCCAAGGACAATCCCCGGTTGGAACAAAACTATTGCAAAATATGGAAACAAAAGATGAAACGCTATGGGGTTGGCTGGTTTAGTGGACTAATAACTACTACTATTATTATTATTTTTATTAAAATTATTATTCCAACTGTATAAAATTATCAATAAAATATTCATTTATGCTGTAATAGCTTTTACTTAACTCTTAAATAAGTATACAATATCGCGTCGAAAAATTAATTCCTCTGACAACAGTTTATTGTAATATCTAACACGATTTTTTTAGCTTTCACCAATTGATCATCAATTTTCCATGAAATCAATCCCAAGATAAGACGAAAAAATTAAATTCTGAAATGAAAGGAATTAATTCAGTTTCTTTCAAAATCAATAGATTATTAAATAGAGTATTTTTTTAGTATTTAATTTCTTTTATTTTCTAGCATTTGCCCGCGACTTCGTACGCACGTATCCTATTTTTTTTCGTACCCGTAGGAAGTTTTCTACGACCAGTAGTTTCGGCTTTGTGTTGTCTGTCAGTCACTCTTCAGTAACGGAAGAATTTTATACATAGGTTTCTATAGATTTAATAATAATAATAATAATCTGTGGTCCGGCTGTCAACTTGACTGACAAGAAAAATTTTCATCCCGATTTTTTATATTGTTTAAATAAAAACTGATTCTCAAAATGAACAAAATCCTAGAAACTTCAAGAAAAAAAAAACAAACTACATATAAACTAGTAAAATTTGTACGACAACAGTAACAAATACCAATCAATAAAATAACAATCAATGCTGACAAGAAGCCGGACAAGAACACAAGCCGCACCAACATCATCTTCGGGTTCGTCGCTCAGCTCCGCCTCGCAGCCGCCGGGACCAGCGCCAGCCGTGAATCCTGAGATTCCGGTAGCTGCAATTGCGTCGAGTTCGAGCGACGAATACTTCTCGCCGCCGACGACACCACCACCTGCGCGTCGGCGCGGACGAGGCCGACCACCGGCCAGCTTAGGACTTCGAGGCCCACCGGCCTCTGACAGGGTCCCCGCTACCGGTGGAAGTGTGCAGCGTATGAAATGGTCGCAATCGATAAACGAGAATGTGATACGCTCATACTTCGGGGCTACAGAGGGGGGAACTAACCTGACTGCGTACCGTGGTCGGATGCTCTCTCTGTTTCAGGTACTTGAGCCAGCTGTCAACGTTTCAGCCCAACGATTGTCGGATCAGGTGCGGGTCATCCAGCGTAACCGTATGTTGGATGACGCCGTACTTGATAGACTGCGTCTGGAATCACGGAGCGGCCGCGTCTCACCTGCGTCGCCACCGGCCGCGGTGCAAATACAACTCAGTGTTTCACCGCGACCCAACCTTGTTGGTGAGGATGATGACGACGGGGCTATATCCGTGAGTACCCAGTGCAATGAGCGATTGAGGAGCGCTTTGGAGGATGCTTTCCGAAAGTATCGCTCCACACCGCCAGAGCTTAGGCCTCGGCTACCTCGTTTGCCCATGCATAATAAAAATAGGGCGCTGGTGTGTGCTCTAGATTCGCAACTAGCAAGTTATTTTGATAGCAGCGAAGACCTTGCCGATACCCACTCGATCTTGTACTGTGCGGCTGCAGCGGCATGTCGTGTAGCTCATGTCAAATTTCCTAGCAGTGACAGAGTTACACGACCAGCTGTACCAGCTTGGCAGAGCAGGATCGAGCGTCGTATCGGTGAGGCTAGAGCACTCATCGGCAAACTTATCTGTTTCAGGGAGGGCAACACTCGACGCAGAGTGATGCGCTTTGTGAGGCGGACGTTCTCGGGGACTGACATTCATCCTCGGGATTATCTCACCCGCGTCACAGAGCGTATTGACTTCCTGAAGCAGAAAATCTATGCATGGGCAAACCGTATACGTCGGTACAAGCGGCGAGTGGAGCGATATACTCAGAATCGCACATTCCAAAGAAATGAAAGGTGGGTTTATAGGGCTTGGGAGCGACCGGACCAAGGCGTGACTGATACGTGCCTACCGGATGATGATGCCATGAGTTCATTCTGGCGCAGCATCTGGTCGGTGCCTGTCAGTCACACCGAGGGTGATTGGACTCGGGAGGTCGAACGTGCGTACGATCCGATTCCAGAAATGGGGGCAATTACCATCAGCCCCCAAGATGTAGCTCGTGCAGTTCGCCCGTTGCCTAATTGGAAATCTCCAGGACCGGACGGGCTGCACAACTTCTGGATTAAATGGTTTCAAAGATCGCATGCTCGTTTGGCATCTCAATTCCAGTCTGCCTTAGAGTCAGGGTCGCTGCCCCAGTTCCTAACTACTGAATTAACCCACCTGCTCCATAAATCAGGAAGTACTGCGGAACCTAAAAATTATAGGCCGATCACGTGTTTACCGACGGTCTATAAAGTTTTTACATCCATTTTGAGAGGAAAGATTAACCATCATGTTGATAGTAATTCAATTATGTCTGCCTCTCAGAATGGATGTAGGAACGGTTCCCGCGGTACTAAGGAGCTGCTCCTCATCGACATTGCCATTAGCCAACAGGTTCGTCGTTCCCGAAGGGATCTGTCGACATGCTGGATAGATTATAAGAAGGCCTATGACTCAGTGTCACATACATGGCTCATGAGGGTGCTGGAGCTGTACAAAGTTGATGCAGTCCTACGCACCTTCCTGAAGTCGTGTATGGGGCAGTGGAGGACGGTTCTTCACTATCCAGGATGTCGACAGATCCAGGCGAACAGCGAACCGATAAGGATCGAGCGTGGCATATTTCAGGGTGACAGTCTGAGTCCACTGTGGTTTTGTCTGGCTCTCAACCCTCTCAGTACATTGCTGGAGGGTTCGGGCCAAGGCTACCGGTTGAGAAGAGGTGATCAGGTCATATCGCACCTCCTTTACATGGATGACTTGAAACTCTTTGCTCCTAACAACTTGCAACTGATGAAGCTACTAAAGGTAACAGAAACCTTCAGTAGCGCCATCAGGATGGAATTTGGATTGGACAAATGTGCGGTCATGCATGTAAAGCAAGGGGAAATTATGGAATCCGTGGGAACCCAACTCTCGGATTCCATACACCTTAGGTCCCTCTCCTCAACCGAAACTTACAAGTATTTGGGTATGTCGGAAGCGTTAGGCATCAGTGCTGCTGACATGAAACAATCGTTGAAGGAGCGCTTCTTTGGCCGCCTGAACAAAGTACTTAACAGTCTTTTGTCAGGCGGAAACAAGGTGCGCGCCTTCAACGGTTGGGTCATGCCGGTTTTGATGTATTCTTTCGGCATACTCAAATGGACTCAGACGGAACTTGACGCCCTGGATAGGAGGGTACGTTCACTGCTTACCGCAAATCGGATGCATCACCCACGGTCATCGGTGATGAGGCTGTATATCCCGCGGAAGTGCGGGGGTCGTGGCTTCTTAAATGCTAAGACCCTGCACAACCGCGAGGTATGCAGCCTTAGGGAATACTTCCTAGAGGCCGACGTGGGTATGCATCGAGATGTGGTAGCGGTGGACAAAGGCCTTACCGCGCTCTCCTTGGCTAACGAGAACTGGCGCAAACCTGTGGTATTAGATACTAACGACCGCAGGGAGGTATGGCAGAGCAAGGAGCTTCACGGACGCTTTTATCGGGTCCTACATGGGCCCGATGTAGACTTCTTAGCGTCCGTAGCCTGGCTTCGTTTTGGTGACCTCTTCGGGGAAACCGAAGGTTTTGTTTGTGCAATTATGGACGAAGTTATGATGACTAATAACTACCGGAAATACATTGTGAAGGACGGTACGGTTGACATATGTCGGGCATGTCACCGGCCCGGGGAATCCATTCGCCACATTATTTCCGGTTGTTCTAGTCTGGCTAACGGAGACTATTTGCACAGGCACAACCTTGTAGCCAGGATTATCCACCAGCAACTTGCTCTTAAATACAATCTTGTGGAATCGGAAGTACCGTACTATAGGTATGTGCCCGACCCAGTTCTCGAAAATGGTAGTTGCACATTGTATTGGGATCGGTCTATCATCACTGACAGGACTATTGTTGCCAATAAGCCTGATATAGTGGTGATAGACCGACCAGAGCGTCGCGCAATGATTGTTGATATAGCAGTCCCTCATGACGAGAACCTCGTGAAGTCAGAGAAAGATAAACAAACGAAGTATCTTGACTTGGCTCGCGAGGTTGTCGACATGTGGGATGTGAACACAGCAGTTATTGTGCCGATAATCGTGACGGCCAATGGCATTATTGCCAAGAGCCTCGACCAACATCTCAAGAGGCTCTCGTTGGGCAGCTGGATCAAGGGCTTGATCCAGAAAGCAGTACTCCTGGACACGGCGCGCATCGTTAGGAGGTTCCTCTCTCAGAAGCCCTGACCACCGGTAGCTTGGACCCTGTTCCCGATACCGGTGGGCTACTATTTTTTATATTTTTAAATGTTTTTTTTAATCTACTTTTTTTAATGAAATATTTAAAAATGTAAAATTATATGTGTAAAGAATAAATATATGAAATAATAATAATAATAATAATAATAAAGATTTATTTCTCTCAAAAAGGTACAGACATTGGTTCGTGACATATTATTTCAATCAAATTTGTAACCTTTGTGAGAGCTGGAGTCGTCAGTGGGTTCGGGACCTGTATGACAGATCTCCAGGCTCTCACCCTCTTAAAACAATACTATTAAGCACTAATTTGTAAACATCAAAGCCTTCACGTACAGAGAGGAATATTTAAAAACTAAAATAGGAAAATGTTAAAACTAAAGATGGTGTGTCTGTGGGTGTGTAGTGTATGGTGCGTGTTGAGTGTGTGTTGCGTGTTGTGTGTGTGTGTGTGTGTGTGTGAAAGTATATTTGTTAGAGTGAGTGTAGGTGTGTGTATTAAAATGTGGTCTACAAATTTACTATCTAATTTATTTTAAAACAGCTAAAATATTTTCTGTCTCAGAATAATCCAAATCAAGAAGCCAATTTATTATTTTTGCTTTACATTTGGATTTGCACAAGGGGTATATGTTTAAAATTTTGTTAGTTTTATTGTACACATGACTGCTAAGGAAGCGGAAGAAGCGTTGGGTCGAAACACAATTTGTACGAATCGAGGGACAGACCGAATGCTTACGCCGTTGGGAGATCAAAGAAGGATCGTAGGGAGTGTGGCCGTGAGTTGTCATTAAAAGATTGAGTATATATAATTTACGAACAGTTAGAACCTTACAAGTTAAGATAAAGTACGCCTGCCGAAAATAGAGTACAGTACAGTTCCCGCCACGCAAGCTTGCCTCCACAAAGTACGCCGCAATCGGCTGCGCAGGACGTCAATTTGACAACAAACATACAACTGCGCATGCGCGGGTAGCTCGCGCATGCGCGGGTAGCTCGCGCATGCGCGGCGCGCGGGTGTAATGGCATCTCACTCGCTCGTATACGTTCGATGCATAAGCGTGTCCCGCTTGCTCGATGCAATACGACTGTGGATGCGAAAAGTGTTACAGGTTGTTATTGTTTTTAATGATTTATTTTAGTTATTTCTTACAGTTTGATTTGTGTTCTTGTGGTGTATGTGTTTGTTGTGTTACTTTTTGATATTTTATTGTTACTGGTAGTGTTTGTTACTTGTTTATAGTATAATACGTATAAACAAAAAAATATTTTAGGAACGTAACACTTTTTTACGCGATTGCACCTGCGCGGACTTCACTCAAACCTAACTTCCGAGGGGCAAGCTACGCTGACGCGAACTGTACTTTATATCAGAGTACAGTTGGCAACCCTATTACAATCGTCACTCGTAGATGGTATAAAAACGAGGCAGTACTTACCGAAGTAACAAATTACTTTGAATGGTGAAGTGTTTCTACTACAATTTATATTGTTCTAGATTTTTGACGTATCATCGAATAAAACATTTATCAATTTCACGGAAACTAGAAATTAAAAGCGTAACAAAATTAACTAATCATAAAACACTGTATTCTAATCTCTTAGAACGAATTCTAAACAATATGAAGTTTCAATGTTATGCTGTTTAGTTTTAAAATTGGTTAACCAGCTTTACTAATTATATTATTTATTTATTTAAGGAAAAACAAACAGTAGCACAATAAAAAACAGTCACTATCTCTTAAAAATTACAATTTAAACAATTATGCTACCCACTACGTTCTCCACAGATTACAATTTGAAACATTTAAAACTAGCCAGAGACACAGATACAATTAAATACTACAACGGTGATTCCGGTAGTCCAGAACTCGTATCTTGATTTTTATAAATATTTAAAAGAAAAAGTAAATATGTGTGCTTAAATTATTAACAAATATTTATTTAACACATCTTGTTCCTAAACATTATTTTGCTGATCCTGTAGGGTTGCTTGGATTTGCTTCTTAAATGCATTTTTACTTAGAAAAATAATGTCAATTGAATTAAACTCATTGTTATATGTCTCAACCAAACGATGAAGTGGTGAACGCGAGCCAGCGTTGGATTTACAAAGGCTAGTAGCAAATAGACGTCGAGTGCGTACCTCACGCACATGAATAAATACGATCTAGTTAATTGTTTGAATAACCATTTTGAAAACGATAATTTAGTATGATTATTTGTAATAATCTTGTACCTTAACTAAGTAAGTAAGGTTTAAAGTCAACAGCGAAACTGCAAAAAACTTCAGTTTTTAATCAACACAAAGAAAAGGGGTTACCTATGAAAATATATAAAATGCTTTGTCCTCACTGATGGATCAATACACAGCCTAAACCGCTGGTCGTAGTGACTTGTTTGGAGTTTATTTTTTTTTATATTATGCTAGTTGACCCACGCAACTTCGTCTGCGTCACAATTTTCATCACTGCTCCGCTCCTATTGGTTTTAGCGTAATGATATATAGCCTAAAGCCTTCCTCGATAAATGGGCTATCTAACACTGAAATAATTTTTCAAATCGGACCAGTAGTTTCTGAGATTAGCGCGATCAAGTAAACAAACAAACTCTTCAGCTTTATATATTAGTATAGACATAGATTAACATCCGATATTATTTATTCATTAAAATGTAACCAAAAGATACACAGATACTTTTTCCCGGGAGTATGTAACCATTGAAGCAATTCCAAACATTCACGCTGGCGAAGCCGGTGTCAGAAGCTTGTGAATTATAAGATAAAAATAAATTACGCATCAATCAAGAAACGAAAAAGACGAAGTGTTTCAATTGAAGAATGGTATCCAAACCCATAGCATTTCTTTCACATAAAACATATAGAGGTAGTTTTGATCAAGGAAGAATAAGAATAGTTGCGTGAACTTCAAATAAATTGAAAAAAAAACCGAACAAGTCCGAGGGTACCGTACTTTGTAGGTTCAAATTATTAAAAAAAAAGACTATTTATTGCTGGTGATTTAATCACAAACGTGTAGTTTTTAGACTTTTCCATATACTTGGTAAATAACGATAGTACTCGTACATGCCAAATTTCAGAGTTCTAGGTCAACGGGAAGAGGAGCTCGTCACTACATAATAACAGCCGCACGGGTCGATCTTCGACGTCAAGCAACGCTTGCCAAGGTTGTTCTGTGGATGGGTGACCATCTTAACATATCGAGTTTCCTCCGTACCTCGGAAAGCACGTGAAGCCGTTGGTCCCGGCTGTCATTTTTAGATCTTTGGCAGTCGTTTGGGATAGTCAGATGGCCAGTAAATCTGACTCTCTTGCCATGTAGTACCGTGTTACACAATCAATGGGTTGTGGAGGTCTGGTAGGCAGCCGCTCCTCGTAAAATACTGGTATTCAGCTAAATCCGGCTTGACTGGAAGCCGACCCCAATATAGTTGGGAAAAGGCTACGCAGATGATAGGACAACGGGAAATACCCTATAAATTATGATTCTCTTGAGAGTGTCGAAATATTCGTTTACCTATTTGCGGTATAAACAGCTACGTTAACTTAGATATTTTGTTTTTTTACAGCTCCAAGGTACTTAAGGTAGGTCTGAGTATAATATATGCTTTTAATATCACTAGGTACCTCCGCGCGTTCCCAAGATGAAGGGACAGACGGACGGACGGACGGACGGACAACGAAGTGATCCTATAGGGTCCGTTTTTTTCCTTTTAAGGTACAGAATACGAAAAGCGGCAAAATAAGACATTTGTGGAAAGATATTTTGCTAGTTCCAGAATAATTAAATCTGTCGCTAACGATACACGAAGTAAATAACAACGTCTTGGGTCTTGATCGTTGGGTAAATTTTATTCATTCGAGATTCGAGACTAATCAAGAGCACTATAAATTTGTTTGAATCTCTTCTTAACTTACTGTTTCCGTACTCTCGCTACACACATCAAAAAAAGTTTGCAATCACTTTGAAAAATCGAAAACTTGTTTGGTAAATTATATTATAATTTCTTCTTCTTTTTAAATTCTTTATTTAAAAATATTGAATTTGATTATAAAACAATAAAAACAAACAGTTTTTCCATATAAAAAGGCTTTCAGTCCTACCCTACGCTCATTCAGAATTCTGATTTAGTCAATTTTAACGGATTTAAAATACTATTTCGCGGAAAGTTGTAATTGAAAAAATGCCAAGAGGATTATCAGAAGTTTTACGAGCAAGAATAGTAACTTTGAGGAAAGAAGGATACACCACGAGAGAAATAGCACGTAGTGGCTTTATCCAAATCCTGTGTCGTGACCACGTTGCAGAGGTACCACGGGATGGATAATTTAGTTGAGCGACCCCGCAGTGTCGCCCAACTGTTTGGACTATTGCCCTAAAGCGCTATATTAGATTGCTGGCAGCCCGTGACCCAACAATCAACGCTTTTAAAATAAAAGCAGAAGTTTGGTCCGCCTCTGGGCTTGAACTTAGCACTTAGAATATTCGGAATTGCTTGCACCAGACTGGATTAAGAGCACAGAGGTTTTCCCAGCAACGTCAACGACGGAGATTGCAGTGGGCTAGGCTTCGGAAAAAAAATAAGAAGATGAAGAAGAAGACATTTGGCAAAACTGTCTCTTCGTTGACGAGTCGCGAATCAGTACTCATCCAGATAACCGATGTGTCTGCCTCCATAGAAAACAGTACGAACCCATTTGCATCTCTTTTTTTAATGTGTAATTGTTTCAGAAGAATTAATGTTTTTGACAGATAAAATGAAAGTAAAAGTCATTAACTGTTTGTCAAAAATCACCCTCAGTATGATTTGAATAAATTTAATTCAAATCATACTGAGGGCAATTTTTTTATTTTTATGATTATTTTATAATATATTTTTTTTATATTTATTGTTGTTTATTGTACTTATGTTTTAATTTATTTTTCATATTGGAACTTGGTGCCTGAATAAAGAAATTTGATTGATAATAACAGTTCCAGAACGCTTTTTCGCATTTATTATCGTTTTAGTTGGGAAGAAGAAGCGGCGCAACAAACTTTCTAGCAGAAAACCTGCCTGTTCACCTATAAGAATTAGAATTTAAACTAAGCTAAGAAGGTCATGTAAAATAGGTAAACAACAATGTGAACTACGGGTAGCAGAAATCTTTATATAAAATAAAATATTCAACTACAGAAACAGTTTAAACACGTAATGATATCAATCATTACGTTTCAGATGACAGTGATACTGCAACTCCTAGTAGCTGCCGTGATAGCCACCCTGAGTGTAGACGCTGGTCTGGGCCCTGTTTAATAAACGTTACAATCCGACAATTTTGTAAATATGACATATTTGTTAAATTGTGTGACAAGTGCTGTTTAATAAACCTTACAATTATGTAAGAATTTTACAAGTAAAAACCTTACAAATATTACCTTTACAAGTGCTGTTTAATAAACGTTTACATGTACAGAAAACGCCTGTAGATTTAGATGTCAATATTGTACCTACAAAACCTCCGCTGTCCGTCCGTCCGTCCGTTTGTATGTTAGCGGGCTGTATCTCAAGAACCGTTATAGGTAAACAGTTAAAATTTTCACGGAGAGTGTAGTGCCGCTATACAAACAAATTATAAAACAAATTAAATTAAAAATTAAAGGGGGCTCTCATACAAGAAACTTGTTTATAATACGGAACCTTTCGTGTGAGTGTCTGACTCGCACTTATCCGGTTTTTTTATTCATAACAAAAGTCATGGAGCACTATATCAAAATCACATTTCTGTCTCTAATATTTATCATCACTACTGTCACTACACACTTCCACTACTAGTTGTTAGAATCATTTTTAATTAAATTTCTTCACATTTTAAATTGAGGTACAAAACTGTAAAGTTCTGACACAAGGTGAGACCACCTGTCAGCATTTTTCTACAATTCACAAAATATGTAAACTTGTAATTACAATTATGCTTTCAATGAAACAGTCTTCCTTACAAATATGTAAATTGTCACCTGCAAGGAGGAAATGTTTATTAAACAGAAATATGTAAAATTGGAGCTACAAATTCACAATTTTGTAAGTTTTCCACCATTGTAAATTTGTAAGTTGTATTCTTTATTAAACAGAAACTTGTAGACTTATAACTTGTAAAATACAATTACAAGTTACAATTTGTAACGTTTGTTAAACAGGGCTCCGGTGCCCCTACGGACATTACGTAAAAGAAATCAATCAAACAGTCGACTCGCTGCAAAAAAAGGTGCTGTACGTACTTATATTTAATGTAGGCCTAAAGATCTAAAAGGCCTATAACGCCAAGGTTTTTCGTCAAAAAGTATTGTATACCCTTCTTCTCTCGTTAACCCAGCCCGTAACTGTCCCACTGCAGAGCAAAAAACTCTTATGTGCGTGTGAACTGACCAAACTGAAACGTTGCTAAATAAAATTGTAGGATTTAGTAGTCTTAAAACAATTGTAGAATGTGTGGTCCCTTAAAGTGTGGTCCCTCAGTCCTCACAAACCATCAGCCAGATCTCGGAAACTAATTGAAATATTAAGGTATTGTGACTGCAGACATTTAGTAAAGTATTTGTAAAGATATTTGATGAATAACAGAACTATTTTAGTAAATATTACCGAATCAAATGAATAAAATCTTTCTTTTATACATAAAGTTTTAGTAAAAGTCTTAAAACATTTTGTGAAAAGAAATGGAAATAAAATTTCAACGCAATTTGAAGATAGCGATTATTAAAACTGGTCCCTCAATTCTCACCCCTACTGACGTATGTTTATGTACTAGCTGCTAGATGAGAGGAATATCAGACAGTCTAGTGTACTTAACTTTTAGTAAAAAGTTTCTACTAAATAATAGCTATTTAAAATTCTTCATTTCTTAGCTCTTAGCTGAGATTATATTATTTTCTTAATCGTACGAAAATAGATAGAGTAGTGTGACCACACACTGAAACAAAATGTAGGCAGTACTGCGTATAATGTATAATATACTCCATTTAATATAGCTTTAGACGAAACAAAAACAAGGTGGTAGGTACAGTTGTTTTAATGTTATATTACATGGCAAATGTATATTTAATAAGAAAATAGATTATAAAATTAACTAATCCCTTGTTAAAATACTTTTATTTAAATTTGGATGTAGCTTAAAGAACATTTGTTGGTCAGTACTTTTTTTTTTTTTTTTTTTTTTTTTTTTTTACTATTGATAGGCACGCGTTTGACTTTCAATAATTTTGAGACGTTGATCATCATAGCAAAAGAAACGCTCATTCATAGTTTTGTTCTTTACTGTTATGGCACCAGGAATATTAGGAAGAGAAAATTTTTCAGTGCCATTCAAGTCAAGTGACATTAATTTTGAAAGCTCGTAATTGTAACTAAGATGGTCACCATCTTAAATGAAAACCATATTGACTAATATTAACCAAAACCAATTTACTACAGGGTTGATTTTTGACTTATCTAATATAATATATAATAATGTTTTATTGTCAGGCAACTAAGACCCATACAAAAAATACACAATATAATATTACATAAAAATATACTAATACACATAAAAATCACAAAAATTAAAACTTAATACTTATATTCTACAACAGACAGGGTTGTTATTATGAGATGCCCCATTATTGTACTCTCACCAAGCCTGTCAGCTATCACCTTCAAGAGGCTGTTGCCACTGCCACGCAATCTGGCGAGCAGAGACGCACTTTTCTTCCTCACTAATGCTTTTGACCTAGTATCTCACGACCTGTTACTGCAGAAATTGGAGGCAATTGGCATTAGAGGCATTGCACTTCAATGGATATCGACATATCTTAGTAACAGGCAACAACGTATTGTAATTACAAAAGTGAATAGATATAACGACATGACAGCACACTCCTCTGAACTCAAATGCAACAAATATGGCGTCCCAGAAGGAAGTGTGTATGGCCCAATTTTATTCATACTGTATATTAATTCTATTACTAATATATCTAATCATAGATGTATATTATTTGCAGATGATATTTCCATTATTGTGACCAGTCAAACCGGATTCAGCTGAATACCAGTGTTTTACGTGGAGCGGCTGCCTACCAGACTTCCACAACCCATTAACTGGGTAACACGGTACATTTTGGCAAGACTGGAGTCAGATTTACTGGCTTCTGACAATCCGTAACGACTGCCAAAAATCTACAAATGACAACCGAGATCAATGGCTTAACGTGCTTTCCGAGGCACGGAGGAAACTCGTTATGGTCACTCATCCACAGACCAACCTTAGCAAGCGTTGCTTAACCTTCAAGATCGACCCGTGCGGCTGTTATTTTTTTTGTAGCTACGCTGTGTTGTGATTGAGGCACGTGTGAAATCTCTTTTATTCAGTAATACAGTAGGTACTACTAATTTTTAAGAGATTGTGATTCCCATCCAATAACTGAGTCTGTTTCTTGTGCATTGCATCGTTATCACAGGGGAGAGAGCTTTAATCTAGCGTAGAAATTGAATTTCTGCTGGTAACTCACCACTGACTATGACTCTACCTTCGCCAAAGATATTTAGCGAAGCTGAATTTATACAGCCAGTCTGTGCATTGCTTACGTACCGATACTACTTCACACTTCGGAAAGCAAATCTTCGATTGTCGGTACAAAAATTTGACCCAGTATTGAACAGGGCAGAGTAGCGTGTAACTCAGTTCTGGGTTGTGGAGGTCAAATTAGCAGTGTCTCCAATACTATTATAGGTATTTAGCTATATCCTGTTAGAATAAAAGTCACCAACTTAGTTGGGAAATGAATACGTAGATTTATTTTCAACATCATCATCATCGATTTATTTTCAGTTAATTATTATTAGTTCCAAATCAACGAATTCGAATGTTATTTCCTCAATAATAAAAATTTATTATTCTTATCTTTATTTTAACTACAGTTACATTTGTCCTTCTTCATAGTTTATTGAATTATTCTCTTTATTTTTTTCATCTAGTTAGGGATAAGTACTATGTATTGGATTTCAGTAAAATTTCAGCCCTGAAAGCGAAGTGAATTGAATTTAAAGTACAACGTCGTAGACATCAGTTTTGTTTGTATTATTTAGCCTCCGTTTGTGTTGGTAATAAACGTTTGATGATTAGTTATACAATTGGAATCTGATTAGTGTTCAGTAAGTTTTGGTAGAGATGTTATTGCGAATTAGTTTGTAGATAAGATATAATATGATTATGATTATCAAATTCTAAGTCTTATTTCACACAGGCTTTCATAAGCACTAATGAAACGTCACAAGCTAGTGAACAGGTCCAAATTAGCCGTTTCCTATAAAATACATTTATTTGTTGTTTCTTCAAGTAAATGAATCACAATGTAAAATACATCATACTGAGCAAGTATACGTATAAGAATGAAACAACGGTTGTCAAGCAAAACATATATTTTATTTTTAGAACATGAAAGTTACATAAAAGAAGAGTAAAAGTTTTTGGGATTCGCATTCCTTTAGAATAAATCGCTTGGGTAGGTATATCGCACAATGTGTTAGTAGTTGTAAACTTGTAATCAAGCCGACACGATGGAAAACAAGAGTTACTGAGATACTTTGAAAATCTTACTTCATGAGATATACCCGTATCTGAGCGAAGATTTCAGCAAGGAGGGAGTTTATACAATACTTGGTACAAATTTTTTCCCGCCATAACATGTTTCTCTAGTTTTTGCACTCCGTTAATAACAAAGTTGTGTGCACTAAGATTTTGCGACTCCACAGCATAATAACTTTCATGATTATTGTTTGTTTGTGTTGCAACTAATCCCAAAGCTAGAAGTACCTTTCTTGGAATTCCATATTTCTCAATGTCGTTATTAATTTCTTCATCAATGGCTTCATCAATGTTCTGCTGGTTGCGGTCTGCCATTGCTTGTGTTTTCGCTTTTATCAGTTGTAACAACTGAAAATGGAAAACACTTGTTACAGGTGAAAGTTTGATGAAAACAGCTAAATGAAAGTTTTCCGTTTAGCTGTGCACATTAACCTCAAAACAAATTGAGATTTGGTTTTTTAGACGAGTTCCAAGATGCACAACCCTGCTCAACCACGCGACCCGCGATAGTATCAATAATACCAACGTCAATTTGCCTAGCCTTTTTCCAACAATGCTTGGGTCGGCTTGCGGTCTTAACCGAAACTGAATACTATTTTACATGGATTGACTGCATGTATTCAGAGGGCAATGCTTGGAGTTTCCTTGCGTGATCGAATCAGAAATGATAATATTCGCAAGAGAACCAAAGTTACCGACATAGCCCGAAGGATCACCGAACTGAAGTGGCAGTGGGCAGGGCACATTGTTCGCAGAACAGATGGTCAATGGGGCATACAATTCTGGAGTGGCGGCCGCGTACCGAAAGACCCAACGTTGTAAAGCCTCCCACAATATGGACCGATGAACTGGTGAGGGTAGCCGATGGATGCAAGACCCAAAGGACCGGTTATTGTGACGATACTTGGGGAAAGCCTTTGTCTAGCATTGGATGTCATTTGGCTGATAATTATGATAATGTGATGATGACTGCCCATTTGTTGTCCACAAACCAGTTACTGGTTAACCTACACTAACAAAATTTGTAGTGAATCATTCATTACCTCTCCGACGCTGTCAAGGATGTCCTGGATCACCTTTTTAGTTCCATCGACCACCTTTTGTGGATTAGCAATAGCGAAAGGTGCTGCTTCGTTAATGTTTCTCTGATAGTTTTCGTAATAATCATGACCTCTGAAAGAATCACGGGTAAGAAATAAAAATATTTGAACAGAACGCATTTTGTGAGTGGGCGTGAATGAGTACGTTCTATCATTATTTGAAGCAACTATAGCTTAGAAGTTATAAAAATATTTCAAATAAGTAAAGCAAAGTATGTTTCTAATTATTTTGGAAAAAAATTAAAGAAGACAAAATGTTTGAAACTTGAATTCGATTTAACACAAAATCTCCGACATTTTTAGAATAGAATAGAAATTTTCCATTTATTGTATAATTTTGTACGATTTCAAGAACAAACAAAACTTAATTAAAACAAAATGTGTACACTTAAAACAAAAAAAAAAATAACAAAAATAATGCGTCAAAAAATTGATCCGCATCGCTGTCCACTGGAAGTGAGCCCAAAAAACTGGCGGCATTGTCCCGTTGTGGAATAGACATTGAAATGTGTTATGCGTGTAAAATACTTTGTGATATGAACTGACAAAACTAAAAAAAAAAAATGGTGATTTTCATTATCAAAGCTAATTATTATTGTCAATGTTCCTGAAGTATGATGGTAAAGTTCTTGAGCACATTAATAAGAAGTTAACGGTAGTATTGTCACCGTATTTTTATGAGTAGGTACCTACTCATTATTTTTTCTACCAATAAATAAGGTATTTTACTGAAAAAACCTAATTCGTACATCTTTACCTGGGACGTGACGTCACGAATGTTTTCAACAACCTGAAGGCTTAGTGTAAGTTTTTTAACGCACTCGATCACGTTAACGTAAACGTTCGCTTGTTTCAAATTGTATAGAAAAAAAGGTTTCCGTTCCGGCGCTTATCCAGTTTCAATACAAATTGAAAATTACGCTAACGCGATCGAGAACGTTAAAAAACTCGCACTAAGCACTCGCATCGTCTTAATTTTTTGCTAACATGAAAAATTATGTGTCCACCATTTTCTGGATATTTATCTGACAGACTGTGTCATTCGATTTTTCAGTAAAATACCCTATTGTTTAATTACAGTCGTGCACATATTAATAGCTATAACTAGCTTCTGCCAACGGCTTCACCCTCGTGGTCCTTAGGGATAATACACCCGGGATGAAAAGTAGCCTATCTCAAGCTCAAGACTGTCTCTGGACCAAATTTCATTTAAATCGTTTCAGTAGCTTTGGCGTGAAAGCGCCATAGACAGATAGACAGAGTTACTTTCTCATTTATAATATTAATAATAATAATTATATAAGTAAGGAGGTATTAGTTTGTATATTTCTATAACATAAATTGTATATTTTTTTCAACATTGTACCTACAACTGCTTGTTTCTGCATCACCAGAGTGCTACTGACTGACTGCTGGAAAATGGCTAAGGCAATTAATTAAGTCGCATGTCGCATCTGAACATTTGTGTGCGAAAAGAATTAAATAAGTATGTAAAGGAAAAATTACTCACAAGCTGCAGCTTGTTTCTTTTTCAGCCTCATAATGAACAACGTACATAATCTCGGCATAGTGGCGCCGGGGGTCGTTCAGAAGCGGTACGTTGCCATCCATGGATCTAATACAACGAAATTAACAAAACATTAAAGATGATGAAATAAAAAATATCCAGCTGTGACAGACAGACAGACTTAGTCTCACCATAAGGGTTCCTTTTTTACCATTTTGGTACGGAACCCTAAGAAGCAACTTTCTCAAGGTGGATCGACGAATGATCGGTCAATACGGCAGCAATACTTTTTGGAGGCGATGTCGATGATAAACGAAGTTAATGTTGTTTTACGGTTGGGCAATCAGCTCCCTTCGATGGTAGCGCCAATCTTTAGTCGAGCACACACTGAGATGATCCTGGCCTATCCATCCTGATGCTTTCGACTGATATAACCCACCCATACATGTATCCGCAGTTACATATAGCTATACAAATACATACAATATATTGTCCACTATTTTTTTATGCGCTTTTAGTATGCTTTCCGCAATATCTCCGTAGTGCGGCACTTCAGCCGCGCTCAGTGCGCAAGCGCAGGTGAACAGCAGGACTCGGACAAACATAGTCATCTGAAATAAAAATACAAAAAGCGTTTTAAAGAAGAAACAGTATATCTGAGATTTGGAGCGGGAAAGTAAAGAGTACCAGTGACTATAGAGGTAGATACGTTATATTTCGAACTAGTTGACCCGCGCAACTTCGTTTACGTCACAATCTTTATTACTGATCCACTCCTATTGGTCTTAGTGTTGTGATATATAGCCTATAGCCTTCCTCGATAAATGGGCTATCTAACACTGAAAGAACTTTTCAAATCGGACCAGTAGTTCCTGAGATTAGCGCGTTCAAGTAAACAAACAAACAAACAACCAAATAAACTCTTCAGCTATATATATTGGTATAGATTTATATGATAGGTTTTATTTTATAATTTACTAGTGGTCCCGTCAAAGAGTATAGTAATATAGATGGTAAGTCCCGTGCCCACTTCGTTCGTTGGCGGTATTTTTCGGGTTAATGTATACCTATCCTTTGGATCTCACATATAACGTGGCTTTCCATTGGTAAAGGTTCCCTCACAAAATCACTCAATATATTACGACACGGTCGCGGTTTCTTACCCATATCATATTTTCTCGTTAACCATTTGTCCAAGTTATATGCACCATATGAGAAAAGTCTTTTGTTTTAAACACAAGTATAATAATTCATAATATAAGGATTCATAACTGTTGAAAATATAACCAATAAACATGACCTAACGATTTAAATTATTTAAAAGTAGATAAAAACTACTTTTTGTGACTTAAATAAACAGTGAGACATGCTGTCGATTATTTTTTGTAAGCATTATTAAGCTCTACAACTTTTTCCTCCAACTCAATCATATATTTCTTTCATCGTTAAAACGTCGTTCATCGTTCAAACGGTATAAAAATAAAAAGCGCAAAAAATGAGAAAATATTTTTTTCAAACAAACTAAATAGCTTACAAATCAGAATAAAATGCAACCACCCTTTGTAAATAAATTTGCGCGCGCCGAATGCGGTGTGTGTTATCTCGTGTCGAGGCGGGGGCCGGGACGGTGAGGCGGCCGGCGGCTTAGGCCTCTGCTCGCGCTGACTTTCATGTTAGGTAAGGTTTTGTAGTACGCGCACAAAAACAAACACACAAAAATGTTAAATTCGTGATGTGTCCTCCATTCAAATTAATGCACAAATTATACCGACGGAGAATATTGGTATTTATTTTTCTACTTAAATCACTGTCCGTCGCCAAGCACAATAAATAATTAATTTAATCATTAATTGTGCTTGGTCTAGTCACCATCCTTTCTCTGTACGTTCGCAGAGCTAAATTTGCGTTTCCACGGTATTCGCCGCAAAAAACTAGGATGCAACAAACTGACCTATTTTTGTCTCTTTTACGCGCGGAATGTTTTGCTATGTTTGACAGTCTCGTAGTGAAAGTGCAATGATGTGTGTATTTATTGCTTCCTTATTTGCATTGCCAAGTTTTTAGTGAAATATTTTGTAGTACTTGTGACATGCGTCAGATCGGTAACAACGCATCGTAGATTTATCGTTGTAAGTTGCATGACTTATGCTTAGACATAATCAGCTGCTAGGAAAGATAAAACGGTGCCAAAACTTAAAAAATCATTTGCGACTAAACTACTCGTCGTATTTAATTGATTTTTGGTACAGAGCTTGAAAATGGTACCTAGTATTGGCAGTTTAAAGGAAAGCCCCTCTGTCGTATCAACTTTGTATATTAGAGAGTAACAATCGTGTTACTGGTATTTATATTGAATTCTGGTACCTATAGCCTATGACACACACAAATAACATAGCTTTCTATTGGTAAAAGAATTTTCAAAATTGGTTCTGAAGATCCAGAGATTATCCGGTACAACCTCACAAACTCACAACATCATAATATCACAAACTTTACCTCTATAGATTAGTTTGTACATTAATAAAAAAATAAAATATTAAGAGAGAAAGAGATGAAGAGTACTTACCGAAGTTAAAAATTACTTTGAATGGTGAAGTGTTTCTGCTACAACTTATTTATATATTGCTCTTGTTTTTGAACGTATCATGGAAAAAAACATTTATCAATTTCACAGAAAGTAGAACATTAAAAGCGTAACGAAATTAATTAATCATAATTGGAAAAACACAGTTATCACATAGAACGAATTTTAAACAAAGTGAAGTTTCAATGTCATTTTAGTTTTGTAATAGGTTAATCAGCGTCAATAATTATAGATACAGTTATTTGAATAATAAAAAAAAGAAAAAGGTTAATTTGACCTTGTGTTATGATTTCGTACCTTAGCTTTACTTAGGTAAGGTACAGTCATCAGCAAAACTCTGTAATAACTTCAGTTTTAAATAAACACAAAGATAAGGGGATATGATACGATAGGTCTCGATATAATAAAATGCTTTGTCCTGACTGATGGCTCAGTGCTCAGGCTAAACCGCTGGTCGTAGGGAATAGGGAATTTGCATGAAAAACATATTTATCATCTATACAGATTATCTAAAAATATACAAAATTATAATACTAACAGTCGCCTTGGTTTTTCGAGTAATTTTGATTCTATTTTCAGAATCAAAATTACTCGAAAACTCTCCTCCTCCTCCTCTTTTTTTGAAGTCGGTTAAAAACTCAAAGTCAAAGCATTTCTTTCAAATAAATATTATAGAGGCAGTTTTGAGCATAGGAGAATAAGAAATGTAGCGGGAACTTTAAATAAATTGAAAAACAGCAAAAAAAAATAGTCAGTTGTGAAAATATGTTTTGCTTAGTTTCCAGTATACTAACTCTGTAGCTAACTGTACACGAAGAAAATAAAAATAATAACTTGGGTAAACAATGTTATCAGAAATTATATAATTACCGTTGACTCAAGTCTAATCAACAGCACTATAAATTAGTTTAATCCTCTTCACAACTTACTGTTTCAGTACTTCCGCTGAGGTAAGTTATACTTATTTTTTTTACTATTGATAGGCACGCGCTTGACCATCATCTCACTTACATTATAATATACGAGTACCTATAACATGTCAGGAGCTCATTAGCCACCGAGTTTCCTCCGTGCGTCCGAAAGCACGTTAAGCCGTTGGTCCCGGCTGTCATTTGTAGATCTTTGGCAGTAGGAAGTTACGGATAGTCAGAAGCCAGTTAATCTGACTCCAGCCTTGTCATGAAGTAGGGGAGGTAAGCCTAAAACGGGTACGCTAAGGGACATGTGAAATAAAAAATACTTAGAAACGTAAAATGTACCAAATAGTTTTACTAAAGGAAATGTTTATTTAATATAGTATATAAAAAAAATAACAAACATAACCATTCTCTTCAACAATCTTAGAAAAACAGAAATTAGGAGACCCTTCCAAATACCCGTTTTGCCCTTATAGGGGGCCTAAATCAGGTACCTCATCAGGGCATAACGGGTAAAAGCTATATAGTGGGTATATAATATAATATAAGGTATATAATATATATAATATAATAATATAATATAAGGCTATATAATGGGTGTGGAATATTGTTGTTTTCGGCATATTGGTACACGAGTTCTAAGAATTCTTTCTTGGTCAGTCCAAAAAACAAACCTTCCATATGAAACACATATTCAAGAAGCTCGAGTTCCTGAGGATCCGTGAATACAGTTGTGTACCTGCCAAGTTTCTTCTTCGGGCATCCTTTTTTGATGTGCCGCTGCAACGTGGATAAGTTTATACCGTACTTCTTAGCCGCACCTTTCACTGAGGTTTTGCTAGCTTCTTCCATAGCAAGTTTCATAACTGCCTCGTCCCATGATGCATTAGAGGTTTTTCTTTTATATTTGTTAACCATCTAGAATAAAACAAACCAAAAATCTTAATTAAAACCTCATTTCAACCACCCAAACTACTTACATGACCATACTAGGGCAAATCGGGTACATACCCGTTTTACCCCTACCCGTTATGCCCAAACGCATGTTTTTATTTTTAACCGCCATAACCTCAAAACCAAATGCAGGAATGCCACAAGTTTTTTTTAATTTAGATGCATAATTCCTTACAAAATCACAACACAAAACTTAAGTAAACATAATCCATACAATATTTGAGTATTCACTGTTACCAAAAGTCATTTTTTTTTAGTAAAACCATCAAAAATATTGTTTTCAATCTTACCTTGCAAGCGCTTTCGTCACAGCGGAGAGCCGACTGCCTGTGATTGGCCGACTGTCACGCCACCTCGCTGCACTCGTACATTCTCACTAATAGACGTAACACGCACGGAAACAAGCATACCCGATTTAGGCGGGGTACCCGATTTAGGCTTATCTCCCCTACCGTATTACGTAACTACGTAACACGCCCCGCACCCGTTAACTAACGGGTTGTGGAAGTCTACTAGGCTGCCGCTTCTCGTAAAATACTAGTATTCAGTTAAATCCGGATTGACTGGAAGCCGACCCTAATTTAAACTTGGGAAAAGGCTAGGCAGATGATGAACATGTCAGATAAGCCACTTTTTACACAACTGCCCAAAAAGGAGTGTAATGTTTAATTTTAGATTCTCTGGTAGATATATCTATTAGCATTAAGACGAAGTCATTAAGACAAAATAATTTAATCATCACATTGTTCTCACACTCACAACGACACTAAATATTGCAAACATTTTTTGTTTAAATTTCCTCTACCCGAATATACATGTTAGATTGTGCGCCGCACAGTGAAAATCCTGATCCTATAGAAAAAAGTTCAAACCCCTTTGAATCTTTCATCAGATATATATATCAGGGTTTGTGACGGATAAAAATAAAAATAAAAATTAATTTATTCAAATCACACTGAGTGCTACCACTTTTGAAACGTTTACATTTAAACAGTTCCGGAACGCTCGTCACCATTTCCTAGCGTTTTAAGTAGGACGAGGAAGAGGCGCAAGAAACTCCCAGCAACACTTTAGTTAGAATAATTAGAATTTAAGTATCAGTATGCAATATAGAATACTTAAACTAAGCTAAGAAGCTGATGTAAAATACGCACACAACTGTGAACTATGGATAGCGACATATTTATATATAAAATACGGACACATTATAAACATTGACATTATCACATTTCAGATGACAATGATTCTGCAACTCCTAGTAGCTGCCGTGGCCGTGAGTCTGGGTGTCGACGCTGATCTGGTGCCCGTACCCCCCTACGGACAGTACGTAGAGGAAATGAAACAAGCAGTCGATACGCTGAAAAAGAATGTGCTGTACGTAACTATATTTTCGACAATTAAAGAGGGTCAAGTTTTAAAGTGTGCCTTCAGGGCCAAATCCGAAACTATAAGGAGTATCAAAAAACATTTAAAAGAGTCTCGAGCCCAATTTTGATGAAAACTAAAACTGCATCATTTGATTTTTTAAAAATCATCGTTCCTACCCAGAATTCGAACCCATAGATTTTAGTTAGCTATTGTTAGCCATGTATATCACTTCCCAAAATTTGATCCTTATTAGCTACACTTTCGGATGGTGTAATAATACAGTATGTTTGTTTTCAAAATCAGCCTGCTACTTCTCCTCGTGGGTTGCTTTCAATGATCTCGCAGTACGTAGGTAACAGTAAAGTATTTTTTCGGGGTCAAAAGGAATCTTTGTCCCAGGCTAGCCTGAGTTTCTCGCTACGTTCAGACTTCTTACATAACATTCAACTCCCTGTGATTATTGATTGATTATATTATTTTAAACTCTCTTGTTCCTCTTGGCGCCTGTGACATAAGACACTACTTTATCCCCTCGGCACATTATCAACTTATTGTTGTACTAGATCCATGGAGGGCAACATTCCGCTCCTGAACGACTCCAGGCGTCACTATGCCGAGATAGTGCACGTCATCAATTATCATGCAATAGCAGACTCTGGTTGTTTGTAAGTATTACATTGAATTATTATAACAATAAAACACTGAAATAAACACTGCTTGCCTTGCCTGTGATTGAAAATCTTATTCTAAATGTTCATTATTGTTTCCAGTCGCGTGCCTTATTATGAGAATTATCAAAAATTTGTGAACACTTCAGCATCTGAGGCTATCCATAATCCAGAAAAGGTTGTAACTGACATCGGAAATCTTATTGATAAAGTGCAGGAACGTATTTCTGAGGTAATGTCAATAATTTTACTATTTCAAAAACAATCTGGACAGTTTCAAACAGAGGCTTCGCTTGCGAGATGGTTGAGCTTTCATTATCATTATCATTATCATCATCATATCAGCCGAAAGATGTCCGCTGCTACACATAGGCCTCCCCCAAGCGTCGCCACAACGACCGGTCCTGCGCGTCTTGCATCCAACGGCTACCCACGACCTTCACTAGGTCATCGGTCCACCTTGTGAGAGGCCTTCCAACGTTGCGTCTTTCGGTACGCGGTCGCCACTCCAGAACTTTTCAGTATTTTTTTATGGTTGAGCATTATCCCAAGATTACGTACTATCAAGATAAAGAAGCGTTTGTGGTCTTACCAGTTAGCCAAATTTTATTCTTTATACAGCAATGCTGTGTAAATGATTAACAAACATCCAATCATCATCTAACTAGACACACTTTTACGATGATATTAGCAGGTTTGTTTGTGATGTGTGAGGAGATCGTGTAATATTACTTAACTACGGCAGGTATTGATACAGTACAGCGTACAGTTTCCAGTCTGTTTGGTCCGTATGCTTCTTTTTAGGTGAATTTTAACACTTATCTTATTTGAATTGTCTATTTTCAGATAGAAGAGTTAATTGCAGCCTGCCTCCATCAAAATACGGAACTCTGTGATGAACTTATTGATGATACTGTGAAAGAGAATAATGAGCAATATGGCCTTCAGGCTACGATTCTGATTGCTGCTGGAAATGCTGCTATGGAATTGAATTTAAAAAACCAAAAATTTGAAGAAGTCTCAGAGGCTTTGTCTGCACATCAATTTGTACTTACATCGCCGGAAGAACTTGAAACTATCGAGGATAAAGTAGCCCATGTTCACCGAACATTGGCTTATCCGCATCCGCCTAAATGTTGAGTTCTAGGAGAGGAATGGAAAACAGAGATGAGTGTAAAATTAAGGTGTTTCATCTAAGAATTTGCAGTTATAAGGAAATAAATAATTATACTATTCCACGAAGTTTCAACAACATTTTACCGGCCGTAACTGGAACTTACCAACATTCCGCCATTACCAACATACTATTTTTCAGTTTTTTTCAAACACAATATTAAATATTTTCGAATTTCCATAGTTGTTTTCATTGATTTTTTCTCACCGAGTTGTACTAGTTGATTGGACGGACTGTGATTTGTATCGGAGTTTTTTTGTGCTGAATGCCTAAAACTGATAACAATACAGGGATTTGAACCTACCACTATATTGGCTAATTTCTTTTATACTGTTTGAACGGCCAATTTATTTCGCATACAATCGATTGATCGAACTAATGTAGCTTTTCAGTTTTTTCAAACACAATATTAAATATTTTCGAATTTCTGTAGTTGTTTTCATTGATTTTTTCTCACCGAGTTGTACTAGTTGATTGGACGGACTGTGATTTGTATCGGAGTTTTTTTGTGATGTTTGCCTAAAACTGATAACAATACAGGGATTTGAACCTACCACTATATTGGCAAATTTCTTTTATACTGTTTGAACGGCCAATTTATTTCGCATACAATCGATTGATCGAACTAATGTAGCTTTTCAAACTTAAATAATTTTAACCGTGTTAACAGAAAACTGAGGTTGTGTTCTTACATCACAACCACAAGCAACAACGCAACCACACCGACATTTTGTTGTTACTACAATGCAATTGTAAGAAATTGCAGTTACAGTATTCACACACTAGCACTGCTTGACCACTTTTTGTAGCTGCACAGCTTGACCATGTTCTGTGAGTTGAGGTTCATGTGAATTATTCTTTATTCACTAATTAGGTACCTAATAATAAGAGCTTGCGATCCCCATCCAATAACTTAGCCCCAGGGCCGGCCTTAACCATCTAAGCGCCCTGGGCAAGTCATACATTTGGCGCCCTTTAATATTTCATTGTTATTAAAATAACTTTCATTTTTACTGTTTTTAAACTTCATTGAGTTAATAAAAAACTACAAACATCTAAGTATTAATTATTTTTTTACTTTCTCGGGTCCCTCTTCCTAGAGACCCGGTCCTTTGGTAGGCGTACGAGGGGCCGAAGCCAACTCGCATAGGCCTCTTTAGACATTTCAAATGGAATGGGACACCAACCGACGATTATCCCTGTATGCACTGTGAAAGTATACCCAAGGACGATCCCCGGTTGGAGCAGGACTATTGCAGAATATGGAAACATTTATATTTAATTAATTATTATTAATTAATAATACCTGTAACGGCAAGGCGCAAGCAGTTGACGCAGTGGCTGGTGAGCGCTTCTGTGTTGTAAAATTAGGAAAAACCGGCCAAGTGCGAGTCGGACTCGCGTTCACCTCAAAGGGCCTGCTGAGGCCAATAAATTCGTTGCATAGGTACTGTATTGTATTTATTTGTTATTTCAAACAAAAACTACTTTTGTAGCACTGCACTATTTTGGCAGCAAAGAAGTGCCAGAAAATAATTAAAACCTGTTACTCCATTTCGTCCTCCAATGAGAATAACGGTGTTAGGATCTAACTCTCCATGTGCTAGGTTTTGTAGGGTTTTGAATAGTTGTAGTGATGTGGTTGATATTCAGTTGATTCTCTCAACAAGCATAAATTTAAATTTCTAAAATGTTTACCAGACTTTATGTAAATGTTTTAGGATTGTTGTGTACGTTACTTTTCAAAGGAATTATGCTTTTAATGTCTTGAATGTTTCTATATATAGAGTTTAGTTAATTTACTAAGTTTACTTATGTAGCTTACAACTTATGTAATTACTTATCATGGTCTTCTTTTTGTTCATGTGGTGTTTACCTGTAAGTAATTGTTGGACTGTGTACAGTTTTAACGCATGTTTTATTTTGTGTGTAGATTAGTGTAAACAGTTGTTGGTAGATCTAATAAATAAATAATTAAAATAATAATTAAATAAATAAATAAAACGGTGCTCCAAAGGTGCCCCATACACCACAAATCTTGACTTTCTTTATTTTTAACACGGAGGTGCCTTTTTTAGAGCCAAAACTTTGGTTTAGCATCAGCAGGATTGGAGCATTTTGTGTTGTTCAATCACAGACTGCTTGGGGAGCTCGTGGGTAAATAATAACAGCCGCACGGGTCGATCTAGAAAGTTAAACAACGCTTGCCAAGGTTGGTCTGTGGATGGGTGACCATCTTAACATACCGAGTTTCCCACGTGCCCCGGATAGCACGTTAAGCCGTTGGTCCCGGCTGTCATTAGTAGATCTTTGGCAGTCGTTACGGATTGTCAGAAGCCAGTAAATCTGACTCCAGTCTTGCCAAATTGTACCATGTTACCCAGGTAATGGTTTGTGGAGGTCTGGTAGGCAGCTGCTCTATGTAAAACACTGGTATTCAGCTGAATCCGGTTTGACTGGAAACCTAGCAGATGATGAATCACAGACTGATTGAAAAGTGATTTTTAGCAAATTTTTAGTGCGCGAGAAATATACAATCCTCTCGAAAAATATGAGGTACCCTCTTGTGGCAGTCGGGTAAATATAGGGGGGCGCACAATTAAGCAACGCTTGTCAAGGTTGGTCTGTGGATGGGTGACCATCTTAATAAACCGAGTTTCCTCCGTGCCTAGGAAAGCATGTTAAGTCGTTGCTCCCGGCTGTCATTTCTAGAACTTGGCAGTCGTTACGGATTGTCAGAAGCCAGTAAATCTGACTCCAGTCTTGACATTTAATGGGTTGTGGAGGTCTAGCAGGCAGCCGCTACACGTAAAATCTCAGCTAAATCCGGTTTGATTGGAAGGCGATCCCAATATAGTTGGAAAAAGGCTGCAGATGATGATGGGGGGCGCAAAATTCAAATCTTACCAGAGGCGCTCAGGACCCTAGCTACAACCCTGCTCATACTCAGTCACTCCTACGAAGTAAGATTCTAAGGCCCGTATTACAGAACTACAATCAAGACTCAAGCATTACTTAAAACTAGTCTCAGTTGGAGTTTTCATTTTAGAACTTGACTTGAGCAGAGAAACTACAATCAATAATCACCTGAGCAATGTCACTTTCAAATGACATTTTTTACGTATTATAGAACAGTGCTTGAGTCTTAACTGAGCTTTACTCAATGTGTCCTTATTTTAAAATTACAATCAGCTCAGAATCACTGCTTGAGGCGAGATTTGATCTTTGTTTTCGGAAGTGTTGTCGAGACCATGCTTGAGCATAGATATTCATGAAAATTGTTGTTAATTTGGAGTAAATCTAGTACCTACCTAATCAAAATAAATATATTTGCATAAGTTGATTATTATAATAATTTATTTTTTATTTTCTACAACATTTTAAATGATTTTAATATTTGTAGTAGTCAATAAATTTCTTTCTAAAAGCGTAAAATTTTTTTTCGTTATAATATTTCCTAACCCAAATATGAACCACACGGAACCACAATAATTATTGTAAACAATATTTTATTGTATTTCTGAAGAGCTTGACTCTTGAGTAATTTGACAATAAAGATGAAGCTTCACAGTTTTTTTTGTTTTGATTTAAGTCAAGCCTTTATTTTCATTTATATCGTTTTTGAGTTTCATTAGAATGGGGGTGTAACACATTCAATTTTTTTTGCAGTGTTTGGCAGCATTTTACTTCATAATATCCACTAGGAATCAATTAAAACAGCCACTGAACTTTACTCGAAATAATCCCACCAAAAAAACTCAGTTTCACAGTTTAGCTGTCCACATAACATATGTACCTATAATGTACCTACTCTGAAGGGTTAAGGGTGGCTGTCAGTGTCGTGTCGTTCACCTCGTCATCCGGTTTTGATCCAGTTTAATCGTACGAAAAAAAAGAATTGCAATAGAAAACAAACTATTGTTCAGGGTTACCATAATAATTGCTTACTCACGTAATCAGAGATCAAAATCTCTACTCAAGCGTAGTTTCGTTTGATTTGAGTTTGAGGACAGTTCTAAAATAAACTGAATGCTTAAGTCGAGATTCTTCGCTCAAGCAGTAATCGGTTGAACGCAGTTTAAGTAGTACTTGAGTAAGGTTCTGTAATACGGGCCTCAGAGTCAATACGGTGAATTACAGAATAGAATAGAAAGCTTTATTTATTCCATGCGAATTACAATCTTTAAGAAAAAAAAATTATATACTGAGTTTATTTAGAAACTTTGGTAATTTGTGCGGACGGGTCCTTCGGGTAAAAGCCGAGGAGGCTGGATTGAGCTTTGTCGTTGGCAACGTGCCAGCCAGCTTTGACCCGCCATCTCTACTATCTCGTCTGCCCATCTAGCGTTAGGCCTGACTCTGCTCCTAGTTTTACGTGGGCCAGTCCATTTTACTGCTCTCGCCGTCCCTCTATCGTCTTTGTGCCTGGCCACGTGACCTGCCCACTTCCATTTTCTTTGGAGCGAAAAGGTTAGAGCGTCAGTTACGTTGGATCTTTTGCGGTGAATTAGGTAATAATAATATCAAGCTTTCTTTATATCGAAAAAACTGGCTGTTGTCTGTGCAGTAGATACATACCGGAACTCCTCCACGCCTCGGAAAGCAGATCTTTGATTGTCGTTACGATAATCTGAAACCAGTCTAGTGGAGGGATGGAGAGTAACCAAGTTTCTGTATTGTGGGGGTCAGATTAGCAATGGCTCCATGTAAAATACTGGTATTCAGCTGTTTCCTGTAAGACTGGAAGTCGCCAACCTAGTTGGAAAAATTGGTAGATTTATTTTTACTTAATCATTATTAGTTCAAGGAATCAACGCATTCGAATGTGATTTCTTAGACACTAAACTATTCTATCTCTTATCGTTATTGTAATTCCGTTGCATTTGTCCTTCTAAATCGTTTATAGAATAATTCTCTTTAGTTTTTCAACTAGTTAGGGATACGTACAAACCATAGATTTTAGCAAAATTTCAGCCTTGAAAGCGAAGTGCATTGAATTAAAATTACAACGTCGTAGGCACCAGTTTTGATTGTATGTATTATTTAGCCTGAGATCAGATTAGTGTTTTGCCTGAGTTTCGATGGAGATGTTGGTCCAAATTAGTTTGTAGATTAGATTTAATTATAATGAACGAATTCTAAGTGTTATTTCACACAGGCTTTGACAATCTCTAATGAAACGTCACAAATTAGTGCACGGTTCGAATTAATCATTTCCTATGGAGAAGATATTTATATGTTGTTTTTTCAAATAAATGTTTCATATTGTAAAATACATCATAGTGAGCAAATACACGTATGAGAATCAAACAACGGTGGTCAAGAAAAACATATATTTTATTTTTAGAACATGAAAGTTACATAAAAGAAGAGTAAAAGTTTTGGGATTCGCATTCCTTTAGAATAAAACGCTTGAGTAGGTATATCGCACTATGTGTTAGTAGTTGTAAACTTACGATCAAGCCGACACGATGGAAAATAAGAGTTACTGGGACACTTTGAAAATCTTATTTCATGAGATATACCCGTATCTGAGCGAAGATTTCAGCAAGGAGGGAGTTTATACAATACTTGGTA
Organism: Lacanobia oleracea; assembly: GCA_950371165.1. Taxonomy (NCBI): domain Eukaryota; kingdom Metazoa; phylum Arthropoda; class Insecta; order Lepidoptera; family Noctuidae; genus Lacanobia; species Lacanobia oleracea. The sequence goes on from OX493389.1 coordinate 5,312,833, forward strand.
CAAATTTTTTCCCGCCATAACGTGTTTCTCTAGTTTTTGCACTCCGTTAATAACAAAGCTGTGTGCACTAAGATTTTGCGACTCAACAGCATAATAACTTTCATGATTATTGTTTGTTTGTGTTGCAACTAATCCCAAAGCTAGAAATACCTTTCTTGAAATTCCATATTTCTCAATGTTTTTATTAATTTCTTCATCGATAGCTTCATCAATGTTCTGCTGGTTGCGGTCTGCCATTGCTTGTGTTTTCGCTTTTATCAGTTGTAACAACTGAAAATGGATAAAATTTATTACAGGCAAGTAAATGAAAGTTTTCCGTTTAGCTGTGCACATTAACCTCAAAACAACTGCAGATGTGGTTTTTTCAGACGAGTTCCAAGATGCAGCAATTCTGCATCATTCGTCATTTAGCACAACCTTGTATGAAAGAGTTCGACCACCCGACCCGCGATAGAACCAATAATACCAACGTCAATCTGCCTAGCCTTTTTCCAGCAATGCTTGGGTCGGCTTGCAGTCTTACCGGAAACTGAAGACTTTATGCGGATTGACTGCATGGATTGAGAGGGCAATGCTAGGAGTTTCCTTGTGTGATCGAATTAGAAATGTTGATATTCGCAAGAGAACCAAGGTTACCGACATAGCCCGAAGGATCACCAAATTGAAGTGGCAGTGGGCAGGGCCCGTTGCTCGCAGAACAGATGGTCGATGGGGCGAAAAGTTCTGGAGTGGCGACCGCGTACCGGAAGACGCAACGTTGGAAGGCCTCCCACAAGATGGACTGATGACCTGGTGAGGGTTGCGGTAGCCGATGGATGAGAGACGCTAATGACCGGCTATTGTGGTGACATTAGGGGAAGGTCTTTGTCTAGCAGTGGACGTCTTTTGGTTGATCATTATGATGATGTGATGATAACTTCCCATTTGTTATCCACAAACCAGTTACTGGGTAACCTACACTAACATATTTTATAGCGAATCATTCATTACCTCTTCGACGCTGTCAACGATGTCCTGGATCACCTTTTTAGTTCCATCGACCACCTTTTGTGGATTAGCAATAGCGAAAGGTGCTGCTTTGTTAATGTTTTCCTGATAGTCTTCGTAATAATCATGACCTCTGAAAGAATCACAGATAAGAAAAAAAAATTGAATAGAACGCATTTTGTGAGTGGGCGTGAACGAGTACGTATTATCATTATTTTAAGTAAATATAGCTTAGAAGTTATAAAAATGTTTCAAATACGTAAAGCAAAGTATGTTTATAATTATTTTATAAAATTTTAAAGAAAACAAAATGTTTTCAACTTGAATTCGATTTAAGACTAAAATAATGCGTCCAAAAATTCGTCCGCATTGCTGTCCCAAAGTGAGCTCAAAAGAGTGGCGGCATTGCCTCGTTGCTGAATAGACATTGAAATTTGTTATGCGTCTAAAATTAAAAAAATCAGGAGATTTTCACTGTCAAAGCTAATTCTAAAAGCTTTTGTTTTTAATGTTGTGATGACTCCCAATAATACAAAATAGGTATTTATTTTATTTCGAAACGCTTCATTTATCTGACGGACTTCATTTGATTTTACAGTTAAGTACCCCATTGTTTAAGTATATAGCTAGCTTCTGCCAGCGGCTTCGCCCGCGTGGTCTCTAGAGCACATACACCCGGGATGAAAAGTAGTCTATGTCCTTTCTCAGGCTCAAGACTATCTCTGTACCAAATTTCATTTAAATCGTTCCAGTAGCTTTGGCGTAAAAGCGCGACAGTCAGAGTTACTTTCACATTTATAATATTAATAATAGTAATTATATAAGTAAGGAAGTATTAGTTTTTATAGTAAGTAAGGATTCATTTGTGTATCTATCTATATATATAGAACAAAGACGGGTTTGTTACAACACTTATAACTCGAGATCGGCTAGACCAATTTTCATGGTTTTTGGTTCGTTGGATTTGTCCCCGCCCCGAATAGCAGAATACATCTTAAAAATAATGAAAACTCGACGAAAACATAATTATAAAAGATGAATCATTTTCCCTTAATGTTACTTTGTTTCGTACCTGTCAAACATTTGTTGTCCTTCCTGTCAAATACTATAAGTAATAGCTGACATGCGTCAGAAATAATGACAAATGATTAACAATGATTAATATTTAAGAGGCAGGGTTTATCAGTTGTGTATACAGATTTTTCCAAACTACGCAAGCCCTACCAATTCACCAATTGTTTATAAGATTACTCTGTAATACCTCTACGTAATGGTTATATAATAATATCTGTAATTCTTGAAGCAATAAATTTATTTATTGTTATTATTATTTATTTACGCGTGCGTTCATAAATTTATTAGTAGTCTATGTTCTAAACTATTGTATTTCTGAAAACCATTTCTAAGATTTATTTTATAGGTTCAGCTTTAAACTGACCGGCAAATTGCAAAAAACATAAAAATATTTGAATTTCGCGGGCTACCCTGGAGCATCCACCTTAAAAAGTGCACTATCCAAAGTAATAGTCTATGATCTAAACTAATGTATAGCCTGACCAGAAATATAATAAACCTGTCAGGAGGTCGCTTTCGTGTTTTAACAGTCAATCTTCTATCAAAATGTATGACGAATATTAGTTCTTAAAAATTCCGCAATATAGCGAGGTTTTTTATTTTTCTGGTCAGGCTTAGTCATCGCATCACGCGTGAACGGCTGGACCGATTTCGATAATTATTTTTTTGTTGTGTTCGTTCTGGTCAGGAGAAGGTTTTGGGCTATATATTATCACGCTATGTGCTTTGGAAGATGAGTAATATTCAAAAATGTCTGTTTTAACGACTGGCTCATGGTTCGATCCCCGGCCAGCAACAGCTATTATTTTTGTATTTATTTTATCTTTTTAACTGTATTTTTACACCATAATTTTGTAAAAAACATAATAAAATGGGTTTTTGCGTACTTAAAATAATATTTAAGTTTATAATCCACATTTTTTCCAAACAGTTTAGTGAGGAATTGATTAAAAAAGCCACGACATTTCCATGCTCCGGCTAAAATTTTTTCATGGCTAAAATTTGTTCAATTTCCAGTGAAGTAACAGCTCAGGGCCAAAAATTATCCATTGCGAGTGGCACCCTTCAGTGGATCATGAGAAACTATAGATCCCCAAGCAATGACGCCAGAGACAAACTCGCGAAGAAATTTTCCGAAATGATACTGATGGAACGGTACCCACTTCTCCTCTTACCTTTCACACTGATTTGTACATGAATTTGTTAGAGATCGACTGAACTTCAAGACAACAAATAATCACGGGCTACAAATTACAGGCAGTCAAAAATGGCAATGTTAAGCATATACTTGCGAATAACCAAGTGTCTTCTCAACCCAAGTCGAAATACCCCCCGAATAATAATAGGTATAACTCCGGGTCATTGCCCCCTAGAAAAATATATTTTCAATATAGGTACTGCGGCACGATGGATCGATTATTTAAAAAAGGTGGATGGCAGCGAATGGACGCGGACTGCACAAGACCGGGATGGTTGGCTCTTTTTAGGAGGCTTACATTCAACAGTGGACGCCAATTGGCTGAAATGATGATGATGATGATAGTTGCTATAGACAGCCCAATGTACAGAGGTTGTTCGATACCGAGAAATCAGTCGCCGACTTCGTTCTGGAAATGAGGTCTTTGCTACCCGACGTGCAAACATCCTCGGAACTACGAGGGCGCTTAGCGAAACCTATATGCGTAGCTTCGCTGGCTAACCTTGCCCAAGCACAACGGAGCGAATGGGAGTCTAAGTGCGGATAACGGAATCTCAACTGTACTCCGTTGCGAAGGTATTCTTTCCTTCTGGATAGAGTTTCCCATTTCAACTTTATGTAGCTCAACCGCATGTTAACAACTCCAGCAAATTTCTTCAACATCGTGTGTAGAAAAGCGTTATCATTAAAACGATTCTCATTACGAAAACTTACTAAGGTTGTCGAGCGTTTTGAACAGAAGAGGCGATACAGACTTGCATGCTAAGGAGTCAAGCAAGGCTAGAAGTTTATTGTTCGTATATCTTATCTCACAATGGTTGCTGGTCGCTCACAATGGGCCTCATCAGAAGGCTTAAAATCACTCAAAGGGCAATAGAGAGGGCAATACTTGGAGTTTCCTTGCGTGATCGAATCAGGAATAATGATATTCGTTCTAACCAAGGTTGCCGGATGAACCAAGGTTACCGACACAGCCCGAAGGATCGCCAAACTAAAGTGGCAGTGGGCAAGGCATATTGCTCGCAGAACAATGTCGATGTCGATGGGACCTCAAAGTTCTGGAGTGACGACCACGTATCGGAAGACGTAACGTTGAAAAGCCTCCCGGTCGTTGTGGCGACGCTTGGGAAGGCCTTTATCCAGCAGTAGAGGTCTGTCGGCTGATATGATGATACCTTATCTTAGCGATCTTACCTAGCGACATCATACTGTACGTCATACATACAAACGAAGTCACGTGCAACAGCTATCTATCTTTTTCTAATCTTCTAATGCATAGAAATCTCGGGTCACAGTGTTTGTTATCGAACTCCTCCGAAATGGTTTGACCGATTTTTATGAAATTTTTGTGTTTAATATGGCAAAACAACGTTTGCCAGGTCAGCTAGTATATTATATTTGTATGTTTATTTTTATAACACTAATTATATTTCTTTTGCAACATTGTACCTACCACCCAACTAACACTAAAACGTTAAAAAAACCTATATAAGACTCGTATATCAGTTCCATTTGAGTATAAAAGTGTTAATGCATACCTGTGCAACTGAGTTAGAGCATGCTCTAACACACTCATAACCACGAAAGAGGCCCACAGTTTTACAGGTAAAAGTTATAGAAAGCCTATAGTATGGTGTCACAAAGATACTAAAGCTGCACAAGAGCGCTTATTCATCGTCAGCTACTACTTTAATCTGTATTACCGTTGTAAAATAGAGTTGGTAAACGCTACAGGTTGCATACATCCTATAGTAAGGTGTCAAAAAGATCTTAAAGCTGCACAAGAGCGTTTATTCATCGTCAGCTACTACTTTAACCTGTATTACCGCGTTAGTGAGCACTACAGGTGGTGAAAAGCGCACGTCAAGATGAAACAGCCTATAACCTTACTAAAATTAAATCTGTTCTAATACTAAACGGTTCTCTCGATTTACCTTATTGTATGACCAACAAGGTAAATCGAGAGAACCGTTTGAGTACGACTAATCTGAATAAGGTTGGACCAGCAAAGCCAATATACGTGGCTGAGTCTCTCACTGCTTCAATTAGACGTCTTCACTATCTAACTAGATTATTTGCTAAAAAACATAACTACGATCACTGTTGGACTTCGTTTGGCAAGGTGTTTTTGAAACGTAATGAAGACAAACCTCGTCTACGCACATATTGCGAACAAGATCTTCAAAACATGGAAAAGAATATCTGACTAGTTTTCCACTCTGAGAAACTTGCTTACATTCCAACTGCATGCATTAATATTTACATTATTTATTTAGTAAGCGCCTATTTTTCTTTTGTTCACGTACACTTCACACATAATAATCACATAATTACTCCCACATTACAACTGATTAATGATTCAGTTCACTATATTATATCAAAAAATACCTACATAACACAACCACACCCCCAAAATATCACACAATTTCTTAAACATTATGTCGTGTCAAATGCTATTTCTAATACCTGCCACAACCATCCACAAAGGTTGGAACTCATACGTTTTAATCTCGTTTTGCATAAAAATATAACAGCACATAACACAATGACCAAATCAACCTACAAATACGATCCTGCTAAATTATTAATGAAGCGAAATTCAATGAGTTAAATGATTTACAAAGAGAAATAGACACTTTTAATGTTGCTGATTTTGTCATCTGTGATGCCGAGGACTGCTCGCGTCTGTTACCAAATGACAAAAAATGTCTTAAAATATTTCAACAAAATATTCGGAGTGTAAAATGTAACCTACCTGGATTATTACCGATTATAGCCAGTACTGGGGTAGATTGGGACTGTATTGTTTTGACAGAGTGCTGGTTGCCATCAACCGTTTTCTTACCCTCTTTAGATGGATATGATAGTTTTGCCACCACTAACAACCTTACGCAGAATGAAGGTGTTGTTGTGTACTACAAGAACAATTTGGTATCTCAGTTGAAGAACCTGCGATTGTGGACGCAAACTGTCTCGTGATTACCTTAAATAAAGATACAGTAGCTTTGGCCATCTATAGGCCCCCCGGGTACAGAAATATTGATAACTTTTTGCAATCTCTTAATCAAGTATTATTAAAATACTCATCTAATCAAAATATCATATTATTGGGGGACATTAACATAAACATTGCCGGACACACTGCTGACAACATCTCATCATCATCTGCCTAGCCTTTTCCCAACTACTCGTATATTGGGGTCGGCTTCCAGTCAAACCGGATTCAGCTGAATACCAGTGTTTTACGTGGAGCGGCTGCCTACCAGACCTCCACAACCCATTAACTGGGTAACACGGTACTTCTTGGCAAGACTGGAGTCAGATTTACTGGCTTCTGAGAATCCGTAACGACTGCCAAAGATCTACAAATGGCAGCCGGGACCAACGGCTTAACGTGCTTTCCGAGACACGGAGGAAACTCGGTATGTTAAGATGATCACCCATCCACAGACCAACCTTGGCAAGCGTTGCTTAACCTTTAAGATCGACCCTTGCGGCTATTATTAATTAGCCACGAGCTCCTCACACTGCTGACAACAATGTTTCTTTATATCTTGATATGATGGTATTCCACGGTATGATGCCTGCATACACAACACCTACGCACAATAAAACATGTTTAGATCGCACGTTTCTAAAGACTAAACTAACGGCCCGTTGTCTTATACTCCAAACAACAATTACAGATCATAATAGTGTTGCTCTGTACATGGCTAGCCTTCCTAAACAAAAACCTGCCAAAATTGTAAATTACTTAGATCACAACCTGCTAAATACGGAACTTAAAAAGGTTGACTTTAGTCAACTTTACACAATTAAAAACGCCAATGAGGCTGCTAATATCTTACACAGTATTCTTTACACAGCTATCCAAAACAACACCAAAGAAGTCAAAATATCAAAAAGGAAAAAAAATCTAAAACCATGGATAACCCCAGGCCTTCTTAAGTGCATGAAAAACCGCGATAATTTATATAAAAAAGTAAAGAAAAACCCAGAGAATGAGATATATAAAACGACATATAAACGATACCGAAACTTTTGTTCATCCTTATTAAAAAAAAATAAAAGAGACTATGAGAAACTGCAATTCCAAACCGCAGGAAAAAATAGTAAAAAGATTTGGAAAATAGTCAAAGAGATTACATACTCATCTAAACCCAAAGACAGCTCGATTGAACTTATAAGCACAAATAACCCTCAAAATTCCGCAAATAACGTTAACCAATACTTCGCAAATGTTGGTAAATTGTTAGCAGAGAAAATTACTAAGAATAACATGCAACCCGAACCCATCGCCCTAAACTTGTCCAGCCATTCCTTCAGCCTGCTCCCTACGGATGAAGATGAGATTAGGACGTTGATAGCAGGGTTAAAAAGTGATTGTTCTGTAGGTCTGGATATGATATCTAGCGACATCTTGAAATCAAATAAAGACATTTTTACATTACCTATAACCTACATCTGTAATTTATCCCTCACAACCGGTGTTTTTCTGAAGATCTATAAGAAGTCAAGAGTTCACCCGATACATAAGAGTGGCGACAGAGACTGTTTCAATAATTATAGGCCAATCTCAATTCTCCCTGCTCTGTCAAAAATTTTAGAGCGCATCATTAACAAAAGACTTGTTAACTACTTGGAAAATAAAAATCTTCTATCGCAAGCTCAATTCGGTTTACGAGCCAAGAGATCCGCCGATGCTGTGTTAGAACTAACAAATTGTGTAGTTAACAACCTAGATTCAAAGAGAAAAACCATTGGACTATTCTTAGATTTAGCAAAGGCCTTTGACACAGTCTCTGTCCCTATCCTGTTGACTAAACTCGAAAACTTAGGTGTTCGGGGTCTTCAATTAAAACTTTTTAAAGATTACCTTACTGACAGAACACAATATGTAAAAATTGGTAACATAACCAGTGAAGATATCCCAGTGACATTTGGAGTTCCCCAGGGCAGTATTCCAGGACCGACGCTGTTCCTAGTCTATATAAATGACATACAACGTTGATACGACAGAGGGGCTTTCCTTGAAACTGCCTATACAAGGTACCATTTTCAAGCTCTGTACCAAAAATAAATTAATTAAGAGCAGTAGTTTAGTCGCAAATGATTTTTAAAGTTTTTGCACGGTTTGAACACGATGTATCTTTTCTAACAGCTGAATATCGTCTAAGCATAGGTCATGCACCTTACAACGATGAATCTACGATGCGTTGTTGCCGCTCTGACGCATGTCGAAGGACATTCACTAAAAATTGGCAATGCAAACAAGGAAGCAATCAATACACACACACTTGCACTTTCACTACGAAAGCGACGAACGTAAGCGCATTTGAATGAAACAGAACTAGGTCAGTTAGTTGCATCCTTGTTTTTTTGCGATCGGTAAGTGGGGCCTGCGGCCTGCTCAGTGACGCCGACGCTGTCGTTTCGGAACGTAGAGTTTGTGGAATTCGCGCGCAAAGAATTGTGATTTTATTTTGTTATTGTGAGAGGACACGTAACTTGGGATTATTATTATTTAGTATTTGTGTTTTTTTTTGTGATTGACTGTTTTTTATGGTGATAGGACACGTAACTTGGGATTATTATTATTTAGTATTAGTATCTCCGGACCTCACTCCCATGGATTTCTTTTTGTGGGAGTACATTAAGGGTGAAGTGTATGCCTCAGAGGTAAATACAATTGATGAGTTAAAAAATAGGATTATTTTAGCATTTCACAAATTAAAGTGCTTAGCGACGGACAGTGATCTAATTAGAAAAATAAATAACAATATTCTCCGTCGGTATAATTTGTGCATCAATGTAAATGGAGGACACATCGAAAATTTTAAAATTTTGTGTGTTTGTTTTTGTGCGCGTACTTCGAAACGTTACCTAACATAAAAGCCAGTGCGAGCGGAGGCCTAAGTCGCCGGCCGCCACCCGGCCCGGCCCCCACCGAGCACACGAGATACCGCACACCGCGCTCCGGCGCGCGCGCGACGTTGCCGCTTTGTTACCTAGCGGTATCTAAGGTCAGTGTCTTTTTTTTACAAAGGGTGGTTGCGTTTTATTCGGATTTGCAAGCTATTTAGTTTGTTTGAAAACAATATTTTCTCATTTATGGCGCTTTTTGTTTTTGTACCGTATCGAATTAATACTGTACACGTATAGTATACGTAGTTTAATTTAATGCCCCTCTGTCGTATCAACTCTGTATGTCAGATAACAGTACCCGATTCAAAAATTGTTGCTTTTGCCGATGATACGGCCTTACTCTTCAGTGGTAACTCCTGGCATGAAGTTTTTGCCAAAGCTCAGATAGGTATGAACACTGTGAACAGTTGGTTAAATAAGAATTTACTTACGTTAAATGTAGAAAAAACGACCTACGTAACTTTTTCCATTAAAACCAATGACAAACTGGATCGCTCTTTAAGCATTGTCTCCCATTTGTGCCCAAATGTAAATGACACAAGTTGTCAGTGTCCTAACCTGAGAAATACTGAATCCACTAAGTATTTAGGCGTTATTATTGATAGAAATCTTAAATTTCACGATCATATTAATCTTCTATCAGCGAGAGTACGTAGACTAACAGTAATATTTAAAGCTTTAAGAAACACTGCATCAAAATCTGTTATAAAATCGGTCTACTATGCTCTTTGTCAGTCACAGCTTGAATACTGTATCACCACATGGGGTGGCACATGTAAAACTCATTTCTTAAAAGTTGAGAGAGCACAAAGAGCACTCCTAAAGGTAAGTTTGTTTCTACCTTTCTATCATCCAACAACTGATCTCTACTCAAATTGGAAGGTACTTACTGTTAGACAGCTCTTCATCCTTAAAACGATTGTGAAACAGCATTCCCTAACAATTTATGAACCAGACAAAATTAGAAACAAACGTCACAAACACGAAGTCTGCTCTGCATCCTCATTCAAAACTAAGTTTGCACATCGGTTTTTCTGTTACCAGGGTTCGAATTTATACAATAAGTTAAATCGGGCCTTAAATATATATCCTTTACCAAGAACCAAATGTAAGTCTTCAGTCTCGGACTGGTTGCAAAATTTAGATTATAGTTTAACAGAAACTTTACTTAATTCAAATTAAATTGGTACGACTTAAGTTTATCACTTACACCAAACTCCTCACACACACATCAACACACCACACCTAACACTCAACACTACACAGTGACACCACTCATACATTCACTTAGACCCAACATGTAAACACAGAGCGCTTTGATTTACTTTTTGTTTTAACATCGTTTTTACTTCTACCCTCAAAATTGTAATTAATTAAGTTTTTAGTCTTGGATCTCCTATCTCTAACCTCAGATTGTATATATCATATTTTTTCAACAAAAACTATCTGTTCTTCCGTGGGGTGGGGACCTGGTGATTTGTAATACAGGCATCCTATGCCTAACACAGACACCTCCTCACATTTCCAATTGGATACATAATATGTAAAACCTAGAATAAGCTTGTCAAATGTGAGGAGAAATAAAGAAATTATTATTATTATTATTATAAAAAAGCCTGTAACTGACACCAAAATGTTATTTGGGCACTGCTTGTTTCTGCATCAGCTAAGTGCTACTGACTGCTGGAAAATGCCTAAGGCATTAAATTCGCATGTGTACATTTGTGTGCGAAAAAAATTCAATAAATATGTAAATAAAAAATTACTCACAAGCAGCTAGTTTCACTTTCAGCCTCATCATGAACAACGTGAATAATCTCGGCATAGTGGCGCCGGGGGTCGTTGAGAAGTGGTACGTTGCCGTCCATGGATCTAATACAACGAAATAAATGAAACATTAAATATAATGAAATAAAAATAATAATATTTTAGCCAAACAAATACATACAATATATTGTCCACTATTATTTTATACGCTTTTAGTATGCTTTCCGCAATATCTCCGTAGTGCGGCACTTCAGCCGCGCTCAGTGCGCAAGCGCAGGTGAACAGCAGGAGTCGAAAAAACATAGTCATCTGAAATAAAAATAAAAATACCGTTTTAAGGTGGATGCTCCAGGGTAGCCCGCGAAATTCAAATATTTTTATGTTTTTTGCAATTTGCCGGTCAGTGTGAAGCTGTATGTGGACCAAATGCGATCTGCGACCGTAACGCGTATTTATCTAAAGAATTATAACCATTTTAATCATCAATATAGCCCTCTAAGTTCATGTAGTTCGAAAGATTGATTATTTCTGAAATATTCATTCTTTCGAACTACATGAACTTAGAGGGCTATATTGATGATTAAAATGGTTATAATTCTTTAGATAAATACGCGTTACGGTCGCAGATCGCATTTGGTCCACATACAGCTTCACACTGACCGGCAAATTGCAAAAAACATAAAAATATTTGAATTTCGCGGGCTACCCTGGAGCATCCACCTTAAAGAAGAAACACAGAATATCTGAGATATTTAGAGCGGGTAAGTAAAGACTATAGAGGACTGACCATAGAGGTAGACATGTTAAATTTCGAATTTAATCGATAGGTCAAACCGATTTTATTATTTACTAGCTGTCCCGTGCCCACTTCGTTGGACGGTATTTTTCGGGTTAATATATACCTAGCCATTGGCACTCACACATAACGTGGCTTTCTATTTGTTAAAGAATTTTCAAAATCGGTTCAGTAGGTCCAGAGATTATCCCGTACAACCTCACAAACTCACGACATCATAAACTAACAAGCTTTACCTCTATAGATTAGTTTGCATTAAAAAAATAAAAGATTAAGAGATGAAGAGTACTTACCGAAGTAACAAATTACTTTGAATGTCGAAGTATTTCTGCTACAATTTATATATATACTCTTGTTTTTGAACGTATAATGGAAAAAACATTTATCAATTTCACGGAAAATAGAACATTAAAAGCGTAACGAAATTAATTAATCATAATTGGAAAATCACTGTTATCAATTAGAACGAATTTTAAACAATGTGAAGTTTCAATGTCATTTTATTTTTATAACAAATAGGTTAATTCAGCTTCACTTATTACAAATACGATCAACAAATAACTGTATTTATTTGAATAATAAAAATAAAAAGGTTAATTTGACCTTGTGTTATGATCTTGTACCCTAACCCTAGCTTTACTTAGGTAAGGTACAGTCAACAGCAAGACTCTGTAATAACTACAGTTTTAAATAAACACAGAGAAAAGGGGATTTGATATGATATATCTCGATGTAATAAAATGCTTTGTCCTGACTGATGACTCAATGCTCAGGCTTAACCGCTGGTCGTAGGGAATAGGGAATATGCATGAAAAACATATTAATCATCTAACTGTTTATCTAAAAATATACAAAATTATGATACTAACAGTGTAAATAGAATCAAAATTACTCGAAAAACGAAGAAGTTATAATTATTTCCAACAAATTTATCAGTCCCTTTCGCAAAAACGCTGTTTTCTATGGCAGTTGTATAGGCGTCATACACGATAGAGAGGGAAACCTCACGCCCCAGCCGCCGGCGCCGCAACAGAAGAAGACGCCCCGGGCGTCGGGAGTCGCAGGACGATTCTCGGCCACCTTAAGCGCGGGACTGCGGACGGCGAGCATTGGGTGGCTCGCCGTCTGATCAGAACCAGGCCCGGATCGGCGGCGGGCTGCGATCCCAACGCACCTCAAGGACATGTCAGCACGGAAGACGGGGCCCACTATGGCCAGTGCCTGCTGGGGCTACGGACTTCGTTCGAAAGAGGCGCCGTACCCTGAAACGCAAAGGGCACTAGGAGGAACACGGTTGGGTTTTAGTCAGTAAGAGTCTGACACTCCCTCCTAAAAAAAAAAACAAGGCGTCATACACGATGACGTCAAAGCTAACATCGGACGTCTCCTTCTAATTGTAATCTTTGAATTTTTATAACTTCATCGCTGATGAAGGTATTTAAAAAATAATTTCATGATTGTTTACTAGAGCTAATAAGTATTTCATTTTGCAAATAAAAAAAACGCATGCGTATTCCTTATTATTCGTATTATTTATATTGTTTGTAATTTCTTCGATTGTTAGCAATCGACCACAATACTTGTAACTGGGTACAAATACCGGCGACAATAAATACTAAGGTGATGAATTATTACTTGGTTATGTTATTACTTGGGCAAATAAACTTGATACAATACGATTTTGGCGTGTTTAAGTTTGCATGTTCGATTGATCTTGATAGATATTACCTTTTCACGACATGAGGCGTACCGGAGGATGCAGCGTTGGAAAGCCTCCCACAAGGTGGACCGATGACCTGGATAAGGTCGCGGGTAGCTGATGGATGCGCGACGCACAGAACCGGTCGTTATGGTGACGCGTGGGGAGGCCTATGTCTAGCAGTGGACGTCTTTCGGCTGATATGACGATGATGACATAATGAAAAACATCAAGCTGATCGAGCACACGCATACATCATGTCCTGGATTCAGACACAGATAATTTTTGCCGGGAGTATGTTGCCTTAGGATAATTTCAGACTTTTTCGCGGGCTAAGCCGGTGTTAGAAACTAGTTAATTATGAGATAAAAAGTAAAGAAATAATAAAAATAAATTAAACATAAATGAAGAACGAAAACGACGAAATATCCCTATTGATGAATGACATATTAAAACAAAAAGGTGTTTTAAAAAAATACAACCGACTTCCAAAAAATAAAACACTACAAAGTAAAAAATAACTTTAATTTCGGAAATCGGTGATTTGGTTGTTCCTTCGTATTTCAACGCCGACTTCCGAAACTAGTTATTTTTACTTTGCAGTAGTGTTTTTTTATTTTTCACTATTTGGTGGTACCCCACAACTAACAAAACCAATGGAAAGTCGCAGGAAAGCTAAATACGTAATTTCGTAACCGGGATGACAAACCAAACACGTCATCTATTTGAGTGAATGAAATCCAGCTATTTTGATTTAAAATCCTTTTTTTATTTAAATTTTTTTTGAAGTCGGTTAAAAACTACAAAGTCAAAGCATTTATTTCAAATAAATATTATAAAGGCAGTTTTGGGCATAGAAGAATAAGAAATGTAGCGAGAACTTTAGATAAATTGAAAAACAGCAAAAAAAAAAAGTCAGTTATGAAAATATATTTTGCTTAGTTTCCAGTATGCTAACTCTGTAGCTAACTGTACACGAAGAAAATAAAAATAATAACTTTGGTAACCTACATTTTATTCACAATGTTATCAGAAATAATATAATCACCGTTGACTCGAGTCTAATCAACAGCACTATAAATTAGTTTAATCCTCTTCACAAATTACTGTTTCAGGACTTCCGCTGAGGTAAGCTATACTTTTTGTTTTACTATTGATAGGCACGCGCTTGACCACCGTCTCATTTACATTATAATATGCGAGTATAACATGTCAGGAGCTCGTGGCTAGATAATAACAGCAGCAAGATCTTCAAGGTTAAGCAATGCTTGCCAAGTTTGGTCTGTGGATGGCTGGGTGACCATCTTAACATAATGAGTTTCCTCCGTGCCTCGGAAAGCACGTTAAGCTGTTGGCCCCGTCTGTCATTTGTAGATCTTTGGCAATCGTAACGATAGTCAGAAGCCAGTTAATCTGACTCCGGCCTTACCATCAAGTACCGTGTTACACAGTTAACGGGATGTGGAAGTCTGGTAGGCAACCGCGTTCGTAAAATACTGGTATTCAGTTTAATCCGGTTTGACTGGAAGCCGACCCTAATTTAAAGTTGAGAAAAGGCTAGGCAGATGTTGAACATGTCAGATAAGCCCCTTTTTACACAACTGCCCAAAAAGGAGTGTAATGTTTTTATTTTAGATTGTCTGGTAAATATATCTATTAGCGATAAAACGAAGTCATTATGACAAAATATTAGGTCTTTACCTATGAAATTGCCGTTCTGCAGTACTGGCCATTTCAAATCAAAATAATTTTTGTTTGGCTAAGAATTCTAATTTCAAAATAATTTTATTTTAAAAACATGGTTTTTTTTTCCAAAAGAAGTCATTTGTTTATTGATTAGTGTTACATTTTCATCGCATTTCAATATTTTTCGTCTTCATGGATACGTTAAAAATTCGAGTAAAATAATGGAATAATTATGAATACCGTCGTGGCAGCAACGCGGCACAAGCGGTACGCAACATCAACGACGTTTACGGACCTAACACTACAAACCAACGCACCACCTGTTATTGGTTTGCTCGCTTCCATCATCTGCCTAGCCTTTTCCCAACTATATTGGGGTCGGCTTCCAGTCAAACCGGATTCAGCTGAATACCAGTGCTTTACGTGGAGCGGCTGCCTACCAGACCTCCACAACCCATTGACTGGGTAACACGGTACATCATGGCAAGACTGGAGTCAGATTTACTGGCTTCTGACAATCCGTAACGCCTGCCAAAGATCTACAAATGACAGCCGGGACCAACGGCTTAACGTGCTTTCCGAGGCACGGAGGAAACTCGTTATGTTAAGACGGTCACCCATCCACAGACCAACCTTGGCAAGCGTTGCTTAACCTTCAAGATCGACCCGTGCGGCTGTTATTATTTAGCCACGAGCTCCTCAATTGGTTTGCTCGCTTCCGTTCTGGAAATTTCGACCTGAAAAATGAACCTCGCGGTCGTCCGAAGACTTTGGTCGACAATGACGAATTAAAGGCGATTGTGGAAGCTGATGATACACAATCTACGGCTGAATTAGCAGCAACTTTCGACGTTAGCGTCAAAACAATATTGGTCCATTTGCGTCAAATTGGCAAGGCAAAGAAGCTTGACAAATGGGTGCCCCACGAACTCAATGATCGCCAGCGCGAAGTACGCGTCGAGACGTGCCTTGCACTGCTCAACAGACACACAAATGAAGGAATTTTGAACCGCATTGTTACCAGCGATGAAAAATGGATTCTGTTTGATAACCGCAAGCGCTCAGCAAGTTGGTTGGATCCTGGTTCAGCACCTAAACAATACCCTAAACGAAAACTTACCCCTAGAAAAGTGATGGTCACTGTTTGGTGGTCTAGCGCCGGTGTGATTCATCACAGCTTCTTACCAAACGGGGTGAGCATTACTGCAGATGTGTACTGTGAAGAACTGAACACAATGATGGAACATCTCCAACCAGCATTGGTCAATCGCTCGTCTCCGCTGCTCCTGCACGACAACGCGCGACCTCATACTGCACAGCAGACGGTCTCCAAGTTGCAAGAACTGGGGTTGGAAGCTCTCCGTTATCCACCCTACTCACCAGACCTTGCGCCTACAGACTACTACTTTTTCCAGAATTTGGATAACTTCTTGGCGGGAAAAAAATTCAATACCCGAGAGGCAGTACAAAATGCCTTTGAAGAATTTGTTGCCTCCCGTCCAGCTGATTTCTTTAAGAAGGGCATCAATAAACTGCCACTGCGTTGGCAAAGATGCATTGATTGCATGGGTGATTACTTCGATTAATACAAATAAAAAATACATGAAAAAAAATTGTTAAATTTTTTTCATACAAAACGGCAATTTCATAGGTAAACCCTACCAACCTATTAATTTAATCATCACATGGTTCTCGAAAAAAAAATGCAATACAAATTCATTATTTAAATCCATTTTATACCTAGTTTGTCTGACATTGTAAAAATAACTTAAATTTTTTGTATGACTTATTATTTTGCGACATTTTATAATTTTGATAATTTGTAATTTGATTATTTATAATAAGGAGCATTTAATACAAGTTCATTTATTTATTATTTAAATTTTAATTCATAGTGTGTGTGACTATTTAATAATAATTTTAATTGAACGACTTTTTAACGATATATTGTATGCCACAACGGCCGAACATGACTGATCTTTTTGTTTATGAACAACCTGCATTCCTTTTGTGTATACTCATGTTTCTACAAATAAATGTCTCGTTTTGTCTTTTCTCAAATGACCACTTTACTTTCAAATATCTCGGTAACGTGGCACAAGGACACTATATATTGCAAACATTTTTTGTTTAAATTTCTTCTACCCGAATATGCATGTTAGATCGTGCGCCGCACAGTAAAAATCCTGATCCTATAGAAAAAAGTTCAAACCCCTTTGAATCTTTCATCAGATAGGTATAAGGGTTTGTGATGGATAAAAATAAAAATAAAAATTAATTTATTCAAATCAAACTGAGTGCTAGCACTTTTGAAACGTTTACATTAAAACAGTTCCGGAACGCTCGTCACCATTTCCTAGCGTTTTAGCTGGGAAGAGGAAGCGGCGCAAAAACTCCCAACAACACTTTAGTTAGAATAATTTCAATTTAAGTATCAGTATGCAATATAGAATACTTAAACTAAGCTAAGAAGCTGATGTAAAATACGCACACAACTGTGAACTATGGATAGCGATTGTTTATATATACAAAAGACACATTAAAAAATTGACATAATTAAATTTCAGATGACAATGATTCTGCAACTCCTAGTAGCTGCCGTGGCCGTGAGCCTGGGTGTCGACGCTGATCTGGTGCCCGTACCCCCCTACGGACAGTACGTAAAGGAAATGAAACAAGCAGTCGATACGCTGCAAAAAAATGTGCTGTACGTAACTATATTTTTGACAATTATATGAATTTTTAAGCGTGCCTTGAGAGCCAAATCCGAAACTATAAGGAATAACAAAAAACACTTTAAGGAGTCTCGAACCCAATTTTGATGGAAACTAAAACTGCATCATTGGATTTAAAAAAAATCGTCTTTCCTACCCAGAAATCGAAACCGAAGATTTTGAAAAAAATAACACATCCTGTATTATTACACCATCTGAAAGGGTAGCTATTAAGAATCAAGTTCTGGGAAGCAATAACATTTGACAAACTAAAGGAATGATCTCATTTTTGACAATTTCGTTTTAATGTTTCTGATCTAAACCCTAACTGGTTTTTATTTTTAAATTCAATGATGCAGTTGTAGATTCTCGGGCGTGATGTTGATGAAAACCATAACTGGATCATTGATTTTTGAAAAAAAAAACTATTCCATGTTTTTAAGGTTTTTGTTAAAACTGAGGTCTTTCGTATAGTTAGCCATATAATATTTTTCTTCCCAAAATTTGATCCTTATTAGCTACACTTTCGGATGGTGTAATGTTACAGAATGTTTTTTTTTTCAAAATCAGCCTGCTACTTCTCCTCGTGGGTTACTTTCAGTGATCTCGCAGTACGTAGGTAACAGTAAAGTATTTTTTCGGGGACAAAAGGAATCTTTGTCCCAGGCTAGCCTGAGTTTCTCGCTACGTTCAGACTTCTTACATAACATTCAACTCCCTATAATTATTGATTGATTATATTACATATTTTAAACTTTCTTGTTCCTGTTGGCGCCTGTGTCATAAGACATTACTTTATCCCCTCGGCACATTATCAACTTATTGTTGTACTAGATCCATGGAGGGCAACATTCCGCTCCTGAACGACTCCAGGCGTCACTATGCCGAGATAGTGCACGTCATCAACTATCATGCAATAGCAGACTCTGGTTGTTTGTAAGTATTACATTGAATTATTATAACAATAAAACACTGAAATACTTTATGCTTGCCTTGCCTGTGATTGAAAATCTTATTCTAAATGTTCATTATTGTTTCCAGGCGCGTGCCTTATTATGAGAATTATCAAAAATTTGTGAACACTTCAGCATCTGAGGCTATCCATAATCCAGAAAAGGTTGTAACTGACATCGGAAATCTTATTGATGAAGTGCGGGAACGTATTTCTGAGGTAATGTCAATAATTTTACTATTTCGAAAACAATCTGGACAGTTCCATACGAAGGCTTCGCTTGCGTGTTTTCATTATCATTATCATCATCATATCAGCCGAAAGATGTCCGCTGCTACACATAGGCCTCCCCCAAGCGTCGCCACAACGACCGGTCCTGCGCGTCTCGCATCCAACGGCTACCCACGACCTTCACTAGGTCATCGGTCCACCTTGTGAGAGG
Organism: Lacanobia oleracea; assembly: GCA_950371165.1. Classification (NCBI taxonomy): domain Eukaryota; kingdom Metazoa; phylum Arthropoda; class Insecta; order Lepidoptera; family Noctuidae; genus Lacanobia; species Lacanobia oleracea. The sequence continues at coordinate 5,332,073 of OX493389.1, forward strand.
CCTTTCAACGTTGCGTCTTTCGGTACGCGGTCGCCACTCCAGAACTTTTCAGTATTTTTTTATGGTTGAGCATTATCCCAAGATTACGTACTATCAAGATAAAGAAGCGTTTGTGGTCTTACCAGTTAGCCAAATTTTATTCTTTATACAGCAATGCTGTGTAAATGATTAACAAACATCCAATCATCATCTAACTAGACATACTTTTACGATGATATTAGCAGGTTTGTTTGTGATGTGTGACGAGATCATGTAATATTACTTAACTACGGCAGGTATTAATACAGTACAGCGTACAGCTTCCAGTCTGTTTGGTCCGTAAGCTTCTTTTTAGGTGAATTTTAAGACTCGCCTTGCTTGAATTGTCTATTTTCAGATAGAAGAGTTAATTGCAGCCTGCCTGCATCAAAATACGGAACTCTGTGATGAACTTATTGATGATACTGTGAAAGAGAATAATGAGCAATATGGTCTTCAGGCTACGATTCTGATTGCTGCTGGAAATGCTGCTATGGAATTGAATTTAAAAAACCAAAAATTTGAAGAAGTCTCAGAGGCTTTGTCTGCACATCAATTTGTACTTACATCGCCGGAAGAACTTGAAACTATCGAGGATAAAGTAGCCCATGTTCACCGAACATTGGCTTATCCGCATCCGCCTAAATGTTGAGTTCTAGGAGAGGAATGGAAAACAGAGATGAGTGTAAAATTAAGGTGTTTCATCTCAGAATTTGCAGTTATAAGGAAATAAATAATTATACTATTCCACGAAGTTTCAACAACATTTTACCGGCCGTAACTGGAACTTACCATTCCGCCATTACCAACATACTATTTTTCAGTTTTTTTCAAACACAATATTAAATATTTTCGAATTTCCATATTTGTTTTCATTGATTTTTTCTCACCGAGTTGTACTAGTTGATTGGACGGACTGTGATTTGTAACGGAGTATTTTTTGTGCTGAATGCCTAAAAACTGATAACAATACATGGATTTGAACCTACCACTATATTGGCTAATTTCCTTTATACTGTTTGAATGGCCAATTTATTTCGCATACAATCGATTGATCGAACTAATGTAGCTTTTCAAACTTAAATAATTTTAACAGTTTTAACAGAAAACTGGGGTTGTGTTCTTACATCACAACCACAAGCAACAACGCAACCACACCGACATTTTGTTGTTACAACAATGCAATTGTAAGAAATTGCAGTTACAGTATTCACACACTAGCACTGCTTGACCACTTTTTGTAGCTGCGATGTTGTGTGAGTTGAGGTTCATGTGAATTATTCTTTATTCACTAATTAGGTACCTAATAACAACTAACAAAATGATGAACAGTCCAGAGAGCGGTCGCGAGTGGACGTGTTAACGTTTTTACTAAATTATTCAAAAGTTTATTAAATTACTGTCAACTGATTTTAAGCTCAAAGTCAACGAGTAAAATTACATTTTTCTTAACCCAACGTGTGTGTGCTACGTCAGCGAGCGCAGTGACTCAAGTCGCAGGCGCAAGCCAGAAGCGAGCCCACCCGCCCCTCATACCTGCGGTGTGAAAGAGACGGGCTCCAATAATTCATCCTGCTCTGCGTGGACACCGTTTAACTGATAGCAGAGTTGACCAGCCGACTACGTCACCTAAGTACGTAAAAATGTAAGGGCACCTACACACTACTTGAATTAATATTTTCATTTACGAAGAAATTTTGCTGATCCACAATGAGTATTATGCGATCACCAACCGAACCACACACCCGTGGAAGATCCCAGCCGGATCTTTCCAAGCTTAATACTGAAGAATCTGGAATGTCACAGGTTACTTTTCGGAAGAGGAAACAACCTGAACAGGAAGATCTAAAGGCGGATTTCGCTGATTTCCGGAAAGAAATAATGAACACTCTGAATGGTTTTGTTGAGACTCAAAAAGCAATTCTCAGCAAAATATCAGACGATGTATCAGTCATTAAGGATGAAATGAAAAGCCTCTAGTCTATCACGAGAGAACTTGTGTCAGAACAAAACCAGATAAAATCTGATATAGTAGATCTAAAACTTGCCAGCGCTGCAACTAATACAAAAGTTGATAACATTGAAATTGTCTTGAGAAACCTAAAAACCGCCCCACAAGCAGATCTAGAACTTGAGTGCCTTACCTGTGAAAATGTCGTTTCTGAGCTGCATGAAAGAGAACTCAGAAGCAAAAATATAATTATAGTAGGTAGACCTGAAGCTAAAAACGACAGCAAAGAAGAACGAGCTGCTTCTGACAGTGGAGAGGTCAACAAAATTATAAAAACTATTTTTTCTGAGTGCCCTGAACCTGTTAGAATTCATCGCCTTGGCTATTTCAAACCAGAAAAGACTCGTCATATTAAGGTCTATTTACCTTCTCAAGACAGTGTGAAAGCGATACTCCGTAATAAATTAAACTACAAGAACGAAAATGTTAAAATATACTCGGATCAAACCCCATACCAACAAAAATTCATGAGAAAACTAACAGAAGAACTACAACAACGAACACAAAATGGTGAGAAAGATCTCTTAATAAAATACGTCAATAATACACCTAAAATAATACACAAGACTTCAAAAAACCAAATGGAACAACGCAAGTACAAGCAAACATTGGAAAAGACAAAATAACATACGAAATCACTAGCAGCTACAATAACCTGGGCACAAGTCGAACATCATTAAGGTTTTTATATGCAAATATCCGTAGCCTGGTAAAACCTGGTAAAATAGATAAACTTAACTGTATACTGTCAACTATCAAAAACATTCATATAGTCGTACTAGTAGAAACATGGATTAAAAACGAAACAGAAGCTAAAAGCTTACGATTACCCAACTACAAACATTACTATAACTTCAAAACACAGTCAAGAGGAGGCGGAGTCTCAATATTTGTCCACAAAAATGTAAAACATGAGTTTATAAGTGACAAATGTGAAGATGACAACCACTTTATATGGGTGCATTTAGAAAAATTTTCTCTCGACGTTGGCGCCATATATAAACCAGAAAGAACCAATTCGAAAAAGTTTCTCGAGACTCTTTCGGATGAACTTCAGAAACGGAAACGAACAATCTTATTTGGAGATTTTAACTACAACCTGCTTGTGCCAAACCGACCTACCACTGAATATACAGATACACTCGTTGAACAAGGATACACCACATTGAACAAAATTGATGCTAAATACTGCACTAGGGAAACTTCAACCTCCACGAGTATTTTGGATCATGTATGCACTAGCCTCAAAGATCATAAAATACACCTGGCTATTATAGAATCTGCCATGTCTGATCACAAGCAGATCTTCTTAGAAGTCGAGAGATACAAGCCCGATCCTATTAGAAAAGTAAAATTTCAAGCTATATCATACACAAACTTATATAAAACTGTCGAAGACTTAGACTACGTTAAAATCGGCGAGGAATACACCAAGTTAGAAGAAGCAATCCAGTCAGCAATCAACAGAAACAAAACAATTAAAACTAAAATACTAAACCCTCCGAGGACAGATTGGATAAATAAGGACATAATTAATCAAATAGATAAGAGTAATGAATTGTGGAAAAATTACAAAGATAATCCAAATAACAAAGAATCAGAAGAAGCTTTTAAAAAAGAGAGAAACAGAGTTTTTGAGAATATTCAAGCGACAAAAAGCAAATATTATCATAAATCTTTTAGAGAGTGTGAGGGTAAACCCCTTAAGATGTGGCAATTGATAAATAGCTTGTCTAATAATAAGTCAAAGAAAAGTGTTGCTCCCTCTAAATTACAATTACCTACAGGGCTGATTACTGATAAAAAGGAAATATGTGAGTGTTTTAACAACTATTTCGCCGGTATAGGTACTCTTCTAGCTAATCAGATACCTGCTAAATATCATAATAACCAGACTTACACTATCACGCTAAACAAAACTGTAAATGCACCTACACTTTCTCAGATAGCACCAGCAACGGCAGACGAAATAAGGAAAATAATTGATGACCTAAATGCAAACACCAGCACAGGTATAGACGGTATCAGTGTAAAATCACTCAAATGTATAAAAAATATCATACTACCAAGTCTAACTCAATGCATCAACAAATGTTTGAGCGAAGGTCACTTCCCTGACACACTAAAATACGCCAAAGTTACCCCTATTTTTAAAGCTGGCTCCAAATTGTCCCCAGGAAATTATAGACCTATTTCAGTCTTGCCTGTGCTGTCTAAAGTTTTTGAAAAGCTATTGCACAATCGGCTCAGTCTATATTTAAGTTCATTTAACTACCTTTCTCAACGACAATATGGTTTTCGATCTAAGTCCAATACTCTTTCAGCAGCAACAGATTTAATCACTACTATTAAAACTAACATAGACAAGAAACTCATTGCTTTAGGGATCTTCATTGACCTAAAAAAGGCGTTTGATACTGTTAGCCATAGCTTGTTAATGAATAAACTTGCCTCGATCGGTGTAACTGGAAACGCTTTCAAAATTTTTGAATAGTATCTACATGGACGCCGACAGGTCGTTAAAATTGGTGACAATGTTAGCACACCTAAGTTCATTAATTGCGGCGTGCCCCAGGGATCAATTTGTGGTCCCCTTTTATTCCTAATCTACATTAATAACATAGACAAGATAGGCCTGAAGGGGCATGTATCTCTATATGCTGATGACACTTGCCTTTTTTATTTTGGTCACTCAATTGACTCAATAATAAAGGACGCACAAGAGGATCTGATCATCTTGGAAAGATGGTTTCTAAATAACCTATTAACTATCAACACATCCAAAACCAACTATATAATATTTGCAGCTAAAAACAAAAAAATCTCAGAACACAAACCTCTTAGTATTAATGGAGTCAATTTGAATAAAGTTAATAAAGAGAAATATCTCGGACTTATTCTGGATAATCAGCTGACATGGAAACCACATATAGAGAAAACTTGTTCTAAAATTTTAAGCCTAACGGGTGCACTACGTCGAATTGTGAGATGCTTCCCTCTTAAAGTCCGCCGCACTATTTATAACTCATTGGTGACACCACACATTGAATATCTTATAGAACTGTGGGGTTCAGCAGCTAAAACCAACCTAGAAAAGCTCCAAAGAGCGCAGAACAAAATTATAAAAGTCCTATTTCACTATCACTATCTGACCCCCACACACCAAATTTACAAAGAAACCGAGCTATTTAACATTTCTCATATATATTTATACAACACATGTATTTTAATTCGCAAAATTCTATCCAAAGACTTACACACACAAATCACATTCACAAAAAACATACAAGTACAAAAACGTATTTTGAGGCGCGCACAAGACTTACACATACCTAAAACTAGAACTAACTATGGAAAAAAAACAATACTTCACGAGGGAGCAACACTTTATAACTCACTACCAAAAGACATAAAAACCACACAATCGCTATCACTATTTAAAAAACTACTCAAATGTCACATCTTGAAAGGACATAAAAAATAATTAATAACTAATACAATTTTCTTGCCTCTAGTGTAAACGAGTCCTTATATTTCAAACACAAAAACAAGATAACGAGGCACCGCACGTCGACCGCGTCAACGCGTCGCACGGCGGTAGTCAATACTAAATTTTTAGAAATTACCTTCACAAATTTGTAATGTTAACACTAAACCACTCGATATTCCTGGACAACAAAAATGTATACCTAAATCTAGATAAGATAAGTATTTATTTCTGTACAAGTGATTTGTAATCTTTAGAAATAAATGAATTCAAACCGTAACAAGGGCCGGTCTCCGGACGCCGTTACGAGTGGACGTCTGTTGTTAGTCTTTTTAAATTTCTATCTCTAAATTCTGTGATTGGTTGACAGTCGAAATTTTCGATTCCTTGTTCCTCTTTAAGTGTTCTAAGCCATTTAATACTCCCACTGTCCTAGAGAGGGATACAAACATTTCTGACGGTCGCGTACAAATACGTGTCCAAAGTTTGACAACTGATCGGGCAAGATTTGAACTTGAAACCACAGCGCGTACGGCGAAGAACAAGTCGAGTGTCGATCAACTGCGCCACCGTGCAAGTACCTGTGAGCTGCGAAATAGCGAAGTGCTACGTGAGGTTGACGCTAGTTTTACGGCGGCGGCTACGACGTGCTACGGAGCGCCTACGAATATTGCATCGGCTACGCCAGTATAACTTGTGTTGTGTCGGACTAACGAAGTGATTGTTTACTCGCTCAAGTTTGAATATTAGATCATTCATATATTTTCTTAATATTTACATATAAATTAAGAATAGCTAACTTACAGCGTACTCCACTACTTCACAAAAATATCCCCTGAGTCAAACACAGTCGGAACCTGACATTAATACGGCGATTAAGGCGTACGAAAATGTAACAAATAGACACAAATGGCCCGAACCGGAACACTCACCGAACAAAGTGGCTGCGTTAAACTACCAAGATCACCATACAAGTGATTTGCTCGCTACTTGGAAGAAAGATCAGGACACTCGCATGGAAAAAATGTTAGAAGAGCAAACCATTCTTATGGCTAAGCTAGTGGCTGATATAAGCGAGATTTAAAAGCAAAATACTAAAATTCAGGAATCGAACATTGAAATCCGTAAAACGAGTACAGAGATTGAGCGGGCTATGTCTTATACCGGGTGTATCTGACATCGACGCACAAACGATTTCCAGGGGTCCAGGACATGATTCTGGACACCCTGGAGTTGGAATTTTTCGTCGGCTTTTTCCTCAATTTTTCATATTTTTTAGGAGTTTTTTTTACTTTAGACTGCTCATAATCGTTATTCTGACCTAACCCAATAAGATTTTTAATTAAAAAGTCATTAATTCACTATTTTCACAAAAAAAAGCAATGTAAATAAAACTTCAAATTAGGTAGCTATCAGCTGTGCAAAGTTCAAACGAAAGGTCAACGCATGCCAAGTAGGTACCTGCGAGTGAGCATGTCAAAGGCACCGCTCAAAAATACCGTCTAAAGACTGCCGTCATTAGAAAATAATACGTATCACAACAAATAAAGTAAGCGATTTCCAACATTAAAATAATTGCTTAAAGACGCAAATCGGTTATTTTGTTGTGTGTCGCCAAATCGTATTTTCGATAATCGAGCCGATCTAGGTACCTATTCTGTTGAACAGAGTGTAAGGGGCGGTTCAGTGTCTCGCTTAGTGGTGATGGTGACACCTGACCGAGATTTTTTTTTTTAAGCGAAAGCTTCTTTAGCGACGTTGTGCACTTTTTTGTGATGGGTAAAAAAATGTTAAGCTCGCGTCAAGACACGTGACCCTGGTGAAAATGCGTGAGATGGTGACCTGATCGAAAATTCGTAACACGGAGGGAGAGAAGCACGTATTCAAGTTTTCACTTCTGCCGGCACTCCCGGAGTTTTTACTATTAATAGGCACACGTTTCACAAATCATAATAAGGCTTAAGTTAATAAAATAAGTAATGTTACGCTTATCTCAATTGGTTCGGTTTCTTGCAGCTTGGGTTCTCTTAGATCTTAGTCTGTTTTTAAGGCGATCAAGTAACTACATGGTTAAGTATTTCAACAAAAAAAAATCATTCAATAAATAAATAACCACCCATGATAGTTCCGCCACTGTACTGTGCACGTAGGTATGTCGGCGAAATCAAAAGAGAGTTCGAAAAGAACATTTCGTGATGGATTTTTGCCAGTTTCTTGTTGACGTTGATCGCGAACGAGTGTGCTTTTTGTGAAAGTCTGTTTTCGGAACGTTAGAGAAGATAAGTTTTAGTTTGATCCCAAAACTAATTTTCTCTCTGTGTTTGTGTGTCTGATTTGAAAATGTCATCTGGACTTGTGGAATCGGTGGATCGGTAGATTCGGCCCGCCCGGAGCCATTGCCAGCTCACTCACCAGACTCGACCCCATTCGATTTTTTCTTTGGGGTTACGTCAAGGACAAGTGTTTGTGTCCGAGTGCGCTTCCGCAGCCGAGATGAGGAATCGCGTCGTGCATGTGTTTGCGACGTTGCGTGAGGAGTGTGCTCAGGACCCAAAGTTTCTGCTCCGTGTCCACGTTGAAACTCTGGGCCGTGCTCAGATATGCGAGCGTGCTGGCGGCGGCCACTTCGAACCCAGGGGTGAGCGACCTTAAGGTGAGTTAGTAGTAGGTACTTACATTATCGGATCTCAATGTAGGTAGGCCGAAGCGTAACCAACGAAACTAAGCCTAACTATTACTAAGCCTCCGCTGTCCGTCCGTCCATAGGACTAGGTAATTTACGGGGGCTCGCATACAAGAAGCGTGTTTTTTGAGTTATGGTACTTACAGAACCCTTTGTTTGAGAGTCCGACTCGAACATGGCCGGCTTTGTTATCAATTCTTATCAGAATCGCGTTCGTGATTTTAAGAGAGCATGTTCCACAAGGATGTATTCCAGCGACCCATCCAAGGTGACCTTGTTTGGGTGAATTCATAGGTACAAAATTCGCGGATGGAAACCAAGCTCCAACCAAGGTCACCTTGGATTGGACATTGGATTCGGTAAGTACATCATTGTGGAACATGCTTAAGCTTATGACTCCTTAACTTCTGCGTAAACATGTCAGTTGTTGTCGGCTACGGGTGTTATTCGTCGGTACTTAGGTACTTTCTAAGTGAGTGAGGCGGTTAAGTACCTAGTTACCTACGATACCGGATCTCAATGTAGGTACTTCAAGCTTATTTCTTATAATCAATCCTTATCTGAATCATTATTTTAAGAGATTAATCTTATGGCTCCTTCTCTTATTTCTTCAAAAACAAGTTCTTACCATCAGCAGGTTAGTATTTTTGAGTGATAAAAATGATTCATTTTATGAGATAGGTATTATTGTTGTGTCAAAGTGACTTAGATAGTTCATTAGTTTATACCTACGTGACCGGATCTCAATGAAGGTACCTACTTACAAGTTTTGTTTTTCGTTATCTTATCAATCCTTATCGGAATCGTGATTTTAAGAGACTAAAGACTAAGCTTGTGGATGCTTTTCTTCTCTTGAATTCTGCATAAACATGTTCCTACCATCATTAGGTACCGTAGGTATTTCTGAGTGATTAAAAATGATTTTATGTGATATTGTGGTCGCCGATAGGTAGGCGATATTCGTAGGTAAGTACATTTAACGACAGAAGCTCGCGCGGCGTCGCAGCTTTGAGTGTGTTCAAGAAGTGTAGGTACGTACTCCGTACAACGCTCTCGCGCGTTTGGATCGCGTTGTTCACAATACATTGCGCGCTCGAAAATGTCAATTTCTGTAACCGATCATTAGCGAGATTAATGACTTCCACAATTTGATTAGTGGCATCAGGTGTAGCCTTTTCGCGAAGTTTGCGTTACGATGTCCCGGACACCCTGTATGAGTGTAACAATTGAAAAATTAAAGAAGGAAGTAGAAGATTTAAAGAAGGAGCGACATGAACAACAAAACTATATAGAGGCACTCGAAAAAAAGGTAATAGATCTCCAGCATAAGTCGCGCTTGTCCGGAATAGAAATAATAACAATTACAAAGACAGAAAATTCGTAATATCGCCAATGTGGTTGGAACGCCCATAACTGGTTCTGAAATTCGAGATGTGGATACACATCTCGAATGGAAGGCGATAGCTTTCCAGGGAAACCAATATCGACATCAATTTCAGGCCCAATCATTGCCGAGTTGGCAAGAGTACAATCCAAAAATAACCTTCTCTCGGCTATCCGGTTGTTCAAAAAAGATAAAAATTCAAAGGATGACAAATTGAACACAGAGCTGATCGGTGCACCAGGAAAGCGTCTGCCGGTTTTTGTAAGAGAAAAACTTAATTCTTCTTGCAAAAAGCTATTCTTCTTATCGCGACAATTTGCTAAAACTAACCATTACGCATTCTGCTGGATAAGTAATGGTAATATTTTCCTTCGGAAACGGAAAGGGGACAAACAGCGACTGATAACATTGGTAAAATGTCTACAAGATCTCGGCATCTCTAGGTACCAGTTGACTGCTAAAATCCATTTTAGAAACATTACTGCAGGTTACGTTGCTCTTTTTATTTATTCTTTTAATTGTAATCTTAGTTCCAATACTGCCCATGAACACAAAATACAGACGAATAACACACAAACCACATAATATAAAAAAAACATTCTCACTCATTTAATTACAAAATAACCTACATAACGTGTTCTGATAATGTTCATAAGGACTCCAACTCTTATTTAACTTCAATGTGTCATACAAATAATATACTTGCCACTTTATTGTAGTACAATATTAATTCTAAATGGCTACATAAATATTATTAACAATAAACTTGATAATATCTATTAGGTAACTCCTATAGTTGTGAACCAGAAGATTGCCTCAAGTATGACAACATATCCGATAGCAACATAAACTTAATGCATTTAAACATACGTAGCGTAAGCAAAAACTTCAACTACCTCCGAGTTCTGTTAAATCTGACAAAAATCAATTTCGATATTGTTATTTTGACCGAATGCTGGCTTGATAAAGTTAATAACCTTCCTGTTTTATATGAATTTGAGTCTCATTCGACAGCTATCAATAATAATCAAAACGACGGAGTCATAATTTACACGAAACGAGGTTTACAAGGATCTGTGTGGGAGCCAACTTTTGAAGGGGAAAATTGTCTTGTTTATCAAAGCGATAAAAAATTAGCCGTTATTGCCGTATTTCGCTCTCCGTCATTTAATACAAAAGAAAAAACTGAGAACTTCACTGCGAGCCTTGTTAAAACTTATGATCAAATATCTTCCTGTGCTAGCGTTGTTCTCGTAGGTGATCTAAACATCGATATAAGTCCAAGGAATGGAAATGACAGGAGCTTGGAATATCTCATGATAAATGCATCTCATGGGCTTATGCCGACACACCTACTTCCTACTCGACTAGAGCACTGCATTGACCACTTATTCCTCAAATCAAACCTACGTGCAACCACGCTAGTCCTGGAACCACATATCATAGACCACAAACCTATCCTCTTATCCTTAGCCAACGTTGCTCCACCACGGAAAGTTTCCCAAGTCACGAGCTGTCTTGATTATGATGCCATTATACTTGAGTTGGAACACACCTTATTTTAGTAAAATATACCAAATTGAAGATGTAAATGCATGCATGAACGGATTTATAAATATTATTAAAGATGTTATGTTGAAACATACGAAATTAGTTAAAATCCCTAGACAAAAAAGAATAATAAAGCCATGGATGACTCCTGGGCTGTTAAAATGTATTAAAACTCGGGATGAAATGCATATGAAAACAAAAAAGGAACCAGATAATGTTATTCTAAAAACCACATATACAATACACGCTATCGGAATTTTTGCAATAACTTGCTAAGAAAATTAAAAATAACTTACGAAAAGGGAACGTTAGAAAAAGCTGAACATAATCCTAAAACCACGTGGAAAACTAGGTATAAAAGAAATCACCAACACACAAAAGCCAAATGTTAGTCCAACAGAGCTACTTAAATTACGAGACGACCCAATATCATCAATAAACGAAGTGAATCTCTTTTTTAGTAACGTGGGCAAAAAGTTGGCTGCAAAAATCATGTCACAAACAACTAGAGCGGTCAGTGATCCTTGTTTTTCTAATCCAGCCCAAGACGGCTTTCAAAACTCCCCGGTCGACTCTTTTGCAATACTGGAGGCTGATGAAGCAGAAGTGGAGACTCAGATACTTCAGTTAAGAGATGACTGTGCCGTGGGATGGGATGGAATATCATCTTTACTGCTAAAAAAAAGCCGTAATGTACTGGTTCCACCATTAACCTATCTCTGCAACCGTTGCTTCCAAACAGGTGGATTTCCGAACGTTCTCAAAAAGGCAATAATACACCCTATTCACAAGGGAGGGAACAGAAACTGTGTTAACAATTATAGGCCAATATCAGTCTTGAAAAATTGTTGAACGAATTTTAAACAAACGTCTAAGGAGCTTTCTAAACAAACATAAAATAATTGCTGAAAATCAGTACGGATTCCGACAAGGAGTGTCGACAGAGCATGCCGTTTTGGATCTTACGCAACAGGTTGCTAGAAAGTTAGATAGTAAAACTAAATGTCTGGCTATCTGTCTAGATCTTGCCAAAGCATTTGACACAGTTTCTGTTCCCAAACTTATCGCTAAACTGGAACTAATCGGTGTTCAAAATTACCTCGAAAGCCGAACGCAACTGGTCAAAATCGATACCTACTGCAGCGGTGAGGAACCAGTAACTTATTACGTTCCTCAAGGAAGCATACTTGGACCTACACTTTTCCAAATTTATGTGAACGATCTGTGCAAGATGTGCCTAGCTAACAGTAATCCTCGTTTACGGACCAACTTGGGATATGGTCAAGACTGCTGCAGAAGAAGCCCTGTCCAAAATAGTGGAATGGCTCAACTTAAACCTCCTGACACTCAACTTGAAGAGAAACCACGTTCATACCTTTCGCAATCCGACGTAACACTACACCTTCTCATACTTTTTCTGTAGTTGTTGTTGTCTTTTAAATTTACCCGGGCCCTGTGTCTGTCCAGCACTCACTGGAGCCAATAGTGTTAAGTACCTTGGAGTGCAGATAGATTGCGGATTGCGATGGGACAAACAGATTGAAACCGTTACCACAAGAACAATGAGACTTATTCACATCTTTAAGTCCCTTAGAGACTTGGCTGATCCTGACACACTGAGGATGGTGTATTGTGCTCTGTGCCAGTCAGTTCTTGGATATTGCAAAACTGCATGGGGTGGTGCAATAAAAACCAATGTTTTGAAAGTGGAAAGAGCACAAAGAGCCATCCTCAAAGTAATGACTAAAAAACCCTACAGATATCCAACCACGGAATTGTATTCTGATTGTAGAGTCCTAACAGTACGTCAACTCTTTGTGCTCCGTACAATTCTAAGAACATATGTCGGTTTGCCTCCCCCGAATCCCAATAAGCGAGTAAATCTCCTTCCGAGAATCCAACACAAAACCACTTTTGCAACCCATCAGTTCTACACATTAAGTACGCACATAGTGATATTAACTATGTGATAATATTTAATTGTGAATTCAGTTTATGGTATACCATAAAACTAAACACTCCTCCAGAGAAAGGAACCTCCTGATAATGCGAGCCGTGTCCAGAAGTACCGCTTTCTGAATCATGCCCTTGATCCAGCTGCCCAACGAGAGCCTCCTAAGGTGCTTTCGAGGCTCGTGGCTATTAAGCCATTGGCCGACACGACTATCGGTACAATGATTGCGGAGTCCACTTCCCACATGTCGACAACCTCGCGAGCCAAGTCAATATACTTGATTTGTTTGTCTTTCTCGGCTTTCACGAGGTTCTCGTCATGCGGGACGGTTATGTCTACAATCATTGCACGCCTCACAATTCGCTCCACCACCACTATATCAGGCTTATTGGCAACAATAGTCCTGTCGGTGTTGATGGACCGATCCCAGTACAATGTGATATTGCCATTATCGAGTACTGTGTCGGGCGCATACCTATAGTATGGCACCTCCGACTCCACAAGAGAGTGTTTCAGAGCAAGTTGCTGGTGCATAATCCTGGCTACAAGGTTGTGCCTATGCAAGTATTCTCCGTTAGCTAGACGAGAAGAACCAGGGATAATGTGGCGTATTGATTCTCCCGGACGGTGACGTGCCCGACAATGTCGACCGTGCCGTCTTTCACAATGAATCTTGGGTAGTTATTCGTCATGATAACTTCGTCCATAATTTCACATTATTATTATTACCTCTCCATGTGCTAGGTTTTGTAGGGTTTTGAATAGTTGTAGTGATGTGGTTGATTTTCATTTGATTCTCTCAATAACCAAAAAATAAAATTTCTAAAATGTTTACCAGACTTCATGTAAAAGTTGATTGAAGAATTATGATTTTAATGTCTTGGATGTTTCTATATATAGAGTTTAGTTATTGTACTAAGTTTAAATGTACAATATTTGGCTAACAATTTAAGTAGTTATTTATTATGGTCTTCTTTTTACCTATAAGTAATTGTTGCAGTGTGTAGAGCTTTAAGGCATGTTTTATTTTTGTGTGTAGATTAGTGTAAGCAATTGTTGGTAGACCTAATAAATAAATAAAAAGGAGCCCCATAGACCACAAACCTCGATTTCCTTTATTTTTAACACCGTGGTGCCTTTTCCAGAGCTAAAGCTTTGGTTAAGCATCAGCAGGATTGGAGCATTTTGTGTTGTTCAATCACAGACTGCTTGAAAAGTGACTTTTTTGCAAATTTTTAGTGCGCGAGAAATATACAAAGCTCTCGAAAAATATTAGGTTCCCTCTTGGGGCAGTCGGGTAAATATAGGAATAGGGGGGCGCAAAATTAAGCAATGCTTGCTAAGATCGGTCTGTGGATGGGTGACCATCTTAACATACCGAGTTTCCTCCGTGTCTCGGAAAGCATGTTATGCCGTTGGTCCCGACTGTCATTTGTAGAATTTGTAGAAATTTGGCAGTCGTTACGGATTGTCAGAAGCCAGTAAATCTGACTCCAGTCTTTCCAAGAAATACCGTGTTACCCATTTATTGTGTTTTTTGTGTTTTTTACTTATTTTTTTTTATTTTTTTTTGTTTGTCTAGTAGGCAACCTCTTTACGTAAAATACTGGTATTCAGCTGAATCCGGTTTGATTGGAAGCTGACCCCAATATAGTTGGGAAAAGGCTAGGCAGATGATGATAGGGGGCGCCAAATTCAAATCTTACCAGGGGAGTCAGGACCCTAGCTACGACCTTGTCATACTCAGTCACTCCTACGAAATAAGATTATAAAAGTCTATACGGTGAATTAGTAATAATAATTTCAATCTTTATATTATATTGTAAAAATACTCAGCCTGTTTCTTGTGCAATGCATTGTTACCCCAGGGAAGAGAGCTCTAATCTAGCATAGAAATTGAATTTCTGCTAGTAACTAATCACTGACCGCGACTGTACCTACGTCAAAGATATTAAGAGAAGACGAATTTAACCAGCCAGTCTGTGCAGTAGATACATACCGAGACTCCTCCACGCCTCGGAAAGCAGATCTTTGATTGTTGTTACGATAATCTGAAGCCAGTCTTGTGGAGGGATGGAGAGTAACCAAGTTTCTGTATTGTGGAGGTCAGACTAGCAATGGCTCCATTTAAAATACTGTTATTCAGCTGTATCCTGTAAGACTGGAAGTCGCCAACCTAGTTGGAAAAAATTGGTAGATTTATTTTACTTAATCATTATTAGTTCCAGGAATCAACGCATTCGGATGTGATTTCTTAGACACTAAACTATTCTATCTCTTATCGTTATTGTAATTCCGTTGCATTTGTCCTTCTAAATCGTTTTAAAGAATAATTCTCTTTAATTTTTCAACTAGTTAGGGATACGTACAAACCATAGATTTTAGCAAAATTTCAGCCTTGAAAGCAAAGTGAATTGAGTTAAAATTACAACGTCGTAGGCACCAGTTTTGATTGTATTATTTAGCCTGAGATCAGATTAGTGTTTTGCCTGAGTTTTGATGGAGATGTTAGTACAAATTAGTTTACAGATTATATAACTATAGTGAACGAATTCTAAGTATTAACGTCACAAACTAGTGCACGGTTCGAATTAATCACTTCCTATGGAGAAGATATTTATATGTTGTTTTTTCAAAAAAATGTTTCATATTGTAAAATACATCATAGTGAGCAAATACACGTATGAGAATCAAACAACGGTGGTCAAGAAAAACATATTTTATTTTTAGAAAGTGAAAGTTACATAAAAGAAGAGTAAACGTTTTGGGATTCGCATTCCTTAAGAATAAAGCGCTTGGGTAGGAATATCGCACAATGTGTTAGTAGTTGTAAACTGGTGATAAAGCCGGCACGATGAAAAACAAGAGTTACTGGGATACTTTGAAAATATTATTTTGTTAAATTAACCCGTATCTAAGCGAAGATTCAGCAACCAGGGTGGGCATACAAGACTTGGTATAAATTCTTTCCCGCCATGACGTGTTTCTCTAGTTTTTGCACTCCGTTAATAACAAAGCTGTGTGCACTAAGATTTTGCGACTCCACAGCATAATAACTTGCATGGTTTTTGTTTGTTTGTGTTGCAACTAATCCCAAAGCTAGAAATACCTTTCTTGAAATTCCATATTTCTCAATGTTGTTATTAATTTCTTCATCGATGGCTTCATCAATGTTCTGCTGGTTGCGGTCTGCCATTGCTTGCGTTTTCGCTTTTATCAGTTGTAACAACTGAAAGTGGATAAAATTTATTACAGGCAAGTAAATGAAAGTTTTCCGTTTAGCTGTGCACATTAACCTCAAAACAACTGCAGATGTGGTTTTTTCAGACGAGTTCCAAGATGCAGCAATTCTGCATCATTCGTCGTTTAACACAACCTTGTACGAAAGAGTTCAACCACCCGACCCGCGATAGAACCAATAATACCAACGTCAATCTGCCTAGCCTTTTTCCAGCAATGCTTGGGTCGGCTTGCAGTCTTACCGGAAACTGAAGACTTTATATGGATTGACTGCATGGATTGACTGCATAGATTGAAAGGGCAATGCTAGGAGTTTCCTTGCGTGATCGAAGTAGAAATGTTGATAATCGCAAGAGAACCAAGGTTACCGACATAGCCCGAAGGATCACCAAACTGAAGTGGCAGTAGGCAGGGCCCATTGCTCGCAAAACAGATGGTCGATGGGGCGAAAAGTTCTGGAGTGGCGACCGCGTACCAGAAGACGCAACGTTAGAAGGCCTCCCACAAGATGGACTGATGATTTGGTGAGGGTTGCGTTAGCCGATGGATGCGAGACGTAAATGACCGGTTATTGTGGCGACACTTGACTGCCCATTTGTTGTCCACAAACCAGCACATGGGTAACCTACACTAACATACTTTATAGCGAATCATTCATTACCTCTTCGACGCTGTCAACGATGTCCTGGATCACCTTTTTAGTTCCATCGACCACCTTTTGTGGATTAGCAATAGCGAAAGGTGCTGCTTTGTTAATGTTTTTCTGATAGTCTTCGTAATAATCATGACCTCTGAAAGAATCACGGATAAGAAATAAAAATATTTGAACAGAACGCATGTTGAGAGTGGGCATGAATGAGTACGTATTATTTGAAGCAACTTCTGCTTAAAAGTTGTAAAAACATTTTAAATGTATTTTTTTTTACCTTTAATAGGCACGCGCTTGACCACCATCTCACCTGATGGTAAGCGATTATGTGGTCGAAGATGGAGCACGCTTGCCTAGAAGTAACCTATTCACTCTTGACTTAAAAACTCCCAGGTTGTAGCTATCGGGAAACACAGACTCCGGCAGGGAATTCCACTCCTTAGCTGTACGCATCATGAATGTGTTCCCATAACGTTTTGTGCGTGTGGGTGGGATGTCCACCATGTACCGGTGGCGCATCGCCGTTCGTCTTGTGGTCCGATGATGGAACGGGCTTGGCGGAATTAAATTATGCAATTCCGTCGCACATTCCCCAAAATTCAACCGGTAGAAAACCGACAAGCTAGCAACTCGTCGTCGATGCTCAAGACTTTGGAGCTTCGTCGCGACGAGTCTCTCATTGCCAATGATCCTCTTGGCTCGTTTCTCAATTGACTCAAGGGCATCAAGCTGGTATCTGGCAGATCCGTCTCAGAGATGAGAGCAGTATTCCATACATGATCGAACTTGCGCTTGATAGAGTTTGAGCAGCTGTTCCGGCGTGAAGTACCGTCTCACCTTTGCTAGGATCCCCAATTCCCTTGCAGCCACTTGAGCTTTTGCCTCTATGAAAGGGCCAAAATTGAGAGTAGATGTTAATGTTACCCCAAGAAAATCAAGTTGGTCGGTTATCGGCACTGTTGCACCTCGGAAAGATGGAGCTGGGTGGAATTGGTTCCTTTTGGCGGAAAATAGACACGCTTGGGTCTTAGCAGCATTGAACTTGACCAGATTGGCATCACCCCATTCAGAGACAGTCTGTAAGGACACATTCAAGCGCTCAACCATAGCCTCCCGGAGAGACCGGATCTGCGACCCACCAGCTCGTGCGTCGGACACGTATCTCTCAGCAACAGTACTGTCGTCTGCATGCCCAAAGGTACCGGGTTTAAGCAGATCATTAATATGCAGCAAGAAGAGTGTTGCTGAAAGCATTAATATCCAGCAGTCCAGACGAGCAGCCATCTATGACCACTCAGATAGACCGATCCCTCAGGAAATCTGTGATCCAATCACACAAACCGGCGGGCAGACCGAAGGAAGGAAGCTTACTAATAAGGCTATCGTGCCAGACCCTGTCGAAGGCCTTCGAGATGTCAAGGGAGACCGCTAGTACCTCCCCGTGCTTCTCTATGGCTTCATTCCAGATGTGA
Organism: Lacanobia oleracea; assembly: GCA_950371165.1. Taxonomy (NCBI): domain Eukaryota; kingdom Metazoa; phylum Arthropoda; class Insecta; order Lepidoptera; family Noctuidae; genus Lacanobia; species Lacanobia oleracea. The sequence continues at coordinate 5,350,522 of OX493389.1, forward strand.
ATGGGATAGAAGATCCCCATTTGACCGATTTCGGCGGAACCCGTATTGTCGGTCACTAAGAATATCATTCGCTTCTAGGTACGCCAGGAGCTTATGATTCAGCACGCGTTCCATAGTCTTACAGAGTATGGACGTTACCGAGATCTATAATTCGACGGGTCAGCACGACTACCTTTCTTGGGCACGGGTTGCACGTTAGCTTGCTTCCAAGCCTTCGGCACTTTTCCAGTCTCAAACGAAAGACGAAATAGGATTCCGCAAACAAGGAAGCAAACAAGTTCGCTTTCTCCTCAGCGGAGTGGGCAAGCGTCCCGTCGTGTCTCAGCAGTGGTGGTAGTGAGGGGCGGCAGAAGTTCGATTCGACCGACTTAGCCAGGGACCAAAAAGCCTTACTACCTGCTTATGAAGCTAGTTTGTTCCCTATTCGGCTGATGTGGTCAAACTGTGCCCTCCGCAACACCTTCTTGCAGGACTTGGCAGCCCTGTTGAAAGCTCTCTTCTTCCGAGTCACGACATTTGCTTTGCGCGTGCGAGCGTCGACCCGTGCCAGGTAAGCCGCGTGCTTAAGCGCATCAGCGCGATTGCACTCGGCACCAAACCATGGACGAGCTTCGCCAGACATAGTTATGTCAGAGAACGGAATGTAGGTTTCCATTCCCCTCCGCAACACATCCGTCACGGCTTCCGCGCACGACGAAGCATCAGTCGAAGAAAAGCAAGTAGGCGGCCAAGGACAACATGCGAAGAAAGATCGCATGCCATCCCAATCTGCTGACCTGTACCGCTATACCCGCCATGTGCCTCTTGGGCTAGGATCGGGCGGGGAGTAAACGGATACTGACTTCACCAGACAGTGGTCGGAACTACCCAGTGGTGAAGAAATCGAGACCGAATAGCGGTCTGGATCTATTGTCAACAAAACGTCCAAGCAATTGGCAGTGTGCAAATCAATATCCGGTACCCTCGTTGCCCCCTGGATTAGCTGAGTAAGATTCAGCGCAAGGGCTAGCTTTCTCGTTTGTCGTCGAGTATGGTCTGTGCACTGGTATGGGAAGAGCCAATCCTGATGGTGGGCGTTGAAGTCCCCCAGTAACACCAATTGGGCAGAAGGGTACCGTTGCTGAGCCGCATCCGCCACAACGGCACGTTGTCTCCAAATCACCGCTGTGCGAACGGTAGACACAAGCGTAGACAATTTTATCCAGGCCTGTGTCCACTAAAACCCACAGCGTTGAGAACCTGGAGTCCTCAAGATTACGGAGACGCCGATAACAGATATCGTCACGAGCATACATACATACGCCCGCACGTGGCTTGAAATGGTGCTCCAGGGTAAACCCTGGGTAGGAAAGGTAAGACACGTCTGACGTACATCTGATCTGCGTCTCGGACCCTCAGGCACGCTCTGACAGGATGACATCATTGGGGGACTATTCTGGAGACTGCGGGGACGCCCGCGCCCCCCCCCCCCCCCCAGGAATGTCCATCGAGTCCTCCCCCGTCTGGTCGACAACCAGCACGATGGCGCACGCCGGGATTTTTCGACAGTTGGCGGGGTAGCCTTTCATGTGTGGCTAGCACACTACTTGGGCCCCCAACTACCTGCGGTCGGCCAGCGGCGCACCGTGCCTCGGATCCCGCTACCCTCCGCGGCTAGTCTCCCGATACGCCCATATCAACGCGAGGCTGGTCGGTCTGCCTGCATTGGAACAACTATTTCGACCCAACTCTTCTGTATTGGCTACACTGGGCATCATACCGGAAACCGGGTAGGCCGCTTTTCGGTACGTCTTTGCCCAGTGGGTGGTCACAAGCCATCGGCCGAAGCCTACCACCAGTTAGTGTCACCTGATTAGCACCACCCGGGGACCACGTGTAGGGTCTACGAGTAGCATTGGGTATTCTCCTACGGACGCGGGTGACTCGGCCCCCAAAATATTAATATTATATGTAAAGCAAATTATTTTTTTAATTATTTTATAAATATTTAAAGACAACAAAATGTTTTAAACTTAATTCAAGTTCTCACAGTCAAGGAATCACGAAACACTTAACACAAAGATATTATCTGACATATTAAGAATAGAATAGAAATAGAAATTTGATTTCGTGTTATGCTCGTCTGAAACACTTTGTGGTTTGAACTGTCAAAATAAAATAAAAAAAATTCATCAAAACTAAGTGTCAATATACCTGAAGTATGATAGTGAAGTTCTAATTATGGTATTTTCATGTACATATTAGCTTTTTCATTTGAGTATCTCATATACCAAAAATAATGTAATAACATTATTTTACTAGAAACATGTTTAATTTTAAATGTTTATCTAACTATAGGTACTGATATACTTAAAATAAAAATAAAAACTCGCAACTAAAATATGGCGTCGAAACATTCGTCCGCATTGTATTTATGTTATTAATACATATATATATAATAAATATTTGAATATTATTTAGTAGATTTTCTTTTCAACAATGTATCTAACACTATTTTAATATAGTCAGTCAGTAGACTGACTGCTAGAAATGTTCGAGCAAAAATTTCGCCTTTCTACATTTGAGCGCAAAGGCAAACAGAAGAGAATTAAATGAAAATGTAAAAAAAGTACTCACAGGCAGCTAGTTTCTTTTTTAGCCTCATCATGAACAACGTGGATAATCTCGGCATAGTGTCGCCGGGGGTCGTTGAGAAGCGGTACGTTGCCATCCATGGATCTAATATAACGAAATAACAAAACACTAAAGAAAATGAATTAAAAAAAGGACGCAACTTTCTCAAGGTGGACCGACGAATGATCAGTCAATACAGGGGCGCTTTTGATATCTGATATTGTCGAAGTTAATACTGTTCGACGGTTTGGTAATCGATTCCGCTTATAGATTTCAACATCTGCCTTTCAGCTCCCTTCGTCACACCGGCGTCCTTTCTGGGCCCGCTTGGAAGCTGGCGGTAATCTTCAGTCGGCACCCTCTGAGATAATCCTGGCCTCTTCATCCTGATGCTTTCGACAGACATAACCACCTCATAAAATCCACAGTAATATAATTATAATACGTACAATATATTCTCCACAATTAATTTATGCGCTTTTAGTATGCTTTCCGCAATATCTCCGTAGTGCGGCACTTCAGCCGCGCTCAGTGCGCAAGCGCAGGTGAACAGTAAGAATCGGACAAACATAGTCATCTGAAAAAAAATACAAATAGCGTTTTAAAGAAGAAACACAGTATATCTGAGATTTAGAGCGGGTAAGTAAAGAGTACTGACGTTATAGAGGTAGACATGTTTTATTTCGAATTTGAATGATAGGTTAAACAAATTTTATAATTTACTAGCTGTCCCGTGCACACTTCACACTTTTTGTTTCGGGTTAATATGTACCTTTGACACTCACACATAACGTGGCTTTCTATTCATAAAATAATTTTCAAAATCGGTTCAGTAGATCTAGAGATTACCCCTCAAAATCACTCAATAGATTACGACACGGTCGCGGTTTCTTACCTACATCGTATTTTCATGTTAATCATTCGTCCAAGTTATATGCAACATACTGGAAAAGTCTTTTGATTTATACAATTGAGGCGATAAATTTACTTAATTTGATAAGTATTCATAATTGTTGATAATATAACCAATAAACATGACCTAACGATTTTTTTTTTGTTATATTGAAACTACTTTTTGTGTCTTAAATATAAAAGTTAGATAAATGCTGTCGATATATTTTTTGAAGGCATTATGAAGCTCTACGACATAATCATACATTTCTCTCATCGTTAAGGCAGCGTTCGTAAGTAACGTTTTCGACCGACCGTTTCTTCTTCGACTTACTTTGTAAATCAAACTACCGCTAAAAAGTCTTTTCATTTTTATTTTTTTTATTTTGTAATGGGTCTGCTCTTGACTATAGTCTATGTCAGAGATGACAAAGACAAAGTCTCAGTTCCACTCCTTTGCTGGGCGCATTATAAAAGACGTTTGAAAACGCTTAGTGCGAATTGGTGGAATAGCTACAAGGAAATGGAATGGTAAGATACAGTGCGTTTGGATGTCCGATGGTGGAATAGGACCAGTGGGATGAGGTCGTGAAATCTTGGGCACACTCACCGAAGGCCGTCAAGCGGGCAACCTTACGGCGATGAGGCAAGCACCAGTTTAACATCGCCGATGAGCCTCTTAGCTCTGCGTTCTACAGAGTCAAGCGTGGCAAGCTGATACTTAGCTGAGCCATCCCAAAGATGGCTAAAATACTCCATGCAGGTTCGTACTTCTGCTTTGTAAAGGGTAGCGATACTTTAGGTCTGGGCACAACTGTCCAGAACTAAAGTATCGCTTCACCCTATTTAGGATTCCCAGCTTCTTTGCCGCAGTTTGGGCCTTGTACTCGATGGTGGCACTGAAGTTGAGACTGGATGTCAACTCCATGCCTAGGAGCTCGAGCCAATCAGTCACAGGAACAGATGCACCCCGAAAAGTAGGAGCTTGGTCAAGCCGACTTTTTTATTTTAACATAATTATAGCCTATGACACTCACAAATAACGTAGCTATTGGTAAAAGAATTTTCAAAATCGGTTCAGTAGATCTAGATATTATCTCGTACAACCTCACAAACTCACAAGATCATAAACTCACAAACTTTACCTCTATAGATTAGTTTGTACATAAATAAAAAAATAAAAGATTAAGAGTGAAAGAGATGAAGAGTACTTACCGAAGTAACAAATTACTTTGAATGGCGAAGTGTTTCTGCTACAATTTATATATTGCTCTTGTTTTTGAACTTATCATGGATAACATTTGTCAATTTCACGGGAAATAGAAAATAAAACCGTAACGAAATTAATTAATCATAATTGGAAATACACTGTATTGTAATCACTTAGAACGAATTCTAAACAATAAGAACGTTTCAATGTCATTTTAGTTTTATAATAGGTTAATCAGCTTCACTAATTATAAATACGATCCAGTTATTTATTTGAATAACAATAATAAAAAGGTTCATTTGTTATTTACTTAGGTATGATACAGTCAGGAGCAAAACTCTGTAATAACCTCAGAATTAAATGAACACAAAGAAAAGGGAATATGATAAGAAAGATCTCTATATATAAAATGGTTTGTCCTGACTGATGACTCAATGCACAGCTTAAACCGCTGGTCGTAGGGAATTGTTTGGAGTTCGTATTACGTAGATTGTTTGTAATTTCTTCGATTCTTGATTTCTCGTATTCTGTGGATCACTATACTTGAAACTGGGCACAAATAGTGGCGACAATAAATACTAAAGGGGTTCATTATTAGTTTGTTACGATTACAACAGACTATTTAGGGGTGTTCTAGTTTGTATGGCGAAATGTTATTCCTTGGGCAAACAAACTTGATACAATACAATTTAGGAGTGTTTAAGTTTGCACGTTCGATTGATCATATTGATAGTTTATTAACTATTCACGACATATTGGGGCGTACCGGAGTACGCAGCGTTGGAAGGCCTCAAACAAGGTGACACGATGCCCTGGATAAGGTCGCGGGTAGCCGATGGATGCGAGACGCATAGGACTGGCCGTTGTGGTGACGCTTTGGGGAGGCCTTTTGTCCAGCTGTGGACGTCTCTCAGCTGATATGATAATGATGACATAATGGGAAGTATCAAGCACAAGTATACACCCTACATACATGTCCTGGATTCAAGCAAAGACAATTTTTCCCGGGAGTATATTGCCTTAGGATAATTTCAGACTTTAGTCGGGGATTATGGAAGGCGTGCTAGCTCTCACAATCTTCGGTCAAGTGTGAGAAGGAACACCGGTGTAGTTTTTAGTCAGTAAGAGTCTGACAGACCCCTTCGCCCGTCCCAGGCGAGGGATATCTATGAGGATTTTCCACACCGGCAAAAAAAAAGGATAATTTCAGACTTTCTCGCGGGTTATGCCGATGTACGAAACTATTTAATTATTAAATAAAAAGAGAAGAAATAATAAAAATAAATTATTCATCAATGAAAAAACGAAAAAAAATGATATTTTAACAAAACTCAAACCCAACCCCATTTCAAATAAAACATATAGATAAAACATAGAGGCAGTTTTGAGCAAAACAGAATAAGAAATGTTGCGTGAACTTCACATACATTGAAAAAATTACAAAGAAATAAAGATAATTGTGAAAAGATGTCTTGCTCAGTTTCCATTATAGTAAACTCTGTCGCTCGCTAACTGTACACGAAGTAAATAAAAATAATAACATCTTGGGTAGGTACCGATATATTACTCACGGAATTAATGTTATCGTAAATTATTTAATCACCCTTGACTCGAGACTAATCAAGCACTATAAATAAGTTTGAATCTCTTCCCAAGTTACTGTTTTAGTACTCTCGCTAAGGTAAGTACTTACATTAAAATATTTTTCTAGAATAGAATATTTATTTGCGTAATATGGGTCATAATTATGGTGTGTGGATGGGTGATCATCTTAACATACCGAGTTTCCTCCGTGCCTCGGAAAGCACGCTAAGCCGTTGGTCCCGGCTGCCATTTGTAGATCTTTGGCAGTCGTTATAGATTGTCAGAAGCCAGTAAATCTGACTCCAGTCTTGCCAAGAAGTACCGTTACCCAGTTAATGGGTTGTGGAGGTCTGGTAGGCAGCCGCTTCACGTAAAACACTGGTATTTAGCTGAATCCGGTTTGACTGGAAGCCGACCCGAATATAGTTGGGAAAAGGCTAGGCAGATGATGATGATGATGGTACATAATTATGGTCTCATGTTAAAATCATTCCACAAGTAGTAGATTATTTTTGCATGCTGACAATGAGTGAGCAATATTTTGCATTCATTTTCATTCCACATAATATGTGGAAAATATTATTATTATAATTTTATTTTGCTTACTCATTGTCAGCATGCAAAAATACTCATGTCAGACTACCCCCTTTTATTTTAAGTCCATCCAAAGGTTGTCTGGTAGATATGGCTACTAACGATAAGACGAAATAATTATAAGGGAAGTCATTTAACCATTTAATTTGTTCTCACATGGTGACTTTACCTTCAAATATCTCGGCAACGTGGCACAAGGACACCATGTTGCAAACATTTTTTGTTTAAATTTCGTCTACACGAATATGCATGTTAGATCGTGCGCCGCACTCTAAAAAACCTGATCCCATAGAAAAAAGTTCATACCCCTTTTAATCTCTCATCAGACTTTAAGGTTTGTGACAGATAAGTAGAAAAATCAAAATTAATTTATTCAAATCATACTGGTAGCTAGCACTTTCAAAAAATAACGTTTACATTACGACAGTTCCGGAACGCCCGTCACCACTTCCCAGCGTTTTAGCTGGAAAGAAGAAGCGGCGCAACAACCTCTCCAGCAACACACCTGTGTGTTTAGTGAGAATAACCAGAATTTATACATCAACATGTAATATAGTTATGCAATACTTAAACTAAACTAAGAAGCTGATTTAAAATACGCACACAATGGTGTGAAGTATGGATAGCGACATATTTATATATAAAATGCAGACACATTATAAACATTGACATTATTACATTTCAGATGACAATGATTCTGCAACTCCTAGTAGCTACCGTGGCCGTGAGCCTGGGTGTCGACGCTGGTCTGGTGCCCGTACCCCCCTACGGACAGTACGTAAAGGAAATGAAACAAGCAGTCAATACGCTGCAAAAAAATGTGCTGTACGTAACTATATTTTTGACAGAATGATGTTTTAAGTGTGCTGTGTGTGACCATCTTAATATACCGAGTTTCTTCCGTGCCTCGGAAAGCACGTTAAGGCGTTGGTCCCGGTTGTCATTTGTAGATCTTTAGCAGTCGTTACGGATTGTCATAAGTCAGTAAATCTGACTCCAGTCTTGCCAAGAAGTACCGTGTTACCCAATTAATGGGTTGTGGAGGTCTGGTGGGCAGCCGTTCTCGTAAAACACTGGTATTCAGCTGAATCCGGTTTGACTGGAAGCCGACCCCAATATAGTTGTGAAAAGGCTAGGCAGATGATGATGATGATGATGTTTTTAAGTGTGCCCTAAAGTTAAATTCGAAACTATAAGGAATATCAAAAAACACTTCTTGTGTGTCTCTCCTGTGCCTTACACTTCGAGGTCTTTCCTATAGTTTGCTACACTTTCGGATTGTGTAATTAAACAGGATGTTTTTTTTCAAAATCAACCGGTTCGATTCCCGGGTAGGAACAACGATTTTCAAAAAATCCAATGCTGTTTTACTTTTCATCAAAATCGGGCTCCAGAATCCTTTCAGTGTTTTTTGGTATTCCTCATAGTGTCGGATTTGGCCATGAAGGCACACTTTAAAAATTCACCTGTATAACCCGTTGGTTAATATGATTTTAAATTGGAACCTCAAGTAGGCACTGGTATGAAATCTCTTATCAAGCGACCTGCGGTAGCCTGCCACCTCTCCTCGTGGGTTACTTTCAATAATCTCGCAGTACGTGTGTAAAAGTAAAATATTTCCTCGTGAATAAAAGTATCTTTGAATTGGGCTAGCTTGAGTTCCTCGCTGCATTCAGGATTCTTATATATTCAATCACTCAACTCTCTTAATTGTTTTCAAAATTGTTTGATTGATTGACTAACCTAAACATCCTCTGCCTAGCCTTTTCCCAACTATATTGGGGTCGGCTTCCAGTCAAACCGGATTCAGCTGAATACCAGTATTTTCCGTGGAGCGGCTGCCCACCAGACCTCCACAACCCATTAACTGGGTAACAAGGTAATTCTTAACAAGACTGGAGTCAGATTTACTGGCTTCTGACAATCCGTAACGACTGCCAAAGATCTTCAAATGACAGCCGGAACCAACGGCTTAACGTGCTTTCCGAGGCACGGAGAAAACACGGTATGTTAAGATTGTCACCTATCCACAGACCAACCTTGGCAAGCGTTGCTTAACCTTAAAGATCGACCCGTGCGGCTGTTATTATTTAGCCACGAGCTCCTCTACATTGACTAACCTAAACACTTTAGAATTATTGATTGTTTATGAGCTCCCTTGTTTCTCTTGTGACATAAGAAACTGCTTTATCCCCTCGGTGCATAATCAACTATTTGTTGTACTAGATCCATGGAAGGCAATATTCCACTCCTGAACGACTCCAGGCGTCACTATGCCGAGATAGTGCACGTCATCAAATATCATGCACTAAAAGACTCTGCTTGTCTGTAAGTATTAAATTGAATTATTATAACAATAAAACACTGAAATGAACACTACTTGCAATGCCTGAGTTTGAAAATCCTGTTCTAAAGTTCATTGTTTTTTCCAGGCGCGAGGATTATTACGAGAATTATCAAAAATTTGTGAACACTTCGGCATCTGAGGCTATCTACAATCCAAGAAAGGTTGTAACTGAACTCGGAAATTTTATCAATAAGGTGCACGACCGCATTTCTGAGGTAAGAATAGGTAATGTAAATTATCATCATCATTATCATTATATCTGCCGAAAGACGGCCTATGTCCAGCAGGACATAGGCCACCTCCAAGCGTCGCCACAACGACCGGTCCTGCGCGTCTCGCATCCATCGGCTACCCGCAACCTTCACCAGGTCATCGGTCCACCTTGTGGGAGGCCTTCTGGTACGCGGTCGCCACTTCAGAACTTTTCGGCCCCATCGACCATCTGATTTGCGAGCAATGTGCCCTGCCCACTTCCCCTTTAGTTTGGCGATCCTTCGGGCCATGTCGGTAACCTCGGTACTCTTACGGATATCCATCATTCCTGATTCGATTACGCAAGGAAACTCCAAGCATTGCCCTCTCCATATTGCCCTTTAAGTGACTTCCAGCCTTCTGATGAGGTCCATTGTGAGCGACGTTTTAGTTCCATATGTCATTACTGGCAACACGCACTGATTATGTTCCCAAATAACATTTTGGTGTCAGTTACAGGCATTTTTATGACTTTAAGTAATATAACAGGGTTATAATTATCTCAGTTATTACTAAAGGCGATATAGAGGAGTTAACAAACAAATTTTAGCTCCAATCGCAGCACTAAAACTTTAATGGACGACGTAATACAGCTTTGAGAGTTATAATGGCGCTAGTAGCAGCAAGTATACTGAATACGTTATAGCTTTAACCTTTTTGTGATTCCCAAGTCTTTATAAAAGTGTTCGCCGACACCTTTTAACTCTTATTGTTGTATAGTTATTGCAATAAACTCTTTTATACCACTTAAGGTGCTACATTGACTGTTATCGCAGACATAGGCTATAAAATAGAGTTTATCGAAGGTTTAGTAACACGAGAAGCTAAAAGTGTCAAACAACTCCTCTATCTAGGTTTAACCAGTAATAAAGGGTTTAACTAAAGCTTATTGTGTTAGGCAGTACTCTTTTACAGACGTTCTAAAGGTATTGGTGTCAAACAACGCAAGTATGGGTCGTTATTAACACTAACCTCACTTTTGTAAAGTTCGCCATTGTTTTGGTAACCTAACACTTAATATTATTTCGAGTTATACAACATTTGACAACAATAAACAAAATTTCTTACATTATTTGAAGCATTCCATGAATGCCACTTAATTTTACATACCACTGCTCAGGAAGCAGGAATGAATAATAATGTTTAGCTTGAGGTACCTATTTTATTATCATAATTTTTCTTTTAAATCTTTAATAAATCCTAGGCGCGTTAAAATTGAGATGAGAAACATGGTATATATACATTTACCGTGAAATCATAAGGGCAGTCATTTTTCACTTCACATACTTAAATAACATAATATTCCATAAATTATTCTGCTGTGTTGAATAATGGATGACATAACACTTACATTACGAACAGATTTAATATTAGAAAGGTTTTTTCATCTTGACGTGCGCTTTTTACCACCTGTAGTGCTCACTAACGCGGTAATACCGGTTAAAGTAGTAGCTGACGATGAATAAACGTCTTGTGCAGCTTTAAGATCTTTTTGACACCTTACTATAGGATTCATACCACCTGTAGCGTTTACCAACTCTATTTTACAACGGTAATACAGATTAAAGTAGTAGCTGACGACGAATAAGCGCTCTTGTGCAGCTTTAATATATTTGTGACACCGTACTATATAGGCTTTCTATAACTTTTACCTGTAAAACTGTGGGTTTCTTTCGTGGTTATAAGTGAGATAGAGCATGCTCTAACTCAGTTGCACAGGTATGCGTTAACACTTTTATACTCAAATGGAACTGATATACGAGTCTTATATAGGTTTTTTTAACGCTTTAGTGTTAGTTGGCTTTCTATTTATTTTCAAAAATAATCTAGACAGTCACAGACAGAGGCTTCGCTTGATGGTGAAGCATTATCCCAAGATAAAGAAGCGGTCACGGTCGTACCAGTGACCCAAATTTAATGCAAATCTGTCAATGCTGTGTAAATGATTTACAAACATCCAATCATCATCTAACCTTACGCACTTTTACGATTATATTAGCAGGATTATTTATTATATGTGGGGAAATTATGTCGAATTACTTAACTAGGTTAGGTATTATGAGAGTTTCAGTTTATTTTGTACGTAAGCCACTGTTTAGGTGAACTCTAACACCCAACTTGCTTGATTTGTCTATTTCCAGATAGAAGAGTTAATTGCAGCCTGCCTGGATCAAAATACGAAACTTTGTGATGAACTTATTCATGACACTGTGAAAGAGAATAATGAGCAATATGGTCTTCAGTCTCTGATTCTGATTGCTGCTGGAAATGCTGCTACGGAATTGAATTTAAAAAACCAAAAATTTGAAGAAGTCTCGGAGGCTTTGACTGCCCATCAATATGTACTTACATCGCCTTCAGAACTTGAAGCTATCGTGGATAAAGTAGCCCAGGTTCACCTACTGATGAGTAGGCTGCATCCATGTTGAGTTCTAAGAGTGGAATGGAAAACAGAGACGAGTGTAAAATTAAGATTGTCCTTCTCAAAATTTATAAGGAAAGAAATTGTTATTTAAATAATCCAGTAACTAACTATTACTAAATAAATAAATAATTATATTATTCCACGAAGTTACAACGGCATTTAACTGGAACTTACCAACGTTTCGCCTCGACTCTCTGTTTCTGCAGCAAGCGTGCTTGATGTTCGTCACTAAAACACGTGTTTACAATTTTTCATTTCTAGGAGAAACTGAAAAATTTAATAACAATATTAAATACTTTCAAATTTTCATATTTATTTTCATTTTATTATTCCTCACCGAATAGGGTATTTAACTAAATAGAAAAATTATTATGAATCTGTTTATTCTATAAATCCGTCCGTTACATTTTCAAAAAATATTGGACAAAAGTATTTTTTTACATTTCAAATCGATTAAATATATTTTTTTTGTACTTTATTAAAATGAATTTAGTAGAACAAAATTCTTATCAATTAATTACGATTCAGCCTGGAAGAATAATAAGCAATTTAACTATAACATAATATGTTACGTGATAGATTATGCTAAAACTAAGAATAGGTTCCATTTGCACTTTTACATAAGTTCGTAACACTTTCTTAGAGTCTGATATATATATAATTTATAAAACACTGTGTTCGTGTGTTTTATGTATAGCACAACATTGTCACTAATATTCACTCACTTTGTACACTACACAAATTCAAAAGGTTTAGTTCTTTTTAGCCTACGCACTCTAAGTCTGTGTTATCTAGCAGCTGAATTGCCTCAACATTCACGTGTCGATGAAGTCTGTGTTCGTGGGTTTCAGCAAATTTTTGGATAATTGTGGTGACGAATTCCATTTTAAGGTCACGGTGAAGGTCGTCATTTCTTACGTACCAGGGTGCATTCACAGCATCCCTGAGCATTTTATTTTGGAATTGTTGAATGATTTTGACGTTGCTTTGTTTAGTACAGCCCCAAAGTTGGATATCATACGTCCAAATTGGCATCAGAATATGCTTGTGTATTGTTATTTTATTGTGTATTCATAGACAGGATTTCCTTCCGAGTAGCCAATACATACTCTTATAACGTATATCGAGTTCCTGTCTTTTCTTTTTGACATGAGCTTTCCAACGCAACTTGGCGTCGAGCTGCATGAGCATAAGGCACTTGCATACCATTTATGTAGATTGGGTGATAGTCCAAATGTTTGTTTGTGAAGTCAATGTGTGTGGATTTTGACTCATTCAGTTGGATCTTCCATTTTTGTGTCCAGTCATAAACTTAGTTCACAGCTAGTTGAACTTTTTCTACTGGTTCTCTGTGGCTTGATCCGGTAGCTATAATTGCAGTATCATCTGCAAAGGTCGCAACAAAGTTGTTTTCCAGTTCTGGAATGTCACATGTATATAACAAGTATAAAATTGGGCCTAGCACACTTCTTTGAGGTACACCAGGTTTTAGCTCGGAATATGCGTCTTCCTGCCGTATTCTAAACATTCAACTCTTTGAGGCGCGCGTGGAACACAACGTGCCGTCGACCCGGGCCTGGTACTGATCAGACGGCGAGCCACCTAATGGTCGCCGTCCGCAAGCCCGTGCCTACGGTGGCCGAGAATCGCCTTGCGTTTCCCGACGCCCGGGGCGTCTTTTTCTGTTGCGGCAGCTGGGGCGTGAGGTTTCCCTCTCTCTCACGCGTTCGGCTTCCTCCTTTGCTTGCATTACTGTTTCGCAGAAGGAGGTGACCGCTTCCCATTACTCCTCGCTCGAGACCACGGCTTGAACCAGGGCCGGACGCGAGAGATTGCCGCCGCCGATCGCCTCGACGAGAACACGGTGGTTCTCCGCCCAAGCAAGGCAGATCTCCACCATATGCTCCACCGTGTTCTCCGGGCGATCCTCGCAGTGTTGACACCCAAGCGTATCCTCCCGCCATATTCGAAACAGGTACTTCCCGAAACAACCGTGTCCGGTGAGTACCTGCGTAAAACGGAAGGTGTGGACGCCGGGGCGCCACTCTAGCCACTCTTCAAAGAGGGGAATTATCGCCGCAATTGTGGCGTGCCCAGCGCTGGGTTGCGACAGTCGTTGTCTGCATACTGCCATAATAATAATAACGTGGTGTCCCATTCCATTTGAAATGTCTAAAGGGGCCTCTGCGAGTTGGCTTCGGCCCCTCGTACGCCTACCAAAGGTCCGGGTCTATAGGGACCCGAATAAGTGAAAAACATGAAGATAATAATATTTTTTTTATTCACAAGACTTACAGATGAAACTGACATTACAATAAAATACAATTGTTGCAAGAGACTGAACAAAAAAATTACAAAACCCTGCCTCTTAAACTAAGATAAACCTGTATTTTAAGTGGCAGTGTTCGGCCAAGTAATTCCTTAGTCATGATTTTATACAACAATTGTACGGTGCTGCAGTATTCGAGTTTCTGTAAACGGTGCTGAAGTATTCGAGTTTGTGTAATTTTGTTAGTTTTGTGTGACGGTGTTAGAGTTTATGTTTGTTTGTGTAGGTGTGAGTGTGTTGTGTGTGTATGTGTGTTAAATGAGTGAAGTATGAATTTGAGTTGGAATGTGGTTGGGAAATATTCGTGTTCGTGTGCACTACTACTGTAAATGTGTGTTAGACAGTGAGTTCTTGTGTTATTAGGTGATGTATGTGAGTAAAGACTCCGTGTAGGTATAGTCCTTTAGTAGAAGCCACTCAGTTACGATGGATTTAACTTTGTATGTGTTTAGTTTTAAAATATTTAATTGTGAATTCAGTTTATGGTATATGTGCGTACTTAATGTGTAGAACTGATGGGTTGCAGAAGTGGTTTTGTGTTGGATTCTCAGAAGGAGATTTACTCTCTTATTTGGATTCGGGGGAGGCAAACCGACATGTGTTATTAAAATTGTACGGAGCACAAAGAGTTGACGTACTGTAAGGACTCTACAATCAGAACACAATTCCGTGGTTGGATATCTGTAGGGTTTTTTAGTAATTACTTTGAGGATGGCTCTTTGTGCTCTTTCCACTCTCAAAACACTGGTTTTTATTAGACCACCCCAAGCAGTTATGCAATATCCAAGAACTGACTGGCACAGAGCACCATACACCATCCTGAGTGTGTCAGGATCAGCCGAGTCCCTAAGGGACTTGAAGATGTGAATAAGTCTCATTGTTCTTGTGGTAACTGCTTCAATCTGTTTGTCCCATCGCAATCCGCAATCTGTCTGCACACTGCACGATACACACTATCGGCTCTAGTGAGTGCTGGACAGACACAGGGCCCGGATAAATTTGAGCATGAGTGAGCAATTACAGAAAAAGTATGAGAAGGTGCAGTATTACGTCGGATTGCGAAAGGTATGAACGTGGTTTTGTTTAAGTTGAGTGTCAGGAGTTTTAAGTTGAGCCATTCCACTATATTTGACAGGGCTTCTTCTGCAACAGTCTTGACCATATACCAAGTTGGTCCGTAGACGAGGATTGCGGTATCATCAGCGTACGCATAAATATTACCGTTAGCAAGGCACATCTTGCACAGATCGTTCACATAAATTTGGAAAAGTGTAGGTCCAAGTATGCTTCCTTGAGGAACGCCATAAGTTACTGGTTCCTCACCGCTGCAGTAGGTATCGATTTTTACCAGTTGCGTTCCGTTTTCGAGGTAATTTTTGAACAACTCAAGTGATTTTCCACGAACACCGATGAGTTCCAGTTTAGCGATAAGTTTAGGAACAGAAACTGTGTCAAATGCATTGGCAAGATCTAGACAGATAGCCAGACATTTAGTTTTACTATCTAACTTTCTAGCAAACTGTTGCGTAAGATCCAAAATGGCATCCTCTGTTGACACTTCTTGTCGGAATCCGTACTGATTTTCAGCAATTATTTTATTTTTGTTATAATATGCTAAACTAAAAACAAACTAAAATATAGCATCAAAAAATTCATCCTCAACGCTGTCAGCTGGTAATGTGCCCAAGAGACTGGCGGCATTGCCACGTTGAATGGCAATGCTTAATCTTTGCCCAAAGTAAAAGCCAGCTCTTGGGTCACGGGAAGTGTCAACCAGCCGTTTCGAAATTTCTTTGAAAAGGCTGTAAGCACAAGGGCCCCACGGCCCGAGGGTTTCAACCCCAAACGGCTCGAAAATATAATTACCAATAAGGTTACCATATTTCCGCCGCTTGAGGTTTTCCGCAGCCGCAGCGGCAGCACCAGCACAACACGATGAACTAGGAAGATGGGATGGCGCAAGAGTATCGACACAGGTTGCATCCCACACTAAAGGCCTACCCATCTTCCAAGGAAATGTTTGTTTAGAAAGCTCCTTTGACGTTTGTTAAAACTTCGTTCAACAATTTTTGAGATAGCAGTCA
The DNA here is from genome assembly GCA_950371165.1 of Lacanobia oleracea. Classification (NCBI taxonomy): domain Eukaryota; kingdom Metazoa; phylum Arthropoda; class Insecta; order Lepidoptera; family Noctuidae; genus Lacanobia; species Lacanobia oleracea. The sequence goes on from OX493389.1 coordinate 5,366,851, forward strand.
ATACTGATATTCGCCTATAATTGTTAACACAGTTTCTGCTGTGAATAGGGTGTATTATTGCCTTTGCCTTGAGATCATCCGGAAATACAGTTTGGAAGCAATGGTTGCAGAGGTAGGTTAATGGTGGAACCAATACATGACGGCTTTTTTTTGCAGTAAAGATGATATTCCATTCCATCTTCACCGCGTCCAGCTGTAATGTGAGCACTACAGCTGCAATCTCTGGGGCGTGTAGCCTAGACGCGACATTTTGCACTTTGCGCTGCCGCTTCCTCTCCCTTTTTTTGGCCACCCTGGTTCTCTTGGCCGCCTTCTTTTTCTCCCCGGCCACTTGCCATCCGGTTTCGGCCCCTGGAGAGTTTGAAGGCGAGGTCATTGTTGGCGGATGTGGCGCGGGACCCTTCACTGCCTTTGCCTGTGCAGCTGCTCTGCCACAGTACTTCTTGGCCGGTGCCTTTTCAGGAGCCGGCCCGGCCCCTCGGTACGCCTGGCCGGACGACCCCGGTTTGGCAGACATGGCGGCTGCGTACGAGGCCGCCTTATTCTGGCCCGAGCCCGTCTGACTCGCTGCTTGTGGGGGGGCGCAACACGATGCCCTCCAGGGTGGAGAACCGTACTTGGAACCACACCAAGAAGGCAGCCACCTCTTGCCGCACCAGGTTCAAGAGCTTGTCCTTCGCAAGCATGGCGTGGCTTTGTCCGCCTTTGCTTTCTCCTTGAAGCGCCTCGTTTGAGCCGGCATCTTGGAGCCCGGCCAGGTCTGCTCGGAGCTTCTTATTATCTATTTGGAGAAGCTCGGTGCTGCCAAGCGGGCGGCCTCCGCCCACAGCCTGGACGATTCGTCCGACGGAGGCCAGCAACAACAGTTGGCCTACACTGCCGCCAAATGGAGGCCAAGGCCACATTTATAGCCTTGTTTTTTAAGGACTGCGACCTTTTCAAGGCTACATTGCGGATCGCGGCCTTTACGACCTCCGCAAATCTACCGGTGTCGGGCTCATCGCCGGAAGATGCCAAGGGAGCCCTCCGATTGTGACATTCGACGAGGAGGGGCGCCACCCTGGAGTGACCTCCAGGGTGGCGCCCCTCCTCGACGAATTTTGAGGCTCGCTGGGCCGCTTCCCTTTACCTCTTCTCGGCCCTTAACCCGCCTACTGGTGGGAATTTTCGAGCCAAATCATCTCGTTGGAAGACTCTCTGAGTTCTCCGCAGCAGCCCCTACTCCCTCGCGTCCAGAGCTTGCCGAGCCGACGCCTGACGCAGAGTCCGAGTCTGACCCCGCATCTCCTTGACGCTCAAGCGAGCCCTTCCTCCATAATTAGGAGGAGTCCTCCGCGCTACGTGCGCCCGACACCTTGTCGGGCGTACTAAAATTATAACCGATCAATCGGCAGCCTCCTCGGCTCTTGTTGCCACTGGTAAGCGGTTGAGAAGCTAGACATTCCTTGAAGAATATGAGGGGCACGACACCTCCAGAGGAGACGTGGTGAACTCTCCAGCTGCTGAGCAGCTGGTACCGCCCTCGGGTAGTTTTATTCCGACTGTATTTTCCATACTGTTCCTTTTAAGGGTTCGGTTCCTATCACTGCCCTCACAGTCACGTCTGGTGAGCAGACGCGGACCAGATAGCAGTGAGCAAGATTCCATCCTTTGAAGCGCACACCGTCCGAAAACCAGAAACCGTTCCAGTTTCCGAACGGTGTGAGTCGTTTTTTGTCTGGTCTCTCACTTAGACCTTTCCGCATGAGTAACTCTACCGGCAAAACTTCAAGATCACTGAGACTCACAACCCCCACCACGACGGCAACGTGGGAATACTCGGTGGGGTTGAATTTGACCCCGTCACTATGTTGGCTAATTTCCTTATTCCTGCACGAACAGTCAAATTAATAGAAAAAGAAATACAAGTAATTCGGGCTGTATCTCAAAAACCGTAATTGGTAGACAGTTGAAATGGTCACTTATTGTGTTTTTCTATTGCCGCTTTAACAATAAATAATAAAAATTAAGGGTTTATGGTACGGATTCCTTAGTGTTTGCGTCCGACTCGCACTTGGTCGATTCTGTAGCTGCGGGTATGTGCTGTGGTTGAGGTGCATGTGAATTCTCCTTCTTTCAGTTGTTCAGTACCAAATAATAATAGATTGCAATCCCCATCCAATTACTAAGCTTGTTTCTTGTGGAAGGAGCTCTAATCCAGCGTAGAAATTGAATTGCTGCTGGTAAATCATCACTGACGTTACGATGTAAGGATATTAAGCGAAGATTAATTTAAAGAGGCAGTTAATGCACTAGTTACACACAGTGACTCCTCCACGCCTCGGAAAGCAGATCTTTGATTGTCGTTACGATAATCTGAAACCAGTCTTGTAGAGGGGTGGCGAGTAACCAAGTTCCTGGGTTGTGTAGGTCAGAATGAATTTGGCTCCATGTAAAATACTGGTATTCAGCTGTATCCTGTTAGACTAAAGGGCACCAACCTAGTTGGATAAAATTGGTAGATTTATTTTCACTAAATCATTATTAGATCCAGGAATCAATGCATTCGAATGTTATTTCCTAAACAATAAACTATTCTTATTCTTATTTTAATTCCGTTACATTTGTCCTTCTTCATAGTTTATTAAATTATTCTCTTTAGTTATTTCATCTAGTTAGGGATAACTACTAATTATTGGATTTCAGCAAGATTTCAGCCCTGAAAGCGAAGTGAATTGAATTAAAATTACAATGGAGACACCAGTTTTGTTTTGTATTATTTAGCCACCGCTTGTTATGGTTATTAACAGAAGTTGCTAAGTTATGCACTCGGAATCTGATTAGTGTTCTGTCTTAGTTTTGAGCGAGACGTTATTGCAAATTAGTTTGTAGATAAGATATAATTATGATGATCGATTCCTAAGTATTATTTCACACAGGCTTTCATAAGCACTAATGAAACGACACAAGCTAGTGCACTGTTCAAAATGGGCATTTCCTATAAAAGACATTTATTTGTTGTTTTTTCAATTAAATAAATCGTAATGTTAAGCTGAGCAAATATACGTATAAGAATGAAACATCGGTTGTCAAGCAAAACATATATTTTATTTTTAGAACATGAAAGTTACATAAAAGAAGAGTAAACGTTTTGGGATTCGCATTCCTTTAGAATAAAGCGCTTGGGTAGGTATATCGCACAATGTGTTAGTAGTTGTAAACTTGTGATCAAGCTTACACGATGTAAAACAAGAGTTACTGAGATACTTTGAAAATATTATTTCATTAGATATACCCGTATCTGAGCGAATATTTCAGCAAGGAGGGAGTTCATATAATACTTGGTACAAATTTTTTCCCGCCATAACGTGTTTCTCTAGTTTTTGCACTCCGTTAATAACGAAGCTGTGTGCACTAAGATTTTGCGACTCCACAGCATAATAACTTTCATGATTATTGTTTGTTTGTGTTGCAACTAATCCCAAAGCTAGAAATACTTTTCTTGAAATTCCATATTTCTCAATGTTGCTATTAATTTCTTCATCGATGGCTTCATCAATGTTCTGCTGGTTGCGGTCTGCCATTGCTTGCGTTTTCGCTTTTATCAGTTGTAACAACTGAAAGTGGATAAAATTTATTACAGGCAAGTAAATGAAAGTTTTCCGTTTAGCTGTGCACACCTCAAAACAACTGCAGATGTGGCTTTTTCAGACGAGTTCCAAGATGCAACAATTCTGCATCATTCGTCGTTTAGCACAACCTTGTATGAAAGAGTTCAATCACCCGACCCGCGATTGAACCAATAATACCAACGTCAATCTGCCTAGCCTTTTTCCAGCAATGCTTGGGTCGGCTTGCAGTCTTACCGGAAACTGAAGACTTTATATGGATTGACTGCATGGATTGAGAGGGCAATGCTAGGAGTTTCCTTGTGTGATCGAATTAGAAATTTTGATATTCGCAAGAGAACCAAGGTTACCGACATACCCCGAAGGATCACCATACTGAAGTGGCAGTGGGCAGGGCCCATTGCTCGCAGAACAGATAGTCGATGGGGCGAAAAGTTCTGGAGTGGCGACCGCGTACCGGAAGACGTAACGTTGGAAGTCCTCCCAAAAGATGGACCAATGACCTGGTGAGGGGCGCGGGTAGCCGATGGATGCGAGACGCAAATGACCGGCTATTGTGGCGACATTAGGGGAAGGTCTTTGTCTAGCAGTGGACGTCTTTTGGTTGATCATTATGAGGATGTGATGATGACTTCCCATTTATTATCCACAAACCAGTCACTGGGCAACCTACACTAACATACTTTATAGCGAATCATTCATTACCTCTCCGACGCTATCAATGATGTCCTGGATCACCTTTTTAGTTCCATCGACCACCTTTTGTGGATTAGCAATAGCGAAAGGTGCTGCTTCGTTAATGTTTTTTTGATAGTCTTCGTAATAATCATGATCTCTGAAAGAATCACAGATAAGAAAAAAAATAATTAAACAGAACGCATTTTGTGAGTGGGCGTGAATGAGTACGTATTATCATTATTTGGAGTAAATATACGAGTAGCTTAGAAATTATAAAAATGTTTTAAATAAGTAAAGCAAAGTATGTTTATAATTATTTTATAAAATTTTAAAGAAAACAAAATGTTTTCAACTTGAATTCGATTTAAGACAAAATCTCTGAAATATTCTCAGACATATTCAGAATAGAATACAAATTTTCCGTCAAATGTTTAATTTTATACAACTTCCAAAACAAACAAACACTTAAAAAAAAAATCTTAACTAAAATAATGCGTCCAAAAATTCGTCCGCATTGCTGTCCCAAAGTGAACCCAAAAGACTAACGGCATTGCCTCGTTGCTGAATAGACATTGAAATTTGTTATGCGTCTAAAATACTCTATGGCTTGAACTGACAAAATTAAAAAAAAAAACAGGGATTATCACTATCAAAGCTAATTCTAAAAGCTTTTATGTTTAATGTTGTGATGACTCCCAATAATACAAAATATTTATTTTATTTCGAAACGCTTCATTTATCTGACGACTTCATTTGATTTTTCAGTTAAGTACCCCATTGTTTAAGTATAGTATAGCAATAGCTAGCTTCTGCCAGCGGCTTCGCCCGCGTGGTCTCTAGCACGTTCATTGCCACGTCACGCGAAGCGGCCTATTACGCTGTGGCTGTTCACGCGACGTCGCGTGATGGTGCCTTACAATTGTATATGAGCCACAAAATAGCGGCCGCAGCGTATTGGATTCTGGTATTTGTTTTGGCCACTAGGGAAGGAAATTACCTATCTATTTGTGGGCGTGGCCTGCGGTTAGCCATCTTGAATTTTTTGTTTCGCGTGCAGCTAGCCGCGCACTAGTTTGCTCTGTGCAGCCACGTGGGGCAGGAGTGTTTTTGTTATTTCTCAATTAATTACCAACAACTAACTTAATTACAAACTTAATTACCAACAAACGCGGCATTGTTGTATTAAAACCATTAGCTGTCCTACAATGTAATCGAAACATGTCAGGCGTAGACTTACAAGATCAAATGCTCAGCTATTACTCCTGTGAAAGAAAAACTCTAAGGTGGTATGTGAAAATTTTCATACATGGTATAATGATGAGCATGATAAATGCTCGACAACTCTACAACAAATTCTCAGGCAAGCCTAGCTTATCGTTATATGATTTTAGAGAAAAAGTCATTGAGTCATTTTTGCCTGAACGTCAAGTTGAGCCACAAGTGTCGCAGGCGTCGCAGCAATCTATAAACCACAGATTGACTAAAATAGAGAAATCTAAAGAGCGTCTTTTCAGTACTGGTAGAAAAGCTACTGTAACGGCCAGAAAGGATTGTCGAAATTGTTATTCGAATAAAACAAGGGTAAATACTACTAAGGAATGTAAGCAATGCCCTGATTCCCCCCCGTTTTGTATTGATTGTTTTTTTGACCTGCACAAGTTTGCTGGTTTTTCTAATAAGTAAAATCACCTACCAAAGTGTAATTTTTGTTTTTCTTAGTCTATCTATAAGTTCATTGTTACCTATAAGTTACATGTTTCTACATTATTATAAAAAGTGATTTTGATCTCTAATAAAAGTTTATTACAAGATGCATTTGAATGTTTTTTTTACTAATAAAAGCCTATTTTGCCATCTAAATACAAATCACGCGAATTCGCGTTACCGGCCATGTGGGCAATATGTATAATAATATAATAAATGCGTCCCGTATGGCCGATCACACATCTTCGTGTGATAAAAATATACACATATATTTATGAACTTATATATTATATAATGGTAAATTCCTTATATAAAAGCATTACTGGCACAATAAAAACCACATCCAACGGTTTTTTTTAATTTGGCCATCTATGTAAGTTCAGCATTTTGGCTTGGCAATGAACGTGCTAGAGCACGTACAGCCGGGATTAAAAGTAGTCTATGTCCTTTCTCAGGCTCAAGACTATCTCTGTACCAAATTTCATTTAAATTGTTCCAGTAGCTTTGGCGTGAAAGCGCGACAGACAGAGTTACTTTCACATTTATAAAATTAATAATAGTAATTATATAAGTAAGGATTCATTTGTGTATCTATATATTATATTTGTATGTTTATTTTTATAACACTAATTATATTTCTTTTGCAACATTGTACCTACCACTGCTTGTTTCTGCATCACCTAAGTGCTACTAACTGCTGGAAAATGCCTAAGGCATTAAATTCGCATCTGTACATTTGTGTGCGATTTTTTTTTAATAAATATGTTAATAAAAAAATACTCACAAGCAGCTAGTTTCACTTTCAGCCTCATCATGAACAACGTGGATAATCTCGGCATAATGGCGCCGGGGGTCGTTGAGAAGTGGTACGTTGCCGTCCATGGATCTAATACAACGAAATAAATGAAACATTAAATATAATGAAATAAAAAATATTATAATTTTAGCCAAACAAATACATACAATATATTGTCCACTATTAATTTATGCGCTTTTAGTATGCTTTCCGCAATATCTCCGTAGTGCGGCACTTCAGCCGCGCTCAGTGCGCAAGCGCAGGTGAACAGCAGGACTCGGACAAACATAGTCATCTGAAAAAAAAAAATACAAATAGCGTTATAAAGAAGAAATAATATCTGAGATTTAGAGCGGGTAAGTAAAGAGTACTGACGTTATAAAGGTAGATACGTTTTATTTCGAATTTAAATTACAGGTTAAACAAATTTTATAATTTAATAGCTGTCCCGTGCCCACTTCGTTGGGCGGTATTTTTCGGGTTAATATATACCTAGCCTTTGACACTCACACATAACGTGGCTTTCTATTCATAAAAGAATTTTCAAAATCGGTTCAGTAGGTATATCTAAAGATTACCCCTCAAAATCACTCAATAGATTACGACACGGTCGCGGTTTCTTACCTACATCGTATTTTCTCGTTAATCATTCGTCCAAGTTATATGCAACATAATTATAGGATAAGTCTTTTGATTTAAACAATTGAGGCGATAAATTTACTTAATTTGAGAAGTATTCATAATTGTTGATAATATAACCAATACGACCTAACGATTTTTTTTTTTTGTAATATTGAAACTACTTTTTGTGTCTTAAATATAAAAGTTAGATAAATGCTGTCGATATATTTTTGTAGGCATTATCAAGCTCTACGACATAATCATACATTTCTCTCATCGTTAAGGCAGCGTTCGTAAGTAACGTTTTCGACCGACCGTTTCTTCTCCGACTTACTTTGTATCAAACTACCGCTAAAAAGTCTTTTCATTTTTTTTATTTTTTATTTTGTAATGGGTTTGCTCTTGACTCTAGTCTATGTCAGAGATGACAAAGACAAAGTCTACGATGTAGCGAGCCCCTGTTCACACAGACGCAGGTAGAGAGTTCCACTCCTTTGCTGGGCACATTATAGAAGACGTTTGAAAACGCTTAGTGAGAATTGGTGGAATAGCTACAAGGAAATGGAATGGTAAGATGCAGTGCGTTTGGATGTCCGATGGTGGAATAGGACCAGTGGGATGAGGTCGTGGAATTCTTGGGCACACTCACCGAAGTACAATCTGTAGAAGGTCGACAAGCGGGCAACCTTACGGCGGCGATGAGGCAAGCTATGTAGCTTGGCCTCCACCAGTTTTACGTCGCCGATGAGCCTCTTAGCTCTGCGTTCTACCGAGTCAAGCGTGGAAAGCTGATACTTAGCTGAGCCATCCCAAAGATGGCTAAAATACTCCATGCAGGATCGGACTTCTGCTATGTAAAGGGTTATAAACTATCCAGACCTAAAGTATCGCTTCACCCTATTTAGGATTCCCAGCTACTTGGCCGCAGTTTGGGCCTTGTAGTCGATGGTGGCGCCGAAGTTGAGACTGGATGTGAACTCCATGCCTAGGAGCTCGAGCCGATCAGTCACAGGAACAGATGCACCCCGAAAAGTAGGAGCTTGGTCAAGCCGACTTTTTTATTTTAACATATAGCCTATGACACTCACAAATAACGTAGCTATTGGTAAAAGAATTTTGAAAATCGGTTCAGTAGATCTAGAGATTATCCCGTAGACCCTCACAAACTCCCAACATCATAAACTCACAAACTTTACCTCTATAGATTAGTTTGTTCATAAATTAAAAAAATAAAAGATTAAGAGTGAAAGAGATGAAGAGTACTTACCGAAGTAACAAATTACTTTGAATAGCGAAGTGTTTCTGCTACAATTTATATATTGCTCTTGTTTTTGAACTTATGATGGATAAAAACATTTGTCAATTTCACGGAAAATAGAAAATAAAACTGTAACGAAATTAATTAATCATAATTGGAAATACACTGTATTGTAATCACTTAGAACGAATTCTAAACAATAAGAACGTTTCAATGTCATTTTAGTTTTATAATAGGTTAATCAGCTTCACTAATTATCAATACGATCCAGTTATTTATTTGAATAACAATAATAAAAACGTTCATTTGTTATTTCTTAGGTATGGTATAGTCAGCAGCAAAACTCTGTAATAACCTCAGAATTTAATGAACACAAAGAAAAGGGAATATGATAAGAAAGATCTCTATACAGGGTTATTTGTAAAACACCAGCAACCTCTTAGGCAGTGAAAGTACACATGATTATAAGCAACTTTTACTTTAGGAAAACCCCGAAACCTCGAGAAAAATATCCGCTGTTTCATACAAAATGCAATATTTAGCCAATGAAAATGTATGAAACAGCTGATATTTTTCTCGCGACATTTGTCAATTTCACGGAAAATAGAAAATAAAACTGTAACGAAATTAATTAATCATAATTGGAAATACACTGTATTGTAATCACTTAGAACGAATTCTAAACAATAAGAACGTTTCAATGTCATTTTAGTTTTATAATAGGTTAATCAGCTTCACTAATTATCAATACGATCCAGTTATTTATTTGAATAACAATAATAAAAACGTTCATTTGTTATTTCTTAGGTATGGTATAGTCAGCAGCAAAACTCTGTAATAACCTCAGAATTTAATGAACACAAAGAAAAGGGAATATGATAAGAAAGATCTCTATACAGGGTTATTTGTAAAACACCAGCAACCTCTTAGGCAGTGAAAGTACACATGATTATAAGCAACTTTTACTTTAGGAAAACCCCGAAACCTCGAGAAAAATATCCGCTGTTTCATACAAAATGCAATATTTAGCCAATGAAAATGTATGAAACAGCTGATATTTTTCTCGAGATTTTGGGGTTTTCCTAAAGTAAAAGTTGCTTATAATCATGTGTACTTTCACTGCCTAAGAGGTTGCCGGTGCTTTACAAATAACCCTGTATATAAAATGGTTTGTCCTGACTGATGGCTCAATGCACAGCCTAAACCGCTGGTCGTAGGGAATAGTTTGGAAATCGTATTACGTAGATTGTTTGTAATTTCTTCGATTCTTGATTTCTCGTATTCTGTGGATACTTGAAACTGGGCACAAATACTGGCGACAATAAATACTAAAGGGGTTCATTATTAGTTTGTTACGATTACAACAGACTATTTAGGGGTGTTCTAGTTTGTATGGCGAAATGTTATTCCTTGGGCAAATAAACTTGATACAATACAATTTAGGAGTGTTTAAGTTTGGACGTTTGATTGATCATATTGATAGTTTATTACCTATTCACGACATAATGGGGCGTACCGGAGTACGCAGCGTTGGAAGGCCTCCCACAAGGTGAAACGATGCCCTGGATAAGGTCGCGGGTAGCCGATGGATGCGAGACGCATAGGACTGGCCGTTGTGGTGACGCTTTGGGGAGGCCTTTTGTCCAGCTGTGGACGTCTCTCAGCTGATATGATAATGATGACATAATGGGAAGTATCCAGCACAAGCATACACCCTACATACATGTCCTGGATTCAAGCATAGACAATTTTTCCCGGGAGTATATTGCCTTAGGATAATTTCAGACTTTAGTCGGGGATTATGGAAGCTCTCACAATCCTCGGTCAAGTGTGACAAGGAACACCGGTGTAGTTTTTAGTCAGTAAGAGTCTGACAGACCCCTTCGCCCGCCCCAGGCGAGAGATATCTATGAGGATTTTCCACACCGGCAAAAAAAAAGGATAATTTCAGACTTTCTCGCGGGTTATGCCGATGTACGAAACTATTTAATTATTAAATAAAAAGAGAAGAAATAATAAAAATAAATTATTCATCAATGAAAAAACGAAAAAAAATGATATTTTAACAAAACTCAAACCCAACCCCATTTCAAATAAAACATATAGATAAAACATAGAGGCAGTTTTGAGCAAAACAGAATAAGAAATGTTGCGTATACTTCAAATACATTGAAAAAATTACAAAGAAATAAAGTGTGAAAAGATGTCTTGCTCAGTTTCCATTATAGTAAACTCTGTCGCTCGCTAACTGTACACAAAGAAAATAAAAATAATAACATCTTGGGTAGGTACCTATATATTACTCACGGAATTAATGTTATCGTAAATTATTTGATCACCTTTGACTCGAGACTAATCAAGCACTATAAATAAGTTTGAAGCTCTTCCCAAGTTACTGTTTCAGTACTCTCGCTAAGGTAAGTTCTTACATTAAAATATTTTTCTAGAATAGAATATTTATTTGCGTAAAATATGGGTCATAATTATGGTCTGTGGCCATCGTAACATACTGAGTTTCCTCTGTGCCTCGGAAAGCACGTTAAGCCGTTGGTGCCGGCTGTCATTTGTAGATCTTTGGCAGTCGTTTTAGATTTTCAGGAGCCGATGACAAGCTTGGTCTTGCCAAGAAGTACCGTGTTACCCAGTTGATGGGTTGTGGAGGTCTGGTAGGCAGCCGCTTCACGTAAAACACTGGTATTTAGCTGAATCCGGTTTGACTGGAAGCCGACCCCAATATAGTTGGGAAAAGGCTAGGCAGATGATGATGATGATGGTACCATAATTATGGTCTCATGAAAATCATTCCACAAGTAGTAGATTATTTTTGCATGCTGACAATGAGTGAGCAATATTTTGCATTCATTTTCATTCCACATAATATGTGGAAAATATTATTATTATAATTTTAATTTGCTTACTCATTGTCAGCATGCAAAAATACTTATGTCAGACTACCCCCTTTTATTTTAAGTCCATCCAAAGGTTGTCTGGTAGATATGGCTACTAACGATAAGACGAAATAATTATAAGGAAGTCATTTAACCATTTAATTTGTTCTCACATGGTGACTTTACCTTCAAATATCTCGGCAACGTGGCACAAGGACACTATGTTGCAAACATTTTTTGTTTAAATTTCGTCTACACGAATATGCATGTTAGATCGTGCGCCGCACTCTAAAAAACCTGATCCCATAGAAAAAAGTTCATACCCCTTTTAATCTCTCATCAGACTTTAAGGTTTGTGACAATAAATAGAAAAATCAAAATTAATTTATTCAAATCATACTGGTAGCTAGCACTTTCAAAAAACAACGTTTACATTAAGACAGTTCCGGAACGCCCGTCACCACTTCCCAGCGTTTTAGCTGGAAAGAAGAAGCGGCGCAACAACCTCCCCAGCAACACACCTGTGTGTTTAGTGAGAATAACCAGAATTTATACATCAACATGTAATATAGTCATGCAGTACTTAAACTAAATTATGAAGCTGATTTAAAATACGCACACAATGGTGTGAAGTATGGATAGCGACATATTTATATATAAAATGCAGACACATTATAAACATTGACATTATTACATTTCAGATGACAATGATTCTGCAACTCCTAGTAGCTACCGTGGCCGTGAGCCTGGGTGTCGACGCTGGTCTGGTGCCCGTACCCCCCTACAGACAGTACGTAAAGGAAATGAAACAAGCAGTCAATACGCTGCAAAAAAATGTGCTGTACGTAACTATATTTTTGACAGAATGATGTTTTAAGTGTGCTGTGTGTGACCATCTTAATATACCGAGTTTCTTCCGTGCCTCGGAAAGCACGTTAAGGCGTTGGTCCCGGTTGTCATTTGTAGATCTTTAGCAGTCGTTACGGATTGTCAGAAGTCAGTAAATCTGACTCCAGTCTTGCCAAGAAGTACCGTGTTACCCAGTTAATGGGTTGTGGAGGTCTGGTGGGCAGCCGCTCCACGGAAAATACTGGTATTCAGCTGAATCCGGTTTGACTGGAAGCCGACCCCAATATAGTTGTGAAAAGGCTAGGCAGATGATGATGATGATGATGTTTTTAAGTGTGCCCTAAAGTTAAATTCGAAACTATAAGGAATATCAAAAAACACTTCTTGTGTGTCTCTCCTGTGCCTTACACTTCGAGGTCTTTCCTATAGTTTGCTACACTTTCGGATTGTGTAATTAAACAGGATGTTTTTTTTCAAAATCAACCGGTTCGATTCCCGGGTAGGAACAACGATTTTCAAAAAATCCAATGCTGTTTTACTTTTCATCAAAATCGGGCTCCAGAATCCTTTCAGTGTTTTTTGGTATTCCTCATAGTGTCGGATTTGGCCATGAAGGCACACTTTAAAAATTCACCTGTATAACCCGTTGGTTAATATGATTTTAAATTGGAACCTCAAGTAGGCACTGGTATGAAATCTCTTATCAAGCGACCTGCGGTAGCCTGCCACCTCTCCTCGTGGGTTACTTTCAATAATCTCGCAGTACGTGTGTAAAAGTAAAATATTTCCTCGTGAATAAAAGTATCTTTGAATTGGGTTAGCTTGAGTTCCTCGCTGCATTCAGGATTCTTATATATTCAATCACTCAACTCTCTTAATTGTTTTCAAAATTGTTTGATTGATTGACTAACCTAAACATCCTCTGCCTAGCCTTTTCCCAACTATATTGGGGTCGGCTTCCAGTCAAACCGGATTCAGCTGAATACCAGTATTTTCCGTGGAGCGGCTGCCCACCAGACCTCCACAACCCATTAACTGGGTAACAAGGTAATTCTTAACAAGACTGGAGTCAGATTTACTGGCTTCTGACAATCCGTAACGACTGCCAAAGATCTTCAAATGACAGCCGGAACCAACGGCTTAACGTGCTTTCCGAGGCACGGAGAAAACACGGTATGTTAAGATTGTCACCTATCCACAGACCAACCTTGGCAAGCGTTGCTTAACCTTAAAGATCGACCCGTGCGGCTGTTATTATTTAGCCACGAGCTCCTCTACATTGACTAACCTAAACACTTTAGAATTATTGATTGTTTATGAGCTCCCTTGTTTCTCTTGTGACATAAGAAACTGCTTTATCCCCTCGGTGCATAATCAACTATTTGTTGTACTAGATCCATGGAAGGCAATATTCCACTCCTGAACGACTCCAGGCGTCACTATGCCGAGATAGTGCACGTCATCAAATATCATGCACTAAAAGACTCTGCTTGTCTGTAAGTATTACATTGAATTATTATAACAATAAAACACTGAAATGAACACTACTTGCAATGCCTGAGTTTGAAAATCCTGTTCTAAAGTTCATTGTTGTTTCCAGGCGCGAGGATTATTACGAGAATTATCAAAAATTTGTGAACACTTCGGCATCTGAGGCTATCTACAATCCAAGAAAGGTTGTAACTGAACTCGGAAATTTTATCAATAAGGTGCACGACCGCATTTCTGAGGTAAGAATAGGTAATGTAAATTATCATCATCATTATCATTATATCTGCCGAAAGACGGCCTATGTCCAGCAGGACATAGGCCACCTCCAAGCGTCGCCACAACGACCGGTCCTGCGCGTCTCGCATCCATCGGCTACCCGCAACCTTCACCAGGTCATCGGTCCACCTTGTGGGAGGCCTTCTGGTACGCGGTCGCCACTTCAGAACTTTTCGGCCCCATCGACCATCTGATTTGCGAGCAATGTGCCCTGCCCACTTCCCCTTTAGTTTGGCGATCCTTCGGGCCATGTCGGTAACCTCGGTACTCTTACGGATATCCATCATTCCTGATTCGATTACGCAAGGAAACTCCAAGCATTGCCCTCTCCATATTGCCCTTTAAGTGACTTCCAGCCTTCTGATGAGGTCCATTGTGAGCGACGTTTTAGATCCATATGTCATTACTGGCAACACACACTGATTATGTTCCCAAATAACATTTTGGTGTCAGTTACAGGCATTTTTATGACTTTAAGTAATATAACAGGGTTATAATTATCTCAGTTATTACTAAAGGCGATATAGAGGAGTTAACAAACAAATTTTAGCTCCAATCGCAGCACTAAAACTTTAATGGACGACGTAATACAGCTTTGAGAGTTATAATGGCGCTAGTAGCAGCAAGTATACTGAATACGTTATAGCTTTAACCTTTTTGTGATTCCCAAGTCTTTATAAAAGTGTTCGCCGACACCTTTTAACTCTTATTGTTGTATAGTTATTGCAATAAACTCTTTTATACCACTTAAGGTGCTACATTGACTGTTATCGCAGACATAGGCTATAAAATAGAGTTTATCGAAGGTTTAGTAACACGAGAAGCTAAAAGTGTCAAACAACTCCTCTATCTAGGTTTAACCAGTAATAAAGGGTTTAACTAAAGCTTATTGTGTTAGGCAGTACTCTTTTACAGACGTTCTAAAGGTATTGGTGTCAAACAACGCAAGTATGGGTCGTTATTAACACTAATCTCACTTTTGTAAAGTTCGCCATTGTTTTGGTAACCTAACACTTAATATTATTTCGAGTTATACAACATTTGACAACAATAAACAAAATTTCTTACATTATTTGAAGCATTCCATGAATGCCACTTAATTTTACATACCACTGCTCAGGAAGCAGGAATGAATAATAATGTTTAGCTTGAGGTACCTATTTTATTATCATAATTTTTCTTTTAAATCTTTAATAAATCCTAGGCGCGTTAAAATTGAGATGAGAAACATGGTATATATACATTTACCGTGAAATCATAAGGGCAGTCATTTTTCACTTCACATACTTAAATAACATAATATTCCATAAATTATTCTGCTGTGTTGAATAATGGATGACATAACACTTACATTACGAACAGATTTAATATTAGAAAGGTTTTTTCATCTTGACGTGCGCTTTTTACCACCTGTAGTGCTCACTAACGTGGTAATACCGGTTAAAGTAGTAGCTGACGATGAATAAACGTCTTGTGCAGCTTTAAGATCTTTTTGACACCTTACTATAGGATTCATACCACCTGTAGCGTTTACCAACTCTATTTTACAACGGTAATACAGATTAAAGTAGTAGCTGACGACGAATAAGCGCTCTTGTGCAGCTTTAATATCTTTGTGACACCGTACTATATAGGCTTTCTATAACTTTTACCTGTAAAACTGTGGGTTTCTTTCGTGGTTATAAGTGAGATAGAGCATGCTCTAACTCAGTTGCACAGGTATGCGTTAACACTTTTATACTCAAATGGAACTGATATACGAGTCTTATATAGGTTTTTTTAACGCTTTAGTGTTAGTTGGCTTTCTATTTATTTTCAAAAATAATCTAGACAGTCACAGACAGAGGCTTCGCTTGATGGTGAAGCATTATCCCAAGATAAAGAAGCGGTCACGGTCGTACCAGTGACCCAAATTTAATGCAAATCTGTCAATGCTGTGTAAATGATTTACAAACATCCAATCATCATCTAACCTTACGCACTTTTACGATTATATTAGCAGGATTATTTATTATATGTGGGGAAATTATGTCGAATTACTTAACTAGGTTAGGTATTATGAGAGTTTCAGTTTATTTTGTACGTAAGCCACTGTTTAAGTGAACTCTAACACCCAACTTGCTTGATTTGTCTATTTTCAGATAGAAGAGTTAATTGCAGCCTGCCTGGATCAAAATACGAAACTTTGTGATGAACTTATTCATGACACTGTGAAAGAGAATAATGAGCAATATGGTCTTCAGTCTCTGATTCTGATTGCTGCTGGATATGCTGCTACGGAATTGAATTTAAAAAACCAAAAATTTGAAGAAGTCTCGGAGGCTTTGACTGCCCATCAATATGTACTTACATCGCCTTCAGAACTTGAAGCTATCGTGGATAAAGTAGCCCAGGTTCACCTACTGATGAGTAGGCTGCATCCATGTTGAGTTCTAAGAGTGGAATGGAAAACAGAGACGAGTGTAAAATTAAGATTGTCCTTCTCAAAATTTATAAGGAAAGAAATTGTTATTTAAATAATCCAGTAACTAACTATTACTAAATAAATAAATAATTATATTATTCCACGAAGTTACAACGGCATTTAACTGGAACTTACCAACGTTTCGCCTCGACTCTCTGTTTCTGCAGCAAGCGTGCTTGATGTTCGTCACTAAAACACGTGTTTACAATTTTTCAGTTTTAGAAGAAACTGAAAAATTTAATAACAATATTAAATACTTTCAAATTTTCATATTTATTTTCATTTTATTATTCCTCACCGAATAGGGTATATAACTAAATAGAAAAATTATTATGAATCTGTTTATTCCATAAATCCGTCCGTTACATTTTCAAAAAATATTGGACAAATGTATTTTTTTACATTTCAAGTCGATTAAATATTTTTTTTTGTACTTTATTAGAAAGAATTTAGTAGAACAAAATTCTTATCAATTAATTACGACCCAGCCTGGAAGACTAATAAGCAATTTAACTATAACTTAATAGGTATGTTACGTGATAGATTATGCTAAAACTAAGAATAGGTGCCATTTGCACTTTTACATAAGTTCGTAGCACTTTCTTAGAGTCTGATATATATATATAATTTATAAAACACTGTGTTCGTGTGTTTTATGTATAGCACAACATTGTCACTAATATTCACTCACTTTGTACATAACACTACACTACACTATGTCGGTGTTGTCTAGCAGCTGAATTGCCTCAACATTCACGTGTCGATGAAATCTATGTTCGTGGGCTTCAGCAAATTTTTGGATAATTGTGGTGACGAATTCCATTTTAAGGTCACGGTGAAGGTCGTCATTTCTTACGTACTAGGGTGCATTCACAGCATCCCTTTTCCATTTTATTTTGGAATTGTTGAATGATTTTGACGTTGCTTAGTTTAGTACAGCCCCAAAGTTGGATACCATACGTCCAAATTGGCATCAGAATATGCTTGTATGTTGTTATTTTATTGTGTATTGATAGACAGGATTTCCTTTCGAGTAGCCAATACATACTCTAATAATGTATATCGAGTTCCTGTCTTTTCTTTTTGACATGAGCTTTCCAACGCACTTATGTCAAAGTATTTAGCTGTATTAGCATAAGGCACTTGCGCTCGTGGCTAAATAATAACAGCCGCATGGACCGATCTTCAAGGTTAAGCAACGCATGTCAAAGTTAGTCTATGGATGGGTGACCATCTTGACATACCGAGTTTCATCCGTGCCTCGGAAAGCACGGTAAGCCGTTGGTCCCGGCTGTCATTTGTAGATCTTTGGCAGTCGTTACGGATTGTCAGAAGCCACTAAATCTGCCTCCAGTCTTGCCAAGATGTACCGTGTTACCCAGTTAATGGCACTATATACCTACCAAAATGAATATAGCCGACATCGCCACGAGAGATACCTGTGAATTAGATATGCTGCAAAATGAATGGTTATATGGCTCCGAGTTTTTGTACAAAGGAAAAGAGACATGGCCAGCGGATGTACAACCGGAAGTCGGCACCGATGTTTTGGAACGCGTTTCTCTCGTTGTCACTGAGAAGTGCTCACCTGCTGTGCCGGAACCCGAGAGATTTTCATCTTGGCTACGCCTCCTGAAAAGTACTTGTATGGTATTATTATTTATTGATAAATGCAAAAAACTTACCAGTGAAATCGATGGTGATATGATGAGAAGAGCAGAACGTCTGTTAATAATGCACTCCCAGAGCAAACATTCGCTGAAGACCTGGAACACCTGCAACAAAGAAAACCATTAGATCGAAAAAGTAAGCTACTTACCTTAACTCCTGTGATTGACGAGTACGGAGTTTTACGCGTTGGAAGCCGCATCGACAAGGCACCTGCAATTTCACCTGAAACCAAATATCCAGTAATACTTGACGGCCGCAACTACGTCGCTCAGTTGATAGTCAAGCACCACCACGTGAAGGCCGCCCACGGAAACCAAGAAGTTCTCGTTAATAACCTGAAACAACATTACTGGATAATACGTTTGAGACCTACGATTAAACATGTGACCTCAAAATGCATGTTTAGTAGAATCAGAAAAGCACAGCCACAACCGCCCAGAATGGGGGACTTACCCGAGGCCAGAATGGCTTATAATCAACGCCCGTTCACGTTCTGTGGAGTGGATCTTTTTGGACCCATGGAGGTCACAGTACAATACAGGCGACGAGAGAAAAAATATGGCGTTCTATTCACTTGCCTGACCGTTAGAGCCATACATATTGAAGTAGTATCGAAACTTACCTCTGACGCATTTATTATGGCCTTACGTCGCATGGCCGCAAGAAGAGGGTGGCCACAGCACATGTTCTCGGATAACGGGACTAACCTGAGAGGGGGTCATAATGAAATAAGAAAGTCGATAAGCGAACTTGATGAAGAGACGCTAAAAGGAGAAGCCGCTAACTACGGCACTACATGGACTTTCTCCCCGCCTGCCAGCCCACATTGGGGTGGGGCGTGGGAACGCCTAATACGTTGTGTAAAAAATTCTCTGAAGGTCGTTCTGAAGGAACGGGCACCCCGCGATGAAGTTCTAAATACCCTGCTGGCAGAGGTGGAACACATGGTGAACAGTCGCCCGCTTACCCACGTGAGCGTCGAACCGCATTCCGATGAGTCACTGACCCCTAATCATTTTCTTCTTGGCTCTTCATCTAACCTACCTACGATCGGTACATACGATGAGCGGGGGAGGGGAGCGCGGTCAACGCGAGCCGCGCGCGCGCCCGACTTAGTCGTCGCGCGTCGTTGTTGTTGATTTGATACTATAAAAGCAGCGCGCACGTACCTACAACCTTTTCTAACGCATAAGTAATCTTTACGTCTGGTTTCTTCATTGTTTCCCCTACAATCTGCGATTCCATGTCAAACAAGGTGCGCGCCTTTAACGGTTGAGTTATGATTTGATGTACGTTTTGACGTACATCAAATCATATAAATACGTATGTGTATGTTTTGATGTACTCTTTCGGCATACTCAAATAGACTCAGACGGAACTTGACGCCCTGGATAGGAGGGTACGCTCACTGCTTACCGCAAATCGGATGCATCACCCACGGTCATCGGTGATGAGGCTGCATATCCTGCGGGGGTCGTGGCTTCTTAAATGCTAAGACCTTGCACAACCACGAGGTATGCAGCCTTAGGGAGTACTTCCTAGAGGCCGACGTGGGTATGCACCGAGATGTGGTAGCGGTGGACAAAGGCCTCACCGTACTCTCCCTGGCTAACGAGAACGGGCGCGAACCTGTGGTATTAGATACTAATGACCGCAGGGAGGTATGGCAGAGCAAGGAGCTTCACAGACGCTTTTATCGGGTCCTACATGGGCCCAATGTAGACTTTTTAGCGTCCATAGCCTGGTTGCGTTTTGGTGACCTGTTCGGGGAAACCAAAGGTTTTGTCTGTGCAATTATGGACGAAGTTATGATGACGAACAACTACCGGAAATACATTGTGAAGGACGGTACGGCTGACATATGTCCGGGCATGTCACCGGCCCGGGGAATCCAACCGCCACATTATTTCAGGTTGTTCTAGTCTGGCTAACGGAGACTATTTGCACAGGCACAACCTTGTTGCCAGGATTATCCACCAGCAACTTGCTCTTAAATACAATCTTGTGGAATCGGAAGTACCGTACTATAGGTATGTGCCCGACCCAGTTCTCGAAAGTGGTAGTTGCACCGTGTATTGGCATCGGTCTATCATCACTGACAGGACTATTGTTGCCAATAAGCCTGATATAGTAATAATAGACCGACTAGAGCGTCGCGCAATGATTGTTGATATAGCAGTCCCTCATGAAGAGAACCTCGTGAAGTCAGAGAAAGAGAAACAAACGAAGTATCTTGACTTGGCTCGCGAGGTTGTCGACATGTGGGATGTGAACACAGCAGTCATTGTGCCGATAGTCGTGACGGCCAATGGTATAATTGCCAAGAGCCTCGACCAACATCTCAAGAGGCTCTCGTTGGGCAGCTGGATCAAGGGCTTGATCCAGAAATCAGTACTGGACACGGCGCGCATCGTTAGGAGGTTCCTTTCTCTGGAGCCCTAACCACCGGTAGCTTAGACCCTGCTGCCGACAACGGCGGACTACTATTT
This sequence comes from Lacanobia oleracea, assembly GCA_950371165.1. Classification (NCBI taxonomy): domain Eukaryota; kingdom Metazoa; phylum Arthropoda; class Insecta; order Lepidoptera; family Noctuidae; genus Lacanobia; species Lacanobia oleracea. Next base: position 5,387,644 of record OX493389.1, read on the forward strand.
TTTATATTTTTAAATATATTTTTTAATGATTATTTTAAGATTTATTTAAAAATGTAACATATATAAAACAAACAAACACACAACATTGGAAACATTGGATCAGGCCGCACTACCCGTATATGTAACTTTGTCCAATGCTCCATGAAGTAGCAATCCACATCCATTCTCCCTACAATGAGCTTCAGTAAGCTGTTGGGAATGCCCCGTATGCAGCGCATCAGAGAGGATATTCTTTTGCGATGTATCGCCTGAAAGCCATCTACTTGAGCATCTGCAAACATACCTGATGCGCTACAAAACCTTACAATTGCTTAACATCTAGTTCTCTATAAAATTAATACTTTGGCAAGATCTATACAGATAGCCAGACATTTAGTTTTACTATCTAACTTTCTAGCAACCTGTTGCGTAACGTCCAAAACGGCATCCTCTGTTGACACTCCTTGTCGGAATCCGTACTGATTTTCAGCAATTATTTTATTATTGTTTAGAAAGCTCCTTAGACGTATGTTTAAATTCGTTCAACGAATTTTGAGATGGCAGGCAAGACTGATATTCGCCTATAATTGTTAACACAGTTTCTGTTGTAATTAGGGTGTATTATTGCCTTTTTGAGAAATACAGTTTGGAAGCAACGGTTGCAGAGGTAGGTTAATGGTAGAACCAGTACATGACGGCTTTTTTTTTAGCAGTAAAGATGATATTCTATCCCATTCCACGGCACAGTCATCTCTTAACTGAAGTAACTGAGTCTCCACTTCTGCTTCATCAGCCTCCAGTATTGCAAAAGAGTCGACCGGGGAGTTTTCAGAGCCGTCTTGGGCTGGCGTAGAAAAACAAGGATCACTGACCGAGCTAGTTGTCTGTGACGTGATTTTTGCAGCCAACTTTTTGCACGCGTTACTAAAAAAGAGATTCAATTCGTTTATTGATGATATTACGTCTCGTAATTTAAGTAGCTCTGCAGGACTAACATTTGGCTTTTGTGTGTTGGTGAATTCTTTTATAGTTTTCCACATGGGTTTAGAATATTTAGCCTTTTCTAACTCTCCCTTTTCGTAAGTTATTTTTAATTTTCTTAGTACACGGTATTTCTTGGCAAGACTGGAGTCAGATTTACTGGCTCTGACAATCCGTAATGACTGCCAAAGTTATACAAATGACAGCCGGGACCAACGACTTAACAGGCTTTCCGAGGCACGGAGGAAACTAGGTATGTTGAGATGGTCAACCATCCACAGACCAATCTTGGCAAGCGTTGCTTAATTTTGGGCCCCCCTATTCCTATATTTACCCGACTGCCCCAATAGGGTTCCCAATTTTTTTTCGAGAGGATTGTATATTTCTCGCGCACTCAAAAGTTTGCAAAAAAAGTCACTTCTCCCCGAACCGAACTCTCGCTGGGTTCCAAAACTCCCTTACTGACTTACCTTACTATATTACTACATTGTTATTTTGACCGATATTGTTATTTTGACCGAATGCTGGCTCGATAAAGTTAGTAACCTTCCTGTTTTGGATGGATTTGAGTCTAATTCGACAGCTATCAATAATAATCAAAACGACGGAGTCATAATTTACACGAAACGAGGTTTTCCATGATCTGTGTAGGAGCCAACTTTTGAAGGGGGGAATTGTCTTGTTTATCAAATCAATAAAAAATTAGCCGTTATTGCCGTATATCGCTCTCTATCATTTAATACAAAAGGATTTCAGAACTTCACTGCGAGCCTTGTTAAAACTTATGATCAAATATCTTCCTGTGCTAGCGTTGTTCTCGTAGGTGATCTAAACATCGATATAAGCCCAAGGAATGGAAATGACAAGAGCTTGGAATATCTCATGATAAATGCATCGCATGGTCTCATGCCGACACCCCTACTTCCTACTCGACTAGAGCACTGCATTGACTACTTACTCCTCAAATGTAAAACTGTTTTCTGTTTAGTTTCAAAACTGTTCAATTCCCAGTCAGCCTATAGAGGCTGACTGGGAATTGAACAGTTTTGAAACTCTATATGACCAGCACATGGCCAGAAATTATCTGTTGCGGGCTTCACTGTTCAGTGGATCAAAGGGAACTGTAGATGACGTCACAGACGAACTCGCGGTGAGAGGTTCCGAGATGGTAGTGCTGGGCCCGTAGCCACTCCCATTTTCCCATAATTTCGTTCATGAATTTGCCAGAGATCAACTGAACTTCGTGACTGCAATAGTCACGGGCTTCACGGTGCAGACAACAGAGTCTCTACTCAACTCTAATCTCTCCGTGGACCAAATATTATATGAAACAAGTGATGCGAAACAAAATTCTATGAAACTTTCTACGTAACTAGGGTACACAAGGTTCAGATCCATGTATTGTAATGATTGTTTTAGCATTCAGCTGAAAAAAACACTCCGCTACAAATTACAGTCCGTCTAATCAGCTATTAGAAGTCGGTGAAGAAAACAACAATGGAAATTCCAAAGTATATAATATTGTGATTGAAGAAACTGATCAATAGTAAGTAAGCACGTGTTTTAGAGATAAACATCTCGTTCGCATTGCTGGAGAAACAGAGAGTCGAGGCGCAATGTTGGTAAATTCCAGTTACGTGAAATGCCACTGAAACTGCGTGAAATATTTTGTGTTTTTCATTATAACTCTAAATACTGAGATGGAAAAATCTTAACTTTACCCTTGTCTCTGTTTCCCATTCCATTCTTAAAACTCAACATTTATGTACGTATACGGAGTTCGTATAAGGAAAAAGCAGTAAATAGTGAAGTACGGATAGATTCTTTACGACAGTCGTAAGTTCATCCGATGATTTAAGAACATACTGATGGGCAGTCAAATCCTTCGAGACTTCTTCAAATTCTTGGTTTTTTAAATTAAATTCAACAGCAGCACGTCCAGCAGCAATCAGAACCTTAGCCTGGAGACCATATTGCTCATAATTCTCATGTACTGTATCATCTATAAGTTCATCACAAAGTTGCGTATTTTGACAGGCTGCAATTAACTCTTGTATCTGAAAATAGAAAAAAATACAAATAAGTGAGTGGAATTTAAACTCATCCTATACAATTCTGCAAAAATATCTATAACATACGTAAAAGTATGTTTGGTTTGTTGAGGATTCGTTGTTTAACCAATCATAGCATTGCTGAATAAATAGTTTTATTTTTATTTGTCATTGGTTAGCTCTAGACTATAGTTTTGGTCAGAGAAGACGGAGACAAAGTTGGATAAAATTTGGCACACTGGTAAGACTTTATGATGACCACTTCTTTATTTTAGTAGTAGGTACCTACGTTATCATGCGAGCAAAACCTCTGTCTGTGACTGTCCAGATAACTTTTGGAATAGTAACATCATCATCATCTGCTTAGCCTTTTCCCAACTATATTAAGGTCGGCTTCCAGTCAAACCGGATTTAGCTGAATACCAGTATTTTACGCGGAGCGGCTGCCTACCAGACCTCCACAACCCATTAACTGGGTAACACGGTACTTCATGGCAAGACTGGAGTCAGATTTACTGGCTTCTGACAATCTGTAACGACTGCCAAAGATCTACAAATGACTGCCGGGACCAACGGCTTAACGTGCTTTCCGAGGCACGGAGGAAACTCGGTATGATAAGATGGTCACCCATCTACAGACCAACCTTGGCAAGCGTTGCTTAACCTTGAAGATCGACCCGTGAGACTGTTATTGTCTAGCCACGATCTCCTCCTTCCTTTGCAATAGTAACATAATTGGCATTATTTATACCTCAGAAATGTTGCCGTGCACCACATCGATGAGATTTCCGATTTCAGTAAGAACCTTTTCTGGATTATGGATAGCATCAGATGCCGAAGCGTTCACAAAATTTTGATAATCCTTTTCATAAATGGACCTAAAAATAATAATGAAATAATAATGAACATTTATACTAAGAATAATAATGAATATTTAGAACAAGATTATCAATTACAGGCAAGGCAGTGTTTTATTGGTATAATAGTTTAGTGTAATACTTACCCACAAGCAGAGAATGCTATTCCTAGATAGTTGATGACGTACACTATTTCGGCATAGTGTCGTCTGGAGTCGTTCAAGAGCGGAATGTTGCCCTCCATGGATCTAGTATAACAAAAAGTTGATTATGCATCTAGGGAATGAAGCAGTGTCTTAAGTCACTGGCGCCCCCAAGAGGTACAAGGGAGTTTATAATCAATCAATATTTTTTAAGAGATAAGAATAATCAAACAATCAATTATTTTTTTAATCTAGAGACTCTAATGCTACATTAGAATCCTGAATGCAGCGCAGAACTCAAGCTAGCCCAAGACAAAATGCTTTTTCATTACTCATACTCGAAGCCGCCTGGATTGAAAGTATTACTTTTCAGCCCTAGGGAGAATCGTTTTTAACTGATAGCCATCAAATTATAAAAAAAATGTTTAATATTTCTATTGAACCCTGACAAAACTTTCTGTTCAGCCAGTCAATTACAGTGCGATGTAAAATTGAAATAATATAAAGATGAGTATTAACTGAAGATTACATTTTTAAATGACTTTATTATAATTTACTTTCAACTATTTCTATAAAATAACATAGATTCGGGCAAAATATTGACCCGTTTTTAACTGATGAAAATGTAAAAAAGGCTAAATAGCTGGCTGGTCTCAGAAAAAAAAAACAAAACAGGCGGGAAAGCAGCAGTCCGGTCTTCATTTGTTTTTTCGAAACACGATGAGGTCAACAGGTTCAGGATTTGTTTGGCTGATTCGTGTTTTTATTTTTACTTTCCTTGTATTCGATATGAAACGCACAGTCTTTACCTCGAGTGAAAGACTTAGTTAGTCGCTCGAACTATTGGCACCCTCGCCAGGTTTCATACGAATGCCTACTTGAAGTTCCATATTTAAATCACATTATTGACCAGCGGGTTGAATATTACTATAATCCAACAATACTGCTAGGCCTTACCCCCGACCTGGCTTTAGTTATTTTTGTAAAAAGTTTTTTTTGCAATGTTCATGTCTTCTTTATCCAAAAGAACGAGTGAACAGGCTCCTTCTGGGTAGTCTCGCTCCATCGTAGACTTTGTCTCTGTCATCTCTGACATAGACTAGAGTCAAGAGCAAACCCATTACAAATAATAAAATAAAATAAAAAAAAGAGTTCCTTGCTCTGCAGTGGGACATTTTATGGGCTAGGTGAACGAGAAGAAGGGTATTCAATACTTTTTGACGAAAACCTCCGCGTTATAGGTCTTTTAGATCATTAGGTATTCATTAAATATATATAATTGTCAAAAATAGGTACGTACAGCAAATTTTTTCGCAGCGAGTCGACTGTTTGATTAATTTCTTGTACGTACTGTCCATAGGGGGGTACGGGCACCAGACCAGCGTCGACACCCAGGCTCACGACCACGGCAGCTACTAGGAGTTGCAGAATCATTGTCATCTGAATATCAAACTGTTTCTGTAGTTAGTTAAATTTGTTTTTAATAAATATATCTGCTATCTATATTGAAAATAAACGTTTTCTTTCAAAAGCATAAGCACTCACTATGATTTGAATAAATGACTTTTATTTTTAACCGACTTCCTTCAAAAAGGAAGAGGTTCTATGTGCGTCTGTATGTCATGTACGTTTTTTTTTTTATGTATGTTCACCGATTTTCAAAATTCTTTTTTTAATCGAAAGCCTATACTCTAGAGGTAGTCCCATTGTTACCAAGTCAGAATCTAATGATGGGATCCCAAGAGCGTTGAGGGCAACCTTAAAATTCACACACTTCACAGGAGTGGAATTCCCTACCGGAGTAGTGTTTCCTGATAGCTACAACCTGGGAGTCTTTAAGTCAAGAGTGAATAGGTTACTTCTAGGCAAGCGTGCTCCACCTTCGACTACATCATCGCTTAACATCAGGTGAGATAGTAGTCAAACGCGTGCCTATCAACAGTAAAAAAATAAAATAAAATTATTAGCACACGTAATGTTTTCATATATTTTCTAACGCATTTAAGATATTTGTGCCTAGTAATCATCAGCTCATGTTGCTGACCGGATGATGAAGGCTTTAAGTCAGAATCTGATGATGGGATCCCAAAAATAATGTTTGTTAAGAGATATTTTGGCAATAATTTTCCCGGACTAGTCACATTTCGATTTAATGAAAATTTTATAAAGAAATTCGGAGGTAGGCAACGGAACTCTTTAATAAATGATAGCAAATCTCCCGGGATTGCTGAAATCGCAGGTCTGTTTATTGCTTAATAATAATAATAACGTTTATTTGCCAAAAACAGTGCTTTACATTTCCTTATGGTATACATTACTAGCTAGGATACATAACAACAAGAATATGAAACAAAGGAAGCATATCTTACTTATGAACTTCACACTAGGTCGTGCCTGTCTCGTGGAGTACATTGGTGGGATTACCAAATGCAGTGTGCATTTTATATTTAAAATTACCGACGAGAAGCACAAGAAAAATGGTTATTATTTTATAGACGTTGAAACATTTACAAGATTTAGAAAAATTAAGTTAAAACAATAAAGTAAAGTAAGTAGTTTAGAGGAACATTTTGATAGCAATATGTACTATGTGTGTGTGTGTGTGATGGTGTGTGTGTGTGTGTGTGTGTGTGTTTGATGGTGTGTATGTGTGTGTATAATGTGTATGAGAGAGTGTCTATGCGATGGTATGTTACGAAATTACCTTTAAAAGAGATTCAGATTCACTGTGTGATTGGGCTAGCAGCCATTCGCGAACAATCTTTTTGACTTGACTTGATCTACAGTTACTGATGCCACACATTCTTACAGCTTTGTTGTAAATGTGACTGAGCAGGAATTCTTGCATGTGTTGAGCGAAAGCTGTACGCGTCCTAATTGAAGCACACTTGAAAATTCGCCGTTTGAGAAGCTGCGAGTATGTCGGGGTCTGAGTAGTAATTTTATGCTGTTTTAGAACCATTTTTAGGATATATAACTGTCGAACATTGAGTAGCGCGGCTTCTTTATATAAAAGGGCTGTCGGGTATCTAAAGGGTTTTTTGAGCATGACTTTTAAAACCGATCTTTGCGCTCGTTCGCTTTGGATCATGGTGGTAATTCCAACTCCACCCCATACTGTTATACAATAACACAGAATCGACTCACATAGTGCCACATATACCATGTTTAGAGTTGTTTTATTGGCAGAGTTACGCAAGTGTTTCATTATGTGAATTAATTTTCTGGTGCGTTTAGCCACCAGGTCAATATGGGGCTTAAAGGTGAGCCGCTGGTCTATTAAAACCCCCAGATATTTTACCCATTCTATTTTTTTTATTTTTTGGCAGGTGCACAGAAGAGGATTACAGGTGGCACAATGGATAACGATGTCCAGTGGTAGTTTAGGCGCAGAGGCCTGAGTTTTGTAAAAACAAAGGTAGTTGGTTTTATCAATGTTTAATGAAAGAAGATTGTAGTCAAGCCATTGTTTGATACTGGTCAGACTGTTTTGAGCTTCCCTATGCACCGATTCCCAAGATTTCCCATGGAACAGAATAACCGTATCGTCGGCATAGCATATAATATTTGCAATTTGATCTAATGTACGATGTGTATCATTCATGTAAAAGAGGAATAAAGTCGGACCGAGAACACTACCCTGGGGAACTCCAAATTTTGTGGTTTTTTGATAGCTGATGCTCTCACCTACTTTCACACACTGGCGTCAGTTTGTAAGATAGGTTTTAAACCATTCCAATGACATTCCTCTGATTCCAATGACCTCCAGTTTCTTAAGTAGTTTAGTAGTAGCTTACACCAGTTCTTTATATGGCATTGCGCGTACGCTGTGAATGGGTACGCAGGTACCACAAAAATAGTAAAAAATAAAAACTTTATTACAAAAAATACAACCGACTTCCATAAACAAAACACTACAAAGTATAAAATTAAAAGAAAAAAGATCGTTTAAAAAAGAGAAAGAATTCGTTTGTTGTTTTGAAAGAAAGTTTTTATCTGTAACAAACCCTTAACTGTTTTCTATTTGGGCTGGCGTGGCTTAATCAAAACGGCGGGGAGGGGGGCTTTCGATTTGTTTTCTTAAAGTCGTGGCGCACGATCTAGAATGCATAATAGTTAGAGGACACTTAAACAAACAAAAAATGTCTACCAGACAACCTAAAGTAAAAAATACAACCAACTTCCAAAAACAAAACACTACAAGGTACAAAATAACTTCGGAAGAAAGAAAAAAACTTTAATTTCGGAAGTCGGTGTCGGTATTTTTGGTTATTTTTTCGTTTTTTGACTACGAATACCCATTAACAGCGTACCGGCGCAATGTTATGTTAAGAACTGGTGTAAACACTAAAAAAACATGCGATTTCAGCAATCCCGATCCCTTTGCTATCATTTATTGAAGAGTTCCGTTGCCTACCTCCGAAGTTCTTCGTCAAATCTTCACCAAATTGAAACGGGACCAGTCCAGGAAAATACTCATTCAAACAAAATAGAATCATCCAAATCAGCTGACAATTGGCTAAAGTATCGCTCAACAAACATTTTTCATGGGATCTCATCATCAGATCCTAATTTATACCTTTATCATCAGCTCAGCAACATAAGATGATGATTACCTGGCACAAATATCTGAATTGCGTTAGAAAGTTCATGAAAGACATTGTATGTGCCTATAAAATTTGAGGGTTGCCCTCGATTTCCGTGAGATCCCATCATCAGATTCTGACATGGCGACAATGGGACCAATCGAGAAGCCCTTTCAGATGAGACAATTTTTTTTCAAATCGGTTTATAAATGACGGAGTTATGAGGTAACAAACATAAAAAAAAGAAAAAAAAGACATACCGAATTGAGAACCTCCTCCTTTTTTTGAAGTCGGTTAAAAAAGGGGCTAATCTGAAATGATAAACATAATATCTAACTATATACACTTTAACACGAAATTATCAGGATCAAAAAAATAATCCACATCGCTGTCAATGGCAAAAGTGCCCAGAACACTGGCAGCATTGCCACGTTGAATGGCAATGCTGATTCTTTGGCCGAAAAAAGCCCAGCCTTCTGGTCACGTGAACAGTCGACAAGTTGTTTGCTAATGTCCCGAAAGACTCGATGCGCACTCGGACCCCGTGAGCCTAATGTTTCAACGCCAAACGGCTAAAATATGTAACTTCCAATTAAGTTGTTATATTTGTGCCGTTTGAGGTTTTCTGCACTTGCAGCAGCCGCCCCAGCATAGCCCGCCGTGCTAAGAAGATGGGATGGCGCAAGGGTGTCGACACATGTTGCATCCCACACCAAAGGCCTACCCACCTTCCAAGGAGATAATAATAGGGTAGTTAATTAATAAAATCTAATTAGTCCGTCAGATGGACTTCCAAAAAATATTAGACACGATTTTTTTCTTATTCCAAGTTAACAACAAATGAAGACGATACAGTGCGTTAAAAACTCGTGTGACGTCACTTTCCGACACACTTTTTACCGGTTAGTGAAAGCACAAGCTCCCTATCCTGATCTTTGATGCGTTTTATCTTCGTCAATTTTGATTGTTTGGATTAAACAAAAAATACGTAACCAATATTTTTCGAAAATCTAACTGACGGACTAAGTATAATCATATTTTTTACTGAGAAAACATCTCTATTATATTATAATCAATTTACTTAATTTACAATTTCTGGGCACGTTTCCGGACGATAGCGATGCGGAGGAGTTTTTCGACGCCTGATCGTATTTGGTTTTGTATCTTCATAATGTATATAGTTGTTTTTATTAGTTATTTTGGAATATGTTTTAATAAATACTTATTTACACTAATAAAATTGATTAAGCTAACAGCTATGTAAAAAATGTACAAATAAATAAATTTACTTATGTACTTACCTAAGTGAGAGTACTGAAACAGTAAGTTGAGAAGAGATTCAAACAAATTTATAGTGCTCTTGATTAGTCTCGAATCAAGGGTGATTATATGAATTTATGATTATATTATTTGCATGAATAAAATGTAAGTACCTAGCCAAGATGTTGTTATTCTCTTCGTGTATCGTTACCGATAGATTTTAGAATTCTTGAACTTGCAAAATATTTTTTCACAAATGTTTTTATTTTCTTTAGCGTTTACTTAGTATTCTGTAACTCAAAAGGAAAAAACGGAACCCTTATAGGATCACTTCGTTGTCTGTCCGTCTGTATGTCAAGACCCTTTATCTTGGAAACGCGTGGAGGTATCGAGTAAAATTAAAAGGATATTATTATATTATACTCAAATGTACAGTCAATTGGAGCCGCAAAAAAGTAAAACTTCTAAAATAACGTAATAAAAAAAGATACAGTCGTTTATACCGCAAAAAAAAGTATTCGGCACTCTCAAGAGAATCATAGTTTATAGGGTATTTTCCGTTGAATTGTGAACTGTGAAATTTGGCATATAATATCGATAAACACTACAAGTATAAGGAAAGTCTGAAACCTACACATGTGTGTGTCAAATTATCAACAAATTTTTTTATCTTGTTTTAAGTAATACAAAGTACGGAACCCTCGGTGTACGAACTCGCACTTGTTCGGTTTTTTGTTTTTCAATTTATTTGAAGTTCACGCAACAACTCTTATTCCTGCATGATCAAAACTATTTCTCTTTATGTTTTATTTGAAATAAATGCTTTGGGTTTGGGTTTTATCCTATAATATAATTCTTCAATATGACACTTCGTCTTTTTCGTTTCTTCATTGATGCATAATTCATTTTTATATTTTATCTTATATATTTCACTAGCTTCTGAAACCGGCTTCACCAACATGAATGTCTGGAATTATTTTAAAGGTAACATACTCACGGGAAAAAGTAGGTATCTGTGTATCTGTAGGTTACATTTTAGGGGATGAATAATATCGGATGTCTGCATAATGTAAAAAAAACGAACTACTGTGCATTGAGCCATCAGTCAGGACAAAGCATTTTATATATCTAGATATATATTATCATATCCTCTATTATTTGTGTTGATTTAAAACTGAAGCTAATGACTGTACCTTACCTAAGTAAAACTAAAGTACAAGATCATAACACAAGGTCAATATAAAAACAAATTAATATTTTTATTATTGTTATTCAAAAAAATAACTGGATCGTATTTATAAATAGTTGACCCGCGCAACTTCGTCTACGTCACAATCTTCATTACTGCTCCGCTTCTATTGGTCTTAACGTGATGATATATAGCCTTTCTCGATAAATGGGCTATTTAACACTGAAAGAATTTTTCAAATCGGACTAGTAGTTCCTGAGATTAGCGCGTTCAAGTAAACATACAAACAAAGACACAAACAAACAAACTCTTCAGCTTTATATATTAGTACAGATTAGTGAAGCTGATTAACCTATTATTTTGGATTCGTAGATATTGTTTAGAATTCGTTCTAAGAGATTAGAATACAATATTTTTCCAATTGTGATTAGTTAATTTCGTTACGCTTTTATTTTCTATTTTCCGTGATATTGAGAAATGTTTTATCCATGATACGTTCATAAACAAGAGCAATATATAATATTAATAGTAGTGGAAACACTTCACCATTCAAAGTAATTTGTTACTTCGGTAAGTACTGCCTTGTTTTATCCCATCTACGAGTGACGATCGTAATAGAGTTTCCAACCATACATTAATATAGAGTACTGTACTCTATTTTGCGCATTCGTACTTTATCTCATCTGCCTAGCCTTTTCCCAACTATATTGGGGTCGGCTTCCAGTCAAACCGGATTCAGCTGAATACCAGTGTTTTACGTGGAGCGGCTGCCTACCAGACCTCCACAACCCATTAACTGGGTAATACGGTACATCTTGGCAAGACTGGAGTCAGATTAACTGGCTTCTGACAATCCGTAACGACTGCCAAAGATCTACAAATGACAGCCGGGACCAACAGCTTAACGTGCTTTCCGAGGCACGGGGGAAACTCGTTATGTTAAGACGGTCACCCATCCACAGACCAACCATGGCAAGCGTTGCTTAACCTTCAAGATCGACCCGTGCAGCTGTTATTATTGAGCCACGAGCTCCTCAGATTGTGTATTTCTATTGCTGCTATACCAACAAATAATAAAAATTAAGGTTTAAGGTGGTTTTACAATACTCATTGCTTATTTCTAAAGGGTATTTACAAAAATAATCGAATTCGCATTCGTACTTTATCTATATATATAAAATTCTACCGTTACTGATGAGCGACTGAATGACAACACAGAGCCAAAACTACTGATCGTAGAAAACTTCCTACGGGTACGAGAAAAAACGGGATAAGCGCGTACGAAGTCGCGGGCAAAGCTTGTAATATTAATTAAACTGAATTTATTCCCTTCATTTCAGCATTTAATTTGTTGGTATTCTTGGGATTGATTTCATGGAAAATTCACTATCAAGTGGTGAAAGCTAAAAAAATTGGATTAGATATTACAATAAATTGTTGTCGGAGTCATTTTTGGACGCCACATTATAAACTTAGTTAAGAGCTTTGAGTTTTATTTGAGTAAGAACTAATTCTAAAGGCTAAGTTTTCAAATACATTAATAAAAAATATTGGTTTTCCTAAAATTTAAATTCGAAATAAAATGTGTTTGTATAGTCAGTATACTTTATTACTACTGGGTTTTTTTCTTCAAAACGCTATTTGTATTTTTGTTTTCAGATGACTATGTTGGTTCGAGTCCTGCTCTTCACCTGCGCTTGCGCACTGAGCGCGGCTGAAGTGCCGCACTACGGAGATATTTTGGAAAGCATATTAAAAGCGCATAAAATAATAGCGGACAACATATTGTATGTATTTGTTTAGCTAGGTATATATTTCTGCGGATGTATGTAAAAGGCAACACCAAACACTGCGATCGCCATTCCGCTTGCCAAGCGTGGACGTCTTCGGGCTATTATGATGATGATCTGCCGAAAACATCAGGATGGATAATCACAGTGGGTGTATGACTGAAGATTGGCGCCACCATCGAAGCGAGTCTAGAATAGTCGCTGGTGTGGCGAAGGGAGCTGAAAGGCAGATGTGGAAACTATATGGGGAAACGATTACACAACCGTTTATCAGTCGAAATCGACTCCAAAAAGCTCCTCCATATTGACAGATCATTCGTCGGTCCACCTTAATAAACCTGCTTCCGTTTTATTTCATCATCTTTAATGTTTTATTTATTTCGTTGTATTAGATCCATGGATGGCAACGTACCGCTTCTCAACGACCCCCGGCGCCACTATGCCGAGATTATCCACGTTGTTCATGCTGTGGCTGTAAATGAAACTGTATGCATGTGAGTTACCTACTTTTATGTACTTGATTTATTTTAAAGAAAGCTGGCAGACTAATTACAAACTTAAATGACATGCTTAGGTTCTATTTACATATTTATTACCTAATTCTTTTGGCGCATAAATGTACAAAGGCAAACTTAATGCTTTTGCCGTTTTCTGGTAGTCAGTCTACTGCCTGACTGCATTTAAATAGTCGTAAATTCAATGTTGAAGAAAAGTCTTATAAATGTTAGACAAATATACAGTCTGAAATTTTAATGGTTGCTTTCCCGCGGCAGAACGATTGGCCATCAGTAGTACTACAACCTCAAAAATTTCACGGTGTATACATATAAGTATAATATATAGATACTAAAATTAATAAACTACTGTACACGACTTTACTTAAACGATAGGGTATTTTTATGGTATTTTACTGAAAAAACCTAATACTAATTAGTCAAGTAGATATTCAAAAATATTAGACACGTATTTTGTATTTTCGGACTCATTCGATTATTTTAGTAAATACCCAGTAGAAATAAGCAATGAGTATTGTAAAACCACCTTAAACCTTAATTTTCAATCTGTGAAAATTTCAACTGTCTACCTTTTACGGTTCTTGAGATACAGTCCGCTGACCGACAGACGGTAATTGCTAATTGCTTGGACCTATTGCTGACATCAGATCCAGACTGGTACTCGGTGTCAATTTCTTTGCCAATGGGTAGTTCCGACCACTGTCTGGTGAAGTCTATGTCCGTTTACTGGGGGCCCGATCCTAATCCAAGAGGCACCCGTCGTGCATGGCGATACAGGTCGGCAGATTGGGATGGCATGCGATCTTTCTTTGTATGTTACTCTTGGCAGCCTACTTGCTATTCTTCGCGGACGCCGTGACGGATGTGTTGCGGAGGGGAATGGAGTACTACATTCCGTTTTTTGACGTAACCATGTCTGACAACGCTCGTCCATGGTTTGGTGCCGATTGTAATCGCGCTGATGTGCTTAAATACGCAGCGTACCAAGCATGAGTCGACGCTCGAACGTACAAAGGAAATGACGTGAGTCAGAAGAAGAGAGCCTTCAACAGAAGCTGTTGCGAAGGGTGCGGTTTGACCACATTAGACGAATAGGAAACAAACTTACTTCATATCCAGCAGGTAGTAAGGCTTTTTGGTACCTGGTTAAGTCGTTCGAATCGAACTTCTGCCGCCCCTCACTACCACCACTTCTGAGACCCGACGACGACGAGACGCTGGCCCACTCCGCTGAGGAGAAAGCGAACTAGTTTGCTTCCTCGTTTGCGGAATATTTGCGTCTGGATGCTGGTGGCGCGAGGCCCCCTGCTTCTCCTGGTGGATGCGAGTCGAGTATGTCGAACATTCGCATTCATCAGAAGGACGTCCGTAGGGTACTGTGTAACCTAGACGTGAACAAGGCTAGTGGCAATTGTTCTGAAGACTTGCGCGCCTGAGTTGTCTCCGATCTGGACACGCCTATTTCGCCTTTCGTTTGAGACTGGAAAAGTGCCGAAAGCTTGGAAGCAAGCTAAAGTGCACCCATGCCCAAAAAGGGTATTCGAGCTGACCCGTCGAGTTATAGACCCATCTTAGTAACGTCCATATTCTGTAAGACTATGGAACGCGTGCTGAATCATAAGCTCCTGGCTTACCTAGAAGCGAATGATATCCTTAGTGACCGACAATACGGGTTCCGCTGAAATCGGTCAACTGGGGATCTTCTAGCGTATGCCATTCACATCTGGAGTGAGGCCATAGAGAAGCACGGGGAGTTCTCCCTTGATATCTCGAAGTCTTTTGACAGGGCCTTATTACCAATTCTTTCCATCGGTCTGCCCGCCGGATTGTGTGATTGGATTGCAGATTTCCTGAGGGATCGGTATATCTGAGTGGTCATAGATGGCTGCTCGTTCGGACTGCTGGATATCAGAGGCTCAGTAATAGGGTGCCGTTGGTAACCGTTAGGGTACAGAACCCTAAAAATATAGTACTGTGACGACACTACTGCCAACTTACGAATGAGCTCAAGAACTTCACTTCAGGAATATCGGCACTTAGCTTTGATATTCAAAATCATTTGTTTTTAAAAGGCATAGAACCATTGTGGCATAGCCCCCGCGCCACCATTTTAATTTGTGTTCAAAGTTTCGGCGCATGATCTAACATGCATAAATATGGGTAGAAGACACTTCAAAAAACAAAAACTGTTAACAATATGGTGGCCTAAAGGGTCACGTTGCTGAGATATTTCGAATTTTGAAAAAAAAACCTAAAGTGGCGGCTTGCGGCTATGCCAGCTCCCTTAGAAAAAGTTTGAACCCCTTTTGATAGTTCAAACTACACAGTCAGTTGCAGAAACGCTCTTTAAATTTTTAAAGCGACCTTAAATATTAATGAGTCTTTAAAGTGTTGCACAAAATAGCATTTATCCCATATTTTAATGCTTCATTAACTTTAATGAACCTAACGTCAAATCGGGACTCTAGCTTATTTTTACGTTGCACAAAACGTCATCAGCGCTAAAGGATCATTAATTTGACAGTTTGAGGTTATAATTTTTAATGCCTTGTAAAGCGTCCATTAAAACTATAAAGTTGTCATTAAATCTGTGTACTGCAAAGAATACTCCAAGATAAAGTGTACAGTGAACTGTTTTGCAAATAGGTAGTGATTTCTAGCCTTTATTTCAGTATTTTTACGATTTCAGGGTTTATTACAATGTCCCTCTCAAGTCTTTCGTCTTTATCCGATCCCGAGCAATATGTTCCACGACGACGTCGTGTAATTCCAGATAGGATAAATTTATTTGAAAAATATGACGGAGAAGATTTTCGTGTGAGATACAGGATTTCGAAAGAGGTTGCTTTACGCATTTGCGAGATACTCAATTTAGAACCTGAAACTCGAAGAAATAAAGCCATTGATGGCCTCACACAGTTATTAATTTGTTTGAGGTTCTTCGCTACAGGATCTTTCCAGCAAGTGTTAGGCGATTTGGTTAATGTGCACAAGTCTACAATATGTCGAATAGTACAAAAAGTAACCCGCAAGCTGGCAAGTCTAAGCTCTGTAAATATCAAGATGCCAACGGACAGGAATGAGCTACGTAAAGTTGCTGAAGGATTTTTCCAAATTGATGGCTTTCCACGGGTGGCAGGAGCCCTTGATTGCACCCATGTCAAAATAGTTAGCAGAGGGGGGTCAAAAATAAAAGACCTCAAAAAAATTAAAATAAGAGACCTCATAGCACGTTGGCCTGGGTCAGTCCATGACTCAACAATTTTTAATAACTCACACATATGTGCAGATTTTGAAAGAGGGAAATATGGCCCATGCTGTTTATTGGGAGACAGCGGTTATTTTAATAAAAATTATTTGCTGACACCCTTTCTGCGTCCTCAAAACAATTCAGAAGAAGCATACAACAAAAGCCACATTGCAACCCGCAATACAATAGAAAGATGCTTTGGTGTGCTAAAACGTAGATGCCCATGCCTTGAAAAAGGTATCACACTCAACAAAACATCAACAGTTCTGCAAGTTATAGTATGCAACTATAACTTGCAGAACTGTTGATGTTTTGTATGGTGTTACATAATATCTGTATAGAACTTGATGAGGTGGAACCTCCTAATGATATAGAAATAGTTACTGATGGAGATGATGAACATTTCTTAAATGCCAGTTTACAGTCTGTTCAGACATCTGTCCGAACAGCAATTGTAAATAGTGTTTTCTCTTAATTAAATTTATTATTTTATATAAAAAATTAATATGTTATTGTTTCATTTATTATTAAACACACTCTAAATAGAAATAGTCCTAAATATTCTTAAACAATAAGATATTCAAGGTACTGTTAAAATAAAAATCTTGGTAGAGCAGTTGGAAATAAACCAATGAAAATAACATTATTAATTCAACTTTTTTCTTTATTTTTCAAAATTTCCATTTTCAAAGCATGTTCTTTTTTCATGTGCAAAATTTCTAACATCAACTTCTTTCTTTCCAAATCTGCATTCTGGCATTTTTTCTTGAAATATAATTTCTTCAATGCTTCAGCTGATGCAGGTTTTAAAATTTTTCTTTGCTTGAATGCTGAAACAACAAATATCTAAGTACATAAAGATTTATCTACATACTATCTATCTATAGCCTAGCCGTTTTCCCAATAATGTGGGGTCCAGTCTGACGGGATGCAGCTGAATGTCAGCGGTTTCCATGGAGCAACTGCCATCACACTTCTACAACCCAGGTTCTGGGAAACACTATACCCCTTGTTTAGATTGATTGTCGAGACTTTCTGGCTTCTAACTGCACGTAATGACTGTCAAAGATATACAAATGACAACCAGACTTTACGTGCTTTCCGAGGCACGGGATGTCAGTGATATCTAAAAAAAAAATACATATGATTTGAAAAAGTCACATTGATACTTTCCAGGATTTGAACCTACAACCTCTTATACGAGAGATGGGCACCTTTACCTTTTTACCTTTTTATCTATATACCACACAGAAAAATAAGTTACATAATTATCACTTTTTATTTACCTTTTTTCTTACTCGAAAAATTGTGATGCTTTGGAGTAGCTGCTATTTTTGGAGTAGAATTTATTTCTGCTGTCAAACTGTCAGAAGCTTGCCGTTCTTCAGCTGAAACAAAATACAAGCATCCTGATATCAAATATTGTTCTAGTACAAAAATATTTTAAAATATTGTTATTTTGCATTAGTTTTGAAACTGTAGTACTGTACACACACCTACCTATTACTATAATCTCCTGTGTCGGTGGACATGATGTAGAGGCATAAGCCGGTATTGGTATAATACCATTAATATTAGCAGAAGTAATGACATCAGTATCTATAAAATGAGTTTAATTATAAGTAACAGAAGAAGCAAAAAAAAATATATATTTTTTTTTTGGTGAAAAGAAAAAACATGAACAGTACTGAGACTTATATACCTTTAAAGAAACCTGATGCACTATCGTATGGATTGCACAATGGTTCCACCTGGTCCTGTATAATAGCCAAGACTTTTGCATCATTGTCAGTCATTTTTGGCTTCCAAAAACCACCACCGGTCTTGTTCATTTCAATCTAAAAAACAATAAAATAATATATTATGGAAAACAAGTTGTATCATTCCATTTTTCTTGTGAAGGAAAACAGCGTGATATTATAGAAAATGGTCATTCATCAATAATGCAAAGTAGATTATTACCTTGTCTTCTTTAATATTTCTTACTGCACATGCAACATCGTCCTGTGTCACTATTTGGTTTTGTTCAGCATTGATGTATGCTAATTTCTGCAAAAATAAGAAATTGAACTTTAATTCCAATCTCGATAGCGTGCCCATTGTAACCTGCATTTAGCACTATGACCATCTAGATAATTATAGACTACTTACATTACTTTCTCCAACATCTTTGCGAGATTTTTGTTTCATAATGTCATATAAAGACTTTAATTGATCCGTATCTCTTGGGCCACTAGTACAACTACTATTAAATTTTGTAGTAATGGCATTCCATGTTTCCCTCTTTCTCTCAATAAACTTGCCCCCCGTTCTTTTGCACTCTATAATATCCTTAGATCTGTAAGATGATAATGTTTTAGGTCAATAGTTTAAAGTAAAGCAGTAACACAAAATAATAAATAATACACGTGGTAGTTTAATACTCACTGCATGACAAGATCTATTAATAATGATTTTTCTTCTTGTGTATAGTTTGCCCCTCGTTTTAGCGGTTGCTGTTGTGATTGTGACATGTTTAATTTGTTAATTCACGTAAATAAACAGAAAACACAACACGCATGTAGGTATCGCCGTCAGTTTATTTGAAAAATGACTGACATTAGGAGGTTAAGAATTTGACGTTTACTCACGTTTTATTTTTGCAAACGCATTCGTGTTGACATGAGAGAACGCAGTAACTAAACGCAACCATTCAATCACTTCATTCAACATGTGTTTTTAACTTGCAATACTATTTAATGTCGTCTTTAAATGGTCTTTAGTTAAAGGATCATTTTAGGGACCAGTAATAGTTTTGTGCAACGCCTTTAAATCTAATGAACTAATTAGCCATAATGACTTATTAACTAATGTCGATTTTAAGGACAGCTTTCTGCAACTGACTAGTTTTAGACGATCATTTATGATAATGTCAAACTATTTCTATTATTTTCTAAGTATGTCGGAGAATAATATAAGAGATTTTGAGTCATATCGAAATTAAGTTTACCTAATGCAATATTTTTTTTTATTGGATATTTAAAAAGAATTAGAATTATACTTTGCTTTACTTTTTTTAATCACTTTTATTACGTCTAAGCTACAGTTGTTTCAAATAATGACAATGTTACGGTAAACGTGATTAATTTTCGATTACTATATTTTATTATTAACTCAAGATTTGTAATGTCAAACTATTTCTATTATTTTCTAAGTTAAAATCTCTTTTGAAAAGAGATTTTGAGTCATATCGAAATTAAGTTTACCTAATGCAATTAAGAATACTAAAATAGTTAATTATAAAATATAGTAATCAAGATTTGGTAAATGTGAAAGTAAAATTGAATTTCTTCACTTTTATCAGTTTTTATTAATAATTCAGTACTCTAGTCAGTAAACCTAATAAAATTAAGTAAGACTCAAAATTATTTATCCAGTATTGGAACTTGGGGCATCCTGACTAACATTTTTTTCACCCAGAGAAAGGAAAAGCGGAAGCGGTCACTCAACTCTAAGTGATCGCCCCTAAATTGCGCTAAGGATATCTGAACCATTACAGAAAGACGCTTTGCGTCGTAGACGGTATTTTTTAACCGATTTCTTCAAAAAGGAGGAGGTTCTATGTTCGGCTCTACGTTTTTTTTAAGTATGTTCAACGATTTCTCCGCAAATTGTGGATAGATTTTAAAAACTCTTTTTTTATTCGAGTTCCTATACTCCTGAGGTGGTCCCATAGTAACCAAGCCAGAATCTGATAATGGGATCTCATGAAAATCGAGGGAAATCCTCAAGTTTTATAGGCACAGTTTATAACATAATATCACGCTACATTTTTGATTCCACTTGTGAGTGACACGCAGGTACCACAAAAAAGTGAAAATAAAAACTTTTTACAAAATAACTTTAATTTCAGAATTCGGTGTCAAAATCGAAGTAAACAAAAACACCGACTTCCGAAATTAAAGTTATTTTATACTTTGTAGTGATTTTTTTTTGGAAGTCGGTTGTAATTTTTTTGTAAAAAGTTTTGTAAAAGAGATCATTCACATTGAAACCAAAATCGAGAGACCATTCATATTTGGCCCAAAATCGAAAGCCAACGGAAAATGATGATTTAATCCGTTCGGAACATCATCCTCTTTTTTTTTTTTTTAAGGGTAGGAAATCATCAAATGACTCCTCCCGCTCTGGGTGAAGCAGGAGGGAGTGTCAGACTCTTACTGACTAAAACCCATCCGTGTTCCTCCTAGTGCCCTTTGTGTTCCAGGGCTAAGGTACCTCTTTCGAACAGATTCCGCAGCCCTAGCAGGCACTTGCCCTAGCGGGCCCAGTCTTTTGCTGACAGCTCTTTGAGGCGCGCGGAGACCGCAGCGCACCATCGTCGGAACATCATCCTAAGCATTTAGTACTATGGCACCAAAGCGGTAGACCCATCAGATTAGCAGCTACATGAGTTCGAAATTATGAACATAATTTCATCTAGGTAGATTATGTACATTAAAGTAATATGTAAGTTTACTTAATTTTAGTGAATATATTGTAGTAGTTAGGTCATTCTCAACTTTTTTGCCATATCTGTAATTCTATAAACGAGCTTGTGTTACTAAAAAAAAAGTTGTTGTTTTTCGGCTTATATTAGGAAAGTCAAGGTTAGTAATTCTCGCAAATAAAATAATCGGTTAATATATCAAGGGTCGATCTTCAAGGTTAAGCAACACTTGCCTAGGTCGATCTGTGGATAGGTGACCATCTTAACACACCGAGTTTCCACCGTGCTTCTGAAAGCTCGTTCAGACGTTGGTCCCAGCCGTCATTTGTAGATCTTTGGCGGCTGTTAAAGATTGTCAGGGCCAGAAAATCTGACACCACTCTTGCCAAGAAGTATATACCATGTTAGCCAGGTCATGGGTTGTCGAGGTCTGTTAGGCAGCCACTCTACAGAAAATATTGGTATTCATCTGAATCCTGTTTGACTGAAAGCCGACCCCAATATAGTTGATAAAACGCTAAGCAGGCTACACGATATTTGAATTGGGTCGAATAAAACAATGGCAAACATTTACTGAATTCTATGTTCAATTATTTTTATTTATTTTTTGCTTTTCTATGGTCGTATTTGGACATTTTCCAATTCTATGGCTGAAGGATGTTTCGCATTTGATGCATACCGTGCGTGGGTTAAAAAGCACACTACGCACACTACGTGGGAACAATATCCTACTGTCCTCTTTCCAATATTGCATGTGCAATTGCATTTTGAACATCCAATGTCCTGTCAAAATCTACGAAAACATAATAGCATTTTGCAGTACATCACAGTACACAGCAAGGGTTGAAATCTCCTTTAAAAACGACAACATTTTCTTCGAGCGCTCTTGCGTGTACTTCTGGCAGAGCATCTCTTAACTCTATCGTAAATGTGTCGCCGAGTCGGATTCGATGATTGACTTCTTTCTTGAAGTTAGCCCTACCTAACTGGACCATCTTAGTCAGGTAGACATGCTCGTCTACAACATCGAGTGCAGAGTCTCCGATCTTGATAGGAGTGGGTCTTACATGGGTATTTACCACGATCTTGAATTTGTCCATGTTTATTTTAAGACCCACTTTTTCAGAAGCTCTACTGAGATCATCGAGTAGTACTGAAGTTAGTCTTCTGTATAACCTGCCGCAGCGTATTTATGTGGTCTACGGTGCTGAAGCCTTTTCAGAATCCGACTTGTTCGGGAGGCTGGAAGTCTTCAAACCTGCGCGCGACACGGTTCATGATGACTCTGGAAAACAGCTAGTAGAGATGACAGAAGTGAGATGGGCCTGCAATCATATTAAGCAGGGCATTGTCGTCCTTCTCAAAAAGAGTAATCTGCTCCGTGCCTGTGGCGTTTTCTCCTCGATTATGTTGGAATTGAACAGTTCTTGAAGAGCCTTAAAGACCGGTTTTCCACCCGCCTTCAGGAGTTTGGCCGTAAGTCCGTCCTCACCCGATGTTTTGTTGTTTTCAAGCTGCTTTAGAGCCACCCTAATCTCATATAGGCTGAAATCCGGGATGTCTCCGGAATAATGCCTGGTTAATCTAGCTCTTGGGTTATTAGCTAAATTCGTAGGGGGTTTAGTCATTGACGTGTATATCTGTCCATAAAATGTCTCGATCTCTCTCATTAAAAAATAGTATTAAAGAACAAGTTTGCCATTATTTTATTTGCGAGAATTAGTAACCTTGCACACTCATAATATAAACCGAAAATACTTTTTATTCTATTGGCATTACAGGCACATTTAAAGAATTATAGACATGGCAAAAAAGTTGAGAATGACCTAACTACTACAATATATTCACTGATATAAAGCAAACTTACACAATACTTTAATACACATATCTACTTAGATGATATGTTTATAATTTCGAACTCATGTAGCTGCTAATCTGATAGGCCTACCGCTTTGATGCCGTAGTACCAAATGCTTAAGAAGATGTTCCGAACGGATTAAGAACTTTTTTTCCGATGTTACTTACGATTTTGGGCCCAACTTGATAGGTAATAAACATGATAGGTACCTAACTAAAGTTACATTGTTCAAAATTTCACCAATAAATGTGATTAATTTCTTATTTTTAACTCGGCTTTCGATGATTATCAATAATTATTTAAAAAAAATAACTAGCTTCTGCCAGCGGCTTCACCCGCGTAGCCCCTAAAGAACATACTCCCAGGATAAAAGTAGCATTAGTACTTTCTCAGGCTTTTGAGGAGCTCGTGGCTAGATAATAACAGCCGCAGGGGTCGATCTTCAAGGTTAAGCAACGCTTGCCAAGGTTGGTCTGAGGATGGGTGACCATCTTAACATAACGAGTTTCCTCCGTGCCTCGGAAAGCACGTTAAGCCGTTGGTCTTGGCTGTCATTTGTAGATCTTTGGCAGTTGTTACGGATAGTCAGAAGCCAGTAAATCTGACTCCAGTCTTGCCATGAAGTACCGTGTTACCCAGTTACTGGGTTGTGGAGGTCTGGTAGGCAGCCGCTCCGCGTAAAATACTGGTGTTCAGCTAAATCCGGTTTGACTGGAAGCCGACCCCAATATAGTTGGGAAAAGGCTAGGCAGATGATGATGATGAGTACTTTCTCAGGCTTTTGACTAACTGTCAACTAAATTTCATTTAAATTAGTTTAGAAGTTTTGGCGTTAAAGCGCAACAGACAGACAGAGTTTATTTTACATTTATAATAAAGTAAGGAAGTAAGGATAAGGATTTTCAATCAGTCACACTCATCGTAAGAATGATACGTACTCATTCACGAACACTATCATATTGCGTTCTGCTCAAATATTTTTATTTCTTATCTGTAATTCTTCCAGAGATCATGATTATTACGGAGAATACCAGAAAGACATTAACAAAGCAGCACCTGATGCTATTGCTAAACCACAAAAGGTTGTCGATGGAACTAAAAAGGTGATCCAGGACATCATTAACCGCATCGGAGAGGTAATGAATGATTCACTACAAAGTATATTACCCAGTTACTGGTGTGTGGACGTCAGATAGGTAGACAGTTTCCGGTAAGACAGGAAGCTGACCCCAAAATGGCAGGAAAAAGGCTAGGCAGATCGATCAACGTCTACGTTGGCATTATTGGTACAATCGCGGGTCGTATGATTGAGCTCTAATACTAATAAGCTTTAATACAGGGTTGAGCTCATCCCTGTATTACACGACGACTGATGCAGGATTGCCGCATCTTGGCACACGTCAGAACTAGCACTTTTACCAATGGAAGGAAGTACCCATATCTAAAGTTGTTTTGAGGTTTACAGCTACACAGAAAACTTTCATTTACTTGCCTGTACTAAATGGTGTCCACTTTCAGGTGTTACAACTGATAAAAGCGAAAACGCAAGCAATGGCAGACCGTAACCAGCAGAACATTGATGAAGCCATCGATGAAGAAATGAATAACAACATTGAGAAATACGGAACTCTAAGAAGTATTTTGCTAGCTTTGGGAATATTTGCTACACAATTAAATAATAATCATGAACGTTATTATGCTGTGGAGACGCAAGATCTTACAGCACACAGCTTTATCATTAACGGAGTGCAAAAACTAGAAAAACACGTTATAACGGGAAGTAATTTGTACAAAGTATTGTATGGACACACTTCTCCTCACTTTCATTGCGATTGAAGTTTTCAACGTCGCTATAACAGACACGAGTATATTATATCTCACGAAATTAAGAGTTTCAATGATTCCCAATACCTCTTGTTTTCCATCGTGTCAGCTTGATTCCAAGTTTACAACTACACCAATTACATAGTGCGATATACGTCGAGCTTTTAATTCCAAAAGAATGTGATTTTTGAAAGTTTACTTTTCTTTTATATAACTTCAATTTTCTTAAAATAAAATATGTTCATTTTCAGCCGTTGTTTGTTTTATATATATACTTTGAGCATTTATTTTTGTAATCATTATGTAAGTACCAGGTACGTGAGTGAGTAACCATGAGCTGCTATAAGCAATAACAACAGATTTTAACAAATGAAAGTGAAATCATACGAAATTCAATCGTTTGTTGTTATATTAAAAGTTAATTACTTATACCTCAAATTAGACACCGTATTTGTTCGAATGAGTCACCACAGCCCTGGAATGCAAAGGGTTTTAAGAGGAACACAGATAGGTCAGTAAGAGTCTGACATCCGCTTCTGCTCCGACTAGAGCGGAAAGAGTCACTTGTTGGTTTCCTATCCATAAAAAAGGAAACCCAGCCAACGTCAGACAACCGGAGGTACATTGAATTCGTAACTCTATTGCAAACATAAAAGCTCATATCTAAACAGACCAGTGAGAGCCTTGTCTCCAGATTCACTATCACATTAAAATGGATAAATAGTAGACGTGTGCTCTAATTGGTCGCCATTTTATGTCAGTCCATAATTCCTCGGAATGACTACGTGAGATTATAGACTTTCAAATGATGTGTAAAAATTAGGTATTCCAAATGTCCAGTTGACAATTTATTTAGAGTTTACGATCTCTGTTAATATTTTTTAATCTGGTGAATTATATATATTTATTGGTATGTTCATTGTCATCGGCTCCACCGTTTTACACATGTTCTTACTTCAAATTGGTTGTCATTGGAAATCCATAAATAATGTCACCGAGGCGGCTTCGCATGCATGCGAATTATGAAATATTCCTCGTTAATCGCTTTTAAACTGCAATTTTTTATTTTATTTTAATTCACAAAACTAATGTACCTATCAAAATCAGACATGCAAAAAAAAATACAGCCGAATTAAGAACCTCCTCCTTTTTTTGGAAATCGGTTAAAAATACACAAATACACAAAATAACATATTTATTTATTTATTAATTGATGCTACAGAACCAGCAAAGACATCGATTTCGGTAATAGAAAGCATGCGGCCAACGGGTGAACGAATTACCAATGTTAGTTCGACTGTGAGGCAGGATGAAAGTTCTTCGGGTAATTAAGCGGCTACCGCTACGAGAAATACTGTTTTTTTTTGTGACAATCCCGCCACACATTTCCAACCACTGCAACTCCTGAAAGCCAGACTCAACAGTGGCGACTCCCAGAAAAACGCCAAGTCAATGAAACCCGACGTGTCCCGGAGAAACGATTCAACTGTCTTGGATCCTGCAACGAAATTAATCAGAAAATTACAGCAGAGGAGTAGGAAAAAAATATCTATAATTTCCACTTGCCTCTGTATCAAGCAGGAGACAAAATAGAACTAGGCCAATAGGCACCAAGGGACATATACAACTGGGTTAAGCCCAGTAGAGTTTGTCTCTGTCATCTCTGACATAGACTAGAGTCAAGAGCAAATCCATAACAAACAAAAAAAAAATAGTTGCCAAGCACCAACAGGATTATATCTTGCCAATACAACTGATGGGTCCTAAATGCTCCTACTGAGCTATGCTAAATGTATCCTACTGAAGGATACTGATGTTAACTTTTTCTAAAAGCTCGGCAGAATCTATTTTTAGAGTTCCATACCCAAAGGGTAACCAACGGAACCCTTATTACTAAGCCTCCGCTGTCCGTCCGTCCGTCTGTCTGTCAGTGGGCTGTATTTCAAGAACCGTAATAGGTAGACAGTTGAAATTTTCACAGATTGTGTATTTCTATTTCCGCTATAATAACAAATAATAAAAATTCAGTTTTATGGTACGGAACCCTTCGTGTGCGAGTCCGACTCGCACTTGGCTTAAAAAGGTTTATATTAAAATCTAAAGATTTTAATATAAACCTTCTTTTTTTATATTTTAGTACAGTAGTACTAAAATATTCCAGAATACTACGAATAATATTGTTGTAAATGGAAATAGTCAGTATTGGTTTTCTGAAAACTTTCATCTCCCTGACTATCTATCGAAACACCAAGGTCTCTAATGGTATTAACCTCTTGAAGCCGGGCTGTTATTTAATTTAACGAAATAACATTTGTTTTAGTTTAAAATCATATTATTATCAACACACCATTAATGTATACGTTATCTAAATCTTTCTGAAGTGAATAATGTCAAGATCATTGGAAATAGTTCGATATAGTTACAAATCATCAGCAAAAAGTTTATATTCAGAGTCAATTTTGCTGCCAAGAATTATAAGGGCCCCAAGTGAGACCCCAGTGGTACCCCTGATGGTATGTAACACTGCTTTGATTTAAACCCCTTCAGGTGCACCAGTTGAGAGCGGTTCCTGAAGTACGAACCATGAACCCCCATACTCTCCAATTTATTGATCAGTGAGTTATCTACTAAATCGAAGGCCTCTTTAAAGTCCGTGTATATTGGCATGAACTTCATTTCAGTCATCCAATACAAATGATACATAAGAAACATACTCAACTAGATAAGACAGTGTCGATTTCTTCTGTTATCATCCAGCACATTCTAATGTGAGATAACATTTTTTTCTGAACGAACGATTCAACAACCACACGCAGAAAGAATCGACACTGGTCTGAAATGGCCACATCTTCAACACTACCAGATTTGAAGATTGGCGTGATTTGCCACTGATCAGAGAAATAGCCCTGTGACAAGGAGTAAATGAAAATTATAGGCAGAGGCACAGCTAGATTCGCTGCACACTTTCTAATAAAAAGAGGAGGGATCGAATCAGGTTCTGGACCTACGTCACAGTCCAGGGAAGATTTCAAAAACTTGTTTTTTTTTCAATTTGGCAGTGGCTAAAAGTATTTATTACTGGGAATGGTTTCATGTGGCGACAAAGAGAGTATATCCCTAATAAAATTGTTCCATAGACGGACTGAACATTTTCAGAAAACCAATTTCCTTTCCGCCCCTGACAAACCTAGTACTATGTAGAGTCATTTTGTTGGGAATATTATTGTCACCTATCCGTTTACTTATCAAGTAGTTCCAGACTAACTTAAGATTTTTGCGCAGATGTTCAGCTATATTTTTCTTAAAGTTTGTTTAACAATCTTGTATCAGTCTACCACATCGCGTTCTAAGGCATTCAAACGTAATTTTATCCTTAGAATACCCGTACTTTTTAACCGACTTCTTCAAAAAGGGTCTCCCCCTTTTTCTATGTTCGGCTGTATGTAATTTTATTTTATGTTTGTTCACCGATTTCTCCGCCAATTGTGGATCGATTTTAAAAATTCTTTTTTTATTCAAAAGCCTATACTCCTCAGGTAGTCTCATAGAAATATTCATTTTCGTACGTAACCTGACAGATTTCAATCGACGCTGTGACTAAACAATAGCAGCTCTCAACCTTTTTGAGATTAAAAATTTAAACACATTCGAATATAGAACAGTTCCAAATTCAAAATTGCCGGAACATATGGAAACGACAGAACTTAAAAGGCATAGGCCTAGTATGCACAGCTGCTTGGGTCCACTTGTTAGGTTTTAATATTTGGAAGAAATGCTCACCCTCTTTTTTTTATAGGTACGTACATAATTATTATAATCATTTAATTATTATTATTAGTGTAAGAACTTAATCGTTGTTTTTATTAATTTATTTTTCATTATTTGGTCATTGACAACCATAGTTTTGTGTAAAGTAAAAGCATATTTTTCAAATTTTGTAAATGTGAGTGCCATTTACATTATACGAGATTAGTTATAGTTTTACTTGTTGGACATGAACGAGCATGGTGGTGAGGAGCATGTCATGCTCACTCAAATGTCTCGCTGATGGTGGCGCGTGAGTTGGATCATTCGGTTCCCTTCGAAATGGTTGACTTGAATGGTGCCGATACAAGCGTCATGTTCGTAAACGGGTGCCGTCTGTTGAGACTGGTCATCTCTTAACTGCCATTGGCTTATTTTAATGTTTCTTATGATGAACATGATTTAAAAGAGTGTCCGTGGAGTTTCTTGCACGTTCTTCTCCATGGAGATCTACGTTTTGGAACGTGCAAATAGGTTCCATGTTTTTGACTGACCGACCTTGACGTTTCAAAAGTGCCTGTAAATGGTTTTTTTTGAAATAAAATGCTTTGATTCTTTTGATATGCCTAATTAAATTATTTCAAATTAAATTCAGACATATAAACAACTAACCTAACCTGTCCGAGTCGGAGTGCCCCAAGCCCTGAAAATGCTTCATTAATCTTACTATTTATTAGTTCTTTTTTTTATGAATAATGGGTTTGCTCTTGACTCTAGTCTATGTCATTTATAAAACTTTAGGTAAAAAAGACTATTTTAACATTTTCGTTGAAATATCATACCATAGAAAGATACAACGAACAAAAATATTCTATAAAAATAATCTACTGTTTGATAAGTCTTGTTTGTTGAATAAAAAGTCATTTATTCATTGAACTGTGTTTCTGTGAAAAATGCCTTTTTCAAGTAAATCGTCGGTGAAATAAAAAAATATCTAAATTCAAATTAAAGGACCAAATATTAAATGAAACAAGTGATGCGAAACAAAATTCTATGAGACTGTTTACGAAATTAGGCAACACAAGATTCAGATTCATGTATTGTTTTCATTATTTTAGAGATAAGCTCAATAAAAACTCCGCTACAAATCACAGTCCGTCTAATTAGCTAGTACAAGTCGGTGAGGAAAACAACAATGGAAATTCCAAAGTATATAATATTGTGTTTGAAGAAACTGATCAATAGTAAGTAAGCACGTGTTTTAGAGAGACGAACATCTCGTTCGCATTGCTGGAGAAACAGAGAGTCGAGGCGAAATGTTGGTAAGTTCCAGTTACGTGAAATGCCACTGAAACTGCTTGAAATAAATTTTGTATGTCCTCATAACTTTCTAAATACTGAGATGGAAAAATCTTAACTTTACTCTTGTCTCTGTTTCCCATTCCACTCTTAAAACTCAACATTTATGTACATGTTTACGGAAAAGGAAGTAATAAGTAAAGTTCGGATAGATTCATTACGATAGTTCTAAGTTCGTCCGGCGATTTAAGAACATAATGATGGGCAGTCAAATCCTTCGAGACGTCTTCAAATTCTTGATTTTTTAAATTAAATTTGACAGCAGCACGTCCAGCAGCGATCAGAATCTCAGCCTGGCGACCATATTGATCATTATTCTCTTTCACAGTATCATCTATAAGTTCATCACAAAGATGCGTATTTAGACAGGCTGCAATTAACTCTTCTATCTGAAAATAGACAATTAAAATAAGATGAGTATTAAAATTCACTTAAAAAGGTGCTTCCGTACAAAACAAACTAAAAGTTCCTTCAATACTTGATCTGTTTAAGTAATTTGACATGTTTTTTTCTGGAATTTAAACAAAATCATCATCATCATCACAATCCTGCAAAAATACCTATTACAAATGTAAAAGTGTGTTTGTTTGTTAACCAATCACAGCATTGCTGAATAGTTTTTTTTGTTATTTGTCATTGGTTTGCTCTTGTCAGATATGACAAAGGCAAAGTTGGAACTTGGCACACTGATATGAATTTCCTTTATCTTGGTTCATGATTATGAATTAAGGCGGCGTCTTGAGCTTGATTCCAGGCGTGACCAGTGGAAAGCCCGACCACCTGCGGCAATTAACTATTATTTCATAGATAGTGTGCTCGTGCCAGCAATGTGCGTGGATCTTCACAAAGATGGTTGGTTACATAAGCCACATACGAGCTCACGAGCGACAAATACAGTGGAGTTGAAACAATCTTCTTGGCCAATATCGGTCGGATCACATCATCATCATCTTGGTTGTGTACCGTTATCATGGGATAAAGTTAGAGACAAACTGGTCTCACGCACGCAACGTTTGCAACGCTTTTGTATCGTATCGTATGTTGCGTTGCATACGATAAGTGTGTCTGTACTGCATAGTTTTTCATACAAAATCAATTAGTTCAGATATCATATGCGTTGCATACGTTGCGTACGTGGGACCAGTTTGTCTCTAGCTTAACGCTCAACTATCACGCGAGCGTAACCTCTGTCTGTGACTGTCCAGATAACTTTTGGAATAGTAACACAATTTTATTTATACCTCGGAAATGCGGTCGTGCACCTTATTGATGAGATTTCCGATTTGAGTTACAACCTTTTCTGGGTTATGGATGGCATCAGAAGCCGATTGGTTCACATAGTTTTGATAATACTCGTCATAATCGGCCCTAAAAATAATAATGGATAGTTAGAATTATCAAACACAGGCAAGGCAGTGTTTTTATGTTATAATAATTAATTGTAAAACTTACCCAAGAGCAGTTAATGATATTCCCAGATAGTTGATGACGTACACTATCTCGGCATAGTGACGTCTGGAGTCGTTCAGGAGCGGAATGTTGCCCTCCATGGATCTAGTACAACAAATAGTTGATTACGCACCGAGGGAATAAAGCAGTGTCTTAAATGTCACTGTCGGCCCCAAAAGGTACAAGAGAGTTTATAATCCATCAATAAATCTTATGCGTTGAAAATAATCAAACAATCAAATATAGTTTTTAAACCAAGAGACTTGAATGCTACATTAGAATACTGAATACAGCGCGGAACTTTTTTTTTTTTTTTTTGTTTTGGTCGATGGCCACTCGCAGTTATCAACCCTAGAGGGTTGTCAACTACTGAACCGGACTTGAGCGCGGAACTCAAGCTGGCCCAAGATAAAAATACTTTTACACAGCTACTGCGAGGAGAGGTGGCAGACTACCACTGCTACATGCAGGTCGCTTTGTAATAGATTGCATACGAATGCTAACTTGATGTTCCATATTTAAATACTTTATTGACTAGCGGGTTATATATTACTTTAGTCCAATAATACTGCTAGGCCATAACACCGGCCGGGTAATGATGGCTTAAGTTGTTTTTTTTAAGTTTTTTTGCAATGTGCATGTCTTCTCTATCTAAAAGTATTTTTACTCTGCAGTGGGGGACCGTTACGGGCTGGGATAACGAGAGAAGAACGGTGTTCAATACTTTTTGACGGAAACCTCGGCGTCATAAGCCTTTTAGATCTTTAGGTCTACATTAAATACACACAATTGTTAAAAATAAGTACGTACAGCACATTTTTTCGCAGCGAGTCCACTGTTTGATTGATTTCTTTTACGTAATGTCCGTAGGGGGGTACGTACACCAGACCAGCGTCAACACTCAGGGTGGCTGTCACGGCAGCCACTAGGAGTTGTAGAATCATTGTCATCTGAAACGTAATTATATCAATGTTTTAACTGTATCTGTGTGTAGTTGAATATTTTATTTTATATCTGCTATTATTCACATTGTTGTTTACCTATTTTACATGACCTTCTTAACTTAGTTTAAGTATCGCATATTACATACTAATGTATAAATTATAATTATTTTAAGTAAATACACAAGTTTGTTGCTGGGGAGTTTGTTGCACCGATTTTTCTTCCCAACTAAAACGCAAGAAAATAGTAACTGGCGTTCTGGAACTGTCGTTTTCAATTAATTAATCGAATTTCTTTATTCGGGCATAAAGCATAAGCATATTCAGCCTATAATGTTCCCACTACTGGGACATAGGCCTTCTCTCGGTGAGAGGGAGTGGGCCATAATCCACCACGCGGGCCCAGTGCGGGTTGGTGGATATCACAATATGTTCCTACATAATATTATAATGTATGCACTTACCTTAGCGAGAGTACTGAAACAGTAATTTGAGAAGAGATTCAAACTAATTTATAGTGCTCTTGATTAGTCTCGAATCAAGGGTGATTATACGAATTTATGATTATATTATTTGCGTTATTTTCTTCGTGTATCGTTAGCGACAGATTTTAGTATTTTGGAAAATATCTTTTCACAAATGATTTTATTTTCTTGTAGCTTTTAGTATCCTGCACCTCAAAAGGAAAAAACGGAACTCTGATATCTTCGATGTCTGTCCGTCAGTCCGTCTTTCTGTCAACAAACCCTTTTTCTTGGGAACGCGTAGAGGTATCGAGTAAAATTAAAACCACATTATTATATATATTATACTCAGATCTACAGTCCCTTGGAGCTGTGAGAAAGTAAAACTTTAAAATAACTTGAAGAAATAAATACAGCCGTGTATGCTGCAAAAAAAACCTATTCGACACTCTCAAGAGAATCATAATTTATAGGGTATTTTCCGTTGACTTAGAACTGTGAAAGAACAATGGCCACTTTGGACTTGGATAAAACAGAAATTGGTAATGAGATGAAACTATCACCAATATGTAGTGCATTGTTAATGTTATTATTGGATATCTTCGTTTATTTTTAAAAGCTGGGGAAATAGAGATAATCATTTTTAAAAAGTGCCATTTTATTTATCAGAACGCAGTATAAAATATCCATATTCGAACGCATCTGTAACGACTTACGTCACTAGAGATGTCCATACTTTTGTAAAGTCTAAGATGACTGTAGTTTTTAAACGAAATTAAATCCCAGGTAATAAATAGCAAACGTATTAACTAACGTTAAATATTAAACTAAGCTTAACCAATAATATAATTTGATGATAGTTCTAAGTAAATACTTTTAATAAAGCTATGAATAAATTAAAAGACAAATGATTTACACTAAATATCAATTCTGTCATAAATCGATCGATTACGATTATCGTTCGTCCCTCCCTATTTTTGACAAGTAACTAATCTACAACTAAACAATGGCGGTTTCTGCACTGACCGACCACCGTATTGTCGTTTCTGCAGACTGTGTTCCGTACGATTTTCTGTTACTTTCTTTGCTATCTGTTTCTTGCTTTGCTTACGAACCATAGAGTAGAAAACATAAATGTTACAGATTAATTAAATAAACATAACCTCAAAAACATATTTCATAGAATTTCAAGATTCTCCGGTCTTTTAAAAATATATTGAAGATCGTTCTTAGTTATGTTTATAT
The DNA here is from genome assembly GCA_950371165.1 of Lacanobia oleracea. NCBI lineage: Eukaryota > Metazoa > Arthropoda > Insecta > Lepidoptera > Noctuidae > Lacanobia > Lacanobia oleracea. Next base: position 5,421,597 of record OX493389.1, read on the forward strand.
AAGCGAATGAAACGACATATGGTTCATGAAGTTACTTTTTGTTAGATTTAACTAGTCCAAGCATGTAAGCCGAGTGACCATTGTTCTTTGGCATGTAATATCGATATACACCACAAGTATAGGGAATATCTGAAAACTACACATGTGTGTTTTAATCATCAACAAAAAGATATAGTCTTTTTTTTAAGTAATACAAAGTACGGAACCCTCAGTGTACGGACTCGCACTTGTTCGGTTTTTTTTCATTTTATTTGAAGTTCACCCAACAATTCTTATTCCTCCATGATCAAAACTACATCTATATGTTCTATTTGAAATACATGCTTTGGGTTTGGGATTTATCCTAAAATATAATTCTTCAATATGACACATCGTCTTTTTCTTTTCTTCATTGATGCATAATTTATTTTTATATTTCACTAGCTTCTGAGACCGGCTTCGCCAGCTTGAATGTCTGAAATTGTTTTAAAGGTTACAAACTCCCGGAAAAAGTATCTGTATATCTTTAAGTTACACTTAGGGGATAAATAATATCGGATGTCTACATAAAGTAAAAAAAACGATCTCCAAACAAGTCACTACGACCAGCGGTTTAGGCGGTGTATTGATTCATCAGTGAGGACAAAACATTTTATATATTTTCATAGGGGATACCTATCTACCTTTTCCGTGTGATGATTAAACCCGAAGTTTTTACAGAGTTTTGCTGTTGACTGTACCTTACCTACTTAGCCAACGTACAAGATCAAAACACAAGGTCAGTGTAATAACAAATTAGCCTTTTCATGATTGTTATTCAAATAAATAACTGGATCGTATTTATAATTAGTGAAGCTGATTAACCTATTTTAAAACTAAACGGCATTCATATTGTTTAGAATTCGTCTATGTGATTAGAATGCAGTTTTTTTCCTAATATGATTAGGTAATGTTTTTACGCTTTTAATTTTCTGTTTTCCGTGAAATTTATAAATGTTTTTTTTTATGATACGTTAAAAAACAAAAGCAATATAAATTGAAGCAGTAACACTTCACCGCTCAAAGTAATTTGTAAAGCTACTTCGGTGAGTACTGCCTTGTCTTACACCATCTATGAGTAACAATTGTAATAAGGTTGCCAACCATACTCTTATATAATTTAATTTAATTTTTCCTATTATCGATTATGGCGATGTGTGCTACTATGACCTGAATGCAGATCTCCACAACAAACTTGACCGTCTTCTGAATTACTGCATTCGATTTGTTTTCAATCTACGTAAATATGATCATGTCTCTGCGCATCGGTCGCTTTTAAAGTGGTTGCCCATGCGCGAGCGCAGAGAGCTAAGGGCTCTTACTACCGTGTTTTCATTTCTTGTCTCTCCCAACTCTCCCAGTTATCTAGCCCCTCACTTTCAATAAATTTGCGCCACCACAATTTAAATTTACGCTCTTCAAACAACCGTCTCCTTCAATGTCCCACTCACTGTACTGACTTCATTCACTCTTCTTTCTTCGTACAGTCTATTTCTCTGTGGAATGCGCTCCCTCAGGAGTTCAGGATGGCCACCAACCGATTAACCTTCAAAGCCAAAGTACGTGAACACATTCGTAAGAAGTTGGCAGTTGTATCGTCACAGCGTTAATATTTTCCAATTATCTATTTTTTATTAATTGTTTAAGTATTTCGTTTACACATTTATCTTGTTAATTTGAGTACTTCTTGTATATTTGTAGTGTATGTATGATTTGTATAAGTATGTATATTATTGTTAAATTTAATAGTATTTAAATAATTTCAATCGCTTTTATTTTTTCATATTGCACCTACCATATTGTCTGCATCACCCAAAGATTGACTGGTAGAGAATGCCTAGGTACATTCGTGTGCTGAAAGTGTTAAATAAATAAATACTCTCATATAGAGTATTGTACTCTATTTTGCGCAAGCGTACTTTTAGGTATTTGCTTTTGCCCGCGACTTTGTACGTGCACATATCGTTTTTTTCCCCCGGGAAATCCTCTCTTAGTGCTCCCCTACACTCCCCAAGGAACCTACAGGCCCAAAAAAATTCAGCTTTCTATGACCAGTCAGTCAGTCAATCGCCAGCGACGGAAGAATGTTAAATAGAATTTCCCGAAAGCTTAACGCGAATGGAAAAAAAACAGGATATGCGCGTACGAAGTTGCGAGCAACAGGTACTGTGTATTTAAAAATCTTTGTTACAGTGGCCTTAGTGCGAGTTTTTTAACGTTCTCAATCGCGTTAGCGTAATCGTCAATTTGTATTTAAACTGAATAAACGCCGCCTGGTGACAACAACGGAAAACCTTTTATTTCTATACAATTTGACACAAGCGAACGTTTAACGCGATCGAGTGCGTTAAAAAACTTACACTAAGCCCTCTGGTCAACACAACGACAGACAACGCACAGCCGAAACTACTGGTCGTAGAAAGTTAAAGTTAGACATGTGGGTTCCGTGGGGAGTGTAGCGGAGCACTGAGAGAGGCAAACATGGAGTATGCGCGTACCATGTCGTGGGCAAAAAGCTAGACAATTATAACATTTGTTTTTACAATCATTTTCATTCGAAATAATAATAAATATATGTCTGTATAGTCAGTACTCTACAATTGTTATTATCTGGCCGAGGAGCTCGTGGCCAGATAATAACAGCCGCACGGGTCGACCTTCAAGGTTAAGCAACGCTTGCCAAGATTGGTCTGTGGATGGGTGACCATCTTAACATACCGAATTTCCTCCGAGCCTCGGAAAGCACGTTAAGCCGTTGGTCCCGGCTGTCATTTGTAGATCTTTGGCAGTCGTTACGGATAGTCAGAAGCCAGTAAATCTGACTCCAGTCTTGCCAAGAAGTACCGTGTTACCCAGTTAATGGGTTGTGGAGGTCTGGTAGGCTACCGCTCCTCGTAAGATACTGGTATTCAGCTAAATCCAGCTTGACTGGAAGCCGACCCCAATATAGTTGGGAAAAGGCTAGGCAGATGATGATGAGTCAGTACTCTGCAATTAGCCGCTCTAAAATCATAATATATCATATTTCTTCTTTGTAACGTTATTTGTATTTTTTTTCAGATGACTATGTTTGTTCGAGTCCTGCTGTTCACCTGCGCTTGCGCACTGAGCGCGGCTGAAGTGCCGCAGTACGGAGATATTGCAGATAGCATACTAAAAGCGAATAAAATAATAGTGGACAATATAGTGTATGTATTTGTATTACTGCGGCTATATGGATGGGCGGTTTATATCTGTCGATTACATCAGGATAGTTAGGCCACGATCATCACAGTGGGTGCCAGACTGAAGATTGGCGCAAGTCGATACTTGCTTCGATAAGCAAGCCTAGAATCTACGCTTGTGTGACGTAGGGGTTGAAAAGCAGATTTGAAATCTATTTGAGGAGACGATTGCACAAACGTAGAATAATATTTACTTAGTTTATCAGCAGCAATCGCCTCCAAAAAGCGCCGCCGTATTGACCGATCATTCGTCGGTCCTGAAACCTGCTTTCTTTTTATTTCATCATCTTTAATGTTTTGTTTATTTCGTTGTATTACATCCATGGACGGCAACGTACCGCTTCTCAACGACCCCCGCCGCCAATATGCCGAGATTATCCACGTTGTTAGTACTGTAGCTATGCAAGAAACTGTCTGCATGTGAGTTACTTTTATTTAATTCTTTTCGCACACTATGTACCAAGGCTATTCTAGAAGTTTGTCTACTGACTAACTGCATTAAAATAGTCGTAAATACTTACAATGTTGACAAAAATCTAAATAATAGCTTAATGTCAAATTGACAAAGTGAAATTTTAATGGTTGCTTTCCCGCGGCTGAACGATTAGCCATTAGTAGTACCTACTACGACCACTAAAACACGGTGTATACATAAGTATAGGTCCATAGGTCCCTCGTATCGTGGGGTGTCCGAATCACCCCCATGTATGTTCCGCGACTTTTCATAGTTTTCGAGCTAAGAATTGATTTATGAATTTTTAAGAATTATCGACCTTACCAACTTTTTATTCAGATACCCCACGATACGAGGGACCTAAATTTTATTTTTGGACGTGAATGTTCTGGACCCTGTATAGATACTGAAATGAATAAACTAATGTATACGACTATACTTAAATGATAGATTATTTTAGTAAAAAAAAACTTAATTAGTCCGTCAGATGAAATTCAAAAAATGTTGTTTTTTTTTTTTTGGTCTAATTCGATTTTTTAAAGTAAATACCCTTTTATACAAAAAAGCAATGAGTATTGTAAAACAACCGGTCAAGTGCGAGTCGGACTCGCACACGAAGGGTTCCGTAATTTTAACCTTAATTTTTGTTATTAACTGTCTACCTATTACGGTTCTTATACAACCCGCTGACAGACAGACGGACGGGCGGGCAGACACCGGAGGCTAAGTAATAGGGTTCTGTTGGTTACCCTAAGGGTACGGTATCCTAAAACTGTATTACTGTGACGATACTACTTCCAACTTCTTACGAATGTGCTCATGAACTTCACTTTAAGAATACCAAGAAATACACTGAGCTTTGATATTCGAAATCATTTGTTTTGTAAATTTTGAAAGTTCCTACCACACAGTGTTTTAGACGATCATTTGACATTGTAAAATTTCTATTCTTTTCTAAATATGTCAGAGAATATGATGAGAGATTTTAGTTACATCAAATTCAAGTTTAATGCATTTTATTTCTGTTTGAATATTTAAAAAATATTTTTTTGAATTACTTTTATTACCTACGTCTAAGCTACAGTTATAATGTTACGGTAAACGTGATTAATTTTCGATCACTATTAATAATTACCTCATGTTTTGGTAAATGTCAATATAAAGTTGAAATTCTTCACTTTTATCAGTTATCTACTGTTGTCGGTAAATGTAATCAAATTAAATAAGACTCGAAGTTATTTGTTCAGTATTAGGACTTGGGCAACCCGACTCTCATTTTTTACCACCCAGAGACAGGAGTCACTCAACTCAAAGTGGTCGGAAAGATACCCCCCTGGGTATCCTTCCCTCCCCCCATAATTTACGTTTAGGATATCTGGACCAAAAGACGCTTTGCGTCGTACACGTTATTTTTAAAACTTCTTGCAGTACATAAAAACCAAAGTTACATTATTATAAATATGATTAATGTCTTATTTTTAACTCTGCTTTCGGTAATTAGTAAAGCAAAAATAATAATAATTTTCAATTATTTACTGACCGTAACAATAATTACGTATTCACGAACACTGTGATATTGCATTCTGCTCAAATATTTTTATTTCTTATCTTTTCGATTCTTTCAGAGATTATGATTATTATGGAGAATATCAGAAAGAAATTAACAGAGCAGCACCTGATGCTATTGCTAATCCACAAGACGTGATCGTTAGAACTAAAAAGGTGATCCAGGACATCATCGATAGCATCGAAGAGGTAATGAATGATTCACTACAAAGTATGTTACTCAGTAACTGGTGCGTGGACGTCAGATAGGTCCAGTAAGACAGGAAGCTGACCCCAACATGGGAGGGAAAAGAACATTTTTTTAAGTTTTTTATTTTAATAAAAAACCAATCAAAAGTGAAACCACAATCTCAGCGTACCAGCGTGATGTTATTTTATAAACTAGTGTAAACAATCAACAGACATACGATTTTAGAAATCGCGATCCATTTACTATCATTGATTGAAGATTTCTGTTGCCTACTTCCGAAGTTCTTCATCAGATCTTCACCAAATTAAAATGGAACCAGTCCAGGCAAATATGATTCCAAACAAAAAAGAATCATCCAAATCGGTTAACAATTGGCGAAAATATCTCTGAACAAACATTTTTCATGGGATCCCATCATCAGAAGGATCTGATAAGCTGAGCAACAATAACATAATCAGCTCAGCAACATGAGATGATGATTACCAGGCACAAATATCTGAATTGCGTTAGAAATGTCATGAAAAACATTGTGTTTGCCTATAAAATTTGAGGGTAAGCGATGATGAGGTCGAAGATGGAGCACGCTTGCCTAGAAGTAACCTATTCACTCTTAAATTAAAGACTCCCAGGTTGTAACTATTAGGAAACAGTATTTCGACAGGACTTCGACAGGGAATTCCAATCCTTAGCTGTACGCATTATGAATCATGTTTTCCCAAAACGTTTTGGTCCACCTTGTACCGGTGGCGAATCGCCGTTCGAATTTTTAATATCTGTCCACAATTGGCGGAGAAATCAGTGAACATATATAAAAAAAAATACATACAGCTGAACATAGAACCTCCTCCTTTTTGAAGAAGTCGTTTAAAAAGGCTAGCTAGGTTGACATTGGTATTATTGGTACTATCGTAGGTCGGGTGGTTGAGCTCTCTAATACAGGTTTGGGCTACACGACGACCATTTTTACCAATGGAAGGATATTTTGAGTTTGAGTTCGAGATATGGTTATTTAACCATATCGCCAACTCAAACTTAAAATATTTATTTCAAATAAACCAAACAGGCACTTTTGAATTTTAAACTCGGTTGGTCCAAAAAATAAAGCTATTTGCACGTTTCAAACCGTAGATCTCTATGGATAAGAACTTCCAAGAAACTCTTTCATTTACTTACCTGTACTAAATGGTGTCCACTTTCAGGTGTTACAATTGATAAAAGCAAAAACGCAAGCAATGGCAGACCGCAACCAGCAGAACATTGATGAAGCTATCGATGAAGAAATTAATAACAACATTGAGAAATACGGAACTCCAAGAAGTATTTTGCTAGCTGTGGGAATATTTGCAACACAATTAAATAATAATCATGAACGTTATTATGCTGTGGAGACGCAAGATCTTACAGCACACCGCTTTATCATAAACGGAGTACAAACACTAGAAAAACACGTTATGGCGGGAAGTAATTTGTACAAAGTATTGTATGGACACACTTCTCCTCACTTTCATTGCGATTGAAGTTTTCAACGTCGCTATAACAGACACGGGTACTTATATCTTACGAAATTGACAATATCAATGTTTCTTAATTCCTCTTGTTTTCCAACGTGTCGGCTTGATTCCAAGTTTACAACTACACTAATAACATAGTGCAATATACCTACCCAAGCTCGTAATTCCAAAGGAATGCGAATTCTACAAGATTATTTCTTCTTTAAAGTAACTTCAATTTTCTTTAAATAAAATATGTTCATTTTAAACCGTTGTTTGTTGTATATATATATACATATACTGTAAGCATTTATTTTTTTTAATCATCATGTAAGTACCAGGTACGTGAGTGAGTAACCATGAGCTGCTATAAGTAGTAACAACAGATTTTAACTAATAAATAATAATAATCTTTTATTTCGACCAACAGTGGATCATATACAAAAAAAATACAAAACTTCAAAACAAATCAAAATAAAAACACAAAATAAAAACACAAAAACAAAAACACACAATAAAAACACATACAATATTAAAAAGACAAAACACATTACATGTCTCGATTGCCTAGTATGTGAACCATACACAGTGGTTCAGGTAAAAGTGAAATCAAACGAAATTCAAACGTTCGTTGTTATATTCAAAATAATTATTTATACCTCAAATTAGACACCTTATTTGTTCGAATGAGTCACCACAGCCCTGGAATGCAAAGGGTTTTAAGAGGAACATAGATAGTTCAGTAAGAGTCTGACATCCGCTCCTTCTCCGACTAGAACGGAAAGAGTCACTTGTTGGTTTCCTATCCATAAAAAAAGTAAACCCAGCCAACGTCAGACAACCGGAGGTACATTGAATTCGTAACTCTATTGCGAACATAAAAGCTCATATCTAATCAGACCAGTGAGAGCCTTGTCTCCAGATTCACTATCAGATTAAAATGGATAAATAGTAGACTTGTGCTCTAATTGGTCGGCATTTTATGACAGTCCATAATTTCTCGGAATGACTACGTGAGATGTATATAGGATGATGTATATAGGACTTTCAAATATTGATGCGTAAAAAGTAGGTATTCCAAATTTCCAGTTGACAATTTATTTAGAGTTTACGATCTCAGTTAATATTTTTTAATCTTGTGAAGTATATATATTTATTGATATGTTCATTGTCATTGGCTCCACCGTTTTACACATGTTCTTACTTCAAATTGGCTGTCATTGGAAATCCATAAATAATGTCAACGAGGCGGCTTCGCATGCATGCGAATTATGAAATATTCCTTGTTTATCGCTTTTAATCTGCAATATTTTTTATTTTATTTTAATTCGCAAAACTAATGTACCTATCATGCGAAAAATAATACACAAAATAACACATTTATTTATTTATTAATTGATGCTACAGAACCAGCAAAGACATCGATTTTGGTAATGGAAAGCATGCGGCAAACGGGTGAAAAATTACCAATGTTAGTTCGACTGTGAGGCAGGATGAAAGTTCTTCGGGTAATTAAGCGGCTACCGCTACGAGAAATACTGTTTTTTTTGGGACAATCCCGCCACACATTTCCAACCACTGCAACTCCTGAAAGCCAGACTCAACAGTGGCGACTCCCAGAAAAACGCAAAGTCAATGAAACCCGACGAGTCCTGGAGAAACGATTCAACTGTCTTGGATCCTGCAAAGAAATTAATCAGAAAATTACAGCTGAGGAGTAGGAAAAAAAAACTAGAATTTCCACTTGCCTCTGTATCAAGCAGGAGACAAAATAGAACTAGGCCAATAGGCACCAAGGGACATATACAACTGGGTTAAGCCCAGTAGAGTTTGTCTCTGTCATCTCTGACATAGACTAGAGTCAAGAGCAAATCCATAAAAAAACAAAAAAAAATAGTTGCCAAGCACCAACAGGATTATATCTTGCCAATACAACTAATGGGTCCTAAATGCTCCTACTGAGCTATGCTAAATGTATCCTACTGAAGGATACTGATGTTAACTTTTTCTAAAAGCTCGGCAGAATCTATTTTTAGAGTTCCATACCCAAAGGGTAACCAACGGAACCCTATTACTAAGCCTCCGCTGTCCGTCCGTCCGTCTGTCTGTCAGTGGGCTGTATTTCAAGAACCGTAATAGGTAGACAGTTGAAATTTTCACAGATTGTGTATTTCTATTTCCGCTATAATAACAAATAATAAAAATTAAGTTTTATGGTACGGAACCCTTCGTGTGCGAGTCCGACTCGCACTTGGCTTAAAAAGGTTTATATTAAAATCTAAAGATTTTAATATAAACCTTCTTTTTTTTATATTTTAGTACAGTAGTACTAAAATATTCCAGAATACTACGAATAATATTGTTGTAAATGGAAATAGTCAGTATTGGTTTTCTGAAAACTTTCATCTCCCTGACTATCTATCGAAACACCAAGGTCTCTAATGGTATTAACCTCTTGAAGCCGGGCTGTTATTTAATTTAACGAAATAACATTTGTTTTAGTTTTAAATCATATTATTATCAACACACCATTAATGTATACGTTATCTAAATCTTTCTGAAGTGAATAATGTCAAGATCATTGGAAATAGTTCGATATAGTTACAAATCATCAGCAAAAAGTTTATATTCAGAGTCAATTTTGCTGCCAAGAATTATAAGGGCCCCAAGTGAGACCCCAGTGGTACCCCTGATGGTATGTAACACTGCTTTGATTTAAACCCCTTCAAGTGCACCAGTTGTGAGCGGTTCCTGAAGTACGAACCATGAACCCCCATACTCTCCAATTTATTGATCAGTGAGTGATCTACTAAATCGAAGGCCTCTTTAAAGTCCGTGTATATTGGCATGAACTTCATTTCAGTCATCCAATACAAATGATACATAAGAAACATACTCAACTAGATATACCAGTGTCGATTTCTTCTGTTATCATCCAGCACATTCTAATGTGAGATAACATTTTTTTCTGAACGAACGATTCAACAACCACACGCAGAAAGAATCGACACTGGTCTGAAATGGCCACATCTTCAACACTACCAGATTTGAAGATTGGCGTGATTTGCCACTGATCAGAGAAATAGCCCTGTGACAAGGAGTAAATGAAAATTATAGGCAGAGGCACAGCTAGATTCGCTGCACACTTTCTAATAAAAAGAGGAGGGATCGAATCAGGTTCTGGACCTACGTCACAGTTCAGGGAAGATTTCAAAAACTAGTTTTTTTTCAATTTGGCAGTGGCTAAAAGTATTTATTACTGGGAATGGGTTTATGTGGCGACAAAGAGAGTATATCCCTAATAAAATTGTTCCATAGACGGACTGAACATTTTCAGAAAACAAATTTCCTTTCCGCCCCTGACAAACCTAGTACTATGTAGAGTCATTTTGTTGGGAATATTATTGTCCTATCCGTTTACTTATCAAGTAGTTCCAGACAAACTTAAGATTTTTGCGCAGATGTTCAGCTATATTTTTCTTAAAGTTTGTTTAACAATCTTGTATCAGTCTACCACATCGCGTTCTAAGGCATTCAAACGTAATTTTATCCCTAGAATACCCGTACTTTTTAACCGACTTCTTCAAAAAGGGGGAGGTTCTATGTTCGGCTGTATGTAATTTTATTTTATGTTTGTTCACCGATTTCTCGATAGGTTTTAATATTTGGAAGAAATGCTCACCCTCTTTTTTTTATAGGTACGTACATAATTATTATAATCATTTAATTATTATTTTTGGTGTAATCGTTGTTTTTATTAATTTATTTTTCATTATTTGGTCATTGACAACCATAGTTTTGTGTAAAGTAGAAGCATATTTTTCAAATTTTGTAAATGTGAGTGCCATTTACATTATATGAGATTAGTTATAGTTTTACTTGTTGGACATGAACGAGCATGGTGATTGAGAGCATGTCATGCTCACTCAAATGTCTTGCTGATGGTGGCGCGTGGGTTGGATCATTCGGTTCCCTTCGAAATGGTTGACTTGAATGGTGCCGATACAAGCGTCATGTTCGTAAACGGGTGCCGTCTATTGAGACTGGTCATCTCTTAACTGCCATTGGCTTATTTTAATGTTTCTTATAAGCAACAATTATATGTTTCTTAGAATTTTGTAAGACAGAACATGATTTAAAAGAGTGACAGTGGAGTTTCTTGCACGTTCTTCTCCATGGAGATCTACGTTCTGGAAAGTGCAAATAGGTTCCATGTTTTTGACTGACCGACCTTGACGTTTTTAAATGGTTTGTTTGAAATAAAATGCTTTGATTCTTTTAATATGCCTAATTAAATTATTTCAAATTAAATTCGGACATATAAACAACTAACCTAACCTGACCGAGTCGGAGTGCCCCAAGCCCTGAAAATGCTTCATTAATCTTACTGTCTATTAGTTCTTTTTTTTTTAATTAATGATGGGTTTGCTCTTGACTCTAGTCTATGTCATTTATAAAACTTTAGATATAAAAGACTATTTTAACATTTTCGTTGAAATATCATACCATAGAAAGATACACCGAACAAAAATATTCTATAAAAATAATCTACTGTTTGATAAGTCTTGTTTGTTGAATAAAAAGTCATTTATTCATTGAATTGTGTTTCTGTGAAAAATGCTTTATTCAAGTAAATCGTCGGTGAAATAAAAAAAAAATCTAAATACAAATTAAAGGACCAAATATTAAATGAAACATGTGATGCGAAACAAAATTCTATGAAACTGTCTACGAAACTAGGCAACACAAGGTTCAGATTCGTGTATTGTAATCATTATTTTAGAGATAAGCTGAAAAAAATCTCCGCTACAAATCACAGTCCGTCTAATCAGCTAGTACAAGTCGGTGAGGAAAACAACAATGGAAATTCCAAAGTATATAATATTGTGTTTGAAGAAACTGATCAATAGTAAGTAAGCACGTGTTTAGAGAGACGAACATCTCGTTCGCATTGCTGGAGAAACAGAGAGTCGTGGCGAAATGTTGGTAAGTTCCAGTTACGTGAAATGCCACTGAAACTGCTTGAAATAAATGTTGTACATCCTCATAACTTTCTAAATACTGAGATGGAAAAATCTTAACTTTACTCTTGTCTCTGTTTCCCATTCCACTCTTAAAACTCAACATTTATGTACATGTTTACGGAAAACGAAGTAATAAGTGAAGTTCGGATAGATTCATTACGATAGTTCTAAGTTCGTCCGGCGATTTAAGAACATAATGATGGGCAGTCAAATTCTTCGAGACGTCTTCAAATTCTTGGTTTTTAAAATTAAATTTGACAGCAGCACGTCCAGCAGCAATCAGAATCTCAGCCTGGCGACCATATTGATCATTATTCTCTTTCACAGTATCATCTATAAGTTCATCACAAAGATGCGTATTTTGACAGGCTGCAATTAACTCTTCTATCTGAAAAAAGGACAATTAAAATAAGATGAGTATTAAAAATCACTTAAAAAGGAGCTTCCTTACAGAACAAACTAAAAGCTCTTTCAATACTTGATCTGTTTAAGTAATTTGACATGTTTTTTTCTGGAATTTAAACAAAATCATCATCATCATCACAATCCTGCAAAAATACCTATTACAAATGTAAAAGTGTGTTTGTTTGTTAACCAATTCAAAACACAGCATTGCTGAATAGCTTTTTTGTTATTTGTCATTGGTTTGCTCTTGTCAGATATGACAAAGACAAAGTTGGAACTTGGCACACTGATATGAATTTCCTTTATCTTAGTTCATGATTATGAATTACGGCGGCGTCTTGAGCTTGATTCCAGGCGTGACCAGTGGAAAGCCCGACCACCTGCGGCAATTAACTATTATTTCATAGATAGTGTGCTCGTTCCAGCAATGTGCGTCGATCTTCATAAAGATGGTTACATAAGCCACATACGAGCTCACGAGCGACAAATACAGCGGAGTTGAAACAATCTTCTTGGCCAATATCGGTCGGATCACATCATCGTCATCTTGGTTGTATCGTTATCATGGGATAAAGTTAGAGACAAACTGGTCCCACGTACGCAACGTTTGCAACGCTTTTGTATCGTATCGTATGTTGCGTTGCATACGATAAGTGTGTCTGTACTGCATAGTTTTTCATACAAAATCAATTAGTTCAGATATCATATGTGTTGCATACGTTACGTACGTGGGACAAGTTTGTCTCTAGCTTAACGCTCAACTATCACGCGAGCGTAACCTTTGTCTGTGACTGTCCAGATAACTTTTGGAATAATAACACAATTTTATTTATACCTCGGAAATGCGGTCGTGCACCTTATTGATGAGATTTCCGATTTGAGTTACAACCTTTTCTGGGTTCTGGATGGCATCAGAAGCCGATTGGTTCACATAGTTTTGATAATACTCGTCATAATCGGCCCTAAAAATAATAATGGATAGTTAGAATTATCAAACACAGGCAAGGCAGTGTTTTTATGTTATAATAATTAATTGTAAAACTTACCCAAGAGCAGTTAATGATATTCCCAGATAGTTGATGACGTACACTATCTCGGCATAGTGACGTCTAGAGTCGTTCAGGAGCGGAATGTTGCCCTCCATGGATCTAGTACAACAAATAGTTGATTACGCACCGAGGGAATAAAGCAGTGTCTTATGTCACTGTTGGCCCCAAAAGGTACAAGGGTGTTTATAATCAATCAATATTTTTTTTGTGTTGAGAATAATCAAACAATATATTTTTTTTTTTATCAAGAGACTTTAATGCTACATTAGAATCCTGAATACAGCGCGGAACTCAAGCTGGCCCAAGATAAAAATACTTTTACACAGCTACTGCGGAATAACTTTTCAATTATAAGCCACGAGGAGAGGTGGCAGACTACCACTGCTACATACAGGTCGCTTTGCAATTGATTGCATACGAATGCTAACTGGATGTTCCATATTTAAATGTCATATAACTTGAGAAATAGATATAAAAACAAACTTGAAGTCATTAATGTACGAACTAATTACGGTAAAGACCATATTATGTGAAGGAGCACAGCTATGCAATGGATTGCCGGACGAGATAAGAGATTGCGATAACGTGAACACATTTAAAAATAAGCTTAAAAAACATGTATGTACATTATAACTTATAATACTCTGGAGGATATTGTATTGTACTGTATTATCATATTTTCTCTGTATCTCACTATAAGCGGACTGTAATTTCTTATGAGAAATATATTTCTTTAAACCGAAATCACATGATTGACCAGCGGATTATTTATTACTTTAGTCCAATAATACTGCTACGCCATACCCTTGGCCGGGTTGTGATGGCTTAAGTTATTTTTGTAAAAAGTTTTTTTGCAATGTGCATGTCTTCTCTATCTAAAAGATTTTTTTACTCTGCAGTGGGGGACCGTCACGGGCTGGGATAACGAGAGAAGAACGGTATTCAATACTTTTTGACGGAAATCTCGGCGTCATAAGCCTTTTAGATCTTTAGGTCTACATTAAAAACACACAATTATTGTCAAAAGTAGGTACGTACAGCACATTTTTTCGCAGCGAGTCCACTGTTTGATTGATTTCTTTTACGTAATGTCCGTAGGGGGGTACGTACACCACACCAGCGTCGACACTCAGGGTGGCTGTCACGGCAGCCACTAGGAGTTGTAGAATCATTGTCATCTGAAACGTAATGATATCAATGTTTTAACTGTATCTGTGTGTAGTTGAATATTTTATTTTATATAAAGATATCTGTTACCCGTAGTTCACATTGTTGTTTACCTATTTTACATGACCGTCTTAGCTTAGTTTAAGTATCGTATATTGCATACTAATGTGTAAATTATAATTATTTTAAGTAAATAGACAAGTTTGTCGCGCCGATTTTTCTTCCCTACTAAAACGCAAGGAAATTGTAACGGGCGTTCTGGAACTGTCTTTATCAATCAATCAATCGAATTTGTTTATTCGGGCATATAGCATAAGCATAATCAGCCTATAATGTTCCCACTACTGAGACATAGGCCTTCTCTCGGTGAGAGGGAGTGGGCCATAATCCACCACGCGGGCCCAGTGCGGGTTGGTGGATGTCACAATATGTTCCTACATAATATTATAACGTATGCACTTACCTTAGCGAGAGTACTGAAACAGTAAGTTGAGAAGAGATTCAAACTAATTTATAGTGCTCTTGATTAGTCTCGAATCAAAGGTGATTATACGAATTTATGATTATATTATTTGCGTTATTTTCTTCGCGTATCGTTAGCGACAGATTTAAGTACTCTGGAAAATATATTTTCACAAATGTTTTTATTTTCTTGTAGCTTTTAGTATCCTGCACCTCAAAAGGAAAAAACGGAATCCTTATAGGATCTTCGTTGTCTGTCCGTCTGTCTGTCAAGACCCTTTATCTTGGGAACGCGTTGAGGTGTCGAGTAAAATTAAAAGCACATTATTATATTATAATCAGATCTACAGTCTCTTGGAGCTGTGAAAAAGTAAAACTTCTAAAATAACGTAAAGAAAAAAGTACAGCCGTTTATGCTGCTAAAAAACGTATTCGACACTCTCAAGAGAACCATAATTTATAGGGTTATTTCCGTTGACTTAGAACTGTGAAAGAACAATGGCCTCTTTTGAACTAGGAAAAGACAGAAATAGGTATGTAACGAGATGAAACTATCACCAATATTTAGTGCATTGTTAATGTTATTATTGGATATCTTCGTTTATTTTTAGAAGCTGGGGAAATAGAGATAATCTTTTTAAAAAAATACTATTTTATTTATCAGAACGCAGTATAAAATATCCATATTCGAACGCATCTGTAACGACTTACGTCTCTAGAGATGTCCATACTTTTTTTTAATTCTAAGATGATTCTATTTTTTAAACAAATCAAATCCCAGGTAACAATATTAACAAACGTATTAACTAACGTTAAATATTAAACTAAGCTTAACCATCATCATCTTCCTGCCCTTATCCCATGTTACTTGGGGTCGGCGCAACACATTTTATTCTTCCATTCTGTTCTACGAGGGGGCGTTTTTAAGTTCGCGGAATGGAGGGCAAGGAGTGAAAATAAAAATACTAAATTATTTTTCTTTTTCAATATATTCACCTGCTACCCTAATACATTTTTCAGATCTTTCAATTAGCTTATGTATACCTTCATAAAAAAATGTTTTGTCTTTGTCCGAAAAATAAGCTGAAACCGCGTCCTTCACTTCTTCATCAGTTGAAAATTTCTTTTTTCAGATTTGGAAAGAGGTAATAATCACTGGGAGCCAGGTCTGGGCTGTAGGGTGGATGGTCTAAAATATCGAAGCCCACCTTATGCAGGGCAGCCAACGCAACACGGCTCTTGTGAACAGGCGCGTTGTCGTGAAGAAGAAGGACACCTTTGGTCAATTTTCCCCTCCTTTTTTCTTTAATACTTTCTTTCAACCTCTCGAGGATAGAAGCATAGTATTCTCCGGTTATAGAAACGCCTTTATCTTTATAATCGGTCAACAGAATCCCTTTCGAATCCCAAAACACTGTTGCCATGATTTTCCCAGCCGATTGTGACACTTTAAACTTCTTGGGTGGTGGTGTACCTTTTTTGTGCCACTGCATAGAGTCCTGTTTTGACTCAGGCTCATAATGATGAACCCAAGTTTCATCTCCAGTAACAATTCGACTCAATAGTCCATCCTTATCTTCGTTACAGAGGTCCAAAAACGTGCGAGAACACTCCACGCGGCGTTGTTTCTCTTGGCACGCATCTTGCACTGACCTTTGTCATGCCAAGATGATCGTGTAGAATTTTGAAAATTGTTGTATCCGATACTCCAACCATTTCTGCAAGCTGTTTCTTCTTTAGTCTGGCATCTTCCAATATTATTTTTTCGACATTTTTAATGATTTCCGGAGTAGTCACCTTGATCGCCCGTCCGGGCCGCGGGTCGTCTTCAAGTGAGGTCCTGCCTTGTTTAAAAAGACAATGCCACTTGTAAACCATGGTTTTGCCCGGGCAAGAGTCCCCGTAAACGGATTCCATCTCTTCCAGTATGTTTTGAACTGGCTTTCTTTGCTTGGTAAGGAACTTTATTACGGCACGGTACTCGATTTTTTCTATAATGCACACTTTCTTCCCGATTGAGTTGTTTGCTTGACGATAGTTCAAAGACTAATGACCCAATTAAGACAAAACCTGGTATTTATACTAATATTGAGTGGTTGAAGTCGTGGCCATCTCGATAATGACCCTCCCATTCCGCGAACTTAAAAACGCACCCTCGTATCAGTCGTCAGTCTATCACTAACACCCTTTTCTTTCATATCGCTCCTCACACAATCCATCCATCTTTTCTTTGGCCTTCCTCTCCCTCTCCATCCATCCACATTTATGTTCATAACTCTTCTAGTTATATGCGTTTCATCCCTCCTCTTCACATGACCATACCAATACAAGCGATTAAACTAAGCTTAACCAATAATATAATTTGATGATAGTTCGTGGTAAATACTTTTAATAAAGCTATGAATAAATTAAAAGACAAATGATTGACATTAAATATCAATTCTGTCATAAATCGATCGATTATGATTATCGTTCGTCCCTCCCTATTTTTGACAAGTATCTAATCTACGATCTAATCTATAACTAAACAGTGACAGTTTCTGCTCTAACCGACCACCGTATTGTCGTTTCTGCGAAGACTGTGTTTTGTGCGATTTTCTGTGATTTTCTATCAGTTTCTGGCTGCTGCTTACGGACCATAGAGTAGAAAACATAAATGCTACAGATTAAAACATAACCTCAAAAACAGATTTCATAGATTTTCAAGATTCTCCGGTCTTTTAAAAATATATTGAAGATGGTTCTTATTTACGTTTATATAGGCGAATAAAACGACATATGTTTCATCAAGTTATTTTTGTTCGTTTATTATTAGAAGGGAACATAATCTAAATAAATTAACAAATACTTAATTATCATACACTAATTAACACGAAATTATGTACAAACGCGTATAAAAACAAAATTAATCATTGGGCATCAAAAAAATAATCTACATTGAAAGTTATTTTTGTTAGATTTTATGTAATATCGATATACACTACAAATATAGGGAATATCTGAAAACTACACATCTGTGTTTTAATCATCAACAAAAAGATAATCTTTTTTTTTAAGTAATACAATTTACAGAAACCTCGATGTACGGTCTCGCACTTGTTCGGTTTTTTGTTTTTCAATTTATTTGAAGTTTGCGCAACAACTCTTATTCCTGCATGATCAAAAATATTTCTCTTTATGTTTTATTTGAAATAAATGCTTTGGGTTTGGGTTTTATCCTAAAATATAATTTTTCAATATGACACTTCGTCTTTTTCGTTTCTTCATTGATGCATAATTTATTTTTATATTTCACTAGCTTCTGAGACCGGCTTCGCCAGCGTGAATGTCTGAAATTGTTTTAAAGGTAACAAACTCCCGGAAAAAGTATCTGTGTATCTTTAAGTTACACTTTAGGGGATAAATAATATCGGATGTCCACATAAAGTAAAAAAAAACGAACTCCAAACAAGTCACTACGACTCGCGGTTTAGGCTGTGTATTGATTCATCAGTGAGGACAAAGCATTTTATATATTTTCATAGGTATCCCCTTTTCTGTGTGATGATTAAACCTGAAGTTTTTACATAGTTTTGCTGTTGACTGTACCTTACCTACTTAGCTAAGGAACAAGATCAAAACACAAGGTCAGTATAATAGCAAATTAACCTTTTCATGATTGTTATTCAAATAAATAACTGGATCATATTTATAATTAGTGAAGCTGATTAACCTATTTTAAAACTAAACGGCAATTATATTGTTTAGAATTCGTTCTATGTGATTAGAATACAGTTTTTTTCCTAATATGATTAGGTAATGTTGTTACGCTTTTAATTTTCTGTGAAATTGATAAATGTTTTTTCCATGATACGTTAAAAACAAAAGCACTATAAATTGAAGCAAAAACACCTCACCTTTCAAAGTAATTTGTTACTACTTCGGTGAGTACTGCCTTGTCTTACACCATTTATGAATAATAATTATAATAAGGTTGCCAACCGTACTGTCATGTAGAGTATTGTACTCTATTTTGCGCAGGCGTACTTTTAGGTAATTGCTTTTGCCCGCGACTTTGTACGTGCATATATCGTTTTTTTCCCCCAGGAAATCCTCTCTTAGTGCTCCCCTACACTCCCCAAGGAACCCACAGGCCCAAATTCAGCTTTCTACGACCAGTCAGTCAGTCAGTCAATCACCAGTGATGGAAGAATGTTAAATGGGATTTCCCGAAAGCTTTACGGGAATGGAAAAAAAACAGGATATGCGCGTACGAAGTTGCGAGTAGTGTTGCCCAAATTCAGTCTTGGTCTTGCAGTCTTGGTCTTGTTCTTGCGTTTTTGCAAGACCAAGACCAAGAACAAGACCGCGTATTTTTAGCAAGACCAAGACCAAGACTGACCGTGCAAGACTTGAGCAAGAACAAGACATAGCCTGCAAGACTCTTGCGTCTTGCAGCTAGGACTTAGCGCTATTTCACTGAGTAGTTAGGTGTAACAGTTCGGTGTATAGGTAGGTACGCTTAGGAATTCTATGAGACGCAAAAAACTGTATCAAAGAATATGAAAAACTGGACCTATGCGCATTACGACTAATACCATAAACATAGCGAATAAAAAAATATCTATTAAAATCAAACTGAGTGCATGCATAGTTATGTTTTAACTATCGGCACTTTGATAATGCGGCATCAAAGGTTTTGTACTTACTTCTCAAAGAAATTTGCCGCTTTTCGGAAGTACATGGTTATGATACACGCGCCGGCGGCTTCTTTTGAAATCTAAAACAATCGTTGCCGCCACGCCGAAATCATAACATTTGACACTATTTGATTGCCGCCATAGGGCGTAGGTATACTCATGCAAAATAATTTCCTAGTAGAGTACCTACAGGTGTTCCAAAGAATAAATAAGTTTCAGAGTGCTTAGAATGAAAATGAATACATTATACTGATCACGCAAGTAGTATTATCATCTGCCTAGCCTTTTTCCAACTACATTGGGGTCGGCTTCCAGTCAAACCGGATTCAGCTGAATACCAGTGTTTTACGTGGAGCGGCTGCCTACCAGACCTCCACAACCCATTAACTGGGTAACACGCAAGTAGTATTATGATTAGGATAAAATGGTAAGGATCAGGTGTAGCCTTTTCGCGAAGTTTGCGTTACGATGTCCCGGACACCCTGTATAGGTCAGTTGATTTTTCGAATTTCTTATCAAATCTTCAGTTATTTATTAATCTGCTTGATCTTTACTATGACTATGTTAATTCAAGCTCACAATGTTCCAATTCTAATACGTTTTTCTAAGATTTAAAGTAAACTTTAATAAATAGTAATAGACTAATAGGTAATTGCAAGACTTGCAAGACTCTTGCTGCAAGACCAAGACCAAGACCAAGACTGGGAGCGCAAGACCAAGACCAAGACCAAGACCAGGTGTATTGGCGCAAGACCAAGACCAAGACTGGCTAAGTCTCGTCTTGTTCTTGCATTTGGGCAACACTAGTTGCGAGCAACAGGTAGTGTGTATATAAAAATGTTTGTTACTGGTCAACACAACGACAGACAACGGACAGCCGAAACTACTGGTCGTAGAAAGCTGAAATTAGACATGTGGGTTCCGTGGGGAGTGTAGCGGACCACTGAGAGAGGAAAACATGGAGTATGTGCGTACTATGTCGTGAGCAAATGGCTTGTAAATTATAACATTTGTTTTTCCAATCATTTTCATTCGAAATAATAAATATATGTCTGTATAGTCAGTACTCTACAATTATTATTATCTGGCCGAGGAGCCCGTGGCCAGATAATAACAGCCGCACGGGTCGACCTTCAAGGTTAAGCAACGCTTGCCAAGGTTGGTCTGTGGATGGGTGACCATCTTAACATACCGAGTTTCCTCCGTGCCTCGGAAAGCACGTTAAGCCGTTGGTCCCGGCTGTCATTTGTAGATCTTTGGCAGTCGTTACGGATAGTCAGAAGCCAGTAAATCTGACTCCAGTCTTGCCAAGAAGTACCATGTTACCCAGTTAATGGGTTGTGGAGGTCTGGTAGGCAACCGCTCCTCGTAAAATACTGGTATTCAGCTAAATCCAGCTTGACTGGAAGCCGACCCCAATATAGTTGGGAAAAGGCTAGGCAGATGATGATGAGTCATTACTCTACAATTAGCCGCTCTAAAATCATAATATATCACATTTCTTCTTTGTAACGTTATTTGTACTTATTTTATTTCAGATGACTATGTTTGTTCGAGTCCTGCTGTTCACCTGCGCTTGCGCACTGAGCGCGGCTGAAGTGCCGCAGTACGGAGATATTGCAGATAGCATACTAAAAGCGAATAAAATAATAGTGGACAATATAGTGTATGTATTTGTATTACTGCGGTATGGCTGGGCGGTTTACCTATATCTGTCGATTACATCAAGATAGTTAGGCCACGATCATCACAGTGGGTGCCAGACTGAAGATTGGCGCAAGTCGATACTTGCTTCGATAAGCAAGCCTAGAATCTACGCTTGTGTGACGTAGGGGTTGAAAAGCAGATGTAAAATCTATTTGAGGAGACGATTGCACAAACGTAGAATAATATTTACTTCGATTATCAGCAGAAATCGCCTCCAAAAAGCGCCGCCGTATTGACCGATCATTCGTCGGTCCTGAAACCTGCTTTCTTTTTATTTCATCATCTT
The DNA here is from genome assembly GCA_950371165.1 of Lacanobia oleracea. Taxonomy (NCBI): domain Eukaryota; kingdom Metazoa; phylum Arthropoda; class Insecta; order Lepidoptera; family Noctuidae; genus Lacanobia; species Lacanobia oleracea. The sequence continues at coordinate 5,443,318 of OX493389.1, forward strand.
TAATGTTTTGTTTATTTCGTTGTATTAGATCCATGGACGGCAACGTACCGCTTCTCAACGACCCCCGGCGCCAATATGCCGAGATTATCCACGTTGTTAGTACTGTAGCTATGCAAGAAACTGTCTGCATGTGAGTTACTTTTATTTAATTCTTTTCGCACACTATGTACCAAGGCATTTTCTAGAAGTTTGTCTACTGACTAACTGCGTAAATACTCACAATGTTGAAAAAAAACTAAATAATGGCTAAACGTCAAATTGACAATGTGAAATTTTAATGGTTGCTTTCCCGCGGCTGAACGATTAGCCATTAGTAGTACCTACTACGACCACTAAAACACGGTGTATACATAAGTATAGGTCCATAGGTCCCTCGTATCGTGGGGTACCCGAATCATCCCCATGTATGTTCCGCGACTTTTCATAGTTTTCGAGCTATGAATTTTTTTTGTGAATTTTTAAGAATTATCGACCTGACCAACTTTTTATTCAGATACCCCACGATACGAGGGACCTAAATTTTATTTTTGGACGTGAATGTTCTGGACCCTGTTTAGATACTGAAATGAATAAACTAATGTATACGACTATACTTAAATGATAGGTTATTTTAGTAAAAAAAAACTTAATTAGTCCGTCAGATGAAATTCAAAAAATGTTGTTTTTTTTTTTTTTTTGGTCTTATTCGATTTTTTAAAGTAAACCCTTTTATACAAAAAAGCAATGAGTATTGTAAAACAACCGGTCAAGTGCGAGTCGGACTCGCACACGAAGGGTTCCGTAATTTTAACCTTAATTTTTGTTATTAACTGTCTACCTATTACGGTTCTTATACAACCCGCTGACAGACAGACGGACGGGCGGGCAGACACCGGAGGCTAAGTAATAGGGTTCTGTTGGTTACCCTTAGGGTACGGTATCCTAAAACTGTATTACTGTGACGATACTACTTCCAACTTCTTACGAATGTGCTCATGAACTTCACTTTAAGAATACCGACACTGAGCTTTGATATTCAAAATCATTTATTTTGTAAATTTTGATAGTTCAAACCACAGAGTGTTTTAGACGATCATATGACATTGTAAAATTTCTATTCTTTTCTAAGTATGTCAGAGAATATGATGACAGATTTTAGTTACATCGAATTTATTCAAGTTTAATGCATTTTATTTTTGTTTGAATAATAAAAAATATTTTTTTGAATTACTTTTATTACCTACGTCTAAGCTACAGTTATTACAAATAATGACAATGTAAGGGTAAAGGTGATTAATTTTCGATTAATATTAATAATTACCTCATGTTTTGGTAAATGTGAATATAAAGTTGAAATTCTTCACTTTTATCAGGTATTATTAACATTTCACTACTCTCGTCGGTAAATGTAATAAAATTAAATAAGACTCGAAGTCATTTGTCCAGTATTAGGACTTTGGCAACCCGAATCTCTTTTTTTACCACCCAGAGAAAGGAGTCACTTAACTCAAAGTGGTCGAAAAGATACCCCCCTGGGTATCCTTCCCTCCCCCCATAATTTACGTTTAGGATATCTGGACCAAAAGACGCTTTGCGTCGTAGTCGTTATTTTTAAAACTTCTTGCAGTACATAAAAACCAAAGTTACATTATTATAAATATGATTAATATCTTATTTTTAACTCTGCTTTCGGTAATTAGTAAAGCAAAAATAATAATAATTTTCAATTATTTACTCACCGTAACAATAATTACGTATTCACGAACACTGTGATATTGCATTCTGCTCAAATATTTTTATTTCTTATCTTTTCGATTCTTTCAGAGATTATGATTATTACGGAGAATATCAGAAAGAAATTAACAGAGCAGCACCTGATGCTATTGCTAATCCACAAGACGTGATCGTTAGAACTAAAAAGGTGATCCAGGACATCATTGATAGCATCGAAGAGGTAATGAATGATTCACTACAAAGTATGTTACTCAGTAACTGGTGTGTGGACGTCAGATAGGTCCGGTAAGACAGGAAGCTGACCTCAACATGGGAGGGAAAAGAACATTTTTTTTAAGTTTTTTATCTTAATAAAAAAACAATCAAAAGTCAAACCACTAACACAGCGTACCAGCGTGATGTTATTTTATAAACTAGTGTAAACAATCAACAGACATACGATTTTAGAAATCGCGATCCATTTACTATCATTGACTGAAGATTTCTGTTGCCTACTTCCGAAGTTCTTCATCAGATCTTCACCAAATTAAAATGGGACCAGTCCAGGCAAATATGATTCCAAACAAAAAAGAATCATCCAAATCGGTTAACAATTGGCGAAAATATCTCTGAACAAATATTTTTCATGGGATCCCATCATCAGAAGGATCTGATAAGCTGAGCAACAATAACATCATCAGCTCAGCAACATGAGATGATGATTACCAGGCACAAATATCTGAATTGCGTTAGAAATGTCATGAAAAACATTGTGTTTGCCTATAAAATTTGAGGGTAAGCGATGATGTGGTCGAAGATGGAGCACGCTTGCCTAGAAGTAACCTATTCACTCTTAACTTAAAGACTCCCAGGTTGTAACTATTAGGAAACACAGACTCCGACAGGGAATAACAAACCTTAGCTGTACGCATTATGAATGTTTTCCCAAAACGTTTTGTGCTTATGGGTAGGATGTCCACCATGTACCGGTGGCGCATCGCCGTTCGAATTTTTAATATCTGTCCACAATTGGCGGAGAAATCAGTGAACATATATAAAAAAAAATACATACAGCTGAACATAGAACCTCCTCCTTTTTGAAGAAGTCGGTTAAAAAGGCTAGCTAGATTGACATTGGTATTATTGGTACTATCGTAGGTCGGGTGGTTGAGCTCTCTAATACAGGTTTGGGCTACACGACGACCATTTTTACCAATGGAAGGATATTTTGAGTTTGAGTTCGAGATATGGTTACTTAACCATATCTCCAACTCAAACTTAAAATATTTATTTCAAATAAACCAAACAGGCACTTTTGAATTTTCAAGCTCGGTTGGTCAAAAAAATAAAGCTATTTGCACGTTTCAAACCGTAGATCTCTATGGATAAGAACTTCCAAGAAACTCTTTCATTTACTTACCTGTACTAAATGGTGTCCACTTTCAGGTGTTACAATTGATAAAAGCAAAAACGCAAGCAATGGCAGACCGCAACCAGCAGAACATTGATGAAGCTATCGATGAAGAAATTAATAACAACATTGAGAAATACGGAACTCCAAGAAGTATTTTGCTAGCTGTGGGAATATTTGCAACACAATTAAATAATAATCATGAACGTTATTATGCTGTGGAGACGCAAGATCTTACAGCACACCGCTTTATCATAAACGGAGTGCAAACACTAGAAAAACACGTTATGGCGGGAAGTAATTTGTACAAAGTATTGTATGGACACACTTCTCCTCACTTTCATTGCGATTGAAGTTTTCAACGTCGCTATAACAGACACGAGTATATCTCACGAAATTAAGAGGTTCAATGATTCCCAATACCTCTCTTTTTCCATCGTGTCGGCTTGATTCGCAGTTTACAACTACACTAATTACATAGTGCGATATACGTCAAGCTCTTAATTCCAAAATAATGCGATTTCTGAAAGTTTATTTTTCTTTTATATAACTTCAATTTTCTTAAAATAAAATATGTTTATTTTCAACCGTTGTTTGTTTTATTTATATATACTTTGAGCATTTGTTTTTGTAATCATTATGTAAGTACCAGGTACGTGAGTGAGTAACCATGAGCTGCTATAAGTAATAACAACAGATTTTAACTAATGAAAGTGAAATCAAACGAAATTCAATCGTTCGTTGTTATATTAAAAATTTATTACTTATACCTCAAATTAGACACCGTATTTGTTCGAATGAGTCACCACAGCCCTGGAATGCAAAGGGTATTAAGAGGAACACAGATAGGTCAGTAAGAGTCTGACATCCGCTCCTTCTCCGACTAGAGCGGAAAGAGTCACTTGTTGGTTTCCTATCTATAAAAAAAGGAAACCCAGTCAACGTCAGACAACCGGAGGAACATTGAATTCGTAACTCTATTGCAAGCATAAAAGCTCATATCTAAACAGACCAGTGAGAGCCTTGTCTCCAGATTCACTCATCATCATCTGCCTAGCCTTTTCCCAACTATATTGGGGTCGGCTTCCAGTCAAACCGGATTCAGCTGAATACCAGTGTTTTACGCGGAGCGGCTGCCTACCAGACCTCCACAACCCTATAAATGGGTTACACGGTACTTCATGGCAAGACTGGAGTCAGATTTACTGGCTTCTGACAATCTGTAACGACTGCCAAAGATCTACAAATGACAGCCGGGACCAACGGCTTAACGTGCTTTCCGAGGCACGGAGGAAACTCGGTATGTTAAGATGGTCATCCATCCACAGACCAACCTTGGCAAGCGTTGCTTAACCTTAAAGATCGACCCATGCGGCTGTTATTATTTAGACACGAGCTCCTCCAGATTCACTATCACATTAAAATGGATAAATAGTAGACTTGTGCTCTAATTGGTCGCCATTTTATGTCAGTCCATAATTTCTCGGAATGACTACGTGAGATTATAGACTTTCAAATATTGATGCGTAAAATCGGCTCCACCGTTTAACACACGTCCACTTCAAATTGGTTGTCATTGGAAATCCATAAATAATGTCACCGAGGCGGCTTCGCATGCATAAGAATTATGAAATATTCCTTGTTTATCGCTTCTAAACTGCAATATTTTTTATTTTATTTTAATTTGCAAAACTACTGTACCTATCAAAATCAGACAGGCAAAAAAAAAATACAGCCGAATTGAGAACCTCCTCCTTTTTTTGGAAATCGGTTAAAAATACACAAAATAACATATTTATTTATTTATTAATTGATGCTACAGAACCAGCAAAGACATCGATTTCGGTAATAGAAAGCATGCGGCCAACGGGTGAAAAATTACCAATGTTAGTTCGACTGTGAGGCAGGATGAAAGTTCTTCGGGTAATTAAGCGGCTACCACTACGAGAAATACTGTTTTTTTTTGGGACAATCCCACCACACATTTCCAACCACTGCAACTCTTGAAAGCCAGACTCAACCGTGGCGACTCCCAGAAAAACGCCAAGTCAATGAAACCCGACGAGTCCTGGAGAAACGATTCAACTGTCTTGGATCCTGCAACGAAATTAATCAGAAAATTACAGCTGAGGAGTAGGAAAAAAATATCTATAATTTCCACTTGCCTCTGTATCAAGCAGGAGACAAAATAGAACTAGGCCAATAGGCACCAAGGGACATATACAACTGCGTTAAGCCCAGTAGACTTTGTCTCTGTCATCTCTGACATAGACTAGAGTCAAGAGCAAATCCATAACAAACAAAAAAAAAATAGTTGCCAAGCACCAACAGGATTATATCTTGCCAATACAACTGATGGGTCCTAAATGCTCCTACTGAGCTGTGCTAAATGTATCCTACTGAAGGATACTGATGTTAACTTTTTCTAAAAGCTCGGCAGAATCTATTTTTAGAGTTCCATACCCAAAGGGTAACCAACGACGACACGGTTGGCGCAGTGGCTGAGCGATCGGCTGCTGCGCTGCGTGTCGCAGGTTCGATTCCCGCACGGAACAAATATTTGTATGGCCTACAGATAGTTGTTTCGGGTCTGGCTGTTTGTGTATGTGAGTTTGTATGTTTGTGAACGCACCCACGATACAGGAGAAATTCCTAGTGTGGGGCAACGTTTGTTATTAAAAAAAAAAAAAAAAAAAAAAAAAAAAAAAAAAAAAAAAAACGGAACCCTATTACTAAGCCTCCGCTGTCCGTCCGTCCGTCTGTCTGTCAGTGGGCTGTATTTCAAGAACCGTATTAGGTAGACAGTTGAAATTTTCACAGATTGTGTATTTCTATTTCCGCTATAATAACAAATAATAAAAATTAAGTTTTATGGTACGGAACCTTTCGTGTGCGAGTCCGACTCGCACTTGGCTTAACAAGGTTTATATTAAAATCTAAAGATTTTAATATAAACCTTCTTTTTTTATAGTTTAGTACAGTAGTACTAAAATATTCCAGAATACTACGAATAATATTGTTGTAAATGGAAATAGTCAGTATTGGTTTTCTGAAAACTTTCATCTCCCTGACTATCTATCGAAACACCAAGGTCTCTAATGGTATTAACCTCTTGAAGCCGGTCTGTTATTTAATTTAACGAAATAATATTTGTTTTAGTTTAAAATCATATTATTATCAACACACCATTAATGTATACGTTATCTAAATCTTTCTGAAGTGAATAATGTCAAGATCATTGGAAATAGTTCGATATAGTTACAAATCATCAGCAAAAAGTTTATATTCAGAGTCAATTTTGCTGCCAAGAATTAAAAGGGCCCCAAGTGAGACCCCAGTGGTACCCCTGATGGTATGTAACACTGCTTTGATTTAAACCCCTTAAGGTGCACCAGTTGTGAGCGGTTCCTGAAGTACGAACCATGAACCCCCATACTCTCCAATTTATTGATCAGTGAGTGATCTACTAAATCGAAGGCCTCTTTAAAGTCCGTGTATATTGGCATGAACTTCATTTCAGTCATCCAATACAGATGATACGTAAGAAACATACTCAACTAGATTAGACAGTGTCGATTTCTTCTGTTATCATCCAGCACATTCTAATGTGAGAAAACATTTTTTTCTGAACGAACGATTCATCAACCACACGCAGAAAGAATCGACACTGGTCTGAAATTGCCACATCTTCAACACTACCAGATTTGAAGATTGGCGTGTTATGCGCTATTTGCCACTGATCAGGGAAATAGCCCTGTGACAAGGATTAAATGAAAATTATAGGCAGAGGCATAGCTAGATTCGCTGCAAACTTTCTAATAAAAAGAAGAGGGATCGAATCAGGTTCTGGACCTACGTTACAGTTCAGGGAAGATTTCAAAAAAAATTTTTTTTTTTCCATTTGGCAGTGGCTAAAAGTATTTATTACTGGGAATGGTTTCATGTGGCGACAAAGAGAGTATATCCCTAATTGTTCCATAGAAGGACTGAACATTTTCAGAAAACAAATTTCCTTTCCGCCCCTGACAAACCTAGTACTATGTAGAGTCATTTTGTTGGGAATATTATTGTCACCTATCCGTTTACTTATCAAGTAGTTCCAGACAAACTTAAGATTTTTGCGCAGATGTTCAGCTATATTTTGCTTAAAGTTTGTTTAACAATCTTGTATCAGTCTACCACATCGCGTTCTAAGGCATTCAAACGTAATTTTATCCCTAGAATACCCGTACTTTTTAACCGACTTCTTCAAAAAGGGGAGGTTCTATGTTCGGCTGTATGTATTTTTATTTTATGTTTGTTCACCGATTTCTCCGCCAATTAAGGATCGATTTTAAAAATTCTTTTTTTATTCAAAAGCCTATACTCCTGAGGTAGTCTCATAGAAATATTCATTTTCGTACGTAACCTGACAGATTTCAATCGACGCTGTGACTAAACAATAGCATTGATACTAATACTTTCAACTGTTTTGAGATTCAAAATAAAACACATTCGAATATAGAACAGTTCCAAATTCAAAATTGCCGAAAAATATGGAAACGACAGAACTTAAAAGGCATGCCTAGTATGCACAGCTGCTTGGGTCCACTTGTTAGGTTTTAATATTTGGAAGAAATGCTCACCCTCTTTTTTTATAGGTACGTACATAATTATTATAATCATTTCATTATTATTTTTGGTGTAAGAACTTAATCGTTGTTTTTATTAATTTATTTTTTATTATTTGGTCATTGACAACCATAGTTTTGTGTAAAGTAGAAGCATATTTTTCAAATTTTGTAAATGTGAGTGCCATTTACATTATATGAGATTAGTTATAGTTTTACTTGTTGGACATGAACGAGCATGGTGGTTGAGAGCATGTCATGCTCACTCAAATGTCTCGCTGATGGTGGCGCGTGGGTTGGATCATTCGGTTTCCTTCGAAATGGTTGACTTGAATGGTGCCGATACAAGCGTCATGTTCGTAAACGGGCGCCGTCTGTTGAGACTGGTCATCTCTTAACTGCCATTGGCTTATTTTAATGTTTCTTATAATAAGCAACAATTATATGTTTCTTAGAATTTTGTAAGACAGAACATGATTTAAAAGAGTGTCCGTGAAGTTTCTTGCACGTTCTTCTCCATGGAGATCTACGTTCTGGAAAGTGCAAATAGGTTCCATGTTTTTGACTGACCGACCTTGACGTTTTTAAATGGTTTGTTTGAAATAAAATGCTTTGATTCTTTTAATATGCCTAATTAAATTATTTCAAATTAAATTCGGACATATAAACAACTAACCTAACCTGACCGAGTCGGAGTGCCCCAAGCCCTGAAAATGCTTCATTAATCTTACTGTCTATTAGTTCTTTTTTTTTTAATTAATGATGGGTTTGCTCTTGACTCTAGTCTATGTCATTTATAAAACTTTAGATATAAAAGACTATTTTAACATTTTCGTTGAAATATCATACCATAGAAAGATACACCGAACAAAAATATTCTATAAAAATAATCTACTGTTTGATAAGTCTTGTTTGTTGAATAAAAAGTCATTTATTCATTGAATTGTGTTTCTGTGAAAAATGCTTTATTCAAGTAAATCGTCGGTGAAATAAAAAAAAAATCTAAATACAAATTAAAGGACCAAATATTAAATGAAACATGTGATGCGAAACAAAATTCTATGAAACTGTCTACGAAACTAGGCAACACAAGGTTCAGATTCGTGTATTGTAATCATTATTTTAGAGATAAGCTGAAAAAAATCTCCGCTACAAATCACAGTCCGTCTAATCAGCTAGTACAAGTCGGTGAGGAAAACAACAATGGAAATTCCAAAGTATATAATATTGTGTTTGAAGAAACTGATCAATAGTAAGTAAGCACGTGTTTAGAGAGACGAACATCTCGTTCGCATTGCTGGAGAAACAGAGAGTCGTGGCGAAATGTTGGTAAGTTCCAGTTACGTGAAATGCCACTGAAACTGCTTGAAATAAATGTTGTACATCCTCATAACTTTCTAAATACTGAGATGGAAAAATCTTAACTTTACTCTTGTCTCTGTTTCCCATTCCACTCTTAAAACTCAACATTTATGTACATGTTTACGGAAAACGAAGTAATAAGTGAAGTTCGGATAGATTCATTACGATAGTTCTAAGTTCGTCCGGCGATTTAAGAACATAATGATGGGCAGTCAAATTCTTCGAGACGTCTTCAAATTCTTGGTTTTTAAAATTAAATTTGACAGCAGCACGTCCAGCAGCAATCAGAATCTCAGCCTGGCGACCATATTGATCATTATTCTCTTTCACAGTATCATCTATAAGTTCATCACAAAGATGCGTATTTTGACAGGCTGCAATTAACTCTTCTATCTGAAAAAAGGACAATTAAAATAAGATGAGTATTAAAAATCACTTAAAAAGGAGCTTCCTTACAGAACAAACTAAAAGCTCTTTCAATACTTGATCTGTTTAAGTAATTTGACATGTTTTTTTCTGGAATTTAAACAAAATCATCATCATCATCACAATCCTGCAAAAATACCTATTACAAATGTAAAAGTGTGTTTGTTTGTTAACCAATTCAAAACACAGCATTGCTGAATAGCTTTTTTGTTATTTGTCATTGGTTTGCTCTTGTCAGATATGACAAAGACAAAGTTGGAACTTGGCACACTGATATGAATTTCCTTTATCTTAGTTCATGATTATGAATTACGGCGGCGTCTTGAGCTTGATTCCAGGCGTGACCAGTGGAAAGCCCGACCACCTGCGGCAATTAACTATTATTTCATAGATAGTGTGCTCGTTCCAGCAATGTGCGTCGATCTTCATAAAGATGGTTACATAAGCCACATACGAGCTCACGAGCGACAAATACAGCGGAGTTGAAACAATCTTCTTGGCCAATATCGGTCGGATCACATCATCGTCATCTTGGTTGTATCGTTATCATGGGATAAAGTTAGAGACAAACTGGTCCCACGTACGCAACGTTTGCAACGCTTTTGTATCGTATCGTATGTTGCGTTGCATACGATAAGTGTGTCTGTACTGCATAGTTTTTCATACAAAATCAATTAGTTCAGATATCATATGCGTTGCATACGTTACGTACGTGGGACAAGTTTGTCTCTAGCTTAACGCTCAACTATCACGCGAGCGTAACCTTTGTCTGTGACTGTCCAGATAACTTTTGGAATAATAACACAATTTTATTTATACCTCGGAAATGCGGTCGTGCACCTTATTGATGAGATTTCCGATTTGAGTTACAACCTTTTCTGGGTTCTGGATGGCATCAGAAGCCGATTGGTTCACATAGTTTTGATAATACTCGTCATAATCGGCCCTAAAAATAATAATGGATAGTTAGAATTATCAAACACAGGCAAGGCAGTGTTTTTATGTTATAATAATTAATTGTAAAACTTACCCAAGAGCAGTTAATGATATTCCCAGATAGTTGATGACGTACACTATCTCGGCATAGTGACGTCTAGAGTCGTTCAGGAGCGGAATGTTGCCCTCCATGGATCTAGTACAACAAATAGTTGATTACGCACCGAGGGAATAAAGCAGTGTCTTATGTCACTGTTGGCCCCAAAAGGTACAAGGGTGTTTATAATCAATCAATAATTTTTTTGTGTTGAGAATAATCAAACAATATATTTTTTTTTTTATCAAGAGACTTTAATGCTACATTAGAATCCTGAATACAGCGCGGAACTCAAGCTGGCCCAAGATAAAAATACTTTTACACAGCTACCTACTGCGGAATAACTTTTCAATTATAAGCCACGAGGAGAGGTGGCAGACTACCACTGCTACATACAGGTCGCTTTGCAATTGATTGCATACGAATGCTAACTGGATGTTCCATATTTAAATGTCATATAACTTGAGAAATACATATAAAAACAAACTAGAAGTCATAATGACTTCAATAGTTTTTATATTTAGTGCGTACACTAATAATTAGTAACACTAATCACTAATCACTAATTACGGTAGAAAGACCATATTATGTGAAGGAGCACAGCTGTTCAATGGATTGCTGGACAAGATAAGAGATTGCGATAACGTGAACACATTTAAAAATAAGCTTAAAACACATGTATCTACTTATAATACTTTGGAGGAAATTGTATTGTACTGTATTATCATATTTACTCTGTATCTCATTATAAGCGGACTGTAATTTCTTATGAGAAATAAATTTCTTTAAACCGAAATCACATGATTGACCAGCGGATTATTTATTACTTTAGTCCAATAATACTGCTAGGTCATACCCCTGGCCGGGTTATGATGGCTTAAGTTATTTTTGTAAAAAGTTTTTTTGCAATGTGCATGTCTTCTTTATCTAAAAGATGTTATTACTCTGCAGTGGGGGACAGTGACGGGCTGGGATAACGAGAGAAGAACGGTGTTCAATACTTTTTGACGGAAATCTCGGCGTCATAAGCCTTTTAGATCTTTAGGTCTACATTAAAAACACACAATTATTGTCAAAAATAGGTACGTACAGCACATTTTTTCGCAGCGAGTCCACTGTTTGATTGATTTCTTTTACGTAATGTCCGTAGGGGGGTACGTACACCAGACCAGCGTCAACACTCAGGGTGGCTGTCACGGCAGCCACAAGGAGTTGTAGAATCATTATCATCTGAAACGTAATGATATCAATGTTTTAACTGTATCTGTGTGTAGTTGAATATTTTATTTTATATCTGCTATTATTCACATTGTTGTTTACCTATTTTACATGACCGTCTTAGCTTAGTTTAAGTATCGTATATTGCATACTAATGTGTAAATTATAATTATTTTAAGTAAATAGACAAGTTTGTTGCTGGGGAGTTTATTGCGCCGATTTTTCTTCCCTACTAAAACGTAAGGAAATTGTAACAGGCGTTCTGGAACTGTTTTTATCAATCAATCTATCAAATTTCTTTATTCGGGCGTATAGCATAAGCATAATCAGCCTATAATACCTACCTATTATTAGCCTTACAAAACTAATTATATTTTCTGTAATATTTAATAAGTATCGCTGTTGGTTTTCTGAAAAAAGTAAAAATAAAATAAATAAATAAATAATGTTCCCACTGCTGGGACACAGGCCTTCTCTCGGTGAGAGGGAATGGGCCATAATCCACCACGCGGGCCCAGTGCGGGTTGGTGGATGTCACGTCTTCGAATTTTTGGTTCTAGGACATTCCTCACGATGTTTTCCTTCACCGTTTTGAGAGCAGTGGTGATGAAATTCCCATCATGCCACCACTGCTATTTTTCGTCGGTTAATAACTTAAAATTTAAAATAATTAATCATTAAAATTAAACGTTGTCTTTCAGAAGTGCTAGCACTCAGTATTTAAATAAAAATATATATTTTTATCTGTCAAAAACCCTAAAAACTGCAGAAACAATTGCACTCTAAAAAACCGGCCAAGTGCGAGTCGGACTCGCACAAGTAGGGTTCCGTACCATAAACCTTAATTTTTAACCAACTTCTTCAAAAAGGAGGAGGTTCTATGTTCGGCTGTATGTTTTTTTTAATGTACGAGTATGTTCACCGATATCTCCGCCAATTCTGGACCGATTTTATAAATTATTTTTTTATTCAAAAGCCTATACTCTTGAGGTGGTCCCATATTCACCAAGTTAGAATCTGATGATGGGATCCTATGAAAATCGAGGGAAACCCTCAAATTTTATAAGCACATATAATCTTTTTCATAAACTTTCTAACGCAATTCAAATATTTATTCCTGGTAAGATAATCATCATCTCATGATGCTGAGCTGATAATGGAAGGTATAACTCAGGATCTGATGATAGGATCTCATGAAAAATGTTTGTTCAGCGATATTTTCGCCAACTGTTAACCGATTTAGATGATTCTTTTTTGCTTGGAAGAGTATTTTTATTATTTGTTGTTATAACGGCAATAGATATACACAATCTGTGAAAATTTCAAGTGTTGGCCTATTACGGTTCTTGAGATACAGCCCGCTAACAGACAGACGGACGGACGGACGGACTGACGGATGGACGAACGGATGGGTGGACAGCGGAGGCTTAGTAATAGGGTTCCGTTGGTTACCCTTTGGGTACGAAACCCTAAAAAGGAGAATGCAAAGGGGTTTGTACTGTTTTCTATGAGGGCAGCCCCCCCACCACTATTTTGTTTTTTTCCTCAAAGTTGTGGCGCACGATCAGCATGCACAATAGTTAGAAGTGCCCTAAAGTGTCACGTTGTCGAGATATTTTAAGGCAAAGTCGTCATGTGAGGACAATTAAAATGATTCAATTACTCCGTCACAAAGACTTCGTCTTATCGTTGAAATCTATATCTACTAACATGATATATGTACCTACATAATATTACGAGTATAATGTATGCACTTACCTTAGCGAGAGTACTGAAACAGTAAGTTGAGAAGAGATTCAAACAAATTTATAGTGCTCTTGATTAGTCTCGAATCAAGGGTGATTATACGAATTTATGATTATATTATTTGCGTTATTTTCTTCGTGTATCGTTAGCGACAGAGTTTAGTATTCTGGAAAATATCTTTTCACAAATGTTTTTATTTTCTTGTATCTTTTAGTATCCTGCACCTCAATAGGAAAAAACGGAACCCTTATAGGATCTTCGTTGTCTGTCCGTCTGTCTGTCAAGACCCTTTATCTTGGGAACGCGTTGAGGTGTCGAGTAAAATTAAAAGCACATTATTATATTATACTTAGATCTACAGTCCCTTGGAGCTGTGAAAAAGTAAAACTTCTAAAATTAATTAAATAAACATAACCTCAAAAACATATTTCAAAGATTTTCAAGATTCTCCGGTCTTTTAAAAATATATTGAAGATCGTTCTTAGTTATGTATATATAGGTGAATAAAACGACATATTATGGTTCATGAAGTTACTTTTTGTTAGATTTAACTAGTCCAAGCATGTTAGCAGAGTGGCCATTGTTCTTAGGCATGTAATATCGATATACCCTACAAGTATAGGGAATAGCTGAAAACTAAACATGTGTGTTTTAATCATCAACAAAAAGATATAGTCTTTTTTTTAAGTAATACAAAGTACGGAACCTTCGATGTACGGACTCGCACTAGTTCGTTTTTTTTTTTCATTTTATTAGAAGTTCACGCAACAATTCTTATTCCTCCATGATCAAAACTACATGTATATGTTCTATTTGAAATAAATGCTTTGGGTTTGGGATTAATCCTAAAATATAATTCTTCAATATGTCACTGTCTTTTTCGTTTCTTCATTGATGCATAATTTATTTTTATATTTTTATCTTATAATTCACTAGCTTCTGAGACCGGCTTCGACAGCGTGAATGTCTGATACTCCCGGGACAAAGTATCTGTGTATCTTTAAGTTACACTTTAGGGGATAAATAATATCGGATGTCTATATAATGTAAAAAAAACGAACTCCAAACAAGTCACTACGACCAGCGGTTTAGGCTGTGTATTGATCCATCAGTGAGGACAAAGCATTTTATATATTTTCATAGGTATCCCCTTTTCTGTGTGATGATTAAACCTGGAGTTTTTACAGATTTTTTCCGTTGACTATACCTTACCTACTTAGCTAAGGTACAAGATCAAAACACAAGGTCAGTATAATAACAAATTAGCCTTTTCATGATTGTTATTCAAATAAATAACTGGATCGTATTTATAATTAGTGAAGCTGATTAACCTATTTTAAAACTAAACGGCATTCATATTGTTTAGAATTCGTTCTATGTGATTAGAATACAGTTTTTTTCCTAATATGATTAGGTAATGTTGTTACGCTTTTAATTTTCTGTTTTCCGTGAAATTGATAAATGTTTTTTTCCATGATACGTTTAAAAACAAAAGCACTATAAATTGAAGCAGAAACACTTCACCATTCAAAGTAATTTGTTACTACGAGTACTTCGGTAAGTACTGCCTTGTCTTACACCATTTGTGAATAACAATTATAATAAGGTTGCCAAACGTACTCTCATATAGAGTATTGTACTCTATTTTGCGCAGGCGTACTTTTAGGTGATTGCTTTTGCCCGCAACTATGTACGTGCTTATATCGTTTTTTTGCCCCGGGAAATCCTCTCTTAGTGCTCCTCTACACTCCCCAAGGAAGGTGCCCTTTGTGTTCCAAGGCTACGGTACCCCTTTCGAACAGTTTCCGCAGCCCCAGCAGGCACCTGCCCTAGCGGGCCCCATCTTCCACGCTGACATCTCTTTGAGGCGCGCTGGGATTGCAGCGCGCCGCCAACCCGGGCCTAGTTCTGATCAGACGGCGAGCCACCCACTGCTCGCCGTCCGCAGGCCCGCGCCTACGGCGGCCGGGAATCGTCCCGCGACTCCCGACGCCTGGGACGTCTTCTTCTGTTGCGGCAACTGGGACGTGAGGCTTCCCTCTCTCTCACACGTTCGGCCTCCTCCTTTGCTAGCATTACTGTTTCGCTTAAATCCTCTCTTACTGCTCCCCTACACTCCCCAAGGAACCTACAGGCCCAAATTCAGCTTTCTACGACCAGTCAGTCAGTCAATCACCAGTGACGGAAGAATGTTAAATAGGATTTCCCGAAAGATTTACGGGAATTGAAAAAACAGGATATATACGAAGTTGCGAGCAACAGGTAGTGTATATATAAAAATCTTTGTTACAGTGGCCTTAGTGCGAGTTTTTTAACATTCTCGATCGCGTTAGCGTAATCGTCAATTTGTATCGAAACTGAATAAACGCCGCCTGGTGACAACAACGGAAAATCTTTTTTTTCTATACAATTTGACACAAGCGAACGTTTACGTTAACGCAATCGAGTGCGTTAAAAAACTTACACTAAGCCCTCTGGTCAACACAACGACAGACAACGCACAGCCGAAACCACTGGTCGTAGAAAGCTGAAGTTAGACATGTGGGTTCCGTGGAGAGTGTAGCGGAGCACTGAGAGAGGAACACATGGGGTATGCGCGGACGATGTCGTGGGCAAAAAGCTAGGCAATTACAACATTTGTTTTTTCAATCATTTTCATTCGAAATAATAAATATATGTCTGTATAGTCAGTACTCTACAATTAGCCGCTCTAAAATCTCTTTGTAACGTTATTTGTATTTTTTTTTCAGATGGCTATGTTAGTTCGAGTCCTGCTGTTCACCTGCGCTTGCGCACTGAGCGCGGCTGAAGTGCCGCAGTACGGAGATATTGCAGATAGCATACTAAAAGCGAATAAAATAATAGTGGACAATATAGTGTATGTATTTGTATTACTGCGGTATGGCTGTGCGGTTTACCTATATCTGTCGATTACATCAGGATAGTTAGGCCACGATCATCACAGTGGGTGCCAGACTGAAGATTGGCGCAAGTCGATACTTGCTTCGATAAGCAAGCCTAGAATCTACGCTTGTGTGACGTAGGGGTTGAATAGCAGATGTGAAATCTATTTGAGGAGACGATTGCACAAACGTAGAATAATATTTACTTAGTTTATCAGCAGCAATCGCCTCCAAAAAGCGCCGCCGTATTGACCGATCATTCGTCGGTCCTGAAACCTGCTTTCTTTTTATTTCATCATGTTTAATGTTTTGTTTATTTCGTTGTATTAGATCCATGGACGGCAACGTACCGCTTCTCAACGACCCCCGGCGCCAATATGCCGAGATTATCCACGTTGTTAGTACTGTAGCTATGCAAGAAACTGTCTGCATGTGAGTTCTTTTATTTAATTCTTTTCGCACACTATGTACCAAGGCATTTTCTATAAGTTTGTCTACTGACTAACTGCGTAAATACTCACAATGTTGAAAAAAATCTAAATAATAGCTTAACGTCAAATTGACAATGTGAAATTTTAATGGTTGCTTTCCCGCGGCTGAACGATTAGCCATTAGTAGTACCTACTACGACCACTAAAACACGGTGTATACATAAGTATAGGTCCATAGGTCCCTCGTATCGTGGGGTACCCGAATCACCCCCATGTATGTTCCGCGACTTTTCATAGTTTTCGAGCTATGATTTTTTTTTGTGAATTTTTAAGAATTATCGACCTGACCAACTTTTTATTCAGATACCCCACGATACGAGGGACCTAAATTTTATTTTTGGACGTGAATGTTCTGGACCCTGTTTAGATACTGAAATGAATAAACTAATGTATACGACTATACTTAAATGATAGGTTATTTTAGTAAAAACAAACTTAATTAGTTCGTTAGATGAAATTCAAAAAATGTTGGACAAGATTTTTTTTTTTTGGTCTGATTCGATTTTTTAAAGTAAATACCCTTTTATACAAAAAAGCAATGAGTATTGTAAAACAACCGGTCAAGTGCGAGTCGGACTCGCACACGAAGGTTTCCGTAATTTTAACCTTAATTTTTGTTATTAACTGTCTAGGTACCTATTACGGTTCTTATACAACCCGCTGACAGACAGACGGACGGGCGGGCAGACACCGGAGGCTAAGTAATAGGGTTCTGTTGGTTACCCTAAGGGTACGGTATCCTAAAACTGTATTACTGTGACGATACTACTTCCAACTTCTTACGAATGTGCTCATGAACTTCACTTTAAGAATACCGACACTGAGCTTTGATATTCAAAATCATTTGTTTTGTAAATTTTGAAAGTTCCTACCACACAGTGTTTTAGACGATCATTTGACATTGTAAAATTTCTATTCTTTTCTAAATATGTCAGAGAATATGATGAGAGATTTTAGTTACATCGAATTCAAGTTTAATGCATTTTATTTCTGTTTGAATATTTAAAAAATATTTTTTTTAATTACTTTTATTACCTACGTCTAAGCTACAGTTATTACAAATAATTACAATGTTACGGTAAACGTGATTAATTTTCGATCACTATTAATAATTACCTCATGTTTTGGTAAATGTCAATATAAAGTTGAAATTATTCACTTTTATCAGTTATTATTAACATTTCACTACTCTCGTCGGTAAATGTAATAAAATTAAATAAGACTCGAAGTTATTTGTCGAGTATTAGGACTTGGGCAACCCGACTCTCTTTTTTTACCACCCAGAGACAGGAGTCACTCAACTCAAAGTGGTCGGAAAGATACCCCCCTGGGTATCCTTCCCTCCCCCCGTAAACTATGTGTAGGATCTCTGGATCATTTTAGATAGACGCTTTGCGTCGTAGACGTTATTTTTAAAACTCCTTGCAGTACATAAAAACCAAAGTTACATTATTATAAATGTGATTAATGTCTTATTTTTAACTCTGCTTTCGGTACTAATAATATTAAAAAATATTAATAATTTTCAATCATTTACTCACCGTAACAATAATTACGCATTCACGAACACTGTGATATTGCATTCTGCTCAAATATTTTTATTTCTTATCTTCTCGATTCTTTCAGAGATTATGATTATTACGGAGAATATCAGAAAGAAATTAACAGAGCAGCACCTGATGCTATTGCTAATCCACAAGACGTGATCGTTAGAACTAAAAAGGTGATCCAGGACATCATTGATAGCATCGAAGAGGTAATGAATGATTCACTACAAAGTATGTTACTCAGTAACTGGTGTGTGGACGTCAGATAGGTCCGGTAAGACAGGAAGCTGACCTCAACATGGGAGGGAAAAGAACATTTTTTTTAAGTTTTTTATTTTAATAAAAAACCAATCAAAAGTGAAACCACAATTACAGCGTACCAGCGTGATGTTATTTTATAAACTGGTGATAACAATCAACAGACATACGATTTTAGAAATCGCGATTCATTTACTATCATTGATTGAAGAGTTCTGTTGCCTACTTCCGAAGTTCTTCATCAGATCTTCACCAAATTAAAATGGGACCAGTCCAGGCAAATATAATTCCAAACAAAAAAGAAACATTCAAATCGGTTAACAATTGGCAAAAATATCTCTGAACAAACATTTTTCATGGGATCCCATCATCAGAAGGATCTGATAAGCTGAGCAACAATAACATAATCAGCTCAGCAACATGAGATGATGATTACCAGGCACAAATATCTGAATTGCGTTAGAAATGTCATGAAAAACATTGTGTTTGCCTATAAAATTTGAGGGTAAGCGATGATGTGGTCGAAGATGGAGCACGCTTGCCTAGAAGTAACATATTCACTCTTAACCTAAAGACTCCCAGGTTGTAACTATTAGGAAACAGTATTTCGACAGGACTTCGATAGGGAATTCCAATCCTTAGCTGTACGCATTATGAATCATGTTTTCCCAAAACGTTTTGGTCCACCATGTACCGGTGGCGAATCGCCGTTCGAATTTCTAATATCGGTCCACAATTGGCGGAGAAATCAGTGAACATATTTAAAAAAAATACATATAGCCGAACTTAGAACCTCCTCCTTTTTGAAGAAGTCGTTTAAAAAGGCTAGGCAGATTGACCTTGGTATTATTGGTACTATCGTAGGTCGGGTGGTTGAGCTCTCTAATACAGGTTTGGGCTACACGACGACCATTTTTACCAATGGAAGGATATTTTGAGTTTGAGTTCGAGATATGGTTACTTAACCATATCTCCAACACAAACTTAAAACATTTACAGGCACTTTTGAATTTTCAAGCTCGGTTGGTCCAAAAAATAAAGCTATTTGCACGTTTCAAGCCGTAGATCTCTATGGGGAAGAACTTCCAAGAAATTCTTTCATTTACTTACCTGTACTAAATGGTGTCCACTTTCAGGTGTTACAATTGATAAAAGCGAAAACGCAAGCAATGGCAGACCGCAACCAGCAGAACATTGATGAAGCTATCGATGAAGAAATTAATAACAACATTGAGAAATACGGAACTCCAAGAAGTATTTTGCTAGCTGTGGGAATATTTGCAACACAATTAAATAATAATCATGAACGTTATTATGCTGTGGAGACGCAAGATCTTACAGCACACCGCTTTATCATAAACGGAGTGCAAACACTAGAAAAACACGTTATGGCGGGAAGTAATTTGTACAAAGTATTGTATGGACACACTTCTCCTCACTTTCATTGCGATTGAAGTTTTCAACGTCGCTATAACAGACACGAGTATATCTCACGAAATTAAGAGTTTCAATGATTCCCAATACCTCTCTTTTTCCATCGTGTCGGCTTGATTCGCAGTTTACAACTACACTAATTACATAGTGCCATATATGTCAAGCTCTTAATTCCAAAATAATGCGATTTCTGAAAGTTTATTTTTCTTTTATATAACTTCAATTTTCTTAAAATAAAATATGTTTATTTTCAACCGTTGTTTGTTTTATTTATATATACTTTGAGCATTTATTTTTGTAATCATTATGTAAGTACCAGGAACGTGAGTGAGTAACCATGAGCTGCTATAAGTAATAACAACAGATTTTAACTAATGAAAGTGAAATCAAACGAAATTCAATCGTTCGTTGTTATATTAAAAATTTATTACTTATACCTCAAATTAGACACCGTATTTGTTCGAATGAGTCACCACAGCCCTGGAATGCAAAGGGTATTAAGAGGAACACAGATAGGTCAGTAAGAGTCTGACATCCGCTCCTTCTCCGACTAGAGCGGAAAGAGTCACTTGTTGGTTTCCTATCTATAAAAAAAGGAAACCCAGTCAACGTCAGACAACCGGAGGAACATTGAATTCGTAACTCTATTGCAAGCATAAAAGCTCATATCTAAACAGACCAGTGCGAGCCTTGTCTCCAGATTCACTCATCATCATCTGCCTAGCCTTTTCCCAACTATATTGGGGTCGGCTTCCAGTCAAACCGGATTCAGCTGAATACCAGTGTTTTACGCGGAGCAGCAGTACTGGTAGGCAGCCCTACCAGACCTCCACAACCCTATAAATGGGTCACACGGTACTTCATGGCAAGACTGGAGTCAGATTTACTGGCTTCTGACAATCTGTAACGACTGCCAAAGATCTACAAATGACAGCCGGGACCAACGGCTTAACGTGCTTTCCGAGGCACGGAGGAAACTCGGTATGTTAAGATGGTCATCCATCCACAGACCAACCTTGGCAAGCGTTGCTTAACCTTAAAGATCGACCCATGCGGCTGTTATTATTTAGACACGAGCTCCTCCAGATTCACTATCACATTAAAATGGATAAATAGTAGACTTGTGCTCTAATTGGTCGCCATTTTATGTCAGTCCATAATTTCTCGGAATGACTACGTGAGATTATAGACTTTCAAATATTGATGCGTAAAATCGGCTCCACCGTTTAACACACGTACACTTCAAATTGGTTGTCATTGGAAATCCATAAATAATGTCACCGAGGCGGCTTCGCATGCATAAGAATTATGAAATATTCCTTGTTTATCGCTTCTAAACTGCAATATTTTTTATTTTAATTTAATTTGCAAAACTACTGTACCTATCAAAATCGGACATGCAAAAAAAAAATACAGCCGAATTGAGAACCTCCTCCTTTTTTTGGAAATCGGTTAAAAATACACAAAATAACATATTTATTTATTTATTAATTGATGCTACAGAACCAGCAAAGACATCGATTTCGGTAATGGAAAGCATGCGGCCAACGGGTGAAAAATTACCAATGTTAGTTCGACTGTGAGGCAGGATGAAAGTTCTTCGGGTAATTAAGCGGCTACCACTACGAGAAATACTGTTTTTTTTTGGGACAATCCCACCGCACATTTCCAACCACTGCAACTCTTGAAAGCCAGACTCAACCGTGGCGACTCCCAGAAAAACGCCAAGTCAATGAAACCCGACGAGTCCTGGAGAAACGATTCAACTGTCTTGGATCCTGCAACGAAATTAATCAGAAAATTACAGCTGAGGAGTAGGAAAAAAATATCTATAATTTCCACTTGCCTCTGTATCAAGCAGGAGACAAAATAGAACTAGGCCAATAGGCACCAAGGGACATGTACAACTGGGTTAAGCCCAGTAGACTTTGTCTCTGTCATCTCTGACATAGACTAGAGTCAAGAGCAAATCCATAACAAACAAAAAAAAAATAGTTGCACCAAGCACCAACAGGATTATATCTTGCCAATACAACTGATGGGTCCTAAATGCTCTTACTGAGCTGTGCTAAATGTATCCTACTGAAGGATACTGATGTTAACTTTTTCTAAAAGCTCGGCAGAATCTATTTTTAGAGTTCCATACCCAAAGGGCAACCAACAGAACCCTATTACTAAGCCTCCGCTGTCCGTCCGTCCGTCTGTCTGTCAGTGGGCTGTATTTCAAGAACCGTAATAGGTAGATAGTTGAAATTTTCACAGATTGTGTATTTCTATTTCCGCTATAATAACAAATAATAAAAATTAAGTTTTATGGTACGGAACCCTTCGTGTGCGAGTCCGACTCGCACTTGGCTTAAAAAGGTTTATATTAAAATCTAAAGATTTTAATACAAACCTTTTTTGAACGCGCTCTATCCGGTCTGATAAGGCGGGTTCCATACTGTACTAAAATATTCCAGAATACTACGAATAATATTGTTGTAAATGGAAATAGTCAGTATTGGTTTTCTGAAAACTTTCATCTCCCTGACTATCTATCGAAACACCAAGGTCTCTAATGGTATTAACCTCTTGCAGCCGGGCTGTTATTTAATTTAACGAAATAACATTTGTTTTAGTTTAAAATCATATTATTATCAACACACCATTAATGTATACGTTATCTAAATCTTTCTGAAGTTAATAATGTCAAGATCATTGGAAATAGTTCGATATAGTTACAAATCATCAGCAAAAAGTTTATATTCAGAGTCAATTTTGCTGCCAAGAATTATAAGGGCCCCAAGTGAGACCCCTGTGGTACCCCTGATGGTATGTAACACTGCTTTGATTTAAACCCCTTCAGGTGCACCAGTTGTGAGCGGTTCCTGAAGTACGAACCATGAACCCCCATACTCTCCAATTTATTGATCAGTGAGTGATCTACTAAATCGAAGGCCTCTTTAAAGTCCGTGTATATTGGCATGAACTTCATTTCAGTCATCCAATACAAATGATACATAAGAAACATACTCAACTAGATAAGAAAGTGTTGATTTCTTCTGTTATCATCCAGCACATTCTAATGTGAGATAACATTTTTTTCTGAACGAACGATTCAACAACCACACGCAGAAAGAATCGACACTGGTCTGAAATTGCCACATCTTCAACACTACCAGATTTGAAGATTGGCGTGATTTGCCACTGATCAGAGAAATAGCCCTGTGTATGGGGTCCGTTGCCATCTTAAAGACCCAAGCCAACCTCACCTGCTAGCGGTGCACCCTGCTGTCCAACGGACGAGGCTCTGGCGAACCTGGTTTCCCTCTTGTAGGGTTGTGGGGGTCAGACGGCTGGTCGCCCCACGTAAAACCAACTTCAGTCATATATGTATGGAGAGAAACAAGTTAGGTAAGGGTACTCGGTCTAGGGCGTCGCCGCATAACGACGCGCAGGCACATCGCCCTAAACCTGCGATAAGTGGGCTAGGGCTACCGTGTCAAGTACGGGCACGGCTAAAGAGGATAGTACCCAAGAAGAAGTTCCGCTTTGCCACCTGGAACATTGGCTCCCTAACCGGACGTTGCCAAGAACTCGCAGACGTACTTGCGAAGCGTCGGGTCCAGTGCGCCTTCCTTCAGGAGACGCGCTGGAAGGGAAATAAGTCACGTGACATCGGGCAGGGGTACCGGCGTGTACACCGGATCACCAGCGGGTAGGAGCGGAGTGGCCGTGGTGCTGTCTAAGGACCTTCAGGATGGACTCCTTGAAGTAGACCGATGCAGCGACCGGTTGATGCGAGTTAGGGTGCTGTTCGAAGGGTCGGTAACGAACCTAATCAGCGCCTATGCTCCTCAGACTGGTTGCTGTGAGTCTGAAAAGGAGGCCTTCTGGGATGAGTTCGAGGACGTATTACGCGCTATCCCGAATTCCGAAGGTGTTTTGGTTGGGGGGGATCTCAACGGTCACGTAGGTCAGTTTGCTGGAGAGTATGGACGTGTTCACGGTGGTTTTGGTTATGGCCAGCTAAACGCAGAGGGAGTCAATATACTTAGCACCTGCGCTGTGTCTGACCTAGCCATCGCGAACACATTCTTTCAGAAGAAGCCCCAGCATCTTATTACGTACCGTAGTGGTGCCTACTCAACCCAAATAGATTACCTGCTGGTGCGACGGTGCCACATTGGTAAGGTTACCAACTGCAAAGTCATCCCAGGCGAAAGCCTAACGGCTCAACACCGCCTCCTTGTCCTGGACTTTGCGGTTGTACCGAAGAAGAGAGTGACCGAGAAACGCAAACCCCGCACTAAGTGGTGGTTGCTTGATGGTCCTAGGCAGTCGGACTTCATCGCGGAGGTCGAGCATCTCAAGATCAGTGCTCCGCATGAGTCCGCTCAAGAGATCTGGAGTAGGATCCATTCAGCAATCACCGGTGCGGGTAAGCGCGTCCTTGGCACTTCTCGTGGTGGCCGCACCATAGGAAAGGAGACGTGGTGGTGGGATGACGGGGTGCAGGAGGCGACTCGGAAGAAGAAGGTTTTATTTAAACAGTGGCAAGGGTCCAACTCTCCGGATGACAGGGAGGCATATGGAGCGGCTAAGCGCGCTTGCAAAAAAGCTGTAGCCAGAGCCCGCAGCAAAAGTCTGGCGCCCTTATACGACAAGCTGGAAACTGCGGAGGGGCAAAAGCTTATTTTTAAGCTGGCGCGTGGCCGGGAGAAAGCTACACGGGACATTAGCAAATGTCTTTGTGTAAGGGACGCCCAGGGTAAGCTGCTCTACGATGCCCCCCTCTGTTAAGGAGAGATGGTGTACATACTTCGCGGAGCTGTCTAACAAACAGCATCCCCATAACCTTCCTCCCGAACCGCCTCCTAACCTTGGGCTTATTTCCCCTATTTCCCCCAACGAAACCCGCATTGCTCTTCGCCACATGAAGAACCGGAAAGCGGTCGGGCCTGACAATGTGCCAATTGAAGTGTGGAAGGCGATGGGCCCACATGGTGTGGACCTTCTGACGGATCTTTTTAACCGCATCCTGATCACCAAGGAAATGCCGAACCAGTGGCGATTTAGCCTGATTATCCCTGTTTATAAAGGCAAAGGTAGCGTACAGGATTGTGGTAGCTACCGCGGTATCAAGATCATGTGCCACACCATGAAGCTCTTCGAGCGCATCATTGACACACGGCTCCGTAGCGAGTGTACTGTCTCTGAGTGTCAATATGGCTTCCGGGCGGGTAACAGCACCATGGACGCAGTGTTCGCCTTACGGAATCTGGCTGAGGCTTACAGAGAGAGAAGGAGAGCTTTGCATATGGCCTTTTTAGACCTGCAGAAGGCCTTCGACTGTATACCTCGGCAGTCCATCTGGTGGGCACTGCGCTTCAAGGGCGTTCCCGAGGCCTATATTGACATTATCAGAGACATGTACCGCGATTCCGTGTCCTCTGTCCAGACCGCTGTTGGCGAATCGAATGGCTTCCCAATATCTGTTGGCGTTCACCAAGGCTCGGCTCTTAGCCCGTTCTTGTTTAACGTAGTGCTCGATGTAGTTACGGCAAACATCCAAGATCAGTCTCCATGGCTAATGATGTATGCCGATGACATCGCCCTCGTTAATCAGAACAAAGCCCATCTTTAGCGCAAAGTCAACATTTGGAAGGACACGCTTGAAAACGGTGGTCTGAGACTAAATGTGGCGAAGACTGAGTACATGTCCTGTGGCAGCACGGATACAAACACCATCCGAATAGGTTCGGACCTGATCAGAAAGTCCGATACGTTCAGGTACCTTGGATCCGTGCTGCACGAGTCTGGCATCGTGGACGACGATGTCCAAGCACGTATTGGCGCGGCTTGGGCGAAGTGGCGCGAGGTGACGGGCGTTGTATGCGACCGCAAAATGCCACCTAAGCTCAAGGGGCAGATATATAAATGCATCATTCGGCCTGTCCTACTGTACGGGGGCGAGTGTTGGCCAGCACTAAGCAGACACACCCAGGAGCTTCGCGTCACGGAGATGAAGATGCTGAGGTGGATGAGTGGCGTAACGCGATCCGATCGCATGGGCAACTCTTACATCCGAGGTAGTCTTGGTGTCCGTGACGTGGGGGAAAAACTGCAAGAGTGTCGTCTGCGATGGTATGGCCACATCATGCGCCGCCCTATGGAGTACGTTGGTCGGAGATGCATGAATATGGCTGTTCTTGGGGCTAGGCCCCGTGGTCGCCCTCGCAAGCGCTGGCTGGACGTCGTCAAGTCCGACATGAGAGCCAATGGCCTGACTGAGAAGGATGTTGAAGATCGGGCAAAGTGGAGGAAGCTAAGTAGGAAGGCGGACCCTGGCAATAGCCGGGATTAACGCCAGGTGGAAGAAGAGAAATAGCCCTGTGACAAGGAGTAAATGAAAATTATAGGCAGAGGCACAGCTAGATTCGCTGCACACTTTCTAATAAAAAGAGGAGGGATCGAATCAGGTTCTGGACCTACGTCACAGTCCAGGGAAGATTTCAAAAACTTGCTTTTTTTCAATTTGGCAGTGGCTAAAAGTATTTATTACTGGGAATGGTTTTATGTGGCGACAAAGAGAGTATATCCCTAATAAAATTGTTCCATAGACGGACTGAACATTTTCAGAAAACAAATTTCCTTTCCGCCCCTGACAAACCTAGTACTATGTAGCGTCATTTTGTTGGGAATATTATTGTCACCTATCCGTTTACTTATCAAGTAGTTCCAGACAAACTTAAGATTTTTGCGCAGATGTTCAGCTATATTTTTCTTAAAGTTTGTTTAACAATCTTGTACCAGTCTACCACATCGCGTTCTAAGGCATTCAAACGTAATTTTATCCCTAGAATACCCGTACTTTTTAACCGACTTCTTCAAAAAGGGCCTCCCCCTTTTTCTATGTTCGGCTGTATGTAATTTTATTTTGTGTTTGTTCACCGATTTCTCCACCAATTGTGGATCGATTTTAAAAATTCTTTTTTTATTCAAAAGCCTATACTCCTGAGGTAGTCTCATAGAAATATTCATTTTCGTACGTAACCTGACAGATTTCAATCGACGCTGTGACTAAACAATAGCATTGATACTAATACTTTCAACTGTTTTGAGATTAAAAATTTAAACACATTCGAATTTAGAACAGTTCCAAATTCAAAATTGCCGGAAAATATGAAAACGACAGAACTTAAAAGGCATGCCTTTTTTTTTTTTTTTTAAGGATGGGAAATCATCAAATGACTCCTCCCGCTTTGGGTGAAGCAGAAGGGAGTGTCAGACTCTTACTGACTAAAACCCATCCGCGTTTCTCCCAGTGCCCTTTGCGTTCCAGGGTACGGTGCCTCTTTCGAACGAAGTCCGCAGCCCCAGCAGGCACTGGCCCTAGCGGGCCCCGTCTTTTACGCTGACAGCTCTTTGAGGCACGCGTGAAACACAGCGCGCCGTCCACCCGCTCCTGGTTCTGATCAGACGGCGAGCCACCCAATGCTCGCCGTCCGCAGGCTCGCGCTTACGGTGGCCGAAAATCGCCCTGCGACTCCCGACGCCCGGGGCGTCTTCTTCTGTTGCGGCGGCTGGGGCGTGAGGTTTCCCTTTCTCTCACACGTTCGGCTTCCTCCTTTGCTAGCATTACTGCTTCGCAGAAGGAGGTGACCGCTTCCCATGTCTCCTCGCTTCGGACCATAGCCTGAACCAGGGCCGGACGCGAGAGATCGCCGCCGCCGATCGCCTCGGCGAGGACACGGCGGTGCTCCGCCCAAGCAGGGCAGACCTCAACCGTATGCTCCACCGTGTCCTCCGGGCGATCCTCGCAGTGTTGACACCCGGGCGTATCCTCCCGCCGTATTCGAAACAGGTACCTCCCGAAACAACCGTGTCCGGTGAGTACCTGCGTCAAGCGGAAAGTAAGGACGCCGTGGCGCCGCTCTAGCCACTCCTCAAAGAGGGGACTTATCGCCGCAATTGTGGCGTGACTAGCGCTGGGTTGGGACAGTCTTTGTCTCCATACTGCCATGAGATCCTGCCGGAGCTCCGCCCGCCGTGCTGCGATTTGCCGCGGCAGAGGAGTCTCGCCCCGGCGTAGCACTTCCAGGCGCCATTCGTAAATGAGTGCGAGGGCTCTCGCCTCTAGATCCCATGGCGGCAGTCCGGCAAGGAGGTTCGCCGCCTCGCCAGAGACCGTGCGGTATCCCCGGGCAAGCCGGATGGCCATCACCCTCTGGGACGAGTTGAGGTAACGGGCAGGTCGCTTCCTCAAAGTAGGCGCCCACACCGGCGCCCCATAAAGGGCCATGGACCGCACGATCCCCGCGTAAAGCCTCCGGCAGGAGGCGTTTGGACCCCCTAGATTGGGCAAAAGCCGCTTGAAGGCAGCCCCGGCTCGCTCCAGTCTAGGAGCCAAACGTCGGAAATGCTCAACAAAGTTCCAGCGGCTGTCAATAACGAGACCCAAGTAAGTCATCGTCGATCCGACGCTGATTTGAACCCCTCCTACCGTTATTTGGGATCCCAACGGTGGTCTGTTCCGAGATCCATAAAAGCACATGGCTTCGGACTTGTGTAGGGCCACCTCGAGACCCAACTGCCGGATCCTCTCAACGACTATCGCAACCCCGCGTGTCATAGCGTCAGCCGCCGCTTGGTGCGATCCCCCTTGCGCCAGTACCAGCGTGTCGTCGGCATAGCACACAACGCTGACGCCACTAGGGAGGTCGGCGCGCAGCACCCAGTCGTAGCCGATGTCCCACAGAAGCGGCCCCAGAACGGAACCCTGTGGAACACCGCACGACATCTCTCGCCGGTTCCACTCTCCCAGGTGACCGGGGTAGATGACGGCTCTGTCCGTCAAGTAATCCTCGACTACGCGACGGAGGTAGGTCGGCACCCGGTGATACCGAAGTGCCTCCCTGATGCAACTCCAGGGCAGGGTGATGAAGGCATTGGCGATGTCTAGAGACACCGCCAAGACGACCCCGCTCCGGGAAACTGCGTCCCCCGTCGAGAGGGCTCTCACGCGCATGATGGCGTCCACCGTAGAGCGTCCCGTGCGGAAACCGAACTGGTTCTCCGCCAGATCCGGCCCCACCCTCCCTAGGTGCTCGACAAGGCGGTTTGCAATTACTCTTTCAAAGAGCTTGCCCACCTCATCGAGCAGCACAATGGGCCGGTATGCGGACGGAGAGTCCGCAGGGCGCCCCGGCTTCTTAATGAGGACCAGTTTCCCCGTCTTCCAACGAAGTGGGAACTGGCCCCTCTCCAAGCATGCGCTTAGGAACCCTCTTAGTCGAGGCCCGAGAGCCTCCAAGGCCAGGACCCAGGCTTTTCCAGGTAAGCCGTCGGGTCCTGGGGCGGTAGTTTTGGCCTTCAGCCTATTAACCGCCACTCTCAGGTCTACCTCAGTCACCTCAGGAGCATCGTCATCGTCGTCACCGGTGTAGTCCGTATCAGGCGCCGCAGGTGGCAGAGCCATAAGCGGGGGAGTATGCTCCCCTCGCGAGGGGAACAGAGCGCTTACCACGTCCTCCACCAGCTGGGGTCGTAGACTCTGCGTTAACGGGGGGGCCCAGGTGCGAAGCTTATTCCGCACCATTTTGTAGGGTCTTCCCCACGGGTCCCCGTTCAGAGACTCCAGCATCTCCTTGACAGCCAGATCCTTGGCCTGCAGGATCTCAGCTCGGAGGGCGGCCTTCGCCACTCTGTACCCCTCGTACAGCTCCGCCTCTCTGATCTGCGCATCCGGAGGGCGGATGCGGAGCCTGCGGTGCCTTGTGTACCGGCGCCGTGCGGCAACGCATGCCTGACGCAGCGTCGCCAGCTCTTGCGACCACCAGTACACCTGGCGGCGGGCGCGTCCTGGCTTAACCCGGGGCATTGCCACGTCACAAATATCGGACATGGCCTCTCGGAACCACTCCGCTTCGACGTTGATGTCAGCAGGCCTGTCCGGAGGTGACACCCAGGCCTGCACGATCGAAGCTTCTAGGAGGAGCTCCCGATCCAGCTGTTTCAGCGCCCACCGCGGACCACTCGGGGCCTGCCGGACTGGCGCGGTTGAAGTCTGGGCGGAGACGTCAAACCGGATGTACCGGTGATCGGAATACGTCTCCACCTCCTCTAATACGCGCCAGTCAATAACACGCGGTGACAGAGCAGGGTTAGCGAACGAAATGTCCACCACAGACTCCCCCTGCATCCGCACACACGTGGGGACAGAACCTCGGTTTAGGACGACCAGGCCTGACTCCAGAGCCCAGTTCCCTACCATCCTAACCCGCGTATCGGTGTAACGGGAACCCCAAGCCAGGTGCTTGGCATTGAAGTCCCCGAGAACGAGTACAGGGAGGGAACGACACCCGGCGACGACGGCGCCCAACTCCGTAAGGGAGTTTTGGAAGTCGGCGAGAGTTCGGTTCGGGGAGAAGTACACTCCTACCACAACAATTTCCCCAAACCGTGCTGCTACGCACCCCTGTCCTCTCCTGACGCTTTCGAGGGATGGGGTACCTGCAGCGGCCGACGAAATTAGGGCAACAGAGCCATTCAGGTCCTCCACCCAGTCATCCCTGGGCGGGACAAAGTAGGGCTCAGCGACCACGGCGATGTTAATCAACCACTGTGCCATGCTTTGGACCAACAGGTCCTGAGCGGCGGCGAAGTGGTTGATGTTCGCCTGGAGGAGGCGTAATGGAGCCGTTATTGGCTCTCCATTTCAGCCTCCTCCTGAGTCCCTTGTGAGGGCTCACTCGCAGCAACCGAAGTGACGGCGGCGGCAGGGACGGCGGTGGTGGAGGGCTTCTTTTTGCCCCCGGCCTTGGCAGGTGGAGCGCAGGCTTTGCCCCCAGCCCAGTGATCGGCCGGCTTGCCAGCTGCCGCACAAACAACGCAGTGCGGCGTGGCGTTACACGAGCCGGCCTTGTGTCCGGGCTGACCACAGCGGAAACAAAGGTCGCTGCGGTCCACCTCCGAGGTGCAGAGAGCTCCCGTGTGATTGCCCACTAGGCAGCGGAAGCACCTCAAGGGTCTGGGTTCCAGCAGTTTCACCTGCGCTGAAACCCAGCCCACCAGAAGCCTTCGGCCCTCCGAGATTTCCTTGGCCGCCGTCACCGGACAGCTTACCACAACGGTTCGCATGCCCGTGTTGTCAGGGCGTATGGTGCCTGCCTTCACTTGCTCAGCAGAGCACCCCCCAGTCCTGACGACGGCGGCCACGACCTCCTCTTCCGTGACGGAATCATCCAGGCCCAGGATGCGCATGTCCACGCACTTGATCGGCCTGGACACTCGGACCTCGTCCGCATTTAAGGACGCTCTGAGCCTTTCGGTCAGAGCGTCAGCGGTGGGGCCACTGGCTGCACCGGGGATCTCCAGCATCCGGGCCCCAGTCATGGTAAACCTGAGCCGGAGGCCACCCGTTATCCCGAGCTCCTGGAGGTCCACCGCCTCCTTTGCCTTAGTAATGACATCGCGGTAAGTCACGCCCCTTTTCTCCGCATCCGGCTGTAGTGTCATTACTACAGCTGCGGTGTTCGGGGCGCGTAGCCTAGCCGCGACGCTTTGCACTTTGCGCTGCCGCCTCCTCTGACGTTTCTTGGCCGCCCTGGCTGCCTTGCCCGCCTTCCTCTTTTCCCCGACCACTTGCCATCCGGCTTCGGCCGCAGGAGAGTTGGAAGGCGGGGGTGCCGGTTGCACTGCTGGCGCTTGAGTCTTCGCCACCTGTGCAGCCGCCCCACCTTTCTTCTTCTGCTTGGCTTGCTTCGCGGTTGCAGGTTTCGTGGGTGCTGGTCCGGCCCCTCGGTTAGCCTGACCGGACGACCTCGGTTTGGCACCCGCGGCGGCCGCGTACGAGGCCGCCTTTGGCTGGTCCGATGCTTTCTGGTTCGTCGCTAGTGGGGGGCGCAGAACGATGCCCTTCAGGACCGAAAACCTTTGCGCGAATGCAGCCATCTCCTGCCGCACCAGATACAGGACCTGCTCCTCCGCTGACACGGCCTGCCCGTGCTTGCGCCCCCCTTGAGGCGCCTCCTTTGCGCCAGCTCCTCGGAGCCCGGCCAGGTCTGCTCGGAGCTTCTCATTCTGCTTTTGGAGAAGCTCCGTTGCGGCCGTCAAGCGAGCGACCTCTGCCTGCAGCTTGGACATTTCGTCAGACGGAAGCCCGCAATAGTTAGCCTCCGCTGCCGCCAAAATGGAGGCCGAAGCCGCACTTATAGCCGTATTTTTGGAAGACTGCGACCTCTTCAAAGCTACATCGCGGATCGCGGCCTTCACAACCTCCGCAAACCTGGCCTTCCGCTCCAGATCTAGATCGGAGCCGCCACCCACCCTCGTGCCTACGAGAGAGACGGAGACTCCTCCCAGCTCCTCAATGGAGACCCCTGATGAGACTCCGGGATCACTCTCCCCGCCAATTCCCGTCATATCAGGGCGCTTGAAGCGACCCCGTACGTTACGCCCTGGCAGAGTAGCGGAAGCTCCACTCACCGTCGCTCGACCCCGGCCTCTCTTCGTTGTCGCCACTTTAGCAGCCGGCAGGTTCTCTTCACTTGAGGAGAGACCCACTGACCCCACTCTGTCCGAAGAAATTTCGTTGCGCGATCGTTTTCTCCAAAATTTGGAGCGACCGCGCAAGTCCTGGTCGGACATATTTCGATCCTCTATTGAGGATCGGGAGCCTCCTCGGCTCTTGTTGCCGTCGCCGGCAAGCGGTACCTCCACAACATCTTTTCTATTTTTAAGTTTTTGAGAACATTCATTCATTTTGATCCCACGAGTAGTAAGGAAAAAATGTCCACCCAGGCAGAGCCTATTTACCTGGGTAAGCCTACATACTGCAGAGTGCGGCAGGTGCTCTACAGGGGAAGCGCTCGCGACTGGACTCCCTCCAGCCATTCATCCTCTCACCGCGCTTCAAAGCTTAGGATTAGGTGGTTTTTTATCTTAGAGGTAGCCTTCCTCTGGGCCAGGCGGTCAAGCCAAGCCCCCGGCGGCGGCATTAAACATGCCTCCGTTCGCTGTCCGGCCAACCCAGCTCAGCGAACCCGCCGAAAATTCTCTCCTCAAGGAGAGAAAGGTGCGCCGCTTTGGTGCGCCTATACCGCAGCGGCATGGTCACGTCATCTGTCGATCGACTACCGTCGATCAATCAGGAGCAACCACTTCCCGGTATCTCTCTTGGTCTGGTCTCTCACTAGGACCTTTCCGGCATGAGTAACTCTACCGGCAGAGCTCCGAGATCATTGAGACACACAAGCCCCACCACGACGACAACGTGGAGATACAGCGGTGGGGTAAAAGGCATGCCTAGTATGCACAGCTGCTTGGGTCCACTTGTTAGGTTTTAATATTTGGAAGAAATGCTCACCCTCTTTTTTTATAGGTACGTACATAATTATTATAATCATTTAATTATTATTTTTGGTGTAATCGTTGTTTTTATTAATTTATTTTTCATTATTTGGTCATTGACAACCATAGTTTTGTGTAAAGTAGAAGCATATTTTTCAAATTTTGTAAATGTGAGTGCCATTTACATTATATGAGATTAGTTATAGTTTTACTTGTTGGACATGAACGAGCATGGTGATTGAGAGCATGTCATGCTCACTCAAATGTCTTGCTGATGGTGGCGCGTGGGTTGGATCATTCGGTTCCCTTCGAAATGGTTGACTTGAATGGTGCCGATACAAGCGTCATGTTCGTAAACAGGCGCCGTCTATTGAGACTGGTCATCTCCTTACTGCCATTGGCTTATTTTAATGTTTCTTATAAGCAACAATTATATGTTTCTTAGAATTTTGTAAGACAGAACATGATTTAAAAGAGTGACCGTGTAGTTTCTTGCACGTTCTTCTCCATGTAGATCTACGTTTTGGAACGTACAAATAGGTTCCATGTTTTTGACTGACCGACCTTGACGTTTCAAAAGTGCCTGTAAATGGTTTATTTGAAATAAAATGCTTTGATTCTTTTGATATGCCTAGTAAAATTATTTCAAATTAAATCCGGACATATAAACAACTAACCTAACCTGTCCGAGTCGGAGTGCCCCAAGCCCTGAAAATGCTTCATTAATCTCACTATTTATTAGTTCTTTTTTTTTAATTAATGGTGGGTTTGCTCTTGACTCTAGTCTATGTCATTTATAAAACTTTAGATATAAAAGACTATTTTAACATTTTCGTTGAAATGTCATACCATAGAAAGATACACCGAACTAAAATATTCTATAAAAATAATCTACTGTTTGATAAGTCTTGTTTGTTGAATAAAAAGTCATTTATTCATTGAATTGTGTTTCTGTGAAAAATGCTTTATTCAAGTAAATCGTCGGTGAAATAAAAAAAAAATCTAAATACAAATTAAAGGACCAAATATTAAATGAAACAAGTGATGCGAAACTAAATTCTATGAAACTGTTTACGAAACTAGGCAACACAAGGTTCAGATTCAGGTATTGTAATCATTATTTTAGAGATAAGCTGAAAAAAATCTCCGCTACAAATCACAGTCCTTCTAATCAGCTAGTACAAGTCGGTGAGGAAAACAACAATGGAAATTCCAAAGTATATAATATTGTGTTTGAAGAAACTGATCAATAGTAAGTAAGCACGTGTTTTAGAGAGACGAACATCTCGTTCGCATTGCTGGAGAAACAGAGAGTCGAGGCGAAATGTTGGTAAGTTCCAGTTACGTGAAATGCCACTGAAACTGCTTGAAATAAATGTTGTACATCCTCATAACTTTCTAAATACTGAGATGGAAAAATCTTAACTTTACTCTTGTCTCTGTTTCCCATTCCACTCTTAAAACTCAACATTTATGTACATGTTTACGGAAAAGGAAGTAATAAGTAAAGTTCGGATAGATTCATTACGATAGTTCTAAGTTCGTCCGGCGATTTAAGAACATAATGATGGGCAGTCAAATCCTTCGAGACGTCTTCAAATTCTTGATTTTTAAAATTAAATTTGACAGCAGCACGTCCAGCAGCGATCAGAATCTCAGCCTGGCGACCATATTGATCATTATTCTCTTTCACAGTATCATCTATAAGTTCATCACAAAGATGCGTATTTTGACAGGCTGCAATTAACTCTTCTATCTGAAAATAGACAATTAAAATAAGATGAGTATTAAAATTTACTTAAAAAGGTGCTTCCGTACAGAACAAACTAAAAGTTCCTTCAATACTTGATCTGTTTAAGTAATTTGACATGTTTTTTTCTGGAATTTAAACGAAATCATCATAATCATCACAATCCTGCAAAAATATCTATTACAAATGTAAAAGTGTGTTTGTTTGTTAACCAATCACAGCATTGCTGAATAGTTTTTTTGTTATTTGTCATTGGTTTGCTCTTGTCAGATATGACAAAGACAAAGTTGGAACTTGGCACACTGATATGAATTTCCTTTATCTTAGTTCATGATTGTGAATTACGGCGGCGTCTTGAGCTTGATCTCAGGCGTGACCAGAGGAAAGCCCGACCACCTGCGGCAATTAACTATTATTTCATAGATAGTGTGCTCGTGCCAGCAATGTGCGTGGATCTTCACAAAGATGGTTACATAAGCCACATACGAGCTCACGAGCGACAAATACAGCGGAGTTGAAACAATCTTCTTGGCCAATATCGGTCGGATCACATCATCGTCATCTTGGTTGTACCGTTATCATGGGATAAAGTTAGAGACAAACTGGTCTCACGCACGCAACGTTTGCAACGCTTTTGTATCGTATCGTATGTTGCGTTGCATATGATAAGTGTGTCTGTACTGCATAGTTTTTCATACAAAATCAATTAGTTCAGATATCATATGCGTTGCATACGTTGCGTACGTGGGACCAGTTTGTCTCTAGCTTAACGCTCAACTATCACGCGAGCGTAACCTCTGTCTGTGACTGTCCAGATAACTTTTGGAATAGTAACACAATTTTATTTATACCTCGGAAATGCGGTCGTGCACCTTATTGATGAGATTTCCGGTTTGAGTTACAACCTTTTCTGGGTTATGGATGGCATCAGAAGCCGATTGGTTCACATAGTTTTGATAATACTCGTCATAATCGGCCCTAAAAATAATAATGGATAGTTAGAATTATCAAACACAGGCAAGGCAGTGTTTTTATGTTATAATAATTAATTGTAAAACTTACCCAAGAGCAGTTAATGATATTCCCAGATAGTTGATGACGTACACTATCTCGGCATAGTGACGTCTAGAGTCGTTCAGGAGCGGAATGTTGCCCTCCATGGATCTAGTACAACAAATAGTTGATTACGCACCGAGGGAATAAAGCAGTGTCTTATGTCACTGTCGGCCCCAAAAGGTACAAGAGAGTTTACAAATCAATCAATAATTCTTATGCGTTGAGAATAATCAAACAATCGAATATTTTTTTTTAAATCAAGAGACTTGAGTGCTACATTAGAATCCTGAATACAGCGCGGAACTCAAGCTGGCCCAAGATAAAAATACTTTTACACAGCTACTGCGGAACAACTTTTCAATTATAAGCCTCGAGGAGAGGTGGCAGACTACCACTGCTACATGCAGGTCGCTTTGTAATAGATTGCATACGAATGCTAACTGGATGTTCCATATTTAAATGTCATATAATTTGAGAAATAGATATAAAAACAAACTTGAAGTCATTAGTGTACGAACTAATTACGGTAAAGACCATATTATGTGAAGGAGCACAGCTATGCAATGGATTGCCGGACGAGATAAGAGATTGCGATAACGTGAACACATTTAAAAATAAGCTTAAAAAACATGTATGTACATTATAACTTATAATACTCTGGAGGAAATTGTATTGTACTGTATTATCATATTTACTCTGTATCTCATTATAAGCGGACTGTAATTTCTTATGAAAAATAAATTTCTTTAAACCGAAATCACATTATAGACCAGCGGATTATATATTACTTTAGTCCAATAATACTGCTAGGCCATACCCCTGGCCGGGTTGTGATGGCTTAAGTTATTTTTGTAAAAAGATTTTCTGCAATGTGCATGTCTTCTCTATCTAAAAGATTTTATTACTCTGCAGTGGGGGACAGTGACGGGCTGGGATAACGAGAGAAAATCGGTATTCAATACTTTTTGACGGAAATCTCGGCGTCATAGGCCTTTTAGATCTTTAGGTCTACATTAAAAACACACAATTATTGTCAAAAGTAGGTACGTACAGCACATTTTTTCGCAGCGAGTCCACTGTTT
This sequence comes from Lacanobia oleracea, assembly GCA_950371165.1. NCBI lineage: Eukaryota > Metazoa > Arthropoda > Insecta > Lepidoptera > Noctuidae > Lacanobia > Lacanobia oleracea. Next base: position 5,480,672 of record OX493389.1, read on the forward strand.
GATTGATTTCTTTTACGTAATGTCCGTAGGGGGGTACGTACACCACACCAGCGTCAACACTCAGGGTAGCTGTCACGGCAGCCACAAGGAGTTGTAGAATCATTATCATCTGAAACGTAATGATATCAATGTTTTAACTGTATCTGTGTGTAGTTGAATATTTTATTTTATATCTGCTATTATTCACATTGTTGTTTACCTATTTTACATGACCTTCTTAACTTAGTTTAAGTATCGCATATTACATACTAATGTATAAATTATAATTATTTTAAGTAAATACACAAGTTTGTTGCTGGGGAGTTTGTTGCACCGATTTTTCTTCCCTACTAAAACGCAAGAAAATAGTAACTGGCGTTCTGGAACTGTCTTTATCAATTAATTAATCGAATTTCTTTATTTGGGCATAAAGCATAATCATATTCAGCCTATAATGTTTCCACTACTGGGACATAGGCCTTCTCTCGGTGAGAGGGAGTGGGCCATAATCCACCACGCGGGCCCAGTGCGGGTTGGTGGATATCACAATATGTTCCTACATAATATTACGAGTATAATGTATGCACTTACCTTAGCGAGAGTACTGAAACAGTAAGTTGAGAAGAGATTCAAACAAATTTATAGTGCTCTTGATTAGTCTCGAATCAAGGGTGATTATACGAATTTATGATTATATTATTTGCGTTATTTTCTTCGTGTATCGTTAGCGACAGATTTAAGTATTCTGGAAAATATTTTTTCACAAATGTTTTTATTTTCTTGTAGCTTTTAGTATCCTGCACCTCAAAAGGAAAAAACGGAACCCTTATAGGATCTTCGTTGTCTGAACGTCTGTCTGTCAAGACCCTTTATCTTGGGAACGCGTTGAGGTGTCGAGTAAAATTAAAAGCACATTATTATATTATACTTAGATCTACAGTCCCTTGGAGCTGTGAAAAAGTAAAACTTCTAAAATTAATTAAATAAACATAACCTCAAAAACATATTTCAAAGATTTTCAAGATTCTCCGGTCTTTTAAAAATATATTGAAGATCGTTCTTAGTTATGTATATATAGGTGAATAAAACGACATATTATGAATCATGAAGTTTTTGTTAGATTTAACTAGTCCAAGCATGTTAGCAGAGTGGCCATTTTTCTTTGGCATGTAATATCGATATACACTACAAGTATAGGGAATATCTGAAAACTACACATGTGTGTTTTAATCATCAACAAAAAGATATAGTCTTTTTTTTTTAAGTAATACCCTCGGTGTATGGACTCGCACTAGTTCGTTTTTTTTTTTTCATTTTATTAGAAGTTCACGCATAAATTCTTATTCCTCCATGATCAAAACTACATGTATATGTTCTATTTGAAATAAATGCTTTGGGTTTGGGATTTATCCTAAAATATAATTCTTCAATATGTCACTGTCTTTTTCGTTTCTTCATTGATGCATAATTTATTTTTATATTTTTATCTTATAATTCACTAGCTTCTGAGACCGGCTTCGACAGCGTGAATGTCTGATACTCCCGGGACAAAGTATCTGTGTATCTTTAAGTTACACTTTAGGGGATAAATAATATCGGATGTCTACATAATGTAAAAACAACGAACTCCAAACCAGTCACTACGACCAGCGGTTTAGGCTGTGTATTGATCCATCAGTGAGGACAAAGCATTTTATATATTTTCATAGGTATCCCCTTTTCTGTGTGATGATTAAACCTGAAGTTTTTACAGATTTGTTCCGTTGACTGTACCTTACCTACTTAGGATCAAAACACAAGGTCAGTATAATAACAAATTAGCCTTTTTATGATTGTTTTTCAAATAAATAACTGGATCGTATTTATAATTAGTGAAGCTGATTAACCTATTTTAAAACTAAACGGCATTCATATTGTTTAGAATTCGTGCTATGTGATTAGAATACAGTTTTTTTCCTAATATGATTAGGTAATGTTGTTACGCTTTTAATTTTCTGTTTTCCGTGAAATTGATAAATGTTTTTTTCCATGATACGTTTAAAAACAAAAGCACTATAAATTGAAGCAGAAACACTTCACCATTCAAAGTAATTTGTTACTACGAGTACTTCGGTAAGTACTGCCTTGTCTTACATCATTTGTGAATAACAATTATAATAAGGTTGCCAAACGTACTCTCATATAGAGTATTGTACTCTATTTTGCGCAGGCGTACTTTTAGGTGATTGCTTTTGCCCGCGACTATGTACGTGCTTATATGGTTTTTTTGCCCCGGGAAATCCTCTCTTAGTGCTCCTCTACACTCCCCAAGGAAGGTGCCCTTTGTGTTCCAAGGCTACGGTACCCCTTTCGAACAGTTTCCGCAGCCCCAGCAGGCACCTGCCCTAGCGGGCCCCATCTTCCACGCTGACATCTCTTTGAGGCGCGCTGGGATTGCAGCGCGCCGCCAACCCGGGCCTAGTTCTGATCAGACGGCGAGCCACCCACTGCTCGCCGTCCGCAGGCCCGCGCCTACGGCGGCCGGGAATCGTCCCGCGACTCCCGACGCCTGGGGCGTCTTCTTCTGTTGCGGCAACTGGGACGTGAGGCTTCCCTCTCTCTCACACGTTCGGCCTCCTCCTTTGCTAGCATTACTGCTTCGCTTAAATCCTCTCTTACTGCTCCCCTACACTCCCCAAGAAACCTACAGGCCCAAAAAAATTCAGCTTTCTATGACCAGTCAGTCAGTCAATCACCAGTGAAGGAAGAATGTTAAATAGGATTTCCCGAAAGTTTCACGGGAATGGAAAAAACAGGATATATACGAAGTTGCGAGCAACAGGTAGTGTATATATAAAAATCTTTGTTACAGTGGCCTTAGTGCGAGTTTTTTAACGTTCTCAATCGCGTTAGCGTAATCGTCAATTTGTATTGAAACTGAATAAACGCCGCCTGGTGACAACAACGGAAAACCTTTTATTTCTATACAATTTGACACAAGCGAACGTTTAACGCGATCGAGTGCGTTAAAAAACTTACACTAAGCCCTCTGGTCAACACAACGACAGACAACGCACAGCCGAAACCACTGGTCGTAGAAAGCTGAAGTTAGACATGTGGGTTCCGTGGGGAGTGTAGCGGAGCACTGAGAGAGGAAAACATGCGGTATGCGCGTACCATGTCGTGGGCAAGAAGCTAGGCAATTATAACATTTGTTTTTACAATCATTTTCATTCGAAATAATAAATATATGTCTGTATAGTCAGTACTCTACAATTAGCCGCTCTAAAATCATAATATATCACATTTCTTCTTTGTAACGTTATTTGTATTTTTTTTTTCAGATGACTATGTTTGTTCGAGTCCTGCTGTTCACCTGCGCTTGCGCACTGAGCGCGGCTGAAGTGCCGCAGTACGGAGAAATTGCAGATAGCATACTAAAAGCGAATAAAATAATAGTGGACAATATAGTGTATGTATTTGTACGAGTATTACTGCGGCTATATGGCTGGGCGGTTTATATCTGTCGATTACATCAGGATAGTTAGGCCACGATCATCACAGTGGGTGCTAGACTGAAGATTGGCGCAAGTCGATACTTGCTTCGATAAGCAAGCCTAGAATCTACGCTTGTGTGACGTAGGGGTTGAATAGCAGATGTGAAATCTATTTGAGGAGACGATTGCACAAACGTAGAATAATATTTACTTAGTTTATCAGCAGCAATCGCCTCCAAAAAGCGCCGCCGTATTGACCGATCATTCGTCGGTCCTGAAACCTGCTTTCTTTTTATTTCATCATCTTTAATGTTTTGTTTATTTCGTTGTATTAGATCCATGGACGGCAACGTACCGCTTCTCAACGACCCCCGGCGCCAATATGCCGAGATTATCCACGTTGTTAGTACTGTAGCTATGCAAGAAACTGTCTGCATGTGAGTTCTTTTATTTAATTCTTTTCGCACTCTATGTACCAAGGCATTTTCTATAAGTTTGTCTACTGACTAACTGCATTAAAATAGTCGTAAATACTTACAATGTTGAAAAAAAACTAAATAATAGCTTAACATCAAATTGACAATGTGAAATTTTAATGGTTGCTTTCCCGCGGCTGAACGATTAGCCATCAGTAGTACCTACTACGACCACTAAAACACGGTGTATACATAAGTATAGGTCCATAGGTCCCTCGTATCGTGGGGTACCCGAATCACCCCCATGTATGTTCCGCGACTTTTCATAGTTTTCGAGCTATGAATTTTTTTTGTGAATTTTTAAGAATTATCGACCTTACCAACTTTTTATTCAGATACCCCACGATACGAGGGACCTAAATTTTATTTTTGGACGTGAATGTTCTGGACCCTGTTTAGATACTGAAATGAATAAACTAATGTATACGACTATACTTAAATGATAGGTTATTTTAGTAAAAAAAAACTTAATTAGTCCGTCAGATGAAATTCAAAAAATGTTAGACAAGATTTTTTTTTTTTTGTCTAATTCGATTTTTTAAAGTAAATACCCTTTTATACAAAAAAGCAATGAGTATTGTAAAACAACCGGTCAAGTGCGAGTCGGACTCGCACACGAAGGGTTCCGTAATTTTAACCTTAATTTTTGTTATTAACTGTCTACCTATTACGGTTCTTATACAACCCGCTGACAGACAGACGGACGGGCGGGCAGACACCGGAGGCTAAGTAATAGGGTTCTGTTGGTTACCCTAAGGGTACGGTATCCTAAAACTGTATTACTGTGACGATACTACTTCCAACTTCTTACGAATGTGCTCATGAACTTCACTTTAAGAATACCGACACTGAGCTTTGATATTCAAAATCATTTGTTTTGTAAATTTTGAAAGTTCCTACCACACAGTGTTTTAGACGATCATTTGACATTGTAAAATTTATATTCTTTTCTAAGTATGTCAAAGAATATGATGAGAGATTTTAGTTACATCAAATTCAAGTTTAATGCATTTTATTTCTGTTTGAATATTTAAAATTTTTTTTTTAATTACTTTTATTACCTACGTCTAAGCTACAGTTATAATGTTACGGTAAACGTGATTAATTTTCGATCACTATTAATAATTACCTCATGTTTTGGTAAATGTCAATATAAAGTTGAAATTCTTCACTTTTATCAGTTATCTACTCTTGTCGGTAAATGTAATAAAATTAAGTAAGACTCGAAGTTATTTGTCCAGTATTAGGACTTGGGCAACCCGACTCTCATTTTTTACCACCCAGAGACAGGAGTCACTCAACTCAAAGTGGTCGGAAAGATACCCCCCTGGGTATCCTTCCCTCCCCCCATAAACTATGTGTATCCATAAACTATGTGTAGGATCTCGGACCATTTTAGAAAGACGCTTTGCGTCGTAGACGTAATTTTTAAAACTTCTTGCAGTACATAAAAACCAACGTTACATTATTATAAATGTGATTAATGTCTTATTTTTAACTCTGCTTTCGGTAATTAGTATTAATATTAAAAAAATATTAATAATTTTCAATCATTTACTCACCGTAACAATAATTACGTATTCACGAACACTGTGATATTGCATTCTGCTCAAATATTTTTATTTCTTATCTTTTCGATTCTTTCAGAGATTATGATTATTACGGAGAATATCAAAAAGAAATTAACAGAGCAGCACCTGATGCTATTGCTAATCCACAAGACGTGATCGTTGGAACTAAAAAGGTGATCCAGGACATCATTGATAGCATCGAAGAGGTAATGAATGATTCACTACAAAGTATGTTACTCAGTAACTGCTGTGTGGACGTCAGATAGGTCCGGTAAGACAGGAAGCTGACCCCAACATGGGAGGGAAAAGAACATTCTTTTTAAGTTTTTTATTTTAATAAAAAACCAATCAAAAGTGAAACCACAAACACAGCGTACCAGCGTGATGTTATTTTATAAACTGGTGTAAACAATCAACAAATTTTAGAAACCGCGATCCATTAACTATCATTGATTAAAGAGTTCTGTTGCCTACTTCCGAAGTTCTTCATCAGATCTTCACCAAATTAAAATGGGACCAGTCCAGGCAAATATGATTCCAAACAAAAAAGAATCATCCAAAGCGGTTTACAGTTGGCGAAAATATCTCTGATCAAACATTTTTCATGGGATCCCATCATCAGAAGTATCTGATAAGCTGAGTAACAATAACATCATCAGCTCAGCAACATAAGATGATGATTACCAGGCACAAATATCTGAATTGCGTTAGAAATGTCATGAAAAACATTGTGTTTGCCTATAAAATTTGAGGGTTTCTCTCAATTTTCATAGGATCCCATCATCAGATTCTGACTTGGTGGCAATGGGACTACCATAGGCTTTCGAATAAAGAAAGATATTTTTTTACTTTTGATATGCACGCGCTTGACCACCATCTCACTTGATGGTAAGCGATGATGTGGTCGAAGATGGAGCACGCTTGCCTAGAAGTAACCTATTCACTCTTAACTTAAAGACTCCCAGGTTGTAACTATTAGGAAACACAGACTCCGACAGGGAATTCCAATCCTTAGCTGTACGCATTATGAATGTTTTCCCAAAAACTCTTTCATTTACTTACCTGTACTAAATGGTGTCCACTTTCAGGTGTTACAATTGATAAAAGCGAAAACGCAAGCAATGGCAGACCGCAACCAGCAGAACATTGATGAAGCTATCGATGAAGAAATTAATAACAACATTGAGAAATACGGAACTCCAAGAAGTATTTTGCTAGCAGTGGGAATATTTGCAACACAATTAAATAATAATCATGAACGTTATTATGCTGTGGAGACGCAAGATCTTACAGCACACCGCTTTATCATAAACGGAGTGCAAAAACTAGAAAAACACGTTATGGCAGGAAGTAATTTGTACAAAGTATTGTATGGACACACTTCTCCTCACTCTCATTGCGATTAACGTTTTCAACGTCGCTATAATAGACACGGGTATATCTTACGAAATTGACAATATCAAAGTTTCTTGATACCTCTTGTTTTCCATCGTATCGGCTTGATTCCAAGTTTACAACTACTTTAATTACATAGTGCGATATACCTACACAAGCTCTTCATTCCAAAGGAATGCGAATTCTACAAGATTATTTCTTCTTTAAAGTAACTTCAATTTTCTAAAAATAAAATATGTTCATTTTCAACCGTTATTTGACTTGGTACGTGAGTGAGAAGTCATGAGTTGCTATAAGCAATAACAACAGATAATTTTGAAAATAACACTGGTAACAGGTTATATTAAAAATTAGTTATTTCTCAAATTAAACATCCTATTGGTTCGAGAGAGTCACCGCGGCCCTGGAACGCAAAGGGCATTAAGAGGAACAGATGGGTTTTAATTAGTAAGATTCTGATAATCCCCTCTGCTCTGCCCAGAGTGGAAGGAGTCATATCCATAAGAAAGTAAACCTAACCACATCGGACAACGGGAGGTACATTGAATTCGTAACTCTATTGCGTACATAAGGGTTATAAGAAATGGATAAATAAAGTAAACTTGTGCTCTAAGCTCTAATTGGTCTCAATTTTATGTCAGTTCATAATTTCTCGGAACGACTTCGTGAGATTACAGAATTTAAAATTTTGATGCGTAAAAAAGTATTCCAAATGTTCAGTTGACAATTAAACAAGATTTTACAATCTCTCTAGATATTTTACAATCCGGTAAAGTGTATATTGATTGATTTGTTCGCTGTCATAGTCTATACATTCAAACTACCAGCGTCTGCTGAACACAACCAGCGCAATCTGTCAGCAGTTCTGAGGATCAACCGTGGTTTGACCGCGCAGTCGAGTTTCAGTTTTTAGGGTTCCGTACCCAAAGGGTTACCAACGGAACCCTTTTACTAAGCTCCGCTGTCCGTGCGTCCGTCCGTCTATCTGTCAGAGGGAAAAATTTCAACAGCCTGTTACGGTTGTTGAGATACACTCAACAACCGTAACAGTTAGGCTGTTGAAATTTTAACGGATTGTGTATATCTATTGCCGCTACAACAACAAATAATAAAAAAAAAAGTTTATGGTTCGGAACCCAGCGTGTGCGAGTTCTTCTCGCACTTGGCCAATTTTTATTACTTAGAATCTTACTTTAATTGGTTATCCTTGGAAACATATAGATAATATCACCAGGGCGGCTTCGCATGAATGCTAATTATGAAATTTTCCTCGTTTATCGCTCTTGAGCCGCAGTTATAGTTACTACCTTTTTTAATTTATTTGTCGATATTAACAAACATATTTTTTCTCTCATCTTCGATAAATATCCTTGACGTAGGTACGCATTCAATGGGGAGTTACCTACCAGCAGAAATTCAATTTCTACGCTAGATCAGAGCTCCTTCCCCTAGGATAACGATGCAAGGCACAAGAAACGGGCTATGTAATTAATTGGATGGGGATCGCAATCTCCTATTATTAGGTACTGTATTACTGAATAAAGGAGAATTCACACGAACATCAACCACAGCACACAGCAGCAACAAAAAGTGAGAGCTTTACTTCTGTGTGAATAATTGAAATGTCTTGCAATGACGTTGTGGTAACAACAGAAAAAGTCGGGCTCAGAATAAACCATGATAAAACTAAGCTATTGACGAATAGCATCACTAATAATAAAATCATATTGGGAGGCAAACCGTTATATTACGTAAACAGCTACATAATCTTGGCAAAACAATATCATTTGGAGACAACGGCGAGAAGGAGGAAGTCGAACGCAGGATGAATATGAGCTGAAAGAGATTCTGGAGCTTAAAAGAAATGATAAAAAAGGGCCTTTCCCTCTTCACATGAAAAAGACTATTATGGACACCTGTCTGTATCTGCTACCGATTCTCACGTACGGCTGTCTAGTGTAGACATACAACACATACATTAAATAAAAAATACGACTACGAATAGCGACTTGTCAGAAAACGATGGAATGAATTATAATGAAAATAAGAAAAAACCAAAAGATAAGAAGCGAACACATGAGGAAAAAGACAATGGTAATAAATACTCTCAATTACGCTCTAACACAAAAAAACGGCCGCCCGAGAAACAGATGGGTAGACTAAATAATAGCAACAGCAGAAAAGGAATGGAGAAGCAAATAAAAAAATGGGGAAACATGGAGTAGGAGGAGGCCTATACCCAAAGTAGGGTTACAATTACAGAATAACATATTATTATTTTATAAAAGTAATTTTTAATAAATGCATGTTTTGTGAGGTTGTTGGAAATAAAACAGCTTATTAGTAATATAATAACAACAAAATTTCAATTGTTGTTGCTCGTGGTTATGATATGGTATTCTGATAACACGGTTGAAGTTGACCACAAAATGTACCAATAAAACTATTCACATATGGTGTGCTTGTGGTACGTGTGAACTCTCCCTTAAAGGTTGAAGAGTTTTAACATTAGTTTGATCAATTGATTGCATGAAAATTAAATTGGCTGTTCGAGTTGGATTCAGTAAATTAGGCAATACAGTGACAGGTTCAAATCCATGTATTGTAATCATTTTTTAGCATTCAGCTGAAAAAAAAGAGGTGAAAATAAACTTGCTATACGTGTTTCTCTCCCTCCGTCTCACGCATTTTCGATCAGGGTCACGTGTCCTGACGCGAGTTTAACATATTTTACACATCACAAAAAAGAATACAACGCCGCTAAAGAAGTTTTCACTTCAAAAACCCACTACAAATCACAGACGTTTAATCAACTAGTACAAGTCGGTGAGGAATAATTCAGTGGAAAATAAAATAGAAAATCCAAAGTATGTAATATTATGATTGAAGAAACTGATCAATAGTTAGAAAGCACGTATTTTAGAGACGCTGGAGAAACAGAGAGTCAGGGCGAAATGTTGGTAAGTTCCAGTTACGGCCGGTAAAATGTCGTTGAAACTTTGTGCAAAAATTCATTTGGATTCCATTTAATTCTAAATCCTGTTACAAAATATATATATATATTACCCATCCTTGTTGATGATGTTTCCTATTCTACTTCTAAAAATCAACAATTAGCTAAACTTGGATAAAGAGGATGCAATATTTGGTACAGCTCGGATACTCTATTCACAGTAGTTTTAAGTTCCGTCGGCGATGTAAGAACATATTGATGGGCAGTCAAAGCCTTCGAGACTTCTTCAATTTTTTGGCTTTTCAAATAAAATTCGACAGCCGTACGTCCAGCAGCAATCAAAACCTTATTTTTTTTCATTCGAAAGCCTATACTCCTGAGGTGGTCCCATTATCACCAAGTTAGAATTTGATGATGGCATCGTATGAAAATCGAGGGAAACCCTCAAATTTTATAAGCACATACACTGTTTTTCATAAACTTTTTAACGCAATTTAGATATTTGTGCCTGGTAATCTTCATCTCATGTTACTGAGCTGATGATGGAAGGTATAAGTCAGGATCTGATGATAGGATCCCATGAAAAATGTTTGTTCAGCGATATTCTCGCCAATTGTAAACCGATTTGGATGATTTTTTTTTTTTTTGTTTAGAAGAGTATTTTCTCAGACTGGTCCCATTTAAATTTGGTGAAGATCTGATGAAGAACTTTGGTAGGCAACGGAACTCTTCAATAAATGATAACAGATGGATCAGGATTTTTGAAATCGCATGTCTGTTGATTGTTTACACCAGTTCATAACATAACATCACGCCGTCACGCTATGTTTGTGGTTTCACTTTTTAGTGGTACCTGCGTTCCACTAAACAGGGAAAAAATAAAACCGACTTCCAAAAACAAACAATTTCGGAAGTCGGTGTTTTTGGTTTTTGAACACCGACTTCCGAAATTAAAGTAATTTTTTACTTTGTAGCGTTTTGTTTTTGGAAGTCAGTTTTATTTTTTTGCTAAAAAGTTTTTACGTTAATCGATAACTGTGAATAGTGTTTCTTATTAAACCAAAACCACCACACACCACCATATAATTATAAAAAAAATGGTTTTCTGATGTCATATACCTATTACTTTACTGTTACTTCATAAAGGCATCTGCCATCATCTGCCTAGCCTTTTCCCAACTATACTGGGGTCGGCTTCTAGTCAAACCGAATTTAGCTGAACACCAGTATTTTACGCGGAGCGGCTGCCTACCAGACTTCCACAACCCAGTAACTGGGTAACACGGTACTTCATGGCAACACTGGAGTCAGATTAACTGACTTCTGACAATCCGTAACGACTGCCAAAGATCTACAAATGACAGCCGGGACCAACGGCTTAACGTGCTTTCCGAGGCACGGAGGAAACTCGCTATGTTAAGATGGTCACCCATTCACAGACCAACCTTGGCAAGCGTTGCTCAACCTTGAAGATCGACCCGTGCGGCTGTTATTATCTAGCCACGAGCTCCTCTAGCCAAGACCTTTATTTCTATGCTAGTACTGTTACTTCATAAAGTACTAGCATAGAAATAAACATCTAGGCCAAATATCGCACTAAAAGAAGATTATTTGCTCTCAATGGATTTTTTAAATTGTTTTCAAAAATAGTTTTTCCCTACTTGGACATTACTTGGAGTAAAAAAGAATGTATTTATGTAATAAGTGGAACAGGTACAAAATTTGACCACATGTCATATATTGCTACAAGGGTTGGGACAAACTAAATCTGCCCATTGTCCTTTGACATTTAACTCCAAGTAAAAAGAAAACTGTAAATTGAATGGGTACCATTAGAATATGATATTGTAGCAGGTACTTTAATTAAGCTAAGAACATAATTAAAAATACTTAATTTCAACAAAATTATTAAAATTAAGACTGATTTAAGAGTAATAGTTTACCAATATTTTCATTACACTCTTCAAAAAATATTGTCTCTTAATTAATTAATTTAAAGATACGCGACTCGTGGCATGGCATGTGTTTGAATCGGCGCGGGGAGATTAAATCATCTGTGTTTAAGTGAAGGGTCCTCACTAAAACATCCGATTTTACTGGCGAATTTATTCGTGATGTGGCGGGGTTAATTCGTTATCGGTCACTATTGTTAATTCGTGTTTCTGTTTGTTATCTTTTATTATTTTGCGATACAATCTGTGTTTCAAAATACTTATTAAAATGAAAAAGCATGAGCCATTTCGAATCTTCCATTTTTAATTTAAAGTACTTAAAATGAGTAAGCTTTAGTTTTATGAGGTGATCATTATTAGGGTTCCGTACCTGAAGGGTAACCAACGGAAACTTATTACCAAGCCTCCGCTGTCCGTCCGTCCGTCCGTACGCCTGTCAGTCCATCCGTCTGTCTCTCAGCGGGTTGTATCTCAAAAGCCGTAAGGCCTCTGCCTCGAGTTTTGCGAGCAGTTTTCGAAACCAGCGGGCAGATTGCGCGGCACTATAGCGAGTAATGTTGTGTTCTTGGTTGTGTTTGCGTTTTTCTTTCCAATATGACAGCTGCCAAGTGCGCCCGCGCGTTCCGTCATTTGTGACATTCACAAATGACTTTGGAGCACTGGGCCTTTGGGCATGGGTCGATTTTATTGTTAATTATTATTGACTGTGTGTATTTTATGTAATTGTATTTTTTATTTTATTTTCTTTTATCATTTGTATATTTTATCTGTATCTATTATTTTTAGTATGTGTTACATAACTGCGTCCGTGGCATCACAAGCCCTATATAAAATCAGCGCTGTATTTTTTATTTTTAAATTTCGCAGCCTATGCTGAGATAGGGACCTTTTTGGCCTCGCTACTAAAACTAAAATGGTTTTAGACTACTTAATTCTGTTAATTTAATTAAATTTACATCTGTCTGTTGTGTGCGAGTCCCAAATAAACATTTTTTCTTTTCTTTTTCTTTTCTGTTGTCGTCGAGACATTTGTTTTAATTCGCAAACAACGTTATTCCTAACGCTCGATTTACTACGGGCAAAAGAAGAAAATAAATTGCACAATACTGCAATGCAGACGCCCGGGCGGTCACCGCTTGTCTAGAGTACACCGCTCGTTGCCCGCCCTCGCGCCGCTGTTTTCGGGGGCCGGTAATTCTACTGGTGCCCATTCCATATGTAGTTTTCTTCTTATTTGGAGTTAAATGTCAAATTTTAGGTAAATATCGAAAAAACCTAAAATTCAAATATCTCGAAAACGATTGAATTTCGGCCATTGATAATGCTACCTCCGCCTGCGACCCCTCATGTTCAACACGATGTTATAGGATGACTGCCGATGATCGCCGACTTCTTCGTTGAATAATTAGGCAATACAGTAGCAGGTTCAAATCCTTGTATCGTCATATTTTTTTTGCATTCAGCTGAAAAAAGCTCCGCTACATATCACAGTCGTCTAATTAACAAGTACAAGACGGTGAGGATTAATTCAATGAAAACCAAAATGGAAATTCCAAAGTATATAATATTTTGATTGAAGAAACTGATCAATAGTAAGCACGTGTTTTAGTGACTAACATCCTGTACGCATTGTTGGAGAAACAGAGAGTCCAGGCAAAATAATGGTAAATTCCAGTTATGTCCGGTAAAATATCGTTAAAACTTCGTGGAAAAAAAAAGATTTAAATTCCATTTAACTCTAATATCTGTTACAAAAAAAAAATTATTTTACCGTCGTCCTGTTTCCTATTCCACTCCTTAAAAATCAACAATTAGCAAAAGGCGGAAACAATATTTGGTACAGCTCGGATACTCTATTCACAGTAGGTTTAAGTTCCGTTGGCGATGTAAGAACATATTGATGGGCAGTCAAAGTCTTCGAGACTTCTTCAAATTGTTGGCTTTGCAAATTAAATTCGACAGCAGCACTTCCAGCAGCAATCAGAACCTTAGCTGGGTGACCATATTGATCATCATTCTCTTTCACAGTATCATCAATAAGTTCATCACAAAGTTTCGTATTTTGATGCAGGCAGGCTGCAATTAAGTCTTCTATCTGAAAATAGACAATCAAACAAGATAAGAGATAAAGTTCACCTAAATGGGGGCTTACGTACAAAACAAACTGAAAGTTGTCACAACACCTGACCTAGTAAGTAATTCGACTTGTTCTTTTTATTGGAATCCAACCCATCCAATACAATCCTGCTATATACCTATTAATTGTTAATCAATCTCACAGTATTGCTGATAAGGTTTTAAAATTTGGCACACTACCAGACCACGCCCATTTCTTTATCTTTGTAGTAAGTTATCAAGGGATAAGCGCTCTTATGCACTAGCGGTCAGCCAGGGAGGCGCCCAACCACGACTTTTAAGTTTAATATGCAACTGCTTGTCATTTACTGGCGGTTAAGTGCGTACAATCATACGTTATATTGTTACGCGCCAGAATCAATGCTAGGTACATAACGACATTTACGTACATGTGGCGCCATCTACTATCGAATAGCGGAATTACTGCGGTCAAAATATTTCTAGAATTTTCTATGCTAGAACATTCGCGATGTTTCGACATCAGGTCAATCGGGACAGGTATGAACCCGAACTTTCCAGAAGTTTCCATACTAGAAGGTTCTAGAAATAACTGTCGCCGGTATATAAAGGGCAGACATCCGTTGACTGAGTCGACGAGCTTCCCGCTTGGCTCGCCAAGTGGCGACTGTCGGTTAACGTGGGTAAGACGCAGGCGATCGCCATAGGCTCAGCGCGCCTCCCACCGCCCTTGAAGCTACAAGGAGTCGACGTCGAGTGGTCCCCCCAGGCGAATTACCTCGGTGTGACCATCGACCGTCGGCTCTCGATGGGGCCGCACGTCCACCAGGTCGCCGCACAGGCGAGGACCGCCCGTGCACGGCTCTACCCAGTGCTCTCGTCCCAGCTGCCGGCGCGCGTCAAGTTGGGTGTGTACAAGACGTACATACGCCCGATTCTGACGTACGCCGCCCCCACTTGGTTCGCCCTCACGTGCGAGGGGAACCGCGTGACTCTCCGCGCGCAACAGCACCTTGCGCTGCGGACCATTATGCACGCCCCTCACTTAGTGAGGAACGACGTAATCCAGCGGGACCTCGGGATCGAGAGCCTGGATGAGTTCATACAGCGCCTCGCGAAAGGCATGTTCGCGCGCGCCGACGCATCCGCTTGGCCCCACGTCAAGCAAATTGCGCCCGTCTGACGCGAAGCGCCTACCCCGCGACCTGGTCGGGGACGTGGACGGCCCCGTCTCACCTCACCGGACTGACGCCTGAGTAGGCCGCTTCCCGCTACACGCGGCCTACTCAAACAGTGACACTGTACACGTACTCGCATCCCGGCGCGCGACCTGTGCTAAGTTAATATAGGCAGGTTGCGTTCCGAAACTCACACACTCACCACTAGACAGGCGCTAGTACTCACGCACCGGATATGTTTCCTAGGTTAATATAGGCTTATTCGGTGTATTAGCACTGGGCGGCAGTACTCACAATACACGGCCGCCCACACATACATTCGGCTCTGCAGTCCGGGCCGCAATCGGCTAGATCTGAGAACCGGTGCGGACGAGAGCCACTCACTCCTTGCTGCAGGTGCGTCACCAAAGCCGACACCTTCGTCGCTGGTCGTTCTCGCTGGGCCTCCCCCAGGTCACTGGGGGTCTCACTCGGCGGGGACTGACCGCCGAAGGTGCCGTGAAGAAGCGACAAACAGTCGCGACGCGCCTGTAGTAAAACACTTCAGCGACCCTATCACAGGCGTGCGACTGTTTGCTAAGAAAATAGCGGCAGGCGCACGCCAAACTTTTATGGCATTTTTGTTTCCGACCCAAGGACCGGCCCGTAGTAACTGGCCGAGGAGTGACCACCGCGGTCAGGGGGGCTTCGCCCCGACACCGCCTGCCGCGCCCCCGTGAGGGGACGCAGCGACATCCACCAGTGTGACTGAGTCAGTATTAAATTGGCGATACAAGCGATAACTTCGGAAGCGATCTTCAACTGTGAATTAAGTGAAGTATTCAGTAGTGCGATTGTGTATTTTAATTAGTGTGTTAAAGTGTTAATTACTGTTTTAAATTAAAGTGTTTTTTTTTTGGTGGTTTAATCGGCTGTTTTTATTGTAACTAACCCCAAGCTCGTAACAATATAATACATACATATCAATTATATAATCACTAGCGGCCAACCGCTAGTGCGTAGGAGCGCTATGCTCGACAATCACGCGAGCGAAGACTCTGTCTGTGACTAGTCAGATTATTTTTAGAATACTAACATAATTCACATTGTTTATACCTCAGAAATGTTGGCGTGCACCTCATTGATAAGATTTCCGATTTCAGTAACAACCATTTCTGGATTATGTATAGCCTCAGATGCCGAAGTGTTCACAAATTCTTGATATTTCTCGTAATAATCATAGCGCCTGAAAACAATAATGAACATTTGGAACAAGATTGTCAATCACAGGCAAGGCAATCAGTACTCATTTCAGTGTTTTATTATTACAATATTATGAGTAATTCAATGTAACAGAATATAGTATGGATCAGAATGCTGGGCTGCGAAAAAGACGGATGAAAATAGATTGCATGTAGCGGAGATGAGAATGTTGAGATGGATGTGTGGAGTAACGAGAGTGGATAAAGTGACAAATGAGTACATTAGAGGCACTTTAAAAGTGGCGCCAGTGACGGAAAAGTTGAAAGGGAATCGCTTGTCTTGGTATGGTCATGTGAAGAGGAGGGATGAAACGCATATAACTAGAAGAGTTATGAACATAATTATGTGGATGGATGGAGAGGGAGAGGAAGGCTAAAGAAATGATGGATGGATTGTGTGAGGAGCGATATGAAAGAAAAGGGAGTTAGTGATAGAGTGACGACTGATAGAACAGAATGGAAGAATAAAACGTGTTGCGCCGACCCCAAGTAACATGGGATAATGGCAGGAAGATGATGAGTAATTCAATGTAACACTTACACACAACCAGAGTCTGCTTTTGCATGATAGTTGATGACGTGCACTATCTCGGCATAATGACGCCTGGAGTCGTTCAGGAGCGGAATGTTGCCTTCCATGGATCTAGTACAACAAATAGTTGATTATGTCCCGAGGGGATACAGCAGTGTCTTATGTAACAGGCACACACGTAGGTTTTAGAGAATATATTGGTACCGCCCCCAAGAGGTACAGAGAGTTTATAATCAATTAATAATTCTTAAGTGTTTAGAATAATCAATCAATCAAATAATATAGAAAAAAATCAAGAGAGTTGAATGTTATATAAGAATCCTATATGCGCGAGGAACTCAAGCTAGCCCAAGACAAAATACATATCGTCGTTGCAAACTTAAAACCTCCTATGTGACATTTTTTTTAAATTAGTTTTACAGATATTTGAAAAGCTCTTTTGTATACTCATGCTTAGCAAAAACTTCCATGTGAATATCTTATTATATCGAAGCAGTACGTATCATTTTTAAAACCTGTCAAGTATCAGCCTACATTTCATTGTATAGTATATAAAAAAGACGTATGTGTTTGATGTACACATTAGTTTTAAGTAACAGTTTTATTTCCTAACATTGCAAATTAAAATATCCTATGTGATCATTCGCTCACTACACTACTATTTTGCGCCTATTTTGTGCTAGAAAGAGGATACATTATTACTTCACGCACGAAATAAAGTGAGATAGATGCGTCATATCCAAACATTCATCAGGGCCACGCGTCAGTGTAGCTGCAACTTGTCGCGCGTAAACACTTTCTTTGCGAAAAATATAAAACTACTGGCCGGGGTCATCAAATGATAAATTTAGTGCTTCAATCTGAGTTTGCTGACGATAATACCGACCGTGCCACCTCTGTCGCCGCCGCCACATCGCCTAAATCTCCTCCACATCTTGAGGAATCATTAATTACGCCAGGAGATTTAGGATTGAATGTTGAATCTATATCTCCAATGTCTAAGACGCCGTCATTATTGCTGTCATCAACAACTACTGCGGATATTATGCCAATCTTGTTCAGTAGTGATGACGAAGAGGAGCCGTTGGTGATATCTACTCAGACTATCGTACATTCCAATTTAGAAGGTAGTAATGAGGTAGTCAACAGTGCAGCAAATGAAACTCTAAACAATACTTCCGTACCATCACAATCAGTACGTCCTGCTAAGCTACCATCTCCAGACTTGGATGTCATTCTCTCACTTGGGAGCGATGATAGAATGCAAGACCCACACTGGGTTCCACCCTCAAAAAAAAGAAAATGGCAGTTGTCTTTATCTGACTGTGAAGATGAAGTCCCATTGTTGCCATTAAGAACGAGTGAGCCGAACTCTTTAGACAATATACTACCGACAGACGAGGAAATTAAACACCGTTTCAGGTCTAAAGGAAACGTCGTGCAATTAAATAGAAAAGCTACAGTTTTAGGTAAGTCCTACCTGGGGTTTAAGAAGAATGATGATAGGAAATATAAACTCTGTGTTGAAAAACCAAAAAGAGAAATAAAACCTCGATGTTCTCACACAAAATTGAACAAGGATACAAAACACAAAAACTCATTCTTGTGTGCATCCATTACGGAAGAAGATCGTAAAGCTATTCATTCATATTTCTGGGACCTCAAAACATGGGCCGAAAAAAAAAACGTTCATGAGGACTGCTGCTTTTCGTAGATTTATTAGACGTCGGCGCCGTCGCCGCAAAGATTAGACTTCAGTGAAAAAAAGTTGTGGCCATGATATTTTTTTGAAAACTTGCAATGAAAAGAGCACTAAGTTTTGGGTATGTACACTGTTTCTCTCAAATACGCTATCTTTAGGTGAAGACAGTTTTAAGCGCTGAACTAAAGAATCTGACATGGTTAATGAAGATCTTCATTTTGATGATTCACCCACACTTGACATCTTGATTTTATGTGTCTTGTGCGAGTCCCAAATAAATATTTTTCTTTCTTTCTTTAGAATACATTGAGTGCTGCACTAGTACCAAAGTAGACACACGTAACACAAAAGGTAAAAATTTGGATAGACTAGATATATAAAGTACCCAGTCATTATTGCCGAGCGAGTTCCAGCTGTATGTTGAGTCGACATTTAGGTCTGAAAAACACATGCATGAAGTTACGCTAGAACACAGTTACCAAGCAGCAAGCAGACCGTTTTTCCTAAGAGTTCTGAAACAGGAGAATATAGCAATATACCATCTACACCAAGATGATACTTGTTGTAGTTTTAAAGCGGGTAATATTTCACAAAACGAGTATGATGCAGGTACCACTAAGTGAAAAATAAAAAACATTTTAACATAAAATTAAAACCTACTTCCAAAAACAAAACACTACAAAGTATAAAATACTTTTAATTTCGGAAGTCGGTGTTTTGTGTATTTTTTTTGTTTTCTAAGTTCTCGAAAAGTAACTTTTTACACATAGGAGATTTGAAATTTGCAACGACGATATATCCCCGCGGTGTATCTTTTTAACGAGCTAAAAAAGGAGGAGGTTCACAATATTCATCGTAATCCTCTTTTCATATATATTCCTCGATTACTCGAAGACACCTGGATTGATTTAGAAAATTATTTTTTTCTGGTGATTCCATCGCAACAGGTGAGGATCTGATTTCAATTCACTGAAGATGATGAACTTCGGAGATAAGCAACGGAACTTCTCAACAAATGATAGCAAATTGACCGCGATTGCTGAAGTCGCATGTCTGTCTATTGTTTTCACTAGACAGACATGTTTGGTTTTCTTATCTTAAGTTACGAAAACTGGTACGCTGTCAAGGTGGAGGCACATATGAACTTCAATTTAATTGTGGAGAATCAGAACAAAAAAGTGAATTCAAAGTATAAAAAAACAAAAATTTTTGAAGTCCGTGTTTTGGTTTTGTGACACCGACTTCCAAAATTAAAGTATTTTTTGTAAACAAGTTTCACATTGCAATGTACATGCCTTCTCTATCTAAAAAAGATACTTTGTTAACTGGGACTGTTACGGGCTGGGCGCATGAGAGAATAGGGGAATTCAATGTTTTGACGGAAACCATAGACTAGAGTCAAGAGCAAACACATTACAAATTTAAAAAAAGAAAAAACCTCGGCGTTACAGGATTTTTAGGCTTATTAGATCTACATTAATATACAATTATCAATAAGTAGGAGGTACTTACACTACATTTTTTCTCAGCGTGTCAGCTGCTTGTTTGAGTTCTTCAACGTACAGTCCGTAGGGGGGTACGGGCGTCACATCAGCGTCAACACCCAGGCTAACGGCCACGGCAGCTACTAGGAGTTGCAGAATCATTTTCATCTGAAATGTAATAATATCAATGTTTGAACTGTATGTGTAGTTAGTTTAAGATTCTTTTTTAACAAAAATATCCGCATAATTTATTTTCAATTCATTTCATTTATTCAATAACGATTTTACCTCGTGTCGTGTCGTTTACACTGTTGTTTGACTATTTTACTTAAGCTACTTAGCTTAGTTTAAGTACCATACATTGCATGGGCACTGATATATAAATTCTGTTAAGTAAACAGAAAGGTGTGTTGCTGGCGAGTTTGTTGTTCCGTTTCTGCATTCCAGCTTAAACGCTAGGAAACGGTGATGGGCGTTCTGGAACTGTCTTTATGTAAGCGTTGTCTTTCAAAAGTGCTAGCACTCAGTATGAGTTGAATAAATGACTTTTGAGTTTTATCTGTCACAAAACCTAAAATTTGATGATCCGTTGACACTTTTTAAAAGGGGGATGCGAAGGGGTTATTTTATTTGTAAGGCACATCATCCGCATCATCATAACAGCCGAAAGACGACCACTGCTGGTCATACGCCTCCCCCAAAGGCGGGGGAGGGTTTGCCATAATCGCCACGCTTGGCAGGCGGGTTGGCGATCGCAGTGTATGGTGTTGCGTTTTACAGAGAACGCTGCTACCCATTCTCTGGTGAATCCCTTAGTCGCCTCTATATTGTATTATTCTTTTACGGCACCGGCCGACACCATACGGCAAGCATATAAACAAATTAATCATAAAATTTTTGACACCAAGGGTCCAGTGTAAATAAGCACGACACAGGTGCACAACTTTCACGAAACATTAAGTTTAACATATTATAATTGATACATAGATACTAGACTAAAAATTAAGCAATAAAATTAAAAAAAAATAACATTAACGAAATGGGTAGATTTTATATACTGAAAATATGAACCATAGGAACCATATTTTAAGCAAATAAATATTATATCTTATTGTATTATGTATATACATATAATAAAATTGTAAATCTTGAGATGTATGTTTCCAATTGGCGCGAAAACTACTGAACAGATTTTTTTCAAATTTTGCATAAATAATTCTTGTAGGTACGGTCAGGTTATAGGCTATATTTTATCACGCTATGTGCTATGGAGGATGAGCAATATTAAAAAATGTCTGTTTTAAACGAGAAATAGTTCATGGTTCGAACCTCGCCAACAGATATTATTTTTGTATTTATTTTCTCTTTTGAACTGTATTTTTACACAATATTGGCAAAAATAGTTTTTGCGTGCTTAAAATAACATTTAAATTTTTATTCCACATTTTTCCGAACTGTTAAGTGAGGAATTGTTGTGAATGTTACGGGTTGCTCATTGCCATTTTCCCGCGAGATGGCGCTGAAGTCAACATTTTCAGTTTTCAATCATGTCTATAAGCGAGTTAGATATTATTTTCGTGAAGTATGGCGAATCAGAAGGGTTTTTATGCCGTATTTTGACTAATTTCGATAAAGTGGAATATCCGATTGTCGCACCATTATTTCTGCGACTTAATATTGTTTCAATTACACTCGAAACAAAATGAAACTGAAAATGTTGACTTCAGCGCCATCTCGCGGGAAAATGGCAATGAGCAACCCGTAACATTCACCTTAAATTTGTCAAATCAAACAAACATTCGTTCAACTTGTGCGCGAGAATTTTCGATTTTTACGTGTTTCTCTGTGGAAAATAAGCCAAGTATTGATAGAAATTCATAATTTACTTTATTCTCGTTCAATTTCAACTAATATTCAACGTCAAAAGTGTAAATTACCTGGTAAAAATTACGAAACAAAACTAGTTACCGGATTTCTTCCCGTACCTAAGTAATTTGATATTTCAGAATTATAGTGGCATATTGTAACGATATACAGTTAAAAATGAGTTCATGAATACATGGCTAGTAATCTAGAAACATTTCTTATTGTAATCTTATTGGAATATTCTTGATGTTTGTTTACAAAAATACAAATTACGTAAATCAAAGTGTCTGCACCGCGTACTATGAAGTTTGAGCTTAAATATTGCGGCAGTCGATTTTTGATCTCGTAAAATAACATCATCACTAGATTACTTGTCTTTTTATGACCTTAATTCCAAAATTTTGTGTAAATTGATCCAACATTTGTGTCAGAAATCAACATAATAAAACAACAAAATAGCTTTCAGCAAGTACTCTCGTATCTATCCAAAATGTTTATATTTCGGTTTGTTATAAGAATATTGTTTACATTCTAATACATAGTGACATAATTAAAGAACCCATAACAGTTTCAAGTGTGTGAATAGCTGCTTTGTGAGCGGAGAGATAAGGTTTTTTGTGCTGCGGGTCATATTACGCTTGCGATAAGCGGGCGCCCGCGATACGCGACGGAGTATGACGTAAACATGACATTGTGAAATTCGAGTATCGAGAGGCAGATTACAATATTGCAGATACAGGAGCTGAGCAGCAAAAATCCATGTCATAAATAAGATTGGCTATTTCGATCAATTTGTCAACAGTAGTGATAGACCATTGGTTTGAGTATGAGGAGCTCGTGGCTAGAAAATAACAGCCGCATGGGTCAAGGTTAAGCAAACTTCAAGGTTAAGCAACGCTTGCCAAGGTTGGTCTGTGGATGGGTGACCATCTTAACATACCGAGTTTCCTCCGTGCCTCAAAAAGCACGTTAAGCCGTTGGTCCCGGCTGTCATTTGTACATCTTTGGCAGTCTAACGACTGCCAAAATCTGACTACAGTCTTGCCATGAAGTACCGTGTTTCCCAGTTAATGGGTTGTGGAGGTCTGGTAGGCAGCCGTTCCGTGTTAAATACTGGTATTCAGCTAAATCCGGTTTGACTGGAAGCCGACCCCAATATAGTTGGGAAAAGACTAGGCAGATGATGAGTCATAGACTATTGGTTTAAAGACTGCCCGTCGAGAGAGTTGGTGTGGGATCGAATCTCAACAGTCGTGCTTTTTTTTTGTTTATTCAATTTATGATTCCTTACTTTTATGATTCATATTTTACCTAACATTTTCAAATTTTCATAAGATGTTATTGTTGTATTTTGGATATTTTTTAGCATTTATCCAAGTATGCCAAATATAATAGCCAGACTGTTAAAATACAAATAACATAACCTATTTTCACTTTATCTGTATTCAGTTTTGATTGAACCACGTTAAAAAAAAAACCAAACCAATGAAGATAATTTTACACATGGAATTGTAGCAATTTTGTAGAAAAAATCAACATATTATTTATTCTACGTAATGTAATTTGTTACACGCAGTGCCATCTATTGTCCGACGTATTACTATCGACAGCTTGAGAATGACTCTAGAAAATGTTTTTATATTTATTACTTTTAAAACGCCTTAAGGTGAATGTTACCGGTTGCTCATTGCCATTTTCCCGCGAGATGGCGCTGAAGTCAACATTTTCAGTTTTATTTTGTTTCGAGTGTAATTGGAGCAATATTAAGTCGCAGAAATAATGGTGCGACAATCGGATATTCCACTTTATCGAAATAAGTCAAACCCTTCTGATTCGCCATACTTCACGAAAATAATATCTAACTCGCTTATAGTACCGTTTACACACACATAGACATGATTGAAAGTATGATTTGAAGTATGGCGAATCAGAAGGGTTTTTATGCCGTATTTTGACTAATTTCGATAAAGTGGAATATCCGATTGTCGCACCATTATTTCTGCGACTTAATACTGTTCCAATTACACTCGAAACAAAATAAAACTGAAAATGTTGACTTCAGCGCCATCTCGCGGGAAAATGGCAATGAGCAACCCGTAACATTCACCTTAAGCAATTCTTCTTCTACCTTACAACAATATCGTTCTGAATGCACATAATATTCCTATTGAATTAAATTTATGTATGTGCAATTAATGCATATGTTAGTATATGTATGTGCTAAGTTTTGCTAAAGTTGACTATACGGGCTTGGAGGTAGGGGTCACGTAATATAACTCACGAGAAGATGGCAAAGTCCCATTGATAGAGAAGTCGAAAGAATTGCATTAGCTAGCTCCGCTGAAATTGGGTTTCTGTGTTTTAAAAACGAAAAAGTTGTTTGGATTTGCGTTCCTGGTTCGGAATAAATAAAAAATCAACATGATTCATCAAGTAGTTTCAAGAAGATTGTTCGGTTATTTTATAATATGCCTGTGTTATCCCGTTGCTTCAAAGCCTGAATTCATTTCTTCACCATGTGTACGGGGAACTCACCGACCAAGCATCAACCATCAATACCTACGCATAACATTGACAAATGTCCCTGGAGAATACAAGGAATATATTTCCACGAAAACAGCCACGGAAGAAAATGATGCACATAATCCGATTTAGTTTTATGATTTCTATTTAGGTTATATAATTTCGGTAAAACTTTGCAAAGTCACATTCCAATTTTTTGTTTCATTTCAAAACTTCAATTCCCAGTGAGCCTATGAGAAGTAATAAGCAGCCCTTGGGCAGAAATTATCCGTTGCGGGCTTCACTGTCCAGTGGATCAAGGAGAGCTGTAGATCTCTAGGCAACGACGCCACAGACGAACTTGCGAAGAGAGGTTTTGAGATGGTAGGGTCGGACCCGTATCCACTCCCCTCCTATCTTTGCCATAGTTCTGTACATTAATTTTCCAGAGATCAACTGAACTTCGTGACAACAAATGGTCACCGGCTAAAAATTTAAAGCAGTAAAAACTGGCAACGTTAAGTCTATACACGTGGCTTACTAAACGACTTCTCAGCTCAAGTAGAAATACTCTCCAAATAATAGGTATAATTACGGGTCATTGACCCAAAAAAAACATATTTTTTAACATAGGCGTTGCAGACAGCCCAATTTGCGATCCGAGGAATCTAATGCCCACGTCATCCAAAAAGTAATGTCGAGGCTGCCCGACTTCTCGGAGCGGCGAGGTCGCTTTGCCAAACCTGTGAAGCACCCAGGAGGCATCTGTGCATTTGGGCGGAGCTAGGCTGGCTAACTTAGCCAGGAATGACTGACAATGGATGTCTAACATGGTGATGGATAGCGAAGTCTCTACTCTACTCTCTCCGCTGCAGGGGTAGACTTCTCTTCTGCTTGGTTTTCCCATGTCAACTTTATTTTGCTCTATCGCACGTTAACGAACCTTTTTATTTAAAAAAAAAACGGAAATCATAATATAACTCCTCGCGCTCTAGCTGAAGCAGCAGGGAGTGTCAGTCTCTTGACTGACTAAAACCCATCCGTGTTCTTTCTAATGCCTTTTGCGTTGCAGGGTTGCGATGACTCTTTCGGAAAAACTCCGCAACGTGTTAAGAACCCTAGCAACTTTCTTTAATATCACGCATGGAGAAGCGTTACCATTAAGGGCGAATTTCACCAAAGAAACTGATCGCGCTCACAAACCACGTTTACGAGCTGTCAATGTCGTTATTTTCTGTGGGATATTGACACGACAGCTCTTGAACGAGTTCAGCTTGAATTGGTGAAAATGGACCTTAAACGTTTCTCATTAGGTACCAAAAATTGCTAGGGCTGGTCGGCATTTGGAACAGAAGAGGTGAAACTGCCGGTGCCTAGCATAATACTCTTCCAAATTCATAAATCTAAGAGGAGTCAAGCAAAGCTAGATATTGATTGTTCATATATATCTTATCTTAGAGATCATATCTAGCGACAACATTTTAATTTCCGACTTACTCGCGAAAGTCGCGAGCAACAGCTAGTCATGTAAAAAAATAATATTTAAATTTAAGTACTTACCTTAACGAGAGTACTGAAACAATAAATTAAGAAGAGGTTCAAACTTATTTATAGCGGTCTTGATTAGTCTCGAATACGTATAATTTATGATAATATTATTTGCATCAAAAATATGTAGGTTACCCAAGATATTATTATTTTTATTTTCTCCGTGTATAGTCAGCAACAGAGTTTAGTACCTATGCTGGAAACTAAACAAAATATCGTTACACAAACTTTTTTATTCTTGCTGTTTTACCATGTCTTGAAACTTTTACTATAATTCCTAGTTTTTTTTCATAATGTTTATTTTAATAATTAAAGCCTTTATTTTTTTCGTCTTTTTTTTTTCAATTTAATTGATGTTCACGCGACATTTATTATTCTTCCATTCTCAAAATTGCCTTTTGTTTTATTTGAAATAAATTCTTTTTCGTTTCTTCATTGATGCATAGTTATTTTTATATGTATTTCTCTTTTTATGTTATAACTAACAAGCTACTGACACTGGCTTCGCCCGCGATAATTTCTGAAATTATTCTAAGGCAACAAACTCCCGGGAAAAGGTATGTATGTCTGAATCCAGGACACGGTGTATATGCGCTACATATACACCGTGTCCTGGATTCAGACATGCCGCCATAAGAAAAACCAACGGAGCAAACCTGCATTGCAACAAAAAGAACCTCAACGCCATCTATCCAACTAGCAGCGAACTACTACGTAAATCCTGCATCGCGCAATCAGAGTTTACTATGTGATTTGAACATATGCAGCAGCCCAAATATTCACTGTCGGTCATTGGCCCGCCAGACACAACAACCGTGTAGTGATTAGACGGAAGGGTGGTTAAGACTAGACTCTTGTCGGAGGATCCTCCTTTTTCAATGCAAGTTTGCGGGACTTTACTCTCTGTACCGTCTACCTCTAAATATACAAACTAATGACAACCTTTATTATTTACTGTGGCTAGTATTTGTGCCAAGTATATCGATGAAGGAAGTATGATTAATAATATCAGTATGTGCATTGATCTGCAGTCAGCACAAAGCATTTTAAATTCAAATTCAAATTCAAAGCATTTTATTTCAAATAAACCATTCACAGGCACTTTTGAAACGTCAAGGTCGGTCAGTCAAAAACATGGAAGCTATTTGCACGTTCCAAAGCGTAGATCTCTATGGAGAAGAACGTGCAAGAAACTCCACGGGCACTCTTTTAAATCATGTTCTGTTTTACAAAATTCCAAGTTACATATACTTGTTGCTTCTGCATGTGAGGACAATGCAAAGAAAAAAAAAGGGCTTATTATAAGAATTTAAAATATAAAGATTAAAATAAACCAATGGCAGTTAAGAGATGACCAGTCTCAACCGACGGCGAGATAAATACAATATAGAATAAATACATAAATACAATATAGAAAAACAGAGAGATCTATCTTATCGTTCAAAAACTGAAGTTTCTAAAGATTTGTGCTATTGAATGTACCTAAACCAAAGCACAGTAAATATCATAACAAATTAACTCTTTCATAATATTTATTCAAAGAAATAACTGGATCGTATTTACAATTAGTGAAGCTGATTAAGCTGTTATAAAATTAAACAGAATAACATTTAAACGTTCATATTGTTTAGAATTCGTTCTACATTATAAAAAATCCAGTTTGTTTTCCAATTATGATTAATTATTATCGGTATGCATTTAATTAACTATTTTCCGTGAAATTGAATAATGGTTTTTTCCACGATACGTTGAAAATCAAGATCAATATAAAATGTAGCAGATAGACTTTACCATTCAAAGTCATTTGTTACTACTTCGGTGAGTACTGCCTTGTGAGTACTACGAGTAACGATTGTAATAAAGTTGTAAACCGTAATCTAATAAGAGTATTGCACTCCATTCACGAAGGCGTAAATAATAATATACAACATTTTTTTCGCGACTTCGTACGTGCAGATATCGTTTTTTCGCCATGGAAAATCCTTAGTTCTCTATATTCCCCAAGGAACCTAGGCCAGGCCTTGATCTGCTTGGATGTGTTCATGATTGAGTGATGAAAGCAAAAAAATCGTATTAGAAATTACAGTAAAATGTTTGCGGAAGAATTTTGGTCGCCATATTTTAGGCTTTGCTTATTAATTATATTTTTTTCTGTCATTTAAATTCGAAATAATAATATAACTTAGTCTAAAGTTATATCATCATCTGCCCAGCCTTTTCCCAACTATATTGGGGTCGGCTTCCAGTCAAGTCGGATTTAGCTGAATACCAGTATTTTACGAGGAGCGGCTGCCTACCAGACCTCCACAACCCATTAACTGGGTAACACGGTACTTCATGGCAAGACTGGAGTCAGATTTACTGGCTTCTGACTATCCGTAACGACTGCCAAAGATCTACAAATGACAGCCGGGACCAACGGCTTAACGAGCTTTCCGAGGCACGGAGGAAACTCGGTATGTTAAGATGGTCACCCATCCACAGACCAATCTTGGCAAGCGTTACTTAACCTTGAAGATCGACCCATGCGGCTGTTATTATCTAGCCACGAGCTCCTCCTCCTTAGTCTAAAGTTATATATACTTTACCATATTTCTTCTTTAAAACGCTATTTTGCATTTTATTTTTGCAGATGACTATGTTTGTTCGACTCCTGCTGTTCACCTGCGCTTGCGCACTGAGCGCGGCTGAAGTGCCGCACTACGGAGATATTGTAGAAAGCATACTAAAAGCGCATAAAATAATCGTGGACAATATATTGTATGTATTTGTTTAGCTATATATTTCTGCGAAAATACGAATGGGCGGGTTATATCTGTCGAAAGCATCAGGATGAATTGGCCAGGAGGTGTCCGACTGAAGATTGGCCACCATCAAAACGAGCCTAGAAAGGACGGTGATATGACGAAGGGAGCTGAAAGGCAGATGTGGAACAGTATTATCTTGATTTACTTTCGGTCCATCTTAAGAAAGTTGCTTCCTTTTCATTTCATCATGTTTAATCTTTTGTTTATTTCGTTGTTTTAGATCCATGGATGGCAACGTACCGCTTCTCAACGACCCGCGGCGCCACTATGCCGAGATTATCTACGTTGTTAATTATGAAGCTTTATGTGAAAATAGCAGCTTGTAAGTTATTTTTTTAATTTTATGTCTATTTAATTATTATCCCATACAAATTTACAAAAGTGAACTCAATGCCTTAGGCGTTTTTTATCAGTCAGTCAGAAGCATTTGAATGATGCAAAAACAAATAGTGGTAGGTACAATGTTGAAAATAAAATCGTCAACTCAAATTAAAAATAGAACCGACTTCCAAAAACAAAACACTACAAGGTACTTACAAAATAACTTCGGAAGAAAGAAAAGAACTTTAATTTCTGAAGTCGGTGTTTTTGGTTATTTTTTAGTTTTTTGACACCGACTACCGAAATTAAAGTTCTTTTCTTTCATCCGAAGTTATTTTGTACCTTGTAGTGTTTTGTTTTTGGAAGTCGGTTGTATTTTTTGTAAAAAAGCTTTTTATTTTTCACTTTTTAGTGGTACCTGCGTACCCATTAACAGCGTACCAGCGCAATGTTATGTTAAGAACTGGTGTAAACACTAAAAAAACATGCGATTGCAGCAATCCCGATCCCTTTGCTATCATTTATTAAAGAGTTCCGTTGCCTACCTCCGAAGTTCTTCGTCAGATCTTCACCAAATTGAAATGGGACCAGTCCCGGAAAATACTCTTTCAAACAAAAAAAGAATCATACAAATCGGCTGACAATTGGCGAAAGTATCGCTGAACAAACATTTTTCTTGGGATCCCATCATTAGATCCTGACTTATACCTTCCATCATCAGCTCAGCAACATGAGATGATGATTACCAAGTACAAATATCTGAATTGCGTTAGAAAGTTCATGAAAAACATTGTTTGTGCCTATAAAATTTGAGAGTTGCCCTCGATTTTCGTGGGATCCCATCATCAGATTCTGACATGGTGACAATGGGACCAATCGAGAAGTACTATATACCCTTTCAAATGAAACAAGTTTTTCAAATCGGTTCATAAATGACGGAGTTATGAGGTAACAAACATTAAAAAAAATACAACCGAATTGAGAACCTCCTCCTTTTTTTGAAGTCGGTTAACAGACAATGAGTACTATAAAAAATATAGTACTAGACTAAGAATGTACTTAATAACTTCAGGAAAGAAGATCGTCAAAATCTTGTTGTTTTTTTTATAATTCATACCACAGAGTGTTTCAGACGATCATAACACATTGTCTTTTTATTTCTATTCTGTTCAAAGATTTTGAACACATATTTTTTCTTTGTATATCTTTAATAACAATTAGTAATTCACTTTACTTTTTTAAACTATTTGTATTACTTCTAGCTACAGGTGCTTCAAATAATGATAGATAATCGGTACTCATTCATGAACACTATCAAAATGCGTTCTACTCAAATCTTTTTATTTCTTATCCGTGATTCTTTCAGAGGTCATGATTATTACGAAGACTATCAGAAAAACATTAACAAAGCAGCACCTTTCGCTATTGCTAATCCACAAAAGGTGGTCGATGGCACTAAAAGGATGATCCAGCACATCGTTAACAGCGTCGGAGAGGTAATGAATGATTCGCTGTTAGTATAGGGTACCCAGTAACTGCTTTGTGGGCGCCAGATAGGGAGTCAATCCCCGTAAAATACTAGTATTCAGCTTCCGGTAAGACAGAAAGCCGACGCGAGTCGCGTGGCTGAGCTCTTTAATACAGGGTTGAGCTACACGATGACAGTTGCAGGATTGCCTAATCTTGGTACTCATCTTGACTTGCGTTTTTCCGTATCTGAATTTGTTTTGAGGTTCATTTGCACAGCTAAACGGAAAACTTTAATTTACTTGTCCGTACTAAATGTAGTCCAATTTCAGGTGTTACAATTGATAAACGCGAAAACGCAAGCAATGACAGACCGCAATCAGCAGAACATTGATGAAGCCATCGATGAAGAGATTAATAATAACATTGAGAAATACGGAATTCCAAAAGATGTTTTGCTATCTTTGGGAATAGTTGCAACACAAATAAACAATAATCATCAACGTTACTATGCTGTGGAGTCGCAAAATCTTAGTGCTCACAGCTTTGTTATTAACGGAGTGCATACACTAAAAAAACACGTTATGGCGGGTAAGAATTTGTACCAAGTATTGTATAGACACTCTGGTTGCTGAAATCTTTGCTCAGATACGGATATATCACGTTATAAGATTTTTAAAGTATCCCAGTAACTCTTGTTTTCCAACGTGTCGGCTTGATCAGAAGTTTACAACTACTAACACATTGTGCGATATAAGTACGAGTACCTACCCAAGCGCTTTATTCTAAAGGAATACGAATCCCAAAATTTTTATTCTTCTTTTATGTAACTTTTATTTTCTAAAAATAAATATGTTTTGCTTGACAACCTTTGTTTGATTCTAATATGTGTATTTGATTTTTGTTCATTATGATGTGTGTGAGATCACTGAAATCAAGAGCTTTTATTATCTGCTGACTTTCTTCAAGTGATTGGTCCAATCTACTCTGAAGCTTGAAATACAACGCGACAAGATAATCGTACACAATTCATTGAATCATCTTAATTGTAGGCATTTCCTGGAGCCGTCCCGGTGGGAGCAGCAAGCCGCCCAAAGGCTTGAGTGTAAGACTTTGGTTAAAACCAAAGTTCATAGTTATGAATTACGGTGGCGTCTTGAGCTTGATGCCAGGCGTGACCAGTTGAAAGCCCGACCACCTGCGGCAATTAACTATAATTTCATAGATGGTGTGCTCACGTGCCCGCAAAGTGCGCGGATCTTCACAAAGATGGTTGGTTACATAAGCCACATGCGAGCTCACGAGCGACAACTACAGCTGAGTTGAAACAATGGCCTTAGCCAAAATCGGTCGGATCACATCATCATCAGGCATTTCATAGATAAAATACTAAAAATACTAAACTAATCATTGCCATTGGATACCAGCAACTACCAGCGCGAAGAAATCTTAAAACTATTCGCCCCTACTTCTACTTCTATCCGCTACTTCGTCTGCGTGGACTTCAGAATTAAAGTACATCATGGTCATCTTAATTTTATCCCATTGGTTTTTATGATTTTATTTTTCGTTCAATTTTCCAGTTTATTTATTCACAAGAACCTTCCTCAGACTTGAACGAATAACTGAAAAAAAATCATTAAAAGCCGAATTGGTCCAGCTGATCTCGAGTTTACACATTTAGCCATTCGTATTTATTTATGTAGATTGACTAGCTGTCCCGCGGATTTGCTCCCGTCAGCTGGCAACTTTCTTATTTTTACTTTCATAAGAAACTTTTCCTGAAAATAACAAACATAACGAAAAAAATTCTAGCAAACTTGGCCCAGCCGTTCACGCGTGTTGTCGTGACCAAGGGATATATGGATTCATTTTATATATGTGTTACCAGCAATCTATATAATCCCGTATTATATAGAATACCTAGGCATTGTATAGAATACCTAAAACATTCAGGCAATCATCATCTGCCTAGCCTTTTCCCAACTATATTGGGGTCGGCTTCCAGTCAAGCCGGATTTAGCTTAAAACATTCAGGCAATGTATGAAATATTATTAATTTTATTCTTTGCCTAAGTATTCTATAGAATTCCAAATACGCAACCGAATTTAAAAGACGATAGCTGGGAAAGGGAAGACGTGTAAGGCGGCTGTAACGCTACGTTCACACAACGACATACATTTCTTAGCCGGATCTGATTTTTTCAGGATACGGTTTAGTCACTATCACAATACAATTTTTATGAATGAATTCAGATTCAGATACTACAGAAAACCGAAACGGGCAAATCTTAAGATCCGATTGTGCTTATCACCCAACTACTGATTAATAGTTTTGACACACACGATTGACAGTTGATAAACTGTGTTGTCATTCGTTCTTAGTTCGGGTTCGGGACTGATCGTAAGTCCGTAGGTGATCCAAAGTAGAATACGCCCACAACTAAGGCCGAAACTATGTACTTGGGGCTTAGAGAGTAGCAAATTCGGTCACACAACAAAATCTAACCAAATAAGATTTAGTGGCATTATCATTTTAATACATGCGTTCACAGGAGTGGTTATTTACCAATTGCCGAAAACAATTAGATACGACAAAGAAGAGTCGTGGGCGCAGAACTTGAGATTTTTCGTAATTGATTATTACCTACGTTTTCATTAATTTTGCGATAAGACAGACGTTTTCGAGGTATAATCAAATTAAAAGAAGAACTGTTTTTGCACTCGAAGTCAAGGGATTGGTAGTGTCAGAGCGCTTTCCTGCAAAAAACCGAATAGCTTATTCACACGTTTACACGCCATTCGGTGTTTTTCACCAGGGGCTCCAGTTTCTGTAACCAAACTTGTTTGGTTGACTCCTCCCGGTCTGGGTAAAGCAGAAGGGAGTGTCAGACTCTTACTGACTAAAACCTATCCGTGTTCCAGAGCCGCGGTGACTCTTTCGAACAAATTCCGCAACCCCGGAATCTTACATGAATGATGACGGAAGCTTGGTTCGCTCGCTTACATTAGCTCCCGCCATCTCATTCAAACCTAACCCTATCCGTGTCGGAGTGCCTTCAAGTTCCCTGTGTCCTAAGTTCTCAAATGACTTAATTATGTAAGTTATTAAACGATATTGAATCAATTCATTTGCGTTGCTGCATTTATTATTACAGGCAAAAATATTTATTTTATACGTTGTTAATAATGTGTTTGATTGTATCTATACAATTCTCAGGGATTGTATAGATACAATCCCTGAGAATTGTATACCAATTTGCACTAAGCGTTTCCAAACGTCTTTTGTTATGCGCACAGCAAAGGAGTGGAACTCTCTGCCTGCGTCTGTGTTTCCGAAAGCTTACATCCCTAATCTCTTCAAAGTTAGAGTGAACAGGCTCCTTCTGGGTAGGCTCGCTCCATCGTAGACTTTGTCTCTGTCATCTCTGACATAGACTAGAGTCAAGAGCAAACCCATTACAAATAAAAAAAAAAACAAAAAAAAAAATTAGATTACCAGTAACATAAATATATATAGAAGATAGTTTACGAGCGTGGTCTATTAAAGCTACATATAGAATATATAATTTCGCAAAAATATTGAAATACTCTGGAGCTAGACATAAAAAAAGCAATTCAATTATTTACAGTAATACAAAACTTATTACTGTAAATAATTAAATTGCTTCAAATTGTTAACAACTGCGTTGACAATTCGTTGAGAGAATTCTCTATTTTGACTGAATGTTTAAATCACTTTCATTCATTGTTTTAGCTTAAACAATGGTTTTTCAGTCATTGTTTTAGCTTAAACAATGGTTTTTCAGTCATTGTTTTAGCTTAAACAATGGTTTTTCAGTCATTGCACCAAACCATCCTTTTTATGTAAATCTGACAGCCAAAATACAAGAAATACCAAAGATTTGTTTTTTTTTGGTCAATGGATAGTATTAAAAAAACAGAATAGAATAGAATACTCTTTATTATGTACACCATATAAGTTACAGAAAAGATAGATGAGAAACATTACATAGGGTGACACAATGGATGGTATTATCGCTAAAAGCGATCTTTTCAAGACAACCTTTGGATAGATTCTAAAGATAAAAAGGAAAGACAGTACTGTAGGTAGTCTTTGGTGTACAACTATAAAAAAAAAACAATACATACTAAATAGATACATTTATACAATGATAGTTATGAAACAATAGTAGATAACACCAGTATAAACGCTTTAAAGAAACAGATAGTGGTTCTTGACCAAAGTTTTAAAAATGGACAAAGATTGAGCACGCCTTATCGACACGGGCAAGGCATTCCATAACCTCACCTCTTGAATCGTGAAAGATTTGTCGTAGAAGCTGGTGGAATGCATCGGCATTTCTAGTCTTAAGTTTTCCGATGACTTCAGATATCTATTATGTGTGTCATGAAGGAACTTGAAACGTTCTTTAATGTAAGAGGGGGTTGTAGGATTGAACAAAATACTGTAGAGCAGAAATAAATATGAGAATCCCGGCGCAGACGTATGGGAAGCCACTTGAGTTTTGTCCGAAATTCGGAAATGTGATCATATTTGCGCAGGCCAAATATAAATTTTATGCAAAGGTTTTGAAGACGCTCAAGTTTATCTAGTTGTGCCTGAGTGAGATCGAGATAACTGACATCAGCATAATCAAGGATGGGAAGCAGAAGGGACTGTGCAAGCGCAGTTTTAGTGGCAGTGGGAAGGACGTTCTGCAATCGTCTAAGGGACCTTGCAGATGCAAAGATTTTGCGGCTTACGTCCTGTAGCTATGGACTCCAAGACAGATGTTTATCGATCCAAACCCCAAGATTCTTATCTTTATCACTTATAGGACCAATTTACTTTAAACGTCCTAGAGCTACCTTTTTTTTAAGGATGGGAAATCATCAAATGGCTCCTCCTGCTCTGGAATAACACACAGGCTACCTCAAGGCTCCTTACATATACATCCCTGTAGTAAGGTCCCTAGGGATCACTTAGGCGAAGCCGTTGGCAGAAGCTAGTTATATATAAAATAGGTTCTACATGAAATAATAAATAAATATACTGATGGAAGGAATGTACTGTACTAGAAGTAGCATCATTTTTTCATGGGAGAACTTTAAATAAACTTAAGTGTTTCAAAAGGAAAACTTTTTTTTCATATTTATAAATAAAAACGAAACATCTTAATTCATTCATTATAGCCGGGTTTCAAAGTATGATACAAAAAACCTAATAGCCCTGGACTATGACCTCGAAGGGCGAGTCTCGCAAGCAGATTGGTTCCAACCGATTTATGCGATACTCGCATGAACTGTTTTTTTTATATTATTATTGATAGGCACGCGTTTGACCACCATCTCACCTGGTGGTAAGCGATGATGTGAAAGAAGTAACCTATTCACTCTTGACTTAAATACTCCCAGGTTGTAGCCATCGGGAAACACAGACTAGGCAGGGAATTCCACTCCTTAGCTGTACGCATTATGAATGTGTTCCCAAAACGTTTTGTGCACGTGGGTGGGATGTCCGCCATGTACCGGTGGCGCATCGCCGTTCGTCTTGTGGTTCGATGATGGAACGGGAAAAAATGTTACCGCATTGCAATTAATTTGTCATCGTGTAAACAAAACTCGAGGCGATAATTACCTTACGATTATCGTATGATATACTCGTAGCCGAGTTTTTGTTATTTGGTTGAATGTAAACGTGCGGATGCGATAATTGTCTAAAGATTATCGCCTACGACAATCGCATACAACTTTTCGCCCCAAAACGTTCGATAATCTCGCATCGTGTAAATGTCGCTTAATAGAGAGTAACTTTCAAAAACAAAAACAAACATCGATATATCTGAAAGTTTATTTAATTGAAGAAAATAAAGACCTAAAAATGGTTAATACTGTTATCCCAATAAAATGTTATCAAAAGTCGGGGAATTAAAGGCCTAGATACACTCGTATCTACTTATTCTACAGATGAGCGTAGTGTTTGAAACAAGAAAATCAATTTAGCCACATGGTTCTTTAGCTCGCCCGACGATGATGTTCGAACATATTTGTGTGCCTCCAAAGCATTCGAAACTTTTTCTAACATTTCAATTCTTTCATTTTCAGCTTCACCAGCTCGCTTCAATACTAAAGCTGCAAAGCTATATTCTCATTTATAGTCATCTGCCTAACCTTTTCCCAACTACATTAGGGTCGGCTTCCAGTCATACCGGAATCAGCTGAATACCAGTGTTTTGCGTGGAGCGGCTGCCTACCAGACCACAACCCATTAACTGGGTAACACGGTACATCTTGGCAAGGCTGGAGTCAGATTTACGGGCTTCTGACAATCCGTAACGACTGCCAAAGATCTACAAATGACAGCCGGGACCAATGGCTTAACATGCTTTCCGAAGCACGGAGGAAACTCGTTATGTTAAGATGGTCACCTATCCACAGACCAACCTTGGCAAGCGTTGCTTAACCTTGAAGATCGACTCGTGCGGCTGTTATTATTTAACCACGAGCTCCTCATATTCTCATTTATAGTGTCTTCAATAATTTCATTACAGACAGCTGGAGTATTATCACAGGCATCAATTAAGTACATTACCTGGAAAGGAAAATAAAGAATTAGTTCTTAACTATGTTTTAGAAAACATCCAACTGTATACAACTGTATACATATGTCAATGTCGCCTCTCAAAACTAATTTAACAGGAAAACGCTAAGTAATATTTTTATTAGCCTAATTTGCATCCCACTACTAGGGATACGGTTCCCTCGTGTGATCTCTGGCTCTGACACTAATTATCAGCAATGTTAAAAACAACAACGTTATGTGAAACATTGGATTTGGTTGTCTATCAAAAATCTATGATGAACGCTTAGTGCTTGAATTTTTGCCGAAACATCGAATTAAATACATAAAATTCTTCCCTTACTGATGAGTGACACTACTGGCTGTAGAAAGCTGAAATTTGGCAGGTGGGTTTCTTGGGTAGTATAGGGAGCAGGATTTCCCAGAATTCCTACGGAAACGGAAAAAAACACGGGTAATGCGCGTACTAAGTCGCGGGCAAAAATAGTTGTTTATAAAAAATACCTCTTCAATGATGTTGTGGATTTCATCGAGAAGCTGCTGCAGTTCATCTATAACCTTTTCAGATGATTGACAGCCTCAGGTGCGGATGTATTAAGAAGTTGATAATATTAACTGTAGAAGGGCTGGAAACTGAAAGAAGCAATTGAACACTGAAGATCATTATATAAAATGCCAATGAATTAGTTGACATTTAGGAAGTCAATGCACGATGAGACGCGACAAATGATCTTAAAAATAAAAGTGTTATTCATGAAAATACATTTTACAACTGTAAACATTGCCCCTGCCAAACTGCAAAGCAATTTGTTGGCAGTAGGGAATGCAATCCGGATAATCTGTAATCCGAAAAACCCGGATATCCCCACATTTTTACTCGACTTCCAAATTCGGATTCGAAAATAGAATCCAGGTTTTCTGAATAATAAGAAATTAATAATATTTGAGGATGATGGAGGAGATGACATTATTCGAGGATAGTGGTTCACGAGTACGATACTTGGGAGGCCGCTTACAAACAACACCTACAAACGTCGAATCAAAGCGTGGTTTTTCCGCAGCAAGAATCATGTGTAACCGAATTCGCAGCAGGTTAAACGACAGCTCTTTAGATGCCTTTTATTTTTGAGGTCAAAAACGAAACCTTTAAAAGATCACTCGGATGTCTGTCTGTCTGTCTGTTCGTCGGTCACAGCCATTTTCCTCCGGATCTACGGGAGCGATTCTGTTGAAATTTGGTACACATATGAATCTATGTGACTCAAACACGGACGCATTAACAAATTTAAGAAACATCCAGTTTGTTTAGGAAATTGCAGGCTTGAATCATCCGATTGTCTGATAAAAAAGATGATTCCGTGCTTCGGAAGGCACGTATAGGTAAGCCGGTGGTCCCATCAAATAAACCATGTCAAAGGCCTTTGAGGCGGTTTAGAAACTCTGACACAAAGGTGTGTTTGGTCGTTAGACCTTACTGCCCACACGATAAGAAAGAATAAACTAATATGTGTAGATTTATTTACTTTCATGAAAAATCCGTAAAATCCGGATAATCCGGATTGGACCAAAACTCCGTTCTTAAAACTCTGGATTTTAAAACAGAACGGATTTGCATTCCCTAGTTGGCAGATGTAGCTCCTTTTATCTAGCACACGCTACAGATACACACAGAAGTACAAGTTTAGATATTCCTCCTCAACAGATAGGCTTTGACAATATACATTGAATAGGTACTTATGTATTTTTATAAGACCTTTTTGTGACACAGTTATTTATATTTATTGAGAAACTACAATTTCACTCAAACGCGCACCAATAGTATCGACATCTTTTGCGACACCCTGACTAAATTCCGTAGGCTTTTAGCAGATGTAAGCCTGTCCTAGGCACAAAATATATTACGAGTTTTTTGGCTCATATAGTCTCTCTTTCTGTAACTATTTATTTCCCTTTCTCTATAATGTTGTTAGCTATTAAAAAAAAACACATTTATAATATTATTATTTTTCTCTGTGCTTCAGGTTATGTTTATATAGATACATAATACAAATTGTTACCAAGTTGTGAAATTGGCAATGCAATAATTTTTATGTAAATTAATACTTTGTGTACAATTTTCATGTTTATTGTTAACATTGTAGCACATAATGTAAAAGCTGTGCACACCTAAAGTGAAAAGGTCACTACAGTAATCAGTTAAGGAGTTTTGTTTGTAAGGTTGTCTCTGTGACTTTTTTGTAGGAGTGCCATAATAAATAAATAAATAAATATCGACCGGAAGGTTATTAAAAATAGTTGGAACCAAATAGTTTCGACATCTTCGATCAAAATAATTATTGCTAATAATACAACAAATCTTTTCGTATTATTATTCCTTTGAGATCTTGTCCGTATAATATTGTTTTTAAATATATCACTACCATACTATTATAAAGTCTTCACGATGGCAGGAGCGTGCCCAGAATATACCTGCCGGTCCATTCTGTCATCATCTCACCATGTAACTGTAAGTGAATGAACATGAAGTAAACTGTCATTCCGTTTTATTTGTATCGACTAGCTTCTGCCAGCGGTTTCGCCCGCATTCGAGGCGACTTTACCTATAGTTCAGGGTTTGCGGTGCACCCGGGCGCAGGAGAGTATGCATTCTGCCAGTATGCGGGGTCTAGAACAAAATGTTCAGCAATTTTCATCGGATGTTGAGTGGCCCATCGTGCTCCTCGACGATTTGGGCAAGCTCTTTGTAAAAGTAATTGCAAACCGCCTCGTCTGGCACCTGGTGGGGTTGGGCCCGGATCTGCCGGAGAACCAGAACGGTTTCCGCAAGAGGCACTCGACGTTGGGTGCCAGCGTAGTCTGCTACGCTGACAAAACGCTGGTCCTGGCGCTAGGGGGGTTACACGAAGCGGCGGCCGACGTAATGACAAGCGGGGTTGCGACAGCCATTGAGAGGGTCCGGCAAGAGGAGCCGCGTGGAGACGCGTCCCTTGAATTGGATTTGGAGAAACACGGATGGGGTTTAGTCAGTAAGCGTCTGACACTCCCTTGCGCACTGCCCTGAGCGGAAGGAGCCATTTGAAGACTTCCAATAAAAAAAAAAAATTGACCGAGCGCCTACTAGAGTGCGCCAGGGTATAGATTGCACACGGGCGCTCAATAGGCTAGAGCTCCCTCTGGCCCGCGTGGTCCCTAGGGAACATACTCCCGGGATAAAAAGTATCCTATGTCCTTTCTCAGGCTTTAGAATATCTATGTACCAAATTTAATTAAAATCGGTTTTATAGGTTTGGCGTGAAAGCGCGACAGATTTTTACATTCTATAAATGGTGCGTTAATTTTATGTGAACTCGTTCACACACTCGTGTCCAGGTCGTGTCGTATCACCGATAGTGCACATCACTCAATTACCAATCGCCCTGTATATTTTAAGTAAACCCGACTTCATATAAAATATTTACCATAAATCATCATCAACTTATTTTCAGCCAATTGCCGTCCACTGCTGAACGTAAGCCTCCTAAAGAGCGTAAACCTAGGTGCGCGGATTTGTGTATGGGCAGTAGTGTGGGCACATGTCTGCTCCATCGACCATCTGTCCGTCTCCAGACATGGCAGCCCACTTCCAAGTCAGCTTGCTGATTCCACGCGCTCTTGCGGCGGTGTCGGTGACTTTAGGTCTCTGGCGAATGATTTCATTGCGAATTCTATCTACCAAAGAAACCCCAAGCAATGCTTTGTCCATTTCACCATACCATAAATCTTTCTTCATAATTCTTCTTCCTTTTTCACGTACAGTTAGCAAAAATTAGAATTTCAACACATTTGCTTAATTTTATTTTTATTTACGTAAGACATCGTAGCAGATGATCTAATTGGCGGAGCATCGGGACGCCGCCGGAAGCAATCGTCTACGGCGCGCCGTCGTGTGCGCTGTTTCCGTTTCATATTTGAAGCTGTTATAGCTATGTTTGGTGACGGGTTGAATTTAATGTCTTACTTAGGAATGGGTTTCTTTCTTCCAGCTAGTAGCTAAATAATAACAGCCGGACAGGTCGATCTTTAAGGTTAAGCAACGCTAAGGTTGGTCCATGTGGGTGACCATCTTAACATATCGAGTTTCCTCCGTGCCTCGGAAAGCACGTTAAGCCGTTGGTCCCGGCTGTCATTTGTAGATCTTTGGCAGTCGTCACGGATTGTCAGAGGCCAGTAAATCTGACTCAAGTCTTGCCAAGAAGTACCGTGTTATAAATGGGTTGTGGAGGTCTGGTAGGCAGCCGCTCTATGTAAAACACTGGTATTCAGCTGAATCGGGTTTGACTGGAAGCCGACCCCAATATAGTTGGGATAAGGCTAGGCAGATGATGATCTACTTTTGGAAAAAAATGTAGCCAGGCACAAAAATGAATAGTAAAATAACAAAATAAAAAATAACATTTACACCGTAAAATATCTGAAAGCTTTGAATATGAAATACTTCAATACTTTCAATGATTTAAAAAAGGCCCGCGCTGTCAACGGTGAAGGGATAGTTCGCGTGTTCACCTCGCCGTACCCTTACAGTCAGCGAAATACGGTGAAGGGAACACTTCACTCGTTTGAATTGTCATTTAGCTATCATGGAAGATTCAAAGTCTTAAAAAATATTCCCGCAGGGAACGTTCGCGCGTTCACCTCCCCGTCCCTTAAAGTCAGCGGAATACGGTGAACCGAACACTTCGCTCGTTTCAATTGTTACTTAGCTACCTATTTTTTTTTTTACTATTGATAGGCACGCGTTTGACCACTATCTCACCTGATGGTAAGCGAGGATGTGGTCGAAGATGGAGCACGCTGGCCTAGAAATAACCTATTCACTCTTGATTTAAAGACTCCCAGGTTGTAGCTATCAGGAAACACAGACTCCGGCAGGGAGTTCCACTCCTTAGCTGTACGCACTATGAATGTGTTCCCAAAACGCAACAACAAACGCCGTTCGTCTTGTGGTCCGATGATGGAACGGGCTTGGCGGAATTAAATTATGCAATTCCATCGCACATTCCCCAAAATGCAACCTGTAAAAAACCGACAGGCTAGCAACTCGTCGTCGATGTTCAAGACTTTGGAGCTTCGACGCGACGAGCCTCTCATTGCCGATGATCCTCTTGGCTCGTTTCTCAATTGACTCAAGGGCATCAAGCTGGTATCTGGCAGATCCATCCCAAAGATGAGAGCAGTATTCCATACACGACCGAACTTGCGCTTGATAGAGTTTAAGCAGCTGTTCCGGCGTGAAGTACCGTCTCACCTTAGCCAGAATCCCCAACTTCTTTGCAGCCACTTGAGCTTTGCCTCTATGTAAGGGCCAAAATTGAGAGTAGATGTTAATGTAACCCCAAGAAGCTCAAGATGGTCGGTTATCGGCACGGTTTCACCGCGGAAAGATGGAGCTGGGCGGAATTGGCTCCTTTTGGCGGAAAATAGACACGCTTGGGTCTTAGCAGCATTGAACTTGACCAGATTGGCATCGCCCCATTCAGAGACCGCCTGTAAGGACACGTTCAAGCGCTTGAGCGCCATTGCCTCCCGGAGAGACCGGATCTGCGACCCACCAGCTCGTGCGTCGGACACGTATCTCTCAGCAACAGTGTTGTCGTCTGCATACCCAAAGGTACCGGGTTTAAGCAGATCATTAATATGCAGCAAGAACAGTGTTGCCGAAAGCACCGACCCCTGAGGAACCCCGGCATTAATATCCAGCAGTCCAGACGAGCAGCCATCTATGATCCCTCAGGAAATCTGCGATCCAATCACACAAACCAGCGGGCAGACCGAAGGAAGGAAAGGCCTTATTAGTGCTTACTAATAAGGCTATCGTGCCAGACCCTGTCGAAGGCCTTCGAGATGTCAAGGGAGACCGCCAGTGCCTCCCCGTGCTTCTCTTTGGCCTCACTCCAGATGTGAATGGCATACGCTAGTAGATCCCCAGTTGACCGATTTCGGCGAAACCCGTATTGTCGGTCACTAAGGATATCATTCGCTTCTAGGTACGCCAGGAGCTTATGATTCAGCACGCGTTCCATAGTCTTACAGAGTATGGACGTTACCGAGATGGGTCTATAATTCGACG
The DNA here is from genome assembly GCA_950371165.1 of Lacanobia oleracea. Classification (NCBI taxonomy): domain Eukaryota; kingdom Metazoa; phylum Arthropoda; class Insecta; order Lepidoptera; family Noctuidae; genus Lacanobia; species Lacanobia oleracea. The sequence continues at coordinate 5,523,905 of OX493389.1, forward strand.
GGTCAGCTCGACTACCCTTCTTGGGCACGGGCTGCACGTTAGCTTGCTTCCAAGCCTTCGGCACTTTTCCAGTCTCGAACGAAAGGCGAAATAGGCGTGTCAAGATCGGAGACGGCTCAGGCGCACTTGGTCTTCAGAACAATTGCCGGTATCCCGTCGGGACCACTAGCCTTGTTCACGTCTAGGTTACGCAGTACCCTACGGACGTCCTTCTGATGAATGCGAATGTTCGACATACTCGACTCGCATTCACCAGGAGAGGCGGAGGGCGTCGCGCCACCAGGATCCAGACGTGAATATTCCGCAAACAAAGAAGCAAACAAGTTCGCTTTCTCCTCAGCGGAGTGGGCCAGCGTCCCGTCGGGTCTCAGCAGTGGTGGTAGTGACTACCTACCTAAAGTGAGATTTAACACACTAAATAAAATAATATTAGTTAGATACCTACTCATGTTAGATAGCCACATATGTACCTATATAATCCGCGATTCAAAAATGTTTGGTTGGAATTGTTTCTTTTTTCATGCAGCAATTAGCACTACCAAACTACGCATGAGGTTTGCGTCGTTGGCCTAACAAGTTTCGTTTTAAAATCGGTTTATAAATTTACAAAAGTAAGGTCTAGCCAGTATGAAATACCATGACGATTAAACGATCTTAAGTATTTATTGTTAGACTCATAAATTTAATTCATGTGAAATTTTCTATAACTTTAGCATAAAATATTTATACAAATCAATTAGTTAATTAAGTTATTGATAAATTTTAGCGTCGATGTCGATAAGATTAGAAATATAACGTTTCATCCATCCCTAGAGTCACTGACAGCTCACTTAGCCATTCACCTCGCCCAAGCTTTCACTTCGACGTGTTTACAGAATCGACCGGATCAAGCCAAGTTGAACTGCCTTCAACGCACAACGGCAACAACACAACACACAACACACGACACCGACAGCTCGTAAACGTGATTTGTCTGTTAATCGCGTTCAGTTTCATTGGTGAAACCCTATGACTCTTGACAGACGGACTGCACTTGAACTGCACGTCAACCGTGCAGCTAGGTTGCAGTCATTGGAACTGCACACCTACCCTACTACAATCAGGCTACACAGTTGGATGCAGTTTTATTGCAGTCGTACTATCTGCATTCAAACTTCAAAATTGCAGTCGGAGTGTATTTGAAATGCAGTGCGTCTGTTTAGAGCCTACTCACGTGCTGTCGAGTCTTCTTTAAGCCTACCCAGGTGAGGCGTGTTGTTATCTCAATAATCATTCCTGTTAAGATTTAAGGGTGGAAATCAAGGGAAATATCGTTTCATGGCATTCACATTTAAAAAAATAGAACGCCCATTTTATTATGATTCATAATTGGTCTTTCAAATTGAGATTATCGGCTATTCCTACTACAAATCCTTGAACTACATAGTGCCAATGACACTTGTGAGGTGCCAATGGCCCTAATTATTGCTAAGCTATAAAATACCTAGAGCTAATATCGCGTGATCAACGTAAGGGCACTAAACTACAATACGTTACTACCTTACCAATAATATATATCTAATTTTGACGAACCTTTAGCTTCAGGTCAGTGGCGTAGCTAGTCTCAAAGGGTTCTGTAGTAAAAAAAAATTGGGGGCCCCGTGTTTAAAGGGTAATTATTGTTGTTTTTTTTTTAACTTACCAGGACCCACTAGCTCAAAAGTGTATCGGCAGGCCAGGAAGGTGACGACGGGACTAAATGCAGGAGCCCTCCCTAAACATGACGGGGCACTTATAGTCCAGGGTACTTATCTTTCATGCGGCTGATACGGCGGTAGCTACGCCTCTGCTTAAGATACTCGTAGGATAGAGATGTTGATTGGGATGGAAAAATACAGCTGTTCTTTGCATTTTGACAAATATTAACCGTAATTCCTATTTCTGCTATTATGCGGCTAATTTAAGGAGCTCGTTGCTAAATAATAACAACCTCACGAGTCGCTCGTCAGGGTTAAATACACTGTTACTGGTTTAATAGCAATGCTTGCCGAGGTCGTTTGTCGGATGGGTGACCATCTTAAAATACCGACACTCCTCCGTGCCTCGAAAACCACGTAAAGCCGTTGTTCCTGGCTGTCATTTGGAGATATTTGGCAGTCGTTACGGATCTTTACTTCAGGAAATCTGACTCCAGTCTTGCCAAGAGGTATTCTGTTATCTAGTCCGTGGGTTGTGGAGGTCTGATACGCAGCCGCTCCAGATAAAATACTGGTATTCAGCTAAATCCGGTTTCACTGGAAGCCGACCCCAATAAGCCAATATGTATAGTTGGAAAAGGCTAGGCAGATCGTGATGCGGCTTACTTGATTTCAACCAGCGTAGAAAAAGTGTTACTCTGTCTATTATCACGAGTCATTTCGGAAGGATTTGCCAATCCCACACTTTTTGGCCAACGTTATAGCCGACAAAGATAGAATGTCACTGTTCTAGAGACCCCGATGAAAGAACTTGAAATTACAGTTACTTGTGACATTCCTACATTTTGTTGAAGAATGTCTTGTTAGCCATGATCAAGGGTGTAATCCAGGATTGTAGTTTTGGGAGGGGGTGGGGGGTTTAAACCCGCTGAGGATGGGTTTCAGCAAAGTAAACTCTAAAAAAGCTCACAACATTTTATTTTGCTTAACGCATAACATAACAAACCTCTTTGAATTACTTTTCGTACATTTCCTAATAGTAATGTGTTTGCCAAAACACGTTAGGATGCAGATTAAACACAAAAAAAAACGAATTGCTGAAAAAATTAATAGCTTAGGTGTCAAATGTCTTAAATATTTTTTAAACTAGTGCGTGTACTGCACTAGTGTTTGCAATCAGGTATTCCGTACATAACTTTGTTAAAATAGTGTACCGCCATCACTAATTTTCTTATTTTTCTCGCTCCAGTAACAACAAATTTGAGTGAACTTAGATTTTTAGAGCAAGGAGAAAAATAATCTCTATGATTCTTATTTAGTTCTGTTGCAGCCAAACCAGCAGCCAGGAAAATCATTTGGGCCTTCTCAAAAGTATTATTATTTTTTATTTCATCGTCGATTGCTTTATCAGTCTCCCGGCTGGATGGACCATTTATATTTACCAGTGTAAACACCTGGAAATAAAAAAATACACTTGATAAACGACAAACTAAATATTTATTTGTCTTTTCACCTGAAAACTTTTAGCGCAGTCGTCGTGATTTAGCTCAATTCTATTTTAAAAGTGATACAATTACTGCGTATTATAAGAGCATGTAACAAACAATAAATAAATGAAATGAAATGAATATAAAATGCCATGGCTGGCAAGAACTTTGAAGAATGAAATTTACTTGAATTTTGACTCTGTTATAAACTTGAGCACAACATGAATTTTGCTAGAAACTCTTTCATAGCCAAGATAAAGATAAAGATAAATTTATTTGCCCAAACATGTGTACACATACAAGATATACTCCTTCTGGGTAGGCTCGCTCCATCGTAGACTTTGTCTCTGTCATCTCTGACATAGACTAGAGTCAAGAGCAAACCCATTACAAATAAAAATAAAAAAAAGATTAAAAAAACGTGCATGCAGAATAACATTAAACTAGAAAAAGTTCAGACATGTTTGCCACATACTATGGCGTGCAAATATTATATCGGATATACTATATAAATTTGACATACACTCGTCTTTTAAAAAACCGGTCAAGAGCGAGTCGGACTGGCGCACCAAAAGTTCCCTATCACATAGAAAACTCAGATTTTTCTCTATGCAAACTTCGGGGATAAAGGGGAGGAGGAATGGTCAACTTTTCTATATTTTTCGTCTTAAAAAAATGTCTGAGAATTTAAAAATAGCGTTTTTTCATATGAAACCCCCCACATAGTAGCCACACTTCGAATTTTTAAGAAAACCTTACAGTCGCTGATGCAAAAAAAAATATACCTAGAATTTTATTTCTTTCTCATTTGTAAAAAAGAATGAAAAGGACTTTTTTTGATGGAAAACAAGAAATGATTTCTCCCGCTCTGGGCGGAGCGGAGGGAGTATCAGACTCACACTGACTAAAAATCCACCCTTTTTCCTTCAAATGCTCGCGCCGCGGTACCTCTTTCAAACAATTCCGCAACTTAAGTAAGTACTTACATCATCAATGGCATTCATTACGTCAGCCAACAGTTTTCTGGTTCCATCTACTATTTTTTGTGGATAAATAAGACCTGCATAAGTTGTTAGGTTAAGATTTTTCTGATAGTCTCCGTAATAACCTTCCTCCCTGGAACAAATAATAATAATTAAGTACATCTTTAACTACCTAACTATATTATTTAATAATAATAGTAATAATTTAATAGTAACTAAGCTTAGATTTTACAAAACATTTGGATTGCCGCGCGCACAGGCAGCGATTTTTTGTTCTTGTGAAAAGTTTCCTGCATCATCATATCAGCCAATTGCCGTCCACTGCTGAACGTAGGCCTCCCTCAACGAGCACCAATCATCCCGGTGTTGAGCAGTCCGCATCCATGACCAGCCACATTCTTCAAATCATTGATGGAAAGTTTTGAAGTGCTGTCTTCAGGACCTGCCGGTCGGTCGGGTCCCGGTTTATTGTGCTAAGTATTGATATTAATTAAATTTTGAGTTTTGTAGCAACAATACTTACGTGCAAGCTGAAGCCTCAACTGCCTGACAGTATACTACGCTCAAAATCTCGGCATAGTGGCGCCGGGGGTCGTTTACCAGCGGTATATTGCCGTCCATGGATCTAATACACCAAAATCAACATTACAGAACGCCAATTCTTCACTTCTCTTATATATACTCGTACTAGCCGGACCGAGTCATGAGCACAGATGCAGAGCGACAGAGCTGTCGTCGTCAAAGCGACCAGACAGATCACGACTCATGACAGTTATTATACATAAAATGTCAAATTCAAGTCGCAATATCATCTCAAAAACATCAGAAAAAACAACGGAAAAATGTAGGGATATTAGAGGATTTTTTTACAGTTTGCGCCTGCGATGCGAATGCGAACGCTACTTAAAAATACGAAAATTGTCTTTCCAAATTAACTGAATTGACCCTCTGATCTTCAATGAAACAAAATTGAAACAACAGCAATTCAAAAATACTTATGACAGATAACAAGTATAAGTAAGATACGGTTTACCCAAGGATATTCCAAGTCATGTTCTCCAAATCGACTGCAACTCAAATTATACAGGTATTGCATAAATGCATGTTGAGGGTTTAGTTCGTTGTCATTTCAATTGAGTCTAGTTTGTAGTCCTTCAAACAGACTTATAGTAGGTACCTGTGAGCCGACCCTAATCTACCACATGCGCCTTAATTCTAAGCTTCTCAACGTCCATCTATGTCTGTACAGAACCCTGGGTTTGCTAGCAAAAGAGGAAGCCGAACGCCTGAGAGAGAGGGAAACCTCACGCCCCGGTCGCCGCAACAGAAGAAGATGCCCCAAGCGGCGGGAGTCTCAGGGCGATTCTCGACCACCGTAGGCGCGGACCTACGGACGGCGAGCATTGGGTGGCTTGCCGTCTGATCAGAACCAGGCCCGAAGGCGCACTGTGTTCCGCGCGCTCCTCAAAAAGCTGTCAGCATATAAGACCGCTACGGCCAGTGCTGAGGCTTTGTTCGAAAAAGGGACTGTAGCCCTGGAACGCAAAGCGCACTCGGAGGAACACGGATGGGTTTTAGTCAGTAAGAGTCTGCAGACACTCCCTCCTGCTTCACCCAGAGCGGGAGGAGTCATTTGATGATTTCCTATCCTTAAAAGAAAAGGAGCGTCAAGTTGACCATGGGAATTGACGAGGGAAGGATTCGAAGTATAAGGTCGAGCCAGATGTCACCGCTACTCGAGGTGTGCCCAGCTTGGTCTGAGCCGCGCCACAAGTGAGAGGTCCTGCGTCTGGCGCACGCGGGAGGATGACCCTCTCACTGCGCCGCTCCGAAGTGAAGAAGAGGTCGGAGAAGACGTTGTCTTCTCCCTCCTCATAGTGGTGATGGGCGGGCGATTGGCACGGGGTTCCTCCGCCCGCATTGCACTCCACACCACCTTCGCCGGTCATTCCCGGCCCTCCCCCCACGGGGAGGACGTGAGGGGCCCGCCGTTCTAGGCGGGTTATGGAGGAGGACTGGACGCCAAGGCTGCGCTGATCTCCCAGTCCCCCTCCACTCAGACGATGCGGGAATGCCGCTGGGTTATTTTAGTCGGTATACCGGGTCGGTCCGGGGAGTCCCACATACCCATTCCCTCGATGGGAGGGTATGCGTAATGCATTTTTTCCCAGCGCAAAATAAAAAAACAGTTATGTCACCGCTAACAGTGTTGTGGTGAGCAGGTTGGAGAGGTGTGGTAGCACGTGCAGACTAGCTGACTTGAAAAGATGGAGAAAGGAAATCATGAACAAAGAATAGTGCTATTTGACCGATATAGCTCCGTCTCCTACTCACACCGGAATCGTAGTGGTTTCAAGACGTCACGATAAGGCCTTAGGGCAATAGTAACATGCCAGGGTAGCGGAAAGTGTTCAAACGAGTCACTGCGGCCCTGGCCTGTTCCAAGGCCGCGGTGACTCGTTTGAACATTTCTTACTGAGTTTTAGTCAGTAAGAGTCTGAATCTTCCTTCTGCTCCGTCCAGAGCAGGAGGAGCCATTTGATGATTTCGGGCCATAGTAACATTTTGTCCCTTTGTCTTGTGTAAGGTCTTCAGGCAACAGAGATACACAGGGTTACTTCTCAGACAGTGCACACTTTTGTTCATGCATCTATCTTTTCTGTAACTAATATGGTGTACATAATAAAGAGTATTCTATTCTATTCTATTCTATCAGTGTCGTTAATAGAACATATTTCATGAAAAATATTAGTACAGGGTGTTCCAGCAGAGCGTAGTCATATTTAAGGTTGATGTTGGGAAGCTAATATACGTTACGAACACAATAGCAAAACAACAATAAAAAAATGGTTTCTCAGAATATCTGACCGCAAAACCGACTCAAATTTCCAAACGAATCACTTTTTAAGCCTGATGTAGTTGGTACCATCAAATCTGTGTTGTAAATGCCACCGACCGTAACAAACTGCTTGAAAAGTCATTTGTTCGGAATGTTTTAGCCGGTTTTAGGGTCAGCCAGCACTGTGGGTAAACCGCTGCGTTTTTTAATCGTGTGATTTTGTGATTCAAGGAAATAATACAAGCGGCCACACTTGCGGTTTTTTCCCCCGACTGATTACCGTACTTCTCGAGCAGTTTAGAGGGTTTGCGATTAACCGTGTCGGCCACCTCCTTCTGCGAAGCAGTAATGCTAGCAAAGGAGGAGGCCCAACGTGTGAGAGAGAGGGAAACCTCACGTCCCAGTCGCCGCAACAGAAGGAGACGCCACAGGCGTCGTGAGTCGCAGGACGGTTCCCAGCCGCCGTAGGCGCGGGCCTGCGGACGGCGAGCAGTGGGTGGCTCGCCGTCTGATCAGAACTAGGCCCGGGTCGGCGGCGCGCTGCGGTCCCAGCGCGCCTGAAAGAAATTTCAGCGTGGAAGACGGGGCCCGCTAGGGCAGGTGCCTGCTGGGGCTGCGGAATCTGTTCGAAAGTGGTACCATAGCCTTGGAACGCAAAGGGCACCAGGAGGAACACGGATGGGTTTTAGTCAGTAAGAGTCTGACACTCCCTCTTGCTTCAACCCAGGGCGGGAGGAGTCATTTGATGATATCCCATCGTTAAAAAAAAAGGGGTCGATAATGTTGAAAAAAGTCACAATGATAACTTTGTCGTGAATAAAAGTAACCTTAGCCTTTGTTGAGGCGTCTTTTACAACTATTATACGTACAGCACATTATCGCTTAGTATTTGGACAGTAGTGTGTATACTGTCTCTCAGACTTCCGTAAGGCGGCAATACATCTTCCACTGCCAGAGCGCATGCGCAAGTGAACAGCACAAGTGGCACTAACATGGTCATCTGAAAAGTTAATCAAGTTTAGTTGGACATAATGAACCAAAGCGAAGAAAGAAAGTCACAGTGGTTACCTATTTGCTCCAGGTATCACGTAAGGTCACTCGTACCATTTGAACCGGCAAATAGCGTTTATAATCATGAAAAATGGTTAGTTCAAAATTTATTTCCATGAATAAAATGTGAAAAAATCAGAAAATCAAACCCGATGCTTTAATTTTCTGGCTTCTGACTACCCGTAAAAATGGATCTGTATAACTTGCGGATTTTTAGATCGTCGCAGAGAGCTAAAAAAAAATTGGCCAAGTGCAAGTCAGACTCGCACACGAAGGGTTCCGTACCATAAAACTTAATTATTATTATTTCTTGTTATAGCAGCGATAGAAATACACAATCTGAGAAAATTTCAACTGTCTTCCTATTACGGTGCTTAGTACCCGGTTCCATTAGTTACCCTTTGGGTAAGGTACCCTAAAAGGAAGTACACAAGTAACACAATAAAACTAATACCATGACAGAAAGAAAGAAACAAAATGCCCGCCAGTAGATAGTAGTGAGACTGACTGCTCTTGGGTCTTCTACGAAGTGACATTCACAGCGATCATCAGCGACAACTATTGATAACACACATTTTGGACTTTTTGTAAAGATTTTTCTAAAGATTGTAATTTGATACTCACCTCGGATTCCGCTGTCGAGACACGAAAATGTTGTTACGGAATCCCTATTTTGTAATTACGTCAAACGTAAGACCTTTGTGTTGTGTGCAATAAAGCTCACTTTGTGAGGCTTGTCACTCAGGTGAAGCTCGATATCGAAATGGTTACTTACAGAATAGACTAGCAATAGGTGCGCCAGGCGATCAGTAGCACAATAGTCTCATCAATGGAATTAAACAAAGCCTAGGTATTTACCTATGCAGTTACTGGAAATAACAATGTATGCTGAAGTGTGTCTGCTACTTTTTATATTATACCTGATTTTACCTATGGGTAAAACACCCAGTACTTAGCCATGCGCCATAGCTGCAGCCGGGCGAGAGCTCAGCGTGCCCAGAGGCTCTTGGTCATCATCATCATCTGCCTAGCCTTTTCCCAACTATATTGGGGTCGGTTTCCAGTCAAATTCAGCCGGATTCAGCTGAATACCAGTGTTTTACGTGGAGCGGCTGCCTACCAGACTTCCACAACCCATTAACTGGGTAACACGGTACTTCTTGGCAAGACTGGAGTCAGATTTACTGGCTTCTGACAATCCGTAACGACTGCCAAAGATCTATAAATGACAGCCGGGACCAACGGCTTAACGTGCTTTCCGAGGCACGATGGAAACTTGGTATATTAAGATGGTCACCCATCCACAGACCAACCTTGGCAAGTATTGCTTAACCTTAAATGTGTCTTGTGTGTTTTGTGCGAGGGGAGGTATCATCACGAGTGCCTAAACATAACTGTGCAACATTTCTCAGTCCTGACGCATGAATTCAAGGCTACCTGGAAATGCCCCCCGTGCTGCAACATTACGCGTCGCACACGCCCTAACTTGGACACACCATTCGATCCACACAGCTTCCAGCTTATGATGACAACAGCATGAACATGTCGTGTGATAATATGGATCAGCGAGCATCACCACCGTCCACCCCTCTTATGTACTCATCTCGTGCAGCAAGAGTTGACGATAAATCATCATCAATGTTTGTGGAAAACCAATTCCAGTCTTTTTCCAAGGACTTAAACAAAACATTAGAAGGATGGCGATCTGACTTTGATCGTACTATGGTTTTGTTTAAAGAAGACATTAAAAACACTTTGCAGGAGTGGCGAGGCGAGTTGGAATCGAGTATGCTCAGTTTTCACGAAGGTGTTAAAAGCAGTTTGTCGGACATGAAGCGGGAATTGGGAGCCGTTCGCACTGCCCAAGCTGATCTCAAACAGGAGATGAAGGAATTGAGTGATGAGATGTCCTGTGTCAAGCACTCGCTCCAGTTTCACGCGGACGAACAAAATGACCTTAAAAAGCGAGTAGAAGGTATCGTACGCCTGCAGACTGAGCTGTCAGCCACTTCGACTAGCTATTTAGAGTCTAAAATAGAAGCGCTTGAACAGCAAGCAAGGCAATGCAATCTCGAGATCTGCAACGTGCCTGACAAGCGTGGTGAAAACCTGTTGCAACTGTTGGGGTTGATTGGGGATGCGATTAGCTTTCCTATCCCTCAAAAAGACATTATTTCCATCCACAGAGTGCCCCACGCCCACCAACAAACGGACAGGCCAAAAAACATAGTTGTGAGATTCTCCACACGCATATTACGCGATAATGTGTTGAGTGCATATAGACTGAGTAAGTCACTGAAAACGGATCAAGTTGGTTTGCCCGGGTCATCAACTAATATCTACATAAATGAGCATTTAACTTTAAGGAATAAAATCTTATTTCGTAAATGTAAGGAAGCTGCCAAACTTCACCAGTTTAAGTATGTTTGGATTAAAAATTGCACTGTTCTCGTCCGTAAAAAAGACGGCGTCGCTGCATTTGCCATTCGATCAGAGAGCGATGTCTCGAAAATTAATAGTGAAATTAAAAATAATGTTAATTAGAACAATACTTAGTAATAGTCACATTAGTTTCTCGTCACTGTATTATCTCAACTGGATTGTTTTTTCGTGTCTGTTGGAGATTGATTGTGTAACCTGTAAAACATGTACCGTTTTTATCTCTATTTATTATAATTTATATAAACCAACATTATTTTTTCATCTAATATTCATTATTACTGCTGCCAATAGATATGTTGCGATCTGTTTGTTATCGTGTCGTGATCTGTGCTGTGTCGTAATCTCATGTGTTTATATTTATCTCATGTGCTTAAATGTTGCGATCTGTTTGTTGTCGTGTCGTGATCCGTGCTGTATCGTAATCTCATGTGCTTATATTTATCTCATGTGCTTATATGTTGCGATCTGTTTGTTATCGTGTCGTGATTTGTGCTGTATCGTAATCTTATGTGCTTATATTTCAATTTTGATTATTTTGTTTGTCGTTTTTGCTACTCATTTGTTGCCTGGGCATGCTCTAATCATAAATACGCATTTATATTTTAATGTTATTAATGTCTAATAAAAATATTTCCATTTATTACCAGAATTGCAGGGGTATTCGCACAAAATTACACCACTTACTCACGAACATACTAACTAACACTTACGAAATTATAATATTAACTGAAACCTGGCTTACACCTGAAATTTATGACAGTGAGTTTATAGATAAGCGTTACAGTGTGTACCGATGCGATCGCGATCGTACGGCCACTAACAAACGGGATGGTGGAGGTGTATTGGTTGCGATTTTACATACTTTGAAACCCTCTGAGTTAGGTATTTCTTTAACTCGGCATAGTGATCTCTTACATACTCATATTGAGCACATAATGGTTGAGTTGACTAGCACCATCAGCAGTAAACGACACGTTATCAGTGCTGCGTACATTCCACCTAAGACTTCTACTTTGGTTTACGACAAGCACTTCGAATTACTGCAAGAGGTATTAGGCCACCCTAGTGTTGATAGTTTTTATATTGTAGGTGACTATAATTTGCCTGAAGCTAACTGGCTAGCCTCTACTTCAACAGGTGTCTCAGGAATGGCTACGTTATGTCCGGGGGCTTCTTTGGCGGTTGTTTATCTAAATAACCTTATTTCCCTGCTTGGTGCTTCTCAATTTAATAGCGTATTCAATGATAAATTGAAAATACTGGATCTAGTTATATCGAACAGCCCCTGTAAAGTTTCCCGAATCTCAACCACGTTGCTGCCTATTGACCCCTACCATCCTGCCCTGACATGTGATACCTGTTTAAACGTCAAAATCACCCCAATGACTAAGACTCCACTTCACAAATACAATTTTCACAAAGCTAACTATGACAACATTAATCATAATATACAAGAACTGAACTGGTCTGAACTGCTTAGCCCTATGAGTTCTGAAGAAGCACTGGTGAAATTCTACAATGAATTAGATTTAATTATTAATCAAGATACCCCTTTGGCCCGTCCTAGATCAGTTAACTATCCCATATGGTTCTCTCATTCTATTATAAAAATTTCTAAGAAGAAGCAAAAGGCATGGGTCAAGTGGAAAAAGTATAAAAACATCTCTGATTATGAGTCTTTTGCCAACTTCAGAACTCAGTTTAAAGATTTATGTCTAAAGTGTTTCTATTCGTATATCGAGTCTGTAGAGGATAATTTGAATAAAAACATCAAACACTTCTGGACTTACATCTCGAACCGGAAAGACAAACCTGGAATACCAGCTAAACTTCAGTACAAAAATGCTGACACAAATGATCCACAAATAGCCTGCAACATGTTCTCAGACTTTTTTAATTCAGTTTATGAACCTACGTCGCCTTCGCTATCAAGTTGGCAGCCTCCGCATGATTACAATGCGCTTCACGATGTCTCTATTAGCGACCTTTCTATTAGTGAAGATAAAATATTGAAAGAGCTTAAATCCCTTGATCTAGCGAAAGGCCCCGGCCCTGACGGATTGTCGCCCTATTTTCTTAGAAATACCGCAACTTCAATCTGCAAGCCGCTATTTATTATTTACAATAAATGTATTTCTGAGGGAATTGTTCCTAAGCTATGGAAGCACGCGTACATCGTGCCCGTTCATAAAAGCGGTTCTAGACGCAACGTTGAACACTACCGTCCCATTTCCATCCTGTCTACCTTGTCGAAACTTTTCGAGAGGTTAGTTCATAACGAAATTTATCCTATACTTCACAATATCATAATACAACAACAGCACGGTTTTGTGAAACGGCGATCGACAAACACTAATCTTTTACTGTTTTCAAGTTTTTTGTTTGATAGCGTTGATAGCCGTCTACAAGTGGATGCAGTGTACACTGACTTCTGTAAGGCTTTCGATAAGGTGGACCATGAAATACTTCTCAACAAAATTTCTTTCAACGGTATCCGCGGTAATCTTCTGAGATGGTTTGCTTCTTATATTACCAATCGGAGTCAGAGGGTTGTAATCAATGGTCACCAATCTAACATTGCACAGGTGACCTCTGGTGTTCCTCAAGGGTCAATACTTGGTCCCCTGTTGTTTATTCTATATATAAATGACATCAGTCATTGCTTTCACAATACCAAGTTCCTTTTATATGCCGACGACCTTAAGATATATAGAGCCATACGACACTTAAATGATTGCCTCTTACTTCAACAAGACCTGGACCGACTATCCTTCTATTGCCAGGAAAATAAACTGCATTTAAGTCTCCCAAAATGCAATTTCGTAAATTTCACTAAAAATAAAACTATTATAAAATACACATACACACTGTGCGATGCTCCACTGCATAAATTGGACTCTATCCGTGATCTCGGTGTTATTCTTGATTCGAAGCTTTGCTTAGACTTGCACATCGGAAGGATCGTTAGCAAAGCGTATCAATTATTCGGTTTCATAATGCGTTCTACAATAGACTTTAAAAAGACTTCCTCCTATCTTTACTTTTACAAGTCTCTGGTGCGCTCTCAGTTAGATTATGCCGTGTCCGTTTGGAGTCCATTCTACAAAAAGTATATTGACATGATTGAGCATGTTCAGTACAAATTCTTGCGTACCATGCACTATAGATGTTATGGTCACTATTTGTCATACCAAAATTTACTTACAAAGTATAAGCTTACTACACTCGAAGATAGACGTCAGTACTTGGAAGCCGTAAATTTATATAATATTGTTAGAAATAAATTTGACTGCATTGATTTGTCTAATATGATATACTATGTGGTCCCTAGGACACTCCACAGACGAAAGGTGCGCGCTGGCAGATTGTTTTCAGTGGGCTCTTGCAAGTCCAATTCTGGGTTGCGTTCGCCTGTTCGCAGAATGGTTGAGTCCTATAATAGGATTTTTGAACATATAGACATCTTTACATGTCCTGTCAATAGGTTCAAAGATCTTATACTTAAAAAGCTTTCATAATTTTTTTGCTCTCCATCACTCTATTTATTCAAATTGTCTATTTTATATTATATGGCACGATAGTTAAGTGATTTTAATTAAGTTTTAAGTTTTACGTATTTGTCATCCTAGCGATTTTTTCTTGTGTATCCTTCCGCTTATCCGTGAACAGCGTTGTGGGCTACAATATTATGATATGTTTTGTGTAACTTTCTTTTCTTTGTGTTATATTGTAGCTGTTTGTTGTTCCTTTTTAAATAAAATAAATAAATAAAATAAAATTAAAGATCGACCCTTGCGGCTGTTATTATTTAGCCAGAGGCTCTTAGTATAGATGTAATAATATAATAATAATAACGTTTATTTGCCAAAAACTTATACTTAGTCGGTTTATTTGTCAAAAACAGTGCTTTACATTTCCTTATGGTATACATTACTAGCTAGGATACATATCAACAAGAATATGAAGCAAAGGAAGCATATTTTACTTATTTTTTTTTATAGATAGGCGCGCGTTTGACCACTATCTCACCTGATGCTAAGCGATGATGTGGTCGAAGATGGAGCACGCTTGCCTAGAAATAACCTATTCACTCTTGACTTAAAGACTCCCAGGTTGTAGCTATCAGGAAATACAGACTCCGGCAGGGAATTCCACTCCTTATCTGTACCTACGCATTATGAATGTGTTACCAAAACGTTTTGTGCGTATGGGTGGGATATTCACCGTGAACCGGTGGCGCATCGCCGTTCGTCTTGTGGTCCGATGATGGAACGGGCTTGGCGGAATTAAATTATGCAATTCCGTCACACATTCCCCAAAATACAAACGGTAAAAAACCGACAGGCTAGCAACTCGTCGTCGATGTTCAAGACTTTGGAGCTTCGTCGCAACAACACTCTTGGCTCGTTTTTCAATTGACTCAAGGGAATCAAGTTGGTATCTGGCAGATCCATCCCAAAGATGAGAGCAATACTCCATACACGATCGAACTTGCGCTTGATAGAGTTCAAGCAGCTGTTCCGGCGTGAAGTATCGTCTCACCTTTGCCAGAATCCCCAACTTCTTTGCAGCCACTTGAGCCTTTGCCTCTATGTAAGGGCCAAAATTGAGAGTAGATGTTAATGTGACCCCAAGAAGCTCAAGTTGGTCGGTTATCGGCACGGTTAAACCTCGCTCGAACTCCGTACTAGGTCGAGCCTGTCTCGTGGAGTCTATTGGTGGGATTACCAAATGCATTGTGCATTACATTTTATATTTACAATTACCGACGAGAAGCACATGAAAAATGGTTATTATTTACGTTAAAACATTTACTAGATTTGTGTTTGTGTGTGTATAATGTGTATGTGAGAGTGTCTATGTGATGGTATGTTACGAAATTACCTTTAAAAGAGATTCAGATTCACTGTGTGATTGGGCTAGCAGCCATTCTCGAACAATCTTTTTGAATTGACTTGATCTACAGTTACTGATGCCACACATTCTTACAGCTTTGTTGTAAATGTGACAGAGCAGGAATTCTTGCATGTGTTGAGCGAAAGCTGTACGCGTCCCAATTGAAGCACACTTGAAAATTCGCCGTTTGAGAAGCTGCGCTAATGCCGGGGTAGTGTAGTAATTTTATGCTGTTTTAGAATCATTTTGAGGATATACTCGTATAACTGTCGAACATTGAGTAGCGCGGCTTCATTATACAAAAGGGCTGTCGGGTATCTGAAGGGTTTTTTGAGCATGACTTTCAAAACCGATCTTTGCGCTCGTTCGCTTTGGATCATGGTGGTGATTCCAAGTCGACCCCATACTGTTATACAATAACACAGAATCAACTCACATTGTGTCACATAAACCATGTTTAGACTTTTTTTATTGGCAGAGTTACGCAAGAGTTTCACTATGTGAATCAATTTTCTAGTGTACATTAGGGACTCCAGTTTCCGCACTTCATTCGATCCGTTGTGCGTAGGTGTCCTGGCTGAGTTAGCTAGCTTAGCTCCACCCAAAAGCACAGAAATTTCCTGGGAGCTTCACAGGCTTCGCGGAGCGAACACACCGTTCCGAGGATTTATTAACAATTGTCCCTTTTATTGTTCTGAGGTTATTTCTACTTAGGCTGAGTAGTCGTTTCGTTAGTCGTGGAAGTTGACTTGGAATTGCCATTTTTCGCCTGCAATCTGCAACTTGTGACCACATGTTGTGAAATTCAGTCGATCTCTGGCGAATCTATGTACGAAACTGCGAGATAGGTAGAGGAAGGAGTGGGTACGGGCCAAACACTCGGAAACTTTCCTTGCAAAGTTTTTCTGCGGAATGCCTAGGGATCCACTGTGCCTTTTTATCCACTGGAGGCTAATTATTCTGTTAGACAACAACAGGGCAAGGTGACATTTAACAATAAGTTTGCTTGTTCTCTATGGCTTTTAGCACAGCCAGGATGTCAGATACGAATCTTATTGCGTAGTTGTGTATTCCCAGACGGCTATGTATTTACGGCTATTGCGGCTTGTTTTAGGACAACACACTTGCATTGGTAAATCGAGCTGAGATCGCCCAGTGGTAGGTGAAAGTTAAGGTCTAGGGAGCTTCGAAGTTTTTGAGCCATCTGTGTAGATGCGTACTTCATTGACTCCTGAGTGATCGCTTTTTTCCTCTGTTGTTTGTATGCTATTACTTTTGTTGAACATAGGTTTATTCGGTTTCCTATCACACGTAGTAGCGATGAGAGGTTGGTACTCTATCGCCCGGATGCCAGCCTGTGGACTGGTATGATTTTTGCCCCATATGCCTAAGTGCATAAACCTGATAGTGCTGCTTTGTGCTGTATGTACATGTCAAGGGGAGTTAATTGTAGAGCTATCTCCATTACTTTAGTTGGTTTGTCCTCATGCAGTCAGAGACTCTTCCCAAGTGACATTCTGTCAGCGGTAACATGCCGAAAGCGAATGACAAAACGTAAAAAATATTTGTGATTGACAAATTACTTGTCACTTAGTGAATCCCGTATATTATTTTGGCATTTTGACAATCATATTCGCTGGTAGAGTGGCATATTTTCTAGTGTCTCAGCTTTCAAAAGGTAAGTGTCGGTCGTTCAACTGTCGTAGTGATCAGACGTGTACAACCTTTTTCTTGCTAATTTAAATAACTTAAAGTAAAAGCTTCTAGCAAAAGTGGTTTTTCTAGTAATTGTGTTAAAACTCAAAACTCAGTGATTCACCTCAGCATCTTCTGCACGTAGTAAGCCACGGGTAATCGGGAGATCCGACAATTGTTTACCTGTTCACTCACAGCGACGGTAATTACTTAATACGTCATCGCACTGATAAGGACTAAAGATGAGCACACAACGAACACCGCCTAGTGGATTCACCATACGCGATACACACACAGCAACAGGTATAAACAACCTGAATTGGAGTAAGGAATCAGAGAGGAAATAACGGAATTTCGGACTGAGATCATGAAATTCCTGAAGGACCTTGGTCAAAAACAGAATGAAAATTCGAACAAGCTATGTCAAGAAATAATCGAAGTCAAAAACGAATTAAAAACTATCAAATGCACAACAGAAACATTGAACTCAGAACAAAATAAACTGAAAATTGAATTACAAAACCTGAAAATTCCAAATTCCAAGTATCAAGGCCAAATAAAAGTCTTATAAAGTGACTTGAACATCTTTTAAGCACAGCAAAACTCCTCGCTTACAAACCCGCTACCTTGCAAAGTTGAGGCTATCGCCTTAGAATTCCAAGAACGGGCGCAACGACAACAGAACATTATAACTATTGGAATACCCGAACTTAACAACAAAAACTCCGAAATAAGACGTAAGCATGACTATTTTTTTTTTACTATTTATAGGCACGCTCTTGACCACCACCTCACCTGATGGTAAGCGATGATGTAGTCGAAGATGTAGCACGCTTGCCTAGAAGTAACCTATTCACTCTTGACTTAAAGACTCCCAGGTTGTAGCTATCGGGAAACACAAACTCCGGCAGGGAATTCCACTCCTTAGTTGTACGCATTATGAATATGTTCCCAAAACGTTTTGTGCGCGTGGGTGGGATGTCCACCATGTACCAGTGGTGGCGCATCGCCGTTCGTCTTGTGGTCTGATGATGGAACGGGCTTGGAATTAAAACAATACAACAATACAATTCCGTCGCATATTCCCCAAAATGCAACCGGTAGAAAACCGACAGGCTAGCAACTCGTCGTCGATGCTCAAGACTTTGGAGCTCCGTCGCGACGAGCCTCTCATTGCCGATGATCCTCTTGGCTCGTTTTTCAATTGATCAAGCTGGTATCTGCTAGATCTGTCCCAAAGATTTGAGCAGTATTCCATACACGATCGAACTTGCGCTTGATAGAGTTTGAGCAGCTGTTCCGGCGTGAAGTACCGTCTCACCTTTAGGATCCCCAACTTCCTTGCAGCCACTTGAGCTTTTGCCTCTATAAAAGGGCCAAAATTGAGAGTAGATGTTAATGTAACCCCAAGAAGCTCAAGTTGGTCGGTTATCGGCACGGTTGCACCTCGGAAAGATGGAGCTGGGTGGAATTGGCTCCTTTTGGCGGAAAATAGACACGCTTGGGTCTTAGCAGCATTGAACTTGACCAGATTGGCATCACCCCATTCAGGGACAGCCTGTAAGGACACATTCAAACGCTCAACCATAGCTTCCCGGAGAGACCGGATCTGCAACCCACCAGCTCGTGCGTCGGACACGTATCTCTCAGCAACAATGCTGTCGTCTGCATACCAAAAGGTACCGGGTTTAAGCAGATCATTAATATGCAGCAAGAACAGTGTTGCCGAAAGCACCGACCCCTGAGGAACCCCGGCATTAATATCCAGCAGTCCAGACGAGCAGCCATCTATGACCACTCGGATAGACCGATCCCTCAGGAAATCTGCGATCCAATCACACAAACCGGCGGGCAGACCGAAGGAAGGAAGCTTACTAATAAGGCTATCGTGCCAGACCCTGTCGAAGGCCTTCGAGATGTCAAGGGAGACCGCTAGTGCCTCCCCGTCTTTCTCTATGGCTTCACTTCAGATGTGAATGGCATACGCTAGAAGATCCCCAGTTGACCGATTTCGGCGGAACCCGTATTGTAGGTCACTAATAATATTATTCGTTTCTAGGTACGCCAGGATCTTATGATTCAGCACGCGTGCCACAGTCTTACAGAGTATGGACGTTACCGAGATGGGTCTATAATTCGACGGGTCAGCTCGACTACCCTTCTTGGGTACGGGTTGCACGTTAGCTTGCTTCCAAGCCTTCGGCACTTTTCCAGTCTCAAACGAAAGGCGAAATACGTGTGTCAAGATAGATACGTTTGCAGGACTTGCCAGCCCTGTTGCAGGCTCTCTTTTTCCGAGTCATGTCATTTGCTTTGCGCGTACGAGCGTCGACCCATGCCAGGTAAGCCGCTCGCTTAAGCGCGTCAGCGCGATTGCACTCGGCACCAAACCATGGACGAGCTTCGCCAGACATTGTTATGCCAGAGAACGGAATGTAGTACTCCATTCCCCTTCGCCACACATCCGTCACGGCGTCCGCGCACGACGTAGCATCAGTCGAAGAATAGCAAGTAGGCTGCCAAGGGTAACATGCGAAGAAAGATCTCATGCCATCCTAATCTAATGAACTGTACCGCCATACCCGCCGTGTGCCTCTTGGGCTAGGATCGGGCGGGGAGTAAACGGACACAGACTTCACCAGACAGTGGTCGAAACTACCCAGTGGTGGAGAAATCGACACCGAATAGCGGTCTGGATCTGTTGTCAGCAAAAGGTCCAAGCAATTGGCAGTGTGCGAATCAACACCGACGCCCTCGTTGCCCTCTGGACCAGCTGGGTAAGATTCAGCGCCAGGGCGAGCTTTCTCGTCTCTCGTCCAGCATGGTCTGTGCCCTGGTATGAGGAGAGCCAATCCTGATGGTGGGCGTTGAAGTCCCCCAGTAACACCAATTGGGCAGAAGGGTACTGTTGCTGAGCCGCATCCGCCGCCTTACTTAGGTGCTGTGTGAGCCCAGTTGTATCCAAATCACCGCCGTGAGAACGGTAAACACAAGCGTAGACAATTTTATCCGGGCCTGTGTCCACTAAAACCCACAGCGTTGAAAATCTGGAGTCCTCAAGATTATGGAGACGCCGATAACAGATGTCGTCACAGGCGTACATACATACGCCCGCACGTGGTTTGAAATGGTGCTCCAGGGTAAACCCTGGGTAGGAAAGGTAAGACTCGTCTGACGGACATCTGATCTGCGTCTCGGAAAGGAACAAGAGTGCTGGTTTCTGAGTCTCTAGGTGGTGATGGACTGCGGCGAGATTTGAGTGAAGACCTCGAATATTGCTGAGGTGCACTTTGTGGGGGAGGAAGTGCTACCACTGTGCAGCTTATTTTGTTCCTTTTCGTCAAGTTAGAGTCAAGGTTGTTGAGGAGAAGGAAGTGAAATGAGGTTCCATGCTGCTACCCTCAGGCACGCTCTGACAGGACTACATAATTGGGGACTAGTCTGGAGACAGCGGGGACGCCCGAGCCACCCGGGAATGTCCATCGGGTCCTCCCCCGTCTGGTCGCCAGCCAGCACGATGGCGGTGCTGCATTGGAACAACTCCTCTGTATTGGCTACACTGGACATCGTACCGGAACACGGTTAGGCCGCTTGGCGGTAGGTCTTTGCCCAGTGGGTAGTCACAAGCCATCGACCGAAGCCTACCACCAGTTAGTGTCACCTGATTAGCACCACCCGGGGACCACGTGTAGGATCTAGCATTGGGTATTCTCCTACGGACGCGGGTGACTCGGCCCCCATAAATTATAATCAAATACTTACCTTGATTAAAACTTACTTGACTTAAAAGGTTTTTACTTTTATAAGGAATGTCCGGCCCACTCCAGTAAAATGTATGCGGCTCGGCGAATATAACTCTGAGAAAAATAGGCATTTAAAGGTTTGTTTCGAAAAACATAGATCAAACGCGTGCCTATCAATAGTAAAAAAAAAAAAAAAAAAAAAAGACAAACAAATACAAATTACTTACAAATTTTACGGAACAAATCGAAACTCGTTAATGACGGTATACGCATATACTCGGACCAAACACCGATGCAAATGAAACTTTTAAAAGATCTCCGTGATGAGTTATCGCGTCGTAAGGAAAATTGTGAGGTACTTGATAATTAAGTATAAGGAAACGCCGAAAATTACTAAGATTACGCCAAAAATCTAACCGTAAGTCATACTCTGCAGACAAATAGTATTACTAAGCAGCTACATTACAACTAAACAGCTCAGGAATAGAAGACGTTACGAATCAGCATGTAGATACGTACCTGGCTATACACACATCTACCTCCTCGTTAAGACTATTTTATGCCAATAATCGAAGCTTAGTTAAAACGGGTAAACTGGACGAATTAAAATGCATACTCAAATCGATTAAGCAATCAATACACATTATTATACTTACCGAGACGTGGATAAAAAATAAAACAGAAGCAGGACTACTCGAAATACCGAATTATACACATATTTACAAATATGCGAACAGATGGTTTGGGTGGAGGTGTTTCTATGTATGTACACAAAAATATCAAGTTCAACGTTAAGGAAGACCGCTATGTGCACGGCAATATTTTTTTAATAACACCACAGACAACGAACATGGTAGAAGAGTCAGGCTACTATATAATAAACAATATTCATGGATAGTATTCCAATCGGCAAACAGTAAATACAAAAAGTATAATCGACCATGTATGTACAAACATTTCTGATTCCAGCATACACATGGCATTACTCGTAATTGAGTCAACTTTATCTGACCACAAGCAAATATATGTAGAGATAAAGAAGTGTAAGCAATCACTAATACATAAAAAATAATATCAATCAATCGACTATAACGAACTGGTTAACAATATACAAAAGGGAAATCTACCAACAGAAAAATATAGCTACGACACACTTGAAACATTTATCAAAAACCAAATAGAAAATGCCAAAATTTCAAAAAAAAAACTCCTTATTTTACCCGAGAAAAAGGTTTAATAAAACTATAATTAACAATATTACTGAAAGAAATCAACTATGGCACAAGTATCTAAAAGAACCTAAGAGTGAACAAATAAAATCAAAGCTGTAAAAGAAAAAGTAAATGAAACAATATGCAAAGAAAAGAAAAGATATTATTATGATGCTTTTGACAAATGCAAAAAAAAGACCCAAGATGTGGAAATTAATTAATACTCTTGCTAAAAATAAAATCAACTGTGACTGCACTCCCCCAAAGTTAATTGTAAATAATACTGTCATATTAAATGGTACAGAAATGTGTAATAGTTTTAATAATTACTTTACGACGATTTGTTCTATATTAGCCCCAAAAATATAATCAAACCAACCTAACACCACACACACGAATAGCTAAGGACCGCCAAGGCCCTAATCTATCGGAACTACACCCGTGTTCAGAAGACGAAATCAAAAAAAATATAGATAACCTTAATAATAATACCAGTAGTGGCATAGACGGTATTACCACTTGCGGTTGGTGGGTGGTTTCCGATACACTTTATAGTGAATTGGAAACCACATCACAAATAATCTTGCAAAATGTTTAAATGAATGTCTGAACAAAGGTGTTTTCCCAGACAGCTTTAAGATAGCCAAGGTAACCCCTATATAGAAAGCTGGAACTAAGACTGATCCCGGGAACTACCGGCCTCTTTCAGTATTGCCTGTTATTTCTAAATGTATTATACTCACGCTTATTTAATAACTTAAACAAAATAGACTTTCAATATGAACCTCAATACGGATTCAGACCACATTCTAATACACTTGCAGCAACAATCGATTTAGTAACTAAAATTAAGAATAATTCTGACAAAAAGCACCTAGTTTTAGGTATTTTCATCGATCTTAAAAAAGCGTTTGATACAATTAGTCATTCAATACTATTAGAAAAGCTTAAAAGCATTGGAATCACTACCAAAGCCCACAAAATAAATGAATCTTATCTTGCAAACAGGCATAAGATAGTAAAAATTAGCAATTACGAAAGTGCATCTGCTGAAATAGTATGCGGAGTTCCGCAGGGATCGGTTTTGAGACCATTGCTTTACTTAATTTATGTAAATAATATATGTAATGTTGGGTTGGTGGGTCATATCTCACTGCACGCTAATAACACCTGTCTTTTTTATTTTGGCAACACCATGCTTAGCGTTATTACAGAAGCACAACAAGAACTTAATATTCTCAATACATGGCTCAAGGAAAACTTGCTGACTATTAATGTTAACAAGACTGCGTACATAATATTTTCTCCTAAAAACAAAAAGCTTCCAAATATCCCTGCTCTTACGGTAGATGGCCAACAGCTTTTAAGATCGAACCATGAGAAATAAACTACGAGTATTTAACCTTCAAAAGCTACACAAGATACACTTATCACACATGCCTAGTAATAAAGAAAATTTTAACAAAGAAATTACAGTCAAGCATCACTTTCAAGCATTTGTGCTTGAAAGTGATGCTTGAACCTCACCACTACTACACTAGGAATAGGGACAGTATAGAACTACCTCCAGTTAGAACTTTGTATGAAAGAAGAACTATTCGGCTATACAATAAGTTACTCAAAGAAATAAGAGTTTCTGTAACATTGAACATTTTAAAAAATAGATTAAAGCTGTATTTGGCTAACCAATAATAATACAAAATTAATTACTGTGTGTACTCGGTAGATTGAACGACAATGTTTAT
Source organism: Lacanobia oleracea (assembly GCA_950371165.1). NCBI lineage: Eukaryota > Metazoa > Arthropoda > Insecta > Lepidoptera > Noctuidae > Lacanobia > Lacanobia oleracea. The sequence goes on from OX493389.1 coordinate 5,547,672, forward strand.
AATTTAAGATATTTTGTTAAGTTTCTCATATTTAAGTGAACTATGTATGTTCTTTTGAGAAATAAATTTCTTTAATCTGAAGTGTGTGTGTGTCTGTGTAGTAATAAAAAAAAATTAAAATTCGTTTATTTTCTGAAGACATGGTTTTGTTGATTAATCATAGATTTTTATTAAAAAGCTAGTCATTATGTTAATTGCACAATTTATTTTAAATTCCTAACTCTTCAAAATAAATACATTCAAGTAAGGCTACTTGGTGGATTTACCCTTTCATAGCACAATTATGTTTTTTATAATATACTCGTAGATCTGCCATTCAAACACCACTGTGTTTTGTCTTGGTTCACAATGGAAATGTGATTATTAGGAATAAAGACAATGTCATATATATAGATAACGTTTGATAGAGGAGCTCGTGGCTAAATAATAACAGCCGCACGGGTCGATCTTGAAGGTTAAGCAACGCTTGCCAAGGTTGGTCTGTGGATGGGTGACCGTCTTAACATAATGAGTTTCCTCCGTGCCTCGGAAAGCACGTTAAGCCGTTGGTCCCGGCTGTCATTTGTAGATCTTTGACAGTCGTTACGGATTGTCATAAACCAGTAAATCTGACTCCAGTCTTGCCATGATGGCCGTGTTACCCAGTTAATGGGTTGTGGAGGTCTGGTAGGCAGCCACTCCACGTAAAACACTGGTATTCAGCTGAATCCGGTGTGACTGGAAGCCGACCCCAATATAGTTGGGAAAAGGCTAGGCAGATGAAGATAGATGACGTTTGATAAAAGAATCATCGCCCTGTTTTGGTCTCTTGGTTGAAAGTGCCACTGCCCAGAGTGGGGTCTTGGGTTCGATGTACCTAATTGAGTATTTCCCATTAAGAGTAAAACCGCAAGATTGCCTACTTGTCGGTCTTCTAAAGACAAGCAAGAACAAGAACGAACGCTGCAACTCCACGACCTCATGCCACCAGCTCCCTTCTACCATCGAACTTCTAGACCACTGGAAGTTAATGTTTAGTAGTTAGTAAAAAAAACTTTGTTGCTATTCCATCAACTCGCACTTAGCGTTTCCAAACGTCTTTTATTTATAATGTATACAGCAAGGGAGTGGAACTCTACCTGCATTTGTGTTTCCAAAAGCATTCAACCCTAATCTCTTCAAAGTTAGAGTGAACTAGCTTCTTTTGAATAAGTTCATCCCATTATTGACTTTGTCTCTGTCACCTCTGACTAGGCTAGAGTCAAGACTAACCCATCTCAAATAAAAATGAAGTAATTTCTTAATAATATCCCGGAATTTGGAAGTAGGTGGTGTGACACAACCGTGTCTAGGAAAGCACGTAAATCTGTAGTTCCTGCGCCTGATCTGTCCCCGGTCTTGTCAGATTGCCGTCCTAGTGGACGGTGAGAGGTACCTGTATTTTAGTACGTACTAGTGCAGAAGAGTTGAAAAATATAGGCTGCAAAAAGTATTCTAGCAACATTCTATATAGCAGCATGATAAAAAGAATTCTGGTAACATTTGCCGCTAGAGTAATTTCTAAATGCTACATGCTGGGTCTCTTCTCCAAGAAACTATAAGATTTTAACCCATCACAATTCTTTTTCTTTACTGACTCTGTTTGGCACGTGGTATGGTGTAAGTCATACAAATATGTATATGCTATTGATGATGACATCCTGTTATATACATGATATTCCTGGATATTTTATTATTAGTAAAAACAATAATACAAGGATTAATTTTCATTGAGTTTGTGATTTTCGTATTGTTTGGTAGTCTTCACCTTTAATATGGAGTGTCTGAAAGGTTTGTGGTCTTGTGATGCTGAGAGAAATAAAACAGTGGAGGGACGGGATGAAATGCGTGTATAAAACGCGTCATCGAGTAACAAAGCTACAACCTCATTGCTGAATAGACACGAAATAGAGACGATTGAGCAAAATTCCCATTATAATTTTCCTATAGAAAAATCTAGAAGAATGCTCAGTTTTGAAGATTAGTCTACGTCAGAAGCCTGAAGGTCTGGAAGAAGCCGGTTTCTTCTATACTGGTCATGGAGACAGGACCACGTGTTTCTATTGTAGAAGAGGCTTATAAGAGATTGGAAAGATGATGACGATCCTTTGCAGCAACACGTTCAGTGGTTTAGTGATTGTGCATATGCAAAGTTTAAACATGCACAGTGTTTTATATCAGAATAAAAAGGGGCGAAGGTTGAAAAGAAATAAAAAAACTGGATACAAAAAAAATATTTTATTTGATTAAATAATGCCTCCAAGCCAATGCGTTTATTCCATCTTCAGTAATACATCTTTCATTATCATTGCCAGAAAGTACTTTTCTCTTAATTTGTTTATAAACGTGGTGCTTATCGCTAGTAAACGTGTACATGTCATCATATTTCATGAGTCACAATCAAGTGCTTTTTTATCATTTTCGATATGTAATTTACTTACAATAGCGGCGGAGGATAGTTACTCTTTTCAAATAAATCTTTTACAATATTTGGTGTACAAAAATTTTGTTATATGCGAGGACCATGCACCTAGGGTATGCAGAGGCAGACTTATCAATTTTCTAAATAAGTAGGTACATGATACTCACACATTTACAAATATTGGAATAAAAAATTAACAGTGTGTGAGTTAGAAAAATACATACACAAAAAGAAACAGAACATCTATAAAGTTAATACATAAAGCAACCAGTTTGATTTTGTCCACAACATTGACTATCCTATGGAGCAGGACCAGCATGCTTCCAGGCATCCTTATCCTGAATGTTATCTTCTAATTTGTAAAAAGCTTGTTTACAAAGTGTGCTTTTGATTTATGCTTTAAATTGTCTTTCATTTGGTTCTAATATGTCACAAGGTATTTTATTGTAACATTTAACTCAGTACCCCATGAAAGATTTGAGTACTTTAGCTAATCTATAAATTGATCTAATTTATCTTTATTTCTAGTATTAAAATTATGTCTATCACTAATTTTACTAAAAAGATGGCGATGTTTCCGTACATACATTATATTTTCATATATGAATTGGCAAGGGACTGTCATAATACTAATCTTTTTTAAAAGTTCCCTTAGAGAATCGCGGTGACGCAGATTATAAAGGGCTCTGACAGCTCTCTTTTGTAAAATAAATATGGATTCAATGTCAGCAGCCCGACCCCACAACAAAATACCATATGACATAATGTTGTGAAAGTAGCTAAAATAGACCAAACGTGCGGTTTCTACGTCTCTTATCTGTCTTATCTTCCTAACAGCATAAGCAGCTGAGCTTAGCCGCCCCGCTAGAGATGTTATATGAGGTCCCCATTACTTCTCGTCCACGGTGATTCCCAAGAAAACTGACTTATCAATAAACTCCAGTTTTTCTCCATTTAATATGATGTCACATTCGCTACTTTTAACAGTTAGCAAAGTAAATGTAATACATTTGGTTTTTTTTCTTTTAATACCAAGTTGTTTGCGGTAAACCAATTTTGGACTTGAGGAATAGAGTTATTGACAACGTCAAGATTTCGTGACCGGTTTCATCTTTCATGAGACCATCCACCTTTTTATTGACTATTGGTAGGTTATAGACGTTGTTTATGGGAAAATCAGAGGCGTCAAATCTAGCCTCTAAGTCACATCTAATATCTTCATAAAAAAATTCAGTTGTGATTTGATAGATGAAAGAATCGGTATCTGTGTATTGCAATTGTATTGTACGTTGTGTTTGTATTTAGGTAGCATATACAGGGTTACTTGTAATTCGACGTATATCCGTCAGGTGCTGTCCCACATATATGGCCGAAATTCAATCGTTCTCGAGATATTTGAAATTTAAGGTTTTTCAATATTTACTCAAAATTTGACTTTAACTCCAAATAGAGGATAAAGTACTTAATTCAACAAAATAATTAAAATGAGGAGTGACTTAAAAATAATATCTTACCAATATTTTCACTATACCTTCAAAAAATGTTGTCTCGTTCAAAAAATTACGATGAAAACTTACAGAATAATAATTAATTTCGGAAGTCGGCGTCAAAATCGAAATAACCAAAAAAACCGACTTCCGAAATAAAAGTTATTTTATACTTTGTAGTGATTTGTTTTTGGAAATCGGTTGTATTTTTTTGTAAAAAAGTTTCTAAGTACTTTAAATTAAACTAAATTAAAAACGGAAGATCCAAAATTGCAGAATAGGTAAGTTGTTTTAGTTATTTGTCTGATCATACAAATAACTAAAACAACTTACCTATTCTGTAAGCTTTCCAAAAAGTTATCAAAGATGATTTTAAGATACGCGATAAGTGGCATGGTGTTTGAATCTTCGCGGGGAGAGAAAATCATCTGTGTTTTTAGTCAAGGATCCTCACTAAAACATCCGATTTTACTTGCGAATTTCGGTTGCTATTATTAATTCTTGTTCCTGTTTGTTATCTTTTATTACTTTGTGATAAAATCTGTATTCCGAAATATTTATTAAAATGAACAAGCATTAGCAATTTCGGATCTTCCATTTTTAATTTAGTTTAATTTAAAGTAATTAAAGGTTTTTTTTCCATAAAAAATACAACCGACTTCGAAAATAACTTTAATTTCGGAAGTCGGCGTCAAAATCGAAATAACCAAAAAAACCGACTTCCGCAATTAAAGTTATTTTATAAGTACTTTGTAGTGTTTTGTTTTTGGAAGTCGATTGTATTTTTTTGTAAAAAGTTTTTCACTAAACCACAAATACAGCGTACCGGCGTGATGTTACGAGTATGTTCTGAACTGGTGTAAACAATCAACAGATATGCGATTTCAGAAATCCCGATCGATTTGCTCTTCACAAAACTGAAAAAGGACCAGTCCGGGAAAATACTCTTCCAAACAAAAAATAATCATCCAAATCGGTTATTGCGAAAATATCGCTGAACAAACATTTTTCATGGGTCCCATCATCAGATCCTGACTTATACCTTCCATCATCAGCTCAACAACATGAAATGATAATTATCAGGCACAAATATATGAATTGCATTAAAAATTTCATGAAAAACATTGTATGTGCCTATAAAATTTGAGGGTTTCCCTCGATTTTCATGGGATTCCATCATCAGATTCTGACTTGGTGAAAATGGGACCACCTCAGGAGTATAAGCTTTCGAAAAAAAAAGAATTTTTAAATGGAATTTTGGCTTTTTATAAATAGATAAGAAAATTAATACGAAAAGTGAGGCCGCTATGCACTATATTAATAACTATTCTCAACTACCCAATAAGTCAAAGTTGTCTAAATATTTAAAATTCTGAGAACAAGAAAGCCAAAATTGGGTCATTTTACGCAAAAAATACAGTCAAATTGTAATAGGGCTCTTAAAAAAATAAACACTAGAGAAACCAAATGCGATATGTTATGTCTCTTCCCCAAGAAACTATAAGATTTTAACCCATAAAATTATTTTATCCATTTTTGTCACGAGTCTAGTTTAATTGAGTCATAAAATCGTAAAAAATAGTCATATTAATTAACCTCACTATTCCGCCACTTATTCCGCACCAGCGGGTGCCGGATTTTAGATTGGATTGTTTGGATTACTGGATTGTTGAGAAAATATCAATATATATATAAAATTCTTCCGTTACTGAGTGACTGAACTCCAAAGTCTTGAGCATCGACGACGAGTTGCTAGCCTGTCGGTTTTTTACCGGTTGTATTTTGGGGAATATGCGACGGAATTGCATAATTTAATTCCGCCAAGCGCTTTCCATCATCGGACCACAAGACGAACGGCGATGCGCCGGAATGGAATTCCCTGCCAGAGTCTGTGTTTCCTAATAGCTACAACCTGGAAGTCTTTAAGTCAAGAGTGAATAGGTTATTTCTAGGCAAGCGTGCTCCATCTTCGACCACATCATCGCTTACTATCAGGTGAGATGGTGGTCACACGCGTGACTATCTATAGTAAAAAAAAAATGGTGACAGACAACGCACAGAAGAAGCTACTGGTCGTAGAAAGCTGAAATTTGGCATGTAGGTTCCATGGGGAGTGTAAGTTGCACTAAGAGTGGATTTACCTAAATTCTTACAGGAACGGAAAAACGGGATATGCTGTGCAAAAGCTAGTAAGGTAAATGAAATAAAACATTTCATAATGCACTATTCTAATTAAAGGAGTCTGTTCTGTGGGTTTGCTTCAACTATATCCTTGGCCAAAGAGGCATCAAAATCATCTTTACATTCATGTCACCTTTACTGAGGGCCTAGCACGAATGTTTTTGACTTCATAATCCGTCATATGGGAACCATACACTCCTGACCGAGATGATCTTCTGGGCACCGCTTTGAGCACCGCAGCGACCTGGATTTCTCTGTCCTAAAGTCGTAATCAAATATATTTTAAGGAGCAAAGAAACAAACTCGCTTTCCGAGGGTGTGGTGTGCAAGTGGCATACAAGGAGAGTCGATGGCCTGAAACACGCTCGCCTTGTCTCGCGTACTCCACACGTCTTGATGAACATCGGCCAATGGTGACTGCGCTAGTTTTCCAGCGCCCCAACCAAAAGGAAGTACATGTTGTCCCTAAATTACCGTAGGTTGATAATTTTTTTTTTTCAACATTATCCTACACTAGTTGACCCCTTCGTCTGCGTCACAATTTTCATTACAACTCTGCTCCTTTTGGTCTTAGCGTGATGCCTTCCTCGATAAATGGGCTATCTAAAACTGAAAGTTTTCAAATCGGACTAGTAGTTCCTGAGATTAGCGCGTTCAAGTAAAGAAACAAACAAACAAACTCTTCAGCTTTATATATTAGTATATAGATAGATAGATATAGATTTAGTCAGTAAGGCCCAAATTCTAAGACCTCCTGAAGGAAGTTTCCTCCACTCAATCAACTCAGTAACCATGGTAACGGAGGAATCCATAGTTTTATGTCAATGAGAAACAAGCTGTAACTGTCATATATTTGATTGATTAAAGTGGAGGATGTGGCTTAAATTATAGAGATCTTCCACCCGCCACATGTTGCGGAATTTGTTCGAAAGAGTCACCGCGGCCCCAGAACACAACAGGCCTTAGGAGGAACACGGATGGATTTTAGTCAGTAAGAGTCTGACACTTCCTTTCGCTCCACTCAGAGCAGAAGGAGTCATTTGATGACTTTCCACCCTTAAAAAAAGGTGGAGAACATTCTAGAGGAGTACCACAATTAAAAAAAAAATACAAAATAGCAACGGGATTTTTAAACGTCTTTCAGATAATATCAAAGTACTTTATTCTTATTAATGAATACCAAATTGTTTAACGCGCAGCTAATTGTTTAATTTTACACACTTGGACTTTGCAAATTAACTCAAAATATTAATGTAATCGGAACCCGTTTAATATTTTTTGCTGCAGATTCAATTAATCAATTTTATTTCTCAAAGTTTTTCTATAATTAAGATTTTATTTAATATTTGGGATGACTTGGACAATGTAACGAATGGGACATTCCAGCGTTTTCACCGTCTTATAAATAGTCACAATTTTTGCTTACTAAAAGTAGTAGATCTACAACCATCCCTTTATTTTAACATAAAATAATTGTTTGGAAACGTTTGTAGGTAGAGTTAAACTGTGTGAGAGAGAGGGAAACCTCACGTCCCAGTCGCCGCAACAGAAGAAGACGCCCCAGGCGTCGGGAGTCGCAGGACGATTCCCGGCCGCCGTAGGCGCGGGCCTGCGGACGGCGAGCAGTGGGTGGCTCGCCGTCTGATCAGAACTAGGCCCGGGTCGGCGGCGCGCTGCGATCCCAGCGCGCCTCAAAGAGATGTCAGCGTGGAAGACGGGGCCCGCTAGGGCAGGTGCCTGCTGGGGCTGCGGAATCTGTTCGAAAGAGGTGCCGTAGCCTTGGAACGCAAAGGGCACCAGGAGGAACACGGATGGGTTTTTAGTCAGTAAGAGTCTGACAGTCCCTCTTGCTTCACCCAGAGCGGGAGGAGTCATTTGATGATTTCCCATCCTTAAAAAAAAAAAAAAAAGGTAGAGTTAAACTGGCATTCTACCGGAGATTAGCCGAGTCCACAGGATATAGTATCGTACACAACAGGGAATATGCATGAAAAAGATATTTATCATCTATACAATTTATCTAAACATATACAAAAATATAATACTAACAGTGAAAATAGAATCAAAATTACTCGAAAAACGAAGGAGATATAATTATTTTAAACAAATAGGTCTGTCACTGCTGGACATAGGCTTCCCCAAGTGTCGCCACAACAACCAGTCTTGTGTGTCTCTCATTTATCGGCTACCCGCGACCCTCATCAGGTCATAGATCCACCTTGTCGGAGGCCTTCCAACGCTGCGTCTTCTGGCACACGGTCACCAATCCAGAACTTTTCGGCTCCATCCACCATCGTGTCTTATTATTTTATTTACTGAGACTAAACCCAACAAGAAGACTCCACTACCAATCTGTTCGGCGAGGAATGTACCCTGCTTATTGCCACTAAGTACAAAGCGTAATTTCATTTAAATAAATTGAAGATCTAGCTACCTTAACTACCTTAAAAAGGGTATATGGCGCGAATGGGTAATAAAGCCTATTATTTTCAGCCAGGCCCAAATCTTGATAACATGCTGCCAATTAAGCACTTTATGTTGAAAGTTTAAGAACCAACTGTTTTAAAAATGTCATGTCCTAATAATAATCAACAAGCTAACGGTAATAGCTAATTACTATATAACTCCTGATGAATTTTAATTCAATTTAGCGACCAAAGCCTCCTTACATTGGGTAAGCATGTTCTAATTAATTTTAATTTAATTATTGATTTATTTAAATCAATAGAATTTTCATTTTCGGCTTACGTTTTTGCTTGTGTCGTTGTTTTTGCTTGTGTTGCACTCAGGCCTTTTCTATGTAAGGTTAGGACCTTATCAGTATTTCATAAAAGAATTAGCTAACTAAAGAACTAGCAAACTGAAAACGCGATATGCGCTTACGAAGTCGTGCATATCGCGTGCTTTTCCGTTCTCGTAGGAATTTCGGGAAATCCTCTCTTACTGCTGCCCTACACTCTTCAAGGAACCTATATGCCAACTTCCAGCTTCCCACTACCAGTAGTTTCGGCTGTGCCTTGTCTGTCAGCCACTCACTCAGTCACCAGTAACGACATAATTTTTATATATCAGGATTGTAATTTATTTGATTGTCACCTTTTTTCCACCGCTAGTACCGTGGCTTCCTCTCTGTAAGAGGCGAGGATCTAATAAACCTCGCAAATTCAAAGCGGGTTGTTGCAAATCACAGCCTCTGCACAGCCCGTTTTCGCTAACATTCGATCGACACCTTCTAAAAAAAATCTTCGAAAATCTTAAATAAAAGGAATATTTAATTTTCTCAAACATACTTGGTTTGAGCATTATTAGCAACCTTCTTCGAGATTAGTCGAAATTGCTGTACTGGCCAAATGCATGCGAGCAGCGGCATAATACGACTATGCCTAATATGACTATGTGTTTATGAATAATATTTTAATGGGTCTATGGAACTTGAAATAAATTATTGTTATTATTATTATATTATTATTATTAAAAGTTGTATGAAATCCATATCTGTCGTGGTTTAGCGGCCAAATAAATTACATAGTAAACTCATATCTGTCGTGTAATAAAAAAATGGAAACAAGGAACTTATTCAAGATTTTATTTAAATTCTGAACTGGCTTGCAAATAGAAAGCTGTTTATTGAAAAAAAAAAACACTTCAACGCGGGAAAAATTATTGTTGTTCGTCATTGATTTTAAAAGTCAGAAATTGTATTTTAAGGGAACCGATCACTTTCCCGCATTTTTTGATCGAATTTCATTTTACCGAAAACTATTGACTGACGTTTTATTAATTTGCTTTATGCATTATTTGACATATTTTTAGATCATCGAAGGTATCATGTGCCATAGGTATTATTTTACCGAATTACATTTCTACGATTTACATAATAACTTTTTGCTATTGGCCGAAGCCTCATTTGACCTTTTTTTAGTTGCCAAATGATTTATTTGCCATGTTTTCACCACATTGAAACAACATATAACGGAATATTTATCACAAATATATACCCGGTTACTTGGTACGAGTAGCATTTTCAAATTTATATTAAAATTGTGTCATTAAAAGTATTGCAATATGTTGTGTGATATATCTGTGGTTTTTGGTTAGCTTTTTTTATGGATGGGTATCACCAAACCTCCTGCTTTGGGTGAACCAGAAGGGAGTGTCAGACTCTTAATGACTAAAACCCATCCGTGTTCCTCCCAATGCCTTTTGCGTTCCAGGGTACGGTGCCTCTTTCGAAAGAAGTCCGCAGCCCCAGCAGGCACTGGCTCTAGCGGGCCCCGTCTTTTGTGGTGACAGCTCTTTGAGGCGCGCGTGGAACACAGCGCGCCGTCGACCCGGGCCTTATTCTGATCAGACGGCAAGCCACCCAATAAAAAAAAGAAAAAAATGTTTAATTGGGACTCGCACAAGACACATAAAATAAAGTAAAACAAACCGTCGGTTTCATGCTCGCCGTCCGCACTACTACTACGGTGCGACTATTGTGGCCGAGAGTCGCCCTGCGACTCCTGACGCCCAGGGCGTCTTCTTCTGTTGCGGTGGCTGGGGCGTGAGGTTTCCCTCTCTCTCACACGTTCGGCTTCCTCCTTTGCTAGCATTAGGCTCGCTTCGCAGGAGGTGCCGGCTTCCCATGTCTCCTCACTCCGGAACATGGCTTGAACCAGGGTCGGACGCGAGAGGTTGCCGCCGCCAATCGCCTTGACGAGGACGAAACCGTATTCGAAACAGGTACCTCCCGAAACAATCGTGTCCAGTGAGTACCTGCGTCAAGCGGAATGTAAGTACACCGTGGCGCCGCTCTAGCCACTCCTCAAAGAGGGGACTTAATGGCGCAATTTTGACGTGCCCAGCGCTGAGTTGTGACAGTCGTGGTCTCCATATTGTCATGAGATCCTGCCGGAGCTCCGTCCGCCGTGCTGCGATTTGTCGCGGCAGAGGAGTCTCGCCCCGGCAAAGTGCCTCCACACGCCTCTCCACAGGCTCTCGCCTCTAGATCCCATGGTGGCAGTCCGGCAAGGAAGCTCGCCACCTTGCCAGAGACCGTGCGGTATCCCCGGGTCAACCGGATGGCCATGACCCTCTGGGACGCGATGAGGTAACGGGCAGGTCCTCAAAGTAGGCGCCCACACCGGCGCCCCATAAAGGGCCATGGAACGCACGACCCCCACGTAAAGCCTCCGGCAGGCGGCGTTTGCAGCCCCAGCTCGCCCCAGTCTGGAAGCCAAACGTCGGAAATCTCTAACGAAGTTCCACCGGCTGTCAAGGTACGTCATCGTCGATCCGACGCCGATGTGAACCCCTCCTATCGTTATTTGTGATCCCGACGGTGGCCTGTCGCCTGGTTCGACACCCCCTGCGCCAGGACCAGCGTTTCGTCAGCATAGCACACAACGCTAATGCCACTAGGGAGGTCGGCGCGCAGCACCCAGTCGTAGCCGATATCTCACAGGAGCGGCCCCACAACGGAATCTTGTGGAACACCGCACGACATCTCTCGCCAGTTCCACTCTCCCAGGCGACCGGGGTAGATGACGGCTCTGTCCGTCAAGTAAGCCTCGACTACGCGACGGAGGTAGGTCGGTACCCAGTGATACCGAAGTGCCTCCCTGATGCAACTCCAGGGCAGGGTGTTGAAGGCATTGGCGATGTCTAGAGACACCGCCAAGATGACTCCGCCCCGGGAAACCGAACTGGTTCTCCGCCAGATCTGGCCCCACCCTCACTAGGTGCTCGACGATCCGGTTTGCAATTATTCTTACAAAGAGCTTGCCCACCTCATCGAGCAGCACAATGGGCCGGTATGCGGACGGAGAGTTCGCAGGGCGCCCCGGTTTCTTAATGAGGACCAGTTTCCCCGTCTTCCAACGAAGTGGAAACTGGCCCCTCTCCAAGCATGCGCTTAGGAACCCTCTTAGTCGAGGCCCGAGAGCCTCCAAGGCCAGAACCCAGGCTTTTCCAGGTAAGCCGTCGGGTCTTGGGGCGATATTTTTGGCCTTCAGCCTATTAACCGCCACTCTCAGGTCTACCTCAGTCACCTCAGGAGCATCGTCAAAGTCAAAGTCAAAAACGTTTATTTCAATTAGGCCATTAAACGGCACTTTTGAACGTCATCATTACATTTAAAATAACATAGTGACTCTACTGTCCATTCGGAAGGGTAGATTCTTATGGAGAAGAACGGACAAGAAACTCCATTGTTACTCTTTTCAAATCAATGTTTTACATGTGCTGTGGTATACAAAACTTCTGGTAATATATGTGAGGACCATGAACCTAGAGTGTGCAGAGTTAGACTTTTTTTTTATAATAAGTACATGGTACTCACATATTTACAAATATTGGAACCATTATTTAGCAGAGTGAAAAGAAAAATAAAAGCCCAAAAATGAAACAGTAGGTACAAAAGTAAATACATAAACCAACCAGTTTGATCTTGTCTTCCATTGATTGTCCTATGGAGCAGGACCAGCATGTTTCCAAGCATTCTTATCCGGAATGTAATCTTCTAATTTGTAATATGCTTGTTCACAAAGTGTGCTTTTAAGGTAGGTTTTAAATTTTCTTTCATTTAGTTCTATATATGTCACAAGGTATTTTATTGTAACATTTCACGTCATCGTCGTCATCGGTGTAGTCCGCATCAGGAACCGCACGTGGCGGAGCCATAGGCGAGGGAGTATGCTCCCCTCGCGAGGGGACAGAGCGCTTGCCACGTCCTACACCACCTGGGCCCAGGTGCGGAGCTTTATCCGCACCATTTTGTGGGGTCTTCCCCACGGGTCCCCGTTCAGAGACTCCAGCCTCTCCTTGCGAGTCAGATCTTTGGCCTGCAATATCCCCACGCGCCGTGGAGGGCGGCCTTCGCCACTTTGTACTCCTCGTACAGCTCCGCCGCTCAGAACTGTGCATCCGGAGGGCGGATGCGGAGCCAACGGTCCCTGAAGTACCGGCGCCGTGCGGCAACGCATGCCTGATGCAGCATCGCCAGCTCTTGCGACCACCAGTACACCTGGCGGCGGGCGCGTCCTGGCTTAACCCGGGACATTGCCACATCACAAATATCGGACATGGCCTCCCGGAACCACTCCGCTTCGTCGTTGATGTCAGCAGGCCTGTCTGGAGGTGACACCCAGGTCTGCATGATCGAAGCTTCCAGGAGGAGCTCCCGGTCCAGCTGCTTTTTTTTTTACTATTAATAGGCACGCGCTTGACCACCATCTCACCTGATGGTAAGCGATGATGTGGTCGAAGATGGAGCACGCTTGCCTAGAAGTAACCTATTCACTCTTTACTTAAAAACTCCCAGGTTGTAGCTATCGGGAAACACAGACTCCGGCAGGGAATTCCACTCCTTAACTGTACGCATTATGAATGTATTCCCAAAACGTTTTGTGCGTGTGGGTAGGATGTCCACCATGTACCGGTGGCGCATCGCCGTTCGTCTTGTGGTCCGATGATGGAACGGGCTTGGCGGAATTAAATTATGCAATTCCGTCGCACATTCCTCAAAATGCAACCGGTAGAAAACCGACAAGCTAGCAACTCGTCGTCGATGCTCAAGACTTTGGAGCTTCGTCGCGACGAGCCTCTCATTGCCAATGATCCTCTTGGCTCGTTTCTCAATTGACTCAAGGGCATCAAGCTGGTATCTGGCAGATCCGTCCCAAAGATGAGAGCCATACGCGATTCGTGATTCCATACACGATCGAACTTGCGCTTGATAGAGTTTGAGCAGCTGTTCCGGCGTGAAGTACCGTCTCACCTTTGCTAGGATCCCCAACTTCCTTGCAGCCACCTGAGCTTTTGCCTCTATGAAAGGGCCAAAATTGAGAGTAGATGTTAATGTAACCCCAAGAAGTTCAAGTTGGTCGGTTATCGGCACTATTGCAACTCGGAAAGATGGAGCTGGGTGGAATTGGCTCCTTTTGGCGGAAAACAGACACGCTTGGGTCTTAGTAGCATTGAACTTGACCAGATTGGCATCACCCCATTCAGAGACATCCTGTAAGGACACATTCAAGCGCTCAACCATAGCCTCCCGGAGAGACCGGATCTGCGACCCACCAGCTCGTGCGTCGGACACGTATCTCTCAGCAACAGTGCTGTCGTCTGCATACCCAAAGGTACCGAGTTTAAGCAGATCATTAATATGCAGCAAGAAGAGTGTTGCCGAAAGCACCGACTCCTGAGGAACCCCGGCATTAATATCCAGCAGTCCAGACGAGCAACCATCTATGACCACTCAGATAGACCGATCCCTCAGGAAATCTGCGATCCAATCACACAAACCGGCGGGCAGACCGAAGGAAGGAAGCTTACTTATAAGGCTATCGTGCCAGACCCTGTCGAAGGCCTTCGAGATGTCAAGGGAGACCGCTAGTGCCTCCCCGTGCTTCTCTATGGCTTCACTCCAGATGTGAATGGCATACGCTAGAAGATCCCCAGTTGACCGATTTCGGCGGAACCCGTATTGTCGGTCACTAAGGATATCATTCGCTTCTAGGTACGCAGCACGCGTTCCATAGTCTTACAGAGTATGGACGTTACCGAGATGGGTCTATAATTCGACGGGTCAGCACGACTACACTTCTTGGGCACGGGTTGCACGTTAGCTTGCTTCCAAGCCTTCGGCACTTTTCCAGTCTCAAACGAAAGGCGAAATAGGCGTGTCAAGATCGGAGACAACTGAGGCGCACAAGTTTTCAGAACAATTGCCGGTATCCCGTCGGGGCCACTAGCCTTGTTCACGTCTAGGTTACGCAGTACCCTACGGACGTCCTTCTGATGAATGCGAATGTTCGACATGCTCGACTCGCATCCACCAGGAGAAGCAGGGGGCCTCGCGCCACCAGGATCCAGACGCGAAGATTCCGCAAACAAGGAAGCAAACAAGTTCGTTTTCTCCTCAGCGGAGTGGGCAAGCGTCCCGTCAGGTCTCAGCAGTGGTGGTAGTGAGGGGCGGCAGAAGTTCGATTCGACCGACTTAGCCAGGGACCAAAAAGCCTTACTACCTGATGGGTATGAAGCAAGTTTGTTCCCTATTCGGCTGATGTGGTCAAACCGTGCCCTCCGCAACACCTTCTTGCAGGACTTGGCAGCCCTGTTGAAGGCTCTCTTCTTCCGAGTCACGTCATTTGCTTTGCGTGTGCGAGCGTCGACCCATGCCAGGTAAGCCGCGTGCTTAAGCGCATCAGCGCGATTGCACTCGGCACCAAACCATGGACGAGCTTCGCCAGACATAGTTATGTCAGAGAACGGAATGTAGTACTCCATTCCCCTCCGCAACACATCCGTCACGGCGTCTGCGCACGACGAAGCATCAGTCGAAGAAAAGTAAGTAGGCTGCCAAGGATAACATGCGAAGAAAGATCGCATGCCATCCCAACCAGCTGACCTGTACCGCCATACCCGCCGTGTGCCTCTTGGGCTAGGATCGGGCGGGGAGTAAACGGATACAGACTTCACCAGACAGTGGTCGGAACTACCCAGTGGTGAAGAAATCGAAACCGAATAGCGGTCTGGATCTGTTGTCAGCAAAAGGTCCAAGCAATTGGCAGTGTGCGAATCAACATCCGGCACCCTCGTTGCCCCCTGGACCAGCTGGGTAAGATTTAACGCAAGCGCTAGCTTTCGCGTCTCTCGTCCAGCATGGTCTGTGCACTGGTATGGGAAGAGCCACTCCTGATGGTGGGCGTTGAAGTCCTCCAGTAACACCAATTGGGCAGAAGGGTACCGTTGCTGAGCCGCATCCGCCGCCTCACTCAGGTGCTGTGTGAGCTCAGTTGTCTCCAAATCACCGCTGTGCGAACGGTAGACACAAGCGTAGACAATTTTATCCAGGCCTGTGTCCACTAAAACCCACAGCGTTGAGAACCTGGAGTCCTCAAGATTACGAAGACGCCGATAACAGATGTCGTCACGGGCGTACATACATACGCCCGCACGTGGTTTGAAATGGCGCTGGACTGCCAGTCTAGCGTGGTTGAAGTCTGGGCGGAGACGTCAAACCGGATATACCGGTGATCGGAATAGGTCTCCACCTCCTCTAATACGCGCCAGTCAAAGACACGCGGTGACAGAGCAGGGCTGGCGAATGAAATGTCCACCACAGACTCCCACTGCATCCGACACACGTGGGGACATAATCCCGGTAAAGGACGCCCAGGCCTGTGTCTAGAGCCCAATCCTCCACCATCCTGCCATCGTATGTCCGTACAACGGGAACCCCAAGCCAAGTGCTCGGCATTGAAGTCCTCAAGAACGAGTACGTGGAGGGAACAACACCCAGCAACGACGACGCCCCACTCCGTAAGGAAGTTTTGGAACTCGGCGAGTGTTCGTTTTGGGGAGAAGTACACTAATAATAATAATAATAACCCGAACACCATCTTCGGGTTCGTCGCCGAGCTCCGCCTCGCAGCCGCCGGGACCTGCGCCAGCCGCGAGTCCAGAGATTCCGGTAGCTGCAGTTGCGTCGAGCTCGAGCGACGAATACTTCTCGCCGCCGACGACACCAGCACCTGCGCGTCGGCGCGGACGAGGCCGACCACCGGCCAGCTTAGGACCTCGAGGCCCACCGGTCTCTGATAGGGTCCCCGCTATCGGTGGAAGTGTGCAGCGTATAAAATGGACTCAAGCCATAAATGAGAACGTAATACGCTCATACTTTGGGGCTACAGAGGGGGGAACTAACCTGACTGCGTACCGTGGTCGGATGCTCTCTCTGTTTCAGGTACTTGAACCAGCTGTCAGCGTATCGGCCCAACGACTGTCGGATCAGGTGCGCGTCATCCAGCGTAACCGTATGTTGGATGATAGTGTGCTTGATCGCCTCCGAACTGAAATGTGTAGCCATGTCATTACTCCTCCGTCGCAGACTGTGGCACCAGCATCGTCAACCCAATTGCCCAGCCACGCTGACGAGGAGAGTAATGACAGGGTTACAAACGTAAGTACCCAGTGCAATAACGAATTGAGGAGTGCTTTGGAGTGTGCTATTCGGGAATACCGCTACATGCCGCCTGAACTTAGACCACGCTTACCTCGTTTGCCCATGCATAACAAGAACAGGGCGCTGGTGGCTGCTCTGGATTCGCAGTTGTCAAGCTATTTTGATAACTGTGATAACCTCACCGATGCACTTTCGATTATGTACTGCGCGGCTGTAGCGGCATGTCGTGTAGCTCATGTCAAAATAAAAATAACCAATGACAGAGCTACACGACCAAAACCAGCCGTACCAGCTTGGCAGTGCAGGATCGAGCGTCGTATTGGTGAGGCCAGAGCGCTAATCGGCAAACTGATCTGCTTCAGGGAGGGCAACACACGCCCTAGAGTGATGCGCTTTGTGAGACGGGCGTTTTCGGGGACTGATGTCAATCCCCGAGATTATATATCTCGTGTCACAGAGCGCATCGACTTCCTGAAGCAGAAGGTGTATGCATGGGCAAGCCGTATTCGTAGGTACAGGCGGCGAGTGGAACGATACACCCAGAATCGCACATTCCGAAGTAACGAAAGGTGGGTATATAGGGATTGGGAGCGACCGGACCAAGGTGTGACTGACACGCGCTTGCCGGATGATGATGCTATGTGTTCATTCTGGCGCAGCATCTGGTCGGTTCCTGTCAGTCATACTGAGGGTGACTGGACTCGGGAGGTCGAGCGTGTGTGCGATCCGATACCAGAAATGGGGGCAATTTCCATCAGCCCCCAAGATGTAGCTTGTGCAGTCCGTCCGTTGCCTAACTGGAAATCTCCAGGGCCGGACGGGCTGCACAATTTCTGGATTAAATGGTTTACGAGATCGCACGCTTGCTTGGCGTCTCAATTCCAGTCTGCCTTAGAGTCTGGGTCGCTACCCCAGTTCCTAACTACAGGAATAACCCACCTGCTCCATAAATCAGGTAGTACTGCGGAACCTAAAAATTATAGACCGATCACGTGTTTGCCGACGGTCTATAAAGTTCTTACATCCATTTTGAGGGCAAAGATTAATAGTCATATTAACAACAACAACATCATGTCTGCCTCTCAGAATGGATGTAGGAATGGGTCCCGCGGTACTAAGGAGCTACTCCTTATTGATATGGCCATTAGCCAACAGGTTCGGCGTTCCCGAAAGGATCTGTCGACATGCTGGATAGACTATAAGAAGGCCTATGACTCGGTGCCTCATACATGGCTCATGAGGGTGCTAGAATTGTATAAAGTTGATGCAACGCTACGCACCTTCCTGATGTCGTGTATGGGGCAATGGAGGACAGTCCTTCGCTATCCAGGATGTCGAAATATCCAGAGGAATATCGAATCGGTAAGGATCGAGCGGGGTATATTTCAGGGCGATAGTTTGAGTCCACTTTGGTTTTGTCTAGCCTTGAATCCTCTTAGCACACTGCTAGAGAATTCAGGGCTAGGCTATCGGTTGAAGAGAGGTGGTCAGGTTATATCTCACCTCCTTTACATGGATGATCTGAAACTCTTTGCCCCCACTAATCTGCAACTGATGGAGCTACTGAAAGTAACTGAAACATTCAGTAACGCCATCAGGATGGAATTTGGTGTGGACAAATGTGCGGTCATGCATGTAAAGCGTGGAGAGATTATGGAATCCGTGGGAACTCAACTCTCGGATTCCATAAACCTGAGATCCCTCTCTCCAACTGAAACTTACAAGTATTTGGGTATGTCGGAAGCGTTAGGTATCAATGTTACTGACATGAAGCAATCGTTGAAGGAGCGCTTCTTTGGCCGCCTGAAGAAGGTATTTAATAGTCTTCTATCGGGCGGAAACAAGGTGCGCGCCTTCAACGGTTGGGTCATGCCAGTATTGATGTACTCTTTCGGCGTACTCAAATGGACTCAAACGGAACTTGACGCCCTGGATAGGCGGGTCCGTACACTGCTTACTGCGTATCGAATGCATCACCCACGGTCGTCGGTAATGAGACTGTATATCCCGCGAAAGTGTGGAGGTCGAGGATTTTTAAATGCTAAGACTCTCCACAATCGCGAGATATGCAGTCTTAGGGAATATTTCCTAGCTGTCGACGTGGGTATGCATCGAAATGTAGTGGCGGTGGACAAGGGACTCACCCCGCTCTCCTTGGCAAATGAGAACTGGCGCAAACCTGCAGTGCTTGACACTAACGATCGCAGGGCGGTATGGCAGAGTAAGGAGCTTCACGGACGCTTTTTCCGGGCCCTACATGGGCCTGACGTAGACCAACTAGCGTCCGTAGCCTGGCTGCGTTTCGGTGATCTTTTTGGAGAAACCGAAGGTTTTGTTTGTGCAATTATGGACGAAGTTATCATGACGAATAACTACCGGAGATTTATTGTGAAAGACGGCACGGTCGACATATGTCGGGCATGTCACCGTCCGGGAGAATCAATTCGCCACATTGTCTCTGGTTGTTCTCGTCTAGCTAACGGAGAATACTTGCATAGGCACAACCTTGTAGCCAGGATTATCCATCAGCAACTTGCTCTGAAATACTCTCTTGTGGAGTCGGAGGTGCCATACTATAGGTATGCGCCCGACCCAGTTCTCGATAATGGCAATATCACATTGTACTGGGATCGGTCCATCATCACTGACAGGACTATTGTTGCCAATAAGCCTGATATAGTGGTGGTGGACCGAATTGTGAGGCGTGCAATGATTGTAGACATAACCGTCCCGCATGACGAGAACCTCGTGAAAGCCGAGAAAGACAAACAAATCAAGTATATTGACTTGGCTCGCGAGGTTGTCGACATGTGGGAAGTGGACTCCGCAATCATTGTACCGATAGTCGTATCGGCCAATGGCTTAATAGCCACGAGCCTCGACCAACACCTTAGGAGGCTCTCGTTGGGCAGCTGGATCAAGAGCTTGATTCAGAAAGCGGTACTTCTGGACACGGCTCGCATTGTCAGGAGGTTCCTATCTCTGGAGCCCTGACCACCGGTGGCTTGGACCCTGTTCCCGATATCGGTGGGCTACTATTTTTATATTTTTAAATGTTTTTATTTTTCTAATGTATATATTGTATAAAAATGTTTTAAAATATCTAAATAAGTAAAGAAAATAAATAAAGGAAATAATAATAATAATAATAATTTATTCTCCAAAAAGTACAAATGCAGATGCTCCAGAAACAAAAAACAATAATTCTATTTAGTGAAGTGAATGTACAGAAGCATTATATTCTGAGACAACGACTCCCAAACTGAGACATGCTCGTATCTTGGGTAGTCGGCGGTCGACCGTTTTAGAAGTCGTACACTCCTACCACGACAATCTCCCCGAACCGTGCTGCTACGCACCCCTGTCCTCTCCTGACACTTTCGAGGAATGGGATACCGGCCGCGGCCAACGAAATTAGGGCCACTGAGCCATTCAGGTCCTCCAGCCAGTCATACCTGAGCAAAGTAGAGCTCAGAGACCACGGCGAAGTTAATCAACCACTGTGCCAACTCTAGACCAACAGGTCCTGAGCGGCAGCGGTTGATGTTTGCCTGGAGGTAATGGAGCCATTATTGGCACTCCATTTCAGCCTACTCCTGAGTCCCTTGTGGGGGCTCACTCAAAGCAACCGAAGCGACAGCGGCAGCAGTGTCGACGGCGGTGGTGGCGGCAGCGGCGACAACAGTGGCAGAGCGCCCCCCAGTCCTGACGACGGTGGCTACCAAATCCTCTTCCGTGACGGAGTCGTCCAGGCCCAGGATGCGCATGTCCATGCACTTGGTTGGCCTGGACACTCGGACCTCGTCCGCATTTAAGGACGCTCTGAGCCTTTCGGCCAGGACGTCAGTGGTCGGGCCACTGGCTGCACCGGGGATCTCCAGCATCCGGGGCCCCGGTCATGGTCAACCTGAGCCGGAGGCCCCCCGTGATACCGAGCTCCTGGAGGTCCACCGCCTCCTTTACCTTAGCGATGACATCGCGGTAAGTCACACCCCTCTTCTCCGCGTCCGGCTGTAGTGTCATCACTACAGCTGCGGTCTTCGGGGCGCGGAGACTAGCCGCGACGCTTTCCACTTTGCGCTGCCGCTCCCTCTGCCGTTTCTTGGCCGCCCTGGCTGCCCTGCCCGCCTTCTTCTTCTCCCCGACCACTTACCATCCGGCAATCCGGCAGTCACGGCGGTTGCGTAAGTGGCCGCCTTAGGTTTCTCGCCGTTCCCCGCTCGTTCATGTCAAACTAATTTAATAACAAAATATAACTAATTACGTATGTAAATGGCTCCATAGTGCTCACATTTACAAAAAAAATAAAATATGCTGATAAACATTGTACAAAACTATGGTTTTCAATTCAAATTCAAATTCAAATTCAAATTCAAAGCATTTTATTTCAAATAAACCATTCACAGGCACTTTTGAAACGTCAAGGTCGGTCAGTCAAAAACATGGAAGCTATTTGCACGTTCCAAAGCGTAGATCTCTATGGAGAAGAACGTGCAAGAAACTCCACGGACACTCTTTTAAATCATGTTCTGGTTTTACAAAATTTCAAGTTACATATACTTGTTGCTTCTGCATGTGAGGACAATGCAAAGGAAAAAAAAAGGGCTTATTATAAGAATTTTAAATATAAAGATTAAAATAAGCCAATGGCAGTTAAGAGATGACCAGTCTCAACCGACGGCGCCTGTTCACGAACATGACGCGTGTATCGGCACCCTTCAGCTCAACCATTTCGAAGGGAACCGAATGATCAAACCCACGCGCCGCCATCAGCGAGACATTTGAGTGAGCATGACATGCTCTCAACCACCATGCTCGTTCATGTCCAACAAGTAAAACTATAACTACTCACATAAAATGTAAATGGTTTCATGGTACTCACATTTACAAAATTTGAAAAATATGCTTCTACTTTACACAAAACTATGGTTGTCTTTGACCAAATAATGAAAAATAAATTAATAAAGAGAACGGTTAAGATCTTACATCAAAAATAATAAATAAGTAATTAATATAATAATATAATTTGTATGTATATAAGAATAAATAAACGAAATAATGTAAGAACCTCTAAAAGGAGCGAGCATCTCTTCCAAATATAAAAACATAGAAACCTAAAAAGTGGACCTAAGCAGCTGTGACTGTGGAGCAGGACCAGCATTTAGCCAAGCGTTTTTATCGAGGATATAATCTTCCAGTTTATAATACGCTTGTCTACATAGTGTGCGTTTTATGCATGCTTTAAATTTTCTCTCATTCAGTTCGAGAATATCAACTGGTATTTTATTATAAAATTTAATACAGTACCCCATAAAGGAAGTGTGTACTTTAGCTAATCTGAATCGGGGATGATCTAATTTGTTCCTATTTCTAGTATTAAAACCATGCCTATCACTAATTTTACCAAAAAGGTGAAGATTTTTCCGAACATACATTCAGTCAAAAAAGTATCGGGAATGGATGATTTGTTTATGGTTCCTAATTCAATTTTTTTTTTTTTGTAGTTGTTAGATTGGCACAACTGTTTTCCATTTTGGCGCGGAGTTTGAGTTGCATCTGTTATTTATATTAAATACAGTGCTGGTTTTAGTAATATCATATATAGTGTGTATTGCGAATTTCATAATGGACAAAAATATCGAACAAAGAGTTTGTCTTAAATTTTGCATCGCCAATGGAATTTCGTGTTCGGAGTCACTGAAAATGTTACAGAAGGCTTACGGTGAATAGACTTTATCAAAAACTCGTGCTTATGAGTGGTTCAAAGCGTTCAAAAGCGGTCGAGATGTGATGGAAGATTTGCCTCGCTCTGGTAGGCCGTCAACGTCTGCAACTGAAGTTAACATCGCAAAAGTGAAGGAAATAGTGACTGAAAATCCCCATTCAACTCTGAGAGAGATAGCCGCCGAACTTTCTGTATCTCACGAGTCGATCCGTACCATTTTAACTAATCATTTGGGTATGAAACATGTTGCTGCTCGGCTAGTCCCAAAAGATCTGAATTTTCTCCAAAAACTCAATCGCATGAAAGTCGCTGAGGACATGCTAGAACGAGTCAGTTCGGACCCAACATTCATGAAACGCATTGTTACTGGTGACGAGACGTGGGTTTACGAGTTTGACATGCAAACTAGTCAACAAGCTTCGGAGTGGCGCCTTCCAACTGAACCGAAACCGAAAAAACCACGCCAAAGTCGATCAAAAGTCAAAGTCATGTTGACTGTTTTCTTTGACTATCGCGGTGTTGTGCACTCTGAATTCTTACCGGAAGGTCTAACGGTAAATAAAGAATATTATTTGAGCGTTATGCGGCGTTTAAGAGAGCAAATTCGACGAAAAAGGCCAGATTTGTGGAAAGAAAGTTCTTGGATTTTGCACCACGACAATGCGCCTTCGCACAAGGCTATCATTGTGAACGAATTTTTAACCAAACACTCAACAAATACCATCCAGCAACCACCATATTCACCAGATATGGCTCCTGCTGACTTTTTTCTTTTTCCTAAACGCAAATTACAACTTCGTGGCACCCGTTTTCAATCGATAGATGACATAAAGGAGAATTCGCGGCGAGAACTGAACTCAATTCCGGAAGCAGCGTTTAAAAAATGTATTGATGAATGGATTATTCGTTGGCGCAAGTGTATCGTTTCTAAAGGAGCATACTTTGAAGGTGATAAAATAAATTTGGATGAATAACAGACATTTTGTGTATTATTGATCTTTTCCCGGTACTTTCTTGACAAAGTAGCACATAATGTTTTCATATATGTAATGACAAGGTCTTGATGTTAATATGCTTAAACAGTTCCCTTAGGGAATAGCGCCGGCGGAGATTGTAAATGGCTCTGATAGCTCTTTTCTGCAGAATAATTAATATAGACTCGATGTCCATAATAAGATACCGTAAGACATGATACTAGGAAAATAACTAAAATAGATCAGCCTCGCGGCAGTAAATTGACGGATTTTTCTGACAGCATATGCTGCTTAACTCAGTCGTCACGCAAGAGATATTAAATGAGGACTCCATTGTAGCCTTGAGTCAAGAGTGATCCCCAAGAAAACTGTGACTTCGACGAATTCAAGTTTCTCTTGGTTCAATACTATGTCGCAATTATTAATTTTAACATTCGGTAAAGCAAATCTGATAAAAAAAAATTTAAGGATGGGAAATCATTAAATGACTCCTCCCGCTCTGGGTGAAGCAGGAAGGAGTGTCAGACTCTTACTGACTAAAACCCATCCGTGTTGCTCCTAGTGCCCTTTGCGTTCCAGGGCTACGGTACCTCTTTCGAACAGATTCCGCAGCCCCAGCAGACACTTGCCCTAGCGGGCCCCGTCTTCCGTGCTGACATCTCTTTGAGGCGTGCTGGGATCGCAGCGTTCCGCCCACCCGGACCTAGTTCTGATCAGACGGCGAGCCACCCAATGCTCGCCGTCCACAGGCCCGTGGCGTTTTCTTCTGTTGCGGCGACCGGGGCGTGAGGTCTCCCTCTCTCTTACACGTTCGGCCTCCTCCTTTGCTAGCATTACTGCTTCGCAGAAGGAGGTGACCGCTTCCCATGCCTCCTCACTCCGGACCAAGATTGAACCAGGGCCGGTCGCGAGAGGTCGCCGCCGCCGATCGCCTTGACGAGAACCTGGCGGTGCTCCGCCCAAGCAGGACAGACCTCCACCGTATGCTCCACCGTGTCCTCCGGGTGACCCTCACAGTGTTGACACCCAAATCTGATACACTTAGTTTTTTTTCCATTCAAGACTAAATTATTAGCAGTAAACCAATTTAGGACCTGCTGAAGGGCGTTATTTACATCGTCAAGACTTGTAGCACGCCTATCTATCTTAAAAATTAAGGACGTATTGTCAGCAAATCATTAATGTATACTAGAAAGAGGAACGGACCCAATATTGTGGTACCCCCAATATAACATTCAGATCCCGTGAATTGACACCATTTATCTGAACTTGCTGCTGTCTATTATTTAAATAAGACCTCACTAAACTGAGTCCTAGTTTACCTAGTCCGTAATGTTCTAGTTTTAGGAGCAAGGTTTCGTGATTTACACAATCAAATGCCTTGGAGAGGTCACAAAAGATTCCTATGGCATTTTGCGCCTTTTCCCACGCTGTATATATGTGTTTTAACAACGTGACTCCAGCGTCAGTCGTACAACGACCTTTGGTAAAACCATACTGTTGTTCGTTTATGATTTTATTGGTGTTAAAATGATTGAGCATTTGATTGAGCATTACTTTTTTAAACACTGTGCTAAATAGTGATAGTTTTTACTATCTCTAGATTTAAAAAGTGGTATCACCTTACTATATTTCATTACATCCGGAAAGACCTATACCTACACCGGTACCTATGACTACAACTTATTATAGGTTTGAAAGACGATGAAATAAGAACCAAATTATTACAAGAATAGGCAACTACGTTTGTACAACTCCTAAACATAGCTACCACAATGGAAATGAGCAAATCTGAAAATAATCACATATCTAATGCGAAAATTACTTCATGGGCAGACCCTGTACATAAGGTAACGTCTTCAAAATGGGAGAGACAACGAACACCTACAACCCCGACAAATTATCAATCCCCGAGAACTATTGCAGACCTTATCGGTAAATGCTACCGATGTGGAAAAGAGGACCATCGAGCGGACAAATGCGGCAGCGTTAATAGCACGTGCCATAAATGCTATCGAAAAGGTCACCTAGCAAGAGTTTGTCTACAATATGTACAGAAACGAAATACGAATCAGATTCAGAATTCCATTACAAGCGATGATGGAAGCGCCTGCGACATAAACATCATCAGATCAAATGTTCCAGAAAGATACACGATCTCACTCACTATAGAAAATAAAAATATAACTATGGAATTCGATACTGCATCAGCATTGTCATCGATGTCACTTAACAAATTCTAAGAACTGGGTATTGATAAGAAAATTTTCAACTGACATACACGGGAGAAATTATTAAGCATTTTGGCGTGACATACATGTGCATTCAAAAAACAACAATTCGAAAATAAACTTTACCTCATAAATAAAGAATTTGACCCAATATTCGGAAGAAGTTGGATGTAAGAACTCCAGTCAGAGCTGGCAGATATAAGACAAATACATGTAGAATCGCAACCTAAACTCGATGAACTTCGAGAACACTACTCTAAAAATGTTTTTGCAGAAGGTCTGGGTAAAATCCCAAATTATCTTGCTCACCTAAATTTACGTGAAAATACACAACCCATATAAAACCACGAAGAGTACCTTATACACAAAGTTGACGAAGAAATCGAGAGACTTAGCACTCAAGGTGTCATCACAAAAATAGATCGTTCGGAATGGGGCACACCAATCGTACCAGTAATTAAACCAAACGGGACTATCCGACTATGTGCTGAAAACAAGGTAACCCTGAACAAAGTTATCGAAGACGAACAGTACCCAATTCCAAACATAGAAGACATCTTTGCTGAAATGAATGGAGGGGAAAACTGTACATTAGATATTAATCAAGCTTATTTGCATTTGGTAATGGATGAAGAGAATGCCTGCCTACAAACCCTAAGTACCCACAAAGGTACGTACAAGGTGAACAGACTCATGTTCGACGTGAAAGTGGCACCTAATATGTGGCAGAAATTCATGGACACTGCAAGGCATTGAAGGGGTTAAATGTTTCTTCGATGATATTATCGTTCAAGGATCATGCGAAACTAAGCTACTAAGAAGGTATTAGAGAAACTGAAAGAAAACAACTTAAAAGTTAACAAGGTCAGTAAGCGAAATTTTTTCGAGAAAAGCATTAAGTACTTAGGGCACACTATCGACAAACAAGGAGTACATAAATGCAAAGAAAAAGTAAAGCAATATCCAATGCAGAACCCTCAACGAATGTAAATAAACTACGAACATTCACAATAAGTTTATTTCAAACCTGGCATCAATTTTATTAATAGCCCATGTAACGCCGCGCCGCGTAATCGAACGCTAGGTAGGTGAAGCAAGTACCTTAGACGCTCGCGCACACTCGCGCACCCCTTCCCGACACCCGCGCAGCCGCGTCCTGCGAACCCCGCGCGCGCGCGCCAGTCGTCGCCCGCCCGCGTTAGTGTCTGTCACGATTCCCGAAATCACCCCACGCGAATATAAACGCACGCTGCCTTCTTTCTGCGGGTCTCGATCGCTCATAATTAAGTACTTTGTGTTTGTGCTACCCATTACTGTATTGTACGATTGTGATTAAAACCTTATATGATTAAACTGGCGCTCAACTCGAGGCCAAACCAATAGTGCTTGCCATGCCGAGACCGACTCGAGCAAATCGCGCGGTCCTAGACCGCGAGCAGGAGGATCACAGCAGCGACGAAAACGGTGAACTAGCGGTGAAGTCGCAGGAGACGCGCGCCCAAGGCGGCGCCGCTCCCGCGCACGTGCTCGCCGCGGACGATTACGACGCGACCTTGGAGACGCGCGCCCCGGAGGGCGCCTTCCCAAGTCCGACTGCCAGCGGGGCCCGTACCGGAGCGCCCCAAGCCCTCGATACCGAGAAACTATTGACGACGATTATGGAGACATTCGCCCGAACGCAGGCGGAGACCAACCGTACCCTAGTCGAGACCCTGCGTTCGCTACACAACAATAGTCAGTGGAACCCGATTGCATCTACACCGAGTTCGACAGCATCTACCCCAGTGGCCCGGAATGCTACCGCCGCCGCCACGCCCGGCGGCAACTTCGCTAAGTGCACCGCGCGATTCGACGGCCGGTCACGCGACGCTGAGGTGCTAGAGGCGTTCATCGACGCGGTGGAAGTATTCAAGGAGTGCACCGAAGTGTCCGACGAGCACGCGCTACGGGGCCTCTCCATGTTGCTGACGAGCGACGCGGCGGTGTGGTGGCGAGGCGCCCGCGCCGGCATCGCGACGTGGCCGGACGCGCTGGCGCGTCTACGCGCTACCTACGGCGTCCAGCAGCCAGGGTATAAGGTACTTCGTGAAATGTTCGCCAAGGAACAATCAGAAAACGAACGTGCTGAAGTGTTTGTGTCACGTCTACGGTCGTTATTAGTTAAGTTGCCATATAGTGTTCCGTGCGCGATGCAAGTCGATATTATTTACGGTCTCTTGCATCGTCGCATCCGCAAACGATTGCCGAGAGATAGTGTTCCTGATGATGTAGATCGATTGTTAGAGAGAGCGAGACTCACGGAAGACTCCATCGAGGAGATTAAAAGGTCAACGGAAACTCCCGCGTTTGTAAACTCGAATATACCTACGCGCGAAACGAAGTCACCTGAGCGTAGCGTTACTACGAGTTCGGCTGCTACCACCGGTACGAAACTCGCTTCAAACTCGAACGAAAACTCGAAACGTTCTCGCGTTCGGTGTTCGCTTTGTAAGGCATACGGCCATGTTTCTACCGATTGTCGGAAGGCAAATAAAATAGATTCCAAGGTCAACAACCCGATACGGTGCTATGGATGCGGTCAACCGGGCGTAGTGCGTTCTAGATGCGACATTTGTAATTCGGCATCAACGTCGACTAAAACAGACGACAAACCGTCCTTTAATAGTGCTACTTTCCTTAGGGAAACCGATATGAGTAATGATTCTGGTAGGTACGTGCGTTGGGCCAGCATTGATTCAAATAAAACGCACCCAATGGTGAATATCCGCGTTATGGGTCGCAATGGGGTAGCCGTTGTTGACACCGGCGCTACTCACAGTTTAGCGAGTTCTTCATTATATCGGATTTTGTTAGACTCGGGTGTCCAGTTCAATGACACCAAACGTTTAGTTCGGTTAGCTCGATGGGCACTCACCCTCCAAGAGTATAACCTCAAAATTGAATACACGCCAGGCAAGGCGAACGTTCTCGCTGACACGCTGTCGCGTCCAGCATGCACTGAAGGTTCTGATTGTGACTTGTGTTACGCTGTCGCTGACATGCCATCACGCCGTCCTAAGGAAGTCCGTGAAAGTCAAATGTTAGACCCCGAAGTACGCAAAATCGTCGAAGCATTGGAGTCTGACGATCCGTTCAGGGGGAGGGCATGAGCCGATAAAGGGTACGTACTTACAGAGGGTGTGTTGTATCGTTATGGGCCCGAGAACGAAGATAACGATGACGCCAGTCTGGTAGTCCCAGAGCAAGAACGGATGAAGATCTTGTCGGACTACCATGATGCGCCAACTGCTGGCCATTTAGGTGCGGAGCGTACTTTGCAACGCTTGGCTAGTAAGTATTACTGGCCAGGGATGCGTTCTTATGTCACGCAACATGTCAAACACTGTGTACAGTGTCAAAAGTATAAGGCTGACACTAGAAAACCAGCTGGATTATTACAGACGCCTGCTTCAGCGCGTCGATTTGAAGTTTTGTCTGTGGACCTTTTCGGGCCTTTTCCCGAGACTGCCACAGGTAACAAGTGGATTTTGATAGTCGAGGATACCTGCACTCGGTGGGTAGAGTTGTTCGCCCTCACCAAAGCTACGAGTGAAGAATGTGCAAAAGTTCTGATTTCGGAGGTGTTCTTGAGGTATGGAGTTCCCCGAAGGCTCGTCAGTGATAATGGTGTCCAGTTCATCAGTGAAGTTATGCAACAGACCTGCCACGCTATGGGTATTATCCAATCTCTTACCTGTTACTATCACCCAGAAGCGAACCCGGTCGAGCGGAAGAACCGCGACCTCAAGCCGCAACTGGCTATTCTGGTAGGTAAAGATCATGATACGTGGGACATTCACCTACCTTCTGTCCGATTCGCCATGAGCTCGGCTGTTACGTCGGGTACGGGTTATTCACCTGCTTATCTAAGCTATGCACGTGAAATGCGCGCGCCCGCCGATGTTGTATCTGAAATGCGTACTATTATCGACAACGACAATTATATAGGTGACATCACTGCTTACCTGAAGAAGGTGTCGTCGGTGCTCGTCGACGCTCGTGACGTACACGAGGCTGCTCAAAAGGTACATAAAAGTTATGCTGACGATCACCGTCGCCCTACTCCAGACTATAAGGTTGGGGATTTGGTCCTCTTGAAAACGCAGGGTTTGAATGACACGAATAAAGGTCAAACGCCCAAGTTCATTCCGCGACGTGACGGCCCATATCGTGTACAGGCTATTGCAGGCCCAACCGCCTACATACTAGAACGTATTAGAGATGGTGCAGTGTTAGGGAAGTATCATTCGTCAGTGCTGACACCTTTCGTTGGTCGCATCCCAACCGAACCCGTTCAAGAAAAACGTAGAAGGGGGAGACCACGCAAGGCTAACCCGACCGCGAGGACGCAAAAGTCAGGTTAGAGGGGGAGAATGTAACGCCGCGCCGCGTAATCGAACGCTAGGTAGGTGAAGCAAGTACCTTAGAAGCTCGCGCACACTCGCGCACCCCTTCCCGACACCCGCGCAGCCGCGTCCTGCGAACCCCGCGCGCGCGCGCCAGTCGTCGCCCGCCCGCGTTAGTGTCTGTCACGATTCCCGAAATCACCCCACGCGAATATAAACGCACGCTGCCTTCTTTCTGCGGGTCTCGATCGCTCATAATTAAGTACTTTGTGTTTGTGCTACCCATTACTGTATTGTACGATTGTGATTAAAACCATGACTAAACCCATTAAATAAACTTTTGCGAACAGGCATTGAATTCAAATGGTCAAAAGAATGTAAAGAGAGTTTCAAAGCTGTCAAAACTGAAATTCCAAGTGATAAAGGTTTAACTCACTTTGATCCACAGAAAACAGTAGTTCTTACGACGGATGCTTCACCAAATGGATTAGGAGCAGTGCTTTCGCATAGACTTAGAGATGGAGCAGAAAAGCCCATGCATTTGCCTCAAGAACTCTATCCAAAAGCGAGAAAAATTACAGTCAGATTGATAAGGAGGCAACCGCCATTTACTGGGGATTAAAAAAGTTCTTTCATTACTGTTACGGGCGGAAATTCATACCGGTTACAGACTACAAACCTTTAACCCGTATATTTCATCCCCACAAGACATTACCTACCATGAGTACAATGAGATTATTTCACTACGCCTATTTCCTGTCTAGTTTTAACTATTCTATAGAATACCGCACTTAATTGAACAATAGCAATGCTGACTACTTATCCAGATTTACCGTCGACAAAACACCAGAACATAAAGTTGACAGAATTACAATATTCCAAACCGAATTATTGAACTAACTGCCCATAAATTCAGAAAACATTAAAGCAAAAACACTGAAGGATAATGAACTAAAACCTATATTAGTGGCTCTGTGGACTGGCAGAACACTAAAACAGTTTGGTTACAGAGACAATGATTTCACTGTGCAAGAGAACTGTCTTTTTCGAGGGTCACGGGTTGTGATCCCAAAGACACTCCGTACTTTAGCATTGCAAGAATTGCATACTGACATGTGGGTTATACAATACAGTGCTACAAAATTTTGTGACAGAAATGAATCGTTGCGAAACCGACTTCACGCAGCCAGCAGGAGGGGCGGGGTAGCCCGCGAGCTGAGGAGCAAGTGGTGAGCGTTAAAACCATCTGCGACGATAAGCTCCCGAACCCCGCAGCACCGGAGCCGTGACAGAAACAATGCTTGCTGCATGTTGTATGTCTGCTTGCTTGTAACATGCTTGTTTGCACGCTGCATGCCTGCTTGCATGCTTCTAACTAGGACCACTTAAAACCACTTTTGTTAACAATCAACACCACCACCACCATCACCACCACCACCACTACCACACCACTACCACCACTACCACACCACCATTACTCCACTTAAATTAAAACAGTGGTTTAATAAATTTGACGCAAAATATTTAATCCGCAATAAAGTGTAAGATTCTTCAAAATGACACAATTTCAATCCACATACATATCAGCAGAACAACAGGCCCAAAAATATAGTTGTTATTTATTAATTGGCATCACGCATATTGCGAGACAACGTCCTAAGTGCACATCGACTATGTAAGGGAAATGCCACTGACCAACTTGGCATATCAGGAACATCGCAGCCGATATATATGCATGAGCACCTCACCTTGAAGAATAAGCACTTATTTCGTGAGTGTCGAGACGCTGCCATTGTTATCAAGTCTGGCTTTACGGTGCCAATTGACAACCAGGATGCTGCACGCTCGACGGTGCGCTGTGTGCCACGTGCGCCTCAAAGAGCTGTCAGCATGGGAGACGGGGCCCTCTAGGGCCAGTGTTTGCTGGGGTGCGGAATTCGTTCGAAAGAGACGCCGCGGCCATGGAACGCAAAAGGCATTAGGAGAAACACGGATGGGTTTTAGTCAGTAAGAGTCTGAAACTCCGCTCTGGGCGGAGCGGAAAGAGTCATTTGACAATTTCCCATGCACGCATCGCTTAATAACTCACTTCTGCGCGGCTTTTGGAGTATGAGAGTTTATTTTTCATTAATTCCCTGATTTCATATGCTTATTTATATTTCTCGAGTCGTTTTTCCTGTGTGATAAATTACTATGTTAGCTATTTTATGCTCACTAATGCTATGAGATTCTTGCTAAGCGTTAACGTTGGAATATTATTGGTATTTGTGGTACTAACTTTAGGTAAACATTTCGTTTATTGGCTGGTGTGTTGTATTTTGGTACTAATATGGGTGATCTGTTTACTAAACATTCCTTGTTTCTTGTATTTTCTCCCATCTCTTTCTTGTTTTATCAAACATCAATCTTGCTATTACGTTAATAGCGGATAGTGCTTGGATGACTATTACTTCCTATATGTTTTTACGACATAATGACTGAGAACCTAGTCATATATTACCAAAATTGCAATTTCGGAATCAGGGGAATTCGCACCAAATTGCATATCTACATATATAAAAATGAATTGCTGTTCGTGCGTCTCGCTAAAACTCGAGAACGGAGGGGCCGAATTAAATAATTCATTTTTTCTAGTTTTACCAGAATACAGGGAAGTTTTAAAAACAAAAAAAAAGGCAAGTAGTTAGGGTAGGTAGAGTAGCCAGTTGACGGGAACGTAGCCGCGCGGGTCAGCTAGTTCTTTATATGAACATTTTTGCAAACTGTTACGATGTCATCATGGATGGTATTCGGAACAATCTTAAGAATTTTTGGACTTTCATCTCCAATAGAAATAAATCTGCTGGTATTCCGTCCACTATGACATATAACAACCAGTCCACTAACAATCCAGAAAACATTTGTGATCTATTTTCAGATTACTTTAACTCGGTTTATGAACCATCGACTTCTGCTGGCATTCCATCCACGCACGACGACTGCTCTGAAAGCTGCACTCTTTTAAATGACATACAGTTTACTACTGATGAAGTCCTTAATGCGTTTAGGGGACTGGATCCATTTAAAGGCCCAGGATCGGATGGGCTACCGGTGATTTTTATTAAACAGACAGCAATTAGTCTTTATATACCATTCCATTCAATATTCGACCAATCTATTTCACAAGGATGCTTTCCTCAAGCTTGGAAACATGCAAATATAACACCCTATTTACAAGTCGGGACCTAGGGATGAAGTCGAGAATTATCGCCCTTTATCTATACTGCCGCTTTGTCAAAGGTTTTCGTGAGACTCGTTCATAATAAAATACACCCTCTGTTGCATACTCAAATCATTCAACAACAACATGTATTCGTCAAAAAAAGATCAACTGCAACCAACCTGGTAACTTTTGTTGACTACTTGTTTAGCAACATGGACTCTCGTGTTCAAGTGAATATTACATACACTGATTTTCGAAAAGCCTTTGACAAGGTTGACCATCAACTATTCTTAAATATGATTGCATTCAATAGTATACGTGACGATCTTTTGAGATGATTCTCTTCCTACGTCTCAAATAGAACTCAGAGGGTGTAGATAAACGGATTCTCTTCCAGCACTTTAAATGTTACTTCTGGAGTGCCTCAGAGCTCTATTTTAGGGCCACTTTATTCATTGTTTTAATTAATGACATTTCTACATGTTTTCATAATTCTAAACTATTGTTATATGCAGACGATCTCAAGATTTTTAGACCTATAAAAGGTTTGCATGATTGCCTTCTCTAACAAGAAGACCTAGACAGGTTCTCTACATACTACTCAGTAAGTAAACTCCAACTTAGCATTTCCAAATGTTGCAGTATGAGCTTTACAAAAATTAAGAACTTTATAAAATATCATTACACTTTAAATAACATAACCAGGGAAACACTGGTTCGCAATCTTGGAGTTCTATTGGATGATAAGTTACATCTTGACGCGCATCAGTAAAATTGTAAATAATTCCTTCCGTATGTATGGTTTTGTGATGAGGTCAGCCATAGAATTCGTTCGCTCAAATACATCTCTACAAATCGTTAATCAGGTCTCAGTTGGAGTATGCCGTTGCGGCGTGGAATCCCTATAACAGTAAATATTCAAACACGATTGAAAAAGTTCAAAGGAAGTTTTTGAAAGCCATGCATCTTTGGAACAGGTACAAGTTTTTGGAGACAATGTTTTTATTCCACCTCTGTAATAACACTTTCGATTGTACTGAAATTATTGGTATGATTAGTTACGTAGTATCTAGAACCACCACAGACCGCGGAGTGCGCGCACGACCCTTGTTTGCCGAATCTTCTAATCAAACGAACGCTAGTTTGCGAGCACCCTTACGCCGCCTTTGTAAGCATTATAATAAGTATTTTAGTATTTTATTTATGTTAGACAGGGGCCAATAGTTTTTCCTTAGTAAACGGTTATCTGTCCACTAAACCACGTCTCATTTTTTGTTTCCATATTCTGCAATAGTTCTGCTCCAACCGGGGATTGTCTTTGGGTATACTTTCACAGTGCATACAGAGATAATCGTCGGTTGGTGTCCCATTCTATTTAAAATGTCTAACGCGGCCTCTGCGAATTGGCTTCGGCCCTCGTACGCCTATCAATGGACCGTCTCCAGGGACCCGAGAAAGTGAAAAACATTTTAATAATATTGACATATTCGTTGCTTCATCGGGACAATTTAGACGCTTTGTTTGTGGAATTACTGATACTGACGATAATCTCAATTAGTTTACTTTTTGCTTGTTTTTAATTTTTAATATAATCTCCCTTTTTTTTCTCTTTGCATGCCTTTTTAGTTTTAGTCTTGCCTTCAACACTTAATGTATTTTTATTATAATTTATCACTTACGTATGTTTTCACGTTCGTCCATCAATGTCTCTTTTGCTCAGTACTTACACCTATATTCACAAACAATACTTTTCTCAGTAAAGTAGCAACGCTATGAGAAGTAAAGCATTGCTCACTGCGTTGCATATGACAAGCCTTTCAATTCATAAACAATACTCAAACGACCCTTGACTAAGCAAACACACAGCGTTGAATAGAGCTCTGTGATTGGTTCGTTTGTGTTGCGTAGTTCACTTCGCTGCTTGACGTTCATTCCTAGGTCTAAATTTATCAGTGGCAAGGGTATAAAAAGTACCACATCTATGGAAAACCTGTAGCGTCGCCTAAATTCATCCGAACTGTAATAATCAAAAGGATTTTGGAAATCCCGTATCACTTTTCTGGTATTTATTGTGCTTCTCTCATTGACATAATTATCAAATTCTTCTTCACTACTATAATCCATTGTAAAAGAAGCTATTAAAATTAAATATTATCTATCACAAACAGAACCAGCCCAACACCGAAAAATATTTCTCGTCACACGTAATAGACCACAGAGAATCGAGAGACACTAGCTATGCGTTGCTTAAAACAGCTAACAACCTTAGCTGTGCGTTCATTCTAAGGGACGCATAGTGCCAGCCGTCACTCAAGTATTAACTAAAAATAAGCTTTAGGGTCCCTGTGCGCTCGCGCGCACTGTGGGACCTCATAGTAACGTTTGTGAATACGGGTGATAATGTACTATATTTATTAAAACTTTCTAAAATAGTACGAATCAGCACAGAGCAATCCGATGCTACATTAATATGAAAAACTTTATTCCGACAGTCACAAATACGAATTTCAAAATACCGGTTTTCATAATTCCGAATGGTTCAAAATTCCTAATATGAGTATAACAAATCCTATTCATCATTAACCTTTTTTTTTATAATATCGACATATCAAAATTCCTAATGTTTATAAATACTATTCTTAAAATACCGAGTTTCAATAGGTAGAACAGCAAAAAGTCCGACTTAATGATAATTCGAAATATCAAATATACGTACCTATAGGTGATATAAAAATACCTTTTAATTAGAAATAAAAAACGGCTTGTCAAACTGAATAGCAAGACAAATAAACACAATTGTTCGCCATAAGAAAGTATATGTTATGTGTAGTATGAGGAGGTAGAATTAAAAAACGAATGGCAGATGCAGTGCAAGCAAGCCTGCAGCATGCAAGCAAGCATGCAGCTCGTAAGCAAGCATGCATTATGCAAGCAAGCATGCAGTATGCAAGCGAGCATGCAGCATGCATGGTTTCTGTTACGGCTCCGGCGCTGCGGAGCTCCGGCGGTTCCCCGCGAACTTACCTATCGTCGCAGATGGTTTTAACGCTCGCCGCCGCGGCTGAGGTGGCCGGCGCAGCCAGCAAGCCGAAGCCCCTCCGCGCCTACGCGGGCTTAAATTACACTCTAGGAGTAGGGCAGACAAGACATCGTGGAGTCGGTTTTACAGCAATTCGTTTCTGTCACTTATTTTTGTAGCATGACTTATTGACTGTTTAAGACAATATTTTTATTTAAGGATTAAATGCATAAAAATATTCGTTAGGTATATTAAACAGTAGGTCTTTTGACCGTAGTTATTTCAAAAATAGTTAAAAATATATTTGGATATTATAGCATGTAACTAACTGAATATTATATTTGTAGAACCTAAATCAAAATCTTAATTTTAGCAGTTTATTCGAAGTTTTGAAAATCGTATCGTCGTTTTTCGGACCGAAAAGCCATTGAGCATTTGATTCTTCGGACGTATGAAAATCGGAAAACAAACAAATCGTATTTACAACTTTCGGTCAAATAAGTTTCGTGATTTTTAATAGTAGACATTCTAATTCTTAGGTATTATGAGATTAGGATATTTGAAAATCGGAATATCCAAATTCGGAATATAATATTTCAGAGTATTTGGGTCACCCCAAAACGGTGAAGGAAAACATCGTGAGGAAACCGGCATGTCCTAGAACATCATGTCCTCCTTGTAAAATACCGGTACTCAGCTGCAGCCGGTTGGACTGGAAGACGATCGACCCACCCCAATATGGGTTGTTGAGAAAAGCTCAGCTGATTGGTGGACACATCTTTCCATTTCCGTCCAAAAAGCGCCCAAAAAGCGCCAACAAATCGCGACATGGTGATGGGTGTTACTGAAAACTTATTATTATTGACGTTTTAAAAGCATATGAATTACATTATCTTATGTGTACTTGCTTGGGCTCTAGCACTTACAGGAGGTTCAGAGTCGATTGTGGCAAGTTATTAATCTGTTTCATGATAGTACCACATCTTTAACCAATTTTTAATTATTACAGGCAAAATGTGGCACTTAATACCTGCAATTCTCTGCTTAACCTACGCTCAAGCATACCAACAGCTTCCGCTGTCCTTAAACAACCCTTACTCCGCTGTATTCATGAACAACGAAAGAACATCTGCACCTAACTACTTCCCTCCACAAGTGGGTACACAAACGGTGTACAATGTCCCTGTCAAACAATATCCTGAATACAAATTTATAACCGCTTACCAGACGTACTCAGGGCCTAGACAAACCCAGTATAATGTTGACTCTTACTCCAATGTTTCTCCATATAATAAGCAAGGTGCTTATGGAATTTATTACCCCGTAAACCCATCCAACAATTTACGTCAGGCTCAAAAATCGAACCTGATTAGAGCCGATATCAATCCATTTGATGTAGACTATGGTAGTGACTCTGAAGGAGACGATCCCAAGAGTGTCTCCGAAGGACAATCATATTATGACGATCTAGAACTGATCGAGAATTTTGGGAATTATTTAAAGAGACGAACGTAAGTAGATGACCTGCTTATATCGCTTGGTTGTTATTCAGCTGCCGTGACCACGAAGTGAGCTGTCAATACATGTAATAGATGGAAAGACAGCTCACTTCATGATCACTTCACCCAAGACTTCACTTCGACATGTTTACAGAATCGTCCTGTTGTAAGGGAGCCTGTCCATTACAGTGGAGCGAGGCAGCGGAGTGGAGAAACGGAGAAATTTTAACCAATGCATAAAATCTCTGCACCACGTGAGTCACAGACTGTTCGCTGCCACGCTCCGCGCAAATAGTCAGGCACCCTAATAATTTCACCGTGAAAGCTAGATGGAGTGAGCGCGAAGGTTAATAAAAAAAAAACTTATATTTCAGACTAAATCCATTTTTGGTTAGTATACAAAAACTTAGAAACTAGTGTTAGTACTTATAACTGCAGAAAAATACAAATTACGTACGATCTAATTTTTTTTAACATCTAGGTAGAATAGAATAGAATAGAATAGAATAAAATAGAATACTGTTTATTATGTACACCATATAAGTAGGTAGGTTATACTGTTAAAGAAAACCGCCACAGTCACATGTAGGCCTATCCAATGCACCAGTATGGGGCTGTCCCACTAGTCCGCTATAGCTCTCAGGATACTGTTGGTGCTGCCGCGTACCCGGCGCATGACGGAAGCGCATCGCTAACGCATGATTGCGAAAACCATCAATCTCCGCCTCCGCGAACATGCCAGATGCACTACAGTGGCGCTGCAACCCCATCAACCGCATTATTATAATATTGGACTCGCAGAGCGCTGTATGCCCTCTGCATATAGTTGACCCACAGACTGCATGTATAAAACGACTGACAATACGCTCTAAACAGCCTTTACGTCAGTCGAGCCTTTGCCAGCGGACAGCCAACGCTCTGCGCTCACGCTTAATGTTCAGGTTGTCTTTAAGATTTCGGAAACCACGTGGCCCAGATACTTGAAGGTTGTGACTTGAATTTGTGATTTATTAGTTAATTTTGTGTTTTTCTTGTATTCTATAAAAGTATTCAGTATATTGATATGTCGATAGAATGAACATGACATGCGTCGAACGCTCGATCGAACAAACATTCAATATTTTCAACACTCGATGTATTGAGTGAACGATTTATTGAATGTTCGGTTTGTTAACCGTTCGATATTATGAACGTTCTAATATTTAGACGTTCGATTTGTAGAAGTCAATCAATTGATATTCGATTATTTGGCATTCTATTCACTTAGCGTCTCGCGCTTTTCTTGTGTGCACGCTCGCAATGAAATGTGGATGACTGGCGTACGCCAAAGCGGTCAGCTGTTGCCAAACACGCAAAGTTCGATAGTCTCCGAGACATTCCAACGCAGAACGAGTATCAAGACCTCCCAGAAGACGGAGTCACTAAAACTGTTGGCAATGGATTCTTCCTAAAAGCCACTGCCATCGTAAAGCAGACCGGTCATATTCCACCAATCATTTTGGATATGAAGACCGACTAGACTCATGCGACGTTAAGGGTTAAAATTGTGCAGTTGACTAAACGTTATCACCTTCAATACAGAAATGGAGGCAAGGTAGCCATTTTATGTCACACACCTGACAGTCAACAAGCGGTTAAAGATGGCTTACGCCTAGAGAATGCTTCTTTTGTTACCTATACCCGTAAGGACGAAAAGGTGCCTAAATCAGTAATTCATGGCCTCCCGGCTTATGCTGACGAAACCTACCAGAGGAGCTGGAAAAACTGCGCTTCGCCGGAGCTCCAGTAAAACCCCTCAAGTCAGGCACTGGCTTGAGGGGCAAATTAGCAAATTAAAGCCAAACCGTTCGCTTGGCACTCAATACTTTCGCTGCCGAGAATTCGGGCATTATTCCAAAAACTACAATAAGCCCCCTCGCTATGTGAAGTATGTTGCTCCTCATGCAACTGCTGCTTGTACGAAGACTGACCGCGCCGAACCTGCTTATTGCTGTAACTGTAATGAAGCTCACCCCGCGAACTACAGGCTTGCTTTGCGCGTACGAGCGTCGACCCATGTTAGGTACGCCGCGTGCTTAAGCGCATCAGCGCGATTGCATTCGGCACCAAACCATGAATGAGCTTCGCCAGACATTGTTATGTCAGAGAACGGAATGTAGTACTCCATTCCCCTCCGCAACACATCCGTCATGGCGTCCGCGCACGACGAAGCATCAGTCGAAGAAAAGCAAGTAGGCTGCCAAGGGTAACAAACGAAGAAAGATCGCATGCCATCCCAATCTGCTGACCTGTATCGCCATACCCGCCGGGTGCCTCTTGGGCTAGGATCGGGCGGGGAGTAAACGGACACAGACTTCACCAGACACTGGTGCGAACTACCTAGTGTTGGAGAAATCGACACCGAATAGCGGTCTGGATCTGTTGTCAGCAAAAGGTCCAAGCAATTGGCAGTGTGCGAATCAACAACCCTCGTTGCCCCCTGGACCAGCTGGGTAAGATTTAACGCAAGCGCTATCTTTCGCGTCTCTCGTCCAGCATGGTCTGTGCACTGGTATGGGAAGAGCACTCCAGATGGTGGGTATTGAAATCCCCCAGTAAACCCAATTGGGCAAAAGGGTACCGCTGCTGTGCCGCATCCACCGCCTCACTCAGGTGCTGTGTGAACCCAGGTCTCTCCAAATCACCGCTGTGCGAACGGTAGACACAGGAAGTTTGTCCAGATCTGTGTCCACTATAACCCACAGCGATGAGAACCTGGAGTCTTCAAGGTTGCGGAGACGCCGATAGCAGATGTCGTCCCGGGCGTACATGCATAGGCCGGCGCGTGGTCTGAAGTGGTGCTCTGAGTAAACCCTGGGTAAGACAGGTATGACACATCTGACGGACATCCGATCTGCGTCTCCGACAGGAATAAGAGCGCTGGTTTCTCAGTCTCTAGATGGTGATGGACTGCGGCGAGATTTGAGTGCAGACCTCGTATGTTAGAGACGCACTTTGTTCAAAGGGTGTGCTGTCGCTGTACAGCTTTTTTCTTATTGTTCCTGTTCATGTTAATGAGTGAAGAAGGTTGAGGAGAAGGAAATGAAATAAGGTTCCATGCTGCTGACCTTCAGGCACGCCCCGACAGGACAAAATTATTGGGGGACTAGTCTGGCACGATGGTGCATTCCGGGATTTTTCGACAGTTGGCGGGGCAGCCTTTCATGTGTGGCTAGCACACTACTTGGGCCCCCAAGTACCTGCGGTAGGCCAGCGGCGCACCGTGCCTCGGATCCCGCTACCCTCCGCGACTAGTCTCCCGATACGCCCATGTCAGGGCAAGCCTGGCTGGTCTGCCTGCATTGGAACAACTATTTCGACCAAACTCCTCTGAATTGGCTACACTGAGCATCGTACCGGGACGCGGCTAAGCCGCTTGGCGGTACGTCTTTGCCCAATGGGTGGTCACAAGCCATCGGCCGAAGCCTACCACCAGTTAGTGTCACCTGATTAGTACCACCCGGGGACCACGTGTAGGGTCAAATATTGGGTACTCTCCTGTGGACGCATGACTCGGCCCCCAAAAAAAAACAATAAAAATTCTAGTAGTTCAACCGTATTTAGATATTATTTAAGATGGTTACTTCGTATATATGTACCGTAAGTCAAATTAGGCATTCGCCGTATCTAGGTTTCAAAATTATAATTTTCCAGGCAATTGGACGGATCTTCCACTGCACTGAACGACTCTGCTCACCAGTATAACGCGCTATTAGCAGTTATAATTGCTTTGGCGAGGCTTGTCAGGAATTCATGCACCGAGTGAGTAGCATCCCACCTTAATAATGATGTAGAATAGAAAAGAATAAAATAGAATAGAATAGAATAGAATAGAATAGAATAGAATAGAATAGAATAGAATAGAATAGAATAGAATAGAATAGAATAGAATAGAATAGAATAGAATAGAATAGAATAGAATAGAATAGAATAGAATAGAATAGAATAGAATAGAATAGAATAGAATAGAATAGAATAGAATAGAATAGAATAGAATAGAATAGAATAGAATAGAATAGAATAGAATAGAATAGAATAGAATAGAATAGAATAGAATAGAATAGAATAGAATAGAATAGAATAGAATAGAATAGAATAGAATAGAATAGAATAGAATAGAATAGAATAGAATAGAATAGAATAGAATAGAATAGAATAGAATAGAATAGAATAGAATAGAATAGAATAGAATAGAATAGAATAGAATAGAATAGAATAGAATAGAATAGAATAGAATAGAATAGAATAGAATAGAATAGAATAGAATAGAATAGAATAGAATAGAATAGAATAGAATAGAATAGAATAGAATAGAATAGAATAGAATAGAATAGAATAGAATAGAATAGAATAGAATAGAATAGAATAGAATAGAATAGAATAGAATAGAATAGAATAGAATAGAATAGAATAGAACAGAATAGAACAGAATAGAACAGAATAGAACAGAATAGAACAGAATAGAACAGAATAGAACAGAATAGAACAGAATAGAACAGAATAGAACAGAATAGAACAGAATAGAACAGAATAGAATAAGAATAGTTTATTACTTAAGAAATTACAATCGAATGTTTTGATACCTGGAACTCACACTAGCATTCCCTGTGTCGTGAGATCCAGGCTCCTTCGTTCCGTTTACACTTGCAATACATGTAATAGGTATATATGTGTCACAGTAAAACAGAAGAAGAAGAATAGAACAGAATAGAATACTCTTTATAAATGTTATCATAATGATTATATCAGCCGAAAGACGTCCACTGCTAGACAGGCCTGCCCCAAGTGTCCCCA
Source organism: Lacanobia oleracea (assembly GCA_950371165.1). NCBI lineage: Eukaryota > Metazoa > Arthropoda > Insecta > Lepidoptera > Noctuidae > Lacanobia > Lacanobia oleracea. Next base: position 5,590,596 of record OX493389.1, read on the forward strand.
CAACAACCGATCCTGTGCGTCTCGCACGCATCGGCTACACGCGACCCTCACCAGGTAATCGGTTGGCCTCACCTTGTTGGCCTTCCACCGCTGCGTCTTCCGGTACGCGATCGCCACTCCAGAACTTTTCGGCGCCATCGACCCAGATGGTCGATTTTTTACTGAGACAACCTTAAATCAAGGTCTAAATGTAACCATCTTACATGGTAACATTTATGTAGAAAACTGGTGTAGCGCGTACCGTCAACCGTTAGGTTTTTAACAGTTCCTAAAAAAATTAAAAAAAGGAAAAAGAGTTTATTTTCGCAAAGTATGACGAATACCAAAAAGAAAATCGAATACAAAAACTGATCGGGTTATGCAAGTAAGAAAGATATGCGCCACATCCACGCAAAACGGCCATCTCTCAGCATAATGCTGAGACTCGTGTTCGAAATAGAAACAGCGCTGGTTTTCAGCAACAGCCGGTGATCACTGAGATAAGTGAAAAGTGGGTTTGTCTGTGTCGATAAACTGCGCGAGTCAGCACATATCAACCGGCACCATTGCCGTTTCCTAGGCCTTCCTCGGCGACAACGGCAGTAATAAATAAATAGGATATTTTTTTCGACAGCCTCGACCAAGTTTACGAACAGGTATACCCATCGACCGTCGACACCTTCTATAAATACGGCCTGACCAACGCAGAAAAGGTTTCTAGTATGATCGAGGATTACATCAGGAAAGGAAACTCCCACATCTCTAGAGTAAGTCCACAAGAAAGTACCTGCTATCGCCCTATCTACCTAATATTGCATAGTTATGACTTTTGTTACTAGCTAGCAAATAAATTATAGTATTTATGAAACCAGAAAATAACCGGGATTTGAAATCCAGACACCTCCTGCCAAGGCTGCGGAATTTGTTCGAAAGAGTCACCGTGGCTCTGGAACAGCCCAGAGCGGATGTGGTGCCAGTCATTTCCCATCCGATCAAATAAGGTGTTTCTTCCTTCATCATTAAAAGTAATAGAGTTTGGTAGCCTGATAATGAGGGGCACATGAGCACAGCTTGCCGAGTTCAGCTTTTGGATGAGGGACATCGATGACCGTGGATTCGCACTCCTTACGCTCGTCTTATTTAGCGTAGACGTAGCTTCACAGTTTAGCTGGTTTCCTTGCGCCATTTAGAAAATAACAAGTGATGACAACTCTTCTATGTTTTCTTTATTAATGATAGACTTGCGTTTGACCGCACACTGACCACATGGAAAGCTATGATGTGATCGACGATGAAGCACGCTTGCCTAGATGTATCCACTCTTGAGTTAAAGACCCCCAGGTCTTAGCTATCAGGAAACACACAGACTCCGGTAGGGAATTCCACTCCTTATCTGTACCTACGCACAATTAAAGTATTCCCAAAACGTTTGTTGCGTATAGATGGAACGTCCACCATGCACAGGTGACGCATCGCCACACTTCAAGATCATGTTATCGATTCATGTTTATTTATTCCAGATAAAAAAACTAAAACAAGACATCTGCGAAAAGGACCTCTTCTGCTCCGTATCCGTTGACAATAAGATCAAGAGTTCCCCGCTCCTCTACGTAAAAGAACTGGAGACTCTCGAAGCTCTGTCCCACCTGGCCAGAAGCTACTACCCCTACATCGAAGAGTTCAACCAAGCTGCGCAGAAAGGCGCCGTGCTGCCTTACCTGCAGAATAGCAAGGATCGACTGAAAGAGTACGTCATGCACGTCGTCAACAGCATCGAGCATCTAACTGATAGGACTGTGAAGTGCACGTGAGCTGATGTTCAGCCATTAAATAGACATGATAAAAGGATTTCTTGTTGTTTTATTAAGATTTTAAGCTCGAAAACAGTGTTAAGAAATGATTTCGTTTGATGTGTCTTCGCATGAGCTGTTTTTCACTCTGTTGTAGTTGATTTATAATTAGTTTCTTTTTTCATTAAGGATTAAAAATTGCTCAAGCATATAGCTTAGTGTGCCCACGGACAGGCAGAACCTCCTATTATTTTATTCCTTCTACACCAACTTTTCCGGATACGGAATCCTCTTGTTCAAAAATTCCATTCCTTCCTGAACCATTATTCACAAATTACTTGCTTATTCGGTTTTTTCTGTGTCATCTGTATCTACGTTTTGAATTTTCAATGAATCTGCATTAATTTTTTGACGTATTCCGCCAGTTCTTCGTTAATATTTCCACATATCGCAATATCGCAATGCATGCTCTTATTAACTGCATTAGCAGATTAATTGCCGACGCTAGTAGAAATATTCAGCTCTAACCGAGATCATGGGCTACATGACGTGATCTGATTTGAATTTATATGATGCTGAATTACAGCAGTTTCTGTTATTCAGTATCATAGAAAATCCCTCGTATTGATAATGTGGGATATATAAGTGCTATTATAAGACTGCGTGTAACAAGCTGATTAACACTTAAAATTCAATTCTGTGCAGCTAGTCGCATTATATCATCGTCAATTGAAGTACCAGAATAACTGATTGCATTATTGCAGCATTTTTAGGGTAAGTACCCTAACACTTGTAGCCTTCAATTCAGAATAATAATAAGTATGTTTGATTTTAGTCCATACAAATGCGTAATTGCAGCTCAGAGTACTATAGGGAACGTGCAGAATCTACAGGCAGCACAGAAATCTCTCTGTCAAGTAGGTAGGTACATATAGTATTTCACCTTTAAATTCGAAATGGCAACGCTAGATGGCAGTCTACTTCGCGCACAACTGAGCGTGCAGGAACCGTAGGTGGAAAGCAGAAACATCAATGTCAAGTAATATGCGACACTAAATGGCATAGTCAACGCCGTGCACGTTCCGTATTGAATGCTAAAAGCCGAACTGTTTACCTACATAACTTGACTATTAGACGGGATTCGAAAAAGGACAAGGACTGAACTATAGGTAACTCATTTCATGAACATATAAAACCAGACCCATTCACTTAAAAGTCCTCTCCTTCTTTTTATCGTGTGGGTAGTAAGGTCTAACGACCCCACCACACACCCCATTTTCGGAGTCGAATCAGTGTCATGTCGTGACTAATCAAATCGTGACTAATAAATATTATTTATTTATTTAAACTTCATGTACAATAGTGGTACATAGGCGGACTTAATGCAACAAGGCATTCTCTACCAGTCAACCAGAAAAAAAAAACAGATCAGATTTTTTTTTCCTCAATTTCATAATATTCAAGGTTTACTTCGCAAAAATGGGTTTTTTGGATTTTTTTGCGAAACGGATAGTTTTATGACAAAAATAGCTTTTACCTTACACTTTTTCCCCTAAGATTCATTATTTTGGAGAAAAAGCGATTCTAAGTTGTATTCTGTATAATATGCACGTTTCCTCGCCACCTGTAAGGTAGTGTAGTACTTGACGAGTTTTTTTATTTCATTCCTCAAACTTAACTGATTTTAAGCATGCCAAATCGCTGTGATTTTGCGATTCGTGGCAATGTTGGAAACAGATTTTTTTTTATCTTTACGATATTTTTTTTTTTTTAAAGGTCCTCATTTTTGCCATTTAATTGACGACCATAAGTTCTGAAAAACTATAGGCTGCACGCTACGACCAATAGAAGCAGAGCATTAATGAAAAATGTGGCGCAGACGAACTTGCGCGGGTCAGCTAGTGTAAATAAAAAGATGTTGGCCGTTTATTTAGTCTGTCGGGTTAAGGTAGTTGCCAAGAAAACTCACATATACAGCACACAATCAAACATTTAATTATCTAAAATACATATTAAAAATTAACAACATAAAATGGATACGTCAGTCTATACAAGTTTAATATATTATTCACTCTCTATTTTATATAAATAACTCTTTTCTCTATAGTTGGCTACTATTTCTTAAGATACTACTTTAAATATACAAGGAATTTCACAAGAATGTTCAGAATAGATTCGTTATGAAGAAAATAGATTTCTAAAGACTGTTTAATTTTATAAATGACCTCTGAAAGAGTGTTTTAAGATTTATAATATGTATTTTTAAGTTTAGTCTGAGAGATAAGAACGTTAAAGTCATAATTCATCTACTATTTATTTGAATTTACGTTAACTTAATTGAATATGCAAAAAAACTTGCAAAAAGGAATGTTTTGTAATAATAAAAACTGAAATTGATTGATATGTCCTAACGTTGTTGTCTCTTAAACTAAGTATTAGTTTTACCACAAAAAGTTGTAAATTGTAAAGTCACATTACATAAAATAATACTGCAATTTACGGCGATTCAAATTATTTTATGCAATATGACATTAAACAGCAGACAACTTCAAAATAATTTCAGTACACAATGAATAAAATAAAAAAAGCATCAGCGCGTCTAAAAAGGCCACTTAAGAGCGAGGCCCCAGTAGTGCGTTGCGTTGACGACGCTGCGTCGATATTCATACATTTTAAATGACAGGCCAAATTAGAGCGTTGCGTCGTCACTTGCGACGTTTCAACGGATCGACGGACGAGAGACGTAGCGGGGGGAGGGTGATGCGCTACGTTGTCGGAGCTCCGTTGCAATGACGGACAGCGTTCCACTGCTACGCAAGAGAATGACGGACTGCGTCGTGCTCTTTCGCTGCGACGTCGTGCGTCGCCGCAGCAGGTGTAGCATACAACGCGTTGATCCGTTGCGACGACGCAACGCAATGCACTAATGGGGCCTCGCTCTTAGTAGAATCATTATTAGGATCACATTATTACCTGCGTACAAATCATATCACGCAATTCATTTGTCTGACAGTTTTGTATAGAGATTCGTGATTCAAAACTTTCAGACAAATGAATAATAAAAAAATGATTCTACTAAAGTGGCGTTTTAGGCTGACTGTCCACTGGAGCGGAGAATTATTAACCAATGTCATCCTCCAGTGGACAGTCAGCCTTAAGACCCTCTAACGGATTACTGATGCACACAATCACAATATTTTTTTTAAAGAACACAAATTTAGTTATTACAAAAATGTTATTTGGATCGAAACCCTAATGGAACATAATTCATTTAGAAGCAGTATTCTATGAAGGCGTGACGATACGTTGGAACACATTTTGTGATTAACTGACGGGATTTTATTCACTGCCAGTTATAAAAGTCTAGACTGGGGGGGCTACTCTCTAAGCCCGAAGTCCGTATTTTCGGGCTTAATTGCGTGCGTATTCTACTCCGTATCACCTAACCACTAAGAATAAATGACAACACGATTTCACAATTACTATCAAATCGTGTTGTCATTCATTCTTAGTTCAGGTTCGGGACTAATCGTGAGTCTGTAGATGATACGGAGAGGAAACTACGGACTTCGGGCTTAGAGAGTAGCCCGGTGGTACAAGTTCAGAGTGGTAAATCTATTTTTAATAAATAGATAAAATTCGGTGCTTCTCTGTAAACGGAAGTACATGAAATCTATAGCCATACAAAGGTGTTTAGGTCATATTTTAGATAAATATAAAACCTATTCGATACAGCGATAACTAGAACATTTTTCGTATCTCAAGTATCGGAATAACTTCTCGAATTTATTACAAAGTATCAACAAACGCCTTCCTAGAACACTGCAAAACCCTTTTTAGTTATAATAATATTAATCACACTCAGTTATATACACAATACAATTTATTAACTACATTGCACGCGTCAAATAAAACTTACATAATTAGTTTACATACCTAATAGGACATTGAAAACTTCATACATAAATATAAAGAAATAGAGGATGCCTCGGAAATATAATTATAACTTGTAGTATCTATCCATTTTTCCAAGAAATCCGTCGTTTTAATACGACATATTTTTTCAAACAAATGTTTGTATTGCCTACAATGAGACATAGGCCACTCACTATTTTTATATCAAACACTACAAGCTACAATAAAATAAATAAAAATAAACTACTCTGAAGAAAATAATAAATAACGTAAAGAAGAAAATGTTATAAAAAAGTGTTGCCATAAACAAGATCGTAGGGTTGTTAATGAGATCAAAACTGAGGCATCTCCAATTTACTTTCTATATAAACTTACAATTTACATTAATTAATAAATGCGATTTCATTTATTTTTATAGATCTATTATAAACTAACATAATTAAGGTTTAGCTGTATTCAAAAGCCTTGTACTATTGTACATTTTGAACTCGTTCTAAGTAACCTCCTTTTTACTCTCCGCCTAAATATCCTCGAACTACTTTCAACTGAAATTCATTTGAGAGAACGATATTTTTTTATAAATATCTTTCTATCAACTGATAAAAGTCGAAACAAAAAGCTGGAACAGAAAAACGTAACTATTAGCGAAATAATAGAAAAAATGCTTTACCAAATAAACTTTTGAAACGAAATTTTCTCATTCAAAGTTTTCTAAAAAATAATTTTCATTTCATTATCTGTGGGTTAGGTCAAATAAAGTAGACGATAGAGAGCTGGGACTGTGTTTCCAAACTACTTTATATCTTACTACCGCTTTATAGGAAACGCATTGGAAGATGTCTCGGAAAATACTCGCGAATATCATAAATAGAGGCCCTCTATGGTTTTCCCAGTACCGGTCATCCATAGACTATATTATGTGTAAACGCTGACTGTGGGTCAGCTGATTGGTCGGTCCTCTCCTGTGACCCATGAGGGCTACCATTGTGGCAGTCATACCATAGATAACAAATACACTAATGTACTTAGGTAACGCCAGACCATACCGAGCCATCACCGCCGACTTGTAATAAGTGACATGTTTTCGAAAATTTTATACATTACGCAAAAGATTTTAAGATACAAAATGCTTTTTCAATAAAATGTCGTAAGGGCTCGATAAAGATCAAGACCATAGGCTTGTTCCAATTGGAAAATATAAGGCATTGCCTCGTTTGGTATATTTTCCATAAACTGAATAGTCCATTCTCTCTATCATCTAGTTTTTAAATATAGAATACAAACTAAAGACAAGTAACTCCTGCTCAGCAGTTCGGTTTTTCAACCTTTTTAATGTACAAATAAAAAACTCGGTAATATTTTGAGTACACAAAAAAAATGAATGTTTACCCCGTTTAGGTAAACAGAACACAGAATACATTTCGATTTTTTTTTTACCTTCAGAGCTAAATAGCTCATTTTATTATTAATAATCGCTTTTTATTTTGTATATTTTTTGCGTTTATCAATATTTTTCATCGACCTTGTCCTTCGTCTGCATCGAGTTTTGGTAAATACATAGAAATATATCAGCAATGTAACACAGTTCTGTCAAAGAACCGTAGAATAATCGCTTAAAACTGTACAGAAACGTATGTACATCAGATGTCTAAACAAATATACATTATTGCAGTATGTACTTGTATAACTTATACACAAACGAGTGTACATTATGTATAAAATGATTTGGTACGGTGTGGTGATTTATTTGAAACTTTTGCAATAAACCAATAAGGACCAAAAGCTAAAGTTAGCAAATTGCGGAAGTGAGACAGCACTACCGTTTATAGCACCATCTCTCTCACACGGTGTTGCCACTCCAATAAAAACTATGTTATCTAAACACAAAACAAACCACCAAGACCAAACGAACACGAATTACAAACGACCTAATAGTCCAGCTTACTTTAACACCAAAAAATACTTCGAAACACCGTACGGGTTAAAGTTCTATAAATAAATAAAGCTAGTATATACAAAGGGTCTATATATCTATGATATAAGTTTATCTGAGTGCTGTGTAGAGGTTGAGGACACTCTTGTTCTCTTTGTGTGAGGGTGTCTTGGAGAAGACGTTCCAGAAACGCAGCGTTTCGTCTCCAGCGCCCGTGACGATCGCCTCGCCGTCCGGGGACAGCGCGAGATACAGCACGCGGTACGAGTGGCCTGTTAGCTTCGCCACCTGAGGACAATCAAAATCAATCAGTCTTCTTCTTCGTGTCACTGGCACGACATATAGGGAGCATGCAGAAACTATAGAGACCGTGCACAGCGTTGACTATGCTATCTATTGTTGCATATTCGAAGTTTTAAGGGTCAGTTAGGCCACCAGTTTAGGGGAATATGCGCGAAGAAGACTGTGCCATCTAGCGTAGATATTTCGAATTTTATACTTGAAACATACTTGACAGTGACATTTCTGTGCTGCCACCTATAGTTTCTGCACTATCCCTATAGGTGGCAGCACAGAAATGTCAATGTCAAATATTTATAAAGAAGTTTTTCGAATTCACACTAGATGGCACAGTCTACTATGTGAATGTTTCCCTAAAGGGACCGGTAACACAGATGCGTCAAATTCAAGTTTTTATAAGGAAAGTGTTCCGTATTCTTTACACTAGATGGCACAGTCTCCACCTTGCATGTTCCTTATACAGATTTTAAGTTTGGGTGGTCCAAAACACTGCCACTTCCACAGCATCGTTGGTGGCAGCACCTAGGTCTCTTTGGTAGCACATAGAAGAGAAGTTCATTTCACTTCAAGTCGAATGTCGCCTTTACGGCTACGAAATCCTAAAAGCCGTAACACACGCTCGAATTTGGTAATAGGTGGGTGACTCACAGATGCATCCTAATAAAATCTTTCAGCTCCTTTACAAAAGGCTTATTTTCCTCTACATTCTTATTACAAGATACATAAATCGGAGAAATAGGTAATTTTAGGAACAAACCTGCGTCAAGGACGGGTACTTCCACACGAGGATCTGGTTCTGTGAGTAGCCATGCGTTGATACCAGCTCGCTGGAGTGTTTCGACCACGCCAGGTTGCATACTTGTGACCCTGCAGACAAACGAGAACAGATTAATTAACTGGCGGGAATATCAGGAAAAATGTAGGATGATAAAAAGGCTCTTTACTCATTCCTTCAAGGTAAAAGCTACGACGAAACAGAAAAATTCATAACTGATTTTAATTGAGATTTTTTTATTTTATTTTTTGTTTCTTTTTATTTTGTTTGTTTCCTGATGATTTGCTATAAATATATAACAATATACAATAAGTAAAATAAATTAAGAATTACTTTAAGATGTACATCGAAATCCGCTACAGCTTATGACTCGTGACCTCAACTAGCTGGTAACAACAAATATGCACCTACCCACTAGTTACATGATTTACTTTTAGTTTATTTACTTTTACTATTGTTCTTTTTCTTAACTTGTTATTTTACAGTTAAAGTTTTAAGCAATAGTGATTGTAGTAGGCACATCATAATGTCCTATAATGTATATTGTGTACGATATTGTTGTTTGTTTCCTTGGGGACCGGCACTGTTCTCCTTAACACAGGTTATCTACTAACCTAGCTACGAGTACAGCACCTCACACAACATTTTATTGTAGTCTTTGTACACTATGACCAATTCTGTAAATTGTCATCATGTGCTACAATGTTTTTTTTTTTTATGAATAAATAAAAGATTATTTTCTTACGAGCCACATCGGGTTAATTCTACTAGTCTCAAACTAGAGACTAGTGAGACTTAACATTATAATGGGGAATAAATCGATAGTACAGTTCGCGTCAGCGTGGTTTGCCCCTCGGAAGTTAGGTTTGAGTGAAATCCGCGCAGGTGCAATCGCGTAAAAAAGTGTGACGTCCCTAAAATATTTTTTGTTTATACGTACTATACTATAAACAAGTAACAAAGACTACCGTTAACAATAAAAATATCAAAAGTAACACAAAAAACACATACACCACAAGAACACAAATGAAACTGTAAGAAATAACCAAAATAAATGATTAAATCAATAACAACGTGTAACACTTATCGCATCCACAGTCGTATTGCATTGAGCAAGCGAGACACACTTATGCATCGAACTTATACGAGCGAGTGAGATGCCATTACATCCGCGCACTTGCGCTAATACGCGCATGCGAAAGTAATTCTGTCTGTCTGTCGCGCTTTCACGCCAAGCGTGTTCCCTAAGCGTATGCACCTGTCGGCGGTGCCTCCGCCGAACGCTAGCAAGCCGTGCTAATGAGGAGAGCACGCGATCGCCTTCACAGCTGATGTATGTGCCGAGTGGGTTGACTATTAGTTACTAGTACATACCAGTGTCGACACACTGCATGGGCTGCGACGTCAGCGTGTTCCAGAAGCGTATGCACCTATCGGCGGTGCCTCCGCCGGACGCTAGCAAGCCGTGCTGATGAGGAGACTACGCGATCGCCTTCACAGCTGATGTATGTGCCGAGTGGGTTAACTATTAGTTACTAGTACAAACCAGTGTCGACACACTGCATGGGCTGCGACGTCAGCGTGTTCCAGAAGCGTATGCACCTGTCGGCGGTGCCTCCGCCGGACGCTAGCAAGCCGTGCTGATGAGGAGAGCACGCGATAGGCCTTAACAGCTGATGTATGTGCCGAGTGTGTTGACTATTAGTTACTAGTACATACCAGTGTCGACACACTGCATGGGCTGCGACGTCAGCGTGTTCCAGAAGCGTATGCACCTATCGGCGGTGCCTCCGCCGGACGCTAGCAAGCCGTGCTGATGAGGAGACTACGCGATCGCCTTCACAGCTGATGTATGTGAAGAGTGCGTTAACTATTAGTTACTAGTACAAACCAGTGTCGACACACTGCATGGGCTGCGACGTCAGCATGTTCCAGAAGCGTATGCACCTGTCGGCGGTGCCTCCGCCGGACGCTAGCAAGCCGTGCTGATGAGGAGACCACGCGATCGCCTTCACAGCTGATGTATGTGCCGAGTATGTCGACTATTAGTTACTAGTACATACCAGTGTCGACACACTGCATGGGCTGCGACGTCAGCGTGTTCCAGAAGCGTATGCACCTGTCGGCGGTGCCTCCGCCGGACGCTAGCAAGCCGTGCTGATGAGGAGACCACGCGATCGCCTTCACAGCTGCTACGTGCGCCGAGTATGTTTGTACAGGAGTATTTGAGTGCTGTAAAATAATATTTTAGTAAGTAAATTGTTTTAAGAGATCTATTTTATCCCTTGCTTGCCGGTACGATATTGATTCATGAGGTGGGGGGAAAAAAACAAATTCAAAAAGTTTTGTGGCTATGATATTTTGCATCGAGACTGAGGAAGTCTCTTCCAATCAAATCAAAAGGGGTACAAAAAATCATTACTTAAAACATTTTATGGATTGTATCAAAACTACATGCTTGTATTACTAACTAAACTACAACAGCCGTATTGGTCGATCTCAAGGTTAAGCAACGCTTAACAAGGTTGGTCTATGGATAGGTTACCATTTGAACATACCGAGGTTCCTCCGTGCACCGAAAGCACGTTCAGACCTTGGTCCCGGTTGTCATTTGGAGATCTTTGGCAGTCGTTACGAATTGTCAGAAGTCAGAAACTCTGACACCAGTCTTGCCAAGAAGTACCGTGTTATCCAGTTAATGGGTTGTGGAGGTCTGGTAGGCAGCCGTTCACGTAAAAGACTAGTATTCAGCTGAATGGGAGCCGAATCCCAATATAGTATGGAAAAGGCTAGGCAGATGATAAGATTTTTTTTTTTTACTAGTGCTTTATCTCCATCCATATTTTTACACTAGTTGACCCGCGCAACATCGTCTGCGTCATAATTTTCATTACTGCTCCGTTCCCATTGTTCTTAGCGTGATTGTATATAGCCTATAGCCTTCCTCGATAAATGGGCTATCTAACACTGAAATAATTTTTCAAATCGGCCAGTAGTTCCAGCGCGTTCAAGTAAACAAACAAACAAACTCTTCAGCATTATATATTAGTAATATAGATTTCTGATTAAATCGTATCTACATAAAATCCTCCGGTCAACTATAATTTGACAAAAAAAAACAAAGAAAATGAGCCAAAGTTCCCATTACAATTATAATCAAAGCGGAAACAATCAACCCAGTCTTATCGCCGTTACTATACGTTTAATTTTGCGTGTTACCGCAAGTCCTTATCATTCCCACTACCATTTTCCCACGGCAAACAATGGCTTCTGTGGTGAAAATGTATTTACTTATCGAAATAACTAAAAACTAGAAGTCAAAATTTCAATACGTTTGTTAGTCACCTTTATACTTTATTTGTATGTCTAACATTAATTAGTAGTAGTTAACATTTAAAATTGAAAAGAAAAACAGAGTATTTTGAGCTCTATTTCATAGAACACAGAGTTTTTAGTTATGTGAAGTTAGTTCTGACTCAACGTCCTTTATGCGAACGAATTACGTCAACCGCTTCATTGACCTACCTTTTGTAGCAATTTTCATAATTCCTGCTCGAAATTACTCAACGGATCGTTGTAGGTAGTATAAATCTGGCTATTCTTCTTATCTAGTCTAACCGGATCCAGCTGAGTACCAGTATCTTACACAGAAGGAGTCACTGTCTATGTGACCTCCACACCCAAGTAACTCATGGAGAATCTATTCTCCATGAGTACTAGGAGGACTATCTCTATGTATGAAAAAATTCCGTCGAAATGCGTTAAATTAGGGTCTACAATCGCATCAGGATAAATTTAAAAAATAAAACGTTGCCTCACACTAGGAATTTCTCCTGTATCGGGGGTGCGTTTACAAACATACAAAGTCACATACACAAACAGCCAGACCCGAAACAACTATCTGTAATAACATGCAAATATTTGTTACGTGCGGGAATCGAACCCACGACACGGGGCGCAGCAGCTGATCGCTCAACCACTGCGCCAACTGTGCCCGTGATTTCCGAGGCAAGTACGAATCTTGGTACAGGTCGCGTCAGCGTGGCTTGCCTCTCGGAAGTTAGCTTCGAGTGAATTCCGCGCAGGTGCAATCACGTAAAAAAGTGTTACGTTCTTAAAATATTTTTTTGTTTATACGTATTATACTATAAACAAGTAACCAAGACTACCAGTAACAATAAAATATCAAAAAGTAACACAACAAACACATACACCACAAGAACACAAATCAAACTGTAAGAAATAACCATAATAAATTATTAAAAACAATAACTACGTGTAACACTTTTCGCATCCACAGTCGTATTGCATTGAGCAAGCGGGACACGCTTATGCATTGAACGTATACGAGCGAGTGAGATGCCACTACACCCGCGCGCTTGCGCTAATCCGCGCATGCGCGAGCTACCCGCGCATGCGCGGTGGTATGTTTGTTGTCAAATTGACATTCTGCGCAGCCGATTGCGGCGTACTTTCCGGAGGCAAGCTTGCGTGATTGGAACTGTATGACTAGATAGTCACCCATCCACAGACCTATTTCGGCAAACGTTGCTTAACCTTGACGATCGGCTCATAGACTATTATTATCAAGCCGCCAAGGTCCCACAAATTAATGATAACAACATAACTATCAGCTACCTACATATTTTTTCTAACCCCAATTTCCTCTACAAAACTCTGCATGCACATCCTCTCACCAAAAAAATTAATAGACAATATCCGTATTTAACAACTTTTTTGCGACACTCACCATAGACCAGACGAAGAGTTTATTGTCGTTGCCTCCAGACGCTAACGACTGTCCGTCCGGCGACCATTTGAGTCCACACACCTCTTGTCTATGGCCTTGGAGAATACGTGAGGGTTGCATCGCTGTAAATGAACAAAATTTTATGTTTAGTATGACTCATGAAAGGTGAATGACCTAGTTAATGTCGTATGCAATTTGTCAAGTGTCTTGTCTTTGGTTCGTGTGACCTTGGATTCGGTAGGTCTAACGCGTGAGGCCTTATGTATACTTTATCTTTAGTAATGCAGTTCGCTTTTGAAACTAAGTAGCTGATGTAAACCCGCTTCATGTGGAAAGAATAGCTCCGTAGGCGATACAAAAATTAGAAGTAGGTTTCAATAGTAAAGCAAGAAGTTGGCCGTTGTTAGTACACGTAACAGATTTTAAGGGCCTAATTACGCAGTTTATATTGCCAAGTTCTGCCCGTTTTGTCTGCGTGGACTTCAGATCGGGATAAAAAGTATTGTACGAGTATGTGTTAATCCAGGTTATAATCTATATGACGCCAAATATGATACAAATCGGTCCAGTACGTTATGCGGGAAAGAGTAACCATACATCCGTCCATTGTCACAAACCATAAATTCAAATTCAATTTTTTTCTCCTATTTAACTAATTTAATCCATCACTCAGCGCTTTTAATTATTAAATGAGCAATCAACTGTCCATCAAAATATCTGATTCTTTGTTATTTTTTAAATCAATGATAACATGAACACCTAACAGGATATATAAGCCAAATACTGGACAGAGGATTTGAGGAAGTTTATACATAAAAAGCATTTTCCTATTATCCCTATCGGCACTACAGCGAAAGCTATTGGCGACTATTTTTCCCCTATACGACCTTAACAATAAGGTTTAAAGTCGTCAAGCAGGAACTTTCTAAGGCATATATGACTAGTGTAACGAACGACCATAAACAACAAGTTATACGAGTAGAATCTTCCTAAACACATCTGTGAACATGTATTTACTAACAAGAACATGGCGCACGCTACATGGGCCACGCCAGCGCGGGCCAACATGGGCCAGTTATCTCGATGCACCGTAAGGGCTTGGTAACTGTACGAAGTATTTTATTACGGAGGATGGTAAGTACTAGCTAGATCTTGTTTGTAATGGTTTTAGAATAGAAGCGTTAATGTGAGGTTTTGTGGAATAGGTACTGCGTAGGCAGTCTCGTGTGATGAGGGCTTGAACTTGTGAGTACTGTTATAAATATATTATTATGTTATATAACGTCCCAACTGACATTACTTTTTGACCCTGACATTAGTTACGTATTATGATTATTATTTAATTTTTTTATTATTATTATTGTGACATTTTATTCTTTGACATTACTCTTTGATCTCAATTTATGACATTGTATACGTTTTCATTTTTATTTATGACAGCATGATTTTAGTGATAATTGACGACATTTGTTTAATTTGAGTAATTGGTTTTGTTTGATATTTATGAAATTGTGTACTTGGAATGTTTAATTTGCAATATGGTAGCTATGATTTTTACAACAATTAATGACATTTATAATTTAAATAACAATTTTGCATGCCTAAATTGGTAAAACACAGTGAACTGCGCATTCACCTAACACCTGGAATGTATAACTATGTACTGTATTTCACAATAAAGTTTGAAATTGAAATTAAATATTACTTTTTACAAACTCCGCCTCATTTTGATCTAACTAACATTATAAATGCGAAAGTTTGGATGGATGTTTGTTACTCAATCACGCCAGAACGGCTGAATAGATCCATTATGATTTTGGATGATTTTGGAGCAAAGATAGATTATAGTCTGGAATAGCACATAGGCTACTTTTTATTCCGAGAGTATGTTCCCTAGGGATCACGCAGGCGAAGCCGCTGCCAAAAGCTAGTCTTTCATAAAAACCCTATACTTAAAGAATTTGAAGTAAACTGTCATTCCACCTTGTTTGTATGGATTGACAGGTCATTTCATGTGATGTTTAAAGATGGCACTGCCAGGGGCCGTACAACCCCGGTTAAGAGTTAAGTCCTTCGAAGGGGTAAGCCGTTTATGAGGTAACCTTATCATGATGTAACTCCTTGAACGGGTTTTATATTTGAAACCCACTGAAAGGGTAACCCCGTCATAGTGATAACCCATTGAATGGGTTCTATACTTGAAACCCACTTAAAGGGTTACCCCTTCATTATACTGACCCATTCAATGGGTTCTATTCTTAAAACCCACTGAATGGGTTTCCTCTTCGTTATTATAACCCATTAAATGGGTTCTATATTTTATACCCACTGAAAGGGTTACCCCTTCATTATGATAACCCAATGAATGGGTTCTGTACTTGAAACCCACTAAAAGGGTTACCCCTTCATTATGATAAACCATTCGAAAGGGTTACCCACATCCTATGATTAACTGCTTAGGAAAACCCTATCGAAAACCCCTTCAATGGGTAACCGAAATGCTCCCTGGCCACTGCTGATATATTTAAGCCATCAAAGCCATGTAATAAACTGTGTTGGGCTCTGTATAGCAACAGACTTTATTACTTCCTCGGAGTTTAGATTAGCTAGTATAACCGCAGACTTTATGAGTAACTTATATTAACTACAGAGAATTTGAATTTAGATCAGTATTTAAATTAATCATGGGCAGAATGTTTTTTTGAGGAGCTCGTGGCTAAATAATAACAGCCGCACGGGTCGATCTTTAAGGTTAAGCAACGCTTGCCAAGGTTGGTCTGTGGATGGGTGACCATCTTAATATACCGAGTTTTTCCGTGCCTCGGAAAGCACGTTAAGCCGTTGGTCCCGGCTGTCATTTGTAGATCTTTGGCAGTCGTTTCGGATTGTTAGAAGCCAGTAAATCTGACTGACCAGTCTTGCCAAGAAGTACCGTGTTACCCAGTTAATGGGTTGTGGAGGTCTGGTAGGCAACCGCTCCTCGTAAAACAACTGGTATTCAGCTGAATCCAGTTTGACTGGAAGCCGACCCCAATATAGTTGGGAAAAGGCTAGGCAGATGATGATGGGCAGAATGTTTTTATGACGTAAGAGTTTAGATTTTGATAGCAAAGGGTATCGTTGCTATTTTATAGTAATGCTATCGACTAACAGACACCTATCAGGATGGGAAATCATCTAACGACTCCCCATGCTCTTTCTTGGCGGGGCAGAAGGCAGTGTCAGACTCTTATTGACTAAAACACATCCATGGTCCTCCTAATGCTCTTTGCATTCCAGGGCCACGGTGCCTCTTTCGAAGAAATTCCGCCATCTTGGGTCACCCACCTACTATCGATACCGATATCGTTAGCTAATCTATATACCTACTAATTTATAAAGCTGAAGAGTTTTTTTGTTTGCTTGAACGCGCTAATCTCAGGAACTACTGGCCCGATTTGAAAACTTTTTTCACTGTTTAAATAGCCCATTTATTGAGGAAGGCTATATATCATTACGCTAAGACCAATAGGAGCGGAGCAGACGAAGTTGCGCGGGTCAACTAGTTTAGCATAAGGCTTTTTTAATAGATAAAACCGAAGTAAAATATACCATATCACTATCGGAAAATGAGATAAGAGATTGGTTACCTTAATTCATGAAATAACATGAATGATAAACAAAAATTCTCACGATATAAAAAAATACTCGCTAAATTGCATGTTGCACTCAAAACTTTTTATGACAAGATCATCAAGTTATCACAAATGTACAATGAATTCTTTCTCCATTGATAAAGTAGTGGCATAACAACGCTGTATGGTGTATGCTGCCGTAAAAGTACTTATAATACCATCCCATTACTTCCCGTGGGTGCCGTAAGAGGCGACTAAGAGACTCGCCAAAGAATGGGCAGCAGCGTTCTCTGTAACACGCAACACCATACATTGCGATCGCCAACCCGCCTGCCAAGCGTGGCGATTATGGCAAGCCCCTTCTGGGGGAGGCCTATGATGATGATAAAAACGTGTCAATCAGGTCTCATAACCCTTCTGAATTAATAAACTAAGTGAGTATTTCCAAGGTAATACAGTACATGTCTAGTATCCACACGGAGAACGGCAATTTACGATTCCTAAATGAACACCGAAGTAAAAAATTATCAGTTACCCGAAAATAAAAATGAGATAAAAAAGAACATTGATATATAAAAAAACCGGTCAAGTGCGAGTCGGACTCGCACAGGAAGGGTTCAGTACCATAATCCTTCATCATCTGCCTAGCCTTTTCCCAACTCCATTGGGGTCGGCTTCTAGTCAAACCGGATTCAGCTGAATACCAGAATTCAGTACCATAAACCTTATGTTATATCATTTGTTGTTATAGCAGCAATAGAAATAAAAATTCGGTGAAAATTTGTACAGTCTACCTATTACGGTTTTTTAGATACAGCCCGCTGATAGACGGCCGGACGGACAGACAGCGGAGGCTTAGTAGTAGAGCATAGTAGTAGCAGATTTCTTAACTCATCTTTATTTTCCGATAAATAATATTTTACAATTAATTAATTCAATTAGTGACTTCTTAGAAAACTCAGAGATAATGTTCAGACATTTTCCTTCTGGTCAAAATAAAATTGTCGAAATGCACGTTGCAACCAAACTAATCGTAAAAGAGATCACAAATGCACAACGGACACGTTCTTTATTGATAAAAGTGCATAACAGTGTCAGTCCTTATAACCCTTGAATGAATAACTCAGTTCCAAATGAATATTTACCAACAAGATCATTGTACGATTTATCTCGATGCACCGTAATGCAGTACATGTCAAGTATCTACACAGAGCACTACAGCGTACACTCACGAGCATGAATATATACACACTTTACGAAAAAAAAAAAAAACAATTTCCTCGAAAAAAATGTTCACATTTTTATTTGACAATTAAAATCTAAACTATAAATAACATTTTTAGATGTTTTTTGGGAGTAAAAAAAGAGAGCTATAGTGATAGAAAGCGCTGAGTGATATGGGTTTTTCCCGGAAAATACAGTACCATTGAGATAAAATACGGGAGTTAAGGAAAAGTAGCCGGTGTTGGTATATTGCACAAACCATCACACTTTGATTTAGGGAATATACATGCGATTTTTTAATTTGCAAAATCAAATACTTATTAGCTCGTCAAATTAGTCAATTTTTTTTTTTTTTTTTTATCATGAAATTTTTTTTAAATACCTTCATCAGCGATGAAGTTATAAAGCTTCAAAGATTACAATTAGAAAGAGAAGTCCGATGTAAACTTTGACGCCATCGTCTATAACGCCTATACAGCTGCCATAGAAAACAGCGTTTTCGCGAGAGGGACAGATGTATTTGTTTAAAATAATTATATCTCCTTCGTTTTTCCAGTTATTTTGATTCTATTTTCACTGTTTGTATTATATTTTTTAGATAAACTGTATAGATAATAAATAAGTTTTTCATGCATATTCCCTACCAATATTATAAGCTTGAAAGTTACTCTGTCTGTTACCTTTTCACGTTTTAACGAAACTGGGCACACGGGTAAAGGGTAGACCATGTCCCGGAATAGGACATGACATGGAATACTTTCCACCCTTTTTTTTGACGGGATTTCATCAAATTACTTCTCCCGCTCTGGGCGGAGCAGAAGGGAGTGTCAGACTTTTACTAACTAAAACCCATCCGTGTTCCCCTTTGCGTTCCAAATTCCGCAACTTTCACGCGGACGATACTGTTGACACTAGCTAGTACCACATAATTTAAATAAAAAAAAAGAAAACGGCTTTAAAAAATCGTAATTTGTTCCGTGAAAATTTTATACATTATGTCGCTCGTCAGTGTACATGTGAGAGTACCTACAAAAGTACTAAGTATAACGCCGCCGCATAATTGCATTGTCGTTGAACTCACAAAGTCGTGAGCGCAAGCCTTTGAGGTGCAACGGTGCTCGGAAAATGATTCTCAAACCTGGAAACTAATTGCGACTCCGTATGATATCAAAATACCAGCCCGTAATTGTTGCATTGCGGGGCTAAAGCCTTTTCTCAAACACGTTGTAAAACTCGTCTTTGCTTACTGAATAAATATGTATAATGAAGCTAGTTTACCATTTACCATAATTATTTTAATCAGTTCTTAATTGAGGAAAAATGTTTTTAAACAATTCACAATTTCAGTTTAAGGCTTTTGATTGAAAGAGAACATTTAAATAAACTCATGTTTTGGGGACATAAGATATTATGCCACAGCTTAGATATTATATTACATTTGGTGTAATTAATTTTACACCAAAAATAGTTTATTTATTTAGTACATTGAGAACTTCATTTATTTTTTTTATAACTTACATGTGTGTGTGTGTGTGTGTGTGTGTATAAAGAGTATTGTATTCTATTCTAATAAAGACAAACAAAATAGGTAATTGTAGTCACCGACAAGCCAATAACAAATCCTTACGTATAGAAACAGAATGTAAATTGTGGCGTTATTAGTTGCACAACACTTTCACAGAAAAAATAATTCTATGGGTACAATTGCGGTCTGATCACTGACAGCCTACCAGACCTTTGGATGGAATAAAAGGACTCAAAATAAAATTGGTAGGTAGGACTACCTACCTGCTAATTTTATTTTGAGTTCTTTCAGCAGGCGGAGTTCTTCAGAATTCTTTCGGAGATAGAAGTTCTTTCAAGGCAGGGCATTCACTTCACGCGTGCCTCAAAGGGAGGCCCTGTCCGGCTCGCTAGGGCTAGTGCCTGCCAGAGTTGCGGAACTTGTTTGAAAGAACACGGATAGATTTTAGTCAGTAAGAGTCTGACACGCCCTTCTGCTCCGACCAGAGCGGTAGGAGTCATTTGATGCCCCATCACTAAAAAAAAATTGTCTGTGCTATAGGTACGGCTATAACATAGACCACCTTCGGTTTATCGAAATGCAGCAACGTTGTAAACTTTGACAACCACGGTTCTAATCACAAGTAACTAACCGGGCGAGTACTTATGAGCTGCCCCACCCGTTGTCTGTCTCAACTGTCTCTAGACCTTTGTGAACTGGCGCTTTGGTTAAATTTAACTGTCGTGCGCTAAGCTAGGGACACTACAACGTTGAATTTAACTATCGCCGTAAAACATCTAGGTGGGCTGGATGGGATAGCTTTTATTAGACCAGGAGCAATCTGAGTTTTGACTCACCTGCTTAGATTGCTCATACTCTAATTTAGGAACCTAAATGTACCTATGTACCTACAGGATATTCTAGTTTAGATTTTTTCTTAGGTTGAGTAAAAAATCAGGTTTTTTTTTATAAATTCAGTGAGGAAATTAATAACTCCTATGGTAGGCGTCAGATAGCAATGATGTACTTACACTGCCATTTCCCTTATATCTCTTCGTTCGTAGGTACTCAAACAAGAAATTGTGAACCAGTTCTAAACTTCTAATTACTAGAAAATTTTAAAGCTCACGATTGAAGTCGGTTCAGGAAAGCTTTATGTATTTGTCTTTGAAATTAAGAACGTGAATAAATGTAGACGGTTCAATGACCGCTATTAAAAAATTATCTTGTGTCTACCTGCCTTCTCATCCTTTGACAAAAATCTTACTACCACTATAAATGCGTAAATTTCGATAGATGTTTGTTACTCAATCACGCCAGAACGGCTGAACGGATCTGGATAAAATTTGGCACACAGATAGATATATAGTCTAGCAGAAGCTAGTAAAATATATCATATTTTTTTTACTTACTTGGTGTCCTTGTATCCCTCTGCCGTATATGTCTATCCCTGGAGCCGGAACTGAGGATATCTCCGTTCCACGCCAGAGCTCCAACCCGAGCGATGTGTCCCTGTAGTTTGGACACCTGAGGAAAATGGACAAATTAGTTTAATTTCATTTAGATTATTCACGTTCTTCATGTTCGACATTGGGAATCCGTGGTGTCTAATCGGTGAGACAGTGCCTTGGGGTGAGACTGGTCTATACCTATCCCTAATTGGGTACTTTCTTAAAAGATTTTTCCTTTTTCACGTTTAACAAAAAACTAAGACGATCAAAGAGTTGAAAACACGCGTGACGTCACATTTCAGTCTTGTCTTTACTAAAATGTGACGTCACCAGCCCGCACTCTTGAACTTTGATGCGCTTTATCTTTTATCGCTTTGAAATACAAAATATACGTGTTCATTATTTTTGCTAAATGTTACGGTCGGACTAAATTGAATTATAATATCTATCTAGGAAAGTACCCAATTGAAGCAATATGCTGATGGTACAGATATTGTGATTGTGGAGTATAGTGAGTTATCATTACCCACAGCCCGACTTTGCCCACTGCTGATCATAGGCTGTTCTTTTCTTGTGCCAAACCAATCCCCTTGTTCCTGTGCTAGCGTTATTCAGGTTCTACCCGCGATGCTCAGAGGGCTTAGTGTAAGTTTTTTAACAAACTCGATCGCGTTAACGTAAACGTTCGCGTATGTCAAATTGTATAGAACAAAAAAGGTTTCCCGTTATGTCACCAGACGGCGCTTATCCAGTTTCAACACAAGATGTTCACGCTAACGCGATGAAGAACGTTAAAAAACTCGCACTAAGGCTATCGTTAGTACTTACATAGGTTGGAAAAATTTAACAAAATTTAGAAAATGATATCTCTGGAAATTATTATTCCTGAACATTTGTATTTTAGTCATGAGCTATACTTTAGTCTTGATAAAATCTTACAATCCCTGAAAGACTACGACGTCTGTTATAAATAAAAAAGCTTAACTATCCTTGAAATATCTAAAACTCGACTCTAATAAATCTATGCGACATTGACGAATGAGGACATCAGTCTTGACAATTTACTCTAAGCGAAATAACCAACAATTTAAACATTAAATCCAGACTTTACTGAGGAAATTGTGCGATCAGAAGTTTAATATCCTAGAAATAAATCGAGATATAAATTGCGCCGAGAGCGTAGGCAGTATTCTAATAAAACTTTTGCATCCGTGTATCTAGACTTCGGATGCATAATTTATTGAACTGCCATAAACTGGTTGTTCACTGATTGCTGATTAGTCATTCAACTATAAAGACTATAATTTTACCAATTAACTATAGTCACACCTGAATACACAAGACGAAATTTATTGTATGGCTACCTAATGTTCTAAATTAGTCAAGACAAATTCTCACATAAATTCTTTTTAAAAATCATTTGAATAAAATCTCGATTGTTTATTTCATTAATTTGATTGTGTCTCGTCAACATTAAATACCTATTGCATTTTGAGTTCTTAAATGCTCGTCTATATTGTGGTATTTAAGAGGAAACATGGGCGGCGAGAATTTGTATGTAAAGTCATAATTCGAGGTTTGGCTCTCGCCTGTTTTCCAATATTGGACAGATTTAAGAGATATTTCATAAACTGGATAAGAAGAATGTATACTGTGTCTCTATGTTTTCCTTTTTTATGATATATTAACTGTATACACACAAGAACACTCAATTTTTTTTTAAATTATCCGATAAATCGCTTTCAACAAGCCTTAGTGTACAAATTTGGCAAATATTTATAAAAAAAATAAAAACATAGCGACACAGTATACATCCTTCTTATTCAGTTTGTAAAATATCTTTGAAATCGGTCTAATATTGGAGGAGGAAACAGGCGAGAGCCAAACCTCGAATTATGACTTTCTACAAAGTCTATCCGCCCGCATTTCCTCTTAAGCTCGCGCTTCTAGTTTTCTATATGCATAGGTATGGCCCTAGACAGTCCCGTTCGGTTGATCTAAGGGCATCGAGTGCATTGGTGCAGTGCCTTCTACATAGATACGTGTAATGTAAGCAATAATATTGATATAATGATAGTATGTGACATTCAAATAGCTGATCATGATCACATTGTATTGATATTATGGTAGTGATGATTACTCATAACTTGTGCGAGTAAAGTGCAGAATTGCACTTTTCGTAATAATATTATATTGGTCCTACTGTCTGTCTTAGTTACTGTTTTTTTAACAATAAACAGTATGGACTGCTAATAAATCTATCCTACAACAATCTCTTTTGCGTGACTTTGGCAAGACTACGGTTAATTTCCTCGAATCGAAATTATCGTGAAGATTGTCAAACCCGCGTTATACAACCTGGAACGGAATAAACGCAATCTCTCTTAAGGGTTCATTGTACTCATCATTATGAAAAACTTAAAAACAGCTGTTCAGTACATTTTGTCGAGCTATTTATGCGCACAGAAATATTTGGGGGAGTCGATTTTTTTTCGCGATTTCGGGATTGGTCCCGACCCATAGTAAAAGAGGTCCATAATGATGAGTACAATTACCCCTTAAGAAGTATTTCGTTTATTCAGTTACACGTTGTATATGCCGAATGACTGACTGCAACAGCTAATAATATCAATAAAAACACTGTTCCAGTAACCAAAATTTTTCCTATTTATTTTCGTAGTATGTCTTTGTGATCTTACCTCCTTATTAACAGCGACATCCCAAACGCTGATGTGTCCCTTCTGCGTCCCAACGGCCACCAGATGCCCCCGTTCACTCCAAGCTACTGACGTAACAGCATTGCCTTCCGACGATAGATCGCAGAGCCGCGTCACCTGGCAAACAAAACGGATAGTTGCTAACACTGCGAGAAATGGACGCCAAATATTTGTACACCATACGGGTTAATGCCTTCGTAAGTAGTTTTAAAGGAGCAGTAAAAAATTGTGTTGTCAATGCAAATATCCATGATAAAAATGACATTCGTTTAACGTCTATGTAGTTAATAATATTGCATTGCAATGGGCAACTTGAAAAGAAAAGTGCCGAGGCCAGTCCTCATCTTTTTGCCACGTCGGCAATTTCAGTCAAGCTCACTCAGAAAGCCGCGCTTTATATAGCTGTTTACAGCTTTGTTGAGTTGTTCAAGCAAAGAAAGAACAGCGGAATAGGGTATTTTACCCTATTTAAGGGCGAAATTTCGGTCTTAAATTAAATTAAGGAAGGGCAAGAGAGGGAATAACGATGAATTCTTGGTGCAGAATGTGAACGACACTCCATCTGCTTCCAACTCTATGCTGTGAAGCAACAGATAATTTTACAGGTAGTATGAGAAATTCGTGGTCATATTTAAGAGCGATGTTCTGTATCTGACCATTTTTATAAATTTTTTGTTATTGTGGTCAGATTCTTTCAACGGTACCCTAATACTTAGCTTCTACTGTCCGTCAGTCTGTCTGTCAGCGGGCTGTATTTAGTTGAAATTTTTACAAAGTTTGTTTTTCTCTTGCCGCTACAACAACAACTAATAAAAATTAAATTAAATTAAATTAAAAATTTAAGGGCGCTCACACACGTGAAACGTGTTTTTTTTTTATTTATGGTACGGAACCCTTCGTGTGGGAGTTCGAATGGCACTTGGCCGCGTTTTTTGCTATTATTTCTATACTGTAGGTCTGTAATTATAATTATAAGTAAAGAAAATCACCCTTAAACATGACCACGCGCTTCTCAAACTCTGTACAGAAGTTAGCAACCAATTTCGTATACGTAATTATAAGCCCTTAATTGAGCCCATCCCAATGAGGCCATCGAAGTACTGTGAAGGCATCAACCTTTTTACGTAGGTACTGTAGAGGCATCAACCTAAAGATTGTGGAAACGCCGCGAGCCACGGGATTCCTATCTAGTAAAACACGAGCATTTCATTATAAGTTTGCTCATGCAATCAAATACGCCTATTCTTAACATAAATTTATTTAAATTTTTCTTATTAGATGTCTCTTATTTTCCTTGTACAAAATGATTGGCACTAAAATTTTATTCGAATATTTGCTATGCTTCTTTCTGAACACGCGTTCAGTTTTTTGCGAAAAACAAACTTCATCTTTAGGACAATAAAAAAACTGCAGTCCACTGAACACACAAATGGATAGGTGCCCTAAAAAGCAAATAATTTCTCCTATACAAACTAAGCTGGTCACAGCTGAGCATTTCTCGGAATTATTAAAGAAATCTAGAATGATCTGGCTTATAATAATACAATTAGACTGCGGTCTATCGATGACATCGTGACATATGATAATAGGTATCATATCTCACATTATTTGAAGCGATAAATATCGACTTTTCGATGCCGGTGAACCGCAATCTGATTACACCTTCAGTTCTCTTCAGTATACCTAAGTAGTCTTGTACATAAACGTCTGCAATTGCAAGCCTTGGCTATTCTCAATACTCTCAGCCCACATTGTCTTGTCTTCGGAACCGTGTACCGGACATAGGCCACCCCGATCAAAGATATGTCAGCATAATTGACGCCAGTGCCTGCGTTATTTTTCGTAAGAGCTACCGCGACCCTGTAACGCAGAGGGCATTTGGAGGAACACGGGCGGGTTATAGTCAGTAAAGGTCTGACACTCCCCTCCGCTCCGCCCGTCAAAAAAAGGCCTCTGTAAGTACTAGCTATTCAGCTAGATCCTCAGCTTCTGATCCACAATTCCCCATATTAACATCAAATACTATCCTCACCTGACTAGTACAAGCACTCCATAGATACACACAGCTCCCTAGGCCGACACTGAGCACATTCTGCGCAGACCAGTCGACCAGGTTCAGGTAGAAGTCGTCCTGCAACTCAGGCGCATCCAGCACTTTGAAGGGGATCCTCGATATCTTCCGCGTGGCCTTCCTGGGCGAGCGTAGTAGCTTCTCTGACTTCGCTGATATTGGCGATAGGCTGTAAGGTGACGGGTCTATGTTTTCCTGTGAAAGAAATAGGAGTTTAGTGTAAAAGTTATAAATTCATCATCATCATATCAGCCGAAAGATGTCCACTGCTGGACAAAACACACTTAAATCTAGTTCATATTAATGAAAATCTTAAAGTATAAAACAACAAACATGCTGAGAAAAATGTTCGTTGATGAATGTTAGAAAATGAATGCAGTTTAAAAAGAACGCAAAGCTTTTTCATTTAGCAAAAAATATAATCACATTAAAGACGGCAGTTAAGACTATGAGCTAATTCTCAGAATGACTAAAAATAAAATACATTTACATGTACTTGCAACTTTTAATATGCGAATAAATGAGCAATCCCATGTAGCAAAACCTGTTCATTATAACCTAGTGGAATTATGTTCCGAAAACTTTAAAAAAAAAAACGCAGAGCTAGAACATAAAAACTGACAAAAACTAAGGAAATTTACGAAAAAGATGCAACATCCAACGTAGTTTATAATTATAATAATCGTTTTCTAATAACAAGTTTGATTCCAAGCCATAATAACTAAATATAGATAAAGTTTTTATAAAGTGGTATCAACGTTACAATGAACGGTAGTCAATAAACAGCCATTACGAAAAGCTGTCTATCTTGACAATCTCATTACAAAGGTTATAAAAAAACTCATTACAGATCTGACCACAGCAACAATAGATAAAGATTTCTGTATAAACCCTCAAAAAAATTACAAGTCATTTGAAGTTAAATAATAATTAAACTGCCAACTGAACGTGGCCAATGAATATAAAGTAAAAAGAGCATATTTGTCAAAAGCACAAAAATATTAGATGGTGTTAAAGTTATAAATGTTGCAGCAGTCATTAGCTACACAACAGTCATAAAACAGAAACATGCGAGCACTATAGATGATAATGATGATTATACAAAAACTATTGACAAATTGAATCTGCTAATTTCAACACTACAAGCTAGCGTCAAACAATATATTTTGATGAATCCTAATCTGCACAAAAAAATAATAAAATACAAGACGCATGCACACGAAACAATCGCCACGAGAGGTAAAAGATCTGTAAATTAAGCATGACGAAACTCGCATAAAAAGCTTATGACCTAACAAAAAAAACCTAGCTAGACTTTATTACGACTGTTTTAAAAGTCTCTGTAAATCTAGACTTGAATGCAAAAATATTCAAATTGGTTTATGCAAAACCGCTTTTGGGCCGTCTGGAAATGGAAATAAACGAGCCGATTAGGATAGAGTTTAAGAAAAAGTTAGAGGTCTTACAAGGAAACAAATTGCAACCTCCTGAAGCATAACGCAGGCCTTGAAAGTTCGCCCACCCAAAGCCTTTTGTCAAAAATGAGCGAATAAAAAGACACTGAAAAAAACGCAATAAACTTAACGTGTATCTGTCTGATAGCGTCTCGATTTGTCAGCGATTTTTTTACGGCACGCTTTCAATTAATCATTAGAATAATTCCTATACAGCGCATTTTGATTGGACTTATTGACGACCGGAATTAGAACCACCTGATGATATATCTGCCACTGCTACCATTCGTCTATCGAACACAACGAACGACTCAAGATTAATATCGCTACGTAACTACGCTTACACTTATAATAGCAAACACAGTAATTCGTCAAGAGCGTCTGTTTGAGAGGAACAATTATTTACTGAGATATAAAACTTGCATTTATTTTGTTTATTGCCGTCCGAAATGACAAGTATGTTGACATTTTTAATGTGAATTTTCGCACCGACAAACGTCGCATGAAATTCTAAGTATTCTACTGCAAAAAAGTGCAGAATTTCGGTAAACTCACGGCAGTTCAGTGTCCGTGAACCCGCTTTTATTACGGACTCCTAAGTAATCTAGATGAATAACACCTTCATAAAGAGACTCAAATTTCCTGAGACATAACGTGGGTCGTCATTACCATATGTGTATTTTTGGGGCTGATAATAATCCTTTTATTGTTGCAGCATAGAATTTGGCCGTGTGGGTGGAAGATATTGGTAGTTTCTCGGGCGCGAACGGAGCCATATTTAAGTTAAAGGAAACAACAACAAAAGGATGTGTCGCGTCCACTTCGGACATTTTACTGTAATGTAATTCAGTTGGGAACACAACTGGCTGTGACGCCTACGTCAACGAAAAACATAAGGTGGTACAAACGCACAGGGACAATAAACATGAATGTTTAAAGTCAAGCGCACCCAATAAATCGCTGATAAAGGAAAGATTTACATGTAATACTACGAGATAACGCATACGACACCGTTGCGTCGTTCCGATTTTGGTTTTCAATCAATGATATACTGAACGCAAAAAGCAGCAGAGCAAAGAAAGACAACAAATCTTTTCACGTGTGGCTGAACCATGAATGAATCAAAATACTAACGGAACAGTTGGAGTAAGATTGAAAGTGCATCGAGACATGCACGATGATTAATTCGCAAGTGCCACTTAAGGAGATATTGACTTAATAGATGCCCCGCCCCCGAATGGTCATCGACATAATGACCTTGGTGTTCCAAATTAGATGCACATAATAGTATTACGTAAGACGTAAATCTTCTGCAACAAGTTGCAACAGGTTTCATGATACAAAAACTGGTAAAACAGCTGTGAAATGGATTGATAGTATGAAAAGTTACTATTCCTAGCTATTATACCTACTAGATATCAGCGAGATGCGAGTGGCATGGGAAAATATAGAGTATTTTTAGAATGACTGCTTTGACATCACGTTTGGTCTAGACTAGACTGCAAGTTAGATAGCAATCGTGACCAACGACCTCGCTACCGACGCATCAACTCCTAACGCAGTTACCAGATGTACTGCACTGTAAATAAATGTAACAAACGAATGTTTCTAGTTCAGAAGTTAAAAAAAATCCAATGGTTTTTCAACACCCGTGTCTATTAAACTTGAATGGAACTAAATTAACTAATGTCTTCACTACCGTCAAAAGGAAAATCGAAGCTTTCAAAGATCAATCTCTTTGAATCAATTGTACTTTGATTGGGTTAATGGAAGCCTCTTATGGAGATCGAGTAACGGCAATTATTACCTACAATTCAAATAGTGCGTGACTAAGTATCGAAACATTAGAGTTCCAGTCTATTACAACAAAGAGCAAACGTTTTTTAACAACTTCGTCTTCACTAATGCCGTTTTGATTACGCGAATTACTGATCTTTTTTACGCAATCTAGCACCAAAATTGTCGGCGATACCAGTGGTCACGTCATAACGTAATAAATAGACGTTTACTTAACTACCTAAGCTACATGTTTTGTAAGTCAACAACACCTCAAGTGGCTACTTAATTTGGTATAAAAAATATTTAAAGTGTACTTAACATCCTTCACGCACCAACGGCCGACTAACTAAGAAACGTTAAGTAATTATACCGGCGAGAAAATTTTAGGTAGCGTGAGTTGGTTCGCTGTTGTAAGCAACTTAGTGATTCCAAATCGACCACTTCCTCGATCCACAATTGGCTTATTCAAAGCAAACAGACAAAAACCTCGTAACAATGGATCGTACAATTGTCCACAATAGACGTCTGTCTGGTCTAGCTCAAGATCATAAAAGACATAACATCGACGTAGCTAATCGAATGGTAACTGCAAAAAGCGCAGCGTCCAATCAAAGATTGAAAAAAACCAGATATGAACACTAATCTAGGCGAGCGAAACTAAATTGTATTAGATACTAATGATACAGGAGCCGGGTATACAGGTAAATGAAAAATTTCAATCTAGCCTAAACCACAATGATGTAAGATGAATGAGCAATCAGAAACGCAAGTTTGTTCACCTCAGACATCAGACGCATAAAAAGCTAGAAATCCAGCAGTGACTAGATCTGAGATAGCAGATTGATTGGTTCTATAAATGAAGTACTATTGTGACCTGTGGCAGTTCCGCAAGCGGGTCACGTCGACGCACTGCAATAAAACAAAATGAACCACTGCAGAAGCAAAACGAATGTGTAGATTTTCAGCGAACACTAAATAATACGAGGAGAATACAAATTAAAAACACGGAACTAGGATTTAGATACAGTAACCTGACTCAAAAAACCGGCCGTAAAAAGTTAGACGCATTTTTTCAACAAATCTTGTAAAAGGCGACTAATACTTTGTTTCTGATGTTGCGTAATCATAACTCTTAGCTTGTCAAGTGCACCAGGAATGCGAATAAAAAACCGCCAAAGCTGCGGTGCGGTTACGACATTAGCCTGCCAGCATTTCTTTTCTATTTTCACGGGTGCAACGAAGGTTCAAAGCCCACTATTGCTCTAACCGTTCAACGGAAACGTTCTATTTTAGTAACAAATTATAACTAAGGAACCAATCAGGTTAATGGAGGGATGAAATCCCCAGATGGTAACAAATATACATGAGTTCGTCTGCAACACATCTCAGAATCGGTTCGTAAATAGATTCATTACTCGATAGCCAGACACCATGGATCTCGAGAAACTCACCGTTGGTTCGATTGATTTAGCACTGTCAACACCAGTAACCCTACCGGGCCTCGATCGCAAAAAGCCTCTGTTTGCACAAGTCCTTATGTCAATATGTAGTTTGGAAAAAAATTAAGGCCAAGTAGAGGCCTCACGCGAAATTCCCTCGCGTAGGTACCAGTAGACTTTGTTGTTTCTGTAAACAGACCACTGAGCGAACACGGATGGCCACTTCTGGTGACCGGTTCAATGGCTGATGATGGCACGGGAGCCACTTGTACGCATGCGCACCATTAGCCAGACAACAGACTGGTCCTTTTAGAATAATGCAAAACGTGTTTGAAAATGTAAAGACTGTTTTTTGCAGTTTTATAACTCTCGAAGTTTTATTTTCTGCTGCAATTTAATCTTTAATCTAAAGGATATGATGTTATTTTTTCTCGTTGTTGCTAAACAACAATAGCAGCAAACGAACATCGTAGGTACCTACAATATCAAAGGCCAAACCTAGGCATAGACCGTACATAATACACAATACCTAGCCAATAATGGCGGCGTCACATTCTATTGTAATGATACATCGTTCGAGTCGTGTGATGTGTCAGTCACCAGTGCCGTAGCATTTGGAAACGAAACTTGTCCCGTATCAGATAACTATTTGGACATCTGCATTATGATTAGCATGTTGTTAGTGTCAATCAGTGCTTTCGTATCAATGCTTGATGACAAAAAAATAGGCATGTAGGTAGGCAACAAACTCGGATTCAAGGTTGCCAGTATCTATATCTCCTCGCAGATCATAAAAAATAATTTTGATATAATTAACGAGAAATTCATATCGAGATGTCTCGAAAATTAAAAGAGCACCCACACAATGATCCCGAAACGTGACTGTGCAGCAATTCGGGAGGACAATCTAAGACATGATCTAGATTGTAACAACACTACGGCAGCCGACCGACGTGTGTCCAAAAACAACTACAAAGAAATCGATTTCATGCAGTTGGATAAAAAATTAAAAGAAAAAAATGCATTCAGACTGGCATAGCAAAACTTACGAATCATCCCCTGCCAATGACCTCTAGTCTAGACCAAAGTTTGTATCTAATCAGACTTGTCTCTCTTGAAAAAACTTTATAATAACGATTTGATGAGCAAATACGCAATCCCCGTGGTGTATTACTTAGAAATGTTTTTATAGCCGACCATTTTAAACTATTACTTTGCAAATACTAAGTCTAATGTATCTGAGCGTTTTAAATAATTACTGGCGTGCAGCAATCGTGCGGCTCAAGCTAATTGATTTCACATTAGTTTTATGACTAAATAATAGTGACGACTGGATTCTAAATCGAAACTTCACTTTGTAGGAGTTTCATATTTATATTGGCTACTTCCGTGACCGTGTTTAATTCAGACTTACCATTTCGAGAAATAATCTTTCTTAGTTACAAGGATGGACGAATCAATTATTTTCAGCGTGAACTGGTAGAATTAATAACATTTCTATTTTTTGTTGTTGTGCTGCTAAAAAGCCGATTGGGGCCGCAGCTACTTTTTGCATCGCTGCAAAAATACGTCATACGTTTGCCTTAGCTTTGTGCGTTGAATATTTTGGCCGCGGACGTGTCTTAGGACGTTTTGATGACGGAAAAAAAAGTCGTGATACGATCGGATCGACGAACCTTAGTATCGCAAGCATCATTGAAATGCGCAAGCGCAGAATCTGTAATTTGCAGAGTGTCTAGACATCTATCTATCTGTTCAAGGACCGGGTAACAAAAAGCATAAGATGTGGTGGAGAGCTTACAACAGTTGCGATTAGTCGCGCCTGTGAATCAGCGAACATATCGATCGTTCTAATATAATTGCTGTCGCCATTAAAGTAGGCGCGCGAATTTAGATCAAGTGTTATTTATTACATTTCTGTTCTGATGGGAAAGCACCAGGAAATAGGCTCGGTATTTATTTTTAGTGTTTTTGTAATAAGTAATTTAATAAAGCATCATAAAAACAATGTAACAAATGTGTTTACCGCTGCCATGCATCCACTACGATAAGTTGAATATTGATTATTAACTACTGGTAAATCTTCTGACTGTCGTCTACCTAACGTATTGACAAAACAATGTCTGGTCTGATGAGGAAGAAGGCTCGGCAAGCAGGAAATAGGCTCGGTATTTATTTTTAGTGTTTTTGTAATTAGTAATTTAATTAAGCATCATAAAAACAATGTAACAAATGTGTTTACCGCTGCCATGCATCCACTACGATAAGTTGAATATTGAGTATTACATACTGGTAAATCTTCTGACTGTCGTCTACCTAACGTATTGACAAAACAAATTTCTGCTCTGATGAGGAAGCAGGCTCGGCTAGCAGGAAATAGGCTCGGTATTTATTTTTGGTATTTTCATAATAATTTTATTAGGCATCACAAAAACAATGCCAAACGTGGCTCCGCATCATACTACGATAAGTTGAATATTGAGTATTGACTTCTGGTAAATCTGACTGTCTCGTAGGTACCTAACCAACTGATTTTTTTCTGATGAAAAACACAACAGGAAATGGGCTCAGTATTTATTGTATTCTTATAACTTTATTAGGTATCAAACATGTAAAATTAACCCCATAATGCGTCACTACGATAAATTGAATATTGAGTATTAACGGAATTTCATCCTCGTACTTACTTACAAATCAAAACCTTCCTGTTATAATATTCTGAGTGCTGTTACATTACAAGACTTTAGAGAAGCTTTGAGTCATTCAAAAACACTCAAATCTTTGTTGCAAAAACATCACACTAAAATAAAATTTTATTTATCATCACGATTAGAAACAGGAACGTTTAGCTTTCTGAAGTCGTGACTTCACGACAGGTTTAATACTGGCGAAGAACATAATGACGAATATCTTCTTTTTTTTTAATGAAATGATGAATGCATCTGTGTTTATTGTGATGGACTATGAAACGAATTAATCACATTATTATTAAACGTTTTGAATACTTTCATTGTGCGTACAGCTTAGGAGTGTAATTCCCCGCCGAAATCTGTGATTCCTGATAGCTACCCAGGGGGCTTTAAGTCAAGAATGACTAGGTCAATTCTATGGAAGCTTTCCCCATCGTCCACCACATCAGAGCTTCCCAAATGAGATTATGGTCAAACGCAAGTCTAATAAAATAAATATTTTCCCAGATCCTAAGACATTCTAGGCACCAACAATATGCACACGTATAGCAAATCAATTTGAGATTGCTACAGAAACAATCGATTGCCATTTTAATAGCTAAAAATGTTTACACCTGGGAACATCTGATGAATTAGACGCAATAAAATTACAGACCGAAACGCCATAACGACACACTCTAATGTAGATTAAAAGCTTTGTTGCAAAGTTATAGGAATCCTAAATCGCGTGTAACAAAACCATTCGTGATCTTGCATTTATAGACGGGTGTGAAATTTCTAACTCGATCGAAAAATCTTCTCATGGGACATACATCAAGGCATAAATGAACATTTTATATCAGACTTGTTGGTATGCGAGGAGCTCGTGGTTAAATAATAACAGCCGCAAGGGTTAATCTTTAAGGTTAAGCAACGCTTGCCAAGGTTGGTCTGTGGATGGGTGACCATCTTAATATACCGAGTTTCCTCCGTGCCTCGGAAAGCACGTTAAGCCGTTGGTCCCGGCTGTCATTTGTAGATCTTACGGCAGTCGTTACGGATTGTCAGAAGCCAGTAAATCTGACTCCAGTCTTGCCAAGAAGTACCGTGTTACCCAGTCAATGGGTTGTGGAGGTCTGGTAGGCAGCCGCTCCACGTAAAACACTGGTATTCAGCTGAATCCGGTTTGACTGGAAGCCGACCCCAATATAGTTGGGAAAAGGCTAGGCAGATGACTTGTTGGTATGCGATGGGATCTGGAGTTGCTTTTAGAATAGGTGTAGATGCAAAATTTATAATGCCACCAGGTTAAAAATATATTTGTGTAAGTTGACTTTGTACTGCGAGCAATGTGCCCTGCCCACTGCCACTTCATTTTGGCGATCCTTCGGGCTATATCAGTAACCTTGGGTCTCTACCGGATATCATCATTCCTGATTCGATCACGCTAGGAAACTCAAAGCATTGCTCTCTCCATAGCCTTTTGCCGATGGATGCGGGACGCACAGGACCAGTTGTTGTGGCGACACTTGGGGGAGGCCTATGTCCAGCAGTGGACGTCTTTCGGCTGATATGATGATGATTATGAAGTTTAGTAATTTTTTTTGGATCTTAATAGACAACACCACTGCCAAATACACAAATTCAGGGTAAAAAGCAGTGCAAAAAATTTCCCACATTTTTAAGTCATGCAAGACAATCAAAATTGCAAATATACATTAGCTAAGATTGACAAGCTTGAATTTTTAAACAGCTTATTTGTTATTCGCCGTCCTCACCAAATTCAACATGTGCAGAGCGGCAAAAATTTATATGGAGACGCATCAAGAATTGAATCAAAATAACAATGCATTTTTTATATAGGAAATTTGTATTCAGTGCATAATGCAAGGATAATACTGTGGGTGGGTACCACCAGATTTAGAATTACATGCGACGTTTTAATGTGTTTTTTCTGTGATCTATGGTCAACATAGACAATCATTTTTACCTTTTCCTGAATGGCCGATTACCTATGTTGTTTCAATTTTGACCACGTGCAGATTTTGAAGATCGCCGAATTTTACTAATAAGATGCACGATTGTGCACGACTACTGACGGATTCACATGATGAATATTTAATTTCTGTTCTTTAATCAAATAAAAAGCCACTTGTCTATTTTGTCACGAAAACGCAATAATCTGTAATAAAAGTCTCTGTCAGTTTGTACCTAAAAGTCTTTTTGACGATTTTTTTTAATATTGATCTGTTGACAGCGGGGTTGCGCGCGCGCAGCAACCAGGTCGCGCTCGTGCATGACCATCATCACTTCGTCCGAACTGACAAGCCGCTAATGCATGAGGATAAAAACTGTTTACACGATTCCTTTTTTTTCTGTTGGATTAAGATAGCTTAATAGAAATTGTTTATTTAGCTAAACGTGGAATGAGTTTTTTTAAGTGCGATGCTGGTTTTTTTGCGGCACGGAACGTCTTGGTTCTTGACAACCTCTACTAAACATGCAGCCATCATTTTCTATGTAAGTTATGCTATGGATAAATTTCGAACTTGACAACTTACAACTGTTTGGTGTTTAATAAATTATTAATACTGTCATTCCTATTCAAATCACGAAGATATATTGACAAATATTTTATAAGTATACAACGATATGCATTCTGTCGACGCTAAGCAGCCGTGCATTCGTCGCGAAAATTACGTCACAAAGACTTAGCTCCTATTTCCATATAAAGAGGTTTATTGTGACGCTAAGGAAACATTAATTTTCTTTTAATGCCATATTTATCTAAATTACACCTAAAACTAAATCCATTTTTAAACACCATCTAAACGTCTGGCTTTAAAATTTCAATAAATTATTATTTTGGGTCGATGTCACTGAGTGATGTCTGACAGACAGACCAATGATTGAACAAAAACAGAAATAGTTGCACACACAAAAAAACAATGCCATTGTATCGCTAATGTAATGGACGGAAAAAACGATGCAGAAGGATAAATATTTAAAAAAGTGACTAAATAACATTTGCATGGTAGAAAAGAGAATAAAAAATGTGCAAAAAGTTGGGTGCTGTGCTGATTAGCATATCCTCGTTGTCACTCATACGCTAAACGTCCAACCCGTGATAATTTTATTGACACACAGCGCGTATCACAGACTCTTGCGCACGTTAACTTGCTCCAGCAACATTATGCTGAGCACTTTCGCCTTTCTGTTATTATGCCAAATCATAAAACCTCCTTTAAAAAAATAATACAAAAAAATTAAAATGTAATGCATTTATCAGCGAACTGTCCATCAGTCATCTTGTTGTGTTACCCACAGAGAAAAAATCTAAAGTATCTACTGATTTATTTTTAAATAAATAGCAGTAAGCATGTTAGAAGTTCAAAAACAGCATGAAAGAATTCAAGTGTAGATGAATAAAACTAATTAATATTGCTGGGAGCAAAAAAGTAACAACACTCGTCGAGTCAAAGATTAAAGTGCAGTACTTTTTTGTGGATTCTTCAAATATTATTATAGCATTGAAAATCGTTATCATATAACATCAGAAGTGGATGGGTAGCGTGAATACACACACGTGTCACAAACTTTACAAGAATGGCGTGACATTCGATGCTTCGATCTTGTTACAAACAAAACCGCCACGATTCAGCGATTTGTGTTACTTTGTCAGTACATCGGACATGCAACAGTAGCTAATTTATCCTCCTTCACATTAGTGAAGGTTAATCAAATAATAAGCAGTATAATTTATAATTAACACTCATAAAATTGTACATGACATCAAAATAATGTTTTAACACCTTTTTTCTTGACAAAAAGTTTTTAAACATAATTTAGACACATTGTATAGAAGAGTCTTGATGTGGTTTTCAAGAGTCCATCATGAGACGTCAATCAATCATTGATGAATCAATAGTTTTGAAATGTAATGAGTTAGCACATTGATTAAGTGTCCCGTCACCAAACAGTGATTTGTTTAGTTAGGTTAGGTTCTTTGCCAGGGTTGCGGAATTGTTCGAAAGCGTCACCGCGGCCCTGGAACGCAAAGGGCATTTATAGGAGGATTTCATCAGTAAGAGTCTCTCACGTCAAGGTGTCGTTTGATGAATTCCCATTCGTTCCATTTGAGATTATCCCAAGGGAACATAGTCTCATCTGCTCTTCCAGACTATAATCTATCTCTGTGACGTATGCAACTAAAAGAGTTATGAATTTAAATGTGAGTTCCCAAGAATAAGTGGATGGATTGTGTGAGGACCGATATCAAACAAAAAAAGTTAGTGGTAGCGTGAGGGCTGATAGGACAGAATGGAAGAAAAAAAAGTGTTGCGCCGACCTAAGTACCATGGTATAAGGGTAAGGGGATATGAATCTATCTCTGTGTAAAATTTAAACCAGATCCGTTAAGCCGTTCTGGCGTTATTGAGTAACAAACATCTCTCCAACCATCCAACAAAACTTTAGCAAATATAATAGAAGTAAAAATCAAGATTATACTGCTTAGCTGTGTGCAGTAGTACGTTGAACGATAGGCTAGAAAGGCTAACGAAACCGGACTCAAGCCATCAATTGAGTAGGTCTTGCTGCCTATAGAGTACTTAAATCTAGGCGTGTAGACATTTATATGAACTAGGAAGTCGGAGCTCGAACTGATTGGAAACTTCAATCATAATCATGTATAGTTTGTCTTAGCGAATAATCTCTGCTGGTATCCCGGGGGTTACAAATTCTTCTGCTAATAAATTTTAAACAGTTTTTTTTTGTGTGTGTTCTTGACTCCAGTGTAGGTCACAGGTGTCAGAGAAAAAGTCGACGATGTACTGAAGAAGCCTGTTCACTCTAACTTTGAAAAGATTAGGGTTGTATGCGTTCGTAAACAAAGACGCAGGTAGAGATATCAGTTCCAGGGTTAAAGAATTTGATCGAAAAAGTTACAGCGGCCCTGGAACGCATGAGTTTTAGTCAGCTCCCTTCTGCTCCACCCAGAGCGGGAGGAGTCATTTGATGATTTCTCAGAGTTCAGTTAGTTACATTTTTATGAACGGAACAGATTATATTCCATTTCCATTCTGTTACATTATTGCGAGCACCGGATACAGGTCTTGCAATCAAAACCCAAAATCTCGATATCTTTAATCGTGCAACAAATTAAATTCTGTTCACTAATATCCTTGTATCTTATTGATATTATACGAAATTCGAGCAAATATCGAAAAAAATACATTTCCTAAAGTATCGATTGGAAACATAACAAGAATTCTTTCTGACCGGGCGGCGATACAGCGTCACTTATCCCCATAATAAAAATCGATGTCCGCAGACTTTTAATAATTTTTATATTTAAAATCGGTACTTACGGCCGAAGATACTGTCACAACACTGTTTGGTTCACATTAGATCGGCCACTTTACGTGACATTATGGACCGATATTGGCCAAATTTAATTTGGCGCAGGCAGGGGTTATATGTTCGGGTCAAAACAATTATGTTTATTCTGTTAAGTGTAATTTTTCCGGGTGGTATGGGGTTTTTAAACTTGTGTAAGACCAATAAATGTTCAAAAGCTCGTGGTTTTATGTGGCATTCATGTGTAATTGTCTCATATTTGACACCTTCCATGAAACAGAAAATGTTTTATAGTCTGCAGGAGACTTTTTGATGAACCAAAACTTTTTGTCATCATCAAATCAAGAATATCCTGCCCAAATGACGCCGTAAATGGATAATAAATACTAAATCAAATTAAGAACTCACTTTTATGATGCAATAAACCAAATGCATTTTGACAATACGCCAATCGCCATCTAAATAACTCATCGAATCACGAAATGTTCAAATACATCACTGTGACGTGTCCATAAATATTGTCAGGACATAAAAGGCTCAATTCAGCCATACAGATCTCCATATATTTCTTTTTTAACACAATAATCAAGCTAATTTTATAAAGAGAAAAGTTTTAGTCATTTTTTACATGTGAACAAAAAAAACTTAACCCGTGAATGCGAAAGTA
Organism: Lacanobia oleracea; assembly: GCA_950371165.1. Taxonomy (NCBI): domain Eukaryota; kingdom Metazoa; phylum Arthropoda; class Insecta; order Lepidoptera; family Noctuidae; genus Lacanobia; species Lacanobia oleracea. The sequence goes on from OX493389.1 coordinate 5,629,985, forward strand.
TTGTTCATGTCTTGATGGACACAGTACTTACGCGCTTTAGTCATGGATTAGTTTCTGCCTGGGAAATATCTAGATGGGTAGCAGACAAAGGATAACCAAAAATTGCACAAAAAACAAAGCGAATTACCAATTACGCTTACATTTTACAAAAACGCGTTTTATGGACGAATAAAGATTCTTATGCAATTAGACACAGACGAAGCATGCAGACATATCGCATATCGATTCATTTTGCACACCGGGATAAAATATACTAATTAGACATGCATATTTTTTATACTGTAACGCATTTGATATGAGACCTGAGTTTACTGCACGAAGATTTTATTGTTTTTGGCATTTTATGGAGGTAATGACAGGAGTGAATACGAAACGATATTTGCGATGTGATTCGTTGACGCAAGATTTTCAAACGATGCTTCCTATACAAGAAGTAAAAATGTTTTAGATTTTCCCACAAGCTTTTGTTTTTTCCGAATTTATATAATGCCTCTACCAAGTTTGTACAGTTACAAATTCAAATTAGAGCACCAAAATACAGCTCAACTAGTCACCTAGACAACCCTATCGAACATGGACTTTCATAAAGACTACGAGAATAAACTGAATAACGTCAGAACATTTTCCAACTAACCGAGCTGACCTATTTCCCACGGAAGTTCTCAAGTCTTGCGCAAAAGACTAGCATCTACTGCTCCGAATACTTTTTCTTCCCCGATCGGCACAAAAATGCGCATCAACAAAGATTGGAAATGATCGTGACACAGCATTTCTCGACTTTCTGACGGTTTTGTTACGTTACGCATTAACTAAGCTCACGGTTCAACGAACAATTGTAACAATCACTAATTCGGCGACGAAGCTTGAAAACGCCACGTCTTGGAGAAACTGAATAGAATTTTATAGAAAAGGGATTTAGAACAATTGGAATGTTTGACGATAATCCACTTTTATTGATAGGAGTAATTTCTTTTACATAAGGAAGTCTAGACTAGAAAATATATCCAGATAAAAATGGCGACGAAGTACCTGATATGCATGAGAACTTTACAATTTCAGATAATTTCAAAACTGAGATTTAGTTCAGTCAATAACCTGTTACTTACCTTGGCTTCTATCCAAACCCAATTGTCTGAGGGCAATCTATCTTGAACAATAGAATACCACCACGCCCAAGATTGATATTTCCATGGGACTTCACTCAATAATCACATCTTTTCTATATACAGAAAAAGCTATTTCCCCCTGACACATGTGAACAGCTGTTAAGTAAATTCCTCGTATCGGAATGGGCCCAGAATGTACTAGTCTGCATTAAAATACGTCAACACACTCTATTTGGCACAAGGCGAGCGCTAGTACCTTATGTGGTTAGATTTTATGTCTCGCTTGTTTCCAACTGTTATCGCTATCTCGTTATCACCCTTAAAACAAACGTTTTAGGATTTTGCCAGGATGGACTTCAAAAGAAATGTGACTCAGGTGACCTGATAACGTTATAGGCTTATCTCATTTTCGAGTACAAAGCTTCAAAAATGTTGGTCACTTTGCTAAGAAAAGACACAGATGTTTTAGTATCCAGTTAATAGAATTACTATAGGCGCAGTAAGCAGTCAAGACTTGCTAAAAGTCAACAGGGCCCTGACATAATTAGACGGCATAGCGGCAGACCGCGTAGATAGGCACACTCTTCATATAAAATATTGGTACTCAGCTGAATCCAATTCGACTGGAAATCGACCCAATTTATGTGGAAAAGGCTAGGCAGATGATGATGAGCGGTAGACTGCGTAGATGGTAGATGTCCTTGTAAGAATTGGCGACCAACTCAACTACCGATATGAAAGATAGCAAGCACAGAGGAATGAGATGATTTCGTTGAGACAGGTAAACCAGAAATAATCAACTAACTAATTTTACACAAGAAACGAATCATCCACATGCAGCAGCAAAGTTTTAGAAACTTTCGCATAGCGAAAGACCAAAAAAAAATACACTTACCGAAGCATTATGACTTTTCGCATTAAATCTGTAGACTGGCAGATACGCTTGCGACGACTTTGGGGTTTGTGCAGTTCCCAAGGTAGCCTTGTTCCCTTCCGCGCAGGACGCTGAGGGTCCTCTGACCTCTTCAATCTGGGCACCGAGGAGTTCGTTCTGTAGGAGACAGTTGTACGCGTGTTGGTCTCGAGCTCCTGTGCCGTTATCACCACCACCATCTCCTCTGGCTTTCTTTGTGGGTTGGTTTTCTGTTCCTCGGTGTATTGCTGAAAAAAAGAAATAGATGATTGGTAAGCTGGTTTTGGACCCGATGTTGAGGCGTAACTTAGGAAGCCTATATCCAGCAGAGGACTGCGGCACGATGGACCGATGATTTTAAGAAAGTGGCTGGCAGAGGACGGATGCGGACTGCTTAAGATCGGGATGGTTGGGGCTCTTTGGGAGGCTTACGTTCAGCAGTGGACGGCAATTTGTTGATATAAAAGACTGATTTAATCAGGTGTTAATTCTTATAAAATATTCAACAAAACTTTACGATTATTATCGACAGCGTTATATCACTCACTGCTCAATATAGGCCTCCTCCCACATGTTCCAGTTTCAAAGAACTTATTTACTACAGATTTTACATATTTAAGTTTATTCAAATTATACGAATTTTAATTACTCGTTATTCCGATTTATTTTAAAAATTATCCTATAAACATAATTTAACTTCTATGTTCAATTAAACATCTTTAGCAGACTTGTTCATAAACATAGTTTTAGTTAATTTTATTTATTTATTTAATCTACAGCGCAACGATTTATACCAAAAACTAATATCAATGGTATTTGCTTGCACTCATATTTATTTTCTATTCCAAACGAATACCATTATTCAAACTGGTACCAAAACAAGTAACAGATAAATGGGCTATCTTACACTGAAAGAATTTTTCAAATCGGGTCAGTAGTTCCTGAGATTAGCGCGTTCAAACAAACAAACAAACTCTTCAGCTTTATATATTAGTATAGATAAGACATTTAATTGAGAAAAAAAACAGTAGAAAAAAAAATGTTAGCAAACGTCTAGTTCAATAATAAAATATGACTAATATTAAAATTTTCTAGAATTTCAGTTTCTCCTTGTTTGTACCTGTATTTTTTTATTTTTGCAAAACATCAAAATAATAACAATTTACTTACAATCTAAAAATTACAAAATATCACAGAAAATCAACTTATTTGTATTAAAGTTTACCTGACATAGTTTTTACGCACAGGTTATACACAGGTACGTAATTCTTAATCTATCGAATATTGAAGGATTTTAAATCCTGCTAATAAATCGATTTCATCATCTGCATAAAAGTGAATAGCATAAGGATTTGGTTTGATTCTACAAAAATAAGGTTATGAATAAAGATAGGATAAATAACAATCATCATCTGCCTAGCCGTTTCCCAACTACATTGGGGTCGGCGTCCAGTCAAACCGGATTCAGCTGAATACCAGTGTTTTACGTAGAACGGCTGCCTACCAGACCACAACCCATTAACTGGGTAAAACGGTACATCTTGGCAAGGCTGGAATCAGATTTACTGGCTTCTGACAATCCGTAACGACTGCTAAAGATCTACAAATGACAGCTGGGACCAACGGCTTAACTTAACTCATTATGTTAAGATGGTCACCCATCCACAGACCAACCTTTGCTTAACCTTCAAGATCGACCCGTGCGGCTGTAATTATTTAGCCACGAGCTCCTCAAATCCTCCTGCTAATAAATCGATTTACTGGAAGTAATTATAATAGTAATTTATACCTCGTTACCTACATGTTTTGGCCGAAAAAAAGACACCTCACATTTGATTAAATTTGACTGAGCTGACTGTACCCAATTCAAGTTGTTGGTATTCTTTCGGACATAAAATGTAATAAACAAATACCAGTGGTATTCGTTTTTGGTATTAGAACGGAATAAATTAGCGCAACAAAGAGACATAATTTACAAAATAAGGAATGTCATTACAATAACAAAAATACATGATAAATTCTACGTCTAAAAATAAATTAATTTAAATGACTAACCTGTACCTGTAAGTACCTAACAGGGAAAAATCTTCAAAATACCTATTACATTAGGTCTGCGGCCGTATTACATATTAGACTATTTTCAGGTTTTACAGGTTTGTAGGGTAACCATGCTCCTATGGTAGGATACAGGATACAGCCATGCTTAGTTCAAAAATAACTTAGGTTTGTAGGGTAACCATACTTCTATGGTAGGATACAGGATACAGCCATGCTTAGTTCAAAGATACCTTAGTTATTTGATTGCAATATTTTAAATAATATCTAATCATTTAAAAATCTTTTAACATCATTAATTCAGAAAAGACATAAAACTTTATTTTTATGTCAATAACGTCATCGTGCATCAAACATCTAGTAAAAAAACTGTATTTCTTTAAAACAATCAAAATCGTGGACCAATATTTTAAAATGGCCATTAAAATCTAATACAAGTAAATAAATCATGCAAATCTATAAACCGAATATTAAAAGCAGGTGAGTGTATTTATATTTGTCGCCACACCGCGTCGGTATCCTGTCCCCTGACACAGACGGCACAACCATATGCGCAGGCGCAGGAGCACGTGCCACGTGACTCACGAGCTAAAAAAAAGTTCCTCATCCAATACGTTACTAAAATTGACAACATTTCAAAAACACAGCACATCGCGCAAATTAATTATATTGTTGAACAGTTTTTGATTAATTATACAGAAACCGAACAAGCATGTTTTTGCTGCTTGTAAAGTTTTAAAATAATACTAATTTAGTCACGTCTGGTGTCTGGAAAAAAATCTGAGCTTTCAACTCTAGACGCGAAATAAATTAGGAAAGTGGATACTGCAGGTTCTCTCTATTTGTGTAAAAAATAAATAATATTTTGAAACAAAAAATAAATCAATCAACGACCTCACTTCTAGTCTATTCAATATCACTCAAAAAACATTCAAATGACTTTTAAGGTAGCGCAGTAATAAATCTTTTATTTTAAGAAATGGAACATATTAAAAATATTATGCTTTTTTTGGCTGCGATTTCTAACATCGCTAATGACCAAATTACCTTTAATTATACCATCAAAAAACACATGGCGGAGCTTGACTGACAATTTAGAAACGACCCGGGGGATACAGCCAAAAATACAATTTGCACTGCGTACCTACACTGCTTGGTCTTTTCTAAGGATAGTGATTCACAGAATATAATGCACTTGACGACAATGATTCATGGTTGATCCTCAGAACCACTAAATAACCACAATTATAACGCCTGCATGTTATTATACAAGTTTTAAAAATACATAATTGTGAATGTTTTTAGATAAAAACTGCATAATATTACCATAAATTCTTGTATTGGCAATATTGTGAAACTTTATATTGGAAGAAAATTAAATAAAAAAGTGAATAAACTATATATTTAACATTTTATTGACAAATTATAACATATCGAATTAATAAAAATTGATTTTGATACCGATTGTAATTATTAGTACATTTACGAGACGGCATTATGACGGCAACGTCTAGCTTTTTTATAGTCAGAATGTTTGAGACAGACTGCATTTAAATCATCGACTTAAAATTCTAACTCGATACCTTGTTTATCGTTCTAATGTATAGAACCGTCTGGCTTCAAATATGGCTATTAATATTCAACTTTGATTGACGTCCAAAGGATATTTGCGAGCCCTGGTTGATGCACTTCCCAAATAACAAGCGCAGGTCGGAAGCACGTCCCCAAATTGCATTTCAATCGTAACGTAATGAATAAAAACATCATTGTTCCCATGTAACTAACTCACGCGCGGGTTCACTCACACCTCTTCCTTCCTGGGGCACCTCCATACAAGGTGGGAGACGTTATACCTGCAACTATATTTGGTTACCTACGTGACAGACCATCGGCACAGACATAATTAATTCGGAACATGGCCAAATTTGATAACATCCGTCCTGGACGCGAATCCGTGCTGAATTATTAAAGGTATAGAGTCTATTTTGCCGAGGTGAGAATAGAACTAATTGTCTAAGCGTAACAGTCTTTTGCAAGGCCTCCACCTACGTGGTGTCTGCCCACATCCAATTGCCCTGGACACGGAGTACGGACACAAATTGGCCCCAATTTCTGGTCGTAACCACGACTCAATAGAATTGTTCTAGTAAATATTATCTGTAAGTAAATTGTTGGGAATGTTGTGTTTTGTACACCAGATAAAGAAATAAGAATCATTACTCCGGTAAATGAACCAATGGAGGAACAGGTGATAACGATGGATTTCGCTGGTTTGGAGAATTTTCAATAAAAGCTAAAAGCCAAATGGAAACAGAGTTGCCTCGCCCAGATAATGGTTATCGATATTCACTAAAAGTGTGTCATACTACTCCAGAATGTGTGTTATCAGGAGACGGTAGCAGGTTGAAAAAAAATCCTGGTACAAAATACTTGTACAATGTTAACTTATCTAGGTATGCGACGCGACAGTGGTTTGACGCGCCTACACTTGAGTCAGATTTATAGAGAATCAATATAAAATAAAATAGGAAACGTCAATAAAGGCTTACCTATTATAGAAAACATGACATAGCTACCAAAACACCTTGCCTTCTATCTAAAAATTGGTTTCTTTAATAACAGGAATGTACAAAGCAAGGAACATTGTGTAGTTGAGTGTTGCATGTGCTAATAAACAATCAGCATCATCTAAGATGAAAGTGTCATCTGAGATGGAAAAACTTGCAAAGAAAATCTCCACGTGGCCGGCCAATATCTTTGTTTCGCTCAGAACTCTCCCGCACGCAACTCATTATGCCGAGAGCCGCCCAGCCAAACCTATTTGGTTAACAAATGATTGAGATTCGTTCCACCTGCGTCTACCACCCGTAACTAACAACTAATTACGCCGGGAGTGTTACTGGTGGCAAGTAGTGGCAGGTGCAGCTACAGAAGCCGATAACATGGCCTAGATTCTGCGATAACCGATAGCATACGGGCAGGCCAATGTGCCTAGTTAGATTGTGAAGGCCGATGATGCCGAAGAGAAAGCTAATGCACACAATTTCAATGAAAACGAACATAATTATGATGCTAGATCCTCTATCGATCAAATAAAGACAAGATGGAATGGCGCATGTTGAAGCTAAATATAATGGCACTAAATAAATTTATTTGCACAGTAGCCAAAAAGACAACCTGTTTTAAAATTTGACAGGTTAGATATAAAAACTATTGGTGCACTAATTTAAAATCCTTCGACATAATTGGCACGTGCTTTAGAAATATGTTAGCATCATTTAGTAAATCAACTTTTTCTTTAAAGAAAAAGTGCGAACCAATGACAAAAAAACTTTAATCCAAGTTAGAAGTCAAGGAAAAAACCGCATAGCACGTTTTCTATGAATAATGTTCAAGTGTTTACGTCATTGTAAGAACATTGCGTAACGAGGCAACTCCAACAAAGTCATACCTTTTGAAATGTACAAATAATGGTAAATAGTTTACAGCTTACTCATTCGCCAATAACCTACAATTGCGTGCTAGAAACGATTCTAACGGAACACTAAATATCAACTGCAATATCCTATTTCATAGGAAGAGATTGTTTTGCAAATGCAATTGGCTCCACATTGAGAACGCCGCTACATGCCTTGGGAGAATTCTAGACCCGTCGCATTTATAAGTAAGTACTTGGCTCTAGTACCTCGTAGAGTCAGGTCACTAACGGGATCCAACGCAGCGAGCGCATCGTAAGCAGTTCTAATGCATCTGCGCTTGCGCCGATGCGCTTTCACAACCAGATACAGACAAGTTCCTTAACCTTAGAAACTTTATCAGCTATTAGGGCCACAAACAACGCAGTTCTATAGAAAACTTATCGTACAGTAGCGGTGTTGTACTTTCTTAATGCACCGGTTATCGGCTCTTTCTACTTTATCGGGTGACCCGGCCAACAATTGTTTTACTATATTATGCCAGACGCATGTAACGCATTGAACCATTATTCTGAGAAGGTTGATTCATGTTCAATTCATTTCTGTGACAAATGAGGTACGGTACCAATAGCTGAGAGATTCACTTCCAGGATCTGGAAATGAATTGCAAAATAATTTGACGGATGACATCAATTAACGTCTCTTAAGATTGCCAAACTACACATGACATGATAAACATGGAGTTTACAAATTGGCGGTTTGAATTCAATTTGCATTTCAAGCCTGTGCGTAATTTCGCCAGCTCAACAAATGAGTTCATAGAATTAAAAATATCAGAAGTTTCCTTAAAATAAATACATGTTGCGACTTGTGCACAGAAATGGTGCCGTCGACCTTTCTCCACTATATCCGTGAAGTTCACTCGATCGGTACTGTCGTGTCGGTAGCACCTGACAGTCTGAGCGGCCTGACGCAACTCGGAACGGTGGAAAACGGAAAATTAGTTGTGAACCCAAATGCGGTGCGTTGAACTGCACGCAATTGTCTAGCTTAACCAATGAAATGACTAGGATATTATAGAGCAGCACCCACCCACCCACGTGTACTGCTCAAATTGTATGTGGGATACATGATACAAGTTACAACATATTAATAAATAGATCCTGCATTCGTAATGCATTAAGCTCCAACCATAAAATTATAGAGCCAATCATTCCGAGATAGTTATTTAGTCCAAGGAAATCGTGCACACGATGCAAATAATGAGTTTAATACAAATGAATTGATAATCATGGCATTTGATATTCAGTAAAATAAAGATTCGTGAGTGCATTGAACCAAAAACGTGGTTCATTACTTAACACATAGCTGGGGTCGTGAGTGATTCTGCTTTTTGCATGCAAAACATTTTTTGTCCAATTTTTACCTAATACCAATAGAATATGTTGACGTTTTTGCTGACCATTTCATTACTAACAGCGATTATAATGATCTCGAAAAATCAATATTTTTAGCTAGCAAAAAATATACAACCGCATTGGCAGGTATTAAATTCAAATACATCTTCGGATAATCTAGACATGATCGAGCTCAAACATGTCAAAGATCATCAGACTTCAGCTATGGATGATGATGTCAGACGGACAAATCTCGAAGACGTCAATTGATCACCAGGCATTGTATGCCATCGGCCTAAATTCAACACTTTGACAACTGATTTATGCTCCAGCTCAGGTGTCAAGAGCGGAGACAATACAAAAAACTGTAGCAATTACATACAGAGAAACAACAATGCATTCTAATGTCTAGGACATTAATCATCCGGTTTTAAGCTTTAAATAATGCCAAGTGACAATGTTAGAAAATAGATGGACATCCAACTGGATCTATTACGATCGCCTAGGTACGTACGTGTGCGGAATCTCGCAATAACAATTCAAGTTCGTCGAATAAAGAGGAGAAAAAACTTACTGCTGACAATATTTGTACAGAGAATCATTTGTTATTAGTTGCCATGTGTCATTGAAAACCACGGCCGATTATCCAGTCATCACACCTCAAATGTTAGTTACTTATTATATGAGCTACTGTTCAATTTGTTTTTTGTAGCACACTGAATATTTCTCGGCTCAAAGTGAGCTCGTCTGGTAGCAGGCACCTCAATGAGGCCATAACTATTGGCATAAGTGTGCAAACAATGTAACAGGCAGTGTTTACTTTTGTAGTAACTGCTCACAGACGGTGGAACAACGCGGGATTTAGAATGTCGTCAGGAACCGAGCCTTCATTTAAGTACCGCTAAACTAAACACGGTGCACATTCAAGCACTCACTATTTCAGAATATATGGTTTTCGTTAGTGAATTGTGGTCTTGTATTACACAACGTGCTGTTACAGTGGTGCGCTGTATCGCTTCAGTGCTTTTCCTAAGCGGCTTCGTTTCTCCAACCTACTTTCAAATTGTACTTGTCCAAGTGGTACCTATAGAAACCTCCTAACGAACAGTTACTCCGCACGGACGGCTGCCTTTGAAAACATTCAAGTAACTAGAGAAAAGTTGCATGACTATCTAATCAAGTATAAATAATACCTTAATCCGCCACATCCGTTGCTAGCCGATGATATTATTGTGTAAAATCATATAATATGAGCAATTATCATGCATAAATTAAAGATACATTGACAGTAGAAATCAAAACATGCATCAATCAACATTTTATTGAATCATCGTCTAAAAACTTGCATCTAATTCCGTGATAGGGTTAGGCACCGACGAACAAGTCTATAAAAATATAGCCCAAAAAAACTTGGCTAAATCCTCATGTTGATGACGTGAATGATGAATGTTGAACAATGTGTATTTGTCGTCTTAGTAGATACCTATACAGCATCACAGCTGGTCTCTGACAGCGGGGAGGGTATTCAACATGTCTAGACTTGTCGGAGAGGACAAAAAAGGATATTTTTAAGATTGTCGTCAATACATGAAATCACAATGGTTATTCAACAGAGGTGCAAACAGATGATATCATTTGCGACGAAATCGATAAAAGAGATGCACGAACGAAAATTCGGAATGACGACAGCCAATTTATCGATTCAGGGGAAATAAAATTTGTATTTGGTAAAATAAAAGAAGCACTTAACCAATGTACATTTATTCCTTACTATACGTGATTCCAAGCCAAAATATTGGACACATTTGCAAGTTTGTCGCCTTTTTATTAACCTTAACATGCAAAGGGAAAAATCAAAGGTAGTTGACTCAGCTGATCAGTACAATGAACTTCTGAGAACAACTAATACATTTGGAATACTGAAAGTCCAACTATGGCATACGATCACGAATTCTGAATCACAGTCAGCTGACTCGAAATACGTCTAATAAAAAAAAGATGTATTGTAGTGGCAACCGATTTAGAACCCAAAAATTACACGATTGTAGTAAAATCACGTCGAATCGCGAAATTTATGCAGCAAAACAAATATTAAATAATAGCAACTCTAGATGATATCATCAATTCAGCTGATCGTAAGTTGAAGGCTGGTCAATACTAAATTATTGATGTAGGTGTGCAAAATCCTGCGCATGTCATGCACCTGGACCTGTCTAAAATGTCAATCTCCTATTAAACAGAACATTAAAATAAATTCTGCAGTCACAATATTAGAAAAAGAGAGAATTATTTTACTGACTTACCTACACGACAATGCAATAAAAATGACATTTCATTAGTCTGGATTCGTCCATAAATCATTACTAAACATTAAAGATAAGCTAAAAGCATAGCAATATCAAAACACGAAATGATGAATCAAGATTTATATATTCATTTCAATGCAAGCGACCAAGATTTACGATAAATCTAGAACTGTATGTTACTTGATGTGGCCGAAAGTGTTAATTTGTTGGTTAAAAATTTGCAAATATGCACTCGCCCACCCAAAAGTGACAGGATTGTGTAAAGTTTACACAGGTGCAAGAATGATCTCCACCGCGTCATGTGCAATTATTTGCTATCAACTTTTTTGGATCTGGCGCTTGATTAAAGTTTGCGAGAAAACTTTTAGAATTTGTGGAATTTGATTACCTTGATTAGATTTGTTCACGTTTTTGAGACGGTATCTCCTTTTGAAGAAGGACATATTTTCTGAATGACAGTAAGCTTTTTATACTTATTGTTGAAAGCAACAATGAAGTATTTAGCATACGTTTTGTGGGAAATTTAAATAATCCGAATAATAAATACTTGTGTGATTCATCATTCTGTACTGCTTAAGCAAGCTAAAATGTTATAATGTTTAGCAAAGGGGTAGACAGACAGACGACAAGGACTGATTGCGCAACTTAACATTTTTTAAATAAGATCCTGCTGAAGTCACGAAGGATCGTTGAGATAACGTTGCAATGATTAATTAGTCGAATAGCAACAATTTCGACGATGCTAAAAATATCCCACTTCTGGTGCTGATACGCAATTTCTTGCACAGAGCAATGGCGAGATAAGGACCCTTATCAAAAGTCAAGCAATTTGTTCTCGATGTTAGTGGGACACTTTATTTTATTAGGAGGTGCATACATGTGCGTTTCGTCGCAAGATTTTTCCTCTTCGCCTTTCCCTTTAACTTAAACTTGTTATGTAGATGATTTTATGGCCTTAGTAGACTCAGATTTTCGTCGATTTTTAAGAGACCTTATTACGAAATGCTGGGAGATTATTTTGATCCCCAGGAAGCATTCCCTAAAGACCTTTAGCGGTAGATGTTGCTGACGCATACGCCTCAAACTTAAGGACAGGAATTTGTGATTCGTCAGAGAAGTTTCACATCATCTTTACCGAAGGAATAATTATATGCCTTTTATCCATGGGAAAATTTTGAATACATATGCATTTTGCGACATATCAAAGAGTCGCACCGTCGCAAGGCACATGTGAGTGCATATAAACTAGCCTATGAAGAATTTATCGCCCGCGCAGGTTGCAAAAGCTATCGCTAAATAATGCAATTTATTGCTGTTCTGAGCCTGATAACGAAATTTCCGATAATTCGGGAATAATATCGCACATTTTAAGCGTAAATAAAGTTACTAGAGGTCAAACATATTATTTGGCCGCTTCAGTTATCATTTGTGCAATAAATGCAAATTGATAAAAATGTAATTATTTACCCAATTAATCGAATGTGCCTAAAGCGATACTTGAAATCACCTTGAATATAAATAACCTGCTATCCGAAAACAATAATAACGGAATAGATAGTAATAACCTGCCTTACTTGTTACTTCAGAATATTCTTGAATCACAGAGAGACGCTATAGAAAAGCGAAACACTAGCGTCGTTTCGAAAGCAACGTTGGCAAGAAACATCGTCGACGAAAAGAAACCTTACTTTGCTAACACTAAAGCCCAAACTCTAACATAGACACTAAATGAGAATACAAAGCCAGAAGACGACACTTCTAGTAAGTATGCTCTAAGAACCATTGAGTAATTACCAATGCAGCACTTGAAAACGTGCCAAACAAATTTCAAGTTTCTTAAGCAAGCGACTCACAGTTATACCTGCTTCTTTGGATGGAAAATTAACTGCCTATAATTGACTCCAATGGCCCCTGACCCGGGATTCCTGTGATTGGTATAATGGGCCCTTAATTACCATACTAATGGCGGGATTTCGTTGCTACATCCGTCTGGCCAACTGCTAATTTGTATTAAAGACTTCAAAAGTGATAATGAATAGAAGAATAGATTGAAGATAAATCGACATAATACTCTTAAACATGAACAACATAAAGTTACAGAAAATATAGATGAAGGAAATATTACAAAGGATAACACAATGGGCAGTTTTATCGCTAAAAGCGATTTAGTGCACTTAAATAATGACGATCAAAGAGAGAGGTTTTGCACCATAGTGTTAAAAGTGGACAAAGATTGAGCACGCCTTACAAACACGGGCAACCGTACATACCAGCCTGATCTGTAAAAGATTTTTCATAGAACCTGGTGGCATCTCTAACCTCAAGCTTCTGACCTCTAGATTTCAGATTTATATTATTATCTATTATCAGATATTATATGTGAAGAATAGCGTTATTCCAATAAGTGATACACCGTACAAAAGATTACGGGTATAATGCAAAACAAAACAAAGAAACATTATCCCTCTCCTCCCGTGGGTGTTAAAGGCGAATAAACGTTTATTGCAAGATGAATGGGCTCTACTGCGTATACCCATAAACAACGTACTGCAATCACTCCATTAAGCAAGCGTAATGAACTTACAATATCCCTTTATATATAAGCATCAAGATAACCTATGTTCCCCAACATATTGGAGATTCCTAAACTGGCTTTTGCACACGCATCACTTGCCAAACTTAAAAGTTACACGCCTGGTAACTCCTCATTAATTTACCTGCCTTAAATGGCAATCAATTTCAACCAAATCAAAACTGAGCTGTCCAATGATACACTATCATACGATTATATTCCAAGCGTGACTGCGCTGGCGCTGATTAAAAGCGCTCAAATGACCCAAACGAAGCCTCCGACACGGTTGAGGGCTCACGCTATTCGCAACAGTAGGCAAAAATAAACGTGCCGACATAATCCGTTCCGGATGAGAAGTCATCAGGAACTAGCCTTATTTATAGATAAGGGCATCGTCCTTTATCATAGGTCTTGGTGCTTCATGCTTCAGCGGTGGAACGGAAAAATCTGTGCGGAATTACTCAAGCAAATGCTGTGGAGGTGGGTCTAAGGGTTCAAATTACAGGGGTTTTCCATGATAATGATGTTTGTATTAGTATTTATTAATTCAAGAACGTACATAATTTAAGCTTATGTGCAGGAATGAGCAATTATGGTGTGATTTGCACTTGCCCTTGACCAATTAAAATAAACAAGAACCCCTTGCATAAGTTACGACTTGGAGGGTCACACGACAAATTATCATAATCCCAACCAGACAAACAAAAAATACTTCATACCATGAAAATCGGCGTGTTTTCAAAACTAAAAAACTTTCCCAGTTGTTAATCTCGGTGATGGTTGGGCAAGAATTGCGTAATGGTCTTGCCCGAGTGATTTTAATGCCCTAACTAATGCATGGTAATGAACTATCATACGCCTGAGTGTGAACGCCCTGGAGGTACCTCTCAATGCTCTGGCACGCGATAGGATTAGGGCTGCTTACTTCAGCTTTTTATATCTCTCTTGTATACTATTATTAAACACCCTATCTCTTCGCTAAAGTGGTTTGAGAGGTATTCAATTGATTATCCAAGGCATTTTATAAGTCGATTACTTCTTCATTTTATAAGCAACTATCGCCATAATGTATGACCGGTTGTATAAGCATGCCGGAAAAGCTAACGTCCTGCAAAGCTTACCGCCCATAGATGTTAAAATATATTACTAAAATGACGAGCATGATCTAAGTAAAATATTAAATACTAAATGCGTGGGCATTTAAGCTAGACGCATAAATCTATGTAAATTTTGAGTTTAAAGACCGCTGTGGTGCATGTAGTGACTCATCAATGACTGGTACCGCACATCCTATTGCCTTCAAAAGAATAAAGAAAGATGGCGAAGCTACACGCCTTTTTGTTACTCAGACCAAATAGGGAACTGTTACAGATAGTGCCCATGATGGGAAGTTAAAAGAGGTATTAGTTGCAAACAAAAAAACAAAGATAGCAGACTACATAGCACGATGGTCTCATGGTGAGTCAAGGAATTGGCATTCAGCAAGACGGAGCAAAAATTCTTTAGTGTCACTAATAAAAGGTTAATCACCTTTTGTTCAAGCCCTAAGGGGCAGCCCTAACTAGGACCAGTCCTCACACGTTAACTTCACGCTCGATGTACCAAACCCTAGACTCATTTATTTCATAATCATATCATATAGCACATTGATATTAAACATGGAAAGGAAAGAAGTTTTAATTAGGAAGAAATATGAAAACGATGTTAACAGCAAGAATACACAAGAAGCTTTGTTTTTTTGGCTTTAAGTTGGAATAAATGAAGTTGATTAAATTAACTTTGCTTCTAAACCGCACCTCAGCGATGCGACCGCCATTGTACTTAAAGAATTCAGTTTGTGTAAACAGTTGAGTTACTATTTTTGGTGTACAATAAAGAACATATATTTTACTTACTTTGAGTTCAAACCAGCTTTACTGAAACAATATTAACTGTAGTGGTAGTGACATTATTTAGATGTAAAACACTTACGTTATTTTACATCAAAATAATGGTCTTTGATTTCCGTCCGAACTGATCAATACAATCCTTTGTTTGTTTCGACCCAACCATAAACTCATGGGAAATCCTTAACAAAAAGCAAGATAAAATCTAAAACAATACACCCACGTGCATTGCGATCGTATGTTCCGAACCCCGTAAAAAGCACGTGCAGGATACGCATGAGTGACCAAACTCGTCCTTAGGAAGGACACTCTCATCGTTTTTACACGACCATTAACACGTGTTAAACACAGAGGGATCCAGCCACGTGCTTCAAAGAAAAGGACCCTTTACACCGTTTAAATACAAAAGAGATTATTCCAAATTACACGCTAATTAAAGACTCCTACACCTTCAATTTACATTTTGTCTAGGCAAGTCAAACAATGACTTGTAAACTTTCTCTCGTTCATACATTTACAATAGCGTCCAGGCAGCCAACCGCGAAGCATTATGAATTATAAATAAACCACCATTGTTCATGGTGCCATGATTTAGTCGCATTTTTAATTTTGCTAGAAAACAAAAAAAGAGTTTTAATTACATGAGAAGTAACGAAGGGCCGTTAACCTTAGTAACTAATTAGCTCATTGTAAACCTGGTAATTAGCCGGTATAGTAGCTAGAGAGAATTTAGATAAGTTATAAAAACTTTATTGTATTACAGCTACCGAACGCATTGAATAGCATCATGCTATTCTAAACTGTTTCTGAAGAAAACTAATTAACAGTCAAAGAAACAAATTATTTGACGCTGTTAACGGCAATTTGCCGTGCGCGTCAGGTTTTCGTGATAGCACTTAGTTTTTGGTAAATTCAGACAACACGGATACGGCTTAATGCATTCAAAGTGATCAAAGTCTAGACTAGAATCTTATAACTCTAGTGGTATCTCTTTCGTATATTAGCGCATTCATTAAGTGCGAGTTAGACGGCGAAGATTTTATCGCAGCTATAGGTATTCTAGCAATACAGGCTTAATTGAATTGCAAAAACGTCCGGCATATTACCGACGCAATGCTCAATACTGAAATAAGGTTTACAAGTCATCTCTGGTAGGGTCACAATTGAATAGGCTTTTCCACTGAAAAAATGTAATTAGTCCGTCAGTTGGATTATCAAAAAATATATGACTAGTAAGTAATTTTTCTTTCGATAATTAATGAAGACGCGACACTTTTAAATCAATACGTCACGCCGTGTTATAAAAATACGTGTCTATTAATTTTCAACACTGTAACTGAGACGGACTAAATACGAGTATATTAGCAGTTTATTGATGGTGGAAACTAGCCTATTCTTTGCTCTAGATTTGATATCTTGGTCCAGAAAATACAGATGCACCGTTATGCCCAATTTCAATTACTGCTGGTCAGCAGAAAACAACGAAATAAAGCGTCGGTGTCAGCTCAACCAACAACCTATCATTATGGTCAGATACGAGATTTTAACCGAATCATTGTCATTACGGTCTATTAGGCGGTAGCTAGCAAAAAGACAATAAGTTTAGAGTATTGACTTTTGATTGGTACAGCACTTAATAGCAGCTTTTTTGTGCGGCTGAACATTTATTATTAGTTACATTTAGACAGTAAGCAAAAATATATCAGCAAGAGGAAAAGTTCAGACGATGCTACCGGCTGTATGAGTATACTAGTTGACCCGCGTAACTTCGTTTGCGTCTCAATTTTCGTTACTGCTCCGCTCCTATTGGTCTTAGCGTGATGTTATAGCCTATAGCCTTCCTCAATAAATGGGCTATCTAACACTGAAAGAATTTTTCAAATCGGACCAGGAGCTCCTGAGATTAGCGCGTTCAAGTAAACAAACAAACAAACAAACTCTTCAGCTTTATATATTATATATATAATATATAGAATATATAGATATATAGACTAGCGTCTGACAGCGGCTTCGTCTGCGTGAAAATCGGAAATTATGTCAAGGAACATACTCCCGGGTAAAAAAGTATCTTATGTCATCTTCTAGGACATGGTTTTAATCATAGTTTGCCACCCATTTTGACGCTTTAAAGTGTTGAATTTCAGAAAATGCTCATATAGATGTTTGTTTAATTGTATCGTAGAGCATATAGATTTAGACCAAGTTTCAAATAAATTGGCCCAAGGAATAAGATTTTTCATATAAACTTTCGTGACCTATTTCACCCCTCTAGGGGATGAACTTCCAAAAATTACTATCGGGTGCTTACATCATATAAGAAATACGTCGTTCTCAAGTCCTTACGACCAGCGGTTTAAGTTTTGCGTTGATCCATCAGTCATCACATAGTATTTTACATATATAAAGAGATTTAATAGCATACCTATTGCTGTTAAGAGCAGAAAGACAATACTTTAACCACTATCGGCGGTATCAATTAATGGTTCATTGCAGAGTAAAAAATAGCAAATTACAGTGACTCAGATGGTAAAAACTCAGTTGCAGCACCAAGTATCTTCTACAATGGCTTACGTTCCAAACGGAGTTCATTAGCTAAGACGATTACGATCGCTAGCGTACCTTATTCCACTAATACAAAAGAAGATTGTCTAACGACTACCATAAATTTATCATGGAGGCACTTCTAATTTACTGTCCAAATTGCAGGATTGTATTTTCTTCAGGTAATAAGCCTTTTTCCGCGAAGCTGAATTAAATTATAATTTCGTGCTATTATCTTTATAAGTGGCACTGCGCCTAGACTGAACACGAACGAACTGCTCGTGACAAAAGCAGAACCATTAAAGGCTGTTCTTGTGGTTTTCTGACTGAAACGAGAAACGGTTTTGTCAGAATAAACGCTAATTTTTTCCAACTAACGCTACTACAAAGCTTTGGTGATATTGCCAACTTTAAACAAAGTTTGGGCCAAGTTCGCATATCTTGAAACCACAAAAACATATCATAATTTTATTATCTCATAACTCGCTACGAAATGGGTACCTTGTTTTAAAAAACACAAGAAACGTACAATTGAAATAAATCGCGGACAATATGATGTCACTTAGTAATAATTTATAACAAAATTGCAGAACCTAATGCGGTTGATATAGACGTGTTGCCAATCTGCCATGCGGTAGTAACCTTATATGTCTGTCGGTGTAGTGTTCCAACCACCCACACTTTTACCTTAGTCCGTCCGTGAGCCATATGGGCTTTTCATACTCCTAAACTAAATTATCATGAAGATCAGTAGAACTTGAAAGGGGTATAACTGGGCTAGGGCTGGCTACAGAAAGTGGTTGCTGATGTCATATCGTCTTTGAAGACCAAGCCACTATCTTTATTATTTCTGAATATTGTACACTGTACATACTTTAATACTTGCTTGACTTAAAAAAAAAACCGGCCAAGTGCGAGTCAGACTCGCGCGTAAAGGGTTCCGTACCATCGTACAAGATTTACTACTTTTTTTATTATTTGTGGTTATAGCGGCACCCGAACTACACACTCTGAAAAATTAAACTGTTCAGTCCGCTGACAGACAGACGGAAGGACGGACGGACAGCGAACAGTGTAAATCATCCCAAAACGGATCTTCTACAAGTTAGACAGCAGAGAAAACCCCATGTTGGCTTCGTTACATTTTCAACACTGTTTTACACTTCCGCAACTTTACTGTCCTTGACGCAATCTATATCCTAATAATAATATAATTTCTTCCTGAAACCTACTTACGGTTTAATCACATGGTTTCGCTTGGCAGAGGCTAAGCCCACGAAAAATTGGCCTTGAGAAACCTGTGGAAGTTTGTTCACATCACAGATCCCTGAAGCGTGACCAAATTGAGGTACGAGCAAATTTTTTGCCTAGACCGAAAGCCATAGGCATTGTTATTACTAGATGTAAGAGGACAAGCATGATGAATCAGAATTATTACGTTATTTAATGTTTGCCACCAGTGGGGATAGGTTTGTGAAAAAGTAACACTTTTTTTAATTTACAGTTATGATGTCTTGTATAAGAAAAGTGCATGTTGATGGCGTTATTGAAATAAATTATTTGACTTTGGCTTTTGCATTTGGGAATGTTGGAATATTTGGTTCTCAATTACATATGTATATATAGCTAAAGTCAACCCTATAACTCACTCATATTAATTTATATGTGAAAATGCATAATTTTTTAAATTAGGATTATTACTGCAAATGTATTGCAACTATAATTATGTATATTACCTGTAATTTTTGTCTAAACTAATAATTTAAGCAAAGTAAATGTGTGTTAATCTACCAACGGGATATGCGCGTGCGAAGTCGCGAACAAAAGCTAGTATATAATTTCGGAAATTCACGCGGACGAAATAGTATTAACCATTGAGCTGGGTGCTTACTCTCGAATATAATTCCGATAGATCGACATTGGTCAAACGTCAGTTGGTTGATTTAATGGTCAGGGATTGGCTGGACTCACTGAGTCTAGCCAATCCCTGACGTTTGACTGACAATTCCAATGTCGATCTATCGGAATTATATTCGAGAGTAAGCACCCTGAACTGGGTTACATTTTAGCTCTGATAACTTTTTACTTTAGTGAAACTAAGGTCGCAAATAATCGATAAAATTTCTGTCGAATAATTAGAAACGTTCGTTAATCCAACATGCCTCAACAACTTAACGGATTTTGATGGCACAAGGGTAGCCCATTATCTAAATATAGACATTGGTTATCACGGTAGTACGTCCCGGTCGCGTCAGATAATTTTGGAAATTCACGCGGACAAAAGCGTATTGGTCATTGAGCTGAACTGGGCTACACTTTAGCTTCGAGAACTTTTTACTATAGTGGAACAAAGGTCCATTATCCAAGACCATTATCTAAATATAGGATATTATTTATCCCGGTAAGTCGTCCCGGTCGCGTCAGATAATTTGTGAAAGTCACGCGGACGTAAGCGTATTGAACATTGCTGTACTGGGAACTTACATTTTAGCGCTGAAAACTTTTTACTTTAGTGGAACCAAGGTCGCAGCAGAGTCGATAATACATATTTCTGATGTTTTAGTATTTAATTTGTATGTAGTTATGCTATTTATCTCACGATTGTTTTAATGTTTAGGTACGGAGAACTTAACTCAACCGGAGACGATGGGAACTTACGTCAATTGTTTAAATAATTTATGTAAATCATAAACCACCTACCTACATGGGTCAATAGTGAGGGAAATCATGTATCTACCTGGAAAAAAACGTAGAACTTGGAAACCACTAATGTTGCAATAAGGTCATTGACCTACCAGTAGTAGTGGTCTATTATGTATCATTTGTGGAACATAATAGGTGCAGTTCCGGCGACATTGATGCGCATACGCAACGCCAGCTGTAGATATTCTGTCAGATTTAAGGCTCCCAAAGGCGACGCGACAATGTGACTAGAAATTGTACTAAAATTGATCAAATTAACTGACGAAAAAACGGAAGAGGTCCTCAAGTCGACAAGTAGGTATATATATATATTTTCGAAAAAGCATTGTCGCAACATTTTCGCTTTCTGAAAGAATTTATACAGGATAAAAAATAAGATTTGTTTTTAATAATTTATTCTGTGATAACTTATGTCTTCTTTTTAGGGTTCCGTACCTCAAAAGGAAAAACGAAACACTTATAAGATCTTTATGTCCGTCAGTCTGTCTGTCAAGACTCTTTTAAATATCGGGAACGCGTGAAGGTGGCTGAAATTAAAACCATATACTCAGGTCTACGGTCCCTTGAAGCTGTGAAAAAAAAAGATACGGCCGTTTATGCCGCAACAACGTATATTTCGACACTCTCAAGGGAATCAAAATGTATTGTTGACCTAGAACTACGAAATATGGCAATTAATACCGTCATACTATAATTATAGGAAAAAGTCTAAAAACTATACATTTGTAATTATATCATAAAAATATAGTCATTACTTAAAATATTATGTACCTAAAAATTTGTAAGGAACCCTCGGTGGGCGAGTCCGACTCGCACTTGGCCGGTTTTTTTTAAATTTAATTTTCGTTAACAATTTTAGTTTTGCTTTCAGAATGCCAAACAGTAAAACATTGTACTGCCAAGACAGTTCCGTTATTATTTTTCATGATTGGTGCTTTTAAGGTGTTGATTGAATAGAATATTCCAGGCAAGTATGCTCCATCGTCTCGAATTTTTACCATCAAGTGAAATAGGTAGTGGTTAAACGCAAGACTATCAGTACTCAAATTAAATGCTTAGCAAATTGCACTACACACAATCAAGGAGGTTATTATTCCGCAAATATATTTTTTAAACAACAATTTTGACCATACTTTTTTTTTAAGGATGGGAATTCATCAAATGACTCCTCCTGCTCTGCGTAAAGCAGGAAGGCGTGTCAGACTCTTACTGACTAAAACCCATCCGTGTTCCTCCTAGTGCCCTTTGCGTTCCAGGGTATGGTGCCGCTTTCGAACGAAGTCCGCAGCCCCAGCAGGCACTGGCCCTAGCGAGCCCCGTCTTTAATGCTGTGAGCTCCTTTAGGCACGCGTGGAACACAGCGCGCCGTCGACCCTGGCCTGGTGCTGTTCAGACGGCGAGCCACCCAATGCTCGGCGCCCGCAGACCCGCGCCTACGGTGGCCGAGAATCGTCCTGCGACTCCCGACGCCCGGGGCGTCTTCTTCTGTTGCGGCGGCTGGGGCGTGAGGTCCCTCTCCCTCACGCATTCGGCTTCCTCCTTTGCTAGCATTACTGCTTCGCAGGAGGTGAAATTAACCTTACCTACATTGTGTCAGTTATTGTGCTTCTAACTAGTCATTAGCATTGTTTTAAAGTATTAGGAAACAATACTTTTTCCGTACATCACGGATTTCCCTAGTATTTAAATTAGCGTAACCTAATAGGTATGTTATCCTTATATTTTTCTATGTTATTGTTATTAATCCTATCGTTATTTGAGGAGCTCGTAGCTAAATAACAACAGCCTCATGAGTCGATGTTCAAGGTTAAGCAACACTTGCCAAGGTTGGTCTGTGGATGGGTAGTCATCTTAACATACCGAGTTTCCACAGTGCCTCGGTAAGCATGTTAGGCTGTTGGTGCCGGCTGTCAATTGTAGATCTTTGAAAGTTCTTAGAGATTGTCAGAAGACAGTAAATCTGACTCCAGTCTTGCCAAGAAGTACCCTGTACTCTATGTTACCCTGTTAATGGGTTGTGGAGGTCTGGTAGGCAGCCGCTCCACTTAAAACACTGGTATTCAGCTAAATCCGGTTTGACTGGAAACCAACCCCAATATAGTTGTGAAAAGGCTAGGCAGATGATGATTGTTATTTATCCTATCTTTATTCATAACCTTATTTTTGTAGAATCAAACCATATCCTTATGCTATTCACTTTTAAGAATGCAGAATGCATTAAAAAAATTATATGAAATCTTTAAAAAATTTAATTATTCCTGATCCTGATTTTACTAATTTGGTGAAATATGTAACCTGTCAGGCACCGAGCATGCAAGACAATACCATTTGGCCCCAATTGGTCCTTGCGGCCTTTGAGTGTTTAATAAGTAGTAGTAGGGAAATTGTGAATTGTGTGCCTACCATTGGCATATTGTTTTGATTTTTACTGATAACATAATAACATTACAGATATGAATTTATCCTTATTAAAAGAAAACCTAAGAACAAAGGAATACTATCACAATGTCACATTATTTCACTAATGACCAAACCTAATCTGTCAACAATAGTTTTAAGCAGTAGGGATACTTAGAAATTTAAGTACCTATTAAAGAGAAAGAAAACCCCGCATTATCAGTGTTTAATCTTATTGCATTCTTGCTTACTCATTTTATAATAATTAGCTACCCAATTGTATTTGTAATTGAAACTGTATTTTTGACAAATAAATTGATCTAGCTATTAAATTAACTGACTGATTAAAATAGAAAATTATGAAAATTAATTATTTTTATTATTTATTTATTTAGCTAAAATTTTGTTGAAAATCAAATTAACAGTCAACACCACAAAAGAAGAAAATTAAGAAATAATAAATATTCAAGTAAGTACCCACATTAGCCACTCACATACAGGCAGGTATTAAAAAGTATTGATGACGGACCAAAATAATGTTCAAATCGGTACCTAAAGTAGACCCAGATTAATTAATAATAATTGATAACTTCAATATTATTTATTGCTTTAAAAAAAAGATAAGGCAAATATATTATTGTGGAATTTAAAAAAAAATTATCAATATGCTACTTCCAATGATTTCCCAATAATAGGAAACCAATTATGTGAAGCGCTCAAAATAACAAAATAACAATCATGTATCTCATATTTACTCAACATCTTATCTATGTTAGTGCCCTAAATGATTATCTCTTCTTGTGTAATAACATTTTAAACTAAGAACCCACAATTCTGTTGTAACCTTAACCTTAGACATGTTCCAATTCTGAAATTGTGCTTGCTTGATTCATTGCACAAAGTAACACTAAATAAACATCTAATGCAGAGGAAAAAAGTACCTTGGAATGCTGTCTGCCAGTTGTTGCCTGCCCGACATGGTGTGAATCTGTCTCCATTTGTGTGTTCTGCTGGGAATCTGATGCATTGCTTCTTACTCAAGGGGCTGCACTGCTGCAGCAGCCGCGTCTCGTAGTGCTTACTAAACATTTTCACGATACCAGTTCTCACTCAAGTCCCACACACAAACCGAACAAAATTCAAATAGTCTAGATCACAAAAACTTGAGGGTATTGGAAGAACGTAGACTAGATTGTTTTATAAAACAGGTAGGTTGTCCTCAATCAAGCATAGCCCGGCGACGGTACGTTCCGACCACAATGTTTACTTCAGTGTCCGGAGTCAAAACAAACATCAGACGCAGGAGCGCTCTCATTGACTGCTGTGTTCCATTTGACTATAATCGACATGCTCCAGAGAGCAACTGAACTCATCGTTCACGGTGCTGAAAGATAACGCACATAACGAAATTGTCTCACAAAACTTTGTAAACTGATCTTGTATAGTTCCACGGGCGTAATTTAAGGATACCAGTCGATATTTTAAGCTTTAGATTGGTACAATTCTGTTAAAAAATGATAAAATAATTCTTTCGCGGACTATGTCACACACAGCATAAATAAAAAAAGTATTACTAGACTACAAAAAAAAACAAATCTTTGAATGCAACGGTTCTTTAGAAATGTTTTTACATCGAAGTCTGAAATAAAACAATGGCGCTAGTTGTGGGGTAACAAAATAAAATTATGTTTTTCTTGTTTTCATAAAATATTCAACTGCAGAAAGTGCATCCAACAAATGAGATAGAATTGAATACCGCGGTGTTCAATTGGGCGAATGAAAAAGTCGTTTTAGGCCAAGCGCGACCCTAAGGATCCGCAGAGGTCAAAACTCCCCAATTTGTTGCGAGCGACACAAAACTACTTATTGGATTAATTTGTTTGTTTTTTTAGGAGTTTTATTTTCGATTTAAGTGTATATAGTTTGTGATTTAAATATTATTATGTTCTTTGGTTAATGTGAGAACGAACCACTCACCAAGTACTGCACTACTTTGTTACCAAAGAAGAACCAGACAATGGGCAAAGTGTATTATGTTTTTTTACGATAATAGAGTTTTCTTGAGTAATTTTTGAAATTTCTACGATTATATGTAAGTAGGTTTATTTTTAATTCTTTCACGTTAATATCGTTAGTGTTCACCACATAGGTCCGCAATGCTGCATAGAGCTCTGAGTTGGTATAGCATTAACCTATGGAGATAGCATAGCTGGGTTAAGTCCTTAGCAATAACAGTCGACGAGGGTTTTCAGGAAAATTTACGCCTCCATTTGGCGCCACATAGGTGAGTGGTCCTCTTCATTCATCTGCCTAGCCGTTTCCCAACTACATATATTGGGGTCGGCTTCGAGTCAACCCGGATTAAGATGAATACCAGTGTTTTACGTGGAGCGGCTGCCTATCAGACCTCCAGAACACAACAAATTTCAGAAAACAAGCATTTAGAGTGTTTGGGACAGACGCCTCAGTGCTGCTACCTGGTGCTCGACATTTCAGAAAACCCTCACTCACTAGCATACGAGTACGACCATGTTAGGTACACCACAAGGTTAGACATATAAAATTAATTTAGGCGTAAGTATATGGGGGGGCGGCGTGAATTTCTAAACTGTGCATCGCAGATAAAAAGCCAATCCAAATACTTTTAAAGTAGAAAAAATTTGCTTCGGTGTAATCATAAATCGTAATATCATAAATGGAGATGGCAAGCCTGCGGCGAGTAAACGAACAAATTTTTCTGCCAGTTTCTGCGGGGGAGGAGGTAAACACGTACAGCCATAGATATGAAATCCATAGATATAAAATACAGTTTCCGTCACGCAAGTTTACCTCCGCAAACGTCCGCAAAGTACGCCGCAATCGGCTGCGCAGGATGTCAATTTGACAAGACAACAAACATACAACCGCGCATGCGCGGATTAGCGCAACCGCGCGTTTGTGATGGCATCTCACTCGCTCGTATACGTTCGATGCATATGTGTGACCCGCTCGCTCAATGCAATACGACTGTTGATGCGAAAAGTGTTAAACGTTGTTATTGTTTTTAATGATTTATTTTGGTTATTTCTTCCAGTTTGATTTGTATGCTTGTGGTGTATGCCGTGTATGTGTTTGTTGTGTTACTTTTTGATATTTTTATTGTTAATTGTAGTCTTTATTAGTCTTGTTTATAGTATAATACGTATAAACAAAAATATTCTAGGAACATAACACTTTTTATGCGATTGCACCTTCGCGGCCTTCACTACAACCTAACTTCCGAGGGGCAAACAACGCTGACGCGTACTGTAAGTTATGATTAGATTGACTTACCGGTGAAACGATACTTTTGCAATATTTTCTTTTAAA
This sequence comes from Lacanobia oleracea, assembly GCA_950371165.1. NCBI lineage: Eukaryota > Metazoa > Arthropoda > Insecta > Lepidoptera > Noctuidae > Lacanobia > Lacanobia oleracea. The sequence goes on from OX493389.1 coordinate 5,656,625, forward strand.
ACACCATTTCTATTCGAATAACCGGGTACAGTACACGCCATTGTTCATGGCAAAACGAAAACCGCACTCAAACCACAATACTTTTGACAATTTTACAGTATTTTTGATAAAATTGGTAGACCAATGTGTTAACCAGCTGGTCCGTCTTAACAATCAAAATGGCGATTCTCGGCTAGTGGCGCTCAGCGTTTCAAGACGGTCGGGATTGCTATTGCTATCTCTTTTTGTCACATGAAATGTTTCCATTAAAAGTGTGAGTACAAGATAGGCTACTATATTCATCTTCTTACGATCTATCTAGGCATTCTATGTATATGCGTACTTGTACAAAAATTTGACAATCACGCTTACCAGTCACTAAAAGCCTATATCCTGCAGTGGACGTCTTTCGGCTGTTATGATGATGATACGTCATATTATATAAACTAGTACCTTAAGGTGGATGCTCCAGGGTGGCCCGCGAAATTCAAATATTTTTATGTTTTTTGCAATTTGCCAGTCAGTGTGAAGCTGTATGTGGACCAAATGCGATCTGCGACCGTAACGCGTATTTATCTAAATAATTATAACCATTTTAATCATCAATATAGCCCTCTAAGTTCATGTAGTTCGAAAGAATGAATATTTCAGAAATAATCAATATTTCGAACTACATGAACTTAGAGGGCTATATTGATGATTAAAATGGTTATAATTCTTTAGATAAATACGCGTTACGGTCGCAGATCGCATTTGGTCCACATACAGCTTCACACTGACCGGCAAATTGCAAAAAACATAAAAATATTTGAATTTCGCGGGCCACCCTGGAGCATCCACCTTAATATTAGACTAGTACCTAGTTTTCAGCTCAGAATAGAATGAAACTGGCGCTGTTTTACTTAGGGTCGGGAATTCAGGCCAGATGTATACGTGACAGATTGTAGGATAGAGTAAATAATAAAATCAATCTGTCAACAGATTGATTTTAATCCTCCTTACTCCTTCTTTTATTTCATTTTCGTTTCTAATATGTAAGTAGTTAAGAACAAGAGAAAGTAGTTATTGAATGTTGTTCTTTGGATGTACGAGTGAGTTCTCGTTGTCACCTTGCTGCAAAATGCCGTTATCCGACATTTGGTCGATTTCTTACTTTTGATGAGTAAAAAATATCTATCGATCTGTGCTTGTGAACTTCCAAAGCTATTCAACATCTTAAGTAACCACGGCAGCTTAGCGTTGGCACCCGGGGCGTACCAGACCCTCCACCCCCACTTTACGCTGCCACTGCGTGAACCCTATCCACGTGACGCATTCATACTCATCGCATCCATCCGGCTTGATCTCATCGAGCCCGATAGATTGAGTAGTATAATAATCGGCTCCATGCTGCGGACAGGGCGCCCTAGAAATCGAGTCCGATAAATTGGGTAGTGTAATAAGCGCTTCATCTGATGGTAAGCGATGATGTGGTGTGATCTCTTTCTTCGTCCTGGCTGGCAGGACAGGTCGCAAGACAGGCCTACCCAACCTAGGGCCCGGCTCTTTTTAAATACTGTTACTTACAACCTACGTTGATAAATTATCCAGGATGCAATAAACAAGGTCACTTCGCTTGGTTTTGCATTCTACACTCCCAAGTGCTTGATCTGTGCATTTGTCAAAAAAGTTTCTTCTAAGTATAAAAAAACAATCCTAATAAGATGGAGTGCACACATTTTCAAGCTCGCTTCGCTCGCTCTTCAATTTTACAATTTCCTGTATGAGGCAAAAAGTTACTTCTATTTAGATGTTCATCGCAGAAAATCAAACCAATCCAAAAAAGATATCCAAACATTTTCGAGCTCGTTTTTGCATTCTACGCTCTCTAAATTCTAGAGCTTTCCTGCATCAGTCAACAAAGTTGCTTATATCGTGCCGGGCCCCAGGATTGTGGGGAGCTACCTGGGCCTTCTGACTATGACTGGCCTAAAATTCCAACGATTTATTGGGCGTCGCATCTCAGGTTGGGGGCCCTGGAAATAATCCTTAAATACGCCAATGCAAATGCTCTACTGCCATTTTCCAATAGGCATTAGTCTAAATTGATTGTCAAACTTCAAACTCAAAACAATTGGCGATCAGCGAGTAGCGAGTGAAAAGTTTATTAATTATTAGTGTGAATAGCTTCGAATATCAGTAATTTTTGCAACACAAAAACACTCGACGTGTCACAAAACAAAGTAATGGCTCGCGGCTTGCGGCTCGCGGCGCTGACAGACGTGCGAGCCGAGGCAAGCTACGAGCAAAATTTCAAAGCTGTTGGTCGAAAACAATCTTACTCGGCGGTTTTCATGTACGCGTGCTTACGGTGACACACGGGCGAAAAAGCTCGTCCAGCCACATCACAAGTACGCGTATTTGCTCGCACGTCTGTCACTCACTTTAAGATTTGTTTGCATAGATAATTTGTTAGTTATATTAAAGTGAAAGTAGGAAAAATGTGTTAAAAATACCCGTTGATATTGTACCGTGAGTCGTGACATTTTAACAATCTTTAATCGATGTTATTGTAGAGAAATATCGCTTGGGGCCCTATTGGCAGCCATTTTATGCTCTCGGTTAAGTGTAGGTATGCATGTTTTTTTGTAAGTATGCAAAGTACATGATTTATACCAAAGAGTATAATAACGTCAGTTGTAAGTACGTCAGTGTTGTGTTCTAACCGGTTCTAACCTATTCTCTGTCTACGGTTCTAACCATAGAGGCTGAGGGCGACATTATTTCTCTGTCAATTCCGGCTTCTTTGCCTTCGATCGATTACTCCCTAAGCTTCGGGACTTCGGTGGAAGAACTAGTGTACTTGAATTGTTATATTCATATAGAATTCAAAATGCAGGACAACAGATCAAGGCGAAATGAGGAGTCGGGAGATACGCCACCTCATTCGAGATTGTTTGTTGTTTGCGAACGACGATTTACTGAGGATGATTTCCATGAAGGTTTCTCAAAATTCGGACTTATCGAGGACATACGAATGCCGCGTGACCATCAAACAGGACAACCGAAAGGAGTTGTGTATATAAAGTTCTCTAAAACTTCTGAAGCTGCTAAAGCTTTAGAAGGAATGAATCAGAGATCTCTTAAGGGTTCCAGTCGTGTATTGAAAGTGATGGTGGCGTGTAGTCGATCCGATATCCACTCGGACGACAACCATGATGATAAATTCAAACGGCTATTCATTACTATCCCTTACATAACCACTGAAGAGAATATACGTGAAGCCTTTGGTGCGTATGGTACGATTGAGTCGGTCGTCATACAAAAAGACAGAAATACGGGTGAACCCAGGGGTTTTGCATATGTCACATTCAAAAAGTTTTCTGAAGCAGCCAAGGCATTTGAAGAGTGTGACCGAAAGTATCGTGCTATATTTGCTATGCCAAAAGGATCCAATCAGAAGCGTCCTGAAACTGCTTTTGAGTCTAGTATAAACGATTTAGCCAATACCCCTTCTAGTAGTAGTACCACAATGATGTCATTGATGAACACAGCTCCCAGAGGTTATACTAGGGTAAACTTCATGTGTTGTCCAAATTTAAACCGAATGCATGTTGAAACTTTATTTGATATAGTACCAGGGCTTGTTGATTGCAAGTTTTATGTTGATTTGGCTCGTAATTGTGGCAAAGGCGTTGCATCTTATTCTAATCCAATCTCTGCTGCATATGCAGTTGACAAGTTGAATGAGTTTGAATATCCACCTGGGATGAAAATATTTGTAAAACCTGATAAGTCCAGGTTTGATATGCATAACCAATCTTTTAATAACTTGTCAAATGTTGCATTCAAATTGAGGACTGCAATGAGAAGTGCTAATACTAATCATGCTCCTGACTTAGCACAGCTAACTGAAGCTATAGCAGAAGCTTCTAAACTCATTAAGATGGCTACGAAAGGAGTAGCAGAAGATCATACCCCTGATGTCAATGACCTGAACTACTGCAGTGTGAAGCTGCCTCCTCCAAAGCCTTTAGCAGACATCGACAGTACAGTTGTCAAAAGGTGCTTCTTGGTCTGTAAGCCCCAGCCTCCCCCACTGACTGTTTTGCGTGACATATTCTGTAGGTTCGGGGACCTTATAAATGTCTATACATTACCCAATAAGACAGTAGGGTATGCTCGTTATGCATCTGCAGAAGCAGCAGAAGAAGCCATGCGTGTGTTGCATGGAGCAGAGGTTTGTGGTGTCCGCATGAAAGTTTTAGAAGCTGAGGACGAAGCTTCTGCTAAGAAACGTAGAATTGGATGGACATCGGACACACAGAATGACTGACTGGACAGTGTCACACATCATCCAGGACAAGGACGAGGACAGCAATGGACAATTCTTAATTGGACGATGTAGTTTGGACGAATAAACGTGTTTACATTTCTTAAGACATTATTCTTGAGCAGAGATTTATGAGATGACTTTGATGTTAAAATCTGTCATTTTATAGATTTCCGCTTTGTTCCCCCTATAAAGATATAAATTGAATTATAAAAAGCCCTCATAGGACAAGGACTAAGATAAAGGGTTTTCATGAAAATTCACAGTACAGACTTAATTGATTTATTTTAAAAAGGCATCTAGACAACAACTTAATCCAATTTATTGCACACACAGCCTTGTGACTTATAAAATAATTGACAATATCAATATGTTAAGGTCACTTTAATATCTAACCTGACAATTACATTGATTCATCTATGTTGACAAGGAGTTGTGCTGAAATTGTATATAATATTCACTTATATCTCAAGGAATTTAACACTTCAAGGTGCCTCACCACACATGACATCCAAAAATGACTGGAGATGGGCACACATTTTTTAATCTTTTGAATGGCATAAATGGGTCAGAATGCCAAGCCACAAATTCATCTTTTTTTGTAACACATTTGTGACATAGGCATACAAGGCAAGCTTTTGTTTGTCAGTATTTGTGACAATGGCATTCAAAAGGTTAATATTACAGGTTATTTTTTTTATTAAATTTCGTTTTATTATACCGTCTTACACGCTCCATAAATTGTAGATTTGTAATGCGAGGTTTTTGAGGTTTGATGTTCCAATTTGGTAAATATTCATCAGAAAATTTCCAAGGTTCTAGCCAATATGCTTATCATTCATAAAATTACTTACAGCTAGAGCCTACAGCCTACTTCAAAGCAGTAGTTTTTCGATAAATCCAAATACCACTGTAGATATGCACTAATAAGTTGTAAACCTGCATTTCACTATTGTAGATTTGTAGCTTTCATATTGCTTATTTGGTTTCTTAATTGTTTATCACTACATACTAGAATGACCCATTTCTACAGGCACTAAAATGTAAATTCACGATTCCATTATTGCTTGTTGCAGTAAAGGCATTAACTGCTCTTTGTAAAGAGGATGTCTGTCGCCATGGGTCATTTTTATAATCTTTTCTGCACATTTCAGCATGGCTAAGGCTTTTTCAACCTCCATTTTGAATAGCAAGATCTTTCCGTACTTCAAGTAGAGAAGACCAAGCAATGGATTTCTGTCGCCGTAGTAAAACCTGGAAAGAACATATTAATTTGAGTTTTAGAATATGATTTCAATACTGGGGAAAACCATTTTAATCATGGTATTGTCGAGTTTTCAAAAGTGGCCAATTATTTCAAGGGGTTTTAATGTTTTCAGGTAATGCCATGACTTTCCAAGTGATTCCTGGATGGCCTAATGTAATTGAAAAAAAAAAACAGCTTCCAACTCTCCCATATGTCAATTTATTTGCAGTGATGAACCATAATGTGATCAAAGCACAACTGCTTTTTGGATACAATTAAACCGCTATTTTGCCCGCTTTGCCAACTGAACGTGAACTGCAGTGGCCTTTATGAAAAGCACAATGGGTTGTGCAACCAGGCAAGCCAGGATTGGCCGTGGCAAACACAACTTGGCAAAATCGAATTCATCTGATGCCGATTGTGAGTGAGATGATGTGTTCAAAACAAAATCTGCTTCTTGGAGTGCCCCAAGTGCCCATACACCTGCACCATTGAAGACATAAGGAACGGTACTCACACTGCTACAAACGTGACCTCTTGCTGGGCCCAAGCTATACAAGGTCTAATCATCCAATATAATAAGTAATTGATAACTTAAAAAGAAGCCAAAAGAAAACTTTAAGTCAGTATACCTAAAGCAAGGAATGAGTTTCTCAGCGTATCCACAGGCTTTCTCCCACAGTTGCACTTGTATGAGCGCATCGAACGCGTGGTCCAGCGTCTGTGCGTGCATCACGTTGAGAGGGTGTAGCACTCCCTCCTGTCTGTCCAAGCAGTACTGGCATACGTCTACATCTGGGTTGGAGTTAAGGATTTATAAAAAATCATCAAGGGGGTCTTAATGTTCAAAAGATGGAAAATGCTTCATTTAAGATTTGTTGGGTTACTAAAAGCCGAAAAAAAAAAAATGGAGAAAAGGCCAATCTCGTCTACACGCGTGTTTTGTTGACAGCCTTTTGGGATCTCACTTAAACTGTTGCTAGTCATCCCCATGAATCCCCGAACGAATAAACGATCGTCGCGTTCATTTGTATGGCAAACGCAAATACGTCGTCGTCGTCGCGTCGACAGAGGGCGCTTCGCGGTTTTTCCATATAAATGAACACAACAGTCGCGTGTTCGCTTGGTTAACGCCTGTTATGAGTGGCAGCTACATTCTACCCGCAAATAACGAAAAACTGATTCCGGATTCTTTTGCAAAGTGGCAATTCCTATTTGACAATTCCTGCTGCCAAGCTTGGCTATAATAAATGCGTTACCTACATTCGTTTTAGATGACTGAGACGAAATTGTTTTAAAAAGGATACAAGCCACAGAAGCCCTCTCCATATTCTGTAAATGCACATGAGTGAACTCCATAGTCTTCACAAATACATCTGCATGTTTCTCAGTATACTTCGTTCCACACTCTTTGCAATGTAACGTATCCTCTTTGCTATCAACGCCATTTTCGGACACTTCTTTGGACAATTCTTCTGTATTTTCTTCAACTTTCTCCGGTTTTGATTCTCCATTTTCCTCGTCTTTTATCTCTGGTTTTCTGACTAATTGACAGTCTTCTTTCCAAGGAATACTGACTGGTTCATTACATTGCTTGTTCAGACATATTGCACCATGGACATATTTGATTTGATCCTCATCTGTAATTTATTTGAAGGTTATTTCTTGAATTATGTGATGATCTAGAATAGCATGCTTTGCGATGCAGAAGGTAGAGAGAAAAATAGTAGCTAAAACTTTCAAATTATAATCTAGAGGTATTATTATTACTATGAAAGATGCTACAATATACGAAAATATTTAGAGGTCTGTTAAGACATTTATCTATTTGAGTGAGCTACGAAGCTGAATCTACAAACAGCCCAGAAGGATGCTGTACGATAAATTTACATTTTAGTCGCCAGGGTTGCAGTTTTTCTATGTTGGAAACCGATTAATTTTAATACCAATATTTTAATCCTTACTTCCTTACTAATATTATAAATGTTTATATTTATTGTGAATATGTTCCCTAGGGACCACGCGGGCGAAGCCGTTGGCAGAAGCTAGTACCGATAAAATAATGAGATAAAGTGGCTTCTGCCTATCCCCTTGTTGGAAATTGTGTATTCGTACGGTTTTGAACCAAACAACTCATTTAGTCGCTAATATTTCTTCAATGGTTAAGTCAATAGGGATGAGAAAGTACACTAATGAAAAGGTGGCAGTTCGACAATATCAACTGTTAACACAAATGTTACTCGTATGTTGCAATCGTGTAAGCACACAACTCGTGGGTATCAAATATGTTTAGAAGTATGAGTTTGGTTATTTCGTCTATTTTGTTTCCCAATTTCACCCTGGCGACTTAAAAAGAAGGGAGAAAGAGCATGCTGAAGTATAAATTAGTAGGCACATCTAAAGCATTTACCCATGCACCTGTCACACTGGCACAAGAAGTAGTAGTTCTGTAGTAGCTCGGACTGTCTGTCGTACGGCGTCTTCATTAGGTCGATATAGGATATGCGCATCTGAGGGTAGAAAGGAAAATTTCATCTTTGAGCATAATTTTATTGTCTTACCATAATTTCGTCAGCAAAGAGTATTGGTCTCCTTGCAATATTTATAACTGACCATGGAATGGAAAGTAAGTTCCTGTATGTGTGTAGATTGTTAAAGCCTTTGGCATTATTCATGTACAAGAACCAAATAAGAGCCGGTCACACATTTGTATTATTTATTTTCGGAAAGTAACTCACTTAGCCTAGCTTTTTCCCAAATGTTGGGGTCAGCTTCCAGTCCATACTAACCGGATGCAGCTGAATACCAGTACTTCTATACTCTAAAAACATTTTCGTGTCTCGACAGCGGAATCAGAGGTTAGTATCAAATTACGTCAACCTTTATGTTGTATGCAATAAAGCTTACTTTGTGAGGTTTGTCACTCAGGTGAAGCTCGTTGAAATGGTTACTTACAGAATAGACTAGCTGTATTTTACATGGATCGATCTGATCTGAACTCCACAACCCAGTAACTGAGTAGGTATAGGAGAGTAACCTATACGATACAACATTACTGTTTCTCAGACTTTCGGACTTCTGACTGTAACGACTGTCAAAGATTTGTAAGCCAACGGCAAAGGCCTAACGTGGTTCCCTAGGCACGGAGGGGTTACGGTAATAATCGGTCACACATCGAAGGATCGATCTCGACAAGCGTTGCTAACTTTAGCCACGAGCCTTTTAAGGGGTTGTAGTTAAAGTAAGAAACCTAAAGGCCTGGACAGATTTAAACCCTTTACAAGGCACAAGTCCGATCCTGCATGGAGTATTGTAGCCATCTTTGGGATGGCTCAGCTAAGTATCAGCTTGCTTCCCTTGAATCGGTGGAACGCAGAGCTAAGAGGCTCATCGGTGACGTAAAACTGGTGGATGCCAAGCTACAAAGCTTGGCTCATCGCCGTAAGGTTGCCTGCTTGTCGGTCTTCTACAGATTGTACTTCGGTAAGTGTGCCAAAGAACTCCACGAACTCATCCCACCGGCCCCTTTCTACCATCGGTCATCCAGACGCACTGCATCTTACCATCCCTACCTTGTACCAATTCCACCAATTCGCACTAAGCGTTTCCAAACGTCTTTTATAATGCGCACAGCAAAGGAGTGGAACTCTCTGCCTGCGTCTGTGTTTCCAAACGCTTACAACCCTAATATCTTCAAAGTTAGAGTGAACAGGCTCCTTCTGGGTTAGCTCGCTCCATAGTAGACTTTGTCTCCGTCATCTCTGACATTGACTAGAGTCAAGATCAAACCCATCAAAAATAAATAAAATAAAAACCCTAAAAACGGCCCTTTACCTGGTTCCAATCCAAACAAGGTATGTCTTTAATGGCTCTGATGTTGATAGTCTTCCCGTCGAACGTGGCGACTGCGTTGGGATTACAGCTGTGGTCCAGGATAGAGGATGCCAGGTAGATGCCCGTGCCGATCGAGTTCATGTCGATGTCCAGGATCATGAAGCTGTTTATTACCATCTGGAAACAGGAGTGAAATATGTTATAGGTGGTCTCTGTTGTCGAATTAACTAATATTTTGTGCCCAACAAACTACTGTTTATAATTTTTTGTTTCGGCTTTCTACATAACGCGTATTGTCTATGCAGAATAAACAATGTTATTTTTTTACGATGGGTTTATTCCGAAGGACTAATCATCATCATCTGCCTAGCCTTTTCCCAACTACATTGGGCTTCCAGTCAAACCGGATTCACCTGAATACCAGTGTTTTACGTGGAGCGGCTGCCTACCAGACCTCCAGACCTAACCCATTACCCCAAACCCATAACCCATTAACCCATTAACTGGGTAACACGGTACATCTTGGCATGTCTGGAGTCAGATTGAATGGCTTCTGACAATCCGTGACGACTGCCAAAGATCTACAAATGACAGCCGGGACCAACGGCTTAACGTGCTTTCCGAGGCACGGAGGAAACTCGTTATGTTAAGACGGTCACCCATCCACAGACCAACCCTGGCAAGCGTTGCTTAACCTTCAAGATCGACCCGTCCGGCTGTTATTATTTAGACACGAGCTCCTCAACCGAAGAACTAATAGCCATTGGAAATCGCGTACCAAGTGGGAGTGATCCCACCTAGATGGATACATCAACAGTGTCCGTGGAGTTTCTTGCACGTTCTTCTCCTTAAAGTTCTACGCTTGGCACGTGCAACTATCTTGCATCTGTTTGACCTTGACATTTAAAAACTGCTTTCGAGTTTTTTTTTTTATCGAGTTTTGTGTTTTAACCTTTAATTAAAATGTTGCATGGACAGACTAAATGAGATTAACAAGAACAGGGTGTTATCGCACAACTTGAAAGAGGCCAGAATGTTTGCTTGCATCAGCGAATATAGCAATGCACTTACCCTCCCATATAGCCCCATAAGTTCCACAGTGTTTGGTAGCGATATGTCTTTTAGAAACTCGTATAGAACGACACACAGCGACGTGAAATGTTCCATTCTTTTCGTATCCGCCTTAAGGTCGGAGTAATCTGGAAAATAAAACAGTTTAACTGAAGGATTACATTTCTTTCCGTTGTAATGTTGTGTTTCCATTTGGCTGCAACATATTGATACATGTTGACCATCGGCACAATTTCATCTGGTAGAAAGTGACTATGAGTGACGCATGCTTGCCTAGCTAGAAGTAGCCTATTCATTCTTGACTTACAAGCTTATTTATTTATTTTTTATTAAAAATTACCATCCCCTCCTTATTTCCGAACTACTGAGCCTAAAATTTTGAAAAAATGAAGTCAATATATCGTTACCTATAGATTACAGGAAAATCTATAAGAATTCTATAGATTTAAAACAACATGTTAAAAAAAAAATGCGTTCTGAACCCTATGCACGCGAGTCCGACTCGCACTTGGCTGGATTTTTGCGTTGGTTGGGATTTCCACCATGTAGATACTGGTGGCCCGTTTCTTGAACTGGGAATTTAAAGTTAATGGTAAAGAATATTTTAATGATTTGGACATGGAATGCTTTTGTCCCGGTCGGACGTTCCCACTGGAATAATAAACCACTATTCGCCGGGCGAAGCCATGGACAGAAGCTTCGATTTTCATTCAAATAATAAGTTCATGGAAACAATCAAGAACCCATTTCACTTGAAATAAATCATAAATAGCATCGGGATGTTTGTTATTCCACTCAATGACGCAGAACCAGGTGAACGCGGAACGGACAGATTGAGATTTGGCGCAATCTCTATCGTAAATCATGTGCTATTTCGCAAATTATGAATTACCAAGGCTTACTGGCCCGTCAAGAGTCATTCAAATAGGTGCAATTGTAGGTTCCTGCAGTGTTATTCACACTATACACTCTTATGGCATCCAAGGATGGAGCTCGTGGCTAGATAATAACAGCCACACGGGTCGACCTTCAAGGTTAAGCAACGCTTGCCAAGGTTGGTCTGTGGTTGGGTGCCAACTTAACAAACCGAGTTTCCTACGTGCTTCTGGAAGCACGTTAAGCAGTTGGTCCCGGCTGTCATTTGTAGGTCTTTGGTAGTCGTTACGGATAGTCAGAAGCCAGTAAAGAAAACCAAACGCCAGTAAAGTGAACCAAACAGCTGTTTTTTTTTAACTCTCTGCCTGCGTCTGTGTTTCCAAAAGCTTACAACCCTTCTTCTCTTCAAAGTTAGAGTGAACAGGCTCCTTCTGGGTAGGCTCGCTCCATCGTAGACTTTGTCTCTGTCATCACTAGTCTTGACTAGAGTCAAGAGCAAACCCATTACAAATAAAAAAAAAGGAACGCAATACAGCCATCACTAACGGAGTAAAAATACTACTACTTCCTATTCTAGATTCGATCCATAGTCAGTTTAGTTTATTCTTGACTATAGAGACTTTTTAGCGTAAAAGCCACTCTAATATTCATCGTTCCATCAAACACATAATTATGGAGATAGCTGCTCCTATCTGATACCTGACACCTATTCAGCCGTACCTAATTTAATTAGTTTGAAAGCATGTCTCATCAAGCTTGAAGAATTACATACATTAGCTGTGTAGGCGGCTAGTTAAGGTGGATGCTCCAGGGTAGCCCGCGAAATTCAAATATTTTTATGTTTTTTGCAATTTGCCGGTCAGTGTGAAGCTGTATGTGGACCAAATGCGACCCGCGACCGTAACGCGTATTTATCTAAAGAATTATAACCATTTTAATCATCAATATAGCCCTCTAAGTTCATGTAGTTCAAAAGAATGAATCGTCGAAAAGTCGCGGGTCGCTTCGCTCGCTCGGCTCGCGCGCGGTTGGTCACAATTCTAACCTAACCTAACCTATTTTATCCAGTTTGTAACCCTAAGCCTACATTTTATGGCAATCACAGTTGAGTTGGATAGAATTTGGTGACCGTTGATCCATTTTGGTGCCTAGGCTTAGAGTCTTAAAAATATTATTTTTGGTGACCGTCTAAATTATACCCTAGAACTATTATCTGCATTTTTTTTTTTTCAAAATTTTTGGGCTCAATATTTTCGGAGATAAGGGGGGGAATGGTAATTTTTGGTTTAATTTTTGAATAACTTCAAAACTATTTATTTTAAAATTATGAAAAAAAAATATAATTCAAACCGTCACAGTAAGCCATTACATTTGTGTCACACGATACAGTTTGAAAAACATTTATTTTAATTTTCTAGTTTGACCCCCAAAAGTGACTCTCATACTAAAAAAATATTTATTTACGTAACACGTCCGTCTTTGGGTCATAAAAGTCCATTTGTACGCCAACTTTGAAAGGAATCGGTCCAGTAGATCCGGAGAAAACTGGCTGTGACAGACGGACAGACAGACCGACACCCGAGTGATCCTATAAGGGTTCCGTTTTTCAACCCTAAAAAAAGACTTAATTTTATGTCGTGCTCAGCTGATTCGATTTTGACGGGACTTTCACTGAAAGGTAACTGATTATAAGGAGTAACATAAGGATTAGGGTTCCATGTAAAAAAATAAAACACAAGAAAATACAATACTTTTCACGCGGGCAGAAGCTAGTTAATAATGCCATTAGGATAGTATAAAAAATTAGGATTCGGAAGAGAAACTTACGTGACATCAGATCCTTCCACATCCTGAACGAAGTTCCAGAGTAGAACGACCTGAAGGAGTGCCCATCGCCCCGATACAGACGGTTGATGATCTTCGCCAGCATGCGAGCTCCGTCTGGTAGCACCTTCGGAGCCACGCGTTTGAAGTTGGCGCATTCCCACTGGAAATAAGGTTTTCTTAGTTTAGTTTCCGTATGTAGGGTAGAATATGTTTTATTGTTCACCAAAAATAGTTACACAACACTTACATGGCTACAAACGGGGTAACCTCAACACATTTAATCCATCTTACCCGCTGGGGCTAATCTTATTCTCACCTAGATTTGTATGAACACAAGAGTAATACGAGAAAACGACTAAGATAGGTTTCAAGAGCTGCCACTTCGTGGAAAAAATTAAACACGTACCTTTTTGTAAAATGAGATTCATTATTTGAGTGACATGTTATATTTTAACAAGAGACATAAAAGCATTCTGATTCTCAACACATCTAATACACAGTAGGTACCAATGTGGAGTCCTTTCCCTCTTTCGTCACCATCTTTAGGTACTGCTTGCGCTGAGCGACGACGCTAGGTAAATTGAAGCGATTTTATTGGTTCTTAAAAAAATATCCGTCGCTACGCATCCTCATGCACAAACTCCTGCTACTAACAGGAAACGAAGCCAATGATATAGCTTTTCTTATCTTTATTTATAAAAATTAATTGCTGTTCGTTAGTCTCGCTAAAACTCGAGAACGGCGGGGCCGATTTAAATAATTCTGTTTTTTGTTAGTTTCGCCCGAATACATGGAAGGTTTAAAAACAAAAATAAAGTAGGTAGAGTAGGTAGGGTGGTCAGTTAATGGGGGCGAAGCCGCGCGGGTCAGCTAGTAGTTTAATATATTGTTTGAACAAGAGTTAGTAGCTGACATGGTATAAACTAAAATGCCGTTATCCGACATCTGGTCGATTTCTTACTTTTGATGATATACTTATTAATGAGAAAAAAATGTATAATTAAAGTAAGAAATCGACCAGAATTCGGATAACGGCATTTTAGTAATAAGTACCACTGCAGGTAGTTAATCAACACAAAAAGAAAAGACCAGACTCTCGATCGATGGACAGGACAAGATATGGATGGACGAGACGAGACTAGAGCGCGCAAACATTAATTTGATAGTAAACCGGATGGCCAGCAACGATGAGGGCAATCCGAGATCAGATTGGTTGGAAGAAGTAGAACAAGATTTAAAAACTACTGGAGTACGTATTTGAAGAGAAAAGGACGAAAATAGATCACTATGGAATTATTGATGAATAGATCAGATCGGGCCGTAGCCTGTTCTACTCATTTAAGGTAGTATGTAAGTAGTTAGGTAGTCTATTCTAGTCTATAATGCCTTGGACCGTACGAGTAATGAAATGATGATGAGATATGTAGATTTATAGGTAGGTAGGTAATAGGTAAGCACAGAACCTCATCATCTGCCTAGCCTTTTCCCAACTACTACATTGGGGTTGGCTTCCAGTCAAACCGGATTCAGTTGAATACCAGTGTTTTACGTGGAGCGGCTGCCTACCAGACCTCCACAACCCATTAACTGGGTAACACGGTACATCTTGGCAAGACTGGAGTCAGATTTACTGGCTTCTGACAATCCGTAACGACTGCCAAAGATCTACAAATGACAGCCGGGACCAACGGCTTAACTTGCTTTCCGAGGCACGGAGGAAATTCGTTATGTTAAGATGGTCACCCATCCACAGACCAACCTTGGCAAGCGTTGCTTAACCTTCAAGATCGACCCGTGCGGCTGTTATTATTTAGCCACGAGCTCCTCAGGTAAGCACAGAACCTAAAAACTAAAATAAACTTCAAACATTACGAACCAGGATGCGATAACTCACAGAGGAAATGTATCAATACGCTCAACGCGCAGTTTTTATACTTTGACTCGGTCCATTTGTTTTATGTAACTCCATTTAATTTTACTCCGCTCAAAAAAAAACATACGCGCTTTTAAAATTATCATGATCATAATATCGCGGATATAAAAGCTTCATTTGAAATGGCTAAAAATAAGAGTTGGTAGGAGTCAGAATAAAACCGGCTTAGTGCCAGTCAGACTCTCACACGAAGGGTTCCGTACCATAAACAGAAAAAAAAAACATGTTTCTTGTATGGGAGCCTCCTTTAATTTAATTATTTGTTGTTATAGCGGCAATAGAAATTCACACTCTGTGAAAATTGCAACTGTCAACCTATTACGGTTCTTGAGATACAGCCCGCTGACAGACAGACGGACGGACGAACAGCGGAGGCTTAGTAACAGGGTTCCATTGGTTACCCTATAGGTAAGGAACCCTAAAAAAGTATTGGCTCAATAGCATTAGAACGGCAGCAAGCCATGAAATGTCTGTTTCGCATTACAGACATGCGTGAATGGCACCTTTGAAAGCGGACTGAAAAAGAATATAACTTAGACGTAAATATAGTAGGTTTCTAGAATAGTTGTGAGTGAAGAGTAAGATCTGTAATACCTTGGAACTGGTACAACTCGTGTAGTACCAAATGCCATGTTGCCACGTGGATAAATCACGATACTGGCAGTCGCCTTAGAGCATTTTTATAAGATTTAAGGTTTTGATAAGATTAAGATAAGATAAGATAAGATTTAGGATTTTGATAAGATTCGACTCTATCAACCTGACTGCCCTTTGTCCAGCTTTACTGAGGGTGCCTTTTTTACTATTGATAGGCATGCGTTTGACCACTATCTAACCTCATAGTAAGCGATGATGTGTTTGAAGATTGAGCACGCTTGCCTATAAGTAACCTATTCACTCTTGGCTTAGAGACTTCCAGATAGTAGGTACCTAGCTATCAGGAAACACAGACCCAGGAAATTACACTCCTTAGCTGTACGCACTATGAATGTGTTCCCAAAACGATTTGTGCGTGTGGGATGTCATGTATCGGTGGCGCATCGCCGTTTATCTTCTGGTCCGATGATGGAACGGGCTTGGCGGAATTAAATTATGCAATTCCGTCGCAAAATCCCTGAAATGCAACCGGTAGAAAACCGACAGACTAGCAACTCGGCGACAAGCCTATCATTGCCGATCATCCTCTTGGCTCGTTTCTCAATTGATCCACATCGTAAAAAATCCAATCATCCGTCAAACTCCTAGGTGTCGTAGAGTTCATGGAAATTGTGTGTTCCGGAGCTTTTTGAAATAAAAAAAAATCACACATGTGCTGCAAAATCTTACAGATACATTCCTGAATGACATGCCTGTAGCCTGTCTGTCCCGTGCTCTGCCCCGGTGTTATATTTAACACTCTGCAAAACGTAAATAAAGGTATCTTAGTTGTACGCACTATGAATGTGTTCCCAAAACTTTTTGTACGTGTGGGTAGGATGTCCACTATGTACCGGTGGCGCATCGCCGTTAGCCTCCAGTCTAACCGGATGTAACTGAATAATTTTTTGGAGCGACAGCCTCTCTGATTTCCAGAACTCAGTAACTGGATGCTACAGTACCCATTGGCATGACCAGCGTCAGATTTTCTGTCTTCTGACTAACCAAACGACTGTCAAAGATCTACGAATAACAGCTGGGACATCGATTCTAGCATTAGCAGGTTAGTGAGCATGACCTGTCCTGTCCACGGAGGGGTCACGGCATGTAATACATGGTCACCCATCTTCGGACCGACTTGATTATCGGCCCGTGCGGCATTGTTTAGTAACGACATTCTTCTCTTTTGTTTCGACTCCAAGGTCTGAATAGGTAGGCTATTGGATTCTTTTGAAATTGTGCTTTTCACACACAGTATGCCTCGTAATAAATTCGCGTACCTTCTCAGTGGTACGTAATTTTATCGAAGTTCGCTATCTACTTTTCGGTCACACATAGTATAGGTCCTCTGTCCTAGTTGGCAATCGTTGCGAATGATTTAGGCTCAATTCACACCGAGATGGAAGCGAAGCGGCGAGTAGTTTTGGTGTTATATAATTTTAAACTTTATCTTAATTACTATAACACGTAGTATCGCTTGATCGCTTGAGAAACTTGAAAAGGTCGAACGGCTGCCCGCGGCGCCGCGGGCATTCCGACGACTTCCGCGATAATATGTATTATAGTAATGAAGATAAAGTTTGAAATTATATGACAATGAAACTGCTCGCCGCTTCGCTGCCATCTCGGTGTGACTTGAGCCTTACTCGAAAATGTTTGAGGAAAATTAATTTTGTAACGCCGCAGTCACACTGCCTGGGCCAAAACTGTCCCAGAACCCAGAATTAAGATTAATTTGCAACAGGTACGTGTAGGTACTTATTTCTGGAACATCTGCAAGCCTACTAATCATTGATTGAAAAACAGGCGTTACACAACGCCTTCTTACGTCAAGCGTCATTTGACGTTGGCGTGTGCGCAGGTATTCCGGATATCTCCGCGCTGTTTGTATCGAGTCGACATTTATCGAACATTAGTTCACGAAAATAAAATACAAAACGTTGGGCAGAGCTGCCAAGTCGAGTGTTACGTGGTAACCATGTCATAATGTTTGTGTAGCGTACGGGGTAACGAGGCGCGCTGCATAAATATTTATTTAACGAATTGGTTTCAGAAATAAAGACGTTTGATGATAAAGTTGCAACATTTGGCTGTCATGGCCGAGCGCGTTATTTCCACTAATTTATTACGAACTTAATTTGAGCGAACGCCCACGAATTTTATGCATATTCAGTCTATTTTCACACAGTAGTGAGCAAAAAACAAACATTGTATACAAGCTAAACCCTGTGATATTTTTAGGTCTTAAATCTCATCTGGTTAAACATATCATCTACAGGAAATAAGTGTTTTTTGGAACGAAGTTCCTTATCGCGCGTTGTGAAAGGGGGCTAGACGGAAAAAATTCTTACGAAAAGTTGTCACGACACTTTTTGCTATAGTAAGCTATTGTAAGCTGTGCGGCGTCGCATGTTTCTCTGTCTGTCTCTCTCTCTCTTATAGAAAGCAAGCCAGATATTTTCATTTCTATTTCGCAGGTGTCCCTTGACACCTCTCAAGTTGGAATGGAACGGAATGGAATGGAATGGCATGGAATGGAGTGGAATGGAATGGAGTGGAATAAAATGGAGTGGAATGGAATGGAGTGGAATGAAATGGAGTGGAATGGAATGGAGTGGAATGAAGTGGAGTGGAGTGTAGTGGAGTGGAGTGGAGTGGAGTGGAATGGAATGGAATAGAATTTCTCATCTCAATAGGGACTGATTGAGATGAGAAACAGTGGGTCATTAGTTGCCAACGATATGATACCATCTTAGGGAAAAGGATAAAGTCGTAAAACACAGTTATGTTTCTAGTTTTATTACAATTCGCGCGTTGAGAAAGGGGGCTAGACAGAAAAAATTAAGACCAAAAGTTGTAACGACACATTAAGACCAAAAGTTGTAACGACACTTTTTGCTATAGTTGTAAGCCATGCGGCGTAGAACTTCGTTCCATCCGGGTGTCCCTTGACACCTCTCAAGTTTTTTTTGACTAAAAATCTTTCTTGCTTCTACACTTTTTGAACTTTGTAAGGACCTCCCTACAGTGGTATTTGTTATCTAAGGACTCTCATTTGGACAGCAATTTTAGTAAAAAAACCGGAGAAGTGCGAGTCGGAGTCGCAAACGAAAGGTTCCGTACCATAAACCTTAATTTTTATTATTTGTTGCTATAGCGGCAATAGAAATATACAATCTGTGAAAATTTCAACTGTCTACCTATTACGGTTCTTGAGATACAGCCCGCTGACAGACAGACAGACGAACGGATGGACAGCGGAGGCTTAGTAATAGGGTTCCGTTGGTTACCTTTTGGGTAGGGAACCCTAAAAAAAAGTAATGAGTAAAACTAAGTGGTTAGTCTGTCGCTCATGAAAATAACTTATACATGTCTAGCGAAAGTGAAGAAATAAATATGGCATACCTTATGATCACCCCAGGCATCTCTCTGGCACGAGCGCCCGCAGTAGTAGACAAACTGGCATCCTGAACATTTCAGCACTTTGCCCCTGAAACGTAGTGAGACACGGTCATTGTGTGACACATATCCATCTGATGCATGTTTAAAAATACAGGTACAAGATCTGTGCGAAATGATTTTCAATGTCACTGTGGTCAAATGGAAAGTTATTGAAAAAAAAAAAGTAAAATAAATGTTTTAAAAGAAGTGGGATTTAATGATCAATAAAAAAAATTAGTGTAGTTATGATGATTAAAAGAAGTTAAAAACTTGATTTATTGCAATAAATAAGAGTAAAAATTCAGGAACAATATGCTACAAAAAAATTTAAACAAGCATTTTAATTAATCTTTCAAACACTCTTCCTTGCACTTTTCTTGTTTTATAAAAGATTTGGATTTAGATTTAAATTGATTAACAATGTTTCCAAGATTATTCAAAACCAAATAAAATAAATTATAAAGTAAGGGCTTTAACAATAGATAAACCTTTGTGTTTTTAGTACAATTAAACAGAGAAGTATTATTCTTATTTAAATAAATTAATTGAGGTTTTAGTAACTAAATCAGTACTGATTACTGCTAATTGATTGGCCGATGGCCTAGTACCATTACTGCACTATTCTATACTTTAACCCTCTCATTTGATAACCATACCCTGTAATGGAAAAAGTTTGTACACATTACAATAAGTACCTAGTGTAAGTATTCCTAACAATATTTATACCGAAAAATTACACTGTTATAACAGAACAAGCTTTTATAACTTAAGGTGGATGCTCCAGGGTAACCATTTTAATCATCATGATTGACTTTTATGTGAAATAACCAT
Organism: Lacanobia oleracea; assembly: GCA_950371165.1. Lineage (NCBI taxonomy): Eukaryota > Metazoa > Arthropoda > Insecta > Lepidoptera > Noctuidae > Lacanobia > Lacanobia oleracea. The sequence continues at coordinate 5,676,611 of OX493389.1, forward strand.
TCTATAGGGCTTCATGAACTTAGAGGGCTATATTGATGAGTAAAATGGTTATAACTCTTACGGCCTTCGTTACGGTCGCGAATCGTATTTTGTTTAACATTCAGCTTCACATTGACCGGCAAATCGCAAAAAACAAAAATATTTGAATTTCACGGGCTACCCTGGCACAACCACCTTAATAATATGATTTTGTGGTAGGTATAGTTTTAAAAGCAGATTCTGAAGGCATAACTTAATACAGCCACATTTTAAGTTAAATGTGAACAGAAGATACATTTATTGATTTTTTCATGAACACAAAAGCTCTAATTATGTAGATGATAAAATAAAAGCATAACAGTTACTTACTTTTCGAAGCAACTATCGCACCGGCTTCCTTGCTCTTTAGACGATAAAACGAAAGCAAAAGGTTGTTCAGTGAGGATCAGATCCCCAGCTTTTATGGAAGAGTCAGTGTTTCTATATTTATTCTTCATGTTTAAATCTTAAGTTGTTTAAGTTATAACTTAGGACTAAACCGTACGTATTCGATAGAGAATGTATTAGGAATGTCAACGTTCTGTACTCGACGAGTTACGAGACGAGGTGTTCTAGCGGACGCCGAAAATATGATTTGGCCCCGCTACCTGCCGGTCCAAATTTAACACTACTCAATACCGGTTACATTATTTTTAGTAAAGACGCGACTACAGCCGGCATATCAAAACGAAAAACAAACAAAAAGCAGCACTATTATTAGATCAACATTTCGTCATGAAGAGTTAAATGAGGAGAGAAAAGCAAGCGAACTGTCCGTTTCACGAGCCCTTGTTTACCTTTTATGACAACAGGATAGAAAATATTTGAATCGCTTGGAGTCAAAAAGAGATAGCAAATAGTTGACAATTAGTTTTGTTTCGTGGAACAGGGGAATTTGGTGTTAATTTTGACATTAGTCACAGATATTCTCGTTAAGGTGAATGCTCCAGGGTAGCCCGCGAAATTCAAATATTTTTATGTTTTTTGCAATTTGCCGGTCAGTGTGAAGCTGTATGTGGACCAAATGCGATCTGCGACCGTAACGCGTATTTATCTAAAGAATTATAACCATTTTAATCATCAATATAGCCCTCTAAGTTCATGTAGTTCGAAAGAATGTTTATTTCTGAAATATTCATTCTTGATTAAAATGGTTATAATTCTTTAGATAAATACGCGTTACGGTCGCAGATCGCATTTGGTCCACATACAGCTTCACACTGACCGGCAAATTGCAAAAAACATAAAATATTTGAATTTCGCGGGCTACCCTGGAGCATCCACCTTAATATGACCATCCCCTAGAGAGATGCAAAATAAAGCAAAACATTATTCCTGATATTAGGCTTGTATTGTGTTTTAATTCGTTTTTTTTAGTACCTATGTTTGGCATGAACCATCAAGTAAACAAGGCTGAGGCCCTATTAATTATGACGTATCACATGCCAATGCCATCATGATTAAGCTGTGAAAATGAGATAGTGTTAATGCGTGAAATGCGTCTTGTATAGCTCCATCTCCCTCCCACACCGTTATCATGATGGCCTTAATTTATAGTTTGATTGAGCATAAAACTTGCATAAATATAGTGTGAGTCTTATAAATGTGCACATACGAAAATGAGAGATACTATGCTTAATTTTATCGACAGAAAACTTATTAATAAAATCTAATATTGTTTTTCATTTTGTATAGATTTTTTAAATATTTAGTTCGCTACTGTAACCCCAGTGTAAACGAAACGGTGTAACTTTTAAACTAAACGATTTATCGCGATGAAACGAACTCTTTTAATTCGTAATTCACGTGGCTTTTTTTGTGAGAACCTGATGCATTAAATGTGTAAAATAATAAATAGTTTGAATTGAACTCTTTCATCTTAATCAATTTCTTTATTCAGACAAATAGTCTATTTTTAGTCCCAAACATGTCTTACAAACAATGTTAGTAAATACATTACAAAAAAGAGTGGGTACATAAAAGTTGGTAGGTATAGTTACGAAACCTTTCGCTTGAGTTCAGCCTAGATTGCATCGCTATCCGACCAGAATCCAAACGAAAGCCTTCATGACTGCCGGGTTACACTACTCAGCAAATACTGTTAGTGCTGCCCCGCCCTCTGCTCAGTAGGGAAGCGGTGCGGTTACGCATTGTGGCATGGAATCCATCCACCTGAGCCTTCACAAACATGCCCGAAGTGCTACAAAAACAGGGCAGCCCTAGCAGCATCCTGAACTCATTAATTATCATACCAAATAAACCTTCCTCAAAAGAACAATAAATAAATTGTGCGTTCGGAGTGCCATGTCTTGTCACTGAATAGAACATGTTATGTTTTAGTTTTGAACATGCAATTTTTACTATTGGGTAGTTATTACGATGTAAAATAATTTGAAGAAATTTAAAAGGTTGTTGATGTTGTCGAGAAATTTACCGATTATTGTAAAAAATTATGAAAAAAAAAACACAGATTTTCGTGTAAAAAACATGTTTATTTTGAATTGAGGTTTGTTTTTCCTACTATTTTTATTTTGAAAGAACGCCCAAATTACTTTCAATCATTATGAAGTTGGTTTTATTGCGGTTTAAAAGTTACACCGTTTTATTTACACTGGAGTCACTATCTATATCTATTGGGGTTGGGTCACAGTGGCGTACAAATTTTTTTTTTTTTTTTTTTTTTTTTTTATATATCCTGCTACTTAGCAATCTGTTTCCAAGGAACAATAATCTAATATGGTGTCAGATTTTCATCGGGATTATTATCTTCAGCTGAGCTGAGCACCCATTGATGCCATACTCATCTTTTGTCCGCAAATCTCATAGCTAAATCTGGTATACTATTTCTCTTCAGTCGAGAGAATCTCACACTGCCCTCTCCCCTCAATTCAGCAGCCAGTTGATTAACATGTTGGTCTAGTCTATTTTGATAATTATTGCTGTATGACTCTATTTCCTCTTTCACTGTTCGCAGATTCAAATCTAGGTTTACATATCGATTGCTTATGTACGGTGGAATGATAGATGGCGTACAAAATGATAAAAAAATCCATAAAAATTGAAAACAATTACTAGATTTTTTTAATACGTTTTCCGTCGATAAAATTAAGCATAGTTGCATTCATTTTCGTATGTGCACACTATAAAGACTCACTGTATGATTTTTGTTAGCTGCATTATTTTTTTTAATTTATTTTTTGGTGTACTCAAAATACTGGAACTCACTTTAGAGTCACTACTGTCAGATTTTGACATATAGAAAAAAAAAACGAAAAATAAATAAAACAACGTGTGTCGTGTATCATTTAATTTATTTTAAAATAGTATAAATAAATGAGGCACAAAAATGTCGCTTATAATGACTAAAGCCGCGCTTGCATTAAAGAACCCTGAGAGCAACTTTACATTCGTTAAGTTTGAAGCGCACAAGGCTAAAAAGAAGCAAGCCGCCGATAGTAGTGAAAAAAGTGAATTACGACCTGAGCATCAGCATTCTAGCAAAGATTTGGACCTTAAGAAGATACGACATGAAGTTGTTAAGTTTGGAATGTCCGGTTTCGACCCCACTAAGAAAGAAGAAGCAAGAATTGCTTTGGCTGTTAGTTTAGGTTAGTTCTGAAACTCGTTTCCCAAGCTTACATATAATCACAATAGCCCACTCTATTCTAGAAACACGTACACACACACGTGGCCAAAGTACACACTTCTTTTATGGGGTACTGTATTAAATTTTATAATAAAATACCAGTTGATATTCTCGAACTGAATGAGAGAAAATTTAAAGCATGCATAAAACGCACACTATGTAGACAAGCGTATTATAAACTGGAAGATTATATCCTCGATAAAAACGCTTGGCTAAATGCTGGTCCTGCTCCACAGTCACAGCTGCTTAGGTCCACTTTTTAGGTTTTTATGTTTTTATATTTGGAAGAGATGCTCGCTCCTTTTAGAGGTTCTTACATTATTTCGTTTATTTATTCTTATATACATACAAATTATATTATTATATTAAATACTTATTTGTTATTTTTGATGTAAGAACTTAATCGTTCTCTTTATTAATTTATTTTTCATTATTTGGTCATTGACAACCATAGTTTTGTGTAAAGTAGAAGCATATTTTTCAAATTTTGTAAATGTGAGTACCATGAAACCATTTACATTTTATGTGAGTAGTTATAGTTTTACTTGTTGGACATGAACGAGCATGGTGGTTGAGAGCATGTCATGCTCACTCAAATGTCTCGCTGATGGCGGCGCGTGGGTTTGATCATTCGGTTCCCTTCGAAATGGTTGAGCTAAAAGGTGCCGATTCACGCGTCATGTTCGTGAACAGGCGCCGTCGGTTGAGACTGGTCATCTCTTAACTGCCATTGGCTTATTTTAATCTTTAAATTTAAAATTCTTATAATAAGCCCTTTTTTTTTTCCTTTGCATTGTCCTCACATGCAGAAGCAACAAGTATATGTAACTTGGAATGTTGTAAAACAGAACATGATTTAAAAGAGTGTCCGTGGAGTTTCTTGCACGTTCTTCTCCATAGAGATCTACGCTTTGGAACGTGCAAATAGCTTCCATGTTTTTGACTGACCGACCTTGACGTTTCAAAAGTGCCTGTGAATGGTTTATTTGAAATAAAATGCTTTGAATTTGAATTTGAATTTGAATTTGAATTTGAAACCTTATAGTGGCAAGAGAAATGAGATAAGGTATAAATGAGTGTTCTCCATTCCTCTTTACCATACCCTCTCTATCATTGCAGGGCTCACAAAAGACCCTGCTCCAGCCTCTATCGATCAACACGAAGTCTTTAGTTCAGTACTTTCTCCCTTTTTACTATGCTAGCATCACTTATTTGTAGCATAGACTTGACCAATTTTATTGTTTGCCACAGCTTTTAGTTTATTTAATTTCAACTAAAATAATTCCATCTCATTTCACCCTGTTACATGAGCATTTATAGGCCTATAATGGTCTCACTGCTAGGACATGGGCCTCCTCTTTGTATGCTGCCCTCTGTCACACTGTATATATTGTAACTGATGTAGATATTGCATTAAGTATCTCTATAAAACCAGCATCACTAATCCATTTTCAGGTGCCAAACCTCCTAAAAAGGAGTATTTGAACTACAAAGAACTTATGCAGAAGAGAAAAGAAGAGAAAATAAAAGAAACCGAGGAGAAACAGCAGATGAGATCCAAGAGTGTGTTACAGACTGGTGGCAAAAAGAAGAAGAAGGCAAATAATGATGTTGGGCATTTCCTTAGTAGTTATGGAAAGGTAATTATCAGAAGATTTTTTTTACTGTTCAAATTCTTTATTTTGTCAGAAACTTTTGCTTAGACCAGTACTATACTTTTTTTCTATTCTGTTTGTTTGAGAACAGCTAAGGTAGCTTTGGCTAGTCTTGTGTGTTGGGTATTCTGTTGACCACATCATGGCTTATCATCAGTTTAGATACTGGTCATAGGTGATTAAGTGCGAGCCACCGACCATAGCCACTGGTGGCTGGCGACAAGCTAATTACATGATTTTTAACATGTTTTACATGGAATTACCCCCTCTTGTCAGCGATAGCCCTCCCTCCTATGCTTACGTAAGCATTGGTATAGTTTATACTTGCGCGAGACCTATTTCCCCCACATCTGTTAGTTGTAACTAAACATCGAGTCAGAATAAAAACAACTAGCCATAATTATGACAAATTAAAATCTACTGAGATTTGCAAACAAAAAAGGAAGTAAATATTGCATAGTAAAGAAAGACTCCTCCATTGGTGCTTACCTTACGTAATACTGGCAAATACAGACCACCTCGCGTGGTACCAAGCAGGGATGTTATGGATATGATATTTCGAATCTGGATATGGATATAGGAATAAAATTATATAGGTTATGGACATGGTTACGGATATGTAATTATTTCGGATTATCCGTTAGTTTCGGTTACGAATATTAGTGTACCGGACGGGCGTGATCGACTGGAACGGGGTTGTGATGGGGTAGGTCTATCCTTTTTCTTCTCCTCCGAAGTGAACTGTGACCGACCGACGGCGTCCAGCCGCGCTGACGTCCTATACCGGAAACTAAGGCTCTTCCGCACCTAACGTACAATGTTCTTCTATCTTGCCAAGTACTTGCTGTCTTCGGGGTAGATTGGGGTGCAGGGTGAATGCTTACCAGGGTTAAATAATAGGCAGGAATTTGACAACACTGCAGCTAATGGTTCAAGGGCAAAGTCGCGAGTACTGTGTTTCCATTTATAGATTCTAAATTTCTTCTGCCGGTGACCACGAATTAGCTATTTTTTACCATTTACTAAGGTACGAGGTTACTTTACCGTAACGAGGCCCAAAATCCACTAACTGCTTCAGTTTATTTTAACTGCAAATTTTTACTATGGTTCTATAACATTTTCGGCTATATCTAGGTCTATTCTAGGTCTGGATAGGGGTTGATGCACCTCTATACAAATCCCCCGAAATTCCCCGTCGAACGGGGTGGAAACCAACCCTTAACCATCGAAAATGTTACAAGTTTTGAACTTGTTTACTATTTAGGGTTGATTCCCCGGAAAACTGTGCCCCATGGGCTATGAAACTATCTATATTCGGGTAGGTGCATCATCCCTCCATCGAGCTACACAACTTACCAAGCCACCCCTCCAAGGGTGGAGGTACTATAGGTCAGGAACCCGGGAGAGGATAAAAAACTATGTTTATCTTCTTATCTATTTTGTGGCTTTATGCCTTGCCTGACCATGAAGATGTGTACATATCTGGATAGGGCTGAGTGCCAGCTTTCCAGTGCCTATGGTTTAAGACCTAAATTCCTAGATGCCCTAAAAACTTAGCACTGAAGGTGCGTGTACATGGTGGTTTTCTTCAACCACCCTACTATGATTGAATGTGAAATGACTATTTTGTGTATACCTTCGATTAGGCTGATTTCCATCAGCCAATCAGAACACGCCCTCAGGGTGCTATCGGGAATGTGTAGGGGAAATGTGTAGCCCTACCTATCTGTATTAATTTTCTATGAACACAAGTTTTCCCCAGAACATCTTTTATGTGTTTGGGGAAAACAACAAACATACGATTTTAAATCGATTACATAGCTTACTAACTATCACTATGCAAGTACATAAGCTTCTAAATTCAGTACATAGGCCTACGACTATAGGTACATAGGTACTATCTATGCGAGTTAGACAATGTTAAATGCGTCTCCGCGAACATTTCTATTACTATTTAAGTATATAAGCTCCTAACTTAAAAAACATATGAGCTTACGAATATAAGTACATAAGGCTGTTTATGCCAGTTATATAAATCAAAATGCTCCGTCGCGAAAAATTAGATTGAAGTAAAATATAAACAAAAATAGTATGTAATAATTATCAACTCTTAAATAAAAAACTAACTATGTTATGAAAGAAGTTATGACTAGAAATGACAAACAAACTGCAAGGTTCCTGTGGCATGTGAGCGGTGAAACAAAAACCTGTCGAAACATTTCGTTTTATTTAGACTCTGCCCTTATCTGAAACTTGTGAAACGGTTACGGTAACAGGATATATTTTTGTTTCGGATATCCGATAGTTTTGGTTATGGTTACGGAGCTCCATAACATCCCTGCTACCAAGGACGTGGCGCGCAACAGTCACTGGTGGCTGTGTTCGGTGGCCCGTTTGCGCAAAGCTTAAGTTCCTTATAAAGCTTAGTAATTTCACTATACTGTCTCCAGATAGGAACAGCCTGCGTTAGGTTTAAACTAGTTCAGTTGAGCAAAATGTATTTTCCAGATTACTACTGAAGAAAAGGGTAGAAGACCAAATGTTATGGTGGTGATTGGAGTATTTGTCACTATTATCGCTGGATACTATTCAATAAGCATAATTTATGATTGTTTTATTTGAATTTGTCAAGATATACACTTATTAATCCTAGTATGACAATTTTACTGTTTCGCTTGGTAAAACGGCACTCCTTGGGCAAGACTGGTGTCAGATTTACTGGCTTCTGACTATCCATAACGACTGCCAAAGATCTAAAAATGACAGCTGGGACCAACAGCTACAAACCGCGTTTCCCGAGATTTATAGTGATTGTGGGGCTGTATACAAAAATTGCTTAAAAATATGAGTTTACTTTTAAATAGACCAATTTTTTTTTTCATGCATTATAACAATACCTCCTTAATTATTAAATAATTTTTATTTGAATTTGGATTATACTTTCATAGATAAAAATTATAGTTTCGTACGGAAAATTTACAAAAATTCTCAATTTTACAGAATTATTTTTGGTGTATTAGTGCATGAATCGTAATAAATTGATTTGATCATTCCAAAGTAGAAGGTACAGTTGTATCATGAGCATTTTTAAAAATGATTAAATTATTATATCTTCGGTGTACTAAAGCATCAAAAGATTCCCAAAAGCGTAATTTTATGAAACACCCTTTGCGGAGACAAAGAATTTACTGATTTACGTGAACAAATTGATATATTTATTTAGAACACTCCCAAGATCAACTATCAAACTTTCTTAGACGTATTTTTGTTTTTTTTTTTTTTTGTGTTATATCTAAAGCATAATCAGATATCAAAACTCGAATCAAACGCTCAAATTCAAGAAAAATTGTGACAGCGCTCTTAAGTTTTGGTTATGGATATTAGATTCTTTCTTTTTTTTTCTTAAATTTGCCTATTGTGTTCCACTGCTGGGCAAAAGCATCCCCCATATCCTTCCGTATACTCTTTTCTTGCGCCACCTCGAACCAGCCTTCGCAGTGTGCGTCCAGATCATCTCGCCACCGCTTTCTAGACCGGTTTTGGCGACGCCGTCCATCCTCTAGCACCCCAGTGTGACCAGCCCAGTCCTATTTCAGCCTGGCAGCTTTACCCATTAGATTAGATTAGATTTTTAAGAAATTTAAATTAACACAAAATCGGTTGTTATCTGATATAATCCGAAACTTTTATATCCAATTCGGTTACGGATAGATTTTCATTTCGGATATCCGACAATTTCGGATGAGTTACCGAAGCTTCTAAACATCCCTGGTACCAGGCCCTTGATTCACAATACCAGTAGGGAATAACCTGTTTGGTTATATTAAGTAGGAGTCAGAAAGTCTCCGTTCCCCCCATACGGGGCGTATCAATGGGAACTTCCCCACAAAAAGGCTGAGCTGTCGGCTACCCTGTACTGTATCACACTTATATTTGCTCTAGAGAGTCTAGTTATGAGTTAACATTGTTAATGCACAAATGTAGTAGAAGAGTAGTGTACTATCTACTCTATTTAATTTGATTTATTATTTTGTAAAACTGACTAAGTAAGTTTGTAAAGGTAATATTCAATATTTAAGCCAGTAGAAATACAAAATATGTAATTTGAATATTAGTAAACAGAGACATTCGGAAAATATTGGTTATCAAATAACTTGGCATTCCTTCCTTCTAATGCAATATTTTTGTTTCTTTTTAGGTAAATAAGAAAGATTTAAATAAAAAGGATGACAAGGGCTCGAAAAACAAGAAGAAAAGAAGTAAAATTATATGAGTAATAAATTATTATTTTAGCTATATGTTGGTTTCTTTATTACGTCAGTCATAATCCACAGTCAAAGTCAAAAACGTTTATTTTAATTAGGCCATTAAACGGCACTTTTGAACGTCATCATTACGTTTAAAATAACATAGTTTCTCTACTGTCTATTCCAACGACGATATAACCACTTGACTGCGCATACAGTGCCCCGACGCTCGAAAACTATTAGCGATTTTTCGCCTATGTATAGGCTACGATAGGAGTAACCATTTTAGTTGTAACCAAGTGTTAGACCTGTGTGCACGCTAAATAAATACAAATTTTAATCCAATTATAACGCATCAAAATGCCTTCATGCGCGGTGAAGTGGTGTGGGAAACATTCCAAGACATCGAGTTACAAAAAGGATGGCATAACTTTTCATCGGTAAGTATACAGGACGAAAATTAATTTTGATTTATTCAGATCATGAGTCACCGCAGAGGTCTAGCTAAAATGGTTCCTGGGTAAAAGAGCACAAATTTGTTTTCCGCGTTGATGTCTTTTGTAAAAGTCCCTTTCTTTCATTAGACAAATCTAATGCTTTTATCCCTTTCTTTTCCTTTGTATTGTTATCGTGACAATTAGTGGTGTCCACTTTAATAGCAGTAATAGCTGAAATTTGATATCGACAGTAATAAAATTAAAATTAATATATTTTTTATTAAATTCACATACTCTTTATGTAAGTTCCGGATATTTTTTGTTTCTCTCTGGCGCCGACCGATGAGTCCAGGATTTACACCAATTTATTATGAAGCCATAGATAACAAAAAAATAGTATAACTTTCACTTGGATTTACAACAATTTGGCGGTGGTCTTTGATGTAAAAAAGATTTGTTCCTCTTTGTGTTTGAGATACATGTTTTCATTTTAGATTTCCGAAGATTCCGGAACTAAAAGAAAAGTGGATAAATAAAGTTAATAGGGAAAATTGGTTTCCAACAAAATATAGTGCTGTTTGTTCAAGGCACTTCACCCCCGATTGTTTTGAATATTTAAAACAACGCCGCCGTCTATTTAGTTCAGCGATACCAACGATGTTTTTGCCTATTTTGGTAAGTTTTGTTTTTATTGATATAATGTTGGGAATCGTGAAATAGTAAATATAAGTAACATTCATTCTTTACAGGCTTCAACAAATAGTATGACTGACTCTAATACTAATGTACCTGGGCCTTCGCATCACAATGTCGCCCTCGTAAGTTAATTTGTTTCGATGAAGGACCAGGGTTTAATATTATGTAACTGCGTTTATTGATATCCGACATGCTTAATTACAGAGTTCATTATCAAATAAACAAGTACATGCTGAGGCTAATACATCTACTGCAGACCAGGCTCCTTTGCAGAGTTTTCCATGTGATGATAATAAAATTTTAAAGCCTTCCCATGATTATGAGATTCCCGTAAGTATATTTAGTACTTACCTCTTTCTTTTCTAATTTATTTTTTTTCTTATGCTATATTTTTCTTTTTCAGAGTTCGACATTAGGTAACAATAAAATAGAAGACCCTGTAATAGACCTGACTCCACGTAAACGCAAAATGAAACGACACATAGACCATCTTAAATATTCCCTTAATAAAAAAAAGAAAGAGGTGAAGAGGCTTCAAGATAAAAATAGATCATTGGTAAAAAAAAATGCAAATCTAAAAGAAATTTTGAATACTTTGACAAATAAATCTTATATCACTCAGGAAAATGAAGACATTTTAAGTCGCATAGGTGTACAAAACCAAGAAATTGTTAAACGTCAAATATTGAAATCAAAAACAGGACATATACCTAAAATAAAATACTCACCAGAGTTACGAGCATTCTCCTTAACGTTGCATTTTTATTCCCCGAAAGCGTATAATTTCGTTAGAAAAACTTTCAGCACATGCTTACCTGCTACAAGTACGCTAAGAAGTTGGTATCAATCTATTGACGGTAAACCAGGATTTACAAAGGAGGCAATAGATACTATCAAAATGAAAGCTAGAGAATCGAAGAACAAAATTTACGCCACTATTATATTCGACGAAATGGCAATCAAAAGCGGTGTTGAATATCATCCCCAAGGCAGAAGGTACTATGGCCACGTGAGTTTTGGTGCCAGTTTACAAACGGATTGTCAAGACGAAGCTAAAGAAGCCATTGTTTTCATGCTGGTGCCAATAAATGCATCTTGGAAAATTCCAATAGGATATTTTTTAATAAATGGCATCAATGCAGATCAAAAAGCCGCTCTTCTAACGGAGGCAATCCATTTGGTAGAAGAGGCTGGTGTAAACGTCAAAGCTATTACATTTGACGGCTGCCCAGCAAATATTACAATGGCTAAGAAATTAGGCTGTTCATTTGATGTTGATCAAATCAACTCCACCTTTAAAAATCCCTGCAATACTTCAAGAATAGCAGTCTTTTTAGATCCGGCACACATGATCAAGTTAGTGCGAAATGCATTTGAGTTTCATAGGAATTTGAAGGACGAACGGGGCAATATTATATCCTGGGAACATCTTGTAAACTTACATAATTTACAAACAGCGGAAAATTTTCATCTAGCTAATCGACTAAGGGCTTCTCATATATTTTTTAAAACTAAAGTTATGAAAGTCAGCTTAGCAACCCAAATTTTCAGTAAGAGTGTATCAGATGCACTCACATTTTGCAAAAAAAACCTTAATTTAAGTAAGTTTCAAGATGTTACACCCACAACACAGTTTCTGGAAATGATAAATGATCTTTTTGATATTCTGGACTCGCACACTCATGGATATGATTTGAAACGAGCAGTCAATGCAGAAAATGCTGCGAATGTTATATTTAAATTAAAGATGGCAAGAGATGCTCTACTAAATATGTCCGCAGACATAATTGTAAGAAAAGTAAAACAAGAAGTTTTACTTGTTAAATCACCACGATATACCGGATTCATGGGATTTTGTGTGTGTATCGAAAGCGCCATTGCTCTCATACATGACTTGGTCCTGAACTCAGAGTGCGCCATAAAATATCTTCCTCTTCATAAAATAAGCCAGGACCACTTGGAACATCTGTTTGGAAGTATAAGATGCCACGGTGGATCAAACAACAATCCTAGTCCTAGGGTTTTTGAAAGCATCTACAAGAAGCTCCTGACCTATGCGCAAATTAAAAATAGTGGTAGCGGCAATTGCAGTGCTCTTGGACAAATTTCAATTTTGCAATGCACTTCTGCAGTTAACCGTATCAATATTACGACAAGATACAAAGACCAAAACATAGATCTTGAGACTGAGAGCTTGGATTTTTCAAGCCTTGAAAGCCTGTTACCCTGTTCTGAATTCGGTGAAAAAGTAGTTGAATATATGGCCGGCTACATTGTCCATGCTCTGATAAAGCAAATAAAATGCCAAACTTGCATTGGGGCGCTTATTGGTTTACCTAATCAAAACACCTTACAATTTCAAAAGGACACTAAAAACAAATTATTGTACGGATCTACCACAGTAATAGAAATTTGTCGTCGTTGTGAAATTTATATTAAGAGGGCGATCAATGAGAGTGGTTCGAAAGTGCTGTCTTCGAAATATAATACGGACTATTTTATTAGATCGGTTTTAAAATCCCTGATTGGGTATAATTTGTTCCCGGATATTAATTTTCATCAATTTGAAATAGAGTCCACAAATCATTTAATTGAATTAACAAGATGCATAATTCAGAAATACATGGACGCTCGTTTATCTTTTTTTACAAAGAACAACCAGGACCCTAAAAGTTTAATTCGAAAAACATATACCAAATTAATTCATTTTAAAAATCAATAATAACAGGATAAGTGCATATGTTTTTGTGTAATTTATTGATTTTGATTAAATATTTTCTTTCATTTTAATTGTGTATTTTTTATAATGTTAAAACCCATTTTATCGATATCGACTATTTTCCCTTATTGAAGAAGCGCACCCCTAACGATAGCCTTACCTACGTATCTTGACCTTGAACTGACCAATTGCAGCCGTGCATTCTTCCTGGTCCCCCGGCCCGCAGTAGTGAGTCGTGTACTTAGAAGAAATCGGACCATACGCTCTCTAGTGGTTATATTCTCTTTGGTCTATTCGGAAGGGTAGATTCTTATGGAGAAGAACGGACAAGACTGAAGAAACGGAAGAGACTCCATAGTTACTCCTTTCAAATCAATGTTTTACATGTGCTGTGGTATACAAAACTTTTGTTAATATAGGTATGTGAGGACCATGAACCTAGAGTATGCAGAGGAAGACTTATTAATTTTGTAAATAAGTACCTACATGGTACTCACATTTTTACAAATATTTGAACCGATAATTAGCACAGTGTGAGTGAACAGAAAAATAAAAACCAAAAAATGAAACAGTAGGTACCTACCTACAACTATAAAGTAAATACATAAACCAACCTGTTTGATCTTGTCTCCACCATTGATTGCCCTATGGGGCAGGACCAGCATGTTTCCAAGCATTTTTATCCTGAATGTAATCTTCAAATTTGTAATATGCTTGTTAACAAAGTGGGTTTAATGTAGGTTTTAAATTTTCTTTCATTTACTTGAAATATGTCCATTGGCGTATCTAGGGATTTTTTCTAGGGGGGCCTGGCCTCCAACCGGAGATGCGACGCCCAATGATAAATGATATATATTTTGAAAAAAACATTAAACACTTTTTTTTACACGTCAAGAAAAATCGTTAAAATGAAAAATCGATCAAAAATGGAATTTTAGGCCAGTCAAAGTCAGAAGGCCCAGATCCCAGCTCCCTACAATTTGGCACGGTCTTAGCCATACAATTTGGGGGGTGTCAGGTAACATGACTGGGTACCTACTACTTACTGAGGCGAGTTTGGGCAATTACAAACTAATAAAGTCATGACACTAACGGGGTACGACGGAGGAGCTCGTGGCTAGATAATAACAGCCGCACGGGTCGATCTTCAAGGTTAAGCAACGCTTGCCAAGGTTGGTCTGTGGATGGGTGACCATCTTAACATACCGAGTTTCCTCCGTGCCTCGGAAAGCACGTTAAGCCGTTGGTCCCGGCTGTCATTTGTAGATCTTTGGCAGTCGTTACGGATAGTCAGAAGCCAGTAAATCTGACTCCAGTCTTGCCATGAAATACCGTGTTACCCCAGTTATTGGGTTGTGGAGGTCTGGTAGGCAGCCGCTCCTAGTAAAATACTGGTATTCAGCTAAATCCGGCTTGACTGGAAGCCGACCCCAATATAGTTGGGAAAAGGCTAGGCAGATGATGACTAACGGGGTACGACTGGGGCGAACGCGAATCCAACCCAAAAAAAGTTGTTTTTATGACTGTTGCAGAAAACATTAGCCCGAAGAGAACGTACAATGTATGAGCGAGCCGTAGACAGAGAATAGATATAGACATGCTCTTAGAATAATAATAATTGTTAAAGTAAGACGACGCATATGCAAAATGTCTATGTGTGAGCAAGACGCAGCATAGTTTTTCTATCTCTATTTGCGTATCGGTTTTTGTTGTCTGCCATCAGTAGTCATTGGTGGCAAACAAATTGTGCTGTCAGCGTATTTTCGTTGATAGAAGCTTATTTTGTGTGATTTACTGCTTTAGTGATATTCCAGAAGGTATTATTAAGTGTGTAGTGATGGTGAATTGCAGTATTTACGGCTGTAAAAGCCGTAGTGAACGAAATCAACCAAACATAACCTTTCATCGGTAAGTAGCATTTTTTATCTATTACAGCAAGTAAATCAAAGATTATTGTACTCAAGACTATTTTCTGTCAATAACAAGCAAAGTTTATTGATAATTAACGTCTAAAAAGACGATAAATCCTAACTTGTTTTTCATATTAGCCGGCCAAAGTGTGAGGCAATTTATGTTAGGTTGTTATCTATGTCACTTCATGTCATTTGTAAATTGTCGGATAATAACTTGACGGGGATACCAGCACTTGATTATTTTTACCCCTAAACGTATTTTTCTTTTTAGGTTTCCGAATGATCCATTTTTAAAAAATAAATGGATTGACTGTACGGGCCGAGTTAACTGGCATCCAAGTCGTCACTCCCGTATTTGCTCACGACATTTCGAAGACAGTTGCTTTCGACAGAACTTAAATCGTACCTACTTAAATCCACGTGCGATACCCACACTTTTCATCCAGGTAAAGTAAATATATTACTTAATTTGTTATTAAGTAACTAAACATCAAAAAAAATAAATATACTAACTCATCTTCTTGATTACATTAGCAGTTAAGGCATTCAGTTCGCGCGCGAACACAATCAAATAGTAATAAATACATACGTTACCCCTTAAATAGTAAAAAAAAAAAACGTGTTATTAATTGATATGAATTACATTACTCGTAGTAGACGTACAACCAAAATAATAAGAACGAGATTACCCACACAATGGGGGTAAAAGTCTAAGTATGGCAATATTAAATGCACGAAGTTGTAATGATGTACTATGTCGAACTATCGCTATCCCTTACCGTTATACGCTGAGGACTTGTCTATATCTATTCTCTGTCTACGGAGCGAGCGAAGCGAGGTCGAAAATTTTCAGCACCTTGTCTCGGATATCTTAGATTTTTTCCCAATACACAAATAGATGTTTATGCCTAAGCAGGAGAAGTACGGGTGCTAGAGCAAGCGAAGCGAGCTTGAAACATTTTAATACGATACCTTGTTTCGGATACGTTACATTTTCTTTTTATCACGCATTCGTATGTTTTTTGTCAACTTAAGCGTAACCCGGAGAGCTAAGGATGCTAGGGTGAGCGAAGCAAATCCCGAAAAATTCTAGTTCCTTGACTCAGAAACGCTAATCTTCTTCATAATCTTACCTCCACACCTACCTACACATGTTTATACGTCAAAAAGCAAAGCGAGCCCGAAAAATGTTAAGATCCTTGACTCAAAAACATTCATACAATGTGTGATAAGAAGAAATGTGTGTGAAAATGTTTTTTTTTGTTAATTTTAAAGTAGAGAGCTAAGTATTCTAGAGCCGGCGAAGCGAACAAAATATAGTTCATTGTCTCGGATACGCTATATTTTCTTTTATCATACATTCATGTTTATTTGCAAAATATGGATGATACAACGAGTGAAGTGAGCTCGAAAATTTTAGCGTCCCGCCTCGAAATATAGGTGTAGATAGATAGGTTACCTACATTTTTTATTTACCATCCATAGAATTATCGAAGTTACCTACTTGACTTTAACATAAAACTTGTATAACTAGTTGAGGCAAAAGCGAGCTGGAAATGTTTTCAGATAGGTTGAGCCTCGGAAAGCTAAGGTCCTCTGTTTACTATCGATAACAGACATAAAAGTAATGTGTTCGATTTATGTACAGATGCCAGCATGTCAAGGTATCTGAAACTGAAAAATAAATCTTGAACCTTTAGCGATAAAGTTGAAAATCTATTAAATAAATTTGACAGATTGATGTAGCTTGATGAACTTGTTGTGCTGACGTCTATACAACTAAGAATGCAAGAGCGAGCGAAGCGAGCTCAAAATTTTCAATACCCCAAACCAGTTAATTGTAGACGTATGTGTGTGATTAAGCAAATCAGATTTAGAAGATTTGTCAATTTGACGAGTACGATTTTCGTCAAACTGCGCTTGACCATAATCCTGGGGCTCGGGACGATATAAATAACTTTGTTGACTGATAATTCAAAAATATAGAGTGTAGAATGCAAGAGCGAGCAAAGCGAGCTCGAAAATGTTTGTACTTTTTATCGGATCGGTTTGATTTTCTGCATTAATATCTAAATAAAAGTACCTAATTTTTTGCCTCATACAGGAAAAGTTAAGAACTGAGAGACATCAAAATTCAAGAGCGAGCGAAGCGAGCTTGAATACTTTTGCTCTCCATCTCATTAGGTTTGATTTTTATAAACTTTTTTGACAAATTCACCAATGTTCAAGCACTTAAGAGTGTACAATGCAAAACCGAGCGAAGCGAGCTCCAAAATTATTGCATCCGGGATAATTTATCAATATTATATTTAGGTTGTAAGTATCTAATAGCCAACCGAACGCCTGTCTTGCGGCCTGCCCCGCAGACCAGGACGAAGAAGAAGAAATGCTTAAAATTACAATTTGTAACTTTTTGGGATTAAATTAAGATGCCAATTTTACCTTAAGAGGTACGATTTATGGTGAAACTGAAGAAAGTTTAGTTTAGGTACTTTAAAAATATGTGAATTAATAATTTTTACCCGATATGCGCCGTTTAGAAGTTAAAAGCTAAAATCTACAAAATACAGAAAATTATGAAGTTTTCCGAGCACTAAGCAGTGTAGGTGTAGGTTTCTCGGTGGTAGATTGTTTATTATGATTGATGATAATTTTGTGAAGTTAAATAAGTGTCCAGCCTAGAATTTAGAACCGGTCCCCAAACATCCTGGGGTGGGCCTAAGACAAAACTGGGGTGGGCACGGCACGATCTACCTACCACTTTCCTTGGTTCCTCCTAGTTCTCACTGAAATCACCGAAAAACCCGGCTCAGTTCGAATCAGGGCTGATCTCATGAAACGTACCTAATAGGTTGAGAGCTCAAATTTTCAGTTCTATTTCTGATGTATGTAACAACAAAAAATAATCTTTAAAAAAGGAGTAGAATGCGCCCACAACTAAGCCCGAAACTAGGGACTTTGGGTTTAGAAAGTAGCCCCCCAGACTCGCAAATGAAAGCTTCTTTCTTTTGTATTTTTTCTGACTCGTAGGTACAATACAAGTTTTTTGAATGATTATTTGTTGTTATTGCGACAACAGAAATAGAACTGAAAAGAGCTCTCAACCTATTAGGTTCGTTTAATGAGATCAGCCCGGTGATAGACGTGGGTACCTACGGAAAGTGGAGGCTTAGTTATTATAAGGATTCGTGAGTTATTGTAAAAATAGAAGTTCTATTTTGTTTCAAGTTATTTGTAAAATGATAATTGTAAAAGTTATAGTTTTACTTAGTTTAAATTAGTTATAAAGTTATAAACCAAGGTATTATTAATGTAAAAAAAATCTGTACTTATTTAGCTTTTACTTATTCGTTAAATTAGTAGGTATTCTATTTATTTAGTTTTGAGATTTTATAAATACCTAAGTATTTATAAAATTAATTTATTCAATGCTGAATCTTTTTCTTATCTGTAACTTCTTCTTTGTTGTCTCTAAACTTTTTATTTCTTATTTTAATGTAGAGATGTTGTTATAAATTATAATTTTATAATACATTTAGGATCCTACATTAGACTTCGAGAAATAAGATATTGTGATGTTATTGTTGAGTCGATTTAAAGCTGTGTTAAAATAAATTATTGACCCTAAAAATATTTTCTCTTTAATTATTTACTGTCCTTTGCAATTCCTCCATAGTATCAGTTCAAGTAAAATACTTTATTTTACAAATGTGCTCACAACATAGCTGTAGGTGACATCTAGAACCTGAAGCGTGTTTTGCCTGTATTAAAAAAAACTTTGCTCTTCCTACATCTATTTCTAGAACTGTGTCGTGACGGTCCTTAGCAATCTATTTGGTTCTTGGTCGACCTATGTACTTATGTATGTATGTAAGTATGTAAATCTGCTCTTCCTCAAGGCGAACCACTCGTTTGCACCAGTCAGTTAGTACCTGTTCCACACCGTGTTTGGAGAGAGCGGCACTAATGCTGGAAAAGTTTGTCTTGTCGAAGGCTCCTTCGATGTCTATGAATGTGCCCAGGCAGGACCCTTCCGGGTGAATCGCTTCGCTTCCTCAATCTGGCTCACCACCAGATGAAGAGCGGGCTCCTCAATCGTCGGTCCTCGGTCGACCTAATACTCATTTATATTTCCCAAGTTCCAACTCTTTTAGGGTTTTGTCGACTGCATAAGGATCAAATTCTGGGAAGTAATAACACATGGCAATCTAAAGGAAAGCTCTTTTTTTTAACAAATTAGTTTTACCTAAACCGTGTTTTTTTTAATATCAGTAAGATATTTAAAAAAACATCCAATGATGCAGTTGTATAGTTTCGGGCCTGTTGTTTATGAAAACTAAAACATTGATTTTTGAAAAATATACCTACAGTTGTTTTTTTTTTAATAAAAAAAACTATTTTGTTGATAAATGAGCTCTTTGCTATAGTTTGCCAAGTATTATTACTTGCCACAATTTAATCCTTATTAGTCACGCTTTTGAATGGGAAAAATGTGTCTTTTTCTTCAAACCAACCAGCTCGGTTCTTGGGTAGGAATAACATGTTTTCAAAAATCTCGATTTAGCCATCCAGGTACACTTTGAGAAATGTATCCTGTTTGTTCAGTCACTTCTTCTCAATTCATCAGATGACAGTTTTATGATATGTATTGTGAATAAATAAACAAATCAGCTGGCTGTATCTCGGTGGGAAGATTGTCAGGTGATGCCCTGAAGGGTGTTACGTAGGAGCATCTATTTCCAATTTAAATGTACCAGCTGACTTTAAATGCAGAGCTGTTTTTTTTATTACATTCAGGATCATCAGCTTACACATTATTACCCGGAGGAAATGACGTATCTAAATTTATTCGACTTTTTGTTTCATGATCTAACTAAAAGATCTTTTCGTAATGTTTCGATTAAATCAATATTTTTTGCAGATATTTTCGAATATTGAGAACACTAACACTAATTATTTTTTAACGGTAATAATCTAAAAAAGTGCACGAGTATCGCTCATTTCAAGGTCAAGTTAAGTTTGTTAGGTCTTGATTTTACTTACATTTACTAATTTTGGGAAGATTTGTGATTTTGATTGAGAATAAACATTTAGACCTAATTGAAATGCGTTTAATTATACATATTTTGACTAACCAATGTTGCGCTCGACTGTATCCACTGGCAAACTGTCAAGCAATAGATTTTTTTAAAAGTTTGAATGTGGGTCCATTTCACCAATAATAAAACTAGAGAATATTTATTATGTCGCCATGTGGACCCGCTGGTCTAGTAGTAAGCGGGTCCAGCTGACCAAAGACTCGTTTTTAGTGGATTGGTTTTCTGACACCAGTCATTTCTTTTATTATTTCTATGCACCTTACCTTACGATGACTGATATAAAGTGACACCCTACTACTTAATTAACCTGTTGTGACATTTTTAATGAAATATTTTTTATTTATCCTTCGGAGAGCAACAGGCTTTCCTATCCTGGTTTTGGACATTTCTCGGCTTCTGACCTCGTATGGAAAGCATTACGTTACGAAAGTATTACTCCTATAGTAATACGCTTTCAATGTTATCATTCCCTAATGGATTTGTGAAACTAATTAACCGGTGTAAAATTATGAATAAGGTCCTAATTGCACTTGATTAATTAATTACATACAAGCGATTGTTAATCGACACCTGATTAACAATGACAAAGTGTAACGGATTAATACCTAATTTACTAACTGGGCCCTAATTGACACTGATATGTAGGTGGGGGTGAGCGTTGTATAAAAGGGCCTACCAATTGTTAATTTCACCATAAAACCATCAATTTGCTTTTGAGTAACTTTCGTGTGTTCTATCTATTCAGAAATGGAACTCCATCTGCATTTGACCGTTGCTTTCCGTGCCTTGGATCGTAAATGGGGGACGCCAGTTGACTTGGACACTTCTGAGGATCTGTCAACGTGCGCTCCAGCGGTTATTGATAGACCAATCACTACGTTTTCTTCGGAGGAGTTCTTTACGTCAAGGAGGAGGCCGAAGCACTGTTCACGTCCAGAAGACGAAAGAACGAAAGAAAATGTGAAAGTGAACGATTCGTTTGCAGACATATCTTGTGCCAGAATATCTGCAGTGTCGGATCTGGAAGAGTTATCCAGTTTGGGAACACCAAGACTAACTGAGTTTACAGTTGACCCGGACGGAAGAATAGAAGAAAACTTCGATGATTATGAAAAGAAGTTTGAAGGCAGTTCCACTGAGACTCTGGATTCAGGGTTAGGGAGAACAAAAGGAAGAGGCAAGGGGCGGAATGTGTTCAGGCTATTTAAAGGTAGTGGCAAATCTTTCATCGATAACAAATGCAAGAATCTACTTTCAAAATAATTTATATTGTAATTAATATTTTAATTTAGTTTTAAGTGTTTAATTATTGTAAAAATAGAAGTTTTATTTTGTTTCAAGTTATTTGTAAAATGATAATTGTAAATAATAGTTTTACTTAGTGTAAAGTTAGTTATAAAATTATAAACCAAGGTATTAATTAGTGATGTTAAAAAAAATTGCATTTAGCTTTAACTTATTCGTTAAATTATTATTTTAAGAAATAATAGTTCTATTTATTTAGTTTTGAGTTAGGTATTTATAAAAAAATATTTATTCAATGCTGAATCTTTTTCTTATCTGTAACTTCTTCTTTGTTGTCTCTAAACTTACTTATTTCTTATTTTATTGTAGAAATGATGTTATAAATTTGATTGTACACTTGTCCACTAATTTAGGTTACATTAGACTGTTTGATAAATAAGATAATGTAAAGTTTTTGTTGAGTCGATTTTAAGCTGTTAAAATAAATTATTCACCGTAAAAACATTTTCTCTTTAATTATTTACTGTCCTTTGCAATTCCTCCATAGTATCAGTTCAAGTAAAATACTTTTTTTTACATGTGCTCACAACATAGCTGTGGGTTAAATCTAGAACCTGAAGCGTGTTTTGCCTGTTTGAACTTTGCTCTTCCTACATCTATTTCTAGAACTATGTCATGTAAATCTATTTGGTACTTGGTCGACCTAATACTCATTTATATTTTCCCAAGTTCCAACTCTTTTAGAGTTTTGTCGATTTCTACCTCCCTTTGGACCGCAAGCTAGGCTACTAATTTTGTCAATTGTTTCCTCACGCGGACGATAGCTTGCCAAATTGCTCAGTTGCGGTTCGGTGAGTGGGTTAAGCAGTAATTGCCTCCCACACAAGTTGAAAAAATAAATTTAATGAATTTCTCCCGATTGAATATTCTTTAAGTTATCGCTAACACAACCTGTATTATGACACAATCCTAAAGAAGAAAATTAGGATCAAATTCTGCCAAGTAATAACACATGGCAATCTAAAGGAAAGCTCTCTTTTTTAACAAATTAGGTTAAAAAAATATAGAAATATAGGTATTAGAAATGGCGCGTGATTAGTTTAACTTTCAAATAGGAATCGGAGTGTCAAAGTGGGGCAACATATAAGTGACGTCACGGATGTGTCATATGGCATCCCTCAAGGAAGTTTATTAGGTCCAACGCTCTACATTAACGACCTGTGTAACATGAAAATTCCTAATGCTAAAGTCCTGTCGTACGCCGATGATACTGCTGTCACCTTCTATGGTAAGACATGGTACAATGTGCAGCTAAGTGCTGAAACAGGAATGTCCCAGGTTGCGAATTGGCGCAATGCTAATGTTCTCACATTAAATACCTCCGAAACAAACTTTATTAGTTTCAGCATATGCAATCGTACTGAACCAACCGGCGATTTTCGAATCGTTACAGTTACACACTTGTGATGGTACTAATGTTGATAATTGTAACTGTTCTAGTATTGGTAAAGTTTCTAGAACAAAATATTTAGGGGTTATGCTGAATCAGAGTTTGTGCTGGTACGCCCATCTTAAGCAAGTTGCCGCAAGCTAAATTGGATTTAAGAAGACTAGAAGACTCTGCGTTACGTGATGCCTAGGTCTATACAGCGTGGCAGTAAGCCTGTTAGAAATGTGCTTACACAAATATACATTTCTCTTGCGCAATCAATATTAGTATACTTTATTCCTATTTGGGGTGGGGCAACAAAAACTAAATTCATCCAATTGGAGCGAGCACGACGAGCCCTTCTTAAAATAATGTATTTTTAAAAAAGGAGATATTCTACACAGAACCTCTACAAACTTAGTGACGTATTGTCAGTTAGGAAACCATACATTACTCAAATAATTTTAAAAAAGCACAAATCCTTACCTTATAATGCGGATATAAATTCTAGGAGAAGAAAACATAATATAGTTCAAATTCCTAAAACAAAGACCAAATTCGGATCTTTGCAATTTAGTAAACGATCAGCTCATTTATACAACAAAAAAAAAAATCGTATACGCAAAATCATATCATATATGTAAAGAAATGTTGATAGACTGGATAAAACCACTGACATATGAAAATACTGAAGTTCTCCTACAAAACGTAACTTAATTCAAGTAAACGACCCACTCACATACCTACATACAGAGGGTTCACCCTTGTTTGGTATAACAACTTTTGATGGTAAGAAGAAATAAATTCATAGGAGATTGAGTTAATGAAAACTGTGAAAAGTAAAGGAGATAAAACGCCACCCTGTGGTACCCCGGCGAAAGTACTACACCAGGAAGACATAGTCTCTCCAATGCAGATACGTTGCCGGCGACCGAACAGGTAACTACGAAACCAGTCAATTACCGATGGAGATATGTTAAGAGAGCAAAGAATACCAAGCAGAACATCGAAATCCACAGTGTTAAATGCATTACTGAAATCCAGTAGAGCCAAAACTGTTACATTTCCAATTTCCATGGCTGACCTTATGTCTTCTGTAATGTTCAGAAGCGCTGTAGTAGTGCTATGACCAGGACGGAAGCCAGACTGGAAAGGGTTGAGGAGATTATTTTGGAAAGGAAAGTGCTTATTTGATTATAGATTAACCGTTCGAGGACTTTTGAAAGGAATGGTAATATGGATATTGGACGGTATTCGGAGAAGGAGGTGGGATTGGACTTTTTTGGTAAAGGAATTATTTGAGAATCTTTCCATGAGCTTGGAAAGAAACCACGACCAACCGACGGGAAGGATTAAATCCAGCACTGGGAGTAACATTTTGCGGCTGATACAGTCGCTTCCTACTGCATTTGAAGTAATAGATAGTATGCTCTTCTTAACATCACATGCGGAGAAGTATTCGTCGCTCGAGCTCGACGCAACTGCAGCTACCGGAATCTCAGGATTCACGGCTGGTGCTGGTCCCGGTGGCTGCGAGGCGGAACTGAGCGACGAACCCGAAGATGGTGTTGGTGCGACTGGTGTTCTTATCCGGCTTCTCGTCAGCATTGATTTGATTATTATTATTAACTAAACCGTAGTTTTTTTTAAATATCAGTAAGATATTTAAAAAATAATCCATGATGCAGTTTTAGATTTTCAGGCTCGTTGTTTATGAAAACTAAAACTGCATCATTGATTTTTGAAAAAAAATACAGTTGATTTGTTTTTTTTAATAAAATAAACTATGTTGATAAATGAGCTCTTTCCTTTAGTTTGCCAAGTATTATTACTTGCCACAATTTAATCCTTATTAGCTACGCTTTTGGATGGGAAAAATGTGTTTTTTTCTTCAAACCAACCTGGCTCGGTTCTTGGGTAGGAATATTTATTATTATTTATTTATTTATATATTCTTTATTGTACACCAAAAAAGAAAAAACAAAGAATACTTTAAAATAAACAATATACAATCGGCGGCCTTATCGCGTTCCGCGATCTCTTCCAGGCAACCTGGAATGGAAAGAGACAGCCTGGACATGACATGGGGCTGCAATTGGTGTAAACATAATAAACAATTTTAACAGGTAATAAATATGAACTGAAACATTATAAAAATCATACAATATACAAAAATATATACACAAATACATACATACTTAATATATAGGAAGAGGATATACTAATAATTCAAATATCATAGTGACAAGTAGTGTTCCTTAACCAGTCTTAACAATAACAACAACAAACATAACATGTTTTAAAAAATCTGGATTTAGCCATCCAGGTAAACTTTGAGAAATTCATCCTGTATGTTCAGTCATTTCTTCTCAATGTTTCCGATGACAGTTTTATGATATTGTGAATAAATAAGCTGGCTGTATCTCGGTGGGAAGATTGTCAGTTTATGCCCTGAAAGATGTTACGTAGGAGCATCTATTTCCAATTTAAATGCACCAGCTGACTTAAAATATACAGCTGTTTTTTTATTACATTCAGGATCATGTTAACTTCTATCAGCTTACACATTATTACCCGGAGGAAATGACGTATCTAAATTTATTCGCCTTTTTTTTCTTGATCTAACTGAAAGATATAATCTTTTCGTAATGTTTCGATTAAATCAATATTTTTTGCAGATATTTCCGAATATTGATAACACTATAACACTAAATATTTTTTTTGCCGTAATAAAATCTAAATCTAAGGACAAGTTAGGTTAGTTAGGTGGTCTTGATTTTACTTACATGTACCAATTTTAGTAAGATTTGCGATTTTGATTGAGAATAAACGTTTAAACCTAATTGAAATGCGTTTTATTATATTTTAACTAACCAATGTTGCGCTCAATTGTATCCACTGGTAAACTGTTAAGCAATAGATTTTTTTAAAGTTTGAATGTGGGTCCATTTCACCAATAATAAAACTAGGGAAAATTTATTATGTGGCCAAGTGGCGGGTCTATCTTACGATGATTGATAGAAAGTGACACCCTACTACTTAATTAACCTGTTGTGACGTTATTAATAAAACACTTTTTATTTATCCTTCGGAGAGCAACAGGCTTTCCTGTCCTGGTTTTGGACGTTTCTCGACTTCTGACCTCGTATGGAAAGCATAGGAGTAATACGCTTTCAATGTTATCATTCCCTAATGGATTTGTGAAACTAATACTTTAAACTAAGTAAAACTGTAAAACTATTATTTTTACAATTATCATTTTACAAATAACTTGAAAAAAATAGGACTTCTATTTTAACAATAATTAAACACTTAAAAATAAATTCAAATATTAATTACAATATAAATTATTCTGAAAGTAGCCTTTTGCACTTGTTATCGATGAAAGATTTGGCACTATCTTTAAACAGCCTGAAAACATTCCGCCCTTTGCCTCTTCCTTTTGTTCTTCCTAACCCTGAATCCAGAGTCTCAGTGGAACTGCTTTCAAACGTCTTTTCATAAACATCGAAGTTTTCTTTTATTCTTCCGTCCACGTCAACTGAAAACTCAGTTGTTCTTGGTGTTCCCAAACTGGATAACTCTTCAAGATCTGACACTGCAGGTATTCTGGCACAAGATATGTCTGCAAACGAATCGTTCACTTTCACATTTTCATTCGTTCTTTCGTCTTCTGGACGTGAACAGTGCTTTGGTCTTCTCCTTGACGTAAAGAACTCTTCCGAAGAAAACGTAGTGGTTGGTCTATCAACCACTGGAGCACACGTTGAGAGATCCTCGGAAGTGTCCAAGTCAACTGGTGTCCCCCATTTACGATCCAAGGCACAAAAAGCAACGGCCAAATGCAGATGGAGTTCCATTTCTGAATAGATAGAACACACGAATGTTACTCGAAAGCAAATTGGTGGTTTATGATGAAATTGACAATTGGTAGGCCCTTTTATAAAACGCTAACCCCCACCTAGATATCAGTGTCAATCAGGGCCCAGTTAGTAAATTAGGTATTAATCCGTTTCATTTTCTCATTGTTAATCAGGTGTCGATTAACAATCGCTTGTATGTAATTAATTAATCAAGTGCAATTAGGACCTTATTCATAATTTCACACCGGTTAATTAGTTACAAAAATCCATTAGGGAATGATAACATTGAAAGCGTATTACTGATTACTGCCGAGACATGTCCAAAACCAGGACAGGAAAGCCTGTTGCTCTCCGAAGGATAAATAAAAAGTGTTTTATTAATAACGTCACAACAGGTTAATTAAGTAGTAGGGTGTCACTTTCTATCAATCATCGTAAGATAGACCCGCCACTTGGCCACATAATAAATTTTCCCTAGTTTTATTATTGGTGAAATGGACTAAGCAATAGATTTTTTTAAAGTTTGAATGTGGGTTCAAACTTTAAAAAAATCTATTGCTTAACAGTTTACCAGTGGATACAATTGAGCGCAACATTGGTTAGTTAAAATATAATAAAACGCATTTCAATTAGGTTTAAACGTTTATTCTCAATCAAAATCGCAAATCTTCCTAAAATTGGTACATGTAAGTAAAATCAAGACCACCTAACTAACCTAACTTGTCCTTAGATTTAGATTTTATTACGGCAAAAAAAATATTTAGTGTTATAGTGTTATCAATATTCGGAAATATCTGCAAAAAATATTGATTTAATCGAAACATTACGAAAAGATTATATCTTTCAGTTAGATCAAGAAAAAAAAGGCGAATAAATTTAGATACGTCATATCCTCCGGGTAAAAATGTGTAAGCTGATAGAAGTTAACATGATCCTGAATGTAATAAAAAAACAGCTGTATATTTTAAGTCAGCAGGTATTTAAATTGGAAAAAGATGCTCCTACGTAACATCTTTCAGGGCATAAACTGACAATCTTCCCACCGAGATACAGTACCGTGGGTAGACTGTAAAGTATAAAGGTACTTACTGCCTACTACTAATTTTTGGAGGCGCTATGAATCCTAGTCTGGCTTGGCAATACTGTTAAAATATTTACTACGATATGTAAAAGATGCTGTAAATGTTAAATTATGCATATTAATTATGTAAAATTTTCATAACAGGTTGTACAGGTTGATCATAGGAATTAGTGGAGCGTGTCGCTATTACAGCTAACCGATAATAATATCGAAAAGCATTCAGATAAATTACTGTTAGTAAAATTGAAAAGTACGAAGACGAACCTTGACAGGTATTTTATCCTACGCGAAGAATATGTAACTATTTTAGAAAAATACCAAAATTTACGTCCCGCCAATTTAAAAAACTTTTTACCAAAAAATAAAACCGACTTCCAAAGTTTCTGGTTTTTTCGTTTTTGAACACCGACTTCCGAAATTAAAGTTATTTTTTACTTTGTAGTGTTTAGTTTTTGGAAGTCGGTTTTATTTTTTTGGTAAAAAGTTGCGTGCCGGCGGCGCGGCGTAATGTTATGTCATGAACTGGTGTAAACATAAAAAATCTACAGACATGCGATTTCAGAAATCCCGATCCATTTTCTATCATTTATTGAAGAGTTCCGTTGCCTACCGCCGAAGTTCTTCCGTCCGTGAAAATACTCGCAAACAAAAAAAAATCATCCAAATCGGTTACCAACTGGCGAAAATATCACTGAACAAACATTTTTCATGGGATCCCATCATCAGATCCTGACTTATACTTTCCATCATCAGCTCAGCATCACGAGATGATGATTACCAGGCACAAATATCAGAATTGCGTTAGAAAGTTTATGAAAAATATTGTATGTGCTTATAAAATTTGAGGATTTCCCTCGATTTTCATGGGATTCCATCATCAGATTCTAACTTGGTGACAATGGGACCATTTCAGAAGTATAGGCTTTCGAATACTTTTTTTTTTTTTAAATCGGTTCAGAATTGACGGAGAAATCGGTGAACTTACATAAAAAAAATACATACAGCCGAACATAGAACCTCCTCCTTTTTGAAGAAGTCGGTTAAAAGCCGACCGATTTTTCATACAATACCATAATAATAAATGCTCAAGACAGCCTATGGGAGTAAATAAAATAGGTGCTATACCGCGAGAAATTGCCACTTTCATAAATGCTTCTACGTAACACCCTTCAGGGTATCACCTGACAATCTTCCCACCGAGATACAGCCAGCTGATTTGTTTATTTATTCACAATATCATAAAACTGTCATCTGATTAATTGAGAAGAAATTACTGAACATACAGGATGAATTTCTCAAAGTGTACCTGGATAGCCAAATCAAGATTTTTGAAAACAAGTTATTCCTACCCAACTATGTTAAATATTACAAAAAAATACCTTGGGTCTTGTACCTAAATGAAAGAAAATTTAAAACCTATATTAAATAAAAGCACACTTTGTTAACAAGCATATTACAAATTAGAAGATAACATTCAGGATAAGAATACTTAAACATGCTAGTCCTGCTTCATAGGAAAATCAATGGTGGAGACAAGATCAAACTGGTTGGTTTATGTATTTACTTTATAGTTGTACCTACTGTTTCATTTTTGGGTTTTTATTTTTCTGTTCACTCACACTCAGCTAATTGATGGTTCCAATATTTGTAAATATGTGAGTACCATGTACTTATTAAAAAAAATAATAAGTCTACCTCTGCATACTTTAGGTTCATGGTGATCACATATATTAACAAAAGTTTTGTATACCATTGCTCATGTAAAACATTGATTTGAAAAGAGAAACTACGGAGTTTCTTGTCCGTTCATCTCCATTAGAATCTACCCTTCCGAATGGACAGTAGAGTCACAATGTTATTTTAAATGTTAATGATACGTTCAAAAGTGCCGTTTAATGGCCTAATTGAAATAAACGTTTTTGACTTTGACAAGAACCGAGCTGGTTGGTTTGAAGAAAATAAACACATCTTTTCCATCCAAAGCGTAGCTAATAAGGATTAAATTGTGGCAAAACAGTTATAATACTTGGCAAACTATAGCAAAGAGCTCACTTATCAACAAAATAGTTTTTTTCATTAAAAAAAATCAACAACATTTTTTTTAAAAAAATCTGTGATGCAGTTTTAGTTTTCATAAACAACGAGCCCGAAAATCTACAACTACATCATTGGTTTTTTTTTTAATATCTTACTGATATTAAAAAAATTTCACGGTTGAGGTAAAACTAATTTGTTAAAAAAATGAGAGCTTTCCTTTAGATTGCCATGCGTTATTACTTCCCAGAATTTGGTCCTTATGCTCTTCTGTAGGATTGTGTCATAATACAGGTTGTGTTAGCTATAATTTGAAGAATTTTCAATCGAGAAATTGATTCAATTTCTTTTTTTTAACGTGCGTGGGAGGCTACTACTGCTTAACACAATCACCGAACCGCAGCTGAGCAATTTTGCAAGTTATCACCCGCGTGAGAAAATAATTGACAAAATTAGTAGCCTAGCTTGCGGTCTAAAGGGAGGTAGAAGTCGACAAAACCCTAAAAGAGTTGGAACTTGGGTAAATATAAATAAGTATTAGGTCGACCGAGAAACAAATAGATTGCTAAGGACCGTCACGACACAGTTCTAGATGTCACCTACAGCTATTTTTTGAGCACATTTTTAAAATAACGTATTTTACTTGAACTGATACTATTGAGGAATTGCAAAGGACAGTAAATAATTAAAGAGAAAATGTTTTTTACGGTCAATAATTTATTTTAAAACAGCTTTAAATCGACTCAACAATAACTTTACAATATCTTATTTATCGAACAGTCTAATGTAGGTTCCTAAGTGTACAATCAAATTTATAACAACATCCTTCCTTCAGACCGCAAGCTAGGCTACTAATTTTGTCAATTATTTTCTCACGCGGGTGATAACTTGCAAAATTGCTCAGCTGCGGTTCGGTGATTGTGTTAAGCAGTAGTAGCCTCCCACGCACGTTAAAAAAAAAGAAATTGAATCAATTTCTCCCGATTGAAAATTCTTCAAATTATAGCTAACACAACCTGTATTATGACACAATCCTACAGAAGAGCATAAGGACCAAATTCTGGGAAGTAATAACGCATGGCAATCTAAAGGAAAGCTCTCTTTTTTTTAACAAATTAGTTTTACCTCAACCGTGGAATTTTTTTAATATCAGTAAGATATTAAAAAAAAAACCAATGATGTAGTTGTAGATTTTCGGGCCCGTTGTTTATGAAAACTAAAACTGCATCACTGATTTTTGAAAAAAAAAATGCAGTTGATTTTTTTTAAATTAAAAGAACTATTTTGTTGATAAATGAGCTCTTTACTATAGTTTGCCAAGTATTATTACTGTCTTGCACAATTTAATCCTTATTAGCTACGCTTTTGGATGGAAAAGATGTGTTTTTTTTCTTCAAACCAACCAGCTCGGTTCTTGTCAAAGTCAAAAACGTTTATTTCAATTAGACCATTAAACGGCACTTTTGAACGTATCATTAACATTTAAAATAACATAGTGACTCTACTGTCCATTCGGAAGGGTAGATTCTAATGGAGATGAACGAACAAGAAACTCCATAGTTTCTCTTTTCAAATCAATGTTTTACATGTGCAATGGTATACAAAACTTTTGTTAATATATGTGATCACCATGAACCTAAAGTATGCAGAGGTAGACTTATTTTTTTTTTTAATAAGTACATGGTACTCACATATTTACAAATATTGGAACCATCAATTAGCTGAGTGTGAGTGAACAGAAAAATAAAAACCCAAAAATGAAACAGTAGGTACAACTATAAAGTAAATACATAAACCAACCAGTTTGATCTTGTCTCCACCATTGATTTTCCTATGGAGCAGGACTAGCATGTTTAAGTATTCTTATCCTGAATTTAATCTTCTAATTTGTAATATGCTTGTTAACAAAGTGTGCTTTTATTTATATAGGTTTAAATTTTCTTTCATTTAGGTACAAGACCCAAGGTATTTTTTTGTAATATTTAACATAGTTGGGTAGGAATAACTTGTTTTCAAAAATCTGGATTTTGCTATCCAGGTACACTTTGAGAAATTGATCCTGTATGTTCAGTAATTTCTTCTCAATTAATCAGATGACAGTTTTATGATATTGTGAATAAATAAACAAATCAGCTGGCTGTATCTCGGTGGGAAGATTGTCAGGTGATACCCTGAAGGGTGTTACGTAGAAGCATTTATGAAAGTGGCAATTTCTCGCGGTATAGCACCTATTTTATTTACTCCCATAGGCTGTCTTGAGACTTTATTATTATGGTATTGTATGAAAAATCGGTCGGTTTTTAACCGACTTCTTCAAAAAGGAGGAGGTTCTATGTTCGGCTGTATGTATTTTTTTTATGTATGTTCACCGATTTCTCCGTCAATTCTGAACCGATTAAAAAAAAAAAAAAAATCGAAAGCCTATACTTCTGAGGTGGTCCCATTGGCACCAAGTTAGAATCTGATGATGGAATCCCATGAAAATCGAGGGAAACCCTCAAATTTTATAAGCACATACAATATTTTTCATAAACTTTCTAACGCAATTCTGATATTTGTGCCTGGTAATCATCATCTCGTGATGCTGAGCTGATGATGGAAAGTATAAGTCAGGATCTGATGATGGGATCCCATGAAAAATGTTTGTTCAGTGATATTTTCGCCAGTTGGTAACCGATTTGGATGATTTTTTTTTGTTTGCGAGTATTTTCACGGACGGAAGAACTTCGGCGGTAGGCAACGGAACTCTTCAATAAATGATAGAAAATGGATCGGGATTTCTGAAATCGCATGTCTGTAGATTTTTTATGTTTACACCAGTTCATGACATAACATTACGCCGCGCCGCCGGCACGCAACTTTTTACCAAAAAAATAAAACCGACTTCCAAAAACTAAACACTACAAAGTAAAAAATAACTTTAATTTCGGAAGTCGGTGTTCAAAAACGAAAAAACCAGAAACTTTGGAAGTTGGTTTTATTTTTTGGTAAAAAGTTTTTTAAATTGGCGGGACGTAAATTTTGGTATTTTTCTAAAATAGTTACATATTCTTCGCGTAGGATAAAATACCTGTCAAGGTTCGTCTTCGTACTTTTCAATTTTACTAACAGTAATTTATCTGAATGCTTTTCGATATTATTATCGGTTAGCTGTAATAGCGACACGCTCCACTAATTCCTATGATCAACCTGTACAACCTGTTATGAAAATATTACATAATTAATATGCATAATTTAAAATTTACAGCATCTTTTACATATCGTAATAAATATTTTAACAGTATTGCCAAGCCAGACTAGGATTCATTGCGCCTCCAAAAATTAGTAGTAGGCAGTAAGTACCTTTAAACCCACACAAATTTTAATAACTAACAACATAGATTCATAGGTAACACTTACTTAAGCGGAAAGAAAATTGCAGTCCGGAGCTTCATTGAGAATTTTTTCTTTGCTAAGGGCCGTGAAAATGTTGGACTTTTTAGCCTTATTGACTAACATTCTTTTTAGAGAAGATACGAGTTTTGCGTATGTTTCGATATGCACGTTATGTTTTGTTTTTAAAGTAGCTTTCAACATTGAGTAAATACTCCACATTGTAGATGATCGCCTCGTTTGTGATAAATCTAAAAATAAGATAGCAACACCGTCTCCGAAAAACTGCTTGCGCCCTTTGTAAGTCTCCATTCATTGAAGACATGGTATGCTTTCAGATATTTCTCGCGAGACTTCTCAGGTAGAAAACTTAATTCTGCATTATTAACTTGTTGTTTTAACTCTTGTAAGTCTCCATTCATTGAAGACATGGTATGCTTTCAGATATTTCTCGCGAGACTTCTCAGGTAAGAAACTTAATTCTGCATTATTAACTTGTTGTTTTAACTCTTGTAAGTCTCCATTCATTGAAGACATGGTATGCTTTCAGATATTTCTCGCGAGACTTCTCAGGTAAGAAACTTAATTCTGCATTATTAACTTGTTGTTTTAACTCTTGTAAGTCTCCATTCATTGAAGACATGGTATGCTTTCAAATATTTCTCACGAGACTTCTCAGGTAGGAAACTTAATTCTGCATTAATAACTTGTTGTTTTAACTCTTCCGGTGTTAAAATACTGTTCTCGTCGCTAGTTTCACTCATATTTTAATATTTTTAACTAATTTAACTCTTTATGTCAGCCACGAAATTTTTTCCCGCTCTTTTAATTGAATTAAGCGTGTTTGGAAATAGCACCCATGATATTTTATTATTGAAAATATATTAGTTACGTAATATTATTGAAATTTCGTTTAAATATAACAGTTTGAACAACTCCACCTTACCTTACTTATGTGACTTCCTACTACTTAATTAACCTGTTGTGACATTATTAATAAAACACTTTTTATTTATCCTTAGGAGAGCAACAGGCTTTCCAATCCTGGTTTTGGACATTTCTCGGCTTCTGAACTCGTATGGAAAGCATAGGAGTAATACGCTTTCAATGTTATCATTCCCTAATGGATTTGTGTGGTGTCTGATATTGAACTGACACCTAGGTAACTAATTAACCGGCGTGAAATTATGAATAAGGTCCTAATTGCACTCGATTAATTAATTACAAGCGATTGTTAATAGACACCTGATTAACAATGAGAAAGTGATTAATACCTAATTTACTAACTGGGCCCTAATTGACACTGATATCTAGGTGGGGGTTAGCGTTGTATAAAAGGGCCTACCAATTGTTAATTTCACCATAAACCACCAATTTGCTTTCGAGTAACTTTCGTGTGTTCTATCTATTCAGAAATGGAACTCCATCTGCATTTGACCGTTGCTTTCCGTGCCTTGGATCGTAAATGGGGGACGCCAGTTGACTTGGACACTTCTGAGGATCTCTCAACGTGCGTTCCAGCGGTTATTGATAGACCAACCACTACGTTTTCTTCGGAGGAGTTCTTTATGTCAAGGAGGAGACCGAAGCCCTATTCACGTCCAGAAGACGAAAGGATCAAAGAAAGTGTGAAAGTGAACGATTCGTTTGCAGACATATCTTGTGCCAGAATACCTGCAGTGTCGGATCTTGAAGAGTTATTCAGTTTGGGAACACCAAAAACAACTGAGTTTTCAGTTGACCTGGACAAAAGAATAAAAGAAAACTTAGATGATATTGAAATTAAGTTTGAAAGCAGTTTTACTGAGAACCTGGATCCAGGTTCAGGGAGAACAAAGGGAAGAGGCAAGGGGCGGAATGTGATTAGGCTGTTTAAAGATAGTGCGAAATCTTTCATCGATAACAGGTGCAAGAAGGTACTGTCATGGGCACGCCACAATTGCGGCCGTAAATCCCCTCTTTGAGGAGCTGCTAGAGCGGCGCCACGGATACTCATCGGATATGGTTGCTTCGGGAGATACCTGTTTCGGATTGGTTGGATTTGACGGTGGAGGTCTGCCTTGCTTGGGCGGGTCCTCGTCGAGGCGATCGGCGGCGGCGACCTCTTGCGACCGGCCCTGGTTCAATCTATGGTACGGAGCGAGGAGGCATGAGAAGCGGTCACCTCCTTCTGCGAAGCAGTGATGCTAGCGAAGGAAACCTCACGCCCCAGCCGCCGCAACAGAAGAAGACGCCCCGGGCGTCGGGAGTCACAGGGCGATTCCCGGCCACCGTAGGCGCGGCCTGCGGACGGCGACCGTTGGGTGGCTTGTTGTCCGATCAGAACCAGGCCCGGGTCAACGACGCGCTGTGTTCCACGCGCGCCTCAAAGAGATGTCAGCATTAAAGAAGGGCCAGTGCCTGCCAGGGTTACGGAATCTTTTCGAAAGAGTCACCGCGGCCCAGGAACTCAAAGGGCACTAGGAGGAACATGGGTTTTAGTCAGTAAAAGTCTGACACTCCCTTCTGCTCCGCCCAGAGCGGGAGGAGTCATTTGATAATTTCCCATCGATAAAAAAATAAAAATTGTACTTTCAAGATAATTTATATTATAAATTATGTTTTTACTGAAGTATTTTATTACTGTAAAAATAAAGTTCTATTTATTTTTAAGTTATTTATAAAATTAATAATTATTGTAAAAATAATAGTTCTATTTATTTCTTAGTTATTTATAAAATTAATAATTATTCTAAAAGTAATAGTTCTATTTAGTTTAAAGTTATTTGTAACACTATGTAATATATAAAATCTCGAAGCACATTGTTTGTTATCGAACTCCTCCTAGACGGCTTGGCCGATTTTAATGATTTTTTTTTGTGTATATTTCGTAAGTCTGAGAAAGGTCGTAGGTTACTTTTTTTTTTTAAACGGTAAAACAACGTTTGCCGAGTTAGTCATTATAATATTTACATAGAAAAAATATAATCTGTACTTAGCTTTAACTTATTTGTTAAATTAATATTTTAAGAAATGATAAGTAGTTCTATTTAGTTTTGAGTTAAGTATTTATTATAAAATAAATTATTGGCTGTAAAACAAATTTTTCTCTTTTATTTACTTACTGTCCTTTGCAATTCCTACAATGCATTAGTTCAAGCAGTACCTGCCGATAGGAGATGGATGCGAGACGCGCAGGGCCGGTTATTGTGGCGACGCTTGTGGGAGGCCTATGTCCTTTCAGCTGATATGATGATGATGA
Organism: Lacanobia oleracea; assembly: GCA_950371165.1. Taxonomy (NCBI): domain Eukaryota; kingdom Metazoa; phylum Arthropoda; class Insecta; order Lepidoptera; family Noctuidae; genus Lacanobia; species Lacanobia oleracea. The sequence continues at coordinate 5,713,306 of OX493389.1, forward strand.
TCAGTTCAAATAAAATATATTATTTTACATCTGTACACAACCGCGAAATAACTTAATCGATCGATATTTATTTGTTTAATTCTTTAATTTCATTCATTCGCGTTCTAATACGTTTATTTATCGTATTCTCCGTCAATGATGATGTCAACAAATGATGACCCACCAGATCGCGGCGGAGAAATATTTCGTAGAAATACTAAAACCCAAAGGTCGCCCGTGGCGACCTCCGCTAATTCGAAACGTTTATTCAGCGAAATGTCTCCATCATACATTTCGCCCGATGATAGGTCCAAACGGCTTCATCAAACATTCGAAACCGTGGAAAAATCCTCGCCGATTTTAAATATCAGTGATGTGAGCAATACCGACTATTGTGACTTAGTTTCCGAGGCGTCGTCATACCTGTCTAAAATTAACGACCTAGTGAATGATCAGGGCTCTCGAATTAATGTTGCAAATAAATCAGCTATCATGGATATGACACAGCGTGTCACGGCCATTGTTTCTATGCTGGCCATAAAATCATCATGCAACGAGACGAAGTTAGCCAATACGGAACGCGAATTAGATAAAATCAAGTCGAATAACGCTGTCAATCCCGATCCTGTCAATAACAACTGTAAAATTTCATATGCGGACTCGTTGAAACTACGTTTGCCAAAAGTAGCTCCAGCAATTATGCAGTCCCGACCACCGTTACCCTGTGTGGTCGCATACCCTACCGCGGACCGGTCAGCTGACTATAACACTTCGTCCGCGACAAAACAAGCGCTCATGAAGGCAATTAAGCCCAGTGACGACGGTTTTCAAATTGTAGGCGTGAAAAAAACCGCGAAATCTGGAGTCGTACTACGCGTTGCTAATGAAATTCAACTTAGAAAGTTAGAATCTGTGGATGCTATCAAGGCCGCTGGTTTACGACTAGAAAAGCCAAAGGGTAGACGCCCTAGAGTGTTAGTGAAGGATGTTCCATCATCAATGGATGATGGCGCTTTTCTAAACGCGCTTTACCGCCAAAATATTAAGGATGAGATGCAAATTAAAGAGGATGACTTTATAAAGTCTACCAAAATTATTCGTAGGCGCTCTTTAGATAACGGTCGGAAATGGATTGGCATTGAAATAGAACCCGCGGTACGTAAACATGTAGTGACTACCAAGGATAAGTTATTTATTGATTGGGCTACCTGCCGTTTTATTGATGATGTAGAAGTAGTTCGGTGCTTGCATTGCCAACAGTTCGGTCACGTTAAGAAACACTGCGCTAGTAAGGAACCGACCTGTGCCAATTGTTCGGAGGCACACGAAACAAATGATTGCCCGCATAAGGACGACTTAAATTTTAAACCGACTTGCGTGGCGTGCAAACGCTTTAAAAAACCGTGTGATCATCGCTGCGGATCTCAAGAGTGTACTACCTACAAACTGAAACTCGAACAATTAATCCTAAACACTAACTACTAATAATGGATTTTTTAACCATAGGACAATTAAATCTCCATAACGATAGGGTGGCGACATCCGAGCTGGATAAATTGATTGTGGATTATAATCTTGACATAGTGCTTATTCAGGAACAATACCAAAACGCGCGCTTACGTCACAGGGTGGTTCAGCTGGACTGCAGGGCGCGGGCCGGAATTTATGTAGCGCGTTCTTCGGGCTTTACTGTAACATCTATAAGTAATCTCATGACGCCTCATTGCGCCGTGGCGGAAGTATCATCGCCTACCTTTAAGGTTTACGTTGTGAGCTGCTACTTTCAATACTCAGACCCAGTTACTCCACATATACATAATCTCCGTCACGTCTTGCGGTCGCTCGCGGGCTGCAAAGTTATAGTAGGTGCTGATGTAAATGCATCTTCTTCCCTGTGGTATGGCAAAGTTCGATCCACTGATTCTGAACGACGTTGTGCGGTTGAAGATTTTATTGCTGAGATGAATTTATCAATTCATAACACCCCAGACGCACCACCTACTTTTTGTAGCCAAATGGGCGAATCTTGTATTGACGTCACACTTTCTAGTGCAGACGTACGCTTGGATAGGTGGCGTGTCCTTCCGGACGCGTCTTGTAGTGATCATCGCCTGATCGTGTACGAGTTTGTTCCTATGTTTACTCAAGGTTCGTCACACTTAATTGGAAATTTTAGATATAAAAGTAAGGGCGCGAATTGGGAATTCTTCGGCTCACTTTTTTCTGGTCATGTCAAAGACTTCACTCGCGACGGACTGTCAGCTGAGGAAAGTGCTGAGATAATGTCGGACGCCTTCACTTACTGTGCTGACATTGCTATTGGTCGCGCATCCATGACCAATATTCGTAGATGTGATTGGTGGAGTGACTACCTTGTTGAACAACGTAGAAGCTTTCGTAGAGCTCGTAGACAGCTTAACAAGCTAAAAAAACGTAAGGTTACCGGGGATCTCCTTAATCTTGCTTTAAGTACTTTTAGAGTTGCCAAGTCACGCTACAGAGCATCTGTTGAAAAATCTAAGGGTAATTTATTGCGGAAAATTATTGATAAACTTGATAGGGAGGGTCCGTGGTCTCCTTTGTACCACGAGTTCAAAGCTAATAGATCTGTCGACCTTGCGTACGTTCAAAACATTAAAGTAAACAATAAACATACAACCGGCATTGAAGAAACAACTGATGCTCTGCTTGAATCCCTTATACCAGACGATTCATCAGTAAATGATAATGAATACCACCAACAGATCAGAGCGTGGGCCACGGTGCCACCTGAATCGCCGGAGTCAGATCTTCCATCCACTGACGAATTCATAAACGTTGTGAAGAAACTACCTCCTAACAAATCATCCGGTGAAGATAAAATATCTAATAGAATGATTATAGAAGCGTGTAAGACAGCCGGAGACGCGATCTTATCAGTATATAACCGATGCATTGCGGAAGGTATTTTTCCTCGAATATGGCGACAGGGCTTTATACGCATTATTCCGAAGAGTGGCGATAAGCCCCCGGATGACCCTAAGTCCTATCGGCCCATAACCCTACTTCCATCTTTGGGAAAACTCTTTGAGCGACTAATCGTTCCGCGCTTACTACCGAATGGACCTAAATTTCATAATAATCAATTTGGTTTCACTATTGGTAAGTCCACCGTCGACGCGGTGCTCTCTGTTCGTAAAATTATTAACTTATCGGAACATAAATATGTGGTTGGAATCTTTCTCGACATTTCTGGCGCTTTTGATAACGCATGGTGGCCGATGCTACTACTTAAAATGAAAAACCGTGGTTGTTACAAAAACATCTATAATCTGATTCTTTCTTACTTTCTAAACGGTTCCGTGAAACTCAAACTAGGACATCATTCCATTACTAAGTCTCTAACCATGGGATGTCCTCAGGGCTCAGTTATCGGTCCATATGTTTGGAATATTGGCTACGATGATTTCCTCGCGCTTCCGCTCCCATGCGGCTGCTCATTAACCGGTTACGCGGACGATGGCTTGCTTCTCATTCAGGCAAGTACTCGTGCTGGCCTTGAGAATTTGGCTGACACATGCCTACGATTAATATCTCAGTGGGGCGATCGAAACCGTCTGACCTTTGCACCGCATAAAACCTATCAACTTATTTTAAAAGGAAACCTTAAATCCTGGCCTAGTATTAAATTCAATAACGTACCCGTTAAAAGAAAAGAATCCGTGTGCTATCTCGGTATGCTATTAGAAAATAACTTTTCATTTATTGATCATATAAAAACAGTAGGTGAGAAAGCAAAAAAGAACTTCTACGCCTTGACGAGAATATCCAAAGCTACTTGGGGTCTATCTTTTCAAACCTTAAAAACTATTTATGGGGCTACCTACTTGGGTTGTATGTGCTACGGGGCACCTGTCTGGGCCGATAGGGTCACCATAGGTGCGGTACGACGTAAATTGCTTCAAAGCCAGCGTTTGGCTTTGATATTCTTATGCAAGGCGTATAGGACGGTTAGTACTGAAGCCTTACCAGTGCTGGCGGGTGTTCTCCCAGTCGATCTAGAAGTGCAGCGGCGTGCTGCAATGTACTACTACGCTAGAAAGATTACGGACCCAGAGTTCTTACCGCAACGCGGCCGTGCTAAGATCTCTAGATTACTAAAACCCCAGACTGATGTCTGGGAGGAACTTTTATCCGAGTGGCAATGTAGGTGGGAAAATTCCATCAAAGGCCGTCACCTCCACCAATTTTTTCCATCTGTTCGTGAGCGGCTGGACAGGACATGGCTGGAGGTGGATCACTGTGTTGCCCAATTTCTCACAGGTCATGGCAATTTTAAGAGTAAATTATTTTCCTTTAAGCTTGTGGCCTCGCCTTTATGTCAATGTTCTACAGCTGACCATGAATACGAACAATCCGCACATCACATCTTATGGGAGTGTAGTCTTTGGCAAACTGAACGCAATATTATGTTAGATAGTATTAAGGTTACATCTGGGGTAGTTTACTATACGGACCTTGTTGAAACCAGAACAAATTTCCGTGCGTTCAAGCGATTTTGCCATACCTATTACTGGAATCAAAAGTAGCTCACAATTTAGGACCCATTAGTTTAAGTGGTAAAATATAATCCGTGGTGCTTGGCAACTGGGCTTAACCCAGTTGTATTTGTCCCTTGGTGCCTATTGGCCTAGTTCTATTCTGTCTCCTGCTTGATACGGAGGGAAGTGGAAATTATATATATTTTTTTTTTTCCTACTCCTCCGCTGTACTTTTCTGATTAATTTCGTTGCAGGATCCAAGACAGTTGAATCGTTTCTCCGGGACTCGTCGGGTTTCATTGGCTCGGCGTTTTTCTGGTGGTCGCCACTGTTGATTCTGGCTTTCAGGAGTTGCAGTGGTTGGGAATGTGTGGCGGGCTTGTCCCAAAAAAAAAAAAAAAAATCTGTACACAACACAGCTGTGGGTTACATCTAGTATCTGAAGCGCCTTTTGCATGTATTAGACCCCTTCGCTCTTCCTCCATCTATTCCTAGATCTATATAATGACTGCTTCTAGACATCTATTTGGTTCTTGGTCGACCTATTCCACATTAATATTTTTCCTTAGTTCCAACCATCAGAGGCAATTAAGAAACGAGCCAAGAGGATCATCGGCAATGCTGGGCACATCGCGACGAGGCACCAAAGTCTTGAGCATCGACGAGTTGCTAGCCTGTCGGTTTTCTACCGGTTGCATTTTGGGGAAGGTGTGACGGAATTGCATAATTTAATTCCGCCAAGCCCGTTCCATCATCGGACCATAAGACAAACGGCGATGCGCCACCGGTACATGGTGGACGTCCCACCCACACGCACTACAAAACGTTTTGGGAACACATTCATAGTGCGTACAGCTAAGGAGTAAACGGTCACCTCCCCTTCTGCGAAGCAGTAATGCAAGTAAAGAAGGAAGCCGAACGCGTGAGAGAGAGAGGGAAACTTCACGCCCCAGCCGCTGCAACAGAAGAAGACGCCCCGGGCGTCGGGAATCGCAGGGCGATTCCCGGCAATAGCATCGCTTGCGCTGAGAAGGGCTAGGTAAATGAGATGTTTCAAAATGGGCCAGGTCTATGTACACTTCCAAACAAAAAGAAACAAATCTGTAGAATTCGAGAAAAATACAGATTATTCATTTAAATGTTTACTGTTGTGGTACTTAATTGATGTTTATAAATTACTTTTATCGACTTTCAACATGGCGTCGCACTGATTTATTTACTCTGTGCATTGGACGTCTTTCAGCTGATATTATGACCAGCAAACAAAGCCATTTTAAATAAATTGCACAGTTTAGAACTGTTTTAAATGTATTTTCCTATTTTTTAAGTGTAGTGTACAAAGGACCTGGCCCTGATTCCATATATTTTGTAACATCTCCTTTTGCGATTCTATTGGTCCTTAACAAACACATCCCTCGCTTCCCATCTTCGCACATCTCTAGTGGAAACGAGTGGCTTCTATCTCCCCTTTTGATCAGACCATCTATAGTTTCTATTTATGAATAAGTAAATATAAAAAATGGAATTTAGTAACTAACAAGGAATTGAAATAAAACAATTTCATAAATGCTAAATATTCTATAATACAGGTTTTTGAAAACTCGTAATTCCTACCCACTTACCAAGGAACCGAGCCGGTTGATTTTGAAAAACAAAAACGTAAGTTTACCACCCAAAAGCGTAGCTAGGACGGATTCAATTCTGGCAAGTGATAAGACTTGGCAAACTAAAGGAAAGAGCCTATTAGTCAACGAAATGGTTCTTTAATTATAAAAAAAAACAACTGTATTTCTTTCAAATCAATGATGCAGTTTTAGTTTTCATAAAAAACGGGCCTGAAATCTACTATTGCGTCAATGGATTTTTTTAAAATAATTTACTGATGTTAAAAAAAGAATCCACGGTTTCGGTAAAACTAATTTGTTAAAAATGAGAGCTTTCTAAATTTCCCAAAATTAAATCATTTTTTTTTCAAACTAAACCGATTTGATTCCTGGGAAGGAATAACGTTTTTTTTATAAATCAAATGATGCATTTTTGGTTTTCATCAAAATCAAGCTCGAGACTTCTTTCAGTTGTTTACGATATTCCTCATAGGTTCGGATTTGACCATCCAGGGTGTAACGCAGGAGCTTCTGTCGCCTATTTAAATGCACCAGCTGACGAGTTTTCCCTCGGCATCTTGCTAACGGTTTTTTTTATTACATACAGGATCATATTAACTACTATCGGCTAACAAATTTTTACCCGGGGGAAATGACGTATAATCGCCTTTTTATGTCATGAGCTAACTGAAAGATATAATCTTTTCGTAATGTTTCCAGTAAATCAATATATTTTCTGCAGATATTTTCATACTGATAACACTAACACTAAAACTAAATATTTTTTTACAGTAATAAAACCTAAATTAAGTGTACGGGTATCGCTTACTTCAAGGTCAAGTTAAATTAGTTAGGTGGTCTTGATTTTACTTACATGTACCAATTTTCGGAAGGTTTAAGATTTTGATTGAGAATAAACGTTTAAACCTAATTGAAATGCGTTTTAGTATATTTTGAGCAACCAATGTTGCCAAACTAAACACAATTAATATCACTTTTAGGTACGTTACGAAAGATTACAAAATGTATTCCGAAAAAGGTACGTCTCATTATTTATTTATTTTTATAACTCGCTAGTAAAATCAAACCTAGAATACCTAATTGAACTGTGGGGATCAGCCGCTAAATCTATTTTAAACTTACTACAAAGAATATAAAACAAAATTATCAAAGTATTATTTCATTACCACTACCTATATCCAACAAAATTTTTTTACGATAAAACTAATCTACTAAATCTCACACGACTGTACACATATTACACCTGCATTCAAAAAAAAAATCACCACGAATTCTGTACAATTTAACATAAAACTACATAAAAAGACACCTACATACAACACAAGAAGTAAAAAGTTTCAACTAATGACCACAGGCGCACGGACTAACTACGGCAAGAAAAAAATATTGGCTGAGGGAACAAAATTATTTAATGATTTACCAGAAGATTTAAAAAAGTGTAAGAATATAAACCTATTTAAAGCAAGGCTTAAAAAAACATATATGTACCCTGTAACGTCGCCAACACCCTAGAGGCAAATATACTTTTGAGATGTAAGCACTATGTATCTCATTTTAAGTGAACTAGTATTTAAGTTCTTATGAGAATAAAACTCTTCTTTAAACCTAAACTGTTAAGCAATAGATTGATTGATTGATTGATTAAGTGGGTCCATATTACCAATAATAAAAATAGAGAAAAATTATGTGGCCGCTGGTCTAGTAGCAAGCGGGTCCAGCTGACCAAAGACTCGTTTTTAGTGTTCTGGTTTTTGACAACAGTTATTTTATATAATTTCTATGCACCTTACCTTACTTACGGTGACTGATATTATGTGACACACTACTACTTAATTAACCTGTTTTTTTTTTTTTGATATGGCAGGAGGAGAAATCCTCATGGACGCCCCAAACGCATATGACACGGTTGGGGTAGTGCCGGACTCTTAACGGCTAAAACCCACTCCTGCTTTTCCAGGTGTATTTTTGACATGATCTAAGTCCATTATCTGCTCTTTCAATGGGATGTATCTACAGGTTATCTTACACATAGTTAGTTGTTAGTAATTAACCTGTTGTGACATTATTAATAAAACACTTTTTATTTATCCTTCGGAGAGCAACAGGCTTTCCTATCCTGGTTTTGGACATTTCTCGACTTCTGAACTCGTATGGAAAGCATAGGAGTAATACGCTTTCAATGTTACCATTCCCTAATGGATTTGTGTGGTGACTGATATTGAACTGACTCCTAACTAATTAACCGGTGTGAAATTATGAATAAGGCCCTAATTGCAATCGATTAATTAATTACAAGCGATTGTTAATCGACACCTGATTAACAATGAGAAAGTGTAACGGATTAATACCTAATTTACTAACTGGGCCCTAATTGACACTGATATCTAGGTGGGGGTTAGCGTTGTATAAAAGGGCCTACCAATTGTTAATTTCACCATAAACCACCAATTTGCTTTCGAGTAACTTTCGTGTGTTCTATCTATTCAGAAATGGAACTCCATCTGCATTTGACCGTTGCTTTCCGCGCTTTGGATCGTAAATGGGGAACGCCAGTTGACTTGGACACTTCTGAGAATCTCTCAACGTGCGTTCCAGCGGTTATTGATAGACCAACCACTACGTTTTCTTCGGAGGAGTTCTTTACGTCAAGGAGGAGACCGAAGCCCTATTCACTTCCAGAAGACGAAAGGATCAAAGAAAATGTTAAAGTGAACGATTCGTTTGCAGACATATCTTGTGCCAGAATACCTGCAGTGTCGGATCTTGAAGAGTTATCCAGTTTGGCAACACCAAAAACAACTGAGTTTTCAGTTGACCTGGACAGAAGAATAAAAGAAAACTTAGACGATATTGAAATTAAGTTTGAAGGCAGTTGTACTGAGAACCTGGATCCAGGTTCAGGGAGAACAAAGGGAAGAGGCAAGGGGCGGAATGTGTTTAGGCTGTTTAAAGATAGTGCGAAATCTTTCATCGATAACAAGTGCAAGAAGGCACTTTATATGGGCACGCCACAATTGCGGCCGTAAATCCCCTCTTTGAGGAGCTGCTAGAGCGGCGCCACGGCGTCTTCATCTTCCGCCTGTCGCAGGTGCTCATCGGATATGGTTGCTTCGGGAGATACCTGTTTCGGATTGGACGGGAGGACACGCCCGGGTGTCAACATTGTGAGGGTCACCCGGAGAACACAGTGGAAAGTACGGTGGAGATCTGCCTTGCTTGGGCGGAGCACCGCCGTGTCCTCGTCGAGGCGATCGGCGGCGGCGATCTCTCGCGTCCGACCCTGATTCAAGCCATGGTCCGGAGCGAGGAGACATGGGAAACGGTCACCTCCCATTCTGCAAAGCAGTGATGCTAGCGAAGAAAAAGGCCGAACGTGTGAGAGAGAGGGAAACCTCACGCCCCAGCTGCCGCAACAGAAGAAAACGCCCCGGGTGTCGGGAGTCACAGGGCGATTCCCGGCCACTGTAGGCGCGTCCTGCGGATGGCGACCGTTGAGTGGCTCGGTGTCCGATCAGAACCACGCCCAGGTCAACGGCGTTGTGTTCCACGCGCGCCTCAAAGAGATGTCAGCATTGATGAAGGGGTCAGATAGAGCCAGTGCCTGCCAGGGTTGCGGAATTCGAGAGTCGAAACAGTCACCGCGGCCCTAGAACTCAAAGGGCACTAGGAGGAACATGTATGGGTTTTAGTCAGTAAGAGTCTGATACTCCCTTCTGCTCCGCCCAGAGCGGATTGGAGTCATTTGATAATTTCCCATCGATAAAAAAATAAAAATTGTACTTTCAAGATAATTTATATTTTTATTTAAGTATTTTATTCTCGTGGCTAAATAATAACAGCCGCACAGGTCGATGTTTAAGGTTAAGCAACGCTTGCCAAGGTTGGTCTGTAGATGGGTGACCATCTTAACATAACGAGTTTCCTCCGTGCCTCGGAAAGCACGTTAAGCCGTTGGTCCCGGCTGTAATTTGTAGATCTTTGGCAGTCGTTACGGATTGTCAGAGGCCAGTAAATCTGACTCCAGTCTCTTCAAGAAGTACCGTGTTACCCAGCTAATGGGTTATGGAGGTCTGGTAGGCAGCCGCTCCACATAAAACACTGGTATTCAGCTGAACCCGGTTTGACTGGAAGCCGACCCCAATATAATTGGGATAATTCTAGGCAGATGATTTAAGTACTTTATTACTTAATAATTATTGTAAAAATAATAGTTCTATTTATTTTTAAGTTATTTATAAAATTAATAATTATTGTATAATAATAGTTATATTTGTTTTAAATTTATTTGTTACACTATGTAATATATAAAAATCTCGAAGCTCAGTGTTTTTTATCGAACTCCTCCTTGACGGCTTGACCGATTTTAATGATTTTTTTTATATCTGGTAGGTCTGAGAATAGGTCGTAAGCTACATTTTTTTTAAACGGCAAAATAAAGTTTGCCAAGTTAGTCATTATAATATTTATATTGTTAAAATAAAAGCTGTACTTAGCTTTAACTTATTTGTTAAATTAATATTTTAAGAAATGATAGTTCTATTTAGTTTTGAGTTAAGTATTTATTATAAAATAAATTATTGTCAGTAAAATACCTTTAATATCTTTTATTTACTTACTGTCCTTTGCAATTCCTACAATGCATTAGTTCAAGCAGTACCTGCCGATAGGAGATGGATGCGAGACGCGCAGGGCCGGTTATTGTGGCGACGCTTGTGGGAGGCCTATGTCCTTTCAGCTGATATGATGATGACGATCAGTTCAAATAAAATACATTATACAATATTAATCCCTATTTTTAAGTAACCTCACAGCTGAACACTGTCTCTTAAGATACAGGTTATCCTAGTTTGAGAGGCAGGGCTCACAATATCTGTATACAGACTTTTGAGCGTTAGTTAGCGTCTTGTTAAACAGTGTATACTAATGTATGTTATCTTGTGATAATAATCTATTTATTATTATATTATTTTCATGTTTTTGACTTTCTCGGGTCCCTGGAGACCCGGTCCTTTGGTAGGCGTACGAGGGGCCGAAGCCAACTCGCAGAGGCCTCTTTAGATATTTCAAATGGAATGGGACACCAACCGACGATTATCCCTGTATGCACTGTGAAAGTATAGCCAAGGACAATCCCCGGTTGGAGCAGGACTATTGCAGAATATGGAAACAAAACATGAAACGCTATGGGTTTGGCTGGTTTAGTGGACTAATAGTCGTTGACTATGGAAGAACTATTGACCCCTGCCTGACCATTGACAATTAAAACAGCTTTAAAATAGCAGGGGGTGACTTGCACACTCAATAAATGGGCCCCCCGAAAAGGGTCGCTAGCACAAAGTAACGTAGCGCCAAGGGGGCAACATATCCTGAGGTGCTAGAGGATTGGAGAGGTATACCATGGCTATCAGGACAATCCCGGAAGTACGGTCAAGATCCCTACCAGCACCTTACTGGATTATAAGTCCTTCTCCTGAGCACGTTTGCTCTTGCGAATCTCCGCTCAGACCGGCCGATCAAGGCAAGAATGAGGTGGGAGCTCTGTTCCTCGTCAGTGTTAACTCCGGCCAGCCAATAAAGGCAAGCCGGAAATGAGGAACAAGACTTCTCCCCGGAGATCAGGTCCGTGGGGTCGCTAGTGCCCAACAGTTCGCCACAAAACTGCCTTGCGGATATATATTATTATTTCATTTATTCAACAAATTAACCTACAAATTACATTTTTAAATATTTGAAAAAAAGAATTATAAAAACATTTAAAAATATAATAAATAGTAGCCCACCGGTATCGGGAACAGGGTCCAAGCTACCGGCGGTCAGGGCTCCAGAGAGAGGAACTTCCAAACAATACGAGCCGTGTCCAGAAGTACCGCTTTCTGAATCAAGCCCTTGATCCAGCAGCCTAACGAGAGCCTCTTGAGGTATTGGTCGAGGCTCGTGGCTATTAAGCCATTGGCTGATACGACTATCGGTACAATGATTGCGGAATCCACATCCCACATGTCGACAATCTCGCGAGCCAAGTCAATATACTTGATTTGTTTATCTTTCTCGGCTTTCACGAGGTTCTCGTCATGTGGGACGGTTATGTCTACAATCATTGCACGCCTCTCGATTCGGTCCAACACCACTATATCAGGCTTATTGGCAACAATAGACCTGTCAGTGATGATGGACCGATCCCAGTACAATGTGATATTGCCATTATCGAGAACTGGGTCGGACGCATACCTGTAGTACGGCACCTCCGACTCCACAAGAGAGTATTTCAGAGCAAGTTGCTGATGGATAATCCTGGCTACAAGGTTGTGCCTATGCAAGTATTCTCCGTTAGCTAGACGAGAACAACCAGAGATAATGTGGCGAATTGATTCTCCCGGACAGTGACATGCCCGACATATGTCAACCGTGCCGTCCTTCACAATAAATTTCCGGTAGTTCCTTGTCATGATAACTTCGACCATAATTGCACAGACAAAACCTTCGGTTTCTCCAAAAAGATCACCGAAACGCAGCCAGGCTACGGACGCTAGTTGATCTACGTCAGGCCCATGTAGGGCCGGAAAAAGCGTCCGTGAAGCTCCTTGCTCTGCCATACCGCCCTGCGATCGTTGGTGTCAAGTACTGCAGGTTTGCGCCAGTTCTCATTTGCCAAGGAGAGCGGGGTGAGTCCCTTGTCCACCGTCACTACATCTCGATGCATACCCACGTCGGCAGCTAGGATGAGACTGCATATCTCACGATTGTGGAGAGTCTTAGCATTTAAAAAGCCTCGACCTCCACACTTTCGCGGGATATACAGTCTCATTACCGACGACCGTGGGTGATGCATTCGATACGCAGTAAGCAGTGTACGGACCCGCCTATCCAAGGCGTCAAGTTCCGTTTGAGTCCATTTGAGTACGCCGAAAGAGTACATCAATACCGGCATGACCCAACCGTTGAAGGCGCGCACCTTGTTCCCGCCCGATAGAAAGCTATTGAATACCTTCTTCAGTCGGCCAAAGAAGCGCTCCTTCAACGATTGTTTCATGTCAGTAATATTGATACCTAACGCTTCCGACATACCCAAATACTTGTAAGTTTCAGTTGGAGAGAGGGATCTCAGGTTTATAGAATCCGAGAGTTGAGTTCCCACGGATTCCATAAACTCTCCACGTTTTACATGCATGACTGCACATTTGTCCACACCAAACTCCATCCTGATGGCGCTACTGAAAGTTTCAGTTACCTTCAGTAGCTCCATCAGTTGCAGATTAGTGGGGGCAAAGAGTTTCAGATCATCCATGTAAAAGAGGTGAGATATAACCTGACCACCTCTCTTCAACCGATATCCTAGCCCTGAATTCTCCAGCAGTGTGCTTAGAGGATTCAAGGCTAGACAAAACCAAAGCGAACTCAAACTATCGCCCTGAAATATTCCCCGCTCGATCCTTATCGGTTCGCTAGTTCTCTGGATATTTTGACATCCTGGATAGCGAAGGACTGTTCTCCATTGCCTCATACACGACATCAGGAAGGTGCGTAGCGTTGTATCAATTTTATACAATTCTAGCACCCTCATGAGCCATGTATGAGGCACCGAGTCATAGGCCTTCTTATAGTCTATCCAGCATGTCGACGTTTTGGGAACACATTCATAGTGCGTACAGCTAAGGAGTAAAAGTTCCCTGGTGGAATAGCTACAACCTGGGAGTCTTTTAGTCAAGAGTGAATAGGTTACTTCCAGGCAGGCATGCTATTGGGCACGCCACAATTGCGGCGAAAAGTCCCCTCTTTGAGGAGTGGCTAGAGCGGCGCCACGGCGTCCTCACCTTCCGCTTGACGCAGGTACTCACTGGACACGGTTGTTTCGGGAGGTACCTGTTTCGAATACGGCGGAAGGATTCGCCCGGGTGTCAACACTGCGAGGATCGCCCGGAGGACACAGTGGAAAGTACGGTGGAGATCTGCCTTGCTTGGGCGGAGCACCGCCGTGTCCTCGTCGAGGCGATCGGCGGCGGCGATCTCTCGCGTCCGACCCTGATTCAAGCCATGGTCCGGAGCGAGGAGACATGGGAAACGGTCACCTCCCATTCTGCAAAGCAGTAATGCAAGCAAAGAAGGAAGCCGAACGCGTGAGAGAGAGGAAAACTTCACGCCCCAGTCGCTGCAACAGAAGAAGACGCCCCGGGCGTCGGGAATCGCAGGGCGATTCCCGGCAATAGCATCGCTTGCGCTGAGAAGGGCTAGGTAAATGAGATGTTTCAAAATGGGCCAGGTCCATGAACACTACCAAAAAAAAAGGGACATTCCGTAGAATTCGAGAATAATACAGATTATTCATTTAAATGTTTACTGTTGTGGTAGTTAATTGATGTTTATCAATTACTTTGTCCTACGGAGGGAGCAGCGGAACTAATCACTGGGTGGCAAGTCTCGAATGAGGCTTCCTGCTCAGACCACAGGTGGATCCGCTTCGACATCCAGGTCTGTATACCACCCAAACAACCTAGGCGTAGTCCTCGCAACACGGATATATCGGTGTACACACGCAACCTTACCTCAAGGCTTGTACCATCATGCGATTCGGAGTTGCTTGCGGACACGGCACAGATCGATGCGCAAGTAACACTACTCACCGAATCGCTGATAAACAGCTACCGAATCGCCTGCCCAGAAACGATTCCGCGCGACACACCGGGTAAACAACCCTGGTGGGGTGCAGACCTAGAGCGCAAACGCGGTAAGGTAAGAAAGGCTCTTAACAGAGCCATGAACACATGTAGTGATGAGGACTGGGACGCTTATTACGCGGCCAAATCGAGCTACAAGAGATGCATCAGATTCAGAAGAACTACAGGGTGGCGTAAATTCTGTGGTAACATTGAATCATGCCAACAAGCAAACAGGGTAAGGAAAATACTGGCGCAACAGAACACACCTGAGATCGCCACACTCCGGAAACCCGATAACACGTTGACCACGACACCTGAAGAAGCGCAACGTCTCCTAGTAGAAACTCACTTCCCAGGCAGCGTATTCGCGCAGGTAAATGAATGGCTTGACGTTATCCAAACACCATCAGATGATGACTGGCTTTATGCAGAAAAGATGATTACGCTGGAAAAACTTCAGTGGGCCATCAAAAGCTTCCAACCTTTCAAGGCACCAGGTCCCGACGGTGTGTTTCCTGCCTTACTACAGTGGGGAGGTACCGCTGTTTCAACAAAACTGGTGCTCTTAATGCGAGCGTGCCTGGCCTTTAGATACGTTCCTAAAGGATGGAGGGAAGTGAAAGTCATATTCATTCCGAAGCCAGGTAAAAGTGACTACACAAACGCTAAATCCTATCGACCTATTAGTCTGACCTCGTTTTTACTAAAGACAATGGAAAGACTGTGTGAAAGGGAACTACGAGATGGCTTTTTAAAAACATTACCACTGCATGGTAACCAACACGCATACAGCTCGGATAAGTCGACAGAGTCCGCTCTTCATCTGGTGGTGAACCAGATTGAGGAAGCGATTCAACAGAAAGGGTCCTGCCTGGGCACATTCATAGACATCGAAGGAGCCTTCGACAAGACAAACTTTTCCAGCATTAGTGCCGCTCTCTCCAAACACGGTGTGGAACAGGTACTAACTGACTGGATAACTAATATGTTAAGCAAACGAGTGGTTTGCCTTGAGGAAGAGCAGCAGTTGGCTCTGATAGCCAGAGGCTGCCCGCAGGGGGGTATCTCTCCCCTCTTCTGTGGAATCTGGTAATTAATGACCTGTTCACCAAACTCAACGCACATCGTTACTACACAATAGGTTATGCTGACGACCTCGCAATCCTAGTGTCAGGGAAAGTGACTGGAACGATCTGCAACCTCACTCAACAAGCACTACGCATCGTGGAAAGATGGTGCGACGAATATGATCTGTCGGTAAACCCCACGAAAACTGAATTAGTCATGTTCACTCAAAAGCGAGCACTAGGCCACTACCGGCTACCTATGCTCTTCAACACAGAGCTCCAGCTGTCTAACGAGGTAAAGTATCTAGGCGTCATCCTAGACAGTAAGTTAAGCTGGAGTAATCACCTAGACTACAAACTAAACAGGGCCTGCATTACCTTCTGGCAATGCAGGAAAATGATAGGGAAGAAGTGGGGCCTATCTCCCAAAATAATACTATGGCTGTACAGCGCAGTAATTCGGCCCATGCTAACCTACGGGGCCGTGGTGTGGTGGCCACGCTCAAAGCTAGCTACAGCCGTAAACAAGTTACAACACATGCAAAGGCTGGCCTGCATGGCAACGACGGGCTGCATGAGGACTACTGCAACTGCGGCGCTGGAAGCCATGCTGGGGCTCCCTCCGCTACACTTGTTTATACAACAGGAAACGACGATGGCAGCAGTACGCCACAAAACATTAGGTCTCTGTAGTAAGAGAGACACACGACACACCGCTCTGCTCGAGGAGCTCAACAATGAACTCCCCATAACAAAAGCAATCAATGACCGGGTACCCAAGCAATTTATCTTCGATAAAAAATACAAAATCCAATTGCATGAGGATCATCGGTGCGAGGGGCTCTGCCCCGCCGAGCTGCGGATCTTCACCGATGGATCAAAAACAGGTACAGGTACTGGTGCGGGAATCTTCTCAGAGGATCTCAATATCCACATAGCCACACCATTGGGGGTCCACAACACTGTGTTCCAGGCTGAATGCATGGGCATTTCTCTGGCGGCATCAGCCATCCTAACCAGGGAAGTTAAGGACCACTCAATACGCATACTCTCGGACAGCATGGCCGTCCTGCAAGCCCTGAACAGCCACACAGTGAACTCTGGGTTGATTCTCGAGACATCTCAACCAGGTTGGTAGACATAACAAAGTAACCATTCAATGGATCAAGGGACACAGTGAATCTCGAGGCAACGACGCTGCGGATGAACTCGCCCGAAGGGGGTCGAGTTTGTCAGCAATGGGACCTGAGCCCATCGTGCCGCTGCCTTTCGGGTACTAACGCAATCTGGTAAGGAAACGCACCGGAGATAAATATCACAAGCTATGGGTTGACCATAGTGAGTGTCGGCAGGCCAAAGAGGCACTTCCCTCTATAAATGGCCGTTTCACAAAACAAGCCCTAAGACTGACTAAACAACAGTTGCGTTCAGTCACAGCCGTAACAACTGGCCACGGGTCTTTTAATAAACACCTCTATGCTATAGGAGTCACTGACAGCCCGCTATGCAGAGCCTGCATGGAGGAGAATGAGACAGCAGCACACCTGCTTCTAAGCTGCCCGGTAGTTGCGGATTACAGGGCAAAGTACTTCGGAAACCCAGGTACCCTCTGCGAGATAGTTAGTAACACCAAGGCGTTGCTGGCCTTCCTTGGGGAGCTGGGGTGGATCGAATGACGCATTTGTCCCACCTGCACGCAAAATACGCGCTTAGTCGTGGAGTTGCGGAAACCAGCCCGATTTACATACATACATACATACAAATTACTTTGTCGATTTTCGACATGGCGTCGCACTGATTTATTTACTCTGTGCATTGGACGTCTTTCAGCTGATTTTATGACCAGCAAATAAAGCCATTTTAAATAAATTGGACAGTTTAGAACTGTTTTAAATGTATTTTCCTATTTTATAAGTGTAGTGTACAAGGACCTGGCCCAGATTCCATATATTTTGTAACATCTCCTTTTGCGATTCTATTGGTCCTTCACAAACACATCCTTCGCTTCCCATCTTCGCACATCTCTAGTGGAAACGAGTGGCTTCTATCTCCCCTTTTGATCAGACCATCTATAGTTTCTATTTATGAATAAGTAAATATAAAAAATGGAATTTAGTAACTAACAAGGAATTGAAATGAAACAATTTCATAAATGTTAAATATTCTTTAATTGAAAAATAACTAGGTATAAAAATCATAATATTTACAATTACATAAATACATTAGTATATAGTATTACGCCGGCAAGTTCATTTTTTACAATAAATAGTTTTAAGCATTTCATTAAAAATAAAATACACAATAACTAACAATTAGTTTACACGTTGGGCTCGAAATATAGCAGTCGTCATAGGTTATTGTAATGATAGGCTCATATTCATTGCTGTACAAGCTTTGAATCTCATACTGGAAGCCCAGAAGAGAGAAGATCATTGGTAGGCCCTTTTATACAACGCTCACCCCCACCTAGATATCAGTGTCAATTAGGGTCCAGTTAGTAAATTAGGTATTAATCCTTTACACTTTCTCATTGTTAATCAGGTGTCGATTAACAATCACTGTAGTGATTAATTAATCGAGTGCAATTAAGACCTTATTATTAAATTGGGTGTTAATAATTTCGGACCTGGTTAATTACCTCCACCACTTTGAGAAGCTCATAGTCATTTCTTCTCAATTTATTAGATGACAGGTTTATGATATTGTGAATAAATAAATATGTCAGCTGGCTGTTTCTCGGTGGGAAGATTGTCAGCTGATGCCCTAAAGGGCGTAACCACAGAAATATAATAATAATAATAATAATAAATCTTTATTTATAAAAAAAAAAAACAGATTGTAGTACATTTTACATGTTTTCAGAAAGTGGGTAGTTATACATTTCTTACAATCAAGTGGGTGACGTACTGTTCTCCTTGCTAGGCTATGAAATAGCCTGTATTAAGAAGTAACAGTGCCTATCCCCTAGAGTTGTATTACTACAATTTTATTTTAACAACTTAAATTCAAGTAAAATGTTTAACAGAACTTATTAGGTACTTTTGTGTGTGTATATGTGTGTGAGTGTACGTGTGTTGTGTGTGTCGTGTATTGGTCTGTGAATGTGTTTGGATGTGTGAATGAGTGTATGTGCGTAAGTAATCGGCAATAAAAGCGTGCGTGGCTGTGTAAACGTGTTGAGTCAATGGGTTGATTAGTGTGTGTTTATGTTTTGGGGTGTGGTACAAGTTACAAACTTGTCATTAAGTTAAATATTTTTCTGTTTCGTCATAGGTTTTATTTTGGAGGAATGTGCGAAGAGCCTTTTTACAATTATGATAGGAGAGTCTGTAAATTGGACATTTATTGTTAATTACATTGTAAAGGGACGGACCTAAATAATAAAAGAATCTTTTAGTAAAAGTCAAGTGGGTTTTTGGCGTCGTACATATTATATCTTTTCGGCGTTTGGTCAGTTCAATATAGGGGGTTACGCGGTGTTGCAATAAAATTGATTGTAAAATAAAGTGTTGCCGCACATTGAGGACTTTGCAATTTGTGTATAATTTATTAGTAGGATAGATTATTGGACGGAAGGTAGCCACTTTCAGTATGGCCCGGTGCGCTACTTCCAGTGGTTTGAGGATTGTTTTTGCAGCACCACCCCAGCAGGGATTACAATAAGTAATAATAGATAGGCATAAGGCAAAATAAACATTACGTATAATGGTAGGATTAGCAATGCTTCTAAGGGTTTTAAATATATATATAAGTTTACGAACTCTGCCTGTGAGGATATTAATATGAGATTTAAATTTAAGATTCTTATCTATGATTATACCTAGGTATTTGATTTCGTCCGTAGAAGATATGGGTGTACATTGGCATGACATTTGAGTTTGAAAATTACAGGTGTGAGCTTTTACTAATATTGTTTGGTTGGGTTGAGTAGCAGAACTTACCGAATACGTAATAAACTTAGTTTTTGATGTATTAAGTGTAAGCCTGTTTAGAGTAAGCCAGGTCAGCGCTTCGTTAAAGCCATTCTGTGCCTTGTCCTCGAGTTCAGACCATGTGTTAGCGACGAAAGTTATAGCAGTGTCATCCGCATATGATGTCATCTTAGCATTTGGGATATCTAAATTACATAAGTCGTTTATAAAGACTAGAAATAAGGTGGGACCCAAAATGCTTCCTTGTGGCACGCCACAGCAGATGGGAAGTTCATTGCTACTATGCTGATGAATTTTGACCATCTGGGAGCGATTTGTGAGGTAGCTTTGAAAGAGATCAAGTTGCAATCCCCTGACACCCATCTTTTCAACTTTAAGTAAGAGAGAACGAACGGGGACGGTGTCGAACGCCTTTGCAAGGTCTAAGAATATTGTTAGGACTTTTTTATTAGTGTTTAGGTGTTTTACAATATTGTTAGTTAATTCATGAACTGCGTCATAGGTTGATTTGTTCTTACGAAATCCAAATTGTTGTGGTGATATTAATTGGTAATGTTCTAGGTAGTTTACAAGTCTTTTATTAATGAGACGTTCAAGTACCTTGGATAAGGCAGTTAGAACTGCTATAGGTCGGTAATTATTCGGCAAGTTCCCGTCGCCTCCCTTGTAGACTGGGTGAATGATTGCCTTTTTGAAAGAAGAGGGAAAGACTGCAGTCTCAAAGCAGAGGTTAAAAATATGGCATAATATGGGTGCCAGGAAGGTTGAATACCTCTTTAGTATGAAAGGTGATATGCCATCCCAGCCAGATGCAGCATCAGAGCGCAATGAATGAATAGTTGCTGTAATTTCGTCAAGATCAATAGGTTCAAGGACGAACGACAAAGTTGCCGAGATGTCAGAAGTGTTTTGAGGGACTGTCAAAGGCTGCGTAGTGCTAGACTGGATATTATTTGCAAGCCTCTCGCCAATATTAACGAAGAATGAGTTTACAGAGTTACAGGATTCATTAGGTGTAGGTGACAAGGTAAGTAATTGATCAGATGTATTTTTAGTTTTAGTGTTAGTTACTCGTTTAATAGTATCCCATAGTGTTTTAGGGTTTTTACTAGCTTTTTCTAGTTTCTCTTTATCGTAAATTCTTTTAGCCTTCTTTAAAATACGAATACAATAGTTTCTGTATCGAAGATAAGTAATTTTAATAACTTCATTTTCAGGGAAATTTTTAACTTTCTTATGTAGCGCGTCCCTGTTTCTTATGCACCGTAATAGACCAGGTGTGATCCATGGTTTTAGGATTCTCTTTTGTGATGAAACTTTTTTAACTATGGTATTTTCAGAAATGGATACCTTCATTAAATTTAATAATTTATCGATAGCCATATTTGGGTCCTTTGTGTTAAAAATAGAGGTTAAATCTAGCTGTGACATTGTTTTATCAAGGCCATCATAGTCAATTTTTGTTATAAATTGATTTGCGACCGACCATATAGATTTATTATAAATGCAAAGTAAGGAAGAAGAGTGATCAGTTATTGTAGAACTTAATACAAAGGTTTGGGTAGGGGAAGTTGTTTTGAGAAACGTATGATCCAAACAATTTCCATCTCTAGTCGGAAGGGTGTGAGCAGGGAGATAACCGTGAAAGGCGAGGCAATTTAGGTATTCATGGGAGCGCATGTCAGATGTGGTAGGTTTGATGTCCACGTTTAAATCGCCTGTTAGAACTACCGATTTAAATCTATGCAACGATGCGAGTATGCTGTTAAGAGCTGTGAGAAAGCTGTTTATGTTGTCTATTGATGGTGATCTATAAATACAAATTATTGCCAGGTCTGGGCTAATTTTTATAATAAGACCAGATGCGGATTGGTGAAAATCTGGTTCTTCACAAGTAACAGACAGGTTCGACTTCGAGTATACCACTACACCATCACTCTGGTTAAGGTGTTTGGTGGTCATAAATGACGAGTAATTATTGAGGATGGGGATAATAATATTGCTAGAGCATGGTAACCAACATTCAGTTAAGACAATCAAGTCGCAATCGAAAGAAATTCGGTGCAGTAGCGTTTGCAAGTTTAAAAAATTACGGTTTATCGAACGAATGTTTTGTGATAGGATTGTAATACAGTTATTAGGACACTTCACGATGGAGAGTGTTTCTTCAGGTGTGCACGTATAGGTAGTTGATACAGACAGTTCGTCAATACTGTTAATTAGATTGTTTATGTTAGTAGTCATTTTACTGGCAAGGCAAAAATAGTTAGTGGGTTACGAGTAAATGGAATGGTATATATTTTAAGAACGTATGGAAGGCTTATGTTCGGGGTCATTAAGTTTAAAAACTTACTTTTTATGATGTTGAAGTAGCTAAGTAAAGAATGATGGATATGAACGCATGCAGATGTAAGGAGTACATGTGATGATATTGTGAAGTTTTTATATGTAGGAGTTGAGTGAGGCATGTATGTTGAGAGTATGTTGTGTTGATGAAAAAAGTTATATGTGTGAGTATTGTTATTGTCTGTATTTAGTGTTTTAACAAAGCAATTTAAAGAATTCGTAAAAGTAATCAAATTATACATAAAAAATCGCAGGGTATACTTAAGCGTAGGTAGTCATGCTTTGATGATTGCCGCCAGCTGCTTCAGTTGTTCTTCGCTTCTCACCACGATAGTCTGGCTATCAGGATTCTTTTTAAGCATAACTTTTCCGTTCGAAGTCCAACAATAGTTAAACTGGTGTGTCTTAGCGTGGTTTCGAGTAAGGTAAAATAATCTTTTTGTATTCGCTGTTAAAAGCTCTGTGATGTAAATAGGTGATTCCGGTACAGATTTTAAGTTTAGGTGGGTTGATTTTATCTTGTCTGTGGGATTAAGTTTATTGTAGTCTTTAACAGCAGCAAGAAATTTCGTTTTCACCAGGGTATTACAGAACTCAACCGTTAGACTTGATGTTACGTTTTCCTTTTTTGAGGGTTGTCTTGTAACATCACGGATACTAGTGGATTCCATATCAAGTCCTAGATGTCTTGAGAGGTGCGATATTGTATCATATATCATTATCTTGGTCTCATTCTGCCTTTTAGGTACATTACGTAATTCTATAGAGGTTTTGATGAGATTGTGGTCGAGAACTTCCAACTTGTTTTCCAACTTAGCTAACTGCATTGCCATGGAACCCCGTTGATTTTCTAGTCCCGTAATTTTATTTTCAAGGGACTGTAATTGATCGGAGACCAATGTCATTGCCTTCTCGAGATCAGTATTTGTGGCCTTAATTTCCGAGTAGTGATTTTTTATCTCCTTAATATGACCTTCTAATTTGTCCAGACGGGAGCTCTGGGTACATATCATTTCGTTGATCATCTTCTTGATGTCGTTCTTAAACATATCCAGGTCATCACCACTGACTTCGCCTGAAAGGCATCTGCGTTTAGCTCTTTGGGTGATGTTTCCCACTGGGTCTTGGTCTGAATGCAGCTTCCGGATATCAGACTCCGAGCGCGATGAGTACTGATTTGGAGGCGTTTTGGGTGGAGTTTTATACATGTTGCCTTAGCTTGTTAGTTTGTCTAGTCTGACTAAAAATCAAGACAAGGCGAGGTACGCGTAAATAAGTTACTCGCTAATCGCTATCGCTCGTAAGTTGGGCCGCCGACAAATATGACACACGCACAGCGTAAGCGCAGCGGGGTCCGCGTGCTATCCTTGTCTTGACACTTGCCGGCCCGTTTCCTCTACTGCTCTGCTTGCGTTTCGCGTTCTCTTCAAACTTATGCACGCCTGGTACTTTTGCGAATTATATTTACAATTTAATTTCGAAATAACTATTAATTTTAAATAAAAATTGAAAAAACTTGTACGGAATGCACGTCTAAACGCTTTCGCGGTCCGAGGGGAAGGGGTAAAAAGCAGGATGTAACGCATGAGCTTCTGTCGCTATTTAAATGCACCAGCTGACGAGTTTTCCTTCGGCATCTTGCTAACGTTTTTTTTTATTACATACAGGATCATATTAACTACTATCGGCTGACAAATTTTTACCCGGGGGAAATGACGTATAATCGCCTTTTTGTGTCATGAGCTAACTGAAAGATATAATCTTTTCGTAATGTTTCGATTAAATCAATATATTTTCTGCAGATATTTTCGAATTGACAACACTAACACTAAAACTAAATATTTTTTTACAGTAATAAAACCTAAATTAAGTGTACGGGTGGGTATCGCTTATTTCAAGGTCAAGTTAAATTAGTTGGGTGGTCTTGATTTTACTTACATGTACCAATTTTAGGAAGGTTTAAGATTTTGATTGAGAATAAACGTTTAAACCTAATTGAAATGCGTTTTATTATATTTTGAGCAACCAATGCTGCAACTAAACAAAATTAATATCACTTTTAGGTACGTTACGAAAGATTACAAAATGTATTCCGAAAAAGGTACGTCTCATTATTTCTTTATTTTTGTAACTCGCTATTAAAATCAAACCATACCTAATTGAACTGTGGGGATCAGCCGCTAAATCTATTTTAAACTTACTACAAAGAATATAAAACAAAATTATCAAATTATTATTTCATTACCACTACCTATATCCAACAAAAAAAATATACGTTTAAACTATATCTACTAAATCTCACACAACTGTACACATATTACACCTGCATTCTAAAAAAAATCACCTCGAATTCTGTACAATCTAACGTATAACTAGATAAAAATACACCTACATACAACACAAGAAGTAAAAACAAGTTTCAACTAATGACCACACGCGCACGGACTAACTACAGCAAGAAAACAGTATTGGCTGAGGGAGCAAAATTGTTTAATGATTTACCAGAAGATTTAAAAAAGTGTAATAATATAAACCTATTTAAAGCAAGGCTTAAAAAAACTATGTACCCTGTAACGTCGCCAACACCCTAGAGGCTTATATACTTTTTAGATGTAAGTACTATGTCTCTCATTTTAAGTTAACTGTTATTTAAGATCTTATAGGAATAAAAATTATTTAAACCTTAACTGTTAAGCAAAAGATTGATTGATTGATTGAATGTGGGTCCATTTTACCAATAATAAAAATAGAGAAAAATTATGTGGCCGCTGGTCTAGTAGCAAGCGGGTCCAGCTGACCAAAGACTTGTTCTAAGTGGTCTGGTTTTTTGACACCAGTTATTTTTATTATTTCTATGCTCCTTACTTTACTTACGGTGACTGATATTATGCGACACCCTACTACTTAATTAACCTGTTTTTATTTTATATGGCAGGAGGGGAAATCCTCACGGACGCCCCAACCGCTTCACGATATGACACGGTTGAGGCAGTGCCGGACTCTTACCGGCTAAAACCCACTCCTGCCTTTCCAGGTATCCTTCTGACATGATCTAAGTCCTTTTTCTGCTCTTTCAATGGAATGTATCTACAGGTTGTCTTACACATAGTAATAGTTATTAGTTGTTAGTAAGTAACCTATTGTGACATTATTAATAAAACACTTTTTATTTATCCTTCGGAGAGCAACAGGCTTTCCTATCCCGGTTTTGGACCTTTCTCGGCTTCTGAACTCGTATGGATAGCATAGGAGTTTTCAATGTTATCATTCCCTAATGGATTTGTGTGGTGACTAATATTGAACTGACTCCTAACTAATTAACCGGTGTGAAATTATGAATAGGGTCCTAATTGCAATCGATTAATTAATTACAAGCGATTGTTAATCGACACCTGATTAACAATGAGAAAGTGTAACGGATTAATACATAATTTACTAACTGGGCCCTAATTGACTTTGATATCTAGGTGGGGGTGAGCATTGTATAAAAGGGCCTACCAATTTTTAATTTCATCATAAAACTATCAATTTGCTCTCGAGTAACATTCGTGTGTTCTAGCTATTCAGAAATGGAACTCCATCTGCATTTGACCGTTGCTTTCCGTGCCTTGGATCGTAAATGGGGGACGCCAGTTGACTTGGACACTTCTGAGGATCTCTCAACGTGCGCTCCAGCGGTTATTGATAGACCAACCACTACTTTTTCTTCGGAGGAGTTTTTTACGTCAAGGAGGAGACCGAAGCCCTGTTCACGTTCAGAAGACGAAAGAACAAAAGAAAATGTGAAAGTGAACGATTCCAGAATACCTGCAGTGACGGATCTTGAAGAGTTATCTAGTTTGGGAACACCAAGAACAACTGAGTTTTCAGTTGACCAGGACAGAAGAATAAAAGAAAACTTCGATGATTTTGAAATTAAGTTTGAAGGCAGTTTTACTGAGACTCTGGATCCAGGTTCAGGGAGAACAAAGGGAAGAGGCAAGGGGCGGAATGTGTTTAGGCTGTTTAAAGATAGTGCGAAATCTTTCATCGATAACAAGTACAAGAGGGTACTTTCATGGGCAAGCCACAATTGCGGCGGTAAGTCCCCTCTTTGAGAAGCTGCTAGAGCGGCGCCGGCGTCCTCACCTTCGGCCTGACGCAGGTACTCATCGGATATGTTTGCTTCGGGAGATACCTGTTTCGGATTCGGCGGGAGGACACGGTGGAACACACGGTGGAGTCGAGCCGATCGGCGGTGACGACCTCTCGCGACCGGCCCTGGTTCAATCTATGGTCCGAAGCGAGGAGGCATGGGTAGCGGTCACCTCCTTCTGCGAAGCAGTGATGCTAGCGAAGGAAAAGGCTGAACGTGTGAGAGAGAGGGAAACCTCACGCCCCAGCCGCCGCAACAGAAGAAGACGCCCCGGGCGTCGGGAGTCACAGGGCCGCAGGGCGATTCCCGGCCACCGTAGGCGCGGCCTGCGGACGGCGACCGTTGGGTGGCTTGGTGTCCGATCAGAACCATGCCCGGGTCAACGACGCGCTGTGTTCCACGCGCGCCTCAAAGAGATGTCAGCATTGAAGAAGGGGTCCGCTAGGGCCAGCGTCTGCCAGGGTTGCGGAATCTTTTCGAAAGAGTCACGGCGGCCCAGGAACTCAAAGGGCACTAGGAGGAACATGGGTTTCAGTCAGTAAGAGTCTGACACTCCCTTCTGCTCCGCCCAGAGCGGGAGGAGTCATTTGATAATTTCCCATCAATAAAAAAATAAAAATTGTACTTTCAAGATAATTTATATTGTAATTTATGTTTTTATTTAAGTATTTTTAACTGTAAAAATAAAAGTTCTATTTATTTTGAAATTATTTTAAAATTAATAATAATTGTAAAAATAATAGTTCTATTTATTTTGAAGTTATTAATAAAAATAAATAATTATTGTAAAAGTAATAGTTCTATTTAGTTTAAAGTTATTTGTATACTATGTAATATGTAAAAATCTCGAAGCACAGTGTTTGTTATCGAACTCCTCCTAGACGGCTTGGCCGATTTTAATGGTTTTTTTTTTGTGTATAGGTCTGAGAAAGGTCGTAGGTTACTTTTTTTTAAACGGTAAAACAACGTTTGCCGAGTTAGTCATTATAATATTTATATAGTAAAAATAAAAGCTGTACTTAGCTTTAACTTATTTGTTAAATTAATATTTTAAGAAATGATAGTTCTATTTAGTTTTGAGTTAAGTATTTATTATAAAATAAATTATTGTCAGTAAAATACATTTTTCTCTTTTATTTACTTACTGTCCTTTGCAATTTTTGCAAAATTTGCAGCTGTGGGTGACATCTAGTATCTGAAGCGTCTTTTGCATGTATTAGACAACTTCGCTCTTCCTCCATCTATTCCTAGATCTATATAATGGCTGCTTCTAGACATCTATTTGGTTCTATTTATTTTAAAATTAATAATAATAGTAAAAATAATAGTTCTATTTATTTAAGTTATTAATACAAATAAATAATTATTGTAAAAGTAATAGTTCTATTTAGTTTAAAGTTATTTGCACACTATGTAATATATAAAAATCTCGAAGCACAGTGTTTGTTATCGAACTCTTCCTAGACGGCTTGGCCGATTTTAATAAAAAAAATTGTGTATATTTGGTAGGTCTAAGAAAGGTCGTAGGTTACTTTTTTTATTAAACGATAAAACATCGTTTGCCGTGTTAGTCATTATAATATTTATATTATAAAAATAAAAGCTGTAGGTACTTAGCTTTAACTTATTTGTTAAATAATATTTTAAGAAATGATAGTTCTGTTTAGTTTTGAGTTAAGTATTTATTATAAAATAAATTATTGTCAGTAAAATACATTTTTCTCTTTTATTTACTTACGGACAGTAAGTAAATAAAAGAGAAAAATGAACTAATGCAATTCCTACATTGCATTAGTTCAAGCAGTATCTGCCGATAGGAGATGGATGCGAGACGCGCAGGGCCGGTTATTGTGGCGACGCTTGTGGGAGGCCTATGTCCTTTCAGCTGATATGATGATGATGATCAGTTCAAATAAAATATATTATTTTACATCTGTACACAACACAGCTGTGGGTTACATCTAGTATCTGAAGCGCCTTTTGCATGTATTAGACACCTTCCCTCTTCCTCCATCTATTCCTAGATCTATATAATGACTGCTTCTAGACATCTATTTGGTTCTCGGTCGACCTTTTCTACATTACTATTTTTCCTTAGTTCCAACCATCAGAGGCAATTGAGAAACGAGGCAAGAGGATCATCGGCAATGCTGGGCACATCGCGACGAGGCACCAAAGTCTTGAGCATCGACGAGTTGCTAGCCTGTCGGTTTTCTACCGGTTGCATTTTGGGGAAGGTGCGACGGAATTGCATAATTTAATTCCGCCAAGCCCGTTCCATCATCGGACCATAAAACAAACGGCGATGCGCCACCGGTACATGGTGGACGTCCCACCCACACGCACTACAAAACGTTT
Source organism: Lacanobia oleracea (assembly GCA_950371165.1). Classification (NCBI taxonomy): domain Eukaryota; kingdom Metazoa; phylum Arthropoda; class Insecta; order Lepidoptera; family Noctuidae; genus Lacanobia; species Lacanobia oleracea. The sequence continues at coordinate 5,741,922 of OX493389.1, forward strand.
TGGGAACACATTCATAGTGTGTACAGCTAACGAGTAAAAATTCCCTGGTGGAATAGCTACAACCTGGGAGTCTTTTAGTCAAAAGTGAATACTCGTAGGTTACTTCCAGGCAGGCACGCCACAATTGCGGCGAAAAGTCGCCTCTTTGAGGAGTGGCTAGAGCGGCGCCACGGCGTCCTCACCTTCCGCTTGTAGTCACTGGACACGGTTGTTTCGGGAAGTACCTGTTTCGAATACGGCGGAAGGATACGCCCGAGTGTCAACACTGCAAGGATCGCCCGGAGGACACAGTGGAGCGTACGGTGGAGATCTGCCCTGCTTGGGCGGAGCACCGCCGTGTCCTCGTCAAGGCGATCGGCGGCGGCGATCTCTCGCGTCCGGCCCTGGTTCAAGCCATGGTCCGGAGCGAGGAGACATGGGAAACGGTCACCTCCCCTCTGCGAAGCAGTAATGCAAGCAAAGAAGGAAGCCGAACGCGTGAGAGAGAGGGAAACTTCACGCCCCAGCCGCTGCAACAGAAGAAGACGCCCCGGGCGTCGGGAATCGCAGGGCGATTCCCGGCAATAGCATCGCTTGCGCTGAGAAGGGCTAGGTAAATGAGATGTTTCAAAATGGGCCAGGTCTATGTACACTACCAAAAAAAAAGAGACAAATCCGCAGAATTTGAAAAAAATACAGATAATTAATTTAAATGTATACTGTTGTAGTAGTTAATTGATGTTTATAAATTACTTTTATTGATTTTCAACATGGCGTCGCACTGATTTATTTACTCTGTGCATTGGACGTCTTTCAGCTGATATTATGACCAGCAAACAAAGTCATTTTAAATAAATTGGACAATTTAGAACTGTTTTAAATGTATTTTCCAATTTTTTTAAGTGTAGTGTACAAGGACTTGGCCCAGACTCCATATATTTTGTAACATCTCCTTTAGCGATTCTATTGGTCCTTAACAAACACATCCCTCGCTTCCCATCTTCGCACATCTCTAGTGGAAACGAGTGGCTTCTATCTGCCCTTTTGATCTCACCATCTAAAGTTTCTATTTATGAATAAGTAAATATAAAAAATGGAATTTAGTAACTAACAAGGAATTGAAATGAAACAATTTCATAAATGTTAAATATTTTATAATTGAAAAATAACTAGGTATAATAATCATAATATTTACAATTACATAAATACATTAGTACATAGTATTACGCCGGCAAGTTCATTTTTTACAATAAATAGTTTTAAGCATTTCATTAAAAATAAAATACACAATAACTAACAATTAGTTTACACGTAGGGCTCGAAATATTTAATAGCAGTCGTCATAGGTTTTTCGTTGATTTTGTTCGTTGTAATAGTATTCTTCACGCGCATCTTTATATCTCTAGGCTTCAACACACTCTTGTGGTTGGCACTCGGTGGCCTCAAGCCCAAGTAGTGCTTGCTCGGCGTGAAAATAGACTTAGAACTAAGACCAGACGTCTCTAAGAAGAAATCGAAGGTTCCTTTTGTTTTGGGCGCGTTTATCTCTGGATTGTTGTTCAGCACCATCCTCGGCTCGCACTTCACAGTGTTGTAAGAGCCGCTGTTGCTCCCAGACGAATTACTCGACTCAATGTCTGAGTTCCTTACCGATTCAGTCTCTAAATTCTCTATATTTGAAAGGAGATCAGGCTTATTAGACAACTTAGCATTTTTTGACGAGCCCTTGCTCAAGGCACTCTCGTTATTTTCAAGAAAATTATCAGCGTTTCCATTGTCATCCTTAGGAGTAGTATTATGCTGTTTATCTTTATCAGGTACATTGGTAAGATTTTCGGTTACGACATCTGACATGGAACCGTCACTGCTACCGGAGCTGATGCGGTATTCCTCTGCAACTATGCTGCCGAGTTCATCGTCTATCTTAAACTCCTCAAAATTCTGGGACAAATCGAATTTGTCCATGTCGTCGAAATATTCTGCTTTGTGCATTTCTGCATTGTTTGATAGATTTTTCTCGGGTCCATGATTGAACTGATTGTCCAGCTCTGTCAAATTGATCTGCTTGTTACCTCCCTTACCACCCTTGTTGATCTCAGATAGTATAGATGACACTGTGTTGCCCATCTGTATGGAAGCACGAGGGTCCAATTTTGGTTGCAGAGGATGCATAGCAAAGTTAGTCAAGTAACTGTCAGTAGTCTGCTGGAAGGAGCGGCTTTGTTCATCGTTTGGCTTCTCATCTTCGTCCGGAATGATGATCTCAGTGACATGAGGAAGTTTAGGAATGTCTTTGTCACTGATCTTGTTCTGGATCCTTGGCAACGATACCACTTTAGCGACGCTGTTTCTTGGACTGACGGCGTGCACTGGGTACTGCTCGTTGTGGATCTCGACTGTTGGCTGTGTGAGTAGCAACTCCCTCTTACCATTGCTGACTACTGGAACATTTATCTCTGAAATGGAGCAGTAGTCAGGCTCTAAACTGTTGACAGTTGCTACTTGTCCCACTTTTCTCGTCTTAACATCTGCAACCCGTTGGTTAGCCGCAACGGCTTCAGAGTCTAACTGCTCTGTCATTTGTTTGACAGTGTTTTCGGCTTTCCATTTAGCCGAAAGGTTCTTTGGCTTTGGCGGTAGGGCAGGAGGAGTTCTTGGCACTTTTCTCTTATTAAATATTTTCATAGACCCGAGATCGTTATCAATTTTTCTTTCAACGACATTGTTAGCGTTGCGATTTTCTAAATTGGCAGCCATGTTTTTTACTATAGAGCCTCTTATTTTAGGAATCGCTGGTTTTTCATTGGCTTGCACGGTACGCGGAAGTGGCGCTGGTTTAGAATCATTGCTTTTTGTTATGATAGGCTCATATTCATTGCTGTACAAGCTTTGTATCTCATACTGGAAGCCCTGAGCTGTGTTTGGCACTTCATAACTATGTTCTGATGCAGTCTCTAAGCTGAACTTAACGATTTTGTTTGCTCTCTTATCTGATCTAGGCAGCGTGTTGCTCGTGTTATTGTTAGATCTTACTTTTTCATCATAGGAAATGCTGTTGAGAGTGGAGAACTGTACACGCTTTGTAGATGCTTTAGGGCTTGGTGCTTCGCTAGACTTAGAATTATCATTGCTACTATCATCTAAAGAATTTTGAAGCAATATTTGATTGACGCACTCCAATACTGGGTTATTTTTGTAAATCTCATTAGTCGGATTCTCATCTGCATCACTAGTGCTAGCATACCAATTTTCATTTACTTCTGCATTTGCCGCCTGCTTGTTTAAGTTTGACTCTATGTTATTGTTCTTATCATCAAACCTGGAACTGAATATCTCATTGTTGTTCATTATATTATTGCACAATACTTCGTTTTTAGCTCCTACTACTCCAGCATCATGAACACCACTGTTGAAACCAACCGCCAACAGATCATCTGTTGACTTTGATTTATTGGTCAGTGGTCTTTGATCCAAACAGTCTCCTTCTTGTTCAGGATCACTAACATTACAATACCAGGGTTTTTCAGTGCCCTCTTCGCTGAGAACGTTACTCAGGAAAAGTTGTCTGTTCGCCTTTATTTCATCTGACGCTTGCCGTTTGATTCCGTGTAGTCTCTCCATTTTTGTAGAGTAAGTTTTCTCGGATTCACTGGTGGTGTTTTCTAGTTCTTTCTTTGCAGCTTCTCCTATTAGCTGGTCAATTTTCATAGATGCTTTTCTGATATCATTGGCAATTTGATTCGCGGTGATTTCGTCATCGTGGTTTACTTGGTAGCTCATACCAATACACTCTTCAGCACTACTGCTGTTATTTGCTTGATTATTGTAACCCTTCTGCATGTTGTCTGCATACTTGTTGTTATTCTTTCTTCCCGAATATTTCCTCGACCTTCTGAAGACGTCTCGTCTCACAAACGCTTGTTTGTTTTTGATAAACGTACCCTTACTGCCGACACTGGCGGTGTTCCCTTCTTCGCTAGAACTCGTATTGCCATAAGCAATCTCACTTTTTGGCAGCTGGTACTGAAAGCTCTTGCTTAACCTAGTATTTTTTTGGAATACCGGTGGAGAATTTCTTTCACGATAACTACAACTTCTAACGAACGTATTTTGGAATCTAGAATCCGTGCTTTCTAAGCTCTGGAATTCGGGATCTGTCTCAATGTTGGTCTGTTCGCTGGTGAAGCCGAGCAGTTGCTGGCAATTGCTGCAGTATGACTTGCGTGCTTTCAGTTTTGCGATTTCTTCTTGTTGTGTTTTGATGATTTTTTCTTTTTGGTGGAGTGCGACGTGTATTTGTTTCTGTTCCCTGGTGAGGCGGGATTCTAGAAGGACTAACGATCGTAGTACGAGAGCGAGTTGGTCTTGTCTGAGCCGCCTCTCCTGCGCCGCCTTCTTGTCTCGGGCGGCGAGAGCGTGCCCCGCCTCCACCAGCTGGTGCCGCTGCTTCAGGACAGACTCGGACTGCTGTTGCAGCGCATTCCGCACCGCGTCTAACTCCCGCCTCAACTCCATCGCTTCTGAACTGCTATCCATCTGGAAAGAGAAAGAAGAACTCGTCAATAAACAGTTTAACTCGTAGTCGTAACTATTATTGCAATAACAACGACATTTAACTTCATAAAAGGTTCGTACAGTCTATTTAGAAGATCAATCCGATAGCGGTGAAATGTCAAGTACGATTGATACACGATTCCTTATACGATTGGAAGAAATTAATGTCGTCTAATGACGGTGCCTCTTTGATCATCGCATAAACGTTGTAATGATGGTTATCTTGAGTGTAGCGATGCAACGAGCGGTCAGAGTCCACCACGCAATAGAGCTAACGAGGTCACTGGCCAAGAAATAACGTCTTGTGTACAAAAGTAATCAAAAGCGGAATATTTTATAATTAATTTAATTAAGCCAGTATTTGCCGATGGAGTTTCCTGAATACTCAGTTCTATTACGTGATGATAAAGTTTAAATTATAAAGCAGGTTTTTGGTAACCGCTTTTAATTTTTGATAAGAACAAAAATCAGAGCATAACAGAGCTTATCGTTGCGCGGGCGCAGATAAGACGTTCAAACGCGGGAGAATAATGTTTTTCATAGTGTTATCATAACCGTTATCTCACGCTTCCTTATTTTTTGGTAAGTTTGATAATGTCGATGTGCTAAATAAGAGGACACGACTAGAGACAGTGACTCATACATAAGTCAGGGCCAATAATACCAATGGCAATCATGTCATAATATTGATTCTAATTTTAAAGTGGTATCTATTTTATCATTAGAATAGAATAGAATAGCAACAACATGATAATTTGAAGTAGTAGGTATGTACTTTTTTTTGCATATACCTAACCACCTATGAATTCCTAGTAGAGTAGTTACCAGTTAGGACCATTTGGACATGCTGAGACAAGAGCGTGGCAAATCTTACTTTCATGCCAAATTTTGACATGTATAAAGCCTAAAATAAAATTTTCATGTGTAATTCACAAATCAATGGTTATTATTATTATTTATTTAATGATAATGCACGTACCTAAAAGTACAGTGGTGGAAATGAGTGGATACAATTATGTTATTCTTTATCGCACCTGAGGCGCAGATACCCCTCAGAAGCTGATTTTGAAAAGAGAACCACATCTAAACGGCTAGTCGTATTTTATTGGAAAAAATATATGTTACATTAAACTACTTCCTTAATCATTTGATATATGAAAATTTTGAGTTTTATTCGTTCAATATAGTGTCATAACTTGTAAAGTTATGTCTAACACGGACATAAAACGTCAATCGGACCAAAACCGCCGGGCGTATTTTAACGGAATTTGCACTGTTTCAAAGATAATTTAACTATCTACATTTTGATATAGACACGGCTATTTTTTTAAAGTCATAGAATATTAAGGAAAGTACAAAAAACTGTTGAATTTCGGGTCGCGCGGGTGTTAAACGAGTGCGCGTTTTATTCCCTCAAGATCGCTGGCGTGTCGTCGCCTCAAAAATATACAGACACAAAATACCATTAGGAAAGTACAGAGGCGAGCTTAACCTATAATTGGGATAATTAATACAAAGTTCCATTAAACTAGATGGACAAACTTTTAGAAACCATTCAGACCACGAAATTAACGACAATGGTATAAAAATAATAAGAAAAACGCGAGTGCAAGTACCTACCCATAATGGATGTAATTATTCTAGTGTGCCGTTAATTTATTATTTTAGTTATAATATACTCACTTTGATCAGTGTTTATTTTGCTTCGATTTCTTTGGTTAGACGTACTGAATTCTGTGTTAAAATTTGTCCATCTACTCAGATTTCATCATAAATATTTATAACAAATCCATAAAATTTAATCTTCACCAACTTATGACCTGGTCTCTACTAAGCCATTCATACATACGAAGGTAAGTCTAAAGAATGTGGTATTCTAATACTTTAATCATGTTAGAGGCAAGGTAAAAGTCGTGTCAATGGCGACTCAACAATGTTCGAGTGTACTTAACCTCTATGGAAGTATGTTATAGCATTGATGAAAGTTTAAGCAGACTAGTTACTAGCCCCAGGGTTTGAAACTAGTAGCTAGCTATCATAATAACGTGCCAGGGTTACGGAATTTAAATTAAATAAGCCCGAAGTCCGTAGTTTAGGGCTTAGTTGCGGGCTTATTCTACTCCGTATCACCAACAAACTTACGATTAGTCCCGAATCAAAACTAAGAATGAATGACAACACGATTTCACAGTAACTGTCAAGTCGTGTTGTCATTAGTTCTCAGTGGTTAGGTGATACGGAGTAGAATTCGCCCGCAACTACCTAAGCCCGAAACTACGGACTTCGGGCTTAGAGAGTAGCCCCCCTGGAACGCCAAGGGCATGAATGCCCTTACCCATCCTTATATATAAAGATATCATAATAAACGTAAAAATTAAATAAGTAGGAATAATTTTGAAATCGGATAATGTGATAAATGAATGTTCTTTGAAGGACGATAGGTACAGATGAAGATGAATTTACAAATTAGATAATTATGAAAAAAAAAAGATTAAGTTTTGCTGAACTTTCGTCAGAGTTTTCTTTCCGTATATGGATTGATTTTTCAAAAATCCTGCTGTCGAACCGCCGTATTTATTCCTGAGACAACAAGTAAATAAAACGGAAGATCTATAGCGTCCAGTTATAAAAAAAGTATTGCATTTTCAACTCATAAACAAAGATGCCTAAACTTTGGGTCGGTAAGCTTTCGTAGTTTTCTAATCACAGATTTACTCTTAACGTCTAAAATTTAATTAATCACGACTGAGGCTAAAATATTACTTTTCACGGTCGCTTTAAGTTATTAAAGGCTACTTACATGCGTCCCGGGCATATTTCAGTATTTTCCGACTATGAACTAGTTACAAACTTGTGACGTCACTTTATTGATGTTCTCGCTGCAAGATTGCGACCAAACTGGCGAGGCAATCCCTTGCGCGTGAGTTTTCAAAACGATTATGCAATATTAATTGATAGAATTAATATTGCATTTTCACCTACAACTACAAATCAAAGGTCGGTCAAAGCCAATGCAATGGACTTTGTACTGTATTTGTTTTGATTCTCTATTAATTTATACGACGTGTTTAATTATAATGTCAACAAACCGACAATTTGTTTGTTGTTCAGTGGGAAATATTGTTTCATAATCATTTTAGGCCTAAACATACCTAGTTCAGTGGCGCCCCGGATGGCGCCGTAGTAAATACGACGGGCTGCACGCTATGTTTTTTAGGGTACCGTACCCAAAGGGTAACCTACGGAACCCGATTACTAAGCCTCCGCTGTCCGTCCGTCCGTCCGCCTGACTGTCAGCGGGCTATACTATATGTCAAGAACCGTAATTGGTAGACAGTTGAAATTTTGCACATAGTGTATATTTCTATTGCTGCTATGACAACAAATAATCAAAATTAGGGGGAGGGGAACAAGAAACGTGTTTTTTTTTTTTCGATTTATGGTACGGAACCCTTCGTGCAAGAGTTCGACTCGCATTTAGCCAGTTTTTTTAGTCACTGTGTAGGAAATAAAATAATTATAATAGGAATACACCTTTAGACTTATCGGGCATAAAACTCACGTTCAAATTTCCTATACAAAACACAAAATGTAGATCTAGGTATATCGACTGTAATATCACTTAACCAAACCGTCGCATTTTCCGTAGCGAGCAAAACGTCTTCATTTGCATTATCAAGGTCGATACCTTAACCACTAATTACATCATAACTGCTAATTAATTTAAATTAATTCCGCGAAACAACGATTTATCTAAAATAGACGCGTAATTTATTTTCAATTGTTCTCATTAGCATCGATAAACGCTACATTGATGCATTTGTCATTCATTGACGTAAACTAACTCCATAGTGTTCAGTTGCAGGGCATAGGCTTTCATTGATGATGCAGTGGGAATATTAAAAATGTAATTTAACCATTAGGAATTTTATCAGATGTCAGCAGCTAAATGCAACATAGTTTACCTAGTACCTTCTTATAACCTGTACTAGTAGACCCGCGCAACTTCGTCTGCTCCGCTCCTATTGGTCTTAGCGTGATGATATAGCCTTCCTTGATAAATGGGCTATCTAACACTGAAAGATTTTTTCAAATGTGACCAGTAGTTCAAGCAAACAAATAAAAAAAACGAACTCTTCAGCTTTGTATATTAAGTATAGATTACAAGGCCAAATGCATGAAATGAAATATCATTTAATTTTGTGAACATAGGTACACTTTCTATTCTATAGGCTAGTTTCCACCATAAATAATTTGCAAATTTATTTAGTCCGTCAGAGTATTGAACACGAATGGATACGTATTTTTTTTGTTTTTGTAAATCAATGAATATTGACAAAAATAAAACGCATCAAAATTTAGGAGTCATTTTTAGTGCGCACTAAAAATGATACCACGGCGTGAAGTATTCGGAATTTTAGAAACGTCGTATTTTCGACAATTTTGGTTTACGTAACGAAAGAAATAATACGGATCAAATATTTTTTGATAATCTAACTGACGTACTGATTACATTTTTTCAGTGGTCAATCCTATTGAGTAGGTAACCCAACTCGGTTGCGGAATTTGTTCGACAGTCACCGCAGCGCTGGAACGCAAGGGGCGTTAGGAGGAACACTGATGGGTTTTAGTCCAGTAAGAGTCTGACACTCGGACTGAGCGGAAGGAGACATTTGATGATTTCCCTTTGATATTGGCTGGAAGAGAACATGTCAGACCAGAGTTTAAAAAACTATCGGCTGAGTAATGCTTTCCTGAAGCAGAAGGTTTAGATATTTTAAGCATCTTCACAATGAACAGAGCTGGTGGTACTTCTGATAACCTCCGGAAAATGCTTGTCAACATACCAAAGACACCGTACAATATTCCATACAATTTGCATGTAATTTCATCCATTAACAAATGTTATTAATGAAACCAAACTCCTCTGCATCCGCTGACATAACGCCATAGTTACCAGTCAAAGGAAGTCGCTTGTTACATGCGTATGCGCAGGCGCACTGCTGCGCAAACCTATAGGTTATTGCTACAGGAAATTCTAAAGAATAACGGGGAATATTATTATGTTTAATTGATGCATAAATCTTAATTTGTGATTCGCAGGTGTACTGCGAAGTGCAATAATTAAGGGGAAATAATTGAGATGTTATCTCGTCGTTAGAGCAAAAATTGAATGATACGATCCTTTTAAGGGCGCTCTCTCGAAAAAGCTTAAAAATAGCGTGCAGATGAAGCTGTTTTTCGTCGGCATTTACTGAGAAATTACATCTGAAAAAATAGGTAGTAATCTACATGATATGCTACGTAACCAAATTACGTACCATATCATGTATTTAGCCAGAATTTATGTAAAAGTATCAAATAATATAAAAAAAATCACTAAATCACCTCCAAATCGTTGAAATGAAACCATTTTACTCCTTCATTTTTTTAAAAAAGACTAAAAAAAAAACATCTACTGCTTTGCAATAGAACCAAAAATTATTTGTTTTTGTTACTTTTTAAAAATATGTATTATTTTTAGTATAGTAAAAAAAAAAAACGAGTAGCGGAGTGGCGCGTAGAGGTGTTACCTCCGTTTGTATGCACGAGGTCATTGGCATGTATACAAGTATTAATAAAAAAAAAAAAAACCACAAACCCAAAAACCACCACCAAACCAAAAATTCTTCCGTTACTGAGTGAGGAACTGACAGACAACGCACAGCCAAAACTACTGGTCGTAGATAACTGAAATTTGGCATGTAGGTTCCTTGAGAAGTGTGGGGGAGCACTAAGAGAGGATTTCCTGAAATTCCTACGAGAAAGGGAAAAAACCGAGATACCGAGATACGGCGCGAACGGAGTCGCGGGGAAAAGCTAGTAGCTTATAAAACGTGTAAAAGAATGAACGCAATTCCTTAAAAGGCGCCATTGGACTCCTCATCATGAACAACATTTACTATCGGACCAAACACGAAATGGCGTTACAGAATCAGCTGTTCAAAGGGCTAAGCACGAATATTTTGACGTATAGTAACGTTAACGTAAGTGAATTTTGAATAACTACAAATCCATAGTATTTTGGAAGCGGTTTAATTTTATTAGACATACACAATATATATCATACAAAAATATGGATATTGTTTAATTTTACGGTTTAATTTTATTTTTACGGTTTAATTTTATTTTTACGGTTTTGTTTTATTCGACATACACAATTCATATCATACAAAAATATAAATGTTGTTTAATTTTACGGTTTAATTTTATTTTTACAGTTTAATTTTATTTTTACGGTTTTGTTTTATTCGACATACACAATTCATATCATACAAAAAATATAAATATTGTTTAATTTTACGGTTTAATTTTATTTTAACGGTTTTATTTTATTCGACATACACAATTCATATCATACAAAAAATATAAATATTGTTTAATTTTACGGTTTAATTTTATTTTAACGGTTTTATTTTATTCGACATACACAATTCATATCATACAAAAATATAAAACATCGAGATACGGAGCGTACGAAGTCGCGGGCGAAAGCTAGTAGCTTATAAAACGTGTAATAGAATGAACGCAATTCCTTAAAAGGCGTCATTGGACTCCTCATCTTGAACAACATTTACTATCGGACCAAACACGAAATGGCGTTACAGAATCAGCTGTTCAGAGGGCTAAGCACAAATATTTTGACGTATAGTAACGTTAACGTAAGTGAATTTTGAATAACTACAAACCCATAGTATATTGGAAGCGGTTTAATTTTATTCGACATACACAATATATATCATACAAAATTATGAATATTGTTTAATTTTACGGTTTAATTTTATTTTTACGGTTTTATTTTATTCGACATGCACAATTCATATCATACAAAAATATGAATATTGTTTAACTTTACGGTTTAATTTTATTTTTACGGTTTTATTTTATTCGACACACAATTCATATCATACAAAAATATAAATATTGTTTAATTTTACGGTTTAATTTTATTTTTACGGTTTTATTTTATTCGACATACACAATTCATATCATACAAAAATATAAATATTGTTTAATTTTACGGTTTAATTTTATTCGACATACACAATTTATATCATACAAAAATATGAATATTGTTTAATTTTACGGTTTAATTTTATTTTTACGGTTTTATTTTATTCGACATACACAATTCATATCATACAAAAATATGAATATTGTTTAATTTTACGGTTTAATTTTATTTTCACGGTTTTATTTTGTTCGACATACACAATTCATATCATACAAAAATATGAATATTGTTTAATTTTACGGTTTAATTTTATTTTTACGGTTATATTTTGTTCGACATACACAATTCATATCATACAAAAATATGAATATTGTTTAATTTTATTTTTACGGTTTAATTTTATTCGACATACACAATTTATATCATACAAAAATAATGAATATTGTACCCAATTCAATGCTTTATTTAAAGATCTTTCTAAACGCTTAGTTGACACTTCGCGTGATCCAAGGGCTGGCTTTTACCTCGGACAGAGTATAAGCATTGCCATACAACGTGGCAATGCCGCCATTCTTTTGGGCTTACTTCCAGTGGACAGCGATGCGGACGAATATTTAACGCCTTATTTTAGTTATGTTTTCTTATTTTGTGTGTTAAAGGTTTATTCAAATAAATGTTAAGTGTGAAACGAGTATTATAGCTATGGTAAAGTTTTAAGTTACATTAATATACGGCAAAATTATTAGTGCTAAGCCCTTAGTACATTTTGTTGAGCTATGCGCCCATAAATGTATGGAGCAGTCGTTTTTATTTGTGATTTCATTATTGGTCTCATATTAAAAGGTATTCTTATTGATGCGTACAATGATCCCTTTTCGTATTTGAAAGGTTCCTTGGTGTTTATTTTTTTCACAAGCCTTCAAGAAAACTTATTACCTATCACAAAAAATTAATTATCATCTGCCTAGACTTTTCCCAACTATATTGGGGTCGGCTTCCAGTCAGGCCGGATTTAGCTGAATACCAGTATTTTACGAGGAGCGACTGCCTACCAGACCTCCACAAACCATCTACTGCGTAACATGGTACTTCATGGCAAGACTGGAGTCAGTTTTACTAGCTTCTGACTATCCGTAACGACTGCCAAATATTTATAAATGACAGCAGAGACCAACGACTTAACGTGCTTTCCGAGGCACGGAGGAAACTCGGTGTTGTTAAGATTGGTCTGTGGATGGGTGACCATCCACAGACCAACCTTGGCAAGCGTTGCATAACCTTGAAGATCGACCCGTGCGGCTGTTATTATCTAGCCACGAGCTCCTCACAAAACATTAGTATCTAGTATTCATAATCAAGCCCCTGAAGACAATAAAACCATTATCAATGCCACTTTTATCTAATTCTATAACGCATTTGAATTGCACAATACATTATCAAACAAAAACACGCTTCTTTCGCTAAAAGGCCGTCGCTCGCCATCTTTTCAAACACAAACAGAAAAGGGATTTGCCCACATATTTGTTCAACATGTTATTGATATACAAAGAAGTGTTTACTCAAACCTGGCTTCAATATGTTGGATAGTTTGTACACGTGCCTTGATACCAGCAGTTGATAGTGCCCCTGTAACTACGTCTTGTTGACTGACTGTCGATAAGGACGTTCTATTACTAATAAACACATGCCCGTTATCAAGGACTTGTAAATCGTACAAATGTATCTTTAGTAAACACTACAAACTGTTTACAAATCACGTACTTTAACTAGACCTTTTTCGGATTCCGTACCCAAAGGGTAACCAACAGAACTCTATTACTAAGCCTCCGCTGTCCGTCCGTCTGTCCGTCTGTCTGTCACAGATTATGTGTTTCTACTGTCGCTATAACAACAAGTAGGTAATGAAAATTAAGATTTATGGTACGGAACCCTTCGTGTGCGAGTCCGAATCGCACTTGGCCGGTTTTGCTTTTAACTGACAAGCAGTGCAAGCAGTGGAAAGTGGAACTGGCTGAAGCCACTCACGAAAGCGACTTCTTTTTCGAGTCGATGGTCAATTCGATATAGATCGTTTGGATTCAGCAGTGCTATTCTGAGAGCCTAGCACGAATATTTTGACATATAGTAACGTCAACGTAAGTTAACGATGAGGAGCGGTTGGTCTGTGGATGGGTGACCATCTTAACATACCGAGTTTCCTCCGTGCCTCGGAAAGCACGCTAAGTTGTTGGTCCCGGCTGTCATTTGTAGATCTTTGTCAGTCGTTACGGATTGTCAGAATAAGCCATTAAATCTGAATCCAGTCTTGCCATGAAGTACTGTGTTACCCAGTTAATGGGTTGTGGAGGTCTGGTAGGCAGTCGCTCTTTGTAAAATACTGGTATTCAGCTAAATCCGGCTTGACTGGAAGCCGACCCCAATATAGTTGGGCAAAGGCTAGGCAGATAACGTTACTCATCAGTAACGTTATCGTAAGTGAATTTTGAGTATTTTGGTAACCCCATAGTATTTTGGTTAAATTTTATGCGACCTATACAATTTGTATCATTCAAAAATATGAATACCTATAGTATCCAATTCAAATAAATCAAGCATATTGTTACGGTGTGAATGTTCGTGTTCGTTTTTGCTTAGTCCTGTCTGTAACTGTGTTTTATGAATATGCGTTTTATGTATTTTTTTGTGTTTTTTTTTGTTTTTTTTGTTGAGTCTCCGTTACTCGAAATAAATAAATTTAATTTAATTTTAATTATGCGCGAAACGAGTATTTTAACTGTAGTATTTAAGTTACGTTACCAGACGTCAAAAATATTCGTGCTTAAGCCCTCTGTAAATAACTATTTCGATATCGAGCTTCACCTGAGTAATAAAGCTCTCTGAGTCAACTTTATCACATACAATTGTCTCACATTAATACGAATTTGATAGAGACCTCTAAAATTACGATATGTCCCGGGACTTCGAGACACGAGACGTCCCGGGACCCAAACCCTAGTGGCTACCCAACGTCAACAAATCCTCGGTACGGTGAGGTCACTCCGCAAAACCTGAGAAGCTCCCAGGAAACTTCTGTGCTTCTGGGCGGAGCTAGGCTGGATAACGTAGCCAGTATAACCATGCACAACAGACCGAATGAGAGTCTAAGTGCGGAGAATGTAGTCCCTAGGCTACTCTACTAGATCCTTGTAAAATACCAGGAAAAATACTACATGGATTTTGTTAGCTACAGTGGTTAGACCAGAAGCCAACCTCAACATTGTTGGGAACCGGCTAGGCAGATTGATTGGCTGGTGTTGCTAGCACCAATTATTTTACCTGGCTAAAACTAAAGATTTCTAGGTCACACTTCTATAACCTGTTACCATGTACCGTGACTAACACCTGTCTACCTACTGATAGAAAACATCTGTTTTAGAAGAGTATGGTGACCTTATCTTTACTCATTTGCATTGATTAACCATTCTTTTTCTAAAGTTGGTATATGAGCTTAGAACTTACGATAGCATCCAGGTATCCCAGTACATTACAGGGACTGATGGATGCAGACAACGGGACACGTGGGACCTGATAATCGAGCTTTTTTGGAAATAGGGTATTTTACTAAAAAAAATCGGTACAATTTTACCAAGCCACATGACGTCACGCGTGTCTTTAAGTCGCTGTATCGTCTTCATTTTTTTTTAACGTGAAAAAAGAAAAAATATGTGTCGAATATTTTTTGAAAATCTTTTAGACGGACTAATTAGACTTTTTTTAGTAAAATACCCTTTTGTAATGGACGTCCTACGGCCTGTGGCGGGCTTAGAGGTCTGTGAGGCTCTTAATGGCAAATTCAAATTGTCACGGTATTCTACAATTACTGTCTTTGGCCGGGAGTACTTGCGCAGTTCTTCATGCTTCGTCTGAGGAAGACCACTAAATTTTTACAGTCAAGGGCGGAGTCATCTATGAATCTCCATCTGAACAGGTTTTTTTTTGAGGTCATAACGTCTTGTTAATCGATGAACGCCGGCTGCACGCACGAAATTGTGTCACGTTCCGCCTGAGCCGAGCGTGCAAGCAAGAGCGCGGAACAAGCGATAGAGAGGCACGATCGGTTTAAGCATTCAGCTTGTTTGTCAAGAATTCAATTGTTTTCTTATGACGTTATTACGTAAAATTATCGTCCGCAATTTTTACTAGCAAAATGTTTTCTAAAATTACCCACAAAATATATAAGAATAACTCCAGGATCCAGCTATCAACCACACACCAAAAAATATGACCACATGTGACCCCAAAGCCCAAGGTGAACTCCCAACAATTCGCGGCATAACTTCTCGAAAGATTGCGCACCTAATACAATATATTATAATACACACCCATTGGTAAGTAATTAGTAATTAAATATGTAACACTCGCCTTGAATGGTCGGAGGAAGTCACGGCCATTGACTCGCGATAAATAGGAGCGAGCGTTCGTTCAAATACATAGATATAATATGCTTCCAGCACTAGAATATACATATTGTAAAATGATGTCTGTTCTTTTGCTATAACTTCTAGTGCTTTATTTTAAGTCAATTTTCATGGTTTGACTAATGAAAAGGCACAGAAGACTGCTGAAAAGCTTGTGAGCGGAATTCGAAGGAAGACGGTTACAACCACTTTTTTTCTTCTTTGTAAATAGAAAAGTTTCACGAGTGTACCTATGTATAATTATACGTATAATATAGGTATATTGGGCACAAAATACATGTTTTCTTTTTCCAATTTCATGATAATCTTATATACTTTACTTTTTGTTTGTTTGCTTGAACGCGCTAATCTCAGGAACTACTGGTCCGATTTGAAAAATTATTTCAGTGCAAGATAGCCCATTTATTGATGAAGACTATAGGCTATATATATATCATCACGCTAAGACCACGGAGTAGACGAAGTTGCAGTTGAGTTCTTGTTAACAGAAAGAATTGAAATTCTATACTACATAAGTTTTATGATGGCGATGGACGATGTTGTTCCTTTCGGGTTTTTATCCCGAAAGGAACAAGATCGTTCTAGGTCGGGGTTGACATCGCGTAATATGAGATTCTTACATTGAAAACAAAGTCACGGGCGACAGCTTCTATTAATATAATTCCACTTTCTTTCGAGAATCAGGATTCATATTTGTTTTAGTCACCTAACGGGTTATTTACTGTTAGGTGCAGAAGAAACGAATATGCGTATGTATCATTAAGTATTTTTGTTCATAATTTGCGTGTTAACCAAGTTATGGGAAGAAATGTGTGCCAATGTTTGGCGGTTGAATTTGTTAAGTTCATATTTATGCCCAACGACTCGTTAATATGTCACTAGCACTTCGCCCGCGACTGCTAGTGACATATTAACACGCTGCAATTTTCTTAAACATCCCTAATTTTTCTAGAAATAAATATAGCTTATGTTTCTCAAAGATAATGTAGCGTTCTAATTGTGAAAGAATTTTTGGAATCGGTGCAATAGTTTTTGAGTTTATTCGTTACAAACACACAAAAATACAGTCTTTCCTCTGTGAGGAGCTCGTGGCTAAATAATAACAGCCGCACGGGTCGATCTTGAAGGTTAAGCAACGCTTGCCAATGTTGGTCTGTGGATGGGTGACCATCTTAACATAACAAGTTTCCTCCGTGCCTCGGAAAGCACGTTAAGCCGTTGGTCTCGGCTGTCATTTATAGATCTTTGGCAGTCGTTACGGATTGTCAGAAGCCAGTAAATCTGACTCCAGTCTTGCCAAGATGTACCGTGTTACCCAATTAATGGGTTGTGGATGTCTGGTAGGCAGCCGCTCCACGTAAAACACTGGTATTCAGCTGAATCCGGTTTGACTGGAAGCCGACCCCAATGTAGTTGGGAAAAGGCGAGGCAGATGATGACAGTCTTTCCTCTGTAGTGTAGATGTAGATTGTTTAGGAGATAATGTAGAATCATGAATTGGTTTTAGGCACATGGCCATACAATCCTGTAATTAAATGTTCGAATTTTATTATGATCGACAAGACTAGTAAATATGTAAATCATTTAATTACGGTAAGACAAATTATAATTGTTTTATGTGACAAATATTGCCGAGAAAGTTAGGTATAATTTCCTTGACTAGGTAAGTACACAATCTCAAATTTGATTCCTTTAACACAATTCTCAAGCACACACGAAAACAATTTACAAGCTCACGAAAACCTACGAACAAACAAAACAGAACGACAGACTTAAAACGTTCTAAAAACCAATTACACATGCGCCCACGCAATGACATCGTGAAACTTCGGGAAATCGAAAGTGGCCGAATGGCCCATTGTCTGTTATGGTAAGTTCCAAGAATTTAAAACCGGCAAGTACGAGTCGGACTCGCACCTGTACGTGTAGTATGTACTATATCGTACAAGATTTAATACTATGTAAGTATTTTTTTTAATTTACTTTTAGTATCTGTTTTTGTTTAAATTTCAACTGAATACTTATTACGGTTCATAAGATACAGCCCGCTGACAGACATATGGACGAACGGACGGAAAGCCGAGGTTTAGTAATGGGATCCCGTTGGCCTTTGGGTACGGAACCCAAATTAGCACTCTGTTGGGTTATACGAGTGGAAACCATTAATTTACTTACCTACGAATGGTAATTTTGAAGATTAGTAGTGGTCAGGTAAACTGCTAGGAATTAAGGTTTATTGTCTATGGAAACATTTCTCATCTTACTATATAGTCTCAATAAACCTTGATTCTAGATTAGACTTAGTTTTGTACCAGATAAAGAGTTTATGAAGTCGGAAGAATATTTTCAAAGGTTATCTATATCTATGCCTTAACAAAATATAGGTTGGCTAAAACTTGGCTGAAAATCAGCACTCAAAATTTACATGAAGATCGACAGTCTTTCAGAACGCCCGCCCGTCACCACTTCCTAACTGGGAAGAAGAAGTGGCGCAAAGAAACTCCCCAGCAACAGAACTGTCCGTTAAGTTTGAAGAACTTGAATTTATACAATGGTACCCATTTAAGCTCATGATTATATTCTAAGCTCATGGGTATATTGGGTATTTAAACCTGCTATACTTAATACCTATTTGTATTGGTTTAGGTATATATTTAGGAAAATAATCAATAAAAAGAGAAGAATAAAGGAGAAAAATAACTACCTCGATCAGTACCCTTATTCTGTAACAAAATTTTCGTGTCTCTACAGCGGAATCCGAGGTGAGTATCAAATTACGTCAAACGTAAGACCTTTATGTTGTGCGCAATAAAGCTCACTTTGTGAGGTTTAACACTCAGGTGAAGCTCGATATCGATATGGTTATTTACAGAATAGACTAGCAGTTATCCTATACGTGGTCTCTTGATCAGAGATCATATTCTCTAGTAATAGACAAGTTTCACAAGATCAATAGTACCTAAGTGCAGGCCGCGCAGGCTACAACATTCTATCTAGGTTTGTTTATAGACCTAAATCCAGGCGAAACTATGTCGACAGACCTAGAATAGCGAGTCGGGTCTAGTTTTTCAGAAATCTCATCTAAAATACAGTTCCGCGTTGACTCGCATTGACTTCAAAACAGTGTCATATCAAATAACGGGTCTATAGGGCTTCACTGATGCACAATATCTCAAACAAATATTGTAAAGATCTAAATACTACCTTATCTTTGTGTAATTAGAGACCATATTCATAAAATTTGCATAAACTCTGTGGTCTTCAACACATCTTCTGAAGCGCAAAATTCTATCTTGTAACATGTGTTGTTTAAGTTTAATTTTAAATAACAACATGTTGAATCAGTAGCATATCTTGGCAGTCGATTTTAGCCGTTAACCCGTTAATATAGGTGTTATTAACATTAACTTAGTTTTTAAAAGCGTGAGTCTCACGCCACTGGTACATTGGTGACCGCGATTTCATTAAAAGTGTTAATATCAGTAAAAATGTGCAGTTTGTGTTTATTTGGACCAGTCACGTCATTACCGGTTGACCGTTAGGGTTAAAAGTGTCAAAGCGTGCAAGAAAATTACGTGTTCTTGAAAGAACATTAATGTTACCGGAGTCTAATAGTAGTATAGTAATATTTTCAGTCTTTTAACAACAAAGTGAGCGATACCTGTATGAAATCAATGGTATGAAATAATACATAATAATATTCCCCTAGACTTCTCGAAACCATGTCACCGAAGATAATAATTAGAGCTTCTTATTCCTGTCTAATGAATCTAAACTAATATACTATATAAAGCTGAAGAGTTTGTTTATTTGCTTGAACGCGCTAATCTCAGGAACTACTGGTCCGATTTGAAAAATTCTTTCAGTGTTAGATAGCCCATGTATCGAGGAAGGCTATAGGATATCATCACGCTAAGACCTATAGGAGCGGAACAGTAATGAAAATTGTGACGCAGACGAAGTTGCGCGGGTCATTAGTGTTTTACATAAATTAATTATTTAGTAAGTTTTTGCGGCATTTACTGATAAACTCTTCCACACCATTTCCATTGACTCGATCATGAAATAAAAGATAACCGTCTCAGTAACGGTTAATCAACAATTTAACGTTTAAAATCAGGGCCAGGAACTGAAGCAACGTCCAAAAATACTATAAAACCAAAAAGTTAATAAACTACGTCAAAATATAGCTTTAACTGGTTTTTATGATAGTTTTATATCATCGTGAAATCGGATAATGCATCCGCCTTCGTCATATTATTGTTACTTATCTTCGAGATACGAAGATATATTATATGTATATCTTATGTACGCAATGTAAGGCTTCAAGGATATTTGCGGTTAGGTTTCCCTTTACATGGTAACTCTATCTACCTTCGTTTTCCGTGGAAATAGAAAACAATATCGACGTCATCTAATTTATTATATTATATTATAAATAAACACAATAATTGTTTTAATTATATGACACCAAAATATGGACAATGAAAAAAAAACAAACGAACCCATAATGGATGTGTTTATTCTAGTGTGACGGCAATCTATTATTTCAGGTCAAAATAAAATTACTTAAATCAGTGTTTTTTTTGCTTGAATAAATTTTATTAGACGCACTGAACGTTGTGTTATTTGTCTATTATAATGGTACCTTATATTCATCATCTGCCTAGCCAGTCAAACTAGGACTAAAGGGATTTAGCAGAATACCAGTATTTTACGAGGAGCGACTGCCTACCAGACCTCGACAACCCATTAACTGGGTAACACGGTACTTCATGGCAGGACTGGAGTCAGATTAACTGTCTTCTGACTATCCGTAACGACTGCCAAAGAACAGTTAACGTGCTTTCCGAGGCACGGAGGAAACTCGGTAAGTTAAGATGGTCACCCATCCACAGACCAACCTTGACAAGCGTTGCTGAACCTTGAAGATTGACCCGTGCGGCTCTTATAATCTAGCCACGAGCTCCACAAAATATAATAGTACCTTATATTGTTATATTATGTCTTTATATTTCATAACTATGCGCAAGTCTTGCAAGATAAGTAATTTGACGTCATTATTTTTTTAAAGATTGCGTGATTTGAATTGGTTATTGCTATTTATTGAAAATGTTCAAGCTTTGGTGAATATACCTAATAGGAAACCACATTAAGACTTAGCCATGTCTCTATTGTCCAATTTTTAAATCAACTCAAATTGAAAATTCCTTTAAAGCAACTGATTTGATGATTGAAGATCGGAATCTCTCAATAGAAACATTATATTAATCAGCTGTGATGCGCTTTGGTGCTCCTTCAGCGCCAAACATCCCGGTTTTGAGCAACCGCATCCATCCACTGCCAGCTTCCTTCTTCAAATCATCGTGACGCGGTCTCCACTCTAACACATGTCTGCTCCATCGGCCGTCTGTCCGTCTAAAGACATGGCCGGCCCACTTCCACTTCAACAGTCTGATTCTACGTAACTTGTCGGTGACGTTCTCTGAGTTTACACCATTCTGGTTCCATAACCCAAAAAAGAAGTTTTGTTTGCAGCCTTTAGTCCTCTCTTTTCGCTGGTTGCAGGACGAAGGCTAAATAGGTTACTATGCCTTTTTCAATAGGTTACCTAGATTCATAGGTAGGTACGTATATTTATATGCTATTATGAACCTTAAACCTAACACCGCGTGTGCTTGAAGAATGCCATTGTTCTTCAGAACTTTTAAAGTCGACCTAATGCTGAATCCGGTTTGAATTTTCCTTTGCGAGAAGCATACATATATCGAAATATAGGTAGTAGAAAGATCGTAGTAGGGATAAAAAGAGAAGACTTCAAGAAATTATTAAGAAAGAAAATAAAGAACATGTGAATGATAAAGGCGACAATTAACATGAACTTTCGCTCATCCTTAAATCAGACAAGTACACAAGGAATTCCTAACGAAAGTCCGGATGGCTGCACCCGCTAAGTGGGACCTGACATTTAGCCAGTGAATGTAGCAATCTGAAGACCAATAAAACTTAGCACTTTCTACAGTAAACCTTTAAGCTTCATTCAAAGCATTACTCGTTTCGTGTGTATCGGTAATAAACAAGTGAAAATAGCGATCTGTAAACAAATTAACGACGAAGACTAATCTTTGACACGTGGAAAAGTGTTTCTCTCTACACTTTATAGTCTACCTGTTCGGCTGTTCATGCAAATGGCAGATTGCAGAAATGCAATTAAAATAAATTTCATTGGATTATTTTCGTGTTTAGTGATGTACATCAATGTTAAGATTTATTCGGTCGTCAATTTGAATTGTTTGAGCCCGTTTTCTCTTTTATTTTCTTTTCTGTCTACGTTCAGAGTTATGTGTGGTTTCTTTTCATTTTATTTGCATAGGTGTTATGTATTTTTGGTAGAATTATAGACATGTGTTCTTAGTATTGAATTTCAGATGAGGTTATTTGGGTCACATTCCAATTTGTCATGTTCGATGTGTGTTTGAATTTTGAACAGCAGAATGAAATATTTTTGGATTACATGACGAAATGATCAACAGTGCAGTGCACGGAGCAAACGATTGAACAATATAAATTAAAAAGGGCCACAGGTTCTTGACTGAACAGTTGCCAAGGTGAACCAGTTAAGTAAAACAATACACTCGACTTTTGCCATAAAACGGTCCATAACTCCTGATACGTAGGAGAATGGCGTCAGCTGTTAGTAGAATGTTGTTACAATTGATAAGAAAGAGCTTGAATTAAATAAAAAGTCTGATCGAGAAATTATATGAAGCAGAGGTATTGAGCTCTCCCTCTCGCCATTCAATGTCATCAAATATGCAAAATAATTCTTTTATGTTTTGAAGACAAAAGCTTATTTAAAAAGCTTTATTGACAAACTTGCTTTTCCAGTCAACACCAGACGAGTGTATAAATTATAAAAACACAGATAAAAAGCTAATGCCTAACTGTTTTGTGTGGTCAGAGCACGAAATGAACTTAATTGACTAAAACGAAGTGCATCAATAAAGGGCTATTGTGAGAATTGACGTCGGGCCGACAGTTGTAGGTCCCGTAGAAAGCGGTGAGGGACAGACAGACAGACAATCATGTGTTCAGATAACCTTAAATGGAAAATGTTACGACTTTCCAATCGAGGAAATTTAAGAATGGCCACGATTTGCATTATAGGGCCTAGTTGCTACTAGTGTGTTACCTACTACTATGTCCCTCATTTACTCCGCTTTGCTCTTTAGATGTCGAAAAAAATCTTGATTTTTAGGGTTCCGTATCCAAAGGGTAACCAATGGAACCCTATTACTAAGCCTCCGCTGTCCGTCCGTCCGTCTGTCTGTCTGTCAGTAGGCTGTATCTCAAGAACCGTAATAGGTAGACAGTTGAAATTTTCATAGATTGTGTATTGTGTATTTCTATTGCCGCTATAACAACAAATAATAAGAATTAATTCGTGTGCGAGTCCAACTCGCACTTGACCGGTTTTTTCTCTAGCTTGAGTGCTGCTCTCGTAATCATGCGACTCAGGGTTAAAGGCGAAGGTAAATCAAAAAATCTTCTAATTCAGCAATCTCATCTCGGACTCTGTTTGTCAAGGGTTAATGCCAGAACTTTTTCATTTTTTATGAATCGCCTCCCCAATTTCTTCTTCCCAATGTCTCTAAATTGAAGGTGAGTAAATATTGTTGCCGCAGGTGTATTGTCTTTTAAAAAAGAAGTATTTTCAGACAATATTAATGCCTTATTCACCTTTTCTGCCATTGTGACTTTGGACTTTTGAAGATTTTTTTATTTTCTTGTTCAAAGCAACCACCTCAGGATTATACTATGTAGTCCTACTTACTATATACTTATCTTGGTAGACGTAGAAATAAGGGAAATTAATATATAAATGGGCTTGCAATTGAAATAAATGTTCACATTTGTATAATGTAAGCTACAAATAGGTACCTATCTACTCCATCACACTGGGATCACTCATAAGAGTTTATCAAACTCGAATAG
This sequence comes from Lacanobia oleracea, assembly GCA_950371165.1. NCBI lineage: Eukaryota > Metazoa > Arthropoda > Insecta > Lepidoptera > Noctuidae > Lacanobia > Lacanobia oleracea. The sequence goes on from OX493389.1 coordinate 5,765,901, forward strand.
AAGTTTCTTTATCTATTGTATACTTACACCGAAATTAAATAAAACTAAAGCATATGTGAACAATCGGCGACCTTAAGTTTATCTTGAAGTGAAACCGAAGAAAATGAAGATTTGTAACCAATCATTATTGAACTGTTTACACGATGCGCCCAATCATCTAATGTCGTGACATCTATCTGACCAATCGCATTGTTTTCTCTGACCGACATAATTACTAATAATAATAGTTTACAAACTTTCACTCAATCTGAGACAATCTTTTTATTACCTTCATCTTTCTATTACATCACAATGGTCGGTTTTTTGTCAAAAATTAATTGCTAAACTTAATTTTTGTAACGAGTTTTAAAGGTGTCAACGTGCACGCGATTCGTTCATTAGAATAAAGTCATATTATTCATTGTTTGTTAAAGATCGTTTTAGAGATTTTTAATTTTGCGCGTTTGGGATCTTTTTAAAAAGCAGAAATAGAATTTACAGAAATTAGTGGCTCCACTACCAGATGCGTCTTCAAAAAAAATATAACCTACCCTCCAAATAGAAACTATTATTTATCTTCAATATAATTTATCATCACACTTTTTTTGAGGCAAAACATAATATTAGCAGTAGGAAGCAATCAATTTCATCATTACTCTTCGTATTCTCTACAGTCAAAGGACAACTTTCATACAACGCATGAAATCATACCGTCCATCGTTGAGTCATCATCATTGAAACCCGGTCATGGTCACTGTCAACACGTCATCAATCTTGCACTTGATTTATCGAAGGTTGCGAATACGGACTATCAGGAAGACAGTTTTTGTGATAAGGAAAATAAACAGCCTTATTTGGATACTAGGAAGTGGTTTAACATGGCCTAGGTAGATAGGAACATCCTTTGTTTACAAATCACCAATGTCCAGTCTTGAATTTATTCTCTTTCCCTTTCAATGTAAAGTGTTGTGCTGTAGACCGTACAAGTCGTATATTCTTATAGATACTTATGATTATTAAAATAAAGAAAGCTCCAATCAACCTTGAACGTAGCTTTCGCAACTCCCATTGGGAGCCGGTTCGAATAAGGAACTTAAAAACAGCGCGTGCGCACTGTCCGAACACCGCCTGCTGGCAACATTCCACTAGCAATCGTAAGTTAAACCATTCCGTAACGTGATACAAAATTTCAAGCTATCGTACACAGCCCGGCTAGCTCAGTCGGTAGAGCATGAGACTCTTAATCTCAGGGTCGTGGGTTCGAGCCCCACGTTGGGCGCATACTTTTTGCATTTTTCTTTTCTTTTTATTAATCAATATAACCTGTGAATATTATATTTATTGTAACCGCAGAAGCGTGTACTTGTAATAAGAGACGCCACATAAACGTTAGCAAATGTACCTACATTATTGATCCTTTGTTAACCAACGAAGTTTTAAAGATTAGATAAGGAAAAAAATATAGTAAACAAGCGAAGTTTAGAGCAGCATTAAAGCCGGCAATCACAGCAATAACGACGATATTATTTAGATAATATCGTCGTTGTCCTAGATTTTGTACAACAAGCACTTTCTTTCTCGACCAAACATTATCATAAAATGTGTAGCAATTTTTAATAATGACTCACGAATCGGTCAATGATGGAAAGTGCTCGATTATCAACTAATGATATCGACCTGGTTTTGCTCGATATTAATGAATAAGATTACTATCAAGTGACAGATGTTAAGCTTATTATTTCCAATGTTGACATTGAGAATTATCGATAATTTCTTCAATACTTTCTACAGGTTATGCTTATTGATCTGTCAGTGGTGTGTGATTTCGCAAAAGGAAATAAATTAAGATTAGTTTTTACGATAGTAGATAAATATTATTTTATGATAGGTCTTTAACGTGTGGGGTCAAATATTAAATTATGCTTTTCTAATGTAAGTAGGTACTTACCTACTTAATGTTTTAAAGAAATGGTACAGAAAGTTAGTTAGTCATTGGTATGTTTTAGGGTAAAAAAACTAATTATTCCGTCGGATAGATTTCCAAACAATATTGGTCACGTATTCATTCTTTTTTCACGTAAACAAAAATTAAGACGATAGGTACAGTGCGTTGAAAACGAATGTGACGTCACTTGTAAGTACACTTTTTACAGAATAGTGTCGTCAGAAGCCCCCACTCTGATTTTTTATGCGTTTTATCTTTGTTTTATGCGTTTTATATTAATTTGATAAAGCAAAAAATACTTTTCCAATATTTTTCGATAATCTAACTGACAGACTTAATGGAATAATATTTTTTTTTTACTCAGGAATCATCTGTATTGGCACCCTTCCTTTTGGCTTATATTTCACTAAGCTGTGCGACTTTCATCCATCATTTTATGAACCTTCCTTAAAATCTTACCACAGGTTTTTTTTTTTTCAAAATTCTACTTCAGGCACCAGTCTCTTACCTACAATGGTGAGATATACTTAGATAAATTAGTCTCAAATAGTGTTAAATTTAAGGCCACTAACGGTAAAGAGAGAATAAATGACTGGATTTAATTGAATTGAAAATTTTACAATTCTACGGGGTACCTTCAAAGTAAGACTGAACAGACATCTTCCGGAGACAGTGGTTCCATCATAGACTTTATCCCTCACTTTCCATAAGACTTAATCGAGGTCAAGATTAGTTTAATTGTGAGAAAAAACCTTGTAAAGCTAGGCTAAATAGTAAATTATCAGGTGTTATGAAAGGAAGGAAAGGATCATCAAACCCAATTGACGCAATCAGTAACTCCGTTCTCTCAAAGGTTCATGAATCAAAGTCCAATTTCCAATAAACGATAACAATAAAACTGAATGCCTTATTGTTTATTGTATAATACCAATTTCATAACAGTACTGCTCTGATATAGTTGACATTTTCTACTAAAATTGACCGCAGCGGGGAGTCAAACGATGCACTAGTACCTACGAAGTACGAACTATCATAGTTCTTCTAGCAACCATTTTGTTTTATGTAACAGTTCATGATTTAGGGATCTTTTACAATGATATAACATTGCTAATCCTCATTAGTACGGCATGTTTTTTGTTGTTTACCAAGTAATGTTTACAGACAAAACAGTTAGTGAATAAAAAAGCCTAATGGTAAATCTTCAATTGGCTTTAATCCGCTGGATTAGTGAGCTCATTCATTCAGGGAGGATTTGGAGCAATCCGGTTTTGAATTGTGTTTGTTTATTTCGGTGTTTGCTTGTGTTACGGCATAAGTAGGATTTACTAAAGCTTAAATACTTGAAAAAAAAAAATGTAAAACAAATTTTTAAAGTATTTAATCAGACTGACTTTTTGACATATTATGATTGACTCTTAGATGTATTCATCATCATCTGCCTATCTATCTACATTGGGGTCGGCTTCCAGTCAAACCAGATTCAGCTGAATACCAGTATTTTACGTGGAGTGGCTGCCTAACTGACGAATTATACTCGTCGTGTTTATTTTCAAGTGTAAGATAGTTATTGGCTTAGTTGCGGGCGTATTCTACTCTGGTTTTCGAAACTTCTAACTTAGGCCTTAGAGAGTAGCCCCCAGGTTTGAATGAAGTGATCGCCAACTCAGCAGATTATACAAAAACATCACCCTCCCCAATCTACCGTTACCACAAAACAAGGCACATCGCTGTAAAAAAGCAAAGCTCTCATCTTGAATTAGTCATTACCGACATTTTGTTTTCTAACGCGGGAAAAACAAATGGCAGCTCCAAGTTCTTGTAGACCTTCAACATGGCTGCAGTATTCCGCCTGGCGCCGTTGGAAGCATCGGAATGTTAATTAAATCCCGCAGTGTTGTATCGATGCAAAAAATAAAAGGTCGCGAAGACCCGCGCACGCGCAGCGGACGAGCACGTCAAAGGGTTTCTGTTTTTCTAGCGAAGAAAAACAGTTGAAACATGGCTGGAACTAGTTTTAGAGATTAAGTTGAATAGTCATGAAGCGCTTTTTGCTGGATTACTTGTTGTAACGACTGCTGCTCGCGACCGTGACCGATTGAGCAGCTGAAATGGCGGGAAATGCTGCAGTTTATAAAACGTTGATAGTTCGTTTCGTAATTCTAGTCCTTCAATGAGTAAATTAAGACCTAGGTACTGAATGATTCAACAAAACATCTTTAAATGTTACCTCTTTAGAAACCGACTTTGGAGCCGTGAACCTTACTTGTAACGTTTTGTAGGTAGCGAAATAAAACGTTTTCAATTTGAATGTGGAACGAATTTTGGCGCCAACTTCATTACTCAAATCTTTCACTAAATATTTATGACTTAGATGCTACTGGATATAAATATCATTGGATTACGTAACAGTTACATTAAGAAGATGTTCCAAAATGTATGGACCCTGGGCCAGGTCCTTGTACACGATACTTAAAAATAGAGAAATATATTTAAAACAGTTCTCAATTGTCCAGTTTCTTTAAAAAGGCTATGATTGCTGGTAAAACAAAAGAAATTACACTTGAAATTGCAACACGCAACAAAAACCCGTCATTGCGGTAAGCTGTCATTTTGATTGATTTATGACGTTTGACATTTATTTCTGACATATTTATTTTCCGGCATCGAGACGAAAGTGACTAAAGTAACATTGTTATGACTTATGACAGCTGACAGTTATTTTTCTATGATCTGTAACTAAATCGGTGCGTCGCCATCTTGAAAATCGATAAAAGTAATTTATAAACATCAATTAACTACCATAACAGTAAACATTTAAATGAATTAAATGTATTTTTCCCGAATTCTACGGATTTTTCTCTTTTTTGACATAGACCTGGCCCATTTTGAAACATCTCCTTTGATATCACATAATAAATCCCAGTCAAATTAATTTGATAGCTGTGTCATTTGCAAAGATTTGCATACATTTTCAACCTAAATGACATCGTCAGTTGCACCTCATTTACTTAATGACATCCATATGTCAAAGTATCACTACCGACAGCTTCTTGTCCTACTGAGTTTGTGTCATTGTCATACAAGGATTAAACACTGCCATTATTATAACTAAGAATAACCCTCCCTGTCATTGCCTATTTCATTGGTCGCACAGGTAAAGTGTGGAAATCCTTGCCGGAGTCTGTTTCCAGATAGCTACAACCTGGGGGTTTTTAAGTCAAGAGTGAATAGTTTACTTCTTAAGCAACGCTTGCCAAGGTTGGTCTGTGGATGGGTGACCATCTTAATATACCAAGTTTCCTCCGTGCCTCGGAAAGCACGTTAAGCCGTTGGTCCCGGCTGTCATTTGTAGATCTTTGGCAGTCGTTAAGGATTGTCAGAAGCCAGTAAATCTGACTCCAGTCTTGCCATGAAGTACCGTGTTACCCAGTTAATGGGTTGTGGAGGTCTGTTAGGCAGCCGCTACACGTAAAACACTGATATTCAGCTGAATCCGGTTTGACTGGAAGCCGACCCCAATATAGTTGGGAAAAGGCTAGGCAGATGAGTGAATAGTTTACTTCTAGGCAAGCGTTTTGCATCGCCGACTACATCATTACTTACCATCAGGTGAGATAGTAATCAAACGAGAGCCTATCAATATTAAAAATAACATGACGAGAATCTCATGAAAGCTGAGAAAAAGAAAGAAATTTCTTACTAATACATGTGGACTCGGTTGTCATTGTGCCGATTTTCGTTACGGCCAATGGCCTGATAGCCAAAAACTTCGATGACCATCTGTTGAAGCTGGCGTTACGCGGTTAGATAAAGGGCCTGATACTGAAGGCAGTACTCCTCGATGCGGCCCGTATTGTGAGGAGATTCCTTTCTCCGGAGCCTTAACCACAGGTAGCTTGGACCCTGCTCCCGATACCGGCGGACTACTGCTTTTTATATTTTAAATGTTTTTGTTTATGTTTTATTGTTAAGAAATACTTAAAAACTCATATTTGTGCCACTTCCAAAACTGCTGACTTTAACGAAAAAGAGTCCATAATAATAATTGGTAATTCATTAAAAATACTATCGATTTTACAGACGAATCTATTGACAGCTCATTTACCAAATATGGCTGAGAAGTTCAGGTCAACACTTGAATCATATAACCGATTTCGTTTGAGAACTTGAAGATTTCTTTTTGCAAACATTGTCTTTGATGGCTCTATTAACCTATTTACTTTCTACTTTCATGTCTTCAACACATATATTTATCTTTATAACCTAATTAATAATTCCCCTAACTGAATAATTATATCAAATCCTAATAAACTAACAATTCGATAGTTGCTTAGCAACCCGCATCACAACATGGCGGATGTCGGTTTTCAAGCGCGTATGCAATTGTAATTATGTTATGACTACCATGACTCATACCGCATTCGCCGACTGCAATCATTGCAGGTTATGTGAGGTTTTTTCCTGTGAAATGTTGATGTTTAGCTTTGATTTTCCTTTATTTTTTTCATTCTAAATAAGTTTTCATTTAAGGGGATTCAGAAGATTTGTTACCTATATATAGTATAATGGAGTTTTGAAGCATCATGCTTAATTTAGGTACTATAGTTTCTCTTTATTTTTCTCTATTGTTTTACGATTTTGTTTTGTTTTTCCTATAAATATGTTGGAAGCCTTAGAGTTTGTGCTAAATAAAATAATTTACTTTCTATCTATATCAGGTTACATCCATAATATAACTTCAAACAAATCAGTGGCGTAGGCCAAAAGTTTGTAGACCTAGACATACCAAGCTGGGCTTAAAAGCCTCCAAAATTATCTTTAACTGCGAAACATTAATTTAACGCTGATTGCAGCACGAAACAGGAACCTAGTTAAGGCGATACACATCGTTCTTACACCGCAGCACACAGAACCCGTGCGATATTTACGGTGCTGAACACAAAACATGCCAGTTTTGCGCAAACCATTAGCAACGAGAATGGTCTGAGCAGAACCTTCAAAAAATTTACCACTTTGAAGAAAGAGACAATGTGACAGTGCTGTCAATACCTGTCTCTTTTGTGTAGTCGTAGTGAAGAAGGTGGCACAGCAAGCCTGTGACATAGTCCGATGAGACCTCCAGAAAACGACTACTTCTAGCTTCATAATCTGTTCCCATGAATATCTACTACACTTTGCTATCCGACATTATTATTTCAGACAAGAAGCTCAAACCATTATTTACGTCTATGGCGCAAAACAACTTACAGACACACAGATATGAACATTGCAGGAAATTACAAAGACAACACGCGAGCATAATGATAATCAAGTGAATTCTAAAATGGAAACTTTGGACATTTAGCATCTATTTGATATTTAGGAGAAATATCAGCTACTAGCTACAATTTAAATGTTAATGGAGACTAGAATGTCTTAGGCAAAAAATTAGATGAAAATAGTGCTAGGTCACACATGAACGATTTTCTATTTTTATCTCAAGTGATAAAAAATCATGTTCAAAGTTCCGTTACATACATACTAACATACATATGAAGCCAATGAAGTTAATAAAAGCATATTCAAAAAAAAAACAAGCTATATCAGATAATGATAAATTCATGTTTTAGAAACATCTTAATTATCCTTTGAATTTAAAACAACAGCATGAAATAAGCGCCGATCTTAAATAAAATTGGGAAATTGGCAAGAGAATGATGATGAACTTAAAATAAGAGACAAAAATAAAAACATGCCTAAATTCTTAACTACATTTGTAAACGTCTCAATAACATGAAGTTTAAATTAAGAACTGCAATGATGATGAATTGCATCTGCAACAAAAATTACTCTTCAGTTAAGAAACGTTTATGTAAACTTTAACAGTGAGAATGCTGCAATTAACGGATGACAGTCAAGATTAACTACAGACGGATGATGCCCCATCTTATGTAAGGAAAACAGGATTGTGCATAAGAGTAATATGCGATTACACAGTATAAAGGGAGATCGTTAACATAATTATAAAATCTACCTTTTGTGTTGGAACAAGTTAGAAGAAGCGAAAGAATTTCAGTGTAAAAATGAGTCAGAATAGTTCGGTAATTTATCAAATTACCCTATTTTGCCACCAGTCTATATGGGTACCTATATTTCTTTAATATATACCTATATCTTTGAAGAAGCTTGTTGCAGAATACAGCAATAACAAAACCAACAAGCCTTCATCTCCAGACAATTACATTTCCAGTAATTTGTAAACATTTAAACATCATATTAGATTTGAATGACGTCAACATTACGTTAGCTTACATCAAGTTCTCTATAAATCAACCTTATCACTGTCATGAGGAAGTCGAAGATATATTGCTCTCAATGATAACAAGTAACAAAGGAACAGCAACTGTAATTGTAACTTAATCAGCCTTAATGTTACCACTGTTGGGACACAAGCCTTTCCAAATGTCTGCCTGCCTAGCCTTTCCCCAACTATATTGGGGTCGGCTTCCACAGTCAAGCTGAATTTAGCTGAATACCAGTATTTTACGTGGAGCGGCTGCCTACCAGACCTCCACAACCCATTAACTGGGTAACACGGTACTTCATGGCAAGCCTGGAGTCAGATTTACTGTCTTCTGACTAGCCGTGACGACTGCCAAAGATCTATAAATGACAGCCGGGACCAACAGCTTAACGTGCTTTTCGAGGCACGGAGGAAACTCGGTATGTTAAGATGGTCACCCATCCACAGGCAAATCTCGGAAAGCGTTGCTTAACCTTGAAGATCGACCCGTGCGGCTGTTATTATCTAGCCGAAGGGCTATAAGCCACAACGTGGGCCCAGTGAGGATTGGTACATAGGCTTTAAATTGTTGGTCTCAGAGGACAGTTTCCTTACGATGTTTTAACGCTGATGGGTTCGGAAAAAAACTATCACCATTATAATCTATGTTTTGGAACTATACAACAACAAGAACAGCTTATATGTAAGATATGTTGAACCTAACCAGAGAGGTGAAGCATGTAAGAACGGGAGATTTCTAATCCGTTACTTTAATTCCACTCTCAGGACAAAAGATTATGAAGACATAACTTGTCATTGAGATAAAAGAAATGTCAAACGTGATGAACTGTTAAATTAATGCGGAGAGAACAAAAGGCATATGACAACGACAGTTCTAATACATGAAGAATGAAGCTTAGAAGCTGAACTGACAAGTCCGTCAAATACTTCATCAATATAGCTGAAGTTTCTATAGCCTGCTTCACCGATGAATGCAGGCGTATAAAGATTTAAACTAATTGTTTTAAACGAGTTATGTATTTCAGGAATGTCTATGTAACAGTAAGGTAAATCAAAACGTGTAATTTTGGGAGATATCAATCAGTTTGCGTAATTCATTAGTTCTTCTTAGTAACAGTAATTATATTTATGTCCGTTTCTTCATCCATATTCGTATCTATAACATTATATATGTCCATTTTGTTCATTCATTTTATACAGTCGTCCAGTTTTGATTTCTCTGTTGACATTGGCAGGTATTTAAATATAACGTCGGACTGATAAATTGCTGATTTTAATATTAGATCATCTTGGTTGACGGGTGTTTGCGTGACTTATTGGCAGAAAGTTTAAAATTATTTTTTAATATTATGTAACTTGATGAGAAAGATGTTATTTTTTATTCATAATTAGGAGTTGTGATCGTTACTCATTAAGAATGAGCTGAATCACGATGTGCTGTATCCGTCGCCATGGAAGTAAAACATGTTCAGCTTTCTCGTATTGTAGTTATGTTTCGTGGACAACATTGTTTGTTGGATGAAACAAATCAAAGACTGCATATATGAATATACAAATTAAAGATACAAGTAATTAAAATCATCGAAAACTATTAATGCATAACGATCCACAGCTCTTAATTAATATTACGAAACTGAATAACTAAATCAAATCTCTAGATTTCAGAAATCTGGACCAATAAATCTCTCTCGATCCGTGCGATACTAATGATTTGGAGAAAGAAGTAACAGATTACGATAGTGATAATAAGGATCCGATTATGTCACGAACTTGACATGTTAATGCAGAAGAAATTAAGAAAGCAGAAGAATCTTTCATAACAAGTTATGAAACAATTGACGGATAAAAATACTTGGGACTTGTACCTTGTCAACACTTATCTATTGGAATCTTAAAACCAGTAGGAACGTTGCCACACATGTTTTCAAGTAGTTCCATCCATGTTGGGATACTGGGTTAATTTTAAGTGGTGGTGAAAGTAAAAAATATATATTTCAAGTTGTGGGTGAATAAGTAGTTTTACTTGTAACGCAATATAGTTAAGTAGGTAGAGCGGTGTTGCTGAAACAAGACAAAAAGTAAAAAAATGTAGGTGAATTTAATGGGTTGGGTTTGTTAACTTAATTGCTTATTAAAGAATTTATTTTCTTTCAGAATTTCTTCATTGTTTGACAAAAGATTGAGATATTCGCTTTTAGTTACTGGCCTGTCAACCCACAGAAACGACACACTATCAACAATGCCTTAGAAAATATTTGACACGAACATCAGATCGCCCCACATATTTATATGGAGAAAATTCTATATTGTTCCGTTTCTCGGCGACTATATAAAATCTAACTTTCACGAAAATAAGTATGTTAACTAGAAAGGTGTCATATGCACGTACCTTGTCAACATTATCATGGTTATTGGTGAATCTTCATAGTTAATAATGAGGTTAATAACTTTACAATGATAAAGTATTGTGAGAGTGATAATTATTTATGTTTTATTGCCGGATCAGTATGGCTGGCCTTGATTTCCTATAGGTCTGCGCCCGTTTTCTCTTGCAACACAAAGTAGCTCTATTATAGCATAAATTAATCCCACTATTCCCATTTTATTATTGGACACAAGGCCACTTGGCGCAAAAAGTTCGTTGTATCAATTAGCTTACTTGAAAATAGAACATGGTTTTCTACTGTGCTATCAACATGCTTTATATCTGCGTTATAAAGTTAGTCTTTATTTCGGACCAAGTGTTCACTTGCTTTTATATTTCCCCCCAAATGCGAACCTGATTTGAATGATTGTCATTTACAGTGTTACGTACTCATTTTTCACTTAAAATTTATTGCAACTTTTTTTTTTTTAAGTTTACCGAATATCTTTTGTTCTGTTGCATAATGAATTAAAATCAATCGATTTTTAATAGAGACAATAGCATGTTTTATACAAACTAATCAAAATTGCACCATTGTTAGACAGTAAACAAACGCATAATTTTAACGCCATAACAGATAAAAACGATCATTGACATGGTTTGAATGAATTAATTACTTAACGCTGAAGAAATATACTAAAGTTTTGATATTGCAAGTTTTGTTATTCATAAGATTGTTGTAATGGCAGCACGTGCATTGATGTTTATTAAGGTAAATAGGTTATCGAAGTGCCCCGAACAACTTTTCACCGGTTTCTGTAGTAATATTAACTTTTATTGATGTGTATGTAAGTAGCAACTTTTACGGCTTCAAGGGATAATACTTTACTGTTAATAGCTTAGCTATGTTTCCTCATTTGTCTTGATGCGTTTCTAGTAATTTAATATCCGTTGTTTTCTCATTTTCTTTGGCTATTCCTATGTTATTCGTGTGTTTATGTTTCTTTCAAGTAGTGTCGTATTCATCTAATTTAGCTCGACATCCTTTAACTCCACATACTATTTACGGTATAACAGATGAACTTCTTCCAACCCCAAAAAAAACCACAAACACGCAAGGTTTATTCTTGAGGGGAATTCCAAAACGTCTTTAAAATTCACAGTAACACATAAATATTGCGTTGGTAATTGTTTATTGTACTTTGTATTGCCTTCAGTCATGACAGGACTTGGGCTTTCTTTGTCCTTTCTGACTTTATTATTGGAATCCCTTTGTGTTTGTTAGCTATGAAATAAAGTTGATTTTTCATACTTTTTATTGCTAGTGACACTACTTTTTAAATATGGTTATGTTTTTATATTTGACAAGTGTTTATAAATGTTATTGGAAGATTCGCTAAATTGTTTTAGTTTACATTACACTAATATTATAAAGAGGATAGATTTGTTTGTTTGAATTGAATAGGCTCCGAAACTACTGGACTGATTTGATAAATTTTTTCACCATTAGAATCCTACATTATCCCTGATGAACATAGGCTAAAGAATATTTTCTAAAACTTCGATAATGTAACCCAAGGTGTGAAAAAAATACCAAAAAAGATCCTTATATCGCGTACGCTGCGGAAACTATTGACAATAGAGCAAAGTGATGTATGTACTACATTTTTATAGAAGACATCAATACCTACAAAAAAATATCTGGAAAGGTATATCTAACTATTATGGTTAAGTCACAATGACCGCTTTTTGTTTTACTTACTCAAATCACGGGTGGAATAGAATAGTGGTGATTTTGGTATCATGATATTAATCCTTATCAATTTAAATTATTCGATAATTAAGGCTGATTATGTAGATGTAAATAACATTTTAAATTATTCAAATCGGACCTTTCATTTAAAAGTTACTACGGGTATAAAAATACTCTAAGTTAGAAAAATGTTGCGGTATGAGCGAAACGTTGGAAGTACACATTACCCTATTAAGAGGGTAGAGGGGAGATGTAGTTCGTTCAAACGAAATCGCGGGCGAAGTACTAGTTAATCTATAACTTCGCTTACTGGGATACGTATAATTCTAATACCTCCTTTGACGAAAAGTGTGACTCAGCTAAAGCCACCAATACATTCATGAATTCGCGTTTAGGACTCAAATTCATCAATATTTGAACGAGTTACTTCAACCAGCAGTACTTTTCTATTGATTAAATTATAACCGCTTCACTTGTTCTTTAGAAATCAATTCTACGAAAAAATGTAACCGGTATGAATGTTTAGCATAAAAAGCTTATACAATATGCAAGTAGAGCTAGCCAGTAACTTGTGAGGCTTCCAAGTGAGCGGATCCGTTTAAAACTATCGATCTGTTCCATGCTGGGTTACTTTGTTGTGTAACGAACAAAACATTTTTATTACTTTCTTTGCCCTTTAATATTACTATGCCATAGCATTATTACCTTCATTATTAATTATATTCTTATCTTTTAAATCTGTCTTGATGTTAATAGATCTCACTTTTATAATCATACGTACACTTGCTTTAAAGAAATGTTCATGTTCTTGATAGCTATCTCTAATTACCGTGTTCAGACACTTCATATACACCTCGCTTCCACGAATCAGCTAAATAGCATTAATCATATTAATAACGCTTAATTTAACAATTTCATAAAACTTGTTACTTTCGTTTAGTCTTGTCCTGTTAAACACTGACCGCGAACCAGAATGAGTAATTTGTAAATCTAATTTATATAGCAATCGCTAAAACATGTTTGTGGCTCGTTAAGAAAACGTCCACGCTAGAAGAAGCCATAGGATTCACTAATAAGGAACACACAAAGTTTGAAGCGACGAAAGCTTTCTAATCAGAAACGCATCTTTAACTAGTGCACTTAGCAAGAAACATGAAAATACGCACTCCACCTACATCCATCTTCATGGCATCGCAGCAAGTTTCTCGCGCGGAAAATTAGATGGGCATACAAACGATACAATCTATTTTATTAGGTCACACGACGATTCATACGCATGTAAATCTGCGTGAAATTGTAATGAAATAAGAACGAACGTTCAACTAGAATGATTGAGAAATTCGCTGTCATTTCTTGTATAGCTTCGTCGTCCTACATTCGATAGATCTTGTATAGGGTTTGTGAAATTACGGACCATACCGGTTAGTATTAATTTCCTATTAGCTTAAGTGTAAATATATTATTACCGTTAATTTGATATGGAGAAAGGTGAATAAAATTACGATTCTATTCTTTTCCTTTTAGATATTGTAGCAGCTGCAGTGTATTTTTAGAATAGACTTGTCCTGCTGGTTTTTTTACTCAGTTTTTGGAAGTTCCGTTTTTTAAAGCTTGTTTCTTCGAAAAGAACTGTTTTTATTTTTCTCATTAGATTATTTTTTTTTTGGTTCAGCTTTACTTAGACTAATCTTGAGCCATCTATTTCTTCACAAAACCATTGTGAAGTACCAAGCACGGCGCGTTGTGAAATGTAGCAGAAGAAAATGTTGAAAGATTCTACAGTCACTAGAGCCAAGTGCGTGAAGATGGGAGATATTATCTAAGATAGTCAGGTCTAAGTGCAGCGTGTTATTGCATGGGTTAGAAACATCACTGATCTTGGAGGATACGAAAATGAAATTCATTTTATACTAAGACAGGTTATTATTGGAGCAAGATTTAGTAATGCAATTAATGTTGCAACTACAGACAAACTTAAATCAATGAAAACAACACCAATAACAAAAACACATGGATAGAGTAAACAAAAAAACAGTTTGACGGATCAGCAGAACCGTTGGTAAACAATAGGTAAGCAGTCGAAGTATTGACAACTATGTATTTTCATAGTAAACATAATAATGTCGAAGTCAACAAAATAAAAACTGACCCTTGTTTGTTAGAATATAGTAATGATGTAATAACAAACAATAATGCTGACGCTGAACGGTTTACCCCCATACTGCAGTGACTATAAATAAGAAAAAAACAAGAAACGCAACACCAAATGTACGTTTACTTGTATCTAAATACATTTCCGTGAACATCTGCAGTGTACCGGAAAGGCCCACATTTGCAAATGAATGTCTTACAATAGGGGTAACAGCGTAACGAAACACCGTGATATACGGGCTCTTCCTAACGTTACGAGTACATCAAGTTACATAGTGAATTAAAGATAACAAGATGCATTGTAAAAATCAAGGATTACATTGCTCGAAGACGTGTTGACAAGAGAAATGGTGTTTCAAGTTGTATCGGATGTGAAAGGGTTACTTGTTAAGTTTTGGACATAGAAATAAGATCGATGCTACATGAGTTTGTTTCGTTGTTTATTGGGAGATACATTGGTTGTTCTCACTGTCTTTAACTGTAAGTCAGAGTTTTGATATGCTATTTGAAATGATATGAAACATCTGGTGGTGAAGCAAATTATTCTTAAACAACAACTGTATTTGCATATTTTTGCGCCAAAAACACATATACAGTATAATTTATTAGTGACACGCTTGATGATTATGGAAATTAATAAATGGCAAATGGTACAGACATAGTGCAAAAAAGAATACTGTAAGTAAATGTTAAATTATTCGATAAAACGTTGTCTAATGCTAACAATAATATTATCAGTTATTTACTAAATTACAAAGTTGTTGACATCAAACATTGCGTGAACGGTCCATATGTATAAATTGAATTTTCATTTAAAAAGACATTCACATGTTAAACAGTCATACTTCACTGCTTTCAAGTAACATCTGCTTTAGAGAAATAATAATCTTGAAAACATGGTGCATTTTGTGTATTTTGAAAACCCTTTTGGTAATAGTGATATCAGAAACTGTGGCATAGTTAATAAAGGTCTTGAAGTGTACCAATGTCTTCAAATCGTTTTTTTGACAAACGATTTGAAGTTTATCAATTTTGTTCCCTCGACGAGATTTTAGGAAAAAAAGTCCAAATAATCGTAAGAAACGCTGTCGGCCAAATCAACATTGGGAGTATCTTAGGAGTTGAAACAGCTAGTTTTTATAGCTGTGCTCAATACATCATAAAATACAACCATGTCTAACAAGATTATCCGTAATAGATACGAAGTTGTTCTTTTTCAATGTACATTCGCGTAAAAGTTAGAAATCATAGATAACTTGAGTTTTTTTATGTTACACTGACAGCTACAATACCTGTTCTATTTTTAAAGATTTCTAAAAGAGATCATAATCATATTACTTTCTTAAACGTCGACTTGTTTGACAATCGACAAGAAATTATCTAGCTTTTAGATTGTTTATGAAAACTACTTAATTTTTGATGTGATATTTTTGTTCACTTGAGTTGGCTAATTAAGTTATTAGATCGTGTTATTTCATAACATTACTTATTTCAGTAACCATTTAAACGTGTATTATTACATGATAATAAATCTATTTCAGCGATCGTGAAATTGCAATAACTGTGCAAGATTTATTTTTGCATTAAACTAATGTTAATAGTCACGATATATCTATTATCATTAAGCAGCAAATTACTATATGATTATTATTTAAATAGAAAGTTTTAGTAAGCAAAACCATAATCAAATTTTTTTTCTATGATCGAGTTTTGATACTCGATAACCGAAACTACAGGTGAATTGTGTATCTATGAATGGGTTATATACTGTAATCGTTTGATAATGTAACATACTTAAATAGTACTATGTCACGCTTCATGGCACCTCTTTTCGTTAGTTCTGTTCAGTCTGCAAAAAAAATGTCGTCGTTTAGAACAAAATTTTTAACTTTTAATCTTGTTATGAACACGATGGCTTGATAAATATAGGTAGGCCAGTTAGAAGTACATCTATAGAAGCCATGTTACATGCAAACAACATTCTAGTCAGTCTTAACTTAATGAATGTAGAGCAGCAGAATGTCAGGACTTGCATTCAAAACATTTGAGATTCAAATACAACGAATTTCTTTTTCAGAGAAAGCCATGTATAAATGTAAATTTTGACGACACACAACACATAATCGTGCTAAGATAAACTCATAACATGCGCGATGAACAAGAGAACAACGCAAACAGTATAATGAGCTCTCGTGAGGTCATGCTAGATGAAAGTATTGATAGCAGCAAAGTTTAACAAGCCGTGAAAATAGCAAACACGAGAATCACAATAGAACTAAACAAACTAGTCTCGGTTCACAGGACAAACGTGATACTACTGAACTCGATGACCCAAAAGTACAAATTGGACTCAGACAAAAAAAAACAACAACAGATATGCAGTATCTTAATTCGAAGAAAAGAAAATACAGTTTTTAAGCGTACTACGTTTCCCACGTGAGACAATGACAGAAAAATCTATTACCAGATCAATTTCTCGGTATTTCCAATACACTATGGTAACGATCTCACAAGTTGATGTAACTAGCAACTGTTAGAAAAAGAATCGTGCGATTGTGCACGCTTCACTCAAGGACGATCACGCGACGCCACGCCACTGTTATTACAGCACTGAAAAGCTTATTAAAATAATGGCCCGATAGCTATGGAATTAGAGATTACAATGAGGAATGCGAACATTCCTGTTCTTGTTGCCAGGTGCGAGCGGATTCCGATGCGAATGGAAGTCGATCGTTTAAGGAAATTATGTGCTCCTGTGAGAGAAAAATGTTATCCTCACGCTACGCCCGCAGGAATCTCAAGCATTATTGACTGCTGATGGATTATAAAAGAATGTAGATACAAAACGTGAATGCACTTTATAAAAACTGAAAACACGGTCACATTCTTGTGCTATCGGATGTAATCACAATGGTAGATAAGACAAGCGATATCGAAAAATCGATATGTATTGTTTAGCGACGTATAGGACGTGCACCGCAGACAATAGTCAACAAGACGCTGCACAATGATGTAGACCCGACTGTGGTAAACGAATTCGTATCAGATTACTATAAAATAAAAGGAGCGTAAATCCACAGTCCGATAAACAAGCAGAACAGAGTTAAGGTCGCAAGATGAAAGCTGTTGGAAATACTTGTAAATTGGGGTTTTCGTAGCAAATAACGACAAGTTGAGTCAGTTAATTTCACAGTTGCTTTCCTTCATGGAATGTGCACAATCTGAGAAGTAGGTAAGTTTAATTGGAGATGTATATAATTATGAAACCAAATAATGGATCATATTTCTTCCAAAGACAAGCCAAGAAGCTGACTCGAATCTGTGCGTCGATGTCTTCATAAGTAACATGCAGCATAACGTCTTGGGTTCAATGGACACGATAGTGTAATGACAGGTTGCTAGTCTCTCGACTATGAGTACAATATAATAGAGGCCTGTTTATAATAGTTCGTAAGAAACGGCAACGCCTTGAAATACGAACTAGATTTTGTAGATGTTCAGACTTTATATGAACCTAGTACAGTTAATACTTGAAAATGATCAGAGACGAGAACTAAATAGACACGTATACGAAAAAGGACCTTTTTATTTCGACACATTGATCAATCAACGCAAAAAACACACCTTCCAAAGTTCATGATCTTAGTCATCGCCTTTTGGCATCAGGTTGCTGACCGCAAGACCCTTTCAAATCTAGTCGAAACTTGTTTATATCTGACGTCATCAGCTTAGGCTTGGTAAAGTTATACCAACGTGACACACAGCTGTTATTGCAATTTGCTACGCGACATGTTTTATGCACCAATCTTATTCGAAGGCCGAGATAACGTTACGTTAAACAACCAAGACTTTAAAACACTATAAAACAGAAAGATAAATATTGCATTTGATGCTCTCTATTTGAAGTATTCCACGGTGATTCCCCATCTAGAGCCTTATCACATGAAAGATTTCCATTAGATCTCTTGGTACAGGTCAAGATTGTAACCCCTGGCCCCTCCTAGGGTCACAGTCGTGGCAGGCATTATCGTGACAGTTGTGTAATGCTGCAGGCGATTTCACCAACACACCACAAAAAGTCTCGTGACGTCACACCAGCATGCAACCAAGCAATAAACAATTCAAAGCGACCATCAATAAACATCAAGTCGATGACAACGATAACGTCCATTACAAACGATCACTTCTCTAAACTCACTCATTAAAACATACTTTCTTTTCATCTAGTAAAAGTTCATTAGCCGCTGAGAGAACAATAGGCGATGAATAAATACCAGATAATAGTTCTGATACGATGATTGAACACCCACGCGCTGACGGCGAAAGTGATGTCTGGGTGTCGTATGAGGTAATTGAAATCTCGACCACTGTATTACGTAGAAGATAATCTTAATAACAGAAAAAAAAATGCAACGTAAGATTAGTTCGTTAAGAAGTATTATCGCCGTAACAGATGGAAATGATATTGAAGTTACAGTTGATATAATTTGAGATTAGTTAGACGTGTAAGCAACTCTAAACAATAATTTCGAAAGTTGATCGAACGACTATTTCTATGCAAGGGAGTAGACTAAAGATTGTGAAGTAAAGCGATCTGATAGAGGCGTGGAAACAAAGTGTAATAACGTTTCGTATGTGGTATTTAAAACAATAGAGACCTTGAGACGATGCCATGAATATATTTCGATCGTCCGGACTCGAATAACGAAATAAGCAACAACAATAACAAGATATTAGCCAATATACATCCATTTTGAGATGAACCAGTCATTAATCAAAGGTTTATTGTAAATCTTCTGAATGTCAAATTTCAAGAACATGATTCATTTGTGATCTAGAAGATGAATCACTTCGAAATAAAGCTCGGAGTTATTCAAGGTTGGAAAGAATACGTAATATGTAAACAAATAACTTCATAGTTCAATATAGATAGCTGAACGATTGTCCCTTACACACGTAATTTCTGTAAGCTTGTATAATAATTTGTTCTTGAACTGTGGATCCATGAACCTAAAATTTGCATAAAAGGAATAAACTGTCAGCAATCAAGTATTCGCGGATTAATTATGTAGTAAAAGCGGTAAGGCCAGCGTTTAAAATTTAAATGAGTATTTATTGATGCAGAACCATAAAAGAGCTGAGGCACCGAATAGGGCTGGTTGGACACAATGAGAAAAAATAAATATTCAAGGTGTTGCTAAATATGTTTGGAGCCAGTAGCCAGGTGGCTCGCAAGCGCTGTACCAGAGATGACATGCTACTTTCTCTCGCTCGGCTGGACCAAACGCACCGAACTCTCCAACCCGGACACGCGGCTTTTTGCATTGTTTTTGTTAATGCGATATTATTATTATCATCGTTGTCCGAAATTGAAAGTTTTAATGTACTATACTTGGCTGTGGAAAATCGAAAGCAAATTGCCCAGATGCTTGAGTCTCCCATAACATTAAGGTTACATTACCTTTATCGGTAAGTACTTTCATTTTTTTGGCTTTATAGCCGATTATATCTACAATTTAAGCGCCTAGTATTGGTAAAGACTACATTTTATGGTGCCACCTACTGAAGTGGCTTTAAAAATGTTCAATATAATGTCGGTGTAGAATAGTTCGAGCGTACTCACCCTTTCGCAAGGCGCGGGCATAGTGGGTGCATCGACCTCCGTGTAGATGCATAGAGTTGACTTCCTCGACAGCGAATCGCTGGCAAGACTGCTCGAGCTGGAGCCAGTTGAGAACTTCATGTTTCGGCCTCATCCAGGAGTGGTGGAGAATCAGGTGACGTCTACCTGCACATCAATGTGATGTTGCCGGCACATCACACGGGTGCGAGTCACCTAGGCTCCACCGTCCTCGGTTCTAAGTCGGGCTCAACTTTCGTATCGGGTCGTAGGTGAACCGCTTGCGCGAGTGACAGCGCTGCACTGTGCGTTCAAAGTCAGCTGCGGACTACCAAGGTCTTCCGTTGTCAATGCGGACGGAATTTTCGATGACTGTTAGCCTGCAAATAAAGACACATGATTCAGCTGTGCTACATTAGGCAATACCACATTTGGCGGACCATATACAAAACCGTTAAAATCAACGAGTTCCTTTATATTCATAGTATCGTAAATTTCTAAAAATAGGTTCGCCATGTAAGTTTTTCTATACATCATATCACATTAAGCAGCAATAACGTTGATAATATCAGTGAGAACGAGAGTATCGATCACGATAAATCGATTTGTAATCGATAGATACGCAAATTGTAAAATTTTATTGCTATGATTTTAGAAACTATGATCTTACGTAAGTTTGCACAAAGTTTTTTGTATCTCATTCATTCTCATTGCCTTTTTTTGCATTGCTCCACTTTAAACTGATGTGTTGAAACTGTCCAAGGACTCGTGTAATTTAGATAAGCCACATCGATTCATCGATGGACGGACCGAATCAATTAAGTGTAGATCGTATGATCGATATCTCAGGCATTGTGTTGTGTGCAATAGTTGCAGCCGTCGTAAAGGAGAAGTATGTAGATGATTTCATTGTGTTGTGTATTTTAATATAGTTCGATTGAATCAAGATAATTTTTATTATTAAAGCCGGCCGTTCTATTTACAGAACGTCCTTGCTTGTGACTGTTTTAACAACGGTTTGGTTTAACGGTACTTAACTAAGCGTTTAATTAAATTTTGCCAGAGATTGAACTACCGTTTTTACACTTTTAAAATGCCTAATTTTAACAAACCGAAATCTAATACCAAGTCCCATGGATGGTTCGATCATCATCACCTGTTTTGTTGTGAACCAAATCAACATTTCTTATAACATTTCATATATAATTTCGAAACTATAATAATACAACAGAGATAATTTTTATCCCAATTTATCATCTCAATAGGCACCTTCTTTAGATAATATTGAAATGATAAGAAAGATTCTTCTGAACTTCTTTATCAACGAGATTAGAAATTGTAAGTGTTTTGTTGTGTGTGTTCCTTCATTGAATTTTGGCTGAGGTGAACAAATACATCATCAATATATTTTTTGAACCAGGTCATCAGAAAAGTTTGAAGTTTGAGCGAAATTTGAATCCGCACAAATATTATTAGTACGTTTATTTGCTTTATCATTTCCTTCGTCTTTTATTGTAATTAGCCTCTTATTGTTGATTTCAGTTACTTTTAAATTGTCATTTTGGCCTGCAGCCTATCTATTCTTAACATCCTTACCTATTGCTCGATTTCTTAGATATTATTAAGTTTAATTTTTCATTTTTCGATAGTCTGGTTCCTTTTGTAACCAGTCACATGTTTTTTTTTTGGCTTGTGATTAAACACCGCCCAAAAAAGTACCTGTTTTACTACCAAAAAAGTTCTAAACGGTTACCAAAACAGATAAATGGTCACCAAATAATATTCGAGAAGTAGCGCTCGCCGGCCGCTGCCGCGGCACCGCTCGCTTCGCTCGCTCGGCTCGCGCGCGGTTGGTCACAATTCTAACCTAACCTAACCTATTTTATCCAGTTTGTAACCCCAAGCCTACATTTTATGGCAATCACAGTTGAGTTGGATAGAATTTGGTGACCGTTGATCCATTTTGGTGCCTAGGCTTAGAGTCTTAAAAATATTATTTTTGGTGACCGTCTAAATTATACCCTTTTTTTATAATATTTCTCTTTACTAACATTATAATAACGACATTAAGGAATTTAAATAATTATATTGGTATGCATGTCAGTTCTGTAACAATAAATACTTTTTCTTTCTTTCTTTTCTTTATAGTGCTTTGGATATTATTGCTTTAGACACCTTGTCAGAACCTATTTCTGAACACACAGGCACTTTGCTTTCCTTTTTGTCGGATCAACTGCGAGTTAATTGGACCTCAGAAATTGGATAGGTACCACAAGTGGCCTTTTAAACACCCACGAGACAAAATCGGAGTCCAAAAATGCCAGAATAACATACGCAAAAGTCAATACCCCCAAATTCTCTTAAACTTAAGACTAATCCAGTTAAAACGATTAAGCAACATACAAATCTCAATCATAACGTTAGTTGCGATAATCCTCGCCATATTTGGAAAGTTCATACGAACAAAGTGGAGCATTGTAGAAATATTTACTGTCATGTCATTGTGTGAGATCAACGAGTTGAACTATTCCACCGTTACTGCGAGGTACAAAGTTCTCAGGCTGCAATTGAGTCATTTTCTTAAGAATTGTCGTGGCCATATTTGGAAGCGAAACTATTCTTGTTTGAGTTCATGTGAAGGGCTACTGTGTATGAATGACGTTGGGAACTGGTTAGCCTCAGCTTTCGGAAGCTCAATTTTTTGCATGAACTTACACAAGTTATTTCATATAGTAGGTGTGTACATTAAATTGTTGATTCATGAACCTATCACGAATATTTCAGGTTAAGTAGACTTGGTTGTGAAAATATGGAAGGAAAACGCTTAGGTGAAGAATAAGCCTATAGAAATGAATGCGTACAAGTATGCGCCCGCGCACGACCGCCATATAAAACAGTCTTTACCGTAAATACGCCAGTTTCGAATTTCGAACGGTTTAAGGAATTTTAAATAGTGCTTACTGCATGATTCACATTTTCGATCAGACTTCTTTTGTTATACCATTTTCTACCTTAACTTTGTGAAA
The DNA here is from genome assembly GCA_950371165.1 of Lacanobia oleracea. Lineage (NCBI taxonomy): Eukaryota > Metazoa > Arthropoda > Insecta > Lepidoptera > Noctuidae > Lacanobia > Lacanobia oleracea. The sequence continues at coordinate 5,789,023 of OX493389.1, forward strand.
ATAAGGGAATTTGATAGTTTATAGCAGTATTGTCAAGATTGGTGGTAACGAATATAAACAGATACATAAGTTGTGCCTGATGAATCAAAGCTACCGGGCGATGACCATGGTTACCTAATAGGTATTGAATAAAAAGTTGTGAAGTGAGTTCAATCAATGCAGAGAGTTCCGTAGACCGACTCTCCATTAATGAAGAGAATCAAACGGCTTTTAAGTGGTAACCATTATTGTAGCAGTTAATCATGTTTTATTCCTGACTATAGTCAAACGGATCTTTTTAAAGAATTGAATATATGTAATTTAATTTGAATCGTGTAGTCACTGCAGTGCTTTAACGTTTTTAATCGAGGTTCAAAAAACTTGGGCAGCATTCAAGGAACTCCAAAGAATTTCATTGTTATGATGAGAACTCTTTAGATTGTGAATCGCGTTTACTATCATTCGACAAAACTTGTTGTAAATCTCAATCGTGTTATACCTTTCTATTTTGAATTCCTTGATTGCTTTCCTTCCACCCAGACAGCATATCTTTGCATAATAATCTTATCTCCAAGACTAGTTGCCCACATGCATGTAAGCTAACTTGTTAATATTGTGCAAATTGAAAGAAAACCTACGCAAGATGATAATCTAAAGTGAATCGTAAAAGTCAAATGAATGGAACGGAATGTTGATAGTACGACAGATTTCTGATATATTGCATTTTGAGCGACATTTTTAACGCACCATGCAAGGCATGCAGTAATTTTATGTGAAAATGGAGACGATCACGAAGCCTGAGAAAATAGATGCTTAAGACAATCAGATAGGGTTTTTCAAGAAGCATTTATAGAAGAAGATGATGAATTAGTAATGGAAGAACAGGATTAACTCACAGCTGAAGAAGAAAAAAGATCGAAAAGAATGCAAACCCAAACTATGAAAGGGTTGAATTAGAAGAAATAGCGCCTTTTTTGAAGGATGGGAAATCATCAAATGACTCCTCCCGCTCTGGGTGAAGCAGGAGGGAGTGTCAGACTCTTACTGACTAAAACCCATCCGTGTTCGTCCTAGTGCCCTTTGCGTTCCAGGGCTACGGTACCTCTTTCGAACAGATTCCGCAGCCCCAGAAGAAATAACGCCTACAAAACTTCAATGGAACCTAACTACATTAACTGCTAACCGTCCTTCACATAGTAAAGAAACCCGTGCGTAAAACAATGCTTTACGTATGAGAACTTTTCGCTTGCGCCGACAATTAAACGAACTATATTGACGGTATATTGTGCTGCGTGGGATTTGTAGGCAAATAGGTTAGCATGGCCATTTGTACTCGAACACGGCTTAAGAAATGATAAAGGTAAGGAAACACGCATAATGTTGTAAGAACATTTTATCAAACGGAGACATATTTCCGTGGTTTCAAACTGAATTGTATGGAATAGCAGAGTTTGGGGAAAGTTTAAGGATACGACGGAAAATTTCGACAGGTTAAATCATCTCTTTTTTTTCAAATTCATTAGAATTGGCTATTGCAGCAGTGGTCATTTAAAAAACTAATAACTGAAGTACTGAATACAAAGTCGTATAATAATTTAAAAAAATATGAATTTTTAATAAGTTTTTTTATCAGTTATTGTTGGAGTTGGAATGCTATTGTTTCAAAAGATTGTAGGTTTACTAGAAACTACAATACAAGTCAACTTGATGTATTGCTCTCGATAAGTCGATATGTTATCGCAGAACGCAACTGTAAGTAGTTCTACATACCTCGAGTTAATACCGTTTAAACGAATTATACAATAAGGTAAGAAACGACAGTAAACCTACTTTCGAGATGGAAGTAATTAAACACTTCCTTTGATTCGTTACACATAAAGTTACTGCATACATACCTAAATAATCTCAGCAAGGAAGATAGATCGGCTTCATATTTGTATATGAAGCCAAATCCAAATATGAATAAATATAAATATATGAACAATATGAAAGAGCTTGACCAAATAAAATTGTCAAAATAAGGAACCTGAAATAAAGATTACAGGGTTTTACACAAAGGCAGACAACACACAAGTAACAAGTAGCGAACACAGTTCTTGATTTACCCACACTTCACACGTACCACAAGTACAAGAAAATCCTCCACCACAAATACGCACACACAACATTTTTTCATCAGGATAGAATTAAAGCAACACTAACACTTCCGATTTTCGAATCTCTAATTCCATATTTCCCTTTATTAAATCCGGAAACTACACACACGCGGTCACGTACCGAACTGAATCCTAACCACAGTACACTTTATATAAATATGATAATGTCCCACTTTTTCAGGAAACTGAAGCGCACACGCAAGACCGTAAAATGCATATTGATTCAATGATTAGTGATTAGCAAGGCGAAGCGATAGGAAATGTGCGTAGCGACGATTTCTTTACTATATTTCGTAGAGGATGTCGATTTGCATAGTTTGAGACGATAAATTGTAGGAAATGATCCATATAAAGATAAATAGCGGTTCTCTAACACCAGATAGAATACGACATTCGTTGTACACGAAGAATAAAAAAAAAAGCGAACAACTAAAACAAGTACTTTTGATACCCAACTAAAATCAATTTAAAAGGAACAAATCGATGTTAAAACAACAACACGGTAGCTAATTCGGTAGCAAATTAGCTGACAAAAGAAAGTTCAAACGTCCCAAATACCGACGCATCTACCGTAAACATTAACTAACTGGATATGCAGATGAGCGTAGGTAGTTCCTTCTGAGGCTGCAGGTCCACTCGGGCCAGCCGAGCGGCGGCGCAGCCAATCGGCTGGAACAGCACGCAACGACAACAAATTAATGCTAGCGAAACACGCAATACACGCAAGAAAATCAAAATTTGTAGCTTAACGGTGTCTCACAGCACTAACTTATAAAAATCTTTCAGATAAACGTCTTGAATATAAAGTCGAAACTCCCACAGCATGTAAGGATAAACCGTTCGATTCGTAAATTGATACCGTCAAGACCATTATACAAATTCACCATCCCGAATCGGGAAGAATTTATAAAGATTATTATTTACTCCAAGTTATGGTCTTGCGACAAACATTAGCAACTGCGAACTAAAAATAAGACCACGTCAGTGCTGATAAGCATAAACCGCTTATTATAAAAGCCGTAAAGTGCGCGTAACATAAAGAGAGAAATGAAATCATGCTCGAATGCATACTTGAAAAAATGCAGCAGCCACAAGTACGGCAGCTGACCAACATTGATGAGCCCTTTTATTAACAAGATGGTTTCTGAGCACGCAACGTTAGAGAGTAGATTGGGAGCAATTTTCTGCTTAGCTTATTTCTTTCTCCGATGAAGCCAAGTGATTGACTGGTCATTTTCTTTGAGAACACGCGGCGGCGCGTGACGTTGCGCCGTTTGGTCTACGTGATATTTTCGTCAAGCCTAAAGCTTCAAGTTCAATGACCACGGAGGTCAGGTGCGAGATAAAAAATATCCAGCAGTTTCCGCAATATCTAATTTTCGGTCGTAAACGTTAATTGAGCTTATTAAAGTGCTCGGGTTCGGCTCCGTTTGGGGACTGGGTGTAGTGCTTACGATATTTTCGAACTTATTTCACAGAATTTAAATGGCGGTTGAAATTAAAAGGAACTGGGTCGGATTCCTTACGTAATGTAACGTGTACATGTCTTATCTGATTATCCGTTTCGGATATGACGTTTGACTTGTCAACACGGCATCTCATTATCGCTGCTCTCATAACTGCGTTACATCTAGTTCCGCAATGAGATCCGTCTCGCCGGACACCTCGGCGGCATAACTTTAGGAACAAAAAACATCGCCCACACATTTTGACACGGATGAATGCTCCCAGTAATCTCAAAGGGACTGCATTCCTCTGTTGTTGTTTTTCAAATTTTACACCCACATTCATTTTCGCAAGGTCCACTGGTAACCACGCCCGCTCCGTTATCACAAACTACAACTTGATCATACCCGTATAGCTTTAAGTTAGACTAAGTTTTATTAATGTTGCCTGTATCTCTCTATGGGCACGGGTGCATTACGCATAATAATTCCATTCCCTGCGTCGTGTGCGGTCTACCATCTATGTAGATAAAGATCTGGCAAAAAAACTGTGACATTTAAGATAGACCACATTTCACCAGTGATTTATGCTGTCTGAAGCAAAAAGTTGGCCTGGCCACAGATATATTTGACCTGTCTGTCTGATCAACTTGATGCCATGCGAGGCTGCATTACTTGCGATTGAAAAGCAAATGCCTAGGTCACGATCGGCACGTCTAAAGAAACTTTACTGCATGTGTGTAGTTACCCTTGAAGATTTTTAAGTCCAGGACGTTGTCAAAAATGGCTGTCCATTCGTTTTGGTCCGTACACCTTGAGCACAAATAGGCCAGTCACGAGTTTTGCCTTATTAAGATTTATCGAGCACTTTGTTACTTGATTTGTTGTTTTATTGTGGTAACAACCATACGTATTTAATCCGGGTTCGGTTTGAATTAAATGGCCACCTATTCAATTTAGAACCATTTGATTTTGACAAGTGGTCTTTTGCGAAACATTTGATAAAAGGATATGTAGATAACGTTATATTCAAAGTAACTGAAATAGCAATTGATAATGTTGTGTGCTATATTATAGAATAGAATAGAAATAATTTATTCGGCACACACAAATTTATTCAACAAAGACAAAGTTATAGAGATAATAGTAGGTACAGAATTGCGCTGGGGATGCATACCGAACGGGTTACCATCTCAGCATATTCTCGCAGTTAAGCGTCAATTCAGGAATGTCATTAAGCTATGCATATAATAGTCATTCGAATCATCTGCATAGCAACTATACCTAATAAACCTTAGTTCTAAATATTAGCTCCGTAAAGGCTTAACCATGCAATAAAAGAGAAGTACGTGTCAAAACCCTAAATTATTAAGGTGACGAACCCGTAGTCAACACAAACACGATAAAGATGTCACACATGTTGACAATTTCACCCCTAATTAAACGCCAAGACAGCTACTAAAAGTCGCCATAACTTTAATGGCAGTTTAACTAATAAATTAGTCGGATTGTTGGTAAAAAAGGTTTGGAGTAAAACCTGTTTGGTGGCCCGTGGTCTTCCCGGTTACCTGGGCCATGACTGGGCATTCCACACATATTTCCGATGCCCCTTTGTAAAAATTAACTTTCGTATATAATATTGCGTTTTGTCGTGCAAAATTGTGTATAAAAAGTGATGTAAAAAATAAGGTAGTTGGAGGACATACTTTATTTGAAAGGGATGTACAAACATTGTTACCTGTGATTCCTGTGAAGACTGATAGATAGATCTATTATCCCAAATGCAAAAAGTAGAATTGTAAAGAAAACAGGTTATTCCCACTACGTTAGGTACTTAAAATAAACTGTTTGAATGTGTTAAAAGAGAAAATACTATTTTGGTCGCTCTGATTTTGAAAGATTTAAGAAATGCGACAACCTTTTCGTTTTCTGATCAGTGAAAACTAATATGCAACAGAAAAAAAAACAATAAAGTCACACAGACCCAATTACGTGTGTACAATACCAACCATTTACCACAATTTCACACCATGATGTTGATACTACTTTATTGATAAAGTCTCAGAATCGAAAAAGTGAACAAAAAAATTAACACCACAAGAGAAATATTATCAATATCGACAAACCAATTTCAGTTGTAATTAATAAAACATTAAAGAGATAACAAAAAACTGAAACATTAGACACTTGAAATAACAACAAGACAACGACAAAACATGCTAGTTTTAACAAGGTCTAGTTTTGACTGACACTTTTTTTTTTCAACATGTCGACAGGATTTGTTATACTAATTAGTTGACAGTTATTTTCAACAGGTTCCTGAGAAGAAAAGACTGTCAGTGCACAACGAAGATGACGAATTTGGAACGAGTGGTTGAGCGTTGAAAATATTTTTGAATTGAATTGGTGAAGTACACATGGTTCATCTCAATTATTAAATTTAAAGACAAAGAAACAAACAAATATTGATTTTTGCAAACTTGAATTTATTTCCATGTCTACAACTAACAGTATCTACCAATTCTTGAGACAGTGTAGTATCAAAGGAAATGAAATGATATACCTACGGGACAATAAATAAAATGTACCTTTTTTAAATGTTTCCGCTAGGTATAAAATTACAAAATGTGTAATATTATTACAGCTTTGAACTTAAAGAAACAAGTTTCCATAGATGTCTCGTTGACTATGATAACGATCTCAATGCGATTTTAACAGGTTATAAATACAATAATGTTGCGTTTAGTCCGTTCTGATTCCTCATCCGCTCGTTTATTTTTAGTTTAAACTTAAATTCTAATAAGATTTTAAACATATTTACTACCTTCGATAAAAGCTTCAACGTTTTGCGATAACTTACTTCGGTTTTAATGCAAAAACATGTAGTTGATCGTAAAACAGTCGTTATAGTTTGTTCGACCATAAAACCCAGTAAATTATAACTCGAATCAAAATCAGTATAGTTAAAACCCTTACTCTCTATACTACATTATCATGGGTACCGTTATTCGTGACAAATTGCTGTATTTCTTCTACAGTATTAGTGTTACGTGCAGTCACTTTTTTACTTTGAAGATCATTGTCTGGTTGTTACAAAAGAATGCGATCAGTACTCCTTTCCTATTTATCATTAAAATGCACCCATTATTCTTGGCCATAAGCTAACCGGATATCCATACATGTGAAAACGGGTCATGCGTTGTTGCCTTTATGGTGGGCTTCGCTGGCATTCCGACTCTCGAACACCATTACGGATTCTATGAGCATTGAACATCGCCTAGTTTCCAAAGTGCGATTAGTTAGCAGTACTTCTACGATCGGAAAAGGGCTTCGGCCATTTCTCTTTAGGTATTAGAATTGTTAAAGCGTTCGAGTCATGTTAATTTGAAATACGTCATTTAATCGTTTCTTGCATCCATTTTTTTTTTGTTTTAAATGCATATACATATGAATTCCGTCCTTATGTTCTTTGTGCTATATGTTAATTTGAGTGCGCATGACGCCATGAAATGAGAATCAGCCTTCGTTTTCAGGTTTTACTTCGTGCTCTTTTTAACGAGGCAAAAACTAGCAATGTTAACAAAGACATTTAAGTAAATCTTTGCATTTTGTAACACCTATATTTTACTTTCATGCGGTAGACTGTACATCTGCGCAAAACCCAAGTTTGCACAGCTGTGGTGACGTCATGAACCAGAAAAATGGACTGTCCTTTATGATTTCAACTTTGTTATAATGGCTTGAATAAATAAACGTTTATACGACTGTGCGCTGTAAGGGTGACGTAAATAAAATCGGGCAATTAGGCAAATATTTTGATGTTACGTCACACAATGGTGTCTTCTAAACGTTTCATTTAAATAACATGAGCCTTCGTGGTCACGACAGGCCAATTAATATCTTCATTTTATTCTTTTTACGTAAATTTTTTGTGAAGAATTTCAAAATTCCAACAATGCATTTGCAAAGCTTCACGGGGCGTACGCAAATTAGATTTGTGTTCCAGTTTCTCCGGCTGTCCAAGGCCTCTTGAACTACTCACGCTTATTTTGTAAGCTGAAGCCAACAAAGATGGAAAGTGGCCTTTTTACGGCAGTATTACACCTTGGGTAAAGGAATAAGACGACTTTGATTCGTCCATATTGAGATCATCATGAATTTATGAATCAGTTCCTTGTCTAGGATGATATAAAGTTTTTATTCTCCTAAATCAAGTAAAACGATCTCACAACTAATAAGTAAGTTAACGTTTACCTTCATTGCAACTAGCTTAATACTGTGTATAAACAATTTCAATCTGTAGTAATTGCCTTTGAACAGTCTTGTTAGCATAAACCCAGTTAGTATTTTGTTTATTAGTAAGAAAATTGGTGTAACAGGCAACTGCGCGATTGCGATCAACAAATTGTAACGATTGCTGTATGAGGTAATCTGTTTTCATGTAATCTTAATTCTCAATTGATAATAATTTGTTAGGTAACGTTAAATTTAACTCCAAAATAAAATTCTCGAAAATATTGGTAAGATCATTGGAAAATTTTAACTTTGAAGTATATTCTACTCCATCTATTAACGTTATAAAACAAGGTTAATAAGAGCTTATCGCATTATCCATAACGGTAAACACTACTATACATAATTTTATATTAAGTTCACAGGTGTACGCAGATGTTTGTCTGATAATGCATACCTGTCATAATTATATAGTCGCATCTCGAGACTCCCGTGGGAAATTCAGCCATTATTATTATACACTTCACAGAATCACCTGCAGCTGGAATTAGGATTGTTTCTGGACTTGGTCCTAATTTTCTCAGACTTAACAATAGTCGTGACGCAAATTACCAGTCAAAACAAGATAACAAGAACAGGAAAATGACAACAGTCAAAAATTCTTAGAACGACCACGAAGATGACCTGTTTGAATCCCAGAAGTTTGTGGTAAAAGACCTTAATACAAAAACAATATTACGAGTATCTAGATGTAACGATCAAAATCAATTTAAATTAGATGCCTTCATATCTGAGATAATGAAACAATCAGTAGACGATGTTCGATCACAAGATAGTTTTAATGGGAGAATCAATTAACATGTTAATTTAAGTGATGTTAATAGAGACGTAAAATCAATCGACATTTCATTTTATGGTTGCTGTTGACCCTATTAAGGATGACTAATGTTTATTAATTAGGATGCGTAAACGGGTATTTTAGATGCAGTTACTTTATTTACTGTGTAGTTAACTGACATTCATGATAAAGCTGAAAGGTAGTAAATACTGAGATGACGAGTTGTTGACTTCTAGAGATTTATAGCAGAAGAGGACATGTTGTGTTGATGCCAAAAATTGGGATATCGAACTGTTTTTTTTTGTTTGTTGGAATTTGCAGCAGCAAATTCTAAATTGTTATTTGCAACGCTAATGGGTGGATCATCCGGGTCCTTTTCAGAAATAAAAACAACTAGTTTCTGAACGGTAATGCTACTATTACGATCAAATGTCAGTAACTCACGAAGCGTTTGTAATATTACGACAATTGTCATGCGCACGATTTTCTTTGTGACAGAAGAAAATTTCTTACACCTGTCGTCGGTCTGTCCACTTTTCCACTGTAATAACTAACAAGAGGATTGTTGCCTTCACGAGTTGACTGTGTGCAGTGAAGATAACGAGATGTAAGCTGTGATAACTCCGTGATAGCACTATTTAGATTATAAAATTTGCTTGAAATGTCTGTTGAAATACTTCTTTGTGCAGTCGTAGTGTCTTCATAACGTCGGCTCTTGTTAGTAATTATAAAAGTACGATGATTGATTGTTAAAACAACTGAAAATTACATTTCGATTAGGCTAGCATTAAAATTATCTTTGTCATATTAATTCGGAGATACGATAACGTTATAATATTTCGTTTCACTTTTAGCGGTGACCAACTTGAAACTTCTACATACAATCGCAAATCAATCTAGACCATTCATCATTGTAAAGTACATGAAAATTCTGTTTGACATGTATTGTTAGAAATATCAAAATAGACCAACGCGTGGTTCATAAATACGACCAGCATTTCGCAAGACAGGTCGTGATCGATCAGACCATGAGATGTACTTGGAACATGCCTGATATTATACACAAGACACATGTCTTCGACATTCTTCTATCGAAACTTGAGTAGGGTTGAATATAGTGTATTTTTTTATAGAACGTTTTTGAAACATTCCGAATGTTTTCTTAATAGCAAATAATTTGAATGAACATATTTTGCACTATATTAATTTGGTCGAGAAGCTGAGAGCTGCAGTTTTAAAGATAAATAATTAAATATTTGCAAGACAAGTTGGAGTACCACAGGGCACTATTGATTTTGAATGACAAGAAAACTGTAGTTGTCGAATACTAAACGCGGAAGGCAGTGAACCGGGAGTAGTGTCGCAATTTGAGGTCTATGACCATCAGTAAACTGTCAAAGGCAGAGGTGATTGATTGACTGATCATGAAAAAGTGAAGTACCAGTATAATGACAAAGTAAATATATAATAGCCTTTAGATGATCGTGGATTTCAAATAACTGTTGCATGCATTATAAGGTGCAATGTTACGCAATGTAACACGAATGTAAGCGATACTCTAATGGATCGTTAAAATACTATAAAACTGTGGAATTCCTTAAACTATCAAAACTTATCGCTTTCGTTATAGCCTTGTAGATTCTTTTACATAACAATTTTATTTCAATCTCCAATTTCTCAAGCAGTTTTGGAACTTTTGGTTGATAGATAACCCTGTTATTGGTTGAACAAGTGAACAAAGTGTTTCTCGCATAAATTCCGATGTAACTCAACACCGACCGGCCTTGCTTTTGTTATTATTGATACTTTGGTTGCACAATACGTGTTATGGACGGGATTCTGATGTATTTGTGCTGAGTACGCTTGGAAGCGTGACGTGGAATGCGTAGGAGTGCGTACTTGCGTACGGTTATCTGTCAGTGCGTGCGTTAGACGAAATACGGCTTTGTTTTTTTATTGAGGAATTTCATACTGGATAATTAAATATCACCACGTATTAATTTTATATTTCCTTTTGTTGGCAAGTAACATCAATCAATTCTTAGTTTCAATTTCATTTCAAATTCAAGGTAAACTAACACATATTTTGAAACAACATAACAAAAGAGCGAAACGCAAAAATAATAATGTAAATTGCCATAATGCGCAGTACACTTGCAACACTCTCTCGTCCCTAATTGCAACACCGTAATTATACAGAGACCACCTCGTATAATAAGTAAGACATACTCTATGAATGAAGCACTTTGTAATGTTGCTTCATATCTTGATACTACAGATGCCTATGAACATCAAAGAATGAAATTAAAACATGTAGAGAATGAATCAGGTGCTGATCTTAAGTAAATGGGTAATCATCAGAGGAATCATTTGTTTTATCTAACTCATATTAAAGCGGCACGCGAACATGTTTAACTAACTTATGTTCAACAAATCTGTAACAATTCGAGAGCACTGAAGCCTGAACTTGTTTTCTTACATTGGTTTTTCCACATACGTATGTTACCCATAAACAATTTACTCTTGTTGGTTTTCTATCAACGCCATAAAGTCTGCCGTCTCTTTTTACCACAGAGTTCCCTCTATGTCAAAATCTTTGGACAGGTAAGAACCGGGTGCATTTAAGGATATTTTAATACTATCTCTAAATGGTTAGTCTCATTATCATCGGTAGATGAGAAGCCGAGAAATTTTACACGTAATAAATGGTCTTTTATGAAATTCCAAGAAAGGCAAGACCGCAGATAAGGCTTCCATTGTGGGGACAAGATGCAACTTGTTTTACTACGACAATGATGGTTTCCTGTATCTTTGACAAGTCCATTCAGGTTTAATGAGATCTCGTTGATTTGCTTTCGTTTAGCAAATCCACTAGCAGATTACTGACACCTTGATCAGGTCGACTTGGAACATTTCTTCTAGTTGTTGCAAATAAATATCTTTTATTGGTATTGAAAGATTTGAATTTGGTTACCGTTAGTGACTTATTTTAAAAATGTGTATTCGCTTGGCCAGTCAATTGCCGGAACATGTTATTGAACTTTTTGAAATGGTAATTCCACACACCTGAAAGACATGAGGCGTGACCGAAGAAAATCTGCATAATAATAATCTTTCTGAGTCATAGTTAGAAACATATTTTACACAGCTAAGCGATCCATCTGATGCTTACCACAAAATGATTGAGCGCTGAGGTAACCGATATTGTTTTTGTGAATTCCATAACTATGTTTCTTAAAGTTATTTCCTAAAAGTGATGTCAGAAACTCGTCACCATGTCGATAATTGTTCGTTAACGAGTCGTGGCGAATTTAAATAACGATTTCTATTGGAATCTTTATAATTGATTGGCCAAATCGCTTCTTGAATACTTTGCGGCTGTAACCATTCGTGTTAATACACGGTTTTTTACGAACGAAAGTACGAACAAATGGTTACGTAGCCAATTGTTTCTCGCTCGCTGGACTAGTTTTTATGAGATTCACACCATTACGCCTCTAATGATCGCAGGATGTCTAAAAACGCAAGGCAGCACGTGCTTTATTTTTCATCATAATGGTTATTCTTTCCTGTGAAGAGGAATGTCGGAACCTCAGGTTTTAGGGGCCAACGATATTTAAAATATATCATCTTTTTATTAATAGGTACCTGACGTATCGTCTGTGGTCTAGAATGTCGTTCTCAAAACCTACTTATTACAAGAGGTCTACTGTCTCTTTCATCGCAGACAAGCGTTGACACTGTGACACTGGTGACTTATACCGTGTCAACATTGTTTCCAAATATCGCTTGAGTGCGACTTTAGTGACGGTACAGTAATTAGAATTTCTTCTGAGTTCTTACGCCCTGTTTTCTTAGGTGAAAGTGTAACTTTAGCGAATCATTAAATGATTCGCAAATCATAAATTCGCATGTTTACCATTGAGTTGGTCGGTGGTCGTGCACCTGCAGACGTCTTCAGTGAAATGTCTGGCTGGGCGCGTCACGCACGGGAGAAAGTGTACTACAAAAGCGTACCTGCGACCACCGACTGGTCCCCAATTGGGTTGCGACCTCGAATATCAGCCGACACGGGTCTTCTTTTTAGAGTTCCGTACCCAAGATCTTAATTTATTGACTGTTGTGATCAATATCGACGCTATTAGACCCCTTCGTGAAAGATCAACAAATCTTGATCGAAATTGTTGTTTTTTGTCTAAAAGCCTTTTGCTTCATCAAACATCCTGGAATCATTCTTTGTCACCATTTCGTCGAGGATACAAAGTCCCTAAAAGGCACAAATTCGAACTTAGCCAGTTTTTTTAACATCGCAAACCGCCGTTCCGTGTCTTCCTCTAAACCGGTCTGCTCCGAAACTTGCTGGGGACGCGGAAAACTATTTCTGAACGATTATGTGCTCTATGCTTTAAGCAAAAAACGTGACCTATGTTAATTCGGATATCGACATCATCAGTAATTGAGTTTCGTTATTAACAGAAGATTTGAATTAAACGACTTGAATACTTTCCGTTTTTATCTCAAAGCAATCTATTTGGAAGATAAAAGGTTGAAGCTAACTTTTTGAATGCTCGTGGTTGATAGTTCGAAAGCGGTTTGGACAACCGTTCTGTAGTTATTTACAGCGTATAGAATACTAATAACAAAAACAAAGACGCTACTAGTTTCTAGAATGGGATTTGCAGGAATGTTATCAAGCGCTTGATGTACAAGTTGTACTTTATGTGAAGGGTGGTAAGGTTGAGATATGTTTGCTGGCAGTGGTCGCCCATGTTTGAACGACGACGTCGCCACGATGTCGTCGCGGGGTTTTGTTTCTCCCGGCCGGCGGCCACTAAACAGGATTCCTTTGAAACGTTTTACTTGAGACTGAATGGATGCCTGTTTCATTGTTTAGGAACGTGTCACCTTTTATTGGGAGGGTAACGGCGATTTTATACACAGAACGGATGAGCTTCTACTTCAAACCTACATCAAGCTGTGGCCTTTTTTCTCTTCTCATTATTTTATTTATCATTTCCTGTTGATTTCAAGTCAATGGCTTCTAATAACAAGCCTTAAATAATTAGCAGAACGTATTTGACCAAATCAATTAGTAATTTTGCAGTTAATTCGGTCGTTAAATTGATTTATCGCTCAAAAAAGATGTATTTAGCTCAATGTCACGTTATTTTCCATTAATGAGAATGATGGGGGCATTGTGGTCTCAATTTTAAAATCTGTTGTCTGTCGTTTGCGAATCTTCGAGGTGATAGACAGCAATAAAAGAAGATTTTCTTGTTGCAGATGAGATGAATAAAGCCAGAAGACAGGAGGAACTTAAGATGTCTCGATGTCCTGAATTAGTTTTCAAAAGGAAAGGATACGCGATATAGAAAACGACGTTAAGAAAGACTAAGAAGATTATTTTGTGATTAAGATAGAAACTTAATACAGATTGTGAAATCAACGCAGAATTAATAGCGCAATTACAAAGTTAAGCCCTTTCAAATCAGAAGAAACTGCAGTAAGATGCATTCTGTAAACATAAGACATTTTAGTATTTCGTCATACTTCAAGTTATGATATGTACTATAGATATAATTTTGCCTTATCTAATGACTACTAATGAGTTGGCAAACAAATGCAATAAAGGACAACATTTCAACAAACGTAAAGAATTTGATATTGCCCAAAATATTATCCATAACGCCAACATCTATTGGGTCATTTGTGTTAAAATGTTGTCGCAAACTCGCATTCCTTCTAAATTGGACAACATCATCTGTTATGATGAAACTGATAGCCGATAGGTAACCCAGATAACATCTGTTTAAGTGGCTTTATCTCTTTATCTCCGAGAGCATCGCGAATATCCACAAGATTGTATTTTTTGTCTGGTTCGGTTTTTTATCTTGGATTTTTGGTTTTGTGTTGACAGCAAATGCTTATTTTATTATTAGGCCTTCCTTTTCTGTGTGCACACTGATATTATAAGGTATTTTATTTCTGTTGTCTTTATGTCTTATATTGTGATTTTTGGGCGATGGGCCCTGTATTCCATTTCCAATCAGTCAGTTTTAGTGGCTCTGAAAAGTTATTCAAATGGTCCATTTGATCTTCTGCTTCTACTGTTGTCGTTATACTTTCTTTTGGATGTATAGTAGTTTCTTGTAAATTAACTGTTCGTCAATTTGTTGTCCAGTTCTGAATATCTCCCATACGAATTAAGTTAACTGATAGCAATCAAGCTGATTTGAATAAAAATCGAGGTTCTTAGGTGACCGGTAAAAACAGGTAGTGATTTATTTAAGATATGTTTATAGCTGTAACGTTTACCATCTTATAATTAAAGTTATTTATGGACGGTGTATAGGTGTGTTCAGTAGACTCGAGTAACTGGGTAAGTAAACACATAGGTAAAGTGAAAATTTTAAGTAAAGTAGGTCAGAGGGTTCAAAAGTGCAATCTCATTGGTTTTGAGTGAAATGAATGGTTTCGTTGCATTGGACTTGTCCGGGGTTTTCTTGTCCGGTGAATTTGAGATAGAAGTAAGAAGTGATGCTGTCAGTTTCATAATTTTCGCGGTAATCGTTTATTGAACAATTTCTTAAATCTGGTGAGGAAGTTTTTAATGATAGGTAGGTGCATTACTTGATTGACCTTACCTTGAATGTTTCGGCAATCCCTAATCAGCTTTTATTGCTAACTTTGATAACACAGTCTAATCAACACATAACACTGTAAAAATGTAATATTTATTATATAATGTCTTTATATAAAACCATAGTTCACGGCGAATGAATTATAAAAAAAAATACTTGATAAGAATCAAAATGTACACCGAACGAAAAAAAAAAAATAAAAGTTCAACAGTCTCGATGGAATGCATGCATTTCAAGTCGCTGGATCAGTTATAAATAACGAAACTATATTGTATTAAGGTTAATATGTAAGATCACATCACAGTTTATTGGATTTATTATGATAAAAGAGCACTCCGTAGCACTAAGTTTTTGAAAGTTATGAATTCATCGTTAACTGGCTGTCACTGTGCGGAGCACCACTAAACACACCCGACCGCGACGGCGGTTACATTCAATATGGCGGACGAACAAATGAACGAAAGAACGAAGTCCGAGCGAACGAATTGCGAAAGAGCACGAACGATGAACGATGAAGTCCGAAGCCTGCGCAGGCACCGAATCGATAGACCGAGTTGTTTTGTTTTGAAGTTGTCCGTTCTTTGGCGGTAGGTAGCAAAGACTAGGTACAATATTAATGTAGGCAGTAGTTCCATAATTTGAACATCATAATAAGTTCCTGTATTTGGCCCGTACTATTTAATAAACATTTTTACTAATTGGAAATACTAACCTAATTGTCTTTTGTATTGTTAACCTAACTGTTATGTTATTGTTTCAATTGGCTTTATACAAACCTGCCGTCACTGCCCACAACAGTCCCAGCCCGTTGCGTGCACTTATCTACAATAACAAATGGAAAAGTCTGGTTTTCAAGTTTTAACAAACTTTTGCGTTTCTAATGAACTGGCCACCTTCACGAACGTCAAGATAATTAAATCAACAAAACCAAACATGTCAAAATTTAACGTCAAACCTACGTAATCAAGACAACAAATGTGTGGTGTTTATTAAATTCTAGCGTCACTAACAATTATCCGGTTTTCATATGGAAATTATGAGTTGATCCTTTTCCGGCAGAGCAATAATTAGCACAAAATGGCGTTGGACTTAGTCAGCATAGCCCAGCCACATTACATACCAGGGTTAGTTTAGCTATGCAGTCTTTGGGAAACACACTGTTGTGGTGACGACAGGCATAATTACTAGCCCTTCTCTTTACACAAGCGTTGTCGTAAAACATAGCTGCAGCTTGTAACAGAGCAGTGCAGTTGGAATTCGCCTTAGCTCGTGCTCATAACTTGACGAATAATAGCATGTAGTGAGTGCTTCCCCTAAGACGACCCACTGACCGCTTTGGGACATTTAGAAGGTGTACAATGTAGTATTAATCCACGATCATGTTTTCTGCAAACAGTCTATTTATTTTACATAGCAACTACACAACCCAAGGGTCCACACAACGTGACGACGTACACA
This sequence comes from Lacanobia oleracea, assembly GCA_950371165.1. Lineage (NCBI taxonomy): Eukaryota > Metazoa > Arthropoda > Insecta > Lepidoptera > Noctuidae > Lacanobia > Lacanobia oleracea. The sequence goes on from OX493389.1 coordinate 5,805,773, forward strand.
ACTTTTAACATCCAAAACTTGAATGCCCCATGTCCATATTAAAATATTTTAATTTACGATTGCACTTTGTACATTCCTTTTATAAGATTAAAGATCCAAAAAAGGGCTCGCGTCGCCAAGAATACGAACCGAATTGCATTTGCGTATATGACGAAATTAAACTTAGTGTGACCGTCTGGCCGTTTTTCATCAGTAAAGTTACGATAGTTGCCAAATTGGCGCCAATGATGTAACGACGCTGGTTTACATTTGACGCCACATATTTCACCTTGTCAAGAGCGCGTTACAAATATATTTTATTGATGAACTGAGCGTTCGTTTGTACGAAATTACTTATAAGGATCGTTAGGTAATTCTTGTTGTGTTATGTTTCTTGTTGACAATGCTCAGGGCGTTGCGTTGGTCGTGTCGCGTGTCCGAATATGATAAATGATCTCGTTTATTATGTACGTGTTTGAAGTTTTCGGACCTAAATGATCGTTTTCGACACAATTTTTATGTAGAGACATCTGTTATGTTCCATTCAGTCGATTGATTTGTCTGACTGTGTTAATGTTTTATGAAATCGATGAAAGAAACCTACAGACCGTACACACCCAGTTGGGTCGCATCGAAGACATGGTGAAGACTCAACAGAACGTCCTACTTCACTTCATAGACCTATATTAACCATTTCAGTTGTTTCCAGGTACACAGGTCACTGTCCCGAATACAAGTATCGAATAGGCGACACATATGGCTCGACCACTCACAAGATCCTCCTGGATCCTAGTGTCCAGCACTCAGAGAGGCTTGTGCTATCAGATCGAACAGCTGATGACTTTCAAGTTAGTAACACCACCCATGGAATCTGTAGAAATGTAAAATTCTGTATAAAGATAAACTTAAAACTTCGGTCAGTAATTTGTTTTCGGTGAAGCTGCAAATATAAATTTTGATAGGATAAGATTACAAGGTAGAGAAGAGGATAGGCAAGATGGCTTGTAGGACGAAGGGTTAATATGAGAATTTCCGACATAACATCTAGATAGATAGTAGAGGTTGCCCTACTTTGGCATGTTATCCACCACGGTTCTGAACAGCTGTCGGAGCCCATCCTGCTATAGGATGGAGGATACGACAAGTAATTAATTAACAAAGCAATAAACGCAAATTAGAGCGTCGTAAACGAGATGCAACTATCCGTAGCTGTTCGAGTTTTAATTGAACACTAAGCGAAAATGCATAACTGTATCGAACGCAAATATGCACATTCGCTCGTCCACCAAAATGTGAGCCAGTTCCCGTTCAGATATCATTAGAGAATCCATGTACTCAAAACCATTACCATCACCATTCTAGTAACTAAGTGTAATAGTAAATTATATTTACTATAGCTACTAGTCGACCCGCGCAACTTCGTCTGCTCCTGCTCCGCTCCTATTGGTCTTAGCGTGATGATGTATAGCCTATAGCCTTTCTCGATAAATGGGTTATCTAACATTGAAATAATTTTCAAATCGGACCAGTAGTTCCTGATATTAGCGCGTTCAAGTAAACAAACTCTTCAGCTTTATATAATTATTAGTCTTAACATTAACACTTAGATACAAGACTATGGTAATGGTCCATTCTATAGTCTTGTATGATATCTAAGTGTTTATAGTGATTTAGTATATAGCTATTTCCTTTACAATTCGAGAAAGTAGAGTTAGGTAACCATAGCGTTTAGCGCTACTTTTTAACCGACTCCTTCAAAAAGGAGGAGGTTCTATGTTCGGTTGTATGTATGTATCTTTTTTTTTATGTATGTTCTCCGATTTCACTGCCAATTCTGAACCGATTTTAAAAATTCTATAAGCACGTATACTGTTTTTCAAAAACTTTCTAACGCAATTCAGATATTTGTGCATGGTAATCATCATCTCATGTTGCTGAGCTGATGGTGGAAGGTATAAGTCAGGATCTGATGATGGGATCCCATGAAAAATGTTTGTTCAGCGATATTTTCGCGAATTGTTAACCGATTTGGTTGATTATTTTTTTGTTTGGAAGAGTATTTTCTCGGACTGGTCCCATTTAAATTTGGTGAAGAGCTGATGAAGAACTTCGGAGGTAGGCAACGGAACTCTTCAATAAATAATAGCAGATGGATCGAGATTTCTAAAATCGGAAGTCGGTGTTCAAAAACGAAAAAACCAAAAACACCGACTTCCGAAATTAAAGTTATTTTTTACTTTGTAGTGTTTTTTACAGTAGCTATGCATGGATGGTTTATCCACATAAATAATGAATTTCAAACAATGCAGTATCCAAAGGTGCAACAAATGAATCGTCAAATGACTCATTCTAGTACAATACCTAGTGCGGATCTTATCAGAAAACCACTTAATTAACATTGAGTTTTCCTGAAATGCCCAGAATACTATTATAAAGTACCTAGGTACTTTATTTCTGTTCCCAATGTACTTCCCCTATACCGATATGTATATTTTTCTTGGTACCTATAAATCTAGGAGCTCGTGGCTAGGTAATAACAGCCACACGGGTCGATCTTCAAGGTTAAGCAACGCTTGCCAAGGTTGGTCTGTGGATGGGTGACCATCTTAACATAACGAGTTTCCTCCTTGCTTCGGAAAGCACGCACGTTAAGCCGTTGGTTCCGACTGTAATTTTTAGATCTTTGGCAGTCGTTACGAATAGTCAGAAGCCAGTAAATCTGACTCCAGTCTTGCCATGAAGTACCGTGTTACCCAGTTAATGGGTTGTGGAGGTCTGGTAGGCAGCCGCTCCTCGTAAAATACTGGTATTCAGCTAAATTCGGCTTGACTGGAAGCCGACCCCAATATAGTTGAGAAAAGGCTAGGCAGATGATGATGTGTAGTTAATTTTCTAGTTATCACAAAATTACCGACTGAGGGTATGACGTACCTGCCAGCGTTGCGGAATTTTTTCAATAGAGTTACCTTCGCCCTGGAACACAAAAGGCGTTTGGAGGAGCACGGGTCCGTTTTATTCAGTAAGAGTGGCGCTTGCTTCCACTCCGCCCAGAGCGGGAGTCATTTGATGATTTCGCAACCAAAAAAACCGTACAAGTGCGAGTCGGACTCGCCTACCGAGGGTACCGTAGATAAAAATCACTTTAAAATAAACTATCTTATACTAATCTATACTAATATATAAGGCTAGTATAGAAGACTAATATAGAAGACCAAAAGGAGCGGAGCAGGAGCAGACGAAGTTGCGCGGGTCAACTAGTATTTAATATGATTTAACTAGTTGACTCGCGCAACTTCGTCTGCGTCACAATTTTCTTTACTGCTCCGCTCCTATTGACCTTAGCGTGATGATATAATATAGCCTATAGCCTTCCTCGATAAATGGGCTATCTAATACTGAAATAATTTTTCAGTAGTTCCTGAGATGAGCGCGTTCAAGCAAACAAACAAACACTTCAGCTTTATATATTAGTATAGATTACAAATGTGTAGTTTTCAGACTTTTCCCTGTACTTGTAGCATGAGAAGATATTACTTGCCAAATTTCTAGTTCTAGGTTAAGGGGAATGAATGAATTTTGATTACCTTGAGAGTTTTGAAATATACGTTTTTCTGCGGCATAAACGGCCGTAACTTTATTTTACGTTAATTTAGAAGTTTGATTTTTTCACAGCTTCAAGGGACTGTAGATCTGAGTATTTGGTTTAAAATTACCCGATACCTCCAGGCGTTCCCGAGATAAAGGATATCTGACAGACAGATGGACAGACAACAAAGTGATCTATGGGTTCCGTTTTTTCCTATTGACGTACGGAACTCTAGAAAAGGTTGTGACGTAGTATGTTTTTCCGATAAAAGACCCCCTCTTCTCCCCTCCTGAAACGTGTGCATGCACGTGTCCTTTCAATTAACCCTATTTAATCTCTTATCATTTTATTTACCGAAGCGAGTCAGTGTGGGTTTTATCTAATCCGCTTGTTTACTTACCTGATATCTATACTACTATTACTAATATATAAAGCAGAAGAAGAAGAGTTTGTTTGTTTGCTTGAACGCGCTATTCTCAGAAACTACAGGTCCGATTTAAAAATTCTTTCAGTATTAGATAGCCCATTTATCGAGGAAGGCTATAGGCTATATATCATCACGCTAAGACCAATAGGAGCGGAGCAGTAATGAAAATTGTGACGCAAATGAAGTTGCGTGGGTCAACTAGTAAGGCTATATAATTATGCACATCTGCTACATGGTTTTTGAAGTACCGTATCTCATGGAAAGGTTTGCAAATCAATAACAGTGAAGATAAACCATACTAATATATAAAGCTGAAGAGTTTGTTTGTTTGTTTGCTTGAACGCGCTAATCTCAGAAATAGCCCATTTATCGAGGAAGGCTATCTATAGGCTCTATATCATCACGCTAAGACCAATAGGAGCGGAGCAGTAATGAAAATTGTGACGCAAACGAAGTTGCGTGGGTCAACTAGTTTATTATAATATCTAAAATTTACCTATAGGTAATTAATTGTGAATGGTTTAGTAATGTCACTGATAATAACTGCATCCGTGATCGAATGGTTTAGGCGTTTGCCTTGTGAGTTTGTGACCTGGTGGTCGTGGGTTCGATTGCCACGGGAAGCATACTTTGTAAAGTTGTTTCCAGTTTGCCTAGGACATTGCAGACTTGAATCACCTGATTGTCTGATAAAAGATGATTCCGTGCTTCGGAAGGCGCGTAGGTATAAGCCAGTGGTCCCAGCCACCAAATAGCGGTAGTGAAATAAACCATGTCAGAGGCCCTTGAAACTCTGACACTAGGGTGTGTGGGGTCGTTAGGCTTTACTGCCCACATGATAAGAAGAATCATTTTAATACTAGCGAAGCATAGTCACAGGAAACACACATAAAGGTTTTGGTAAAAGTTACTTCCTAGGCTGCGAACTGTTGATATTTGTACAAGAAATTAATATCAGTAGACGAAATTCTAAAATTATCATTGTTTTATTTAAATTATATTTTCCATACAAACAGATCTTTCGGCCGCCACAAACAGACATCGATGTAGTCAACGCAAGATTTCGGAATGGAGACCCAGTGTACAAGCATCCAATGATACCTGGATTTGAAGGTATGATGCATTGCTTTTTTTACCTTCTAGAAGTCTACTAGTCCTAGGGTTGCCAACTTCTTGTAGAAGAAATAGAGTAAATGTCTTCATTTACATTTTAAGGAGGGTACTCTCTTTTCTAAGACTGTACACTACTTATTGTTATAAAACCTGAAAAGAAAAGAGAGTATCCTTTTTATTTATATTACTTATTACTAAAACCAAGATTTTGTTGTATTTTAATTATAAGTTTTATTTTTTTGTTGTTTATTATTCTACTACTATTCTTATTCGTTTTAAGTTCTTAACTATTAAATATTTAAAATGTTATACGATTACTTGATAATTCCATAGAAGCCACGCTATATTTGTATCACCTGTTTGCAATAATTATGAACGAAAAGACAGAATCTCCTTCAGTGAAATATTGAAATGACGGAGTTTCATTCAGTTTAATTAAAAGACAGAGTCAAAATAAATAGAGTAGGTATGTAAGTGTACTCCATTGGTTTTGTAGATTATAAAGTAGGTATGCCTACGCAAAATTAAGCACAATATCTACTCTATTTTAGTGTACGGTTGTCAACCTTAACTACTCATAAGTACCTAGACTTATGTCAGATATTTCTGCCGCATGTCAGATGAGCTGTGGTCAGGCACAGATTATCCTTAACTTGTAGCGGCCGGAGTGGAACCATTGGTTCTACCTGACGCCACTGATTGAAACGAAAATAAACCATAAGGACATAAAAATAAAGTTTTAGATATAATGGTGGCGTCAGGTGGAACCAATGGTTCCACTCCGGCCACTGGAGGTTGGCAAAGCAGGCACGTGCCTGGAGGCGCAAGATTACAAAGGGCACGAGGAAAATTAACACGAAAAATAATTACCTATTAAGTACTTACATAAGTTAAAAAATCATAATTTGTATAGAAATTCCAAAGTACTTACGACCCTATTACTACTTGATAACTCTCCTATACCTATAGCCCAATCCCAAAAACCAGTCAACTGCTGTGTTACGACATTCACAATAGCTCTCTCTTGTGACTATCTCGTTGGTCTTGTGGTTACAAACCATGGGTGCTAAGCGTGGGATCCTGGAGTCGATTCCCAGGTTGGGCAAAGTGCCATTCTGTTTTTCTGTTAGTAATTTTTCGCGCTCTTTACGCGCGCTGTATTTTTACGTATAAATTGTCAAGCGTAATTTTTTGGTCGGTCGGACGGACGGACAGCGGAGGCTTAGTACCTAACAGGGTTCCGTTGGTTACCCTTTGGGTACGGAACCCTTAAAACGGCCTTCTCCCAACTGTGGGACACAACGGGCTAATTCAGATTAGAAGACGAGACGTATACAAAGCAAATTAGAGTATTTAGGTACTTCTTTGTTTATTTTTTACTTCTGTTATTCGTACCAGGCTAGACTAGACCCTTAGGCTATCATGACAAAAGCTGGCGGTCTACTTTCGATTTCTCATAATTAAAACCAAGATATTTTTTACACCCAACTGCCATTTAATTGAAGCACTTTCCCGTCTCAATTAAATCCTGCTCTGAATTCAGCATTCGACAGATTTTTTTTTTGTAGCAAAAACCGCATTACGGAATTCAAAAAATCTCACTGAACACGTTATTCAAATAAAAAAAAACTGACATAAACCAAGTGAAATCTCAAAGAATTTGTCTCAGAATTAAATCGTTGTAGATGAATCAGTTTGGTATGAATCACTTTGGACCGGTCCGAGCCTCCGAGGCATGCCACAGTTTCCTCTGAGAACCTTAGGCCCACAGATGTTTACGAGTACATTCGCTATAAACTGTTAGGCTGCGTTTCCACTAGAGATGAGCGAGGATGTGTAGCGACGTAGCGAGGGATGTGTTTGTTAAGAGAAATGCGGGCGGATAGACTTTGTATCTAAAAAGTCATAAACAATTCGTCGTTTGTTTCTCGCCTATTTCCTCCTCCAAAATTGGACTGATTTACGAGTAAAAAGTATTTCGCAAACTGAATAAGAAGGATGAATTTGTATACTATGTCCCAATGTTTTTTTACATCAATATTTGCCAAATTTGTACAGTAGGTCTCTGTTGACAGCGTTCTAGTGCTTATACGGTTAATATATCAACAAAAAGAAAAATGTAGAGACACAGTATATATTTTTCTTATTCAGTGAAGGAAATATCTTTTAAATCGGTCCAATATTGGAGGAGGAAACAGGCGAGAGCCGAACCTCGAATTATGACTTCTTACATAGACAGTCTCTCCGCCCGTGTTTCCTCTTAAGAACCAATAGAATCGCTAGGTACATTTACACATCCTCGCACTCTGGTCCATCTTAACATACCGAGTTTCCTCCGTACCTCGGAAACCACGTTAAGCCGTTAGTCCCGGCTTTCATTTGTAGATCTTTGGCAGTCGCTACGGATTGTCAGAAGCCAGTAAACCTGACTCCAGTCTTGCCATGAAGTACCGTGTTACCCAGTTAATGGGTTGTGGAGGTCTGGTAGGCAGCCGCTCCATGTAAAACACTGGTATTCAGCTGAATCCGGTTTGACTGAAAGCCGACCCCAATTTATTTTAATTTAATTTTAAACACTTTCAGCACAAAAATGTACAGAGGCGGACTTAATGCCATAGGCATTCTCTACCAGTCAACCTTTGGGTAATGCAGAGAATAGTCGTAGGTGCAATAAAGAAAATTTAAAGCGATTCAAATAAAATAATGAACAATATACAAATATAAACCATACATACAATATAAATATATAATAAATATACAACAAGATAAATATACAAACGAAATACTAAAACAATTAAGGCGAATAAGTTAGTGGGAAACATTAGCGCTGTGATGATACAACTGCCAACCTCTTACGAATGTGTTCACGAACTTTAACTTTGAAGGATAATCGGTTGGTGGCCATCCTGATCTCTTGGGGGAGCGCATTGCAAAGAGAAATAGACTGAACGAAGAAAGAAGAGTGAATAAAGTCAGTACGGTGAATGGAACATTGAAGGAGACGGTTGTTTGATGAGTAATGATGAGCGTAGATTTAGATTGTGGCTGGCGCAAATGTATTGAAAGTGAGGGGCTAGATAACTGGGCGAGTTGGGAGAGACAAGAAATGAGAATAAGGTAGTTAGAGCCCTTAGCTTTCTGCGCTCGCGTATAGGCAACCACTTTAAAAGCAATCGATACGCAGAGACATGATCATATTTACGCAGATTGAAAACAAATCGAATGCAGTAATTCAGAAGACGGTCAAGTTTGTTGAGGAGATCTGCATTCAGGTCATAGTAGCACACATCGCCATAATCGATGACAGGAAAAATTAGGGTCTGCACAAGCATTTTCTTGGTGTTTAAGGTACTATCAATACGCAAACCTAGATCCTTCACGTCAGTGCTAAATGGGACAATCGTACTGTCGAACAGGACATTTGGCAAGGCTGTTTCATCCACTTAAGCGATGCTTCGAGAACTTCCAATGATGATCGCTTGACACTTATCAGGGTTTACAGCAACACCAAATCTATCTGACCATGTTTTTATGGCTATCAAGTCTCTGTTTAATTTGTTGATAGCGTCCGGTAGTTCGTCGACCCTCACTTGAAACTTCAACTGCAGGTCATCTGCATTTAGATGATACGCACATTGAAGTTTAGAAATTATTAGATTAATAAAAATAGAAAACAGGAGCTGAGAAAGAATGCCGCCTTGAGGAACGCCAGTTTCCAAATCACGCCAGCAAGATGAGGAATCTCCAACGCGAACCGACTGCTGACGTCCCTGAAGATAAGAGTTGAACCACTCCAGTGCTACGGGAGAGACCATAACATAGGAGAGAATGACTAAAAGGATGTCATGACTGACGGTACTGAAGGCATTTGAGAAATCTACCAACACTAGTTCAGTGACCTTGGTGTCTTCCAGTCCTGCCCTTATATCGCTAGTCACTTTAAGGAGAGCAGAAACAGTACTGTGCCCGGGCCTGAACCCAGATTGTAGAGGGCTTATTAGGGAGTTACAATGCACAAAGTGCGAGAGCTGTTTGTGTACACAGGCCTCGAGCACTTTGGATAAGAACGGAAGTATAGAAATTGGGCGGAAGTGGGTTGGAAGAGTGGGATTGGAAACTTTCGGTAGAGGACGAACGTAGGCTTTACGCCATAAGGACGGGAATACTCCGGAGAAAAGGGAAATATTGACAATGTGGATGACGGCAGGTAAGAGGTGATCTAGAATGGTAATGATCATGCCACGAGTGACATTATCTTAGCCGACCGCTTTTGACTTTATGGACAGAATGATTTTTCTAATCTCTCCCGACTCAACTGGAACGAATCGAAAAGAATTAATTTAAGGACGCGTTAGACCAGAGATTAGAGACAGAGTAAGTTTTTTGGCTAGACGATCCATAGTATGTACAGTAGAGAAATGACAGTTATAGTTGGGAAAAGGCTAGGCAGATGATGATGATCCTCGCACATCTCTGGTATACCTACACGCAGCCTTAGGACACGTACATTTTGAATTAAAGCCTGTATAATAAAAACTTCAATATTGAAAATTGAAGGGAAATCTATTAATGTGGTGTTGTTTGCGGGAATAACAAAAACTTGGTAATACGCCGCTTTTGATATGCGGTTACAGTTAAATGGGTGTTTATTCTGGCGCTGCCTCGCCATCATTGAACTCTTAATAGTTGAGGAGTTCGAGGCGAAATAATATAGCCGCACGGGACGATCTTCAAGGTTAAGCAACCATCTTAATTTACTTCCTCCGTTCCTCGGACAACACGTTAAGCTGTTGGTCCCGGCTTTCATTTGCAGATCTTTGATAGTCGTTACTGGTGGTCAGAAGTCAAAAATCGGACACCGGTCTTGCCAAAGGGTATTGCGTTAACCAGTTAGGTACCTACTGGGTTGCTGAGGTTAGATAGGTAGACGGTCGTTCTTTACAAAAAACTGGTACACAGCTACATCAGGTTAGACAAGAAGTCGACCCCAATCAAATTGGGAAAAGGCAAGGCAAATCAATAGGTATCCTTCCTAATATTTAAAATTCTTCCGTTACTATCTGATTGAGTCACTCACAGACAACGCACCGCCCAAACGACTGGTCGTAGAAAGCTGAAATTTGGCAATCCTTGGGAAGTGTAGAGAAGGACTACGAGAGGATATCCCGAAATTCCTACGGGCACGGAAAAAAAACGGGATATGCGCGTACGTAGTCGCGGGCAAAAGCTATTTGATATACATATAATAGTTCAGTTTGTGTTAAACCCTGCTAGAGAAGATTTCAGGGAACATATTTAAAATCATTCTAGGTAGACTAGGTTCTCCTAATACTTAATATTTCAAGAAACTTGTTTGGAGAAGTCCCTAATCTTAGTTATCTACATTTACCGTTTCCATCTGACCATCTCCGAACTACATTAATTCGGTCGGTCACTAGACAAAGACATTAGAAAATTAAGTCATCCTGCTATTCTATGTACTTAGCTTGTCTATGGCGAACGACGTTTATGGCTAATATTCACCTCTTAGGGACAACATTCTCTCTGACTTGACCGTTGTGTGTAGGAGGAAGGTGTGAGTAATTGTTTAAAGCTTACAGTTCAAAGCTGGCACTACCTACGTAGCGGTAGCGTAGTGGTTGTGGCTATTAATTCGCTAAAGATTTGCATATACTTACAGTCATTGTCAGACAGCCAATATTTATTGCCGAACCCACTGTTAGATTGTTTGATCGTTGATTAGATACCAGAAAGATATTGCAGACAAATCAACAGTGAAATATTCGTACAACATCGTATTTCGACCGGAGAGCGGGCCCAAGCAGTCTCAAGAGAAATTTCAGAACGTCAATATTAGAATCAGTCTGTTAAGTTGGATCGGTGTCCCTATTCAAATGATCATAAAAACCGGCCAAGTGCGAGTCAGACTCTCACACGAAAGGTTCCGTACCATAAACTGGATAAAAACACTTCTGGGGGCCCCCTTTAATTTTCAATTTCATTTTTATTATTTTGTTGTTATAGCAGCAATAGAAATATCTATTCTTTCTCGAGATTTTCACACACTCTGTGAAAATCTTAACGGTTTACCAGCTATTATGGTTCTTGAGATATAGCCCTCTGACAGACAGATGGACGGACAGCGAAGGATTCGTAATAGGGAGACCCTATTACGAATCCTTGAAGGGCACGAGACCCTACAAAAAGTTACTCGAGGTCTCACTCAAAACTTGAACTTCGCGTTTACTGTTGGAAATATTTCCGAAGATACCTAGATAATAGATAACGTGCCTATAAACTTCTCTCCAAAGTGACACTAAATCAAAGCTTGAAAGCCGATCTAGATTTTATACATTTGTTATAACTGTCATAAAGAACAGCGCCTGAATTCTTCCACTAGACAACTGTCTCATTTATCAAGATCAATGTACCTACTAAACATACCTATTATGTCTGTTGACCTCAAATGCTCGCAGATTATTGCACATATTTTAGACCTTAGGCCAGTTCATATTGTAGACTGGAAATGGCGTAGTTTCATTGCTTATGATATTTTTTCCGTCGTCCTTTATTGGGGGTCGAGGTAAGCATGGTTTGCGCACACATGAGCGAATTTTATGCACACAAATCAAAAGGTTCTTATAGCTTCACGAAGTCTTTATGCACACTTACGTAAATAACACACAAGTGAGTATCTAGCAAAGCATATAAGTGCACATGATCAGCGATTTTCTCGAAACGGAAAACGTTCCCAGTAGTGTCTCCTGTGAGTCATATTATAAAGTCTAAGGCCTACAAAATATGTGCATAATATTCGAATAAAACGGTACTCGTTCTTTATCAATCGTTGCTCCAGTTATGTCCTGGGCTCTTGGTATCAGATGGCGAGCAGTTGTTTTGTGACTAACGTTCGTGAAGCTAACGGGCAGTGTTTTATTTAGTGTTTGTTGTACAGCTATCGTGAATCGGGACTTGGTTGAAGTAATCTCGTTTATCTTTCTTAATGTTTAACGTAAAACCATCAGCGTGAACACCTGCTTTCCTAAAGCAGAACTACTGCGTATTGGACAGTAAAATATAATTAAAATGATTGAAAAAATATAGGGTTCCTCCCTCGACTGAACAGTCACTTTGGCCAGCGATACACTGTCGCAGCAACGGAAGCCCTATCAGAGTTCCAAAGACTACAACTCAACCAGAGAGCAGCAAAGAACCAGTTAGAAAGAGTGGTTGACTTACAAGCTGGGAAAGGACAACCTTGGGATTTGGTCGACAGATACGTAAGTCTTACGGAATATTTGAAGAATAAAATCAGTAAGAATAGCGATGGATGAAGAAAGAAGAATGGAAGGAACTGAGACAGAACGCCAGAGTAGAGCTTGCTGAAGAGGGTGCTCCTGATAAGCAGTGCCAGCCAGTTTACCACCGTTTTTCAATTTCACAGTCCGCGACAGCCGAGTTCAAGCTGCCATTAGTCACAGTGAGACCAGAATGTGCAGGAATATTACGAGACGTACCCATGGACGAACCAAAGCTATCACCAGCATCGCATTCTGTTAGCCCATTCTTCATGGAGAACGGTCATCCTGACAAATACATCAAGAAAGGTGAGAATAATAAGAAAGGAATCCAAAATGTAGAACCTGTACCTACAACATTCCAACCTCCTTTTTTTTGTAAAACATTTTTTTGAAGCATAGACAATGCAATTTTTTTTGATACCGCAATGACAGCATGCGGTTTTGGCGTTTTGTTTTATTACTTATTAGTTACATAATAGGTTACGTAATATCTTAATATATATAAATCTCGTGTCACAATGTTTGTCCTCAATGGACTCCTAAACCACTTAACCGATTATAATAAAATTCGCACACCATGTGCAGTTCGATCCAACTTGAGAGATAGGGTAGGTAGGGTAGGTAGGGTAGGTAGGGTAGGTAGGGTAGGTAGGGTAGGTAGGGTAGGTAGGGTAGGTAGGGTAGGTAGGGTAGGTAGGGTAGGTAGGGTAGGTAGGGTAGGTAGGGTAGGTAGGGTAGGTAGGGTAGGTAGGGTAGGTAGGGTAGGTAGGGTAGGTAGGGTAGGTAGGGTAGGTAGGGTAGGTAGGGTAGGTAGGGTAGGTAGGGTAGGTAGGGTAGGTAGGGTAGGTAGGGTAGGTAGGGTAGGTAGGGTAGGTAGGGTAGGTAGGGTAGGTAGGGTAGGTAGGGTAGGTAGGGTAGGTAGGGTAGGTAGGGTAGGTAGGGTAGGTAGGGTAGGTAGGGTAGGTAGGGTAGGTAGGGTAGGTAGGGTAGGTAGGGTAGGTAGGGTAGGTAGGGTAGGTAGGGTAGGTAGGGTAGGTAGGGTAGGTAGGGTAGGTAGGGTAGGTAGGGTAGGTAGGGTAGGTAGGGTAGGTTGATGGACGGGAGCGAAGCCGCGCGGGTCAGCTAGTTTATCATATAAATGTCCTACGGAAAAATCCACGGCTCTTTTGTGCGAACTCAATTATGGGGGTTTAGTCCGTCGCAATCAGTGCGTGAGTTTGATAAACAGATATAAATCAGTCTCGAGATTTCAGTCTGTGATAAGTGTATAATCTGTTTGACCAATTGTGTACGTTTGTTTAAAGGTTTTGCGGGTCATGTTCCATACGGTTTCCAAAGATTCGGCGAGTCATCAAAGAAACTCACAAACTCGGCGCTTTGTGACTTTTCATCTAACTACAGGCGAAGACAGAGTACAGAATGGGCACCAGTGAACGTAGTCAAGTAAGTTGCAAACAATAACGTAAGTTGAGATATTTCATTTGTATTTTTAAGAATAGTGAGTAATAATAAAATAATATATTTGATTTTTAACAGTAAAATATTGAAAAGGGGTACAGGGGTAAACCAATTTTATTCCACCAACAGGTTTTGAGTTTTTTACATTTACATTTTGATAAGGTAGGTATGACTTTCTTCTACAAATCTTATCTTTTTCTTAGAAGACAGAAGCTCGACTCAACCCGAGTTTACCTTACAGAGATTAGCCTTTTTATTTAGTTTAAAAAAGCGCTGATAAATATTATTTTTGTTAAAAATCGATATCAACCAAAATAAAAACGTTGCAATGGCCTTTATTTAATACTTTTTATCATTTTACTGACAAAATTCTTATAAATTCTGTATTTGTATCTTCCCCAGCAATTTAAAAATAATTTTGTGACATTCCTTTCTTTTCCCCTGTACCCTTCAAGTACGATCTTGAGAGATTTTTTTAATAATTTCTGAACGAATTTTTGATGACAACATCTTGGTGCCAATACTGTCAAAATATATCTGTCAAGTGTCAATGTCACTCATTTTGTGAAATTAAAGAGGCCACACGCGTAATTTATTTATTTTTGTTAAATCTGGAATAAAAGCCTACAAATGGCGAAAAAGAAACTGATGCCGAACCTCTCTAAAGAGGAGAAAATGGTGATGGTGATATCTGAGATAATACAAGAGTTATTAGTGGCGCATCGTCACGGCAAAGATGTTAACCTCAACAAGATGAAAACGAGGATTTCCTCGAAATATGGACTGGGGACTTCGCCAAGACTGGTGGATATAATCGCGGCTGTGCCGGCTGATGCTAAAAAGATACTGTTGCCTAAGTTGAAGGCTAAGCCAATTCGCACAGCGTCGGGTATTGCTGTTGTCGCTGTAATGTGTAAGCCACACAGATGTCCTCATATAAACTTTACTGGTAACATCTGCGTGTACTGTCCCGGTGGTCCGGACTCTGACTTCGAGTACTCCACACAGAGCTACACAGGCTATGAACCGACGTCCATGAGAGCGATCAGAGCGCGGTACAACCCGTATCTGCAGACGCGCCATAGAGTCGAACAGTTGAAGCAACTCGGTCACAGTGTAGATAAAGTTGAGTTTATAGTGATGGGAGGCACTTTTATGAGCCTCCCTGAGGATTATAGAGACTATTTTATAAGGTAAGTTGATTTAAAGTTGTTGTTTATGAATGATTTTTATCACTGTTTTGAATCATTGACAAGTACCTTAGTACAAATATCAAAATAAAAATATAAAAAAATGATCATTATTAATTTGTATTTTAATACTTCCAATGTAGTAGGTATCAGATTGAATTAGAATCTACAGAAATTCTGTCAAAGTAGTGAAAGTTATTAAACTATTGTATCACCATTTTTCAGGAATCTCCACGATGCCCTCTCGGGCCACACTTCTAGCAGTGTTGCTGAGGCAGTCAAGTTCTCTGAGAAGGCTAAGACCAAGTGCATTGGCATCACTATAGAGACCAGGCCAGACTACTGCCTGCAGAGACACATGAGTGATATGCTCAACTATGGATGTACCAGGTCAGTTATAATATATTAAGGTGGAAGCGCCAGGGTAGCCCACGAAATTCAAATATTTTTATGTTTTTTGCAATTTGCCGGTCAGTATGAAGCTGTATGTTGAACAAAGTATAATTCGCGGCCGCAACATGTTTTCATCTAATGAATTATAACCATTTTAATCATCAAAATAGCCCTCTAATTTCATGAAGCCCTATAGAATGGTTATTTCATGAAAAAGTCATTTACATTTACTACCCTGGCACATCCTTAATATTTAATTTAAGGCTAAAAATCTCTCATAATTATGAACATAGAGGTGCTTGCCTATAGGCTATGCTTGGTTCAGACAAATTGATGAAAGTATAAAAAATTTAATCTAAATTCAAATTCAAAGCATTTTATTTCAAATAAACCATTCACAGGCACTTTTGAAACGTCAAGGTCGGTCAGTCAAAAACATGGAAGCTATTTGCACGTTCCAAAGCGTAGATCTCTATGGAGAAGAACGTGCAAGAAACTCCACGGACACTCTTTTAAATCATGTTCTGGTTTTACAAAATTTCAAGTTACATATACTTGTTGCTTCTGCATGTGAGGACAATGCAAAGGAAAAAAAAAAGGGCTTATTATAAGAATTTTAAATATAAAGATTAAAATAAGCCAATGGCAGTTAAGAGATGACCAGTCTCAACCGACGGCGCCTGTTCACGAACATGACGCGTGTATCGGCACCCTTCAGCTCAACCCTTTCGAAGGGAACCGAATGATCAAACCCACGCGCCGCCATCAGCGAGACATTTGAGTGAGCATGACTTGCTCTCAACCACCATGCTCGTTCATGTCCAACAAGTAAAACTATAACTACTCACATAAAATGTAAATGGTTTCATGGTACTCACATTTACAAAATTTGAAAAATATGCTTCTACTTTACACAAAACTATGGTTGTCAATGACCAAATAATGAAAAATAAATTAATAAAGAGAACGATTAAGATCTTACATCAAAAAGAATAAATAAGTAATTAATATAATAATATAATTTGTATGTATATAAGAATAAATAAACGAAATAATGTAAGAACCTCTAAAAGGAGCGAGCATCTCTTCCAAATATAAAAACATAGAAACCTAAACAGTGGACCTAAGCAGCTGTGACTGTGGAGCAGGACCAGCATTTAGCCAAGCGTTTTTATCGAGGATATAATCTTCCAGTTTATAATACGCTTGTCTACATAGTGTGCGTTTTATGCATGCTTTAAATTTTCTCTCATTCAGTTCGAGAATATCAACTGATATTTTATTATAAAATTTAATACAGTACCCCATAAAAGAAGTGTGTACTTTGGCCAATCTGAATCGGGGTTGATCTAATTTGTTCCTATTTCTAGTGTTAAAATTATGCCTGTCACTAATCTTGCTAAAGAGATGAAGATTTTTCCGAACATACATAATATTTTCGTAAATGTATTGACAAGGTACCGTCATGATGTTGATATCCTTAAACAGTTCTCTTAGGGAATCACGCCGACGGAGATTGTAAATGGCTCTGATGGCTCTTTTCTGCAGGATAAATATAGACTCGATGTCTGCAGCACGTCCCCATAATAAGATACCGTAAGACATGATACTATGAAAGTAACTAAAATAGACCAGCCTCGCGGTATGTATATCGGTAAATTGACGGATTTTTCTGACAGCGTATGCTGCTGAACTTAGCCGTCCCGCAAGAGATGTTAAATGAGGACCCCATTGTAGCCTTGAGTCAAGCGTAATCCCCAGGAAAACCGTGTTTTCGACGAATTCAAGTTTCTCCTTGTTCAGTACTATGTCGCAATCATTTCTTTTAACGTTCGGTAAGGCAAATCTGATGCATTTAGTTTTTTTCCCATTTAATACTAAATTATTAGCAGTAAACCAATTTTGGACCTGCTGTAGGGCGTTATTTACGTCGTCAAGATTTATGGAACGTCTATCTATCTTAAAAATTAAGGACGTATCGTCAGCAAATAATACCATATGAGGTTGATTTTTTAAAAGATGGGGTAGATCATTAATATATACTAGAAAGAGGAAAGGACCCAAAATAGAGCCTTGTGGTACCCCCATTTTGACTTTTAAACCCCGTGAATTGTCACCATTTATTTGAACTTGCTGCTGTCTATCATTTAAGTAAGATTTTATTAGACTGAGTGCAAGTTTACCTAGTCCGTAATGTCCTAGCTTTAGGAGCAAGGTTTCGTGATTTACACAATCTAATGCCTTGGAGAGGTCACAAAAGATTCCTATGGCATCTTGTGCCTCTTCCCACGCTGAGTATATGTGTTTTAACAACGTGGCACCAGCGTCAGTCGTACAACGACCCCTGGTAAAACCATACTGTTGATCGTGTAAAATTTTATTGATGTTAAAATGATTGAGCATCTGATTGAGCATTACTTTTTCAAACACTTTGCTAAAAACCGGCAAAACAGATACAGGTCTATAACTAGATATTGGTGTCTTTGCTGTCGCCCGATTTAAATAGTGGTATAACCTTACTATATTTCATTATATCCGGAAAGACTCCTTGGTCTACACATAAATTAAATATTAAAGCCAAGTATGGTGCTATAGTTTCAATTATGGACGTGCACACTTTAATAGACATTCCCCATATGTCTTCGGTCAATTTGATTTTGATTTGCCGGAAAGCTTTTATGACTGTCACAGGGTTGATATGTTTGAACTGGAATTCAACCGTACAACCTGGAACGTTAGCTTTTAATAAATTATATGAGACCTCAGGTGACGAATTTAAATATTCCGTAGTTTTAGTTGGTATATTGGTGAAAAAATTTACGGATTTGAGGAGCTCGTGGCTAGATAATAACAGCCGCACGGGTCGATCTTCAAGGTTAAGCAACGCTTGCCAAGGTTGGTCTGTGGATGGGTGACCATCTTAACATACCGAGTTTCCTCCGTGCCTCGGAAAGCACGTTAAGCCGTTGGTCCCGGCTGTCAGTTGTAGATCTTTGGCAGTCGTTACGGATAGTCAGAAGCCAGTAAATCTGACTCCAGTCTTGCCATGAAATACCGTGTTACCCCAGTTATTGAGTTGTGGAGGTCTGGTAGGCAGCCGCTCCTCGTAAAATACTGGTAATCAGCTAAATCCGGCTTGACTGGAAGCCGACCCCAACATAGTTGGGAAAAGGCTAGGCAGATGATGATGATGATGATTGGTGAAAAAATTTACAAATTCTTGAGCTACTTCTAAATTAGAGCTTTTGGCATGTGTAGTCTCCAGTAAATAATCAGTGTTTCGTTCTTTATTTCTATTAGTTTCATTATTAATAACTTTCCAAACTGTCTTTATTTTATTTTCTGACGATTTGATCTTGTTGCTAATATATAGGGCTTTAGCTACCTTGCAAGTATTTCTGAACACTTTAGAATATTTGTTTACAAACTTATTAAAAGAATCAGTGTTTATGACAGGCTTAAGGCCATATAGCTCATATAGTCTTTCCCTACTTATCCTAATGCCTTTAGTCGCCCAGTCACTAAATACATACTTAGGGAAAGTATCCTTAGACTTCTTTTCAAAAGTTGCATTGAATTCCTTTAGAACCACTGAAAAGAAATTATCATAAAATTTATTAGCATCTTCAATGTTATGGCCTAGAAAATTTAACTTATTTTGTAAGGTACCATTGAATTTAGCTAGTTTGCCAGTTGTAATTGGCCTATATTGTATATGATTTTTTTCCAAGGCTGCTTTAAACTGAAATGTTACCAATTGACCACTATGATCAGAGGGAAGGTAATTAACTATGGCTTTATCTAAATATTCACAATCACAGAATACATTATCGATACAGGTTGAAGAAGTTGGTGTTACCCTAGTCGGTTCTGTAAACACATTAGACAAATTAAACGATTTAAAAAGGCTTATAAATCTGCTGTTATTTGAATTAATTTCTAAAATATTAATATTAAAATCCCCACAAATAATCGCGGGCTTGTTACCTGCTGCAAGTTTCGCAAGGATATCTTCCATTGTTGACTCAAATAAAGTAAAGTTTTGAGGGTTTGGGGGTCTGTACACGCACACTATGATATGCTTATCTAGCTCAACACAGGACAGTTCGATGCAATGTTCCACTGATAAGTTAACGATGTCATTACGTTGCTTAAATTTTAAGTTTTTTTTTAATAAGATGAGGGAACCACCACGTAACATAGATTTGCGGTTAAAACAACTGCCCACATTATAATTTTCATAACTAATTAGCATCTGGTAATCCTTCAACCAGTGCTCACTAAAACATACAATGTCAAACATTGTTTTTTCTAAAAACATTTCAATTTCTAATAATTTGGAAGAGACACCCTGAATATTTTGATGAAATAATTTCAAGGCATGCTGCTGACTCCCTTTTTGACAACTATTTACTAAAGAGCAAGAAGATACCTTGTTAATGGTAGGCATAACTATTCTGTCGCTGGTATCCTCTGTTGTCTTATGAACTAGTTAAATTAATTTGCTTTCTATCCCTGAAGTCAAAAAGAACAAGGTAGGATGGTCTACAATAATAATCAATAACAACTGTTGCAAGCAAATTGATAACAACAGTATATTTATTTTTAAACCAAACAATAAATTGTGAGGGTGGTGGTCTACTCTATCTTTGGAACAAGGAACAAGATAATGTTTATGTGTATATTTTTTAATAGTGTAACTCACAAAAAGTAATCAACTGTATCGATTGACAAATCTAAATCGTTTCTGCAGGAATCGAAGTTCCCTAGTAGTAAAATGTTGCACACTTGCTTCTCCAATCCACTTTGGACATTGGCAGAATAGTTAACATCGGCTTTGACTGCCATACTGCCAAAAATACAATAGAATAATAGTGTAACATTTCAGGCTTGAAATAGGAGTTCAGTCAGTTTATGAAGACATTGCCAGGGACACAAACAGAGGACACACAGTGAAAGCCGTCTGTGAGAACTTTAATCTGGCTAAGGATGCTGGATATAAGGTATTGTTGTTGTCTATGTACTGATGAAAATTAAATGAGTATTTGAAATCATAGAGCTTTTCACACTTTTCAAGTGATATAAAATCGTGTTTCGTGTCATCTGACATGATGTCATGTTAATGTCAGTCATTCTTGCCTATGTGGCGTCTACTGGTGGAGTATTTTTAAGCTATTGCATAGCTTCTATCGCGGGCCTTGAGCGTGGAGACCGAATCCAGAAATTCCGTAACGAAAAAAACCTAACACCCTCCACTCCGACCGGCACAGCGGTGATACTTTTTGGTTTTACTATTTACTTTTTTTTAGCTCAAAGTGTAACTTGAATTAATATCAAAGAAAAAAAAATACTGCATAAATAAAATAAATATATAATTATAATTGCATAAGTTGATAAAAAATGCTATACAATAGCTTTACCGCGGCAGTCTCCGAGTGCCACACGTCTTTTTTTTAAAAAAATCCTCATTGTAATGGCATAGACATATATTGCCAATCACATAGGCAAATACTTTATCCTGGGGGACATTCCCTTGGGATAATATTACGAAACTAAAATATGTAAAAGTACAAAATATTGTTTTCAAGAATAATACTAGATTTACGATGTTTTTTTTTTCAGATAGTAGCACACATGATGCCAGACCTACCAAATGTAGACTTTGAGAGAGACGTAGAACAGTTTATCGAGTTCTTTGAGAACCCTGCGTTCAGGGCGGATGGGCTCAAGATATATCCTACACTGGTGATCAGAGGTACTGGTCTGTATGAACTGTGGAAGACGGGGCGATACAGGAGTTATCCTCCGTCGACTCTTGTGGATCTGATCGCTAAGATATTGGCTTTAATTCCGCCTTGGACTAGAGTTTATAGGTAAGGATATCAGGATGTAAAGTTGCCTTTTAACATTAGTCTAGAGCTCGGACATTACAAGCCACACAAAGTCCTTTATGCTTTGGAACAATGGCAGATTGAGCAATAGGAAATCACATAAACAGTACTTGTGGAAAGCTTCATACCTATAAATAAAATCTACATCAGGTAGACCCACATCCATTTTGAAAAAATACGTTTGGCTTTCTATTTGAAAGTGAAGACCAAGAAAGCCAAAATAACCAGTTTCATGCAATTCCCAAACTTTGTTTATTGAATACTAGTTGACCCGCGCAACTTCGTTTGCGTCACAATTTTCATTACTGCTCCCCTCTTATTAGTCTTAGCGTGATGATGTATAGCATATAACCTTCCTCGATAAATGGGCTATCTAACACTGAAATAATTTTTCAAATCGGACCAGTAGTTCCTGAGATAGCGCGTTAAGCAAACAAACAAACTCTTCAGCTTTATATATTTGTATAGATTTAATTTATCTTTTCAGAGTACAAAGAGACATTCCAATGCCTTTAGTCTCATCAGGTGTGGAACATGGTAACTTGAGAGAGCTAGCGCTCGCTCGCATGGCGGACCTGGGCACTGACTGCAGGGACGTCAGGACTAGGGAGGTTGGCATACAGGAGATACATAATAGGGTCAGGCCTTATGAGGTAAGTTAGAATCAGATTCTTTTCGTTTCTGCTTTGCTTGCAGTGATTGACAACTGGCTGTAGAGTGCTTTGATTAGAAAATATTGGTGCACTAGTAAATTGAATCAATCTAAGTTTGTGCGAACCCTGATTTTGTCGTGATGAGATCAGCCCTATAGACTCTACAAATGTGATGACCGTTATCATTATTAAATTTGAATAGACGGTATACAAAATTAACAGCCTATGCCTAGCATTGGATATGTCGAAAAGTCGAAAATTCGATAAAATATTGTGACAAAAATAATCCGAATTTATAGCAACATAGGGTTTTCTTTCTCTTTTATCATTCACAGTCTGACTTCACCCACTAACTATAGGCCTTTCTCTTTATCTGTGCCAATGCCACCAATTCTGTGATAAGCACATCCAGGCTGTTCCCGCCATTGTAGCAATGTTGTCTGGCCGTCTCGCCGCCGGCCGACCTTCACTTCTTCCAATCTTTAGCCGCCTCATACTTACTAACTTAATTACCATAGCACCTTGCCAACTTTGAAAGAAGTGTTTTCTTCCAATACCACATGTTTACTAATTATTTTATCATTCATTTCCAGGTAGAACTAATAAGACGGGATTATACAGCTAACGGCGGCTGGGAGACTTTCCTAGCGTACGAAGATCCAGACCAGGACATACTGGTGGGTCTGCTAAGACTCAGGAAGTGTGCCTCGGACACTTTCAGGCCGGAGTTAAAACCAGGACCAAAGGATAACTTCAAACAGTGTAGTATTGTTAGAGAACTGCATGTTTATGGATCTGTTGTACCGGTAAGTTGACAAAAGTCTGTGTAAAGTCTGGATTAATAGGAAACCAATTTCAAAAACATTAAACTGTTGTATTCTATTAATTGGGGAATCAAGTGGCCGCGAGCGTGGCTGGTAATCGTTTAAACTTGGGTTGGATCCGCCGGTTGGACACAATGCACCTTACCCATCTATCTATCTATCTATCAGGATATGGTTTCCGTACTCAGTCCCGATGTTGGACCATTGTGCGTGAGCCATGGCGGCCAAATTAATCCAACCAGCCAACCTCCCTCCAGAAGCAGATCAGTTTACCCGGTGTGTTCAAGATGTCTGTGAGCGAGCTCTGTGTTCCTATCGTTTGGTTCCGTATTTCGGTAACGCCTGTGCACTCGAGGAGTACATGCGATACAGTTTCCTCCTGCTCCATGCATGCTCTGCATAGAGGACTGTCCGTAATGCCTATGGTGTATAAATGTTTGTTTAATGAGCAGTGCCCGGTGATGGTCCCCGCCACCATTCGCAGGCTGCACCTATTCAGTCGCAGAAGGCGACTGGTCAGTTTCTTGTTTAGGGATGGCATAGCTTCCCTGGATTGCCTGCAGCCTGGTGCCAAGGCCCACCAGCATTCCGCCTGCTTGTGTGTGTGTTCTTGAAGCCATGTGCGCAGCTGGGTGAATGGGAGCGGTACTATGGGTTCGGGTCCAACCGCCACTGCACCGGAACCTCTCCTGGCCAGCATATCGGCAGCATCATTTCCTAGTGATCCGCTGTGTCCTTTAATCCACTGCAGCGTCACAGTGTTGCGGTTGGTCACCGTGATGTGTTCCAATGCAATGTGACATTCTTGTATAAGTTTCGAGGTAGTATAATATTTCCCTAGGGATTGGAGGACTGAGGCGCTGTCAGAGAGTATGCGAATATTGGTGTTCGTGACTCTCCTGGCTTCTATGGCGTGGACCGCTAAGATAATGCCCATACATTCCGCCTGGTAGACGGTGTTGAGTTTACCCAAGGGTCTGGATATTTTGATGTTAAGATCGTCGGAGTAAACTCCGATACCGGTTCCGTCGCTTGTCTTTGATCCGTCAGTGTATATTCTCAGCTCTTTGGGGCCCGAGTGGTCGTCTATTTCCTGCTCCAGAACTATATTGTAGTGCTTCTGGAAATGGTGTCTTTTGAACTTTGTCGTTGGGTGAAATCATCATGGGTTGCAGTCCAACAGCGTCCTCCATGATGCGCGTGTGCTTGATTGTGGAGTCTGTTCTTAAAGTGCCAGATGTCCTGAGCCTGAGAGCCGCCAGGGCCGCCACTTCCCGCACTATAAGGTGTAATGGTGGCAGTCCCAGCATTGCCTGCAGGGCCGCAGTGGGAGCAGTTTTCATACTGCTTGTGACTGCCACACAGGCGAGTCGCTGCAGCTTTTCGAGGTCTTTCTGTGCTGTGCTCAGGTCGGTCCTGGGCCACCAGACTAATGAGCCATAAGTAATTACTGGTCTGATAACTGTAGTGTATAGCCAGTGTGTTATACCGGGACTGATGCCCCAGTTCCTGCCTAGCATGCGTTTGCATTGCCACATGCAAATACTGGCTTTTGTGGTGGTATATTCAGTGTGTTTCGCCCAGTTCAGCTGCTTGTCCAAATAGATGCCCAGGTATTTGGTTTCAGTTGAAAGGCTTAGGGTGGTACCGAAGAAACGTGGTAGTTCTAATGTTGGCAACTTTCTCTTTTTGGTAAAAAGAACAAGTTCGGTTTTGGTGGGATTCACTGCTAGCTGATACTCTTTGCACCAGTCCTCTACTATTCTTAAGAATAGTGGAGGCCTTAAGGCCTGCCGCATGAGATTGCATAGCGTGTTTTCATGTTTTCCGTTTATTATTATGGTTATGTCGTCAGCGTAACCAACGGTAAAGTATCCTTCATTGTTGAGTTTCCTTACTAGGGTGTCTGCAACAAGGTTCCATAGTAGCGGTGAGAGGACGCCCCCTTGAGGGCAGCCTTTCGCAACGATGGCCCGAGTTGTGTTATTTATGGTGACCTGTACAGCTCTCTGCTTGAGCATATTTGTAATCCAGCTTCTCAGGGTCGTATCCACGCCGTGCCTTCCGAGGGCTGTGCTAATGCTTTGAAACATGGTTTTATCAAAAGCGCCCTCTATGTCGATGAAGACAGCTAGTGAGGAGCATGGTTTATTGCACATTCGATCTTTGAGACTACGCTGTGCAAAGCTGATTCTGTTGATTTCCCCGTGGAGTAGGCGTGTTGTTGACTGTGGAGCGGGAACTTACGCAGTGGTCCATCCCGGATGTATCTGTCGCAAAGCCTCTCCAGGGATTTCAGTAGAAAGGATGTCAGGCTTATTGGTCTGTAGGCTTTGAGTTGTGTATAGTCCGTTTTTCCCGGTTTGGGGATGAAAATGACCTTCACCTCGCGCCATGCGAGGGGTACGTATCTGTGTGCAATGCAGGCTTGGTAGATTACTAACAACCATGGTGTCAGGACGCCCTTTCCCCATTGTAATAGGCCTGGGAAGATTCCATCAAGTCCTGCGGATTTGTATGGTTGAAAGGTCTCCACAGCCCACATTATCCGATCCTCTGTCACTATTTTCCGAGCTGTAGACCAGTCTGGTTCGGTAGGGGGCCATCTTGATTCGGCCGCCCACGTTCTGTCTTCAAGGAGGTTACAGTCCGGGAAATGCGTTTCAAGAAGTACCTTACTGGTTTCTTGGTCCGTCTGTGTGTATGAGTTATCTGGTTTTTTCAGTGCGCTGAGGGTGCGGTCTTGATCAGTTGATAGGATCTCCGCACCCGTGCGGCTTCGTCATTTGATTCTATGGACTCACAGAACTTCCGCCAAGCTGTTTTCCTGGCGGTTCTGATATGTTTCTTAAAGGTGTATTGAGTAGTTTTGTATGTTTCCCAGTCTTCTGGGAGTCTGGTGTTCTTTGCTCTGTTGAATTGTTTGCGTAGTGTACTTCTGAGTTTATTTAATTCAGCATTCCACCAAGGGTTACCTTTGCCCATGCGTGGTACTGCTAGTTTGCAGGAGGTGTGGTATGCATCGGTAATATAGTTAACTAGTTTGGTAACAGTATTTTCTAGTTCATTTGGATCTGTTATTTGGTTTCGATGCATTTGGTGCCTTGCTAGTAAGATTGCTAGAAGGCGTTTGAATTCTGGTATGTTTGTTCGACGTGGGTTTCGCCTGGGTTCGGGCTTTTTTGTGTTGGCCGCCAGTGTAAAACGAATTCTCCTGTGGTCGGAGCAGGATGGTTCGTCTGACACTCGCCAGTTTGAGATAAAATTCGTCGCGTTTTCTGTGGCCAGCGTTAGGTCTATGATCGTTTGTCCCCTGACGGTAACACAAGTGGGTTCAGAGCCACGGTTTACGATGTTAAGGTTAGTCGAGAATAAATAAGTGGATAAGCCTCACCTCTGGTGTTCGATACTTCACTGCCCCATAGTGGGTGGTGAGCGTTGGAATCGGTACAGATGATCAGGTCCAGTTTGGCGGTCTCGCAGTGCTGGACCAAATCATCCATCTCCTTCGGCGGGCAGTTCTCGTCGTCGCCTGGCATGTACACCGATGCTAATACGAGATCTATGCTAGTTTGTAGCATGATCACGGTTATGTCTCTGGAACAGAATTGGGTCAGCGGCGTAATAGGTACGTCTTTAGGAGTGTATATGCATGTTCGTGGTTTTCGGGTGCTATGTGTGCTGAGTGTTAATTTACCTCCAATGTTTCCAAGGCCGCATATCCTGTCACATCTGATCCACGGCTCCTGTATGAGTGCGATTGTTCTTGGTTTCGTCTCCAGCGCCCTGCGTAGGCTAGCCGTTGCTGTTTGGCTATGCTGGAGGTTTGTCTGTATGATCTGGATGGTGTTGGGTGTGGGCGGCATTGCCGGTGGTGTGGAGTTAGGAGGAGTCTGATCCATCGGATAGTGTCCCTCCCTCCTCCACTCCGTGCCAGTCCAGTTGTCTGTTGCTAGGGAGGATGCAAGCAGCTGTGACGTCCACCCGGGTGATGTGGGTGGTGCAGACTCTGTGTCTGCATCGGCCATGGCCGCTCTCGCCATTTCCTCCTCCAGTCGTGCCATGTCTTGGTCATTCGTCAGGGTCGGTACAGTATCGGTCGTGGTCTTTGTGTCAGTGTCGGTCCTGACGTCGGAGGGCTGAGGTCTCTGATAGAAACGGACGTATATAGATCCCAGTAGGTACGATATACGCCGCTCCCGCTCCAAGACCTGGTCAACTTCATCGGCCGGGATTCCCAGGGTCAAATATGTCCCGTGGTTATCCCCACCGACAGAAGTCGCCCTGTACAGTGACCACCTCTCTATGTCGTACCAGGTATTCTGACGGATCAGAATACTTTGGAGCCGCGCTATGTCCCCATTATACCACGCGCACGGGCACGGGTCGGTATCTCGTCCTGTCGCATGACGGTCAGCGTCTGTTCTGTCTCCGGGAGTCTAATTCTGGGCACATTTTGAGTCAGCCAGGTCAGGGCGTTGTCGTCCTCACACCACACCTGCACGGTGCCCTCCACTATCCTAGGGAAGCCGCGGAAAGCCGGGAGTGGTTGAGTCAGGTCAGCTTCCATGACCAGTCTTTCCAGCTCAGTCCTAATCAGTGAAGATTCAGTCTGCGTCAGGTCTCGAGAGGGGGGAGGAAAGCAGATCGCCACGGAGAGCCGCGCCGGAATGTCCTTTGTGGCCCGCGCGTAGGTTCTCTGTTCCCCCTGAGCAGTCTGGATCTTCACACGTTTCGGGTTTCCCTGCAGCGTACTCGGCGAGGCCGTATCATCTCGCCGTTCCCTCTTTGCCGCCCCCAAACCGCTTGGCCCAGGTTGTGGCTCAGAGGTGCCCTGACCGGCGCTCGATTTCAGGGTTGCCCTGTGCGAAGCTCCAGCCCGCTTCCCCCTCCCCCTTTTCGGTGGTCGTCGTTCCGTGTCCGGTTCTAGGTTCCGACCTACTGTTCCGGTGGTTTCCAACGTTTCCGGGGATTTTTCGCGCTGGGTTTCCCCTTCGCGGACTCGCCCCCGGTCCCGTGTTTCCGCGTCCGGCCGTTTTTCGCGCTGGTTTACACCTTCGCGTACTTGTGGCTGGTCGCGTACTTTCTCTGTGGCAACCATCTGCGCTCCGCGCTGGCTGTTGCCTTCGCAGCTTGTGCGCATCCGATCGCCTTGTTTCCTCTCCCCGGCTAAAGTTTTTCCGCGCTTAAGCATGCGTACTTCACCCGCCGGGGTCGGGATGGAACCACTTGAACAGGCAGCCTTCCCCATGTCTCTTTGGTCATGGTCTGGGTTGTTCCTGAAACTATTCCTAACGATGCTCTGTTGCCAGGCACTCGTGGATAGTTTGGTCTGTGAGTGTCGTGGCGCTTGGGTAGCAGCCTGGTCTGTGCTTGTTGGCGCGTGTGTCGCAGCCGAAGTCTGTGGTGTGGGCGCGTGTGTCGCAGCCGAGTCTGTGTTGGCGTTATTTGTTGGCGCTGTAGTAGCAGCCGGTCGCGCCATAGGCGCATCATTTGGCAGTAAGTTGCCCCCCCCCCAGAATACGATGGGGGCTGACCGACGAGTCGGCATGGGATTCCCCGGCTTGGCCGGGACCCACCTGGGTAATTTTTTTCACGTTCTGCTTCATGATGATGATTGGGGTTGTTGGGCTTTTTTGGAAACGAGGTTACCCCTCCTCTGGACCGATAGGATTTAGGGAAAAAAAGGAGGGAGAGAAGTTTGGAGTAGGAAAAGTCGAGGGGATTTGAGGGGTACTGGGTTAACCCTAGGCCTGGGATCTGGCCTTCGGGAAACTTCTCCTGTCCGGGGTCTCATCTGAGACACTCCGGCCGGGGGATCGACACCGAGCAGTCAGGTGGCGGTCCCCCAGCCGGAGCTGGGCTATCCGCAACCTGCCCACCCGCTCGGTTGCACGAGAAGAAATGCTTGGCGACCTGTGTCGTCCCGCCCCGGGAGTACGTGTATTCCCGTGAAAGGACGACGCAGCCGTGCCCCGAGCACCTTACCCATATTTATGTGTAAAATAGGCTTGACTCTCGTAAGACAGAGTACTGCCGCGTTACGGAGGACGCACCGTAAGCAGGAGTAGGGTCTTACTTCGTGGTTTTTAAGTCATGTGGGTGGGTGGTTGTGTGTGTGTGTGTGGGGGGTGTGTGTGTGTGTGTGGGGGGTGTGTGTGTGTGGGGGTGTGTGTTGTGCTCTGCTTAGCTCGGGACTAGATGGCGTTGTGTGATAGTTGTGTGGAATATTATTATTATTATTATTTCATTTATTTATTTATATATACTTACTTATTACATTTTTAAATATTTCTATAAAAATACAAAAAACATTTAAAAATATAAAAAATAGTAGCCCACCGGTATCGGGAACAGGGTCCAAGCTACCGGTGGTCAGGGCTTCTGAGAGAGGAACCTCCTAACGATGCGCGCCGTGTCCAGGAGTACTGCTTTCTGGATCAAGCCCTTGATCCAGCTGCCCAACGAGAGCCTCTTGAGATGTTGGTCGAGGCTCTTGGCAATAATGCCATTGGCCGTCACGATTATCGGCACAATAACTGCTGTGTTCACATCCCACATGTCGACAACCTCGCGAGCCAAGTCAAGATACTTCGTTTGTTTATCTTTCTCTGACTTCACGAGGTTCTCGTCATGAGGGACTGCTATATCAACAATCATTGCGCGACGCTCTAGTCGGTCTATCACCACTATATCAGGCTTATTGGCAACAATAGTCCTGTCAGTGATGATAGACCGATCCCAATAAAATGTGCAACTACCATTTTCGAGAACTGGGTCGGGCACATACCTATAGTACGGTACTTCCGATTCCACAAGATTGTATTTAAGAGCAAGTTGCTGGTGGATAATCCTGGCTACAAGGTTGTGCCTGTGCAAATAGTCTCCGTTAGCCAGACTAGAACAACCGGAAATAATGTGGCGGATGGATTCCCCGGGCCGGTGACATGCCCGACATATGTCAACCGTACCGTCCTTCACAATGTATTTCCGGTAGTTATTAGTCATCATAACTTCGTCCATAATTGCACAAACAAAACCTTCGGTTTCCCCGAAGAGGTCACCAAAACGAAGCCAGGCTACGGACGCTAAGAAGTCTACATCGGGCCCATGTAGGACCCGATAAAAGCGTCCGTGAAGCTCCTTGCTCTGCCATACCTCCCTGCGGTCGTTAGTATCTAATACCACAGGTTTGCGCCAGTTCTCGTTAGCCAAGGAGAGCGCGGTAAGGCCTTTGTCCACCGCTACCACATCTCGATGCATACCCACGTCGGCCTCTAGGAAGTATTCCCTAAGGCTGCATACCTCGCGGTTGTGCAGGGTCTTAGCATTTAAGAAGCCACGACCCCCGCACTTCCGCGGAATATACAGCCTCATCACCGATGACCGTGGGTGATGCATCCGATTTGCGGTAAGCAGTGAACGTACCCTCCTATCCAGGGCGTCAAGTTCCGTCTGAGTCCATTTGAGTATGCCGAAAGAATACATCAAAACCGGCATGACCCAACCGTTGAAGGCGCGCACCTTGTTTCCGCCTGATAAAAGACTGTTAAGTACTTTGTTCAGGCGGCCAAAGAAGCGCTCCTTCAACGATTGTTTCATGTCAGCAGCACTGATGCCTAACGCTTCCGACATACCCAAATACTTGTAAGTTTCGGTTGAGGAGAGGGACCTAAGGTGTATGGAATCCGAGAGTTGTGTTCCCACGGATTCCATAATCTCCCCTCGCTTTACATGCATGACCGCACATTTGTCCAATCCAAATTCCATCCTGATGGCGCTACTGAAGGTTTCTGTTACCTTTAGTAGCTTCATCAGTTGCAAGTTGTTAGGAGCAAAGAGTTTCAAGTCATCCATGTAAAGGAGGTGCGATATGACCTGATCACCTCTTCTCAACCGGTAGCCTTGGCCCGAACCCTCCAGCAATGTACTGAGAGGGTTGAGGGCCAGACAAAACCACAGTGGACTCAGACTGTCACCCTGAAATATGCCACGCTCGATCCTTATCGGTTCGCTGTTCGCCTGGAGCTGTCGACATCCTGGATAGTGAAGAACCGTCCTCCACTGCCCCATACACGACTTTAGGAAGGTGCGTAGGACTGCATCAACTTTGTACAGCTCCAGCACCCTCATGAGCCATGTATGTGGCACTGAGTCATAGGCCTTCTTATAATCTATCCAGCATGTCGACAGATCCCTTCGGGAACGACGAACCTGTTGGCTAATGGCAATGTCGATGAGGAGCAGCTCCTTAGTACCGCGGGACCCGTTCCTACATCCATTCTGAGAGGCAGACATAATTGAATTACTATCAACATGATGGTTAATCTTTCCTCTCAAAATGGATGTAAAAACTTTATAGACCGTCGGTAAACACGTGATCGGCCTATAATTTTTAGGTTCCGCAGTACTTCCTGATTTATGGAGCAGGTGGGTTAATCCAGTAGTTAGGAACTGGGGCAGCGACCCTGACTCTAAGGCAGACTGGAATTGAGATGCCAAGCGAGCATGCGATCTTTGAAACCATTTAATCCAAAAGTTGTGCAGCCCGTCCGGTCCTGGAGATTTCCAATTAGGCAACGGGCGAACTGCACGAGCTACATCTTGGGGGCTGATGGTAATTGCCCCCATTTCTGGTATCGGATCGCACGCACGTTCGACCTCCCGAGTCCAATCACCCTCGGTGTGACTGACAGGCACCGACCAGATGCTACGCCAGAATTAACTCATGGCATCATCATCCGGTAGGCACGTATCAGTCACGCCTTGGTCCGGTCGCTCCCAAGCCCTATAAACCCACCTTTCATTCCTTTGGAATGTGCGATTCTGAGTATATCGCTCCACTCGCCGCTTGTACCGACGTATACGGTTTGCCCATGCATAGATTTTCTGCTTCAGGAAGTCAATACGCTCTGTGACGCGGGTGAGATAATCCCGAGGATGGATGTCAGGCCCCGAGAACGCCCGCCTCACAAAGCGCATCACTCTGTGTCGAGTGTTGCCCTCCCTGAAACAGATAAGTTTGCCGATGAGTGCTTTAGCCTCACCGATACGACACTCGATCCTGCTCTGCCAAGCTGGTACAGCTGGTCGTGTAACTCTGTCACTGCTAGGAAATTTGACATGAGCTACACGACATGCCGCTGCAGCCGCACAGTACAAGATCGAGTGGGTATCGGCAAGGTCTTCGCTGCTATCAAAATAACTTGCTAGTTGCGAATCTAGAGCACACACCAGCGCCCTATTTTTATTATGCATGGGCAAACGAGGTAGCCGAGGCCTAAGCTCTGGCGGTGTGGAGCGATACTCTCGGAAAGCATCCTCCAAAGCGCTCCTCAATCGCTCATTGCATTGGGTACTCACGGATATAGCCCCGTCGTCATCATCCTCACCAACAAGGTCGGGTCGCGGTGAAACACTGAGTTGTATTTGCACCGCGGCCGGTGGCGACGCAGGTGAGACGCGGCCGCTCCGTGATTCCAGACGCAGTCTATCAAGTACGGCGTCATCCAACATATGGTTACGCTGGATGACCCGCACCTGATCCGACAATCGTTGGGCTGAAACGTTGACAGCTGGCTCAAGTACCTGAAACAGAGAGAGCATCCGACCACGGTACGCAGTCAGGTTAGTTCCCCCCCCTGTAGCCCCGAAGTATGAGCGTATCACATTCTCGTTTATCGATTGCGACCATTTCATACGCTGCACACTTCCACCGGTAGCGGGGACCCTGTTAGAGGCCGGTGGGCCTCGAAGTCCTAAGCTGGCCGGTGGTCGGCCTCGTCCGCGCCGACGCGCAGGTGGCGGTGTCGTCGGCGGCGAGAAGTATTCGTCGCTCGAACTCGACGCAACTGCAGCTACCGGAATCTCAGGATTCACGGCTGGCGCTGGTCCCGGCGGCTGCGAGGCGGAGCTGAGCGACGAACCCGAAGATGATGTTAGTGCGGCTTGTGTTCTTGTCCGGCTTCTTGTCAGCATTGATTGTTGTGATATTTGTTACTGTTTTCGTACAAATTTTACTAGTTTACATGTAGTTTGTTTTTTTTTTTTCTTGAAGTTTCTAGGATTTTGTTCATTTTGAGAATCAGTTTTTATTTAAACAATATAAAAAATCGGGATGAAAATTTTTCTTGTCAGTCAAGTTGACAGCCGGACCACTTATTATTATTATTATTACTTCTGGTCAGACGTAAGCCGCTCCTTGTAAATTACTGGTATTCAACTAAATCCGTCTTGACTGGAAGCCGACCCCAATATAGTTGGGAAAAGGCTAGGCGGATGATATACATTACGTCGGTTCAACTCTAGGAAGAGTGATCTGATAGGTGTGATGTTGATGATTTTTTGTTAAGACTGTTTGAAAATAGTGTTGATTTGCCAATAATTAAACTGTTGTATTCTTTTCAGGTAAACGCTAGAGACCCAACAAAATTCCAGCACCAAGGTTTCGGAATGCTCCTCATGGAGGAAGCTGAAAGGATTGCCAAGGAGGAGCATGGCTCCGACAAGATCGCAGTCATTTCGGGAGTCGGCACCAGGAACTACTACGCCAAGATTGGCTACCATCTTGAGGGACCGTATATGGTCAAGATGCTTGTGTGACAATAAAGTTCTTTATAAAGATACGTGTTTTTACTTTGAATACTAGTTTTGTAGTCTGTAGTGCCTTGTAATAATATAGCATGATGCAGGAAGACAGCTAACAAGTTGTAGATGGAGCCACTGGCGGAAGTCCTACATCGCGCAGATAACATTCGTCATGAAAAAGGCTACCGCACAATGCTCTACACATGGCTATGGGTCCTTCCATGGAATTTTCTACTAACTTAGAACAGAACAAGGCAAATTTCGGGAAAAAAATGGAAGAACGCAAGCCGAGCTGATTTTATTATCCAATTTTACTTCTAAAGGATTTCAGTTCCGACCTATTGATAATATTTTCCTTCCCCATTCACATTTAACCGCAAACCCATCCTTTTCCCCGCCTTGCAGGCCGGACCCGCCGATGTCCATCAACCCGACGGAGATCTACCATAAGCACGTTGGAATGCTACCCAACTACGCGGGACACGTTCCTGGATGCATGTTCAGGTAAATTAAGATATATTTCAGAAAGATCAATTTATAATTCGACCGTTTGTAAAGCTATAGTACTTGGTGTTCTTGCTAAACGGAAACTAACACTGCGGATATATAAGAAAGGAATGAGGGCCTAGCACGAATATTTTGACGTATAGTAACGTTAACGTAAACGTGAGGAGCTCGTGACTAAATAAAAACAGCCGCACGGGTCGATCTTTAAGGTTAAGCAACGCTTGCCAAGGTTGGTCTGTGGATGCGTGACCATCTTAACATACCGAGTTTCCTCCGTGCCTCGGAAAGCACGTTAAGCCGTTGGTCCGGGCTGTCATTTGTAGATCTTTGGCAGTCGTTGCGGATCGTCAGAAGCCAGTAAATCTGATTCCAGTCTTGCCAAGAAGTACCGTGTTACCCAGTTAATGGGTTGTGGAGGTCTGGTAGGCAGCCGCTCCAAGTAAAACACTGGTATTCAGCTGAATCCGGTTTGACTGGAAGCCGACCCCAATATAGTTGGGAAAAGGCTAGGCAGATGATGCCTAGCCTTTTCCCAACTATATTGCTGTGCCAGCCTTGCAGTGCGGACACGATGTGCCTTATCTTTTGTGGCACTTACCCTCCCCCTCCCCCCGTTTGCCCTTCTGGGCGGACTTATTTTCGAATATCTATCTGAACGAGTTTTCCTAGCTTCGTCGTTCATGAACCTGCTTGTTAAACCCAACATCAACACAGGTCGAAACATATATTAATGGCAGACTCCATTAAGAATTTATTTTATTAGTGTTGTAAAGATAATGTATTAAGTTCAGTAGTGATTTCTTTTTGTAGGTGTAATCTGTATCAAATTAAACACGTCAAGATCGTACCGCTTGTGCAGGTACGGTCCTACTCAGTTTTAATTAAGTTTCTTCAGCATGCCCATGGCCCAACTATTTTGAAAAGGGCTATTTGTGATATCTTCAGCCTGCTTTTGCACTAGCTTCAATATTCATGCTTTCAATCACATATTCTGACCGACTCTTGGGGTTCAGCGGCGTAGCTAGTGTCAAACATTTTTGGGGGCCGGTTTTCAGGGGTATTGTTTATTTAAACAAAATAGCTCAGACCTGTCTTGGCAGGCCACGAAAGAGATGGCAGGACTTACTGATATAACTTTGCGTCCACATCTCGAGGCCCTTGGAATCCGGGGGCCCCGTATCTATCTAATAATATATAAAGCTGAAGAGTTTGTTTGTTTGCTTGAACGCGCTAATCTCAGGAACTACTGGTCCGATTTGAAAAATTATTTCAGTGTTAGATAGCCCATTTATCGAGGAAGACTGTAGTATATATACCATCACGCTAAGACCAATAGGAGCGGCGCAGTAACGTAAATTGTGATGCAAACGAAGTTGCGCGGGTCAACTAGTCTTTGATGTGACGGTAGCTACGCCCCTGGGTATGTTAAGACGCTATCTACTCGAGTCTCGCGGTGATGCGGTGATTCGACGACCGATCGACGCCGAGAACATTTTTAAGGAGATTGCGCTGCGAGAAATTTCAGCGCACTAGCCTATAAAATTTTAAAAGGTTTCTGCGACGATTTTTTGTGGAAATTTGTTGGGGTCACGCGGCTCGCGACGTTTATCTGGCGGAAGAATAATCGACTCTTGGGGGCCGCCTTCACGAGCGAGAGAATTGCGAGCGAGTAGACGATTGTCACTCGTCGAATCGCCGTGTGGAGACACGTTCATATAGAGTTGTAATAGGAATACGTGGCTCGCCGATAATGTCGCCGCGATTCTCTCGCTCGTGGAGATGGCGTCTTAGTCATTCTGAGATGCAAAATTGGGAACGAGTTTTTCAGTAGATATTTATCCGTGTATTTTCTTATTTCCAGGTTTGGGAAAACGTACGGGAACGACACGAGAGACGCTAAACGCTGGCTGCGCGGAGATTTCACCTCATAATACCCCATTAAAGTGTATCAGACAAGCAACACTGAAACGTATTGTAATGGCAATACGGTCCAAATCGAAAGTGATATTATTTTGACGAAATCAAATTATACTTTTTTATTTTGTAATTTATATTTGAAATAAAACACGCGAATATAAGTCTTCCTTTTCATTTTATTTTTACATAAACTGAAAATAACAACTGAAGGAATAGACAATTTTAAAGCCTAGTTGGTTTGGTGCCAGCCAAATAAAATTATTAACAAAAAAAAATGCAAAAAGTAAAAAATGTAATAAGTATACATGCGCCAACAATATTAGTATTTATAACAATAAAAGTGTATAAAAATATATAATTTTATATCACAATATTTATATTATAATTTAATTAGATTTTTACTACTTTTCGTTTTTCGCGTTCCATTCCTTCATTAGTTTATTGGCAAGATTCAAGTTTTCGTCTTTCTGTAAAAATAAATAACAAACATTAGTTTTCTCGTATGGGCAGTAAGGTCTAACGACCCCACACACCCTAGTGTCCTAGTGTTTCTAAACCGCCTCAAGGACCATTATATGGTTTATTTGGCGGCCGGGACCACCGGCCGGCTGGCAATCAGCTTTACAAACACAAACATAAGTTAACCATACAAATACAGATCTTTGAATACAGTTTTGATGTGCTCAGAAATCATTTCTAACAGAATAATAAAGATTAGCTCCATCCGTTGGCTAAGTTATAACATCTCCGTTCATCACCTCAGGAAAATTTGGTACGAATTGCGTTTAAAATTACTTAGATAAAGTTGTCAGTTACGTGAACCTAAATCAGTTAGTATAGCACCGTTCTATGTGGGCACGTTTTTAACCGTTAAACCGTGAACACATATATTCGCAAAGAATCAAACAAAAAGCACCATTTTTAGTCGGAAGTTGTACGGGTTTTAGGGTTCCGTACCCAAAGGGTAACCAACGAAACCCTATTACTAAGCCTCCGCTGTCCGTCCGTCTGTCTGTCAGCGGGCTGTATCTCAAAAACCGTAATATACAGTTGAAATTTTCATAGATTGTGTATTTCTATTGCCGCTGTAATAACAAATAAAAAAAAATAAGGTTTATGGTACGGAACCCTTCGTGTGAGTCCGACTCGCACTAAGCCAGTCTTTATTTTTTAAAAAAACTTTTCAAATTTATTTTATACACTAGTGTTTTGTTTGGAAGTCGGTTGTATTTTTTAATTTTATTTTTCACTTTTTAGTGATATTTAGATGACGTCATTGTCTACGCAGAAATTGAAAAAATCAAAGATGCTCATTAAATAAAAACTACTGATCCAAACTGAATATTTTTTTTACGGTACCAAATGGCAAGTATGAAAAAAGAATCACAGAAATTGGATGAGAAAACTCGAAGCAATCGGTGTAGGTACATACATAAAAATATACCAACCGAATTGAGAACCTCTTTTTTTTTGGAAGTCAGTTAAAAACATCTAAGTTTTATGTAATAATGAGGTCCTATTTCATACATCATCATGAATCATAACAGCCGAAAGACGTCCACTGCTGGACATAAGCCTCCAGGGGGGGATTTGCCATAATCGCCACGCTTGGCAGGCGGGTTGGCGATCGCAGTGTATGGTGTTGAGTTTTACAGAGAACGCCGCTGCCTATTCTCTGGCAAGTCCCTTAGTCGCCTCTTACGACACCCATGGGAGGTGATGGTATGGTATTATTCTTTAACGGCACTACGGCACCGGCCGACACCATACGGCAGGCTATTACACCAAGAAATAACTGTTTACCTTGATAAAGCAGAACCTAGCGAAGTTCTCTCCGAGATGCTTGTGTCCCTCCGAGTAGAAGGCGGTGGGCGGGATGGTAAGCACGCCCGTCTCCTTGGCGAACTTCTTCGTGAACTTGTAGTCTTTGTACTTGTCGCTCTCTGACGATAAGTCGATCTTGTTCGCTGAAGAGAAAAGAAAAATCGGTTAGTGCAAATACTAGTTTTTAGGGTTCCGTACCCCTGCCGGGGTTGCGGAACTTATTCGAAAAAGTCATCGCGGCCCTGGAACGCAAAGGGCATTAGGAGGAACACGGATGGGTTTTAGTCTGACACCCTTCTGCTTCACCCACAGCGGGCGGAGTCATTTGATGATTTCCCATCCTTAAAAAAGAAGGGTTCCGTACCCGAAGGGTTAACAACGAAACACTATTACTAAGCCTCCACTGTCCGTCCGTCTGTCTGTTAGCGGGATGTATCTCAAAAACCGTAAAAGGTACAGTTGAAATTTTCACAAAAGTGTATTTCTATTGTCGCAAAAATATCAAATAATAAAAATTAAATTAAAGGCTCCCATATTAGAAACGTGATTTTTTTTCGGCTTATGGTATGGAACGGAACCCTTCGTGTGAGAGTCAGACTCGCACTTGGCCAGTTTTGTTTTTATTCGTGAATGAATACCTTATTAATAAGCCTCCGCTGTCCGTCCGTCGGTCAGCGGGCTGTATCTCGAAAACCGTAACAGGTAGACAGTTGAAATTTTCACAGATTGTGTATTTCTATTGCCGCTACAACAACAAATAATAAAAATTAAAGTATATGGTACGGAACACATTGTGTGCGAGTTCGACTCGCACTTGGCCGGTTTTTTATTGATCTATTGCTCTTAGCACTACTGCTGAGCAATTGTTGCTTATTTGCTATTTTATAAAATCTCACTGTCTAACCTAAAGTGAAGTGAGCCCCTAACAGCACACTTTATTTAACATAAATGGTCAAGTTTGTCAACCGTAACTGGTCACATATCCCTGCATCCCTTTTTCTTAAGGATGGGAAATCATCAAATGACTCCTCCCGCTCTGTGCGGAGCGAAGGGAGTATCAGACTCTTACTGATTAAAACCCATCCGTGTTCCTCCTTGTGCCCTTTGCGTTCCATTCTATTCTATTCCAGGGCCGCGGTGACTCTTTCGAACAAAATCCCCTGCATCCCTGACTATCCATTTGTAGTTTTGACTTACCCAGTTTAGTCCAGTCAGCGATAATGAAGTACCCTGCTTCAGGGATGGTGGGGTTGAACCCGTTTTCCCTGAGGGTTTTCACGAGGAAGTCTCTCTTGGGCAGCAGCTCCCGAGCCAAGGCCTTGAAGTAGCAGTCCGGGGAGTCTCGACGAGCTAGCTCTACTTCGAAGGAGCGGGCTATGGCTTCCTGTAAACGGGAAATGATTACTTGGATGTTTTGGAGATCTTATCGTATGGGCAGTAAGGTCTAATCGACCCCACACACCCTAGTGTCAGAGTTTTTAAACCGCCTCAAGGGCCTCTGACATGGTTTAAGTGACAATAATTAGCATTTGGCGACCGGGACCACCGGCTTATACGTGCCTTCCGAAGCAGGGAATCATCTTTTTATCAGACAATCAGGTGATTCAAGCTTACAATGTCCTAGCCAAACTGAAAAACAAATTTACAAAGTATTAAAGGCAGTTTTAGAGATTGAATGTTGTGCGTCATCCCAGCGGAAAAGTGTCGTTTTTTTATTTTAGTTTAGCAGATATTTAGTGTATGACGTCTTGTAAATGTTTATGGTAAGTACGAATTTGGGTATCCAACAAAAACAGTTTCCGCTGTGCTGACGTCATCCCAGCGGATTTTTTTTTCCCTATAGACGTACAAGAATAAAATATAGAATATAAATAAAACTTGGTCGGATCATCCATGTTTTGTGGTGGTTCTGGTATTTTTATTTATATCTCTTTCATAATTCAGTGTAATGAGCAGAAATTTAACATGTGAATAGTTGCATTAATACACTAAATATTGGAATTTGTTTTATTTTGCTTTTCTTTTAAATAGCCCTACAATCGGATGTCATAAAACATAGTGGTTCGATCCTAGTAAATTAAGCCATTGCTCATTAATTACATCATCATCTGCCTAGTCTTTTCCCAACTATATTGGGGTCGGCTTCCAGTAATAAAAACGACACTTTTCCGCTGGGATGACACACACGATTGAATGCTTGAAACGGAATACACATCTGGCGTTGACCACCAAGTAAGGCTTGGTATGACGTATAAGTTAGGCGACGAATAACCTTAACCTATTAGTAATCTTGTATGATGTATGTATGTTTTAGTAAGCTTCTGAGTGTGTAGCTTTTTTGGAGTGGCCCCAGTTCTGTAACTAGGAACGGTACTTCCGGTTCGATAACTAGGATATATGCGGTTACAATTTACAGCACTGGGAATGAATTTGTCAGTCCTACAGCCGACAACTATTTCCCAGGAAACGATATTTCAATATCAGTAAAATGCAGCAATACAGCGAAACTGCTAGCAAGGCAGCAAAATTCTTTTCGTTTCAGTGAGTTTGATAACGTTGCTTACTTGGATTGAAGGCTCAGTTCGTGATCACTTCACCCAAAGCTTCACTTCGACATGTTTACAGAATCGCACCGGACCTATGTACTGGTCCATTACTAACCTGGATAGGCGTACAGCAAGTGTATACACAGTTCTGGTGTACCACTTGCAGGTTGAGCATTAGCGCGGCTGGTCCGTACGCCCAGCCGGTCTTCCAGCCCGTCACTGAGAACGTCTTGCCCGCTGAGCCGACGGTGATCGTGCGTTCCCACATTCCAGGGAGAGTTGCTGTGGAAATTAAATTAGCTTATATGATATTCCAATAAGCGAATAACAGCCGCACGGGTCGATCTTCAAGGTTAAGCAACGCTTGCAAAGGTTGGTCTGTGGATGGGTGACCATCTTAACTTCCTTCGTGCCCCAGAAAGCACGTTAAGCCGTTGGTCCCAGCAGTCATTTGTAGATTTTTGGCAGTCGTTATGGATATTCAGAAGCCATGAATCTGACTCCAGTCTTGCCAGTGTACGTACGTAAGTACCGTGTTACCCAGTTAATGGGTTGTGGAGGTGTGGTAAGCACGCTAGTAAGCCGATCCACGTAAAATAAAGCTAAATCCGGATTGACTGGAAGCCGACCACAATATAGTTCGGAAAAGGCTATAGACAGATGCTCGATTAAAAATGATGATAAATTAAAAAAAGACAACACAAAACGAAATATAATACAGAAGTCGGTTTTATTCAAAATCGGTTAATAATGGTGTTTTCCAAGTTCCTTTGAAGTCAGAGTTGTCTGTTAGCTCGATAGATGGCGTTGGGATCGAAATAGTTCAGCGCGCAGCGGCTCACGTACAGGGTGGGCCAAAAGAAATCACCCTATTGGAAGATGCTCTCATTTTTGCAAATGGCCGCCAATGTCAAATCTGTTTTGACATTTGTGGACCAGACAGATGCAAAATACAAGTGAACAAGTCATGGAGCGATACACTCCCCAAGAACGCGGAATAATCGTGTCTATTTTGTTGCGTAACAATTCGTCTGTGGTGTTGGCGCAGCGCGAATTCCGTCGCCGATTCCCCGGCCGTCCGAAACGGACTGCGCAAACACTGCGCCGTTTGGCCACCAACCTTGAAGAGTATGGGACCACACGAGACGTTGCCAAGAGTGGCCGGAACCGGGGCGCCCGTTCAGCCGAGAATATCGCCGCTGTTGCCGAGGATGTCGAGCTGTCGCCATAGGGCCATGTTGACCGAGTTTTTTCTGCCGCAATTGGACGAATTAGGACTGAAGGACATATGGTTCCAACAGGACAGAGCAACGGCACACACTGCGCGAGCCACAACCGATATTCTGAAGGCAGCGTTCCCGGGTCGCCTCATCTCTCGTTTTGGCGATTTGCACTGGCCCGCAAGATCGCCCGATTTAAGCATTCCAGACTTTTTTTGTGGGGTTTTTTGAAGTCATGTGTTTACGTGAACAAGCCCG
Organism: Lacanobia oleracea; assembly: GCA_950371165.1. Lineage (NCBI taxonomy): Eukaryota > Metazoa > Arthropoda > Insecta > Lepidoptera > Noctuidae > Lacanobia > Lacanobia oleracea. The sequence goes on from OX493389.1 coordinate 5,847,447, forward strand.
AAACTCTGGAAGCTCTCAAGGACAACATTCGACACGAGTGCGAGAATCTGTCGCCCGAAGTTCTCGCCGAAGTGATGCCATAAAACGAGCCGGTATGGCAATCAATTGTGACGGCGCCCATTTGGCCGATATAATCTTCTCGACTTGACCAATAAAATTCTAAAGGTTCAAATAAACATAATCAAAAAACAGAATCGAAGTTTTTCATTTAGAAAAAAAAGAGAGCCAAACAACATCGGATGACTTCTTTTGGCCCACCTTGTATAAGCGCGTACTACGACCTCTACAGTATTGATGTTGTTATATTTAAAAGAATACTTTAATTTTTGAATAGATCGTACTTTTTGTATCGATCTTTAATCTTTGTTATATATTAGAGATGGGTCGTCGACGTATTTATCGTAATCGAAACTAGACCGTCCATCTCCGTTCATCGACGAGTCGATCAACTAGTTGAATTTGTCGACTAGTCCACGACGTAAACTTTGTTAAGTTTGCGATGACGCGACGACGGCGAGACGCGCGACGCGACGTCTACAGTGGACGGCTCGACGATTCAACTGTTCTTAGGTAGAATAGCGTAGCGTTTCGTAACGTAAGTTATATTAAAAAAAGAAATGGTATACAGTGGTTTAGTTAGTACATCAGAATATTAACTTATTTTGTAGGTAGGTTAGTGAATAAGTCAAAAATAAGTTTTACAGTTAATATTTGATCTTCCCTTCATACTTTACCAGGCATAGGACTGGCTGAATAGAGTTTATCATGACTTCGTATGTATAAATCTAAACGATAGACAAAATAAATCTTTACGATAGGGAGGTACTATTCACCGCTTGAGTCCTAAACTTGAGCGTAATCTTGTAATTTGTGACGTCATTGCCTTGCCAACTTTGTACTTGCACTTATTGCACTGGGCTCTTTGAATCTTTGAATAAATTCAATCGGTCAATCACCTTACTCTTTTGCACACGTAAAACACCTTATTGGTATCCTTTTCTTCTTAGAACACAATGCATTTTTACTTCAAAATGGTATTTAGCCCATAGAAATATCAACTCTAACGAGCTAGATTTAGAGGTTAAATTAGTTTGCTCGTTGTTCGTCCACAGAACGAAACGAATGAACTTGTATTACTTCAAAATGGTATTTAGCCCATAGAAATATCAACTCTAACGAGCTAGATTTAGAGGTTAAATTAGTTTGCTCGTTGTTCGTCCACAGAACGAAACGAATGAACTTGTATTACCTGACTAAGTTCTCGCGTCGATCGTCACGTTAAGTCGACATCGACGTAGAGGGCTCTCAGTTTAGCCGTCTAACTAGCCCGTTGATTAACGGTGGACCGTTGAATCGTTCATTGTACGTCGACGGTCGAATTAACTAGTTCGTTCATTCAACGCGCATCTCTAGTTCAATCACAAATTTTATGCTACTAAATATATAATTTTACTGCATATTTATCTATTACTAGCGAACTTCACGCGGTTTCACCCGCGCAGTTCCCGTTCCCGTGGGAGTACGGGGATAAAATACAGCTTATGTTACTCCCTGATAATGTAACTGTCCATTTTGAAATCAGCACAGTAGTTTTTGAGTTTATTCAATACAAACATAGACACACACACAAAAATATTTTTTTTTTCCTCTTTATAATATTAGTTTAGAAGTGTAGATAAAAACTCACCAATCCTAATATGCTGTACAGGCTCAAATGCCATCCACTCATACACCTCATCGGACAAGCACAGCACATTATGCTTCTTGCACAGGTTAGCGATCAGCTCCAACTCCTGCCTGGTGAACACCTTGCCCAGCGGGTTGTGGGGGGTGTTCAAGATGATCATCTTCGTCCGAGGGTTGAACAGGGATGCTAGCTCCTTCTCGTCTAAGACCCAGTCTGCTGAGGTTACGGTTCCTGATGTTTTTAACTGGGGAGGGTATAGTTTAAAATCAGGTAAGGGTTCTGTAGTGTTACTTATAATGATGGCTAGAAATATATTAAACAGTATAATTCGTGGTGGACTAAGATGGGTCCTGCAAGTTCTTGACTTCTTCCTACCTGATTATTAATAACCTGTAAATTAACACCGGTGATGCGATTGGCTATATGGAAAACTAGATACTTTGACCCGCGCAATTTCGTCTGTTCCTTTCCTATTGGTCTTAGCGTGATGATATATAGCCTATAGCCTTCCTTGATTAATGGGCTATCTAACACTGAAATAACTTTTAAATCGAACCAGAAGTTCCTGTGATAGCGCGTTCAAACAAACAAACAAACTCTTCAGCTTTATATATTAGTATTGATTTATAAACAATTTTCCATACGCAATATATGTTCCGATGATAATAACGATGATCATTAATATTCCTTCTCATCATCCGCCTAGTCTTTTCCCAACTATATTAGGGTCCGCTTCCAGTCAAACCGTATTTAGCTGAATACCAGTATTTTACGCGGAGCGGCTGCCTACCAGACCTCCACAACCCAGTAACTGGGTAACACGGTACTTCATGGCGACTGGAGTCAGATTAACTGGCTTCTGACAATCCGTAACGACTGCCAAAGATCTACAAATGACAGCCGGAACCAAAGGCTTAACGTGCTTTCCGAGGCACGGAGGAAACTCGCTATGTTAAGATGGTCACCCATCCACAGACCAACCTTGGCAAGCGATGCTTAACCTTGAAGATCGACCCGTGCGGCTGTTATTATTTAGCCACGAGTTCCTCCTCATTAATATTCCTTCTAAGATTCATTAATTTTATCTCATGGCCTTCTGAGTTTCGTGTTAATATGAAATCGCGTGACTGTGCAAGTCAATAAAAACGGCGCGAGCGCAGGTCAATGGCAATGACATGCCATTATTACACATTATTTAGCTGTAAGTGTTCTTTAAAATCTATACTTACTAATATATAAAGCTGAAGAGTTTGTCTGTTTGTTTGCTTGAACGCGCTAATCTCAAGAAGTACTGGTCCGATTTGAAAAATTCTTTCATTGTTATATAGCCCATTTATCAAGGAAAGCTATAGGCTATATATCATCACGCTAAGACCAACAGGAGTGGAGCAGTAATGAAAATTGTGATGCAAACGAAGTTGCGTGGGTCAACTAGTTAATAAAATAAAATAAATAGCATAAGAATGAAAACGATCGATGTTTCTAGGTAAAAACAAATGATATTTACTTTACACATTGCTTTTTAATAACATTTTTACACGTCAATTTTGACTAGACGAATAAAGCTGGTGTTTCCTAGCTGACTCTAAGAAAAAACACTTAAACAAACAGAGAGGTCCAAGTGTCCTTGCTTCGTTTTGCGAGAAAATATGACGCTTATCTTCCCAACTTGCATAACTCATGTTATTTTATTTTTCTTTTTTTTTTTGTACCCAAAGGGTAACCAACAGAACCCTATTACTAAGCCTCCGCTATCCGGCCATCCGTCTGTCAGGGGGCTGTATCTCAAGAACCGTAATAGGTACACAGTTATTATTTCTTATTTATTTATTTATTTAGGCAACAATTTTTTTTTATTGACAACAATCACGCCTGATGGAAAGCGATAGATGAGGTCTATGATGGAGCGAGCGTGCCCAGAAGATGCCTGTTCACTCTTGATTTGAAGGCAGACGGGTTATATGTGGACGGGAACACAGACGCTGGCAGAGAGTTGCGCTGGGTACGACTAGTCGGGATATCGACCAAGTACGGGTGGTAGTTGAAATTTACAGATTGTGTATTTATATTGCCGCTATCCGTCTGTATTTATATTGCGGAACCCTTCGTGTGAGAGTCCGGCTCGCTCTTGGCCGGTTTTTTTTATGGTATGCGTCATTTTTGGCGCAAATAAGCTTTCTTTTTTCTTTTAAAAGGTTACGTAATGGCTCTAAAGTAGCGTAAAGAAGAGGTATACTTACAGGATTGAGCGCAATGAACCTAGGAACGCCACCCGCTGACTTGATCATGAAGTCATAGCAATCGAAGAATGGCTCGATCACTATCACCTCGTCACCCTCCTCAACGTGGCCTGAAATTATTGAAGTAAAGCATAATTATACAGTAGTTAGATATACTTACGAATGATTACCTTGTTTGAGTATCGACATCATAAATGGGCTATCTATACCTACTAATATATAAAGCTGAAGAGTTTGTTTACTAGAATGCGCTAATCTCAGGAACTACTAGTCCGATTTGAATAATTATTTCAGTGGTAGATAGCCCATTTATCAAGGAAGGCTATAGGCTATATATCATCACACTAAGGCCAATAGGAGCGGAGCAGTAATGAAAATTGTGACGCAGACGAAGTTGCTGGGGTCAACTAGTCTACGATATGCCAGCGGGTCTAAAAAGGCCACTTCACTAATTAATCATATAATAATCTGTCAAATTTCATTTTCATCTTTATCTCTAAGGCATTAGGTTCAAGATTGATTGGGAAAATGTAACAGTTTCGGGTTGCTTTATGTGCTGGCTAATTCTTCTAAAGTGACCTTTTTAGATCCTCTGGAAATTAAAAAGGTGTTATTTTTCTGACATATATCGCGTTCATCTGAACAGCCTTTTAAGGATGGGAAATCATCAAATGACTCCTTCCGCTCTGGGCGGAGCGGAAGGGAGTGTCAGACTCTTACTGACTAAAACCCATCCATGTTCTTCCCAGTGCCCTTTGCGTTCCAGGGACGCGGCGTCTTTTTCGAACGGATTCCGCACCCCGGCAGGCACTGGCCCTAGCGGGCCCCGTCTCCCTTGCTGACAGCTCCTTGAGGCGCGCGTGGAACACAGCGCGCCGCCAACCCGGGCCTGGTTCTGATCGGACGGCGAGCCACCCAAAGCTCGCCGTCCGCAGGCCCGCGCATCTGAACATAGCCTGGAAAGGTGTATGACACTGGGCCGGGTCCAAGAAAAACGTGCTCAAGGCAGAACACCAGCAAGGTGGACAGACGCAATTTAGGTTGCAGGCAGCATAATATGTATACCGAGCGGTCAACTGCAGAAGACTGCATGACTTGGTGCGTCGTAAGCTGTCGCGTTCCTCAGCAATGAGGGAACGACGAAGACGAGTTTGTTGGAGCATCACAACTGGGCCCCAAGTCTGCTATTTTTTATAAATTCGTCATTCCAACACGATCCCATTGTCTTTGGCTAAAAGTTTGTAATCTGCTAATTCATAATGGTCGATCACTGGTCGCTCGAGACCATTGTCTCGTAATAGAATCGTGGTAGAAATACATTTTCATATTGCCATTATTATAAAACCCGTTAGTAGAAATGATTTTCGAAAAAATACTACTAAATTTGAACACTAAGTTATGCCAGTTTTCTTTTATATATATTTTTACAAATTATTTATTCATTTGTCATTATTTACGAGATTACCATTCTATGCCATTTCTTTCAATGGAGTGTCAGTGATTGACCATTGGAAAGTCATAATGACGCTTTTATATTAGGAGATTACCAAACTTGTCAATATCAACCAATTATGAAATCAGTGACAGACCATTCTGACACTATTGTAATAGCAGACTTGAGACTGGAGAAGCGTCAAGCGGTGAGAGTCACGTCGCGAATCTTTGTTAATATATTTGGCCCACTATTGGCCATAGGACAAAGGCCTCAAGTCCTTTCAAGAACTTTTCTAAATACTCTATTAATTTTCTATAAAATGGACGTCTCATCGTTGTGGCAACGTCGGGTCGCGCCCGTCTACGAGAGACGGTTGTCTCTCTAATCACTACATAGTATAAAACAAAGTCGCTTCCGCTGTCTATCTGTCCCTATGTATGCTTAGATCTTTAAAACTGCGCAACGGATTTTGATGCGGGTTTTTTATATTTTTTTTTTAATCTAATGGCTAGAAATATTAAAAGTTTGAGCATTTCTAAAATATCCTCATCTAATACACTTATGACGTCAAGGTATAATATTATAACTAGGTACATTTTTCTTATTTATAACTTTGCAATTATTTTTTATGAACCATATTAGAGTCATGGCGTGATCTTATCATAACCGGGTCGGAGGGTATATGCTCGTAGATAAGATGATATTACGATGATACAATTATGGTCCTTGGTTCATGGTCAAATATCTTTAGCAATTTTTTATCATGGTGTAATAATATGTTTGAACCAATAATGAGTGATGGGGTGGTCTTATCACAGCCGGATCAGGGGATACATGGTAAACATCATAGATAATATTGATAAAAAGATGATTGCATTTTTTTGATGGTATGAAAATCACGTGGTACCTACTAATTTTATTTATTATGGTGTAATATGTCTGGCTAGATAATAACAGCCGCACGGATCGATCTATAAGGTTAAGCAACGCTTGCCAAGGTTGGGCTGTGGATGGGTGACCATCTTAATATACCGAGTTTCCTCCTTGCCTCGAAAAGCACGTTAAGCCGTTGGTCCGGCTTCATTTCTAGACCTTTGGCAGTCGTTACGGAATTCAGAAGCCAGTAAATCTGACACCAGTCTTGCCAAGAACTGCCGCATTACCCAGTTAATGGGTTGTGCAGGTCTGGTATGCAGCTGCTCCACGTGAAATACTGGTATTCAGCTGAATCCGGTTTGACTGGAAGCCGACCCCAATATAGTTGGGACCGTTGACGATCTACTAGTTTTATTTATCATGGTGTAATAATAATATGTCTGATCTAATAAGGAGTGATGGGGTGGTCTTATCTGAGCCAGGTCAGAAGGTACATGTGTAACAAAGATAATTATGATAAAAATTATGGTATTCTGCTGTGTTGATGGTAAGAAACCACAAAGACATTATTTATCATAGTAAAATACGGCATATATCACATTGACGCAATTTTTAATTTATTATAAACTGGCACTTTGCCCGCGACTTCGTCCGCGCTGCAATTTTCTTAAGGATTGCAGACAAATTCTATCCATTGGTGAAAACTGCATGAAAATCGGTGCAGTATTTTTTGAGTTTATCGCGAACAGACAGATAGACGCGGCGGCTCGGAGGACTTTTTATATAATATGTAGTGATTTTGCCTATCTCGTTGTCTTTGAAACAGATCAAATTGGCACTCAACATTTTTTTTTAGTCTTCAATTTTAGCACACTGAAAACATTAAATTGATAAGTACTTAGTTGAAATAGTTAATTGCAGTAGTAAAACTCTTATCATTAATGATACAGTAGTTGTGTCTAAGGTCTCTGATAAGAACGGAAACAAATGGATGTTCTGTGTGTTGTATGTTACTGCAAAACAGCTCATATACTTCAGTGGTGCATAATTAACAATGTTAGCTAGATATCTGATAAGTTTTTTATTGCTATACACGGTGACAATTTAGTTGTCTTGCAACGACAGCCCACTTCATCCAATGACTCTACATGTTCATTATCAAAAATGATATTTATGTTTTTTTTTTCTTTTCTCATGTCCCTGGAGACCCGGTCCTTTGGTAGGCGTACGAGGGGTTTAAGCCAAATCGCAGAGGCCCTTTGGACATTTCAAATGGAATGGGACACCAACCGACGATTATCCCTGTATGCATAATTATAATTATGCATTATCGATCGATAATCGATATATCGATATATATATGACCTCGACGATCGATATATATATGATATATATATATCGATGACCGCATGACGTAGATTGAAACATCCAGGAGCGAGCGCAGTCCGAGCCTTGTGTTCCAAGGACAGCACAGAATGTAACTAATGAATTACTTTTTAAAAATAATCGCGGCTGGAGGTAGTTTACATTGGGTACATTAGGTGAGCCGCCTTTGCAACACGACTAATATGGCACCGTGTATAATAATTAGAAAATTACAAGAGGAGAGAATATACAGAGACGTCATCAGCATCCTCATTTCATTGCTGGATAGGCCTCCAGCAAGTGTCGCCACATTGAAGGATCCTGTGCGTCCCGAGTCCAACAGACGTATCTACACAGTCACCACTGCAGAACCTTCGGAACTCATCAACTATCTGTTCTGCAAGCTATGCACACTGCCCACTTAAGTTTTGGCGATTCTTCTAGCTATGTTAGTAAGCTTGGTTACCTTGCAGAAACCTTAATTTCTGATGCAATACCAGATTTAATGGAAGGAGAATTTTAAGACATGCTGTATGAACCCCTAAAAATTGGGGTGGGGCTGTAGTACGATGAATTGCTGATGACAAACCATTGATTCAATCCTACACCAGAATTTTAGAACCTAACAAACAACTTCTAAGGTAGGTTGTTAGTTTTGTATGATTCAGTAGACTTTATACTGGTATGCTATTTCCTGTACATGTGCCTATTGCCCTTGTATATTGTCATTGGCTTCCAGTCAAACAGGATTTGGCTTTTTATTCTCTTTCCTGTAATAACTTTAAATAATGAAAAACAATTTCCTTACCTAGAATAGCTGAATACAGAGCCTCGTAAGCACCATATGTGACAAGGATTTCATTCTGTGGGTTTATCTGCTTGCCTACCAATGGTGAGTACACCTTTGATAAGCTTTGTATAAGCGAGGGGTGGCCCTGAAAGTGAAAGTAGAATATTGTCTTAATAGGTACAAACAAATATTATAACAACAAGAAACATAACAAATTGTTGGTGAAAACAAAACAAGTCTGATGTGTTTTTCATCAAGTTGACAAGGGAGAAAATAATGTTTTATTTAATGATTAACTGACTAATTCATTTTTCCAAAATGCTGTATAAACTGAGATACAAACGAAAATGATAAAATGTGCTGTTAATGTACCTAATTTTTAAGGATATTTAGTAACCAGAAAATATCATAGTAATGCACATATTAGATTTGGCAAGCGCACCAACGAAATATTAATATTGTCTCTGAAAAGTTGTAAAGTTATATTCATCCAATGTCTAGGAACCTATCAACTTCGTCCTAATAACTTCCATAAAAATAGGAGAAAAAGTTCAAAGAAAAAATGGCTTTGATTAAAATGTGTCCTTTTAGGCCTTTATTTTTTTTCTATGAAGCTCCCATTCAGGTACTGGCTTACTGATATATTATATGTACTAAATACCTTTTTGATTTGAAATTTTTGTTGTTGATACTAAACTTGGTACCTTTTTGATATTTATGTTTTTGATGGGAAGATACTTACAAATCCTCTAGTATATTGGTTCAGCAGTGGGTTCTCACTGGTTGCAATCTCCCCCAGGGCTTTTGTGACATGTTTTGGTGCATGGTAGTCAGGGAAGCCCTGGCCAAGGTTCACTGCAGGCTTGTACTCTGCGGCCAGTTGGATGTATTCCACCCTAAAGTAAAGATAAAATTTCTACCTTCATTTTCTGTACAAATAATTGTTGTTATAGGCTTAAAGTCTGATATTGCTATTTAACAAGCATCACTATTTGCTTGATAAAAGTAAGTTAGAAATTACTGCTCTGTGGTGCAGTCTTTTTACTGATTTTTATTTATTTATTTCTTTAGCTTTCATTATTATTTCCATGTCATCCACATTAGCAGAAGATCATTATGCTTTATCAAGCCATGGACTTATGCCTAGTTTATGTAGAATGAAATAATTTGCGTCCATTGACCCTCACATTACACTTAAACCTGAAACAGTACTTAGGTCTCCCAGTCTATTGATATTCATACCCTCATGACAATTATGATTGGTCTCAATCATGTAAATAATTGATACATCCTACCTACTCATAAAATGTTACTATAGAGGTAGGTATCATTGGTTAGACGAACAATTGAATATTTGATATCTTGTTTACATAATTACATGCACAATGCAAAAGACACATTATGGCTTTCTAACGCCGGGTTATGTAATAAGAACGAAACATTCCAACTAAGACAACTGTTCTACAAAGCCTACACTCGAAGTAGGAGATAAATCATTCAAGTATTGTGTATATTTTACTCACCAAACACTTTTTTCGCCGGCTCCATAGCGCGCAGGTAACTTGAATTTGTCAGTCATTTCGCTAGCCGTAACACTCAGATTTCTTAATAGGAAATTAATTTTCTTTAGCTCTATTACACCGCTCTGCCCTCGCACAGCCGTGAAACACGATTGTCCCAACCTAAACATCACAAACGATAATAAAGATACGAGCAACAGTAAACTTAACCTATTATGACATGACAGTTTAAAAAAACGCTAGGGATTGTCAGGTCATGAAGTCAAATAAACTGATAACGAAGACACGAAAACTCACTTAATTTTTATTGGTTCGCCACTGGAATCTAATTAGATAATCAGTAATCAAGTGCGTACGTAAACAACAATATCAGATGTTTGAATATGCTACCATGTAAAGAAGTTTATGTAACTTTTGTATTTTGTTCTGAGTTGACTATCAACACAAATAACTCGATGAATAACAAATTGTGACGTTTAGAAATTTAATCGATTAATTAGGTATCGATTTTAGTAGGCTTAGAACTTGACCAGGAATTTTAAAAACTTCTTTATGTAGAAGAGGTATGCGAGTACCTAAGGGTTGAAAGCTTTTTACATCATTTTACCTACAAATAAAGAACACTTTACCTAAACTAAATGTTTTATTAAAATTTGTTTTTGTGCAATTATTGAGATCAAAGCTTAATTTGGTTGTCTTTTTAAAATTTAGGTATGTAAATATTACAGTTGAATTTCCATACGTTATCACTGATAATAAAAATGTCATTGGCTATTCCATCTGCCCATGAGGAAATTGATTATTTGATAGACACATAATTTTTTTATGACTCAAACAGAAACAAAAAAATTTTCTCATTAGATTTTAGTTGAATCGATCGAATCGATTTTAATATATAAGTCAAATCGAAATCGATTGAAAGTGAAATCTCTAGTGTCACTGTCATGCATCTATCATTTATAATGTTGCTGTCAAAATGCTTGATGTAAAACTTACTTACTATGTAAAGATGATGTAAACGCTATCGTCTGCTTACATTTGTATGAATCGAAGACATTGAAACATGATGTAAATGCTAACGTCTGCTTATATTTGTATGAATCGAAGACATTGAAATTTTGAAACCTTTGAGAGTTTATAATTTTATGGAACCCAAATCGATTGGGTGCTTCAGCTGCTTACCTACGTGTAAGTGCATTTTACACATTTCACAGTTGTAGCGGTTTCTTAACCAATTGACAGAGGCGGATAAAATGTTGCTAGCGCAAATTGTCTTTGTGAGCAGGACTTGGTATCTAGTTAGTTAGCTCGAAAATTTTAGGATCTCGTAGGTAGTAGGTATTTAAAAAAAAAAAAACTTTGTCCCACACTAGGAATTTATCTTGTATGTGTGGTCCTCCTCCAGTGTGTTTACATACATATAATCTCACGTAAACAAATAGCCAGACCCGGAACAACTACCTGTTCGTCATACAAGTATTTGTTCCGTGCGGGAACCGAACCTACGTCACGCACCGCAGCAGTCAATCGCTCAACCACTGCGCCAACCGTGCCGTCAGTAGTATAGGTATAGCTTAGGATTTCAGTTTATCCAGTTATGCGGAAAGGCTATGAAAAACTAGAAAGTTCCGGTTGCGAGGGCGAGTGAATAGAGCACGTAGTAGCAGAGGCACACACTTTTTACCCGACTGCGAAAGAAGGAGGGTTATAGTTTTCGAGTGTATGTATGTGCATATGTATATTTCTTTGGCACAAGCTAGATTTTAGCGAGATTTTAGCTTGAGAGGTGTCGTTAGATTTGGTATTTACTGTGAGAGTGACACTGGGTTTATCAAAAAAAAAAAAAAACAAAGTAGCGGATTTTTGGCGCGAAATTATGCCTTCAAAAAAAGAAATATTTTCAAAACCTATAAAGTGGGGTATCAAGATAAAGTGCTCGTGAGACGATTCCAAAAATGTAACTCACTAAAATGTAGGAAATAAAAAAAAATACTTTGTCAAAAAACCCGACCGCTAAAAACGACTAAAAAGTTCGAAACTAATCGCTTTTCAAGCAGTCTGATGCAGTTCAATCACTGATCAGGGTGCTTACTCTGGAAAATAATTCCGATAGATCGACATTGGAATTGTCAGTCAAACGTCAGGGATTGGCTAGACTCAGTGAGTCCAGCCAATCCCTGACCACTAAATCAACCAACTGACGTTTGACCAATGTCGATCTATCGGAATTATATTCCAGAGTAAGCACCCTGATGCCGCCAACTGCACTAGACTGCAAAAACTTTTTACAAAATAGATAGGTAATCACACCTATTTCTCAGACTGTTTGAAGATAGGTAGATTTATCTACCTACATAAAATATTATATAGATAGGTAGGTAACTACGTCAATGAGAGAAAATTTCACTGAAGAAATCAAAACACATGACTCGTGACATTAATCCACTTAAATGAATGCGAGCTATTCAAAAGCAAAACCCACAAAGGAAGCTGGGATATGAAGATTTATGGTTCGCGATTAATTCAGCTCACGGAGTCTACATGAGGAACATTGAACGAGGTCGGAAGCTTACGTTCTAAATTTTGGTTATAAATTCAATTTCCGTAGATAATAGAAAAGGTACGAGGTGTTTTGCAGCGAACTGAGCGAAATTCTGATTGCTTTAAAAAAATGGTAGCTTCTATTGGACGAAGATTGGCGAAGTCAAACTGGAAGGACTTTCATATTAAACACTAGCGAGCGTCACGCGGTTTCACCCGCGTAGTTCGCGTTCCCTAGGGAGTACGTACGGGGATAAAATATAGCATAATGTTACTCGCTGATAATGTAGCTATCCATTGCTGAAAGAGTTTTTCAAATCGGTCCAGTAATTTTTAAGTTTATTTTTTACACACAAACTTACAAACCTTTTCTCTTTATAATATTAGTAAAGAAGTATAGATAAGATGTCCACTGTCTGACATGGGCCTCTCCAAGGGCCATAGCGGCCAATCTTACGCTTCTGGCATCCAGTGGTGAGAGTTATGCTGAAACTTGGGAGAAGCTATGTCCAGCAGTAAGTAGTGGACTAAGATAGGCTGATTGTTTGGAGTAGCATTGTTTGTACGACTACAGCAAAAGGAAGGTTTATGTATTTTAACCGACATCTTCAAAAGGAGGAGGTTCTATGTTCGGCTGTATGTTTCTTTTAATTTTTTCTTGGTTGTTCACCGATTTCTCCGCCAATTCTGGTTTTAAAAATTTTTCTTTATTCTAAAGCAAGTCAGAATCTGATGTTGGGATCCCATGAAAATCGAGGGAAACCCTCAAATTTTATAAGCACATACACTGTTTTTCATAAACTTTCTAACGCAATTCAGATATGTGTGCTTGGTAATCATCATCTCATGTGACTGAGCTGATGATGGAAGGTATAAGTCAGGATCTGAAGATGGGATCTCATGAAAAATGTTTGTTCAGCGATATTTTCACCAATAGTGAATGATTATTTTTTGTTTGGAAGAGTATTTTCTCGGACTGGTCCCATAATTTGGTGAAGATCTGATGAAGAACTTCGGAGGTAGGCAACGTAACTCTTCAATAAATGATAGCTAATGGGTCGGGATTTCGGTAATCGCATGTCTATTGATTGTTTACAACAGTTCATAAAATAATATCACGCCGGCACGCTGTGCTTGTGGTTCCACTTTTTTAGTGGTACCTGCGTACCACTAAAAAGTGAAAAATAAAAATAAACTTTTTACAAAAAAATAAAACCGACTATAAAAAATAACTTTAATTTCGGAAGTCGGTGTTCAAAAACGAAATAATCAAATACACCGACTTCCGAAATTAAAGTTATTTTTTTACTTACTTGGTAGTGTTTTGTTTTTGGAAGTCGGTTTTATTTTTTTGTTAAATTTTTTTTTTTTTGTTAGAATATAAACTTGAGTCGATTTGTAGCATGAATATTATGAAACAATTGGATTCAAGTTAATATACCTGTGGTTACCGGTCGCCATAGCCGTCGCGACGCAACAACAATTGAATAGTTTTATTGTAAAAAAATCGGCGGCCGCCATGTTTTTTGGACGATGGGGGGCCATAGGATATTAAACACTACGTTTTTTGAAAAATAGAAGTTTAAACTGCGTGATTTGGTATGGCATTTGGGATGCCTTTAAGCGTCAATTTCAGTTGACGCCTAATGGCACACACGTGTGCCCACGACAACCCACAAGCTAATATTCAATTTAGAAAGAAATGGATTTGGAACCGTAGTATCAGGCCGCGACGTGTGGACGCAAAGCTATAGATTTAGTCCCGCTGTCTCCTTCATGACCAGCCAAGACAGTCCTTAGTGACCTATTTTGTTTAAAAAACAATACCCTTAAAAAATCCCTCCCCCCAAAATGTTTGATACAAGGCCCCTTTGAGACTAGCTACGCTACTGCATGTGACTTCAAAAACATATCGTACTAATATTATAAATGCGAAAGTTTGTGAGTCGGACAGATGGCCTTAACAGCTGAGCGGATCTGGACGAAATTTGGAACAGAGATAGATTATAGTCTGGAATAACACATACCTAGGCTCAGTGGCGTAGCTAGTCTCAAAGGGGCCCTGTATCAAACATTTTGGGGGGCCCCGTTTTTTGGCTATTGGTAAAAAAAAAATATGCCGTACTAGCTCAGACCTGTCTTGGCAGGGAAGGAGATAGCAGAAATAAATGTACAGCTTTGCGCAATTCGGGGCCCTTTTAGTCCAGGGGCCCCGTATCTTTGATACGGCTGATACGGCGGTAGCTACGCCTCTGCCTAGGCTACTTTTATCTCGGGAGTATGTTCCCTAGGGATCACGCGGGCAAAGCTGGCAGACGCTAGTTTCCTATAGGTATATGGGTACTAAAACAAGAGTAGGTCACTTCGCAAGTTCTACAGTTCTGTTTATTAGTTCCGGGGCATGTGTGGCTTCTGTGTGTGTTTTAAGTTCATTACGACACATGCGTGGGCGGGGAGAAACACGTGTAACTTGGAGTCTATGTAGGTGCCGAGAACAATGCATTGGATTGTTGATATCCAATTTCAGCCCCATTTCACTGACTACGTGGAATAAACAGAATGTGGGTACTGCTATTCGTAGAAGCTGCAAGGTTTTTCTGGCATTTCCCGATATTTCTTGTTGAGGTCACATATAGCGCCTATATTATTTGATAGGAAAGGCACAGGTGTGTGTGTAGCTCGTGACTAAATAATAACAGACGCACGGGTCAGTCTTAGTACTTCAAGATTAAGCAACGCTTGCCGAGGTTGGTCTGTGGATGGGTGACCATCTTCTCGTATCGTGACTTCTCCTTCGTGCCTCGGAAAGCAAGTTAAGGCTGCTCTCTCGAAAAAAAGCTTAAAATAACGTACAGATGAAGCAGCTTTTCGGCGGCACAAACAGAGAATTCACATCTGAAAAATGGTTAGTAACCTACATGATATTATTCGTAATTTGGTTTAGCCAGAAAATTTTTCTATCGGTATTACATAATAAGAAAAAAAAAAACAGCAAATCACCTCCAAATCTATGAGATGAAACCATTTTACTAGTTAACTTTTTATCAAAACGGTATAAAACTGCTTTGCAATACAAACGGAAATGATTTGGTTTTGTTACTTTTAAAAACATGACTTATTTTCATCATAAAAAAATCGGGTAGCGAAATGGCGCGTAGAGGGGTAGTTAACTCCGTTTATATGCACAAGGTCATTGGCTTTAACACAAGCCTTAAGCCGTTGGTCCCGGCTGACATTTGTAGATGTTTGGCAGTCGTTACCGATAGTCAGAAACCAGAAAATCTGACACCAGTCTTGACAAGCAGTACCGTGATACTCAAGTAATGGGTTGTGGAGGTCTGGTAGGCAGCCGCTCCACGTAAAATATTGGTTTGACAAGAAGGCTACCCCAATATATTTGGGTACAGGCTAGGCAGATGATGAGTTGTCGAGTATTTTATTTAGTTATTTATTATATTATTTATGTACACACAGAAAAATAGTGAAAGTTAACATTATAAATAAAAAAGTATTATTATAAGTATAAAGGTACTGCTTATTTCTAATGAAATTTCTTCCAGCAGACATGCGACAGGAGAAATGAAAAAGAAATGTAGACAAAGGTGTGTAAAAACAAGACAAGAAGAGTGTGTAAAGCCTTAAAATTAAATTAACAGATAAAAATAAAATACTACTCTGTCAAGAAAGTACCGGGAAAAGATCAATAATACACAAAATGTCTGTTATTCATCCAAATTTATTTTATCACCTTCAAAGTATGCTCCTTTAGAAACAATGCACTTGCGCCAACGAATAATCCATTCATCAAAACATTTTTTAAACGCTGCTTCCGGAATTGAGTTCAGTTCTCGCCGCGAATTCTCCTTTATGTCTTCTATCGATTGAAAACGGGTGCCACGAAGTGGTAATTTGAGTTTAGGAAAAAGAAAAAAGTCAGCAGGAGCCATATCTGGTGAATATGGTGGTTGCTGGACGGTATTTGTTGAGTGTTTGGTTAAAAATTCGTTCACAATGATAGCCTTGTGCGAAGGCGCATTGTCGTGGTGCAAAATCCAAGAATTTTCTTTCCACAAATCTGGCCTTTTTCGTCGAATTTGCTCTCTTAAACGCCGCATAACGCTCAAATAATATTCTTTATTTACCGTTGGACCTTCCGGTAAGAATTCAGAGTGCACAACACCGCGATAGTCAAAGAAAACAGTCAACATGACTTTGACTTTTGATCGACTTTGGCGTGGTTTTTTCGGTTTCGGTTCAGTTGGAAGGCGCCACTCCGAAGCTTGTTGACTAGTTTGCATGTCAAACTCGTAAAACCACGTCTCGTCACCAGTAACAATGCGTTTCATGAATGTTGGGTCCGAACTGACTCGTTCTAGCATGTCCTCAGCGACTTTCATGCGATTGAGTTTTTGGAGAAAATTCAGATCTTTTGGGACTAGCCGAGCAGCAACATGTTTAATACCCAAATGATTAGTTAAAATGGTACGGATCGACTCGTGACTCTCGTGAGATGCAGAAAGTTCGGCGGCTATCTCTTTCAGAGTTGAATGGGGTTTTTCAGTCACTATTTCCTTCACTTTTGCGATGTTAACTTCAGTTGCAGACGTTGACGGCCTACCAGAGCGAGGCAAATCTTCCATCACATCTCGACCGTTTTTGAACGCTTTGAACCACTCATAAGCACGAGTTTTTGATAAAGTCGATTCACCGTAAGCCTTCTGTAACATTTTCAGTGACTCCGAACACGAAATTCCATTGGCGATGCAAAATTTAAGACAAACTCTTTGTTCGATATTTTTGTCCATTATGAAATTCGCAATACACACTATATATGATATTACTAAAACCAGCACTGTATTTAATATAAATAACAGATGCAACTCAAACTCCGCGCCAAAATGGAAAACAGTTGTGCCAATCTAACAACTACAAAAAAACAAAAATTTGAATTTGGAACCATAAACAAATCATCCATTCCCGATACTTTTCTGACTGAATGTATATTATAAGTATCAGGAGTAATTTCGACGCTTCTGCCTATCCCATAAAATATCGACGATACCGACGGTTATATGTAATTGTTAGGTATGCCTCATATGGTAGGGTGAAACCGACCGTAATTTGTTGTAAGATCGGTTTTTTTTTTTTGGCTAGGGTTTGCTATGGGCGCTGACAACATTTAATCCGCCTCTGCTCATCCTTCTGGGAATATCTAAGTCATAATTATTTATAGGTTGTTATCTGTCCGCCCAGTAGGTTCGTTAACACGTGTCAACGCCTACCTTCTGTTCTGTACCTGTAGATTTGTCTCGGTACACCGAGCATTGCAATTTCCGTCTGAACGCAGTTCCTGACTCACTTGTCTTACTCTCTCAGCTCGTAGAATTAACTGGTTATTTATTGGAGCTGTCAGGTTATAATGATTCCAGTAGATAATTATGACTATTTCTGGTGTCTTAATGACTTTCTCCGTGTTCCTTGTTAAAAACGTGCCAAAGTTTTTAACCTAACCGAACCCTAATGGAACCCTATTACGTAAGCTTCCGCTGTCCGTCTGTCTGTCAGCGGGCTGTATCTATCTCAAGAACCGTAATAGGTAGACAGATGAAATTTTCACAGATTGTCTATTTCTATTGCCGCTATCACAACAAATAATAAAAATTAATGTTTATGGTACGGAACCCTTCGTGTGTGAGTCAGATTCGCACTTGATGGGTTTTTAGGGTTCCGTATTCAAAGGGTAACCAACGGAACCCTATTACTAAGCTTCCGCTGTCCGTCCGTCCGTCCGTCTGTCAGCGGGCTGTATCTATCTCAAGAACCGTAATAGATAGACAGATGAAATTTTCACAGATTGTGTATTTCTATTGCCGCTATCACAACAAATAATAAAAATTTGTGTGAGTCAGATTCGCACTTGGCCGGGTTTTTAGGGTTCCGTATTCAAACGGAACCCTATTACTAAGCCTCTTCCAAGTCACGCAACATTTCTTGAGACAAGAATAACACAAAATATAAATAAAGCATATTTTCTAAAGAAAGGACTACCGCGTTACAATGTTGCTGCCTGCATTCCAGTCACGTTTCCCATTTGCGTTTAATATCTTCTTTTACGAAGAAAACTTCTAGTTTATATTCAATTGAAAAGACCAAGTCAAAAAATCAAATACCATCCATCTGCCATCTGCCTAGCCTTTTCCCAACTATGTTGGGGTCGGCTTCCAGTCAAACCAGATTCAGCTGAATACCAGTGTTTTACGTGGAGCGGCTGCCTACCAGACCTCCACAACCCATTAACTGGGTAACACGGTACTTCTTGGCAAGACTGGAGTCAGATTTTACTGGCTTCTGACAACCCGTAACGACTGCCAAAGATCTACAAATGACAGCCGGGACCAACGGCTTAACGTGCTTTCCGAGGCACGGAGGAAACTCGTTATGTTAATATGGTCACCCATCCACAGACCAACCTTGGCAAGCGTTGCTTAACCTTAAACATCGACCCGTGCGGCTGTTATTATTTAGCCACGAGCTCCCAAAAATCAAATACCGATGTGCATTAAAGCATTGAAAAAATGTTATTAACGTTTACAGGTAAGGGGTAGAGGTACTTTTTGCTACTCACTAAAATTAAAAATTAGTTGGGAAAAATGGGACCATTCCGTGAAAATACTCTTCGAAACAAAAAAAGAATCATCCAAATCGTTTAACAATAAATTGGCGAAAATATCGCTGAACAAAAATTTTTCATGAGATCCTGACTTATACCTTCCATCATCAGCTCAGCAACATGAGATGATGATTACCAGGCACAAATATCTGAATTGCGTTAGAAAGTTTATGAAAAACATTGAGTGAGCTCATAAATTTGCCTCGATTTTCATGGGATCTCATCATTAGATTCTGACTGGGTGACAATGGGACCACCTCAGGAGTATAGGCTTTCGAATAAAAAGATAATTTTTAAAATAAAATCGGTCCAGAATTGGCGGAGAAATCGGTGAACATATATAAAAAAAAAGATACATACAGCCGAAAATAGAACCTCCTCCTTTTTGAAGAAGTCGGTTAAAAAGCGAGTAAAGCTTAAAAAAAAGTTTTGTAAAATTGCCTTCTAATATTGGACCCTAAAAAGCCATTTACTTGTAATGAAATCCTGTGAAAAACCGGCCAAGTGCGAGTCGAACTCTCACACGAAGGGTTCCGTTCCATGAATCGAGAAAAGATACGTTTCTTGTATCCCAATAAATATTTAATTTAATAGCACCGTAAAATGTATTAAATAAAAATTTTACTATTTGTTTTTAGCCGCAATAGAAATACACATTCTGTGAAAATTTCAACTGTCTTCCTATTACGGTTCTTGAGACACAGCCGGCTGACAGACAGACGGACGGACGGATAGACAGCGGAGGCTTAGTAATAGGGTTCATTTCGTTACCCTTTGCGTACGGAAACCTAAAAAGACCTAGTTCTAGTTTTAGAAACTGCCTCCTAATATTGGACCCCAAAAAAAAGCCATGTTCATATATTATTAGGTATCATTCTATGAAAAAGGAAACTTACACGAGAAGATTTGTATCAGCTCTACAAGCTAATATGCTCCTTGCTACGACCGCGTACTACGCGGTTACATGACTCCGCGGCTAAGAAGGGCGTTGTTGTACATATAGGTCTAAGAAAGTGGCGGTGTAAAATCAGCGAAACAAAAAAAAAACAGCAACAGAATAGAAACTGGAAGTCAAGAAAAGTTGGGAGATCGGTTTACGATATCTACAATACGAGTATCTTAATGAAGTTAGTGGCATTGCTGATTTTTCGCGATCGGAATGAGCTAAAAAAATATTTTTTTGCAACTAATTAGCAACAAAAAAGCAACAAATTTCGTTTGTTTTTTTTTTTTTTAATTTCGCTGATTTTACCGCCAGTTTTTTAAACCTTGTAGGTACATATTGATATGGATTTCATAAATTGAGATTGTTCTTGTAACTACTTTGAATCGTGTTACAATTTCGCTTAGAGTTGAATTGTATGACTTGAAAAAAAATTCAGAAGAATTTATTTCAATAACTGAATACTTAGTTAAAATTTTAATGAAACTAAAGTTAGTGTACCAGTACCTACCCTTTTTTATTTTAAGGATGGGAAATCATCAAATGACTCCTCCCGCTCTGGGCGGAGCAGAAGGGAGTGTCAGACTCTTAAGGGTGCTCTCTCGAAAAGGCTTAAAAATAGCGTGCAGATGAAGCAGTTTTTCGTCAGCATTTACTGAGAAATTACATCTGAAAAAAATAGGTAGTAATCTACATGATATAGCACGTAACTTGGTTTAGCCAGAATTTATGTATTGGTATCACATAATAGGAAAAAAAATCTCCAAATCAACTCCAAATCGTTGAGACGAAACCATTTTACTCCTTCATTTTTTAACAAATACTAAAAAAATAATATCTACTGCTGTGCAATACAAACGAAGAGAACTTGGTTTTGTTACTTTTTTAAAATATGTATTTGCTTTATTATAAAAAAATAAAAACACGGGTAGCGGAGTGGCGCGCCGAGGTGTAGTTAGCTCCGTTTGTATGCACAAGGTCATTGGCAAATATACAAGCCTTAACTGACTAAAACCTTATATTATCTATCACCCAATACTTATGTGTTTCTTCTAAATCTAATGCCGTTACGTTCCAGGGCCACGGTGACTCGTTCGAACAAATTCTGCAACAGTGTTCTAGTAGGTATGGTATGGTAATTGTGCTGTGGGTCAAAATATTGTTTTTTTTGTAATACCTACACGTGGTTTCTGTTACACGAGTACACTTGTCGTTTCAATACTACAGGTAGATCGACTTTTATTAAAACAAGAATAATGTTTAATTAGCTTGTAAAAGATGTCCTTAATGTACGATTTTGTTGCTTCCATTCATTTCAATCGTTATACCGGATTTTCCAATTCGGTATAGAATTTAATCAAAAAGGGATCTGGAATTTCCTTGTGGTATTTATCCAATGCCTAAACATTGATGTAGTTATTTGCTTTGTAAAAAAGACCTCAGTCACCCACGCTTTTATTGGGATTTGATTGGAAATTATATGATTATACCTACTTAAAACATTGGGTAGGTATACGTAATTACCAGGCATTGGTGGATCCAGGGGATCCATGAGGCGGAAGCCCCCTTAAAAAAACAGATTTCTTTGGAATCTAACCTAACCTAACGAAGCAATTGGAACAGACTCGGAATAGGAAAATTTCGTACATTTTCCATTGAAAATAGTTAGATAAAGTTGACGTGACCACACACGCACTTGGCCAGTTTTATTGCTTTAAATGGCATAGTCAGCCGTAAAGGTTTCTCTATCTGTGCTCTATTTAACCTCAAAATATAAAAGGAAAGTCTGAAAATTCCTAAAAAACTGTTGCCAACCCAGTGGGTGTAAGTTTCCATTGCATGATAGCTAAATTAGATTTTCGCGCACGAAACTGTAGGTAAACAAAGCGAAGTGGAAACTAACTAGGTACTAATTTATAAAGGTTAGGAGTGTTTTTAGACCTTACGACTTCGACACGACGCGCGGCTTTCGAATTTTATCATTGTGGGCATTAATTGTATTCAACCAACTGAGTGCCAATTCTGCAATTTTTTAAGCAACGTTCGCATTCGGAATATCAGTGGCAATCTGTCAAAAAGCCTCAATTTCCATACATGTTTGACATAAGTATTGCGACTGAAATGCGAATGCAAACGTTGTTACAAATTAGTAGAATAATTTATAGGCTTGTCCACTGAAACAATTTAATTAGACTAAATGAATTTGAAATTTATTGATAGTGGAAACTAGCCTATTTGGTTTAAAAAAAATTGGCCTTCTGATCTGCAATCTGCCAAAAAAGTAGTGGAAATTGAGTCATTATTGACAGATTGTGAATGCTTAAAAATTAGTAGAATTTGCCCTCAGATTAGTGTACCTGGTTCATTCCGCCTTGATTGAACGGATTGACATCTCACTTTATCGAAGTATCCACGGTGAGAGTTGGAATAGACCGAAGCTAGTAAGTAGATATAACATGAACGGTAGCTTTTCGTTTTAGCTGACTGTACTTTCAAAACAAAATGTTTGATCAAACGGGAATGATTACAGGAATTCTCAAATGTTGACGAATCGGGAAAGAATGTATGAAGATCAAAATCTTGCCCAAACGCTACTTGCGTCCAGTGTTTTTAAATTTTTTAAAATTTTGACAAATCAGGAAAGTAACCAAACGGGAAATAGCCGTCAAATTGTATGGAACAATAAGATTTTCCGTTACTTTCACCAGACGGCGCTTATTCAGTTTCAAAACAAATTGAAGTTAACGCTAACGCGATTGTGAATGTTAAAAAACTTCGAATCCCACGGTTGGTTTTTAGTACCCACACCTAAAAACACCACTGGAAAGTCGCAGGAATGCAAAATGGGCAATTACGCTTACTTGGATGACAAACTAAATACGTCATCTAAGTAAATTCCAGCTATTTTGATTTAAAAGCCAAACCGATTTTGATGAAATTTAAATGGGACAATCGGAAACTATACACTTTCCATTGAAATAAGAATTTTTCAAATCGGTTCATAATTAATGGCGGAGTTATGAGGTAACACACAAAAATAAATACAACTGAATTGAGAACCTCCTCCTTTTTTTGAAGTGGGTTAAATATTGCCAAGCATAAACAAACAACTAAGCTCATGTTTTAAGTAACTTTGTCGTATGCAGTAAAAGCTGTTGTCGCTTGGTTGAGTGACGTCTCTCGGGCCCCCTTGTAACAGGCAGGTATTCGGCATTCCCTCCGCAGTGTAATTAATATTCCAGCAAACGTAATCAGGAATATTCAACCGTTATACTTCATTGACCTTCTGATGTGAACATGGCTGTGGACAGGTCGAAAGTTAATGGAGACAAGGATTTGTAAAAACGAATAAAAAAAAGCCTTTAAAAATTAATAAAATAATTTGTATCCTTTTAGTTAAAAATAGGTACGATTCTTTGGGCCAAGCGTCTTCGCCTCGGGAGACCGCACAAATAGATTGTGATCAGAATCTAATATCTTTTTTAAATAAAAAAAACCGCATCCAAATCGGTCCACCCTTTTAAGAACTACGGTGCCACAGACAGACAGACACGCATAGCGGTCAAACTTATAAATTAAAAATGCCATGGTTTGAGTGGATAGGAATAATTCAACCCCTTTTTTTTTAAGGGTGGGAAATCATCAAATGACTACTCCTTCCGCTCTGGGCGGGGCGGAAGGGAGTGTCAGACTCTTACTCACTAAAACCCATCCGTGCTCCTCCCAATGTCCTTTGCGTTCCAGGGCTGCGGCGTCTCTTTCGAACGGATTCCGGCAGGCGATTGCGCCTCCACGCGCCACTCGTAAATGAGCGCGAGGAAATACTTCAACCTTGTCATGTAAATATATAAAAGTGTGTCTAAAACATGAAACTTTAGTTTGAAAATTATTATGGCTATATTTCCCTATTGCACGTGTGTGGGCAAGCCCTCTATCCTTTATCTATCTATCTATCTATCTATCTATCTATCTATCTATCTATCTATCTATCTATCTATCTATCTATCTATCTATCTATCTATCTATCTATCTATCTATCTATCTATCTATCTATCTATCTATCTATCTATCTATCTATCAATCTATCTATCTATCTATCTACCTATCTATCTATCTATCTATCTATCTATCTATCTATCTATCTATCTATCTATCTATCTATCTATCTATCTATCTATCTATCTATCTATCTATCATCTATCTATCATCTATCATCTATCTATCTATCTATCTATCTATCTATCTATCTATCTATCTATCTATCTATCTACCTATCTACCTATCTATCTATCTTAATTAATTTTACCATTGTGGGCATTAATTGTATTCAACCAACTGAGTGCCAATTCTGCAATTTTTTAAGCAACGTTCGCATTCGGAATATCAGTGGCAATCTGTCAAAAAGCCTCAATTTCCATACATGTTTGACATAAGTATTGCGACTGAAATGCGAATGCAAACGTTGTTACAAATTAGTAGAATAATTTATAGGCTTGTCCACTGAAACAATTTAATTAGACTAAATGAATTTAAAATTTATTGATAGTGGAAACTAGCCTACTTATTTGGTTTAAAAAAAATTGGCCTTCTGATCTGCAATCTGCCAAAAAAGTATTGGAAATTGAGTCATTATTGATAGATTGTGAATGCTTAAAAATTAGTAGAATTTGCCCTCAGATTAGCTGTACCTGGTTCATTCCGCCTTGATTGAATGGATTGACATCTCACTTTATCGAAGTATCCACGGTGAGAGTTGGAATAGACCGAATGTTTAGAGAAGTTAGTAAGTAGATATAACATGAACGGTAGCTTTTCTTTTTAGCTGACTGTACTTTCAAAACTAAATGTTGATCAAACGGGAATGATTACAGGAATTCTCAAATGTTGACGAATAGGGAAAGAATGTATGAAGATCCAAATCTTGACCAAACGCTACTTGCGTCCAGTGTTTTTAAAATTTTTGACATTTAGACAAATCAGAAAAGTAACCAAACGGGAAATAGCCGTCAAATTGTATGGAACAATAAGATTTTCCGTTACTTTCACCAGACGGCGCTTATTCAGTTTCAAAACAAATTGAAGTTAACGCTAACGCGATTGTGAATGTTAAAAAACTTCGAATCCCACGGTTGGTTCTCAGTACCCACACCTAAAAACACCACTGGAAAGTCGCAGGAATGCAAAATGGGCAATTACGTTTACTTGGATGACAAACTAAATACGTCATCTAAGTAAATTCTAGTTATTTTGATTTAAAAGCCAAATTGCTAAACCGATTTTGATGAAATTTAAATGGGGCAATCGGAAAGTATACACTTTCCATTGAAAGAAGAATTTTCCAAATCGGTTCATAAATGGCAGAGTTATGAGGTAACACACAAAAATAAATACAACTGAATTGAGAACCTTCTCCTTTTTTTTGAAGTGGGTTAAATATTGCCAAGCATAAACAAACAACTAAGCTCATGTTTTAAGTAACTTTGTCGTATGCAGTAAAAGCTGTTGTCGCTTGGTTGAGTGACGTCTCTCGGGCCCCCTTGTAACAGGCAGGTATTCGGCATTCCCTCCGCAGTGTAATTAATATTCCAGCAAACGTAATCAGGAATATTCAACCGTTATACTTCATTGACCTTCTGATGTGAACATGGCTGTGGACAGGTCGAAAGTTAATGGAGACAAGGATTTGTAAAAATGAATAAAAAAAAAAAATGTCAAAAACCACCAAAAAATTAATAAAATAATTTGTAACCTTTTAGTTAAAAATAGGTACGATTCTTTGGGCCAAGCGTCTTCTCCTCGGGAGACCGCACAAAAAGATTGTGATCAGAATCTAATATCTTTTTTAAATAAAAAAAAACCGCACCCTTTTAAGAACTACGGTGCCACAGACAGACAGACACACATAGCGGTCAAACTTATAACACCCTTCTTTTTGGTCGGGGCCGCGTGGGTTAAAAATGCCATGGTTTGAGTGGATAGAAATAATTCAACCCCTTTTTTTTAAGGGTGGGAAATCATCAAATGACTACTCCTTCCGTTCTGGGCGGGGCGGAAGGGAGTGTCAGACTCTTACTCACTAAAACCCATCCGTGCTCCTCCCAATATCCTTTGCGTTCCAGGGCTGCGGCGTCTCTTTCGAACGGATTCCGCACCCCGGCAGGCACTGGCCCTAGCGGGCCCCGTCTCCCATGCTGACAGCTCCTTGAAGCACGCGTGGAACACAGCGCGCCGCCGACCCGGGCCTGGTTCTGATCAGACGGCGAGCCACCCAATGCTCGCCGTCCGCAGGCCGCCTTGCTGCGATTTGCCGCGGCAGAGTAGTCTCGCCCTGGCGCTGCGCCTCCACGCGCCACTCGTAAATGAGCGTGAGGAAATACTTCAACCTTGTCATGTAAATATATAAAAGTGTGTCTAAAACATGAAACTTTAGTTTGAAAATTATTATGGCTATATTTCCCTATTGCACGAGTGTGGGCAAGCCCTTTATGCCTGTAGGCTTATTTAGTTTGTTTAATTTTATGCTTGAGTTTGTCTGTTCTTGATGGCATAATGGAGTGTGCTAGCTGTTTTATTTATTGTAAATGTTGTATCTATCTATCTATCTATCTATCTATCTATCTATCTATCTATCTATCTATCTATCTATCTATCTATCTATCTATCTATCTATCTATCTATCTATCTATCTATCTATCTATCTATCTATCTATCTATCTATCTATCTATCTATCTATCTATCTATCTATCTATCTATCTATCTATCTATCTATCTATCTATCTATCTATCTATCTATCTATCTATCTATCTATCTATCTATCTATCTATCTATCTATCTATCTATCTATCTATCTATCTATCTATCTATCTATCTATCTATCTATCTATCTATCTATCTATCTATCTATCTATCTATCTATCTATCAAGCTGTACGGTGCAACCGCACATTATGCAATTCAGCAGTTTACGCCGCACATACATTTCGATTCAACTCATAATACAGTTCAGTTCGCGTTAGGCTATCAAGTCAGCCAGGCGTTCTCGTTACAGCCAACAAGGGCCGCGTCACTCACTTCATTTGCCACACCATCAGTTCATTAAGCTCATTTTACCTATAAGTACTTTTGGGACAATACAGTAGTGATCTAGTACTTACCTTCTTTTATTCCATTCATCTCCCAACTGAAAGTAATGTAGGGTCTAACAAGAGATCATATATATTTTTTGGTCCTTCGAGCATTCTTTTGTGAGCATCGAACGCTATAGTCCATTTCGCGCGCGTGGACAGTGTAGCGGGAAGCTATCCAGTGACTCAAAGTGTGTGCTGTGTTGAGTGACTATAAAACTTTGAGACTAACAAGTGTCTCAGGGATCGTCAAGGATCCGAAACTATCAGGAGTTCAGTGCAGGCGCTCTAGACTTAGTACTACCAGGTGTCTCGGGGAACGTTTTATCATCAAGAGCTGAGACTAACAAGTGTCTCAGGGATCGTCAAGGATCCGAAACTATCAGGAGTTCAGTGCAGGCGCTCTAGACTTCGGTAATACCAGGTGTCTCGGGGAGCGTTTTATCATCAAGAGCTGAGACTAACAAGTGTCTCAGGGATCGTCAAGGATCCGAAACTATCAGGAGTTCAATGCAAGCGCTCTAGACTTCGAGACTACTAGGTGTTTCGGGGAGCATTTTATCATCAAGAGCTGAGACTAACAAGTGTCTCAGGGATCGTCAAGGATCCGAAAGCAGTTATCAAGAAACATTCAAGTAAGATCTTTCCATTTATTTCTTACTTCAAATAAATCCTCGTCATGGAGGCCATACATGCAAATCAGGACGAACTTTACATTTCCATCCAAAAGTTGGCTACAAATATCAAAAAGGACTCAGCGGATCGTAAGACTGCTGACTATTTCAAGCGACGTTTAGAAAACTTAAATCAGTACTGGTCCGATTACCAGTACAATCACGACCGTCTTATTACGGAAGAAAGCAAGTCTCATCCGTATTTTATTGGGCGTGCATACGAACGCACAGAAGAGCTATACATCTCGACCAAAGCGCTCATCAATCAACAACAACAAGTTTTGTTGATAAAGATGAAGGACGCTCAACAGGGAGGTTCTACACAGGAGGAACAAGGTCCTGCATGGTCTGAGCAAGAAGATCCGGTGAGACGTCAATCGCCGCCCGTCGAGGTATGCTCCAGAGGTTCATCTAGCAAGCTCGATGAACTGTTGAAAAAACAAGCAAGCAACTTCAGGGCGCTGCAGCGCACTGTGGCAGGGATAAATTTGGATTTTATGTCCGAAAAGTGGGAGTTTAAAGATGCCTACAGTCTCGATGGTCTATCATAGATTCCTTACATTGGGAATTAGACAGCGAATTGGAGGGTGCAAATCAAGAATATGAGCTGTCTTATACAAAGTGTACCGGACGGGCGTGATCGACTGGAACGGGGTTGTGATGGGGTAGGTCTATCCTTTTTCTTCTCCTCCGAAGTGAACTGTGACCGACCGACGACGTCCAGCCGCGCTGACGTCCTGTACCGGAAACTGAAGGTTCTCCGCACCACACGTACAACGTTCTTCTATCTTGCCAAGTACTTGCTGTCTTCGGGGTAGATTGGGGTGCAGGGTGAATGCTTACCAGGGTTAAATAATAGGCAGGAATTTGACAACACTGCAGCTAATGGTTTAAGGGCAAAGTCGCGAGTACTGTGATTCTATTTATAGATTCTAGGGTTTCTTCTGCCGGTGACTACGAATTAGCTATTTTTACCATTTACTAAGGTACGAGGTTACTTTACCGTAACGAGGCCCAAAATCCACTAACTGCTTCAGTTTATTTTAACTGCAAATTTTTACTGTGGTTCTATAACATTTTCGGCTATATCTAGGTCTATTCTAGGTCTGGATAGGGGTTGATGCACCTCTATTCAAATCCCCCAAAATTCCCCGTCGAACGGGGTGGAAATCAACCCCTCAACCCTGCCCACTAGTGGGCTTGTTGCATTTAACTATCAAAAATATCACAAGTTTTGAGCTTGCTTACTATTTGGGGTTGATTCCCCGGAAAACTGTGCCCCATGGGCTATGAAACTATCTATATTCGGGTAGGTGCATCATCCCTCCATCCAGCTACACAACTTACCAAGCCACCCCTCCAAGGGTGGAGGTACTATAGGTCAGGAACCCGGGAGAGGATAAAAATCTGTGTTTATCTTCTTATCTATTTTGCGGCTTTATGCCTTGCCTGACCATGAAGATGTGTACATATCTGGATAGGGCTGAGTGCCAGCTTTCCAGTGCCTATGGTTTAAGACCTAAATTCCTAGATGCCCTAAAAACTTAGCACTGAAGGTGCGTGTACATGGTGGTTTTCTTCAACCACCCTACTATGTTCGAATGTGAAATGACTATTTTTCATGTACCTTCGATTAGGCTGATTTCCATCAGCCAATCAGAACACGCCCTCAGGGTGCTATCGGGAATGTGTAAGGGAAATGTGTAGCCCTACCTATTGACTATAATTTTCTTTGAAAATAAGTTTTCCCCAGAACATCTTTTACGTGTTTGGGGAAAACGACAAACATATGACTTTAAATTGATTACATAGCTTACAAACTATCACTATGCAAGTACATAAGCTTCTAAATTCAGTACATAGGCCTACGACTATAGGTACATAGGTACTATCTATGCGAGTTACACAATGTTAAATGCGTCTCCGCGAACATTTCTATTACTATTTAAGTATATAAGCTCCTAACTTAAAAAACATGAGCTTACGAATATAAGTACATAAGGCTGTTTATTCGAGTTATATAAATCAAAATGCTCCGTCGCGAACATTTCTCCCGCCGTGCAGCGCAGTGACGACTCGTTGCGATGTCGGCGCGGCGCTGCATCTCGCCGGTGAGCGACGACTGTAGCTGCGTCGCCCGTTGCCACGGTGACTGTTGCCTCGAATCTCGCCGGCGCGACGCTCGTCGCCCCGGCGACTGTTGCCTCGAAGCTCGCCGGCGCGACGCCCGTCGCTCCGGCCCGTAGCTCCGACGCTCTGGACCATTTCGATGACGGGATCAGCCTCTTCGCCGGACGCTTTAGAGTGCCGCCAGATATGCGCACCTCAGCGATCCGGACCTGTGGTCCGCCCAAGGGAAGACTGCGGTGATGCGGCCTCGCGGCCACGTGTTGCGAGGCAGCTGGCCGTCTGCGATGAGCACAGGGTTGCCCACCTGCAGACCACGGCCACGGTTGTGGCGCTCCCGCCGGTGTTGGAGCTCGGGTAGGTGCTCCCTCATCCAGCGGCGCCAGAACTGGTCGGCGAGCGCTTGTGAGCGCCGCCAGTGTTTCGTGGTGTCGACGTGTTGCTCGGTGAACACGCCGGGTGCGGTGCAGTCTGGCCGAACCACCGAGTAGGAAGTGGTTCGGCGTGATGGATTCATCGCCTTCGCTGGCGACTGATACCTATTTCAGCGGGCGGCTGTTTACCGTACTCTGCCTCACACAACAGTGTGGACAACACCTCTTCGTTGGTGTTTTTCTGTGAGTACGGTTTCTATGTCGAGTGACTGATACCAGTCGACTCGTTTTCTCCATACTTTTTGGAGCATTTGTTTGGCGCGTACTGTACTATTGAGGCTACGCCAAGCACTATTTCGAATGCCTCTTCTTGGTGGGCACGTCTTTTTCTAAGACGCCCCTCGATGGACGCGCTAGGGTCAGGTTGAAACCTAGCGTGTCTGCACTTGGTCTCTATTCTAGACCAAGCACGTTTTCGATGGTGCATCCTTGCGCTTACAGGTATGCACGGTGGGCTGGCCGCGTCGAACATGATTGCATCACTCTATATTCGGCGGGGCTCCCTTCAATTCTATTGCCTCTCCATGGACATTGGAGGGCATTCATGTCCTCTTCTCGGACTTTGTTTGTGGTTATGTCTTTTCTTAAGACGCCACTCGATGGACGCGCTAGGGTCAGGTTCAAACCTAGCGTGTCTGCACTTGGTCTTCATTCTATACCAAGCGCGTTTTCGATGGTGCATCCTTGCACTTACAGGTATGCACGTTGGGCTTACCGCGCCGAATATGATTGCGTCACTCTATTCGGCGGGGTCCCTTCAATTCTATTGCCTCTCCACGAATATTGGACGGCATTCATGTCCTCTTCTCGGACTTTATTTGTGGTTATGTCTTTTCTTACGACGCCACTCGATGGACGCGCTAGAGTCAGGTTCAAACCTAGCGTGTCTGCACTTGGTCTTCATTCTATACCAAGCGCGTTTTCGATGGTGCATCCTTGCACTTACAGGTATGCACGTTGGGCTTACCGCGCCGAACATGATTGCATCACTCTATTCGGCGGGGCTCCCTTCAATTCTATTGCCTCTCCACGAATATTGGAGGGCGTCTGTTGCCTCTCCACGGATATTGGAGGGCGTCTGTGTCCTCTTGTCGGACTTTCACCTGCATAAACATTTCGGCAATATCGCCCGAAATGGCTATGGGGTGTCTACGGAACCTCATCATGACGCCGGGCAGCGACTGTAACAGGTCTGGTCCTGTGAGTAGGAAGTCGTTCAAAGACATTCCATTCGATTTAGCTGCGGCGTCGTGTACTATACGGTACTTCTCTGGCTTCATCGGCTTGAAGACATCGAAATGAGGTAGGTACCAGGTTCTTCCTGGTGTACTATTTTCGGGCGCTTTCTCGGCGCACCCTTTCTATAGGAACGAGTCCATCTGTTCCGTATATTAATCTCGAAGAGTCGGATTTCTATCGAGTTTCTATAGAGGCAAGCCGCTTGTGGGCTGTCTCATAACTATCGGGCATTTCAAATTGCGGTTTCTATATGCCCATTTTCTATTTGTTTGGTGTGTCGTTTCAAGATGTCTTCTGTGGGTCTATGTGGCCTTCGGCTCCAAATTGTCTGGCAAGGTCCTCCTTGATCAATGATACGGTTGATCCATCGTCGGGAAGGGCGAACGTAGATGCCTCTCCCGCCGGTCCAATCACCCGGACCGGTACTATCTTGAGGTAGGCATGAATCGACTATGTTCGCAAACTGGCAACCACTTCTTGTGGTTCTTGCTTCTGTTCGAGGACCTTCGGATTATCGGCAGTCGCTGCAGCGGGCTTCTTCTCGTGATGAAGTAGCCAGTTGTGTGTGGCTGTACATTCCTTGATGCCACACTTCTTCGGTTTGCACTGGTGCCGCTTACGTCGTAACTTCATGCAGCGATAGCATAAGTTGAGCTTCTTTGCTAGCTCCCATCTCTTGTCGCTGTTGCCCTCCTTGAACTTCCGACAATCGCGTTCTATGTGCCCATCTTTCCCACATACGCGGCATCTATCGGCCGGTTTTTCTATTGTTGTGTGGGTTCTCTGTGCTGTACGTCTGTTTGATGGGCCCTCTGTTGCGTTGATGTTCTCAGCGGGAGCAAATGCGCTGCAGAAGCGAGCTTGTTCAGTGACGAATTCGCTGAACAACGATAGGTCAGGTAACGACTGATACTGTCTTTGCCTTCTGAATCTTGCTGTATTCTTGACATCATTGAAATTTCTTCGAGTTGTTATATAAATGGCTCGAAACGACAACCATTCTGTGTGTGCACCATTGAAGTTCGGTAAGGTCATGATGACCTTTGACGGCGAGGAACTATTCTGTTCTATTTTTCTGTCAGCTAGCGATACTATAGCTGCTGTAAGGTCCGTTATGAACGGCTGTAATCTGTTTTCCTCGTCGTCTTCTATTTTCTTCGGTGGTGCCATCTGTTTAGTCACTTCATCGACTTTCGGCTCTAGTTCCGGAATTTGCGTTCGACGAGAGTCCACTATCGATACGGAGTGCATAGAGGGAGACGGTTGCTGCTTGCAGCTTCTATCTATTCTATTTTGCTCGCAGCTTCTATCTATTCTATTTTGCTCGCAGTTTCTATCTATTCTATTCTGCTCGCAGTTTCTATCTATTCTATTTTGCTCGCAGTTTCTATGTGTTCTATTACGGATGTCTCCCTCAGCGGTGTTGGTCTCTCTCTGATCAGGAACAGGTTCAGCTGCCTCTTCCAGCCAGGAACGCACGTACTCGTCTTTCGAGTTTCTATCTTCTATATATTCGTCGTCCGATTCTTGTTCGGCTCTCTAAAGTGCTAATTGTGCAAGCTTCAACTTAATCTTGAGTAAGTCTTCGCGTGCCTTTGTGACTCTTCTATAAGACCGCGTCGTCCTTCCCACGGTCGACGGCGGCTTGTCACATTCGATACGTTCGATACGGGCGTCACCCCGGGTAGTCACCGGCAGGTTTCGGCTGTATCTTCTATCTGTCGGCTTCAGTGTACTTTCTGAAGGCGTCTCAAATCTGGTTCCCTTTCTTGAGGCTGGCATGATTCAGATCCTCAAGTCGATTCTTCAAAACTGTTCTATGTCCCTGGATAAGGCTTCAGTAAAACTTGAACTAAAGTTTTTTTCTTCAAACTATTTCTATATTCTCGGATAATTCTTCGAAGTCCCCAATCTTCAAAGTCCAGAGTTGCTCTGAATTTTCTAAGTGTAAAATTTTCAAAGTCCAAATTCTTCAAAAAATTTTCTAAGTTCCGAATCAATCTATATTTTCTAAGTGTAGAATCTTCTCAAAATTTTCAAAGTCCAAAATCTTCAAAAATTTTCTATGTCCCGAATGTGTCTATATTATCTATATGTAGAATCTTCTCTAAATTTTGAAAGTCCAAAATCTTCAAAAATTTTCTATGTCCCGAATCGATCTTTATTTTCTGAGTGTAGAATCTTCTCAAAATTTTCAAAGTCCAAAATCTTCGAAAATTTTCTATGTCCCGAATCTGTCTATATTTTCTATGTAGAATCCTCTTCAAAATTTTCAAAGTCCAAATTCTTCGAAAATTTTCTATGTTCAGATGATCAAAATTTTCTAAGTCCCAGTATGAATCTTCGAAATTTTTCTAAGTCCCAGCTTCTATGTTCGAAAAATTTTCTAAGTGTCGGGTTCAATCCTCAAAATTTTTTCTAAGTCCCAGGTTTGGTCTTCAAAATCTTCCCAAGTCCAGGTTCAACTTTCAAATTTTCTCAAAGTCCAGGATTCCTTAGAAATCTTCTAAGTCCAGACGCAATCCTTCAGTGTTTCAGGAAAATTTTCAAAGTCCACAGTTTCGGGGTGTGTCCTTAAGGGTTGGTTCTTGAAGGGTAGTTTTCTTCAAGGGGTAGTCCTCACGATGAACCACGATGCTGAGCTTGAGGCTTCTTAACTGGAACGTATATTGACGGATAACTTCGGATCCGCCTCAGGGTGAGTCCTTGAGGGTTGGTTCTTGAAGGGTAGTTTTCTTCAAGGGGTGGTCCTCGCGATGAACCACGATGCTGAGCTTGAGGCGTCTTCACAGGAACGTCAATCGACGACTAACTTCGGATCTGTTTCGGATGAGTCTTCAAGGGATGATTCTTGAAGGGTTGATTCGGGAACGGATACCAATTGACATACTGTTAAGAAACAAGATACGGGATGCGTATGTTTGGCTCTTGTGCCAAACTATATCGCAGGGCTTCGGCTTGAGTCTTCAAGGCTTGTTTCTTCAAGGGTTGATTCTTCAAGGGATGATTCGGGAACGGATACGTTTTGACATACTGTTAAGAAACAAGATACGGGGTGCGTATATTTGGCTCTTGTGCCAAACTATATCGCAGGGGCTTCGGCTTGAGTCTTCAAGGCTTGTTTCTTCAAGGGTTGATTCTTCAAGGGATGATTCGGGAACGGATACGTTTTGACATACTGTTAAGAAACAAGATGTACGGGTGCAGAGATCCGGCTCTCGAAGGACCAAAAAATGTACCGGACGGGCGTGATCGACTGGAACGGGGTTGTGATGGGGTAGGTCTATCCTTTTTCTTCTCCTCCGAAGTGAACTGTGACCGACCGACGACGTCCAGCCGCGCTGACGTCCTGTACCGGAAACTAAGGTTCTCCGCACCACACGTACAACGTTCTTCTATCTTGCCAAGTACTTGCTGTCTTCGGGGTAGATTGGGGTGCAGGGTGAATGCTTACCAGGGTTAAATAATAGGCAGGAATTTGACAACACTGCAGCTAATGGTTTAAGGGCAAAGTCGCGAGTACTGTGATTCTATTTATAGATTCTAGGGTTTCTTCTGCCGGTGACTACGAATTAGCTATTTTTTACCATTTACTAAGGTACGAGGTTACTTTACCGTAACGAGGCCCAAAATCCACTAACTGCTTCAGTTTATTTTAACTGCAAATTTTTACTATGGTTCTATAACATTTTCGGCTATATCTAGGTCTATTCTAGGTCTGGATAGGGGTTGATGCACCTCTATTCAAATCCCCCAAAATTCCCCGTCGAACGGGGTGGAAATCAACCCCTCAACCCTGCCCACTAGTGGGCTTGTTGCATTTAACTATCAAAAATATCACAAGTTTTGAGCTTGCTTACTATTTGGGGTTGATTCCCCGGAAAACTGTGCCCCATGGGCTATGAAACTATCTATATTCGGGTAGGTGCATCATCCCTCCATCCAGCTACACAACTTACCAAGCCACCCCTCCAAGGGTGAAGGTACTATAGGTCAGGAACCCGGGAGAGGATAAAAATCTGTGTTTATCTTCTTATCTATTTTGCGGCTTTATGCCTTGCCTGACCATGAAGATGTGTACATATCTGGATAGGGCTGAGTGCCAGCTTTCCAGTGCCTATGGTTTAAGACCTAAATTCCTAGATGCCCTAAAAACTTAGCACTGAAGGTGCGTGTACATGGTGGTTTTCTTCAACCACCCTACTATGTTCGAATGTGAAATGACTATTTTTCATGTACCTTCGATTAGGCTGATTTCCATCAGCCAATCAGAACACGCCCTCAGGGTGCTATCGGGAATGTGTAAGGGAAATGTGTAGCCCTACCTATTGACTATAATTTTCTTTGAAAATAAGTTTTCCCCAGAACATCTTTTACGTGTTTGGGGAAAACGACAAACATATGACTTTAAATTGATTACATAGCTTACAAACTATTACTATGCAAGTACATAAGCTTCTAAATTCAGTACATAGGCCTACGACTATAGGTACATAGGTACTATCTATGCGAGTTACACAATGT
Organism: Lacanobia oleracea; assembly: GCA_950371165.1. Lineage (NCBI taxonomy): Eukaryota > Metazoa > Arthropoda > Insecta > Lepidoptera > Noctuidae > Lacanobia > Lacanobia oleracea. Next base: position 5,883,637 of record OX493389.1, read on the forward strand.
TAAATGCGTCTCCGCGAACATTTCTATTACTATTTAAGTATATAAGCTCCTAACTTAAAAAACATGAGCTTACGAATATAAGTACATAAGGCTGTTTATTCGAGTTATATAAATCAAAATGCTCCGTCGCGAACACAAAGCAAGAAACTATTTACAATGAATTAAAAAATGCATTTAACAGAAAACTAGGGTCCGTAGTTCACAAGGAGAATTGGACACCAAAAATTGACATCCCGTCCTTCAATGGCAATTATCAAACTTGGGTGTCTTTTAAGGACTTGTTTGTTGAAGCTATCCACAGTAACGTCTCCTTATCAAACGCTCACAAGATGCAGTTTCTTAAAAGCAAAGTGCGGGGAGAAGCTGAACGTTTGATACAGCATTTACAAATCAGTTCTGACAACTACACTGTTTGCTGGGAGATTTTGAACAACAGGTACAATAACACATGGTTGATTTTTACATCTCACATAGATCTCATACTAAATCTGCCATTAGTTCAACAAGCAAACGTTCCCCAGATCAAGAAAATTCACGATACAACACTAGAATGTTTAAACTCAATAAGGAACCGATGAAATCGAAGAAATCGATCGTGTATGGAATACTGCTCTCATCTTTGGGATGGATCTGCCAGATACCAGCTTGATGCCCTTGAGTCAATTGAGAAACGAGCCAAGAGGATCATCGGCAATGAGAGGCTCGTCGCGTCGAAGCTCCAAAGTCTTGAACATCGACGACGAGTTGCTAGCCTGTCAGTTTTTTACCGGTTGCATTTTGGGGAATGTGCGACGGAATTGCATAATTTAATTCCGCCAAGCCCGTTCCATCATCGGACCACAAGACGAACGGCGATGCGCCACCGGTACATGGTGGACATCCCACCCATACGCACAAAACGTTTTGGGAACACATTCATAGTGCGTACAGCTAAGGAGTGGAATTCCCTGCCGGAGTCTGTGTTTCCTGATAGCTACAACCTGGGAGTCTTTAAATCAAGAGTGAATAGGTTATTTCTAGGCAAGCGTGCTCCATCTTCGACCACATCCTCGCTTACCATCAGGTGAGATAGTGGTCAAACGCGTGCCTATCAATAGTAAAAAAAAAAAAAAAACCTAGGCGTTAATATAGACAGCTGGGATCCATTCATCGTGCGTATTTTATTGCTAAAATTAGATGCGGACACGCACAATCATTATTTGGAATCTCTGAAGAAACCCAGAGAACTGCCAAAATTGACGGAGTTTCTAAGCTTCTTAGAGAGTAGATTCACCGCATTGGAATCTTCGCGCAAGAAAAACGAAAATTCCAAACCATCAACAAGCAAGCAAAATAATTCATCATCGACAAATATCAAGAATAAATATTCAGCAAATAAGACTTCGGTACAGAATATCGAATTAACATGTCCGTTGTGTAAAGAGTCCCACGGAATATATTATTGCAATAAGTTTTTAAATATGACACCAAGTGCAAAGCGACAAGCTATAACACGATTGCATTTGTGCAAAAATTGTCTTTATGCGCATGGGGATAAAGAATGTACGTCAGAAAGACGCTGCAGCGAATGTCGTGGCAAACATAATACACTTTTACACCAAACCTTTAACAATAAGTCCTCATGTAACCCAATTTCGGGAAATGATGCACCAGCTTCTTGCTACTAAAATGCAAAATCAAGACTAAGAAAATAATCACGTTTTGCCACAAGGCAACAACGTGATCGAAACATTATTAGCCACTGCAATGATCAAAGTTCAAGCAAGTGACGGATCATACCACAAAATGCGTGCGCTAATAGATCAAGGCTCTCAAGCCTCCCTTATCTCAGCCAAAGCGGCACAACAGCTAGCTTTATCAAGAAAGTATTGCAGGGCCGTAATTAGCGGGATAGGAGAGAAGGAGAGTAGTAGCAAGGGTGTTACGAACATAACATGTTGTTCGCATTTTGATGACTTTACATTTAAAGCAGAAGTGGTAATCATGGACACGCCGATTAATCAATTACCAAGATGTACATTTGCCAAGCTAACATGGGCACACCTGGCCGGCATTCAACTAGCCGATCCAGAATACAATGTCAGCCGTCCCATCGACATCTTATCAAGAGGCCTATTCTCAAGCTGTCTATTCTCCCTGTGAATGATAGGATCGACAAACAAGAGTCGCGTTCCAAGGAAGTGAAAGATGGCAAGCCATATCAAAACAAAAAAGTAAACTACAGCTTCACATCGCTAGTAATGTTACTTTTGTCTTTCATGAGCATTTTGACTACAGCTCACTGTTCATACAATGTTACCCAACTTAAGGACAATCAAGGTCTTTATTTTGACAAAATTGCAAACATGCAATTAATCAGAGATGAATGGAAGATAGTTACATACTATGACATGAATTCATTTTGGCAAGGTACAGAAGCATGCAGTAAATACCTTAGCTACTTGGATCAGTTATGCAACAAGTTTAAAGAAACGTCACACTGTGACGTCATACAAGTTCAATTGCAGCAAGAATTCTCAGAACTCGAGTACTATAACCACCTGTTGCTGAGTCAGCATTCCAGCACGCGCCGCGTAAGACACCTGCGCCGCCGCAAGCGAGGCCTTATCAATGGTGTAGGGTATCTTGCAAACGACTTATTCGGTGTACTTGATGAGAGATTCGCAGAGCAATATAAACAAGATATTCAATCAATACATGAAAATGAAAATCATTTGCTTTCGCTCTTGAAACAACAAACAACGATAATTGAAGCAGAATACAACGTTTTGAAAAGGAACGGGCAAGCAATTAATAAGCAACACAAGATGCTTAATTCACTATCAATCAAATTAGATAAGATGGAGAACGTTTTATTGACCGAATCAGAGAAAAATCGAGTCATGAACGATTTCAGTACGAGTGCTATTGCTACAAGCAATGTTTTAAGACAACTAAAAACAATCCAAACAAGTTTATTAGATACCATAACAGATGTTTATCACGGGAGACTCAATTTTCATTTATTGTCACCAGAACAACTCAAAGAAACTCTGAATACAATATCGAGTCATCTTTCAAAGGACCTTACGTTACCGATTAACAACTTACAAAATAACTTTACAAACATTTACCATTTATTGAAAGTCAAAGCAAGAATGACTGAAGAATATTTAATCTTCGAATTGAAATTACCTCTGGTGTCTAGAGATTCGTTTTCAATCATGAAAATAATTCCAATACCTCAACTTGTAGGTAATTTAAGCATGGCTACTTTAACTCCGATTGCTGAACATGTTGCAATCAATTTGAAGAAGGACTCGTATTTACCGATGTCTATATACGACGTCCAGACATGTGTACGTGACAATGTCGATAATTATCTATGTCATATAGAGAAACCGATTTATCATCTCAAGAATGATGAAAAATTATGTGAAGTAGAACCTGATTCCAGCGAATGCAAGATCAGAATTACGACTTGTTCGAATCAATGGACAGCTCTTAGCAAAATAAACAACTATGCATTTTTCTGTTGTAGTCAGTGTCAAATAAGAGTACTATGCAACGATAATGTGTCGCCGGGGCAGTTGATAAAAGCAGGTATATTGGGCGTCGAACACGACTGTCTGATTAAAACCGAAAGTTTTACGGTTTACTCACGCAATGAAGGGTTTAGCACTTTAGACATAAAACCGTCTTTCAAGCTGCCTGAGATAGAACCAATCAATCATATCATAGACGTAGGCATCCCAACTCCACTGATACAAAACTATACATTTCTCTCGAGCAACGAGGAGCTTGACGACATCAAGAAGCAACTCCGCATTCTAAAAGCAAGTGAAAATTTGCCACATCAAATTTCTTATCACGATATCCATCACTACACAGCATTTTATGTGGTGATTGGAGTTGTTTCGGTGGTAGGAGCAGTCTTCATGGCACGACGGCTGCGTAACAGGCGAACTGCATCTCTCGCGCTAGCAAGGGCCGAAATAACAAGTCCACAGAACACACAACACGCGACACCGGCACGGGCAGAGGCTGGGGCCTCTATCTCATCATCTACGGTTCAATACAGTGTTAGTGCGCGTAATCAGTGTGAAATTCCGTGTGTATCAGATTACAGTGAAATTTCTTTTCCAACTGTTGAAATTGCGCCATAGCTTTATTTTTTGACAATCCCAACTGTGTCTCAAAGTTTTCTTGAAAAGGCAATCTTACTTCATACATTCCATTTTCATGTCTTGTTGTGGTTTTCTTGTAATACTCCATACATTGTAAATCTTCTGCTGATAAACTGGATGATTCTGTGATATCTTCAATCTCCCAAAATCTTTGTACTTCGTCCACATGATTTAAGACTACGTTACAGTGAAAGGTCTTGAAATTTCCACATAAGATCCACCCCAGTCGTGTCTGTTGCGCGACCGGTAATGATAGATCAGCCCTGATAATGCCTTCTAAAATGATATGGGTATACACATCGGCTCCCAATAAGATGTCGTAAGGATGTATAAGGATGTTGTAAGGGTTATTTTTGGCCAGCTTATTCAACCAACAAAATCCATTTAATATAGTCATAATTTGGTTAAAAACCCACTGTTTTTTCTGTTCTGTGGGAGAACCTTATGTCAAGACAACTATCATAATCCAAAGCCCAATTTGGACCAGTTGTTGTGGTGACACTTGGGGGAGGCCTATGTCCAGCAGTAGACGTCTTACGGCTGATTTTGATGACGATGTCAGCCCAATATCACCCGAGTATAACCCTGGAGGCAGTTTCTATCTTAGATACTACCTATTTATTATTCCATGCTAGTATTCAACGGTAAATATGATTCTATTCGCGTACGTCGATAGTAATTCTCTTCAAATCAGTTCGGTTTACTCGAGCGGTAAATACGAATTGATGCCGTTCTACTAAATATTAATTAATTTATTTAAATATCTTACTCATTACGCATCAGTATATATTGTTATTTAGATCATGAATAATGGTATTATTATGTCGTTCATGTTGTTCATGAATTATCTTGTCATTAAAGAACGTCTAGGAACTATGATGGCAGCACAGAAGTGTCATTGTCATTTATTTTACATATAAGTTTTGAAATTGCAACGCTAGAGGCAACAATCAGCTTCGTGCAGGTTCCCCTAAATGGAACGTGCAGGTGGCAGCACTGAAACATTCACGTCAAGTATTCTTAAGGTGGATGCTCCAGGGTGGCCCGCGAAATTCAAATATTTTTATGTTTTTTGCAATTTGCCGGTCAGTGTGAAGCTGTATGTGGACCAAATGCGATCTGCGATCTGCAACCGTAACGCGTATTTATCTAAAGAATTATAACCATTTTAGGAAGAATGAATATTTCAGAAATAATCATTCTTTAGAACTACATGAACTTAGCGGGCTATATTGATGATTAAAATGGTTATAATTCTTTAGATAAATACGCGTTACGGTCGCGGATCGCATTTGGTCCACATACAGCTTCACACTGACCGGCAAATTGCAAAAAACATAAAAATATTTGAATTTCGCGGGCTACCCTGGAGCATTCACCTTAACGTTAAAGTTTCGAATATGCAACACTTATGCCATCTAGGGTTGCATATTCGAAACTTTAACGTTAAGAATACGTCAACGCCGTGCACGATTCCTATACTTGTCCGCAAACGTTGTCGATATATAGGTTAGTACAGATTTAGCAAGTTGAAATGGCAATTAGCTGGCTATTTTAGCCGTAGAGCGCATAACCGTTGGAGTGGACGTATTCTTGAGTGGCCCACGAATCGTGTAACGTTTGGTGGGGCGTCCTTAAGTTTTTTTTTTTTTTTTTTTTTTTTTACTATTGATAGGCACGCGTTTGACCACTAGATCGATTTGGTTTGATCGTAGTACCTAAATCTGATTTGACGAGAATCGAGATGAATAGCGTGCATTCGGAAAAGGTCTAGTCTACCTGTGGATTGCTATGGGCTTATGATGATAATGACTATAGGCAAACACATTAACCTCCTTTGCGTCGCGCTGTCGGGTAAAAAGGAGATCACTTATCCATTAATGTTCTTCTTACTCCTCCGCTGTTCATTTCAAGATTAATTTCTTTTTTAAGATAAAGATAAAGATAAATTTATTTGCCCAAACATGTGTACACATACAAGATTAAAAAACGTGCATGCAGGATAACAATAGAATAGAAAAAGTTCAGACATGTTTGCCACATACTATGACGTGCAAATATTATGCAAAGTAAAGAATTAATTACAAATTATTATATTTGAATTATTATAAATGTCAATGGTAAAAATGAATTAATGTCAAAATATTAATCAAATTTAAATTATGTCAAAACTATTCAAATATATGAATTAGTCAAATGTCAAATTCAATGCAAAAATTATGTCAAAATTATATAAAATGTCAATAAAAAAAAAAAAATTAAGAACCTATGTCAAATTTATATAAATATCAATAAAAAGTCCAAAACAAAGATTATATGGATTATGTCAAAATAAATGATTCTGCTAGAAATTCGTTGATACTATAGTAAGCCAACAGGGCTTACTATAGTAAGTAGCTAAGAAAATTAGTTGATTCTTTAGTTTTACATTATCAAGCTCCCTCCAACTTTTCGGCAACTTATTATAAATAGTGGAGCCATGCAAAAAACTTTACGGAATCCAAGACAGTTGTGAATCGTTTCTCCGTGAACGTTAAACATTGGCGTTTTTAAAAGCTTTTTTGCTATTGATACCTACTGGTTCTAAGGAGTTGCCATAATTAGGAATGGTGAGAGGGTTTGATGATGATAATACCTATTTTTGAATGAGGATCCTGGTTTCACGTTGAGTAGCTCAATTTACAGGGTTACGTTTATAAAATACTTGATCTCTACTTGGTACTGTTTGCCAGAGTTGCACATAATGCAAATGTTAAATCATGGGTGTTTGAGGGGGTATTTAGGGGGTTCAAGACCCCTCCCTACCTACCTCAGTTCACGACTAAACTAAAAATCGCTAGTAAATATTGGATGGTTGGCACGGATAATATCCATGCCCTGAAATATAATTGCTAGCACTTCGAATAAAATTGGCGTCCAGAATTCTGCCTTTTCTTCGCAATGTCCGGGCAAATACTATTTATCTTTGTACATTTTTTAACCCTCGAACTCCCATATGAAAGATATAGCTACGCCCGTGTGATGATATGATATTTAGGCTCGGGTGTTCGGTGTTACCCTGTGATTTAGCTTGAATATGAAATTAATACTACCTTAGAGGAATTTAACACCTAAACGGAATCTACTTAATTCAACATTGCTTCAAGCAATAATACGACCTTTTTGTCCCGGACTACGCTTTATGGTATTTAAGGAATTTATATTGTCTGCTCCTAAAGGTTATAAGAGAATTAGACGAAAATTACTTGAATATCGTGTAATGTCTGGTTAAATTTTACCCATCTATTCTCGTCAGTCAGTATCTTATTCCACGAATAAACAATTAATTTGCTAACTTTTTAAGTAGGCCAGTCAAAGAGCAATGATACTCGTAACCATTGTTCTCACTTGGCGACATTACCTTCAAATATTTCGGCAAAGTAACACTTTAGAGCATCATGTTGCTAATGTCTTTGATTAGTTTTTATAAGTGTTCTTTACCCATAAATGCAAGTTGACCGTGCGCGGCAACTTTAAAAAAAAGAACAAAATGACGGCTGGGGGACTATGCCCGTTATTCATAAACGATCGACCCCTTTTTACGGATTTAATGCGTTTTTAAGACGCAATAAATGCACTATTGGTACTGATTTTGGAATGTTTCCAGGATAAATATTTTATCAATAGAGTAAAGCCAAATTTGCAGCATCAATGGACCTGTGCTGACTACGTGGTGCTCGGAAAACCTCAAAATTTTCAGGTAAGTATTTTCATGTTTTGGTCTATAACTTCTGACATCCGACGGAAAAAGTCAATCAGTAGACTTTTAAAAATGGAACAAAATAAGTTACAAATTGAGTGAGTGCAACCTTAGCTGCAGACCTAACATGTCCCGAAATACAATGTTTCAAATATTGATAATTTTTCCGAATAAGTTTGAATATAGTAGTTAGATTTATGTCGGATGAAAGAAACGACTTCAACGAACCGTTTCCACTAGATCAGACCAATTATATATTAACCATAGATTATAATTAAACAGACCTTGTTTGGAAAAAACGGGAAGGTAAAACCTCCTTAAGGCTTGTATATATGCCAATGACCTAACTACACCTCTGCGCGCCACTCCTCTACACGTGTTATATACTCTTTTGATAAAAAATGAAGGAGTAAAATGGTTTGATCTGATTTGGATGGTTTGATTTGGAGGTGATTTGGTGATTTTTTTCTTATTATGTGATACCGAAACATAAATTCTGCCTAAGCCAAATTACATCATGTAGATGACTACCTATTTTTTTCAGATGTAATTTATCAGTAAATGCCGACGAAAAACTGCTTCATCTGCACGCTTTTTTAAGCTTTTTTCAAGAGCCTGAACTTGAGAGGAGGCTAAAAGGTCGTCAGGACAACACAATTTCACTATGAGGCGCGGGCAGGAGCGTAACTATAGAAAGTGGCGCCCACCTGATTGGCTGATAAAAAGATGATTCCGTGCTTCAGAAGGCACGTATAAGCCGTTGGTCCCGGCCGCCACATGACGGTCGTCAAATAAACCAAGTCAGAGGCCCTTGAGGCGGTTTAGAAACTCTGACACTAGGGTGTGTGGGGTCGTTAGACACGATAAGAAGAAGCAGGCGCCCAGGTCACGCATCATTGTTGCGCCCCTTCGTAAATTATGTTAATATGAAAAAAAGCAAAATATACACTATATATAAAACCGTTACAAATCTTATTTACAAAACATTGTACTGTGTTTTTTTTTGCGTAAAATGCCCATTTTGGCTTTCTTAGAAACTGAAGTAGGTATTTGGACAATTTTGGCTTATTGGGTAGTTGAGAATAGATATTAGTATAGTCTTTAGCGGCCTCATTTTACGCACGTGTTTCTTATCTACCTATTCGTATAAAACCAAAATTCCGCAGTAGGTAAGTTTCTCATGAAATGCGCGATGGCACGATTTCGAGCTAGTGGATTGAACTACTGTAGGTACTAACCAAATGAAATGAAAAATATTATTATAATATTATTATAGTATTTTGTCTGCGTTCAAAAGACTTGTAAGGGAGCATTACCTGTCGCTGTGAGTATCGTTAGTCGTCATTTATTTTCACTGTCTGTATACTTAGTATGTATGTATTTATGTATCTATTTCAAATAGCGTTTTATGTATATATGTAAGTATCTATTATATTATAATTTATTGTTTGTTTTAATTTAGTTTGTTTGTTTTTTTTTTTTTACACCACTGACAGCCCCATTTCATGTCCGGACAAATACTTTCCATCCTAGGTTGTCTGGAAGAGATCGCGGAATGCGATAAGACCGCCCATTGTATGTGTTTTAGTTTTAAGTTTCCTTTTGTATTACTTTTGGTTTATGTACAATAAAGCGTATAATAAATAAATAATAGTAAATTAGTTCGCAGTAACCTGAGAAATTTTAAATAAGATCGGAAAAGATTGCGATTTTTTGAAAAAAATCGCATTCAAATCCATAAAAACTACTAAAAAGCGCAGAGTGAACTGTTAACAGTATGCTCCTTAATACATTAATAATAATTACTTACTTATTACGTGAAATTTATACCAAAATAAATAGCTCATAAAAGATGAAAATGTAATAAATATTCAATAAATAAATTAATAATAATCCCAAAAATAAACGTAATTGCAACTCTAATTTCTGCAGAAAGCAATGAGTCAGCAGTTTTGTGAGTAAAAACGTAATTTTGTGATAGGAAAACGGGATTTTATCTTAAATACATACTTATTCCTTTTATTTATTTATTTATTATATACTTTATTGTACACCTCATAACAAGCACAGTAAAAACGCTTATAAAAACTAGTGTACAATGGGCGGTCTTATCGCACAGGGCAATCTCTTACATTCAACCTTTGGATGGGCTGAACTAAAGAAGTTAGATTTAGGGCGGTCAGTGTACAAACATTATAAATAATAATAGAGAGACATACATAATAATATAAAACAAATACATACAATATTAAGTAACTTTTAAAACGAAAGTAAAGTAAGTCCCCATCTCGGATAGTTTAATTATTTTTAGCCACTCATGGATAAATACCGGAGCTCGTGGCACGATAATAACAGCCGCATGGTTCGATCTTCAAGGTTAAGCAACGCTTGCCAAGGTTGGTCTGTGGATGGGTGACCATCTTAACATACCGAGTTACCTTCATGCCTCGGAAAGCACGTTAAGCCGATGGTCCCGGCTATCATTTGAAGATCTACGGTAGTCGTTACGGATAGTCAAAAGCCAATAAATCTGACTCAAGTCTTGCCATGAAGTATCGTATAATTAATGGGTTGTGGAGGTCCGGTAGACAGCCGCTTCACGTAAAATACTGGTATTCAGCTAAATTACGGTTTGACTGGAAGCCGACCCCAATATAGTTGGGAAAAGGCTAGGCAGATGATGGTTCATGGATAAATAAAAGTGACTTTTTGAGTCATAAAGGAAATGTTAAACGTTAAACTTTCGAAAGGCGCCCAGGGCTCGTGCCCTACTTGCCACACCCTAGTTACGCCTCCGCGGGTCCTCCATCTCATATTGCCAGTATGTTACCCAACCTTCGTACTACTCAAGGTACCTTCCCGTACCGTATCTTACATGCCTTTTCCCCTCGTAATAAGATCGTACTAAAACTTCCCAAATAACGTCAAAACTTGTAGGTAACTCCACTAGACGTACACGTGAGAACTTCGAATAGACAAACTTCAGACATTTTCCTTTACATATGTCACATAGAATCACTTTCCGCTAGAGGGCGCCAGTTTCTTCGTGCCTTTTAAAATACAGCGCGAGGGAATATCGCAATATCCACAGAGCAAGGCTATTGCTAGAGACGACAGTATCAAAACTTTCTATTAAATCCAAGCGAGTGTCTCTATAAAAATAGTGTGTTTTGTGAAAAAATACATTAGTGAAAAGTTACATGCTTCTGAATGTATTCTTCTATCCTTGTCACGTTAAACGTTGTTTGGATGGCGCAAATTCACTATGGCGTGACTTGCGAGTGAGGTCACACGAAATTAGCGCTGTCTCTGTTTATCATAGATTTTTAAACGCACCAACTCAGTAATTTTTGTTTTTTTTTTTTTAATAAAAAGAGAGCCATTTACCTCCTTAACTATGGCTATGGAGCCGAACGACGTAAGAAATGGCGACCCTAGTTTAGTGCTCTGTGGGAATATTTTCCGTGTTTTTGACGTGAAGAAAATAAGACATGTCTGGTTGTTTTAAGATGTTATTTCTTTTTGAAAACGGTATAAAACCTTTGTGTTTGATGTCGATATGAAAACATCTAGGAAAGTTTTTCTTACTGAAGCTGTAGGTCAAGGTAGCATTAAGGCGAAAACACACCGCAACGCACGAAGAAGCTACGTACGTGTGTAAGGCTTCACCTTGCATGAAAATATTTGAGATTGATTCCACTGCAACCCACGGACACGCTACGCATCAATTGACGTCATTTGCATTCGCGTGGATAGCGTGCACCGCGATGGGTTCACGCCTTATAACACTGTCCTTATACAGGTTTATATGAACTAGGAAAACAAAACTGCTTGTTGATTATTATGAAAGCTTTTCAAAGCATTATGAAGGTTTATGATGTTTGTTGTGAAAGAAAAAAAGCTTGTTTCTATTGGATGTTGTTTGAGCTAAAAGATTAGTCAGCTATTTTCAGAGTAATAAGAGACTTTTCTGGCTTACTAAACATAGGTATGTCTACTTACTCTTTTTATATCATTGGTATTTTGTGCGATTTCAGGCCAAGTTTTTTCTAAGAACATGATCAGCTGGTCTATTCTGTCGACATCTCACCTTGTTCACTTAGGCGGAGTGAACGACAAGTGAGTTATCATTCCATCTTCTTGTATGGTTCGGCCGCTCACTTGTCGTTCACTTCGCCATGTTTACAGAATAGCACTGCAGTTCATATTAGACTGGCGGCAGGGATCTCTCGCATCCGGCCGTGGCTCAAGCCATGGTTCGGAGCGAGGAGACATGGGAAGCGGTCACCTCCTCCTGCGAAACAGTAATGCTAGCAAAGGAGGAAGCCGAACGCATGAGAGAGAGGGAAACCTCGCGCCCCAGCCGCCGCAACAGAAGAAGACGCCTCGGGCGTCGGGAGTCGCAGGACGATTCTCGGCCACCGTAGGCGCGGGTCTGCGGACGGCGAGCATTGAGTGGCTCGCCGTCAGATCAGAACCAGGCCCGGGTCGACGGCGCGCTGCGATCCCAACGCGCCTCAAGGAGATGTCAGCACGGAAGACGGGGCCCACTAGGGCCAGTGCCTGCTGGGGCTGCGGACTTTATTCGAAAGAGGTACCGTACCCTGGAACGTAAAGGGCACTAGGAGGAACACGGATGGGTTTTAGTCAGTAAGAGTCTGACACTCCCTCCTGCTGTACCTAGAGCGGGAGGAGTCATTTGATGATTTCCCATCGTAAAAAAAATAAAAAAATATCATAGACTAGATGGACACTATCTTACTAAGGGTATTAGGTCATTCACCCGCGTCTAGGGGTTCACTCGCTATGTGGTCGCAGCCTGAAGCGCGTGGGCGTTGAAACAGCAAGGTGAATGTACCAACCATCTAATGAATATTTAAATTTAATATCTAATAGGTATATTATATACACTCTCATTTTTATGTAAGTTTAATAAAGTAGCACTAATGTTTTGTTATTTTTTTTTGTTTAAAATACCAGCCTATGTGTTATGCCAGACTATAATCTACCTCTGTGCCAAATTTCATCAAGATCTGTTCAGTTGTTCTGACGGGAACAAACATCCATTCATCCAGCCTATAGAAATATAATCTACTAGCTGACCCGCGCGGCTTCTCTCCCGTCAACTAGCTACTCTACCTACCTACCCTACATACCTACCTATCTTACCCTGCCTACCCTATTTGTGTATCTAAACCATCCAGGGCGCCACCCAAACGTATAAAAAAAAAAACATTCAAATCCGTCCAGCCATTTAGGAGGAGTTCAGTGACATACACACGTACAGTAGAATTATATATACCTATACTACTCTGTCAAGAAAGTACCGGGAAAAGATCAATAATACACAAAATGTCTGTTATTCATCCAAATTTATTTTATCACCTTCAAAGTATGCTCCTTTAGAAACGATACACTTGCGCCAACGAATAATCCATTCATCAAAACATTTTTTAAACGCTGCTTCCGGAATTGAGTTCAGTTCTCGCCATGAATTCGCCTTTATGTCTTCTATCGATTGAAAACGGGTGCCACGAAGTGGTAATTTGAGTTTAGGAAAAAGAAAAAGTCAGCAGGAGCCATATCTGGTGAATATGGTGGTTGCTGGATGGTATTTGTTGAGTGTTTGGTTATGATAGCCTTGATATTGATAGCCTTGTGCGAAGGCGCATTGTCGTGGTGCAAAATCCAAGAATATTCTTTCCACAAATCTGGCCTTTTTCGTCGAATTTGCTCTCTTAAACGCCGCATAACGCTCAAATAATATTCTTTATTTACCGTTAGACCTTCCGGTAAGAATTCAGAGTGCACAACACCGCGATAGTCAAAGAAAACAGTCAACATGACTTTGACTTTTGATCGACTTTGGCGTGGTTTTTTCGGTTTCGGTTCAGTTGGAAGGCGCCACTCCGAAGCTTGTTGACTAGTTTGCATGTCAAACTCGTAAACCCACGTCTCGTCACCAGTAACAATGCGTTTCATGAATGTTGGGTCCGAACTGACTCGTTCTAGCATGTCCTCAGCGACTTTCATGCGATTGAGTTTTTGGAGAAAATTCAGATTTTTTGGGACTAGCCGAGCAGCAACATGTTTCATACCCAAATGATTAGTTAAAATGGTACGGATCGACTCGTGAGATACAGAAAGTTCGGCGGCTATCTCTCTCAGAGTTGAATGGGGATTTTATGTCACTATTTCCTTCACTTTGGCGATGTTAACTTCAGTTGCAGACGTTGACGGCCTACCAGAGCGAGGCAAATCTTCCATCACATCTCGACCGCTTTTGAACGCTTTGAACCACTCATAAGCACGAGTTTTTGATAAAGTCGATTCACCGTAAGCCTTCTGTAACATTTTCAGTGACTCCGAACACGAAATTCCATTGGCGATGCAAAATTTAAGACAAACTCTTTGTTCGATATTTTTGTCCATTATGAAATTCGCAATACACACTATATATGATATTACTAAAACCAGCACTGTATTTAATATAAATAACAGATGCAACTCAAACTCCGCGCCAAAATGGAAAACAGTTGTGCCAATCTAACAACTACAAAAAAACAAAAATTTGAATTTGGAACCATAAACAAATCATCCATTCCCGATACTTTTTTGACTGAATGTATAAAGAAGATGATCCAGCCAAACTTTTGCGTTTTTTATAATATTAGTTAGGATATTGGTTGGGATTAGGACGGTGGGAAACATTTGCCCGGCACTGGGACGATATCAGCTGACCAGTAACCAATCTTTGGTCTCGAGTAGGCAAAAGTTTACCTAGCAGACACAACATCCTTTTGGTTGGGGGGTTTTCCCTTTTCAATGGAGGTTGAGGGACTTGATACCCCGTTCGGCAAACCTACCTCTATACGTACGTAATCAAGCCTTTTTAAAAACTTTTCAGTTAACCCACAGGCTAGTATACCTTTCCTACTTTCTTAACAATAAGCTGACACGTACTGTGGGAGGTTCTGACGTCACAGGTGACAGCTGGTTCTATTTCCAGCCTCCATTACCCCGGGGAGGTCGCCGCTCCTCTGTATCACCTGAAAGGTACATATTGGCACAAGCTCATGCCGTATGACGCGCCAGTACTTTTTTATACTTAAGTGCTGTTGGGATTGGCATGTGGGACTGCAATCTTTGTGGTATTGTTTGAGTATTAAATGGATCTGGTATTTATGCGTGGCTTTTGTGGGTTCTTATGTGGTTTAGTCCATGTCAGAGGCCCTTGAGGCGGTTTAGAAACTCTGGCACCAGGGTGTGTGGGGTCGTTACACCTTACTGCCCATACCATAAGAAGAAGATGGGGTTTAGTAATCATTACCCCCCCGCCCAGATGTAGTTTAAGGCTTAATTTACACCGCCGTGGAACGGAAGCGTCAATCTGAAACTTAACGCACATATTTCTTCTGAGATAAAAAAAAAGACGCACGAATTCCACGGAATTCCCGCGAAGAATAAAAGGAGCACTTTATATTGTAGCTAAATGTAAAGTTCTAAATTCAAAGCATTTTCGATCCTCTTTAATACAATTTTTGTTAAAGTAGGTACTGTTCCGCGTACCTACCGGAAGACATAGTGTTGAAAAGCCTCCCACAAGGTGGACCGATGATCAGGGCCCCAAGTCTGCTATTTTTTATAAATTCGTCATGCCAACACGATCCCATTGTCATTTTGCTAAAAGTTCGTAATCTGCTAATTCATAATGGTCGATCACTGGTCGGTCAATGGTCTCGTAATAGAATCGTGGTAGAAAGACATTTTTGTATTGCCATTATTATAAAACCCTTTAATAGAAATGACTTCCGAAATGCAAGTAATTTTTTCTTCTTCTTCTTCTTCCACCTGGCGTTAATCCCGGCTATTGCCAGGGTCCGCCTTCCTACTTAGCTTCCTCCACTTTGCCCGGTCTACAACATCCTTCTCAGTCAGGCCATTGGCTCTCATGTCGGACTTGACGACGTCCAGCCAGCGCTTGCGAGGGCGACCACGGGGCCTAGCCCCAAGAACAGCCATATTCATGCATCTCCGACCAACGTACTCCATAGGGCGGCGCATGATGTGGCCATACCATCGCAGACGACACTCTTGCAGTTTGAAATGCAAGTAATTTTTTACTTTGTAGTATTTTGTTTTTGGACGTCAGTTTTTTTTTTGGAATGATGTTTTATTTATGTTTCACTTTTTAGTGGTACCTGCGTACCACTAAAAAGTGAAAACACAAACACAGCGTACCGGCGTGATGTTATGTTATGAACTGGTGTGAACAATCAACAGACATGCGATTTCAGAAATCCCGATCCACTTGCTATCATTTATTGAAGAGTTCCATTGCCTACCGCCGAAGTTCTTCATCAGATCTTCACCAAATTTAAATGGGACTAGTCCGAGAAAATACTCTTCCAAACAAAAAAAGAATCATCCAAATCGGTTAACAATTGGCGAAAATATCGCTGAACAAACATTTTTCATGGGATCGCATCATTTGATCCTGACTTATACCTTCCATCATCAGCTCAGCAACATGAGATGATATTACCAGGCACAAATATTTGAATTGCGTTAGAAAGTTTATGAAAAACATTATATGTGCATATAAAATTTGAGGGTTTCCCTCGATTTTCATGGGATCCCATCATCAGATTCTGACTTGGTGACAATGGTACCACCTCAGGAGTAAAAAAAGCTTTAGAAAAGAATTTTTTAAATCGGTCTACAATTGGCGGAGATATCGATCGAAAAAAAAAACAGCCGAACATAGAACTTCCTCCTTTTTGAAGAAGCACCGCCGATGATGAAGAAAGCACCGTTTGTTGAGAATTTAAAAGTATCTCGAGTTGTAAATTCTCCTGATAAAAATTACTGATGTGTTAATTTATGATTTCTGTGACATTAGCAATAATTTTATATGGATGGAAAACACATGAGATGAGATAAATTAAGATGTCAGGTAAAACAATTCTGTAACTATGATGGTGTTCAATAAAAATGTTGTAGATACTACTATTTTCATACATTGGGAATAACACTACGAGCCCCAATATCCTGAATGTCATTCTGAACCATTATTAGATTCGTATTGTCCCGTTCCCGTTCCCAGAATCCACTCTAATTGTGTATTAATTATCTGAGTACTCAATCAAGTCATGTAGGTACATAGCTGGGTTCGTTTCAACTGCATACGTTAGGGCGCGTTTACATTGCTTCATGTAATCATCATATCAGCCGAAAGACGTCCACTGCTGGAAATAGGCCTCCCCCAAGCGTCGCCACAACGACCGGTCTTGTGCGTCTCGCATCCATCGACAACCCGCGACCTTCACCAGGTCATCGAGCCACCTTGTGGGAGGCCTTCCAACGTTCGCCCAAGTGGGGCCCCGATCTGGGCGGCTGACCTGACTGTGCGGCTGGGCTGGCCGGCACCATCACTGTTCTGCGGAAGCCGCAGAGGGTGATGGCCGTCACAGTCATCAGGAGTTTCTCGCACGATCTCCTACGAGGTGGCTTGCGTACTGGCCCGATTTCCGCCCTGGGACCTGGAGTCAAAAGTCCTCGCGTCACTGCACCGGTGGCGTGAAGACACGCGGGAGCGCGGCGAGCGATTGATGCAGCGGCACATTGAGCTGCGTCAGTCGCAGCTGCGCGAGGTTCTGGTGGCGGAATGGCGGAACAGGCTCTCACGCTCTTCCGCTGACCTCGTCACTATCGAGGCCATCCGGCCGGTGCTCGACCTGTGGCTCGGGAGAAGGCACGGCTCCTTGACATTTCGTGTGACGCAGGTCCTTTCGGGGCATAGCTGCTTCTGGAGGTTCCTGTATCGCATAGGCAGGGAGCCGGACGTTCGGTGTCACCACTGCAACGACTGTCGGGAGGACACGGCTCGGCATACTCTGGCAGAGTGTGCCGCTTGGGAGGAGCCACGCCGTGCCCTCATCTCTGTGGTAGGTGATCTCTCGCTGCCGGCCGTGGTTCGTGCTATAGTCGACAGCGAGGAGTCCTGGGACGCTGTGATCTCCTTCTGCGAAACAGCTATCACGCAGAAGAAGGCTGCGGAAAGGGAGAGGGAGATCTCAACCGATCTCTTCCGGCCCCCCTAACTGGGTTCAGAGGCGGCGGACTTGGGGACATTCGTCGCCCCCCATTCATTCGGACCCGAGGTGGCGGCGCGTGGTGTTCCCGCCCCTCTTTGACGTCGTGGGGGGAGTCAAAAACCTCACTCCCCCCGCTGACCCGAGGTGGCCCGCGGAGACGGGCCGCCACCAGCCGGGGATTACGGAAGTCACATTAGTTCTTGCGATCCCCGGTTGGTGAGAGATGGAGCTCCGGGGTGGTTTTAGTCATTAAGAGTCTGACAGACCCCTCCGCCCGCCCCAGGGCGGAGGACATCCATGAGGATTACCCCCGTTACAAAAAAAAGGCCTTCCAATGTTGCATCTTCCAGTACGCGGTCGCCACTCCAGAACTTTTCGGCCCCATCGACCATCTGTTCTGTGAGAAATACCCACGGCCAATTTATTTTGGCGATCCTTCGGGCTATGTCGATAACCTTGGTTCTCTTGCGGATATCATCATTCTTGATTCGATCACGCAAGGAAACTCCATGCGTTGCCCTCTCCATTGCCCTTTGAGTGACTTTGAGCCGTCTGATGAGGCCCATTGTGAGCGACCACGTTTCAGTTCCATGTCATCACAACCCTTTTTTTTTTTTTGTTGCTGGTTGTAAAATCCTCATGGATGTCCCTCGCCTGGGGCGGGCGAAGGGGTTTGTCAGACTCTTACTGACTAAAAACCACCCCGGTGTTCCATCTCACACTTGACCGAGGATTGTGAGAGCTAGTACGCCTTTCATAATCCCCGGCTAGTGCGTATGCGGGCCACCTCTGGCCCACGGGAGGAGCAAGGTGGTCCCCCCGCAATGTCCAGTAGGGGCGCGTCTGGAACAATACGCCACCGTCTCGGGTCCTGCTGGATTGGGGGTGGCGGACGACCCCGAGTCCACCGTCCCTCCGGACCTTTCTACGGGGGCTGGAAGAGGGCATTGTCCGCCCTTCGCCGACGCCCGGTTCGCCTGCTGCGGCACGGGAGAGTGGCCACGGCCTCCCTCTCCCTCTCCGCAGCCTCCTTCTGCAAAATTACGATTTTGCAGAAGGAGATCACCACATTCCTTGACTCGGCGCTCCCGACCTTCGAACGAGCGACGGCCGGCAGCGACAGTTCGGGTCCCACTTCGGATACGAGGGCACGGCGCTGCTCCCCCCATGTGGCACACTCTGCCAGAAGTTGGCACTACCTAACTGGACCGTTAGACGTAGTGTAGAGTTTGCGATCTTGATAGAAGTGGGTGCTACATAGGTATTTACCATGATCTTGGTTTTGTCTATGTTCATTTTGAGACCTACTCTTTCGGAAGCTCTTCTACTGAAGCTCACTCTTCAGGTATTAGGATACATTAATTAAAGTAATGCCTTGAGGAGCTCGTAGCCAAGTAATAACAGCCGCACGGTTAAGCAACGCTTGCCAAGGTTGGTATGTGTATGGCGCGTGATCATCTTAACAAACAGAGTTTCCTCCGTGCCTCGGAAAGCATGTTAAGCCGTTGGTCCCGGCTGTCATTTATACATCTTTGGCAGTCGTTACGGATAGCCAGAAGCCAGTAAATCTGAAAACAGTCTTGCAAAGATGTACCGTGTTACCGAGTTATGGGTTATGGAGGTCTGGTAGGCAGCCGCTCCACGTAAAACTAACTACTAATAGTATACTCTACAGGTTTTTTAAAAAGAGACTGTAGAGTTTTTCGTCCATTCTTCCGTCCCTCCTTTATTTTTTATTGTAAAAATGTTGACGAACAAAAGTCGTTTAATGGGCATCAAAAACATTTTTTTTTAAAACACCAGACCGGAATGGGCTACCATCAGAATGGCCTTGACTTTTAAATGTGAAACGCTCTTTATTAAGTTTCAATACATATTGACGTTTACGCTAACGCGATCGAGAACGTTAAAAAACTGGCACTAAGGCCACTGAAATCCCCTGTACGTAGAACCACCCTTACGAAAGGTGTAGCGTGGGAGTAAACTGCGCCGTACAGCCTAATTAATGAGCTGAAATTAGAGTTAGAAGCTAATTGAGGGTGTTTTAGTGGTTTCTTTGTAGTCTATGTTTGTATCCAAGTGTGTTTAAAGTGCAACAACCTGCTTAATGTATTACCTAAATGTGTGGAACTGTGGGTATTAACACCAATATGTCGTCCCTTCGGACTACACGTACATAACTCCTCAGTTAATATAAGTGTACTTTCTGCTCCCTCGAGCAGAAAGTACACTTGTTTGCGCACACTCTTGTGCAATATAATATCTCTCGGGCAGACGCTGAGATTGGCCGGCGTGATCGAAGTTCGGTCTGTTGGACTATACGAGTATCTGATCAGCTGGTAAGAGGGAATATATTTTCCGTCATCGGTATTAGGAAAACTAGTAGCAAAGAAAAGGTTGAGGAAAAAAAGCCCCTTCAGAGAGGAGACAAAAAAAAAACCGGCCAAGTTCGAGTTAGACTCGCACATGAAGGGTTCCGTACCATAACTTAATTTTTATTATTTGTTGTTATAGCGGCAATAGAAATTCATAATCTGTGAATATTTCAACTGACTACCTATTACGGTTATTGAGAAACAGTCCGCTGACAGACAGACGGACGGACGGACGGACAGCCGAGGCTTAGTAATAGGGTTCCGTTGGTTACCCTTTGGGTGCGGAACCCTAAAACCGGCCTATTGCAAGTCGGACTCTCACACGAAGGGTTCCGTACTATAAACCAAAAACAACATCTTTCGTTTCTTGTATGGAAACAAGAAATGTTAACTTTAATTTTTAATTTAATTTATACTATTTGTTGTTATAGCGGCAATAGAAATACACACTCAGAAAAATTTCAACTGTTTACCTATTACGGTTCTCAAGTAAGGGTTGTAGCCCGTACTTGACATAGAACCGTATTGGCTGGTTTTAGAAATTAAAAAAAAAATTACTTTGTAGTGTTTTGTTTTTGGAAGTCAGTTTTATTTTTTGTTAAAAAGTTTTTTTTTATTTAAAAAAAAAAATAATAATAAAATTTTAGGGGTACAAACTTATAAAATTTCGGGGTTTCCTTCGATTTACATGGGATCCCATCATCAGATTCTAACTAGATGACAATGGGACCACCTCAGGAGTATAGGCTTTCGAATAAAAAAAGAATTTTTAAAATCGGTCCAGCATACATAAAAAAAAGAAGATACATACAACCGAACATAGAACCGGAGGAGGTTCTATGTTCGGTTGTATGTATCTCTATTTTTGAAGAAGTCGGTTAAAAATAGAACATCAAAAGCCATCCCATGAAGATGCCGCTTTGGAAAATACAAGTTTTTCACTTTGTTTTTTAAAACACCAACACGTCTTGTATTTTGTATTAGAAAAGAAAAAGGAAAAGTATCTACATGGCTTTAGCAAAGAAAAAACACTTTATAAGAAAATCTTCAGCATAAACACCCACGTCAAAGTTTGCTCTCAAAATAAAAATGGGTTCTTCAGCTAAAAACTGGTTAGACGTATTTTTACTTTTCATTTATAAATGCATATATTCCCCAGAAATATGCATTCCATTATCCACCATCTTGTTGAACTTTTCTCAAACTACAGTACGATTGAACAAACTTCTCGAGTTATTTCGAGAGCTCCCAGGTAGGGTTGATAAACTTTTCCTTGAGATCGGGCAGACATCTCGTACTTTCCAAGCGTCCCTAGATGGAGTTCTAAGGCCGGCTATACACGGGCAGCTTGAAGCAGTCAGAATCGATGGATTCAAGCTGCGACGGCATTTGCTTACATACATAAAACCCCTCGAGCAGCTGCGACTACTCCGGGTGGTCAGCAGCACAGCGCAGCCTATGTTTACACACTGATTTCGCGAGCTGTTGACTGCTCTCGTTCTCGCGCAGTTATTCCCGCCTCCCGCGCTGTTTACTGCACCTCCGCGCGTCGATCGTCTACCGATCTAGCAGTTGGAACCGAACCGACTCCTCAATGGCAGCTTCAAGCAGACAGATACTGTAAATAGTAGTTTATTAAAATTTATTTGACAAAAATATCACAATTACAGGTGACGCTTAATTTAGAGTACAAAATGATGGGGTAAAAAACATGTTCAATGACACCCACTAGAAAAATCTGTGTTTTGGGAGTCGTCCATTCGTCCATCACATGAATACAGAACAGGATCAGCCTATATTGTTCCCACTGCTGGGATACAGGCCTCCTTTCTTTCGAGCGGGTATCACCACATCACACCACATGAATGATAAAGCTTTAATATGACTGCACGAGCGGTCTGTCTACTTTGATTATTGGCTATCTGCTTGGACAGCAGTGTATACCTTTTTTTTATTGTTAGGAATTGGAAATCATCAAATGACTCAGGGAGTGTCAGACTCTTACTGACTAAAACCCAACCGTGTTCCTCCTAATGCCCTTTGCGTTCCAGGGTACGGTGCCTCTTTCGAACGGATTCCGCAGCCCAGCAGGAGTGTATACCCGCCCTAAGTTATTCCTTTGCCTTTACAGAAATAAAATGCGATTTGATATTCTTGCGATCCGAGATGCTTTTGTATTTTTCATGTCTTATTTTCTTTCATGCAGCTTGTATTTTCACAACATATTTTTAAGGCAGTTTATTTAAAAGTTTGTTGAGAAGTTTTCTTCATGATGATGTGAATGCTGTGATGTTTTCTTCCACTTGAGAAAATCTTTCAACGCTTTAACATTTTCAAACTGTTTTGAACAAAATATTGTGTGGGTGTTTCCTTACATCTACAGCCCGATAGCATTCTGCTTTACAGCGTTTTTAAATCCGATTTTGTAGCAAATACCTCTTGGAAATCTTATCCATCTTTATGGAGTATCCTACTTTCGTTTTAGACAGAAATAACCTGATTACTCCAGTAGAAAGAGAAAATCAGTTAAATATATACGACGATTAACAGAAAAGGGGTAAAACCTGAAAGGGGTCATTGTGTTCTGAAATAAAGATAAATAATTAGGTACAACTTTTACTATGCTACCAAATCTGATATCATCATCATCATCATCATCATCATCATCTGCCTAGCCTTTTCCCAACTATATTGGGGTCGGCTTCAAGTCAAACCAGATTCAGCTGAATACCAGTGTTTTACGTGGATCGGCTGCCTACCAGACCTCCACAACCCATTAACTGGGTAACACGGTACTTCATGGCAAGACTGGTCAGATTTACTGGCTTCTGACAATCCGTAACGACTGCCAAAGATCTACAAATGACAGCCGGGACCAACGGCTTAAAGTGCTTTCCGAGGCACGGAGGAAACTCAGCTACCAAATCTGATATCGTAAAACAAAAATTTGCCTTTCAGTAGATTTCGTCGAGGTCTGCACACATATTAAGTGTATGGGTTCATCTTATAACATGAATTCATTTTTTTTTCTAGTTTTAAGACTTCCACTGACAGGTGTTAGGCGACAAGATAATAACGAAGTGATGGTTGTTTTCGGTCTAAAAAACATTTTTAAGCAATTTAAGGCCCATTGTATGGAAACGAGTATTTGCTTCGTTGTCATATTGTTTTGTCACACATATCTGTAGGAGACCTAACACTATTCTTCGACTTTAGCTGGCAATATCATTCTATAGACCGAACGTTCCCGCGGGTCTAAAAAGGCCATTTTAGTAGAATTATATGTATTACGATCATAATTTTAATCATACAACCATCTGTCAAATTACGTTTTCATCTTTATCGCCACAGGATTAGGTTAAAGGTTGATTGAGAAAATTTGACAGCTTCGGGTAGATTGTGGAAAAGTGGCCTTTTTAGGGTTCCTTACCCTTTGGGTACGGAACCCTATTACTAAGCCTCCGCTGTCCGTCCGTCCGTCCGTCTATCCATCCGTCTGTCTGTCCGTCCGTCCGTCCGTCTGTCTGTCAGCGGGCTGGATACAGCCCGCTGACAGAACCGTAATAGGTAGAGAGTTGAAATTTTCACAGATTGTGTATTTCTATTGCTGCTATAACAACAAATAAAATAATAAATAACAAATACTCTGGCAACTCTAGCTGTCATATCAAAGCTTTGTTTTTTGTTTTTTGTTCTCCTTTTATTCGTAAAATTAATACTTTCACACATCGCAAAAGAAGCTTCCAAGATTCAGAAAATAAACAATATAAATAAATAAATACAACCTAAAGTTAATCCAAAAAGTAAACTGAAATCAGAATGCAGGAAGATGAAGAAAAATATTTGCAACCAACACATGACATATGTCACAAAATAGACCACTACAATTGTAATGAAAAAGGAATGAATTAATAAACAGTTAAGATATGCTGACCAGAGCAGCATCACGACGTGCACGCCCACCATCTCCGGACCCGTCGCTGAGCTCCACCTCGCCGCCGCCGGACAGCGGATTACCAGTGTCACCGGCGGTTGCAGTTGCTTCGAGCTCCAGCGACGAGTATTTCTCTCCGCCGACGTCGCCAACACCTGTACGTCGGCAGGGGAGAGGCCGGCCACCGAGGGGCTTGGGACCTAGGGGCCAACCGGCCCCGAGCCGGGTCCCCGCTGCCGGTGGTTGTGTGCAGCGCATAAGATGGAGTCAATCCATGAACGAGAACGTTATGCGCGCATACTATGGGTCTACAGAGGGGGGAACTAACCTTACTGCGTACCGTGTCAGGATGCTGTCTCTGTTTCAGGACCTGGAACCAACCGTGAACGTCTCGGCCCAACGATTGTCGGATCAGGTGCGGGTTATCCAACGTAATCAAAGGTTGGACGATGCTGCACTTGATAGGCTGCGCTCAGAGGTACTGAGCAACTTTATCATCTCAACTCCGACACAGGCCGCGGTTCAGGCGCCAGCTAGTAGCGCAATCACACCGCGGCCCAACAACGTCAGTGATGAGGTAGATGATAGGGTTGTCACGGTAAGTAGCCAGTGCAACGATAGACTGAGGAGCGCACTGGAGGATGCGCTTCGCGAGTATAGATCAATTCCGACCGAACTTAGGCCCCGTTTACCACGGTTACCCATGCACAAAAAAAATAGGGCGCTGGTGTGTGCCCTGGACTCGCTGCTGCAGAACATCTTTGAAAGCAGCGAGAGCCTCCTTGATACGCACTCAATCCTGTATTGCGGGGCTGTTGCGGCATGTCGTTTAGCAAATATTAAGTTTAATACTAGTGATGAAGCTATTCGACCAAAACCTGCTGAACCAGCCTGGCAGTGCAGGATCGAGCGGCGGATCGATGAGGCTAGGGCACTCATCGGCAAACTATATTGCTTCAGGGAGGGTAACACACGACCACGCGTGATGCGCTTTGTGAGACGGGCGTTTTCGGGGACTGATATCAGCCCTCGAGATTACACGTCCCGTGTCACGGAGCGCATTGACTTCCTGAAGCAGAAAGTTTATGCATGGGCGAACCGTATTCGGCGGTATAAGCGGCGGGTTGATCGATACTCGCAGAATCGCATGTTCCAAAGCGACGAGAGGTGGGTATATAGAGCTTGGGAGCGACCTGAACAAAGTGTGACGGATGTGTGCCGCCCAGATGATATCGCCACGAATACATTCTGGCGAAGCATCTGGTCGGTGCCCGTCTGTCATACCGAGGATGGCTGGATGCGCGATGTCGAGCGCGTGTGTGAAGCTATACCACAAATGGAAAAAAATAACATCTCCCCATTAGATGTAGCCAAAGCAGTCCGTCCGTTACCGAACTGGAAATCTCCAGGACCGGATGGACTGCATAACTTCTGGCTCAAATGGTATAGCAGCTGACACGCGCTCCTGGCAACTCAATTCCAGTCATCCTTAGAGTCTGGGTCGCTACCACAGTTTCTAACAACTGGCGTTACCCACCTGCTCCATAAGACCGGTAGTCCCGCGGAACCCAAGAACTATAGACCAATTACTTGTTTGTCGACGGTCTATAAACTTCTTACATCCATTCTGAGAGTGAAGATCAATGAACACATTGAGACTAATTCAATTATGTCCACCTCTCAGAATGGATGTAGGAAGGGGTCCCGCGGCACTAAGGAGCTTCTCCTCATAGACATGGCTATAAGCCAACAGGTTCGTCGATCCCGCAAGGATCTATCGACATGTTGGATAGACTACAAGAAGGCCTACGACTCTGTGCCACATACATGGCTCATGAGGGTGTTGGAGTTGTACAAAATAGATGCAACTCTACGCACCTTTCTTGAGTCATGTATGAGGCAATGGAAAACAGTCCTCTGCTATCCAGGATGTCGACCAATTCAGGGGGACGATGAGCCTGTGTGGATTAAACGGGGAATATTTCAGGGCGACAGTTTGAGTCCGCTTTGGTTTTGCTTAGCTCTGAATCCTCTAAGCACATTGCTGGAGGGTTCAGGTCTGGGCTATCGGTTGAGAAGAGGTGGTCAGGCCATATCTCACCTTCTTTACATGGATGATCTGAAACTCTTTGCCCCCAACAATTCGCGATTGATGGAGCTACTGAAGTTGACTGAAACCTTCAGTAGTGCCATCAGGATGGAATTTGGTGTGGACAAATGTGCAGTCATGCATGTAAAGAAAGGGGAGATTATGGAATCTGAGAGAATTCAACTCTCGGATTCCATACAGGTTAGATTACTCAGCTCGACCGAAACCTATAAGTATTTGAGTATATCGGAAGCGTTGGGCATTAATGTTACTGACATGAAGCAATCGTTGAAGGAACGCTTCTTTGGCCGCCTAAAAAAGGTTTTGAATAGCCTTTTGTCGGGCGGAAATAAGGTGCGCGCCTTCAATGGTTGGGTCATGCCGGTATTAATGTACTCTTTCGGCATACTCAAATGGACTCAAACTGAGCTTGACGCCCTGGATAGGAGAGTACGTACACTGCTGACCGCAAACCGGATGCATCACCCACGATCGTCGGTGATGAGACTGTACATTCCGCGGAAGAGTGGAGGTCGAGGCTTTTTAAACGCCAAGACTCTCCACAACCGCGAGATGTGCAGTCTCAGAGAATATTTCCTCACAGCTGATGTGGGTATGCACCGAGATGTGGTCGCAGTGGACAAGGGTCTCACCCCGTTGTCCATGGCTAAGGAGAACTGGCGCAAACCTGTGATACTTACCACGGATGACCGCAAGGAGGTATGGATAGGCAAGGAGCTTCACGGGCGCTTCTATCGGGCTCTTCATGGGTCTGATGTAGATTTTTCAGCGTCCGTGGCCTGGCTACGTTTCAGTGATCTCTTCGGGGAAACTGAAGGTTTTGTCTGTGCGATTATGGATGAAGTTATCTTGACGAATAACTACCGGAGGCATATTATGAAGGATGGGACGGTGGACGTGTGTCGGGCATGCCACCGTCCCGGGTGAGTCCATCAGACATATTATCTCTGGTTGTTCTCGTCTGGCTAACGGCGAGTACTTGCACAGGCACAACCAAGTGGCCAGGATTATCCATCAGCAACTTGCTCTGAAATACAAACTTGTGGATTCTGAGGTACCGTATTACAAGTATGTGCCCGACCCAGTTCTCGAAAATGACCATGTCACGTTGTACTGGGATCGGTCTATCATCACTGATAGGACTATTGTTGCCAATAAGCCTGATATAGTGGTGATAGACCGATTAGTGCGCCGCACAATGATAATTGATGTTACCATCCCGCATGACGAGAACCTCGTGAAGGCCGAGAAAGAGAAACAAATCAAGTATCTCGACTTAGCGCACGAGGTTGTCGACATGTGGAATGTGGACTCAGCTATCATTGTGCCGATAGCCATTACGGCCAATGGCCTGATGGCCAAAAGCTTCGACGAACATCTGTCGAAGCTGGCGTTACGCGGTTGGGTAAAGGGCCTGATACAGAAGGCAGTACTCCTCGATACGGCTCGTATTGTGAGGAGGTTCCTTTCTCTGGAGCCCTAACCACCGGTAGCTTGGACCCTGCTCCCGACACCGGCGGACTACTACTTTTTATATTTTTAAATGTATTTTTTTATGGTTTTTTAGAGATATATTTAAAAATATACTTTGTATGTAAATAAAAATGAATAAACGAAATAAAATAATAAAAATTGAGGTTTATGGAATGGAACCCTTGGTGTGCGAGTCTAACTCGCACTTGGCTATCTCACCTGATGGTAAACGATGACGGGGTCAAAGATGGAGCACGCTTGCCTATAAGTAACGTATTCACTCTTTACTTAAATACTCCCACTCCTCTTAATCCCCTTTCCAAATGCAACAAATCACACGAAAAACCCCAGTAACACGATAGGGCGATCTACATATTTTGTGAACAGTCACGTATCCACGACTTGCGTAGTTACGAGTACAACTTACGATCTCGACTGGGGAGCACTTACGACCAAATTAAATTCCTCGATCGGGCTCCTACATTAGACCTCCCATTACGGGTACATTCGGCTTGCAGGTACTTAATTTGGCAGCTATTTTTAGAGGTAATGCGTGTGTCTCCTAAGGTTGAAGGCTCCGTAGGCTTATTCGGGTTATACAACGTTGATACGACAGAGGGGCTTTCCTTTAAACTGCCTATACTAGGTACCATTTTCAAGCTCTGTACCAAAAATAAATTAATTAGGAGCAGTAGTTTAGTCGCAAATGATTTTTAAAGTTTTTGCACGGTTTGAACACGATGTATCTTTTCTAACATCTGATTATCGTCTAAGCATAGGTCATGCACCTTACAACGATGAATCTACGATGCGTTGTTGCCGCTCTGACGCATGTCGAAGGACATTCACTAAAAATTGGCAATGCAAACAAGGAAACAATCAATACACACACACTTGCACTTTCACTACGAAAGCGACTAACATAAAGCGAGCGAAAGAAATAGAGATAGGTCAGTTTGTTGCATCCTTGTTTTTTGCGATCGGTAAGTGGGGCCTCAGTGCGCCGACGCTTGTGTTTCGGAACGTATGTTTTGTGGAATTCGCGCGCAAACAATTGTAATTTTATTTTGTTATTGTGAGAGGACACGTAACTTGGGATTATTATTATTTAGTATTAGTGTTTTTTTTTTGTGATTGACTGTTTTTTATGGTGATAGGACACGTAACTTGGGATTATTATTATTTAGTATTAGTATCTCCGGACCTCACTCCCATGGATTTCTTTTTGTGGGGTTACATTAAGGGTGAAGTGTATGCCTCAGAGGTAAATACAATTGATGAGTTAAAAAATAGGATTATTTTAGCATTTCACAAATTAAAGTGCTTAGCGACGGACAGTGATCTAATTAGAAAAATAAATAACAATATTCTCTGTCGGTATAATTTGTGCATCAATGTGAATGGAGGATACATCGAAAATTTAAAAATTTTGTGTGTTTGTTTTTGTGCGCGTACTTCGAAACGTTACCTAACATAAAAGCCAGTGCGAGCGGAGGCCTAAGTCGCCGGCCGCCACCCCGGCCCGGCCCCCACCGAGCACACGAGATACCGTACACCGCGCTCCGGCGCGCGCGCGACGTTGCCGCTTTGTTACCTAGCGGTATCTAAGGTCAGTGTCATTTTTTTACAAAGGGTGGTTGCGTTTTATTCGGATTTGCAAGCTATTTAGTTTGTTTGAAAAAAATATTTTCGTATTTATGGCGCTTTTTGTTTTTGTACCGTATCGAATTAATACTGAACACGTATAGTATACGTAGTTTAATTTAATGCCCCTCTGTCGTATCAACTCTGTATGTGGGTTTTCTTTGTAGGTACGCAATTGAGTGTGCTGTGTCTATAGAGTACGAAATGTCAGCGCTGGTAGAGACGAGAAACCCTATTGCCTCAGAGCACAAGCATTGGACCAGCGCTTGAATTATTATCCTAAAAAAATCTATTTCTTCTTCTTATCGTGTGGGCAGTAAGGTCTAACGACCCCACACAGTCAGTCAGAGAGTCAAGGGGGGGAAAAATTGAGAAAACCTATTTATTAATTCGTGACGTAAACTAAAAATGAAGATGATCGTCGCATTGGGCGTTAGAGTTTTGCGTGACGCCTTATTTGTTACACTTTGCCCAACAAGTGACTTTACAATCTCCCACTTCTGAACTTTGATGCGCTTTTTTGTAATTTTTTGTTGATGAATAAGTAACCTGAAACTAACAGAATAATTATTTATCTGTCCAAGTAAATACCCTATTGTCACATGCCGTCAATTTAAAGGATACTGTGACACTTATATGCTTAGATTTTTTGGAAAGTTTTGGCATTGCCGTCTCTATTCGTCCGCCGAGGTCTGTCGGTGCCCTATGGCTGTGTATTTTAGTATGTAAGACCTGTTTGTAATTGATTGCCGTGTTAAGTTGTGTAGGTGTTTAAAATACACGTGTAGAAAGTGCGAAAAGATTGCCTCAAATATAAGTCAGAATAGGAACCTAGTTCATGGATCCGCTTCTTAACCACGAGAACGCGTCCTAATTTTGCTATTATCGTTTCTATTGACGTAAGCTCTTCAGCAAGGCAGTTCCAGGGTGCAATCAGTAGTGAGTTTGTATTAAAGCCTGCTTATTAACAACTCATAATTGCAGCACAAAGACAGCACAGACATGGGCTTCCCCAAAGGGGTTGCCACATGGACCAGTCCTGTGGGTTTCGCATTCAGCGAATTTCCGCCAGGTCATCGGTTCAATTTGTAGGAGGCCTTCCGATCCAACGCTGCTTCGTCCTTGACGGGTTTGGTGATTCTTTGGGCTATAATTTTGATAGCCTTGGTTATTCTGCAGATATCTTCATTTCTTTCTTCTGATAAGGCCTATTGTGAGCGACCATATTTTAGTTCCGTTTATGTCATCACTGCCAACACGTACTGGCCATAGACTTTCGTCTTGTGACATGCTCGCAGCCCCTTGAACTATATTATAGAACTAATTGAAACGTTTGCCTTGACATAATAGATCTGAGGTAAATAAACATTGATATTTATACCCTCAAAAGGACTTTGATCTTTGAAATGCCCGCTAGGCAGAAAACTTACAACTGTAGGGGGGAATTGGGGGGGGGGAGGGTGTTATTTCAACCACTGCGTGGGCCCCACTGTTATTGTGTTTTTTTATAATCTAGGATAGAGTACATCCTAGATTATGAAAAACACAATAACATGGGGCATTCGGTATCACCGGGTGCCGACCTACCTCCGTGGCGTAGTCGAGGCTTACTTGACGGACAGAGCCGTCATCTACCCCAGTCACCTGGGAGAGTGGAACCGGTGAGTGATGTCGTGTAGTGTTCCACGGGGTACCGTTCTGGGGCCGCTTCTGTGGGACATCGGCTACGACTGGGTGCTGCGCGCCGACCTCCCTAGTGGCGTCAGTGTTGTCTGCTATGCTGACGATACGCTATTCCTGGCGCAGGGGCGGTCGCATCAGGCGGCAGCTGACGCTATGACACGCGGGGTTGCGATAGTCGTTGAGAGGATCCGGCAGTTGGGTCTCGAGGTGGCTCTTCACAAGTCCGAAGCCATGTGCTTCCATTTTTCCCGGAACAGGCCACCATCGGGATCTCAAATAACGGTAGGAGGGGTTCACATCGGTGTCGGGTCGACGATGACGTACCTGGGCCTCGTCCTTGACAGCCGGTGGAATTCCGTCGAACATTTCCGACGTTTGGCTCCCAAACTTGGGCGAGCCGGGGCTAGGGCTAATGTAGGGGGTTCAAACGCCTCCTGCCGGACGCTTTACGCGGGGATCATGCGGTCCATGGCCCTTTATGGGGCGCTAGTGTGTGCGTCTACTTTGAGGAAGCAACCTGCCCGTTACCTCAACGCGTCATAGCCATCCGGCTGGCCCGGGGATATCGCACGGTCTCTGGTGAGGCGGCGAGCCTCCTTTCCGGACTGCCGCTATGGGATCTGGAGGCGAGAGCCCTCGCGCTCATTTACGAGTGGCGCGTGGAGGCGCAACGCCGGGGCGAGACTCCTCTGCCGCGGCAAATCGCGGCAAGGCGGACGGAGCTCCGGCAAGATCTCATGGCGGTATGGAGACAGCGACTGTCGCAACCCAGTGCTGGGCACGCCACAATCCAGGCGATTAGTCCCCTCTTTGAAGAGTGGCTGGAGCGGCGTCTCGGTGTCCTTACCTTCCCCCTGACGCAGGTACTCACCGGACACGGTTGTTTCGGGAGATACCTGTTTCGGATTCGGCGGGAGGACACGCCCGGGTGTCATCACTGCGAGGATCGCCCGGAGGACACGGTGGAGCATACGGTGGAGGTCTGCCCTGCTTGGGCGGAGAACCACCGGATCCTCGTTTGGGCGATCGGCGGCGGCGACCTTCGCGGCCGGCCCTGGTTCAATCTATGGTCCTGAGTGAGGAGGCATGGGAAGCGATCACCTCCTTCTGCGAAGCAGTAATGCTAGCAAAGGAGGAGGCCGAACGTGTAAGAGAGAGGGAAACCTCACGACCCAGCCGCCGCAACAGAAGAAGACGTCCCGGGCGTCGGGGGTCGCAGGGCGATTTCCGGCCACCGTAGGCGCGGGCCTGCGGACGGCGAGCTTTGGGTGGCTCGCCGTCCGATCAGAACCAGGCCCGGGTTGGCGGCGCGCTGTGTTCTACGCGCGCCTCAAGGAGCTGTCAGCAAGGGAGACGGGGCCCGTTGCCGTTTGAAAGAGACGCCGCGTCCCTGGAACGCAAAGGGCACTTCGAGACTTCCTCGTGAAAACCCTCAGGGAAAACGGGTTCAACCCCACCATCCCTGAAGCAGGGTACTTCATTATCGCTGACTGGACTAAACTGGGTAAGTCAAAACTACAAATGGATAGTCAGGGATGCAGGGGATTTTGTTCGAAAGAGTCACCGCGGCCCTGGAATAGAATAGAATGGAACGCAAAGGGCACAAGGAGGAACACGGATGGGTTTTAATCAGTAAGAGTCTGACACTCCCTTCTGCTCCGCCCAGAGCGGAAGGAGTCATTTGATGATTTCCCATCCTTAAAAAGGATAAAGAACATCTGTAACTAGAAGATTGGTTGCTTTGGATAAGAAAAGAAGGTACTAGGTAGATGTTTTATGCGTTTAACCGCCCAAAAATCTAGTGTTACGGGCCACAATTTACTTGCCGCGAGCATGTTCCGGTTCACGGAATCTGCAACGAGCGGATCGTTGCTTGCGTGTTCCTGCTGGTTTCCTCATACTGACTACACGAATGCTAGCTTTGTAACATATTACATTACACCCCGTAATAACGGTCAGATCCGCCTTTAGAAATCGAAAATACTAATAGATTTAATTTTATAGAACAAAACGACGAGTTGATTATTTTTGGTTCCATTCTATTCTATAGTAAACATTTCTCCCAAGACTTTGTTCTCATGGCGAAACCCACAGGAGCATTGTATTTGTTCTGCGATATGTTTTAAAGCAGGTAGTCGATGAAACTCCGCTCCTTAGTGTAGCTTTGTACCAGTGAAATATTATCGTAATAGGATCAATATATTTCCCTTTACATTTAAACATACGCACAATTTCATCTCTTTATGAACGTTTATGTTTAGAAAAGACTTCGTTACCCGTAGACGTAAGCGTTTTATACACTCTTAGCTCACCCTAAAATTTCAAACGGGGCTGATCACATACTTCCTTACAGTACTTCCTTTACATTTAATTAATTGGGCAACTAATCACAAAAGAGTTTGGCCCCCGGGAGGCTATATTTGGAACCATAAGTGGAAAGAATTTTGGGACAGGGCTTTTCCCAATGGAATTTGTTGATTTAATGGATTTTGATCGGGATACTTTAAGACATTGGACCCTAGAGTGATACCCTGATTGTACCTACTTATCCTAATTTGTGGGAAGAGTCAGCTATATTAAGGGTCAATTGCGTGGGTCACTTTAATGCATGAAAATATGGTTTTGGCGTGATAGGTGAGTACGAACGTAAAATATTATTGCTATGACGTAGATTTGTTGGTTTTAGGTAAATTACTCGTAATATGCCATTTTCGTCATTACTAGATTGAACCTTTTGAACGTCAGTGTATAAACGCATCTATGTACTCCCCACACCAAGCTATGCCGTATTTTTTGTACCGATCATATATGTGACGTTCGCACGCGTTGTTACGTTGGTATACCAACATAACATATTATTATTAGTATATGTGACAATAGGGCCAATTCTACTATTTTATAAACAACGTCCTCATTCGCATCTCAGTCGCAATCTGCCAAAATGTATAGAAGTTTGAGACGAATGTGAACGACTGAACGTTGCTTAAAAATTAGCATAGGCCTTAATGGCATGCAAAAAGTTAGTTTTTGCAAAACTGATCAGGGACTGTGAATGAAGTATGGCAAACTTCTTTTACTTGATAGTTCTTATGTAGGTACCTTTTAATCTTATTTTTATATGTAACGCAGTTTATTTACATTAACATATTGATATCCAAGCGTCGCCACAACGACCGGTCCACAACGAGGCCTATGTCCAGCAGTGGACGTCTTTCGGTTGGTGTGATGATGATGATGATTGGTATCTAAATCTCATGCTCTTTTTCATGATGGTTAATCTGTTTATTAAATAAAAACAGGGTATATATACGCTTCAAATAAAAAAAAAACCATATTAAAATAAGGCGTCAAAAATTCGTCCGCATCGCTGTTCACTGGAAGTGAGCCCAAAAGACTGGCAGCATTGCCACTTTGTATGGCAAAGCTTAAACTTATTACCTGTTAAATATGTCCCACTGCTGGGCAAAGGCCTTCCTCTCCCTCTTTCACTCATGTCTATCATCTGCCATTACGGGCTAGTCCTTTCGGTATCTAAGAGTCAAGTTCACACCTTCGTCTGTAAATCTTATACTTACTAATATATAAAGCTGAAGAGTTTGTTTGTTTACTTGAACGCGCTAATCTCAGGAAGTACTGGTCCGATTTGAAAAATTCTTTCAGTGTTAGATAGGTCATTTATCGAGGAATGCTAAAGGCTATAGGAAGGATATATATATCATCACGCTAAAACCAATAGGAGCGGAGCAGGAGCAGACGAAGTTGCGCGGGTCAACTAGTAAATTATTAAGAACACATCCGCATAGGAAGAAGGGTACAGCTAGAACACTGCATCCAAATCTTTCTTATTCAGAAAAGTGCCTCAATTTCATATTTCCTTTTGCAGTTCAAACACTAACCACATTTATCATTCAAACAAAAAGCGAACAAAATTGAACAACATAAAATGCTTTTCCGATTTCTCTTTTCCATGAAACAAAGTTAACAGTGTTCTATTTCAATCAGTTTATTTGTACAAAGAGCACAACTGCACAAAGGTGCAACAAATTGGCAGAGTCCTGGGTATTTCAAAGCGAGTCTTCAATGTATCAGATTGCACTTCCAACTGTGAGTTAGGTGCAAGGCCATAGACTAAGAAATTAGTCAGTGGCGTTTTTTTTTGTGACAAGCCCGCCCTACTTTCCCAACCACTGCAAGTCCTGATAGCCAGAATCAACAGCGGCGACCACCAGTAAAACGCCGAGTCAATGAAGCTCGACGAGTCCTGGAGAATCGATAAAATTTTCTTGGATCCTGCAACGAAATTAATCAGAAAATAAGTACAGCGGAGGAGCAGAAAAAAAAAAAAATCACACACACGCACCATCACACACACTTTCAGTGGCGTTATAGCTACGCGGAGCGGATGGCTGATGGCGCCGAAAAGTTCTAGAGTAGACACCACAGGATATAGTTTCTCTCTTGAACGCAACTTCATTGAAAGGGTTTTTTCAGTATTGATAAAGTAATTAGAACTTTCAGGTAGTCCTAATTAAATCTTGAGTGCCGTAAATAAATTTATAACACATTTGCTCGTAAAGGGTTTCTTATTTCACCAATTTCAATATCGTATTGTACCTCATTACGTACTTGTGCGTCATTGTAATGTAAAACGCACGAGTTTCTTTTTAATATGGTAAAACGCACGGTTTATCAAGATGCTCCGTCTAAAACGAACGGTGCTTTTTCAAATCTTAGCAAAAAGTTTTTATGTCAGAAAAGTGGTCAACATTTTATAAATAAAATTAACTTTGGGAGATAAAATATAATAAATAAACATTTAATTCTTCAATTTCATTAACTTTGACCATAAATTACAATCATTAATCAGTAACAAAACACAAACATATTTACTTTATTAGTAATACTGGCTGTTTTTGTGCCTTTGCCTTAAAGCAAGCTATAGCTGATGCGCGCTCATCGCTAATTTGTGAAAAAGTAAAAAATAATTCCGCGCGCTTTTACTTTTCGCTGTATTGTTTTTATTTGAAAATGTCGTCAAGTAATGATGAATGTATTAATTCGAC
This sequence comes from Lacanobia oleracea, assembly GCA_950371165.1. Classification (NCBI taxonomy): domain Eukaryota; kingdom Metazoa; phylum Arthropoda; class Insecta; order Lepidoptera; family Noctuidae; genus Lacanobia; species Lacanobia oleracea. The sequence goes on from OX493389.1 coordinate 5,919,921, forward strand.
ACCGCCAGAAGTCTCAGAGCCTCTTGCCCGAAAAATCGACCGATAGATACTTACAAGCGTATCAAAATTTCATCTTATGGACACGAGCAAAGATGCAAATTCATTTTCAGAAAGTGTGTTTTTAGCCTATTTCATGGAACTTTCTCAAAAACATAAGTCAAGCTCATTGTGGTGCTACTATTCAATGCTAAAAAGCACTGTGAAAACAAAACATGGTTTGATATCAAGTCATACTCCAACTTGCTGGCATTTCTAAAAAGACGCTCAAGTGGCCATGTGAGTAAAAAGTCAAAAGTATTTTCGGCTGACAATGTCAAGAAGTTTTTTAAGAGAAGCTTCGGGTTGCCGATATTTGGCAACAAAGGTCAGTTGAAACTAAATTATTGTTATTAACTTCTTTCACTTTCGTATTTCCTTACAATATAGGTGTTTTGTACGCTGTTTGTATTAATATTCGGCATAAATGTTGCATGTAGACGTCAAGAGTTTGCAAACATCACAACTAAAGATGTTGAGAACCATGGCCGGATTCTTGTTGTCCAGTTCAAAAACACAAAAAATAAAATTCCAATATCGTCCACAATACATGGGCCTTTTCACGACATAGTGAAGAAATACGAAGCGCTTCGTTCAACAAAAGATGTCTGACAGATGTTTTCAAAATTACCAAAATGGAAAATGCACTAGCCAACCCATTGGCATAAATAAATTTGGAGCAATGCCGAAACAAATTGCCACTTTCTTAAATTTGGATGAACCACATGAATACACAGGGAACAGTTTCAGAAGGTCTTCGGCTACATTGCTCGCCGATTCAGGTGCGAACTTATTGTCACTAAAACGCCACGGAGGGTGGCGGTCAATTGCTCCCGCATTACAAGGAATATAAATTTGGAGCCAAGTGTTGACTCTCGACCATCTACGAGCACACACGAGTACATTCCACCATCATCGCCGACGCTGCAGCCGCCTCCGTCGCCGCCACCGACTACATAACTCTGTGGTCTCGTTTCTCCTACTTTCACTCAAGAGAGTGAGAGAGACACTGGTGAAATTGCAACTAATAATAATAACTTGACAATCAATCCGCAAGGCAGTTTTGTGGCGAACTGTTGGGCAGTAGCAACCCCACGGACCTGATCTCCAGAGAGAAGTCTTGTTCCTCATTTCCGGCTTGCCTTTATTAGCTGGCCGGAATGAATACTGACAGGAACAGAGCTCCCACCTCTTTCTTTTCTTAATCGGCCAGTCTGAGTGGAGATTCGCAAGAGAAACGTGCTTGGGAGAAGAATGTATAATCCAGTAAGATGCTGATCTTGGTCCAGGGATCTTGACTGTACTTCCGGGATTGTCCTGATAGCCGTGGTATACCTCTCCACTCCTCTAGCACCTCAGGATATGTTGCCCTCTTGGCGCTACGTCACTTTGTGCTAGCGACCCTTTTCTTGAGTGTGCAAATCACCACTTTTTTTTTTAAGTATGGAAAATCATCAAATGACTCCTTCCGCCTCTGGGCGGAGCGGAAGAGAGTGTTAGACTCTTACTGACTAAAACCCATCCGTGTTCCACTTACTGCCCTTTGCGTTCCAAGGTACGGTGCCTCTTTCGAACGGATTCTGCACCCCGGCAGGCACTGGCCCCGTCTCCCATGCTGACAGCTCTTTGAGGTGCGCGTGGAACACAGCGCGCCGTCGACATGGGCCTGGTTGTAATCGGACGGCGAGCCACCCAATGCTCGTCGTCCGCAGGGACGCGCCTACGGTGGCCGGAAATCGCCCTGCGACTCCCGACGCCCGGGGCATCTTCTTCAATAGTTCTTCCATAGTAAACGATTATCAGTCCACTAAACCAGCCAAACTCATAGCGTTTCATCTTTTGTTTCCATATTCTGCAATAGTTCTGCTCCAACCGAGGATTGTCCTTGGGTATACTTTCACAGTGTATATAGGGATAGTCGTCGGTTGGTGTCCCATTCCATTTGTAATGTCTAAAGAGGCCTCTATGAGTTGGCTTCGGCACCTCGTATGCCTACCAAAGGACCGGGTCTCCAGGGACCCGAGAAAGTGAAAAAAAAAAAACTTGACAACATTAAAAATGCCAACTGGCAACGTAATAATCAATTTTACAAATTTTTCTGACTGCTTTAACAAGTAATTAAAGATTTATTCGTTTAAGAAAGTCCGAGTTTTATTTATTTCCTCGCAAATATGTTATAAAACGTCGTATGACATACGTGCGCTTTGATAATTACAGCCTCTGCTTTCTTGTAGTCCTCGCCTAAAGCTCTGGCTAGCAGTATCGCCTCGGCTGTTATTTTCAACTTACCGCACTTATATCATAATGACCAGCCGATACTTTAGACATACATACCTACCTATTTAAGATAAACTTCAAGTTAAAACATCTGCAGAAATCGAAACAAACAAAATAACATCAATCAATTCGCCTATCAATCTGAATCAACCAATTTACCATTCATTCATCAGAAGGATTGCAGTTTAACAAAACAGATTAAAAACCATGTGATTGACATCCTAGAGATTAAATAAATAAAGTTAGTATTTGTCAAATTACTTAGCCCTAATCCAATTACTGAGAAACACTAAGATTACCGATTAATTGATGCTTTACAGGCCTTAACTTTTAATGCTTATACCACACGTGTATACATGTTCGACATTTTTACGATCACTCGAGCAACATCGAACGTGTGATTTAGGATTCATTGCTCCAAAACGAATCAAAAGTGGTTTGCAGTGCAAGATTCACGTGGTTTAATTTATGTATGACTTGCTTCTGCCAGCGGCTTCGTCTGCGCTACAATCGGAAATTATCCAAAGGAAACAGGTACTATCGGTATAAAAAACCTTAGAATGTTCGTGTAGAACCATCATTATACCAGACGCCGATGTCCAATCGCCTCACAGAGGACGTCTATAAATAGGTAGTTTCTTAGTACCCGCGTTATTGTTCGGTTGTATTTAGCAACAAATATTATTAGTGTAGGTACTAAGCTATTTCCACTACTGTCTTGCTTTGTCAGAACTTTAGAATGGAATCAATAGTTTATTTACGTTACTGAAAGATGTTTTGATAGTTCATCTTTGTGTGTTGTGGAATTGTAGCTGGATTTCACATTTAAAATACTATAATAACATTAATATGACCATAATGATAACCAGAATGTTAAATAGAGGTGTACCTTTATCATTGCACATCCACATTTCACTATTGCCATCAATCGAGCACTGATCCTGGCTGCTACAGAAACCGTCCCATGCGGGCGGATAGACTTTGTATGTAAAAAGTCATAATTATAGGTTTGGCTCTCGCCTGTTTCCTCCTTCAATACTGGACCGATGTCAAACATATTTCATAAACTGAATAAGAACGATATAGATGTATACTGTGTCTCTATGTTCTTCTTTTTTCATTATTAGTTGCCAAAGTACACTAGGGCTCTGTTGACAGCTGTTTACCGGACAATTTTAAGGGTTCTAGTGATTATACAGCTAATTGAGGAGCTCATGGCTAGATTATAATAGCCGCAAGGATCGATCTTCAAGGTTAAGCACCGCTTGCCAAGGTTGGTCTGTAGATGAGTGACCATCTTAACATACCGAGTTTCCTCCGTGCCTCGGAAAGCACGTTAAGCTGTTGGTCCCGGGCTCCCGGCTGTCATTTGTAGATCTTTGGCAGTCGTTACGGATAGTCAGAAGCCAGTAAATCTGACTCCAGTCTTGCCATGAAGTACTGCGTTACCCAGTTAATGGGTTGTGGAGGTCTGGTAAGCAGCCGCTCCACCTAAAGTACTGGTATTCAGCTAAATCCGGCTTGACTGGAAGCCGACCCCAATATAATTGGGAAAAGGCTAGGCAGATGATGAGTGCTTATACAGTTCAAGCAAATCAAAAAGGAAAACATAGGCACACAAACATATACCTATACTTTTTATTCAGTTTGCGAAATATATTTTAAATCGGTTCAATATTGGAGTAGGAAACAGGCGAGAGCTAAAACCTGGAATTGTGACTGTTTACATACAAAGTGTATCCGCCCGCGTTTCCTCTTATTAAGATTTTACCCGACCAGGGAACCGAACCCAGGATCTCCGGGGTCAGAGGTAGAAAATATTTTTTGTCATCTTCATTTTATTTCATGACTTAAAAATTCTATTTCAAAGCTATTTTCCCCCGAAAGTAACCCTATAGGTATTCACACACAATGCATGCATTGAAATGAAAACAAAAACATAAGTAAATAATATTTTATTGACTATTATTAAGAACAATATGAGCTTACGAGTATAAATTATGACTAAGAATAAGAACTTACAGTCAGGTTATATCATCATGACTCTTATTTGTTTATAGATTAAGCTTGAAAATACTTTCATCACTACATTTATATTTGATTTTATGATTCCAAACAATTCAAATTTAGGGGCCTATCTCACTAGAACACCATGGTGACCTAACCAGTCGCACTGTCGTGTTATCTTGAGCTACCAAGTGAGAAACACTAGAACAAACAGTGGGTGATTCTGTTACCGGCAACAACATTTATTTTATTATGTTTGGGTGGGTAATAGTAAACTAATTCACCACAAGCTATTTACAAGTATCCACAGTTAACAACCAAGTTTGTTGCGCAACTAAGGTGAGGTACCCTGTATACAACTGCATACTTTTATTAGTGGCGCGACCGGTGGCTGCCAAATTTCACCATGGTGTCTTAGTGAGATAGGACCCTTAATCATGAGTAGGTATCGTCATAAACTGTTGTGGACGAGTTTACCAAAAACTTTTGATTCCGGCTTCCATAGTTAAAATCTCTCACAATTTTCATTCAAACTTCTAAGACGCTTCGTATTTAGCGTTCGGCTTATGAGCATTTAAAAGTTAGCAATGCCTTCGTTGGTAAGTCGCAGTACGGATTGACAAACAATTTAAAAGATTATGTCTGCTTGAGATGTTATTTTGAACGAATTGTTATGATTTAGAAGAAATTAATACTTACTGGCCAGAAATATTAGGAAGGTTTTAAATATTATGTCAATGTAATAAATAGGGAATATGCATGCGATTTTTTATGTCCAAAATGAAATACTTATTGGCTCTAGTAAACAAACATGAAATTATTTTCATCAGCGATGAAGTTATAAAGCTTCAAAGATTACAATTAGAAAGAGAAGTCCGATGTAAACTTTGACGTCATCGTCCATGACGCCTAAACAGCTGCCATAAAAACAGCGTTTTGCGAGAGGGACAGATATATTTGTTTAAAAATAATATATATCTCTTTCGTTTTTCGAGTAATTTTGATTCTATGTTTACTGTTAGTATTATATTTTTGTATATTTTTAGATAAACTAGATGATAAATATTTTTTCCATGCATATATTCCCTATTCCCGACTGGTTTATGTTTTTTTTTTCTAATTCTATTTTTAAAGTCCCAAGTCAGGAGATAGATGCTCTCTGTTTTAACTTTTAATTACTAAAATATTTAATCCTGCCATAATGATACAACCTGACGAAAAATTTCGCCTGATTCACTTACTGAGTATTACTTTAGTTTCACGGCAGTATGTTACACTAAACATTAATACCTAAACTACTTATACAACTAATTATAAAAACAATGAAGTATAAATTACTTCTAATGGAGAAGAGAGTACAATGGTGGGAGAGACTTTCGAGGCGAAAGAAGAAGAAGGATTTGGAATGAGGAAGGAGTTTTAGGAGGTTCTAGAAGATGGAGACTTAATTTCTAGATTGTTGTTGTCTTTGGCGGCCCTGCTCCTGGTATTCGCCGTTGTTTGGCCGCTTGTGCTGATGTTGACCCTGGAAAAGAGAGATTGAATATTAGTTGCATGTTAGATTATGATTTAGGGCTATTGCTTACGGCGTTTTTATAATGCGTCGACGACGTGCAGATGACGCACGCTAACACGCTTTAGATGAAATTCAGACGCAGACTGTTGTGCTTTTTAGTCATTATGTTACGAACGCGCGCTTTCGTAAAACGTGCATCGTCGGTGCGTTCAAAATACGCCGTGTGCATTGGCTCTTAAGATTAATACCAGTCAGGGATGCTTGCGAATTTACTTATGTCTCGGGTCATCAATTAATGCTTGTTCAAATTCAAATTCAAATTCAAAGCATTTTATTTCAAATAAACCATTCACAGGCACTTTTGAAACGTCAAGGTCGGTCAGTCAAAAACATGGAAGCTATTTGCACGTTCCAAAGCGTAGATCTCTATGGAGAAGAACGTGCAAGAAACTCCACGGACACTCTTTTAAATCATGTTCTGTTTTACAAAATTCCAAGTTACATATACTTGTTGCTTCTGCATGTGAGGACAATGCAAAGAAAAAAAAAGGGCTTATTATAAGAATTTTAAATATAAAGATTAAAATAAGCCAATGGCAGTTAAGAGATGACCAGTCTCAACCGACGGCGCCTGTTCACGAACATGACGCGTGTATCGGCACCCTTCAGCTCAACAATTTCGAAGGGAACCGAATGATCAAACCCACGCGCCGCCATCAGCGAGACATTTGAGTGAGCATGACATGCTCTCAACCACCATGCTCGTTCAAGTCCAACAAGTAAAACTATAACTACCTACTCACATAAAATGTAAATGGTTTCATGGTACTCACATTTACAAAATTTGAAAAATATGCTTCTACTTTACACAAAACTATGGTTGTCAATGACCAAATAATGAAAAATAAATTAATAAAGAGAACGATTAAGTTCTTACATCAAAAAGAATAAATAAGTAATTAATATAATAATATAATTTGTATGTATATAAGAATAAATAAACGAAATAATGTAAGAACCTCTAAAAGGAGCGAGCATCACTTCCAAATATGAAAACATAAAAACCTAAAAAGTGGACCTAAGCAGCTGTGACTGTGGAGCAGGACCAGCATTTAGCCAAGCGTTTTTATCGAGGATATAATCTTCCAGTTTATAATACGCTTGCCTACATAGTGTGCGTTTTATGCATGCTTTAAATTTTCTCTCATTCAGTTCGAGAATATCAACTGGTATTTTATTATAAAATTTAATACAGTACCCCATAAAAGAAGTGTGTACTTTGGCCAATCTGAATCGGGGTTGATCTAATTTGTTCCTATTTCTAATATTAAAATTATGCCTGTCACTAATCTTGCTAAAGAGATGAAGATTTTTCCGAACATACATAATATTTTCGTAAATGTATTGACAAGGTACCGTCATGATGTTGATATCCTTAAACAGTTCTCTTAGGGAATCACGCCGACGGAGATTGTAAATGGCTTTGATGGCTCTTTTCTGCAGGATAAATATAGACTCGATGTCTGCAGCACGTCCCCATAATAAGATACCGTAAGACATGATACTATGAAAGTAACTAAAATAGACCAGCCTCGCGGTATCTATATCGGTAAATTGACGGATTTTTCTGACAGCGTATGCTGCTGAACTTAGCCGTCCCGCAAGAGATGTTAAATGAGGACCCCATTGTAGCCTTGAGTCAAGCGTAATCCCCAGGAAAACCGTGTTTTCGACGAATTCAAGTTTCTCCTTGTTCAAAACTATGTCGCAATCATTTCTTTTAACGTTCGGTAAGGCAAATCTGATGCATTTAGTTTTTTTCCCATTTAATACTAAATTATTAGCAGTAAACCAATTTTGGACCTGCTGTAGGGCGTTATTTACGTCGTCAAGATTTATGGAACGTCTATCTATCTTAAAAATTAAGGACGTATCGTCAGCAAATAATACCATATGAGGGTGATTTTTTAAAAGATGGGGTAGATCATTAATATATACTAGAAAGAGGAAAGGACCCAAAATAGAGCCTTGAGGTACCCCCATTTTGACTTTTAAACCCCGTGAATTGACACCATTTATTTGAACTTGCGTGGTGAGAACATTATAGTTGGTAGGACATAAACCTCCATTTTCCCCAGAAGAAAGGTATAAATAAAGATTCCCTATACAAAAAGATTTATGGAACAAAATAATAAACGAAATTTTTAAACGGCGGTAGAAAAATCTGGGACCTAAATAGTCAAAATTGAGTTCAGATATCAGTCATTAACAGATCGCTTAGTTCGTATGTTTTCTAAATAATTAGCAAAGGGGTTAAACTAAATCTTGTACCAACTTTCGATGGATACTCAGATGTTCCAACCACAGTCGATACAAAGTAATTAAGACATTTCCGAAAGTAAATGTTTCCTTAACTTTGCGACCTGAATCGTAGACTTCCATTTAAGTACAAATGGCTCAATATATTGAATCAATCGAGCAAGACGATTGTAGGACAGGTTACTGCAGAAGTACAAGTTTCAATATCGGAAACATTATGCTATCGAAAATAAGGATAATGTGAGGTATAGAGAGCGCTGCACTAAAAGAGGATAGCCTTCCAACAAAAAGAAAACCGGCCAAATGTGAGTCGTAAGTGAGTGACACGAAGGGTTCCGTACCATAAATCGAAAAGCCGTTTTTTGTATTTTTTAGGCATTATTATTTGTTGTGATAGTGGAAATAGAAATACACACTCTGAACATTTTAACTGTCTGTCTATTACGGTTATTGAGATGCTCGCTGTCAGGCATACGGATGGACGGACGGACGGACAGCGGAGGCTTATTAATAGGGTTCCGTTGGTTACCCTTTGGGTAGGTACAATCCCAATTATTCCAAATTAAGAAAATAATTCATAGACTTAGTAGACTTCAGGATAAATAAACATTTGTCCAGGTTGCGGATATTGTAAACTACAAACAATCGAATAATGAACGACATTTTGTAAGAAATAAATGTAAAAAAAACACCTGGTGCTTTCGCCGGGCAAGTACTATTCTCTAGATAACAACGATTCAGTCACAGGATTTGTTTATGATCTGAGTGCAAACCAGTTAATTTTAAAATTACCACACAGTTCCAAACCTTCTGTTCCTTTCTTTCCTACATTCCACAATAAGACGTCTACCCAAAACCCCCAACTTTGGGCGTGAACCAATAGGCAATTCGATTTGCCCGTCCATTTAATTAAGATCAGTCCTAGATCTCTGCCTCGGCGTCTCGAAGGCCTCTTCCAAATGGTTTGGAATGTTCCTTTACCGAGGTTACTGGCTGAGACTGGCGTGTTAATTATTGGTTCGGTGCTTCAGGTATTTTAGAGAAACTTAGGGAATTTATTTTTGTTTTTCTTGTCACTAAGTGATGGCTACGTAACTGTATTTTCAAGCTTGTCTTAAAACCATGGCCCTTGAGGCGGTTTAGAAACTCTGACACTAGGGTGTGTGGGGTCGTTAGACCTTACTGCCTACACGAGAAGAAGAAACTTTTCTTACGCACAAAGTGTGGACAGCCCGGAGCGGAGCGAGACCTACATCTATGTAAAGATGTGATATATATTCTGATATTTGACACCTCTTTCTCGTGCCTGAAACCCACCTGAGCTTTCACGATTTAAGCGTATCCTATGATAGAGCTACTTAGGTGGTAATATTCAGGTTGGACAAAATTTGCGTCAAATCGACACGAAAGACTCAGGTATTAAAATCTTCCTATGATAGAGCTACTTAGGTGGTAATATTCAGGTTGGACAAAATTTGCGTCAAATCGACACGAAAGACTCAGGTATTAAAATCTTGACTTAAAGATGTGTCCTTTGAATCAACCGTAAAATCCTAATATACATATAAAATTATTCTGTTACTGAGTGAGTGAGGGAGTGAGGGAGTGACTAACAGACAATGCACAGCCGAAACTACCGGTCGTAGAAAGCTAAAATTTGGCTTGTAGCTTCCCTACACTCCGTTGGGGAGAACTAAGAAAAGATTTCCCAAAATTCGTGCGGGAAAGGGAAATAACGGAATATCATAATAATAATCTATTAATTATTTCATTTATCGTGCGTACGGATAAGGAGTGGAATTCCCTGCCGTAGTCTGTATTTTCTGATAGTTACAACTTGCGAGTCTTTAAGTAAAGAGTGAATAGGTTACTTCTAGGAAAGCGTTCTCCATCTTCGACCACATCATCGATTACCATCAGGTGAGATAGAGGTCAAACGCGTGCCTATCAATAGTAAAAAAAAACATTATTTATAAGACAACATAATGGCGATATGGGTGAGCAAAGTCGAGGGCAAAAGATTAATAGACTTAAACTGTCTATTTTTCCCTTCACAAAAACTTACCCCAAAACCACTCGTTCAATGCTTGTCAAGCTTAATTTTAAACTCAGTTACTAACTGACAGACTAACGAATCCAATCAGTTTAGGCAAATGGCGTGTAGGTGTCCATTCATAGTGGATTCCGAATATCCGGATGTCAGACATTCTCGCAAACAGCAATTTGGTTTTAAAATAGATGACAGTGATACTGATTGGAAATGGCGATGACAATGGCAGAAATTCAGATGATAAGCTGCAGGGGTTATTACCCGACTGCGAAAGAAGGAGGGTTATGTTTTTCGAGTATATGTATGAATGTATATTTCTTTGGCACGCCCTAGAGCCTAAACGGCTCGATAGATTTTAGCTTGAGAGGTGTCGTTAGATTTGTATTTACTGTGAGAGTGACACTGGATATTTAAAAAAAAAATGCGGTTTTTTGGCGCCAAATTACGCCTTCGAAAAAAATATATTTTCAAAACCTATCAAGTGAGGTATCAAGATAAAGGGCTGGAAGAGACGATTCCAAAAATGTAATTCACTAAAACGTAGGAAATAAAAAAAAATACTTTGTCAAAAAACCGACCGCTAAAAACGACTAAAAAGCAGTCTGATGCAGTTCAATCATAGATCTGATGCCACCAACTGCATTGCTTGAAAAGCGACTTGTTTCGAACTTTTTAGTCGTTTTTAGCGGTCGGTTTTTTTGACAAAGTCAATTTTTTTTTTAGTTTCAGGCTGTATCTGCTTTTTCGAAATATTGTTGTGTTTCTAAATATTTCTTATTCGTTTCAGTCTGTGTTTGTATTTTCAAGTAACATGGATTCAAAAATCCAATTTTTTGTTTATAAAATATTATTTACTTCATGTCGACCCGAAAAATTGTTTTCATTGAAAAGCCCGCAAGGGAGTTAACAACAGGTTTATTTTTTATTGGTAGTGGTGGTCACTGAAATAGCCTATTCTGGCTACACGTGTCGTGCCGAAAAACCTTTCGAATTTCAACCTGTGGCGATCACAAGTAAAACAGTCAGTTGTTTTTTGTTGTTGTTGTTACTACCCTGAAGCGGTGTGCCGAATATGGAACACACGGGGTTCGATAAATAGATTGGTATTGTCGACGGATGTCAGATTTGCAATAACGGTCATTGACATTTCGTTAATATCCCTTTGTAGGTACCTCGATAATCATCATCATCATCATCTGCCTAGCCTTTTCCCAACTATATTGGGGTCGGCTTCCAGTCTAGCCGGATTTAGCTGAAAACCACGAGGAGCGGCTGCCTACCAGACCTCCACAACCCACCCATTAACGGGGTAACAAGGTACTTCATGGCAAGACTGGTCAGATTTACTGGCTTCTGACAATCCGTGATGACTGCCAAAGATCTACAAATGACAGCCGGGATCAACGGCTTAACGTGCTTTCCGAGGCATGGAAGAAACTCGGTATGTTAAGATGGTCACCCACCCACAGACCAACCTTGGAAAGCGTTGCTTACCCTTGAATATCGACCAAATGTCAATTCAGGACAGCTTTACGTCTATAATTCTGTTTTCGGAATTAAGTATGTCAATAAATTTAATGTAGGTAATGACCGTTTTTGCAAATTTATCTGGCTTCGACCATAGCATGTTGGTAACTCAATTCCTGAAGTTAACGAATATACAGAAACATCTTTTTAGACTAATGGTAAGGAGAACTTGAGTAAATCAGCACATTGCTTACAATAATACAAGGGAATGTAAACAGCTGATTTCTTGTCTTTATTTTCCAATGTCTGAAACACCATTTTGTTGCGGATTTTTATCCGCTCTATAAAATGGTTTCGTCTGAAATTGGCTTTAAAATTGAATGCTCATCTGGCTTTGGAAAAATAAAGAAGATTAAGTTTAACAATACACACATAACATACAATAAGTTATGAGGTTTGTAAAAATCAGGTTACATTTGTTATAAAATCAAAATCAGCTAAGTGCGATTCGGACTCTCATACGAAGGGTTACTTACCGTTAACCTAAAAAAACCCTTTTGCTGTGTAGGAACTGCCTTGAATTTTTTATTTAATTTTATTTTTAACAGACTTCCAAAAAAAAGGAGGAGTTTCTCTATTCGGTTAGTATTTTTTTTGTTTTTATTATTTGTTGTTATAGCGGCAATAGAAATAGGTACCTACACATTATGTAAAATTTTAAACTGTCTTCCTAATATAGTTCTTGAGATACAGCCCGCTGACAGACAGATGGACCGATGGATAGACGGACGCACAGTCTTACTAATAGGGTTCCGTTGACTAAACTTCGGTACGGAACCCTAAAAATCTAGTAGACATTAAGCAAAAGGCAGCTTTGCTTATTGGGGTTACAGTATTCCCTTTCAATTGGATCAAAAGTATATTTGTTTTATTATAGTTTTGTTTCATCTGCATACCTGTCTTAACTCCTGCTGGTTCTCTTCCTCCGGTGGTGGCGCAGTGGTAGTGGGGACATCACACTCCTCAGTGGGGGGCACCACACACCTCAGTGACCTCCTGTCGAAGACCAGCATAGCGGGGCACCTCTGCAGGCGAGGGTAGCCTCCCTGGCACTGCCAGTAGCGGTTGCAGGACTTTCCTAGGGGCACGTTGCCGTTGGGGTCATCATTGCAAAGGGCTGGAAGAAGAATAAGAAGAATGTTTAGTGTTTATATTTGAATAATTGGTCTGAAAAGACTGGTCATCCCTTTGACAGTGCAAAATTATTAGGTATCTAGAATCCAAACTATACAGGTTGAATCTTTCAAGTGTGCCTTCAAGGCTTATTCCGAAACTATAAGGAATATCGAAACCACAGAGTTAGTGAGATCCTTATTAGCTACACTTTTGGATGGTGTACTAATACAGTGTTTATTTTTTCAAAATAAACAGGTTCGATTCCTGGGAAGGAAAATGATTTTTCAAAAATCCAATGATGCAGTTTTAGTTTTCATCAAATCACCGGGCTTGAGACTCCTTTCAGTGTTTTTTGATATTCCTTATAGTTTCGGATTTGGCCATGAAGGCACACTTGAAAATTTCACCCTGTATAGTTTGGATTCTAGAAATCATACTTTACTATTCGAGAAAATGAATGTATGAGAATGGGGTATTTCACTAAACACGCGTGACGTCATATGGCTTGGTAAAAATGTACGAAATTTACCAAGCGAAATGACGTCACGCGTGTCCTCAACTCGCTGTATCTCCTTTATTTTTTGTTTACGTGAAAAAAGAAAAAACATGTGTCCAATATTTTTTGAAAATCTATCAGACGGACTAATTCGATTTTTTTAGTAAAATACCCTATTGAGATGACATGTTGTTATTTGTAACTAAAACTTTCTATGCGAAAATATAAATATTTTTAGACCAGTAAAACAGCGATAATACTAACTAGAATTTCGCCCGCGACTTCGTTCGCGCTGCAATTTTTTAAAGATCCTTAATTTTTTTCGAGCAATAAATATAGCAGGTATATTACTTAGGGTTATTGTAGCATTATTATGGGGAAAGAAATTTTAAAATCGGTCCAGTAGTTTTAAAGTTTGGTTACAAAAATAAGAAAAAATCTTAATATTGTGTTGTGTGTGCAGGTTCACTGTACGAATATCTCATTAAATCCTCACTAATATTATAAATACGAAAGTAACTCTTGTCTGTCTGTATGTTGCGCTTTGACGCCAAAAATACAGAACCGATTTAAATAAAATGTGGTACACAGATAGTCTAGAGCCTCAGAAAGGACATTAGACTACTTTTTATCCCGGGAGTACGTTCAAAGCCGCTGGCAGAAGCTAGTTAGCAGTAAATTCATCAATAATAAGATCTGAAACTTCAAGTCCAAAGTTAGCTCTTGCATTAATAAGAGATTGGTAGGCCACTGAAACTTTGCTTATCTCATTAGTATTGTCCTAACTTCGGACGATAAGCAGTACCAATATAAGTCTGAGTAACTTTCTCGGGTTCTTTATTAAGTCCCTAGGGTAGAACAATAAGTCGCTGGTAAGTTTTATTTGTCTCTAATTCCGGACAGGAGAAAAGTTACTATAAGTTGGCTATGAGCTTTTGACTTTTATCGCGGCTCTGCTTTGAATTTTACGGTAGTGAAGTGCAGATTATCTCTGAAAAACTATATATTTTCACTTCACAATATTAAAGAACTCGTGGAGCACGAGGAGCTCGTGGCTAGATACAACAGCCGCACGGGTCGATCTTCAAGGTTAAGCAACGCTTGCCAAGGTTGGTCTGTGGATGGGTGACGATCTTAACATACCGAGTTTCCTCCGTGCCTCGGAAAGCACGTTAAGCCGTTGGTCCCGGCTGTCATTATAAGATCTTTGGCAGTCGTTACGGATTGTCAGAAGCCAGTAAATCTGACTCCAGTCTTGCCATGAAGTACCGTGTTACCCAGTTAATGGGTTGTGGAGGTCTGGTAGGCAGCCGCTCCTCGTAAAACACTGGTATTCAGCTAAACCCGGCTTGACTGGAAGCCGACCCCAATATAGTTGGGAAAAGGCTAGGCAGATGATGATGACAATATTAAAGAACTATTTTTAATAATTAGCCCATTTTTAGAGGCATCCAGTTCGTAAAAAGCACGACCTTAACACTTAATGCTTAGCTAGCCTAGGTAATTAATAATTGAAAGCTACTTCTGTATAGAATGATTTTCGGGCAGCTTATGGCTACATAGTTTACACGGTGCGAGCTAGCGTGCGAGTCAGCCTTCCGAGTAGCTGCAGTACAGTAACTCGTATCGTATGGACGTATGTATCTTACGAGCTACTGTCATGTGCGAGTTGAATAGTAACTTCGTATCTGAGTTACATCAACATTTTTTGTTTTCAGTCGGCTGCTCGCCTAACATTTACTTGCATAGACAGCAGCTCGAATCTCACTGCCATCGTTCGGACGTAGCTCGCCAAGCAGTTGCGAGCGGAACACGTATTTTTAGTGAGCTGCGACTCGCAAGGGATTGAGCAGCTACTATCGACGTGAAGACAGCTAAAACGAGTCGAGCTACAGGCATACGAACAGCTCTCTACTGTCTAGTCAGCAGCTCGTACTGTATAAACAATCCATTATCGAATATCCTTTGATTATTTCATCATTATTCAATATGTCCATAATCAAACATAAGGAAAAACGTGTACTAAATACAAGAGCAAATTTAATATTAAAAGCTTCTAGCAAGTCTATTCGTGTTTCCGAGAATCGAGGACAATACTCAGGTCGCGTCCGGCACTGGCTATCGAATCGATGCATCGATTGAATTAGTTATAAACGCTAAGATAGACGGCCATTTTGTTTGTGATCGACAATCGTGCAATGTTTATTTTATAAAGCTTTTAAGGCCTTTGTTTAAGTTTAGTTTTTATTTATGAGCACTCAACAAAAAGTTTATTGTGTTTCGAAACTTAGGTGTTATAAATGAAAAACTGCAACTGGAATTGCATAATTTAATTCCGCCAAGCCCGTTCCATCATCGGACCACAAGACGAACGGCGATGCGCCACCGGTACATGGTGGACATCCCACCCACACGCACAAAACGTTTTGGGAACACATTCATAATGCGTACAGCTAAGGAGTGGAATTCCCTGCCGGAGTCTGTGTTTCCCGATAGCTACAACCTGGGAGTCTTTAAGTCAAGAGTGAATAGGTTACTTCTAGGCAGGCGTGCTCCATCTTCGACCACATCATCGCTTACCATCAGGTGAGATGGTGGTCAAGCGCGTGCCTATTATTAGTTAAAAAAAAAAAAAAATACTTTCACAAGGTCAATTCTTGTACATAAAAAGCGTTTAAATTGAAATTTGGGCTTCATCAGAAGACTGAAAGTCACCCAAAGAGCAATGGATAGAGCAATGCTTGGAGTTTCCTTGCGTGATCGAATCAGGAATGATGATATCCGTTAGAGAACCAGGGTTACCGACATAGCCCGAAGGATCGCCAAACTGAAGTGGCAGTGGGCAGAGCACTGTGCTCGCAGATTAGATGATCGATGGGGCCGAAAAGTTCTGGAGTGGTGACCGGGTACCAGAAGACGCAGCGTTGGAAGGCCTCCCTCAAGGTGGACCGTTGACTTGGTCAACGGTCAACAACGGTCATATCTTTGCGGGTAGCCGATGGATGCGAGACGCACAGGACCGGTTGTTGTGGCGACACTTGGGGGAGGTCAATGTCCAGCAGTGGACGTCTTTCGTGGTGATATGACGACGATGATGATGACAATCGATACTTGTTAAAATGTAGGGAAATTAGAGGTGTTTTTGACAGTTTGCCATTTTGATGTGAACGCTTCTTAAAATATGAGATATGTCCCTCCAGTTTTTGACACCAACTTCCAGAAAGCAATCATCCAAATTAAATCGGCTATCAAAGTGTCTTCCCATGTCAAAATTAGAGGCTTCCCGTGAGAAGCCTCTAATTTTGACCTTATTTTTTCAAGGCGGGGAAGCTTAATGAGGAAATACCTTTTTATTGGTTTTCGTGTCCATAATCTGATATACCTTGACCTTGTTCATGATTGATTGCTTTCTGACATGCACTATTTAATTTTCAGAATTTGGTTTGATCCGTTTTTGGGTTCCGTATGTCTGAATGAAAAAACGGATCCAGTGGGTGAAAATGAAAATGTTATTTCCCAGAACAGTTTTTTCTGTTCTGTGTGTTATTTAAACTGCAGGTTCAGTGCGGCATAACAAAAGAAAAAAGGTTATTATGCGGGTATATATTATGTGGGTTTCAAATTTATTTATTTAACACTTTACGCACACAGATGTACAGTGGCGGACTTAATGCCTGAGGCATTTTCTACCAGTCAACCTTTGGGTGATGAAGAGAATAATACTAGTAGGTGCAAATTGTGAAAAAAAAAACAGAAACGCGATTAATATTTAAATTAATACAAAGATATATATATATATTAATTATTAAAAATTATATAATTAATTATTAAATTTATTTATTTTTTACGATTTTACTATAAAGATTTTATGTTAAAGACTTTCAAAACAACAGATGAAAAGGTTTCTTTTTTCATATTGTAAATTAGTTTTTATTATTTGTAGATTACAGGAAAAGCTATAAGAAAGTTTTTGATTTTAAAATAAAATGATAACAACTACTAATACTAAAATCTATTGCGTGCGAGTCACACTTGACTGATTTTTCCACTTTTTTAAAGCCTATATTTTTACCTTCCAACAAGTCGCACGCCTTCATTTCCTATTCAGTCAGCGATCGTGAACACTACGGGCATATGATACTTTTAATTATCAGATAGCCTGAGAACTAAGGTCCGTTTATAGGCCACTGCTGTCTCACGCCTAAGTTCACGACTCCGCCAATGTCGGCCGGCTATTATTTCATGATATTCTCACAGATGGACTAAGAAATATGAAGTTTTTGTGAGATGGGATTCTGTTTCGTTTGTGTGCAATGTCATTAATCAATGTCGTAGGATGACGGTAAGAAAGAATTGTTTTGTGGTAGATGGTTTTCTTTTGTGGGATGCAGTCGAAATAGGTTTGGCAAAGGATATTGTTTCAGCGACTAGCGGAAAGTGTTCATTTAGATTTATCGTAGTCTAGCTATAGTAGGCGCCAAATCAATGTGCCTAACGGTCGGTACGTTTAAATACTTTTGATAGGCACGCGCTTGACCACCATCTCACCTGATGGTAAGCGATGATGTGGTCGAAGATGGAGCACGCCCTAGAAGTAACCTATTCACTCTTGACTTAAAGACTCCCAGGTTGTAGCTATCAGGTAACACAGACTCCGGCAGGGAATTCCACTCCTCAGCTGTACGCACTATGAATGTGTTCCCAGAACGTTTTGTGCGTGTGGGTGGGATGTCCATCATGTACCGGTGGCATGTTCGTCGATGATGGAACGGGCTTGGCGGAATTAAATTATGCAATTCCGTCGCACATTCCCCAAAATGCAACCGGTAGAAAACCGACAGGCTAGCAACTCGTCGTCGATGTTCAAGACTTTGGAGTTTCGTCGCGACGAGCTAGTCTAGCTATGGTAGGCGCCAAATAAATGTGCCATAACGGTCGGTACGTTCATTTACTTTCTTAATATCAAAAAACAGAACAAAAGCTTTAAGCTGTCCTGAATTAACTTTTATCACGATCCTTTACGTTCTCTAGCAATGATAAACGGTTTACAATTTATTGTTAGTATCTACGAAGAGATATTAAGGAAAGGGTAATTAAAATTTAGTAAATTCATCTGGTACCTACATAATTCTGTCAACTCGAACGAACCTTCCACGTCAGCCATGATATTAGGAATATTAATTTTGGTCTTGATGAAGATAACTGTCATTTTTATTTTTGGATTTTAAATTAAACGTTTAAGCGGTTAGAAAGGAAAGCAATTTCTTTCGATCCTTTTGTCCTTTCAAATCTATACTAATATATAAAGCTGAAGAGTTTGTTTGTTTGTTTACTTGAACGCGTTAATCTCAGGAACTACTGGCCCGATTTGAAAAATTCTTTCAGTTTTAGATAGTCCATTTATCGAGGAAGGCTATAGGCTATATATCATCACGCTAAGACCAATAGTAGCGGAGCAGTAATGAAAATTGTGACGCAGACGAAGTTGCGCGGGTCAACTAGTACTAATATATAAAGCTGATGTGTTAGTTTGTTTGTTTGTTTACTTGAACGCGCTAATCTCAGGAACTACTGGGCCGATTTGAAAATTATTTCAGTGTTAGATAGCCCATTTATCGAGGAAGGCTATAGGCTATATATCGTCACTCTAAGACCAATAGTAGCGGAGCAGTAATGAAAATTGTGACGCAGACGAAGTTGCGCGGGTCAACTAGTTATTTCATATTTTATCAGTTGTTTTGTCTACTTAATTAAAAGGGCCAATAATTCGATTAGTCCGCTACATCAATATGTATGATCCACGTTATGACTAGATCAGGACATTCTGCAGATACGCGTGGGTTGTCAAGACCGCAATATTGGAGATTAATGATTAAATTAACATTTTGATTGCCACGGAAATGAATACCAAGCTTCCAAGGTGCCTACTGCAAAATTAAATCATGTAAATGAAATAGGAGAGACTTATACACTGTTCTTTTAATAACAAGTTTATTTAAGCTTTGAGGGAGTAAATAGGTGACTAAGTGAGAAATTGGTGGCTGAATAATAATTGGCCAAGGTCATTTCGCGGATGGGTGACCATCTATTACATTCCTACTGCACTACTCTAGAACGCACCGTTAAACCTTTTGTCCCGGCTGTGATTTGTAGATCTTTGGCACTTGATACGAATTGTCAGAAGCCTTTTTATATGGATGGGAAATCATCACATGGCTCCTCCCGCTTTGGGTGAAGCAGAAGGGAGTGTCAGACTCTTACTGACTAAAACCCATCCGTGCTCCTCCTAGTGCCCTTTGCGTTCCAGGGTACGGTGCCTCTTTCGAACGAAGTCCGCAGCCCCAGCAGGCACTGGCCCTAGCGGGCCCCGTCTTTTGAGTTGACAGCTCTTTACACGTGCGTCGAACACAGCGCGCCGTCGACCCGGGCCTGGTTCTGATCAGACGGCAACCCACCCAATTCCCGCCATCCGCATATCGCGCCTGCGGTGGACGAGAATCGCCCTGCGACTCCCGTTGCCCAGGGCGTCTACTTCTGTTGCGGCGTCTGGGGCGTGGGGTTTCCCTCTCTCTCACACGTTCGGCTTCCTCCTTTGCTAGCATTACTGCTTCGCAGAAGGAGGTAACGGCTTCCCATGTCTCTTCACTCCGGACCATGTCAGAAGCCTGAAAATCAGAGACTACTCTTGCCAAGAAGTACCATTTTACCCAGTTACTGATAGGTTGACTTTTGCAATATTTCTTCCAAAATCACAGGAAGATAAGATTTACGATGTTTTGAATAGTTTTGATAAATATTTTAACAATATAGCCAATGCGGCCTAACTACGTATGATTTAGCATTGTATTGTTTTAAGAATCCGCACAACTGTACAATGAATGAACGATTGTAATATTGAAAGTATTTCCCATGCCTTAGGTACTCAGTTCCTTTCATACTTAGGTACTATACCTTTGTTCACCGATTGGGTTCAAACTAATGACCCCACAATCATGTACCATACCTGTCATTTCTTTATGCGAAACCATCAGTCATTGAGTACTTTCGATTTCGTTCGGTTCGATAGACCGAACCACCATTAATGTCACACCAACAATTACTTGGTTACATAAGGAAGCCGACGCACCTATTATGCTATTATACGCTTTATTAAACGAAGCAATTAGTGTGAAAGTTGCGTGATTGATCGGTGAAACGATTGGCGTTCATTCACTAGTATTTACAGTAGGTAGGTACAGTTGGGTATAGAAGTTTTAATTGGAATTTTCTATTTAGTTGAAGTGGGTGCAGTTTTATTTTTAATTATCATTTGTTTACTTGTAAGTGGCTTTGAACTCGTAGGGATCATTAGGGGTGAAGACTACGGTCTTCAACCCGGTTTGTTGTTCATTTTCAACTAAACTTTTACTATGACCTCTGAATTAGCGAAAGCTTTTGCGCAATTTTACAAGTTTTTTTTTACTTGCGTCGTTAGTTTCTCTGGGTCATGTCGTAAAACTGATTTTAAACACTTTGTGCCCAATTAGCTGAAATTTTGCCTACACGTTTAATTTGGATGACAATGCACCGTAGGCTAAGGATATTTTAAATCAACTGTGGCTGAACCCCAAAGACGGCGGACCAAGTACCTATATTGCAACAAGAACCTATATTAGTTTTATGCAATTTTATTGCAAAAAATAGGAATACGAAATTATTTACAAATATTTTTAATAGGTTTATCAACAACAAAGTATAAGTATTTAGCGATTATTTTGGTTATTGTATGCACGTTTTGGATATATCTGAGTTTGTTCTATGATAAAAGTAGTTTTTTATGAGCTCTTTTACCACACATTAAAAAATGAGGCGATATCGCAGACGAGAAGTCCATCGGCAAAGTCTTTGAGATTACGGCAATATCCTTTTTGATATTTCCGCTAAAGGAGCTTTATGCTTAGCCGAAGACGATTGTAAACAAGTACATTTTAGTTATTTGCCGTTCCTTTTCCTTGTATTTTTGCATTGACTAAATAAATAATCTTCAAGTTCAAGTTTATTTGGGTTCAAATGTTTTTTGCCACAAGTTTTCCTCGAAGAAACATAAAGTAATTTTGCAGACAACCTTCAAAGAAAGTTTAATAAAATATGCGTTGTTTCTTGTCAGTCAGGAAATATTATATTTTATGAAGTACTGAATTCTCGAGTGAATTTTAAAACGCGGCGTAAAAAGAAGTGCTTTTCAAGAATTCAAGATATGAAAACGTTGACAACGTTTTTATGAAGAAATTCGCTTACATTTTGTTTATGTTGTGTAACCATAATGAGGGTAAAAATGTTATTTTCTTTTCGCTTATGGAATATAATTACACATTTACTTACTCTAAAAATATGATAGCGTCTTTAAACTTTGTAGTCAAACTTTCTAGTTTGGTTTTATATTATTTTAGTATTAAAGTATAATCAAATATGGCAAAGCTATTTGCTTAAAAATTGTAGAAGGAAAATTCTGACTTTGGTACGAGTAAAGAAAACCTAGTTTTACATAAGCTGAAGCATTATGGACAAACATTCCCAATAATTAGCCATAATGACGTAAATGAAGCTAAATTAAAGGCCCTTACCGGAGCACTACCTACATAGTTTCGGACTCATCCTATCATCAGCAATACCAGTAATACTTGCGTATGCAACTATACATCATTGCGTATGTAGTTTGTAAATAACCCGCATTGTTTAAATGTGCATTATTTATATGGTATTATTTCTGACTTTGGTACGAGCAAAGCCGCTAAGAAAACCTAGTTGTACATATCCTAAAGCATTATGGACAAAAAACACCAGTAATTAGCCATAATAGCGTAAATAAAACTGAATTAAAGCCCTTACCAGAGCACTACACTACACAGTTTTGCACTCATTCTATCATCAGCACTACAAGTAACACTTGCGTATGCGACTGTACAACATTGCGTATGTTGTTTGTGAATAGCCCGCATTATTTATATGGGCTTTTCATGTCAGCGATGTAAGTCGCGTTATTGTATGAGCCACATTGTGAGCGGTGACAAATTACTGGACTAAGTTAGTAGATATGTGTAATGTGTGAGCTGAAAGTATGTGAAATATGTTTGATGCTATATATGTGAATTAACGATAATTACACTTGCGGGTCTAAAAAGGTCACTTTAGTACAGTCAGAAAGCACATCACATACCTGAAACTGTAAATTTTCAAAATCAACCTTGAACAATCATACAACAATCTGTCAAATTTCATTTTCATCTTTCATATCTATATCTATCCATACTAATATATAAAGCTGAAGAGTTTGTTTGTTTATTTGAACGCGCTAATCTCAGGAATTACTGGTCCGATTTGAAAAATTCTTTCAGTGTTAGATAGCCCATTTATTGAGGAAGGCTATAATTATAGGCTATATATCAATGTGATTAATATTGTAGTACCAAAGTGGCCTTTTGCCTTTTTAGAACCCGCTGATTTACTAAAAAATCTGCAATTTATCACATCAACCCATCTCATTTTCCAGAAATTTCCCATTATGTTTGACTATGCTTTCAATCTATCTAGATGCGATTGGATTCTAGTATTTTTAAGGTTCTGAACATCCGTAAGAAACGGAACCCTTAAAGGGTCACTCGGGTGTCTGTCTGTCCGTCTGTTACAGCCAGTTTTCTCTGGATCCACTAGACCGATTCTGTTGAAATTTGGTACACATATGGGCTGCTGTAACCCTAACACGAACGTAAATATATCAATTTTGAGAATGGGAGTCACTTGTGCCGGTCAAACTACAAAATTAAAAAAAGAAGTTTTTCAAACTGTATCGTGTGACATATCAAACGAAAGGGCTTACTTACTGTGAAAGTTTTAATTATATTTTTATCATAATTTTAAAATGAATTGTTTTAAAGTTACTCAAAGAATAAGACCAAAAATGACCATCCACTCACTCTTTCTGAAACTACTATTTAGAAAACATGTAGATAAATAGTTCTTTACCTACATATTACAAAAAAAACCTATAAGAAGTGTATAGTTTTAAGATAACATGTTACAAAAATGAAATTGGTTCGGAACCCTTTGCAAGCGAGTCCGACTCGCGCTTGGCCAGTTTTACATGGCGCGACTGCTTGACTTCCACAACCCAAAAACTGAACTCTAAAATATCCTTTATTGAGATTAATTTTCAATCTATCGGGTTTCTGACTTCCCGTTACAACTGTCAAAGATCTACGCATGTCAGCCGGGATTCCGGTGCATGCGATGTACCACCCAAGCCTAGACCAGCTTTTATTTATTTAATAATAATTTATTGTACACGAAGATAAAAAATACATCACGAAAAAGCTGAATATCATACAACTGGCGGCCTTATCCCATTCCGCGATCTCTACCATTCTAATAAATTATATGTACTAGCTGGCAAACGTTGTTTTCTCATATACCTAATCGTAAAAAAAAATAACCTACAACCTCACCTCAGACATACCAAAACATACACAAAAAAAATCATAAAAATCGGAGGAGTTCGATAACAAATACAGTGACACGAGATTTGTATACAAGACTAGCACTTCACCCGCGACTTCATTCGGGCTGCAATTATTTATTTTATTTTTTTCCCTATTTTTTCCTAGAAAAAATGTATACTAAAACCTCGAGAACCACTCTATCCACTAGTGAAAACAGCATTTTTTTCAAAATGTGCAGTAGTTTTTGAGTATTTCGCGAACAAACAGACAGACAGACGCGGCGGAGAGCTTTTTTGTAATATGTACCTAGTGATAGTGATGTCTCTATCCATGATACCTGAGATAGCCTGGACACGAGATGGGGTTGTACTTGAAGATCGCCAGATTACCCCAGTCTTATTTACCCAAAAGTCTTAGAAAGGTTAATAAGACTGATACTATCACAAATGGGTGCGATCTTGTAACAAACCTGCCCCAATTACCACCTCGGGAGCCGTGTCGCTGACTAATAAGGGGGGAAGTGTGAATGTGTCTTACACGGAGTTAAATTAATTAATTCCAGTGAGTATTGTTCATGGCTTCTCATTCCCGAGTCGGTTCTCATTTGGGTTGTTAATGTTAATTGTGCTGGGGAAGCGGGGTGGAAAGTCTTTGAGGGTGTAGTGAAATTGATGTAGGTTGAGTGTGACCTGGTTATTAAGTACAAGTTCTTGAATAAATGGTAAAGGTCAAGGTGGAGACTTTAAAAAATAAGTTCAAGAACTGAAACTCACACTCATCATCATCATCATCTGCCTAGCCTTTTCCCAACTATACTGGGGTCGGCTTCCAGTCAAACCGGATTTAGCTGAATACCAGTATTTTACGCGGAGCGGCTGCCTACCAGACCTCCGCAACCCTTTAACTGGGTAACACGGTATTTCTTGGCAAGACTGGAGTCAGATTTACTGGCTTCTGATAATCCGTAACGACTGCCAAAGATCTACAAATGACAGCCGGGACCAACGGCTTAACGTGCTTTCCGAGACACGGAGTAAACTCGGTATATTAAGATGGTCACCCATCCACAGACCAACCTTGGCAAGCGTTGCTTAACTTTGAAGATCGACCCGTGCGGCTGTTATTATTTAGCCACGAGCTCCTCAGGTCGTCCGCTAGTAAAGTCATAAAATTGCTTCTACTATTGATCCAGGTAATTAGATTACAACCATACAAGATTATTTTCGTAGCCTACCTACTCTTTTTGTGAAACCCAACGTTATAACCTGAAAAACGTAGGAACGTCAAAACTCAAAATCAAAACTACTCACGATGTTTCTGACAGCCGTCAACATTCTCGGGCCAGTCGCAGGAGTGGGCGTTTTCATTGTACAGCAGTCCACCGATGCACAGCTGTTCCGTAGCGGTGCCGTTCCAACATGTCCAGTACCTGGTGCAGGAAGTCTCGTGGCCGAAGATGCCGTACAGCCAGTCGCAGTGCTCTGTGCCGATGGGGGGGTCTGGAGGAAAGTTAAACAAAGATTAGGAACATGTTTGTAAGAGTATGTTGTAGATGTTTGATGATTGGTGCATTTGTAGATGATGTTTGGGCTGTCAGGTTTGAATGTTTTACCTGTAACTATAACTTGGTACAATGATCTAGTGAGCTTTAGATAGAGAGAGACACTACTAGCTTTTTGCCTGCGATTTCGTTCGCGTGTCATGTTTTTTCTTGTTCCCATAGGAATTTCGGGAGATCCTCTCTTAGTGCTCCCTTACACTCCCCGAGGAACCTACATCCCAAACAGCTTTCTACAACAAATAGTTTGGGATGTGCTTTGTCGTGTAGGAATGTAGGGAAGAAAAAACGGCATATGCGCGTACAAAGTTGCGATCAAAAACTAGTACCTACTACTCTGTCAAGAAAGTACCGGGAAAAGATCAATAATACACAAAATGTCTGTTATTCATCCAAATTTATTTTATCACCTTCAAAGTATGCTCCTTTAGAAACGATACACTTGCGCCAACGAATAATCCATTCATCAAAACATTTTTTAAACGCTGCTTCCGGAATTGAGTTCAGTTCTCGCCGCGAATTCTCCTTTATGTTTTCTATCGATTGAAAACGGGTGCCACGAAGTGGTAATTTGAGTTTAGGAAAAAGAAAAAAGTCAGCAGGAGCCATATCTGGTCAATATGGTGGTTGCTGGATGGTATTTGTTGAGTGTTTGGTTAAAAATTCGTTCACAATGATAGCCTTGTGCGAAGGCGCATTGTCGTGGTGCAAAATTCAAGAATTTTCTTTCCACAAATCTGGCCTTTTTCGTCGAATTTGCTCTCTTAAACGCCGCATAACGCTCAAATAATATTCTTTATTTACCGTTAGACCTTCCGGTAAGAATTCAGAGTGCACAACACCGCGATAGTCCAGGAAAACAGTCAACATGACTTTGACTTTTGATCGACTTTGGCGTGGTTTTTTCGGTTTCGGTTCAGTTGGAAGGCGCCACTCCGAAGCTTGTTGACTAGTTTGCATGTCAAACTCGTAAACCCACGTCTCGTCACCAGTAACAATGCGTTTCATGAATGTTGGGTCCGAACTGACTCGTTCTAGCATGTCCTCAGCGACTTTCATGCGATTGAGTTTTTGGAGAAAATTCAGATCTTTTGGGACTAGATGAGCAGCAACATGTTTCATACCCAAATGATTAGTTAAAATGGTACGGATCGACTCGTGAGATACAGAAAGTTCGGCGGCTATCTCTCTCAGAGTTGAATGGGGATTTTCAGTCACTATTTCCTTCACTTTTGCGATGTTAACTTCAGTTGCAGACGTTGACGGCCTACCAGAGCGAGGCAAATCTTCCATCACATCTCGACCGCTTTTGAACGCTTTGAACCACTCATAAGCACGAGTTTTTGATAAAGTCGATTCACCGTAAGCCTTCTGTAACATTTTCAGTGACTCCGAACACGAAATTCCATTGGCGATCCAAAATTTAAGACAAACTCTTTGTTCGATATTTTTGTCCATTATGAAATTCGCAATACACACTATATATGATATTACTAAAACCAGCACTGTATTTAATATAAATAACAGATGCAACTCAAACTCCGCGCCAAAATGGAAAACAGTTGTGCCAATCTAACAACTACCTACATAAAAACAAAAATTTGAATTTGGAACCATAAACAAGTCATCCATTCCCGATACTTTTTTGACTGAATGTATAACATTATAATTCTTTTTATATATACAAACAACGGACCACCATTCAGTGGTGATCCACTTTGTGCATGAAGTTTGAATAAATAACTAAACCACATTTGGTAGGTATCAAATTCGCGTTGCCTACTCGTTCCGAAGACTCTGAACCTTTTAAAAACTCTTTATTTGTTATTCACAATAATCTTTTTAACATTTTTTTTGTTACGGTCCAATTTGTTAAACGAGGTAGAAAATTCGAACTGCAAAGGAAATAATAAGAAATTTTCTCATCATCATCATCTGCCTAGCCTTTTCCCAACTATATTAGGGTCGGCTTCCAGTCAATCCGGATTTAGCCGAATACCAGTATTTTACGAGGAGCGGCTGCCTACCAGTCCTCCACAACCCATTAACTGGGTAACACGGTACTTCATGGCAAGACTGGAGTCAGATTTACTGGCTTCTGACTATCCGTAACGACTGCCAAAGGTCTACAAATGACAGCCGGGACCAACGGTTTAAAGTGTTTTCCGAGGCACGGAGGAAACTCGGTATGTTAAGACGGTCACCCATACACAGACCAACCTTGGCAAGCGTTGCTTATTAACCTTGAAGATCGAGCCGTGCGGCTGTTATTATCTAGCCACGAGCTCCTCAAATAATAAGAAATTCTCTAGATCAAATAAATGGGAATCATCTCTAGCACGCGTATCCTCATCACGTAATAACCTGGTATTTATTCAACCTCATTTGTGCCACCTACAGGAGTTTTTCTTAAATGTTACGTCTTACATACGAGTACGTAGGACGTATGGTTCTATAATTAGGTACATTTAAACTGAGATGTAAAGGCTTCTTTCGATTTGTGTTGGATGTCAACAACCAGCAGTTGCTTAAGGTGGTTATGTTTTTTGTAATTTGCCGGTCAGTGTCAAGCTGTATGTTGAACAAAATACGATTCGCGGCCGTAAAGCGTATTTATCTAAAGAATTATAACCATTTTAATCATCAATATAGCCCTTTAAGTTTACGAAGCCCTATAGAATGTTAATTTCGTGAAGAAGTTTTATTATTAAATTGCAAAAAACATAAAAATATTTGAATTTCGCGGGCTACCCTGGCGCTTCCACCTTAATGAAAATTCTTGTATTCATTCGACTATCGTACCTGGCCTGCTAAGGTAGAAAATGGATTTTTAAAGGTACAATCAATGAAGTTATAACTAACTAGTTGACCCACGCATCTTCGTCCGCGTCACAATTTTCATTACTGCTCCGCTCCTATTGGTCTTAGCGTGATGATATATATTATATAGCCTATAGCCTTCCTCGATAAATGGGCTATCAAACACTGAAATAAATTTTCAAATCGAACCAGTAGTTCCTGAGATTAGCGCGTTCAAGTAAACAAACAACAAACAAACAAACTCTTCAGCTTTATATATTAGTATAGATATAGATAATTATAGATTTAGGAATCTGCTGGATGCGAGAAGAAATGGAACGGTTGATGTGACACTAGGGGGAGACTTATGTCCAGCAGTGGACGTCCTCCGGCTGAAATTATGAGTAGTGGTAGCTAACTTCTCCAATTGATAGCTAAGAAAGGTTTTGGCTATTTCGTACGTCACAAGTGCAATGGTTTTGATATTCTGTGGCCTATACTAAAAAAGACTTCGTAGAGGAGCTCGTGGCTAGATAATAACAGCCGCACGGGTCGATCTTCAAGGTTAAGCAACGCTTGCCAAGGTTGGTCTGTGGATGGGTGACCATCTTATCATAGCGAGTTTCCTCCGTGTCTCGGAAAGCACGTTAAGCCGTTGGTCTCGGCTGTCATTTGTATCTACAAATGACAGCCGAGACCAACGGCTTTGGCAGTCGATACGGATACTCAGAAGCCAGTAAATCTGACCCCCAGTCTTGCCATGATGTACCGTGTTAGCCAGTTACTGGGTTGTGAAGGTCTGGTAGGCAGCCGCTCCGCGTAAAATACTGGTATTCAGCTAAATTCGGTTTGACTGGAAGCCGACCCCAATATAGTTGGGAAAAGGCTAGGCAGATGATGATGACGATTTCTAAAATTTTTGCAGGCTAATTGTAACTACTCTTTTTCTACCCCTCTCTTTCAAAAACCGCTAAGGACAAGTGTTTTATTTGTATATTTGAATATACATATATATATATTATACGTTTAGTTTTTCATGCTGTAAGGTAGAATGTTGGTTTTTTTTTTCAATATCGCCATTTTATTTTGTCCCCAAAATAAATGATTTCTGGAATCTGATTGCAAGTTCTAATTACAGAAGTCCAGCTCAACCCTCAATCTTCATCTGGGCCTGCCGCAATGCTGCTTAGCATTAAGGGCCCCTTATCCGAAATTTACGTTTCTAGATCGAGTTGTTTTCAGAGAAATCACCATATATAAATTCGTAAAAAAAATTATAGTATAGATACATGTGAGATCTAGTGACTTTTTTGGTTAAAAACACGATATTTAACATTTTGATCGATAAAAAAAAAATCTGGAAGTAAAGTCGATTTTGAAAGTATTTTAAGTTGTATGAGACTTGTGGGAACGCAATTTTTATGAAAATTTAACATTTCATTTACTAATCGGGTTTGACAGGGATATTATTGGATAGATTTTTAATATGGCACTTATTTTTTTTTATATTAAATAAATACGTGAAAAACGGCTCGCGCGCACCGCGCTAGTGTCCTGCCGGGAAAAGGGAAAAGGTGCTGTCGGGAAAAGGGGCCCTTAAGGAGGACCCATTGCGTTAAGGTACGGCGATAAGGTGGGGCGTTTTCTTTCTTTCTTTCTTTCTTTCTATTTCTTTTTCTAAGTAAAAAATTCAAGCTACTTACTGATCTGAACCTTAGGATATTCACAGTAATTCGATCTCCATGGGTAGTCACATCCCTCCGTCACTCCTCTATGCTTGCCAGCGAATACCAGCCCATTGGGACAGTCGTACTGGATGGACTGTCCGTTGTCGCACTCCCAGTATTTGTCGCAGTACTTGTCGTCAGCAACTACCCTGGACTTGGTCTTGCAGGGGTCTTCGATCTGGCCGCATGATGCGTAGGTTACTGCCAGCAGTACTGGAAAGATAGACAAAGAATGTTTAGATTTTGTTTTTCAAGTTAAAATTGCTCTGGGAAAATCCGCTTTCATTGTGCGTACGGCGGTGTGGAAAACGACTACTCCATCTTTGGGCAGAGCAGAAGGGAGTGTCAGACTCTTACTGACTAACACCTTTCCTAATGACCTTAGCGATCCAGGGCCGCGATGACTCTTTCAAACATTTTCCACAATCCTGACAGTGGAACTGCCTGCCTGAGTCGATGTTACCTGGGTAACTAATACTTAGGGTTTTTTAAATTAAGAGTGAAATGGTTACTTCTAGACAAGCGTGCTCTATTTTCGATATCAGGTGAGATTGTGGTCAAACGCGAGCCTATCAAACATTATTTTAAAAAGTTGCCATTGAAAATGGACTAGGGTAAATATCAGCTTAGATCAAGTTTGTGCATGGTCCAGACGGAGATTACGGAGGTCGCGTACGTTCTCGCGATGACCGGCGTAGGTGGGAGATGGAACACCGGGGTGGTTTTAGTACGTAAGAGTCTGACAGACCCCTCCGACCGCCAATGGGCGGAGGACATCTATGGGATTTCCCCCGTAAAAAAAATATGCTTATGGTCTGTCTTGAATTTGCAGGTTCCAATTGCCAATAGATATGGACCAGAAAATGTACCTTAACTATGATTTTTTCATGGGTATTAGAGAGTGTATAGGGGCCTGACAATGGAGCTTACATGATTCTGTATTTCCAGTCCTTTCTCATTAATTATTTCTAAGTAGAATTCCTAAACTACACCTTAACATCTCACAAAAATGATCCTGAAGTATTATTTGCAGGTTTATGTATGGAATACCTAATAATCTCGGAAATAATTGTAGTCGTAGTTAAGTATCCACGTTTTCGGCAATACCAGTGAAGGGCGACCCTGAAACCTTGAAGATATTTTCACTTTTGAGCCCTGCTATCAAGTTAAATGTCAACAACCCTTGAAAAGGACCTCGTCTCGCTGTTTCAGCACAATTTCAACACCTCAGGAAGTCTTTGCACACAGTAACGTTTCATACTGAGTCTTTATATCTGATACTCTAATTGCCAACCTCTGTTGCGGTGGTATAAGGTTTAAAATCCTGGAGCAATTTCAGCATTGTGGCAAAAAATTCAGTGAGGTATGTACTCGTAAGCATATTTCTTTCTCTGCGTCTTTTATTATCTCGCCGGTATTTTTAATGCCTTTACGATTTGAGTTATGGAAATGTACATTTACATACATTCGTTGGTTTTCATGTTTTTTGTAACCTTTTCTGTAATATGTTTTTTCTTGATATTCATATTTATATGTTAGCTATTCATGATTGATTCGAATATCTTTAAAGGATTTTTTTATATTATGATTATTATGACATATTTTCAGTGCTTCCAGCAACATATTTTCGATTGCAATAAGTCTTAATTTTTTTTTTTTTATCATCAGTCTATTGTTTATTAGGAATTATAGCAAACTTTAGATAATATATACATGCAGACTTAAAAAACTACACTAATTAACAAGAAATTATGTACGAACGCGTATAAAAAAAGAAAATCATTGGGCATCAAAAAAATAATCCGCATCGCTGTCAATGGCAAAAGTGCCCAGAACACTGGCAGCATTGCCGCGTTGATTCGCAATGCTGATTCTTTGGCCGAAGAAAAGTCCAGCGCTCTGGTCACTTGAACAGTCGACAAGTTGTTTAGTGATATCCCGAAAGACTCGATGCGCACTTGGACCCCATGGCCCTAATGTTTCAACCCCAAACGGCTCAAATATGTAACTCCCAATTAAGTTGTTATATTTGCGCCGTTTGAGGTTTTCTGCACCTGCAGCGGCCGCCCCAACACAGCCCGCCGTGCTAAAAGATGGGATGGCGCAAGGGTGTCGACACATGTTGCATCTCACACCAAAGGCCTACCCAACTTCCAAGGCATTATGGTCATCCCATCTAGCCTCTTCCCATCGTCGCGTGCCAAGCCGTTGGGTTCTAAAACAGCTAGCACCCCGGCGGTGACAAGAGCCCGACGGATGATGTCATTAATGCTGGCGTGCCGTGCTAACCGACCTGCGTTCCTACTGCAGGCCAGGCCATGGCGTATTTAAGAGGTTATTCCGTACCAACCTGCAGAGCGGCTCGTCCCATTGTCTTTGGGAAAATAAGTTATCGGGCAATGCCGTATTCGGGCAAGCCACTTTCCAGGCGTTCACTGCTTCGGTCAAGTAAGGCACTTCACTTTTTACCAAAGATGGAGTTAAAATACTTTTGGTTTACAGTACTGTTGACCGATGACAGGAACGCTGGTAGGCTTATATCAGAAATTTTGCGGATGCCGAGCCCACCAAAGCGAATGGGTAGAGTGGCTTGCAGCCACGCTCGGTCATCCAGAGCCACATTTAAGATAGATAGTAAATTAACTGTATAGTCTTACAGTTATTTTTTATTACTCTACACTAAAAAAATGTACAATTATAATTGAGCCTCCTTTTAAAAAAAAAAGATTAATTAAAAACCTCTTTGAATTTAGCTTTTAGGGTTCGTTGGAATTACGGTTTGAATAATTAATGAACCCTAGAACAAAGGTCTAGATTGCCTAGGCACGTGTTTCATTACGACCTAAGATCGTTTCAGCCTGAATCTTTTATGAAACACGTAAGGTATTACTGTGCTTACATAGCTAGCTCATGTTTGTAGGCTCATTCTTTATTTTTTGAGAATAGGGTATTAACTTTGTTTAACTACCATGAAAAATATAGAAACACAAATGAATACTTATTTGATAGTACTATTAAAACAGCGAATTGCGACTCGGACTCGCACACGAAGGTTTCCGTACACTAAACCTTAATTATTATTATTTGTTGTTACAGCGGCAATAGAATAGAAATACACAATCTGTGAAAATTTTAACTGTCTACCTATTACGGTTCTTCAGATATAGCCCTTTGACAGGCTGACGGACGGACGGACGGACGGATAGCAGACAAGTTATACGCTTTTGAAGTTATTCTTCTATCCTTGTCACAAAAAATGTAATTTGTACTGGATGGCTTCAATTCAATATGGCGGGACTAGTGAGTGACGTCACACGCCATTAGTGCTGACTCTGTTTATCACAGATTATATCGCTTCTTTACTTCAATAACGTGATAAGTCTAACGATTCATTATTTTGTATAACGTTTTTTGGAAAAATTTAATCTGACACAGCGGTTTTGCTTCAATAATGTGGTCAGTCCTACAATTTTCTTTTTTACGGTTTTCACAAAAATAAAATCGGTCACAGCGGTTTCAATTATTATAAAAAAAAAAAAAAATATGAGTTGTCGGACTTACCACGTTATTGAAGCAAAGAGGCGATATTTAAAACCGACCGATGACCTGGTGAAGGTCGCGAGTAGCCGATGGATGCGAACGCGCAGGACCGGTCGTTGTGGCGACGCTTGAGGGAGGTATATGTCCAGCAGTGGACGTCTTTCGGCTGATATGATGACGCACTAGTACTGACTAAAACCCAACAGTTTCTAACATTATCATGAGTTGGAAGCCCGGGATACAAATCAATCATGCGCACTCCCAACTGAAGTTGTACTCTATATTTGCCAGAAAACCTGCGAAACGTTGGCTTAATATTGGCGTTGGTTGGTTACGTTGGCCGGTTTTCAGGCTAACACTAATGTCTGTTTTTTAATCTCGGAGACTAAATTGACAACTTCAAATGTCAAAACTGACTTAAATGCTATTGAAATCTATGTCAGTTTGCCATTTTCACTGGTCAATTTAGTCTCTGAAATTGCCAGCATAGACCAGCATAGGTAATAACTGGTTAAAAAGAAAACACCATAATATAACTCATCGCTATCACGCCGACCCACTGCACCGTGATGTTTCAGTACTGAATTCTGTGCTATAGTGCCATTAAATTGCTACGTGTTTATTTCTTATATCATTATAACATCGAAATATAACATAATAAAAATTAAATAAAACCGCTGAGTTAGTATTTTATAACGTAAATGATATAAGAGCCTAGGGAGACTAAAATAGCACTGTGTATAGGGACTAGGGAGTCTTGCTGGCTTGCACTACTACGACTATAAGTAGAAACTTGCCTTCAGTACTACACTAACCCAGTACCGAACCTTTTTTTAAGGACGGGAATCATCAAATGACTCCTTCTGCTCTAGGTGGAGCAGAAGGGAGTGTCAGACTCTTACTGACTAAAAACCCATCCGTGTTCCTCCTAATGCCCTTTACGTGCCAGGGCTGCGATGACTGTTTCGAACAAATTCCGCAAATCCAGTACCGACCTAAGAGTATAACATGATTAACCGACCCAGTTTGTCTGAATCCATCAAACTCGACTTTATTTCATAATTTCCGCTTTCATGTTAAACAGGAGTTGGAAAGTTCTCAACTTCAATTCGTTAAATCAGAAAGCAGGATTAAGTTTTAATTCAATACTAATACGTAGGATTCTCTTCATAAGTTTGAGCTTTTGTTTTTAACAAACGATCGCAGGAATTTCCATTCATCATGCATTTTCACGATTTCAGCGCTCGGCTTTCACATCGCATCGTTTAAAAAAGATGTAAAATGGTAAGCGTCCAATAGATTTA
The DNA here is from genome assembly GCA_950371165.1 of Lacanobia oleracea. Taxonomy (NCBI): domain Eukaryota; kingdom Metazoa; phylum Arthropoda; class Insecta; order Lepidoptera; family Noctuidae; genus Lacanobia; species Lacanobia oleracea. The sequence continues at coordinate 5,954,668 of OX493389.1, forward strand.
TTAATAAAGTACTCGTACATTGACATTCCCCCAATGTCTAGCGTACTCCCTTCGACCACGTCATCGCTTACCATCAGGTGAGATAGTACTCAAACGCGTGCCTTTCAATAGTAAATTAAAAAAAAATACTATTCGTAGAAACTCAAAACAATAAACCTAAACATAGAAAAAAAATGTATACAAATGTACAGGATCACGATAGACGTTGATTCAGGAGAACATCATCATCTGCCTAGCCTTTTCTCAACTGTATTGGGATCGGCTTTCATTCAAACCGGGTTCAGCTGAATACCATTATTTTACGTGGAGCGGCTGCCAACCAGACCTCCACAACCCATTCAGGAGAACATTATGTGATAATTCCGTTTTTGAAATTAAAACGTCAATAAATGTAGGTGGGCCATTGACCGCTATTGCAAATGAAGTGGCTTCTATCATGAGCGATTATCGTATAAAGTGGCGTCCTGCTATCAACACCATATTTTTTCCACAACTTAAAGCAGGTCTTCAGGAACAAACTAAAATTTAGGTTAACGAGTTATTGATGATATTTTAAGTGATGCATGTACTATCTCCATCCTTTCATGTATTTTAATTTGAGGAGATCGTGGAATAAATGAGAGTGAAGGCCTACTGAACATTGAGGGTCGTGAAGTTGGAGTCGCGCCACAACACAAACTTCAAGTCGTTTGTGGTTCGAGTTCCAACTCATCAGCTCTCATCAGCGAGATGTTACTTCAAGCGGAGTTTTTGCCGAAGGGTGCCGTGTATCGACGTTTCCGCGGCCAGCTGCTTGTCTATTCTGTAAGTAACCATTTCGATTTCGAGCTTCACCTGAGTGAGATAGCTCACAAAGTGAACTTTATTCCACACAACATAAAGGTCTTATCTTTATACTCACCTCGGATTCTGCTGTCGAGAACCGAAAATGTTGTTTCAGAATAGGGGTACTGCGCGACACCAGTCAGCGAATCACGAATTCACGACGCCTTCATTTCGTAAACAGTTTTTTTTTGCAACGGGTTTGCTCTTGACAGAGATGACAGAGACAAAGTCTACGATGGAGCGAGCCTACCCAGAAGGAGCCTGTTCACTCTAACTTTGAAGAGATTAGCGTTGTAAATTAGTAAGGTTAGTAATTGTAAGGTAGTTTAAATTTATTGTAATAATATGTGTTAAAAGTTACTGTTTTATGAAATGAAGGATTAAATTTTCATGACGGCAACACCATCAAAGGAAAAGCAATAAGGAAAATTCATTTTACGGTCAAAGTTAGACTTTCAATCGAAGTTCTTTTGTTAGGGGTCCTAGTTTATATGTCATTTATTAGAAAAGCGAACGTATTAATGGTCTAGCACGTATCTATTGTTGAAAACCAAAGTCATTGGCGTGTCAGCGCATAACTTAGTGTTTTCTGAACTTTATTTGGTATTATCGTGAAATTGAGTGGTGTATATACTCCTCCCTAATAAACTTCAGAGAGGAGGTGTAGAAGGTTCAGTCATAAAATGAATGCATTGTTCAGTATAACAATGCATTCAGGGTGTTGATGGGGCTGCCTCGCTTCTGTAGCGCATCAGGGATGTTTGCGGAAATGCGCGTTGATTGCTTTTATGCATTAATGCGTAAAAGATGTGCGTCCTTGGTGCGCAGGGTGCGAGCCAGTTCCCACAGCATCCTGGGCATGATTGCTGACAGGCGGGACTACGGTACTGTAAATCATTGCTCCAGTATCTCAGCTGGGATGCTGAAGCGGTGATAATTATGTTGTGTGTGTTCATATAGTTGTTGTTGTATTTTGTCACTAACATAGTTGTAAGTTAATTTATTGTACTAACACTATGAGTCATTGTTGCTCGCAATAAATAATTTGATTGATTGATTGATTGATAAAAGCCGTTTAAGAGAAATATCAGTTTCCCAAGTCATCATTAACAGCTTAGATGGGAATGCGTCAGAGTGATCATCAGGCACATTGCTCGCAGAACAGATAGTCATAGGGGGCGAAAAGTTCTGGAGTGCCGACGGCGTACTGAAAGATGCAGCGATGGAAGGCCTCCCACAAGGTGGATCGATGACCTGGTGAGGGTGGCGGGTAGCCGATGGATGCGAGACGTACAGGACCGGTTGCTGTGGCGATACTTGGGGAGGCCTGTGTCCGACAGAGGCTTTTTTCAAAGGGATACTGCGATGGCGTGATGCGTGGCAACCAGTGAGACAAACATCAGAGAACCAATTCTCTATTTTTTAAGCGACGTTTAGATTTGCGTCTGTCAAAAAAGTATGAAAAAATAGGCGGAATGTGAATGTTGTTTGAAAATAAAATTAGTAGAATGGACACTGGCTGCATGAAGTGCATGATATTTGAATCCCTTTTCATCCGACAGCATTATGAAACTGATTGTTAATGTCATTTTTAGGGTTCCGCACCTCAAAAGTAAAAAACGGAACAATTATAGGATCACTTTTTTGTCCGTCCGTCTGTCTGTCAAGACCGTTTATCTCGGGAACGCGTGGAGGAATCGAATTGAAATTAAAACCATATACTCAAGTCTATAGCCCCTTGCAGCTGTAAAAAAATCAAACTTCTAAGTTAACGTAAAAAAAGATACGTATATTTGGACATTATCAAGGAAATAAAAAAACCCTATACCGGTACTTCCCGTTGACCTAGAACTATGAAATTTGGCAAGTAATACTGTCTAGCGCTACAGTCTAGTGCGCAAGTTCGACTCGCTCTTGCGCGGTTTTTTTATTAAATAAGAGAAGACTTTTTATAAAAAAAAATATTAAATAAGAGAAGACTTTTTATAAAAAAAAGTCAACAAACCGCGAGTTACAAAGAGAGCATAATGTTTTATCCATAAACATTATAGAACGGAACTTCTGAATATCTTTACAGGTACAGCAATATTGTTTAGTAAGGTCTTTACTGACAAACTTGGTAATTGTTTCTGCGTTTGTTGTACTTATCGGTCTTGAGTGTTCCTACGCATGTTTGCAACTTAACAAGAAGTTGTTTTGTGCTTCTGTTGTTGTTTCAGAGAGTAATTTAGCAAAGCGCCCACATTTGCTAGACGGATAATGAATGGAACACAAAATGGAGTCTTGGAAAATACTGAGGTATTATGGAGACGTAGTTATTTTTAGACCGATGTTCGAGATGAAATTGAAATAAACAAGTGAAGAAGAAGCAGAAGTGGTAGTTAATTTTTCGCTGCTTATCAAACAAGTAGAGGTTTTGGTCCCGGCTGTCATTTGAATATCATTGACAGCTGTTACGGGTAGTCGGAAACCAGACAATTTGTCGCCAGTCTATCCAAAGGGTATCTATAGGGTTGTATTACCAGATAAGGGTTGCGGAGCTCATATAAAGTCACTCCATGTAAAATAATAGTATTCAGCTGGATCCGATTAGACTGGAAACCGACTCCGAGATAGTTGGGAAAAATTGCGATATGAACTCCTTGTTTCATTCCTTTAAGGACCCGGTTTAGTAGTTGACAACCCTCTAGGGTTGAAAACTGCGAGTGGCCATCGACAAAAAAAAAAAAAAAAAAAAAAAAAAAAAAAAAATCCTTTGAGGACCAATTTCATCTGCAAAGAGCATGGTCTACCCTAGCTATGATTCTGGCCAGGGTGGATCAAATTGAAAAAAAAATAATTGCTTATTTCTTCATAAATACATACATAAATACTCTAAATAATTCTAATGTCACACATCAAGAGTATCTTCGCGACTCTTGCGCAAGGAGCGCTTTCTCCACGCTTGCGCACCCGTTCGCGGGCCTGACGTAACTCGCGTAACATCGGGTGAGTTCGGGCATGCTCGTGAAACAATACAACGCGGTCACACCGGTTTCTTCAATAAATATTGTTTTATGTTAGGTCAAATGTGTTTACATATGTATTTTTTATGTATTTGCTAAGTAGTGATGACAGGAGACAGAAAGAGGGTAAGAATTTTCATGCGTGCGTGAAATATTGTGAAATCCGTCGTTGCGTTTGTAGTGTGTAAGCTCTGTTTTGTGTATATTAAATACTGGTTGGTACTGTACAAGTTTCTAGTGTTCATGTTAATTCACCCAAGCGAAATAACAATGTTTTGAATATTTTAGTTTGTGGCAATGCAAGTTGGAGGTAATTTGCATATTGCGTTTTGTGTTAATGTTTATGAAAATAATAATTATGCTGCGAGTACTCGTAATTATGCCGAATGGTAGGCCTTTAGTGGTCGTAAAAGCCACTGAAATTTATTTTAATACGACTGTGTAAAGTAGAATTATATTATATTATTTAGTATATTCTACGATCTAGAACTAGGGTTGATATACCAATACGATGATGGATAATAATAATATGATGATGATGATGATGATGATGTATGTTGATATACGGTATATGACAATGATTCTCAAATCTCACTGAAAGATACACCTAATAACACAGTAGGTAAGTCTTCCATGAATGCTCATCTACGAAGATAGTCTTTGATGCGTAAAACTTGGGTTCTAAATCTACCTGTAATTATGTCACGGTTGTGTAAGAATGCAGTGCTGCTAAGAACATCACAATAATCTATTACATCCTAGATAAATCAAATTAAAAACTGGTGATATCAATCTGAACCTGTCTTAAATTCACTCAAATACAGTACCGTCTATAAAATTGATGACGGAAACGAATACGAAATGAAGGCTTTGACCTTTGACCATGATACATGACATTTGACATTAAATCACATAGGCGTGAGCAGTATTAATTACAATATCGAATCGAAGCCAATTAACTTGGAATATATTGGATTGGACCTGAAAACGATGACGTGCGACAGTTTTGATGAATGTGGAGGGTTCTTTGATCTGAACTTTTTTTTTAAGGTTGGAAAATCATCAAATGACTCCTTCTGCTCCGCTCGGTCTGCGTTTTGCTTTTCTGATGACGCAGCTGTACGTGTCACGTATCCATCACACGACAATGGTAGAGGACGTTATGGAGTACATCAGGATGGAGACCAAATTTACCTTAAGAGTCGAGCGGTTGGAGTCGCGTCACAAGATTAATTTAAAATCTTTTGTGGTGCGGGTTCCGACTAAACCCTCACCACAAAAGCACCACCTAAGTATCACCTGGAAACTTTCTTAAAGGAAGAATTTTGGCCGATGGCTGGATTTTAGTCAGTAAGTGAGATCTTACTGACTAAAACCCACCCGTGTTCCTCCTAATGCCTTTTGCGTTCAGGGTCGCGGGAACTCTTTAGAACAAATTTCGCAACTGATTTGACTCCTGGGTATTGATTTCTTACTAGAGGTTACGTGGGTTGTAGAAAACTGTGAGGATAATTTCTTCCAGAGGAAAGCTACCAGCCAATTAAACTAAGTATATTTTATAGTGGGAAATTTTATTGTTTGAATGTTTGTAAAAGCTGCTGATACTATTAAGAAACGTTCACTGATAGACTTTCATGCGTGTACAACAAAGCTATTCGATATACAGGCAAAAATATTAATTTTTCCACAGCACTGCCAATATTTATTTCTAATGTGTGTACTATATTTTTTTAAGCTTTTAAAATACTTACGAGTGTGTTGTACAATAACTGTCTACTCAGCACACTCACAACATTATTCAAAAGAAGTTGCAAGTTAGTTTCCTGCATACCCAATAGTTTTTGTCAACTGTATATCAGTTACACGATTGCTGAGTCTTGTATCTTGAAAAAATCACGGCTCATGCGAGATATTTGTCAGGAGCTTTGCCACTGGAATTTTTTTTGCAAGTATTAAAGGATCGCATCACAATAAGTGTAAACACTACAACATAAAACAACAACAATACAACTTGTCAAAATGGGGTTTCATTGATCCGCTTGAAACTAAAGAGCCCCCGTTCAAAATATGGCCCACTTATTAGAAACACCTGCACCATTGAAGACTTGATGAACGCCATTGATGCAGCTGTGAACGTGGCCACCTACTGGGCACAAAATATTAAATCGACACGAGAAGAAGAAGAGTGTAAACACTAAAAATCGTTACTACATATTTTCGCATATGATTTTTGCAAGTAGGTACGCTTGGCTAAGTTCGCCGTTTACCACTTTTCAACCCGAGTATTACTCGTCATCTATCTGCCCTTAGTCCGTGTTACTTGGGACGGCGCAACACGCTATCACTAACTCTCTTTTCTTTCACGAGTATTACTAAGAACGAAAATGGTCAATCGTTAAATTTACCGAGCGTACATTCTCGACTGTCGACTATCTAAAAACCCTGTAGACGTGGCTTACCATTTTCGAACGACAAAGTCCTCAGTCATAAGCCATTTATGCAGAAATTCTGCATGCCATTGGTTGGGGTTGGTATTTTATGTCCCAAATACTCGTGATCAAAGTAAAGGTGTGTGGTAGCCACAGACCGAAGAATGTTAGCAATATTTTATTGATCCTCCTTTTGGATACACAGAAAGAAGTCTACGATGGAGCGAGCCTACCCAGAAGGAGCCTGTTCACTCTAACTTTGAAGAGATTAGGGTTGTAATGTTTATTAAAGCATTGTCTGCCAGACAAATATACACAATAGAAAAAGTATTGTTTGTCGGTCACCGGTGACCGACGCGGCAGAGTACTTTTTATTAATCTTATAACAATACTATTCATCAGATTTAATATAACATAGTATTAAAGGAGGTATTTTTTTTCTGTTTTTCCTGCAAACAACCAAAAAACAATTTCGTACTAATTTACTTTAGGGTTTACCTCCCTGGTAGAACGATTACGAGTTCTGATCTGATTTTGAAAATTATTTCATTTGCAAATATCGCAATATAAGTGTCATAATATTTCTATCCAAGAGCTCGTGGCTAAATAATAACAGCCGCACGGGTTAAGCAACGCTTGCCAAGTTTGGTCTGTGGATGGGTGACCATGTTAACATAACGAGTTTCCTCCGTGCCTCGGAAAGCACGATAAGCCATTGGTCCCGGCTGTCATTTGTAGATCTTTGGCAGTCGTTACGGGTTCCAGTCTTGCTAAGAAGTACCGTGTTACCCAGTTAATGGGTTGTGGAGGTCTGGTAGGCAGCCGCTCCACGTAAAATACTGGTTTTCAGCTGAATCTGGTTTGACTGGAAGCCGACCCCAATATAGTTGGGAAAAGGCTAGGCAGATGAATATTTCTATCCAGGAGAAATACAGGGTTGTTTTGGGACAGGCCAAGGAAGCGAAGTCGCGGAAAAGAGCTAGCTATACAAAAAATACCCTTTGTTTTTCTCAGTACAGAAAAAAATCTCCTAGTATTTCAGACTGAAATTCAAAGAAAAGGATGATTAATTGTCGTTTAAATAGTGTAGGACGATAAATAAAAAGAGTTATTTTTCTTGCCCTATTCAAAGAGAGCTTTGGAAAAAGCTCTTATTACGGTCGACCTTGGTCTTTGACGTCTCATTCTGCTAGTCTTACTTTGTTACAGAAAAACGGTTACTTTGTTAGTCGTGGGAGGTTTAATGTTTGTTATTTACCTTGTTTTTTATAGAAAAACTGTTTCTATTTTTACAATATTGCTCTAGAAGAAAGGGTACTGTTTGGAAAGAGATTCTATTTTTACATTATTGCTCTAGAACAGTGGTTCTAAACCTTTTAGTAATAAGGACCATTTGGCCAAATTTATGTTTTCCCATGGACCACCAAATTTTCGGAGGTAATTGATAATAGGTAGTTTTTTTTACTGCATAAATCTTGACTAACATTTGAATCCAGTTCAGCGTTGCTCAATGCCAAACGCATGCTAATTCTCACATCTAGCCGATTTTGGTGCTTGTCTTTGAAATTTTCACAATTACCGAGAACCTCTGCTGGCACAGATATGCTGATGAAACAACTTAAGGTAGCGTGTGGTACTAAAATATTGTTATTTTTCTCTAACAATTTTTGTATTCCAATTAATTTTCTATTTCAAAATCATCTTCAAATTTAGTGCTCCAGTCTTGCCCAAGAAATATCGTGTTACCCATTTAATGGGTTGTGGAGGTCTGGTAGGCAGCCGCTTCACGTAAAATACTCGTATTCAGCTGAATCCGGTTCGACTGGAAGCCGACCCCAATATAGTTGGGAAAAGGCTAGGCAGATGATGATGAATTTTTGAATTCCAATTCATTTTCTATTTCAAAATCATCTTCAAATTTAGTGCTATATAGCATATCAATCACTTCTTTATTTCAAACCCTTGCAAATTATTCAGCTTTGCGAACGTATTGCATTATGTAATGGTTTCGCGGACCATTTCAGGTTCTGCCAAGGACCACCAGTGGTCTGCGGACCACTGGTTAAGAACCACTGCTCTAGAAGGAAGGGTAATATTTGAAAAATGGTTATATTCATTACTGCTCCAAAAGGAAGGTTAAAGGGTCAGTGGGTGAAGGAAGACAATTCGAATCCAAGAAATCGAAAACTTGACATGCACCTTTTGCCCAGCAGTGGGAAAATTGTAGGCTGATTATGCTATTGTACAGGGTTTAAAGGTAAAGTGTTGTTAAAGTCGAGATGCTGCTTCTATCTGAATTAAAAACCTTCATGTAGATGAACAACTTTCGCCATGGAATACGCAAAAAAACCTTACATATATTTTTAAGTTACATTTTTTAGTAGCTAATTTCAATCAGCATCAGCTGGTTAAAATTATTACGTGTGGAGTTATTTTTTAATTCAAAGTAACGACTACAACTGTCTCAATTCATCACAGAGCAACGAGGGCTATCGCGTTTGCATTCGCCGCTAGAGGCGCTAGTGTAGCGTGAGGTTTTAAATGTCAAATTTCTGTGTTGGTCGGCCATTAACGCGAGTTTATTTACTTATTTTTTTTTTGATTTTGTGAATATTTATCTTGTCTGATTTTGTTCACATGTGCGTTATGACAACTTTAATGTTATATTTAAGAACCTTACTCGACAGTGGTGCCAACTGGTGAGAACAAAAACGGTTTCTATTTTTTTTTTTATTTCGGTCTCTATTTTCCGTCAATAAGTGACGGAAAATAGAGAAAGGAGGGTTTATACCAAGATTTTGTTAATTCCGAACATAATGATTGCTTGCCTTAAATATTCATGTATGAGACGACAAAACCAAATTACAACCGAAACAACTCGAACGCATTTCTACACGATCATTATAATTAGTAGTTAAATCAAACATGCAAGCTCAGTGTTAATTAATAGCAAACATTACTATGATTAACGTCACTAGTTTCCTGGTTTCTCTATAAATTCTAGCTAATTACTTAACGATATAATTGTGGCAAAAACCTCGTAAATCGCTGCTTTTAGAAAGTGCGCATAAAACATTTTAATTTAAACACATATTTGATGTCAGTGAACTGCTACCAGGAACACATAAAGTTGGAGATCAATTTTATTAAAAATAAATGCACTCAAGGAAAGACAGATCACGAACCAATCAGGAACAGTTCATCATCATTACAGCCGAAAGACGTGGACATAGGCCTCCAACCACAACATAACCTGAGCGTCTCGTATCCATCGGCTACCAGCAACCCTCACCAGGTCATCGGTACACCTTGTGGGGCCTTCCAACGCTGCGTCTTTTGGTACGTGGTCGCCTCTCCATTGACCCATTGACTATCTGTGTTGCGAGCAATGTACCCTGTCCACTGCCTTTTAAGGTTGGTTATTCTTCGGGCTTTGTCGGTAACCTTGGTTCTCCAATAAGAAGGCTTAAAGTCACCCATAGTGCAATGGAAAGGCGTACGCTCGGAGTTTCAAATGAAGAAAAGTTAAAGCATAAAAATAGAACCACAATAAAAGCAAGAACAATACTAATTCATATAATTCCAGATACGTGCTACAAGATAATGAACAAAGTATGCAAATGATAGGCTATTCCATAAAGGTTAAATGCTCATTAAAGTGGGTACATGATCCTAATGTCGGCAAATGACCGGTATTGGGAAATTAATAGGACGCTGATACTACATGAGGAGGAAGGTATGTAGGTTGGGCTTTTATGTTGTAGTCTTGATGCAAGTGATGAGCGGATTGTTGTGAACAGGAATTGTGTTATACCGGCAAATGACCGGTATTGGGAAATTAATAGGACGCTGATACTACATGAGGAGGAAGGTATGTAGGCTGGTTCACATGCTGTAGTCTTGATGCAAGTGATGGGCGGATTGTTGTGAACAGGAATGGTGTTATACCGGCAAATGACCGGTATTGGGAAATTAATAGGACGCTGATACTACATGAGGAGGAAGGTATGTAGGTTGGGCTCTTATGTTGTAGTCTTGATGTAAGTGATGAGCGGATTGTTCTGAACAGGAATAATATAATAATATATAATAATAATAATATAATATTCCACACAACTATCACACAACGCCATCTAGTCCCAAGCTAAGCAGAGCTTGTGTTATGGGTACTAGACAACTGATAAACATACTTATATATTTCTAAATACATACATATTATAGATAAACTACACCCAGACACAGAACAAATGATCATGCTTATCACACAAACATTTGTCCTGGGTGGGAATCGAACCCACAACCTCTGGCATAGCAGTCAGGGTCACTAACCACTAGACCAACAGGCCAGGAATGGTGTTATACCGGCAATTGACCGGTATTGGGAAATTAATAGGACGCTGATACTACATGAGGAGGAAGGTATGTAGGTTGGGCTCTTATGCTGTAGTCTTGATGCAAGTGATGAGCGGATTGTTGTGAATGGTGTTATGCCGGCAAATGACCGGTATTGGGAAATTAATAGGACGCTGATACTAAATGAGGAGGAAGGTATGTACGAGTAGGTTGGGCTTTTATGTTGTAGTCTTGATGCAAGTGATGAGCGGATTGTCGTGAACAGGAATGGTGTTATACCCGCAAATGACCACAAGTCTAAGTCTATTACTTAGACAGCTGACGATTGCGTATGAGTTCATTCGAGATCAGCAATGTAGTGTGACAGGATGCATTTCTGACATTTTTATGTTAATTAGTTACATTGCGCTAGATGTGTCTTGAATTAGTGAGCTAATCGGATTGCTATGATGCGTTTCTGTATTTGTCTATTACAAGAGATAAATGGCAAGAAATCATTAGTTCAAATTACAAGGAGCCGTATGGTGTCAGCGGGTGCCGTATGGTGCTGTAAAAGAATAATACCATCCCATCACTTCCTGTGGGTGTCGTAAGCGGCGACTAAGGGACTCGTCAGAGAACACCATCCACTGCGATCGCCAACACGCCTGTCAAGAGTGGCGATTATGGCCCCTAAATTTGAGGGAGGCCTATGTCCAGCAGTGGACATCTTTCGGCTGATGACGGTGACACGGAGAAACGGTTCAAAATAAAAGTTAATGCCCACTTCTAAAATGGCCATCGCATTTTAACCGTAAGAATTAGAAATTGTTTTAAAAATAAAGGTTTTACCATCTTTTACTTGTTTACTCAAATCTTTAATTTTTTATCAATAATGCACTGACATCAGTACTTTCTGCCTCAGAGAGCACGTTAAGCCTTTGGTCATTTCAGACAGTCTGCGGCCAAAAAATCGGACACCAAATTTTGCCAAAAGGTACCGTGTTACCCAGTATTTCGCTCCATGGAAAATTATAGTATTTATTTGCATCCACTTTGACTGGAAGCCGACCCCGAAGGTGGAAAAAGGGAAGAGAGATAGATACTTGAAAAGAAACAGCTACACCTTAAGACGGCATCCACCCTTGTAGGGTTGATACTCGTATCAGTCATGTCATCATCATCATAACAGCCGAAAGACGTCCACTGCTGGACATAGGCCTTCCCCAAAAAGGGGGTATGCCGTAATTGCCACGCTTGACAGGCGGGTTGGCAATCGCAGTGTATGGTGTTGCATTTTACAGAGAACGCTGCTGCCCATTCTCTGATGAGTCCCTTAGTCGCCTCTTACACCCACGGGAAGTGATCAGTCATGTAGGTGACTAACATTTGAATTTGAAACCATTGACAAACCGAATTTTGTGGTCATCAACTGGGTTCGAATAATTTATCACCAGTATCCGGTAAGGAAAATAAGTCCCTGTACAAAAATGCTATCTACATAAACCATTCATCAGCAAAGAACAACAAAGCAAACACTAAATTCAAAGGACACTCAATGTGTTATCCACTTCGGAATTTTTGGGATCTTTCCAAAACTTGCACCGATCAAGATCAATGACTTTAGTAAATGTTAAATAAGTGGTTTGCAAGAAAAGGCTCTAAAATAAATTCAAAGCTAACTTAAATATACTAAGTTAGCCTTTTTCGCGTGAAATAAGATCCCAGGACCAATTTATGAGACTCGAGTTTGGGCTTGAGATAAGTTTATTTTGTGGCGAATAAATCTTTGCATTTTGTGCACTTTTTTAAGGGGAAACCTGATATGTATGCGAAACTTTGATGTAAAATAAAATTATGAGAAGATGCTAATGTACCTATCAGAATAAATAATGGTTTAAATTATAGTTTATTTTGGTTATTTATTTTAATAATATTTAGTAGTTACGTGCCTTACTTACGAGTATATGGTGGCTTTTTTTTTTTTTTTTTTTTACTATTGATAGGCACGCGTTTGACCACTATCTCACCTGATGGTAAGCGAGGATGTGGTCGAAGATGGAGCACGCTTGCCTAGAAATAACCTATTCACTCTTGATTTAAAGACTCCCAGGTTGTAGCTATCAGGAAACACAGACTCCGGCAGGGAATTCCACTCCTTAGCTGTACGCACTATGAATGTGTTCCCAAAACGTTTTGTGCGTATGGGTGGGATGTCCACCATGTACCGGTGGCGCATCGCCGTTCGTCTTGTGGTCCGATGATGGAACGGACTTGGCGGAATTAAATTATGCAATTCCGTCGCACATTCCCCAAAATGCAACCGGTAAAAAACCGACAGGCTAGCAACTCGTCGTCGATGTTCAAGACTTTGGAGCTTCGATGCGACGAGCCTCTCATTGCCGATGATCCTCTTGGCTCGTTTCTCAATTGACTCAAGGGCATCAAGCTGGTATTTGGCAGATCCATCCCAAAGATGAGAGCAGTATTCCATACACGATCGAACTTGCGCTTGATAGAGTTTGAGCAGCTGTTCCGGCGTGAAGTACCGTCTCACCTTAGCCAGAATCCCCAACTTCTTTGCAGCCACTTGAGCTTTTGCCTCTATGTAAGGGCCAAAATTGAGAGTAGATGTTAATGTAACCCCAAGAAGCTCAAGATGGTCGGTTATCGGCACGGTTTCACCGCGGAAAGATGGAGCTGGGCGGAATTGGCTCCTTTTGGCGGAAAATAGACACGCTTGGGTCTTAGCAGCATTGAACTTGACCAGATTGGCATCGCCCCAATCAGAGACCGCCTGTAGGGACACGTTCAAGCCTTCAACCATTGCCTCCCGGAGAGACCGGATCTGCGACCCACCAGCTCGTGCGTCGGACACGTATCTTTCAGCAACAGTGCTGTCGTCTGCATACCCAAAGGTACCGGGTTTAAGCTTATTAGGTTCTACATTTAAAATACGTAACAGAAAATATTTTAGCCCTAACACTTTGCCCGCGAGTTTGTCTGCACAGTTTTAGTGAAAATATTTTTTCTCCTTTTCAATACCTTTAAGTTGAATTTCCAAAAATCTAATTTTAGTGTGAGCAGAAGAGATTTTTCCACTCCAATAGTTTCGGTTGTACGTTGATATGTTAGTTCCCCTTTTGTACCTATTTATAGGTTTTCAAAAGTTATTTAGGCTAACATCAGAGGTAAATTCGAAACTATGAGAATTAGCGAAAAACACTGAAAGGAGTCTCGAACCCGATTTTGATGAAAACTAAAAGTAAAAATTTTCAAAAATCTTTTTCGATTTTTGAAAACTCGTACGCTAAACACCCTCAAAAATAATAACTGGGATAAACCCCAAAAAAACTTTATAATTTACTAGCGACCCGCCTCGGCTTCCCACAGGTGCAAATAATATACTATAACCTTCCTAGAGAACCACTCTATCTATTAAAAAACCCGCATCAAAATCCGTTGCGTAGTTTTAAAGATCTAAGCACACATAGGGACAGACAGACAGCCGAAACGACTTTGTTTTATACTATGTAGTGATAGTGATGTAGCGGAGCTCAGTGGCTAAATAATAAAAGCCGCACAGGTCGATCTTGAAGGTTAAGCAACGCTTGCCAAGGTTGGTCTGTGGATGGGTGACCATCTTAACATGACGAGTATCCTCCGTGCCTCGGAAAGCACGTTAAGCCGTTGGTCCCGGCTGTCATTTGTAGATCTTTGGCAGTCGTTACGGATTGTCAGAAGCCAGTAAATCTGACTCCAGTCTTGTCAAAAATGTACCGTGTTACCCATTAGTTAATGGGTTGTGGAGGTCTGGTAGGCAGCCGCTCCACGTAAAACACTGGTATTTAGCTTAATCCGGTTTGACTGAAAACCGACCCCAATGTAGTTGGGAAAAGGCTAGGCAGATGATGAGTGATAGTGATGTAGTGATGGTACTAATAAAGTAGACCAAAAAACAATTTCGAAGCCCCGAAGTAGGTCAGTATAGTTTTCAATGACTCTGATCTTTCACAACAACCAACTGGATAGATATTCTTTTACAAGACCAGTAAGTCTAATATGCCATAATGATGGTCCACTCTAGATTACAGATGACTCTTAAGACCTTTCCCACCGCCAATGGTAAAAGGGATGCGTAACAGCACCACTGTCCGTGAACTATAAAAAGGTAATAAGTCACTTATTGCGTACTGCAATAATAATTATTAAGGTCGTTATCTTATGATGTAAGATGCTGTGGTCCGACGCTCGGTCATGATGTAATGACCGCAGGGAGAAATGATGAAACTAAGATATGAATGGAAAGTTCGATGGGCTTCGAGATTGTGCCATCTTGGTCTACTTTATGGGTATCATAAATTATTAAGGTGATTGGGGTACTATACATTGCGCATCCACACTTTTTTTAAGGATGAAAAATCATCAAATGTCTCCTCCCGCTCTGGGTGAAGCAGAAGCAAGTGTCAGACTCTTACTGACTAAAACCTATCCGTGTTCCTCCTAATGCCCTTTGCGTTCCAGGGCTGCGGTGACACTTTCGAACAAAATCCGCAACCCCGGATGCATCCACAATAAATAGTATAAATGCGAAAGTAAGACTTTCTGCTTGTTTATTACATCACGCCAAAAAAAAACTTCTAAATTTTTTAAGAACTAGGGTAAAGAGATAAAAGTAGTACCTAATTACACATTAGGATAAAAAATGGCAGTAAATAATAGAATACCACAGAAGCATTTTTTGTCGTCCATGATAAGGATAATTTTATCTAACAAAATGAAATTGGACCTGCTTCAATCGAGTAATTAAAATACATGACTGTTTCATTTCCGAATTGAAATCAAATAAAATGAAAAATTGAACGTTTGTTTGTTCAAGTACATGCCTATCTGTTTTGTTAAACGATGTATGAATCGGTTTCCACATATTGTTTGCTTTAACTTCGGAAATTAAATTTTAATAAATATTTCTTTAACCTTGTGGAAAACAGGTTTTATTCAGATAGAATAAACAGAGAATATTGTGAAGTTCTGGTATATCATATACAATTTTTCCTGCATGGAATAGTTTTATTCTATGTTTGAGTTTTCTAAGAAACTGGTCATCTGCCTAGCCTTTTCCCAACTATATTGGGGTTGGCTTCCAGTCAAACTGGATTCAGCTGAATACCAGTGTTTTACGTGGAGCGGCTGCCTAACACGTTACTTCTTGGCAAGACTGTACTGGTGATCTACAAATGACAGCCGGGACCAACGGCTTAGCGTGTTTTCCGAGGCACGGAGGAAACTCGGTATATAAAGATGGTCACCCATCCACAGAACAACCTTGGCAAGCCTTGCTTAACCTTAAAGATCGACCCGTGCGGCTGTTTTTATTTATTTAGCCACGAGCTCCTCTTTTCTAAGAAACCGGTACCTTCCTTTAATAACCGTCAAAATAACACGTTACTTACCCTTATAATTACGTTGAAGCAGTCGTTTTTTTACTTGTAATCAAAACTGATATTATAAAGAGGTGTTAAATTTGTTAGGTTGTAAGGGATCTACTGAACCGATTTAGAAAATTCTTTTACCAATAGAAAGCCACGTTCTTTGTGAGTGTCATAGGCTATATATTAACCCGAAAAATGCCACCCAACGAAGTGGGCACGGGTCGGCTAGTTATCGATAAGGTAATAAACCCGAACTCCGATAATTTTATTCCTATCATACATTTGGACAAAAGTAACGTGCATCCCTAAAATCGAAACTTCTATTACCTACGAACATTCTTTCAGTGATTGAAAATTGCAGAATTACTGGGTCTCATAGTGCGTAGTGATCGAAAAATTACGCACTTTCTGTGGGCTAGGCCACTGGAGAAGCTGACGGAATACTGGTAATCCTAATTTATAAAATTCTTCCACTATTGACTGACAGAGAACGCACAGTCGAAACTACTGATCGTATAAAACTGAAATTTGGCATGTAGCTTCTTTGAAGAGTGTAAGGGCGCAGTAAGAGAGGATTCCCCGAAATTCCCCCCGAAAGGGAAACAACAGAAGTTGCTGGCAAAACTATTAATAATATATTGGCAAGAATCTCATCTTCTAAAAACCGCAGTAGCCTCAATAAAAAACCAGTTGCACCAGTCCTATCTCCCATCTACGAAGGTCGCGAGCAGATGCGTCAACCTTGACCCCGGCTGGCGGTAAGTTGACACGCCTGCGCCGGCGCAGCTAACCTCAGCATTGATCCTCGCCTTGACACTAGACACACAATACTTCTAGACCTGATAGGTCTAATCTTAGACAATCGTTATTGTTTATTAACGGAAACTGTAATTTATATATGTCCTTGTAAAAAGAATGGAATAGTTTGTACTGTTAGGTATGCCTGATGGTGACCTGAAGGTGCTATGGTACGTAGCTAAGAGGTTTTTCTAACTGTTATTAGTAACTAGCCTGCGTCATAATTTTTATGAATGCTCCACTCCTATTGGTCGTAGCATGATGTAATATAGCCTAACTCGATAAATGGGCTATCCAACACAAAATACCGCTTGTACGAGTATGTGTACATTATGGATTGCTATAAACGATTTGATTTCTGAGATTTGAAATACATTTCCAATTCGATCCAGTGGTTTCTGAGATTAGTGCGTTCAACCAACCAAATACCTAAACAAAAGAGTCACTTTCGTTCACTGTTCAAGTTTTCACTTCAAAAACGAATCTCAGACTGCTCAATAATCTCCGAACTAATCTTAAGTCTTTCAACATTCGCAAATTAAGGCCTTCGATACTTGCTTCTGATAATATCAAAAGAACTAAACCAGGATATTAGACAACAATGACAGTTCTCGTCGAAAGCCCGCACTTTCCACTTTCTTGCGTCGATAACATCGCATTGTGGAGTCGTGTGACTATCGTGCGACCATCGTGCGACCACATTGTGATCATCAGCGGATCTGTTTTATGTGATGGGATCTCGTCAGCGGTTGCGAAATGACGCGGAGAGAAGCCATCATTATCGTGATGGTACATGTTATTGCGGAATGATATATATTGTTGATTACAATGAAACATTCAAATTCTAGCTCAAAATATTTAATGTCACAAAAAACGATAAAGGCAGGTATGAAACGTTAGAAGCTAGGAGCATAGTTCCAGTTAGAACATTGCGAGCTTGTATTTTTCGGCTTACTATTCGAAATAACGCCCGTCTGGATTCCTATACCACGGAGATACGTGAATATTTAGAAAGAGCAAATCTTAGTAAATTATTCCTGAACACGCGCCTTGTCGAACCATTTAAAAATAAATAACGACAAAATGAACATACCAATAGAAGTTTAGTGGCATTATTCCAAAGTTTAGTAAACTTCCTTGATAGGGAAATTGAGTATCACGTTTCCCATAAACTCATTAATCACTGGATAATCCACATAAATTCACTAATCTGCAATAATGCTCTTCATTATCTCCCAACTCTAAGCTCAACCAAGTAACCTCACTAACCACATTTCTCCACGTCTAACAGGAAATATTTCCGAATAACGTCGAGATCCCAGCGAGAGATTATCGCAATATCTTAGGCAGTTATGTGCCTCCAGTTATTTGTGGCTGAACGTTCTTTTTCATATAAATAGCGCTGTATCGGCGGGCCAAGACGGGGCTTGGGCTGCTTTTCCACCTAAGATGTGCTATGCTGTGCATTGCTATGGATGCGTTTGATATCCACCAATCATATTCATCGGTCCACATAGCGTAGTACTGGTGGAAACTGGTTCAACTAGCTAGGTACGTTTATTTTTATGGTAGGATGCATGCTGCGGATGCGAGCTATGGATGCGAGCAATGGATGCGAGCAATGGATGCGTGCTTTGAATGGTCGCGAGGTGTGTAGCTATGTGCGGAGCAATGCATGACTTCCCTATTGTCGATATATCGCATACCTCGAGGTACGCATCTTCCTCACTTCCACAGCTACATAGCTTAGCATCAGTGGAAACGGTTATATAGTTTCGTAGCGTAGCTTTTACATTCTCGCAGCATAGCTGCATAGCACATCTCTGGTGGAAAAGCACCCTTAGGCTTGTCTAAGTAGGATACTACATTCTAGTCTGTCTGGGTAAAGGTTTATGTGAAGTGAAGAGGCTTGTAGTAGTTATGTACCTGAGAAGGATTATTTGTACTCATTATACTTTACTAAAGGAGCAACAAAGAAATGGCGAAAAAAAATCTACTGCCCCGTACATTCCTGTGCGCATAGCTCGACAAAATTTCTGAAAAGCTGTTTTTATTTTGACGATTTCGGGTTTGGTCCCATTGTAAAAGTTGTTTCATAATGATGACACATCTGTCACACGTTTTCATAAAGTGTCAAGTAGACACCACTAAGGTTCCATAAAATTGACACCCAGAATTAGTTCAATAACCTAAATTACATATCTAGTAATAGATACCTACTCTACGAACTCACAAACCCGCAAAGAACACAAAAGAAAAGAGAACATTCATTGACACCACATTGATTCAGTTCACCGTTTTCCCATTCATTCGCGGAACGCTAAAAACCTCGCCACTGTCTCACGGATGAGAGTTCATATTTTGTCTACTTTCTTTCTTTCTTTTGGCATTTTTCTTTCCCCGCTTTTCTTTTAGTACTAATTCAGAGAACGGGGTGAAATTAAACTTTTAATTGAAAGATATCTCGCGGAAAACAGTTTCCTTTTGGTGTTGTAAAAAGTTTTTAAGTGGAAAAGTATTGTGGAATTGTTTTGAATGCACTTTTTATTGCGTTTGTTCACGAGCTTTTTCAAGCGAGGGTATTTTTTCTTTTCGTTGACGAGATTTTGGGTTTGTGCCAAAAGAACTTACTTTTGCTAACAATTTGTTAAACTTTGAGTTTGTATTTTCAATAGTTGTTCGCTGAGGAAAGGGACAAAAGATATAGATCTCGTAAGAGTAAAAGAGACTCGTACATTCAGACAAGTACCTAATGTCGCTCTCTCCATTATTTCTTATACTACAATTTCACAAAAAAACAATATAAAATTAACGCACACAATATTGGTCCCTTTTCTCTTTTTGAATTTTGTCCCTCAAGTTGGAAAATAGTGATCTAATTTCCGTCAGTCCTTAGTCGAAAATTAATCTCCAAAAAAGTAAGTCCTACTTCGAGCCGTAGGCTAAGAACGTGAAGTAATTACGTGATGAGTGGTTCCCGCCCTAAGTGAGATGTCTTCGTTAACCTAAGATGGCCGACCCCGAAAAGAGCAAAAAGGTTTCAGTAAAAAAGGCGCCATTTTTTTAAGGTTCGTATATAATTTACTGTAGTTCAGGATCGCTTAGTTAGATTGAGGCTGTGTTTTCAAGGTTATCCTAATTACTATTATTATATTTTAAAATATTATAAATGCTAAAGAATATTATAAATATTTATTCTGTTACACGTTGTATAGATCTCTGACATAAGTTCATATATTGTACCTTAAAATCTGTATTTTTTGGGAAATAAAGAAATTTATTATTTATAAATTATTATAGATGGATGGATGGATGTTTATTACTCAAACACGTCTGAACGACTGAACAGACTGTCTGAATGAACATACAGGATATTTATCTAGGGAGAATGTTCCCTTGGGATAATTGTCGACAGTCACTGGTGAGGACAAAGTCAATAAGCGTCTTTAAGAAAAGAATTTGATATGAAAGTTTTAAAAACTTTTAAAAGTAACCTTCAATTTTAGGTGTATCAAATACTTTTCCTGCTGACGTTTAATATTTTCATACATAGAAAATATTTGCCGGCTTAATTTAATCAAGGGGAATTTAAACAGCAGGGCTCTGTAAGTTAAGGAAGAAATTTTGTAATTCAGGTTCACTAGGTACTATAAATTTAGGAAGAGAAGCTTATCCCTTAATTGCGGTAGGGTAGGGTAGCTTTTTTAGTTCTAAACAAGATCACCACTTTAAATAACTCTGGTAACCAAGGTCTTTCCAGAAAAACCTGAATAAATTATAGCTTCCTCGCTTAACTTAGCAAAACGTTTTTGTTTAGGCTTTCGAAACTGCTTCGAAAAAGAAACAATTTCTATTTATCAGGCAACTTTGTGAGTCCCTATTTTAAGAAATTCCTAGCTCCTCTTGAGTGTTTTAACTCTAGCTAACCGTTCTCTATTCAAACTTATACATAACTAGCACTTCGCCCGCGACTTCGTTTGCACGGGTTTAGTAGTGCAATTTTCGTAGGTATCTCTATTTTTTTTCTAGTTATAAATATAGCCTATCACCTGCCTAGCCTTTTCCCAACTATATTGGGGTCGACTTCCAGTCAAGCCAGATTTAGCTGAATACCAGAATTTTACGAGGAGCGGCTGCCTACCAGACCTCCACAACCCATTAACTGGGTAACACGGTACCTCATGGCAAGACTGGAGTCAGATTTACTGGATTCTCACTATCCGTAACGACTGCCAAAGATCTACAAAGACAGCCAGGACCAACGGCTTAACGTGCTTTCCGAGGCACGGAGGAAACTCGGTATGTTAAGATGGTCACCCATCTACAGACCAACCTTGCAAGCGTTGCTTAACCTTGAAGATCGACCCGTGCGGCTGTTGTTCTAGTCACGAGCTCCTCCTAAGTATAGCCTATGACACTAACAAATAACGTGGTTTTCTATTGGTAAAAGAATTTTCAAAATCAGATCCAGAGATGACCCCTACAACCTCACAAACTCACAGACTTTACCTCTTTGTAATCCTAATATAAAAATTATTCTGTTACTGACTCATTGAGCAACTGACAGATAACGCACAGCCAAAACTACTGAACGTGGAACGCTCAAATTTGACACGTAGGTTCCTTGGGGAGTGTAGGGGAACACTAAGGGAGGATACTACATCTTCGACCACATCATCGCTTACCATCAGGTGAGATAGTCGTAAAATGCGTGCCTATCAATAGTAAAAAAAAAACCCGGCCAAGTGCGAGTCGAACTCGCACACGAAGGGCTCTGTACCATAAACCTAAAATTTTGTTAGTATAGCGGCAATAGTAATACACAATCTGTGAAAATTTCAACTCTCTACCTATTACGGTTCTTGAGATACAGGCCGCTGACAGACAGACGGACGGACAGCGGAGGCTTAGTAGTAGGGTTCCGTTGCTTACCCTTTGGGTACGGAACACTAAAAATACGAATTCGCGGGCAAAAGTTAGTATTAGTATAGATTATGTTAATAACTCTGATTGATAAGACATGTCACCGTGTTACAAGCGCACCTACAAGCTGTAGCCTACATAACACACTTGCAAGTCACACACAATTCGCATGCCGTGTATAAATAGATAAATTAATTAGACGTTCACTAGACTCAGCTCAAGGTCGTGAGAACGTAACCTAACAAGTACTGCACACACTGCAAGATAGAGTGGAGCGACGCTAGTTTAAAGCTGACGGGATTTTTGGACGAAAATGATGAACACTTTGTGCTATTTATGGGGTTGTGAATGTCAGATTTGGAGTTTCCACCTGTACAATACTGAGATGAGATAGCTGCAATGTGATGCAGTTATCTCGGTATTGTAATACTAGTCTTATGGGCAGGCCTAGTATAAGAAATAGACAACATACCTAGTAGGGGAAAAGTTCTAAAGATTGCTGTTGTGCTCCGACAGGGTCTTGTTTTATAATGGCAAAGATCCTATTATCTGGTTGATCTGTTTATCAAATAAAGAGGAACGAACCATCATCATCATCATATCAGCCGAAAGACGTCCACTGCTGGACATAGGCCTTTTTAAACGCGGGAAATCGTCATGGATGTCCTACGTCCTGGCGCGGGTGGAGGGGTCTGTCAGACTCTTACTGACTAAAGCCACCCCGGTATTCCATCTCTCACCTACGCCGGGGATCGCGGGAACTTATGCGGCTTCCGTAATCCCCGGCTGGTGCCGACCCGCCTCTCCCACAAATGTCGCCACAAGTATCGGTTCTGTGTGTTAAAGAACCATTACTTCGCTGAAAGTCTGTTTCTGCTATCGCCATTCTGAAGGAGTTTCATAAAAATAATTTGATATTTCTTAGACTTGGCTGATGTCTGGAAAATACGTTAGCCTCTGACTTGAATACTAATCAAACTTGAACACTTATCTCTGACTTGAACATTTATGGCTGACTTGAACAATTATGTTTTCGTGTATGAATGATTTTCATTTTAGTTGGTTTCTCAATAACGAAACTCGTCACATTGAAAATCATAGTTCACACTGCACATGCAATCGCGTATCTAGCAGTGGTTGAAAGCCTATAAAGCGACACCCACTGCGCATTGTTATACAAACAATGGCGAGCTTCTGTCGGATCCGGCAAGATTACAAGATTGCCCATTCTATTGGGCAATGTTAGACAAGCCTACGCATGCATTGTCGGGTTACCTATGACAAGGGAAAATTAATAAGCTATTAGTTACGAATATATTGCCTATTATGTGATTTGGATACACACCTGGTGGTACTGTGATGATGATGGTATTTATTTATTTAATACTCTATGCTCACAAAAGTACAAAGGCGGAGTTAACGCCTTAGGCTTCCTATTAATTGAGATTTTAAGATTTTCTAAGTTTCTGCCGTCCAAAGGTTTTAATTGAATACTTCTAAGGCTTTTTTCAAGAATATAATTTACTTTAGCATAATATAAAGTAACGATACGGTAACATATTATTTTTTTATATTTATTATAAGATTGCCCGTTCCATTGGGCAATATTAGACGTCATACGTATGCATTGTCGGGTTACCTATGACAAGGGGGATAATTTAATTAGCTATTAGTTATATTGCCTATTATGTGTTTTAGGTACAAGGTATTATTCTAATTTATTGCTTATTACGAGTATTTGAGAATTTTCTGTGTCAGTCGTTTGTTGGCTGGATAATTCAAGAATTTTAAAGACTACGATCATATCATTATTCTAGTTTGGTTGCAAGTGTCCTGTATATTTATCATTAGATTGTACATTCTATTGGCCATAGCTAGACTCATTAAAAAAAAAATGTTGAAAAAAATGTTAAAATCAAACTAAGCAAGTCTGTAAAGTTTAGGGTCAAATAATGTGTGAATTTATGTACAGACGCCAGCACATCAAGGTACCCGAAACTGATAAATTTTCCCAATCAACCTTGAACCTAATACTTAGGCGATAAAGTTAAAAATCTATTAAAAAAAAAATTGACAGATTGTTGCCACTTGTACTGTTGGCGTCTGTATCTATAGGTAACTACTCGTACAGATTCTAATACGTAGTTCCCTGTAATTGAATAATAATAATAATGTTCTTAAATAAAGGCCTGTATTAAGGCTTCCCTCATATATTTGTTTCAATGTAAATTGCTTTGAAAACTGTTCCTTTGTTCGCTCAATCTAGCCAAAATAAACTGGTAGACTTTGTATATTTATGAAGAGGTAATATTGTTTGTCTATAATTTATAAGTGTTTGTAAGGGGTAAACTCTGGATACTTATACTGATCCAAATACTGTAATTGATTCAAATCAAATCTAAACTCATTTAAAACCTATTGGTTAGTGATGATATGGTCCAAAACGGAGTATGCTTGTCTAGAAGACGGTTGCCGTGGGTTGGGTTTAGCCACACTCGGCCAATCTCTAAGGTAGGCCAGCCCAGATCCACTTTAGATTGGCGGCTGTGTTGCCTACGTCTGCGATTTGTGTTTTGGAACGAAGTATACCGTTTTTATTTGTGTTTTTTTTTTTTTTTTTTTTAATACTTGCGGTCTTTGGTTTTAACTCCAAGAATACTTCGTTCCATTGCTCACTGACAGACCCCGAGTGCGGATTTTTGACGTTTCGTTAACGACCACGTTTGCGCTCCGTAGGTGAGGGTGGGGAGGACGCACACATACTTGGACGGACTTGTATTTTCCCTCGGCTATCCCTCATAAGGAAACTTATGGTTCCTTATGAGGGATAGCCGAGGGAAAATACAAGTCCAAAATAATTTAATATAAATATTATATATACTAAGTAATATATAAAGCTAAAGAGTTTGTTTGTTTGCTTGAACGCGTTAATCTCAAGAACTACTGGTCCAATTTGAAAAATTATTTCAATGGTAGATAGCCCATAGATCGAGGAAGGCTATAGGCTATATCAGCACGCAAAGACCAATAGGAGCGGAGCAGTAATAACAATTTTGACGCAAACGAAGTTGCGCGCGTCAACTAGTTTACGATGAAAGCCTCAAGAATGGGTGTTTGTAGGTAGAGAAATATTCACTCATTTACATACATCCCTATGTATATTGTGTATTTATAGATTTTGTGCTTAATAATATTATTTGTGCCTTCTTCGCAGTTAATATAAAAAGGTCTATGTCCTAAGGTTGTTTTCTACATAAATATGGGTAAACCTTCTGTTTACGGACAGCAATATTCTTTTAAGCTGTGAAGCCAAGTCAGTACACTATTCTAATCTTATCTAGGGTCTACAAGAAAATTACTTTTAGATATTTTGCTAGAAAAGGTTATTTAGGGTAACTTTTTCAGAGTATTTAGTGCCTTCTATTCCTTTTTTGTATTAATTGCTAAAATTAGTAGGTAGGGAAATATTATTAAGACGCTTAAACAGATATTTTTTAAAGATGGGAAATCAAACAAATATTTATACTAAACCGCATGTCCCCCATTTCTGAATTAGGAATTTGAAATCGAATATTGTCAAACTCTACTTTAGCCTGAAACCTATCAAACTTTGCCATTTAAATGTTGACATGTTTTCAACTCCACATACTCAATTCAGACACCGATTGTTATTAACATTTGAATGTAAGACAAACCATAAAGGTAGAATTTTCTTTTTGCTCAAACAAATGCATATTCAATAAATAAAAGTCTTATAAAAAATAAATGAATCACCGAGATGTATGTACGCGCATAACTTCAGAACGACTGCACTAAATTGTATAATATTTTTTGGATTGTGTTCGTTATTGTCAGAACAAGTTTTGTATGAAAGAATAATTACGCTACGACCCTTTTGAAGCCGAGCAAAAACTTCGAAAACGGCGGGTGAAACCGCGAGACACAACTAGTGAAGAAAAAAAGATCAAAAGTTTACAAACCAATAATAATAAAAAATCCGGCTAAGTGCGAATCGGACTCACAGACGAAGGGTTCCGTACCATAAACCCTAGTTTTTATTATATGTTGTTATACCGGCAATAGATATACATAATCTGTGAAAATTTCAACTGTCTATCTATTACGGTTCTTGAGGTACAGCCCGCTGACAGACAGACAGACGGACGGACGGACGAACGGCGGAGGCTTAGTAATAGGGTTCCGTTGGATACCCTTTGGGTACGGAACCCTAAGAAGTATAAGATTCTTGTTAAACAGGATTACCACGAACGGCAGCATTTTATAAGATACTCGTACCTACCTACAGTTAATTAGGTTACTTTTAAAGACAGTATAAAGTCCCAAGTCCATTGCACAGTAAATTAACCACGTTCTAAATTAATTCATTTAATTTCCTTGCCAAGGGAAATGAAAACGTTACTCAGAATGATTAATCACTGAGTCGGAGAAGTTAACAAGCCAGAGCTTTTACCAACACCCGTATTTATCAGCTGTTTCCAACTACGTTGGGGTCGGCTTTCAGTCTAACCGGATGAAGCTAGTAAATACCAGTGAATACTAGTATACGTAGCGCCATTTTTGTCGTCTTATAAAGGCGGCCCACTTAATATACCCGACATAAACTACCTCTAGGCACGATTATTTAAAAAAAACAACGGGTTGCACTCCAGGAGTGCCGGCAGAAGTCAAAACTTGAATACGTGCTTCTCTCCTTCCGTCTTACGAAATTTCGATCAGGTCACGTGTTCTGACGCGAGTTCAACATTTTTTACCCATCACAAAAAGTACAGAAATTTCACTTCAATAATTTATTAGGATAATAGGTGCAATAAAAATAAATAATGTACCTATTAGATTTATGAATCATCCTGTTAAGGTGGATACTCCAGGGTGGCCCGCGAAATTCAAATATTTTTATGTTTTTTGCAATTTGCCGGATTATTTCTGAAATATTCATTCTTTCGAACTACATGAACTTAGACGGCTATATTGATGATTAAAATGGTTATAATTCTTTAGATAAATACGCGTTACGGTCGCAGATCGCATTTGGTCCACATACAGCTTCACACTGACCGGAAAATTGCAAAAAACATAAAAATATTTGAATTTCGCGGGCCACCCTGGAGCATCCACCTTAAGATATTTACGTATCCCAACATAAGGCTCGGATTATGCTTGCTCCTGGATGTTTCAAACTACATTATGCGTCATGATAATGAAATTATTCATTATCATATAGGTAAGCCGCACGGGTCGATCTTGAAGGTTAAGCAACACTTGCCAAGGTTGGTCTGGGGATGGGTGACCGTCTTAACATAACGAGTTTCCTCCGTGCCTCGGAAAGCACGTTAAGCCGTTGGTCCGGGCTGTCATTTGTAGATCTTTGGCAGTCGTTACGGATTGTCAGAAGCCAGTAAATCTGACACCAGTTTTGCCAAGATGTACCGTGTTACCCAGTTAATTGGTTGTGCAGGTCTGGTAGGCAGCCGCTCCATGTAAAACACTAGTATTCAGCTGAATCCGGTTTGACTGGAAGCCGACCCCAATGTAGTTGGGAAAAGGCTAGGCAGATGATATGTACTTCAATTTTTTATTTTTTATGAATGTTTTCAGAGGCACAGCCGTCAACCATCTACAGAACGACCTCGGTAAGCGTTGCTTAACCTTGAATGAAGATCGGCTGTTATTACTTAACCTTGTATTCATCTGTATTTAGAACAATAACAATAAATCCAGTACAACATGAAAAACGACCATAAGATTAAAATAAAAAGCTTCTAAAAATTAATCCTTCCCAGAATGGGTACAGTAAACAATCACACGAACTTGCAATTTGACTTCGACAGAACCTTTATTTCGTACCAATAAGGGTGATTTTCGTAAACAGTCTCGCGGGTTTTCGTATTTTTACAACCAACCGAATCGTCCATCACTTTAGGCTTGTTTTATTAATTTACCAAGCGTCCATTTAGTGTAAAACTGAATCAAGTAAATGGAAGAAAATAATATATATAATATATATAATAACTAGCTGACCCGCGCGGCTTCGCTCCCGTCAACTGGCTACCCTACCTACCCTACCTACCCTACCTACCCTACCTACCCTACCTACCCTACCTACCCCACCTACCCCACCTACCCTACCTACCCTACCTACCCTACCTACCCTACCTACCCTACCTACCCTACCTACCCTACCTACCCTACCTACCCTACCTACCCTACCTACCCTACCTACCCTACCTACCCTACCTACCCTACCTACCCTACCTACCCTACCTACCCTACCTACCCTACCTACCCTACCTACCCTACCTACCCTACCTACCCTACCTACCCTACCTACCCTACCTACCCTACCTACCCTACCTACCCTACCTACCCTACCCGCTGTCAAATAATAACAGACAAATAATTAGCAATAAATTAAAATTGCGACTATAATTTGAGATTTAAACTATCCTATCTCTCAAGTTGGATCGAACTGCACATGGTGTGCGAATTTTATTATAATCGGTTAAGTGGTTTAGGAGTCCATTGAGGACAAACATTGTGACACGAGATTTATATATATTAAGATAATAAAGGCTCAAATCACACCGAGATGGTAGCGAAGCGGCGAGCAGTTTCAGTGTCATATAATTTTAAACTTTATCTTCATTTCTATAGAACATATAATATTATCTCGCGAGTCGTCGGAATGCTCGCGGCGCCGCGTACTTTTTAAGTTTCTCATGCAATCAAGCGATACTATGTGTTAGAGTAACGAGGATAAAGTTCAAAATTATATGACACTAAAACTGCTCGCCGCTTCACTGCCATCTCGGTGTGATTTGAGCCTTAGGAGTTGAGAGGTCAATGTTTTAGCTGATCATTCGAATAATTTTACATTTCTTAGAGTTTCGAATTGCTGAAGTAATATGTAGATAGAATGTATTTACGTTAATAAATATTAATTAAATGACGAGAACAAAATACATTTAGGCGTCGATGTGTTCCTCCACAAAGGTTTTTTAGACACTAGTATTCACACTTCTCGTGGCCTGTCCTAAAGGTATGAGCCTTTTTCGGAATAAAAAGTACCTAGCCGTCTAGCTTAAGTATGGCACTCGACAATGGTTCAAATAGGATTATGGTAGGCGTCAGATAAATGTGCAATAACGGTCATTGACCCACATACATTTAATGACTTCTTAATTTCAAAAGCAGAAATAAAGACATAAAGCTGTCTTGAACGACTTCCATCGTGATCTTTTACGTTCTCTAGTAATGAAAAATGGTTCATAATTTATTATTCAGGTATCTACGAAGGTGTATTAGAGAAAAGTCAATGTACCTTATTGCAAGTCTATCTGGCGCCTACCATAGTATCTTCTTTGAGAGACATAAAAAAACAAATGGAGAAATAATTTTATTTCTTAATAATATCAGCTTAGATAAAAGAACCAAATTATTGTTTTGTTATGTCTGAAATAAATATTGCTTCACTTTCCAAATTCCATTCGTAGAACAATATTGACTAATCACCATAAAATTGTATGGATCTACCATTTTAACACTAAAATATTATGTACGCTGACCCCAAAATATTAGTTATTCGGGGTAATATTAGCAATTAACATCTTTTTGCAAAATACCAAACCGAATGTAATCAATAAACTGTTTGATTTGAACGTTTAGAAATAAAGCTTATTTTAAAGTTGCAAGTATTGCAACAAATATTTTTACTGGTTTAATTATGGTTAATTAAAAGTTATGTTTATGATTGTTTTGGTCAAGTTTTAATGAGTTGAGAGTTAGTTTTTATTAGGTATAAAAATATATGGTGGTGGATTATTGCTGCATAGGCATTGCCAAATTCCCCCGTGTGAAATGTGAAAACAAACTAGAACGTAGGGTCTGTGACCAAAATTATCTAACCCACATAACTATTAGCGAATAATAGTCAAGTGCGTCAGATAATGTTGGTCACAGACTGTAGTACTGGGATGAAAAGTCTCTTTGCGCCTCATCTAGGCCATAACTTCCCCGTGTTCTAAACTTAATTCAAATTCGTTTAGCCGATATCATAGCTTTGCCCGCGATTTTGTGAGAGATAGGCGCATCTCGTTTTTCCCGTTCCAGTAGGCATTTCGGAAAATCTTCTGTATTGCTCCCCTACACTCTCCAAGGAACATACATGCCTTTCAGCTGTCTACGAAAAGCAGTTTCGGTTGTACGATGTCTGTCAGTTACTCAGTTTGTCAGTCAGCAGTAATGGAAGAATTTTATGTATTTTGATAGACTCACGCCTTTTTGCCATAACGGTAGCCATCATGATTTCCGTGTGAGAGAGTGACGGAGCTATACAAAACGCAAAGCACTATCCCTTTATCACAACGGAATCATGATGGCATTAACACGTTTTAGTAGGGTAGTATTATAAACGTTTGTCTTTGAAGTTTATTACCACAAATAAACTGTATTAAATCTTGCCAGAAAACGACAGACTTTAAAGGAGTTTTCATCTCGGAAAATTTAAACTTTTCACGTGGGTGAAGCCGAAGAGACAATAAGTTTGAAAAGTGAGAAAATTGATGGAGTTTTAACTAAGACTTCAAACGGTTAGAATTATCTTACTGGCGTAGCTAAGGCCAATAAATGGTGAATTTGTGGTGATGGTGTCAAAAAGATGATCATTATTCGCTTAGATTTTTTCAACTGTCTTTATAGGGATCAGTTTCGGTAGCGGAATTCACCGGTCACCGCGGCCTTGGAACGCAAAGGGCATTAGGAGGAACACGGATGGGTTATAGTCAGTAAGAGTCTGACACTCCCTTCCGCTCCACCCAGAGCGGAAGGAGTCAATTAATAATAATAATAATATATATATAATAATATTCCACACAACTATCACACAACGCCATCTAGTCCCAAGCTAAGCAGAGCTTGTGTTATGGGTACTAGACAACTGATAAACATACTTATATATTTCTAAATACATACATATTATAGATAAACTACACCCAGACACAGAACAAATGATCATGCTCATCACACAAACATTTGTCCTGGGTGGGAATCGAACCCACAACCTCTGGCATAGCAGTCAGGGTCACTAACCACTAGACCAACCGTGCCCAAAAAAATTGATGATTTTCCATAAAAAAAATGGGTTCAGCTTCCAGTCGAGAGAGTCCACTTCATTGAGACTGGTTATTATGGGAGAGAGGTTAAAGATAACCTTCCACAAGAAAATTAATATGGTTTGTATTATTTTTACTTTTGGATGACTTGTCCATCATCGAGGAGCTCGTGGCTAAATAATAACAGCCGCACGGGTCGATCTCACGTTAAGCCGTTGGTCCCGGCTGTCATCTGTAGATCTTTGGTAGTCGTTACGGATTGTCAGAAGCCAGTAAATCTGACTCCAGTCTTGCCAAGAAGTACCGTGTTTCCCAGTTAATGGGTTGTGGAGGTCTGGTAGGCAGCCGTTCCACGTAAAACACTGGTATTCAGCTGAATCCGGTTTGACTGGAAGCCGACCCCAATATAGTTGGGACAAGGCTAGGCAGATGATGATGACTTGCCCATCATCATCATCATCATCATATCAGCCAAAAGACGTTCATTGCTGCACAAAGGCCGTCGCCACAATGATCGGTCCTGCGCGTCTGGCATCCATCGGCTACCTACGACCAGGTCCATGTTGTTGGAGGTCTTCCAACGTTGCGTCTTCCGGTACACGGTCGCCACTCCAGAACTTTTCGGCCCAATCGACCATCTGTTCTAGCTTGCCCAATTTGTTGTTTATTGTTTGCAAATTATGTAGTACTAGCTTTATCCCTATTTTTCGGGAAATTCTATCGTAGCTCCCCAAGGAACCTACATGCCAAATTTCGGATACCTACAGCAAAAAATTTCGACTGTGCGTTGTTCATCAGTCACTCATCCAGTAACGGAAGAATCGTATACGTTATTTAGGATTTAAGGATTTCCCGACAGCACCTTTTCCCTTTTCCCGGCAGGACACTAGCGAGGTGCGCGCGAGCCGTTTTTCACGTATTTATTTAATATAAAAAAATAAGTGCCATATTATAAATCTATCCAATAATATCCCTGTCAAACCCGATTAGTAAATGAAATGTTAAATTTTCATAAAAATTGCGTTCCCACAAGTCTCATACAACTTAAAATACTTTCAAAATCGACTTTACTTCCTGATTTTTTTTTTATCGATCAAAATGTTAAATATCGTGTTTTTAACCAAAAAAGTCACTAGATCTCACATGTATCTATACTATATATTTTTTTACGAATTTATATATGGTGATTTCTCTGAAAACAACTCGATCTAGAAACGTAAATTTCGGACCCTTAAGGGTTCATAGTGTAACCACGGCCTGCAATCACCAATGCCTCTATCTTACTGAATAATTTTTCAAAGCTTACAACCCTAATCTCTTCAAAGTTAGAGTGAACAGGCTCCTTCTGGGTAGGCTCGCTCCATCGTAGAATTTTTCCATGTCAACTCTGACATAGACTAGAGTCAAGAGCAAAGCCAAATTAAAAAAAAAGGATTATTAAGATTCCTTACCTAGACGATAGAAATCTACACAGTCAGCGCAGTACTCTGAAAATCTAATTTTCCACAACAATGTTATCGCTTCAATAAAATTCTATTGTGAAAATTTACAGCCCAGGCAATCTAGGAATATCATTTCAGGAGCGGTACGCGCCGCAATTTTCAGGCGAGAGCTAATGAAATCAAACTTTAGCGGCAATTCGCCGCTGTTGACCAAACACAAAGCTATCACAAATTAATTTTCTTTGCCTATAAAATCTCTGATGTCTTTTTAACGTTGGAACTTTTTATTTTCTGTAGACACAGCTTTTTTTACTTGTCTATTGCCCTCTAACTATGACGTGCCGATGCCATCATGATTTTGATGTGAGAAAGAGACGGAGTTATACAGGACGAATAGCACCATCTCTTTTTCACAACGGATTTATGATGACATTGTCGTGTCATAGCATAGGTACTCTGAGGAGCTTGTGGCTAGATAATAACAGCCGCACGGGTCGATCTTCAAGGTTAAGCAACGCTTGCCAAGGTTGGTCTGTGAATGGGTGACCATCTTAACATAGCGAGTTTCTTCCGTGCCTCAGAAAGCACGTTAAGCCGTTGGTCCCGGCTGTCATTTGTAGGTCTTTGGCAGTCTTTACGGATAGTCAGAAGCCAGTTAATCTGAATCCAGTCTTGCCATTACCCAGTTACTGGGTTGTGGAGGTCTGGTAGGCAGCCGCTTCGCGTAAAATACTGATATTCAGCTAAATCCGGTTTGACTGGAAGCCGACCCCAATATAGTTGGGAAAAGGCTAGGCAAATGATGAGTAGAGGAACTCTGACGTGAAATTGCCACAGGTGAACATGCACACATTTATTTAGATGTGAGTATGGATGTTTATGTTACGGAATTTGTTCGAAAGAATCACCGTATTAGGAGGAACGCGGATGGGTTTTAATCAGTAAGAGTCTGACACTCCCTCCTGCTCCACCCAGAGCGGGAGCAGTCTTTTGATGATTTTCTATCTTAAAAAAAATTAAATGGATGTTCATCTGTTCCTTCATAGCTCCTAATCTCATTAGATTTGGACAAGTGAAGTGTTTTTGAATTTTAATGATTGTTCCGCGTAATAAAGGCTATCTTGTTAAATCTAATACGGCGGCTATGAAATTCAATTTACCCAACGCAAGTTTCGACTTAATTTAATTTATAACGCACATTCAACGAAAATAAAAATTGAACATACTAATATCACAATGTCCCTTAAACGTTACACAATACGGAATAAATCATATTTTCTCCGGAGGCGAGTCTTACTTGATTAAATCTTGTCTTCTCCTAAACTCGATTGATATCAATGAACGAAAGAAAAACATGAAAGACACAGATTTAATCACGATGTAAAATATACGACAAGATATTATGTTATATTTCAGTGTGAAAGAGAAATAACTCGTAATCGGATGGCTGTCACTCAGCAGATTTTTCATGCAAATTGAATCTTGTATACAACCCGTGTTGAGAGAGATTTATTTTAAGATAAAAAACATCGTGCTTCTTCTTCCAATGATATGTTAAGTAAAGGTACGATTCCGATCTTGGCGACCGCGACCAGGCGACCAGCCGTTCACGGTCGCCTGTCGTTAAGCGACCCATGGGATACGAATCTTCGCGACAGAGTCGCGCGACGTAGAACTGGTTGAGTGCTTAGCTAGATGGTTAGTAGCTTTATGGTCGGTGACGCGTTGGTCCTTGACCGTTGAAATTATTATGAAGCCATTTTAAAGAAATTTTTTTACCCAAATATATTTTCTCATGTTGTAAAATTAATTTGGTTGGAGTCTTGCATATTACGTAGGTGGGTTTTAATTAGCATCTCGTCTAAATTCTATGACCATTTCGTCTACGTATGAACGAAACGCCACGCAGTTGCGCGACGGTACTGCTCCCGGCACGACAGCGTGTCGGTCACAAGCCATTGGTCGCGCGACTCGGTCGCTTGCACGTAAGTGTCCTATAGTAATTCATACAAAGCAGTGGGTCGCGGTCGCACGTCATTGTCGCTGGTCGCAGTCGCGTGTCGCTGTCGCCAAGATCGGAATTGCACCTTAAGTGATGGAGAAGTGAACCGAGCTATAAAATTATGAGTATACTGTCTATCTTGTAGCAGCGACTTCGCCCGATAAATGTCGAAAGTTGTCCCAAAGAGAACACCCAACCCGCCCGCGTGATTGTCAAAAAGTCCCAAGGGAGTTTACTCTCGGGGTAAAAAGTATCTAATGAGACCTCTGTGCCAAATTTCTGTTTTGACGTGATTGAGTGACAACCATCCAAACTTTCGCATTTATAATATTAATAAAGAGAATACATTATTTAAAGGACAATGTTCAATTAAACGAGACCAATTATTTTCTCGTTACTCCAACTTTAATTAATAAAAAATATTAATTAAGAATAATCTCACTAATTTGCATCTCTTAATATACAGTTAGATTAAGATCAGTTCTCTCAAGCTTCGGAACAATAGACACATTATATACAGGGTGTGCCAGAAGTGTGTAGTCACATTTAAATGTGATGTTAAGTAGCTGATATAATTATGGTAGAGAAACAATAACAAAACAAGCGACTTCAAAAAAACCCGGCATTGCGCGAGTTGGGCTCTCACACGAAGTGTTATGTACCTCAAACCGAAAATAACACGTTTATTGTACGGGAGCCCCCTTTAATTTTTAATTTTACTGGTTTTTTTTTTATTAATTGTTGTTATAGCGGCAATAGAAATACATACTCCGTAAAAAAAATTACTATTTACCTATTAGGGTTCTCGAGATGGACGGACGGACGACTTTCCCATTATACGACAGACGTGTTTTTTCGATTTATGGTACTGAACCCTTTATGTGAGAGACCGACTCGCACTTGGCCAGATTTTTTATATTGTTCTGATCTTTTACTGTTTAACATCACCCTTAAACAAAATCACCCATTTCTGAAACACCCTGTATAGTAGTTTTCCCACGAAACTGTCCATTAAAATGCGAAGTAATTAAGTTAAAACTGAAAGTTAGTTTGTTTTGTAAGTATTTCCATCAAACTTCGGTTCAGGTTTCCTCGGCTTGGTTTTGTTTACATTATAAACCGATCACAATGTAAAAGTCATTACGGAGTTTTTCCTATAGATTGGCGTTGTGGTAAAGATATGAGGTAATTAGTGAAATACATTTTATAAATTACTAGTAAATCTTTTACAGATAATTTCTTTGTAAATTTTAACAGACAAAAGTTTCGTTAGTACCTAGTTAATGTTAAGAAAAAACACGTGTTTAGAAAACAATACTAAGTTATACTATAAAAGAGAAACTAAGTTAGGCTGTCTGTCTCTTAGTTTTTTTTAACACAGGCTCACCACACAGCCCCAACCACTGCAACTTCTGAAAGCCAGAATCAACAGTGGCGACTCCCAGAAAAACGCCGAGCTAATGAAGCCCGACGAGTCCCGGAGAATCGATTCAACTGTCTTGGATCCGGTAACGAAATTTATCAGAAAAGTACAGCTGAGGAGTTTATTTGAACGAGTCCGACTCGCACTTGGCCGGGTTTTATTAATTATGAAAAACCGGCCAAGTGCGAGTCGGACTCGCACACGAATGGTTCTACTACCATAAACCTTAATTTTTATTATTTGTTGTTATAGCGGCCATAGAAATACACAATCTGTAAAAAAATTAACTCTCCTTAATTTAACTTTTTTCTTGAGATACAGCCCGCTGACAGACAGACGGACGGACGGACAGCAGAAGCTTAGTAATAGGGTTCCGTTGGTTACCGTAGGTACCCTTCGGGTACGGAACCCTAAAAACGATTCGAAATTTATTGTTGGGGTGTACGAAGAGATTTTAGAGAAAGGTTGTTGTTCTTCATTACAAATCATTCTGGCGCCTGCCACTGCGATACTCAGACGAGTTTCGCTAATAGTCCTGCCATATACCTGCGCCATTAATTTGTCTGATAAGACTTGACTCTTCTACACGATAATTCGATTAACTAATCGATGCTGATCGATCGACTCTCAAAATAAATATATTTTACACGAGCGATTTTTTTTGTCAAAATGTTTTACCTCTGGGGGACATTGACCCAACTCGATACACAGTGGTATTTTAAAGCTCTAACAGATAGGTGATAAGCGACAGTGCGACAAGGGTGCGATGACCATTTCTATAGAAATTGTATCACCCATCCTTTTGGAAATACTTTCACTGTGCGTACAGCTAGGGAGTGGAAATTCCTACAAACTTCTAGTATTTCAATCAAGAGTGAATAGGTGACTTCTAGGCAAGTGTGTTCCATTTTCGACCACATCATCGCTTACCATCTGGTGAGATTGTGGTCAAACGCGAGTTTTTATTAATAAATATATATATCGTCGCGTCGTCGTCGTATTTATCTCCAGACACATCGACATCGTCCCATTTGCATATACAACGATATTTAAAAGTAATTTCACTTTCCATTTCGAAACATTTAATTTAAAACTGATGTACATAGAAATCCCAGTAGATATTAAAATTAACTCACCAACGAGAGCCGTCCAATGATGCCTGGATAACATTTTCAGGTCGTGACTCCAATAAACACTGCAACAAATGGGAGGACAGGTTAGTAACAGAAGGACAGGTTGACACAACGTTTAGAACTGGTTTTGCAGAGATATCTATACTAATGTTATTGAATCTCTAGAAATAGGTATCGATCATAAATATAATTCTTTCGCGAAGTTTCGCTAGGCTTCTTTTTGGCCCGGAAAACGACTTACTGCACAGGTTCCTGTGGGATATTTAAAGGTAGCAAAGACACGGGAAAAAATAGTGAAGACTAAGTAGTAAGGGATGAGGTTTAGAGGTCTGTATTGGTTACGAGAATCGGTGGTTATTTATAATCTTTTGAGCCCATCCGCATGCAGTCGCTCTACGCATATAAACTACTGTACCCCTATTCTGTAACAACATTTTCGTGTCTCGACAGCGGAATCCGAGGTGAGTGTCAAATTCGTATAAATATAAGACCTTTATGTTGTGTGCAATAAAGCTCACTTTGTGAGGTTTGTCACTCAGGTGAAGCTCGATATCGAAATGGTTATTTCCAGAATAGACTAGCTGGTATCCAGTTGCGGCCGGTAAAAAGGCTAATAAGGTT
Source organism: Lacanobia oleracea (assembly GCA_950371165.1). Lineage (NCBI taxonomy): Eukaryota > Metazoa > Arthropoda > Insecta > Lepidoptera > Noctuidae > Lacanobia > Lacanobia oleracea. The sequence continues at coordinate 5,992,161 of OX493389.1, forward strand.
TAACATCAACTGATGTTCAATCTGGCCTTAAGTTAAACTTCTTCAATTATTTCTCTTGGGTAACATAGGAATCCCAATCAGCCATTGTAATTGCATTTCATTTGCTGTCCGCACAGGCATTGATCACAAACTGCCGTGATGATACGTTTGTACCTATGCATGTGCGCCTTCATAATTAACCTTCACTTGTTTATATTAAGGTCGAAAGTTGTTTACACAGCACATGAAGCAGAAGTTTCTTGAAATACAGTCCCACTGAACCTTAGTCAAATTGAAATAAGGCAGAGAATTGTTTGAATTTGTGATGTAGGCTACTGAAATGTATTCCTGGTGACATGAAATGTATATGTACCTACAAGATATTGCCATATAATAAACACATACAAACAGTTGATAGGAGGTTGTTATCTACCTGAACTTGACTGAAATTCAGTGTGATTATGTTTTGCTTTAAAATGAAACGAGATTTCATTTGTGAGCTCGTTTGTAGAGGAAAATCGAGTCGTTGCTTTTGGACTTTTGTGTTTTCGGAAGCCTATGTCCAGCCGTGGACGTCTTTTGGTCGAAATGATGATGATATGGAATCTTGATTTGCTTAACGGGCTTCTACAGTGTTTTAAAATCACCCACATTATATGTTAACTATCGTTATGATTTTGTTTGCCGAGCTTTTATTTATTTCTTCTTTTATCTTGCTTTCTTCTTCAAAAAATAGTTAAAAAAAAAAAAAAAAAAAAAAATATATTGAGTTTTGACTTTTATTGAAACTTGAAATGGATCTCTATATGTATCTACCTATATCTTTTTTCGAAAAACTTTTTAGTTAATTTTTTTCACCTATTCTTTTTTATTAATATCAATATTATCATTCAATTAGGTCATTCATAATATTTATGTTTTGACTTCTTAGTTTGAAATACCTTAACGGCCACAGATATCTAGTTTTTTTTTACTATTGATAGGCACGCGCTTGACCACCATCTCACCTGATGGTAAGCGATGATGTGGTCGAAGATGGAGCACGCTTGCCTAGGAGTAACCTATTCACTCTTGACTTAAAGACTACCAGGTTGTAGCTATCGGGAAACACAGAGTCCGGCAGGGAATTCCACTCCTTAGCTGTACGCATTATGAATGTGTTCCCAAAACGTTTTGTGCGCGTGTTACTTGTCAACCCGCGAAACTTCGTCTGCTCCGCTCCTATTGGTCTTAGCTTGATGATATATAGCCTTTCTCGATAGATGAGCTATCTAACACTGAAAGAGTTTTTAAAATCGGACCAGTAGTTCCTGAGATTAGCGCGTTCAAGCAAACAAACAAACAAACTCTTCAGCTTTATATATTAGTAAAGATATGCTAGTCAATTGACGACCTTTAACGACTTCCAGACAGGGCATACAACTTATCATCGTTTTCGATGGTGCATCCTTGCGCTTACAGGTATAAGCGCAAGGATGCACCATCGAAAACGTGCTTGGTATAGAATGAAGACCAAGTGCAGACACGCTAGGTTTGAACCTGACCCTAGCGCGTCCATCGAGGGGCGTCTTAGAAAAAGACGTGCCCACCACAAGAAGAGGCATTCGAAATAGTGCTTGGCGTAGCCTCAATAGTACAGTACGCGCCAAGCAAATGCTCCAAAAAGTATGGAGAAAACGAGTCGACCGCAATCAGTCACTCGACACAGAAACCGTGCTCACAGAGAAACACCAATGAAGAGGTGTTGTCCACACTGTTGTGTGAGGCAGAGTACGGTAAACAGCCGCCCGCTGAAATAGGTATCAGTCGCCAGCGAAGGCGAATCCATCACGCCGAACCACTTCCTACTCGGTGGTTCGGCCAGACTGCACCGCACCCGGCGTGTTCACCGAGCAACACGTCGACACCACGAAACTCTGGCGGCGCTCACAAGCGCTCGCCGACCAGTTCTGGCGCCGCTGGGTGAGGGAGCACTTACCCGAGCTCCAACACCGGCGGGAGCGCCACCATCGTGGCCGTGGTCTGCAGGTGGGCAACCCTGTGCTCATCGCAGACGACCAGCTGCCTCGCAACACGTGGCCGCGAGGCCGCATCGCAGCAGTCTTCCCTTGGGCGGACCACAGGTCCGGATCGCTGAGGTGCGCATATCCGGCGGCACTCTAAAGCGTCCGGCGAAGAGGCTGATCCCGTCATCGAAATGGTCCAGAGCGTCGGAGCTACGGGCCGGAGCGACGGACGTCGCGCCGGCGAGCTTCGAGGCAACAGTCGCCGGGGCGACGAGCGTCGCGCCGGCGAGATTCGAGGCAACAGTCACCGTGGCAACGGGCGACGCAACTACAGTCGTCGCTCACCGGCGAGATGCAGCGCCGCGCCGACATCGCAACGAGTCGTCACTGCGCTGCACGGCGGGAGAAATGTTCGCGACGGAGCATTTTGATTTATATAACTCGCATAAACAGCCTTATGTACTTGTATTCGTAAGCTTATATGTTTTTTAAGTTAGAAGCTTTTATACTTAAATAGCAATAGAAATGTTCGCGGAGACGCATTTAACATTGTGTAACTCGCGTAGATAGTACCTATGTACCTATAGTCGTAGGCCTATGTACTGAATTTAGAAGCTTATGTACTTGCATAGTGATAGTTTGTAAGCTATGTAATCAATTTAAAGTCATATGTTTGTCGTTTTCCCCAAACACGTAAAAGATGTTCTGGGGAAAACATATTTTCAAAGAAAATTATAGTCAATAGGTAGGGCTACACATTTCCCTTACACATTCCCAATAGCACCCTGAGGGCGTGTTCTGATTGGCTGATGGAAATCAGCCAAATCGAAGGTACATGAAAAATAGTCATTTCACATTCGAACATAGTAGGGTGGTTGAAGAAAACCACCATGCACACGCACCTTCAGTGCTAAGTTTTTAGGGCATCTAGGAATTTAGGTCTTAAACCATAGGCACTGGAAAGCTGGCACTCAGCCCTATCCAGATATGTACACATCTTCATGGTCAGGCAAGGCATAAAGCCACAAAATAGATAAGAAGATAAACGTAGTTTTTTATCCTCTCCCGGGTTCCTGACCTATAGTACCTCCACCCTTGGAGGGGTGGCTTGGTAAGTTGTGTAGCTGGATGGAGGGATGATGCACCTACCCGAATATAGATAGTTTCATAGCCCATGGGGCACAGTTTTTCGGGGAATCAACCCCAAATAGTAAGCAAGCTCAAAACTTGTGATATTTTTGATAGTTAAATGCAACAAGCCCACTAGTGGGCAGGGTTGAGGGGTTGATTTCCAACCCGTTCGACGGGGAATTTCGGGGGATTTGAATAGAGGTGCGTCAACCCCCATCCAGACCTAGAATAGACCTAGATATAGCCGAGAATGTCATAGAACCATAGTAAAAATTTGCAGTTAAAATAAACTGAAGCAGTTAGTGGTTTTTGGGCCTCGTTACGGTAAAGTAACCTCGTACCTTAGTAAATGGTTAAAAATAGCCAATTCGTAGTCACCGGCAGAAGAAATTATAGAATCTATAAATAGAATCACAGTACTCGCGACTTTGCCCTTAAACCATTAGCTGCAGTGTTGTCAAATTCCTGCCTATTATTTAACCCTGGTAAGCATTCACCCTGCACCCCAATCTACCCCGAAGACAGCAAGTATTTGGCAAGATAGAAGAACGTTGTACGTGTGGTGCGGAGAACCTTAGTTTTCGGTACAGGACGTCAGCGCGGCTGGACGTCGTCGGTCGGTCACAGTTCACTTCGGAGGAGAAGAAAAAGGATAGACCTACCCCATCACAACCCCGTTCCAGTCGATCACGCCCGTCCGGTACACACAGACAATATTAATCTCCGGTGACCTAATAATATTCGCAATTATAGTGCCAATAATTCTACAAATTAAGCAAGGTTTGCACTCGCATTCGTAATCGGTTAAAAATGTATAGAAATTGACGCTTTTTAGAGTTCCACACTTCCGTAAAAAACGGAACCCTTGTAGGATCACTCAGGTGTCTGTCTGTCCGTTTGCCACAGCAAGTTTTCTCCGGATCTCTTGGAACGATTCTGTTGAAATTTGGTGCATATATGGATTTCTATATCCCAAATACGGACGTGTTATAGTAATAAATAAATTTTGAGTATGGGTATCACTTTTTTTTGGGTTCAAACTAAATTTAAGAAAAAAAGTTTTTCAAACTGTATCGTGTGACATCTCAAATAAAAGGGCCTACTCTGAGAGTTCTAATTATATTTTTTTCATAATTTTAAAATACATGGTTTTGAAGTTATTAAAAAATTAGACCAAAAATGACTTTATCTCCAAAACTAAAATTTTGCAAAAAAAAAACAGATCTAAATAAAGATTATAGCAAAACTATATATTTTAAGAAACATACAAAAAAAGTGAAATTGTTTCGTAACCCCTGGTAAGCGAGTCCGACTCGCACTTGGCCAGTTTTTTGCCGACTTGCGACTGAGATGCGAATGTGAATTTTGCTTAAAAATGAGTAAAATTGCCTTTCAATATACTTAAATAAGTTTAGTGCAATCTCCTTTTCAACACTCTTTTATATTCCCAGATGGAAAACAATCCAGAATCATTATAAAATAAGCGAATTCAATAAAGCAGGAGGAGAATATTAATTCAGCAAGAAAGCAAAGCTTTTGTGAACACAATTTGTATTGAAGTGAACTTACTCAATATGACAAGCGAAATTAGCAAGTTGTTACTGAAATTTAACATTGTAACGACGGAAATTAGTTTCAGAAGGATTTGGTAGGAGTTAAGTTTACATTGAGATTGGCTTCGAGCTACGGCAGATACTGTTATCGAGTAAGATGCTATCATAAGATAAAGCTTCACTCCGATTATGGAGTAATATTTGTCTTCAAACATTAAATTACCTAGTAAACTGTATGAACAAACGGGCATGAAATAAAATCTAACCTCAAATATCTACTGGTTAGCAGATTCAAATTTTCTATAAAGAGTGAAGAATCTGCTAACCAGTAAGTATTTAACTATGCATAAGCTGCTTTTCATAAAAATAGGGGTAAAGGGGCACAGATAAAGGAACACAGCAACCCACGCCCCCCCCCCCCCCCCCCCGGGAAAGTGATACATGATCTGGCAAGAGAAGGGGTGAATACTGGAGATGGCGACTAAAACAGAAGTTACATTTGTCTGCATTTATATTCCACAAGTTTATGGAAGTAAGTATCGTGTGGATGGAGCATCAGGTTTTTAGATAAATACTGCCAATTGCAAATAAATGTACCTAGCCAAAGCCAATACCAAGTAACGTAAACTTTATAAGTACTAGGTGACCACGCCAAGGTCCAATTATTTTTGCAACCGACATTACACACGTCTACAATCAACTCAGGTACATAATGCCTAACGAAAATGCCTACGGTATTAAGTCCGCCTTTGTACAGTGTTTCACTAGGGCATAAAGTTTTTAATAAATAATTAAATAAATAATGGTATGTATGTAGACACACTGCATTGACTAATGTTATGTAGCTTCCTGGTAATAATTGTTAGTTTGGAGCGAGTGTGTGTGTAGATTCCCGGTTGTTAATTTATTTTATATCTTTACTTTTACAATAAAGCTGAAGAGTTTGATTGAACGCGCTAATTTCTGGATCTTTGGAATCATATTTTTATATGCTAGCCACATTCATGAGGACGGCTATAGTCTATACCGGTACGGAAAAGTCTATTTCGTGCATGTTCCCCTACACAGAGCGTGCAGGAAGGAGGAGGTACCTATAGGTGGCAGCACAGAAGCGCGGATGTACCTACGACTATTCTCTGCATTACCCAAAGGTTGACTGGTAAAGAATGCTTATGGCATTAAGTCCGCCTCTGTACATTTTTGTGCTGAAAGTGTTATAAAAAAAAAAAGTAATAGTTTCGAATATGCAACACTAGATGGCATGGTCATAGCCATGCACGTTCCCTATCCCCACGACAAGCCACAAATTCACCTTATTTTTGTCACATAAGTATTTTTGACTTTGGTCTGAATACCAAAGCTTTCATGATAATAGCGATCAAAAGATAAAACACGTTAAGAGCGCACCGAGCTTCTTATTTAGGTATTCTATGCGGTGCGTGTATGTGTGCGTATGCGCAAGTGAAAACCGTACGTAAGCGCAAGACCCAGAGTTCAATGTCCGAACTCAGTGCCTTGCGCTTATCATTTCCTCGGTGCCCCCTTATATGTTTTTGAAAAAATATAAAAGAAGAAATTATCTACTCTTCTATACTACTCAGCGTAGAGCGAAAAAGTCAGGCACGGATGTCTGAAATTCTTGAAACGCTAATTATATGTTTTAATTAAATTAACATACCAACACTTAATTAACAGCTTCCGAGGAAATTATGTAACCGGGAAGCTGACATTTTGCACTACACCTTGTTAGCATGTTCAAAGTGCAGAGGTAATTAAAGAAGCCAATTAAATAAACAGATCTAACGCATTATGCTCTTAACTCTCACTTAATTACTTATTCTCGACTACTGTTTAGCGTTAATTAATTTAAATCCAACTTTAAACAAGTAGTTTTAATAAAATAAATATTAGGCTTTACCCGCGGCTTTGCTTCAATGACCTTACCTTTAGGAAGTGTTATTTAGGAATAATTTCCATTCTAGTAATTGTAAAAGCGAAAATACAATATACGCACTTACGTAATAATATTTCATCGAAACCTTTAAATCATATTTCATCAATTAGTGATGTTATATTTTTAGAACCTATTAATTAGTTCAAAATTTCGAACTTGTTACGTGTTCTATTATGTGATTTTTCAGGTTCCAACCAAGAAAATCTAAGTAAATCTGTTTTACATTCAATGTGATCAACATAGGCCAGCAACATCATCATCGCCGGAAGACGTCCACTGCTGGAAATAGGCCTCCCCAAAGAAGGGGGGGGTTACCATAATCGCCAGTACGCCAGTTCGCCATGCTAGGCAGGCGGGTTGGCGATCGCAGTGTATGGTGTTGAGTTTTACAGAGAACGCTGCTGCCTATTCTCTGGCAAGTCCCTTAGTCGCCTCTTACGACACCCACGGGAAGTGAGGGGATGGTATTATTATTTTACGTGGTGCCGTATGGCACCGGCTGACACCATACGGCAAACGGCCAGCAACATAAGGCATTGTAAAAAAATATTACGCAGGTAGGTCAGTAAGTGATATTGTTTCTGTTTCCAAACATACCCCAGGTTTAGGAACTGAGAATTAGGAGTCTTGTGAAACTCTCTCGTAATTTACACATTATTTTGTATACGTTGTGACAATCGATCGAGGAGCTCGTGGGTAGATAATAACAGCCGCAAGGGTCGATCTTCAAGGTTAAGCAACGCTAGGTTGGTCTGTGGATGGGTGACCATCTTAACATACCGAGTTTCCTCCGTGCCTTGGAAAGCACGTTAAGCCGTTGGCCCCGGCTGTCATTTGTAGATCTTTGACAGTCGTTACGGATAGTCAGAAGCCAGTAAATCTGACTCCAGTCTTGCCATGAAGTACCGTGTTACCCAGTTAATGGGTTGTGGAGGTCTGGTAGGCAGCCGCTCCTCGTAAAATACTGGTATTCAGCTAAATCCTGCTTGACTGGAAGCCGACCCCAATATAGTTGGGAAAAGGCTAGACAGATGATGATGATGATGTGACAATCGATATTTTATACAAGTACACAATTTCAAATTCATAATTATTTTGGTACTAAATCAGAATTAAAAAAAATAATTCTGCAGATACATTTTATGTACTTGCTCACAATAGAAACTAAGTAACTAAAAAGTTAACGCCAGTTATCGCAACTAGACGCTAAAACAAAATAGAAAGTGTTCACGTTCACTCCAGTCTAGAATGTATCTAGAAAACTGCGTCTATGCAGCTCATTAATTATTCTATTCTACATTCCGAGAGTTTCTATTTAATTAAGATGATAGTTACTGAAATAAGTGACAATTATGTATTTGTATGGATGAGTCATCGGTTTAGAATGTTTGCCAAAAGACTAGTAGCAAACGGGGTGCGGAAGCCTGCCGGGGTGCGGAATCCGTTCGAAAGAGACGCCGCAGCCCTGGAACGCAAAGGGCATGGAGGAGCACGGATGGGTTTTAGTCAGTAAGAGTCTGACACTCATTTGAAGGAGTCATTTGATGATATCCCATCCTTAAAAAAAAAAAAAAAAAAAAAAAAAAAAAAAAAAAAAAAAAAAAAAAAAAAAAAAAGCAAACAGGTTACTAGCTATGTATTTGAGATGTTTTACTTAAAAATTATCAATCTTATGTTAGTTATGATTATGTAGTACCGGTTTGTACTACCCTTGCACGCGAATTCGTACGCGCAGATCTAGTTTTTCCCCACAAATTATACACATAAACCTTCGCTTGAATCACTCTATCTATTGATGAAAACCGCATTAAAATCCGTTGCGTAGTTTAGAAGATACAAACGTACAGTCTATATAGTGTACAAATTAACGAATTAATGCATATTACGAGACTCACCGACCCCACAGTCAAACCATTACTACAGTTTTTTTGGATTACTTCATTAATTACTAGCACTTCGCCCGCAACTTCGTTCGCGTGTGTTTAGTTAGTACTCCACGAACTTCATCTCCCCGTGTCAATTACTTATTATTAGATTAAACGTTTGATGACGGCAGTTCGCGAAAACTGCAACATATTTCTTACTTAGAGTAAGAAAAGAGAGTTAGTGTTTTAGAGTTTAAAAGTTATGATGGGTATAAAAAATACTTTTTATACCCATCATAACTTTTAAACGAACGGTCCGATTTAAATAATTTAAAGTGTTATTTACTTGTAATTATTAAGCAATTTAAATAGATAAGGATTAATATCATGATATTAAAATCACCACTATTCCATGTCACCACGGTTTTGATTGAATAATTTGACCAAAAAGCGGTCATTGTGACTTAACCATAATAGTAAGATACCCTTGCCGATTTTTTTGTAGATATTGATGTCCTCTATAAAACTGTGCTACATCACTTTGCTCTATTGTCAATAGTTTCTGCAGTGTACGCGATATAAGGATCTTTGTTGGTATTTTTCAAATTTTTCAAATCGGTCGAGTAGTTTCGGAGCCTATTGAATTCAAACTAACAAACCTTTCCTCAAAGAGACACTATATGTGTACATCACACATATGTAATGTACACTAGCTGCTTGCGATAGCTAGCAGCCATATTAATTATGTGAAAATAAATAAATAAAATAATAATAATAGACGGAAACACTTAGTGCTCCCCTACACTCCCCAAGAAGCTTACATAGGATTCCAGCTTTCTTCGACAAGTAGTTTTGGCTGCGTTATCATATATTGATTTAGTTAATTAGTGGTTAGTTATTTAAATTGAGACTTTAAGTTAAGTGAAGAATAAAATAATCTATATCTTCCACCTGGCGTTAATCCCGGCTATTGCCAGGGTCCGCCTTCCTACTTAGCTTCCTCCACTTTGCCCGATATTCAACATCCTTCTCAGTCAGGCCATTGGCTCTCATGTCGGACTTGACGACGTCCAGCCAGCGCTTGCGAGGGCGACCACGGGGCCTAGCCCCAAGAACAGCCATATTCATGCATCTCCGACCAACGTACTCCATAGGGCGGCGCATGATGTGGCCATACCATCGCAGACGACACTCTTGCAGTTTTTCCCCCACGTCACGGACACCAAGACTACCTCGGATGTAAGAGTTGCGCATGCGATCGGATCGCGTTACGCCACTCATCCACCTCAGCATCTTCATCTCCGTGACGCGAAGCTCCTGGGTGTGTCTGCTTAGTGCTGGCCAACACTCGCCCCCGTATAGGACAGGCCGAATGATGCATTTATATATCTGCCCCTTGAGCTTCGGAGGCATTTTGCGGTCGCATACAACGCCCGTCACCTCGCGCCACTTCGCCCAAGCCGCGCCAATACGTGCTTGGACATCGTCGTCCACGATGCCAGACTCGTGCAGCACGGATCCAAGGTACCTGAACGTATCGGATTTTCTGATCAGGTCCGAACCTATTCGGATGGTGTTTGTATCCGTGCTGCCACAGGACATGTACTCAGTCTTCGCCACATTTAGTCTCAGACCACCGTTTTCAAGCGTGTCCTTCCAAATGTTGACTTTGCGCTCAAGATGGGCTTTGTTCTGATTAACGAGGGCGATGTCATCGGCATACATCATTAGCCATGGAGGCTGATCTTGGATGTTTGCCGTAACTACATCGAGCACTACGTTAAACAAGAACGGGCTAAGAGCCGAGCCTTGGTGAACGCCAACAGATATTGGGAACCCATTCGATTCGCCAACAGCGGTCTGGACAGAGGACACGGAATCGCGGTACATGTCTCTGATAATGTCAATATAGGCCTCGGGAACGCCCTTGAAGCGCAGTGCCCACCAGATGGACTGCCGAGGTATACAGTCAAAGGCCTTCTGCAGGTCTAAAAAGGCCATATGCAAAGCTCTCCTTCTCTCTTTGTAAGCCTCAGCCAGATTCCGTAAGGCGAACACTGCGTCCATGGTGCTGTTACCCGCCCGGAAGCCATATTGACACTCAGAGACAGTACACTCGCTACGGAGCCGTGTGTCAATGATGCGCTCGAAGAGCTTCATGGTGTGGCACATGATCTTGATACCGCGGTAGCTACCACAATCCTGTACGCTACCTTTGCCTTTGTAAACAGGGATAATCAGGCTAAATCGCCACTGGTTCGGCATTTCCTTGGTGATCAGGATGCGGTTAAAAAGATCCGTCAGAAGGTCCACACCATGTGGGCCCATCGCCTTCCACACTTCAATTGGCACATTGTCAGGCCCGACCGCTTTCCGGTTCTTCATGTGGCGAAGAGCAATGCGGGTTTCGTCGGGAGAAATAGGGGAAATAAGCCCAAGGTTAGGAGGCGGTTCCGGAGGAAGGTTATGGGGATGCTGTTTGTTAGACAGCTCCGCGAAGTATGTACACCATCTCTCCTTAACAGAGGGGGCATCGTAGAGCAGCTTACCCTGGGCGTCCCTTACACAAAGACATTTGCTAATGTCCCGTGTAGCTTTCTCCCGGCCACGCGCCAGCTTAAAAATAAGCTTTTGCCCCTCCGCAGTTTCCAGCTTGTCGTATAAGGGCGCCAGACTATTGCTGCGGGCTCTGGCTACAGCTTTTTTGCAAGCGCGCTTAGCCGCTCCATATGCCTCCCTGTCATCCGGAGAGTTGGACCCTTGCCACTGTTTAAATAAAACCTTCTTCTTCCGAGTCGCCTCCTGCACCCCGTCATCCCACCACCACGTCTCCTTTCCTATGGTGCGGCCACCACGAGAAGTGCCAAGGACGCGCTTACCTGCACCGGTGATTGCTGAATGGATCCTACTCCAGATCTCTTGAGCGGACTCATGCGGAGCACTGATCTTGAGATGCTCGACCTCCGCGATGAAGTCCGACTGCCTAGGTCCATCAAGCAACCACCACTTAGTGCGGGGTTTGCGTTCCTCGGTCACTCTCTTCTTGGGTACAACCGCAAAGTCCAGGACAAGGAGGCGGTGTTGAGCCCATACACCCCTAATAAAATAATCTATATCTATACTAATATATAAAGCTGAAGAGCTAGTTTGCTTGAACGCGCTAATCTCAGGAACAGCTGGTCCGAGTTGAAAAATTCCTTCAGTGTTAGATAGCCATATATTGAGAAAAGCTATAGGCTATATATCATCACGCTAAGAGCAATAGGGCCGGAGCAGTAATGAAAATTGTGACGCAAACGAAGTTGCGCGGGTCAACTAGTATCTAGATTTCTTGAGTCATCATCAACTGACACTGCAAGTTGATCTTCAGGACAAATGATAGCTTAGTATGTAGTGGTACCAGTAGGTTTGCAATTATCACCGACCGCTGATTTGCAAATCATACTTATGATCTTGTGGTTTGTGTAGCAAGAGGCGTAAGAAGATCCTTACGTTGGATACAATAACAGCAGTGGCGTGCCGTAGGTGCAAGCCAGCAAGACTCCCTAGTCCCTATACCCATTACCGTTTTAGTGTCTCTAGGCTATTATATCATTTACGTTATAAAATATTAAGAGCGCTTTCACAATTTTTCTTGAATTTGAGCGTTTGATTCGAGTTTTGATGTTTGATTATGCTAAGTTTGATAGTTGATCTTGGGAGTGTTCTAAATAAATATATCAATTTGTTCAGGAACATCAGTAAATTCCTTGTCTCCGCAAAGGGTGTTTCATAAAATTACGCTTTTGGGAATGTTTTGATGCTTTGGTACAACGAAGATATAATAATTTAATCAATTTTAAAAATGTCCATGATACAACTGTACCTTCTACTTTGGAATGATCAAATCAATTTGTTACGATTCATGCACTAATAAACCAAAAATAATTTTGTAAAACTGAGAATTATTGACAATTTTCCGTACGAAACTATATTTTTTTTCTATGAAAGTATAATCCAAATTCAAATAAAAATTATTTAATAATTAAGGAGGTATTGCTACAATGCACGAAAAAAAAAATTGGTCTATTTAAAAGTAAACTCATATTTTTAAGCAATTTTTGTATACAGCCCTACAATCACTATAAATCTCGGGAAACGCGGTTTGTAGCTTTAGTCCGGGGCAAGCGCTCGATTTTGTAATAGCGCCCTTAACTCAGCTGTTTTAGTTATATTTATTATGTTATACTTCGATGTTATAATGATAAAAGAAATAAACACTTAGCAATTTAATATAACTATAGCACAGAATTCAGTAAAGAAACATCACGGTGCAGTGGGTCGTCGTGATAGCGATGAGTTATATTATGGTGTTTTCTTTTTAACGAGTTATTTCCTATGCTGGTCTATGCTGGCTTGCACCTACGGTTCGCCACTGAATAACAGAAACCAAATTCCAAAGGCAAATAAAGCATAAAACACATATACACGTACTGAATTATGTATTGTAATGTTACAGCACGCGCCCTAGATTTGAAGCTATAGTGATACTACTATAATAGCCCTATCTGCAATCAAAACAACCATTTATATGAACAACATACTAAAACAAACTTTAACGACTGACCTGCGTATTACCAACACATAGGTATCAAATTAATATTTACGAGTATACAACAGTTGCGCTAAACATAAACGACACAAAATCACCCATTCATCACACCAGAACAATAAAAACTGAATTACATCACGAAGATCGGTTCACATTGTCGTAACAGTGTCGCACATGCGATTCGCACGGTGTCGTTGCATCAGATGATTCCCCGACCTCGACAAAAAATGACGCGACTGATGCAAGCTCGCAATCCGCAGGTTCGCAGGTGAAAGCACACAATTAGTTCGGATTACGCAAACGATCGCACCGAATTTGGCGACTTGTCGTAAGGTATGCGGCCGGACTTATTCCGAGAAAATGCTTAGATGCGGTTTGATTGGGCACTTAGTTTGATGTTTGCACATACTTAGCTATTGGGTAAGTGGTAAGTTTCCAAGGATCGGATGTTGAGACTGTAAAAGGATTGGAATCGTTGGGTTTTGAGCGACGTATCACACGAAGTTTACGGTGGTTAGGCTAGATTCTTATTTCATTTCGCAATCCTGGGGCCTTTAAGTCAAGAGTCAAGAGGTTACTTCTAGGCAAGCGTGGAAGATAATGGTCCAAGCCTTTCAATAAAAAAAAACATTCTAGTTTAGAGGTTATCGCACATAGGATTTATGTATGAGAAAAATGCTGGTCATCATTCAAACACACGGTTCAGTAATCGTAGATCAAGGCTCCTTTTCCTCGTATCGTAACAAATCTGACAAGATTCTTTCAATACGATGCAGATAAGATAAGGATTGGTAGTCTCTACGCGTACTGGGTACGCCTTGGTGCCAAGTAATGGGGTCAGTGACCGAATGCTTCTTGTTTTGCATCGGCGGCGAAGAAGTGTATCACCAACAGAAGAGTTTTGCTGGTATATTCTGTAACATCTCATCGTGAAAATTTAGGTGTAGTGAGCTTGAAATGAACTGTTATTTCACCTTGATACAACGGATTATTTATTTATTTTATTTTATTTTATTTTATTTTATTTTATTTTATTTTATTTTAGTACGGGTTGACGTTTTCATAGTGTGATGTTGGCAGAATTGCACTGCAGGTTGCGGGTCTAATAAAAGCCGCTTTAGCAGAATAATATTAGTATCATAAAATTAATCACACAACAATCTGTGAAATTGCATTTTTATCTTTATTGCTAGCGCATTAGGTTCAAGGTTGATTGGTAAAATTTGACAGTGGTAGCTTGATGTGCTTACTGATTCGCAGATGTACTTATGTCCGCGACTATATATGCGTATATTCCGTTTGCTCCCGTTCCCGAAGGAATTTCAGGAAATCCTCTCTTATAGCTCCCCTACACTCCCCAAGGAAGCTTCACGCCAAATTTCAGCTTACTACGACTAGCAGTTTCGGCAAAGCTGAAAAGTTTGTTTGTTTGCTTGAACGCGCTAATCACAGGAAGTACTGGTCCGATTTAAGAAAATCTTTCAGTGTTAGATAGCCCATTTATCGAGGAATGCTATATATCATCACGTTAAGACCAATAGGAGCAGAGCAGACGAAGTTGCGCGGCTCAACTAGTTTTATATAATTATTAGGATTTTTTCCACTTCTTCCCTTTGTGTTTTTGTGTGTTGGTGGGAGACTTTCAGGAGGCACCCGGATTTTGGAGGGAAGGAAACTAAAACAACCCACTGCTCATAACAACGAAGGGGCACCGTGTCCTCTATAGACTTTGGGGTGGTCTTATCTAAGAGGACACTGTGCCTTTCTGAACACCGTATTTTAGGATACCTATATATTTGGTTGTATTTCTTGCCTAGTGATACACCACTTTTATACCAATTGTTTTTGCAATAATCAACTGGGCGTGTACCTCTTTATTATGTAAGCGACTCATTATCATACATTCTTGTCTAGGTTATAAGCACGGCCTTAGAATCTGGACAAACAGGTTTGTAAGGTGGATACAATTGTATAAATATTTATGTAGTTTCTTTAGGTGTGCATAACGAAACCAAATGTGTGCAATTTAAGTTTCTGATGATGGTGTTGCTATGTCGTGTATAGAAGAGACTAATTTGAGGATAGTGTGGCTGTGGGCTTAACTTTTTATGGAACTCCCACAGACAGATGGGAACGGCGTCGCATCAGTGCACAGTGACATTTTTCATAGGAATTGTACTGCGGATGTGTTTTAGAGGTATTTTTGCAGTGACTTTGATTTTCACTCGATAAGAACTTAAAAACGTACTTACGTATAAAGTCAAATGACTAGATTTAAAAAAAAAACTTTAAGCGCGATTTTCTCGAAATTACAGCAGTAGTGGACATGTTTTTGCTTAATTGCGTCCATCTTTGATCCCATAACAACTGAGGGCGAATTTGCGTACGGAGTTTTGTGTAGAGGAGTTTTGTGCTCTAGTAAAAAACTCCGCTTTCGGAATTTGTTCAAAAGAGTGACCGCGGTCCTGGAACGCAAAATATGTTAGGAGGAACACGGATGGGTTTTGGTCAGTAAGAGTCTGATACTCCCTTCCGTTAAGCCTAGAGCAGAAGGAGTCATTTGATGATTTATTACTAACACTTTTAAAATAATATTTGTAAAGGTTACATCTAGGCAAGCGTGCTCCATCTTCGACCACATCATCACTTACCATCAGGTGAGATAGTGTTCAAAGGCGTGCCTATCAATTAGTAAAAAAAAAAAAATGACTTTAAGTAGCACCTACCGACTTGGATATCTTTGAAAGAATATTATTAAGTAATGGAGATTAAGCAGAATAGAGATTAGATTATTCGGTTTAACAGATTTAATCCGTGGTCGTAATTGGTAGTAAACCTTTCACCTTTATCTTTCAAGCTAACAATTTATAGAAAGAAGTAAATGGTTTAAAGATTTTAATTAAACTTCCATTGGATTAGTTTCAGACGATTAAGCTAAATGATCTTTTTAAATATTCAAGAAAGTGGGTATATTGACATATTAATTGAGTTAGCAAATTTAAGAACCTTTCTACTATGGTGGTTTTACATTATGGTTATTTTTAGATATTCTCAGACCATTCAAATCAGATGTCATATTTTCAACCAGAATCATCCCATGGACATTTCGCTGGATACGAAAGCTCAGAAACGTCCAGCAATGGACGTCTTTTGGATGACATGACGTTGATGATGGTTGAGGTTTTGAAAAACAGCCGAAAACATCTCCAACGAAAATTGCTCTGGAATTTCTCCTAATAGATTTAACATTCCTGTGATTGGAAACTTCGTAGCTAACTTTGTCAAAACAAGCCAGTCAAGCAGCGCGGGGGTGTAGCAACCGCCGTATGAACCGTTTCAAAGATAAGGGTCCCCTAACGTAAGATAGGGGTGACTACAAGGTCCCCAACGACGTGTGGTCGCAAAGTTATACATTTAGTCCCGCCGTTTCTTTCGTGGCCTGCCAAGACAGTTCAGTTCTGAGTTAGTAAGGCCTATTTTGTTTAAAAAGAGAGATACCCCTAAAAACGCCCCCCCCCTTAAATGGTTGACGCAGGGCCCCTGTGAGACTAGCTACGCCATTGCCAAAGGGTATCGTGTTAACCAATGGGTTACGAAGGTCAGGTAGACAGTCGCTCCATCTTCTTCTTATCGTGTGGGCAGTAAGGTCTAACGACCCCACACACCCTAGTGTCAGAGTTTTTAAACCGCCTCAAGGGCCTCTGACATGGTTTATTTGACGACTGCCATTTGGCGGCCGGGACCACCGGCTTATACGTGCCTTCCGAAACACGGAATCATCTTTTTATCAGACAATCAGGTGATTCAAGCCTGTAATGTCCTGGTCAAACTGGAAACAACTTTACAAAGTATGCTTCCCGTGGAAATCGAACCCACGACCACGGGCAAACGCCTAAACCACTCAACCACGGAGGTAGTTGGTTCCATGAAGAATTCTAATTAAAAATATTCAGCTGTCTGCTGTTAGAGACTAGAGTAGAAGCCGACCCCAATATAGTTTGGAAAAGTCTAAGCTTATAATAATGGTACCGAAAAAGGCAAAAGGAAATTAATTTACCATCTTTTAAATAAATATTTGCATAAAATAACTGATAAGCCGTTTAAATCTTTTTATTTATTTTTTTAAGGATGGGAAATCGTCAAATGACTCCTCCCGCTTTGGGTGAAGCACAAGGGAGTGTCAGACTCTTACTGACTAACGCAAAGGGCACTAGGAGGATCACGGATGGGTTCATCCGTGTTCCTCCCAGTGCCCTTTGCGTTCCAGGGTACGGTGTCTCTTTCGAACGAAGTCCGCAGCTCCAGCAGGCACTGGCCCTAGCGGGCCCCGTCTCTAGGCCGATTAAAGCTATCGAGCGGAAAGTCCCAATTAATTGATGTTTATAATTTAAGTAATCGCTACATAACATTCTATAGAAATTGAAAAGCGCTCAGGGCCAATATTAAATATTCATTATGCATATAACCCAATACATATACTGAGCCTGATTGACGGTCTACCTAACTGAATACTGTTGGGCATAAATTATTTAGTTTGACATGGCAACAGTGGATCGGCATCACTCTGCCTACAGTTTTTTACCAACTATGTTGGAGTCAGCTTCCAGTCAAACCAGTATTTTACATGGAGTGATCTTCTATCTGAACTCCAAAACCCAGTAACTGGGTAAAGCGGTAACCCTTGGCAAGACTGGTGTCAGATTTTCTGGCTTCTGACTTCATTACATACATTAAACGTTCATCATCATCTTTCTGCCCTTATCCCTTCCTACTTGGGGTCCTATCAGCCTTTACGCTAGCACTAACTCCCTTTTCTTTCATATCGCTCCTCACACAATCCATCCACCTTACATTCTACGTTATGGGTGTAAAATAATATTAAAAATGACAAGAATAATTGTTTTTAAGTTTTTGACAGTGTATTTCTTACCAAAAAGCAGATAAAGCCTAGGGTTTATATTAAGTATGTAGATAAAATAGATTAATCATCAGCGAGCTCAAATTAATCTCAATTCAGACAGGATATTGAATATTGGAGAATTTTTAATAAAAAATACTATTTGAACATAGTCCTTTTGAAAAGCTAGCATGGACATTGGACAGGCCCCAGTTATTAAATTTAAAAATAAACGTCAGGCTCCGATAGTAATGTGGGTAAAACTTGGTTCATTGCTTGTGAATTGTCGATACTTTTTGCTGTGCTGCCTAATTTAATCTTAAAAATGAATCAATCGAATATGAAAGTACAGAATGTTGTCCCATTGCAGATTAAAAATCCCTTTTATTCTGATAAGTATGTAGCATATGCTTTCTCACTGTGTGAGCTTAAATCACCTAGGTATCCTTTACATGTTCGTTTTTTTTTGTTGTGTTATTCAAAAAGTCATTAAGTGTGCTTTTAAATACAATTCTCTATAATCCATTTTGATTGTGACAGTAGTCACAAAACATGGCTTAAACAACTTTAATTAGTTTCTCTGACGCTACTCGTAAATCAGCTTTTAAATAAAGACGTTTCTATTCACAAATATTTATTTCTACTTCCACATCCATTCTTCTGCATTAAAACATCGATGTTTCCACGACTACAAACACTACAGTATAAGTTTCATCATTAAATGTCAAGTGCCATTTCAGTTTATCGATAAAAACTCTCGATATTTTCCCCACTCTGACACTTGTTAAAGGAAAATTCTCGTGGCCGCCTCAAAGGTGGCTTTGTGCATCGACTTGGCAGCTTGTCGGCTTGTTCAAGCAATAATCTGAAGGGTGTACTCTGTCAATAGAATGTTATTTTAAATTTGGCCTCCGTTTTGTAAACTTGGCAAAGACTTTGCTTTGACTTTGGCTTTGTATTGATATCCACACTAAAGTTATGGTTTGCTTAGGCCAATATTCAGCTCGCAGAACAGATAGTCGACGGGATTTAAAGGTTATCGAGTGACGACCGTGTACACTGTACAGGATAAAGAAGCTTTGGAAAGCCTTCCACAAGGTGAACCGATAACTGTTGCGGGAGACCAGCGGGTCTAAAAAGGCCAGTTTAGTAGAATCATAATATTAAGACTTATATACATGCCAATGACCTTGTGCATTCAAACGGAGCTAACTACACCGCTACGCGCCACTCCGCTACCCGTGTTTTTAATTTTTATAATAAAAATACTACATATTTTTAAAAAGTCACAAAACCAAATTAATTTTGTTTGTTTTGCAAAGCCGTAGATATTTTTATCTTATCTATACTAATATATAAAGCTGAAAAGTTTGTTTGCTTGAACGCGCTAATCTCAGGAACTACTGATCCGATTTGAAAAATTATTTCAGTGTTAGATAGCCCATTTATCGAGGAAGGCTATATATTATCACGCTAAGACCAATAGGAGCGGAGCAGTAATGAAAATTATGACGCAGACGAAGTTGCGCGAGTCAACTAGTATTATTATATTTTTAAGGAGTAAAATGGTTTCATTTCAACGATTTTGAGATGATTTGGTGATAAATTCTGGCTAAACCAAATTACGAACCATATCATGTAGATATTACTACCTATTTTTTTCAGATGTAATTTCTCAGTAAATGCCGACGAAACACTGCTTCATGTGCACGCTAATATTAAGCTTTTTCGAGAGACCGGCCTTAACTACACTATAATCTATCAAATTTTATTTTCATCTTTATCGCTAACGCATTAGGTTCAAGGTTGATTGGGAAAATTTGACAGTGACGGGTAGCGTGATATTCTTTCTGATTCTGCTAAACCCGCTGTTCTCCAACAGATGTTGGTGGATATCTGTGGCTGAAATGATAATGCTAAATATTTAGTTGAGCTAACACTGTTTGCTGATGCAGTCATTAGGTCCTGTCCACGTCTGCAGGTGACTGAGTTAGCGGCGAAAGATCAATGGTGTGCCATGATCTGTAGAGGATACCGCATGGTCATTATAGATCATTGCCATCCACGTCTGCAGGTGACTGAGTTAGCGGCGAAAGATCAATGGTGTGCCATGATCTGTGGAGGATACCGCATGGTCATTATAGATCATTGCCATCCAAGAACTGAGAACCTCTAGAAGCTGTATTTGCTGTGGCCGACCTGAGTACGGAGTCTGTTTAAAGATTAGTTGCTTTGATTAAGTTGAGTTCTGCAGAATAAGTGTCTTGGGAGATATTTGCGGGTTTTGGGGCGCATGTTTCGAAGTGAAACTCATTAAGTTTGAGTTCAGGGTTCTGCGATATTTGCTTTAATTTATTGGCAGTCAGTTAGCGAATGAAAATGCGAATTTAATTTCATGTGAGGTTTTCTCTTGTTCATTTTAAAGTTATTAAATTGTGATATATTTTCATGAAAAAGTACTTAGGCTCTTTGAAATAATGTTTTAGAACAACAGGTTAATTTTATTTCTGCGAAAAATTGAATTTTTGTTTGTAAATTTCAGGCGGCTTTATTTTTTATAGGTATTTTGAATAGTGCAATTCATATCACGATGATCATATTGAAATTATACGTTCTACGATTCATCCGGAAACGTGGAGCTATAATACTAATTGGTCACTAATTAATTGAAGTAGATATAGAATTCCAATTAATCTCGATCTTTAACGCTTATCTGATTTCCAGTACCAAACAATTAATACTAATACAGTTAGTTCACTAATTAATTATAATCTAATTCAGGAGACCGATCTGCCTAGCCTTTTCCAAACTATATAAATATACCTAAGGGTCAGCTTTCAGTATTACCGGATGCAGCTTAATACCAGTATTTTATATAGAACGGTGACCTGGTAACACCCTATGGCAAGACTAGTGTCAGATTTTCGGGACAGTAGCTTAACGTGGTCTCCGTGGTTTCAGAGGAGTCGTAAATATGTAATGGATGGTCACCCATCTGACCACAGCAAATATTGCTTAACCAGATTGTTATTAGTTGATATAAACATAATTATGTTCAAACTTATCAGTGATTTGTTCTATTTCGGCTAAAATAAGCAAGATGATTAATTAAGGAAACTTATTTCTGTCATACACTTACCCGCTATTTTGACCTCTATACCAAATGCGTAAAGTCGGGATTCTCACACGAATGCCATGGTGTAATGATGCTCTACATGGTCAGTTTCGTACACGCACACAATGTAGGTACAGTTGATAAAAGTGATATATGTATACCCATGTTATGTAGGGCGCCTAACTATAACTTACTTGGTAAGTGAGTACTTAGGTATTAAGTCCACCCATGCATGTGCTGAAGCTTGGATATCGCATTTTCTGAGTATATTTTATAGCTTTACGTTTGATCTATGCATAAAAAATATTCGTAATTTAATAAACCATAACTTTTATCACCGAGAAAACCCATAAATGGTAAACCTAAATATTCCACAACATTAAATTAACTTCTATTCGTTAGTATTTTCTTCGCTCTGGACTTCACCTCATCTTCAGTTTCTGCTCCAATGGACATACAGCCATATTTCCAGTGAACTGCAAATAAGTTTTTCTTCGTGGAATTGAAGTGACACTTTATTTTGAAGAATTTATTTAATCGCCACTACTCTCTAAAATGGTAAAAAAAACATCGTGAGGAAGCAGCATTGTCCAAGAACCACAATTACTATCAACCCGCGTGATGGATAGCCCACTTCCTTTAACAGAGTCCTCTCTGTTACCACAAAGACCTCCTGGTCTTTGTCCCAGCATTGGGAACACATAAATGTTATGCTGATGCTGCTCACTTAACACATTTGACGACTGTACTTTTCCATATTTCTGTTGGTGCAAATGTGATAATGTGTGTGTGTGTTCGTGCATACCTATTAGTGAACGTATGTGTATTTGCACGTTACACTGTCTAATAAATAATGTATAGAGAAACGTACTAAGCAGTCGATCGAGTTGTTTCACGGTTGGCATCAATTGGCGGTCTCGCAACATTTTTGTTGAATATGAAGTTTTAATGCTTTGTATTCAGGCGTTGTGATTGTGATGTCATTCTGTTTTGGCGGTCGTTAACTTGTGTTTTATTTACTGGGACGAGGGTACCTAACTGTTTATTGTCTTGGCATGGTGTGCATAGCCTAAGGTTATCACGGAGGTGGTTTTCCAAAAAAAAACCTTTGCCGTAGAATACATTTATAAGATGTTTCAAAAATCTTCATAAAATTTAAAAAAAAATCTTCGTCAACTTTTACCAACCATGATAGAGACAGCTTCCTGTCAACCGTGTGTGGTTGAATATCAATATTTTAGATAAAACGATTGCCCCAATTACAATTCAAAAATGAATCAAAGATTGTTGCTAGAACAAAACATGACCACAATAGATTTGCCTTCAGTGTTGCCAAACTTTTATTTAACAAGGCTTGGTAGACATTATGACAGTAACTAAAACATAAAACAAAGCCAAAAATTTCTCCATAATCAGCCATTAATCTTAGATCATTCTAATTTCGATCACGATCAGCCGTCAAGAGACCGCTCATCCATTCAAATCGTCTCTTACATAAGGAGGTTACGGGCTCACTGACCGCCTCGCGACTTTATGACCACCATCAATATTCACGCACCATCGAAGAGTTCGTAAGACAATGCCGCAATGGGGATAAAACATAACCAGCAATGTACATCAATGGTTAAATTACACGCGTATTATATAACCGTTGCGAGGTGTCGGAATGATTATGAGATGAATGCAAATAGTTTGGAAACTGATCAACCTTGATGGGCCTGTTCGACATTTTGGGGCAAAAGTTTTTCAAAGTTAATGCTAAATTGGGTTCTGTTTATCTTGCCTAAAATTAAGTTTAGGTGTCTATCAACAAAGTCGAAGATTACTGGGAGAACGGACAAGATTTCTGAGTGTTTCCTGAGGCGACGGATTGGTTTGAGCGAATTTCTGTTTTAGTTATAACTTTGTCCAACGGATTTTGTGTTGAAGGAAAATTAACAACTTGGTTAAAGAGATCGACTTTGAATGTGTTTGGTTAAAAAATATATTTCGAATCGTTACCTTTAAAAGATGCTGTCAGAATACACTGCCGGCCAGATTTATTACACAACAAAAATAACACTTAAATATAACAGTCATTAGAATAAACTGCAGTTACACAATAAAAACGCTATTTACGTACATAACATAACACATAAATATGTACATATATGTATACAATCGCTTTTATTTCTGTAATCAAATCATCACATTCTCGACTCGTTACGACCGTTTGACGGCTATTTTATACTTTCGCGTAGTTTTTATTACTGCTTAATGAATTGCTGTCATTTTTAGCGTGAATATGTACGAATTATAAGCTATTACTCTTGTTATATAAATGTTTATGTGCGATTGTGAACACGATATGAGTTTATGATGGAATGTTTGATGTTTCAAGCTGAAATTCAGTCTGTAGATTATAACATGCCAGTTTTTAACAAAACGTCGAGTTAATACGAAATTGCAATCTGAAATTAAAGTGTAAGCTTGTAAAGTATCGACAGTGTACATGCTATTAAATTATTAAAGTTTTTCAGTATGTCGTGTTTTAAAGAAATTCTATTTTCTCAAAGTGATAGTTTTCAGAATTTACGGAAGAATTGAGCTATCGTTAATTATTGTCAATAAATAAGTGATTAATAGTAGGTATATGAATAATAACGTCGTAAAATTCAACATTGATTGGTTGTAAAGTAAAACCACTTTAATTGAAAAACTTAGCTTACGTGTGAAATTGTACAAATTACGTTTCCTGACACATGTAACATTAAAAGCTATAATAGGTACTTTAGTTACTATATAATATGAAGACATGATAAAAATAAAAAGATTTATATAAAACTCAACAAAAAGTACAAAGACAAATACTTGGCAATCGTTTTTAAAACATCAACAACATTTTAATTTCGAATAAATAAAAAAACCCGCATTTCTAAATGCCATAAAGTCTTTTATTAAAAATAAAATCTATTTATAAAATTGCGTAAAAATGGAAATATGTGGTTTAATAATGTTCGAGAAAATCCGGGGTCAATGTCCGGACCCTTCCTTGACCTTTGGTGAGCCAAGTATAAAGTACTATGGTTGTAAACAACCTATTCAGGAGATAGGGCTAGATAACCTTGCAATAGAAATAAAAACTTGGCCTTCAAAAATCCCTGAGTTAGCTAGATTTTATAGTTGCACTCACACTGATTAAATTGTTTAGAAAATGAAATGTCTACTTGATAAATAGTTTCTAGAAATGAATTTGTTTAAATGTTTCATGTCTTTAGAAAATAAGTTAGTTTTTTTTGCTCAATGTGTACTAAGACTATCTTTATTGATGTTAGACTTTTACGAGTAATAAAAGCTTGCTTTTACTTAATGAAATAGTTCTATGAAAAAAAGACTCGTTTTTTTTCTTGTTACAGACCGTAGACACTACGGAAATTAATATGCGTCATTTTTTGAATATTTTAATTGTATAAAATTCTAGTCACTTCATTATATCAAATGTAGCTAAACATTTAGCTACTTTTCTTTATATCAAATGTAGCTAAACATTTAGCTACTTTTGATATAATGAAGTGATGCATAAAGAATCACCGCGCCTTTGTTCAAATCATACAGAAACTGTGAAACAGTTATTTTTTTTGCGAAATATAGAAGCCTATTACACCCGTCCGCCATAACGCAGCTTTCTTTTAATCAGTATAGAATATTCATCCAATTAAACAATGACATGTCAAATTCAACAATTTTACCTAAGAGGTTGGCAGTTGTATATACATCATCACAGCGCTAATGTTTCCCGGTAACTTATTCGCCTTAATTGTTTTAGTATTTCGTTTGTATATTTATCTTGTTGATTTGTATATTTATTATATATTTATATTGTATGTATGGTTTATATTTGTATATTGTTCATTATTGTATTTGAATAATTAACAATCGCTTTAAATTTTCTTTATTGCACCTACGACTATTCTCTGCATTACCCAAAGGTTGACTGGTAGAGAATGCCTATGGCATTAAGTCCGCCTCTGTACATTTTTGTGCTGAAAATAAATAAATACCTACTTTTATAATTTTTGTTTAGATATTTTAAACTGAATACCTACTAAAATACTTTGAGACATCTAAAATGTCTCAACATTTTTTCCACACACTGTAATTAGATATCCAGCATATTTTAGAATACTTAAGTGACATACGCAACCAAGTATGCGTTTCCCTTAGGCGATTGCAATAAAGTTAACATTACTTAACGCACTGGACTCGACTAAGTTGGCTAAATATTGCCTGGTGCTAGCAACCGGTCGACAGTTTCCACATACGTGAAGTTGGCATATGTGCTTCTGGGTTTTCGTTTGAAGTGATCTTGAGCACTCTTTAGCAGTCGAGTATAATATGTGTGTGTGCGTGCGAGCTGGATAACTAAGTACTCTTTAAAGCTTCTCAGTAATTGATAAAAATATGCAGTGTCTATGAAAGCCTATGGAATACGTAGGGTGTTTTAGTGAAGCCTCTACGACTAGCTGTTCCATCTCTTTACAATGCCAGTCACACTACAGGTCACAAACTTTTTTGAGAATGGGATATCATCAAATGACTCCAGCCGCTCTGGAGGGAGTGGAAGAGAGTGTCAGACTCTTACTGACTAAAACCCATCCTCCTAATGCCCTTTGCGGTCTACGGTGACTCTTTCGAACAAATTCCGCCATCTTGGGGACAGGTCACACTCTAGGCGGTCATCTTCGCTATCTTGCTAGTATCTAATAATTGTAGAGGGATTTCAGAAGATAGATACATAGAATGCTACGTAAAAGGTACAAATCTATACTTTTCTTAGCCAAACATAGATAAGTATTATAAATGAGAAAATAACTCTGAATGTCCGTCTGTCATCTGTTTGTTATACCTATACCTCTTCACATCCTAATGACTTTATGGATTTGGATGAAACTTGGCTCAAGGGTAGGCCATGTCCTGGATTGAGCTATTCAACACATAAGTTTGACAGATGACTAGATTCGCTATCCTTTGGAAAATCATGTCTGGTTTTCTCGAAATATAATATGCAGCATTTTCCCCGATAACTTTTTAAAAAGCCACTTTCCGTCTCCCTTCCCCATCCTGAGCATAAAATGAAAGATAAATAGAAAGCTGTCAAAGTGAGAAGCAGTTGTGTGTAACAACTTAGTTTCCTGTTTAAGTTGTACATAAGCCAATGAACGGATAACTTGTGAATGTTCGCAGGAAACCTGTCATCGTCTGTGAGGTTACAGTTACGTTATAAGTTAGCTTAGAGAAATAATGATCAGAGCTTGACGTCTGCTATTTAAATTCTAGAAAAATAAAAGATAGCCTAATCAATTGGGTAGGTATATCGTCAAATCAATGTTGTTTCTGTTACTCGATATAATTTTGACTTAATTTTAATAAAATTAAATGATTTTGTAAGTGAGTAAGAGACATCTTCCTTATGCGTGTTTC
Organism: Lacanobia oleracea; assembly: GCA_950371165.1. Taxonomy (NCBI): domain Eukaryota; kingdom Metazoa; phylum Arthropoda; class Insecta; order Lepidoptera; family Noctuidae; genus Lacanobia; species Lacanobia oleracea. The sequence goes on from OX493389.1 coordinate 6,018,712, forward strand.
ATCGACAACCACATCATTGCTTACGCTTAGGTGCACAGTGGTGAAACACGAGCTTGCAAAACCTGAAAACTTCTGTTCCTTAAAAAATAATATTTCTGTTTTGGATGATTTTGGGCTACATAGCTAATAAGTAAGTAAATTTGTATTTGCAAAAAATGTGGTAAAATAATTTTTGGTGCAAGACGTATCCCGCCATACTATGGTAGCATGCAAATTATTTTTTAGCAGTCGCGCTCCGTAAAATATTGCTTTTGGTATTACTAGTATACGACCCGGGAGAGCCTAGGTTCTTTGACTTTATTTAGCAATTTTTGTATTGCAATGAAAATGTTCCTGTTAGAGCGTAATATGCACACGGCGTATTTTTAACGCGCCAATGATGATCGTTGTACAAACGCTGTCTGCGTCTTAATATTGGTTCGAAGCGCGTTACCGCGCGTCATTTGCACGTCATCAGCGCGTTAAAAAACGTCGCGTAGATATTAGTAGAGAGCATAGGCCCTCAGATATCAGCTGAAAGAAGGACGCAGCCTTTGCTCTAAAAGCAATCCCATAATTGCTTTAAGGAAACTGAACAGGTGAGATTATAAGAAACTGATTGGAAAATGATTTTTGGTTTTTTGGACTAATTTATTTGAAAACTAATTAATAACGTAAAAAGGTTAAAAAATCTTCACTATCACCTGTTATGGCTATTATTTATCCTGAAAAATGCGTTGTTCCTGTGTAAGCGAAGCTGTGGGATAACCACTAGTATTTTATGAAGACCATGTTCATTACACTTGAAGATCAAAAAAACTGGTGCACAAACAGAAAATATACGTAATTGTGTTAGAAGCCATAGTTAATATACAATGCATTGTACGTTGTTATGTGTTCTAAGCTTATATCACAAACTCACTTATCCAGTTGTTTTTGAATTGCAAAAATAACAACCACTATTTTTTACAAACATTCAAGTTTTATACCGTTCTGTAATTAATGTTATTGATTAACATAACAGCTATTCTGTCCATCGCTTATATTTCTCGATTCCGATATCCTTTTCCCAAAGTATAACTATTACTTAGATATATTATAGACTATACCGCTAGTTCTAGTCCATCCGTTAGAAAGATAAGGAAACTTTTATACTTAGTACCGTTATAGAATCTTCCATAAAGTTAGTCTATCTTTATACCTATACTTTGGATTTCACGGACTAAGCTGAGGAATTATCCAATGGTTTAAGCTTTGAAACATAAGGTTATGGTACTTAAAGATTAAAATAAGGATATAGGAGAATCTATACTAATTTTATAAAGTTGAAAGAGTTTGTTTGAATGTTTGTTTGGTTGAACGCGCTTATCTCAGGAACTACTGATTCGAATTGCAAATATATTTTAGTGATGGATAGCCCATTTATCGAGAAAGCTATATAAAACTAAGTTACGGTCACAAACAGAGGAACATTAATGAAAAATGTGACACAAACGAAGTTGCGCGGTCAGCTAATGAAAATATACAACTAGACGGCCATGCTCGCACCAAACAAGGACGGCCGGCTTTTCCAATAAAATTAGAAGATTATAAATCCAGAAGAGGACTCCACTATGTAGTATTTAAACTTATAAAGGCTCATTCATTATCAATTTATCTTGCTCTTATTTCAATTTATTTAGGGTCTAACAATTTTTCTTTCTCTTCTGTGATTCTTTTCCCCTAAGTCCCTTATAACTCTCCACATTCATATTCAAACCTTTCCTTACGTCATTTTCCTCAATTCTCTGAATCACATACTGAAACTGACTTCCATACAGTTTTCTGTCATTGGTGCCACTTGCTTGACAGGCTTGTTCGTTAATAAATCTTAAAAGAAACATCAATAAAATGATTCATACCTTTGTACATGGATAAAATCGACCTCAAATTGGTAGAACATGCCCAAGTTCAAGTCCTTTTACAGGCATAACTTTTACTTACAACATACTTACACAAACACGACCGTGCAAAAAATACAAGTAACATAACAACAGTCATAAGTTCGTAACACATTAGATAATCGTGTGTATATAAATGAACGTAAGTGTACAAGTAATAAGGAAACTCTCGGTGTTCTCAGTCAAACTTCCCCTCATCTTCTGCGCATGGGCAGCGCTTGCTTCACTTTCACTCACTATGAGCTAAGTTACCTAGGCGTGACATAACGTGTGATACCAGTAATACTACCTTTTTCTGCTCATATGAGGACTTATTACATTTTGCTCGGTTATTCTGGCCCAAAGTGTATTTAAATTGGAAAGTTGTAAAAAGTCGAAATGAAAATATTTTTTGTTTGAATTTATAAGCTATTGAAAATAGATTAAATACTATTTAATAAAGTTAGTTTTTAAAGGACCAAGATTAAAAGTTTTTGTAAGTATTTGATATGACATCGAAGAACTTATCTAAAATTGATACAGATTTTTTGCCTACTAATGGAGTAGGCAAAAAACCTGGTATTAGTATAGGTATTTATTTACATAGTTCGAGATGCATCGGTTCAAATTACAGCAAAAATTCTAGACATGATTAAATTTCTTATTTTATTTTTATAGTATCATTGTGTTCACATCTCCTAACGTCTTGGCAAGAAACCGGCCTTATTTCTAGTATGTTCTATAGAAGGAAAAACAAGCAAAAATACTGTAGAAATTGGTAGCTTTAAGTCAATTTATTGCACTGGTTCAATTTATAAAAATTGTCTTATTTTCGATACAAGTATTCCAATAAAACAAAAACCTATTATCAAAAAGAAAAAAGTAATATCTAGCAATTGGCCGGAAAGAAAATTTAAAAAGAAAAAATACTTACGCGTAAAAAGATCCGTCACCGTTGACAACACACACTTGAAAAAAAAAGGTCGAATTTAAAAAAAACCGTTCTAAAGATGGCGTCTGTTTGTGGCGCGTTCGCGAGACAACTGCGGAATCGTCGCGGGCGCAGGTGAATGTGCACGTCACACCACCACTTTGGTTTCGCGTACTATCAGCCGCAAGTAGATGCACCTTCCCTTCTTTAATATTTCACACATAAAGGGCCTCCTTAATTTTCCAGGACTATACCACTTGTTATGTACGTTGAACTTTGCCTATTTGAATGGACGATTGTTCTTGCGATGCGTCTTCCATTTTTAATCAGTTTTTTATGCACTTGTAAGTTTTGTCGTTTATTGTTGCTAACTGTCCGGTTTCCAAGAAACAAAAGCCTTAATAAACCTGGCATAAGTGCGATTTCTTTTCTTATGAGTTCTTAAAATCATTGTTTGAATATTATCGAGAAAGTTCGCACTGTCTTCTTTTAAGAAATATATTTTTAGTACAGATATCTGATCCATTAAATTCTTTGACAATTTGTTTAAGAAAAAGAAAGTACGAGTAATGTTCGAAGTTATTAATGTTGCCATTTCACAAAAACTTCACGGTTAATAAACAAGATGATGAATGGAACGTTGCCTTCGCTACTGCACTCTTGTTAATCGTGTGTAATTATTTAGACAACATACGAACCATGTACGTACCATCTAATCAACACTGAAAGAAACTTTAAGTAAGCTTTTTGCATTACCTAAGAGCGCTGAACTTTGCTTTTTCTTCTATCTGCCTTTTTTGTATAAATATTAATAAAAGTAAAATTTATTAGTCGTAGTATTTATATTCTAAACTAAGTATAGATATTATTTACTAGTAAAATTGATATTGTGTTTGTACAAGAGAAGTAAATAAAAGTCCCTAAAACAATAGATTACAATTTTAATAAGCGTTTTTACTGTGCTTGTTATGAGGTGTAAAATAAAGTATAAGTATAATAAATAATAATAAATAACTAATAGAAAGCTACACACGGGATGTCATACTGGTGAATATTTTTTAGTCCGTAAAAATACATGGTTCTAGTGGAATAGGCCTCTGTGGGAAGCAAAGCCATGGAAAAATGCTATTCCTACTAGTCCCATACCATCATAGTCATGATGCTAAAATTATGCCACAAAACGGGGTGAATAGAAATGCTTCACCAATAAATCATCATTTCAGCCAAAAGACGTCCACTGCTGGACATAGGCCTCCCCCAAGATGGGGGGATTGCCATAATCGTCACGCTTGGCAGGCGGGTTGGCGATCGCAGTGTATGGTGTTGAGTTTTGCAGAGAACGCTGCTTTCCATTCTCTGGCGAGTCCCTTAACCGCCTCTTACGACACCCACGGGAAGTGATGGGATTGTATTATTCTTTTACGGCACCATGCGGCACCGGCCGACTTCACACGGCGAGCCACTATTACCACTAAATCATTTTATTGTAATTCTGCTTGCAGTATATAAGGACTTAAATTTTTAAATCAATATAAGTTTTAAAAGATTGATATTTTTTTAGAAACCAATCATGTGGCATTTATGTAAAAATACCACTTAAAGTATTGTTTCTTTTTAACCCAGGTTTTCTATTCACCCCGTTTTACATAATTATGTAAAAGTTTGTGAGGATGGATGGATGGTAGTTTATAGGTACATGAATAACACATAGACTATAACTTTAAAAAGGGGGAAGTAGTAATTCCACTCGGGCATAGCCACATAAAAAATAGTGACAGCCTAAATTTAGCAACGCACGGTAGTCTAAAAATAACTTTGATCGAAGTGACTATTATTGGATACTTGATATAAATTCATGAATGCCTGATAAACCCGTTCCATTCCTCCTTTTTTAACGGCCCAACACGGAAATAAATACAAATGTTAACAAAACGTTTACATACTTGTCCTCACGTATATGGCAGTTTTGACTCATCATAAACATGCCAGGAATGTGGAATACCCTTTACTTCGAAGACAATAAAAAGGAGCCAGGCAAGTCATACGCCGACTGATCGACCTTCATTTAGCAGAGGATTTTCAAGGGTATAGAAACATTATTAAAAAGTTAAAGACATTGCAATTAAATTGGTGTCTAAATTAGCATTGGTTCTTTAATTCTCTTTTGAGTTCCTGAAATTGTGAGGTTTGTCACACAGTCTCGAGGAAAAAGGGTATCGAGCCTTATTCCTCTCGGGTTAAGCTACTACACTTCTTTACATTAGAAAAGACAGAAGAGAGAGACAGTTAGGTAGCATATACAATTAACTGGTGTTAATTAAATCAATGGTGCTGTTGAATTAGTCTGGCCAGCTATATCAATGGTCAAAGATCTAAATTGTATTCGACTGGCATGCGATATAAAGACGTTACGTAGTCAATTCCATCCTGATACAAGACGATCACCGCGCAAATACGCAATCGTTGTTCAGCAAACCCGACTGCGTCATCGCGTATTCGCGCGACTGTCACTTTGTGAAAAAAAAAATGTCTTTCTTTATCTTTATGGTCTTTTGTTTTTTAAATACATTTTTTTTTGCTCAAGAGCCTAAAGTTTAAACTACAGGGACCGTGCACGGCGCTGACGACGCCGTCTAATGTTGCATATTCGAAAATTTTACTTTAAAAATAATTGACATTAACGATTCTGTTCCTGCACGCAACGTTTAAGGGAACGTGCACGACGTAAATTGTGCCACATCTAGCGTTGCGATTTTGAAAAGAACAAGTATGTATACTTGGTAATGTAATTTCTGTGCTGCCTACTGCACTTCCTGCACATTCCCTATACACCTACTGAGAGCATCACACTCAACAGCATGCAACTGGTTTATTTGTCCAGCTGCATGACCTATTTTTAGCACGTTTCTTTCTTAAAGTATAAAAAATTGACAACAGTGACGATTGCATACTACAATTATTTTGCATGAACTATGCGTTTAAATCTCCATTATGCATTGCAAAATATTCTGCTGTAATTGCACTGCATTTTATGTTATCAAACATCTTAACCTCCTGGGATTCCAACGTTCCACCGTTGAGGCTCAGGTGGAACCTTTTGGTCCCACCGGAGTATTAATCAACGGCACTTAGACCAAACTCCAAACTACAATCAACACCTTTTTGATTCAAATCAATATGCCCCATTCGACATTCCTCAACAATTTTCGATTCTTACGAAACCCCAATAACGTTCAAGTGTCAAAATTCACGTGCATTTATCGTTTAGATTTTTGCACGATCGGTTAAATCATTCGCGTCTGCATATTGCATCAGGGCCGTAGTTAACTTGTATGTAAATAAAACAAATTCGTAGTACGGCCATGCTTTGTCTTTCGTAATGTCTAAACTGGGTAGATGGTTGATGTAGTGTTGAAATACAAGTGTTGCTAGAACAGATATGTAGTTTTTAGTTTTTGTAATTTGAAGAGTGTTATGTCTACTGTCTGTTTTGGGAGGTAGATGTTTCGATAATACTGATTTGTAGTGCTTAGGTTAATCATTAGAAACGCGTGTGACTAAATTAGTTTTGAATATACGTATTTTGTGATATAATTGTGGATGGATAATATATATATGAAACAATTTACATGTTCATAACCAACCTTAATCTATACTAATATATAAAGCTGAAGAGTTTGTTTGTTTACTTGAATGCGCTATTCTCAGGAACTACTGAACCGATTTGAAAAGTTCTTTCAGTGTTATATAGCCCATTTATCGAGGAAGGCTATAGGCTATATATCATCACGCTAAGACCAATAGGAGCGTAGCAGTAATGAAAATTGTGACGCAGACAAATTTGCGCGAGTCAACTAGTTGTTAAATAATTTAAATAGGTAATATCATGTTACTAAAATCACCAATATTCCATTTCATCCGGGTTTTTCTTGAATAATTTGAACAAAAAGCGATCATTCTGACTGACAGATTATAGTTATATAATTTATATCTATAGTAATAATACTAGTATATAAAGCAGGAGAGTTTGTTTGTTTGCTTGAACGCGTTAATCTCAGAAAAAACTGGTCCAAATATAAAAATTCTTTCAGTGATAGATAGGCCATTTATTGAGGAAAGCTATATTATCACGCTAAGATCATTAGGAGCGGAGCAGACGAAGTTGCACGGGTCAACTAGTAGAGTAGTATACTCCCGCAGACTTTTTGTAGATATTGAGGTCTTCTATAAAACTGTAGTACATCACTTTGCTCTATTGTCAATAGTTACCGCAGCGTACGCGATATAAGGATTTTTTTTGGTATTTTTTTCACACCTTGGGTTATCGAAGGTTTCCATAACTTTTTTAAAAATATTCTATAGCCTTATGTTACTCAGTGATGAAGATGACGCAAAATCAATGATTTTTCTTCACCCAAAAAGTACTCAACGCGCCTGAAGAGTTTTCAAAATAGAATAGAATAGAATACTCTTTATTATGTACATCATATAAGTTATAGAAAAAATAACATAAGGTTTGGTAGGGGGGGTGGGGCCCTCTTGTGTGAGGAATGATAATTATAAAGGAAAAATGGGCCGTGAGGATGGGACTGGACAGAATGGAAGAAGAAAACTTTTGTAAATGAAGATAACATGAGAATTCCTTAGAGTAATTCTGGATTTCAGAAATTATGTACCTTCGTATATACTGAAAACTAGATTTCTGTAAACACTGTTTCTCATCTACTGAAACAGTCAAGATGGGGGGGTTTGCCATAATCGCCACGTTTGGCAGGCGGGTTGGCGATCACAGTGTATAGTGGTCCCTTAGTCGCCTCTTACGAAACTCATGGGAGGTGATGGGATGGTATTATTCTTTTACGGCACCCTACGGCCCCGGCCGGCATTATACGGCTATTTAGTTATTTCTTGGAAATGGAAATGGAACTGTACTGGTCACATTATGCGAACGAACAAAGGAAAATGTACAAAAAACGTAATGAATGGTAAAAGAAAAAAAAGGAAGTCAAATTAAAAGATGGAAAGATGATCTGCCGAAAGGATGGAGAAGACTGGCTCGTGACAGAGATGAGTGGAAGAAACTAGGAGAAGCCTATGTCGAAGCCTCGAAGGACATCCTGGCTGACAAAGAGCTGAAGAAATTTGTGTTTTTTTCTTTTATTTTTATTATAAAATAATCTAGCCAATATCTATACTGGCCAAGTGCGAGTCGGACTCGCGTGCAAAGGGTTTCGAACTAATTTACATTTTTTAACATGTTATTTTAACACTCCAGACTGGTTTTCGTGTGAGAAGCTCGTGGCTAAATAATAACAGCCGCACGGGTCGATCTTTAAGGGTAAGCAACGTTTGCCAAGGTTGGTCTGTGGATGGGTGAGCATCTTAACATACCGAGTTTCCTCCGTGCCTCGGAAAGGACGTTCAGCTGTTGGTCCCGGCTGTCATTTGTAGATTTTTGGCAGTCGTTACGGATAGTCAGAAGCTAGTAAATCTGACTCCAGTCTTGCCATGAAGTAGGTACCGTGTTACCCAGTTAATGGGTTGTGGAGGTCTGGTAGGCAGCCGCTCCACGTAAAACACTGGTATTCAGCTGAATCCGGTTTGACTGGAAGCCGACTCCAATATATTTGGGAAAAGGCTAGGCAGATGATGAGACTGGTTTTCGTATAATCTTTAGGTATAGAACTCCAGGGTAGGTAGGGACACAGTACAAATCTTTCTAATTCAGATTATGAAGCATCTTTTAAATCGGTATAATATTGAAGGAGGAAACAGGCGAGAGCCATACATCGAATTATTACTTTTTACATACATACAAAGTCTCTCGTAAAAGTAGCACGTACAAAACTCTCATTTTTTGCACACTCTAACACTTCACTTTCTTAAAAGAAAACGTGTAAAAGGTATGACTTCATATGAGTAATAACTATGTCCACTAGTTATAGCTGAAGAGTTTGTTTGTTTCTTTACTTGAACGCGCTAATCTCAGGAACTACTGGTCCGATTTGAAAAATTCTTTCAGTGTTAGATAGCCCGTTTATCGAGGAAGGCTATAGGCTATATATCATCACGCTGAGACTTAAAGGAGCGGAGCAGTAATGAAATTTGTGATGCAGACGAAGTGGCGCATGTTATGTAATAAAGTTGACTATGTTTCAGCTTCAACTTTAGACATTACTTTTAATTGGTTTATTAATAACTTTGAAATTAAAGCTGATGTTCCACTAGGGTTGAATTTTTGGCCAGAGTTGCGGAATTTGTTTGAAAGAGCCACCGCGACCCTGGAACGCAAAGGTCATTAGCAGGAACACGGATGGGTTTCCATCAGTAAGTCTGACACTCCCTTCTGCTTCACCCAGAGCGGGAGGAGTCATTTGATGATTTCCCATTCTTAAAAAAAGGGTTGAATTATTACTAGTGTGTTAAATGTAAAATTAAGAAGTAAACAGTTTAAATGGTAATTTATAATAGTTTTTATTATAGTAGTTATTTTTTTCGGAACCCGACCACGCGAGTCCGACTCGCAATTGCCGGATATTTCATTGAGCGACACCTAACTCAACTCGGGGGATTAATTTAAGTATCTTTCAACCGTTTTCTATTTTCAATAATAATGCTATTCTTGACTCTTGGTATAATTAAATCAGTATCTAAAATATTCCTTTGAATATTCATTAAAATCTAAAATTTCAATTGGACAGACTCTGTCTTCTTAATATTCTAGTGTATTTCTAACGGAAAATACAAGGATGAAAGTTATTTTTGTTTAGTGGTGTAGAATTTCAGTTTCATAAATAGTGGAATGAGGGGAGGGGTGGAATTTCTTATCTTGTCTGCCTTACACCCTAATCAACCCTAATAGGGTACCCACCTCGTCTTTAATAAGGGAGTGAGGGAAAGAATGAGACATTACTGCTGAAGTATGTATTCCTCAGAGATGCATTTCGTATCTAATGTGTTGTGTAGTTTTTTTTTTCATACTTATTTACGTACACACAAACATTTATAAGAGAAAAATAGCGAGAAGTTCACAAAGGTACTACTTATTTAATTCCTACTTATTTATCCTGAACAGCCAGATCTCTCTCCGGTCGTGTCGGGATGCCATCCCATCGGAATATGAGGCTAAGAGGCTAAGCTAAGAGGGTCATCGGTGTCGTAAAACTGGTGGATGCCTAAGGTTGCCTGCTTGTCGGTCTTCTATAGATTGTACTTCGGTGAGTGTAACCAAGAACTCTACGACCTCATCCCACCGGCCCCCTTCTACCATCGGACATCCAGACGCACTGCATCTTACCATCCCTACCTTGTACCAATTCCACCAATTCGCACTAAGCGTTTTCAAAATATTTTATAATAAGCACAGCAAAGGAGTGGAACTCTCTGCCTGCGTCTGTGTTTCCAAAAGCTTACAACCCTAATGTCTTCAAAGTTAGAGTGAACATGCTCCTTCTGGCTCGCTCCATCGTGGTTTTTGTCTCTGGCATCTCTGACCTACACTGGAGTCAAGAGCAAACCCTTAACAGATAAAAAAAAGAATATGATAGTAATGGAAGAGGGAGTGCCCCTGTATTTGCACACACGCTTGTGCTCTATGATATGTCCCGCGTGGATGGCTAGTCGCCGTTGAGATTGGCCGCCATGGCAGAAATCGATCGGGAGGATTAATTATACCTCTACAAGTTTTCGCCCGCGACTTCGTACGCGCATATCCCGGTTTTCCTGTTCCCGAAAGAATTTAGTGAAATCCTCTCTAAGTGTTCCCCTACGCTCCCCAAGGAACCTGCATGCCTAATTTCAGCTTTCTACGATCAGCAGTTTCAGCTGTGCGTTGTCTTTCAGTCACTCAGTTACGAAAGAATTGTACTCGTATATATTACGATATTTATCCTGGTCATGACTATTCTTAAGTGCCTATTAAGTGGTCTAATATAAACAAATGCCTCTTCTTCTTATCGTGTGGGCAGTAAGGTCTAACGACCCCACACACCCTAGTGTCAGAGTTTCTAAACCGCCTCAAGGGCCTCTGACATGGTTTATTTGACGACCACCATTTAGCGGCCGGGACCACCGGCTTATACGTGCCTTCCGAAGCACGGAATCATCTTTTTATCAGACAATCAGGTGATTCAAGCCTGCAATGCTTTGACTTTTGATCTTTATATGACCAAGTAACAGCTCCAACAATGCTGAAATATTTTCGTATATATGAGAGACACAGTAACTATTTGAAACATGACTGTTATAACTAGCATTTTAGGGTGTTGTCATGTTCAGCAGACTAGCAAAGGGATCAAAGTTGTGAATTTGGGGCATGTGTGTGCCGCGACATGAAGGAAAATTCGCGGAACTACATCATGGTGGACGTGACAGCTCTGGGAATATGCGCCATATTGCGTGTTATTCCCAAGTGATTTAGATGAGTTTTCGTGCCGGGATAAAAAATCAGACGTTGTCAGTAGAGGCGGAATTTAATTTAGGATGAAATGAAAAAATATAAATAATAATAAAGTTTATTTATTTCTTCTCACAAAAAACAGACCTTACATATTAATTACAATGTTACTTATATCTATTTTAATACAGGGACGTGTATATATAATAATAACAGTTTAATTTATACAGGCTTGCTAAAAAGTAAATAGTAATAATGTAGTCATTTTAAATAGAGACTAAGATGAAAATGATGACAAACCAGAAAATGTATCTACTCGTATAAGTACCCACTACTTAACAAGTAAATAGGCATAAATAATATTTTTTGTGTCATGTATTAATTACTTTGCATAATATGAGGAACTCGTGGCTAAATAATAACAGCCGCACAGATCGATCGTAAGGCTGGTCTGTGGATGAAACCATCTTAACATACTGAGTTTCCTCCGTGCCTCGGAAATCACGTTAAGCCGTTGGTCGCGGCTGTCAATTGAAGATCTTTGGCAGTCGTTACGGATTGTCGGAAGCCAGTAAATCTGACTCCACTCTTGCCAAGAAGTACAGTGTTACCCAGTTAATGGGTTGTGGAGGTCTGGTAGGCAGCCGCTCCACGTAAAACACTGGTATTCAGCTAAATCCGGTTTGACTGGAAGCCGACCCCAATATATTTGGGTAAAGGCTAGGCACATGAATTAATTACTTTGCATACCTACTATTGTATAAATTCAAGTTCTTAAAACGAAACAGACAGATGTGTTGCTAGGGAGTTTTTTGCGCCACTTCTTCTCCACAGCTAAAACACTAGGAAGTGGTGACGGGCGGGCGTTGTGGGGGACTGTTTTTTGTAAAACTTGACGTTCAAAAAGTGCTGGCTCTCAGCCTAATTTCAATAAACGACTTTTAAATTTTAATTTGAACTGGTTTATCAATAAAAATAATGCAGAAAGTCATCTATTATTTTGTTACTAAAGAGGGAAAAAGTATCACAAAATAAATAAAACTGGTTTCTCTGCTCCACAATTCTCAGCACAGAGACTTGCTAAGGACCTTTTGAACAAACAAGATTTGATCCGAATTTACACAAACAAAATAATTGGTACTCAATAAAATGAAGTAATAATCAAGTAGTAGAAGTTAGTCAACTTTCAAAATGCCCTCGTTTCGGAAACTGAGCAGTCAAAACAAGGTCCATCGCTCCTTCCCTTCTAAATGCGAGATAGTCCCATCACAAGGTCGACTCATATGTCCACTCAGCGGCGGGCTGGTGGCGCAAGTTTTAAGTGAAAAGCGATTTGGAAACGGATCGAAATATGTTCATTTTTGTCAGTTTTAACATGAATGTGGCAATAAAATAAACACATATTTCAGATAACCATAGCCATATCTATACTTAATATATAAAGCTGAAGAGTTTGTTTATTTGTTTGTTTGCTTGAACACGCTAATCTCAGGAACTACTGGTCAGATTTGAAAAATTATTTTAGTGTTAGATAGCTCATTTATCGAGGAAGGCTATAGGCTATATATCATCACCGCATCATCGCTTACCATCAGGTGAGATAGTGGTCAAACGCGTGCAAAAAAAAAAACGAAGTTGCGCGGGTCAACTAGTAATACGTGTATATAAAACTGACGGGTTTGTTTGCTTGAACGCGCTAATCTCAGGAACTACTTATCCGATTTGAAAAATTATTTCAGTTTTAGATAGGCCATTTATCGAAAAAGGCTATAAGATATTTATCATCACGCTAAGATCAAAAGGAGCGGAGCAGACGAAGTTGCGCGGGTCAACTAGTTGTTAGATATGTATATACCTACTCTTGCAGACTTTTTGTAGATTTTGATGTCTTCTATAAAACTTTAGTACATCACTTTGCTTTATTGTCAATAGTTACCGCGTGGGTCAACTTGTCGATATATAATAGTTCATAATTTGACATTAACTTTTTTACTTATATTCAAATCGGACCAGTAGTTCCTGAGATTAGCGCGTTCGAGTAAACAAACAAACTCTTCAGCTTTATATACTCGTATTAGTATAGATTACATTAAAATTTCAGAATGAACTTTCAAATGTCAAGTACCTACAATAATTAGCAATGCTGCCAGTCTTCTTGGCACAAATCCAGATATTGCATAACAACGGTGTGGAGGATTTTTTGTACCTCGATGCCTGAGAGCGGATTTCACTAATGAAACTGAACGCGATCAATGCATCTAAACTGCATTCAAGAGCTGTTTGTGTCAATATTCCACAGAAGGTAATTAAACTGACAGCTCGTAAACGTGGTTTCTATGCCGATCGCGTTCAGTTTCATTGATGAAATCCAATCTAAGTGTACTTTGTTTTTTAGGTTTAGTAGATACAAATAGTTGATTAATTTTTTACTTTTACATAAATATGTAAATATTTTTTACAAGGTTTTGGTTTTTATGTCAACCAATTAAATCACGGTAAACCTAAACAGATTCGGTCTTCTTCCGTGGGTCATACAAAATACAAAATAAAATGCTAATGCTAAATTATTTTTAAATATTAGAGTATTTCCTACGTTTCTTATTTTTAAAGTCGATGTATTGTCGGTTGTTATTGTAAACTGCTGCACGTGAAGTAACTGTCCTGACGTACAGTATCCAGTCTGTTATCTTGTGCTGAAAGATGCACTGGTCGTTTTCTTTATCGTCGTGAAATCAAAATAAATTGTCATGTTTTTAGAAAGTTAAAAGAACCAGCACCTGAAATAAAAAGAGTATAGTAGGTAATGTAAGTTGGAATTTACCGCCCTGTTGCAAATAGTATTTTACTAATATTATTAATCTAATAATCTGTGTCTGATCTGCCTAGCCTTTTCCCAATTATCGGTCGGCTTCCAGTCAAACCGGATTTAGCGGAATACCAGTATTTTACGCGGAGCGGCTGCCTACCAGGCCTCCACAACCCATTAACTGGGTAACACGGTACTTCATGGCAAGAGTCGCTAAGTTAAGATAGTCAACCATCCACAGACCAACCTTGGCAATCGTTGCTTAACCTTGGAGATCGACCCGTGCGGCTGTTATTATCTAGCCACGAGCTATCGTCGAATCTAAAAGTCTGTGTATTTGTATGTAAATACTGCTTGATTACACCATGTTTTTTGGGCATGGAGCCACCCGTACCAGTCAAAGACACGATGTATGACAAAATTCACTCTGAAAAGAAAAATACCCCTATATTTTGCCGACATATGCGAATGAGAATGTACTGAATAGCTGTTTTTTTTCTTTTTTCAATGTTTGTTTACGGATCAACAGTATCTTTGATTGACATGGTACCTAATAATATGATTTGGAAAAAAATGTGGTGATTAAAACAGGTTAGGTATTTAGATTGCTGCATAAATCACAATTTCCTACAGTCACGCGGAAAGAACCACTGGAAGAAACTAGTATCTAGATAATAAATATTCCCTCGCTATCCGCTCACATCTTGAACCCGCCACACCCCATCATAGCGCTCGCAGAAATAGTATAAGCGCACCGCTTGGGAGTTTCCCAGCATTGTGGCCGCAAACGAGCTATTGTGTGCCCACCTTGGCCCCATCTGGCGGAGCTGATGATAACTGTGATCAGCTATGCCAGCCACCAGCCATGGTCTCAGGAAGTCGGATTCTTTGGTAATTAATTAATTAACGGATTTTTGTACCTCAAGGGACGATTGTTAGAGATAAATGACCTAACCTGAGGTATTTTGGGGAGACTTCAGCAGTTCTTAAAATCTTAATGTATAAACGGTAAGTCAGAGAGGATTCCTGGCCAGGGCTGTGGGGCGGCGCACTGCGATCCCAACGCGCCTCAAGGAGATGTCAGCACGGAAGACGGGGCCCACTAGGGCCAGTGCCTGCTGGGGCTGCGGACTTCGTTCGAAAGAGGCACTGTACCCTGGAACGCAAAGGGCACTAGGAGGAACACGGGTGGGTTTAAGTCAGTAACAGTCTGACACTCCCTCCTGCTGTACCCGGAGCGGGAGGAGTCATTTGATGATTTCCCATACTAAAAAAAAAATGGCCAGGGTTGTGGAACTTCTTCAAAAGAGTCTCTGTGGCCTTGGAACGCAAAAGGCATTAGGAGGAACACGGATGGGTTTTAGTCAGTAAGAGTCTGACTCTTCCTTCTGCTCCGCCCAGAGCAGGAGGAGTCATTTGATGATTGAGAGGTTTGGAAGGAGGAAGGCCTTTTTCCAGCAGGCTCTGTCGCAAAATGACCACTTCCCAAAATTACTACAGTGTAGACTAACAAAAATATAACTATCTTACGAAAGATATTTTTTTATGTTTTTGACATTCTCGGGTCCCTAGAGACCCGTCCTTTGGTAGGCGTACGAGGGGCCGATGCCAACTCGCAGAGGCCTCTTTAGACATTTTAAATGGAATGGGACACCAATCGACGATTATCCCTGTATGCACTGTGAAAGTATACCCAAGGATAATCCCCGGTTGGAGCAAAACTATTGCAAAATATGGAAACAAATGATGAAACGCTATGGGTTTGGCTGGTTTAGTGGACTAATAACTACTACTATGGAAGAACTATTGGCCCCTGCCTGACCATTGACAATTAAAACGGCTTTAAAATAGCAGGGGGTGACTTGCACACTCAATAAATGGGCCCCCCGAAAAGGGTCGCTAGCACAAAGTGACGTAGCGCCAAGGGGGCAACATATCCTGAGGTGCTAGAGGAGTGGAGAGGTATACTACGGCTATCAGGACGTGAGTGACCTTTCGCTTTTATGTATATAGAAGATAGATAGATGATCTTTCACAAAAGCGTGATCTTTTATGTTATTTAGCCAAAGGTTTACCTACGTATAGAACACTCTAAATCGTATAATGTAATAAGTCCTATTATCGAGAGTTTGCCAGTGGATGCGAGAGCACAATTGGATACCTTCCTGAAAAATCTAATTGTCCGTCAGATAGATTTCCAAAAAATATTGGACAATATTTTTTTTCGGGTTAACAAGAAATTAAGACGATACAGTGCTTTGAAAACTCGCGTGACGTCACATTTCAGTACCTACTATTTTTACTAAAAAGTGACGTCACCAGCCCCCTCTCTTGAACTTTGATGCGCTTTATCTTTATTAATTATTATCCAAACGTGTCCAGTATTTTTTCAAAATCATACGGACGAACTAAATTATTTTTTATCTAGGAAAGTACCCAATTCTAAACTCAGAGATTGAAGATAATTCCAGATGGGAAAATATGAGAAAACTCATCCCCTCCTGGGAATTCAACGACGACTAGACCAACGCAGAAGTGTAAGAAAAGTTTATATCAAATGGAATAGTTCTTCTTAAAACCCTTTAGTGAATATGAGCTGCAAAGATATACTCAGCTTTTACGACTAAGTTAACTACAGCAATATTACCCGGGAGGTCATTTTGCCGAGAATCTCGGCAATGTTCCTCGGTATTAACTTTACAGTTTTAATTTTCTTTACACCAGTTAATGGACCTGACCCAGATTTGTTCTTTTTAATTGTTTCTTATTTTAATAAACTTGTCATATTTTGTGCCGGAAATAAAGAGTGCATGTTTTAAATTCTTTATGCCTTTAAGGGCGTGAAAACAGACTTAAAATCTTAAGTGTACAGCAAAATTACTGTGCGAAGCATTCAGTTCGTATGTTTTAAATGAAATATGACCCGTCAGACTACTTTTAGTGAGACAAGCCCGCCACACACTCCCAACCACTACAACTCCTGAAAGCCAGAATCAACAGTGGCGACCACCCGAAAAACGCCGAGCCAATGAAGCCCGATGAGTCCCGGAGAAACGATTCAACTAACGAAATGAATCAGAAAAATTCAGCGAAGGCGTAGCAAAAAAAATGTATTAATTTTCACTCACCCGTCAGACTTGGCACTTTTATTTCCTTATTTGCTACGAATTTATCCCATTGTCATTTGAATGAGATAACATGACACGCCTGTTAGATTTCCCGAACGGTTACTCTGAGGACTCATACAGCTTTTTATTACTTTTTGGTAGGCACACACAGAGGGAATAACACTTCGTAGCTCACATAATTATAATCAGTGGCGTGCGTTTCATAAAGACAGAAAGACACTGCCTACCCTAGTTCTGCTAATAGATCTAATATTATTTTTTTAATAAACAAAACAAAATAAAAATCTTAAATCATAAATCAGCTCCACCTATCGAGTGTCGGTGTTATCATTAAGATCGATACAGTTAACTGCACTAGCGCCACCTCGCCTTTGCCACGGTAAAGACACTAACTATTTGTCTCTGAATGTTTTGTATGTGTGCTCCGTGGAAACTCGTGGTCATGCGTATTTTTATGTGTGTGTGTTCCTATAACTACGTGGGCTTTGCTGACACACAATGACAAAAATCACGCACACAACTGTATGAAAAGCCAGTGTCTTGTTCTAGTTATTCTTTAAAGCTAACACGAAAAATTACGATCCTTGCCGAACATTTCCGACGAAAGTTTGCTATGCAATGCGAATATTTTAAGAAGTAACATTGTTTCATTGAATTTTATATATTTAGATGGCCATAATTTTTTGTCGTATTAATTTTCCTTTTTAATACGTAATTTCAATATTCAATAGTAGCCAAATTGTTTGATGTGTGTTGTGGAACAATGTTTGTGACTTACGCTATCAAATATTTAGGATTTTAACATTGTGATTAGAGTGAAAAATGGATAATATTGTCTGTGAAAGTTGTTCAGATGGTGTGTGTATTGATAAAATAAAATATGACGCGTTTTCAAAACTATTTTTAGTGAAAAAAAAACAAGTTATCGAGATAGGTCGTCCTACACCGGATTTGCAATTAATGCAAACTAACGGTAAAGTCAATCGTAAATTCAATACAAAACAATATGATTCATATCATTGGCTGACAGGTTGCATACACAATAATCGGTTATTTTGTTTCGTTTGTCTACTATTTTCAAAAAATAAAACCGTCTAGAACGAAATCGGTTACGCTGATATTCATAATTTTCCTACCGCCGCGAGAAAACATGAACAATCTGAAAAACACTTAGAATCTTCCCTTAAATATCACACCTTTGGAAAAAATCGTATAGAGACGCGTTTAAACTCTCAGATACAAATCGACATCGATAGACAACGCGAAAGTCGATCGGAACCGAAATATTTTTCAGCGTCTTATTGTCATTGTTTGCTTTTTGGGGAAACAAGAGCTCGCTTGTCGTGGACATGGCGAATCTGCTTCGTCAGTGAATAAGGGCAATTATTTAGAAATGATCGACGTGCTCGCGAAATACGACGGAGTGTTGGAAAATCATTTACAAAATTGCACTAGCTCATTTACAGGTTTATCAAATCGTATTCAAAATGACCTGATCTCTAGTGTAGCGTCTGTAATAATCGAAACAATAAAACAACAAATCGCTTCCACTGATTTTGTAACTGTAATGGTCGATGAAACACCAGACGTAAGTGGCAAAGAGCGACTAGTATTGGTTTTAAGATATTTTCATAAGTCAGAAGATTTGATCGATTTATAAAATATATTGACGTAAGTTCCAACCGTACCGCGAAAAATTTAAGTGCCATCATACTGCAGACTTTATCAGAATTTAACTGTTTGTCGAAATTAGTAGCTCAGACATATGACGGTGCAGCTGTCCTGTCATCTGAACGGAACGGCGTTCGGTCGCTGGTTCGCCAGCAATGTCCTCTTGCTGAATACGTTTGGTGTTCCGCCCATGTCCTTAATTTGGTACTTTCCAAATCGTGCGAACGTATCCCGGAAACTAAACGTTTTTCCAATCTTATAAAACATTAGCCAACTTCTTTAATAATAGTACCAAAAGGCAAAACCACTATAGTAAAATGGCTGATATGAAAAAATTGCCTCGCGTTGCTGACACTCGATGGACTTACAATTCGCGTACTGTAAATGTAATTTTCAATTCTTATTTACATTTAATTAATTTATTTGAGAATATGGCTGAAAACGAAGACTCTTGGGATGGTGAGACATTAAGTAAAGTTTCGTATTTGTTACACAATTTAAAAGACTATTAATTCCAGTTTTAACTTCATGTGTTTAACGAAATATTCGCAGAAACTGATGTGCTTTACGAAATTATGCAAAAAAAGACATCAGATGTGACTTATTGCATTAAAAAAATTAAGGGACTTTGAATCGTTTTTGGAATCATTCAGATCTAGGTTTGAATTAATTTTTGAAGGCGTAAAAATAATCACAGGGCCGCCAAAACAAAAACGTAATGTTGTGGACGCGAAAACCAATTTTAAGCGGATTTTTATTGAAATTATAGACAGTATATCCATCGAATGTCGTGACCGATATAAAAATCTGAAAGAGTTAAAATTTTTTGGACTATTTTCATGCGAAAATTTCAATAAATATAATGACAATTTTCCGGTTGAATTAGTATCGCAATTCGTAAATGCTTATAAATTATACGACTTTAACTTAGACCGCCTTATCAATGAGCTCAAATGTGTTTATAAATCTGCCGAATTCAAAAACCTTAGTATTTACAAAATTATAGAACATTTTTACGAAAATAACATAAATACAGTTTTTCCCGAAGTACTGCGTTCGGCAAAATTAATTGTTACAGTTCCCGCGAACAGTGCTTCAACCGAAAGGTCATTCTCGTCGCTAAAACGTATACACACCTACTTAAGAAATACACAAGGCCAGCAACGACTTACAGATCTTTCCACGATTTCAATAGAAAAAAACCTTCTTACCGAAATAAAACGCCTTCCCAACTTTTACGATTCCATATTGCAGATATTCTTACAGAAAGATAGGCGTGTAGATTTAATATACAAATAAAACAATCCTATATACTTAGTATACTCACACCACCATCTTTTCAATGATTTTATTTAAATTTTGCAAATCACACAAACATTACAAAACAGCAAACAAACGCGCCGAAAGGCCACTTCGAATATCAATTGATATGTCTATAAAATCAGTCAATGTATGGATATTTGAGTTGGCATTTGGCAATTACCTACATCATCAATCGACAAGACGACGAACCAAAACCAACGTGTAGTATTTTTGGTGAGTTCAATTTTCTTAAAACTGTGTGCACGCCACTGATTATAATAATACTAGCTGCTGTAGTGAAAGTACCTATTCCTAAAACGTTTTCTGCATGTGGGACTGTGGGTGGGATGTACACCATGTGTGTGTGTGTGTGTGTTTTTTTTTATTTTCTGCGAGTCCCAAATAAAAAAAATCTCTTTCTTTTTTTTTTCTTTGTGTTGGTACCAGTGGCGCATCGCCGTAAATAAGAGTTGCTACCAACTATACCTATACTTTATCTGGTATAAAATTTCACAATTTTTTGACTTACTGTTTCGTTGAACCACACAACATGAAGCTACTAGCTAAGAGAAGAACATTCTGGAAATGCACAAAGGGTTTTCGGAATATCTCTCCAGTGGCAATTCTGCGAATAAAGTATCAGGTTTTACTCAACTTTGATGCGGTATTTCCATGAAAGCTTTTTGATAGATATTTCTTTTATGACTGCTAGGGGCAAAGGACGAGGGGGTGTGAAGTAAACGGGGCCCGCTAGGGTGTGCCTGTGCAGTGCCTGCCAGGCTTGTGGAATTTGTTTGAAAGAGACACCGCAGCCCTGGAACGCAAAGGGCAATTGGAGGAACACGGATGGGTTTTATGGTCAGTAAGAGTCTGACACTCCCTTTCCATTTCTTCCGCTCCGCCTAGAGCGGAAGGAATTATTTTATGATTCCTCTAAAAAGGGGCGTTGGGTAAATTATGTAAGGATTATGGTAGGAATAATACCTATGAATACCTATAATCCTTACTTTATAATATGCACCTAACATTGAAATTTGCACGCCACAATTGGCAGAATGTGATGAGACCACTATAATTAATCTTAAGACCGTACCATATTCTAAAAATAAATGATTATGATTATTATGATTATGAGGCCAGAGAAGCAATGGATGGAATGTGTGGAAGATGTAGCAGGGTTGAAAGAGAGTGAATCGAATCGACGAAAGAAGAACACATGCAGTAGCAGCCCGTTTGAATTCGAATAAGGGCAAAAGGAAGGATATTCGATGGGGTCGAAATTACGATGATTGGGTGGCTTCAGTGGCGACCGCGTACCGGAAGAACAACGTGGGAAGGCCTCCTTCCAGGTTGACCGATGACCTGGTGAAAGCCGGAGGACTTTTTTGATGTCCATCCTTTGACTGAAATGATAATGATGAAGAGCAGAATTATAGTTATTATATTCTAGATGTTTTAAAATTTGTCTTTAATAGAGTTGTTGCAATAATTAAAAGATCCTAGTAAAACTTTACAAGGTTGTTCTTAGGACTAGAAAGTAATATACATTTAAAGTTTTTTAAGCCCACCTCTTCACTCATAATAGTCAAAATATAACCCACACGCGTGTTGCTGGCATAATAATCTCACCCAAAAGTTCGGTACACAGCCACTATATAATTCTCATTGGAATTACAACCTTTTGGATTTCAAGATAGAGTTGGATTTAGAGTGGCAAGTGCGTGTAATTTGTACGTCACGGAAAATAAAGTTTTCGACATGACAGTCCTTTGAGTATCCTATGATATAACAAGGGTTGATATAATGAAGCTGAGTAGGTATCCAGTTTATAATTATTTTAGATGCATTGCTCGTGTATCTAGAAACTCAAAACTTTACCATATAGTGTCGGAACTTTATATGTTAATTTCTACTCCCAAATAGCACCTTATTATATTTTTTTTTTGTAAAATAAATTGTTTGGATAATTTACTAGCAGTAGCCCCACAGACTCATTTGCCTAGCCTTTTTCCCAGCTATATTGGGGCGGCTTTCAGTCAAACCAGATTCAGCTGAACTCCAGTATTTTACGTGAAGCGGCTGCCGACCAGACCTCCACAACCCATTAACTGGGTAACACGGTAGATACTCCTTGAGCCCATAGTATTCTATTTTTATTTTATAACCATTCATCCATTAAAAGTTTTTCTGGTAGACATCTCTGACAACCATTGTATTCATTGATAAACATTTTTTTAAGTCGTGTAGTTTAGCTGTGTGCAATACTCGTACTGTACATTTATTCCGTCTATCTATCGGGCCATAATATACTAAACCAACGATATCATTTGATTTAGACATTAATGGTGAACTGATTACTAATTCAGTTTGAGGCTACGCCCGACCAACTTCGCTGGGACCCAGTTAGCCTCCCTGGGGCACACCAATCAGTTTCGTGTGACCCCAAGAGGTGTACGTGTATCTACTTCGTAATACCTGAGTACCCATTCACAGCGTATCGGCGAGATGTTATGTTATGAACAGACAAGCGATTTCAGCAATCCCGATCTTTTTGCTATCATTTATTAAAGAGTTCCAATGCCTACCTCCGAAATCTTCATCAGATCTTCCTTAATTGAAATGGGACCAGTTTGGGAAAATACTCTTCCAAACCAAAAAGAAACATTCAAATCGCTTAACAATTGGCGAAAATATCGCTGAACAAATACTTTGCATGGGATCCCATCATCAGATCCTGACTTATACCTTCCATCATCAGCTCAGCAACATGGGATGTTGATTAACAGACACAAATCTCTGAGTTGCATTAGAAAATATACGAAAAACATTGTATGTGCCATCATCAGATTCTAACTTAGTAACAATGGGACTAAAAAAATATTGTTTAAATCGGTCCACAATTGGCGGAGAAATCGGAGAACATACATAAATCCGAACATAAAGCCTCCTTTTTTGAAGAAGTCGGTTAAAAACGGTTGTCCTATCACTGTCGTGTTGTAGCTTCGTGCCTATCTGCAGCCTATCCTATTAGCCTAGGCGATTACTATTAATCCTTATAATAACAATAACGCTAGATAACGTTTCCTCCGTGCCTTGGAAAGCACGTTAAGCCGTTGGTCCCGGCTGTCATTTGTAGATTTCTGGTAGTCGTAACGGACAGTCAGAAGCTAGTTAATTTGATTCCAGTCTTGCCAAGAAGTACCGTGTTACCCAGTTAATGGGTTGTGGAGGTTTGGTAGGCAGCTGCTCCGCGTAAAATACTGGTTTTCAGTTAAATCCGGTTTGACTGGAAGCCGACTCCAAGATAGTTAGGGAAAAGCTAGGCCTATGATAATAAACTTATACGATAGAAATTACCCTTGTAATTAATAACCTAGTCGCTCATAAAGATTCCTCATAAAAATAAGCATCTGATTTATACGGCGGGCCTTGCAAAGTGTCCATTTAGCAGATTATGTAACGATTAGTAGTTTTATTGCCGATTATTGGCTGTTATCGGCTTTCTTGTTCGTTACGACCTGGGACTGTAATGGGGAAAATTCCGATGGAAGATCTTGGTAGTTCGTAAAGCTGCAGAGTCATTGCGTCGTGTTTAAGCGAAAATGATGAAAAACAGACTTGATAAAAGATATTTAAAGAAAAGAAAGAAAGAAAAAACAGTTTATTCCGCCAAAACAGACGCACATTAACTTTACATTATTTTAAAATAAAAACAGCTATAAAACAAAATGAGAAAAAAAAATCGTCCGTAAAACTACTGCCTGTGTCAGGGACGGGCATTGTAAGAAAAGTCATAACTGTCGCGGTCACATCATAGACAAAACATGGAATTTTTTAATGGAGATTTTTTAACGCTTCAAGTTTCAGCTAAATTTGTGTAACCCTTTAATTAATTCTATGTATTTTTATTCAATTACTAACATACTTCTGTTTGTTTTTCCTTCGTAAATACCTACAAATTTTTTTTGACGCTGTGGATCCATAAAATTAAAACCGCATTAATTCAGAAATCTTTACGGACTAAGTGGGTCATTACAAAAAATAATAGCTAGCAAATCGTATTATCTCATCAAGATTTAGAAGGCATTGATTTCTTATTAAACGTCAGCACGCTAAATAAGAAACTATTCATCAATCATTATCATCATTTGAATGTCTTCAGAAAATACTAAAATAAGGCATAGTGATCAAAATGAGCGTGTTCTACGGAAACAACAAATATCCTGCATGTATAACATTGAACACTCCAGCATTTGATACATTACCTCCCGCAAGGAAACAATATTCTGATTAACTTACAGTAGCTATGCATTAAATTGATTAAGGATGTAATCAATTTAATTTATACCGAACCAATTAAATTGATTACAAAGAAATTGCGTGCGTGCGGAAACTTGGATATTATAAATAGGTCCGATTTACCAGCAATCAGGTATTATGGGAGGCTATTTTTGCGAATGAATATTGCTGACGTTACAAAAAGGATTAATTAAGTAAATGTGTTGGTTGGTTTAATAAACGGATAGTCATTCATGAAATGGACGCGTCGTAATCGTGACTTTTTCAATTTAATTTTAATAGCATTTTCAGAAATAGGTATTACTGAAAAACTGTTCACAGAATATTACCTACATTGTTTGACATTTCTCTTTGGATAGCGCTGCGTCATTAAAGTCCATTTTCTATCATGAACAGAGCAAACGAAGAGGACGATCCTCATCACCCGACTACGTAACACAAAGAAGGGTATTGTGGTTATCAGCCTGTGTCTGTACGTGTGTTCTTTTTACCAGACTGCGCGACGCAAAGGTGTGGTAATGTGTATCAGTCTATGTATGTATGTTCCTTTGAAGCACTGTACAGACCAAACGCCTGACTTAGTCCGGCGAGTGTCAAGACATGACGTTACATTGACATTCGGGATCCATTATTCGACAGCCAATCTAATATTTCAATGGATCCTGAGTTTTCAGTTGTTGTGTTCCATTATTAGAATATATTTTATTTTCTTCAATAGTATTCATTCAATATATAATAATATGGAATTCTAGACCACCGGACATCGAAGTGCTTGTTTTTTTCATTTCAGTTTTTTTATTAAGTATGTACTTACGTAGTTTGGATCACTTTTTACGCAGTTGGGTTAAGTAAAGAGAAATTTCGTAATCTTGTGCGTGACGCAATATTGTAAAAAGAGGTCTAAATAAATGTCCCAACGCCTGCAAAGTAAATTGTATGGAATTTTTGTATGATATAATTTTTTGTGACTTTTCGTAAATACTTTTTTGCGTTCACAAATTTCCACTTTGCGTGCATATTTTAAAGTCAGTATTTATCTGATAATAACTATCTACTAAGTAATAAAAACTCGAACAAAAGCCATGTTGCATATTAACAAAGTTCAAGCTATTATCAGCTTAAAGTATTAACTTACGCGAGAACATA
This sequence comes from Lacanobia oleracea, assembly GCA_950371165.1. NCBI lineage: Eukaryota > Metazoa > Arthropoda > Insecta > Lepidoptera > Noctuidae > Lacanobia > Lacanobia oleracea. Next base: position 6,044,288 of record OX493389.1, read on the forward strand.
AAGAATGAAATACTTTGTAGTTACGCCTCTCATACAAAAGTATCGCAAAGTTCTAGCATTATTAGCAAAGTATTTCACTATAAAGTTTAATAGGGTTCTGTTCTTGATAGATTTTACGGTATAAGAGTAGAAACAGAATTTCCAGTAGGTAACATAAGCGATTTGTTATAAATGCTGCGTACAAAATACACCTATATTTTAACCAAAGCGTAGATAAGACCATGCAACAAGAAATATTACACAAAATACAGGGTTCCGAGGAAGCGTTATCAGGTTTTTCATGAGTATAAAAACGTTGAGTTAAACCACCTAAGCGCCTGCATGTACGATGAAGGCAATTTTTCACTCGCTGGCGTTATTGCGTTTTGCAATTTTTATACGGCAGGCTCTTTGCGCCCGTATAAGGACATCATAAGGGATGAAAACATTGTAAATAACTTGTATGTTGTTGTGGTTTCAGGGTTAAGTTACATGCTGAAACCTTTTTTTATAATAGAAAACATTAGTCTAGAACTTTAAACGTTACGTCAAGGAGTGACAACATCAAGCACTGTTATCAAAGTAGATTTATACCCCCATCTTATTATTTTCCTACAGAAAATTGCCACCATCTATATATATATAAATCAATGCCACTTTTCGTTGTTATTTTATAAGTCAAGAACGGGCTCACCTATCCAAACCAAATTTTTAGGCTTTATTCGGACTATTTAGCAGATGGTTTATGTGAAGTTTGCTTAAAATCTGTCGAGTGGTTCTTCATTTATCACATTTTTTGTAATAAATGAATTCAATAAATAGCGGATCATTTTGTATTAAAACTTTTTTGAGATGGGGAATTTGCTGTCACATCCAATTACCTAATTTTACTAAACAATTACAGAAACGGCATGTTCTCGCTGTGTACGAAAGGAATGTGTTGCTTAATATGTTTCTCTCTTATTCGTGCATTTAAAAAACTAACGACCAAAAGATTTTAAGCTCATAAATCTTTCTCATGAAAGGCCTTTTGAAAAATCTATTTTAGACCTACATAATCGCTAGGTTCCTTTGTGAGTCTGTGTTAGTAGGTCGAAGGACATTCCCCAATAGTTATCGATCTCTCCATAACAATACATAATAACCCAGGGTTTGGCAACCTACTTTGAATACCTTTTTGTGATGGGCGATTATTGGAAAATATTTTATAAAAAATCTAAGCTTTTGATGTCCGTACAATGATGGCTACCGTTTTTGTACTCACCAGTTGGCGCCACTGTTGAGTAAGGTTCTTAATCATAAAATTGGTAATTACGCGCATGTGAACAAGGTGAGAAGGACAAAAAAATCTAAACAAATAAGTAAATAAACTCGCATCAATAGCCAACCAACAGTGCACATTTAAAACCTCACGCTACACTAACGCCTCTAGTGGCGATTTCAAACGCGATAGCTCATTGACGTCACATCCATATTAATATTATAAATGGAAAAGTAAAGTCTGTTTGATTTTTAAACCGCTGAACGAACTTTTTTATCCGAGATTTGAGAGATAACATTAACGTGAACGAAGCCGAATGCAGAGCTATGTATGTATCTACCAAAATAAAGGTATACAAGCCATTGCCCGCGATTTCCTACGAGCATATCCCGTTTTTCCCGTTCACGTAGGAATTCCGGGAAAACTTATAAATCAGCTCATAATGTTTTAGATACTTAAGTGTAAACGATATTTTAGGTCTTTACCTACAAAAATAGATAAATTTACGTTTTATTAACTGACCACACGTCAAGAGACAAACACCCCCCTTCAACTTATAACCCTACTCATTGTTTCCTCACACAATATTACCCCTCAGGTCTTTTATACCCGTCATAAATAATAACCATCGTCGCTCACTCCTTCAGTAATGCAGCACTCGACTGGGGTCGTTCGGACCGCGACACTCATACTGATGGAGTTTTTATACATTTCCTCTGTCTTTCTTGTTTTTTTTTTTATTAATATTGTCAACTGGAGGTTTTAGTGCGAGTAGAGATGCGTTATATTATTTGTTTTCAGCTATAGTTTCTTCGCTATGGTATTGTAATTGCGGTCAATGATCTTACATCATCATCAAAATATCAGCCAACTGCCGTCCACTGCTGTACGTTAGCCAAAGAGCGCCAACCATCCGCCTTGAGCAGTCCGCATCCACCCGCTGCCTCAAATCAACGGTCCGTCGTGCCGCAGGGGGTCCCACACTACGTTTGCCCATACGCGGTCTCCACTCTAACACAGGTCTGCTCCATCGACCGTCTGTCCTTCTACAGACACGGCCGGCCCACTCTCACTTCAGCTAGTCTATTCCGTAAATAACCATTTCGATATCGAGATCCACCTGAGTGACAATCCTCACAAAGTGAGCGTTATTACACACAACATAAAGGTCTTACCTCAGAGATACGAAAATGTTGTTACAGAATAGGGGTGCAGCATACTGATTCTAAGCGCAATGTCGGTGAATTTAGTTTTCTGGCGAATGCCCTTTCCTTACATTTATTAATTGAAGCTATATATGTACAAGAAAAAACACAGTACCAAGATGGACTTAATGCCTTGGTCATTTTATACCAGTTGACCTTGGAGTGGTCCAGAGCTAGATTAAATCAGGTGAATCTTAATCAAAAAGTCAAACAAAATAGAGTAACAAATTATTTAGATCCTACTTATAAACTTATCAAGAACAAATTTTATTGTGAAAAAACGAATCCAAGAAATCAACGCAGTGAAGATTCTTCCAATTTCGCTTCACAAACTCGAAGAATAAAATGTGGGTAAGTAAAAACGTCTTACAAAGGCGTTCCACTTAATGTACCCGACATAAAGTACCTCTAGGCGTGAGACGACTAAAATGGCACCGTGTATATGTCTATTATACTTGTCGGCTATGTATAGTGTATACCTTGATTTATTAAAAAAAAAAATAAAGAATGTCAATAAATAAAAACGGGTCAATGAAACCAAATAAAATGTTGAAAAAAAAAGCAATGATGATTTTGAACATTGCAGACGAGAAAAAATGTTAATTATTTAAAGCAGATATTTCTTAAAATAAAACAAAATGTCAACCACTTTAATAAGAATATTTTCTTTCATTCAAAGAAAGTATGTTTACAGCGACATCCACAAACATAAATGTTTATTTTTAAATGAGCTGAGAGTACAAACAATATTTTTCTATCGAACATATTTTTCAAGAAAATATTTTTGTAACCGTCTGCCGAATATAGCTATTAGATGAAGGTTTCATATCGTTAGTATTGAAATATGTGTCTAGTCTACACGATCGCGACACATGACGCTCCTTTGTGGTGGACCACAATAACATGAAAAAAAAAACAGTTACTAAAAGGGGTGGTATGTACGGTGCTTTACAAAGCTTTGCGAGGAGCTGTGCGCTGAAGAAAATGTTGCAGTTGATTAAGGTTAAAACTCCATAGGGCCAGGTAACCCAAAAGAATAACTATTTCATGATATCTTGACATTTTAGGATTATACCGACTTATGGAGTTACTAATTTTAATGATTATAATTCTGAAAATATATAATTCTTATGCCCGCAAATCATACTTTAATCAACATATAACCTAATATTAATTTGCAAATTGCAAAAAACGTAAGAAAATATGAATTTCGCGGGCTACCCTGGCGCAACCACCTTAATATAGTAAACTTTGTGAAGAGAGAATAAACGATAAATTATTATTATAATTACCTATTATTATAATTTGTACAGTTCCTAAGAAACAGGCTAGAAGCCGCCTTAATATAAATACCTACTCAATTTATTGAACCAAAAGCTCAACAACTAAAGTATTGCCCTGTCTGCCCAGTTATCAACTTTCCGGTCAGTTGACTAGATTCACCAAATCTTTTCCAATAATTGATTTAGCGAAGAAAGACGGGAACGTCTAGATTAGTTTTAGTACGGTCAAGGTCGAAAACTTTTTGATGGAATATAATACTTAGGTACTTTTCTTTGAAAGGAAAATGCTGGTCTAGAATTGTTTACTAAAAGTAAACGCTAAAAGCTCAAACACAGCGAATAACGTCCACAGTTTATTATTAGAGGGGCGGATTGCTTGTTCAAGGACTTATTTATAAGGTCAGCAGTTTGCTTCAGTTACGCCTATAATTAATGCAACTTGTTAACAAACCACTTAGTAGTGCAGGAAAATTAAGGAAATCAGAGTGAATAATTTTTAAAAATTGGTAGAGTCGTTCTTTAAGGTGTCTAGATGAACATACTAAAAATCCCCGAGGGTGGGAGGTGAGCTGGCGGTTGGGGAGGGTGAAAGGTACCTCTTTTCAGTTTTTTGCTTATATCTCCAAAACCATTGGAAATATCTTCTTGCTTACTTCTACATTATTTATCTCCATTAAATTTTCTACACATTAAGTCTTTCACATTTAACTGTAGGATCAATACTTTAGGAGATAGAGGCTATTACAGGAATAACCATCTGGGCACCTCATAGAACAACTGTACTAATTTTCAAAACTACACGAATTATTCGCTCTGATCGACGTTAATTGATCTAATTTTCTTGCACTATAGCTCCTGCCTCATAATTTAATCTTTACATTTAAGATATTTCAACTGACTTTATTTTAAGGATAGGGAAACATCAAATGACTCCTTCCGCTCTGGGCGGAGCAGAAGAGAGTGTCAGACTCTTACTGACTAAAACTCATCCGTGTTTCTTCTAATGCACTTTGCGTTCCAGGGCCGCGGTGACTCTTTCGAACAAATTCTGCAACCCTGGCAGGCACTGACCCTAACGGACCCCGTCTATTATGCTGACAGCTCTTTGACGTATGGAACACAACGCGCCGTCGACCCGGGCCTGGTTCTGATCGGACGTCGAGCCACCCAATGATCGCCAATTAGGTCCATATTTCAACTACTATTTTACCTTACCTTTTTAGGGTTCCGAACAAAAAACGAAACCCTTATAGGATCACTCGGTTGTCTGTCTGTCTGCCTGTCCGTCTGTCACAGGCAGTTTTCTCCGGATCCACTGGACCGATTCTGTTGAAATTTGGTACACATACATTCAGTCAAAAAAGTATCGGGAATGGATGATTTGTTTATGGTTCCAAATTCAAATTTTTGTTTTTTTGTAGTTGTTAGATTGGCACAACTGTTTTCCATTTTGGCGCGGATTTTGAGTTGCATCTGTTATTTATATTAAATACAGTGCTGGTTTTAGTAATATCATAATAGTGTGTATTGCGAATTTCATAATGGACAAAAATATCGAACAAAGAGTTTGTCTTAAATTTTGCATCGCCAATGGAATTCAGTCACTGAAAATGTTACAGAAGGCTTACGGTGAATCGACTTTATCAAAAACTCGTGCTTATGAGTGGTTCAAAGCGTTCAAAAGCGGTCGAGATGTGATGGAAGATTTGCCTCGCTCTGGTAGGCCGTCAACGTCTGCAACTGAAGTTAACATCGCAAAAGTGAAGGAAATAGTGACTGAAAATCCCCATTCAACTCTGAGAGAGATAGCCGCCGAACTTTCTGTATCTCACGAGTCGATCCGTACCATTTTAACTAATCATTTGGGTATGAAACATGTTGCTGCTCGGCTAGTCCCAAAAGATCTGAATTTTCTCCAAAAACTCAATCGCATGAAAGTCGCTGAGGACATGCTAGAACGAGTCAGTTCGGACCCAACATTCATGAAACGCATCGTTACTGGTGACGAGACGTGGGTTTACGAGTTTGACATGCAAACTAGTCAACAAACTTCGGAGTGGCGCCTTCCAACTGAACCGTTTTCAATCGATAGAGACATAAAGGAGAATTCGCGGCGAGAACTCAACTCAATTCCGGAAGCAGCGTTTAAAAAATGTTTTGATGAATGGATTATTCGTTGGCGCAAGTGTATCGTTTCTAAAGGAGCATACTTTGAAGGTTATAAAATAAATTTGGATGAATAACAGACATTTTGTGTATTATTGATCTTTTCCCGGTACTTTCTTGACAGAGTAGTATGGGTTTCTATGACCAAAACACGGAAGCGTTACGTAAATTATTAAATTTTTAATATGGGGTTCACTTTTGGGGGTCAAACAAGAAAATTTCGAGCATAGCATAAGCATAAGCATAATCAGCCTATAATTGTCCCACTGCTGGGACACAGGCCTCCTCTCGGTGAGAGGGAGTAAGTAGGCCAAAAACTTTTTTTAGAAAATTTCAAAAAAAAGTTTTTTTAACAATTTCATGTGACATATCGAATGAAAGGGCTTACTGTGAGGGTTTAAATTATATATTTTTCATAATTTTAAAATAAATGGTTTTGAAGTTATTCAAGAAATAAGACGAAAAATTACAATTCCTCTTGATTTTTCCTTTATCTCAGAAATAATTGAGCCTAAAATTTTGAAAAAAATGGATCTTTACCAATACTCGTAGATTATAGGAAAATATATAAGAATTCTATAGTGTTAAAATAACATGTAAAAAAAAAGTAATTCGTTCGGAACCCTTTGCACGCGAGTCCGACTCGCATTTGGTCAGTTTTTTCCTATTAGGTCGGCTTACAGTCTAATCAGCTGACTACCAGCATTTTACATGCAGCGAATCTCTAACCTCCACAGTCCAGATTAGTCTGATTGACAAATGACTTTTACTGACGGAACAAACAGCTTCAGTTGCTTTACTTACAGTAAATACTAATTATAATTAGTGCTTCGTTATTCGTGTATATTCAAAAGCACATAGCTTACGTTAATTCATTGAATAAACTTTCAGCATTCAGCAATAATCATGTTTAATTCCCCATAGAACAGATACTCATTTCAAAGCCAACTAGTTTAAATGTTCATCACATGTACTAAAACACGACTCAACAGAATACTAACCAGCGAAAAACCATTTAAAACGCAAAAGCAAATTATGGAATACTATGCAATAGCACACTGAAAAGCAGAGGCGCGCTTAAAGCCCACATGTCGCTTTCGTATTTAGTAGTACATAAACATATGTACTTGTTGCATGTACGGTGAAGTTTCAGCGGGTTCTGACTCTCTTCAGTTGTGCTCGAACTGTTGCGGAGTGCGGTCGCGCTTGGCGAGTCGTCTGACGCGGTTCCGCGATTCGAATACGTGTTATATTTTAATCTGTAGTTCTTTTTTGATTTTCGAATTGTGAATTGAAAAAAAAAAAGTACGATTTAATACGTTTTTATGAACTTTTTGTGAGAGTTTTTCCGAACCTAACGGTGTTTTTTTTTTTAAGTTTAAATTCAGAACCTTTTAGTAGGTAATTAATTTTAATATTATATTTATAAATAAATAATAAATAAAAATACGTAGTGTGGTTTTATCTTTGATCATTTATTGTTTTAAGCATAGACAATTGACTAATCTGCGTTAATTTATTGACTTAATTAAGTATTCTATGATTAATTAAACTGAAAAATAATCGTAAACTTTTCAAAAGATGTGTTGTGTGAATAATTGTAGTTCACAATGGCAATTATGAACTTTTAAACGCAATTTGGTGACTAATGCAGTGAAAAGTGGGACTTTAGAGGAAACTTGAAAGAGCGTTTTTTTCATCGCTTAGGTAAGTTTTTACTTTATTTCATAGTTTTAGATCAACTATTATTTTATAAAAATAAGAATAAATGTATAATGTTTTTGTGATACAAGTATGTGAGTATGCTTAATATATTTCTATTTTATTTCCTGAAGCCACAATTACTAGGTGTTTCTAATACAAACAATATTTTTTCATTTTGTTTATTATAGTCTTATCTTTTTTATCGAAAGCCAGTATTCATAGATAATCCCATCACGCTCGGTGGGTGTTCCAAGTCGTGATTTGGAGATAAAAACATTGCCAGGAATCCTGGCAAGAGTAGATTTTGTTCTATGGCGGTTTGTGGCTTATATTTCCCTAATTTTGTTTGTCTTATCTGGCGTAAGAAAACTCTTTTGTTTTCTTATCATAATTATTTTACTTCACAACAAAATTATTTAATTATTTATAGTCTATACTAATTACTAATAAAAATAAAGCTGAAATTTTGTTTGCTTGAACGCGCTAATCTCAGGAACTGCTGAGCCGATTTGAAAAATTCTTTCAGTGTTAGATTTTTTTTTTTTTTTAAAGATGGGATATCATCAAATGACTCCTTCCGCTCTGGGCGAGGCGGAAGGGAGTGTCAGACTCTTACTGAGTAAAACCCATCCGTGCTCCTCCCAATGCCCTTTGCGTTTCAGGGCTGCGGCGTCTCTTTCGAACGGATTCCGCACCCCGGCAGGCACTGGCCCTAGCGGGCCCCGTCTCCCATGCTGACATCTCCTTGAGGCGCGCGTGGAACACAGCACGCCGCCGACCCGGGCCTGGTTCTGATCGGACGGCGAGCCACCCAATGCTCGCCGTCCGCAGGCCCGTTCAGTGTTAGATAGCCCATTTATTAAGAAAGGCTATAGACTATATATCATCACGCTAAGACCGATAAGAGCGGAGCAGTAATGAAAATTGTGACGCAGACGAAGTTGCGCGGGTCAACTAGTCAATCAATATATGGCTAGTTAAGATCTGCTCTCAACTGGCCATTTATAAAATTCTCACGTTATTCGTGACTAACTGAGTGAATGGCTGACTGACTGACTGACTCAGCCGTAACTACTGGGCGTAGAAAGCTGAAATTTGGCATGTGGTTCCTTGGGGAGTGTAGGGGAGCACTCATCATCTGCCTGGCCTTTTCCCAACTATGTTGGGGTCGGCTTCCAGTCAAACCGGATTTAGCTGAATACCGGTGTTTTACGTGGAGCGGCTGCCTACCAGACCTCCACAACCCAGTAACTAGATAATACGGTACTTCTTGGCAAGACTGGAGTCAGATTTACTGACTTCTGAAAAATCGGTAACGACTTCCAAAGATCTACAAATGACAGCCGGGATACGATGTCTGTCAGTCACTCGATCAGTTACGGAAGAGTTAAACACGAAGCCATTTTAGTCGTGTTACAAAGGCGGTCTACTTAATGTACCCGACGTAAACTACCTCCAGGCGTAAATATTAAAATAAATATTAAGATGATAGGTGTAATAAAAAAATGCAACACAATCATAAAACACACTGTCATTAATATTTACGTTTAGAAACAATGTTGCCGTTCCCTTCCGCGCCGTCTTTGTAACACAAGGCTCGGACTGCGTTCGCTCTTGGATGTTTCAAACTACGTCATGTCATGATTAAGAATAATGTTTTCAATTTTATAATAATTCAGATGTTCATAAATATTTTTATTTTAATGATTGTGCAGTAGTCTGTCAAAGTGGACTGCCGTTGTAAAGGTGGATACAGACATTGCGAGGCACGCGCAGCGCACGGCCGCTCATCGCATGCTTCGCTATGTGTGGACGTTCATATTCGTGGTGAGGCACGGCTACCAAGGCAAATGTACATTGAAACGTGGGCATGCGCCGCGCACGCCTCGCAATGTCTGTATCCACCTTAAGACGACTAAAATGGCACCTTATATAAATTCATTACCTTCATATACTAGTAGATATTTTAAATACAGCGACTGCCTATTTGACCTCCACAACCCAGTTATTGGGTAACAAGAAACCCCTTGGCGCGACTAGTTACCAGGCTTTCGGGCCTCCATATACTTTCAAGAACGACGCAATCTATTAGTTATTTTATATACGTAGTTGCGTCAGTCGTACTATTATTATTAGTAAATTGTTGACTGCCTTTAAAATGAACCAGTTTCGTGAAGAAAGTAAATTATGTCTATGAATTCGGCTACGCCTCTAGTCATTTTTTTTCTGAAAATAAATTATTATCTTTTTGAGGATTGAGGGGGAGTTCGTGGCTACTAAAAGCCGCAACCAAGGGTCAACCTTCAAGGTTAAGCAACGCTTGCTGAGGTCAGTTAGTGAACGGGTGACCATTTCAACATACCGAGACTCCTCCGTGTCTCAGAAAGCAAGATAAGCCGTTGGTACCGATAATCATTTGTAGGTCTTTGGTAGTCGTTACGGATTGTCAGAAATCAGAAAATCTGACCCAGTCTTGCCAAGGAGGACCGTGCTATCCAGTTACTGGATTGTGGAGGTTAGATAGGCAGTCAACCCATGTAAAGTACTGATATTTACCTAGCTGAATACCAGTACTTTACGCTGGGTCGGATTATCAGTTACTGACTCGCGTTTGATAACGATGAACGGCGATGCGCCACCGATACATGGTGGATTTCCCACCCACAAGCACAAAAAGTTTTGGGAACACATTCATAATGCGTACAGCTAAGGAGTGGAATTCCCTGGAGTCTTTGTTTCCTGATAGCTTCAACCTGGGAGTCTTTAAGTCAAGAGTGAATAGGTTATTACTAGGCAAGCGTGCTCCTGCGGACGGCGAGCATTGGGTGGCTTGCCGTCCGATCAAAACCAGGCCCGGGTCGGCGGCGCGCTGCGATCCATGCGCGCCTCAAGGAGCTGTCAGCATGGGAGACGGGGCCTGCTAGGGCCTGTGCCTGCCGGGGTGCGGAATCCGTTCGAAAGAGCTCCGCCCAGAGCGGATGGAGTCATTTGATGATTTCGTACCAAAAAAAAAAATGCAAGCGTGCTCGATCTTCAACCACATCATCGCTTACCATCAGATGAGATAGTGGTCAAACGCGGGCCTATCAATAATAAAAAAAAACCTCACCTGATGAAAAGCGATGTTGTGGCTGACCACACCGTAGCTTCACCCTATCATTGACGATGGAGTACGTCTGCCTAGAAGTAACCTTCACTCTTTACTTTAAGACACGGGTTGTAGTTATTAGGAAACGCAGACTCCGCCAGGGATGCCATCCCATTTGTCCCTGGCGGAGTCTGCGTTTTGCTATTTCAGCTGGAAAACGTCAACTGCTGGATATTTGTTCACTAATCAACATCTCCACAAGGTTATATTTTTGTGGTAACTATTACATACAAAATCATACAATTTATTATTGTATACAAGTTAGTAAGATATTTGTACTTTTGAATAAAAAGGGGAGGAACTCATGGGGCAACGAAAAATTCAGCGGTAAAAGTGCCCAGAACGCTGTGAGCACTGGCACGTTGTATACCAATGCTTTTTTACTTCTTCCACAAGGTCATTCAAAAAGTGAGAGAAGTGCAAATCATATTTTTGTGTTTTTCCTACTCCTCCGCTGTACTTTTCTGATTAATTTCGTTGCAGGATCCAAGACAGTTGAATCGTTTCTCCGGGACTCGTCGGGTTTCATTGGCTCGGCGTTTTTCTGGTGGTCGCCACTGTTGATTCTGGCTTTCAGGAGTTGCAGTGGTTGGGAATGTGTCTATAAAAAAAAATTAAACCACAAATTTATCGTCAAGGTCATTATTTATTGTTTCGGGAGAGGCCAGTACTCAGCAGTTTTCGTTTGAGGTCAAAGTGAAGCACGAGAGCTACGACCTTAAAATTTCGGCTTCAACGAACAATGGCGATCGCTGAAGTTGTTTTCAGTGAATTTTAATGGACCGTAAAGATTTTAAAGAAGTTTTAAAACCATTATAAAAAAATGCCTTTACTCTTTTCTGGGAAAATATTGTTAATTAAGTTGTTATGTGACTTTTATAGGCTGTTTTTCGTGACTGCAGATTTATTTAATTTTAATGGCTACTTTTTATGAGCATCGCATGTTTTACGCTGAAAATGTCTTTGTAACGTTATTGATTTTATTAATTTTACACATTAAAGTGGTTAAAACATGTAGGTGAGAAAAACTAAGTTATTTCCACTCAGGTCGACCTGGTTATTTATTGATTTGAATCAAGAGCACTTTTCTTTATCTTTTCAACACAATTGATTGGAGTGAATAGTTTCCTTCAAAAATCATTCTAACATAATTTTTTAATTAGTCTCATATTCCATCAAAGGACCTTTTTAGGGTTCCGTACCCGAAGGGTAACCAACGGAACCCTATTACTAAGCCTCCGCTGTCTTCTGTTCGTCCGTCTGTCTGTCACTGGGCTGTATCTCAAGAATCATTTTCACAGATTGTGTATTTCTATTGCCGCTATAACATCAAATAATAAAAATTACGGTTTATGGTACGGAACCCTTCGTGTGTGAGTCTGACTCGCACTTCGCCGGTTTTTCTTTTTGTGTTACAACCAAATTACTAAATGGAGATTTCTTATTTTTCCAAATAACTTATAATATAACTTCGTAAATAAGAGATTTACGAAGTTATCCCTAATTTTCGTAAAGAATGGAGAAAAATTCAAAGGGCCATAATGTAAATGTTTTATTCAAAGGAACGTTTATCATAAATTCGTCATTAATATTTATCGGATTTTATTTTCGGTAAGTGGAATGTGTTCGTAAATACATTCTAACAGTAAACAGTTTATGTTCTATTAGGGTTCCGTACCCAAAGGGTAACCAATGGAACCCTATTACTAAGCCTCCGCTGTCCGTCCGTCCGTCTCTCCGTCTGTCTGTCAGCGGGCTGTATCGCAAGAACCGTAACAGGTAGACAGCTGAAATTTTCACACACAAATAATAAAAATTAAGGTTTATGGTACGGAACCCTTCGTGAGCGGGTCCGACTCGCACTTGGCCGGTTTTGCTGATGCATTTGGATTAGTCTTTTTATTTTGATGTTTACTTATGCATATACAAGTAGGTACATGTTGTTTTGGCAAAAATCAGATTACAGGTTACAGAATACAGGCAGCTGCAACTTGTTGAAATATTCGATCTAAGTACTCATTTCGTGAAGCTTTTGCCGGGATATTAAATAAATAGGAGCTCGTGGCTAGATGATAACAACTGCACGGGTCGATCTTCAAGGTTAAGCAACGCTTGCCAAGGTTGGTCTTTAGATGGGTGACCATCTTAACATACCTAGATTCCTCCGTGCCTCGGAAAGCACGTTAAGCCGTTGGTCCCGGCTGTCATTAGTAGATCTTTGGCAGTCGTTACGGATTGTCAGAAGCCAGTATATCTGACTCCAGTCTTGCCATGAAGTACCGTGTTACCCAGTTAATGGGTTGTGGAGGTCTGGTAGGCAGCCGCTCCTCGTAAAATACTGGTATTCAGCTAAATCCGGCTTGACTGGAAGCCGACCCCAATATAGTTGGGAAAAGGCTAGGCAGATGATTATGATAAAATAAGTCTAAATTGCACATTGCGATAGTGTAGATCTCTATCAATTAAATATTTGCTGTGTGGTACTTCCAAAGATTACCTTTTACAAAACTTTTTCTCCTTCACTTAAATCCCACTTTATAGTAATAGTAATATTATAAAACCGGCCAAGTGCGAGTCGGATTCGCACGCGAAGGGTTTCGTACCATAAACCTTATTTTTTATTATTTTTTGTTATAGCGGCAATAGATATACATAATCTGTGAAAATTTCAACTGTCTACCTATTACGGTTCTTGAGATACAGCCCGCTGACAGACAGACGGACGGACAGACGGACGAACAGCGGAGGCTTAGTAATAGGGTTCCGTTGGATACCCTTTGGGTACGGAACCCTAAAAAGCGAAAGTTTTTGAGGATGGATGGATGGATGTTTGTTACTCTTTCACATCAGAACGCCTGAAAGAATCTTCATGAAATTTGGTAGAGGTAGATTATAGTCTGGAAAACACATAGGCTACTTTTTAACCCGGGAGTATATTCCTTTGGGATCATGCGGGCGAAGCCGTTGGCAGAAGCTAGTTACTTATATTTGTTAAGGATCATATAAGTTACTGGTGTCATCCTCTGCTATTTCGCATGGGTATACGTTATGAGTTTATATACAAATCTTCCTCGTTCATCGCTCTTTATATTTGTGAAAACCGTATTCAAATCTGCTGCGTGGTTTAAAAGAAGTAAGAGGAGATACAGTTAGCGGCTGACGACGACTTTCTTTTATAGAAACTATTTTCTGAATACGTAGGTATGATTTTGTTTCCTTCATGTTCGTACTTATCTACAACTGTGCCAAACTATAAATCATTTCCGCATTACCAGAACCTGATAGGCGTTGTTCAGTAAAACATTACCCCGGATCCGTTTAAGACAAAAGGTGATCTCTATAATCAAATTTCGGGCCGTCGGTTACGGTCCCCCGGGAATCAGATATGCTCTGATTTCGGTTTTCAGCTATTGACCGCGATGGACGTTAAAACATTGATTTTGTGGGTAGTTTCGTCTAGCTTGTGATAAGCTATCACGCTTGTACGCCACATTTGTTTAGACAGGGATAATTTTGTACCGAATCAGAATTATTGCTATGATGTGGTATCTCTAAATGTGTTGCTGAATGTCATAGGATTTTTATCCCAGAATAAATGCAAAGCCTGCGGGATAGACCACGAGAGTAAAGAGTCGGAATAAGTTTTATTATTAGTTTTACATTTTGAAGTAATTACATCATAGGTAGGTAATTTCCAATGGTAGTATACTTTCCACTAACACTGAAAATTATGGTGAAATTACTCAGCATTGCATTTATGCTGAGTAAGCGTTCTTGTCTCAATCACGACGTGCATCTGTCGACTTACGTCTGTTCCGCTGTTTTTTTTTTTTTCTAGAAAGAAATAAGAAATACGTAGTATTTGCACCAAAAAAACATAGCAAAAATAATCGGGATTATGCAAATTAGGAAGATATGCGTTACATCGATTCTGCGCAAAACAGCCATCGCTTAACATAATGCTAGGACGCGTAGGTACGCAAGACAGAGCCACAGCGCTGATGGTCTTCAGCGGTAGCTGGCGTTGACTGAGTGACGTCCTCACGTCGATATATTTATGTATGAATCTTACTTTAACTAATACAGTTTACATAAGTAGCTACTAATACCTTAAATAGTTTTTCCGTTAGGTATCTAAGTAACGTAAAATTATAGCCAGACACAGCTTTTTCGCTCATTTATTTAACAATTTATGTACACACATTTAATAAGAAGATAAAAAGAAAGAAACAGAAAAATAGGTACAAAGGTGATGCTTATTTCTATAGAAATCTCTTCCAGCATACCTGCGAAAGGAGAGTAGAGTAAAAAGAGATGTAGACATAGTGTGTAACAGTAAGAAGCTAAAATAAAAACTATACATATTAAATATAACATACAATACATAATTAACATACTAATACATACTATATGATATAAAAGATAAATAATAATACACACCTATTTGCAACTATGACGAGAAGGAAAGATAGTGTTCTTTCACTCTTCTTTTAAAAACTGCAAGACTTTGGCAATCCCTAATGGCGGCAGATTCAATACAACGATGAGTCGGGCACGTTTTAATTGCGGTGACCGAACATGTGGCTCTATAGTCGCCGCCTCAAATCTTTGCCGACTCCTTAAAAGTATTTGGAAGGTTAATATCGAAGTCGTTAATGGAAGTGTGTTGATAATATAATCTATTGTTAGGAAGAATGAATCATATTATTTTAGTCTTTAAATGTTTGATTTACTATTGGGTACCTAGAATGTTCTTGCCAAAGAACGAAGTCGTTCGCCAGCGAACTAAAGTCACCGACATTGCGCGTAGAATCAGCGTGGATCATTGATCAATTAGAGTGGAAACCGCGTTTCGGCAAACGTAGTGTGGGACGCCCTGCGGATCGATGATTTGAAGAAGGTGGCTGGCAGCGGATGGATGCGGACTGCTTAAGACTGGGATGGTTAGCGCCCTTGGGGGGAGGCTTAGTTCCAGCTGTGAACGGCAATCAGTTGATTATGATAATGATGAATGTCCTTGGCATTCCTTGATACTTTACTGTAAAGTTCAAAGACAAACTTTTTTTAAGGAAGTCATCCCACAGAGTTATTTATCGTCTCCCTTGAATTGATAAATCCTTACCTTAGGGATTTAACCAAATAATTTTCATAATTTCCCTGTGACAGATATACATGACTAAAATAACGTAGTTCTTAAAGACTAGGGTAGATAGGTACAGGCATCACAAGACAAAAATCAAATACAACCGATGTGCCTCGGGTTGTGGCCGAACAAAAGCCCGTACGATAAAAAACCGGCCAAGAGCGACTTGGACTCTAACTTGAAGGGTTTCGTACAAAAAACAAAAAATAAACACGTTTCTTGAATGGGGCCCCCTTTCATATTTACTATTTGTTGTTATAACATCAAAAGAAATACACAATCTGTGAAAATTGTGTTGTGCTATTACGGTTCTTGAGATACACCGCGCTGACAGACAGACGGCCGGACGGAAGAATAGACGGACAGCGGAGGCTTAGTAATTGGGGAACCCTAAAAAGGTCTACCTTAGGTCTTATTAAGGCTTAACAACAGGTGAAATTGTAAACAAACCAAAGCACGTAAGATAAAAAAAAACTAGGGTTCATTTTTATGCCTCGTTGAATACCTTGTGTTGTTAAATCAGGCGTCAAGGCTGTCTGGCTGAGATTACAAATAATAACGATAAGTCATTTGTACTTTATTTTTATTAACTATTCTGTGGGATCATAATCTACGTCATTTGTGTTGGACAACCCCTGATGAAAGATGGTTCTTTAAGTTTAGGGTGACGACAAACGAACGTAATTTTGTGAGTCGAGTCAAATGAGTCGGCGGAATTTACGCTGCATTCGGTTTCATAGTTAAAGTCCTGTTTGTGCCACATGGCGACTCGAAATGAGTTGGATATTAGTATGAAACTGAATTCCACCGACACATTTTACGCGACTCTCAACACACAAAATTATGTTCGTTTGCCCTCACCCTTAGATTATTCCATAGATCACCCAACTGCGATCGAGGAGCTCGTGGCTAAATAATAACAGCTGCACGGGTCGATCTTTAAGGTTAAGCAACGCTTGCCAAGGTTGGTCTGTGGATGGGTGACCATCTTAACATACCGAGTTTCCTCCTTGCCTCGGTAAGCGCGTTAAGCCGTTGGTCCCGGCTGTCATTTGTAGATCTTTGGCAGTCGTTATGGATTTTGTCGTTATGAATCTGACTCCAGTCTTGCCAAGAAGTACCGTGTTACCCAGTTAAGGCGCTGTACTCAGTCAAAATAGGCTTCACAAAACAGTTTTTTAGCCAAATGTATACATTTTAGAGCAGCTAAAAAAATATATGTTAATCTTGATCATATTTATGGGTGGACCATTGTGTTCAAAACACGTTTTCGGTAAATTTTCTCGATAAAAAAAAATCATAAAATTACCATTTAAATTGAAATTGTAGCAATTGTAACTGTATTATTTATAAACTAATCTTGATAAAATTAATAACAGTGATGTAATATATAATAATAAAGGGAACTGTTGTTTTTATTTATCGATTGGAATAAGATATTTGTAAGGATTAATGTATTTAATGTATTTAAGTCGAACGAAACGCCGCGATGGCGCGGCGTTTCGTTCGACTCGTTCGAGTTATTTATCATTAAATACATTAATCCTTACAAATATCTTATTCCAACCGATAAATAAAAACAACAGTTCCCTTTATTATTATATATTACATCACTGTTATTAATTTTATCAAGATTAGTTTATAAATAATACAGTTACAATTGCTACAATTTCAATTTAAATGGTAATTTTATGATTTTTTTTTATCGAGAAAATTTACCGAAAACGTGTTTTGAACACAATGGTCCACCCATAAATATGATCAAGATTAACATATATTTTTTTAGCTGCTCTAAAATGTATACATTTGGCTAAAAAACTGTTTTGTGAAGCCTATTTTGACTGAGTACAGCGCCTTAATGGGTTGTGGAGGTCTGGTAGGCAGCCGCTCCACGTAAAACACAGGTATTCAGCTGAATCCAGTTTGACTGGAAGCTGTCCCCAATATAGTTGGGAAAAGGCTAGGCAGATGATGATGACCCATCTGCGATCAGACCTCAGCAAGCATTGATTAGTTTCAAAGATCGGTCCGTGTGGCTGAGTGAGACCCGAGCTCAATAGTACCTATCAGTTTTGTATTACACTGTACCTCTACTTAAAAGCTGGTACTTACTCGTACCTAAAGCTTGAATACACAATCGGAAACTTTGCACAACCAGTCAAAGTATGGGCAAGTAGAGTCAAGATCAAACCCATAAGAAAAAAAAATGTGACTTGGAAGAATGAGGAAAATGTTGTGCAGATTTTTTCTATTTGCATGTTTCTATGGTCTATGAGTTTCTTTGGTCTTCCACTGAACTTTTTCGATCGTTATGTTTTAGAGAACACCCCAGAAACGATGGATGGACTGTATCACTGAGATGCTTAGACTATATCTGAGATGATAAATGAATTTTCACACCACCTGCACGAAAAGTTAAGTTATTTGCCATGCAAACCTAAACCTAGTACGTTATTCTAACCAGCGAGCGGCTCCCGCTGATAGGTGCAGCGAGCGCTGTCAAAATGCGTTCCAAATAGGGAATTTGCATGTGATTTTTTTATTTGCAAAATTAAATACTTATTAGTTCTAGTAAACAGTCGTGAAATTATTTTTCTAAAACCTTCATCAACGCTGAAGTAAAGTTTCAAAGATTACGATTAGAAAGAGAAGTACGATGAAAACTTTGACGTCATCGTTTATGACGCCTATACAGCTGCCATAGAAAACAGCGTTTTCGCGAGAGGGATAGATATATTTGTTTTAAATAATTACATCTCCTTCGTTTTTCGAGTAATATTGATTCTATTTTCACTATTAGTATAATATTTTTGATTATTTTTATTTTTGAATATGGGTTATAATTAAGTTCAGTACAATATTAATGCTCGGCGGTGGACTGTAGCCATAGCTTCGGACGCGCGGCCTACTCCTAGTAGCAGACGCGCGCCACCTCTTTTCATGGCTAGAGTACAATTTTCTCGCAGTAGGTTTGAAAAGTAGAGTATTCTCCTCAGGGATGAAGGTGTCTTTGCCTTGGGCTAGCTTGAACCCTTCGCTGCAATCAGGATTCTTGTATCAACTCCCTCGCTTTGCTCGTGAGTTAAACACTACACTCCCTCGCGACGCTCGGGAGTTAACTCTCAAATCTTTCATTGTCCTCGGGATTCAATATGACGCCCGTGACGTAAAACACTGCTTTATTCCCTCGGTACATAATCAACTATGAGATAATGTCAAGACAATAATGAAAGTCAAGTGTAATACCTAGTCTTTTAAAGCAATAAGACAGCGGCGATACCAGTTTTTAGTTTGCTTTTAAGTAGTCGAAAACCAGGTACTTACAATAGTCGTAGCAATTCGAGGCACCATTAGAACAAGAACGAACCTAGTAATTCCTAGATAAGCACAGTAAAGGTAATTAAAAGCCCAGTGTTGCCACGCGACCATATAAAGTAAGTGCCCAAGTACAAGGATTTGCATGTTAACTTCAAAGGAATGTCACCTAGTTACAAGTGTGATTACATTGAGGCACGCCTAACCCTACTGCGAAACCATAAGTTCTAGGCCAGGGTTCGCCAACATTTTTATTTACTCGTAGTGACTAGTTGACCCGAACAACTTCGTCTGCTCCGCTCTTATTGGTCTTAGCGTTGATTATAGCCTTCCTCGATAAAAAGGCTGAAAAAAAATTGCAAATCGTTCATGAGATTAGCGCGTTAAAGCAAACAAACATACTCTTCAGCTTTCTATCTACACTAATATTATAAAGAGGATAAAAATTGTATTTTTATGTGTGTGTTTGTTTGTAATGAATAAACTCAAAAGATACTGGACCGATTTGAAAAATTCTGTCAGCAATGGATAACTACATTATCGGGGAGTAACATAGGCTATATTTTATTCCCGAACTCCCACTGGAACGGGAACTACGCGGGTAAAACCGCGTGATGTCCGCTAGTATTATATATACATATCGTTTTTTTTTAAAGAAATTCGACCCTGAAATAATTGATGCAAAGGCGCCTAAGAGATTACGTCAGGAAAATTGGAGGAAAAGACTCTGACTGTTGCTTTAGTAAACTCTGTAAACGCAAGTTTCTTCATTTCAAAAACAGAAATAAATTCGTTCTAGATCGATATCTAACGCTGCTATCCTATACATTTTCTGGTAATGAAAACCGGTTTAATAATGTTCTAAGAGATATTAGGGAAAGGTCATCATACTTTATTGAAACGCTGCAATACAATTTTACTTCATTCATAAAACTAAATTATAAAATATTAGAAACCTATTAAGCCTCCCCCCTCCACCCCTTCGATTGCTCTCTGTGACTGCCTTTTCTAGACCTTTGATGGGACGGTTGATGGTTTGGAGTCGAAATCAAATGATTTGAATTCCAAAATAAGTCTTTCTTGGTAACTTTTTCTTCAATCGCTGCCTCGCGTCCACTTCAGCGTTTGTTTGAGACATATAACACTGAATTTAATTCAATGGACATTATTTTTCTTAGTAAAAAGACATCCAAGCAACCCTAAAGGATCAGCAAATTAATATTTAGCAACATGATTTTAAAATAAATATTTATTAATAATTTAAGCACAAATTAAGTTTTTCACTTTTTTATACATTTAAAAATCAAGACATGAATTTTACATTGACTGTTGTAATTTTGTATCTGTGTTTCTAGCTAGTTTTAAATACTTCAAATCGTAATCTGTGGAGAACGTGTGGGCAGAATAAAATAAAATTAATTGTAGATGGATTGACCAACAGTGACCAAAAGTTATTAGAAAAGAGCATACGTACAAGCTTAATACAATTTTCATCTTGCAAATTAATTAATTCTCTCACTTTCCGCCATAAGCCGAATGTTTGTCACCTCTGCACCCCATTATCGTGATAGCTATTGATAAGCATCTTTACGGCAGGGGTAAAAAACTACGCTTTTGTTCCACAGCTGTTAATTACTAGGTATGGCCTACCTACATAGTTACCTTTGCTTTTCCGACTTACCTTTGTGTGGTACGAGGTAGATCGTGAATTGTCGAGAAGGGTGCAATAAGTACATACTCGTATGTATGTCTTTGTTGTTGTGTGGCTGTCGAGTTTGGGGTTTTTTTTGTTTGCTTTAGGCAGGTATTGTATTGTGATGTGTTTAATTACTACCATTATGATAGGGAATTATTTTTATCGTGTCAATAAAAGAGGAAGTTGATGGTATTTTTTTTCGGATACTAAATCAACAACTGACTCCTCCCGCTCTGGGCGGAGTGAAAGGGAGAATCAGACTCTTAATGACTAAAACCAACCCGTCTTCCTCCAAATGCCTTTTGCGTTCTAGGGCCGCGGTAACTCTTTCGAACAAATTCAGCAACGCTGGAACAAATTCAACAACCCTGGAACAAATTCCGCAACCCTGGAACAAATTCCGCAACGCTGGAACAAATTCTACAATCCTGGAACAAATTCCGCAAACCTGGAACAAATTCGGCAACCCTGGAACAAATGCCGCAAACCTGGAACAAATTCTGCAACCCTGGAACAAATGCCGCAACGCTAGAACAAATTCCGCAAACCTGGAACAAATTCCGCAACGCTAGAACAAATTCCGCAAACCTGGAACAAATTCCGCAACGCTAGAACAAATTCCGCAAACCTGGAACAAATTTCACAACCCTGGAACAGATGCTGCAAACCTGGAACAAATTCCGCAACGCTGGAACAAATTCCGCAAACCTGGAACAAATTTCACAACCCTGGAACAAATTCCGCAAACCTGGAACAAATTTCGCAAATCTGGAACAAATTCCGCAAACCTGGAACAAATTTCGCAAATCTGGAACAAATTCCGCAACGCTGGAACAAATTCTGCAACGCTGGAACAAGTTCCGAAAACCTAGAATAAATTTCGCAAACCTGGAACAAATTTCGCAACCCTGGAGCATATCGGAGTCTGGTTGTGCCCTGATGACAATAGGCTTACCCCATTGACGAAATGTGGGCGTTTAGAGAAATGCAGGCTTGATATTAATCTTTTTTTTTTCTTTTATTCAAATATTGGGAACTTTCGTAATTTTAAACGCCTATTTATAAATTTATAAAATTCAGGAATCAATGTGTTATATATTATAATGTAAGCTATAAAGGCCCCTCTTACGCAATAGATCCCTCGGGGACTCGTCTTCGATTTGGGTCGACAAGCAGCCTAATATCGTAACTTTGCGGTCATCGGCAGGTATACCTATAGTACCACATCTCGACAGTTGTTTGAACACTTCAAACACAATAAGCTGAAAGGTATTAAACCTTTATTGTAGCTAGTAGCTACAATGAGCTGAAAGGTATTGAATCTTTATTGTAGCTGCTACTCTATCTATAATATATGTTATTATGTGCTTTAAAGTATTACTTAATTAGAAATCGTAGTAAAGGGATATGGTATGCCTCTATACAGCCAAGCTTTCCTAAAAATACGTGGTTAGACAGTGCCAACATGGGAAGGCAAACGATCACAATTAACAGTCCTCCAGCTTCGCTGCGAATACCCTTAAATAAATTCGCTTTTTTAATGCGTAATGTTGAATCTCCAAATTGTGTAAAATGCAACGTAATTGAAGATGTTTACCATAATTATCATGATGGAGTGTGTGCGGAATGATAATATGAACGAGATTGGGAACAGCATCCTTGCTGCTCCTACGTCGAAAGCAGCCAGGATGATGTACAGACTCAAAATGTATTTTGGCTATTTTTAGTACCTATATAAAGTTGATTTGTTACGATGAAGGTAGAATAATCTGTTTTTGTTGATTAAATGCTCTTTAAATAAATAAAGAAAAAAAAATAACACTTATATACATGATTGCTTAAAAAAAAAATAGTAGGTAAGTCAGCCTTATTATCATTAAACCAAAAGTTTGGGTTGCAATCCAAATATACTCGTACCAACAAAAAAAAAAACATTCTTCATCAAAATTTAAATTATCTCGCAAAGAGGTTAGGCAATACGCCTGTGATACGGTACCTAATGAAGACGTTCATAGGTAGCAATTTATGGCATAAAGCTACAAACTCTCGCAAAACATTACCCTCTTTCTGAGGCAGTCAGAAACAAACAATTTCTTGACAAATAGTTCCCTCCTGGGGCAGTCGGGTAAAAAACAAACAACCTGAGTCTCAAGTCTGCTATTACAATAGTGTCAGAATGGTCTATCATTGATTTCATAATTGTTGATTTTGTCAAGTTTGGTAATCTACTACTCATTATGACTTTCCAATGGTCAACCACTGACAAACCATTGAAAAAAATAGCATAGAATGGTAATCTCGTACTTAATGACAAATGAATAAATAATAAGTAAAAATTCATATAAAAGAAATCTGGCATAACTTAATTTTCAGATTTAGTTGTAATTTTTCGAAAAACATTTCTACTAACGGGTTTTAAAATAATGGCAATACGAAAATGTCTTTCTACCACAATTCGATCACGAGACCATTGACAGATCAATGATCGACCATTATGAATTAGCAGATTACGAACTTTTAGCAAAATGACAATGGGATCGTGCTGGAATGACGAATTTATAAAAAAATTGCAGACTTGGGGCCCAGTATAATCGACCAATTTGCTTTTTCACGAATCGAGTTGAAAAGTCAAAATTAACATTATTGCGAGTCAAGGCCGTCATGCATGACGGGTATAGCACTCTCTTTTATCGCCATGCTAGCCATCAATATATAGAAGTTATGGTACACAAATTGGCAACCTTGAGCAAAATGGAAACTGTGTTTATCTAAGCTCCATTTCAAACATAAATAACTTTTAAGACATACAATATAGAAAATAATCCTATCCAGTTTATATAAAAAATCATCATCATATCAGCCAGAAGACGTCCACTGCTGGACAAGGGCCTCCCCCAAAGGGGGGTTTGCCATAATCGCCTCGCTTGGCGAGCGGGTTGGCGGTCGCAGTGTATGGTGTAATGTTTTACAGAGAACGCTGCTGCCCATTCTCTGGCGAGTCCCTTAGTCATCTCTTACGACAACCACGGTAAGTGATGGGATGGTATTATTATTTTACGACACCATACGGCACCGGCCGACACCATACGGCTGTTATAAAAAATACAATGAAAGAAACGATATTCAGATTTTACACTTTGTTTATTTTTAACACTTCTGCGTAGTACTAACTTACTATTGTGATTGTATTTTATCTAATTTACTGTCTTATCAGTGTTATCAAACAAAAATGTTAAACGTATGTAAACTTAACAAACAAAAAATGTATTACCTAATCATCATCTCTCATACGGAACTAGTAAGAATTTCACGTTATAATGTTTTTGTCGATCTTTCAGGAGCTCGTGGCTAAATAATAACAGCCGCACGGGTCGATCTTTAAGGTTCAGCAACGCTTGCCAAGATTGGTCTGTGTATGGGTGACCATCTTAAGATACGGAGTTTCCTCTGTGCCTCGGAAAGCACGTTAAGCCGTTGGTCCTGGCTGTCATTTGTAGATCTATGGCAGTCGTTACGGATAGTCAGAAGCCAGTAAATCTGACTCCAGTATTGCCAAGAAGTACCGTGTTACCCAGTTAATGGGTTGTGGAGGTCTGGTAGGCAGCCGCTCCACGTGAAACACTGTATTCAGCTGAATCCAGTTTGACTAGAAGCCCAAACCAATATAGTTGGAAAAAGGCAGGGAGATGATGAATGTTTTTGTCGATCTGTTTGCATTCTATGTCAGTTTATCTCTGACATGGAATGATGTACGTAAGGTTTTTTTTTTGTTTTTGAAATAGCTGAATAAAAATTTTGCTTTTATTCATCAACTAGCTTTTGGCCGCGAAATCGTACGCGTAGATCCTAATTTTCCCGTTCCCATATGATATTCGGGAAATCCTCTCTTAGTGAACCTACATGCCAAATGTAAGCAATCTACGACCAGTAGTTTCGGCTGTGCGTTGTCTGTCAGCTAGTCACCAGTTACGGAAGTACTAGCTTTAATACTGGTATTCAGCTAAATTCGGTTTGACTGGAAGCCGACCTCAATATAATTGGGAAAAAATCTTTTTAACAAAAAAATAAAACCGACTTCCAAAAACAAAACACTACAAAGTAAAAAATAACTTTAATTTCAAAACACTACAAGGTACAAAATAACTTCGGTAGAAAGAAAAGAACTTTAATTTCGGAAGTCGGTGTCAAAAAACGAAAAAAATTACCAAAAACACCGACTTCAGAAATTAAAGTTCTTTTGTTTCTACTGAAGTTATTTTGTACCTTGTAGGATTTTGTTTTTACTGATAAAAGAGCGCACGTACCAACACGTATCCGTATCTGTTTTATTGCGGGGTCAATCAATTGAAGTTTATCAGCCAAGTTATAAAATATTATCACATGTATGTAATAAGCAAAATATTTTTACGACATGATTATTGATTTGTAATTCTTCGACGAATTTTTGTAATATTTACGTCAAAAACGGGAAGACCCGTGATTGACTAAAATTAAATATTCTAGGAATATTTGTGTCGTAAATACCTGCAAATCTCCATTGGAGGTCCAAAAGGAGGTCGTCTGGAAATAAGACCGGTTGCTGTGGCTACAATTGGGGGAGCCAACCGACCAATCGACCAATTCGGACCGGTCGAAAAACGCATTTTACCGATGTTTGTATCACAATTTTAACCATTGCCTGAGTACCTACACTCATCTGCCTAGCCTTTTCCCAACTATATTGGGGTCGGCTTCCAGTCAAACCGGATTCTAATACCAGTATTTTACGTGAAGCGGCTGCCTTTCAGACCTCCACAACCCATGAAATGGGTAACTCGGTATTTCTGGCAAGACTGGAGTCAGATTTACTGACTTCTGACAATCCGTAACGACTGCCAAGGTTCTACAAATGACAGCCGGGTCCAACAGCTTAACGTGCTTTCCGAGGCACGGAGGAAACTCGGTATCTTAAGATGGTCACCCATCCACAGACCAACTTTGGCAAGCGTTGCTTAACTTTGAAGATCGATCTGTGCGGCTGTTATTCTTTAGCCACGAGCTCCTCCTGTGTATCTACACTACGGATCAAATAACTCGTCCATATAGACAGGGTGTAGATGGCGTCATAAGACATAAAATCACTAACTAACCCAAGCGTATAACCTCGATAGTACCTACCAAAACAAAGCAATTAGCCATTTAGCCAAAGAAAAACAAAGTAATGCGCACAGTCGTTAACTCTAAGCACACACTTGTGTAAGTCTACAAGTTACAATCACCCAACTTGAGGTCGTTTGTAACGTCCAAGTTAACTGTCGCATACGGCTGTTAAGTTTTATCTTAAGTATTAAGTTTTACTTGGTCTGTGAACTAAGTTGAATGACGGACGTGCAGCTAGTCTTTTCTGTAAATAATTATTTCAATATCGAGATTCACCTGAGTAACAAAGGTCACAAAGTGAACTTTATTACATGCAGCATAAAGTTCTATATAAGTATTTACCTATACGAATTTGATACTCACCTCGGATTCCGCTGTCGAGACACGAAAATGTTGTTACAGAATAGCACTACAGTTTGGCACATTGTTTCTTAACTCGATGGGCCATGGTGGTCGTTGTTGGGCCATGGTATTTTTTTTTAATGTTGTTTTATTTAATTTAATTTAGTTCGCTCTTGACTCGTTTTTTTAAGGATTGGAAATCATCAAATGACTCCTCCCGCTCTGGGTGAAGCAGGAGGGAGTGTCAGACTCTAACTGACTAAAACCCATCCGTTTTCCTCCTAGTTCCCTTTGCGTTCCAGGGCTACGGTACCTCTTTCGAAAAGAATTCCGCAGCCCCAGCGGGCACTTGCCCTAGCGGGCCCCGTCTTCTGTGCTAACAGCTCTTTGAGGCACGCGGGAATCACAGCGCGCCGTCGACCCGGGCCTGGTTCTGATCGGACGGCGAGCCACCCAATGCTCACCGTCCGCAGACCCGCGCCTACGGCGGCCGGGAATCGTCTTGCGACTCCCGATGCCCGGGGCGTCTTCTTCTGTTGCGGCGGTTTGGTCGTGAGGTTTCTCTCTCTGTTACACGTTCGACCTCCTCGGAGGTGACCGCTTCCCATGCTTCCCCGCTCTGGACCATAGACTGAACCAGGGCCAGTCGCGAGACGTCGCCGCCGCCAATCGCCTCAATGAGGACTCGGCGGTGCTCTACCCAAGCAGGGCAGAACTCCACTGTGTCCTGGGTAACAAGGTACTTCTTGGCAAGACTGGAGTCAAATTTTCTTGTTTCGACAATCCGTTACGTCTGCCAAAGATCTATAAATGACAACCGGGAGCATCGGCTTAACGTACTTACTTTTCCGAGACTCATGCAGTATGTTAAGATGGTCCGTCATCCACAGACCGATCTCGGCAAGTGTTGCTTAACTTTGAAGATCGACCCATGCGGCTGTTATTATTTAGCCACGAGCAATTGTAAGACAGTGTTGTCGATAAAGTTTGTCGGTTATTCGGTTGACATTATCCTGAAAGTTATTATCAACTTGGACCCATGTCAGTTACACTGTTAAGGCTATTATTAGTTTTGTAATTAGAAATATCCATATCAATTCTGCAAGTAAACCAAACATGAAGTGTTGACAGTTCATTCAATCAAGGTTGAACGTTTACTGCAGAGAGCAGAGTTGCAGACTCACTTTTCGCGGATTTTTTTCAACGAGCTCCGCGGCCCAGGAACGCAAAGGGCATTTGGGGGAACTTGGATGGATTTTAGTCGGTAATAGTCTGACAATCCCTTCCGCTCCATCCAGAGCGGAAGGGATTTCCATTCGTTGATTTCCCGTCTTTGAAAAAAAAAGGGATAGTCAGCTAAGCAAGACTGGCCTCACATATGTAGTTTTAATTTACAAAACAGATTGATCAAACGCAAAAAAGATTTAGTATTTATTAATTTTATCTTTCATTAACGTAGATAATGAATACTTACCTTTTGTTTTGATAACTATACTGCCTACATCAAATTTTTGAATAAAAAGTACAATCGTTTCTGTACATCTTCAGCTGACTCGCTTTTAATATAGATAGTCTTAAAATAATTCAAGGCACACTGTTTATGTTCTTTGTTCATGTTTACATAATAATGATTTTAAAAGAACTGCAGTTTGATACTTGGAAATTGGCAACATACACATTATTTTGTACCCACCTATAAATTTTTATATTGTTTAAAACAAACAACCTACACGCTCTTAAACACCATTTTAGTCTTCTAACAACGGCAGCCCACTTCATGTATCCAATAACTACTACTGGAATATTTCGTCATCTGCCTAGCCCTTTCCCAGCTATGTTGGGGTCGGCTTCCAGTCCAGCTGGATTCAGCTGAATACCAGTATTTTACGAGGAGCGGCTGTTTACCAGACCTCCACAACCCATTAACTGGGTAACACGGTACTTCAAGGCAAGACTGGAGTCAGATTTTTACTGGCTTGGATTTTAAGCGACTGCCAAAGATCTATAAATGACAGCCGGGATAACGGCTTAACTTGCTTTCCGAGGCACGGAGGAAACTCGGTATGTTAAGATGGTCACCCATCCACAGACCAATCTTGGCAAGCGTTGCTTAACCTTGAAGATCGACGTGCGGCTGTTATTATCTAGCCACGAGCTCCTCACTACTGGAACTTTTGAATTGTTAAAAAAAAGATAATATTATTCATTATCATGACGTATGTCATGGTTTGAAACATACAGAAGCAAGTGCAGTCCGAGCCTTGTGTTCTAAGGACGGCGCGGAATGGTTAATATTTGCTCGAAATGGTTTGTGCACACGGCTAATGCGGCGCCAGTTCCTTTTTCTTTGAACTTGGATAAATACTTTCTTGTTTAAAATTGTTCAACAAATCAACGCAAATATATTAAAGTACGCTACTTTTACTAGCAGAATCTATCAGCTTCTCATCATCTCACAAACATCGTAATTACTATTTGATTAAGTATGTATTTTTAAATCTCCACGTGTTACCAGACGTGTAGGCACATAAGATGATTCAGTCTGTGTTTACTTCTCGTCATGGATCATAAAACTGTTCGTCTGTTTTTAGTCTCTCGGCAATCAATTCAAACATCGAAAAAACTCGTGAAATAGATTCGCAGATGTACAAATCGGTGTATTAAATTGTGATTAAAGAAAACGTAGTGAAGAAAATGGACATGATTCATTTATTTATTATAGTTTATTACGCACTTGACAATATTTGGATAGACTGTGCGAAAAAGGATCACATTGTGGGCTGATTTCGCCCGTGACTTCATCTGCACAGATAACAGAAAAGTACAACCAATTTCCACCCCCTACTTCACCCCTTTAAGGGGGAAGTTTCCTAAAAGCATTTTGGCTGAGGTCTCCTGTTCATAATCTTCCTCCGTACCAAATTACAACTTCATAGGTGTAGTCATTTTTGAAATTTTGTGATTAATGAGTGAGTTAATGAATGAGTGACAATTGATTTTATATATAAACTGCCTCCGTGGTCGAGTGGTTTAAGCGTTTGCCTTGTGACCCGGTGGCGGTGGTCGTGGGTTCGATTCCCACGGGAAGAGCATACTTTATAAAGTTGTTTTCCAGATTGGCTAGGACATTGCAGGCTTGAATCACCTGATTGTCTGATTAGAAGATGATTCTGTGCTTTGGAAGACACGTATAAGCCGGTGGTCCCGTCTGCAAAATGACGATCGTCTAATAAACCATGTCAGAGGCCCTTGAGGCGGTTTAGAATCTCTGACACTAGGGTGTGTGGGGTCGTTAGACCTTACTGCCCACACGATAAGGAGAAGAAGAATCGATTTTACATACAGAAGAAGATGAAGATAGATAGATAAAATGTTATATCCGGAGCCAAAGACTATACAAGATCATACGGCTTCGTTAACGAAATATCATTAAGAACTAGGTATGGCAGTGTCCTACAATTCGTAGTAAGCATTTATCGTCTTAATCAAAAAGTAATTTTTAGAAGAAAAATAAATAAAGAAAAACAGTTTAATGAGTTGTTTGTTTTCGATTAACTTTCCATTTACCACCCATCGAGAGAACGGAGCGGGTTAAATAATAACCTTCAAGAAAGTTTCGGACTCACTCAATGATGTACACCTCACCCACCTCACCTCACCTCACCTCAGTGATGTGTATGGTGTACCTTCAAATGTTCTTCCGCTGTCCTGAGAAATCTATACAACATTAAAATCAGTTATTTATTCCGGTTTACAGAGAATAAAGAAAAAAGAACGTAACCAAAACAACAGCAAGTAGCCGATCTATTATTCCGTCTTTGAATGTCGCGTCAGAACCAAACAATCCGAACCAATGTATGATTTCGTAGAAAAAACAATGCCTTTAGAACAAAGGAAAAATAGGTTGAATGAAACCCGCCCGATATTTCGAAATATCGAGGTTCTCATATTTCGAAGTCTATTAAGGACTCTTGCACACAGAAGCAATGGTTGGTTGGTGGTTGGTGGTGGTGATTTGATGAGTCTTATGGATTTTTATTGACCGAAATTAACGTTGATGGTTCATGGATGGAACTCGGCCGTTTCTTTTTTTAAGATTGGGAAATCATCAAATGCTCCTTTTGCTCTGGGCGGAGCGAAAGGGAGTGTCAGACTCTTAATGAATAAAACCCAACCGTCTTTCTCCTAATGCCCTTTGAGTTCCAGTGCCGCGGTAACTCCTTAGAACAAAATCCGCAAACCTGGCAGGCACTGGCCCGTATTTTATCAATGTTGATTTTGTAGTCTTCAATAAATAATAAATAGTCTTTACCTACTGTCAGTCCGAAATCCCCTGATGTTAGGTTATCCATTAGTATTTTAGGCTCAGGAAGACTTAACGAAAAGTTGGAAATATATCTTAAATTAGTCAATCATTATTGCAGTTACTGAAAATAGATATAGCATCAACCATACTTAACTAAATCTTTGATGGCAGAGGGCAGTTAATAAAAAAATAACAAGAATTTCTTTCTATTACGTCGAGGTTTAACTTTTACATGATATGGGACCAGTTAGTGGCCACGTCAATAGCTGTTTCAGTGGAGTTTATCCCACAAAAACATAAAAAAATACAACCGAATTGAGAACCTCCTCCTTTTTTTGAAGTCGGTTAAAAAGGATTAATATGAGCGCTAGGGAAACTAGTATGTTGGTATCCACACTTATTTTCACAATATTAGGGGCACTGCACTACTAGGTATGCGGAATTGTTCGAAAGAGCGGCTCTGGAAAGCAAATCGCATTTGAAGGAACACGGTTGGGTTTTAGTCAAGAGTCTGACGGAGAAGTCATTTGATGATAGGCATTGCACTTCTTTGGCCAAGTTGCGTTCACACCAGTCTGCCTATGTGAAACCAACCACTGCACATTGCTAAACCGAAGAAGACAAAAATGACGATATTTAATAAAGCGCCAGTGTATTCGAGCCCTAACATGAACAACCCCTTTCAGAGCTTCCCTTCCTGTTTGTACCGGTACGGGGCGTGTTTATCAAGAATCGGAACCTCATTGACTGAAACATGAATATTTGAATAGTCATGAGTTTGTTAATTATTATGTTTAGTTTAGCTACGAAATACTGAGGTTTTGTGATCCGTATTTTTCACGTTACTAAATAATTTTCCGCTGACAAATACACATTTTTACAAAAGAGTACTTCCTTAGTTAATATATTTTCTGGTTTAATTGCTAGCCCAGTGCGATTCAGTGAACCTGTCGAAGTGAAGGCTTGGGTGAAGTGATCACGAAGTGAGATGTCAATCCAAGTACAGTTCCCGTCACGCAAGCTTGCCTCCGCAAAGTACGCCGCAATCGGCTGCGCAGGACGTCAATTTGACAACAAACATACAACCGCGCATGCGCGGGTAGCTCGCGCATGCGTGGATTAGCACAAAAGCGCGGGTGTAATGGCATCTCACTCGCTCGTATACGTTCGATGCATAAGCGTGTCCCGCTTGCTCAATGCAATACGACTGTGGATGCGAAAAGTGTTACACGTTGTTATTGTTTTTAATGATTTATTTTGGTTATTTCTTACAGTTTGAGTTGTGTTCTTGTGGTGTATGTGTTTGTTGTGTTACTTTTTGATATTTTATTGTTACTGGTAGTCTTTGTTACTTGTTTATAGTATAATAAGTATAAACAAAAATATATTTTAGGAACGTAACACTTTTTTACGCGATTGCACCTGCGCGGACTTCACTCAAACCTAACTTCCGAGAGGCAAAACACGCTGACGCGAACTGTAATCAAAATGGAATGAAAGTTCACTTCGTTGCCATGTTTACAGAATCGACCGGCTGTTCTGTCCTACGTCACGCGTCAGGGCAAAGTTGATACTTTTTCCTCCAATTCTCTCTATTGAACTATAGTTAGTTGTGACGAATCTTACCTAAGATGACAAGTTTTTGGGACCAACATTTCCATTGATTTAAGGCTGTTTTTTTCAACAATCAGAGAGCCAAAAATAACGTTGGCATTTGCATTTCAATCGCAATCTGACAAAAAAGGCCTTAGGAAAATTATATGAAAACATATAATTTTCACAGATAGCGACCGAGATAAGAATGCGAACATTGCTATTAATATTCCCTACCGATCTGACTATTATTGTTCCCTACCGAATTGACTATTACATATCAGCTCAAAGTCCAAGAACTTTATTTATTTATTTTAACCTTCATGTACAATAATATACTGGTAGATAGGTAATGCTCGCTGTCTGATCAGAACCAGGCCCGGGTCGACGGCGCGCCTCAAAGAGCTAACAGCATAAAAGACGGAGCCCACTAGAGCCAGTGCCTGCTGGGGCTGAGAAATCTGTTCGAAATAGGCACCGTAGCCCTGGAACGCAAAGGGCACTAGGAGGAACACGGATGGGTTTTATTCAGTAAGAGTCTGACACTCCCTTCTGCTTCATCCACAGCAGGAGGAGTCATTACATGATTTCCCTTCCCAAAAAAAAAATGGCACATTGGTGAACTTAACGTAACAAGGCAATTTCTACCAGTCATCGTTGGGGTATAAAAGACTACATTAATCAAAAACAATATAATTAATGTTTCATTTCCAAAAACATAACAAAGCTTCAACACAGCAACCATAATAATAACCATTATCTACAGGTACTTAATAACCTACATGACTGTCGGCGTAATATAAACCCAGTCAAACGACTAAGTAATCCTATTAAATTTATATACCGATCTCAGACATGTCTCAGAGTACCAACAAATAATAGTCGGGATAACAATAATACTAAGTGAACATAATAATTATTTAAAGGCGTTTAGATCAAAGTGGCTGTCAAAATTCAGTTGTCCGATGTTATTATCGTTTATTTTAGTGGTACTGGTAAGGTTTAGAATTTTGCTGACACATCAATCATCTGCCTAGCCTTTTCCCAACTACATTGGGGTCGGCTTCCAGTCAAACCGGATTCAGCTGAATGCGGTGTTTTACGTGGAGCGGCTGCCTACCAGGCCTCCACAACCCATTAACTGGGTAACACGGTACATCTTGGCTAGACTGGAGTCAGATTTACTGGATTCTGAAAATCCGTAACGATTGCCAAAGATCTACAAATGACAGCCGGGACCAACGGCTTAACGTGCTTTCCGAGGCACGAAGGAAACTCGTTATGTTAAGACGGTCACCCATCCAACCCAGGCCAACCTTGGCAAGAGTTGCTTAACCTTCAAGATCGACCGTGCGGCTGTTATTATTTAGCCACGAGCTCCTCCACCTTTGCTAACACATCAATACCGATGTTAATATTCCCCCATTCAAAACCAGTTCTGTCCTTGTAAACCGCTAAAAATATCATACAAAAACAAAAGAAAAACAAACCAGTTCTTTTTCAAAATGGCCACCCAATTTTCATTAACGGCTTGTCATCACGTTGCCGTCCCCAAAACGAGGTCACTCACGATCGAGACCTAACATGACACTAAATAATTACAAGATGTCAGTGCAATGTGACGCAGGGGGACCGTTTATTCTGATAGAACCGTATTTACGGAAATACGGGTTCAAAATATGACGTCAGAGCCACGGCCGAGATCCCTTGAGAGACTAGTAGAGGTGTTCTGTTATTCTGTTGATTAATGTTATCCATTCAAGGGATTAGAAGACATTCTGTGGCGTGTGATTCAAGTACTGATGGATTTTATTCAAAGTCAGTACCGTTGGTGGACAACCATTCTGAAGTTGCATCATAGGATCCGCTTCTCTTTTGTTTGTTTGCAATCTGTTCGTAAACCATTTGATACTCAGTTTGGGAAGAAACCGGTTTGTGAAACTACAGTAGAGTCTCATTAATCCGGCACTTCAGCGCTGCGGCAAATTCAGTAGTAGGAACCCACGGCCCGCGCCAACCCCTACGCTTATCCCTTGAAATTAAGTTCTAAATCAAAAAGAATTTTATTTTATTTCTCTTAATTTTTGGGGTTCCATACCCAAAACCAACGGAACCCTATTACTAAGCCTCTGTTGTCCGTCCGTCTGTCAGCGGGCTGTATCTCAAAAACCGTAACATGTAAACAGTTGAAATTTTCATACAGTGTGAATTTTCATTGCCGCTCTTATAACAATTTAACTAAATAAAAAATTAAAGGGAAGCTTCCACACAAGAAACGTGTTTTTTCGGTTTATTTTACGGAACCTTTCGTGTGAGAGTCCGACTCGCACTTGGCTGGTTGTTTCTAAACAATTCAGTAATCCGAACATTCCAATAATCTGGCACCGTCTGTTTTATAATGGTGGTGGATTAGTGAAATTCCCCTGTACTTTGAAGTGCTGCCTGGACTGCGAACTGCGATAAATAAAAGCAAATTTCCCATACATAATCGTATTGTGTGATAAATCTGTTATCGACAAATCAATAGCTGATTGGTCGCTTGAATGAGAATTCTTTCTATCTATTCATGAGCGAATAGATTCCTATGAACAAAAGCTCAAATATGCAGTGGATCATTGGACTTATTTAATGAGGAGCTTGTGGCTAAAGATTACTAGCCGCACGGATCGATCTTTAAGGTTAAGCAACGCTTGTCAAGGTTGGTCTGTGGATGGGTGACCATCTTAACATACCAAGTTTCCTCCGTGCCTCGGAAAGCACGTTAAACCGATGGTCCCGGCTGTCATTTGTAGATCTTTGGCAGTCGTTACGGACTGTCAGAAGCTAGTAAAATCTGACACTAGTCTTGCCAAGAACTGCCGTATTACCCAGTTAATGGGTTGTGGAGGTCTGGTAGGCAGCCGCTCTACGTAAAGTACTGGTATTCAGCTGAATCCGATTTGACTGGGAGAGCCGACCCCAATACAGTTGCGAAAAGGCTAGGCAGATGATGATTGGACTTATTTAATAAAAAAGCGTAGGATGTATGTACCCGTGAATACGTCAATACAAAGGGGCAACTGTGAGTCGAACTCGCACGCAAAAGGGTTCCGAACGAACCTTATTTTTACTATGATATTTTGTAACAATAAACTTCATAAAGGTTTTTCGGTAATTTATAAGTAAAGTCTTCTCATCTGTATTTTCTTTTTCAAATTTTACTAATAAATATATAGTTATATATGAAATAAATTTTAACTGTAGTTTTGGAGGTCGTGGGGAATAGTATTTCCTTAAATAAACAATTACTTATTTTAAAATTTAAAAAAGAAATGGAGCCCTCACAATGAGTATTAAATTGTTATGAGAATGTGTACCAAATAACTGAATCGGCTGAGTGGATTCGGAGCAAATTGCCAATGATACACAGATAGACAGATACACGAAAGATCCAAGTTTTTTTCGATTCGTTTCGCTCCGCCCAAAGCGGAAGTGTCAGACTCTTACTGACTTAAACCCATCCGTGTTCCCCCCGTCCTTTGCGTCCCAGGGCTGTGGTGACTCTTTCGAACAAATTCGTCAACACGAGTGATCCTACTACGGTTTCGTTTTCCATACGTACATTCGCAACCCTAAATGCGTGTACATAAGAAGCTATGTACCGTGAATGAATAGGTTTATAAAAGTAGATGGGTATTGATGTATCTCTGGTTGATTGAGTGACAAGTAAATGCGACATATATCCGATGATAGATTATTTCAATTTGTTTCTATTTGCGTTTCGTTTCTGTTTCCTTTTTATTAGGTTATTTTTTGTTTGGCTAATGTTGTTTCGGGAAAAGGGTATGGGATGATGATAATTGTTTTTTACGTGACGTTTAAAGGTCAGATTAGAAATTGAGGTTGATTCCAGGATATCCAAGTTTAGTGTTGAATTAATGTTTAATTCTGATATTGGGTTGGTTGGTGGGTAGAAGACAGCTGTTGCTATGCTTACCAGGCACTAATATCTGAATTGCGTTAGAAAGTATTTGAAAATCATAACATGTGCTTATAAAATTTGAGGGATTCCCTTGATTTTCATGGGATCCCAGCATCAGATTCTAACTTTGTGGCAATGGGACCACCTTTGGAGTAGGCTTTCGAAAAATTGGCGAAGAAATTAAAAAAAAAAACATACAAACAGCCGAAAATAGAACCTCCTCCTTTTTGAAGAAGTCGGTTAAAAAGGGAATTGCTTAACAGAGTATCTGAGCTGAAAACGCGAACTGGCAAACAAATTCCAATCTTGTTTCAAACAGTAACATAAAGTACTTAATTTGTTTAGTCGCTTACGTTTTACAGCTTTATCTCAATTGAAAAAAGTTAACAAGTTTTCTTTTTGTTTGAATAAAATGTTATCGATTGCTTACTTAAATATAGCTATGTTTATAGCCCATTCTATCAATAAGTACCTAATTATCAAACAATGACTCTTGATCTTAGTAATCATCATCATCATTTCAGCCGAAAGACGTCCCCTGCTGGACATAGGCCTCCCCCAAGCGTC
Source organism: Lacanobia oleracea (assembly GCA_950371165.1). Lineage (NCBI taxonomy): Eukaryota > Metazoa > Arthropoda > Insecta > Lepidoptera > Noctuidae > Lacanobia > Lacanobia oleracea. The sequence continues at coordinate 6,081,096 of OX493389.1, forward strand.
GCCACAACGTCCGGTCCTGTGCGTCTCGCATCCATCGCTACCCACGACCTTCACCAGCTAGTCTATTCAGTATCAAGCTTCACCTGAGTGACAAACCTCACAAAGTGAGCTTTATTGCACACAACATAAAGGTCTTACGTTTGACGTAATTTGATACTCACCTCGGATTCCGCTGTCGAGACACGAAAATGTTGTTACAGAATGTCATTGGTCTACCGCGGTGGGAGGCCTTCCAACGTTGCGTCTTCCGGTACGCGGTCGCCACTCTAGAACTTTTCGGCCCTATCGACCATCTGTTCTGCGAGCAATGTGAACTGCCCACTGTGGTCTTAGTAACGGTTTGAGTATATTACTAAAAGACCAAAGGCTGGTTCCTGAATTGATATTTCGAGTTAAAATCATGCCAATCTTTTTTTTTGAGATGACTATCGTCTAGGTCAGAGATCATGGAGACGAAGTGGATGATGGAGTGAGCTTACCCAGAAGAAGCCGGTTCACTCTAACTTTGAACAGATTAGGGAATCCCTTAATTAATTATTTATTTAATCTTTTCTTTAAAGCCATATTTGTTAGGTTTTCAGGGTAAAGAAGAGATTGACAAATTCAACTTCAAATCTATACTAATATATAAAGCTGAAGAGTTTGTTTGTTTGAACGCGCTAATCTCAAGAGCTCCTGGCCCGATCTGAAAATTCTTTCAGTGTTAGATAGCCCATTTATCGAGGAAGGCTAAAGGCTATATAGCATCACGCTAAGACCAATAAGAGCGGAGCAGTAATGAAAATTGTGACGCAGACGAAGTTGCGCGGGTCAACTAGTGCTTAATAAAACTTTTATATTTCTGTTTAAAATTAAATGATTTAAGATAAAACTATGAAGTTGCTCGAATTACTTCCACTTTTAGAGAGCAGACTTCTGAAATGATTGACTGCATAATGTAACAAAAAGTTACGCTTCTTTTTCTAACAGTTTAAATATTTTTATACTAGTTGACTCGCACAACTTCGTCTGCATCACATTTTTCATGAATACTCCGCTCCTGTTGGTCGTAGCGTGATGTTATATAGCCTTGCTCAATCAATGGGCTATCCAACACTTAAATATTTTTTCTATTCAAACCTGTAGTTCTTGAGATTAGCGCGTTCAACCAAACAAACAAAAATACAAACTCTTCAGCTTTATATAATTACTAGTTGACCCACGCATCTTGGTCTGCTCCGCTCCTATTGGTGTTAGCGTGATGAAATATAGCCTATAGTTTTCCTCGATAAATGAAAATAATAATCTCTTCAGCTTTATATATTAGTAATAGAAGTATAGATTAGTATAGATAGAAGATAAGTATAGATTTTTCGTAAAAATAATTTAAAAACGTCACTGTGATAGACGTTTCGTCCAGTTATTTTGAAACAGGGACTACCTAGCGACAACCTTTCATTCTACCTACTCTGGTATATTTTCAGGAATGGCCGCCATGTTTCAGGCTCGGCCAGGCCTTTATTATTTATGAACTTTTTGGATCCGAGGTCAGAGGTGAGAATATCACGCCGAACCAAATGGTGCGTCACTGTTTTAATAAATTGGCTGGAGTAATGGAGTTAGGACTGTGAATAGATAAAGTGGTAGCTTGGTTTAAGTAAAAGGAATTTATCAAAACTCTTCATCATCATATCAGCCGAAAGACGTCCACTGTTGGACATAGCCCCCCCCCCATAATGGGGGTTGACATAATTATTTAATACTTTACGCACACAGATGTACAGAGGCGGACTTAATGCCTGAGGCATTTTCTACCATTCAACCTTTGGGTGATGCAGAAAATAATATTAGTAGGTGCACATTGTGAGAAAAAAAAAAACAGAAATGCGATTAATATTTAAATTAATACAAAGATATATAAACTATAAATACAATAAAATACTAAAATAATATATAAATTGTTTAAGACGTGGGTAAGTACCACATTTTTAGGGTTCCGTACCTCAAAAGGAAAAAATAGAACCCTTATAGGATCACTTTGTTGTCCGTCCGTCCGTCTGTCAAGACCCTTTATCTCTGGAACGCGTGAAGGTATCGAGTTGAAATTAAAACCAAATACTCAAGTGTGTAGCCCCTCACAGCTGTGAAAAAATGAAACTTGAAAGTTAATGTAAAAAAAGATATGGTCGTTTATGCCGCAAAAAAGAATATTTCGACACTCTAAAGGGAACCAAAATATGTAATAGGGTATATCCAGTTGACCTGATCCTGACCAGATCCAGACCGCTATTCGGTGTCGATTTCTTCACCACTGGGTAGTTCCGACCACTGTCTGGTGATGTCTGTATCCGTCTACTCCCCGCCCGATCCTAGCACAAGAGGCACCCGGCGGGTATGGCGATACAAGTCAGCAGATTGGGATGGCATGCGATCTTTTTTCGCATGTTAACCTTGGCAGCCTACTTGCTTTTCTTCCACTGATGCTTCGTCGTGCGCGGACGCCGTGTCGGAGGTGTTGCGGAGGGGAATGGAGTACTACATTCCGTTCTCTGACATAGCGAAATCTGGCGTAGCTCGTCCTTGGTTTGGTGCCGAGTGCAATCGCGCTGATGCGCTTAAACAAGCGGCGTACCTAGCATGGGTCGACGCTCGTACGCGCAAAACAAATGACGTGAGTCAGAGGAAGAGAGCCTTCAACAGGGCTGCCAAGTCCTGCAAGAAAGCATGCACCACTGCTGAGACCCGACGGCACACTGGCCCACTCCGCTGAGGAGAAAGCGAACTTGATTGCTTCTTTGTTTGCGGAATCTTCGCGTCTGGATCCTGGTGGCGCGACGCCCCCTGCTTCTTCTGGTGGATGCGAGTCGAGTATGTCGAACATTCGAATTCATCAGAAGGACGTCCGCAGGGTACTGCGTAACCTAGACGTGAACAATGCTAGTGGTCCCGACGGGATACCGGCAATTGTTCTGAAGACTTGTGCGCCTGAGTTGTCTCCGATCTTGACACGCCTAATTCGCCTTTCGTTTGAGAATGGAAAAGTGCCGAAGGCTTGGAAGCAAGCTAACGTGCAGCCCGTGCCCAAGAAGGATAGTCGAGCTGACCCGCCTAGTTATAGACCCATCTCGGTAACGTCCATACTCTGTAAGACTATGAAACGCGTGCTGAATCATAAGCTCCTGGCGTACCTGGAAGCGAATGATATTCTTAGTGATCGTCAATACGGGTTCCGCCGAAATCGGTCAACTGGGGATCTTCTAGCGTATGCCATTCACATCTGGAGTGAGGCCATAGAGAAGCACGGGGAGGCACTAGCGGTCTCCCTTGACATCTCGAAGGCCTTCGACAGGGTCTGGCACGATAGCCTTATTGGTAAGCTTCCTTCCTTCGGTCTGCCCGCCGGTTTGTGTGATTGGATCGCAGATTTCCTAAGGGATCGGATCACTATCCGAGTGGTCATAGATGGCTGCTCGTCTGGACTGCTGGATATTAATGCCGGGGTTCCTCAGGGGTCGGTGCTTTCGGCAACACTGTTCTTGCTGCATATTAATGATCTGCTTAAACCCGGTACCTTTGGGTATGCAGATGACAGCACTGTTGCTGAGAGATACGTGTCCGACGCACGAGCTGGTGGGTCGCAGATCCGGTCTCTCCGGGAGGCAATGGTTGAGCGCTTGAACGTGTCCTTACAGGCTGTCTCTGAATGGGGCGATGCCAATCTAGTCAAGTTCAATGCTGCTAAGACCCAACCGTGTCTATTTTCCGCCAAAAGGAGCCCATTCCACCCAGCTCCATCTTTCCGAGGTGCAACCGTGCCGATAACCGACCAACTTGAGCTTCTTGGGGTTACATTAACATCTACTCTCAATTTTGGCCCTTACATAGAGGCAAAAGCTCAAGTAGCTGCAAAGAAGTTGGGGATTCTAGCAAAAGTGAGACGATACTTCACTCCGGAACAGCTGCTTAAACTCTATCAAGCGCAAGTTCGATCGTGTATGGAATACTGCTCTCATCTTTGGGATGGATCTACCAGATACCAACTTGATGCCCTTGAGTCAATTGAGAAACGAGCCAAGAGGATCATCGGCAATGAGAGGCTCGTCGCAACGAAGCTCCAAAGTCTTGAACATCGACGACGAGTTGCTAGTCTGTCGGTTTTTTACCGGTTGCATTTTGGGGAAAGTGCGACGGAATTGCGTAATTTAATTCCGCCAAGCCCGTTCCATCATCGGACCACAAGACGAACGGCGAAGCGCCACCGGTACACGGTGGATATCCCACCCATACGCACAAAACGTTTTGGTAACAGATTCATAATGCGTACAGCTAAGGAGTGGAATTCCCTGCCAGAGTCTGTGTTTCCTGATAGCTACAACCTGGGAGTCTTTAAGTCAAGAGTGAATAGGTTATTTCTAGGCAAGCGTGCTCCATCTTCGACCACATCATCGCTTACCATCAGGTGAGATAGTGGTCAAACGCGTGCCTATCTTTAGTAAAAAAAGACCTAGAACTATGAAATTTGGCAAGTATTAATACCGTCTTATACTACAAGTATTGGAAAAAGTCTGAAAACTACTTTTGTAATTAACTCATAAAAAATATAGTCTTTATTTGAAATAATTTCTGGCTACAAAGTACGGAACCCTCGGTGGGCGAGTCCGACTCGCACTAGGTCAGTTTTTTAATACATACAACGAAACTAATATAATCCATAATCGTTTCAAACTTATTGATAGTCGAGAGATGTTTCCCCAGGCATATTCTAAGTCGTTCGTTACCGCCGGCGAAAACCGATAGAATAGAATGTTATCAGCGCTTATCAGTATTCGGTTAGCGCCGGGGTATTAATAGTGATTTGTTGTAGCTGAATCGAGGGAACCAAAGTTTATGTTAGGGTGAAGTGAGAATAAATAAGGGGATATTCATCTTGTTAGGGAGACTTTTTCGCTACTGAATATAAAGAGACGGTTTAGCTGTATTTTGTGAGACAGTGACACATACGGCTTGTTGCTCTGATGATTAGAGCAAAAAAAGAGAGAAAAAGAAATATTATTGTGTCAATTGTATGAAAGACTAGAGATCTGTCACATAATGACACATTTTTCATAGAAACCTAAAACGCCTTCTATTAAAAATTGTCGTTGTATTGTCTTGTCACGTCGTGCCCGTCTGTTGGAGCCTTAACACAGTCGTACAATAAACTTTATACTAAAATTTTAGAAAATTGCTGTACCTTCTTATTCTCAAAGTGCCCGTAACGTGATGTTTGTATCTCCCAACAAAATCAAAGGAGAAACTTTACTCTTTTGCAACAAAAACATAAGACGTTCTATTGGTAGTGAATCTCTTAAAACGCACACATGTCGTACAAAATGTGACAGAAATATTCCGAGCTATCCTTTTAAAACGTTATCTATATTCTAGTGCATCTCATAGAGACCGCACTGGAAAATAGGCGAATGGTATGAAAGATAAAAGATCCGAAGACCAAAGGAAACATCACTATTCCCCGTCTTGAGGGACTCTTATTTATGTACGAAGCTTTTTATTAAGATAATAAATTCATGTAGTGTTTTGCTGTTTATTGCTGATTTTGCGTGTTGTATTTTATGTTGGGAGTGAGTTGTACTGAATATTTTACGTACGGTCTACGTGTGAAGTATTTACTTACTTGTTTGTATTTATGTACGTAGTTACCTATATACATAATTAATATTACTGTTTTTCGGCTATTAGGTATGTTGAATATTATTTTTATTCTATCTCACTATTCTTTTTTTTTTTCTAATAGGAAGCTATGACGTTGTCGATGATGGAGCACGCTTGCCTAGACGTAACCTATTCACTCTTGACTTAAAAGACTCCCAGGTCGTAGCTATCAGAAAAATATACATAAGGTATGTTATTTGTAACTAAAAATATACATCTCGTCATTAACAATTTCTGTGAAAATTCGTAAAACATATTCCTCGAAACAATAGAACTGGAAGTTATTTCCAGAAGGCATGTTTGTTATTTTTGTTTGAGAAAATGTGAATGTAAACTGAAGAATGAAGTTTCCCGGTGTAGAGAATATCCGCTACGTTCTTTTCTTAGTTTCGCAAGATATTTTTCAGTTTAAACGGATATGTAAAAGTTTTTATACCGAAAGTAGAAAAGGGTTATTGTCACAAAACATTTTCAAGGGCTTCGTTCGCGAGGACGCTATAATCGCGCGTATACGCGACGACGCGTTCTGTAGTGCTATTCTGTAAGAACCATCATATCTGTGCTAAGAACATTTTCGTGTCTCGACAGCAGAATCCGAGGTGAGTATCAAATTCGTATAAGCATTATGACCTTTATGTTGTGTGTAATAAAGCTCACTTTTAAATGGTTATCTACAGAAAGACCAGCTGGTTTGCCGTACAAATAAACGCGACGATCGCACATTGGCATGATAATCGCTATCAATTATGTTGCCACCGAAAATGGTGCAGCCATTATAACTTTGTAGACCTCAGATGATTATGTTTTGGATCGTATTTAACATAGATTACTTTAGTTGTTTCAAACAACTGAAATAAGCTTTCTTACTTATATTAGATACCATCTTATAATGTGACTTGCGAATTTTGTCATTTGAATAATATAAAATATTTATTCCTGAAGCCAATATACCTACTGTTTAGATGATCTTTCCATACATTTAGCAATACCAAACTACTTTTGAAACTTAGATATACAGTAACTGAAATGTTTAACATGACAATCCTGAATGGCAATGTTTGAATATTTTTGTGACGACCAAAATACTCCTAGAATATTGGAAACTATTCTATCCCACAGAAACCGCTATTTTTTAGGGTTCCGTACCCAAAGGGTATCCAACGAAACCCTATTACTAAGCTTCCGCTGTCCTTCCGTCCGTCTGTCCGTCTGTCTGTCAGCGGGCTGTATCTCAAGAACCGTAATAGGTAGACAGTTGAAATTTTCACACATTGTGTATATCTATTGCCACTATAACAATAAATAATAAAAACTAAGGTTTATGGTACGGAACCCTTCGTGTGCGAGTCCGACTCGCACTTGGCCGGTTTTTCAGAGTTATAAAGACAGTTGTTATTGGTTATGTAGATATGACACTCACCTTTAAAATAATTCTATCAGTATAATAATTTTCGTAAGCAGCAGACAAGCCCTCCTACTATGACAATTCGAGACCATAACGCCATCCATCACGATTATCTTGTGAATCAGGGATGGTGTCATTCGTCCTGTATAGCTCCGTATCTCTCTCTCCCTCATTAAGGCCCGTACTCCACCAAAGCGGAGAAGAGACGAACGGGGCTGAGCCGTGTTTTCAAAGACCAATAGAATCTCGTCTTCACTCAGCTTTAGTGGATACCACTGAGCGGAGATGTAGATCACATCTGTATGGTGCGATGAAAGCGGAGATGTGAGCTGTTCCTCGGATTGAGCTGGGCCGCGGTACATGGCGGAAATGTGATGTTTGGCTCGCAAGCTGACGATGGTACGCAGCGCAGACCAGATGTGTTCGGCGTGCAGTGTAGTCAGCGCATTTTAGTCGTCTTACAACTGCAGCCCACTTCATCTATCTAGTGACTACTACACATTAATAAAAAAAAAAACATGATATTTATGAACAATTTAATTATTTAAAAATAAAAATATTATTCATTATCATGACATAATTATGACGTATGTAGTTTGAAATATCCAGGAGCGAGCGCAGTTCGAGCCTTGTGTTACAAGGACGGCGCGGAATGGAACAACGAAATTGTTTTGATACGTAAACATTATTAACAGGATGTTTCATAATTCGGGAGCATTATTAGTTTTTATTGTACTATTATCTAATGATTTATTTAAAAAAAAATTGCGCCTAGAGGTAGTTTATGTCGCGTACATATAGGGGGCACTTTTGACAACTAAATGGCACCGAGTATTCACTACTTTGAGGAGCTCGTGGCTGAATAATAACAGCCGCACGGGTCGATCTTGAAGGTTAAGCAACGCTTGCCAAGGTTGGTCTGTGGATGGGTGACCTAAGATGGTCACCCATCCACAGACCAAGCCTCGGAAAGCACGTTAAGCCGTTGGTCCCGGCTGTCATTTGTAGAACTTTGGCAGTCGTTACGGATTGTCAGAAGGCAGTAAATCTGACTCCAGTCTTGCCAAGATGTACCGTGTTACCCAGTTAATGGGTTGTGGAGGTCTGGTAGGCAGCCGCTCCACGTAAAACACTGGTATTCAGCTGAATCCGGTTTCTCTGGAAGTCGACAGCAACGTAGTTGGGAAAAGGCTAGGCAGATGATTACTTACTTACTTAGTTTAGATTTCTGCTAAGCAAATACAACAACAGTCACAAGGGTTATTGATTGCCATAATCTCCACGCTTGGCAGACTGGAATGGGATTCCAAGATAATTGGATTAAGGAGTAATTAATTAACATCAGTGTGAGATGGAGATGGTACGGCTTTTTATGAGATTAATTCAGTCCTTCTTAAAACATGGACAGAGGGCTAAAAACTCGCACTAAGCCCACTGGTCGCTACCAGTCCATGTTTCCAACATTCAAATCTGATAAAGCATTGTTTATGATATGCAATCATAGCATAAACAATGCATAATCGGCTTTGTATGTTGGAGTACAGACTTCCTCTCTCACTCACAAGTTTCGCTATATTGAATTGGAGCCATCCAGTACCAACGACATTTTGTGTGACAATTAGTGCCCTCAGATTAATTTTAAAAGCGTATAGCTTTTCTGTTTTTCCACCAAATTTCACCAATTGTACTTCGTCGTTCGTATTGTTTTGATAAAATCCTAGTCTATTTGACAGATTTTATTATCCTATTCAAACGGCCAATAGGGAAGATGCAAATACAGAATTTATGAGAATGTTGTCGGTAAAATGATAAAAAGTATAAAATAAGGGCCGTTACAAAGTTTTATTTTGGTTAATATCGATTTTTAAACAACAAAAATGAATTAAAGTAACGTGAAACGGAACGTGTTTAAAAACAACAATCACCGTTTAGTGACGTATCTGCTGTTATGCCAACGAAAAGGCAACCTTATGTCTTTGAGTTGGGACAGTTCTTGACTAGTAATAGACACGAGTGACGTCATCGTCCGTTTTCGCGCGAACCTTTAAACTGTCGGTTTAAAAACGTAATTTTGGCAATAAATTAAAGCGTTTTCATTTCTTATTTATGTGGTGGTCTATTCTAGATGGAGTTCTTTAAAATTAAAGCAAAAATGGAAATATTGCATGTTCCCTGTGTTACTGCCATTCAAATTTCAAACGACATTTTATCATGTCATTACTTAACCACAGAACCCATTTGTATATATAGATGGATTGAACCTCGAAGAATCACATAGTATTAATTTTGTTGCAATATTTTTAACGTTGACGTGAGTAAAGTCGCAGGTAGGAGCTAGTAATAGATAGATTAGCTGGTTTTGTGTTTCTGTGTGGTAGGTGTTTTCAACAATTTTGTCTTTACTGGTTTTTATTCTTCACGAGAAAAAAATAACAGAGTTGACTACAGAACGATGTAAGTACAGAAGTTACATCGTCAAAGATGATATCCGCTAGAGAACCAAGGTAAACCGACAAAGCCCGAAGGATTGCCAAACTGAAGTGGCAGTGGGCAGGACATTGCTCACAGAATGGAAGCAACGTTGGAAGGCCTCCCACAAGGTAGACCGATGACCTGGTGAGAAGCCGATTAATACGAAGCGCACAGAGTCGGATGTTGTGGCGACACTTTTGGGAGGCTTATGTCCAGCAGTGGATATTTTTAGGCTGATATGATGATAGATAGACAGATATGCATTTGGGTGATTTCAAAATCACCCAAAGATGGTTTTATTCGTGGATGACACATCATTCATATTTAAAATAGAGCGACCACAAAGCGGTCGCTCTATTTGAGCGGTCACAAAATCTTGACGTCGTCAATAACTCTATTCTTCAGGTCCAAAATTGGTTTACGGCAAACAACTTGGTATTAAATGAAAAAAAACCAAATGTATTAGATTTACTTTACTAAATGTTAGAAGTAGCGAATGTGACATCATATTGAATGAAGAAAAACTGGAGTTTATTAATCACACGGCTTTCCTGGGAATCACTTTAGACGAGAAATTACAATGGGGACCTCATATAACATCTCTAGCGGGGCGTTTAAGCTCAGCCGCTTATGCTGTTAGGAAAATAAGACAGCTAACAGACGTAGAAACCGCACGTTTGGTCTATTTTAGCTACTTCCACAGAATTATGTCGTACGGTATTTTACTGTGGGGTCGGGCTGCTGACATTAAATCCATATTTATTTTACAAAAGAGAGCTGTTAGAGCCCTTTATAATCTGCGTCGTCGCGATTCTCTAAGGGAACTTTTTAAGAAGATTAATATTATGACAGTCCCTTGCCAATTCATACATGAAAATATTATGTATGTACGGAAAAATCGTCATCCATTTAGTAAAGTTAGTGATAGACATACCTAATATTAATACTAGAAATAAAGATAAATTAGATCAACCATTTTATAGATTAGCTAAAGTACACACATCTTTCATGAGGTACTGTGTTAAATGTTACAATAAAATACCTTGTGACATATTAGAACTAACTGAAAGAAAATTTAAAACCTACATTAAAAGCACACTTTGTAAACAAGCATATTACAAATTAGAAGATTACATTCAGGATAAGAATGCTTGGAAACATGCTGGTCCTGCTCCATAGGACAATCAATGGTGGAGACAAGATCAAACTGGTTGGTTTATGTATTTACTTTTGTACCTACTTTTTCATTTTTGGGTTTTTATTTTTCTGTTCACTCACTCTGCTAATTAATGGTTCCAATATTTGTAAATATGTGAGTACCATGTACTTATGTAGAAATGTAAGTACCATGTACTTATTTAAAAATATAATAAGTCTACCTCTGCATACTCTAGGTTCATGGTCCTCACATATATTAACAGAAGTTTTGTATACCACAGCACATGTAAAACATTGATTTGAAAAGAGTAACTATGGAGTTTCTTGTCCGTTTTTCTCCATAAGAATCTACCCTTCCGAATGGACAGTAGAGTCACTATGTTATTTTAAATGTAATGATGACGTTCAAAAGTGCCGTTTAATGGCCTAATTGAAATAAACGTTTTTGACTTTGACTATTTGTCATTCTCGGAAGGTCGTAGGATATTTTATATTTACGAGTATATAGTACCCAATTCTGTGCTTTTGTCTGGTATTCAACAATTTTATTTTTATTGGATTTTTTTCTTCTGATGATTTTTTAAAACGTCCTGGTTATAATATTATTACTACAAGATATCAGAAAAAGAATCGTTTCAATACGTTATGCAGGCTTACTCAAGACTTTTCCTGTCTCTATTAATCTAGCTCCCCCAAGAAGGGAAACGGTGAAATTAGTCCTGCGTCGAGAGACATTTCCTTACATAACCCACATAATGTCACAGAGGACTAGACGAGGTCAAGCAATAATAGGAAAAACACCCATTTTTCCTCGCTTTCCCCCATTTAGTTAAGACTGTAAAGGATGGAGCTAAAATCTTACTTAATCTTCCTGCAATTTATTTGGAGGAAACCAGACGAAAACTATAAGAGGACTTCATTCGAAGTAAGAATTGAATCACTGGGATGGAAAATTCATGGTTGAACAAATCTGGTTTTGAATAGATTCAATAGGATTTCATTGCAGTGATTTGAAAGTTTTTAATTTACTCATTCCTGCAGTTTTGACGCTGTACCTTTTTGTGTAATTTTATAATAGCAGCTGGCACGAGTCGTGAGCACAGATGTATGCAGCAGGGTGATCTCGCCAATGTACGATGGGCGAACGAATTGCAAACCCAATAGTCGATGAGACTGACGAACAAAAACCTGAAGTTGTCACCGTTAAACCGACCAATGGAGAGTGTGCTCACGACTAGTGCCAGTACTCATGAGTATCGAAAATTATACCACAGAAATGTACTACTTATCCTGTACCCTTTTTTTTTTTGATGTTTCTGTTTCATGGCAATCTGTTTTCCAACAATAAGCCACTTCTTTGTTTGATTTCTCAGTTTATGTTTTCCTCGAAAGCCATACTTGTATGAAAATTCATTTCACACGACTCTCTCGATATCAAGTGGTAAATATTTTATGTAGGCTCGGTATGTCACTTCTTTTTAGCCTCGTATGCTGAAGAGCGCCTTCTCCACTCAGAGCGTGTGCCAGTTTGTTTACATGGACGGTCAGTTTTTCCTGGTATTTCAGGCTGTTTTGAGCTATTTCTTGCCGAACTGTTTTTAGGCCGAGGTCGAGGTATATGTATCTATTACTTATACAATGAGGGATGCCAAACATTGTTCTCAGAGCTTTGGTCTGGAATCTCTACAGGATATCTATACTACTGTTGCTCGCCGTTCCCCACAGTTGTATTCCGTAAGTCCAGATTGGTTTTATCGTAGTTTTGTATACTAGCATTTTGCTGTTAGGATTTAGTTGTGATTGGCGTCCCAATAACCAGTTCAGTGACCGTAGTTTTCCATCTAGTTGTTTGCGCTTTGTCCAAATATGCTTTTGCCATGTAAGTTTCCTGTCTAGGTGCATGCCCAGGTATGTTATTGTCTTGAGGGATAACTTTGCAGTTTAGCTTTACCGGCGGACATGTTTCTTTCCTAAGTGTAAATGTTACATGTACCGATTTGCTCTCATTTGTTTTTATTCTCCAACGCTTCAGCCATATCTCAACGTCAGGTGGTTTTGCAACTGTGATGATGCCGTTTCTGGGTCGCTATGAGCCGAGAGTAACGCCGTATCATCAGCGTATGTCGCAGTCGTGGTGTAGTCAGTTTTTGGTATATCTGCTGTAAAAATGAGGTATAGTATAGGGCCCAAGATACTGCCCTGAGCGACACCTGATTTTATTTCGTGTTCTTCTGAGAGATCGTCGCTGTACTTCACTTGGTAGCATCTTTTATCTAAGTAGGATTTAAGTATTCGGAATAGACAATGCGGGAGATGCTTCTTTAGTTTGAACAGGAGGCCGTCATGCCATACCTTATCAAACGCTTGGCTGATATCCAAAAAGACTGCAGAGCAATATAATCTGTTTTCAAGGCATCTGCTAATAGTGTCAACTATACGGTGTACCTGTTCGATTGTCCCGTGTTTTTCCCGGAATCCAAATTGGTGGTTCGGTAGTACTGTATTTAGATTTCTTTCATCCTGTTAAGCAATATCCTCTCAAACAGTTTGCCGATAGCTGGTAGCAGGCTGATAGGTCTGTATGAAGTAGCTTCGTGTAGGGGTTTACCTGGTTTTGGTACCATGACTACATGTGCAATTTTCCATTGCCCAGGGAAATGTTCAAGACTTAAGCTGGCATTAAAGATGTTAACTAGTTTCATTACACCTTTATGAGGCAGGTTTTTAAGTATCGTGGCATCAATAAAGTCATAGCCGGGTGCTTTACCTTCCTTGAGGTTCCTTATTTCTTTCACAATTTCTTTTGGGCTGGTACTTTTTAGTGGAAGACACATTTGATTCACTGATTCAAGGTATTCCTTGATTTCCCTAGTATGTTCGGAATTGTTTTCAGGGAGTGGTTGGAAAACTGTTTTCAGATGTTCCGCAAGGATTGTTGCCCTTTCTTTATCTGATCTAGCCCATCCTCCTTTTCATCATTGATAGGTGATATGTGGATTTTCGGGCGCTTTAGATTCTTGGTAGCCTTCCACAGCGAGTAGTTTGTGTCTCTCGTTGGATCTAGTTTTGAGAGATAGTGTTGAATATTATCATTTTCTCGGGTGCTGATAAGGGCTTTGAGTTCATTTGAAAAACTATTGAATGCAGCTTGGATATCCTGTAGTATGCCAATTTTTTCTCAAACGACGGCGCTCTTGTATTTTTTCTTTAATATCCTTAGGATATGAGTTATGTTTCAGAGGTTGTCCTTTATCTGTCCTTTTTGGAGTCCCTGTACCCTAATCCAGGTTATGGTCCAGGTATCGTGATCAATCAAACTATCATCCAAATCAGTTGAGTCGGTTCGAACATCCAGTCGTTAATATTTGTAATAGTACTAATATTTTATGACTACATCTGTGTATTTAAGAAATAATTTTTAGCATAAAACTGCCAGTTAGCATTGAATAGACCTGCTATATTTACAACCGACTATATCAATATTTTAGTACCGGGACGCAACTTTGCAATAACAAAAATTTTCTATCACTGTAATGTGTAGTATGTAAACAATTTTGATAGACACTTGGCAACAGAATGCACTCGTTCGTCTACTCGAAATAATTGGGGAAGTCGGAACTTATTTACACAGCACGTAACGTTGTTACATCGCTCATGCAAGTGGTATATTTATTCATAAACCATAAATCATCAGTACTCGAAAAAAAGTTCGTGTTTAGTCTAAATTAATGTCTGTTTTTTAATCTCGGAGACTAAATTGACAACTTCTAATGCTAAAACTGACTTAAATGCAATTGAAATCTATGTCAGTTTGCCGTACTTATCAATTTACTATCCGAGATTAAAAAGAGAACGGATTATAGGGTTGTACCGGAACTTCACCTTCGGCATTGCAAATGAAATTCCGCAAAAACGTACCTTCGCATACGTACGTCCCCGCAAGTTTTTAGCGGAGAATAAGAAAAAAATACCAACACCGGAAACGCGAACTAAAATTTTGTTAGATATATTTGCCTCTTCTATTTTAATAACCTGTCGATATTTTTTTAATGTATTTTTTGTCTCTGAAATCCTCTAATCTTAACAGATAACATTTTAAAATGTTATTTATATTCTACGTTGTTCCGGGACGAATGCCAGAAGCTTCATTCTGAGATTCGCAGTACCTTTTGGAGGAGCTCAGAGTCTGTGGATGGATGACCATCTTAACATACCGAGTTTCCTCCGTGCCTCGGAAAGCACGTTAAGCCGTTGGTCCCGGCTGTCATTTGTAGATCTTTGGCAGTCGTTACGGATTGTCAGAAGCCAGTAAATCTGACTCCAGTCTCGCCAAGATGTACCGTGTTACCCAGTTAATGGGTTGTGGAGGTCTGGTAGGCAGCCGCTCCACGTAAAACACTGGTATTCAGCTGAATCCGGTTTGACTGGAAGGCGACTCCAATATAGTTGGGAAAAGGCTACGCAGATGATGAATCAGGTATTAAACTTTCAAAAAAAAAAGTAAACAAGTTACAAAATGTAAACGTTTATAGATTAATCTCTTGTTATCCCCAAAGAATATGGGTTGTGCGGATCATGACTTATTCTGTCATACTGCTGTATCTTGTCAGAACTTATCCCCTTTCTAACCATTCTCGGATATTAATCTTTCACAGAGTCCCTTCCACTACTACTCTTTTCATTTACGTACGGATAGACAGAAAACTATTAGCAAACTTTATTTTTTATACTACGGAACCCTAAAAACGCCAATTACTTTACTGAAACAACAGCCAAATTGGTCAAACGTTACAGATAGCGTTCAGTTCACAGAGGTTTTACTAAAAGCATGAGGGTCTACGCTCATGGTCACAAAGCTTTGGCAACGCAAACAGAAGCTCAAAACGTACTGTTTCCACAGATTCAAAGAAAAGGTATAAAAACAAACATAAAAATCGATCAGTCGAAAAGCAAATTCTAGTGAATTTGCGTCTTTTACAAAATCGATTCTCTGTTGTAAACAGTGAGTGCATTTCATGTTTCGTAAAGCTTTCTCTAGCGTCCATTTTGATCTGAATAAATAGTGTTCTGAAAATCTTGATAATGAGGAGCTGTTAAACTTTTTTCATCGCCTGGATCTGGATGAATGGCGATTTGTCTTTCGCGTTTGCGTATTCAGTCGTTTTAAAACAATCTTTTTTTAACTTGAACTCGACTACAGAAAAATATAAACAATAATATATATCTTTATTTCTCCCACAAAAACAAGACTTTATACGATCAAAATTAATTAACATACTCATATTAATTTCAGTCAAGTGTATGTGCGGAGCTGGTGTCTATTATAGGTATAATGTTCTAAAAAAATAAATAAGACAGGTTTCAGACAGAAATCAAGACACAGGTCATCGTTTCAACATTTTACTGGAATAAAACTGGCCAAGTGCGAGTCGAACTCGCACATGAAGGGTTCGTAAATCTAACATATACCGAATACATGCCACAAGAGTAGTCAAAGTGAAGCCGTGGTCGCATGATACTATAAAATGTAGATGCCAGGAGTACCTAGAAAATTTAATGGCACGCAGAGCTTGGGTTTGGGTTTAAATTCAATCGTAATTATAAAACCTCATAATAAGTAGGTATGTAAGTAGGTATAAAGGAGCTCGTGGCTAAATAGGTTGGTCTGTGGAAGGGTGACCATCTTAACATACCGAGTTTCCTCCGTGCCTCGGAAAGCACGTTAAGCCGTTGGTCCCGGCTGTCATTTGTAGATCTTTGGCAGTCGTTACGGATTGTCAGAAGCCAGTAAATCTACTCGTAACTCCAGTCTTGCCAAGATGTACCTTGTTACCCAGTTAATGGGTTATGGAGGTCTGGTAGGCAGCCACTCCACGTAAAACACTGGTATTCAGCTGAATCCGGTTTGACAGGAAGCCGACCCCAATGTAATTGGGAAACGGCTAGACAGATGATGATGATGATTAAAACTAGGTATGTAAATAACGTACCTAACGTATTAATAAATTACCAGTCATCCAATTCGACACATAAATCATAATAGCAACAACAACCACATTTAAAACAATACAATACAAGACGCTCAATGAATCTCCAACGAAAACAAGAAAACAACAAAAAATAATTCAAGAAGTCACTATAATTTCTAGACTCAGGCAAGTCAGTTGGCAGAACACTTAGACACGTTATTTGGCACAGTTTTTGATACCAAAGTGGTAATTTACTGCTCTAGATAGACTAGTGATTTATTATTGCAGAGCTTTCTTTTCGTGGGATTCAAAGATCGTGCTCTGTAAGCATTTGGTGAGGAATGCGAACAACGTGGAGACAATATTGAGACCTTGACATGGAATCAATTCAAGTTCTTAAAACGTAACAGACAGGACAGATGTGCTGCTGGGGAGTTTATTGTGCCACTTCTCAGCTAGACTAGGAAGTGGTCGATTTTTTTTTTTACTATTGATAGGCACGCGTTTGACCACTAACTCACCTGATGGTAAGCGAGGATGTGGTCGAAGATGGAGCACGCTTGCCTAGAAATAACCTATTCACTCTTGACTTAAAGACTCCCAGGTTGTTCGTTTTGGGAGACTGTCATTAATTTAGACGTTCAAAAAGGCCTGGCTCTCAGCTTGAAGCTTTGATTTTGTAACTCAACTGTTTAAGGGTCAGACAGTTTAACCGGCTGCAGGAGGAGCTCGTGGCTAGATAATAACAGCCGCACGGATAATCCTCAAGGTAAAGAAACGCTTGCCAAGGTTGGTCTGTAGATGGCTGACCATCTTAACATACGGAGTTTCCTCCGTGCCTCGGAAAGCACGTTAAGCTGTTGGTCCCGGCTGTCATTTGTAGGTCTTTGGCAGTCGTTACGGCTACTTAGAAGCCAGTTTATCTGACTCCAGTCTTGCCATGAAGTACCGTGTTACCCAGTTAGGTAATGGGTTGTGGAGGTCTGGTAGGCAGCCGCTCCGCGTAAAATAATGGTATTCAGCTAAATCCGGTTTGACTGGAAGCCGAAGCCGTTGGTCCCGGCTGTCATTTGTAGGTCTTTGGCAGTCGTTACGGCTACTCAGAAGCCAGTTAATCTGACTCCAGTCTTGCCATGAAGTATCGTGTTACCCAGTTAATGGGTTGTGGAGGTCTGGTAGGCAGCCGCTCCGCGTAAAATACTGGTATTCAGCTAGATCCGGTTTGACTGGAAGCCGACTCAAATATAGTTGGGAAAAGGCTAGGCAGATGATGACAGTTTAACCGGCTGCATCTGAACATCAGTATTTTACGTGGTAAGACAGTCAGTTTTTCTACTCTCTGTCTACCCGTAACGATTGTCAAAGCTCTACAAATGACAGCCAGGACTAAAACCTTTGTATGTTATGGGTGGTCACCCATCCGGGGACCGACCTTGGCAAGTGTACCTGTAAGTTACTTCCAAGTTCGACTCGCGATTTTATTATTTAGCCACGAGCACAATACTGATCTTTAAACGTTTTGACTTTGTTTGTTTGAAATTTAGAACACCGTGGACCGTTGACATTGACTAAGACATGGCCAGCGCTGGAAACAGTTATCACTACATACGAGTATTATTAAACAATGTCCTCCGCCGCGTCTGTCTGTCTATCCGTGATAAAAAAAAACTACTGCACCGATTTTCATGCTGTTTTCACCAATGGATAGAATGTTTCTCGATGAAGGTTTTAGTATAAAATTTGTCTAGAAAACAATAAGGGATCCTTAAAAAAATTGCAGCGCGGACGAAGTCGCGGGCGAAGTGCCAGTTCAATATAATTTGAAGACAAACTCAACAGATGCACCGTTGTTAACAACTGTCTTCTAACTGTCAAGGTCTTGAACCTTGAGTTCGAGATACTTGTTATCTTGATAACAAGCATCTCCAACACAATCCTTAGCTCTAATTACAGCCCCGAGTCAGATCTTTAGAACAAAGGGCTGCACTGCTCCTGCAACTAGTCCCCAGTGAAAACGAACAATACCCTCAAATTGCAGCAGCTGCAAACTCGCCACTGGCCACACGTTATCACCCTCGGACCCCTCTTGCATACCAATGTAACCATTTGCATGAAAATTCGCTTTAATAGCGATGGCGTGGGTGGACTGCAGATAAGATCAGCTTTAAATCTGAGTTTTATAGGCGCCATGTTTACAGTGTATTTATTACTAGAATTTATAGCGCATATCCCGTTTTTCCCGTTCCCGTACAGTCTTTCTCATAAATGTGGTTGTCATACCTAAAAAATAATTTTCTAAATCCAACTGGCAGTTCCAGAGATAAGCGCATTCAAACAAACAAATTCATCAGTTTTGTTATATTTTTATAGATTTATTTATTATCCATATAAAAAGAAACACTTCAAATTTCGGAAGTCGGTGTCCCAAGAAACTACGCAAAACACCGACTTTTTTTTTATAAGTCGGTTGTATTTTTTTGTAAAAAGATTTTTTATTTTTCACTTTTTAGTGGTATTCCTCACCTAACAACACACGGAAAAGAAAAACTCAGGAAAGCAATGTACGAAATTTCGTTTATTGGAATGACAATAAACCGTGATCTAAGTAAACGAATTCCAACTATTTTGATTTAAAAGCCAAACTTCTTAAACGATCTTGATAATATGTATATGGGACTAATCGGGAAGTATAATCCTTTCAGATAAATAAAGAATTTTTCAAATCGATTCATAAATGAGGTAACAAACATAAAAAAAGAAAAAAGAATACAACCGAATTGAGAAAGATCTATTTTTTGAAGTCAGTTAAAAATAAGGACTAATGGATTTTTATGAAATACCGTGAGCAATTTAAGTTCACGTCAGCTGAGGCACTCATTCAAGTGCGCCTGCAATTTTTAGCCAAATGAAGATCCAAAAACGGTGTAGAGTTTCATGTCAGAATTTTTCCGCTCGTAAAAGCACGAAACTACGTTTTAAAAACAGAAAGCTCTGATAGAATTCGTTTAGAATTTTTCACCTGAAACCACAGCTTAAATTGAATTTTATTTCCACTCAGATTCACAAATATTCTTGCTGAAACTATTTTTCAATAAATATTTTTTCATAAATCACTTTTCATTTTTGTTCTAGGTCGTCGGCGAGGAAAAGTCATATAAGGTTAGTAGCTGACCCGCACAACTTCGTCTGCGTCACATTTTACATTAATGCTCCGCTCCTTTTGGTCGTAGCGTGATGTTATATAGCATAATTATAGCCTTCCTCAATAAATGGGCTATCCAACACTAAAATAATGTTTCAATGTTAATGTGTGTGTTGTGTTCCTGAGATTAGCGCGTTCAACCAAACAAACTCTTCAGCTTTATAATATATTAGTCCAGACAGTTTTCAGAAATCGCTTTTGTTATTTTATCAAAGTCCAGTAAGTAATATAAGTCTCATCAGGTACCTTCCGGATTTGTCTTGTCATTGACCGAACAAATAGATGGGATCACTCTGCCAATCGTTTAAGTTAAACGAAGCCTCGAACCGATGTCTCGGATTCTATTTATTGTAAGAAATATATTGGGAAATAAAAAAAGATTTGGGACATTGGATATGTTGGGTAGTGTTTTGGAAGGCAATTGATGAAAAGCCCTTGAATATAGATACATAAATTACGTCTGTTTTCCCAAAGGGAAACCTGAAGGACAAATCAACGAGGTCTGATTTCTAGATTTCGCTTCATCTGGTATAATATATTTTCTTGTAGACCAGCTGCAGTCAGTGATTACCTCGTAAAAAGACAGAAAATATCCCCAATATCCCATACTCCCGGAAAGTAGAGTATCCAATGCCTTTCTCTAATATCTTTTCTCTGAAAAATTTATCAAAATTTTTCAGCAGTAATCATGAAACCGTTACAAACAGACTGATAGGCAGACAGAGCTGCTTTCGCACTTAAATAGTATTTCAAGTATATAAATACACCATGATGAAAAAAAAACACCTTGAATCATGATGTTTAGTAAGTACCTAGTAACAAATCGTTATTTGGACAAGAGTTAAAAAAGCTGGCCTATCCGCGAGTCCGACTCACACGAGTCCAACTCACAAAAAGGGTTCTGATCGAATTTCATTTTTGTAACATCTTATAGTACGCATTATAGGCTTCTCACAGGTTTTCCTGCAATCTATAAGAACTTGGTATTTCATTGGTTTTTTTTTAATTTTAAGGCTCATTATTTTCGGAGATATGGAGTGGTAATTTTTCGTGTAATTTCTTGAATAATTTAAAAACTGTTAATATTTAGATAATGAAAAAAGGTACTTAAAAACCTCACAATAAGCTCTTTCATTTGATATGTCACACGGTACAGTTTGAAAAAAAAAAATCTTTTGGGGTAAACTAGAATTTGACCCCAAAAGTGACCCCGATACTCAATATTTATGTATTTGCATTCACAGAAGTTCTTATGTATAAACACGAAATTTCAACAGAATCGGTCCGGTAGATTCGAAGAAAATTGGCTGTGACAGACAGACAACGAGTGATCGTATAAATAAGGGTTCTGTTTCTTACAGATGTTCGGGGAATTAGTTTCACCGCAGTTACCTAGCGTGTAAACGTGGTAACAACACAGAGTACCGAAATCGAGGGGACCAGTAATCTACTCGTAGCAATCAGTCACTGTCAGAACCAGAGATTTAGAAACATTACACTTGATCAACATTGAACGCTGCTCAATCCGGACTAAACATCAATCTTAGATAGTTTAGTCTGATCTAATCTCAGGATTTACTAGGCTTTATAGTTGGATCCACATGATACAACGTGGCAATGCTGCCAGTCTTCTGGGCACGTTTCCGGATGACAGCGATGCGGAGGAATTTTTCGACGCCTGATCGTATTTGGTTTTGGATATTCATAATGTATATAGTTACTTTTATTAGTTATTTAAATTAGATGTTACACCAAATACCTATATCATGATACAATTTTTGTCTCCAGACTTTGAATCATCTAAACAATCTGAAAAAAAAAAAAATCACACCGGCCTTTGTTTGCACGGACGAATATGGAAGTATTTGGAAGGTATCGTTTGTATGGTCCTTTAAGTTATTGGAGTATTACACTACAGTGCAAAAGTATTTAGGCACCCAGTAAAAGGCATTTTAGTCCCGTCAAATTAGCTCAAAATATGGGTAAATCTCGAAAAGAGAGATCTGGAAACTCGTATACACCTTCATTTTGCGTTTTAAATATTGTGTCAAATTCTCATAAAGTTTCGTGTCTGCGTCGTAAGTTATTGAAGTTCAAATTTCACAAAATAAAGGTTTTTATCGCACCCATAATGTTAATACCAGATAAAAATTGTAGTGCGTTAAATTTGCGACATGTTTTGCAACGAACACTATTTCATGCGCTCAACTGTTACATGCAATATAATTATGGTCAACCGTGGATCTCGGTGAATTATTTAAAGTTGTTTAAAGTTAAGATTCGATGTCTCAGCAATACTTTTCTCTTTGTCAAAACTTCCTTCGCAATCTGATTGTGAAGTATCAGCTTTTAAAAGTTCCAAATTACAATGTTATTTTCAAGACTCGCTGGAATTTTCAGTTTACCAAGATATCATTAGAATTTATTACACGCCGTAAAATCTTTATGGCCTTATTTTATTACTTGCTAAGCTAAGATAACATGAATTCTATTACATACTAGACTAGCTGACCCACGCAACTTCGTCTGCGTCAATTTTTCATTAGTGCTCCGTTTTTATATATATTTAGCCTGTAGCCTTCTTCGAGAAATGAGCTATCTAACACTAAAAGACTTTTCAATTCAAACCCGTGGTTCTTGAGATAGATTAGCGCGTTCAACCAAACAAACAAGCTTTTTTTTTTTTTTTTTTTTAGTATCATCATCATCGTAATAACAGCCAAAAGACGTCCACTACTGGATATAGGCTTCCCCCTAAGGGGGAATGGGGGAGTTGCCATAATCACCACGCTTGGCCGACGGGTTGGCTTTTTTATTAGTATAGATTTTATTTACGTAAAGTAAACTGTTTCGGCTATGAGAATTTAATTTCGATCTATTTTGGGAATTTCATTTTCTAGGTCGCCTTGATTAAATAACGCTGAATGTTTGTTTATAAGCGTTTGTAAGCGCTTCGCCTAGCAGACACATTAGTTGATGTTTGTGTTGATAAGCCTAAATAAATACGAAGTAACGAGTTCCTTCCACGTGCCATTTTGTTTTTGTTTCTCGAAGTCTTAATCTTGTGCTTCTATCTATCTCTCTGGTTCTATTTAGACTTGGTTCATTCAATAAATTGTCTTTGGTTTTCTTATGTGTATTTTTAGTCTGTGTTATTATTAGTTTATTTATTTTTATTTATGTACATCACAATTATCTGTCTAGTCTTTTCCCAACTATATTGGGGTCGGCTTCCAGTCAAATCGGATTCAGCTGAATACCAGTGTATTACGAGGATCGGCTGCCTACCAGACCTCCACAATCCATTTACTGGGTAACACGGTACTTTTTGGCAAGACTAGAGTCAGATTTTTATTTATGTAGGTAAATATTACTCATCCTATTTCTAACTTAATGTGGTAAATGCAAGTTTGCTACGTTTTATGTTTTGTTCCGCTTTAACGCCTACTTTTTTTGGGATTTTGATGAAATTTTTAACACAGGTAGATGGAACCTTGGAGATGCTTGTTTCTTGTGACTGTACCTCATAATACGACCGAAATAAAGACTTGTACAAAACTTACTTAACAAATAACGCGCCACTGTCCGTCCGTCCGCCCGTCTGTCTATCAGCGGGCTGTATTTCAAGAACCGCAATAAATTAGACAGTGTGGAAATATTCACGAATTGTGTATTTCCATTGCCGCTGTAACAACAAACAATAAAAATTTAGGGGTACTGTACGGAACCCTTCGTGTGCGAGTCCGACTCGCACTTGGCCGGTTTTTTTAGTTATCCAAGAGTCATTTATTAAGTGGTTCATTAAAAACTTTATCTTCATCACCGGGTTCATTCTCATCTAAACTGTTTCAGACATCATCTGCAGTCGCTTATAATTATGGCAGACGAAACTCAGTTGAGTTCACTTGATTGATGGCTATACTCATTATGCTAATTACAATTTAAAGCCACCGAGCTGTCTCAACTTCAAAACAGAGCGAAGTTCAGTAAATCAACTCGGTATTGCCCGAGTCTTCACCCACGTGAGTGTCAGAAAAATAATTCCCAGGGAACATACTCCCGGAATAAAATAGCCCATTCCGGACAAAACTGGGCCTCAAGTCTCCTATTTTTATAAATTCGTCATTCCAACACGATCCCATTGTCATTTTGCTAAAAGTTCGTAATCTGCTAATTCATAATGGTCGATTGGCCATTCAATGGTCTCGTAATAGAATCGTGGTAGAAAGACATTTTCGTATTGCCATTATTATAAAACCCGTTAGTAGAAATGATTTTCGAAAAAATACAACTAAATTTAAACATTAAGTTATGCAAGATTTCTTTTATATATATATATTTACAATTTTTTTATTTATTTGTCATTATGTACGAGATTACCATTTTATGTCATTTCTTTCAGTGGTTGACCATTGGAAAGTCATAATGACGCTTATAAATTAGTGGATTACCAAACTTGTCAAAATCAACAATTTATGAAATCAATGATAGACCATTCTGACACTATTGTAATAGCAGACTTGAGGCACTGGTTCACAGTCGTACACTTCAACGTTAGGTTCAGCTGGAAACCAGCGTCAGGCAGTTGTCTGGCATTTTTGCTGAAGTGGACCTTTTTGGCGCAGTCGCGAGGCACACAATGTTGTTAAAAAAGTAATGTTTTATTGTAGGTTTGTACTTACTTTGTGTTTTTGTGTGTGTGCCAAATAACCTTGTTTCCTTTCTTTCTATCAGACTATAATCTATTCTTAATTTCAACCAGATCGTTTCAGGCGTGATTGAGTAACAAACATTCATCCATCCATCGGCCATCCAAACTTTTGCAGTAAGACTATGCGAAGACGAATGTCTGCTCACAAAATCATCCATTTTTATTCTAACGTCCAACTAAGCTCAAAATGCTCTTCTTGGAAACTGAAAGCCTTCATCGAACTCTTGAAATTCCAACTTTATTACCTTCTAATAAAGTTTGAATTGCCTCACAGACGTTATTGGCAAGGCAGGGATATTCTGAAGCACACTTATCATAACCGTAAGCTTGCAACTTGACGTTTTGAAAGGCTCGTTAAAATAAGGCAGTTCTTCACTATTTTAGGTGTTGCTTTTGTTTTAAGGCAGTTGAAGCTGTTTCAAGGCTTTTTCGTAATTAGTTGGGAAAGGTTATGCTTGTTTTTAGGGTTACGTACCCGAAGGGTAACGAATGAAACTCAATTACTATGCCTCTGCTGTCCGTCCGTCTATCAGTGGGCCGTCCGTCTGTCTGCCTATTACGGTCAAGAGCCGTAATAGGTAGACAGTTGAAATTTTCAAAGAGTGTTTATTTCTTTTGCCGCTATAACAACAAATAATATAAATTAAATTAAATTTTAAATTAAAAAGGCCTCCCATACAAGAAAAGGGTTATTTTTCGGCTTATGGTACCCTTCGTGTGACAGTCCGACTCGCACTTGGCCGGTTTGTTTTTTAGACGTTGTTGTAAAGCTCTCTCTAAAAAAAAACTATCTCACTGAAGGTAAACGATAATGTGGTCAACGATGGATCATACTGTGGTCTATCCTACGTTTGCTTCCACTGTTATTACCTAAATCATGAAATTATGGAAACTTAGGTGGGGTGATCATCATCATAAGCAGCCTATAATGTTCCCGCTGCTGGAACACAAGCCTCCTCTCGGTGTGAGGGAGTGGGCTAATCCACCACACAGGCCCAATGCGGGTTGGTGTCAGATGTTACATGGATGCCTGGGTTCGAACCTACGCCCTACAACTCGTAAGTCGCAGCCATTACTAGCGGGCCACCACTGCTCTCAGGTGGAGTGAGCTGTCACTCAAATTGATGCTAGGGATCTACAGCTCAGTTCACCTATCACAATGAGATTGTTACAAAATAGCACTACAGATTTCCATCGTATGTTTGACTTTACTACGTCGAGAATTGACCTCTCGATCGTAAAAGGTCATGAAAAAATCAATCTACGAGGGAAGACGGTTAATATTAGATTTTCGCAGTATTACTTTTCTTTGAATAGGTAAGAAACTAAACAAATAGCGAGACGAATATATATAGGCATTGATACCGCCTACGTGTATTGTAAGACTTTTTAACCGACTTCTTCAAAAAGGAGGAGGTTCTATGTTTGGCTGTGTATGTATATTTTTTTTATTTATGTTCTCCGATTTATCCGCCAAATATGGACCGATTTTAAAAATTATTTCTTTATTCGACAGCCTATACCTACTCCTGAGTGGGTCCCATTGTCACCAAGTCAGAATCTGATGATGAAATCCCATGAAAATCGAGAGAAACCCTCAAATTTTATAGGCACATACAATGTTTTTCATGACATTTCTAACGTAATTCAGATAGGTGATTGTGCCTGGTAATCATCATCTCATGTTGCTGCGCTGATGATGAAAGGTATAAGTCTGTATCTGATGATGGATCCCATGAAAAATGTCTGTTCAGTGATATTTTCGCATTTTTTTTTGGAATAGTATTTTCTCGGACTAGTCCCATTTAAATTTGGTGAAGATCTGATGAAGAACTTCGGAGGTAGGCAATGAAACTCTTCAATCAATGATAGCAATTGGATCGGGATTTCTGAAATCGCTTTTCTGTTGATTGTTTACACCAGTTCATAACATAATATCACGCCGCCGGTACGCTGTGTTTGTGGTTTCACTTTTAGTGGTACGCAGGTACAACGAAAAAGTGAACCGACTTCCAAAAACAAAACTACAAAGTATAAAATACCTTTAATTTCGGAAGTCGGTGTCAAAAAACCAAAAAATACCAAAAACACCGACTTCCGATATTAAAATTATTTTATTTTATACAGTGTAGTTTTGTTTTTGGAAGTCGGTTTAATTTTTTTGTAAATAAGTTTTTTTTAGTAGTAGACACCCTTTCAATTGGCGAAAAATCCCGGGCAAGTGCGAGACGGGGTTCCATACGAGTCATATTTTTTCAGCTTGTTATTTTCAAAACTACGTACTTCTTAGGTTTTCCTATAATCTACAAGTAAAGCACAATTTTCTGTATTTTTGAAAATGGTGAATTTACGACTATTTTCTTAAATATCTTTAAACTTGTTAATTTACAAAATTCGATGCAAATTGGCTGTAACAGACGGACAGACAGACACACGAGTCATCCTATAAGGGTCCCGTTCTTTGATGCGGACGCTCGGAACCCTAAAAACCAAACAAATAACTTTTGGCCACAGAGCAGGTGTACCTATGTTTGTGTAAGTACCTATCTAGTATACCTACTATATGTGGCCACAATATGTCCGTCTGTCGAGCACACCTGGTGTTTTCTCCGAAACTGATTAAGTCGTAAAACCTTCATTTAGCGGCCCAAGTATGGATTATGAACGTATTTACTTTTTACACCCACAAGGCGGTTGGGGAACATTGTTTACAGGAAAGGGCTTTTGAAGTAATTACTTGGTAGTAATGCAGGTACTTTAGATAATTGAGCTGGAGTATTGATTATTAATAATTTATGATGCTTTTTCATTTTGAAGTGATGAAACGACTGCTTCATGATGTCTAGTGGTCGCAGAGCTATAACTGCTGAGTTTAAAGTTCGATTCACGGGTTGCATAAGAGTAGTAAGGTTTATCTATTTGGATTTAAAACAGGCGTGAAGTTAGGTGATTAATAAATATATTACCCGTAAATTGATATCGTTAAAATAAAATAACACAATCCAGTCTAAGTGATTGCGTAGTAATGGAATCGATTGCATTTCGTTTGATTTTCCATTTCGACGGTAGGTATTCATTGAGTGTTTTACTCTGTCAAGCAGACGAATTTTAAAACATGAAGCAACGAATATGGAATTGTTTTCTATTGTGATATAATATGCTATTTTATGAGTAACTAGCCCTTCGCCTGCGACTTCATCCACGCTGCAATTTTCTTAAGGATCCCTATTTTTTTTCAAGAACTAATTAAACATTAAATCCTTTCTCGAGAACCTCTCTATCCATTGGTGAAAACAGCATAAAACGGTTCAGTAGTTTTTGAGTTTATCGCGAACAGACAGACAGACGCGGCGGAGGACATTGTTTTATACTCGTATGTAGTGATCAGGGTGGTGGACCGATGACCTGGTGAAGGTCGCGGATAGCAGATGGATGCGAGACGCGCAGGTCCGGTCGCTGTGGCGACGCTTAGGGGAGGCCTATGTCCAGCATTGGACGTCTTTCGGCTGATATCATGGGGGTGGTGGATCAGGAAGAAATGAAATCTTGGTCTGTTACTTAATTATATCCCAAAAATCGTCCCAGTTTCAATGAAATAGATACACACTCAGCTAAAATTGGCCGTTACAGTTTAAAACACGAGGTTAGCGTAAATCAACAGTTGATTATGATAAACAACAACTACCGGCGATTGCCAAACTAACGCTTGATCACACTTGATTAACTGCCGCAGCTGCTGGCCTGCCAAGAGATATGCGAGAAGATAATTTATACACTATTATGAATTCTCAACAGCTAATGGGTTACGACTTTCAGAATTGGGAATATGCATGAAAGACATATTTATCATCTATACAGTTTATCTAAAAATATACAATTTTTTTTTTTACTAATGATAGGCACTCGTTTGACCACTATCTCACCTGATGGTAAGCGATGATGTGGTCGAAGATGGAGCACGGTTGCCTAGAAATAACCCATTCACTCTTGACTTAAAGACTCCCAGGTTGTAGCTATCAGGAAACACAGACTCCGGCAGGGAATTCCACTCCTTAGCTGCACGCATTATGAAGGAGGAGGTTTATATATAATATGAACAGTGAAAATAGAATCAAATTTACTCGAAAAACGAAGGAGATATAATTATTTAAACAAATATATCTGTCCCTCTCGCGAGAAAACGCAGTTTTCTATGGCAGTTGTATAGGCGCTGTATAGGTGTCATGTTTATGACGCGCGTCATAAACATGACACCTATACAACGTCGATGTTTACATCGACGACGACGTTCGACGTCAATGTTTACATCGGACTTCACTTTCTCATTGTAATCTTTGAAGCTTTATAACTTCATCGCTGATGAAGGTAGTTAAAAAATAATTTCATGGTTTTTTACTAGAGCTTTTATTTCATTTAGCAAATAAAAATATCGCATGCATATTACTGTGGAATATAGAAATCTGAATGTAGATACAGACATTGCGAGGCATGCGCAGCGCACGGGCGCTCATCGGATGCTTCGCAATGTGTGGACGTTCATATTTGTGGTGAGGCAGGGCTGCGCAGGCAAATTTACATTGAAACGTGTACGTTGCGAGACATGCGCGTCGCATGTCTGTATCCACCTTAAGATGAGACTTTTATTTTAAGGATGGTAAATCTTAAAATGAGTTCTCCCGCTCTGGGTGGAGTGGAAGGAAGCGTCAGACTCTTACTGACTATAACCCTCCCGTGATCCCTCAAATGCCCTTTACATTCCAGGGCTGCAGTGACTCTTTAAAACAATTTCGCAACTCTGCCTGATCATATAAGACACTAGTTGACCAGCGCAATTTCGTCCGCTCCGCTCCTATTGGTCTTAGCGTGATAATATATAGCTCTATATAATATACTAGCTGACCCGCGCGGCTTCGCTCCCGTCAACTGGCTACCCTACCTACCCTACCTACCCTACCTACCCTACCTACCCTACCTACCCTACCTACCCCACCTACCCCACCTACCCTACCTACCCTACCTACCCTACCTACCCTACCTACCCTACCTACCCTACCTACCCTACCTACCCTACCTACCCTACCTACCCTACCTACCCTACCTACCCTACCTACCCTACCTACCCTACCTACCCTACCTACCCTACCTACCCTACCTACCCTACCTACCCTACCTACCCTACCTACCCTACCTACCCTACCTACCCTACCTACCCTACCTACCCTACCTACCCTACCTACCCTACCTACCCTACCCGCTGTCAAATAATAACAGACAAATAATTAGCAATAAATTAAAATTGCGACTATAATTTGAGATTTAAACTATCCTATCTCTCAAGTTGGATCGAACTGCACATGGTGTGCGAATTTTATTATAATCGGTTAAGTGGTTTAGGAGTCCATTGAGGACAAACATTGTGACACGAGATTTATATATATTAAGATAACCAAGTTCCTGAGATTAGCGCGTTCAAGCAATCAAACAAACTCTCCAGCTTTATATATTTGTATAGATAGGACTGCAGTTTTGACAGACCCACACGCTATCGTAATTCCTTTTATTTTTATTTATCTTTATAACACATCTGCCTAGCGTTTTCCCAAGAATATTGGGGTCGGCTTCCAGTCAAACCGGATTTAGCTGAATACCAGTATTTTACGCGGAGTGGCTGCCTACCAGACCTCCACAACCCAGTAACTGGGTAACACGGTACTTCATGGCAAGACTGGAGTCAGATTAACTGGCATCTGATAATCCGTAACGACTGCCAAAGATCTACAAACGACAGCCGGGATCAACGGCTTAATGTGCGATCTGAGGTGCGGAGGAATGTCGGTTTCTTAAGATGGTCACCCATCCACAGACCGACCACGGCAAGCGTTGCTTAACCTCAAAAATCGACCCGTGCGGCTGTTATTCTTTACCCACGAGGTTCTCCGATCCGTAGGAATTTTTTACACCACGTGTAACGTAAAGTAATTGAGGCACGTGTAAGAACGTGCCTCAATTACTTATTGGTTTCGAATTTCTTAGGTACCTCTTCGTAGAATATGTCATCATAAGTTAACTAAAGTGAACTAAAATAAACTAAACTCGGACTCGGGATTGTTCCGCTTTCAC
This sequence comes from Lacanobia oleracea, assembly GCA_950371165.1. Lineage (NCBI taxonomy): Eukaryota > Metazoa > Arthropoda > Insecta > Lepidoptera > Noctuidae > Lacanobia > Lacanobia oleracea. The sequence goes on from OX493389.1 coordinate 6,111,821, forward strand.
GCCGAATGAATCACCGAACCGATTTTATGATGAGTAAAGAGATATCTGGGACCCTAAAGACGATAGTCCTCTTCAAAGCGAAAGAAGACGCGCGAAAAAGCTAGTATTCTTCATAACACTGAAGCTTAAAATCTAACTTCATTCGCATCTAATGAAATTCGAAGTTTCATAAGGTTAAATACCGTCCTCTGATGTGCTACCTAATAAAAACAAATTGCGGTCCTACATTCGTCTAACAAGTGTAGTAGGTACGAACCTAGTTGTTTGTATGTGCTTGTTAGATTGGCAAACATGCCACATGGAACACCAAAGAGTTTTCTGACGCTCTGCCAACCTAAGCGTCGAAATCACAAATTCACAAGTGCCAGTCATTTTAGCGGTACTCGTCCAGTCCTGTCGTGTAATGTGTGATTTTTAAAATTGGAACATAGGATTAAACATGTAGATATTTATAAAATGTTGGAATAACATACTCAATGTTATACCATTGATATATAGCTTGTAGGTTTAATAGTCTTTGGCTTTTAGCCTTCCTCGGGCTATCTAACACTGAAATATTTTTTCAAATCGGACCAGTAGTTCCCGAGATTAGCGCGTTCAAGTAACAAACAAACTTTTCAGCTTTATAATGCTTTCAGTATAGATAGGTGTAAACCGGTGAGCGTGATGAATATTCCCGTGTCGACTCATATTCTAAATTAATATTTTGACCGGCACACCTAAAGGAAGGGTCCGATATTGATACTATTACAAAGGTAGGCCTGAGGTCAAACCCGCTGGCGTCAGTCCACCACACATTCTATTGTTCTCTTGTTTCATTAACTCCCACGTGTAAGCTTAACGTCAAGAACGAAGCCCCGTTTACACGTTCATACGCACCTAGAATTGCCAGACAAAAAAACAGTGTCTGAGAAAGAAAGATATGGGAAAAGCTTTGACCAACAGTGGGATACCATTCGAGACTAAAAAACAGGCTTTATATACCAACAACCTACCCAATCTACCCAAGATTGGGTAGGCCTACACAACTCAGCATTAAAATCTGTGACTGTACAATGAATCAGCCCTATTTATGTATATTTTCCCATCCTTAGGGTAGGATTTTTTTTTCCAAATTTATATGGTAACTTAAGGGTATAACCTTCCCAAAAAAATTAAAAATAAATTGGACTACTCTGTAAAAAGTTATACTACATGTTCATAAATAAAAAAAATATACGCGTCGACTTGAGAACCTCCTCCGTTTTTTCGTCGGTTAAAAAGAAAAGTGTTTAAGCTTCATCCACACAACTACGGAGTAGGCCATAATACACCGAACAGCCGGGCGCCGTGATTGAGTTATCGCGAACTTCCTCTTACAGGCCTGGCTGTCTCTGTGAGCTTTTTGAAAGTAACTAGATAGAGTTGAATATAGAAAATTAAAAATGAATAGGTATTTAAGGAACTGACATCTCATATAATTCATATCTACAATTCTATAGGTTTAACATTATTAATCTTAACTAAAAATGTTTTAACGATAGTATTAGTCAAATCACCTAACGACCAATTCCAATTTGGTAGGTGATTTGACAGTCCGATAGTCCACACAGTCGACGGTCAAGTAACTCTCCCCATGTAAACGAGGCTTAATAACTGCTAGTTTATTATTATGCAAGGTAAAGTAGACATCACCATTTACCGAGAAAATGTCGGTTTCAGAAGAGCTACTTACAGAATAAGCTTTCAGGTGAAGCTTGTGAAGTTGCAATTATATAATATTACGTTGCTAATGAGGAAAATAAGCTCGGCAAGTCCTGGTCTGGTTATGAATATGAAAAACGACTTTCTAATTAGGACATTAAAGTGTGTTTCTGTTTACGTTACATGTTTCGACTTTTGAAATGCAGGGAATCAGTGTAACGATATTTTTAACATTTAAAAAACCAGCCAAGTGCGACTCGGCCTCTCACGCGAAGGGTTCCGTACCATAAACCGACAAAAAAAACACGTTTCTTGTCTGGGAGTCATTTTTAATTTAATTTATTTTTTTATTATTGTTGTTATAGCGCCAATTGAAATCTTTCTACCTATTATGGTTCTTGGGATACAGCCGGCTGACAGACAGACGGACGGACAGACGGACAGCGGAGGCTTAGTAATAGGGTTCCTAGGGTTCCTTTGGGTACCTACGATTGTGATACCCATCAAGATTGTTTACCTTTATTTACAAAAAGGTGCGTAAAGGTGTTTTTACGCAAATTACTTTGTTCTCCTTTTAGTGAGTTTTCAACGAAACTGCAACGAGGTTAAGATAAAATACATACATTTGCCGCATCTAAAAGAAAAATCTTAATCGCTCAATGTCTTCGAGATTGATACTAAGATTATGTCTTCTCGGAATGGTAAATACGGGAAGCGAAAGTAAAAAACATTGTAGGTATTATTATTTTATTTTTAAATTCGGTTATTTATTAAAAATGTAATTGTGTTATTTATAAATTCAAGCATGCATACCATAAAAGCTGTTTACATTAAAGTCATGAAAATATGAAGCAATATTATTTACGCTCCTTTTGCAGCATACCTTCGGGAAAACAATTTGAAACATATAAACCACAGGTATTCATTTTACGCTACGAAAAATTTAATACATAAATAAAATACTGAAAGGATATCTCCAAAGCCGGTATTTATTTGTAAAAGTTAATTTCTATGAACCATGTTTAAATAATTGACTGTCAAAAGTGATTTCCGTATTTTTTGTTTGTAAAGTATTTTGTGCTCGGGTTTCAAACCATGGTTTGTATTTATGGCCCACAAATCAAGCTCTTGTTAACATAATTTAAAACTATATTGAAATGGTTATTAAATTTGGTTGGCCTGAATTGAAATGCATTTTGGCTGTTACACATTTATACAATTTTGGTCTGGAAATAATAGCTGTCAACAAATAGGTACTTAATGTTATTTTTTGGACCTACTAACTAAATAATTTATTAATTCCGACATCAATTTGCACAAGTTTCAAATGTATCGAATTAAGTTTATTCTTGTTTTTTAACATTGTCCACTCGATTGGCAATGAAATATTTTTTTGGTCTGAATGTGTGCAAAGTTATAGCTTGACAAAACATTGTGTAAACCAAAAACTGACTTTAGAACTGAAAAACAGTTTTTCCTTTAAGGCTGCTCAAAAAATATTAAAATAGCGTGCAGATGAAGCAGCTTTTCGTCGGCATTTAACAGAGAAATTACATGTGAAAAAAATTGTAAACTACATGATATGATTCGAAATTTGGGTAAGCAAGAATTTAGGTATCTATCGGTACCAGATAATAAGAAAAAAGAACACCAAATCACCTCCAAATCGTCGAGATGAAACCATTTTACTCGTTCTTTTTTATCAAAAGAGTATAAAAAAAAATTTTTACTGCTCTGCAATACAAACGAACATGACTTGGTTTTGTTACTTTTAAAAGCATTTATTATTTTAATTATAAACAATTAAAAATACGGGTAGCGGAGTGGCACGTAGAGGGGTAGTTAGCTTCGTTTATATGCACAAGGTCATCGGCATGAATATAAGCTTTAGCAAAGTTTTCCTGAAGTTGCATTCTGCATCAGCTGGAAGATAATAGCCGATAGTGCCCGAGCAAAATTCAATAAGTCCCAAATAGCCATGCTCTCTAGAAAACCTTTTGCCAGCACTTGTTTGTAAACTAATAAAGGAGGTAAGTACCTACCTACTAGTAGTAGAATAGCTAAAAAGTCATAAGTAATATTCATTTGTTTAACATAGGTAGGTATAATTAGTGGTATATCGTGGAAATAAAAAGTGCGCTATGATATGCCAGAGGGCGTACAAATGTATGTTAATAATTAAGCTAAGTCAATATAACAAATCATTTGAGCACCACATGAAACTAAATACAATCTCATGTTGGAACGCATTCAAAATAAATTCATTAGGTATCTGTACATGAGACTTTATTGAGTATATCCTTATTATCCATTGATGTACCCAACTTTGTTTGTTCTGGGCATGGTTGGGTACAACAATTAGAATTAAGAAGGGATATGACTCTCACCATTTATATTTTCATTTAATCAACGGTAAAATCAAAAATCATTTTAAAGGAGGTGAATTTATGCGTGCCCGATAACTACGTGCTGAGGCGGAGACGGCCGCAGCTGCTGGCGGTGCCGCACGGCAGGACTAACTTGCTTCAAAAAGCGCCGGTTACTCGCGCCTTACGTATACTCAATGAAGTCGCCGAAAGGATTGACATTTTTTACTGTTCATTTAATGAATTCGCAAGAATGACTGCATACCATTTATGTTACAATTTGTAAAGTAGTTAAAGACCACCCTATCGCTTTGGGATATCCTGTAATGGTAGAAGTGTTGTGATAAATAAAAATAATAATAATAATAATAACCTCAACCATAAAAATCAAAAAGTTCAAAAAAAAGTCGACTGCTCCATACATAAAAGTGCCTATAACTCGAGAAAATGTACTGAACAGTTGTTTTTTTTGCGATTTCAGGGTTGAGTCCAGTTAGTAAAATTTGTTCATAATGATGAGTTCAATTACCCCGTTTTCAGATATTGCGTTTAATTTGTTACATTTTTCATAAGCAGTAGTAGTACTTCTACTGAGCAGTAGTTTCTCATGTAACCTTTAAGACTTTCTTATCCTTGTTTACAAATCTCGAATCATTTATTTATAGAAACGTATCAGTGAAAGATTTAATCGCGAACGTCAAAATTTAAGACAGCTAATGAGAGCTCCATTTTTCCGTTAATTGCGGAGAATGGAGACAAAGCCAATTAAGTCTAAAGTAGGTTAATTAAAGATTTTATAAACACAAAAGAGTGATTGATTGCAGCTTGAAATATGTCATGGTTTTAAAAACGGAATGGAATTCCAAGAGCACTTTTGACATTTATTTTTAAAAAGTGACTTTTTTGCGTCATGTGATGTGAGTCGTGGTCCTTTGAGTCAACAGTGTGTCAATAAATAAAGATAATACCACGATAAGTTTATTTTGTACAGAACAAATAAATATCGCTTAAAGTAATGAATTTGTGGTCTTAAAGTGTTGTTTAAGAACGATGAGAGGACGCAAATATATTTTCCTGTCTTTGGCTTTCATGATTTGAGAATGTGTTTTAAAACACCAGAACAAAGTCAGAATAAACAAAGATAAATCGGACTGTTTAAAGTTTCTTTCAAACTTAAATTACCTATTACTTTGTAAATGCTTTGTACAATGTTCTTTCATTATTACAATCATTAATATTTTTCACTATTAAAAAAAAATAATATCACAATACGACCTGGAAGTTACTACCGCACATCTCATACTAACTTACCAGGTAACTAACGTTCATAATATCTTTAGACAGAAATTTCCAAAGCTGTCACAAACAATTCCGTCTTACGAAAGTAAACCGGACCGAAGTTTTATTGAAACACAAACAAAAGCTTTTAAGCCGACTGTTCTGTTATTACACGAACGTGGAAAATCAATACATTGTCCTGCATTGAACTTCATATCATCTACTTCAATTTATAGTTCTATTGATCTCAAAAAATCAGTTTATTTAACCTAAATAGATCTCGTAAATCATCCGATTGTAGCTAGCAATATAGTACTTTGCATAAAAGTAGACTTGCCATTTAAAAATTATAGCCAATAAAATGGCCGTAGTACTCCGCGTTCCGCGCCAAAATAAACATTATCTTTGTTTTTTTTTCGATTCCATTTTCAAAACCACTTACTTTTTTAATAGTTTAAGATATTTTCCTTAAACCTTGGTCGATACGAACGAGGTTACGTTGGAATCTGCAAAGGGCCGACCGCCCGTTGTGTGGGTAAGCGACTAATCCCGATTCCAAGAAATTGTATGAAAATGGGCCTGAATGTAGGATTTTCTTTATTTTTCTTCATTAATTTATTTTGGTTACATAAATGTAAGACTTGTTACAAATCCTTCCAGAAACAATTCTTTAAAAAGATAGGTAATGTATGAAGGAAGGTATGAATTGAGTTAAAATATTGGTGTAGATATAAATGATAATCTGCCGTGATTCAACCTCCTTTCTTGTAATAACAGAGCTCTGCATATTGAAATGCCATTGGTAAGTAGGTAATTAAATTATAGCTAAAATAATGGAATATTTTAACTAAAGAGACAGCGTTGGATTAACGATCAAAAACCATACGTCCATTTTTCCGACATTATCAACACACTTTGTATTATTATGCTGTACGTTACGTTAATATAAATTAAAATAGTCTAGATTTACATATCAAATAAACGAAGCCTAGGTGCATTGTCTTCCAATGCTGCGCCAAAGGCTCGCGTTTTCATTTATTATTTTTTTACTATTGTTAGGCACGCGTTTCACCTCTATCTCACCTGATGGTAAGTGATGATGTAGTCGAAGATGGAGCACGTTTGCCTAGAAGTAACATATTCACTCTTGATACAAAGACTCCCGGTTCTAGCTATCAGGAAACACAGACCCCGGCGGGGAATTCCACTCCTTAGCTACAATTGTGCGCGCAACATGATCAGATCGTCACACCAACTTCGCAGACTGTATCGACGGCTATATCCTCCCTCAAATGTCCAGACATCATCATCATAATTATATCAGCCGAAGATGTCCACTGCTAGACAGAGGCCTCCCCAAAGTATCGCCATAACAACCGGTCCAGTAGTGCTATTCTGTAACAACATTTTCGTGTCTCGACAGCGGAATTCGAGGTGAGTATAAACGTAACACCTTTATGTTGTGTGCAATAAAGTTCACTTTGTGAGCTATCTCACTCAGGTGAAGCTCGATATCGAAATGGTTACTTACAGAATAGACTAGCTGTACGTCTCGCATCCATCGGCTACCCGCGACCCTTACTAGGTCATCGGTTCAGTGAGTGACATTAAATACTTATACGATACGATAGGTATTTAGCACCACTCTCTGGACTCCTGGCTGGACTCGATAGGAGCGTCACTCACGATGTGATTTAATCATTCGGGATAATTTGAGTCCATCGTAACTAAGTCCCTGTAAGTTAGTGACCCTGACTGCTATGCCAGAGGTTGTGGGTTCGATTCCCACCCAGGACAAATGTTTGTGTGATGAGCATGATCATTTGTTCTGTGTCTGGGTGTAGTTTATCTATAATATGTTTGTATTTAGAAATATATAAGTATGTTTATCAGTTGTCTAGTACCCATAACACAAGCTCTGCTTAGCTTGGGACTAGATGGCGTTGTGTGATAGTTGTGTGGAATATTATTATTATATTATTATATTATTGGTAAGTGATTCTTTGGATTTAAAAGGCGGTCGGTTACAGTGTCTTTTTGACGTAAATACCATTGAATTTTAACTTTTGTACGCCGTGTTGTTCCAAAAGGATTTTATCTTTAACGGGCCCGCTGTTTTGAATTTGTACTTATATTGTTAAAATTATACCAGTGTTAGATAGCCCATTTATCGAGGAAGGCTATAGTCTATATATCATCACGCTAAGACCAATAGGAGCGGAGCAGTAATGACTAGTATGGTCAACTAGTTATAATATATAGTCATTGACAGCTTTGTTTAATGGTTGCTAACGAGCTTCAGGAAATCTTAGTTAAAAGTAATGTTTTGACAATAATCTCAATTCCAAAGTCATATACCTACAGCGACTAGGTTTGCAGACATTTTTCAAGCTGACATTAAGATCCCATAAAGTAGGTAGCAAAAGAAAATTCTTGAGAAATGCCAAAGGCTCATTTTCTGAGCTGTTTGCAAAATATTTTTCCATTTTCATATTTTTAAATCCCAGCTTAGTGAGATTAAGTTCAGGCTCGGGACGAAATGCTGTGCTATTTCTTTGTAAGCCTAGATTCATTTCAAAATACACGTTTATAATTCAAGAGTCAGACATTTTACGAAATACCTACCATAATATTTTGGTTTTCAATAAAGTGATTCAATCATAATAGGTACCTTTTATTTTAAAACTATTTGACCCGCGCAACTTCGTCTGCTCCGCTCGTATTGGTCTTAGCGTGATGATATAGCCTATAGCCTTTCTCAATAAATGGGCTATCTAACACTGAAATAATTTTTCATATCGGACCAATAGTTCCTGAGATTAGCGCGTTCAAGATAACAAAAAACTCTTCAGATTTACCTACAATAGTATTCATTAAATACTTTGTCATCATAATCTGCCGGCAGGATCAGCAGGGTCTCAGCAGTAATTACAGAATGCCTGTCACGATCCTTCTACTCCTTTCATAGGTACTTTCTTTTGTGGCGTAGAGAACCATCGTAAAATACATATTTTTTCTCAGTGGTTCTTTTCTGTGATTATGACCAAATTTTTGACTTTCATGAGGACTTCAATAATCTATTAGTTCATGGAGGTGAAGCGGCTTGAAGAATCTTATAATTTTATCTGTTGACAAGCATCTCAGTTAGCTACCGATAGAACAACTCCAATGAGATCTTGTATTACATCGGCAAGCTTATAAGCTTAGGTTCCTACCTACAGATATTATTACTATTATCAAGGATATAATTAATTATTCTGAAGACCGACACTAATTGATACGCCCAGGGTTTTATCATCCCATTGAATGATAAAATGATAACTTTTATATAATAATGGTAATACGTCATTGCAGTTAATAATCCATTATCTTGATTGATTCCGTGGTTTAATGAGAACTCATGTGTTTCATTTATTAGATAGGTATTGAATTGAGAAATTTAATTATTTAGACGGTAGATATGCATATTAATAGGTTTGATCAAATGAGCCGTTGTTTATCAATACCACTGTTAAGTTTTATCCATTTATTAAGTTGAAACATGATGCAATTCATAGGTTGCATCAGCCTAAAATGATAACAAATACCTACCTTTACTTATTTTTTACCACCCTTTTTGATGGTAGGTAAGTAGATATTCCCTCGCTGCTATTATAATCTTTAATAATTAAACTACAAATACATATGAAATAATTTATTGACACAATTGGTTTGGAACGCGTGTTCTGCAATGTGAAACTTCTGTTCGAGCTCGAGTTTTATGAAATAGGGAATATGCATGCCATTTTTATATTTGCAAAATGAAATACTTATTAGCGCTAGTAAACAACCGTGAAATTATTTTTTTAATATCTTCATCAGCAATGAAGTTATAAAGCTTCTAAGGTTACAATTAGAAAGAGAAGTCCGATGAAAACTTTGACGTCATCGTCTATGACGCCTATACAGGTGCCGTAGAAAACAGCGTTTTCGCGAGAGGGACAGATTTATTTGCTTAAAATAATTAGGTATATCTCCTTCGTTTTTAGAGTTATTTTGATTCTATTTTCACTGTTAGTATTATATTTTTGTATTTTGTTAGATAAACTGTTTACATAATAAATATGTTTTCATGCATATTCCCTATTGTTGAAAGGCTGGCATTGTGGCATAGCCCCCGCCGCCATATTGTCTTTTTCCATAGTTGCGACACACGATCTAACATGCGTATACAGGTAGAGGACACTTCAACAAACAATAATAGGAATATGCTGCCTTAAAGTGTCACGTTGAGGAAAAATATTTGAAGGCAAAGTTCCTATGTAGGATCAATGAAATTCGAAACCCTTTAAACACCACAGTTACATTGATTTTTTCAGTGGGTATAACACTGACATTTTAGGAACAAAATAGTACTGTGCAGAAGTCTCGTCAAAATTCAGGAAATACAATACATAGCTGTTTTTTGTCTGCAGAATCTTTTAACATATACGAATACTTCCCCTAAAAGATTGCCAGAAATGATTTTGATAAGGTTATTTAATTGTTACTTAAGAGTTACCCTGTACCTAAATCATTTGGTATACGGTGAGTGTTTTACTATGGTTACTTTAGTAAATAAATATTATACAGAGAGAAGTACTTAGTAAAATGATTCACGATCTTCATTTGAGCATGAGCAGGTGCCAGGTCTTTCACAAAATCATCCTGAAGTTTGTAGCATGTTGGATGCTCGTGATTTATAAGTGTATGTCACGTCTGCCCTAAAATATTGATGCAGCGGATGTGCTGAATGCCAAGTATTGAAGATGATTTGTTTTCTAGCTACTCAGTAAATAAATTGTTCGAGATGGTTGGAATTAGTTACGTTCGTTTATGAAGGAACATTGATTATTAGTAAAACATTGACGGGTCATCTATGGACTGGTTGGCTAGTCACCGGAAATAAATGTTCGAAGATAGCCGACATGTCTAAAAAGCACGAAAGAAATATGTAACAGAAATAAAATATTATATTTCATCATGCAAGATCTGAAAACTGAAGGTGACCATTTTTATAAGGCAAGGCAGTGGTTATCTCAGCCCAGTTCAAAACTCAAGCCCTTTTCTTTATGTAAATTATTTCAACATTACTGCTCTCAAAATGCTGATGAAAGGCCGTGAGAACGTGAACTGGCAATTCCTATAACTCCTAGAAGACTTGTGACTTCCACTTACTCAAACTGCTTATGTGGTGGGTAAAACATACACAGACGAGAACTGAGGTTCTGGTGTGGGTCGCGGGTAGCCGATGGATGCGAGGTGCACAGGACCGGTTATTGTGGCGACACGCGCGGGGAGGCTTATGGCCAGCAGTGGTCTTACGGCTGATATGATGATGACATAGAGGAGGTCTGAAGCCCAGCATTGAGATTGCCGTATGCTATGAAAAGGCAGCACAGTGGACACATCAAAACATTGGCACGCGCAGTTAGATACCCATACCTTAGCTTTTCCTCAGGTCACTGACAGTTTATTGACAAGACCTTGGTCAGGGCAACAATCTCATAATCAATTCCTAATTCAATAACTCAAGTTACCTCTCTAAAAAGTTAATTGAAATTCTCACAAGCGCCCGAACACAGGGTGGCTTTCAATTCGTTGGCAATATTCCTGGCGGTGAGGGATCTCGAGCGAAAAAAGCGCGGTGCACGCTATCCACGGCCACGCGGCGCATTTTATCTGCGCAGGTTCATTAGATTGACAACGTGGGTTACGTTTCCACTGAAGTACACTCTACACGCCCTCCCAGCACACGGAGAGGCTACGCACGTGACAATGTCTTATTAAATCGATGACCAGATGCGCGATGCAAGTGAGGCACGATCGGCCTATGCGTTCGGCTTTTTTTGTTAAGAATTTTCAGACAACCAATTTTTTGCAAGAATTCGGTTTTGACATAGTCGTTGCTAAATATTCGTGCATAGCGGTTCGGGACGAAATGCTGTGCTATTTCTTAGTAAGCCTAGATTCATTTCTAAATATACATTCAGTCAAAAAAGTATCGGGAATGGATGATTTGTTTATGGTTCCAAATTCAAATTTTTGTTTTTTTGCAGTTGTTAGATTGGCACAACTGTTTTCCATTTTGGCGCGGAGTTTGAGTTGCATCTGTTATTTATATTAAATACAGTGCTGGTTTTAGTAATATCATATATAGTGTGTATTGCGAATTTCATAATGGACAAAAATATCGAACAAAGAGTTTGTCTTAAATTTTGCATCGCCAATGGAATTTCGTGTTCGGAGTCACTGAAAATGTTACAGAAGGCTTACGGTGAATCGACTTTATCAAAAACTCGTGCTTATGAGTGGTTCAAAGCGTTCAAAAGCGGTCGACGTCTGCAACGGAAGTTAACATCGCAAAAGTGAAGGAAATAGTGACTGAAAATCCCCATTCAACTCTGAGAGAGTTTCTGTATCCGCCGAACTTTCTGTATCTCACGAGTCGATCCGTACCATTTTAAGTAATCATTTGGGTATGAAACATTTTGCTGCTCGGCTAGTCCCAAAAGATCTGAATTTTCTCCAAAAACTCAATCGCATGAAAGTCGCTGAGGACATGCTAGAACGAGTCAGTTCGGACCCAACATTCATGAAACGCATTTTTACTGGTGACGAGACGTGGGTTTACGAGTTTGACATGCAAACTAGTCAACAAGCTTCGGAGTGGTGCCTTCCAACTGAACCGAAACCGAAAAAACCACGCCAAAGTCGATCAAAAGTCAAAGTCATGTTGACTGTTTTCTTTGACTATCGCGGTGTTGTGCACTCTGAATTCTTACCGGAAGGTCTAACGGTAAATAAAGAATATTATTTGAGCGTTATGCGGCGTTTAAGAGAGCAAATTCGACGAAAAAGGCCAGATTTGTGGAAAGAAAATTCTTGGATTTTGCACCACGACAATGTGCCTTCGCACAAGGCTATCATTGTGAACGAATTTTTAACCAAACACTCAACAAATACCATCCAGCAACCACCATATTCACCAGATATGGCTCCTGCTGACTTTTTTCTTTTTCCTAAACTCAAATTACCACTTCGTGGCACCCGTTTTCAATCGATAGAAGACATAAAGGAGAATTCGCGGCGAGAACTGAACTCAATTCCGGAAGCAGCGTTTAAAAAATGTTTTGATGAATGGATTATTCGTTGGCGCAAGTGTATCGTTTCTAAAGGAGCATACTTTGAAGGTGATAAAATAAATTTGGATGAATAACAGACATTTTGTGTATTATTGATCTTTTCCCGGTACTTTCTTGACAGAGTAGTACATTTATAATTCAAGAGTCAGACATTTTACGAAATACCTAGGTACCATAATATTTTGGTTTTCAATAAAGTGATTCAATCATAATAGGTACCTTTTATTTTGAAACTAGTTGACCCGCGCAACTTCGTCTGCTCAGCTCCTATTGGCGTGATGATATATAGCCTATTAGCCTTTTCCAATAAATGGGCTGTCTAAAACTGAAATATTTTTTAAATCGGACCAGTAGTTCCTGAGATTAGCACGTTCAAGCAAACAAACAAACAAACTCTTTAGCTTTATATATTAGTACTAGTTGACCCACGCAACTTCGTTTACGTCACAATTTTCATTACTAGTCCGCTGCTATTGGTCTTAGCGTGATGATATATAGCCTATTAGTCTTCCTCGATAAATAGGCTATCTAACACTAAAAGAATTTATCAAATCGGACCAGCAATTCCTGATATTAGCGCGTTCAAGTAAACAAACAAACAAACAAACTCTTCAGCTTTATATATTAGTACAGAAGTATAGATATAGATATATAGTAGATTAGTATAGATATCATGTATAAGCTCTAAAAATAAGCAATTTCAATTCGCCAGGATCGAATTCGATTGAAATTCTCCAGGTTCAATGTCGTAAGGTTAAATGTAGATTTAATCTTACTCGGGAGGGTTTGAGACCTTTTTATTCTGTGAGTTTTTTTTGTTTTTTGAATGCCGATTGGTAGACTGGGGTTTATTGCTACTGTTTGTATAGGTTATGTTTGGTTAATTTGGTTTCAATACTGTATTATGATTATGATGAGATTTTAAGACCTTAAGGTTCATTTGATATTGTTTTTGTAAAGACGCACACAACACATCCAGACGCACTGCATCTTACCATCCCTACCTTGTGGCTATTCTACCAATTCGCACTAAGCGTTTTCAAACGTCTTTTATAATGCGCACAGCAAAGGAGTGGAACTCTCTGCCTGCGTCTGTGTTTCCGAAAGCTTACAACCCTAATCTCTTCAAAGTTAAAGTGAACAGGCTCCTTCTGGGTAGGCTCGCTCCATCGTAGACTTTGTCTGTGTCATCTCTGACATAGACTAGAGTCAAGAGCAAAACCATTACAAATAAAAAAAAAGAAAAAGATTAATTACACGAGGTTACTTCTGAGACACTACGCATCGTTCTTCCATGCAATCAGTATTGTTAATGGGACATATTACACGAAAAACAGTTGACATTACTTATTTCGTTGTCATGTATCGAGAAAATTTACTATGATTAATTTACTTTTGATTTTGTTTTGTTCGAAACATGGTAAAATAAAAAAAAGCTTTAATTTTTTTTTAACGATCTTGCTACCCGTTAAATTTGCGCATTGTCTCCGTATTAAACCTGTAAATAATAAATAGTTATGTCTGTTTCTTCTCGTATGGTATGGTCAGTCAATGATTCTAGAAGAATAGGTTAATATTCTAGGATAAAAGGACTGATGTTATATTTTCTTATGACATGATGAGTTGGAAGTTAGCTGGATGGACGAAGCTTAGGACTGGTCGATCGCGATGTGGCGATGCTTGATAAGGAGTCCAGCAGTGAACGTCTTTCGGCTGAGATAATGATCTATATCTACACTAAAGTTTGTTTGTTTGTTTGCTTGAACGCGCTTATCTCAGGAACTACTGGTCCGATTTGAAAAAATATTTCAGTGTGTTTGTTTGTTTGCTTGAACGCGCTAATCGCAGCAACTACTGGTCCGATTTGAAAAATTCTTTTAGCGTGTTTGTTTGCTCGAATGCGCTAATCTCAGGAACTACTAGTCCGATTTGAAAAATTCTTTCAGTGATTGATAGCCCATTTATTGAGGAAGGCTATATATCATCACGCTAAGATCTAGAGGAGCGGAATAGTAATGAAAATTGTGACGCAGACGAAGTTGCGCGGGTCAACTAGTTGTTTTATATTTGTTTCCCTATTCCATCACGAATTGTTTCTTCGTAAATTGTAATTACTACTATAAAATATAACCGTTGCTAATATAAATAAACTTCTGTTGTAATTAGACCATTTCATTGACGCATTACAGATTTATTACCAACAAAAGAAATGAAACAACTTTTGTAATAAGCTGAGAAAAGCAATAAACACGACAGTAATAATTTATAGATCTCATTACGTAATACCTACTAAGTTTTTCGAAGGATATAACGTCACTGACAAACATTTACTATTGAAAGTGTTCTTCTATGTCGTGACCGTGTAGGGTTAAGTTAATTACATTTTATTGTGATTTTATAGTGTTGCTACTTTGCTAACACCTACCTACTCTCAGCTTGGTCAAATCCTCCCCAAATGGCAATCGTGGATCCGCCCCTGATCACGACTGCCTGTTGGTTGTTCCATCGCACAGTTGCCAACCGGAGACAACACTCGTCCAGTTGGAAAATCCTTCCTTTTCAATGGAGGTTGCGGGATCTTTCATATAATTGCGCATGTAGTAGTTACCATAATCTTCTACAGTAAATGAGTAATCAGTTATTTTTAACCCGACTCTCAAAACCACTTTAGTGACCGGCACTGACAAGTGGTACTTGATCTATTTTTAACGGTCTATTTGGCCAGCCTATTTAAAGCCCAGAACACCTATGACAAATGACAGGACCCCTAAAAAGAAAACAATTTATCACTAGATACTTCACTTGTCCTTTTGCGCTTGACTACCGAGAGGGTTGTGAGTTTGGAAGTCTATCCGTCAATTTCTTGGTTATTGAGTATTGGTTTTTTTGGTTATTGAGTATTATTTGAACTCTACTTTAGCCTGAAAACCTGTCAAAATTTCACAGTAAATTAAAATTACGAAAATATAATGACGAAATTCTAGCAATTAGGTACAATTGCGATTAAAAACATTTTTATAAAATTTATATTATTTTCTGTAGGTACTTGGGTTGTAGTATACTAAAATCATGTTATCATTTTTACTTCAAAACCACATAGATAGGTTACGTGACCAACATTATCTAACCCACTTGACTATTAGCGAATAATAGCCAAGTGGGTCAGATAATCTTGGTCAAAGACTGTACTATCAATAGTTAAAAGACCCTAAAGACAACATCAACGTTAATTTTAACACCAGATGCAATAATGAATGCGCTGTAAATGTCGCACACGTGTTTTGGTTGACTTGGCGAGCTGCCAAGTCGTGCCAAGGTATGCCACATAGCAATACTTATTAATTCCAAGCTTTATATACTAAATAAAAGAGAGTTTTCGACTTATTAACAACTGGTTTACATAATCAGTTGAACGCTTTAAAGCATGGTGTATTTTTTTTGGCTGATTTATCGATAAAAGGGGCCTATATTATGGTTATTGATGTATCTGCTGTCTTGTACGTATCTTTTAGAATGAAGGACCTGTAATGTGATTACCAGTTTGATGCCAGACTGTCTCGTGGTATTAAGCCCGACTGCAGTGCATGCTGTCCTGAGTTTGATTCTCAGGTCGGGCAAAAAGTGTAATTGAGCTAGGAGTTTTTCAGTGGCAAACCTACGTTTGGACACCCCTGAATCTATATTTCATCTTTACAGCAGCATACGCATTAATTCCTAGTAAATTACACGATAATTCTAAGCTAGAACGAGTTGGTACGCGTATATAATAAATATTTAGGTACGATAATTCTTAAGCCTTTTAGATACTAGTAAATAAATACCTTAATTCGTTACTGTTATAACTTAGAATTGTAGACTCATCAAGAATATTATAGATCTATATATTCACGACAGATATCCAATTTAACAATTCAAATTTAAATAACAAAACGAGAAGAGAATTAAATTGGATTACTCTTACGAGTCTCCATAAATATGCTGACTATCTTGGATGTGGATCTTGTAAAATCTTGTTTTTATTTCAATATACATTCACAAATGTATGTTCGATCAGTTGCAAAAGACTATGTTGGATATAGGTCTGCGAACGAATCACAAATTAATTTTGATTCCCTATTATTTTTCTGTTTGCTGGATATGATATATATTAATTTATTATTTAAAGGCTCGTTAGTATACTATGTCACCTTAACCTGATGGTAAGAGATAATGTGGTCGAAGATCACCTTAACCTGATGGTAAGAGATGAAGTGGTCCCCAGGTTTTAGCTATCAGGAAATACAAACTGGGGGTGGATTCCACTATTAAGCTGGACGTACAAGGAAAGTACTTGAACAACATTTTATTTATAGAGTAACACATACAGATACGATTACTCGCGTTTCATTAAATTAATTAACTTTTATACTTTCATGCAACGCTATTAAAAAAGAAAGAAATTAAGCTCGATTAAAAAGGTTTTACGGGCAATTTCGCGCGGCGAGTGCCCGTTGAGTTTTAATTCCAAAGTTTCTGACGGGGCGTTAGACCGCGTTCAAAAGTTTGAAGAAAAACAAGAAAAATTCAGAGCAAATATTTTCTTATTACGTGTGTCAAAACAGAAAAGTTTGTGGCTTTGTTCGGGGAGTTGAGTTAATTTTATCAAGTACTGTGGTTAAAAATAGACTGTTAAAACTTGGGCACTTTTTAAAACGCGTTCAGTCGTGTTACAGTCGTAAAATATCCTAGGAGGAAGGACCAACTACTGGGACGATAAGTAGGTATCCTAAACAAATATATGGGAGCACGGAAGTGCCCCCGCCAAGTCGAGCAAATTAAATTAGCTTTTAAAAACGCCTTCAGTCGTGTAACAGGCGTATAATATCCTAGGAGGAAGAACCAACTACTGGGATGATAAGTAGGTATCCTATACAAATATATGGGAGCACGGAAGTGCCCCCGCCAAGTCGAGCAAATTAAATTAGCTTTTAAAAACGCCTTCAGTCGTGTAACAGGCGTATAATATCCTAGGAGGAAGGACCAACTACTGGGACGATAAGTAGGTATCCTAAACAAATATATGGGAGCACGGAAGTGCCCCCGCCAAGTCGAGCAAATTAAATTAGCTTTTAAAAACGCCTTCAGTCGTGTAACAGGCGTATAATATCCTAGGAGGAAGAACCAACTACTGGGATGATAAGTAGGTATCCTATACAAATATCTGGGAGCACGGAAGTGCCCCCGCCAAGTCGAGCAAATTAAATTAGCTTTTGAAAACGCCTTCAGTCGTGTTACAGTCGTAAAATATCCTAGGAGGAAGGACCAACTACTGGGACGATAAGTAGGTATCCTATACAAATATCAGGGAGCACGAAAGCGCCCCCGCCAAGTCGAGCAAATTAAATTAGCTTTTGAAAACGCGTTCAGTCGTGTTACAGTCGTAAAATATCCTAGGAGGAAGGACCAACTACTAGGACGATAAGTAGGTATCCTATACAAATATCAGGGAGCACGAAAGCGCCCCCGCCAAATCGAGCAAATTAAATTAGCTTTTGAAAACGCCTTCAGTCGTGTAACAGGCGTATAATATCCTAGGAGGAAGAACCAACTACTAGGATGATAAGTAGGTATCCTAAACAAATATATGGGAGCACGGAAGTGCCCCCGCCAAGTCGAGCAAATTAAATTAGCTTTTAAAAACGCCTTCAGTCGTGTAACAGGCGTATAATATCCTAGGAGGAAGAACCAACTACTGGTATGATAAGTAGGTATCCTATACAAATATCTGGGAGCACGAAAGTGCTCCCGCCAAGTCGAGCAAATTAAATTAGCTTTTAAAAACGCCTTCAGTCGTGTAACAGGCGTATAATATCCTAGGAGGAAGAACCAACTACTGGGATGATAAGTAGGTATCCTATACAAATATCTGGGAGCACGAAAGCGCCCCCGCCAAATCGAGCAAATTAAATTAGCTTTTGAAAACGCCTTCAGTCGTGTAACAGGCGTATAATATCCTAGGAGGAAGAACCAACTACTAGGATGATAAGTAGGTATCCTAAACAAATATATGGGAGCACGGAAGTGCCCCCGCCAAGTCGAGCAAATTAAATTAGCTTTTAAAAACGCCTTCAGTCGTGTAACAGGCGTATAATATCCTAGGAGGAAGAACCAACTACTGGTATGATAAGTAGGTATCCTATACAAATATCTGGGAGCACGAAAGTGCTCCCGCCAAGTCGAGCAAATTAAATTAGCTTTTAAAAACGCCTTCAGTCGTGTAACAGGCGTATAATATCCTAGGAGGAAGAACCAACTACTGGGATGATAAGTAGGTATCCTATACAAATATCTGGGAGCACGAAAGTGCCCCCGCCAAGTCGAGCAAATTAAATTAGCTTTTAAAAACGCCTTCAGTCGTGTAACAGGCGTATAATATCCTAGGAAGAAGAACCAACTACTGGGATGATAAGTAGGTATCCTATACAAATATCTGGGAGCACGGAAGTGCCCCCGCCAAGTCGAGCAAAGAAAATTAGCTTTTACCAACTACTGGGATGATAAGTATGTTATGTTGTAATCCAGGTCATAATATACCTGCGTTTAAATTTTCATTTAAATCCGTCACACAATTATTGAACTGTAGATATTATATTACCAATCAACTATACTACTTACACATATTTTTACATTAAATATTGGCAGTATTTATTTATTTATTAAATTCTGTGTTTATTTGTAAGGTAATTTATTTATTTATGATTCACGTTCATCGTTTAGGTCACAGAAGTTGATAGATGATGGAAATAATCTTCTTTTTTGTTTAATCAGTCTAATAGTTTCGTAGCAAATTTGTGGTAAACAGACAAACAGACGGTCAAGCAGACAGACACAGGAGTAATAGCAGACAGACACAGGAGTAATTTTATAGGGTTCCATTTTGTATTCAGACGTACGGAACCATAAATACATGTTTATTTTTAGAAAGTAAACCTACAACTTTTCGCCGGTGAATTTGGAATATTTATCCTGTCAATCTTTTCGCTATAACCCCACAAATAAGATCATAGATTTTCCCAGTTCATGACACTTTGAAAGTTCATGAACCCCTTCGAAAATAACGGAACTTATCTTTGCACTTGGTAACCAGGTGGAAAATGTTTAAGTGCCGAATCCCGAACTCCTATAACGCTACCGGAGATTGAAAAATATTGAGAAGACATACTGATAATATCGGTTTATAGAGTTTCTTGGAAATATCAACAGAATCTTTCTGAGGAAATCTGATGCGGTTTGTTTACTTGACGTTTGAGCAAAAAGCTATCTTTTATATAGGTCTTGAATCATCCCATTCATGTTTTTACGAATTTTCTTTGCGTTCCTTTAAAATAAATAAGATGAAATTAATGTATTTTTTAACCGACTTCAAAAAAAAGAGGAGGTTCTCAATTCGGTTGTATATTTTTTTGTTTTCTTTTTTTTATGTTTTTTACCTCATAACTCCGTCATTTATGAACCGATTTGAATTTTTTTTATTTCATCTGAAAGGGTATACTTCTCGATTGGTCCCATTGTCACCATGTCAGAATCTGATGATGGAATCCCACGAAAATCGAGGGTAACCCTCAAATTTTATAGGCACATACAATGTTTTTCATGAACTTTCTAACGCAATTCAGATATTTGTGTCTGGTAATCATCATTTCATGTTGCTGAGCTGATGATGAAAGGTATGAATTAGGATCTGATGATAAGATCCCATGAAAAATGTTTGTTCAGCGATACTTTCGCCAATTGTCAGCCGATTTGGATGATTCTTTTTTTGTTTGAAAGAGTATTTTCTTCTGTTTAAATTTGGTGAAGATCTGACGAAGAACTTCGGAGGTAGGCAACGGAACTCTTCAATAAATGATAGCAAAGGGATCGGGAGTGCTGAAATCGCATGTTTTTTTAGTGTTCACACCAGTTCTTAACATAACATTGCGCTGGTACGCTGTTAATGGGTACGCACTAGGTACCACTAAAAAGTGAAAAATAAAAAAACTTTTTACAACCGACTTCCAAAAACAAAACACTACAAGGTACAAAATAACTTCGGAAGAAAGAAAATAACTTTAATTTTTATCAGTAGTAATAAGACATCTAAGAATTTAATTTAATTTTAAAGTATTCATTTAATTTTATATCTGTAAGAAGTTCAGTGTTTTCCAACATTTTATGCACACAAATGTACCTACAGGGAGAATGGGTAAACTAAATTTGGCTTTAAATGAATACAATATTTTTTCTCAAATATGCTTGAAAAGAACAATGGGCAGAATGGGCCCAGCGTTGTAGCACTTTCTTACCTATCGTAAAATGAAGATCCAAATAAACTCAACATTTTATTCTAGGGCAGCATTACTCTAATGACTCAAAAAAAATGTTATACAATTACAGTTACAAGTGCTAATAATATGACCTAATGATTATCATCATTAGCCTGCAGACGTCCACTGCTGGACATAGCCCTGCCCCGAGTATTGCCACAACCACCGACCCTATGCGACTCGCTCGGCTACCCGTGACCCTTACCAGAAGTTCTAGACAAGTGGCATAACGTCAGCGCCAGCGTGGCGGAGGCGATTGTCGAAACGTCAAAAATGTATGGGATTGTCAATCGCTGTCGACATGTCACGAGATCAATTCCCTACATTTATGAATTTTGACAAAAGCATTCCCTAATAGAATGGCGCTTTGTCAAGAGGGTTTGGTCCACCTTGTGGGAGGCCTCTCAACGCTGCGTCTTCAGGTACGCGGTCACCACTGCTAAACTTTTCAGCCCCATCATAAATAAAGAGAAAAACGTATTTTGACTGGCAACATGTAGATACAATTAGGTATGTGCACCATTATCATAATGATAGCATTTGTAACTGTATTTATTGAACTTTTGGAACCGCTGTAACTTTTTTTTTAAATCATTAGAGTAATACTGCCATAGAATAAAATGTTCAGATTATTTGGATCTTCATTTTAAGGTAGGTAAGAAAGTGCTACAACGCTGGGCCCACGATCCATATAAAGTTGCCCATTGTTCTTTGAGTATTATTTTGACAACCTTATTATCGAAATTGCTGTAGGTACTGGCCAAATACATGCAAGCAGCGGCCGGCAAAAGTTGTATGAAAATCCATACAATACTAAACTCATATCTGTCGTATAATTTAAAAATGGAACGATCTTTTACTCCGAAACATGGCAACCAAGGAGGTAACTTATAAAAAGTTTCATTTAAATTTCGAACTGGCTTGCAAATAGAAAGCTGTTTATTGAAAAAAAAAACAAATGAATACTTTAACGCGGAAAAAAATATTGTTGTTCATTTTACGTCATTGATTTTGAAAAGTAATTGTTTTTTAATTTAATTTTCGCGCATTATTTGAGAAAAGTACTGTACAAGCTTTGGCCACAACTATGTATTGATGGACTTACATAATACACGTTCGTCCATCAATGCCACTTTTGCTGGTCGCTGCAGTAATGTACCTACTAAACTAGACATTACAAATAGAAGTATTTAATAAATACTCAAATTAACGATATAAATACACAAACATACCACGAAACTAATAAATAACCTAGGCTTTTTACGGTTGTAATGTTACCTAAAATTCCACCCTCAGCCAAGCTTTTGACCGCTGAACCAATTAAGCGGTCATTGGTCTTACACCTACCATTAATTATTGTGTTAATTATGTAAAAGTTTTAATCAAGCAATTTATGCCGTTGAGGTCACACGTTGTGGGGTACGATAGAGCGATTAATCACATAATATAATGGTAGCCCGCAATGTTATGTCTTTATCAAGCAATTTAGGCATATAATCGCACTAAGCGTTTCCAAATGTCTTTTGTAATGCGCACAGCAAAGGAGTGGGACGGAAGTCTCTGCCTGCGTCTGTGTTTCCGGACACTAACAACCCTCATCACTTTATAAAGGCAGAGTGAACAGGCTCCTTCTGGGTAAGCTCGCTCCGCTCCATCGTAGACTTTGTCTCCATTATCTCTGACCTAAACTGGAGTCAAAAAGATCCCATCACAAATAAAAAATAAAAAATGAAGCAAGCAGAATGCATGCTCTTTGATAGAAGGACTTAAGGAAGAGGTGTACCTAAATCCATCAAAAGGTTGTCTTGAATAAATCTCTTTTAGCGATGAGGCCTCCCATTGTGTAATGTTTTTATTTTCATGTATGTTTCTGTACGTACCTTATATGGTTTTCATAATAAAAAGTATTATATTCTACCTATAAGTAGTAGGTACACATTTCCCCAGTAACGTTTAAGTATCATGTAACAGGAGGAGAGCCTATTGCGATCAATGGGGCACAAATTCAGACTATAGACTGCGATTGAAAAAAACCTGGTCGAAATACCAAACCAAAATCTAGTAATGTTGCATAATTTCTTCGAAAAAGTCACCACGTCTGTGAAAAATAAATGGCATTTGAAGGAACACAGATGGGTAAATCAGTAAGAATCTGACATTCCCTTCCACTTCGCCCAAAGTGGAAGGAATCACTTGATGATTTCTCATACAGAAAAGAAAGTTCCTTTCCATTGCAGTTGAGAGCATGTCATGCTCATTCAAATGTTTCGCTGATGGTGGCGCGTGTGTTGGTTCCAGTGGCGTGCCGTAGGTGCAAGCCAGCAAGACTCCCTAGTCCCAATACACAGTTTCATTTTAGACTCTCTAGGCTCTTATATCATTTACGTTATAAAATACTAACTTAGCTGTTTTAGTTATTTTCATTATGTTATATTTCGATGTTATAATGATATAAGAAATAAACACGTAGCAATTTAATGTCACTATAGCACAGAATTCAGTACAGAAACAGCACGGTGCAGTGGGTCGGCGTGATAGCAATGAGTTATATTATGGTGTTTTCTTTTTACCAGTTATTACCTATGCTGGTCTATGCTGGCTTGCACCTAACTTGGTTCATTATAGTTCCCTTCATAATAGTTGAGCTGAATGGTGCTGTATATAGACGCTTCATGTTCGTAAACGGGCACTGACAGTAAAGACTTGTCTCTTACCTGCCACTGGCTCATTTTAATATATATACAAGGTGGGCCAAAAGAATTCATCCGATGTTGTTAGGCTCTCTTTTTTTTTCTAAATGAAAAACTTCGATTCTGTTTTTTGATTATGTTTATTTGAACCTTTAGAATTTTATTGGTCAAGTCGAGAAGATTATATCGTCCAAATGGGCACCGTCACAATTGATTGCCATACGGGCTCGTTTTATGGCATTTTTCATCTCTTCAGCGACAACTTCGGGCGACAGATTCTCGCACTCGTGTCAAATGTTGTTCTTGAGGGCTTCCAGAGTCTCAGGCTTGTTTACGTAAACACAAGACTTCAAAAAATCCCACAAAAAATGTCTGGAACGCTTAAATCGGGCGATCTTGCGGGTCAGTGCAAATCGCCAAAACGAGAGATGAGGCGACATGGGAACGCTGCCTACAGAATATCGGTTGTGGCTCGCACAGTGTGTGGCGTTGCTCCGTCCTTTTCGAACCATATGTCCCTCAGTCCTAATTCGTCCAATTGCGGCAGAAAAAACTCGGTCAACATGACCCTATGGCGACAGCTCGACATCCTCGGCAACAGCGGCGATATTCTCGGCAGAACGGGCGCTCCGGTTCCGGCCACTCTTGGCACCGTCTCGTGTGGTCCCATACTCTTCAAGGTTGATGGCCAAACGGCGCAGTGTTTGCGCAGTCCGTTTCGGACGGCTGGGGAATCGGCGACGGAATTCGCGCTGCGCCAACACCACAGACGAATTGTTACACAAAAAAATAGACACGATTATTCCGCGTTCTTGGGGAGTGTCTCGCTCCATGGCTTGTTCACTTGTATTTTGCATCTGTCTGGTCCACAAAAGTCAAAACAGATTTGAGATTGGCGGCCATTTGCAAAAATGAGAGCATCTTCCAATAGGGTGATTTCTTTTGGCTCACCCTGTATTTGAATTGTTTTATATACTTTCTTGTTCTTTGCATTGTCTTCACATACAGAAGCAACAAGGATAATGTACTTAACCAAGATTTTTGTAATACAATCACATGATTTAAAAGTGTCCGTGGAGTTTCTTGCACGTTCTTCTCCATAGAGATCCACGCTTTGGAACGTGTAAATAGCTTCATGTTTTTGACTGTTCGACCTTGACAATTCAGAAGTGCCTATAAATGGTTTATTTGAAAAATATGCTTTGATTTGATTGATTTAATATGAAATCTGGTGATCTACGATCCAGATTATTAGTCTACATTGCACCAATTAAAACGTAAACCAGTATGCCTTTCTGAAGCCGTTATTAGAGGTAATTAAATTACAAATTATTTGCGTTCTACGTTACCATTTAGAGAGCTGCGCAATTAGCTAACCAAAGTCAATGAGTAACCACTGTAAATTGATTTAGAAATTGGTATATTCAAATAGGTATGTGGTGGTTCTAAACATGGTGGATTTGATGCCAGGACACGTAATTTATGCATAAATGTTTTTACTAATCGGAGAACAGCAGCACCGTTTATTTGTTTATGCATTTCGAATTAGCTAGATCCAATACAGCGGGTCTAAAAAGGCTTCAGCAGAATCAGAAAGCAAACCACGCTACCCGTCTATGTAAAATTTTCCCAATCAACCTTGAACCTGATTCGTTAACGATAAAGATGAATATGAAATTTGACAGATTGTAGCGTGATTAATATTATGATTCTAATATCATCTGCCTAGCCTTTTCCCGACTATATTGGGGTCGGCTTCCAGGTAAACCGGATTCAGCTGAATACCAGTATTTTACGCGGAGCGGCTGCCTACAAGACCTCCATAACTCATTAACTAGTAACACGGTATTTCATGGCTAGACTGGAGTCAGATTAACTGGCTTCTGACTATCCGTAACGACTGCCAAAGATCTAAAAATGACAGCCGGGACCAACGGCTTAACGTGCTTTCCGAGGCACGGAGGAAACTCGGTATGTTAAGATGTCACCCATCCACAGACCAACCTTGGCAAGCGTTCTTAACCTTGAAGATCGACCCGTGCGGCTGTTATTATCTAGCCACGAGCTCCTCAGTTGTTAATTAATAATATTATTCTCCTAAAGTGGCCTTTTTAGCCCCCCTGAACAGAGCAATGGGATATTTTACTAAAAAAATCTAATTAGTCCGCCTGATAGATTTTCAAAAAATATTGGACACGTATTTTTTCTTTTTTCACGTAAACAAAAAATAAAGAGGATACAGCGAGTTGAAGACACGCGTGACGTCATCTGGCTTGGTAAATTTGGTTCATTTTTACCAAGCCAGAAGACGTCACGCGCAACAGAAAAATACGTTTCCAATATTTTTTGAAAATCTATCAGACGGACTAATTCGATTTTTTTAGTAAAATACCCAGTGGTGATGTCTTTCGACTGAGATATTGATGATCAATCGGAATATTGAATTAGATGCAATACACGATGCCATTATTTACTCTCTAAAGGACTAGACAAAGGTGTACTGGGAACGTCACTTTATATGTACCTAATTCCCCATTATCTTTTTTTTTTTCAGTAATTTTGATTAACCCCGTTTATTAAGAACTAGCTTTTGCTCGCGACTACGTACGCGCATATCCCGTTTTTTTTTTTTTTTAAACTTTGTCTCTGTCATCTCTAACCTAGACTACAGTCAAGAGCAAACCCTCACAAATAAAAAAAAAAACTGGAGATCCTGGCTCAGTGCTCCGCTACCGTAGGGAAGCTACACGCCTTTGCTCAGCTTTCTACGAACAATAGTTTTGGATGTGCGTTTTTGCGGCGTAACTGAAGAATAAATTTTATGTATCAGAAATGTTTGTAAAAAAATCAAAGTGTATGTATGTGTTATCGGCGGTGTACCCTTTTTACGCAGACAGAAATTTGATAGAATTTCGTTTCGCAGAAAATGTTTCACATAATATTTGGTTGTTGTAATTTTATTTCTAATGTTATTGTTTCATAGACTATTTACTTGAATGAAACCAATTTCACAGAAACACAATTCAATTAATTTCATGATCACATTTTTTTCTTTAACAAACTTATCAAACGTAAAAATTTCATTCGGAATAATGACTACGCATATTGCTATTTCTACAAAATAGCAATTTAACCTTAAATAAAAATCAAAATATGATCTAAAAAAATCAACATGTGTGCTAAAAAAATTTGTGACAGAAATGAATCGCTGTAAAACCGACTCCACGCAGTTTTGTCTGCTCTACCCCTAGAGTGTAATTTAAGCCCACGTAGGCGCGGAGGGGCGAGGCGGCCCGGAGGGGCGAGGCGGTGGTGAGCGTCAAAACAATCTGCGACGATAAGTTTGCGTGAGATTGCCGGAGCCCCGCAGCACCGGAGCCGTGACAGAAACCATGCCTGCTGCATGTTGCATGCTCGCCTGCATACTGCATGCTTGCTTGCATTCTGCATATTGCATGCTCGTTTGCGCGTGCTGCATGCTTGCTTGCATGCTGCATGTTGCATGCTTGCTGCATGCTGTATGTTGCACGTCGCATGCTTGCTGCATGTCGCATGCTTGTTTGCTTACATGCTGCATGCTTGCTGTATGCTTGCTGCATTCATGGTATATGCTTGTTTGCATAGTTCTGTCCTTTATTCCCATCGCCATTTGCCAACATTGCCGCTTCGCGGGGTTCCGTCGACCGGGCCCGAATGAAAAGTTATGCTTGACTAGAATAAAATTTACACGCAATGTTTTGTTGTAATTTTATAGAAGGGTATGCATTTTGTCAAACGTTTAGAAACTGTCACTCGATAATTTTTTTCCTTGGTAACA
Source organism: Lacanobia oleracea (assembly GCA_950371165.1). Lineage (NCBI taxonomy): Eukaryota > Metazoa > Arthropoda > Insecta > Lepidoptera > Noctuidae > Lacanobia > Lacanobia oleracea. The sequence continues at coordinate 6,139,163 of OX493389.1, forward strand.
AGTTTAATATTAACTGATCAATGGGGATTAAGAATATTTGATTTATTATTCTATGATATCATAAATCGAAACAAAGTTTATTTGTAACAAAAATCTATGATTTAAATTTATTCAAAGTAAGTATTCGTCGTTTTGATTATTCTATGAAATAAAAATACGAGATTTTTTTTTTGTAAAACGAAATTCTGTGAAACTGTCTTCCTTATTTCAATGTACAACCGGTATCGGCAGCTCTTATTTTACTTTTCTGAGTTTTCTGCCGTATCAATTTGAAGCTACTATCATTAATTGATCAGAAGCCCACACCAAGTCCTACCAATCTAATCACACAAAGCTTCACAGCCTTAATCCATCTAGATTACAGTCATAAACCTTACATTTGAACGAATAATAATAAAACCAGTTTTATTTTACCTTTATCTGTAGCAACAGTTTATGAGTGAACTAGCCTTTCCCGCGGTTTTGCTGCTCTTCTGACATCTCCCACCGGATCTCTCCATTTTTTTTCCGGGGTAAAAAATATCCTACCTCATGGGCACTCAGCGATAGTATAGCCTGTAAGAAATGGAAATCAAATTAAATACAAAATCCTTTATTTCAAACGGACCATTTACTTTAGAAAAATAAACTTTCATTCCTGAAAGACTTTCACTAACAGATACTTTCAGAAATTGAATATGAATAGGCGCCCTTTACCAAAACACAAACATACAATTTTGACCACTATTCAACATATAGTTAAGACTAACTGATAGAACGATCTTGACTGCAGAAATACGTAAATCATAGGAATAGAATAGAATACTCTTTATTATGTACAGTGTATTACGTATAGGAGGAGCTCGTGGCTAGATAAAAATAACCGCACGGGTCAATCTTCAAGGTTAAGCAACGCTTGCCAAGGTTGGTCTGTGGATGGGTTGTGGATGGGAAATCCGGTTTGACTGGAAGCTGACCCCAATATAGTTGGGAAAAGGCTAGGCAGATGATGAGTGTATTATGTATAGGTGCCTAAATAACCTACTAATATCCTACTTCCCAATAATATTATAATTGCGAAAGTTTGTGAGGATTGATGGATGGATGTTTGTTACTCTTTCACGTCAGAACGCCTGAAAGTATACAGAGTAGTACACAGAGGTAGATTATAGTCTGGACTAACACATAGGCTTTTTATCTCGGGAATATGTTCCCTAAGGATCACACGGGTGAAGCCGCTGGCAGAAGATGGTAGTAGAAACGTATAAATAGATTACTCATACGATCGTGCTCATACTCATAAATGTATATTCACACTATCCGAGGATAGAGTGAATATACATTTCGTGCAGATTGATTCACTTCATTTCTCCTGGGCCGATTTGAAAAATTCTTTCAGTGTTAGATAGCCCATTTATCGAGGAAGGCTATTGGCTATATATCATCACGCTAAGACCAATAGGAGCGGAACAAACAAACTGATCAGCTTTATATATTAGTATGAATGACCCACGCAACGCAACTGCGTCACAATTTTTATTACTGCTCCGCTCCCATCGGTCTTAGCGTTATAATATATAACCTATAGCCTTCCTCAATAAATGGGCATTTTTATCATATTTTTAAGGAATTTTTCAAATCGGACCAGGAGTTCCTGAGATTAGCGCGTTCAAGCTCTTCAGCTTTATATACTCGTAATAAGTATAGATGTGACGTGACGTTTCAATTACATTTCACATTGACAATGACGTGTGCATGCGTTTATTAGACGTTTCATTGTACCTACGTGTATTAAATGAAGTAAAGGTTGACGGGATCCTTATATTTTGCGTTTAGGAAAAATTTGAACTTTCGAATAATATAAGTATTTTAATTAAAATTTTATTGAAAACTTTCACGTTATCTTTTTGGGTTCATAACAAACATGAGACAAGCAATTTCATATTTATTACTGTAAACCGTATTTACAGAGGCGGTACATACGGACTTAATACTATGACAAAGCGTCTGTGGAAATATGCAAAATTATTCTTAACCAGTGAATTACATGAAAGTGTACAAGAAGTCTAGGGTTTTAAAGTAAAATGTAAAAAAAATATATTATATCCGATTCGCCGATCACCGGCCGGATTTTGCTACTCGCTACATTAGGTAGGTATCAGTTGTTTCGTTAGGAATATCATCAAACCCAAAAGCTTGTTCAAACTTAGGCACGTACAGAAAGGACCACAAATAAAGCTCCACCAAACCCCGGAATACGCATGTTTCCCACTTCTATCCTATTGATCCTAAGTTTATCCTCAGCTGTGATGTTCGTTGTTTCGGCAACAGAATTCAGGAGTGTTGATGTCGCCATTTGTCAAACTCGAAGGGAACGTTCGCTGTCATAGTTCCCTGTACTATGATTTATCTGCGTGTGATGTTCTGATGGCGGTCGTCGCGGGTTGGTGCGAAGTTTTGTTTGTGAGTGTATCGGGCAGAACTTTTAATGAATTTTGTCAGTTCTTTTGACATACAAGCACGACGTGATTTTTCATTTCCATAAAAGAAAATCCGGGCCAAGTGCGAGTCGGACTCTCACACGAAGGGTTCCGCACCATAAACCGAAAAAAAAAACCGTTGCTTAACCTCGATGATTGATTACGTACTCTATACAAGGTTATTTGTAAAACACCACACCTCCACCACACACACCTGTTAGGGAGTGAAAGTACAAATGATTATAAACAACTTTTACTTTGAGAACAACCCCGAAAATTCGAAAAAATATCAGCTGTTTTATATATTGCAATATTTAGCCAACGAAAATGTATGACACATTTATGATTGAATTACAAATGTTTCATTTTTTCCCTTTACTCGCAATATGGGACGGTATTACTTGCCGAATTTCAAAGTTCTAGGTCAACGGAAAATACCCTATAAGTTTTGATTCCCTTGAGTATCGAAATATTTTTGAGGCATAAACGCAGCAAAAAACGTATCTTTTTTACGTTAACTTAGAAGTTTGATTTTTCTACAGCTTCAAGGGACTGTAGACCTGAGTATCTGGTTTTAATTACAACTCGATACCTCCACGCGTTCTTGAGATATAGGGTCTTGACAGAAAGACGGACGGATCCTATAAGGGTTCCATTTTTTTCTTTTTTAGGTATGGAACCCTAAAACTGATAAATTATATCATTATTTTATACATTGTTATAAAAAGACTTTTTCCTCGATTTAAATAAGATGTGATTAGAAATAAAAACCTGTCTTCTGGGGAACAAACGACATGAAAATAAGCTAGGAGTGGTCCTAGCTTATTGATCCCATGTTTAATGTTCAGCAGTTCATTGTTTCGGCAACAGCCATTCGACACCGTTGATGTCGCTATGATTTACTTGCGTGTGATGTTCTGATGGCTGTCGTCGCTGTAGACGTGGTAATGTGAAGTTTTAGCTTTGTGTATGGGTGTATCAGGCAGAACTTTTAATTAAATCATCATCATCAGCCAATATCCATCCACTGCTTAACGTAAGTCCCCGCCAAAGAGCGCCAACCATCCCGGTCCTGAGCAGTCCGTATCCATCCGCTGCCAGCCAGCCACCTTCTAAATCATCGATCCATCGCGCGTCGTTTAATGAACTGTGTCAGTTCTTTTAACTTAAGGGCCCTAAAGATAGGCGGTAAACTGTATGTGGATAAAATTAGTAACTAACATCTCTTCTGGGCCCCTAGTCTGCTATTTTTTATAAATTCGTCATTCCAACACGATGCCATTGTCATTTTGCTAAAAGTTCGTAATCTGCTAAATTCATAATGGTCGTTCACTAATCGGTCAGTGGAAAGTCAGTGGTCTCGTAATGAAATCGTAGTGGAATGACAGTGTCGTATTGCCATTATCTATTGATCATTATATATTGACTACACAATAACGTTCTAATGGTAGGTCACTGATCGATGGAACTGTTAAAATTTTAGCAGATTACCGCATACGTCTGTCATTATGTACGAGATTACCATTTTATGCCATTTCGTTCAGTGGACTGTCAGTGATTGATCATTGGAAAGTCATAGTGACACTATTATGTTAGTAGATTACCAAACTTGTCAAAATCAACAATTATGAGATCAGTGATCGACCATTCTGACACTATTGTAATAGCAGACTTGGGGCCCTGGAGATTTTCTTATAATCGATACCGGACGCCGCGGTCACACCATAGACAATCTGTCAAACTTTTGATGATGGAACTGTGTTCTGTTTGTCTATGGTGTGAACAAAGACTTGTGCCCGGTCCTGACATAGTCCTAGTGACAATAGGTTATTTAGTTTAGTTTTTAGTTAAGTTTTTATTTATTCCCTTATTATTTTGTGTTTTGTGCGTCGCTTTTGGGAAAATAAACGTCTTTTCTTTCTTTTTTTTTTCATTTTCTTTCAAGCGTTTGACCTGCGTTTGCGTTTGCGTTTTCAATTCAATTCAATTTATTCAATAAGCGAGTAACCATGACTCATTTGTTAGTAAAAGACTTATCCTATGTTAGTAATTTAAAAACAACTTTATAACACAAATACAAATATAACAAACACACAACAACAACTAACATATACAATAAAAACATTACAGTAAGCGATATGGTCGAAGATGGAGCACGCTTGCCTGGTAGCTATCAAGAAACATACCTGATTGTCTGATAAAAAGATGATTCCGTGCTTTGGAAGGCACGTACAAGCCGGTGGTCCCGGCCGCCATTTCATCAGAGGCCCTTGAGGCAGTTTAGAAACTCTGACACTAGGGTGTGTGGCGTCGTTAGACCTTACTGCCCTCACGATAAAAAGAAGAAGAGGAAACACAGACTGTCTATTTATAACATTATCAATGGAAACGTGATGTCTCGTTGTTCCTGTCTCCGGAAGCCATTAATATTTTGACAATGACTGAATTACACGGCTCAACTTTTACATTGAATAAGTATGAGTGATGGTTATAGAAACAAAAAATTGCCTTTATTATGAAGCTTCATAAGAGAAAGTTTGAAAGCAAATCTGTTCGTTTGAGTTTTGTGCTCATCTTCCTTATGATCTTTGCGCTTCTTTGAGCGAAAGTTTTGAACATTAATCAAATTTTCGCACGTGAGTGTTCTCAATTATGTGGAATTCGTATAAAGTGGTATCTATCTATATACTAATACATAAAGCTGAAGAGTTTGTTCGTTTGTGTGACTGTTTGTTTGTTTGTTAGCTTGAACGCGCTAATCTCAGAAACTACTGGTCTGATTTGAAAAATTATTTCAGTGTTAGATAGCCCATTTATTGAGGAAGGCTATAAATCGAGGAAGGCTATAAGGTATATGTTATAACGCTAAGATCAATAGATGCGGAGCAGTAATGAAAATTGTGACGCAGACGAAGTTGCGCGGGTCAACTAGTTATTATTTAATATATAAAGCTGAAGAGTTTGTTTATTTGTTTGCTTGCTTGCTTGAACGCGCTAATCTCAAGAACTACTGGTCCGATTTCAAAAATTATTTCAGTGTTAGATAGTCCATTTATCGAGGAAGGCTATAGGCTATATATCATCACCAATAGGAGCGGAGCAAACGAAGTTGCGCAGGTCAACAAGTATAATTTAAGATAACACTGCTTGGTACCTACACCTACTTTTCTTAAAATGGGATAGAAGACTAAGTATTAAGGGTTCTGGACTTCCTCAATATAATCAACATTAGTCTCTCTTTGATATCAAGACCCATTAGAGACCCTGGACATAACAACATTCTATTAGCGATTGGCAAAAAGTTCGAAACGTGCGTATGTTTTTATCCAAGAGTTACCGAAATGTCACGCGGTCGGTCAGACTCAAAAATTTTGGATTTTGTCAATCGTTCCTATGAATGTCACGTCTAGTTTTAGAACTCAAAACTCTGTTTTCTGGTTCTTTGTAGGACCCATGGCCCTGGAGCGTGCAAAGGGCATTAGGAGGAACACGGATGGGTTTCAGTCAGTAAGAATCTAACACTCCCTTCTGCTTCACCCAGAGCGGAAGGAGTCATTTGATGCTATTTCCCATACTAAAAAAAGAACACGCTGGTCTATTAAGTTGTGTGTATTTGTGCGAGTCCCATATAAATGTATTTTCTTTCTTCTTTCTTTCTTTTTTTTTTTGTATAAGCTGAAACCCTAATCTAAAAATTACGCTTCGTTTTACGAAGGACATGAAACATTTATCAACACAACGGGTGCTCATAAAACCTTTATTTTGATCACGATATGACGTACGAGCGTACGAACAACATTTTTTTATAATTAAACGGTAATTTAGTGAAGATACGCTGAAGTTATGGCAGGTTTGTGTTCGTCCGTTTAGAATAAAGAATAATAAAGTAATAAACCGTATTTTTTGGTATTTTCGCTAACTTTTAATTTGGCGTCATAGCTATAATATTTTTTTTAACAGGACATAAATGATACGGAATACATACCTAATGGATCAAAAACTTGAAGAAGACTGACTTAAACTTTCAATGACACGACGGCGACGCGGCAATGTGAAAATGCGTTTCACTAAAATTTACCGGACGTATGTTGGGTCTGTGACCAATATTATCTAACCCACTTAACTATTAGCGAATAATAGTCAAGTGGGTCAGATAATGTTGGTCACGTACAAACGAAGCAAGTTAATAAAAAGCTTGGGAACGAAGCCGCGAGGAAAGGCTATGAAAAAATAATAAAAAATAAACCGGCCAAATGCGAGTCGGACTCGCGAACGAAGGGTTCCGTACCATAAACCTTAATTTTTATTATTTGTTGTTATTGCGGCAATAGAAATACACAATCTGTGAAAATTTCACTTTTTTTCATTTGACAGAGGGACGGACGGACAGCGGAGGCTTAGTAATAGGGTTCCGTTGTGTACCTACCCTTTGGGTACGGAACCCTAAAAACAATATAACCACGTGGTCAACGTCAGCAGGTGGCCAGCAAAAATAGAAAAGCTGATCTTACAAAAAGCCGTGACCTTAATTCAGGAAAGTCTTTCAATAAATAATCATAATCCTATTATTACGGAGTCGTTATGGGCACGCAACTTCCTTCACGATACAATCGATTATACTGACCTTTGGATATCGAAAAACCTTGAAACACAAATGGAATTATTTTTCCAACACACTCGGGAACTGGCTCTTATTGCACTGTTATTGTTTTTTCGCAACTGTGTTGAAAAACGACGTATTTTTACGCATGAGCAAATGAGTAGTTCCTGAGATTAGCACGTTCAAGCAGAGAAACAAACTCTTCAGATTTATAATTATAATATTAGTACTAGTTGACCTGCGCAACTTCGTTTGCGCCACACTTTTCATTATTGCTCCGCTCTTATGAGCCTTAGCGTGTTGATGTATGTATGTATGTATGTATGTAAATCGGGCTGGTTTCCGCAACTCCACGACTAAGCGCGTATTTTGCGTGTAGGTGGGACAAATGCGTCATTCGATCCACCCCAGCTCCCCAAGGAAGGCCAGCAACGCCTTGGTGTTACTAACTATCTCGCAGAGGGTACCTGGGTTTCCGAAGTACTTTGCCCTGTAATCCGCAACTACCGGGCAGCTTAGAAGCAGGTGTGCTGCTGTCTCATTCTCCTCCATGCAGGCTCTGCATAGCGGGCTGTCAGTGACTCCTATAGCATAGAGGTGTTTATTAAAAGACCCATGGCCAGTTGTTACAGCTGTGACTGAACGCAACTGTTGTTTAGTCAGTCTTAGGGCTTGTTTTGTGAAACGGCCATTTATAGAGGGAAGTGCCTCTTTGGCCTGCCTACACTCACTATGGTCAACCCATAGCTTGTGATGTTTATCTCCGGTGCGTTTCCTTACCAGATTGCGTAAGTACCCGAAAGGCAGCGGCACGATGGGCTCAGGTCCCATTGCTGACAAACTCGACCCCCTTCGGGCGAGTTCATCCGCAGCGTCGTTGCCTCGAGATTCACTGTGTCCCTTGATCCATTGAATGGTTACTTTGTTGTGTCTACCAACCTGGTTGAGACGTTGGTGACACTCGAGAATCAACCCAGAGGTCACTGTGTGGCTGTTCAGAGCTTGCAGGACAGCCGTTGTTAGCGTGTTGATATATAGCCTGAGATTAGCGCGTTCAAGCAAACAAACTCTTCAGCTTTATATATTAGTATAGATAGATTCGCCTCTTTCAGGAACTCTGAATATTTTTCGATAATAGGGACGCATATTTTTTTGTGTCATAGCAAAGTTCCCTTTACAGTAGTTGTCAAAAAGGCCAAAACGCAAACTGGCATTTGTTTGAGAACGTGGTGTTTGCATAGAGGCGGTCCCTTTGATCAAAATTCATCCGCACAAAATTACGAAGGAAGTAGTTTGTACAAATATTGGCATCGTAGAGTTCGTAAATAAACAAACGTTGCTATAAATAAATAAAGAAACAGTGGTTCAGTATATTTTTACTCGCATAACTCGAAAAAAGTATTTTGAACATTTGTCTATTGGTGCTGGCATAGACCCCTGACGCCAATTTGTTTTTTTTTTTTCAAAGTTGCGGCGCTCGATCTTACTTGCATATATCTATAGGTAGAAGACACTTCAACAAACAGTGTTTGCAGCATGATGCCCTAAAGAGTCACGTTGCCGAAATATTTGAAGGTAAAGTCACCATGTGAGAACAATGAACACATAAGACTTAGTCATCTGCCTAGCCCTTTCCCAACTATATTGGGGTCGGCTTCCAGTCAAACCAGATTCAGCTGAATACCAGTGTTTTACGCGGAGCGGCTGCCTACCTACCAGACCTCCACAACCCATTAATTGGGTAACACGTTACGGTACTTCTTGGCAAGACTGGAGTCAGATTTACTGGCTTCTGACAACCCGTAACGACTGCCAAAGATCTACAAATGACAGCCGGGACCAGCGGCTTAACGTGTTTTCCGAGGCACGGAGGAAACTCGTTATGTTAAGATGGTCACCCATCCACAGACCAACCTTGGCAAGCGTTGCTTAACCTTAAGAATCGACCCGTGCGGCTGTTATTATTTAGCCACGAGCTCCTCAAACACATAAAAAAGAAACTTAGTGATAGATACAAAGTAAAGCTTATCGAACACCAAAATTGTAACACAGATTCTTAAAATCAGAAAGAACTTGTTCACAATTTAATTTTTTCTGCAAAATTGTTCAACAAAAAAATACCCGTGGCATACAAACCCGCCAATTGTTTCTATAGACGTAGGCCAAACATGCAAGCTCGATAACAGCATGGTATAGACTAGGTAACCGTTGTTTGCCATGCAAACTAGTTCAAACCGCTGCGACGTTCCATTGACCACGCTATAAATCTGTCAAAAGATAAGAGTAGCACACGTTGCACACGAAATAGTGCATTCAACTTTAATGAGGATGTTTGGTGAATTGCATGAAAATGTAAAGTTACAAGCAGCATTTAATTTCAGTTTCTTGGGTCATTTCTTTTTTCGATCGTTTTAAGCGTCGCTTGATACACGTGAGTATTTGTCATAATAATATGGAGAGTATGCAGTACAGAGAGTAAAGTCCCGCAAACCTCCATTGAAAAAGGAAGATCCTCCGACCGGGCGGTTGTTGTGGCCGGTGTGGGCAACTGTGTGATTTACGGGCTGATGTATATGTTCAAATCGCACGGTAAACTCTGCTTGCGAGATGCAGGATTTCGACGTAGTAGTTCGCTGCTAGTTGGATAGATGGCGTCGCGGTACTTTTTGTTGCGTGTTGATTTGTTTTTCTTCTGGCGGTATTGATTGCGCAACAGTCATTGCAGTCTCTCAGGTATATTCCACCTCGGCTGCAATTACAAAACCTGCCCACTTGCATCGTTTACTATTATTATTACAGAAAAGGTTTAATGAAAACGTGTTACATTCAGTCAAAAAAGTATCGGGAATGGATGATTTGTTTATGGTTCCAAATTCAAATTTTTGTTTTTTTGTAGTTGTTAGATTGGCACAACTGTTTTCCATTTTGGCGCGGAGTTTGAGTTGCATCTGTTATTTATATTAAATACAGTGCTGGTTTTAGTAATATCATATATAGTGTGTATTGCGAATTTCATAATGGACAAAAATATCGAACAAAGAGTTTGTCTTAAATTTTGCATCGCCAATGGAATTTCGTGTTCGCAGACACTGAAAATGTTACAGAAGGCTTACGGTGAATCGACTTTATCAAAAACTCGTGCTTATGAGTGGTTCAAAGCGTTCAAAAGCGGTCGAGATGTGATGGAAGATTTGCCTCGCTCTGGTAGGCCGTCAACGTCTGCAATTGAAGTTAACATCGCAAAAGTGAAGGAAATAGTGACTGAAAATCCCCATTCAACTCTGAAAGAGATAGCCGCCGAACTTTTTGTATCTCACGAGTCGATCCGTACCATTTTAACTAATCATTTGGGTATGAAACATGTTGCTGCTCGGCTAGTCCCAAAAGATCTGAATTTTCTCCAAAAACTCAATCGCATGAAAGTCGCTGAGGACATGCTAGAACGAGTCAGTTCGGACCCAACATTCATGAAACGCATTGTTACTGGTGACGAGACGTGGGTTTACGAGTTTGACATGCAAACTAGTCAACAAGCTTCGGAGTGGCGCCTTCCAACTGAACCGAAACCGAAAAATCCACGCCAAAGTCGATCAAAAGTCAAAGTCATGTTGACTGCTTTCTTTGACTATCGCGGTGTTGTACACTCTGAATTCTTACCGGAAGGTCTAACGGTAAATAAAGAATATTATTTGAGCGTTATGCGGCGTTTAAGAGAGCAAATTCGACGAAATAGGCCAGATTTGTGGAAAGAAAATTCTTGGATTTTGCACCACGACAATGCGCCTTTGCACAAGGCTATCATTGTGAACGAATTTTTAACCAAACACTCAACAAATACCATCCAGCAACCACCATATTCACCAGATATGGCTCCTGCTGACTTTTTTCTTTTTCCTAAACTCAAATTACCACTTCGTGGCACCCGTTTTCAATCGATAGAAGACATAAAGGAGAATTCGCGGCGAGAACTGAACTCAATTCCGGAAGCAGCGTTTAAAAAATGTTTTGATGAATGGATTATTCGTTGGCGCAAGTGTATCGTTTCTAAAGGAGCATACTTTGAAGGTGATAAAATTAATTTGGATGAATAACAGACATTTTGTGTATTATTGATCTTTTCCCGGTACTTTCTTGACAGAGTAGTATGTCAGAAATCCAAGAGATTTTGGCACTAACACAATAAATAAAGCCAGATTTTTAGCTTCGAAGAAAAATATCTACAAGAAACTTGTAGTAGGTACACATCACCTCGATCCTCAGCAAATAAAGTAAACAGTATCAGAAGTCTAATCTCTACAAGGCAATTTCCCTTGTACCGTTTACAACTACGGAAAACTCAAATAGCCTAAGTTACAGGGATACTCAATCTTTTGCTGTATTTATTTAGGGTACATTTTGGCATTTTGCCTCCGAAAATTCGGTAGAAAGGGTATATGAATCATATCTGTAACGATAACGTGTAGATTTTAGGTTGTAATTGATGGATGATATCTAATAGAGATCGGGAAAGACATCCAATACTGTTGTAAAACCCACTGTTGTAAAACAGCCTAACGGGTGTTGGTATTTTTTTCACTCGCATGCAAATGGCTCAAATAGACTATTACTTAAAAATAACCAGCCAAGAGCTACTTTGGATCCCACACCAACAGTCCCGTACTAGGTATAAAACTAAAAAAATCACGTTCCTACTATAGACAAGCATGTAAAGGGGCCCTTTATTATTTATTATTTTTTTTATTGATTATAGTGGCAATAGAAACACACAGTCTGTGTTATATCGGTCATGAGAGCCAGCTACAGCCTGCTGACAGAGAAACGAACGGATAGCGGAGGCTTAGTAAAAAAAAGTTTTCTGTTCGGTTCCTGAAAATAGTTAAGTTATCACTTTTCGGACGGCAAAAGTTTGACAACCACAGACTAACGTCTTCTTTTATACAAGGGATAATGTTGGGTATTCCCTTGATATTTCTAACCGTCTTCATCTTCTACAAAAATACGTAAGACCCTCTAGTACATTACAGTAGGGTTTGTATCGGAGAATTTCTTTTAGGGATTTTGAAAGACATTTTTATGTCTTTGTACCTACATACTTGGTGTGCTTGTAGGTTTCTGATTGCCAAAACTTTTTTTAACTTACGTTTATGTTAGTGAAAATAGAGAAAAATAAAAAATATACCTATGTATATTTATTATTTAAATTAATCTACTATATAAAAATAAGTCGGGTTTTCCTTCCTGACGCTATAACTCCAGATCCACGGTTTTGCATTCATTGGAAAGGTCTCGGGCTCCGTGAGGTTTATAGCAAAGAAAATTCAGGAGTAGGGTAGGTAGGGTAGGTAGGTATAGTAGCCAGTTGACGGGAGCGAAGCCGCGTGGGTCAGCTAGTAATATATAAATAAATAATATATATACAACCTTAACAGAATAAACCCAATACCTCTTAAGGGGTCATTGTACTCATCATTATGAACAACTTTCACTATGGGACTGAAATCGTGAAAAAAAAATCGACTCCTCCATACATTTATGTGTGCATAATTCGACAAAATGTACTGAACAGCTGATTTTTTTTTACGATTTTTTTTTTTTTTTTACTCTCGATAGGCAAGCGTTTGACCACTATCTCACCTGATGGTAAGCGATGATGTGGTCGAAGATGGAGCACGCTTGCCTAGAAATAACCTATTCACTCTTGACTTAAAGACTCCCAGGTTGTAGCTATCAGGAAACACAGACTCCGGCAGGGAATTCCACTCCTTAGCACTCCTTAGCTTAGATTTCGGAATTGGTCCCACAGTAAAAATTGTTCATAATAATGAGTACAATGACCCCTTACGAGGTATTGCGCTTATTCTGTTACACGTCGTATAAAGACATATTTTTCTTTTGTCACGTTACTGTACACTTTTACCTTGTTGTGACGTCACAAGCCCCCCACTCCTAAACATTTATGCGTTTATTCTTTGTCTATTTTGATTAATTGTATAAAGCAAATTAAGTGTCCAATTTTCTTGGTAATTTAACTGACAGCTGAAATATAATCACTGTTTTTTTTTTTCAGTGTTAAAACATCCCTTTTGTTTGTCCTTACTGTGATATTAAAATTAATCGCTGTTAAATTGTAGGATCCGGTTATCTTCGAAAGAAAATACCTCTAAAATTAGGCTTAGGTACTACTCGTATTTCTGCTAACTAAATTGCTGCGACAAATTCATTATCCAATTAGTTAAATTGGCCAATTAGTCGGAGTAATTATGTGAGAGTGCAAATATTTCTATTGAAAATTGTCAACTTGTGCAGATAGGGTTCATTGTTCTGAAACAAATTGAATGAAAATAAATTGGTTGCGTGGTATCTTCTCATGCCACATACCACAGTGTCTCAAGATGAAAGTCTATGACCAATGCGTGTTGCCAGTGATGACATATTTTTTTAGGATGGGAAATCATCAAATGACTCCTCCCGCTCTGGGTACAGCAGGAGGGAGTGTCAGACTCTTACTGACTAAAACCCATACGTGTTCCTCCTAGTGCCCTTTGCGTTCCAAGGCTACGGCACCTCTTTCGAACAGATCCGCAGCCCCAGCAGACACCTGCCTTCCACGCTGACATCTCTTTGAGGCGCGCTGGGATCGCAGCGCGCCGCCGACCCGGGCCTAGTTCTGATCAGACGGCGAGCCACCCACTGCTCGCCGTCCGCAGGCCCGCGCCTACGGCGGCCGGGAATCGTCCTGCGACTCCCGACGCCTGGGGCGTCTTCTTCTCTTGCGGCGACTGGGACGTGAGGTTTCCCTCTCTCTCACACGTTCGGCTTCCTCCTTTGCTAGCATTACTGCTTCGCAGGAACTCTCTGCCTGCGTCTGTGTTTCCAAACGCTTACAACCCTAATCTCTTCAAAGTTAGAGTGACTCGGTTCTGGGTAAGATCGCTCCATCATAGACTTTGTCTGTCATCTCTGACCTAGACTAGAATTAAAAGCAAAACAGTCACAAATAAAATAAATACAAGCTGGCTTCATTTCTAACAGTGGAAACACATCGGCATTTTTTTAAGATAACGAGTATTTTTTGGGTTGTGTTTGTTTAAACGCATGTAAAGAATAACCATACTAAGGTACTAATCGTACCAACAGTTGCGACTCATACCATGTTTCTTTAACATGAAAAAAAAACCTGAATAGCAGATTCTTTTTTTTTACAGATTTTTCGGGTGATGCCATGGTGAAAATTTACCATTATGATGAGTGCAATGACATCTCTTGTGGTTTTTTCATTTAATACGTTACATCTTGTATTAAATAAAATCTTAACGTGCAAAGGTACAGGTGCTTTCGTCGAATTACTAGAACGGTTCCATCCCCTCACTCAAACAAAGACTGCTGGAAAGATATTTGACAAGGCAGTGGAATAAATATGAGCCGTTTAATTAAATTCGGCGCGTGTTAGAATTAATTAGAAAACGTGAGGTGCGTAGGATGTTACGAAAATATATATTTTAATACATGTCTTTTAAGAAATTGTGTGGCCCATCTTTTGTTGGTAAGTGGATTGGATACCAAGTGTAATTTAATTTGAGTTCGTGACATTTTGCAATTTGAGGTATAGTGAGATACTAGTTGACCCGCGCAACTTCGTCTGCGTCACAATTTTCATCACTGCTGCGCTCCTATTGGTCTTAGCGTGATTATATATGCTTGCTGCTTCACCCAGAGCGGGAGGAGTCATTTGATGATTTCCCATCCTTAATAAAAAGGCTACTATTCATTCCGGGAATATGTTCCCTAGGGACCACGTGGGTAAAGCCGCTGGCAGAAGCTAGTCTTTCTATAATTTGAAACCACGTGCACACTATCATCAATCTATACTAATATATAAAACTGAAGATTTTGTTTGTTTGTTTACTTGAACGCGCTAATCTCAGGAACTACTGGTCCGATTTGAAAAATTCTTTAAGTGTTAGATAGCCCATTTATCGAGGAAGACTATAGGCTGTATATCATCACGCTAAGGCACTATGCTCCGCTCCTATTCGCGGAGCAGTAATGAAAATTGTGACGCAGACAAAGTTGCGTGAGTGAACTAGTAGATTATAAATAATTTAATCGTTCACAAACTTGTTGTAGAGTAGTCAATAATTATGTAGATTTGTAATAAACATCGCTGTCCATGCGTAAATGCCTTTATGCAAATTTAACCACGGTGTGTTTGTTTTACTGGCGGAAATAATAAACTTTGCTATGTCGTTATTAAATGGATAATTGTATGAAAATAACCTGCAATGACGTGTTAAATATCTATAACAATATGTCCCACTGTATCTATGGACCGATATTACTAATAAGAGAACTATTTTAAACACTTTTTAACCGACTTCCAAAAAGGAGGAGGTTCTCAATTCGGCGGGTATGATTTTTTCCGATTACTCCGAGGTTTCTAATCCGATTCTTTATGATACCGTGCGATTATTTTTAGTTCGATGCGGCATACTTGCCATTTGGTCCCGTAAATTTCATTCAGTTCGCTTCAGTACTTTTAATTTTAAGAGCATTTTTGCTTATTTTCATTTCTGCGTAGACAAAAATGTCGTCCAAGTATCACCACATAAAAGGGAAAAATAAAATAACCTTAATTTTGGAAGTCGGTGTTAAAAAAAATGAAGATCCAAAAAAAGCACCGACTTAAGGTCGAAATTAAGGTTATTTTATTAAATACCTTGTAGTGTTTTTTTTGGAAGTCGGTTATATTTTTTTCTTCTTATCGTATATGTAAGGTCTAGCGACCCCAGACAGCCTACTGTGAGAATAGTTATTTTCAGCACTGAATCCCAAGAACTAGATATTGTTTAGTAGCGGTTTTACGCCTCCAACCTCCTTGAGGAGGTATAAAGTTAGTTAATTAAATTACGAATGAACAAAACTTACGTCAGATTAATGAAGACTGATAGACGGTTTTACTGGATTTAGAAATGACTAGCTTTTACCAGCGACAGTTTCTTTCTACGACCAGTGGTTTCGGCTGTGCGTTGTCTGTCAGACACTGACCAGTAACGGAAGAATTTGGATTAGAAGCTAAGAATTGTAAGACCAGATTGGCCAAACAGTATTGTGTTATTTTTATCACAATCTGTGAAAATTTCAACTGTCTACCTATTACGGTTTTTTTTTTTTTTTACTATTAATAGGCACGCGCTTGACCACCATCTCACCTGATGGTAAGCGATGATGTGGTCGAAGATGGAGCACGCTTGCCTAGAAGTAACCTATTCACTCTTGACTTAAAGACTCCCAGGTTGTAGCTATCGGGAAACACAGACTCCGGCAGGGAATTCCACTCCTTAGCTGTACGCATTATGAATGAGATGATACAGCTCGTTGACAGACAGACGGACGGACGGACAACGGAGGCTCAGTGATAGGGTTCCTTCCATTGGTAACCCTTTGGGTATGGTACCCTAAAAAAGTTTCATGGAAAAAGGTTGTGTGGAGAATTGAGTATTTGATTTGTATCCAAGTTGAAGATGTTGGATCAAGTTCGAGAGTCTGAAAGGTCAAGCGAAGCCGAGCGACATAACGAGTGTCTCGAGTGTCACTCGGTATACTGAAAGTGTTAGAAAGATGCCTTCAATATGTAGCTGTATCTGTCAGGGTTGCGGAATTTGTTGAACATGCATGAGATTTTTTAATTTCAAAATGAAATACTTATTAGCTGTAGTAAACAATCGTGAAATTATTTTTAAATACCTTCATCAGCAATGAAGTTATAAAGCTTCAAAGATTACAATTAGAAAGAGAAGTCCGATGAATACTGTCACGTCATCGTCTATGACGCCTATACAGCTGCAATAGAAAACAGCGTTTTCGCGAGAGGGACAGATAATTATTGTTTAAAATAATAATATGTCCTTCGTTTTTCGGGTAATTTTGATTCTATTTTCACTGTTAGTATTATATTTTTGTATATTATAAGATAAACTGTATAGATGATAAATATGTTATTCATGCATATTCCCTATTTTAGTCAGTGATAGTCTGTCACTGCGTTTCGTTCCGTCCAGAGCGGAAGAAGTCATTTGATGATTTCCAATCTAGAAAAAAGAAGGTATGTTTATAATGTATGTTTACAATGCAAATTATAATACATTTGAAGAAAACGCTTAATTAGAAAGCCAATTCTTGTACTTAAAACCGATACAATTTAAGTTGCAATATCGTCAATGTGTGAATATAGCGAAATGGAATGTGTTTTTGACAGTGGGGTATTTTATAAAAAAAAATCTAATTAGTCCGTGTGGTAGATTTTCAAAAAATATTGGTCACGTAAAAATGTACCAAATTTACCAAGCCAGATGACGTCACGCGTGCCTTCAACTCGCTGTATCTCCTTTAGTTTTTGTTTACGTGAAAAAAGAAAAAAATACGTGTCGAATATTTTTTGAAAATCAATGAGACGGACTATTTAGATTTTTATAGTAAAATACCCTAATACACTTCTTAAAAAAAATCACAGTTATTATTTTATTTATTTATACTGAAATCACCAAAAATTTACAAAATTCACATTTATAGATAACTAGTAGAATGTATAATTTGCATTTTAAACTTGATTTTGAGTGCAACCACCCTCACTTAACCAATAAATCAAAAATAGTATGTCCGAACAGGTGCTTTACAATGTCCATATTTTTTATTAAAAAACTCAGATACAATACATAACCACATGAAAATCTTCATATTCTGAGTCATAAACCTAATTAAAACCTAGTTTTCTTATAGAGATTCGTAAAACTAAATTTTTTCATGACTGCAGCTGCGGTTCGTTTAATCAAACCAGTCCGACCCATGGACATACTAGACTTCAAAGACTTTGGAACGTCCGTTTTTCTTTTAATTACAGACCAGATTACCCGCATGATATCACGAATAAACCGAAACGTAAACATTTCTGCTATAAAAGAAACCGATATTCTAGTTTCAATATAAAACCGATATTAAAATGTTTATGGTTGTAATTCGCTCTAGGAAAGTTTAGAATCGTAGTAAAAATTATAGTTTGATTTTTAGACTTAGCTATTTTGTTTTGCTTTAAGTAAATTGTTTTGAGAACTGGAAGTGCAGAAACTATGTAGTTTTTTGTGCATGACTAGCTTTTGCAAGTGGTTTCGCCCGCTTTGTAGTAAAAGATGATCTCACGGGATGTTTACTTATACGATAAAAACCGGCCAAGTGCGGATCGGATTCGCATACGAAGGGTTCCGTACCATAAACCTTTAGTTTTATTATTTGTGGTTATAGCGGCAATAGAAATACACAATCAGTGAACATTTCAACAGTCTACCTATTACGGTTCAAAATTTATAATTATTACGGAAAAAAAAAAAAAATTTAAGTAAAGTGGCAAATTTCCTCCCAGTCCGTTCAGCGTGATTGATTGACAACATACAAACTTTCATGTTTCAGGGTTAAATTATTTTCAAATACGACAGAAAAAAAAACATTTCAAAACCAAGACACGCCGTCATTCTGTTTATGAAAGGCCCTCTAAAAGCGGTAGCCACTTACAGTATCCAATGACGGTATATACCAGTGCCTACATCTCAAAGAAAGTGGCCTTGAAAACGTTTAATATAGTAGACTGATAAGCATTTTACATTTTACTGGGTCAAGGTAACGCAAGGGTACGCAAGCAAACATTCTCCTTCAAAACGTGAAATGAGGGTGGAGGCTCTTTATGAATATTTTAAACGGATAGCCTTGCTCGTAGAATTTTTAATTTTAAAGACTAGCCAGGTGCCTTAATAAATACTAGGCTTTATGGCTGAACTGTGTCTAATAGATGGAGGAGTTCGTGGCTAGATAATAACAGCTGCACGGGTCGATCTTCAAGGTTAAGCAACGCTTGCCAAGGTTGGTCTGTGGATGGGTGACCATCTTAACAAACCAAGTTTCCTCCGTGCCTCGGAAAGCACGTTAAGCCGTTGGTTCCGGCTGTCATTTGTAGATCTTTGGCAGTCGTTACGGATAGTCAGAAGCCAGTAAATCTGACTATTCTTTATGAAGTACCGCATTAAATGGGTTGCGGAGGTCTGGTAGGCAGCCGCTCCTCGTAAAATACTGGTCAGCTAAATCAGGCTTGACTGGAAGCCGACCCCAATGTAGTTGGGAAAAAACTGATGTGGCTAAACGTCAAATGGTACAGTAGTAGTATTAGTTTCTCTTCAGAAAATATACTGTGATCATATCTTCATCATTATGATTTCTTAGGCTGATTTTGACTAATTATCTTTTAAAACTTTATTTGTAAGTAGGTATTTTTTTTTATAATCCACTGTAAGAAAAATGTTATTAAAATGTGAAAACATACTTTTATTTTAGGCAAATGTGAACTACCTACAAAGGTTTCAAATAATAATTATTGCATACCTACATACTGGCAAACACTCGTAAAAAAATAGTTTTATTTTTAATCTTTCTTCTAATTCAATTAAATGGCTGTAAACATTTTTTTTTCTGAACACAAATGGCCAGCAGCATGATTTACTTCAACTATTTTCTATACAACCTTTTTACTAGAAATCATGTTTTTGTGTTATTATATCAATTGATCCAATAGATGAAGAGCTCGTGGCTAAATAATAACAGCCGCACGGGTCGATCTTTAAGGTTAAACAACGCTTGACAAGGTTGGTCTGTGGATGGGTGACCATCTTAACATACAGAGTTTCCTCCGTGCCTCGGAAAGCACGTTAAGCCGTTGGTCCCGGCTGTCATTTGTAGATCTTTGGCAGTCGTTACGGATTGTCAGAAGACAGTAAATCTGACTCCAGTCTTGCCAATAAGTACCGTGTTACCCAGTTAATGGGTTGTGGAGGTCTGGTAGGCAGCCGCTCCACGTAAAACACTGGTATTCAGCTGAATCCGGTTTGACTGGAAGCCGACCCCAATATAGTTGGGAAAAGGCTAGGCAGATGATGATATCAATTAATCCAATAGATATTATTTTAGATATGAAAGCTAAATTGTTGTTTGAAGCCGAAACAATATTATCAATTTATAATACCAGGCTGCATTTGAATTAAAATTAATAGAATTATCTGATACTGTCACGTTACTGTTGAAATGGGCAAACTCTATTGTGAATAATATTGAGCTAGTCAACTGGAATATCATGAATTCTATTCAAAATAATTTCACACTTTCACAAATAGACTTAAATGGATCTGGGGTTTGGATATTGGCACAATCAAGATCAAAATGAAAAGTCATTTGTTATAAATTATATTGAGAGCCTTTACTTTCTGAAAGTCAAAGTTGTGCATAAAAACCCTCAAAATACCACCCGTCACCGCTTCCTAGTAATTTAGCAGGAATGAAGATGTTTATCGAAGAAAGGCCTGTGCCCAGTAAAGATTGAATTTGGAATGAGGATAGACTAGACGATAGTTCCTATTTTTTTGGATATTGTTATGGCGATGATACTAAATATTGTAGGTGAAGTTCTTGAGGAAATGACAAGTCAACGGAACTTTAGTCCAGAATCAGGCTCTGTGTACCCGCTACAGGTACAGGTTTTGTTTTACATATTGCAAAAGAAATCAGGTCTACCTGACCCCAAATACCGCTACAGGTACAGGTTTTGTTTTACATATTGCAAAAGAAATCAGGTCTACCTGACCCCAAATACCAACAGGACACTAACATCAAAATTGTTAGCAATAATAGTCCGCTATCGCCACCAAGTCGCCTACGCTCGAAATAATTCGGTTATTTCGATGCAGCAACACTCAAACGTATTGTGTCATCCGTTGAAATTCAATCGCTAATTGTGCGTCACATTCCATGCATACCAAATTACTATTTACTCTTACAGTCGACATTGTAATTAACACCTTACCGTAACAAAAATATAGGCTGAATTCAATCGTTTGATTCTACCAATGATCAACCGTCAGCTGTTGAATATTTTGTACAAATATGTCGGCCGAAATCGCCAATTTAATCGATCGTGACAAAGTATGATAGGTATATAATAAAATATGCTATGAGCATTTGTTGTTTTGAACAATGTCAGTATTGTGACAATATTGTACTAAGATAGATCTGCTCCGAAGAGCATTCTTGAGACGATTGTAATTAAATGAATTTATTACAAAGCCGTCTGTGAGTCAGTGTTGCGTTGAAGCGATAAATTATACATATATTGTGATAAACTAGTAAACATTTATATATAACGGGATGTTTGGTTAATAAAATATCTAAATCGATTGAACTTACTCAAAAGAACACAAACAAACGAAATATAAAACTTAAGTTTCAAACTGTGTAAAAGTGCGCTATTAATTAAAAGTGAGAATGTGTTTCAATTTTTTAATAACCAACCTACCAATAAAAAAAAGGACTAGACCGAATACAATAGATGCTGAAAGGTAAATTTATAAATAAAAAAATCTTACTAATTCCATGATTTATGATGTAAAAAACGAGCAGAAAAAAAAATGTTCTCTTTTCAAAAAATGGAGGGAGCTAAATTAATGATTGTGTTTTTAGAAACAAAAGACGGTGCTTTCTTGTTGCGAGACACGGTAAATATTACAACTAAGTTTATCAAAGATAGTAAGCTAATATCGCCCATTTAATGAAAATTCATAAGCTTAATTACGTCACTGTTATCAAATTTAATATTCATCAAGCTCAGATATTATTTATAATGGAAACGCAAACAGTTTGATTCAAGTTATCTTCGTTTGCGACTGTGTTATTCTCGTACCTACCTATTTTGAAAATTAAATAAAATTCGATTATTAATGCCTTATCTTATTGAAAAATGTATTGTGTGTGATTTGTTTATTAAGGTATCTTTCTATAGTAAATCGTGGATTCGAGTGGATTTGAGTCGAGTTGAATCGTTCGTTGATCGATTTTTTGTTGAAAAATGGTATGGTCCATTTTTTTACACATGTTTTCCATAATAATATTTAGCTAGTAAATTCATTGTACAAATAGATACCTAGTTTCCTTATAAAATTATACGGATAAGAGTCATTGAGTGAGCGCAGTTTTGTTTTTTAAAAGACCGCTAAAAAATTGTTCTTTATTTATTTTGAAAGGTTTTTAAAAAGTGATCTTAAAAAGTGCTTTAAACCGATTGCAAATCAAATTTGTTCACTGCTATAATAGTAGCTAAAAAGATCGGGGTTAAACCGCGTGTAAAAGATAGTTTAATTTTTTACACAGCTTTGTGAACGGTACACATTCTTTTTTGTCTCCAAACCTAATAATGTGGTCGCTCGATCTAAAAATATCTTGTTTAAATTAAATCTTACTGATCTCCCATAATTATAGATCCCATAAATTGCAATTTGATTTATACGAACAATAACACAGTATTTTATCTTCCTCAGGTCACAGAACAAGCTAAAGATGACGACTGACAACGCACTCAATTCTCAACGGTAAGTAGTAGAAATAAAGTTGATTTTCGCTTATTTTTATGAGGAATGTAAAAAATGGTGGCTCGGTTTAATGAAATACCTAGTTTGCGCCAAATTACGTGATTCGATGTGACACGAATCCTGAACGATCGTTTTATCGAATGAGATCTCGGAATTACCTGTAAATCGATTGGGTGCCTGTAGTGCGCTGAAATCAATTTCAGGTAAAGTAATTGTAACTTAAACGGGGAAATATTTTTCGGGAAATTGATTCCTTTTCACTTACGTTAGGTAATCGCCAAAATGCTATTGCAATGTTGGATTTTTAACAGCGTTGTGCGTTGAATATCATACACTGCCAATGCCATTGTGAAGCTGTGAAAAAGGGATAGTGTTGTGCGTCTTGTACAACTCTGTCTCCCTCTCACACCAGAATTAAGATCATTTTAAGACGTCCTAAAGGCACCCTGTGCTCTCTTATGATCAGGCTTTCGTTTAGGTGTCACCTTATATTAATTAAAAGGTTTTAATTGGTGACAATACTTCTGGTTATAATAAGTACCAGCTGCCATCATGCTCCTAATAATGGGTCTTTACCTATGAAATTGCCGTTTTGTATGAAAAAATTGAAACGTATTTTTTTCGTGTATTTTTTATTTGTATTAATCGAAGTAATCACCCATGCAATCAATGCATCTTTGCCAACGCAGTGGCAGTTTATTGATGCCCTTCTTAAAGAAATCAGCTGGACGGGAGGCAACAAATTCTTCAAAAGCATTTTGTACTGCCTCTCGGGTATTGATTTTTTTTCCCGCCAAGAAGTTATCCAAATTCTGGAAAAAGTAGTAGTCTGTAGGCGCAAGGTCTGGTGAGCAGGGTGGATGACGGAGAGCTTCCAACCCCAGTTCTTGCAACTTGGAGACCGTCTGCTGTGCAGTATGAGGTCGCGCGTTGTCGTCCAGGAGCAGCGGAGACGAGCGATTGACCAATGCTGGTTGGAGATGTGCCAGCTTCTCCATCATTGTGTTCAGTTCTTCACAGTACACATCTGCAGTAATGCTCACCCCGTTTGGTAAGAAGCTGTGATGAATCACACCGGCGCTAGACCACCAAACAGTGACCATCACTTTTCTAGGGGTAAGTTTTCGTTTAGGGCATTGTTTAGGTGCTGAACCAGGATCCAACCAACTTGCTGAGCGCTTCCGGTTATCAAACAGAATCCATTTTTCATCGCAGGTAACAATGCGGTTCAAAATTCCTTCATTTGTGTGTCTGTTGAGCAGTGCAAGGCACGTCTCGACGCGTGCGCGCTGGCGATCATTGAGTTCGTGGGGCACCCATTTGTCAAGCTTTTTTACCTTGCCAATTTGACGCAAATGGACCAATATTGTTTTGACGCTAACGTCGAAAACTGCTGCTAATTCAGCCGTAGATTGTGTATCATCAGCTTCCACAATCGCCTTTAATTCGTCATTGTCGACCAAAGTCTTCCGACGACCGCGAGGTTCATTTTTCAGGTCGAAATTTCCAGAACGGAAGCGAGCAAACCAATAACCGGTGGTGCGTTGGTTTGTAGTGTTAGCTCCGTAAACGTCGTTGATGTTGCGTGCCGCTTGTGCCGCGTTGCTGCCACGACGTTATTCATATTCCATAATTACTCGAATTTTTAACGTACCCATGATGACGAAAAAGATTGAAATGCGATGAAAGGGTTCCTTCTATTTGGCAGAATCTTGATACTCCGATTTTTATTTGGCATAACTCACATGGCATAATCTTATTTAATCGAATATTTTTAAGGCATAAAAATAATTTAGCATAACTTTTGTTTGGCAGAATATTTACGTGTCCGAATTTACAATGGCATACTTTTATCTTGGCAGAATTTTGTTTCGCATAATTACCTTTGCCATAATTAATATTATGCATAATTTTGTTTAGCATAACATTTATTTAGGGATACGATTATTTGGTATGGGTGCATATTTGAACATCAAAAATTAAAATAGATGTACCTATCTTCTTGTAAAAATTAGTGTTCAAAACATCAAAAACTTATAATATATGGAATAAAACTGATAATTTAAATAAAGTAAATTTATGCTGTCGAATGGTTAGATAACCTACGTGCAATGTATTTAAAATCGAATGGTCTGCAAAAGTGACATAGAATGTTCTAAATATAGCATGTATTGGTAGCATTTTCAATATTAAATTAAATTTGTGTCATAAAAAGTCAATACGTTGTGCTGCAAAATTTTGTGACAGAAACGAATCGCTGCGAAACCGACTTTACGCAGTCTTGTCTGCCCTACCCCTAGAGTGTAATTTAAACCCGCGTAGGCGCGGAGGGGTAGGGCGGCCCGCGAGCTGAGGAGCAGGTGCGGTGGTGAGCGTTAAAACCATCTGTGACGATAAGCTCGCGTGGCGCCGCCCAAACCCCGCAGCGCCGGAGCCGTGACAGAAACAATGCTTGCTGCATGTTGCATGCCTGCTTGCATGCTGCATGCCTGCTGCATGTTGCATGCCTGCTTGCATGCTGCATTCATGCTGCATGTTGCATGCCTGCTTGCATGCTACATGCATGCTGCATGCATGCTGCATGTTGCATGCCTGCTTGCATGTTGTATGCCTGTTTGCATGCTACATGCATCCAAGCCGACAATATTTTTGTAATTAGCATTTAGGTTAGCGTTTTGATATTAGTAGTAATATCATGGTGTATGGCGAAAAAAAACAGTTCTGCCTTTTAATGACTGATCGATATAAAATGTACCACCTTCAAAGTATGCTCCTTTAGAAACGATACACTTGCGCCAACGAATAATCCATTCATCAGAACATTTTTTAAACGCTGCTTCCGGAATTGAGTTGAGTTCTCGCCGCGAATTCTCCTTTATGTCTTCTATCGATTGAAAACGGTTCAGTTGGAAGGCGCGACTCCGAAGCTTGTTGACTAGTTTGCATGTCAAACTCGTAAACCCACGTCTCGTCACCAGTAACAATGCGTTTCATGAATTTTGGGTCCGAAGTGACTCGTTCTAGCATGTCCTCAGCGACTTTCATGCGATTGAGTTTTTGGAGAAAATTCAGATCTTTTGTGACTAGCCGAGCAGCAACATGTTTCATACCCAAATGATTAGTTAAAATGGTACGGATCGACTCGTGAGATACAGAAAGTTCGGCGGCTATCTCTCTCAGAGTTGAATGGGTATTTTCAGTCACTATTTCCTTCACTTTTGCGATGTTAACTTCAGTTGCAGACTTTGACGGCCTACCAGAGCGAGGCAAATCTTCCATCACATCTCGACCGCTTTTGAACGCTTTGAACCACTCATAAGCACGAGTTTTTGATAAAGTCGATTCACCGTAAGCCTTCTGTAACATTTTCAGTGACTCCGAACACGAAATTCCATTGGCGATGCAAAATTTAAGACAAACTCTTTGTTAGATATTTTTGTCGATTATGAAATTCGCAATACACACTATATATGATATTACTAAAACCAGCACTGTATTTAATATAAATAACAGATTCAACTCAAACTCCGCGCCAAAATGGAAAACAGTTGTGCCAATCTAACAACTACAAAAAAACAAAAATTTGAATTTGGAACCATAAACAAATCATCCATTCCCGATACTTTTTTGACTGAATGTATGCCAAAAGACGATTCTGACTGTGAATTTTCTGCGATATGATGGTTCTGCTTTTTAATTATTATGGATATAAACATTATGCCTAAAGATGATTCTGACTAACAAAATTATGAGTTTTGAATGTATGACAACTGAGTGTATGCGAAATGATTTTCTGCGAAATGAAGTTTATGCTATCCGTTGTTATGCAAAACAATATTATGACGTAAAAAGTTCTGCTATAAAAGGTAGACCCGCGATGAAAATGTAACACTAATCAATAAACAAATGACTACTTTTGGAAAAAAAAACCATGTTTTTAAAATAAAATTAATTTGAAATTAGAATTCTTAGCCAAACAAAAATTATTTTGATTTGAAATGGCCAGTACTGCAGAACGGCAATTTCATAGGTAACATATTTAACGAAATAGTAAATACGGAAATACCTAATATATTTATTTTAATTTATTGCAGCATGTCTTATTTCTCAATACATTTCTATTTGCTTTCATCTTAATACCTAGTCGTCTTCTTTCAAGCTATATATGTACAACTAGCTGTTTCCTGCGACTTCGTTCGCGCATATGCCGTTTTCCCGTTCCCGTATTG
Source organism: Lacanobia oleracea (assembly GCA_950371165.1). Lineage (NCBI taxonomy): Eukaryota > Metazoa > Arthropoda > Insecta > Lepidoptera > Noctuidae > Lacanobia > Lacanobia oleracea. The sequence goes on from OX493389.1 coordinate 6,165,903, forward strand.
CCTTACTCATGAATGTGGAATTTCTCCTTTATCGTGGGTTACATACATATAAATACACAAACATCCAGATCCGGAACAACTATATTTAGGCCATACGGGTTCCGTGCGGGAATCGAACCTGCGGCACTCAGCGCAACAGTCAATCGCTCAACCACTACGCCAACCATGCCGTCACATAAAAATAATTTTTGGTAGTTCCGAAGAATACCGCGTTCAAAAAAACAAACAAAAAAATTCTTCAGCTCCATTATATCAGTATACCTAAATAGGCATAGATTTTTCACACAGTCCGTCCATCGTTACTCTGATTATACTCTGCTCTGATAATTATCGACATCCATACTCAAAGCTTTCCTCCCGAAATAAAACCACTGAAAATAACGTGACGATAGTACAAATTGATACATCGCATTCCAGACTATCATGGCACGCGACCTCAATTCCTTTAACTCGATTTGGCGCTCCACAAACGTGATTCTGACGTAATTTCACATGACCTTATAAAATGGTTGATCCACACATATCCGGAGACTGCCCGGGCGGGATGTGGCCGGGCCGTTGTTCGTCCGGAGCTAAAAAAATATCGGTACATAAATATTTTACTATCTTACCCGCACAACTTCGTCTGCATCGCATTTTTCATTAATTCTCCGTTCCTATTGGTCGTAGCATGACGTTATAATATAGACTATAACAGCCTAGCATCTAACACTGAAATATTTTTTCAAATCGGACCAGTAGTTCCTGAGATTAGCGCGTTCAAGCAAACAAACAACGATACTAATATATAAAGCTGAAGAGCTTTATATATTAGTATCGACATATGTATAGATATGAATTCGTTTACACACTTCTGTGTCCGGGCTAAGCCAGACCATATTTTGGAGGACCACGGTCCGGACAAGTCCCGTTCATAGCCCTGATATTTGTGTGATTCAAACTTTAAATGGTTGATGTATCATATAATTTGAACCGCTCTGGTTGCGGGCGTCAGCGCCATTGCAGACAATTGGCCTGGTAATTGACCTTATCAACACTGGTGACTGGTCCAGCTCATTTAGGCCTCGATTGGTATAATCTAGATTTGTCTAGATAGCAGTAGCGTTGCTAGCATGGGTGACGCCCGGGGCGAATAATGTGGTGTCACCCCAGAAATGAACTAACAACAATTAGTTTGATTTTATATTTTGATTTTGTTTTGTAGCGGCATCAATGCCGCCATAAGAAAAACCAACAGAGCAAATCTACATCGCAGCAAACAGAACCGCAACGCCATCAACACCTTCCACTGTGTGTTTCTTTTTAACCCAAAGGTTGACTGGTAGAGAATGCCTTGTTGCATTAAGTCCACCTATGTACCACTATTGTACATGAAGTTAAAATAAATAAATAAATCTATTCAACTAGCAGCGAACCAAAATCCTGCATCGCGCAAGCGAAGTTTACCGTGCGATTTGAACATACACAACAGCCCGAATATCAACTACCGGGCAGTAGCCCGCCAGGCACAACAGCCACCTGGAGGATCCTCCTTTTCAATTGAGGTTTGCGGGACTTTACTCTCTGTTCCTTATCCCTCTAAAGTTTTTAAACCCTATTTTGGTTCTTGAAGAAACAAAAAAAGGCAGAACACAGAGTGAGCGAAGCGATCTCAAAAATTGTCGCATCCCACCTCGGAATGACTTTATGATCTTTTGATTATTCATACTTAAATAGAAATAACTTTATGGAGTGATGCAAGAAAGCTCAAGAAGCAAGAAACTGTGAGAGGGCAGAACACAAGAGCGAGCGAAGCGAAATAGAAATTTTCGACACCCTACCTCGGATACTAACTTTATGGACTGATGCTCATTAATTGAGAGAGAGTAGAACATAAGAGCAAGCAAAGCGAGCTCAAAAAGTTTTGCATCCAACCTCGGATAGGTTTTGTTTTCTATCGATCAGTCATACTTAGCAGGAGTAACTTTATGGACTGATACAAGAAAGCTCGAAATTTCGTATACCCCACCACGGACGGGTTTCATAACGTCGCCCGTTAAGGGGTGATACCCGACCGTGACAAAAAGTCAACGAACGAGTGTCACCCCTAAATGCAGAAAACCTGAAAGACTAAAGAAATTTTTACACCTCATGTCGGGGGTTTTATTGTATTTTGAACATTCATACTGAAATTGCAGCTTTTTGTTGTTAATTTATAGAAAAACTCAGGAAGTTAGAGAGTACAAAATTTTTGCACCCCACTCCCGACAGGTTTCATTGCATCAAACATTTAGGGGTGCCACCCGATAGTGACAAAAACCAGTCAACGAGCGGTCGGGTGTCACCCCTAAACGAGTGTCACCCAATGCGGGCCCTCCCTCGCTACGCTACTACAATTTACTTTTGAGTTCTGACGCCTAAAGTTAGGTCCTATCTTGTCGGTTTAATGGAATTTCGTTTTACTGCATTAGAGCTAGGCCGCACTACGGCGGCTAAACTGCCGCGGTTTTTAATCGTAAGTCAAGGTATTTAATACAAGTGGCCTCACTTGCGGTTTTCCCGCGACTGATTCCCATACTTCTCAAGTGGTTTCGCGGTATCGCGATTTACGGCGACGGGAAAATAGGTAGTCCTAAATTGTAAAGACTGTTTGCTAGATAATGGATGCTCGTTATTCAATCACACCTCAACAGCTGAACAAATTTCAATCAATCAATCAATCAAATTATTTATTACGAGCAACAATGACTCATAGTGTTAGTAGGTACAATAAATAAACTTACAACTATGTTAGTGACACAATACAACAACAACTATACGAACACACACAACATAACTATCATCGCTTCAGCATCCCAGCTGAGATACTGGAGCAATGATTAACAGTACTGCAGTCCAGCCTGTCAGCAATCATACCCAGGATGCTGTTGGAACTGGCTCGCACCCTGCACACCAAGGACGCACATCTTTTACGCATTAATGCATAAAAGCAATCAACACGCATTTCCGCAAACATCCCTGATGCGCTACAGAAGCGAGGCAGCCCCATCAACACCCTGAATGCATTATTATACTGAACGCGAAGGGCACTGTACGATCTTCGCGTAAAATGTACCAAAATGTGTGTGTGTAATAACACTAGGTACTTAACTTACGACATTGGACCGAGTTGGACACAAGATTACATTTTTATCACTATATTACCTACGTTCGCTAGCAAAAGCTGTAGGAAAAGGGTATAACGGTAAGGTACAGTCATACGAGTATTTATTTTCTAGCTGACCCGCGAAACATGGTTTGAGTCACATTTTTAGAAAGAAAAAGAAAGAATAAACGTTTATTTGCGCCAAGCAAATAAACAACTCACTCACTCTCTTTTTTCATCAATGTTCCGCTTCTATTGGCCGTAGCGTGATGCGGTCTATAGCCTTCCTCGATAAATGGGCTAACCAACACTAAAAGTATTTTTCAATTCGAACCATTCGTTCCTGAGATTAGCGCGTTCAACCAAACAAACTCTTCAGCTTTATAATATTAGAGTCGATACTGCTTCTGCCGATGGAACTAAACTACTTTCTTCAAGGAAGCCATAGGCAATACTACCCAAAATACTACTTCTTATATCCTGCGACAAATAAACATGTCGCAGTATTTTCTTCCCACTTTTTTATACCTTTATTACGTTGTATAATCTAATTAAATGGCTGAAGCACCTCCTAATGGGACGCAATTAATTATCCATTGTTGCGAGACCCCTCCAGGTTAGAGTCACTCCAGAGATTTGTAAACAGTCTTCTTCTTTTATTAAAGCCACGTTCCAGAGCGAGCTTTCCATGTAAACTTTTATAATCTTTTAATCTTTATTATAAAGAATGTTGCCCTACGCTAGAAACTTTTACTGTATTATGGGTGCGTTTACAAACATACACACTCACATACACAAAAGGCCAGACCCGGAACAACCATCTGTAGGCCATACAAATATTTGTTCCGTGCGGGGATCAAACCCGCGACACACAGCAGTCAATAGGGAAGATGCAAATACAGAATTTATGAGAATATTGTCAGTAAAATGATAAAAAAGTATAAAATAAAGGCCATTACAAAACTTTTATTTTGGTTAATATCGATTTTTAACAAAAATAATGAATTAAAGTAACGTGAAACGGAACGTTTTTAAAAACAACAATCAGTGTTTATAATAGTGACGTATCTGCTGTTATGCCAACGAAAAAGCAACCTCATTTCTTTGAGTTAGGACAGTTCTTGACCAGTGATAGACACGAGTGACGTCATCGTCCGTTTTCGCGCGAACCTTTAAACTGTCGGTTTAAAAACGCAATTTTGGCAATAAATTAAAGCGTTTTCATTTTTTATTTATGTGGTGGTCTATTCTAGATGGAGTTCTTTAAAATTAAGGCAAAAATGGAAATATTGTATGTTCCCTATTGCTCTACCACTGCGCCAACCGTGTCTTCGCCAACTCCTCATCATCTGCCTAGCCTTTTCCCAACTATATTGGGGTCGGCTTCCAGTCAAACCGGATTCAGCTGAATATCAGTGTTTTACGTGGAGCGGCTGCCTACCAGACCTCCGCAACCTATTAACTGGGTAACACGGTATTTCTTGGCAAGACTGGAGTCAGATTTACTGCCAACTCCTGTAGGCAATAAATTTTCAAAAAACTATTTCTTAGCTTGCCTTTATAATAAACGTAACATGGTGTAAATGATTGTCTATGATTTCGAATGAGCAATTTGCTTCGACTTTCTGACTGACCGACTTCTTGACAGTTCAAAAGGACTTGTTAATGGTTTAGTTGAAAAAAAAAAACTGGTTTTTTATTTTAGTTTTATAAAAAAAGTAAGCATTTATACCCAATAGTTAAAGCTCTACGTTGTCTTTGAATGATATTTTTATTATTGCGTAGACTAGGTTCTTTTCCCCAGATAAAACACTAGGAATTGTTGACGGGCGGGCGTTTTGGGGGACTGTATTTGTAAAACTTGTAAAACTCGTTCAAAAAGTTCTGGCTCTCAGCCTAATTTAAATAAACGACTTTTGAATTGTGATTTATTTTTTAATTTTGAGGTACATAGTTACTTCTACCTATCTTACAGTCACTTTTATACAATACATAACAGCCAATTCTTTGACAGGGTGTTCAAGAAATCCTCACCAAACAACAAGCTGACGCTGTACCTCGCGTCACGTGACCTGGTGGTAGAGAATGGCTCCATCGACAGGATCCAAGGTGTTCTGCACGTGGAGCCAGAATATCTCGAGAATAAGAAGCTGTATGGACAGGTCACACTGACTTTCAGGTGAGTCTTCAATGGGGTATTTTACTAAAAAAATCTAATTAGTCCGTCTGATAGATTTTCAAAAAATATTGGACACGTATTTTTTAATTTTTCACGTAAACAAAAAATAAAGAGAATACAGCGAGTTGAAGACACGCGTGACGTCATCTGGCTTGGTAAATTTTGTACATTTTTACCAAGCCTTATGACGTCACGCGTTGAAAATCTATCAGACGGACTAATTAGATTTTTTTAGTAAAATACCCTATTCTTCATTTAAAGTTACTGCTTTCATTGGCAGTTAATGCTGAATTTCCATACAAGTTATTCAATAGTGCAGCAAGTTTATATAGCTAAATCATGGTGGTGCTTTATTGGTGAACCAAGATTAAACATCTTGTCGATTTTTACAGTGATTTCGGTCATTTTAATTAAGTTCGTGATAGACGTACGAGCAAGTACGCGTACTTACGGGTCAACGACTTTTTTCGCTCGTATGTCACCCTAAGTACGTGTACTTAAAAACAAGACGCGTAGAGGAAAAGGTCGTCGAGCCATAAGTACGCGTACTTGCTTGTACGTCTATCACCTACTTTACTAACCCACTGGACAGAATAGTTTTCTGTACTATACATAGGCTTTGTGTGATCAAAAGATTACCTAAGTCAATTACGTTTAACATTGCGAAATATTTTTACGATAGTGCATTTTACTAAAATTTCTCGTCACACATTTTTCAAAATTTAACGGAAGGGCTAAATAGATTTCTTATTTTCCACACACAAGAATAGTGACCTAGTTTTCAGTAGCAACCCGAGTCCCGAAGTCTCACCCTCTTTTACATGGGACTTGAAACATAAATAGTCAAATTTGGGTATATCCTTATTAGTGTACATGTAGGTAGATATACCTTTCGAGGAATACTGGCGTGATGTTATGAAAAGTTAATGAAATAGCCAACGGTTTCGATTTTCATGCTATTATAACTAGCTATTATAGTTTTAAAATTAAGAGGAGCTCGTGGCTAGATAATAACAGCCGCACGGGTCGATATTCAAAGGTTAAGCAACGCTTGCCAAGGTTGGTCTGTGGATGGGTGACCATCTTAATTTACGAGTTTCCTCCGTGCCCGTTGGTCCCGGCGGTCATTTGTAGATCTTTGGCAGTCGTTACGGATTGTCAGAAGCCAGTAAATCTGACTCCAGTCTTGCCATGAAGTACCGTGTTACCCAGTTAATGGGTTGTGGAGGTCTGGTAGGCAGCCGCTCCACGTAAAATACTGGTATTCTGCTAAATCCAGCTTGACTGGAAGCCGACCCCAATATAGTTGGGAAAATTCTAGGCAAATGATGATGATTATAGTTTTAAAATTAATACATGATATTTTAGTAGTGCGTGGATACCAAAAATAAAAAATACCGGTTTTTTAGGTTACCGTACCTATCTCAAAAGGTAAAAACGGGTCCTTTAAAGGATCACTTTGTTGTCCGTCCATCTGTCTATCAAGATCCTTAATCTGATGGCGTGGAAGAATTGTGCTGAAATTAAAACCACCTGAGTATATACCTGAGTGACATTTTTCACAGCGTCAAAGGACTGAACAACTGAGTCTACAGTCGCTCGTATAAAAGATACGACCGCTTGTGCCGCAAGAAAAATATAATTCGACACTTTCAAGGGAATCAAAAATAGGGTATTTTTCGTTGACCTAGAACTTTGAAATTGTAATACTAAAAGTATAGGGAAAAAATTTAAAAACTCGAATAAAACTGCTAGACTCGATTCCTGAACTATTTATAATATGTACCTACAAATTTGTATGGAACCCTCGGTGGGAGTCTGACTCCCACTTGTCCGGTTTTTTTTTAATCCGGCTGCAAAAAAAAATACTTAAAATTTCCTGACAAATCCCTTTTAAAGCAGTACCATGCAGTTGGTGCCATTTATTTAAGCTCAATAATAGATTTGATACAACCAATTATATCAATTTGCTTGAAAAATGTTTTTTAAACTCTATACATGTTTTTTGGGGTCGCGTTTTTTAAAAGCCGATATTTTTTATTTTTGCTATTGTTTTTTGACTTTATGCTAAAAAATATAGACAGTAACCCTGAAATAGAAACACACACTTTTGGAAAAGGTACCCTGTATATTTAAGGATAGCCTATTAATATATTAAATCACTCCTAAAACAATAGGGTATATGCATGGGTTTTTTTTATTCGCAAAATGTAATACTTATTAGCTCTAGTAAACAATCGTGAATATATTTTTAAAATACCTTCATCAGCAATGAAGTTATAAAGCTTCAAAGATTACAATTAGAAAGAGATGTCCGATGAAAACTTTGACGTCATCGTCTATGACGCCTATTATATAATATAGCTGCCATAGAAAACAGCGTTTTCGCAAGTGGGACAGATATATTTGTTTAAAATAATTATATCTCCTTCGTTTTTTGAGTAATTTTGATTCTGTGTTCACTGTTAGTATTATATTTCTGTATATCTTAATATATAAAACAAAGTCGGGTTTGTTCGAACACTTATAACTCAAGAACGGCTGGACCGATTTTCATGATGTTTGTGTTTTTGGATTAGTCTTTATCCGGAATAGCATAATAAGTATTGAAATATTTAAAAAAAACAGTAAGTAGTTAGGTAGATAGGGTAGGTAGGTAGGGAGGTAGGTTGGGTAGGTAAGGAGGTAGGTTGGGTAGGTAGGGAGGTAAGGAGGTAGGTAGGGTAGCCAGTTGACGGGAGCGAAGCCGCGCAGGTCAGCTAGTTTTTAGATAAATTGTATAGATGATAAATGTGTTTTTCATACATATTCTCTATTACCATACATAATTTCCGAAACACAGTTTTACAACCACATACTTATTACCTAAACAAATTCGATCCAGTACATGGTAAGTAAATCCATTAACGTCTAACAATATTAGGCGAGTAGAAGCTTAGTTTGTACATCGTTAAATGTTGGTAAATTATGATTATAATGGATCATGATTTACTAAAATGTGTACTAACTACGCGATGTTAGTTGCGGTATTCGAGCTAAGTAACTGTCTATGTACTTTTGTGAAATATTATGTGTAGTACGTACCTAACTAATTGAGGAGCTCGTGGCTAAATAATAACAGCCGCACGGGTCGATCTTTAAGGTTAAGCAACGCTTGTCAAGGTTGGTCTGTGGATGGGTGACATATTAAGATAAATAAAACAGTGATGATTTAATCAAATTAGTTACTGATACAGGCAAATGTCTTCACGTTGAGATAGATGCAGCGGATATCCGGGATGTTTACAGAACGCAGAATAAACAAGGGCCATCAAAACAAATAGTTGTCGAACTTCAATCGGTGACTAAAAAGAATAAATTCTTACAAGCCGCAAGAGACTTCAACAAGGGTAAGCCCGTCGCAAGCAAATTGAATAGTGCTTTAATTGGATCAATAGGTGAATGCTTTCCGATCTATGTATCCGACCGTCTCCCACCTACTCTAAGACAGCTTTTCTTTGAAGCTCGAAAATTCGCTGTCGACCACAAATTTAATTATTGCTGGACGTCTAATAGCAAGATTTTTCTTCGTAAAAAGGAAGGCGACAAACCAATTCGTATTGTCTCTGATAAAACTTTTCTCGAATTATTACAAGAATAATCTGCAATTTACGTTTTCTACTTTCTTATTGTTTGCTAACGAAATATGTGATCTTCAATCATATAGTTCTTATAATGATATATTTTTCCTTTTTGGCTTATATAATTTAAAAAATGTACCTCGTCAGCCAGTTATATATTTAGTAAAAGTCTCATTTACTTTATATTCTATAAGAATATTTTTTAAGTCTCTATACTGCACTTACACAACATTCACACTACATTTAGATTTCTGTCTCCATAATTTATCAATTCGCGCATTTCTAATATCATATTTACACTACCTAACGTATAACTCACAAAAACCTAATATTGTAAACTGTGACGTTTGTTGTTTGGCTTTCTCTGTATCCTGGGTAAAACTTCGAATCACCCCTTGGCCTGTTGTATTAAATAAAAATGCTTGATATTAATACATTGGATGAGATAGATGATTTTGGCAGAGTAAATGCAAACGTCTGTAAACCCGAACAGTGTTCAACGTTTATCAAAAATACACCAAAATCTATTAATATAATACATCTAAATATTCGCAGTGTAAACTGCAACTTCGATAGCTTTGCAGTGTTTCTACATAGCCTAAAGCTATCATGTGAGGTCATTATCTTATCTGAATGTTGGCTGAATTCTACTTCAACTACTCCTGCAATAGAAGGCTATGTGTCCTATACTACAAGCAAGCCAAAAAACCAAAATGATGGCGTCATAATGTATGTGAAAACGGAAATAGCGCACAACATTGTAGAACCTGTAATGCCAGACGCTAGTTATCTAGTCTGTCATTTAAAACGCTATAATTTATCAATAATTGCAATTTATCGGTCACCATCTTTGCGTAATCAGGATAGTTTTACTGGAGGTTTAGATAAAGTTCTCTCAGAAATATCACCTCAGAAAAACATTGTCTTAATGGGAGATATTAACATTGACATAGCTTCCAGTTGCCTTAGCCGCCAAGCCCATGAATATCTCAATTTAACTGTTTCCCATGGCTTAATGCCAACGCATTTATCTCCTACGCGCGAAACTTCTTGTTTAGATCATGTAATGGTCAAATCTGATTTAAAAACCTCTACTTTAGTAATTGATACGTATATTACCGATCACAAACCTACCTTGCTGAATATGGAGTGGGGCACCATACCTACAATATCCAAATTATATCGTACTATGGTGGATACTGCTGCTATCACTACGGACTTATCTAGTGTAGACTTTACTGGCGTTATGAACAGCCAAGATGCCAATTATGCTGCCAAACTTCTGGTTTCTATAATAGGCTCTGTTATTAAACAACACTCCAAAACGGTTCATATTACTTCTAAACGCAGGGTAATTAAGCCCTGGATTACCAATGGTTTGCTGAGGTGTATTCGCAATAGGGACAACTTAGCTCGCGAATTGAAAAAAGAGTCTGATAACTATACGCTTAAAACTACTTATACTAGATACAGGAATTTTTTAAACAAATTATTAAAAAAACTAAAAAGAGAGTATGAGAGGACAGAATTCTCCAAGGCTCAGAAAAACCCTAAAGCCACATGGAACGTCATTAAAAATATTACCTCAACACATCGCATTGCTTCCCCACCCATAGAATTGCTGAGTTTGACTCCTGATAGCTTTGACTCTATAAACCATGTTAACGACTTTTTTGCGAATGTGGGCAGAAGATTGGCTGAGTCATTTAATCCTGCCTCACCACCGACATTTTCATCTTGTTCTGGACCATCTAATTCTTTTGTACTTCTACCTACAGACGAAGCTGAGGTGGAAGGAATTATCCGTGGTTTGCGTGATGATGCTTCAATGGGATGGGATGGAATATCACCTAGAGTCTTAAAATCTTGTTTATCAACATTAGTCCCCGTCATCACGCATGTCTGCAACATCTCAATTTCCAAGGGTTGCTTTCCAAAAGTGTTTAAAAGGGGCGGTCGTCCATCCCATCTTTAAAGGGGGGGACAGACACAGTGTTAATAATTATAGGCCAATATCTATTCTCACAGCTATCTCTAAAATCCTGGAGAAAATAATTAATAATCGGTTAGTATTATTCTTGGAATCACATAATTTCTTAGCACCCAATCAGTATGGCTTCAGAAGAGGTAAGTCTGCAGAAAATGCTGTTGCCTCCTTTATAGACGATGCTGTAGCGAAATTAGATAAAGGTATGAAATGCTTAGGCATTTTCCTTGATATTTCTAAGGCTTTTGACACTGTGTCCGTTCCTCACCTCCTATCGAAATTAGAAGCGGTTGGAATCCGTGGAACTACCCTTCAAATGTTTCGTGACTATCTCAGTGATCGTTCCCAGTGCGTAAAAATAAACGATATGTTAAGTGACAGCCAAACACTAAACTTTGGTGTGCCCCAGGGATCAATTTTGGGTCCAACATTGTTTCTGGTGTACATCAACGGCCTCTGCAAACTCTCTCTTGGGAACTGTTCAATTTATACATACGCAGATGACACGGCATTACTTGTATATAGTAAAGATTGGTCGGGGGCGTACCGGTGCGCAGAAAATGCACTTAAGGCAGTGATGCAATGGTTCTCCGCCAATCTCTGAACTGTTAACCTTAGTAAAACAATGTACATGCCTTTCGCGCTTAAACCTTCTTCACTCCACACTCTTGATTCCTTATTTCTCAAAGCACACTCCATTAATTGTTCCATAAACTCTTCTGATTTATGTTGTAATTGTCCACAATTAACACGAACTGATACTGTCAAGTATCTTGGGATCAAGATAGATAATTCCCTAAACTGGAAACCTCATCTAGAAAATCTGTCCTCTAGAGTTCGTAAGCTTATTTATATATTTAAAAAATTAAGACAGTCTGCTGATATTAGTACACTAAAGACTGTTTATTATGCTCTATGTCAGTCTATACTCACGTATTGCATCACTGTATGGGGTGGGGCACCAAAGACTCATTTCTTGCAAGTGGAACGAGCACAGAGGGCTGTTCTCAAGGTCATGACCTTCAAACATTTCAGATTTCCAACCACAACGTTGTACTTGGATTGTAAGGTTCTGACAGTGAGACAGCTCTTTGTGCTCGTTCCACTTGCAAGAAATGAGTCTTTGGTGCCCCGATGCGAGTGCTGCTAACAGTCGTCGACCATACAATGTCTGTACCACTCAATTCTCTCATACTGCTACTGCCCAAAGACATTATAATACTGTTGGAAGCCACTTGTATAATTTAATCAATAAACATTGCAATATTTTCCCTCTCACTACAAAATTATGTAAGGATAAGGTCTGCAACTGGATCTTAACTCTAAATAATGAAGAGACAGAAAGGTTAATTAAAATAAGGGAATAATATAAGTCTACATTAACTCATTCACACACACTCACACATTCTTCACTCACTTATATACACCCACGCTCTCTTTACACAGTCACACACACACAAAAACATACATACATAACATAGTCATACATGTCATGCTGAGGCTTTTATTTTTTATTTTATTTTTTATATTATTTTATCTTTGTTTTTCTTCAATTTAATGTGTTATCCCACTAAAACCACGTCCTCCATCTAATAATTCATGTAACTCTGTGCAAATCATGAGAGAGCACTGGTACCCATAACACAAGTTTAATCTTACCTTGGGTACCAGAGTTCCATATACTACTTACAAATTTGAGTTATATAACTTTTAACAGATGATATTCATTAGTCTATAAGTGGAACTGTACAATCTATTTGGAAATAAAAACATTTATTTATTATTATTATTTTTATTAACATTTCGAGTTTTCTCCGTGCCTCGGAAAGCACGTTAAGCCGTTGGTCTCCGCTATCATTTGTAGATTTTTGACAGTCATTACGGATAGTCAGAAGTCAGTAAATCTGACTCCAGTTTTGCCATAAAGTACCGTGTCACCCAGTTAATGGGTTGTGGAGGTTTGGCAGGTTTGGTAAAATATTGGTATTCAGCTGAATCCGGTTTGACTGGAAGCCGACCCCAATATAGTTGGGAAAAGGCTAGGCAGATGATGATATCTTTACTAACATAATAAATTATGTTTATCATACAATCCTAACCACGTGTTAGGCACATTACCAAAACAGTCCAATATTTACTCAAATACTTCAAAAGTATTTAGGACCGAGTACATTAAGAAGTTATGTGATTTGACTCTCATAAGTTCCTCATAAATCTTCTTATATTTGCTGTCAAAGTTTTTGACCATAACTTGTATGTTTAGATCACTAATCAATAAAGACAAGAAGCCTAAGTTAATACTAGTATTTATTTTCTTGGAACTAGTAGTTATTACGTAAGTTCACTCAACTTAAAACCTAAAATATCAGTCGTGGAAGTTATTATGTCTGACATCGACCATTCGTTCTTGGAATAGTAACTATTTCACAGATAAATCGAGCAAATATCGTAGTATCAAGTAATAATGCTAAATTATGATGACAGGTGCGGTCATCATAAAATATCATATTCACTTATGACCCTTCTGAAGAAGTTAATAATTATGATTCATCTGTATCCCTTATTAAGAAACAATATGATATTGTAATATTGAACTGGTGGATCTGAGTCATCTTCTATCTATCTTGAGTTGGAATTTTTTCGATGGCTGGAATACAACAGAGAAACCGTTTTCCCATGTGTGAAGAGCCTATTTAAATTGAAAATATACCCAGCTTGGGTACAAAATTATATTATATTATTACATTTTGACTCAACTTTCAAAATGACAACAAATATCCACTTACTTTCGTCAGAAAAATCGGTTTCAATCGTCCAATCCGTTTCTTATTTATAGAGTACAACACTATATACATCGATACATTTTTATCGATACAGTTTACCGGATCAAAGGAAGCCGGCGACACGTAAAAGCTCACATCCGGTCCCGTAATACCCAGGGGATTTTAACGCGATAAATATGTAGTTAGTTTCAACTTGATAAAAATATAAAACGCTATGTTTGCCGCTCGACGAAGCACGTAATCTCTTTCAGCCCTAATGTCTCACGAAGGTAATTTATATGGAAAACATAACACTATCACGCCTGTATTTTTCGAAGGATTATGCAGAGGTGTTTCTTTCTGTATCTACAATACGCCAGTTATGTTCTACGTCATCATATCAGCCAAGGCATATACTTCTGGACATTGACCTCCCCCATTTTGTGGATGGGAAATGATCAAATGTCTTCTCCCGCTCTAGGGGGAGCGGTCGACTGTTACTGACTCTCCGTGGTCCTTCAATTGTCCTCCGCGTTCCATGGCCGTGGTAAATTGAACTCTCACAAACATAGCCACGACGACCAATCCTTCTTCTTCTTATCGTGTGGACAGTAAGGTCTAGCGACCCCACACACCCTAGTGTCAGAGTTTCTAAACCGCCTCAAGGGCCTCTGACACGGTTTATTTGACGACCGCCATTTAGCGGCCGGGACCACCGGCTTATACGTGCCTTCCAAAGCACAGAATCTTCTTTTTTTATCAGACGATCAGGTGATTCAAGCCTGCAATGCCCTAGCCAAACTGGAAAACTACTTTACAAAGTATGCTTCCCGTGGGAATCGAACCCATGACCACTGAGTCACAAGGTAAACGCCTAAACCACACGACCAATCCTATGCATCTTGCATCCAATTGTGTTAGGCCCAAGCTATAAGGGGCGAGCCTATATCATCAGAGCCCGACTTCAGACTCCGGACTACCGACAATAGTTCCAGACGGAAAAACTCAGTAACACCACCCAACTTGACAATCCAACTTAGGACATGATGATCAGCAGTGGGTTTACGTGACCACCAAACCATCAAGAAATAGCTATGGATGAATCCACCCCTAATTTTATGTTTGAAAGATAAAAATTAATACGATAAAAAATGAATACTCATCTTGTGGAACCGAACACGACATGTCTGGTCTGTTTTACTGCGGTCCATGTTATCATGCCCTTTTATGGTGTAATTCCATAAAAAAGAAAATTGTAAAAGTAATCCATTACCGTGCTATCTTTTTATTTATCTTTCCGTTTTAGGTTACTTTTGGTTTATTTTCATGGATTTTATGTCCCTCACTTTAGTGGGGTAGATTTTCTTTGTCTAGATGCGTTCTAGGTGGTTTATTATCTGAATTAACGCAAAATGGACGGTTTGACGTAAACCTTTATCACTAACATTAGCGACATTTTATTATCAATGCTTTTCTCTGGTGTATTTTCCATATAACCTCATTAATGCGAGTCTGGCAAAGAGCTTTGTAAATATACTTCACCATTATTATTTATTTCACTATAAAAATACTCAAGTTACTTGAATAATATGTAAACATATATAGTATGCTAAAAAAGGCACAAGATAAAAATAAATAAATAAGCCGGAAAGTCCCCACCTTAATTCCTTTGATCTTTCAAGTTAATATGGCGTCATTTCCTTGCAAAAGAAAAAATAAGTACCTACGTACTGAAGCGAGTATCAATGCCACACAGACTGAATATAATCATAAATCGTTCTTTATGAATGTTCACAAGCTGGCACGTGAAAGAGAATCAATAAAAGATAGGAGAACTTTTTTTTAAAACAAGGCTTTAACTCTGAAAAGTCTACAGAGATATCTTTACATAATGAAATCGACTCTGCTTCTTTAAAAGGTGTTAAAGGTACTCAAACCTCAAGGTACCTTTTGTTTCTTGCAAATAAAAACAGATTTTGTTAAAAAAAAAATACTACAAAGTAAAAAATAACTTTAATTTCGGAAGTCGGTGTTCAAAAACGAAATAACCAAAAACACGGAGTGTTTTGTTTTTGGAAGTCGGTTTTATTTTTTTGTTAAAAAGTTTTTTTATTTTTCACTTTTTAGTGGTACGCAGGTACCACTAAAAAGTGAAACCACAAGCACAGCGTGCCGGCGTGATATTATGTTATGAACTGGTGTAAACAATCAACAAACATGCGATTACAGAAATCGCGATCCATTTGCTATCATTTATTGAAGAGTTCCGTTGCCTACCTCCGAAGTTCTTCATCAGATCTTCACCAAATTTAAATGGGACCAGTCCGAGAAAATATTTTTCCAAACAAAAAATGAATCATCCAAATCGGTTAACAATTGGCGAAAATATCGCTGAACAAACTTTTTCATGGTATCACATCATCAGATCCTGACTTATATCTTCCATCATCAGCTCAGCAACATGGGATGATGATTACCAGACACAAATATCTGAATTGCGTTAGAAAGTTTATGAAAAATAGTGTAAGAAACTTAAGGTTATAAATACGAAAACTTGGATGGATGGATGTTTGTTACTTAATCACTTCAGAATGGCTAAACGGCTATTAAGCGAGCTAGTTGCTTTATAAAAACATATGAAATGAAATTAATAGCTTTAAATGAAACAACTTGCGCGTGTTGAAATTTTTCGTCATTAGAAGTGATTATGTAGGTACATCATCATTATTATCATCTTCCTGCCCTTATCCCATGTTATTTGTGGTCCGCACCATACGTCATTTCTTCCATTCTGACCTATCAGTCGTCACGCTATCACTAACTCCTTTTTCTTTCATATTGCTCCTCATACAATTCATCCAAGGGAAAAAAAACTTGTTTAAAAGGGATATATCTTTTATGAAATAGTCCCCTGCCGCCATTTTGATTTCACAGCCCCCCACGATCATTTACATTTTTTGTTCTTTAAGGATAAACATGCTCCCATTCAAAAATATTGGAATCCCTTTGAAACTCTATCATTCTATCTATCTATATGTAGCAATGAAAAACTGTGCCCACACGATAAGAAGAATGAAAAACATTTAAAATCGAGTAATATGGAAAGGAATTTAGTACACCAGTGCCCAGACTGATCCCCTTTCAAAACAGATTTAGGTTATACCACGGTATAGAACCAGTAGCAAGGAAATTCAGCTCACAAATTCTTTCTATCGACATACAAAGATCAAGTTATGTATGTCAAATGTACTACCGGGCACGTGCTAACAAAGGGTGATTCTCGGCCTAAAGAGAGTAACGGGAGGGATACATTTGAGTCCGTATTCAAAGAGGTTACACGCGCAGAAAACATTGCTTTGTTATTCAATAGTAGCTGTTGGTACAAATGAGCCAATCTATGTTCTATTGTTAGGCAATGAGTCTTTAAGATTAAATGGGCAGGTTTTGTTCTTGAGTATTCCAAACTTCTTCGTTGGTAGACTGCCTCACAAGCATTACGACTCAAACGATGTTACGCGGGTCGGCTAGTAAAACATAATTGGTGAAGAGTGGGTCTTATACGTACACCACTGTTTAACCTTTTAAGAAATACAGGCGTGATGATACGGTATGTCTAAGTTGGTCCGGGCGTGCAGTCCATGTATAACCATAACAGTATATATAAATGTTCAATAATACATACTAAATCAACCATATTATCTCAAATATTTTCGTCCTTTCGACACCGGACATTTTCTGAAAGTGCTGAAACATGATATTTCTCTTTTGGCATTCGTGTTAACATAAGAATATTATGTAAGACAGTTTCCTTATTCGACTGCAAGCAGATATATAGTTACAAAAGGCAACGAAATTTTGGGTCGAAGATAACGAAATATTTCTCTTATAATAATTTTTATTTAAGAGCTTCTTGTTAGTGCGAAATATAATACTATAATGGTATGTGAAGTGAAAGATAAGCCTTTTATCTTTTTCCTTTGATTTTTGTTGGGTAAGGGTTTTCCATCTTGAATTTCTCAGTAGAAGGTTTTCGTATTTGTTTCCGGTGATGGCAATAGGCTCCTATACAGTGTGAATTTTTAAAGTGTGCCTTTAAATATCGAAAAACACTGAAAGAAGTCTCGAGTCGATTTATTTTTTCAAAATCAACCGGTTTGACTCCTGGGAAGGAAAACAGATGTTTCAAAAATCCAGTGATGCAGTTTTATTTTTCATCAAAATTGGGCTCGAGACTGTTTTTCGATATTCCTCATAGACCTGGATTTGGCCATGAAGGCACACTTTAAAAATTCAACCTGTTTATCATGGGACTTAAAGATAATATAATCGGCGAAATGAAGGTATTATATTATATAAAGTAATATGTAGCTATTAGTTACGCCTTTACCTAATTTTGGGAAAAACAGGCGTGATGTTATGGTATGTTTACTTTTCGTTTGATTTTCGAGGAGGAGCTCGGGCTAGATAATAACAGTCACACTGGTCGATCTTCAAGGTTAAGCAACGCTTGCCAAGGTTGATCTGTGAGTGGGTGACCATCTTAACATACCGAATTTCCTCCGTGCCTCGGAAAGCACGTTAAGCCGTTGGTCCCGGCTGTCATTTGTAGATCTTTGGCAGTCGTTATGAATAGCCAGAAGCCAGTAAATCTGACTCTAGTCTTACCATAAAGTAGCGTGTTACCCAGTTAATGGGTTGTGGAGGTCTGGTAGGCAGCCGCTCCTCTTAAAATACTGGTATTCAGCTAAATACGGCTTGACTGGAAGCTGACCCCAATATAGTTGGGGAAAGGCTAGGCAGATGATGACTTTTCGTTTGATTTTCCAGTTCAGTACTTTGAATAGGTATGTATTCCTAAGTCATTTGTACTCATTATACCGGTGTGTTTCTGTTTCCAAGAACATTAGTTTGAGACGTTTGCGGTAGTTTGGACCGAATTTTGACCTAAGTAAACATAGATCGCGTGGCGTGGCGCGTATGGTCACCTCCAGATAAACGTGCAATTAAGTACATTGATTTTTCCCTAATATATATCCCTTCGTAGATACTTGAACTTTAAATTATGAACCATTTCATTACTAAAAACGTAAAGGAATGCGATAGAAGTCGATTCAGGACAGCTTTATGTCATTATTTCTATTTTTGATATTTAGAAAGTCAGTAAATGTATGTGGGTCAATCACCGTTATTGCACATTTATTTGGCTCCAACCATAGTTAATATAGATCCAAACAAACGCGCGATAGGATTGCGTGGCGCGTAAGTGTGTTAAGAAATGTGCACACACACAAATTTCCTAAATACAAAATTGTCAAAGTATTTATAAACATTTGCGCCATTTTAGGCTCACCTTGGATAACTTTCCTGAAAATTACCTCTATATAAATCACCTGATCCCCACAAAATATGGAAATAATACCTCCAGAGCACTAAATTGTTGAAAAATACCCTGTAATTGAACCCTCCGCTGGTGAAACTCAGGAAGTCTCCTCACATTTCAACCTCGGACCTTAATTAAAGGTCCATTTATTATGATTTTGTGGTAGAGAATCGTTTTGTGGTCCCTAATGAATGGTATTGTAATATTATTTACATATTATTTTAAAAAGCTTTTTTTACCAGGAGATTTCTTTCATATTTAAGGACCGGAACCTTTTTAATGACTGTGTGGAAAATAAAAGTAGTTAAATAATGCGTAGGCATTATGCACAGATGGCTGATGAAGCCCAAAAGTTTTGGAGTGGCGACCGCGTAGAATAGAATAGAATACTCTTTATTATGTACACCATATAAGTTACAGAAAAGATAGATGAGAAACATTACATAGGGTGACACAATGGGTGGCCTTATCGCTAAAAGCGATATTTTCAAGACAAACTTTGGATAGATTCTAAAGATAAAAAGGAGAGACAGTACTGTAGGTAGTCTTTGATGACGAAGCATTAGACGGCATCCCAAAAGGTGGACCGATGACCTGGTGAGAGTCGCGAGTAGCCGATGGATGCGAGACGCACAGGACCGGTTGTTGAAGCGACGACACTTGGGGGAGGCCTATGTCCAACAGTGGACGTCTTTCGCCTGATATGATGATATAAGCACTATCACATATTAGACACAAGTCAAAGTATGCTATTGGCAGTTTAAAATACATTCAATCAAGTATTCACATACTGCAATAATACATTAATCAAGTATTTGACTGGATTTATTATTACATTTCTCAAAACCTAGAGAGCAGACAAAACGCAGTTAAAAATATTGCTTAAAAATCTCAAAAAAGCTGGTGCTTCAAACAGAGACAGCACTAATTGCATGTGACGTCACTCACAAGTCCCACCATATTGAATTGAAACCATCATCAAAGTACAGACGACATTTTGTGTGACAAGGATAGAAGAATACCTAACTTCAAAAGCGTATAACTTCTCGGTTTTTCAACCATTTTTATTCATTTTTTCACCAACTAATACTGTACGTACTGTTTTAATGACGTCTATTAAATAAATATTAATTCAAGTATATTTTTCATAGTAATCCTAATCAAATACAGCGTCTAACGCGATTTTAACTATGTGTCATAATAATTTTGCCGTAGTTTTCGATTCAACTGCACTGAGTTCAGCTTTTTACTGGAACTCGTCATTTTACTGAAACATGACTTTTATAAAAATATTTCAATTAAGTTTTTCTTTCACAGATATGGACGAGAAGACGAAGAGGTCATGGGCCTCAAGTTCTGCAATGAAGCCATCATGAGCCTCGCACAGATATGGCCGCCGCACTGCAACCACGACAAAGAGCCCAACACTCCTCTCCAGGTAAAATATTATCAATCTACTTATTTTTCCCAACCACATAATAATTATGTATTTTGCGGTCTGGGATTTGAATAACCAAATTCGCAACATACGGGATGCAGATCAATGCCAACATTTTACATAGAACGACTGACCATCACAACCCAGTAACTGGATATCGTCCCGTCGTAGCAAAACAGGTTTTCAGATTTTTGGGTTTATTACTACCCGTAACGATTGCTAAGAATCTACAAATTAAGACAGTCGGGTTCAACGGTGCCTACAGAGGCAAGGAGGGGTTTCTATATAGGTACTGCAATGGATGTTCGCATTGGTCACCCGCCTTAAATGTCAACCCGTGAAGCTGCCAGGCACGAGCCCCTCTCCAGGTAAAATGGAACACCTATTAATTTTCTCACAAATAGAATGATAAGGCGATTTTATTTTATTTCCGACGAGCATGCAATTTTGTGCTGAGTAGCCGCACCTTTTAAAATATTTATGGACAAAGTTCTATCAAGTGTTCTAAGTATAGCCTCGTAATCGTTCAATTGTTATTTTCTGAGGCGGACCTATAATAGTAACAAGGTTGAGTTGGTTGATGTTAGATTTATTAATAGTTTAAACTCTCAAGAAACTTGAGACAAGATAAAATAGGGAATATGATTTGAAAAAAAAGAGCTTCCAAATAAACGCCACAATAATAACAACATAACTTTAATTTTGGATATCGATGTCAAAAAACGTAATTTAAATTTGTAGTGGTTTTTATTTTTTGTTGTAATTATAACCTTTTTCATTTTTCACTTTTTAGTGCTACCCCCAAAAAATTCCACCCATATCTATTGATCTGACTCCGAAGATCTTCGTTACATATTTTTAAATTTAAATGGGGACATTTCGGAATAAACTTCTTTCGAATAATAAACGAATTTTGCTTTATTTTATGACGGAGAGAGAAATGCATAAAAAAAATATTTATAAACAACCGAACTGATAAACTGCTCCTTTTTTAAGTCGATTAACAAGAATAGGTACATCTTATCCTTTATTGTACACAAGAGTAGGTTCACAATGTTACAGTAGGTAACTTGTGCAAATGGCAAGCTTTTATTTAAGTTTTCTAACAGCAAACGTCACAGCAACAAAGTAATTTGCAAATGAGGACATTAAAATAAGTCCACTACAAAACTTCAATATGTTTATTCTCTAAAGGTATGTAAGCTGACTCATGCACTCTCAAAGGGTTTTACGAAGAGCTCTTTACATTTCACATTTTCCTTTTACAAGTATTTCTAGATTATTCTACAAAGGCTTTTTTTTATGGTGTGAACATTGTGAAACAGTGCAAAGGGTAATTTTATTAAAGTTAATAACAAGTTTCGTGCTGTAAAATGAGCGTAAAAAGAGTTTACATTAAAATTTAATCAAGCAAAGTACGTAGTTTCATAAAAAGAGCCATTATAGGATCACAGACTGATTGTCAGTCTCAGAGCATTCTAGTAAATGAGTTCAGCAAAAAAAAAACTGTCCAAGTGCGACTCGGACTCTTACACAAAGGGCTCCAAACCATCCCGAAAAAAAAAACAGACCCCTTTATATATTTTTTTTAATTATTTGTTGATAAAGTGGTAATAGAAATACAGAATTTTTTAACTGGTCACCTATGTTCTTGAGATACAGCCCATTGTCAGATGGACGGACGGACCGACGGACAGCGGAGGCTTAGTGCTTAGCTTAGTTTTGTTGGTTACTTTTCCTGCACGGAACCCTATCAACTATAAATTCCACTTCCTTTTTTAATTCACAAAAGTTGCTGCTGGGCAGAAATTGAATGTTGTATTAAAATCCTAAGCCGCTTACACCCCACTCTGGTTTAAAAACATTTTACTGGACAAAAAACATTGCATTCGAAAATTAGAACCGATTCTAAAAAAAAATACACTCCTATTTTGCGATACATCCCCTTGAGCTCGTAAATCTTCGGACATAATGGGGCTGCAGCTGTAAAGGTTATCTAACGATTTTCCAAGCTTCTCTCATAAAGGCCTGGGTGTAACAGGTGGGGGGCAACCCACGTTAGCAACCCCCTGTTAGGTTCACACTAGACACTTGTAGATAAACAATGCTATTTTATATCTTCTTACAAAGGCGGCCATCTTAATGTACCCGATATAAACTACCTCTAAGCGCTTTTTTTTTTCAATTTTGACAAGGCTCGGACTGCGCTCGCTCCTGGATGTATATTTTTTTAATAATTCCACTATTCATAAATATTGCTCGTAGCTAAATAATAACAGCCGCACAGGCCGATCTTTAAGGTTAAATTGAAATTCAAATTCAAAGCATTTTATTTCAAATAAACCATTCACAGGCACTTTTGAAACGTCAAGGTCGGTCAGTCAAATACATGGAAGCTATTTGCACGTTCCAAAGCGTAGATCTCTATGGAGAAGAACGTGCAAGAAACTCCACGGACACTCTTTTAAATCATGTTCTGGTTTTACAAAATTTCAAGTTACATATACTTGTTGCTTCTGCATGTGAGGACAATGCAAAGGAAAAAAAAAGGGCTTATTATAAGAATTTTAAATATAAAGATTAAAATAAGCCAATGGCAGTTAAGAGATGACCAGTCTCAACCGACGGCGCCTGTTCACGAACATGACGCGTGTATCGGCACCCTTCAGCTCAACCATTTCGAAGGGAACCGAATGATCAAACCCACGCGCCGCCATCAGCGAGACATTTGAGTGAGCATGACATGCTCTCAACCACCATGCTCGTTCATGTCCAACAAGTAAAACTATAACTACTCACATAAAATGTAAATGTTTCATGGTACTCACATTTACAAAATTTTAAAAATATGCTTCTACTTTACACAAAACTATGGTTGTCAATGACCAAATAATGAAAAATAAATTAATAAAGAGAACGATTAAGATCTTACATCAAAAAGAATAAATAAGTAATTAATATAATAATATAATTTGTATGTATATAAGAATAAATAAACGAAATAATGTAAGAACCTCTAAAAGGAGCGAGCATCTCTTCCAAATATAAAAACATAGAAACCTAAAAAGTGGACCTAAGCAGCTGTGACTGTGGAGCAGGACCAGCATTTAGCCAAGCGTTTTTATCGAGGATATAATCTTCCAGTTTATAATACGCTTGTCTACATAGTGTGCGTTTTATGCATGCTTTAAATTTTCTCTCATTCAGTTCAAGAATATCAACTGGTATTTTATTATAAAAATTAATACAGTACCCCATAAAAGAAGTGTGTACTTTGGCCAATCTGAATCGGGGTTGATCTAATTTGTTCCTATTTCTAGTATTAAAATTATGCCTGTCACTAATCTTGCTAAAGAGATGAAGATTTTTCCGAACATACATAATATTTTCGTAAATGTATTGACAAGGTACCGTCATGATGTTAAGCAACGCTTGCCAAGGTTGGTCTGTGGATGGGTGACCATCTTAATATACCGAGTTTCCTCCGTGCCTCGGAAAGCACGTTAAGCTGTTGGTTCCGGCTGTCATTTGTAGATCTTTACGGATTGTCAGAAGCCAGTAAATCTGGCACCAGTCTTGCCAAGAAGTACCTTGTTACCCAGTTAATGGGTTTTGGAGGTCTGGTAGGCAGCCGCTCCACGTGAAACATTGGTGTTCAGCTGAATCCGGTTTGACTGGAAGCCGACCCCAATATAGTTGGGAAAAGGCTAGGCAGATGATAAATATTGCCATTGTAAGACGACTAAAATAGCACCGTGTAACGTATAAGGGAAGTTTTCCTGTATTAGTGCAAAGAATTTATGATAATGTTATTCACCTGTTGCCAAGCTCTTTGAGGTGTCTTAAAGTGGTTAAGACTGATGGGATTTCCTTACGGGGAAATGAAACTTTGAGATCCCCTGTTCTCCTTTTAGGAGACGAATTTCTAAACTGGCCAAGTGCGAATGGGACCCATACGCTATGGGTTTTGGACGAATATTTTTTTTGTTACGTTTTATTTTGAACCACAGAATTATTACAAGGTTTCCCTAATGTCTATAAGTAAAGAACTACTTCCTGTTTTTTTTCTACTTTTAATTTAGTCGATTTGGATATAAGGCGGCGAATGGTCAATTTTCATCTTTTTACTTAAATAACTTTAAAATGGACAGTCAGATTCTATAGGGATCCTCTTTTTCTACGGACATACCTCTTCGGACATACGGAACCATAAGAATTATCCTTTCTTGTAATGAAAATTTAATGCTTCGGCTTAAGCCGCCTTTATGCCAGTAAATGACGATAAAATTTTGATTAAACAGATAATATCCACTGTTTAGCAGATAACAAAAAACCAAATAAACATAAATAACACTTATTAATTAACTTCACTAATAACCAACTTGTTACAAGCAATACAAATAACAATAAACGAAACTCCTGCGAACAAAGTTTCCAGTACTTTGGTACTGGTATCTGAAACTGCTATCATTATGTTACCAGAACGTGCCCAGGGTGTCGTAAGAGGAGATGGCAACATCTTGATACTAAACTAGTTAAAGACACAACTTCGCAAATTGCTGCTCGATATTCTAGTTCAAAGTATGCAAATTAAACTTGTGTTCTGAATGTCCAAGTTACTTCTGTATACGCTTGTGCTTGAACAAACCCCAAACTAGTGTCTAGGGACATATTGTTAGAAAACATGCGACGACCGAATTCTGGACTGATGAATCAAAAAGCAACAAACGGGGAAATAAAGGGCAAAGCAATAACTTATTGGGCCTCAAAGAATCGTCCGCATTGCTGTTAATAGGAAAAGGGCCCAAAGCCCTGTCAGTATTTGCTACGTATATGACAAAGCTGATTCTTAGACCGAAGAGAAGGCCTTTTTTCTGACCAGATGAACAGTCTGAACTATTTGCTGATATTCTAAAACACTCAATGAGTACTTAGACGACAAAGACCTACTGTTTCTATCAAATTCTAGGGTACATAAAACCCTTTATTTCTACGCTTACACGTGCTAAATTGATGCTGTAATAAATTTAAGGTTCTTGCATAAATGTAACAATTGAAATTATGTTAGAAACGTGTTCAAATTGAACATCATTATTTTACCGAGTAATAAAAAGGGAACTTATTAAATCATTTTCCGAAATAATTTATTAAATCATTTTCCGAAATAATTTATTAAAATTGTGCTAGCTTTAATAAATAACAGTCTTTGTAGACATTGATATTGTTTTACATTCATAATTCTGTGTTTCGTTTCTCTACCCCTAATGAATAAAAATAAAAAAGCAGAGCGATCTGTTTTCGTTGTAAGGGCCGCAACAATCAACTTGAAGCAACAATATTTTCTGAACGTTTTATAAGAATATTCCTTCCGTTCTTTTTTATTAAACATTTTAATAATATGTGTAGACTGTAGGTAATATGAGAGGCTTCTTCCCTCTCTCCTCTTGATTTGTTGTCTCTGAAAATGAATAAATAGAATCTAAAAATATTTTTAATCCTTCGGATAATATTTCACCGAAAGTTATTTAACTTCTTCGAAAACAGGGATTGGAATTTCAGAAACATCAACTTTCAGGGAAGCCTTATAAAGATTAAACATTTTTTAAATGCACCAGTTGGAATTGGTTCTGTTTCCTGGAAAGGCACAAGCGTTGATAATTATCAAAGCCTGTAACAGTAATATTGTGTGCGTAGCATAAAGTAATCTTCTAATAATATTATTACTTGCTAACGTGGTAATATCGTGGCGTGTCTTAATTGAGATCACTGTTTCATTTCCGAACCCTTTTTTGTTTGCGTTACAAATTGGCTAAAATGACCGAATCAACTATGTTTTGTTCTTTTATTTAACTTTCATTAACAGGGATATTACTATTTGTTTGAAAAACTTTCAAAGCTGAGGTTATTTTTGTTACCTATATGGTAATTTTTGTAAGCTAATTTACCCGCACAGGCCCGCGTGGTGTAGCAAAAGTACTACGGTCTCCTTTTCCTCACATGGAAGAAACATCTGTCCCAGGTGTGGAAACTTTCACTTTTTCTTATACTTGTCGCCGGCACGAAAGTATCTCAGATTCGAGTGACCTTGATTGGCCCAAAATATGACCACTTTCACGGCATCTGTGGTGGCAGCACAAAAATTTTCATCGTGCTGCTGATTCCTCAAGGTAGACCTACTTTGCGAGGTTGACGTTACATCATCCTACTGGCGTTCTCAGGTGATTCAGGTACTTTCAAGTGAACCATGGTTGTAAACATTATTGCCTGATAGTGCTATTAGTACCTATAAGTTTTTGAAAGTAATCATTAACAATTCCATCATTGCCCTTTTCAAACTCAATTTGGTACATTGTTCCTAACCTTTTCAATCGTCGGACGCAGATTCATTAAATTGAGTGCCCTTAAAACTTAGAAATTGTTTTGACATTTTGGAGTGATGATCGAATTAGACAGTGATAATGTAATTTACTTCGATTAATCAAGGTTTTGGCGATTTTGACACTTATTTTCTATTCACAGGATGCTCTAATAAAACGCCTGGGTGCCAACGCGTATCCGTTCCATCTGGAGCTGACCCCACTAGCGCCACCTAGCGTGCAGTTAGTACCAGCCAAGCAGTACCACGGAGCACCCATCGGAACTTCATACGATGTCAGAGCTTATATTGGTAAGTTCTTATTAAATCAAATCTACCACTGCATACTGGTTTCATTTCTCATATACCACAGTGAATGAGAAAGCAACAAGCGTCTAATAATCTAAAAGAATTCTTCTGTTGGTAGATTTAAACTACTTTCTTGTTGAAAATGTCTGAATCTCAGTTTCCCACTGAAATTTTAAACTACAGTTGGCTAGTATAACAACACCACTTACCGAATTTATTTCAAACACAATCCTAAACACGTGCACGACATAGGTAGGTAGATACAATATTATTAACTTCAATAACCTTTCCTGCCAAACGCAGACATTTGGAGCCAAGTGAACAACAACTAAAACAAATCTTGAACAATTCTCTTACTGTTTCGTACTAAATTAATACAATTACGGCTTTGTGATGTTTTAGACTCGAAGAAAGCGTTTGATAAGGTTTAGTACGCCCCTTAGGCATTCCTGAACATAGGATTAGTTACAATGTCTTTATGTTGTCTTTGTGTATCTTTATTCTCTCGAGTTTGTAGTGTTAAATTTTAGATTTTTTTCTGGAATTTTATATTAATAATTTAATTTAATTAATTTTTCAATTTCGGACAGCAATATAGCCCATTTTTTATATTGGTCACCACTCCTGGGTATAGCTCCATAATTTTGCACTCATTCCGATGTAACATCTTCTTCGACCAGACAATAAGGAGTACGTATGTACGTACTATTTAATTATTTAGGTGCAGTATCCCACACCGCTGGTCAATGGTCTTCCTTATAGGAAGAGTTTTGACCAAAGGAGTGCTGTATGTTTTCGAGGCCGGCTTTGCGACACTTCGCAGCGTAACACGACGCCGACACTTCGAGTGCAGTAGTTTTTAAGTTGTTATATAAAATATGTATTAGTTTATAGTTATTGATATTATACTTAAGTATATATGTATGTTTTGTGTTTTAAGGTGAAAACGATAGGGTAGCCGGCGAAACTCAAATATTTTATGTTCTTTGCAATTTGCCGGTCAGTGTTTAGCTTTATGTTGAACAAAATACAATTCGCGACCGTAACGCGTATTTATCTAAAGAATTATAACAATTTTAATCATCATTATAATCCTCCAAGTTCATTAAGCCCTACTTAATGGTTATTTCGTGAAAAAGTAATTCAATAACTCTTTAGATAAATACGCGTTACGGCCGCGAACCGTATTTTGTACAACATACAGCGTCATTCTGACCGGCAAATTGCAAAAAACATAAAAATATTACAATTTTGCGGGCTACCCTGGTGCTTCCAGCTTAGGAGCCTTAGTATCCTTAAATAGAGGATAATTAAAATAGCGTTCAACTCTTTCCGATATGTAGCCTTCTACGACCAATTTCTCGTAAACGCCTGCCATAACGTACTATTGCTACAATTTATTATGATGTCGAATCAAGGACATAACGATAGATCAGTAACCAGACGCAAACACTCCAGATATGACGCGTTTCTAACATGCTGATTTACATAACAATTTGAATATAAATATAGATCTGTATCTTTATGACACACGGAAAATTTTATAAAAATTCCATCGATCCAGCAATCGTTAGGGCGCAATGTAAAATTAACGAGCTAAACAGATGGTGCATAAAAATCCGCTTCAGTTTTTTACAAAAACCGCTCGGGCATCGCGTTAACAATCAAATTGGGGTATTATTGGTTTCGCTTGAAAATTTCTGTTTGCGTTGCAATTTCGATTTGCCAGGACTGAGTAATATGAATATTACTCTACTCAGAATTGTTAAAATGATATGTGTATTATGTAAACTGTTATCAGCAGTCATCATCATCTGCCTAGCGTTTTTCCAACTAGGTTAGGGTCAGCTTCCAGTCAAACCGGAATAACTGAATACCAATATTGGTGGCCTATCTGGCCTCCACAACGCTTGGTCTGTTAAAATGGTCACCCATCCATAAACTGACCTAAGCTAGCGTTGCTTAACCTTGAAAATCGACGTGCGTGCGGGCGTGATCGCGTGCGGCTGATACTATGTAACCAGGAGCTTCAAAAATGCCGCTCTTACAAACCAGTATATTTTCTTTTAAACTTTATGTTCCTTATTCAAGACATATTTTCTACAGCGGAGCGTCCAGACGAAAAGGTATCCCGTCGCAGCACAGTGCGCATGGGCATCAGAGTACTACAAGGTCCTGGCAAGTGTGTGCCGCCACCCGTGTTGCCGCCTCCCTCGCCTCATCACACCCTCAGTGCGCTGGCCCAGTACAACATGCTCAGGTAAGATATAAATATGTCTTTTCTATTCAACATAATTCAACATAATTGTGCCTACCACTGTCACAGGAAAGTGAGATTCTGCCAGCTTCAAAGCGATTATCAAATTTATTTGGAATTGACAAAATTTCTAAACTTATTCGCTGATAGCCAATGGCACCTTTTTCAGAGCCTCTGGGCACTGGTCTTCCAGAAGCTTATCCACAACGATTAGTCCCGTGTCAAGGTATCCACTGGATGCGGATTCACGCGATCTTCATTTATTAGTCTCGAATCTTCACTTGATGTGGGCCTTCCCTCGCTATGATACATCAAAGCCTACTTGATAAAACCATTTGGTATTGATATAATATATTAAATAGTTTTGACATACAGAAATTTAAACTTTGTTCCATTAAACTATCAATGTCCACGTATCATTTTGATTATAAACACGCGATTCGATCATTTTAAAGTTTATTTATAGTGCTTAAATTGCTCTATGTGATTTGATGTGCTTGCAGTATTGATAAATAGAAGTTGGTCTCGATACCTTTCCCGCAACACCATAATGGTCACTGTGGCCAGCAAGTAGCCAGTAACTTAGAGGAAACCGCATACCAATTCATAAAATGTAGTGAGTTACAGAACTGTGAATGGTCCAGTAAAAATTAAAACTACCGTCATAAATGCAATGCACGGAATTATATTATTAGAAAACTTCTATAGTAAAACGCTACCTCAAAATGAAATCCTAATCGAATATTTTAACTCGTTTAACTTTGATACCAAGCCGTCCCATTTCGTAACCAACTAACTCAATTTGACCCTTTTAGAGGTTTTCCCATACCGACAGTAGGCCTCTAAATTGACGCGTTCGCGAACTGCTCACCTGAGCATACATAATTCACATCTTCCTACTTGGCTGGGTAGCGGGGATGCCTGTTAATACTGCTCCAACAAATTGATACATGGCTTGGTTCAAATGAAATGTTTCACTTTGTAGAATAATTTTGTTCGGCGCATTTTTCAGAACTGTGCGGTGAATAATTAACAGTTGGTTGATCATAGGATACGTCTGGCGGTATAGTCATTATAATATACATGTAAAGCTGTTGGGAAAAATTATAGGGAAATGTTTTTGGTGTCACATAGCGAATTAATTTTCAAAAAGTCAATTTTTGAGACGCTTTTGTTGGTAGTTATATAATTATTTAATCAAGTGACTTTTGAGTGTCAATTTAAGATACAACCTGTCGGCAGGATTTTTGAACTAAAGATTTATGCTAGACAACTCTACTGGGTTGCATAAATCTTTAGTTCCGCGTCATTTTCCGCCAGACGTGTCTGTGGATACTTCCACAGACATGTCTGACGGAAAATGATGCGGAGCGCCAATCCCATAGGGTAAGATCTACCCTTATCCTAACAGGATTTAGGTCACAGTTAAAGCGTCATTAATTATATGTACTTCATTGTACACCTTCCTTAACCTAACATCCGTAAAAAGGATGTTAGGTTAAGGAAACTAAAAACTGAAAAAAAAATTAATTCCTCACTTCAAAGTACGCTGCGATCTCTTACAGAATCGGCAGGCTACTAGACAGGCTTAAGACATTACACCTATTAGAAAAAGTAATTTGACTGATATATGGAGCACAGATTAAGATTAAAGAGCCAGCCTACGCCTCGTAATGAGTAAACTAGACAAGAAAATCTGCGGTCCCCAAGGAGTAGATAGAAATGAGATTGACATTAATCCGGATCGCGGCACACAAAACAAATTACTCGATTCCAAGAACAAAGGAGTCACTTGTTAACCTGTGCGTAGGTTTACGTCCAAATTACTCTTTGCGTGTAGGTTAACCGCTGACAAAACAGCACTTTGTAGTCGACAGGCTAAAATCAACCAATTTTCACGTTAAAATAATTTTAGACATGAACTGTCAACATGTTGAACCAAAACACGGGCCGCGGGATCGTAACGTAAATAAAATTATGGCTTGCATGACACGCACATGTTGGAAATAATGTAGGTTTATTTTCATGTGACACTGTAACTGTTTCACCTTTACATTATAATTAACAGACACGCTACATTCTCATTTGTTTCCACATTTCCTTTCATGTTATTGTCATTCTTTAATTCAATGCCATTATTTTTACCTTCGCTTTGTGGTTTTCCACTTTAGTTGTTATATATTACCGTAGTCATTATTTACCTTCCTATCTTGTATCAAAATCGGTTAAAAATATTTATCAATTACAACAATAGTCGTGTTGCTACTTTCACAATTTCTCGTAGTTCCATTTCTGGGTACTTACCGTTATTTTTACCTCATTATTCTGCCATGACAATGTCTTTTAAAGATTTTAAATAGACACAGTTAATCTTAGCCACGATATCGACTTTACAATGAAATATTAAATGATCGATATTGATACTTTTAGAAAGAAAAAGAAAGAAAGAAAAAGCGTTTATTTGCGCCAAGCATGACGCATACGCATTTAAAGTAAATAGTCTGTTTGAAGTAAATGCTTTGAGTTGGAGCACTATGGAACACTTAAAATCTATTTGTCCTACTGCTGGGCAAAGTGCTCTATATCCTTTTCTCACACAACAACGTTCTTTACTAGTGCGGGCTAATCATTTCGGTAGGAGTCGAGATTCTCCCTCCGTTTTACCTTGTTCTGCCGTGATGTCTTCTGTTATTTATATAAGTATTTATATATAAGATGTATTACTGTAACTACTGATAATTATTTCTGAAAAGTGAACTGCGTCCTGAAATACAGGCTTGGCCTAGCTCAGGCGCAGTCGCTCATTTTAATTGTTGTGCAAATAACAATATTTCAACTATAATACTGTACAACTTGTAACAATTTCTTAAAACAAATAAATTATTATTATTTAGACCCATCCGTCGATTATTTTTGGTAATTTTTCGTTTGACATGCGGTAAACATGTCGATGAAATAAAGCATTTTTAACAGAACCGCATGAGACATGCTTACAAGCCAAAAACACTCAAAACGAAATGTAGCTTGTTGGCGTAAAGTTAAATTCCAGCATTAATTATGCATAAATACCGGCAAAAGCGTGCAAAATAACGTAAATCCCGAAAATATCTACAAAAGTTGTAAATTCTACTGCAATTCATAGTAAAATCAAAATAAACATTACTGTTCAAATAAAATTAGCAGCTCCATAAACCAAAAGGTATTTAAACTCTGTACGAGAAGAAATATCGACGCTGCTGCAGATATAAATTACTAGGTTTTTACTGCGTCTTTCCTTCTATGGTCTGCCCCACAGGAACATTGCTTTATTCCGGGATAACAAGATGTTCATGAATATATAATCCGTACCAAGCAACTAAACAGAACAGTTAGTCGATTTGGTACAAAAGGTTCTGGAGTGGCGACTGAATACCGGAAGACGCAGCATTGGGACGCCTACAACAAGTTGAACCGGCGGTGATCAAAATGAAGACCGTGTTATTTTGCTGGACACTTGGGAGAGGCCTGCGTCCAACAGTGAAAAGTTTACCTTTCTATCAACGAAAGAATTTGAAAAAGTGGTTATTTGCGCCAAGCAAACTCGGCGAACCGGATCCGTACTTTATAGATTTTTTTTTTTTTTTTTTTACTATTGATAGGCACGCGTTTGACCACTATCTCACCTGATGGTAAGCGAGGATGTGGTCGAAGATGGAGCACGCTTGCCTAGAAATAACCTATTCACTCTTGATTTAAAGACTCCCAGGTTGTAGCTATCAGGAAACACAGACTCCGGCAGGGAATTCCACTCCTTAGCTGTACGCACTATGAATGTGTTCCCAAAACGTTTTGTGCGTATGGGTGGGATGTCCACCATGTACCGGTGGCGCATCGCCGTTCGTCTTGTGGTCCGATGATGGAACGGGCTTGGCGGAATTAAATTATGCAATTCCGTCGCACATTCCCCAAAATGCAACCGGTAAAAAACCGACAGGCTAGCAACTCGTCGTCGATGTTCAAGACTTTGGAGCTTCGACGCGACGAGCCTCTCATTGCCGATGATCCTCTTGGCTCGTCTCTCAATTGACTCAAGGGCATCAAGCTGGTATCTGGCAGATCCATCCCAAAGATGAGAGCAGTATTCCATACACGATCGAACTTGCGCTTGATAGAGTTTGAGCAGCTGTTCCGGCGTGAAGTACCGTCTCACCTTAGCCAGAATCCCCAACTTCTTTGCAGCCACTTGAGCTTTTGCCTCAATGTAAGGGCCAAAATTGAGAGTAGATGTTAATGTAACCCCAAGAAGCTCAAGATGGTCGGTTATCGGCACGGTTTCACCGCGGAAAGATGGAGCTGGGCGGAATTGGCTCCTTTTGGCGGAAAAAAGACACGCTTGGGTCTTAGCAGCATTGAACTTGACCAGATTGGCATCGCCCCAATCAGAGACCGCCTGTAGGGACACGTTCAAGCGCTCAACCATTGCCTCCCGGAGAGACCGGATCTGCGACCCACCAGCTCGTGCGTCGGACACGTATCTTTCAGCAACAGTGCTGTCGTCTGCATACCCAAAGGTACCGGGTTTAAGCAGATCATTAATATGCAGCAAGAACAGTGTTGCCGAAAGCACCGACCCCTGAGGAACCCCGGCATTAATATCCAGCAGTCCAGACGAGCAGCCATCTATGACCACTCGGATAGACCGATCCCTCAGGAAATCTGCGATCCAATCACACAAACCGGCGGGCAGACCGAAGGAAGGAAGCTTACTAATAAGGCCATCGTGCCAGACCCTGTCGAAGGCCTTCGAGATGTCAAGGGAGACCGCCAGTGCCTCCCCGTGCTTCTCTATGGCCTCACTCCAGATGTGAATGGCATACGCTAGAAGATCCCCAGTTGACCGATTTCGGCGAAACCCGTATTGCCGGTCACTAAGGATATCATTCGCTTCTAGGTACGCCAGGAGCTTATGATTCAGCACGCGTTCCATAGTCTTACAGAGTATGGACGTTACCGAGATGGGTCTATAATTCGACGGGTCAGCTCGACTACCCTTCTTGGGCACGGGCTGCACGTTAGCTTGCTTCCAAGCCTTCGGCACTTTTCCAGTCTCAAACGAAAGGCGAAATAGGCGTGTCAAGATCGGAGACAGCTCAGGCGCACACGTCTTCAGAACAATTGCCGGTATCCCGTCGGGACCACTAGCCTTGTTCACGTCTAGGTTACGCAGTACCCTACGGACGTCCTTCTGATGAATGCGAATGTTCGACATACTCGACTCGCATTCACCAGGAGAGGCGGAGGGCGTCGCGCCACCAGGATCCAGACGTGAAGATTCCGCAAACAAAGAAGCAAACAAGTTCGCTTTCTCCTCAGCGGAGTGGGCCAGCGTCCCGTCGGGTCTCAGCAGTGGTGGTAGTGAGGGGCGGCAGAAGTTCGATTCGACCGACTTAGCCAGGGACCAAAAAGCCTTACTACCTGCTGGGTATGAAGCAAGTTTGTTCCCTATTCGGCTAATGTGGTCAAACCGAGCCCTCCGCAACACCTTCTTGCAGGACTTAGCAGCCCTGTTGAAGGCTCTCTTCTTCTGACTCACGTCATTTGCTTTGCGCGTACGAGCGTCGACCCATGCTAGGTACGCCGCGTGCTTAAGCGCATCGGCGCGATTGCACTCGACACCAAACCAAGGACGAGCTTCGCCAGATATTGCTATGTTAGAGAACGGAATGTAGTACTCCATTCCCCTCCGCAACACATCCGTCACGGCGTCCGCGCACGACGTAGCATCAGTGGAAGAAAAGCAAGTAGGCTGCCAAGGGTAACATGCGAAGAAAGATCGCATGCCATCCCAATCTGCTGACTTGTATCGCCATACCCGCCGGGTGCCTCTTGGGCTAGGATCGGGCGGAGAGTAGACAGACACAGACTTCACCAGACAGTGGTCGGAACTACCCAGTGGTGATGAAATCGACATCGAATAGCGGTCTGGATCTGTTGTCAGCAGAAGGTCCAAGCAATTGGCAGTGTGCGAATCAACATCCGGCACCCTCGTTGCCCCCTGGACCAGCTGGGTAAGATTTAACGCAAGCGCTAGCTTTCGCGTCTCTCGTCCAGCATGGTCTGTGCACTGGTATGGGAAGAGCCACTCCTGATGGTGGGCATTGAAGTCCCCCAGTAACACCAATTGGGCAGAAGGGTACCGCTGCTGAGCCGCATCCGCCGCCTCACTCAGGTGCTGTGTAAGCCCAGTTGTCTCCAAATCACCGCTGTGCGAACGGTAGACGCATGCGTAGACAATTTTGTCTAGACCTGTGTCCACCATAGCCCACAGCGTTGAGAACCTGGAGTCTTCAAGGTAGCGGAGACGCCGATAGCAGATGTCGTCCCGGGCGTACATGCATACGCCCGCGCGGGGTCTAAAGTGGTGCTCCAGGGTAAACCCAGGGTAAGACAGGTATGACACGTCCGACGGATATCCGATCTGCGTCTCCGACAGGAACAAGAGCGCTGGTTTCTCGGTCTCAAGATGGTGATGGACAGCGGCGAGATTTGAGTGCAGACCTCGTATATTAGAGAGGTGCACTTTATGCGAAAGGACGTGCTGCCGCTGTACAGCTTTTCTCTTTTTATTCCTGTTCATTAATAAACTTGAGTGATGGAGGTTGAGGAGAAGGAAGTGAAATGAGGTTCCAAGCTGCTAACCTTCAGGCACGCCCTGACAGGACGACATCTTTGGGGGACTAGTCTGGAGACTGCGGGGACGCCCGAGCCCCCCCGGGAATGTCCATCGGGCCCTTTAATCTGGTCGCCAACCAGCACGATGGTGCATTCCGGGATTTTTCGTCAGATGGCGGGGCAGCCTTTCATGAGTGGCTAGCTCACTACTTGGGCCCCCAACTATCTGCGGTCGGCCAGCGGTGCACCGTGCCTCGGATCCCGCTACCCTCCAAGACTAGTCTCCCGATACGCCCATGCCAGGGCTAGCCTGGCTGGTCTGCCTGCATTGGAACAACTATTTCGACCCAACTCCTCTGAATTGGCTACACTGAGCATCATACCGGAACACAGCTAAGCCGCTTGGCGGTACGTCTTTGCCCAGTGGGTGGTCACAAGCCATCGGCCGAAGCCTACCACCAGTTAGTGTCACCTGATTAGCACCACCCGGGGACCACGTGTAGGGTCTTACATTGGGTATTCTCCTACGGACGCGGGTGACTCGGCCCCCAAAATAGATTGCCTCCCACAAACAAACAATTTTACTTTCTTGCTATATTAGTTCATTCGGGGTCAATTTGTTTCCCGCTCAACTTCGTCTGCATCACATAAGAGAGAGATTATCCCTGTTTTTGCAATAAACACAAGAACCAGTAGGTAGTTCCTGAGACTAACACGTTCAACCAACCAAACCATCAAACAAACAAACTCTTCAGCTTTATAATATTAGTATATTTTTTTCCCATTTCATTCATGATCTTCTACGCAAATGTGAGAACTTTTCCAGAACAAGTTTTACTATTTTGGTTACTACTAATCGTAACTTTTGTGGAATGAGACATAATGTTTAGCTTTCGATTTTGTTTTTAAATCTTACAACTTTCACCTTGGGAGTAATGGCCATCTATGAATAGACGTCTAGCGGATGCTAGCTATGTTTTAGTATCCATATACTTCCTGTTTTGACCGTATCGCTTCTCACAAGCTAGCAGATTCCGCGGTTGAAACGCCGTGCCTTTGATGTCGATACATACGAGTACTATGTCTGTGCGATGATGTGGTTTGTCGGGGACCACAGCTGCACCAAACCGCTTGAGCGCTTTGAAAGCAATCCTCCACTATTCTGCTCAGTAGGTAGAGGTTTGTTTTTTCTTAAGTTGGCTATGGCTCTCTCCTGGTCAGAGAGCCTTGAAGTAAAGAAAAAAGGCAACTGCTTTTTTCGGCATGACTTAAAAAAATATAGCACAACAAAACAACACGTGCACCTAAAAAGTCGTGAGTTGCGAAACTTTACATTATTAGTTCCATCATTTGAACGCTGAAATTCAGCTACACAAAACTCTTAGAACAGAAAAGAAGCAACAGCTACAGTCCAGTATAGGTTTCTTGTCCCCTTTTTGTTAAAATAATATCTACCTAACACAAGTAGTATAAAATTAAAGGTTATCGAACTTTAGAAACCAAAAACCGACTTCCTAAAACAAAACACAAAGTAAAAATAACTTTAATTTCGGAAGTTGGTGTTTTTGGTTATTTCATTTTTGAACAACGACTTCCGAAATTAAAGTTATTTTTTAATTTGTTTTTGGAAGTCGGTTTTATTTTTTGTTTAAAAGTTTTTTTATATTTCTCTTTTTAGTGGTACGCATGTACCACTAAAAAGTGAAACCACAGACACAGCGTGCCGGCGTGATGTTATGTTATAAACTGGTGTAAATAATCAAAAGACAGGTGATTTCAGAAATCCCGACCCATTTGCTGTCATTTATTGAAGAGTTCCTCCGAAGTTCTTCATCAGATCTTCACCAAATTTAAATGGGACCAGTCCGAGAAAATACTCTTCCAAACAAAAAAGAATCATCCAAATCGGTTAACAATTGGCGAAAACATCGCTGAACAAAAATTTTTCATGGGATCTCATCATCAGATCCTGACATATTATACCTTCCATCATCAGCTCAGCAACATGAGATGATGACCAGGCACAAATATCTAAATTGCGTTAGAAATTTATGAAAAACATTGTATGTGCTTATAAAATTTGCTGGTTTCCCTCGATTTTCATGGGATCCCATCATCAGATTCTAACTTGGTGACAATGGGACCACCAAAAGAGTAAAAAAATAGTTTTAAAATAGGTCCAGAATTAGCGGAAAAATCGGAGAACATATATACAAAATAAAAATACATACAGCCAAACATAGAACCTCCTCCTTTTTGAAGAAGTCGGTTAAAAAGGGAAGACGGAGAAACAACAAAGGTGGACAAACAGGAGGTCAACCCGTCAAAACTTTGTCACCAACCATGATTTATGTTCAAAGTCTTCAACCAAAATACGGTCCGAAAATAGAACTTAAATCACGTTGGAAGTGTCAAAGGTTAATCTCTGAAACCAGAACGTTGTTTGCGAGGTATTTCTCAAAACAAGATGAATAATGGTGCAGCCTCGGCGTGTCAGCATACTCCAGTTTGCATTCTACAGGAAATGTTATTTCCCTACGCCCGTCTGCGGTTAACAAGGTTCTTTGTCGTAAACAAGCATATTACTGCATATTGAAATTAGGTTTACTTCCTAAGTTCAGCTTGACGGTGGTAGTTTAATTTGACTGTTTGTTGTGTAGGTTTTACTTAATGAAATAGCGTAGGGGATAAGTTTGCGAACTCGTGGCTTATAGTAAAATATAATTCAATTTATTAGGCAAGTACATTTTTTAGTACATTTCATCCTAAATAGTACTTAGCCTCCGCGCAAACGGACAACCGACCACCAGCCCACCGGTGGCTGGGACGCGCTCTACGTCCTTCGATCGGTAACGCGCAAAGATGGTGGCTGCCACGAGTAGTCGGTGGCGGCCACTAGAAGTCGGCAACCACTACAATCTGTAGCGCTCTCTTGCTGTAAAGTCTCACGATTGATTCTACAAATTCTCTACAATGTTTAACCGACTTCCAAAAATGAGGAGGTTCTTAATTCGGTGGGTATTTTTTTATATGTATGTACACCGATTACTCCGAGGTAACAAAACAACCACTACAAAGTATAAAATAACCTTAATTTCGGAAGTCTGTGTTAAAAAACAAAGAAAAAAACAGAAACACCGACTTCCAAAATTAAGCTTAGGTTCTTTTATACTTTGTAGTGTTTTGTTTGGAAGTCAGTTAATTTTTTTTTTTCAAAATCTTGTCTTGTAGTGTAGTGTACGACCCCTGCGGACAACTGAATGGTAGGAGGGTGAGAGGGAGCGTGGGGTCGGCGCATGAGTGGCGAGTGGTGAGGGTCGGCGTTTTTAAGTAGCGAGTGGCCGCCACCGGTGACATGTCGCAGACACTGAGTCTCGAATGGCCGCCACTATTATTAACATCGTTGGTACTAGGGAAATCATCATCATCATCATATCAGCCGTAAGATGTCCACTGCTAGACATAGGCCTCCCCCAAGTATCGCCACAACAACCGGACCTGCGCGTCTCGCATCTATCAGCTACCCGCGACCCTCACCAGGTCATCAGTCCACCTTGTGGAAGGATTTCCAACGTTGCACCTTCTGTTACGCGGTGGCAGAGGGCTTAATGTAATTTTTTTAACACACTCGATCGCACTAACATTAACGTTCGCTTATGTCAAATTGTATAGAAAAAAAAAAGGTTTTCCTTTACTGTCACCAGACGGCGCTTATCCAGTTTCAATACACATTGACGTTTACGCTAACGCGGTCGAGAACGTTAAAAAATTCGCACTAAGGCCACATAAGACCATTTTGGCACCTTTGAACATTCAAGGAGTCGGTCTGATAGACAAATCAAGGTACTTCCAAAGCGTGGCTCGTTATGGAGAAGAACGTACAAGAAACTCGAAACCCTTTGAAATAATTTATGAACTTATCAATTTCATCTAAAGCAAGGATTATTACTGAAATGGAGTGTGTTAAGCTAACATTATTTTAAATATTCAAAGCCTACATTGTCCTAAACTAACAATCGTACCCTATCAAGTTAATTTTCCAAACCGTAAATTAATTCTTCAATATTAGATTCATGATACTAGCGAAGGAAATAGTGGCTAAAGCCTACCATAGACAGGCGTGACCCAACCCTTAAGCAACCCTACCCAACCCAACCACCTAGGCAACCCTTAAGGGTTCCTATCCGTTACAGCGGAGCGAGGCAGCGGAGTGGAGATACGGAGAAATTTTAACCAATGGAATTGCATAAAATCTCCGCACCACGTGAGTCACTGATATATTATTTTGACTGACATGATTGGTTAATATTTCTTCGTTTCTCCGCTCCACTGTAATGGACAGGCACCCTTATTGTTGAAATTGTTCTACAGTTATATACACACGGAAATCAATTTCTATTTAAAATATTGTCGCATAGTCGCACCGCGCCTGTCTACAGCAGCCATAACGCGTATCGACAGTTAGCATATCGCTTTCCATGACGCTATTGTTTTCCAGCTACGAACGATAGTGTTGTGACACCCCACACTGGCATTCTGTCGATACCGCTACGCTAGTCGATAATGTACCAATCGATCTTATCAGAGCTGTACTTATTGTCAGCAGTTTGGTATAATTAACGATTTTCACCCGCATTTGGTTTGAAAGGTTAAACTGGAAAGGCTGTTGGTATTATTAGGTAGGTAGGTTAAACGGCCCTTGGTTAAACAATTACGAAATTAATTTTTAAATACATTCATCATAGATGAAGTTATAAAGCTTCAAAGATTACAATTAGAAAGAGAAGTCCGATGTAAACTTTGACGTCATCGTCTATGACGCCTATACAGCTGCCATAGAAAACAGCGTTTTCGCGAGAGGGACAGATATATTTGTTTAAAATAATTATATGTCCTTCATTGTTCATATTTTTGTATATTTTAAGATGAACTTTATAGATGACTAGTTGTCCGCGCAACTTCGTCTGCGTCACAATTTTCATTACTGCTCCGCTCCCATTGGTCTTAGCGTGATGGTATATAGCCTATAGCCTTCCTCGATAAATGGGCTATTCAACACTGAAATAATTTTTCAAATCGGACCAGTAGTTCCTGAGATTAGCGCGTTCAAGCAAACAAACAAACAAACTCTTCAGCTTTATATATTAGGTCTTCCACAATCGCCTTTAATTCGTCATTGTCGACCAAAGTCTTCGGACGACCACAAGGTTCATTTTTCAGGTCGAAATTTCTAGAACGGAAGCGAGCAAACCAATAACAGGTGGTGCGTTGGTTTGTAGTGTTAGCTCCGTAAACGTCGTTGATGTTGCGTGCCGCTTGTGCCGCGTTGCTGCCACGACGGTATTCATATTCCATAATTACTCGAATTTTTAACGTATCCATGATGACGAAAAAGATTGAAATGCGATGAAAATGTAACACTAATCAATAAACAAATGACTACTTTTGGAAAAAAAAACATGTTTTTAAAATAAAATTATTTTGAAATTAGAATTCTTAGCCAAACAAAAATTATTTTGATTTGAAATGGCCAGTACTGCAGAACGGCAATTTCATAGGTAAAGACCTATTATTAGTATAAATAAATA
Organism: Lacanobia oleracea; assembly: GCA_950371165.1. Taxonomy (NCBI): domain Eukaryota; kingdom Metazoa; phylum Arthropoda; class Insecta; order Lepidoptera; family Noctuidae; genus Lacanobia; species Lacanobia oleracea. The sequence goes on from OX493389.1 coordinate 6,207,553, forward strand.
TGTTTTTCATGCACATTCCCTATTGAGGAGTACTGTACGCTGTCATACTTAAGTACGTAAGCTTTTTTATGATACCCATGATCCTTCAGGCAGCACAATAAAGTGTTAAATTGTGTAGTAGATCTAGTAAAGTACACGTTAATGCCGCTTCATGACTAGACTTTATGTTGCTGAAAGCTTTGACGCATAACAGCAGCCTTAGGGTCGGCTCACACGCTCTTGCGTCGAGCGTGTGGGCGTGTGACCCCGCAACTACATTTTAACAATACAATGTATAATATTATTTACTTCTACTTATTTTACTGTTAATTGACAGAGTCAGAATAAGTAACACAGTGTGTACTCGAATTCCGTCCCTTTTTTTGGAATCCATTAATATTTTTTTTACATTTTGTTGCTCATTGCCATCTTAAATCGTGGACACAGTCTCTCACCTCGTTGTTAGCTGACGTCATCACAATGGAAAGCGATCATCGCGTGAATATGCGGTCGTCGCGTGAATTTATTCGGTTTAACCGGAAGCTGCCCTTTGTCGGCGCGGCTACGTGGTCGAATTTCTCGTACAAATGTACGCGAAGATCGCATATTCGCACGGTATTATATCGAAGCCCAAGTCTTTAAATAAACTTCATACCCATTAAAATGTCGACGCTATGAAACAACACTTGAAGTATAAAGGTGCTTTGAGTACCTACAGCGTTTAAAACTTTGCTTGTTTTAGAAGCATTGAATATTAAAGTATTTACGTATCAAACATTAAAGATGAACTGAGTCTCGACAAGCTTTTATAGTCACTGAATAAGTTATCTATACTAATAATAAACAAACAAACTCTTCAGCTTTGAAATATTAGTATAGAGAAAGCTAAAGAGTTAGTTTCTTTGTTTGGTTGAACGCGCTAATATCAGGATTTACTGGTTCAAATTGAAAAAATATTTTAGTATTGGATAGCCCATTTATCGAGAAAGGCTATTTAATACATCACGCTTCGACCAGTAGGAGGAGCAAAGCATTAATGAAAAATGTTACGCAGACGAAGTTTCGCGGGTCAAAAACAACAGCAATAAAACAGATTCTGGAACTTTTGTAAATATCAACGTTTAAAACTGTACTAGGTATATAAAAATAAATGTGTTTATAATCGGATTCTACTGTACAAATAAAAACTGATGCCAACAACAACAAAACATTAAAAAAAACGGCGTAAAACAAACCATTCCAACATTCCAGAAAGGTACAATATTACATTCGACCTAAAATCCGTATTGCTCCACATACACGCCTCAAACTGTACGTATCTCATTGTCATCTCAAAGAGTAGCGTCCAGTCTCTAACCATACGGATTTCTAATAAAGTTCGCGCCACACTCAAACTTATTCATGCGGAACCCTTTTCAGTCTGCGCCGAGGTTCATCGCCTTTGAGATTGCTCTTTCAGACCGCTCGTAGGGGATCTGTATTCTTTTCAGCGTTTATTAAAGCCGTTTTTTTTTTTAAATTGCACGCATTTATAATGGAACGGTATTTAATCTTTGATTCTTTAAGGTTTAAATTAAGGCGCTGTTTTTTTTTTCTTTTTGTTTGTTTCGGTGACGTGAACTCCCACTCGAAAGTATTTTTTCAACTGCATTACTTTGTGATGCCCCAAAGGTTAATTAGGCGGCTATTAAAATAGAGGTGGAAACATCAACGAGACTAAAATCATTGTTTATGTTTAAGGAATTGCTAATAAATTAGCAAACTATGAAGTCGATTTTCTTTTTACTTTTACATAAGTAATACCTTTTTCTGCTTGGCCATATACATAGTTTAGAACGGTAGTGTATATGTTTGTAGCGAGAGCTAAAACATTTAATTCATCGAAGTGGAGCATTCACGTAGGCGCCTAGCTACGTGAGTAGTATCACCTACGTAGCAGCACGTCGGACCACTTTGCCTTACGTGCTATGATTTTGTGCCTACATACGAATTGCTTTTATACACGTATGAGATTTCGTAAACCTTCCATCGATCACCAAATCGTTCTACAATAATTTCGATGTAAAATGTTCATCGCGTATCGCGTCGCACCTATCTGGGGGAGCCTTTACAAATATGATTGCTTTCCTACTTTTAATGCAATCTTTTTTCAGCGTTAACAAGTAAATACGAATACTCTCTCATGTCTACTTTTGACATTTAAAAAGTATCGTCATCCTTTATCAGACCATAGAGATAGAAAAAATACTATTTCTATGTCTATGTATCGGACTGACATTGTGACACTTGGCAAAAATGATGTAAAAACACGGTTTTAATATTAGTGGTTGAAAATTATAATAGAATCGAACAAAATGATTAAATCAATTCAAATTCAAATGAAACACATTAAGGATTTCATGTAACTATCATATTAATCCATTCTATTATTGTAGACTAAGTAATTTCTAATAATTTATTCATTGATTAAATTTCGACCAGCGTAGTTTCTTTTCCAATAGTCAATGGAATAAGCTTGGTATCTACTGCATATGCATGTATACTTTGAGTATTTGAATCCCTAATGGTATTTTCATTGAATATTCAATAACTGAAGTATGTTTAATTAAAAGCATATTGGCAGCAGTGTGCATGTTGATAGACCAACAGCTGAAAGTTCGTTTAATATTTATTTCTCAGTTACGTTCAAAATGATAGATAGTTGCTTTTTAATTGCTATTTTATATTACTCTAAGAGATGTTCTGGGGATTTATTTGAATCAATGAATATTAGAGACAAACTTTTCTTTATTATGTAACTTTAGAAAATTTTGTTCGAGGAGCTTGTCTTTCTCTTTTAACTTAACCCATTTATTTTGTCTCTCCCGAAATTCTTTGCTGAGCAAAGAAAATGAGAAGTTAAGAAATGAAGAAAAAGCTTACTAACTTTTGGCAGATGACCCAACCAGGTAAAGTTGGATAAATCTTTAGTTTATAGAATCTACTCTACTTCCTTTTAGGGTTCCATACTCAAAGGGTTACCAACGGAACCCTATTACTAAGCCTCCGCTGTCCGTCCGTCCGTCCGTTCGTCTGTCTGACAGTGGGCTGTATCTCAAGAACCGCAATAGGTAGACAGTTGAAGTTTTCACAGATTGTGTATTTCTATTGCCGCTATAACAACAAATAATGAAAATTAGGATTTATGGTCGTGTGCGAGTTCACTTGGCCGGCTTTTCGAAAACCGGCCATCAACATACACACTAACACAATTCATGTGACATTTAATTTTTATAGATTTTGTCATATTTATTTGTTTCATAGATTAAATAAAAATAAAAAATCTTTCATAAAACTCGTCCATTTATTGCGACAATTTTTGATTTCAGAAATTTTACACGACGTTTTCGGCCCGAGTGCGTACCCAAAAGTGTCAACCGGAAAGTTTTGGCTTTAATAAGGTGCTGCACGGATTGAATTTGACTGATAGATATTATTTTATCTCCGTTACTTTGTGCATCTTTTTATTTAATCATGGCCAAAAGTTATGCTTACTTTCTCGTAGAAACCATTCGTGCCACACCGGTCATTAAAATTTCGAAGCGCCTTCAATTTATTATACTTATGTCAATTATTCAGACTTTCTTCTGAAAAATGGTACTACCCATGTATCTTTTCACCTTCTCTATGAATTCCAAGTTGTCCGTTTAAAATATCTTTTGAAGATACCACCGCCCATTGTTACACGCCATTATTTTTTTTAACTCCTGTTACAATTTGTTATGGTGTACATCATTGTACAGGTGTATAATAAATATTCTATTCTCGTCTTTTTTAGCGTTAGCGAATTTTGTTTTTTCATTTGTTTAGTAGAAATAGTTTTTTGGCTATACACGTCGCAAAAAAATCTGATAAACATGCTTTACATCACAAAACAGTTTGCGATCACTAGCATGAGCTGTTATATTTTTTTAATTTAACTTTATCAAGTTAATTATTTGTTGTGTTTTCTTTAAATAGAAAAACCGTGTTTTGAAATTTAAAATAATAAAACTATTTTTTTTTTTTTTTTAAATGAGTAATTAATCAGAATGTAATTGTAACAGGAATTTAATAGAAAGGAAAATACTGTTTAACCAAAATCAAACAACAATTTACCTTTTATTAATACGTTAGAATCACATTCTGATTAATTACTCAATTTGTGTTATAAAAAAATAGTTTTGTTTTTTTTTCAAACAGGGTTTTTCTGTTTAAAGAAAACACACAACAAATATTTTTTCTTGAGAAAGTTAAATTAAAAAAATATAACAGTTTTTGCTTTTTTTTTTCGCAAACTTTTTGTTATATGTGTACATTCCAAAATTCAGAAGTATTTATATTGTAGATACCTACGATTCAATAAATTGTTTGACAAGGTTTGATGCTAAAGTTAGACGGAATGCGAAAATGTTGTTTTATTGTGTCTGTGTTTTAGTAATTGAATTTTCCGATTTTTATAAGGTTTTAGCTGTACTGTAAGATGCAAGAACGTTGGTCGTCATCCATTACCCTGATCATAAAACTACTTCATAGAACAATTCCCGTATTCTTAAGGAACATCCGCATTCTCATTCCAGTTTGAATTTCTATCTCGCTGAGACGATATTGCGAATAGAACTTACATTTTTTTAAATACGTGAATTGGCCTTCAGTTCTTCTTAATACATCGCTTATCAACAGTCGCCTGAAAACTACAATAGCACAAGTTCAGTTCGGGCATTTGAAAGTTTATTCAAAGGTCCGGACCGAACTCATTTCGAATCGGGTTAGCATTAATGGTACAAAGACTAACTTTATCGACAAAGACAACCCAATTGTCTAGTGAAATGAAAACTTTTAAATTGTAGAGTTGATTAAAAACCTAACAAATTAAAAATGCAACGATAAACTTTGTTCGCAGGTTGAGAAATAAAACGAAAAGCGAATCGGATGAAAACTGCCGACCGAAACCAGAGGAAATCGGTAAGTCTGAATAATTGAGTTACCTCCGAAATTAATTTGAGTCTTGATAATCGTATTATGTCGAAATCTGAAAATTTATAAAGTTAAACTTGGGGGATTTAAGTCGATTGTTATTTCTTTTGTGTTTTCGTGGTTGACTCCCATGTACTACTGCGGAATAATTTGAAAAATAAAAGTTTATTTTGCATTACTAAAAGAGACTTTCGAACCTCGATACTGTTTTCGGCTGCTCTATTGAAACGCTGACAATAAGTATTATTGCAAACTTATTGTAAAATAAAATATCCTAATACCTATATACAATTCTTCCGTTACTGGCTGATTGAGTGAATGAGTGACTGAGTGACTGAGTGACTGACTGACAACTACAATAGGTAGTCGGTCAGTAGTTCTATTTTCCTACTGGTCGTAGAACGCTGGAATTTGGCATGTTGGTTCTCCCGAAACTCCTACGGGAACGGGATATGCGCGTACGAAGTCGTGAGCAAAAACTAGTTTTATATATTAGAAACATCAAAGGTCTGTTACTTTTAGCGATAAGACCGCCTATTATTACACTCTTTAATTTTAAGCTCTTGGCATAAGTTGTACAATAAAGAGTACCTTTACTTATCTATCTACTTTGCAAAACACGAACAAAATTAACAGCGCACCATTTCACAGAACGATTCCAAATTCTAACCTACTTTAAAGGTCCTCTATATTCCAAATACAAGTGAGCCAGGCGAAGCTAACAAGCATGGAGCCAGCTCAGCTAACATCGTTATAATTACATTAGCAACTTGTCGCGCCAGCTCATTCCACCTGTTATGAACTTGGGATTAACTTCAATATCACATAAACTTTGTATCATAAAGGGAAGGAAGGTACAGTCAAACACTGAGATAGGAGGCAACTAATTTGCAACAAGTTTTGAACAAACTGTTTATAACTTTTGTGTGAGTTTTATACATGAACACCATTAAAAATTATTGTTAGGTGATTTGCAGAGTAGTGGAAAGATAACGTTTTTGCTTATTTTCCTTAGGGCAAAAGCACATACACAGTAGTAATGCAACGTTGTATCATGTCCAAACTTCGTGTCCATGTCGAAGGCATATATTAATATTGGCATCTTTATGAAATGGTCACCTCAAATCTAGCCTCGACGACGAAGCTTCGATGCGCGGAACGTTTTTTTCTGACTGCAAGGTCTATAGGTACTTAATATGAATGGGATGTCAGGAGCATAACTAGCTCGCTTATTCTAGCTCCCGTCATCCCATTCGAACCTAATCTATAATTTTCGGGATGCCCTAAATTTACTCAAACCCAAACGTAACGTAATGTGGATATGGCCTTAAGACCTGTGTTGCCTTTACTCGTAGTTATACTGTACTTACTTCAAAAGGTTATAAAGGTAGTTAAAATTGTTTATTGTTTCAGAAAACTCCGAGGTACAGCCGCCGCGGGCGACGGTCGAGAAACCTTTCCTCCTGTCAGATGGAAGGTGAGATTACACGAGGTCGTAGTTTAATTTATCAAAGCTCAAACCATTTGTCTTGCTTACTTGGACAAATAGTTCGAATTAAATATTGTGCACGTACGGTTGCAGTGGGTTATATTAATTTTATAGGTGGGATTAAATACGTGACTCTTCGAACGATGTCTCCTGTTGCACTTGGTTTTTTTTTTACTTTTCTATTTGCGAACCTAATGGTGCTCCCACACTGCATGTTAAAAAAACTTACAAACATTTTTTTAACACTGATACGTTTAATAACATATGAACGAATTGTTACATTTTGTTAGGAATTGTTAGATGTTTTTAGTTAGTTAACTAAGCTGTTAAGGTAATTTATACTAGCATTACCTAACACGAAAACATTTTCTTAACATTGTAATCAAATAATTGAAAAATGTTTATTACATAATGCAGTTCGTAAACATTTTTAACAGCAGTGTGGGAGCACCATAACTGAATTATTTTTGTCGTGTTAGTGTTAATTAAAACATACAAACAGGCGAATACAAAATCTCATTCTTTTATAAAGGCGCTTAAAATAAATGAGTAAGTAGATACTTAATTCTGTTTTAATTTTTTGCAACCCTAAAAATATGGTCTAACTTTAAGCCATTCTTATCTTCAATCAGAACGATAACACAAATCACAAGAAAATACTTATTTCGCAAACTTGCAAGTTAAAAATTCCTCCCCCTAAACTGTATAATCGTTACTTTCACTCGTGCAATTATGCAAATGGAACCATTTTGTAGACAACGTTGGTAGAAAACTCGGGCTTTTGCTAACTTATTCAACGCCTGCCGGAAAATATGGCATTCGTTAGGGTTCACAATTCACGAGAATATTCCGCCTTTCAGGGTTTCTGGTGTAATATAAATGTTAAATTGTTAAATCCTTGGGACCGTTTCACTTTCAGCAAATGACATTTATTAATACCCAGATGAAATATCGATTTTGCAGTGTTTCTTTTGAATACTTCACTTGACTCTCGCAATATAAGTTATTGCTGAGATAAAAACAACCTGCTGAAATAAATGCTTGTGTACCTGGAATTAATAAATAAAGTATAGTAATAGGTATTAACTTCAAACACACTTATTTTTACCACGGCGCGGCGTGGGCTAATATTATACCTTAATTGGAGCTCACATGGTAAGTGGTAACAAGAAAACGGGAATACAACATTAAGATTAGAAATAACATATTTATTTCATATCTTTATTAAAATCAAGACATTCTAGAACATTCTGATGGAAATCTTCTAAAGTGCAAATAAGCGAATAAAAAGTTATTTTGGTTTATCCAGGTCTTTTTTCTACCTTTACTTATTTGAAGCTTCAAGCTTATTACGTGTTTAGTTATAACAGGCTCGACACTCATGCAAATTAAGAATGCTTGTAAAGCTACAAACAGTCCCAAGTGATTTTAAATCCTTCAGTCAATCTGCTCAGACTTTTACCATGTATGTTGGTATCGATTTCTAGTCTACCTATCTAACCTCAGGAAACAAGTTACCTGCAGGATACCTCTTGGCAAGACTAGTGTCAGATTTTCTGGCTTCTGATCACCTGTAACGACTGTCAATAAATGACAGTCGGGACTAATCCTTACTCCTTACTTATATTATAAATGCGAAAGTAACTCTGTCTGTCTGTCGCGCTTTCATGCTAAAACTACTGAACCGATTTAAATCAGATTTGAAACACAGATAGTCTAGAGCCTGGGAAAACATATAGGCTACTTTTTATCCCAGGAGTTTGCTCCCTAGAGACCAGGCGGGCGTTTTTTAATAATATTTTGCCCGCGACTTTGTATGCGCGTATCCCATTTTTCCCGTTCGTGTTAGAAATTCGCGACATTCTATCTATTATAATATTGAAACCCGCATTAAAATCCGTTGCGTAGTTTAAAAGATATAATCGTACAAACGGAAAAAGCGACATTGTTTTATACTATGTAGAGATTGTATACTTTCTAACGTTTTATTTTTCTTCTGTAGAGTGGAACTAGAAGCCTGGCTGGACAAGCCAACATATTCCCACGGAGAGTCCATCAGAGTCGGTGTCATCGTTGGCAATCATTCGTCGAAAACTGTGCGACGGCTCAAGGTATGTAGTCGATATTAAAAAAAAGTCGTAAAAAAAAAAGCCTATGTGGCGCAATCAATAACATGCATCAACAAACAAAAAATGTGAGGAAAATGGAGCCCTAAAGTGCCACATTGCCGAGTTATTTCGAAGTAAAGTCACCGTGTTATAGAAACCACAATGTTATACGTAATAAAAAAGTTGTTAGTACCACTTAAAACATGTCTATAATCGTTACACTTTATAAACTTGGCACGCAATTTTCGTGAACTACCCGCATTAAAAACGTTTACGAGAAAACTTTCAGAGCAAGTTCTGAAAGCAATTTTGACCTTACACGAGGACCACGTGTTGGAAGCTCCTGATTAGCTTATAAGAGCTTTGTGAAAAAACATTGAACTTATTATCCTTTGTAGTCTGAACTTATATTTCTTGGAAAATGTTCGTATTTTCTTGGGAACAAGTGAACAGAAAAATATGATGGTATTTTTCTTACAGAACAGGCTAAACGATACAATATTCTCTTTGCATATTTTTTTTTATAAGGTATTTTGAGACGGGGTCTACCTTTTATAGCAGAACTTTTTACGTCATAATATTGTTTTGCATAACAACGGATAGCATAAACTTCATTTCGCAGAAAATCATTTCGCATACACTCAGTTGTCATACATTCAAAACTCATAATTTTGTTAGTCAGAATCATCTTTAGGCATAATGTTTATATCCATAATAATTAAAAAGCAGAACCATCATATCGCAGAAAATTCACAGTCAAAATCGTCTTTTGGCATACATTTTATATCGATAGTCATTAAAAGGCAGAACTGTTTTTTTTTCGCCACACACATAACCACCACCTAACCTAAATGCTAATTACAAAAATATTGTCGGCTTGGATGCATGTAGCATGCAAACAGGCATACAACATGCAAGCAGGCATGCAACATGCAGCATGCATGCAGCATGCATGTAGCATGCAAGCAGGCATGCAACATGCAGCATGCATGCAGCATGCATGTAGCATGCAAGCAGGCATGCAACATGCAGCATGCATGCAGCATGCAAGCAGGCATGCAACATGCAGCAGGCATGCAGCATGCAAGCAGGCATGCAACATGCAGCAAGCATTGTTTCTGTCACGGCTCCGGCGCTGCGGGGTTTGGGCGGCGCCACGCGAGCTTATCGTCACAGATGGTTTTAACGCTCACCACCGCAGCTTCGGCTTGCTGGCCGGCTTCGCCGGCCAGCCTCAGCCGCGGTGGCGGGACTTCAAACCACCTGCTCCTCAGCTCGCGGGCCGCCCTACCCCTCCGCGCCTACGCGGGTTTAAATTACACTCTAGGGGTAGGGCAGACAAGAATGCGTAAAGTCGGTTTCGCAGCGATTCGTTTCTGTCACAAAATTTTGCAGCACAACGTATTGACTTTTTATGACACAAATTTAATTTAATATTGAAAATGCTACCAATACATGCTATATTTAGAACATTCTATGTCACTTTTGCAGACCATTCGATTTTAAATACATTGCACGTAGGTTATCTAACCATTCGACAGCATAAATTTACTTTATTTAAATTATCAGTTTTATTCCATATATTATAAGTTTTTGATGTTTTGAACACTAATTTTTACAAGAAGATACATCTATTTTAATTTTTGATGTTCAAATATGCACCCATACCAAATAATCGTATCTCTAAATAAATGTTATGCTAAACAAAATTATGCATAATATTAATTATGGCAAAGGTAATTATGCGAAACAAAATTCTGCCAAGATAAAAGTATGCCATTGTAAATTCGGACACGTAAATATTCTGCCAAACAAAAGTTATGCTAAATAATTTTTATGCCATAAAAATATTCGATTAAATAAGATTATGCCATGTGAGTTATGCCAAATAAAAATCGGAGTATCAAGATTCTGCCAAATAGAAGGAACCCTTTGAGACGAGAATAAATTACGTAATTTTACAGTACATTGAATTAGAAGTCTGTCAAAACCTTTTTTTTTGTAAGTAACCGCTGCTCGCCACAGGCTTCCACCAAGTCATTCAAAATACCATCTTCCCCTGCGCCATCTCAAAAAGTGATCATCTTATCATACTCGTAATTATTTATTAACTTCCACACTGTCCCAACACCAGTGTTACCCAGGCAAAGGCCTCCATCCATTCCTTCTAAAAAATGGTCAAGCCTGCGGGTCTAAAACGACCACTTTAGCAGAATTAGAAAGCACATCACGCTAGCCGTCACTGAAAAATTTTCACAATATACCTTGAAGCGTTAGCGTTAAAGATGAAAATGAAATTTGACAAATTTTTGTGTGATTAATATTATCATCTGCCTAGCCTTTTTCCAACTACATTGGGGTCGGCTTCCAGTTAAACTGGATTTAGCTGAATACCAATGTTTTACGTGGTACTCGTAGGCGGTCTCTCCACAACCCATTAACTGGGTAACACGGTACATCTTGGCAAGACTGGAGTCAGATTTACTAGCTTCTGTAACGCAGCAATCTGTAACGACTGCCAAAGATCTACAAATGACAGCCGGGACCAACGGCTTAACGTGCTTTCCGAGGCACGGAGGAAACTCGGTATATTAAGATGTGTGATTAATATTATGATTCTATTAAAGAAGCCATTCAGGTTATGCCGCCCTCGCCTTCGCAGTCTACTGCGTCCCATGAATTGGGTCAATATATTATTACAACAAAATTCCCAAACAAATACTTCTTGAAGTGTAAATGCCAAGTCAAACACTTACTATAACAATCCGTATTCAATTCATCCATTATTCACCATCCCTAATCAAAGTGTAAACAAGCCTCACGGTGATTGCATGTTCGGTTAGGGTTTTTCGGCATGTACTGGTCAAATGTTCGCACATAATAATTTATAATTAACAAGCTTCCGCCCGCGACTTCGTACGCGCATATCCCGTTTTTTCCGTTCCTGTGAGAATTTCGGGAAATCCTCACTTCTTGCTCCCTTACATTCTCCAAGGAACCTACATGCCAAATTTCAGCTTTCTGCGATCAGTAGTTTCGGCTGTGCATTGTCTGTCAGTCACTTAATCATTCAGTACGTATAATGGAAGAATTTCATTATATTAGGATGACAATCATAAGCTTTTGGGATGTGGAGGTCTGGTAGGCAGCCACTCCACCTAAAATACTGGTATTCAGCTGAATCCGGTTGGACTGGGAGCCGACTCCAATATAGTTAGGAAAACGCTAGGCAGATGATGATGACAATCATAAGCTTCTGCCGACAGATCATCCTATTACTTTTTTATTTGAGATGGATTGTCTCTTGACTTTAGTCTAGGTCAGAGATGACAAAGTCGACAATGGAGTGAACTTACCCAGAACGAGCCTGTCCACTTTAACTTTGAAGAGATTAGAGTTGTAAGCGTTCGGAAACAGACGCAGGCAGAGAGTTCTACTCCTTTGCTGTACGCATTAAAAAAACGTTAAAAATTACGTTAAGTTCGTAATTTTTAACGTTGATCATTTAAGAGATTTGTTTAGTTTACATGTTCATTGTTATGCTTATTAAACGACTGTTTGTTTGTTCTTGAATTCTTTCCACACATTTATGTTTCTAGCTTCTGCTTCACCCGCTTTAATGTCAAAAATTATCTCAAATAAAAAGTAGCCTATGTACAGTCTGTGACCAACATTATCTGACCCACTTGACTATTATTCGCTAATAGACAAGTGGGTTAGATAATGTTGGTCGCAGACCCTACTATTCCACACTGTAATCTATAACTGTGCTGAATTTTATACAGAGCCCTTGAGCCATTCTGGCGTGATTAAGTAACAACATCCTTCCAAACTTTCGCATTCATAAATAGTAGTAAGATGAATTGAATTCATCCATCATACACCATCCCTAATCAGAGTGCAAACAAGCCTCACGGATATTACTAAACCGGTCCTGTAGTGCTATTCTGTAACAACATTTTCGTGTCTCGACAGCGGAATCCGAGGTGGAGTATCAAATTACGTCCAACGTAAGACCTTTATGTTGTGTGCAATAAAGCTCACTTTGTGAGGTTTTTCACTCAGGTGAAGCTCGATATCGAAATGATTATTTACAGAATAGACTAGCATGGCAAATTTTGCGCACATAATTAATAAAAATCATAAACTTCTCCCGACATCGACAGCTCTTAAACCTATTACAAACTTAATGAAGCTGATCATTAAGAGATTTGCTTAGTTCTCATTGTTCTTCCACCTGGCGTTAATCCCGGCTATTGCCAGGGTCCGCCTTCCTACTTAGCTTCCTCCACTTTGCCCGATCTTCAACATCCTTCTTAGTCAGGCCATTGGCTCTCATGTCGGACTTGACGACGTCCAGCCAGCGCTTGCGAGGGCGACCACGGGGCCTAGCCCCAAGAACAGCCATATTCATGCATCTCCGACCAACGTACTCCATAGGGCGGCGCATGATGTGGCCATACCATCGTAGACGACACTCTTGCAGTTTTTCCCCCACGTCACGGACACCAAGACTACCTCGGATGTATGAGTTGCGCATGCGATCGGATCGCGTTACGCCACTCATCCACCTCAGCATCTTCATCTCCGTGACGCGAAGCTCCTGGGTGTGTCTGCTTAGTGCTGGCCAACACTCGCCCCCGTACAGTAGGACAGGCCGAATGATGCATTTATATATCTGCCCCTTGAGCTTCGGAGGCATTTTGCGGTCGCATACAACGCCCGTCACCTCGCGCCACTTCGCCCAAGCCGCGCCAATACGTGCTTGGACATCGTCGTCCACGATGCCAGACTCGTGCAGCACGGATCCAAGGTACCTGAACGTATCGGACTTTCTGATCAGGTCCGAACCTATTCGGATGGTGTTTGTATCCGTGCTGCCACAGGACATGTACTCAGTCTTCGCCACATTTAGTCTCAGACCACCGTTTTCAAGCGTGTCCTTCCAAATGTTGACTTTGCGCTCAAGATGGGCTTTGTTCTGATTAACGAGGGCGATGTCATCGGCATACATCATTAGCCATGGAGGCTGATCTTGGATGTTTGCCGTAACTACATCGAGCACTACGTTAAACAAGAACGGGCTAAGAGCCGAGCCTTGGTGAACGCCAACAGATATTGGGAAGCCATTCGATTCGCCAACAGCGGTCTGGACAGAGGACACGGAATCGCGGTACATGTCTCTGATAATGTCAATATAGGCCTCGGGAACGCCCTTGAAGCGCAGTGCCCACCAGATGGACTGCCGAGGTATACAGTCGAAGGCCTTCTGCAGGTCTAAAAAGGCCATATGCAAAGCTCTCCTTCTCTCTCTGTAAGCCTCAGCCAGATTCCGTAAGGCGAACACTGCGTCCATGGTGCTGTTACCCGCCCGGAAGCCATATTGACACTCAGAGACAGTACACTCGCTACGGAGCCGTGTGTCAATGATGCGCTCGAAGAGCTTCATGGTGTGGCACATGATCTTGATACCGCGGTAGCTACCACAATCCTGTATGCTACCTTTGCCTTTGTAAACAGGGATAATCAGGCTAAATCGCCACTGGTTCGGCATTTCCTTGGTGATCAGGATGCGGTTAAAAAGATCCGTCAGAAGGTCCACACCATGTGGGCCCATCGCCTTCCACATTTCAATTGGCACATTGTCAGGCCCGACCGCTTTCCGGTTCTTCATGTGGCGAAGAGCAATGCGGGTTTCGTCGGGGGAAATAGGGGAAATAAGCCCAAGGTTAGGAGGCGGTTCCGGAGGAAGGTTATGGGGATGCTGTTTGTTAGACAGCTCCGCGAAGTATGTACACCATCTCTCCTTAACAGAGGGGGCATCGTAGAGCAGCTTACCCTGGGCGTCCCTTACACAAAGACATTTGCTAATGTCCCGTGTAGCTTTCTCCCGGCCACGCGCCAGCTTAAAAATAAGCTTTTGCCCCTCCGCAGTTTCCAGCTTGTCGTATAAGGGCGCCAGACTTTTGCTGCGGGCTCTGGCTACAGCTTTTTTGCAAGCGCGCTTAGCCGCTCCATATGCCTCCCTGTCATCCGGAGAGTTGGACCCTTGCCACTGTTTAAACAAAACCTTCTTCTTCCGAGTCGCCTCCTGCACCCCGTCATCCCACCACCACGTCTCCTTTCCTATGGTGCGGCCACCACGAGAAGTGCCAAGGACGCGCTTACCCGCACCGGTGATTGCTGAATGGATCCTACTCCAGATCTCTTGAGCGGACTCATGCGGAGCACTGATCTTAAGATGCTCGACCTCCGCGATGAAGTCCGACTGCCTAGGACCATCAAGCAACCACCACTTAGTGCGGGGTTTGCGTTTCTCGTTCACTCTCTTCTTCGGTACAACCGCAAAGTCCAGGACAAGGAGGCGGTGTTGAGCCGTTAGGCTTTCGCCTGAGATGACTTTGCAGTTGGTAACCTTGCCAATGTGGCACCGTCGCACCAGCAGGTAATCTATTTGGGTTGAGTAGGCACCACTACGGTACGTAATAAGATGCTGGGGCTTCTTCTGAAAGAATGTGTTCGCGATGGCTAGGTCAGACACAGCGCAGGTGCTAAGTATATTGACTCCCTCTGCGTTTAGCTGGCCATAACCAAAACCACCGTGAACACGTCCATACTCTCCAGCAAACTGACCTACGTGACCGTTGAGATCCCCCCCAACCAAAACACCTTCGGAATTCGGGATAGCGCGTAATACGTCCTCGAACTCATCCCAGAAGGCCTCCTTTTCAGACTCACAGCAACCAGTCTGAGGAGCATAGGCGCTGATTAGGTTCGTTACCGACCCTTCGAACAGCACCCTAACTCGCATCAACCGGTCGCTGCATCGGTCTACTTCAAGGAGTCCATCCTGAAGGTCCTTAGACAGCACCACGGCCACTCCGCTCCTACCCGTTGGTGATCCGGTGTACACTAGCCGGTACCCCTGCCCGATGTCACGTGACTTATTTCCCTTCCAGCGCGTCTCCTGAAGGAAGGCGCACTGGACCCGACGCTTCGCAAGTACGTCTGCGAGTTCTTGGCAACGTCCGGTTAGGGAGCCAATGTTCCAGGTGGCAAAGCGGAACTTCTTCTTGGGTACTATCCTCTTTAGCCGTGCCCGTACTTGACACGGTAGCCCTAGCCCACTTATCGCAGGTTTAGGGCGATGTGCCTGCGCGTCGTTATGCGGCGACGCCCTAGACCGAGTACCCTTACCTAACTTGTTTCTCTCCATTCATATATGACTGAAGTTGGTTTTACGTGGGGCGACCAGCCGTCTGACCCCCACAACCCTACAAGAGGGAAACCAGGTTCGCCAGAGCCTCGTCCGTTGGACAGCAGGGTGCACCGCTAGCAGGTGAGGTTGGCTTGGGTCTTTAAGATGGCAACGGACCCCATACACCCCAACGGACCCCATACACCCCATGCTTAGTTCTCATTGTTATGCTTCTTATTAAACGTTTGGTTGTTTGTCCTTGATTTCAATTTTTTACAAGGTGTTACAGAATAAACGTACGAGTAAAACTATTAATTAACCAACCCGAAAATCGCGAAAAAAATTGACTGCCCCCATACATTTTTGTTTGCATTACTCGATAGAAGGTAGGTTCAACAATAAAATTTGTTCATAGTGATAAGTAATGACCCCTTTCTAGGCTTTACAATCATCTTGTTAGGTACAATATGTTGTACGTAGAATAGGGAACATGCAATATTTCCATTTTTGCTTTAATTTTAAAGAACTCCATGTAGAATAGACCACAACATAAATAAAAAATGAAAACGCTTTAATTTATTGCCAAAATTGCGTTTTTAAACCGACAGTTTAAAGGTTCGCGCGAAAACGGACGATGACGTCACTCGTGTCTATCACTGGTCAAGAATTGTCCCAACTCAAAGAGAGGTTGCCTTTTCGTTGGCATAAGAGCAGATACGTCACAAAACGCTGATTGTTGTTTTTAAATACGTTCCGTTTCACGTTACTTTATTTCATTATGTTTGTTAAAAATCGATATTAACCAAAATAAAAACGTTATAATGGCCTTTATTTTATACTTTTTTAACATTTTACTGACAACATTTTCATTAATTCTGTATTTGCATCTTCCCTATTGTGTATACGTATAAGCCATGGTAATGTATTTAGGCAAAAATGTTACGTAACGGCTCTTTACTTTCAGGTATCAGATCAACAAAATTAGCAAAACATATTAATAAAGTAAACAGCAAGAAAATATTAAAAACCGGCCAAGTACGACCGTACTCACTCAGGAAGGGTTCCGTAACTTAATCCTTAATTTTTGTCATAGCAGCCAAAATAGACAATCTGGGAAAATTTTAACTGTACCTATTCTTGAGATTCAGCCCGCTGATAGACAGACGAATGGATGGACGGACGGACGGACGCACGGACGGACGGACGGACGGACGGACGGACGGATGGATGGATGGATGGATGGATGGACGGACGACAGATTGACGGGCGGACGGATGGACGGACGGACGGACAGCGAAGGCTTAGTAATAGGGTTTTGGTAATTACCCTTTGGGTACGGAACCTTAAAAACGTTGAAGTCTGAAAAATACTCCAAAATATTAAGGTGCTTTACATCAGACGAGAAACGGAGCGTCTTAAACAAATCACATTTTATCGCGTCTCAGCGCAGATGCGACCTCACGTCGCGCGACAAATTACGCTTTATCGCGCGTCGCCGCTCGAGACAACTTCATAAATACATAGCAAAAATGTACGATGTTATGTTACATGTAGGGAAGCCAACTTTGACAGGATGAGCTGTTTACATACCTACTTGTGTATTTATATTTGGTCGTCTTCCGTAAGAACCGCGATAAAAAAGTTTTGATCATTTATTCAAGTCACTTAATGTGCTATTTGAGAAATGGAGACATGTTTTAAACTACTGTTTGATGATCGTTCCACATCTTTGTCGTCACAGCAAGATTTTAATCCTCATAATACTCACAAATCCAACCTCAAATAATGTGACTCACAGTTTAAATTCTTAATTGCACAATATTTTTATCGTTTGTTACCCCTTGTAGCTAGCTCGCTTAGTAAATAATACTGTAACTAAGCAGGTTTTGTATATTAAATAAGACCGCGCATTAGTAACGCTTGACGCGCCAAACCGCGTCGCCTTAATGTGAAGCGACGTTTAATTATTACGTTATTTCATACTTAATGTGCAATTTCCATTCACGCTCCAACCGGGAAATTTCATCTTTAAAGGCCCTTATTATGGAGAGCTTAATAACTGTAGCGTTTAAAGTAAACTCTTTTTGTTTGCAGGCTTTGGTAGTTCAGCATGTGGATGTTTGCATGTTCTCCAATGGGAAGTTCAAGAATGTGGTCGCTCTCGTGAAGGGCAATGATGTCGTCCTGCCGGGCCAAACTCACACTGATACGTATACGCTGACGCCGCATAGAGGTGAGATTAGTTTACTTAATATATGGTGCGGAAAACCCATACAGGTCCTCATTGAATTTTAGAGGCCCCAATGTACAAATGACAATTATTCACCTCTGTCTTTTCCTCAAGCATTTGTCATTTTCTTTCTTGAAGATACCCTATTTTTCGCAGGTATAACCAAAAATTGGATAGCACTCGAAGATTCGTATTCGAAAACAGGCGCCAGTCTCGCTTCAACAGTACTCAGCAACAACACACCAGAAGACAGAAACGTATTCGCGATATACGTGTCATACTACGTGAAAGTGAAGCTAACTTTCAGCGCAATGGGCGGAGATCTGTCGCTCAAACTACCCTTCACGCTCACACACTCATGCATCAACGAGGCGCCTACAGACAGCGTGACAGAAGAAGCTACCCACAAAATGATTCTAGAAGGAAAAGAAAACAGCGAAGATGAAGACAGTAAAGCCGAAATAGAAAGAGACAAGCAAAACAACAACGGAGAAGAAGCGCCCGGAGACGACGCCGAAGTCAAATCTCCGGATGACCACCGATGCGTTGCTGATGTACTTGTCAATATCGAAAACAAACTGGATAGACCGAAGAAATTCGAAGGTCAAACAGAAGTGCGGACTGTGAAACCGAGCGATGAAGAACTCGATCTTATCGTCAAATACCCAGGTTCGGACACGTGATCCGACGAGGAACTAGACAATACAGGCCAGGGTGACAAGACTGACACACAAGAGATGAAACCAGCAGTTGTCAAATGCAAGGCAGAGGTCCAAATTAGTAAGAGTGGTTTTACAGAAAATCTCAGAAGAGCCGTGTGTTGTATAGACAGAAGACGACATTCATAGCTTAAGGCATATTTGTTCATAATTATTATTGTTATTAAAGTACGAAGTAAAAATATAAACCAATGTTGACACTTATTTCCTAGTATTTGCAATTCACGAGGGCAAATGTGTATGCTTAGTAAACAAGCACCCAAGGAATTCTTCAATTTCGTATACAAATATGCTTAAAGCACACACGTTTCGGGAGATTACAGTAAACAGAATTTCTTGTTTTTTCCGATGTATTTGCGTTCGTGGATTTCAAATATTAAATGACTTTTTACTAATTAGAGTTACTTAGGTATCTGAATATTTCGAAGGCGTAAGAAGACTAAATAAAAACGACGTCAATCGAAAATCGTCTGAAGTTAACGAATTGCATCTAGTCATAGAAGGTAATTTGAAAATTGTATTTTTACTTATGTATGGTTTTATATAGGAGTAAGACTAGTCGGTTCTCCGACACATGAAGCCTGAATGGATATTACGCTTACTAAATTGTAGTCAGTGTTTGTAGTGTTAGGTTTAAGACTAGTAAATATCGATTTGTAAAGTTTTTCAATGTAGTTTTCAGGCACTGTTTACAGTGGCATACTCTCATCTGCGTAGCCTTTTCCCAAATATATTGGGGTCGGCTTCCAGTCAAGCCGGATTTAGCTGAATACCAGTATTTTACGTGGAGCGGCTGCCTACCAGACCTCCACAACCCATTAACTAGGTAACACGGTACTTCATGGCAAGACTGGAGTCAGATTTACTGGCTTCTGACTATCCGTAACGACTGCCAAAGATCTATAAATGACAGCCGGAACCAACGGCTTAACGTGCTTTCCGAGGCACGGAGGAAACTCGGTATGTTAAGATGGTCACCCATCCACAGACTAACCTTGGCAAGCGTTGCTTAACCTTGAAGATCGACCCGTGCGGCTGTTATTATCTAGCCACAAGCTCCAAGTTTTCAGGCACTGTTTACAGTGGCATACTCTAATCTTTACAATTTGTCTGCAGATACAAGCATGTGGATGCATTTTACTATCATCAAAATTTTAGTATTCAGAATCGTATCCTCCATATTGTTAATTCAAATAAATACTTATTTCATTTAAACTGTCGTTCGAATATAATTTTATTTTGCAAAGTCCTTGCATTTGGTGTCAAGACCATAGGTGAACACAATATAACTTATCAAAACTTTGTTGAATCAATTCAATCAATATTATAAACTGACTGTCATTATTAAGACATGATATAAATTAGATTTTCATCATTCAGTGCACATAAACAAAGTTGTTTAAAGTTATAGGCCTCAGATGTTTTGAAATATGAAAACAATGTTTAATGAAGTTTGCAAACATAATTTTGGAATTGTCAATCGGTTTCTTTCGTGATTGTAATCTACCATTCAATTTAATCGATACATCATAGTTATATTGTAGTTGATTTTATCAAGCCATGACTAGTTGTTAAATTGATGAGAATTGTTAACTACCTACTATTTAACACTATCTACTTTTCAAAACAAGCGTAGGTAGGTACGTATAGCCGCTCTAGGTGGAGCAGAAAGGAGTGTCAGATTCTACTGACTCAAAACCATCCGTGTTCCTCCTAATGCCCTTTGCGTTCAGGGCCGCGGTGAGTCTTTCGGACAAATTCCGCAACCCTGGCAATATTTCAGTAGCTATGACATGTATGTACACATTGATTTTTGGAGATCTTAAAGAAACACGGCTAGTACCTAAATGTTATAAAAAAACGTGTTTTTCTATTTTTCAAAGAGATATCTTTGCTTTTTAATCTAAAAGCAGAGGCGACAAAAATCTCTTCTTTCTTACGTTTTATGACAAAACGTTGAGATCCTTTTAATTTTTCTTTGAAGCTTCGTTTGTAAGCAACGCTCACAAATTCGAATAAAGCTGTATAACTGTCAGACTTGCCCAGAAAATATAAAAGAAACAAGAAAATCTTGTTCATTAAAGATACTAGTACTAAGAAATAAAAAATAAACTTGTGTGATATAGGGCTATTCACCAAAAAAAATCTCGTTTCTCACTGCTCCTCAAACAAGGGTCTAAAATGTTAATAAGGTTCAACAAAAATCTATGACATATCGACCTTATAGTGGCCTCTTGGTATGATCCACTTTTAGAGGCGGCTTTAAAGAGCCCAGGACCTAAGGCAGTATTATAGTATATGAAACGTTTGTGCTGATGTTACCAATCCTCGTCAATTCCACACTTAAGTTGCGTCTGCGTGAGACATTTGTTGTCGGTTACCTCTCGACGACATCTTTTCTATGGGTAATCATCAAATGACTCCATCCGCTCTGGAAGGAGCGGAAGGGAGTGTCAGACTCTTATTGACTTAAACCCACCCGTGTTTCACTTTGCGTTCCAGGGCTGCGGTAACTCTTTCGAACCTTGGTACCTCGAGGACAGCTTAGAGCCGGATTCTGAATTGAATTTTAGACTTAAGAACATTTCGAATCTAATTTAATGCAAAAGTTTAACATGATTTTAGGCTAAAGTAAACTTTGAGAATTGTATATACTCTTTAAATTCAAAATTCGGAGCTTAATAGCTTTCAGTTCATACTGTTTCTTATATCACCAAAATTTAATCTACGTGTGAAATAATTTTCCTTGTATGAATATATTTTATAGGTTTATCAAATCGAAGACCCAAGGTTTTAGAAAGCAAATCTTAAAAAATAGACCAGTCACCGTAGACAGATTTAACGCGTTAGGTCGCAGAAAATTGGATCATCCTGATTTTTTGGGTGGTCGGTAGGATAGATGCACGTAGTGTAGGTACACCTAAAACTGGCATCTACCCTAATAACATACCAAAAAATCAGGATGGTTCAAAATACCTAAAAATATGTCTTGTATAACTGGCCTAAAATACGCAATTCGTAATTCAAAACATCTGAGTCTAATTTCAGTTGTAGCACCATTGAAATAGTATTTTAAAAGTTAAAATGAGAGTAGTATTAAGAAAATCTATTAGTTGAGTTGATTTCGTAGTTAAAAGCAAAATATTTATTAGATTGGAAGCGTATTTTGAGAGTTAATAAGTTTTATATTTGTACCTAATTAATTACCTTTATTTATTGTCGATTTTCCAGGTCGCTAATATAATTTATGTTCTTACTTGATATAATTCATATATTTGATGAATTAATATAATTCACACATTTGATGTAATTAATTTGTACGCTTCGGTTGCAATCCAAACATAATTCAATTTAGTTTTACTGAAAATAAAACAAAATGTAAACTGGTTTTAGAAGTCATTTAATGTAGCTTTTAATTTGTTGTTAAAATCATTTGTATGTTTTGTAGAATTCATTAGCAAAACTAGGATTTACGAATATTTTAAGAACATTAAAATGTATGTAAATTTAAACAGTAGTTGATATGTTACTCGAAATATTTTTCAGTGTTTGTATATACTGTAAATATACTTCAAAATTTTCTTATTGTTTGATTTTTACCTTTTGCACTTCACTTAGAATTATACTCTACTAACTTATATTACCGCGTACCGGAAGACGCAGCAATGGAATGCCTCCCACAAGGTGGATCGATGAACTGCGGGTCTAAAAATGCCACTTTAGCAGAATCAGAAAGCACATCACGCTACCCTGTCCAAGTTTCCCAATCAACCTTGAACCTAATGCGTTAACGATAAAGATGAAAATGCCTATGTCCAGCAGTAGACGTCTTTCGGCTAATATGATGATGAACGCGAAGAAAAGTGACGACAGTAGAATCTCCAGATAAACTTTTCATTTTTCTGGTTTAACTTATGCATAACTTTATTATCCGTTTATTGAAAAGTTACTAAGGCACTTTTTAACAATAGTTATATTTTACGAGAACCTCAATTTTTAGAGTGTGCTAAAACTTTTCATCGTAGCTATAAGAATTTTTCGATAGAAAAGATAGAGCCATGATCATAAAAATGGTCAAGTTATGGATAGCAATATTCTACTAGCCCAAAATATGGTAGATATTTTCATGAAAAGAGGACTTGCACAAACGAACGGACATAACTTTTACCACTGAATTCGTTGACTAGATGTATGAAAGTCTCGACAGAGAATGGGCAGCAGCGTTCTCTGCAAAACTCAACACTATACACTGCGATCGCCAACCCGCTCCAAGCGTGACGAATATGGCTAACGTCCCATATTGGGGGAGGCCTATGTCCAGTAGTGGATGTCTTTCGGCAGTAATGTTGATAATGATGCAAAGAAAGTTTTTAGTGGGAAAAGTTTAGCATTGCAGTCAAGGCGGGATTGTCGCTTGAGCCGAATTCAAGGGCCAACGTTATGAAGCGGAGAAACAATAGGCACCAACAATATGTTCATGTAAAATTTTGCCAAGACGAGACCATATGGCTCGCACTGTCAAAGTTATCATATCTCATGTAGAGCCAAGCTTTTAACTCAACACGCACTTCACAAACTCTACACCTGAGTCAAAATATGTGAATTGACCATTTTGTTACTACAAGAACAACAGAAAAGTAATAAACAACAGAAAAGAACAACAGAAAAGTATAACAGAAAAGTAATAAACAGTGAATACATTCATAAATGTAGCCCTTGCGAATGTAGCGAAATGGCCCTTGCGCTTCGCTTGGCTCGTCTTGGCGTCCTAGAATTTGATCCTTATTAGCTACACTTTCAGATGGTGTGATAATAATGTTTTTTTTTTCTAAATCTACCGGTTTGATTGCTGGGTAGTAAAAACGATTTTGCAAAAATTCAATGATGCAGTTTTACTCTTCATCGAAATTGGGTTCGAGACTCCTTTCAGTGTTTGTCGATATCCTTCTTAATTTCGGATTTGGCCATGAAGGCTTTCCGCGCTAGTATGGATATGGAAAAGAAATACACTGCTTATGAAGTACGATATTAATAAACAAAAAACAAAACAAAAAACGTTGCTAAAGAGCTAGTTTTTGAAAAAGTGAGTTTAAATCTGCTTACATGATCAATTTCGGAGATCATAACTATCTCCACTTTAAAAAAGAATAGTAACAAAGTAAATAAACCAAAATACCTACCAACTCGATCAACAAACAACCCTGCATAATTTAGAATTTCAAAACAACGAGGCTCTGAACATCGAACCCGGATCACAGTTTGGACAGGCGTGTGCTTTGATTAACAATGCTTTGATTCTCCGGAATCGAAGCCTAAAGTGGGACCGGACAATCATGTTCGAAGCTTGTTCCAGATACGTCAGAAGCAGGCACTGTTCGATGAGCGATAGCGTAAACCGTAATGGCTGGAAATAAACTAGTGGCATATGCAAATCGGTTATTATAGGTTAATGGCGAGTTTCATGAAAGAACATGGTCGTATGTCAGAACCAGACCCGGGTCGACGGCGCGCTGTGTTCCACGCGCACCTCAAAGAGCTGTCAGCATAGAAGATGGGGTCCTCTAGGGCCAGTGCCTGCCAGGGTGGCGGAATGCGTTCGAAAGAGTCACCGCGGCCCAGGCGGGCTACTCTCTAAGCCAAAGTCCGTAGTTTCGGGCTTAGTTGCGGACGTGTTCTGCTCCGTATCACCTGACCACTAGGAGTAAATGACAACTGGATTTGTCAGTTACTGTCAAATCGTGTTATCATTAATTCTTAGTTCGGGTTCGGGACTAATCGTAAGTCCGTAGGTGATACGGAGTAGAATGCGCCCGCAACTAAGCCTGAAACTACGGACTTCGGGCTTAGAGAGTAGCCCCCCTGGAACGCAAAGGGCATTAGGTGGAACACGGATGGGTTTTAGTCAGTAAGAGTCTGACACTCCCTTCTGCTTTACCCAGAGCGGGAGCAGCCATTTGATGATTTCGCATACATAAAAAAAAATGCTTGGACTTACAGCTTCTGGCTTAGTCTTAAAATTTTGTAACCATTTGGTTAGTGTAAATGCTGATTAGCAGATTTCTCTTTTAGAAAATAGGAACGGACAGTCATGTGCGAAACTTGTTCCAAATACGTCAGAAGTAGGCACTATTCGATGAGCGATAGCGTAAACCATAACGCTTGGATAATAATATAAACTAGTGGCGTATGCAAGTGTGTTTAAAACAGTTAATGACGAATTTCATGAAAGAATGGACGTATGCTTGGATATAAAGTCAACCAATTGGTTAGTTTAAATGCTGATTAGCAGATTTTTCTTTTATAAAATGGGAACGGACAATCATGTGCGAAACTTGTTCCAAATACGTCAGGAGCAGGTGTTTTCGGATGAACGATACCGTAAACCGTAATTCTTGGACATAAACTAGTGAGGTATTCAAATCGGCTTTTATCTTTCGGTTTATGACAAGATTCATGAAAGAATGGACTTGTGCTTGGACATAAAGATAATGTCTTATTCATGAAATTTTCTAACTTCATAGTCGGTTTAAATGCTGAGTAGCAGATTCTTCTTTAATAATCTGCTCTTTATTATTATTTTTAAGAATAAGGCTGTTTAATCTCTTGGAAAACTGCGCAGTTTTCAAAAGTGCTCCATCTTCGACCACATCATCACTTACCATCAGGTGAGATAGTGGTCAATCGCGTGCCTATCATATAGTAAAAAAAAGAAAGTTTTCTCAGATTAAATACAAAGATTAATTGAGAAAGACTTTTGCCCGCGACTTCGTACGCCCATATACGGGAACGGGAAAACATGGATATTTATTTATTTATTTGAGAGGATCCTCTGTAAACAAGTCTCTTACAGGCATGCACATCATTGTAAGAATAGTTCTTATTAACATGAACATCATAAGAAATAATAAATAGTATAGATGTCCTGAGTTAAATGAAAATTGAAATTACAATATCAATGTCAAATAAAATGAAATAAACTAAACTGAATTACATAATCAACATTATAAAATTATTAATTAAATTAAATTACAATAGGTACATTAAATTATCAACAATCACAATTGACTGGCCTGTTGGTCTAGTGGTTAGTGACCCTGACTGCTATGCCAGAGGTTGTGGGTTCGATTCCCACCCAGGACAAATGTTTGTGTGATGAGCACGATCATTTGTTCTGTGTCTGGGTGTAGTTTATCTATAATATGTATGTATTTAGAAATATATAAGTATGTTTATCAGTTGTCTAGTACCCATAACACAAGCTCTGCTTAGCTTGGGACTAGATGGCGTTGTGTGATAGTTGTGTGGAATATACAATTCCAATTATTACAATCAGTTATACTATTTATATATTATTACGGTGTCAAATTACAAATTTTAACATTATAAAATAAAATATAATAAGGAATACAGTTCATATGCAGTAGAAGTAGATGTAGGCGGCTGATCACAGGTCAATTTTAATGATTTTAGTTTTAAATTTCGGCAGACTATTGGAGAATATATTGATGCTGCTATAGTTAGCGCAGGCCCTATTGTAGTGAGTCAACATTCTGTTCAGGGGAGCTTGCGGGCCTAAGGTTTGGGAACGTCTAGTCTGACTTTGCTAAGTAGGTCTGGTGTTGAAGAGGTTCCGTTTACTGTTCTATGAAGTGTTAACAGATCATTTGGAACCTTTAATTTTTTCAATGAGTCAAGTTTGAAATAACTAAGACGTTCCTCGTAGTCGGCCCTGTAAGGGCATTTGTGGTCTTTAAATCGCAAACACCTAGTAATTATTTTTTGAACACGTTCAATACGATCTATGTGGATTTTATGGGTCGGGTTCCAGACTGGAGATGCATATTCTAATAGACTGCGCACAAAAACACTTTTAAAGCCAAGGTTCCTCTAAATTCTTTGCCAACTCTGTTTATAAATCCAACCACTTTCATAGCTTTTTTAATTATATTATCAATACTATATATTATATTATTATTTTTATTATATTATCAAAACTATGTCTGCGTCACAATTTTCATTACTGCTCCGCTCCTATTGGTCTTAGCGTGATGATATATAAAAAAAACAAATCGGACCGGTAGTTCCTGAGATTAGCACGTTCAAGTAAACAAACAAACAAACAAACAAACTTTTCAGCTTTATATATTAGTAATATAGATATAGATGTGTGGTAAACGAAAGGTCGCTGCTAAGCACTACTCCTAGATCCCGTATATTTTCAACTTTTTGCAGTGATGTTCTATCGAGGGAGTAAGAAGATGGGATGGGATGCTTTTTCCGTGTAAATGTGATGTGATAAGTTGATAACATTTGCTGGCATTCAAAGCCATCCCATTCACCACACACCAGTTCTGCAATGGGTTCAAATCATATTGGAGCAGAGCAACGTCTTCTTGGGTTTTTATTTGACGGTAGATCTTGAGGTCATCGGCAAAAAAAGAACATTGGCTATGTTTGATGCAGTCCACTATATTATTAATGAACACAATGAAGAGTATGGGTCCGGTATGAGATCCCTGGGGCACACCGGATGTTGCAAATATGCTTAGAAGACTCGTACCCGTTCACCACCACTCTTTGTGTACGCTCGCTCAAAAATGATCAGAACCATTCCAGAAGGGGTCCGTATATGCCGAGACCATGTAGTTTTAGCAGTAGGATTTTGTGGTCGACTTTGTCAAAAGCGCTGCTGAAATCAGTATACAGGGCATCAATCTGTTGACCAAAATCAACTTTCATGCAGATCGAGATCGAGATATGAAACCAAATTGGTGACTGTGGATTTGTTGCTGCAGAAGCCATATTGTTGGGGGGAGAGTTGCGCTTTGACATGAGATGTTAATACAGGGCGTCATCGATTCATAAAGTTTTGAGAAAATGGATAACATGAAAATTGGTCTATAATGTTTAACATTTGCGGAATCGCCTGTTTTGAAAATTGGAACCCCATTAGCCTTTTTCCATTCGGTTGGGAATTTAGAGGTATCAAGTTATCTGTTGAAAATTAATGTAAGCGGGCATGCCAAATTACGAGCACATTTCTTGATGAATAAAGGTGGCAACCGGCCAGCGCCCTTGGTGATATAAATTCTGTTTAGTGATTTAAAAACTTCCCTCTGACTAAAAGCAAATTTATGGAGAGTAAATTGAGGAAATATTTGGGAACATGTTGGTGCTCTTTTTGTTGATTTATTGACAGAAAACATAATAATAATAATAATACACACGACACGACGATTGAAATTATCATTATTATTATTTCTATTAGTTTTTGACATTCTCGGGTCCCTAGAGACCCGGTCCTTTGGTAGGCGTACGAGGGGCCGATGCCAACTCGCAGAGGCCTCTTTAGACATTTAAAATGGAATGGGACACCAACCGACGATTATCCCTGTATGCACTGTGAAAGTATACCCAAGGGCAATCCCCGGTTGGAGCAAAACTATTGCAAAATATGGAAACAAAAGATGAAACGCTATGGGTTTGGCTGGTTTAGTGGACTAATAATCGTTTACTATGGAAGAACTATTGGCCCCTGCCTGACCATTGACAATTAAAACGGTTTTAAAATAGCAGGGGGTGACTTGCACACTCAATAAATGGGCCCCCCGATAAGGGTCGCTAGCACAAAGTGACGTAGCGCCAAGGGGGCAACATATCCTGAGGTGCTAGAGGAGTGGAGAAGTATACCACGGCTATCAGGACAATCCCGGAAGTATGGTCAAGATCCCTACCAGCACCTTACTGGATTATACGTCCTTCTCTCGAGCACGTTTGCTCTTGCGAATCTCCACTCAGACCGGCCGATTAAGGCTAGAAAGAGGTGGGAGCTCTGTTCCTCGTCAGTGTTCACTCCGGCCAGCCAATAAAGGCAAGCCGGAGATGAGGAACAAGAATTCTCCCTGGAGATCAGGTCCGTGGGGTCGCTAGTGCCCAACAGTTCGCCACAAAACTGCCTTGCGGATTTGTGGCGAATAATAATAATTTGTGGCTCGACTGTCAACTAAAGTGACGGAAAAATTTTTCGACGAATATTTTACGAAAAATTTATAGAAATAAAACAAAATGAAACGAAAACAAGATAAATTCAATAGCGACAAACAAATTTAAATAGTAAAGATATCAAAATACAAAAATATGCAATAAAATTATGACCACCTCCACCACAATAAGTCGAAAAGAAATATGTTGACAAGAGCCGCAGCTCGTCGAGCACGCCCACCATCTCCGGCCTCGTCGCTCAGCTCCGCCTCGCCGCCGCCGGAAACCAGCCCCACCGTGAGTGCTGTGACACCGGCCGTGGCAGTCGCGTCGAGCTCCAGCGACGAGTACTTCTCGCCGCCCACGACGCCACCACCTGCTCGTCGGCGAAGAGGACGCCGGCCGCCGGACGGCTTAGGACCTCGAGGCCCACCGGCCTCTGACAGGGTCCCAGCTCCCGGCGGAAGTGTGCAGCGTATGCGATGGACACGTTCCATAAATGAAAATGTGATACGCGCATACTTTGGGGCTACAGAGGGAGGAAACAACCTGACCGCGTACCGTGTTCGGATGCTCTCTTTGTTTCAGGTGCTTGAGCCAGCAGTCAACGTATCGGCCCAACGTCTATCGGATCAGGTGCGGGTCATCCTGCGTAACCATATGTTGGATGATGCTGCACTTGATCGCCTCCGAGCTGAACTGAGTAGCCGTGCCATTGCCCCCTCGTCGCAGACTGTGGTACTACCACAGTCTCACCAAATTCCCAGCCATGTTGATGAGGAGAGTAGTGACAGGGTTACAAATGTAAGTACCCAGTGCAGTGACGAATTGAGGAGTGCTTTGGAGTGTGCTATTCGGGAGTATCGTTACATGCTGCCTGAACTTAGGCCACGCTTACCTCGTTTACCCATGCATAACAAGAATAGGGCGCTGGTGGCTGCTCTGGATTCGCAGTTGTCAAGCTATTTTGATAACTGTGATAGCCTCACCGATACACATTCGATCATGTACTGCGCGGCTGTGGCGGCTTGTCGTGTAGCTCACGTCAAATTTGCTGATCACAGAGCTACACGACCAAAAAGAGCCGTGCCGGCTTGGCAGTGCAGGATCGAGCGTCGTATTGGTGGGGTCAGAGCACTCATCGGCAAACTAGTTTGCTTCAGGGAGGGCAACACTCGCCCAAGAGTGATGCGCTTTGTGAGACGGGCGTTTTCGGGGACTGATATTAGTCCCCGAGAGTATTTGTCCCGGGTCACAGAGCGCATCGACTTCCTGAAGCAGAAGGTGTATGCATGGGCAAATCGTATTCGGAGGTATAAGCGGCGCGTGGAGCGATACACCCAGAATCGCACATTCCAGAGTAATGAAAGGTGGGTATACAGAGCTTGGGAGCGACCGGACCAAGGTGTGACTGACACGCGCTTGCCGGATGATGATGCCATGTGTTCGTTCTGGCGCAGCATCTGGTCGGTGCCTGTCAGTCACACCGAAGGTGGTTGGACTAGAGAGGTCGAACGAGCGTGCGATTCAATACCAGAAATGGGGGCAATCACAATTAGCCCCCAAGATGTAGCTCGTGCAGTCCGTCCGTTGCCTAATTGGAAATCTCCAGGACCAGACGGACTGCACAATTTTTGGATTAAGTGGCTACAAAAGTCGCACGTTCGGTTGGCATTTCAGTACCAGACTGCCTTGGATACCGGCTCACTACCCGAGTTTCTTACAACAGGAGTTACCCACCTGCTTCACAAATCTGGTAGCACCGCGGAACCCAAAAATTATAGACCGATCACGTGCCTACCGACGGTCTATAAGGTTCTTACATCCATTTTAAGAGCTAAAATTAACACGCATATAGACAGCAACTCGATTATGTCTGCCTCTCAGAATGGATGTAGGAATGGGTCCCGCGGTACTAAGGAGCTGCTCCTCATAGATATGGCCATTAGCCAACAGGTTCGGCGTTCCCGAAAGGATCTGTCTACATGCTGGATAGACTATAAGAAGGCCTATGACTCGGTGCCTCATACATGGCTCATGAGGGTGCTAGAATTGTATAAAATTGATACAACGCTACGCACCTTCCTGATGTCGTGTATGAGGCAATGGAGAACAGTCCTTCGCTATCCAGGATGTCGAAATATCCAGAGAACTAGTGAACCGATAAGGATTGAGCGGGGAATATTTCAGGGCGATAGTTTGAGTCCGCTTTGGTTTTGTCTAGCCTTGAATCCTCTAAGCACACTGCTGGAGAATTCAGGGCTAGGATATCGGTTGAAGAGAGGTGGTCAGGTTATATCTCACCTCCTTTACATGGATGATCTGAAACTCTTTGCCCCCACTAATCTGCAACTGATGGAGCTACTGAAGGTAACTGAAACTTTCAGTAGTGCCATCAGGATGGAGTTTGGTGTGGACAAATGTGCAGTCATGCATGTAAAACGTGGAGAGATTATGGAATCCGTGGGAACTCAACTCTCGGATTCTATAAACCTGAGATCCCTCTCTCCAACTGAAACTTACAAGTATTTGGGTATGTCGGAAGCGTTAGGTATCAATATTACTGACATGAAACAATCGTTGAAAGAGCGCTTCTTTGGCCGCCTGAAGAAGGTATTCAATAGCTTTCTATCGGGCGGGAACAAGGTGCGCGCCTTCAACGGTTTGGTCATGCCGGTATTGATGTACTCTTTCGGCGTACTCAAATGGACTCAAACGGAACTTGACGCCTTGGATAGACGGGTCCGTACACTGCTTACTGCGTATCGAATGCATCACCCACGATCATCGGTAATGAGACTGTATATCCCGCGAAAGTGTGGAGGTCGAGGCTTTTTAAATGCTAAGACTCTCCACAATCGCGAGATATGCAGTCTCAGGGAATACTTCCTAGCTGTCGACGTGGGTATGCATCGAGATGTAGTGGCGGTGGACAAGGGACTCACCCCGCTCTCCTTGGCAAATGAGAACTGGCGCAAACCTGCAGTACTTGACACCAACGACCGCAGGGCGGTATGGCAGAGCAAGGAGCTTCACGGACGCTTTTTCCGGGCCCTACATGGGCCTGACGTTGATCAACTAGCGTCCGTAGCCTGGCTGCGTTTCGGTGATCTTTTTGGAGAAACCGAAGGTTTTGTCTGTGCAATTATGGACGAAGTTATCATGACAAGGAACTACCGGAAATATATTGTGAAGGACGGCACGGTTGACATATGTCGGGCATGTCACTTTCCGGGAGAATCAATTCGCCACATTATCTCTGGTTGTTCTCGTCTAGCTAACGGAGAATACTTGCATAGGCACAACCTTGTAGCCAGGATTATCCATCAGCAACTTGCTCTGAAATACTCTCTTGTGGAGTCGGAGGTGCCGTACTACAGGTATGCGCCCGACCCAGTTCTCGATAATGGCAATATTACATTGTACTGGGATCGGTCCATCATCACTGACAGGACTATTGTTGCCAATAAGCCTGATATAGTGGTGTTGGACCGAATCAAGAGGCGTGCAATGATTGTAGACATAACCGTCCCACATGACGAGAACCTCGTGAAAGCCGAGAAAGATAAACAAATCAAGTATATTGACTTGGCTCGCGAGGTTGTCGACATGTGGGATGTGGATTCCGCAATCATTGTACCGATAGTCGTATCAGCCAATGGCTTAATAGCCACGAGCCTCGACCAATACCTCAAGAGGCTCTCGTTAGGCTGCTGGATCAAGGGCTTGATTCAGAAAGCGGTACTTCTGGACACGGCTCGTATTGTTAGAAGGTTCCTCTCTCTGGAGCCCTGACCGCCGGTAGCTTGGACCCTGTTCCCGATACCGGTGGGCTACTATTTATTATATTTTTAAATGTTTTTATAATTCTTTTTTTTCAAATATTTAAAAATGTAATTTGTAGGTGAATATGTTGAATAAAGGAAATAATAATAATAATAATAAATTTATTCAAATAAAAATGTTTACAAAAAAGTTTACATTTAGCCAACAGTGATAAGATTTCCATACAATTATGATGCCTGAAAATGAACTAAAACTAATATATTATTATTATTATAGGTGCAAGTTATGGTGGTTCGGAATTGCAATGTTATGTAGCAACCAGCCCGATCTAGGTTAATTTAAACCTGTGTTTCAGGCCACCACTTTACAATTCAACTACATTGGTGCAGTAATATTTAAAGGTTAACTAAATAAAAATAAAGAATCTTTTAACAACTACGAGAAAAAGCTTAATAAGTACCTTAATATCTAAAAACTCAGCTTATGTAATTATACAAAAGTAAAAAATTACGAGGGAAACAAATATCATCATGCCAAGATTTCTAGAAGTTGTTCTGTGTCTGTGTAATGTAGAGTCTCTAAATATTCACACAACATTTTACTACATTTTTTATACCTTACACTATAGAAACTTAGAACCTTGTTGAGCCTGTTATATAGAAAAGGTCCCAAGAACAGATAAAAACGATTAGCAAACGCATGTCTAGTTTGAGACTTAATGCAAACCAAGTCCTTTCTTCTTTTGTCAGAAGGCACAGGATCAAAAGGAAGTGCACTGTGCTGGTGAAGTACTATGTTTAAAATAAATAATTGCCGTACTGTAAGCACCTTACATGCTGCGTAAAGCTGGTGCGTAGGAAATCTAAAAGGGCGAAATGTAGCAACCTTTAGAATTGCTCTTTGAGCACGCTCTAACGGGAGTAAAATTGTTTTTGCCGCACCACCCCAAGAAGTTATGCAATATGTAAGAATGGATTGACACAAAGCTAAATAGACCTGTTTAATTAATTTAAAGTCGGCTATGTTCCGTAAATTCTTAAAAACATATATTAATTTGCGCACTCTCGAACACAGTAAATCGTATGTTTACGGAAATTTAAATTTGAGTCAATGGTGACACCTAGATATTTTAAATGGTCAGCTATAGCTAAAGTGGGGCAAGAACATACAGTGTCAGCATACGTGCAACAATTATGTGCGCGAATGTTTAGATTAGTAAGCGGTATGTTAGTATTTCTCATTGTAAATATAACATAATTGGTTTTATCTGTATTTAATGTTAGGAGATTATTACGGAGCCAATTAGTCACAATGTTAAAACCATTTTGGGCGTATTCATAGACCTCCACTCTTGATTTAGCTGAAAATAATAGAGCGGTGTCATCCGCATAAGATATTATCACACCATTTTGGAGTGAGAGGCTGCATAGATCATTAATATAGATTAAAAATAAAGTAGGGCCCAAAATGCTACCTTGTGGTATACCAAAACTACTATTTTTAAGTTCAGAGCTTGTGTGCTGACCAATCCTAACACACTGATGACGATCGCTGAGATAATCAGAAAATAGCAGAAGTTGTTCACCCCTTATCCCAAGTGTTTCAAGCTTGTGCAAAAGTAAAGTACAAGAAATTGTGTCGAAAGCCTTGGCAAGGTCTAGGAAGATCCCAATTGTGTGCATACCATTGTCTAGGTTGGTAGTAACATAGTTAGTCAATTCGTGAACTGCTTGGCTAGTTGATCTTTTGGCCCTAAAACCAAATTGACTGTCTGATAATAGTCTGTTATCTTCTAGATATTTTACCAATCTACTGTTTATAATTTTTTCTAAAATTTTTGAGAGGCCTGTTAACACTGAAATGGGTCTGTAGTTATTCACGTAGTTTTTATCTCCAGATTTGAATACAGGTGTGACCACAGCCTTTTTAAGCAATTTTGGGAATATTCCTTTTGATAAGCATAGACGAAAAATGTGGGTTAGAGGAGGGGCAAGTAAGTATTTAAATCGTTTAAGTATATTATTAGGTATGTCATCCCACCCAGTAGCACAAACATCCTTTAACCCGTTTATAATTCTGACTACTTCATTAACGTCGGTATCTAATAAAACAAAAGAATTTAGTTTAGAGGATGTCGTGGTCGAGTTTTGTTGGGAAATAATTCTTGAATTTAATGATTTTTCAGCCAAGTTTTTTCCAACGTTAACAAAAAAATGGTTTGCTTTATTGATTGCTTCGGATGGGCTTATCTCTGTTGATAGTATATCAAGCGGAGGTTCGGCATTTTTTGATCTAAATGTATGAGTTTTAACAAATTTCCATATAAGTTTACTATTTTTTCCCGCCTTCTGTAATTCATTTTTATCATACTGATTTTTTAGTTTTTTCAAAAGATTATTACAGAAATTCCGATACCTTTTATAAGTTACAGAGAGTACTTCGTCATCAGGAGCAAGTTTTAATTTTAGGTGCAGTTTGTCTCTATGCCTTATACAACGAACGAGACCGGGTGTGATCCAGGGCTTAATACAACTATACTTTCTAGGCATTGTTTTAGAGAACGTGTTTGTCCTTAATGCAAATTGTAGTGAGTCTATGAAATACTTTAAACAACTATTTGCATCGTCTGAATTATAAACAGGGTCAAAATTAATACTGCGTATGTCCTTTTCGAGATTTGTCATATTGACTTTAGTGTAGCTACGCATGCAGTTTTTTCTAGGTGAATTTATTTGTAATGATAATAAAACAGCTTGATGATCAGTAAGCGTAGAATTAGTAACCAATGTTTTGGATGGATTTTTTGATTTTAGAATGATATGATCTAAGCATGAGCCACTCTGATGCGTGGGGTGATAGTGAGCTGGTAGGAGTCCGTGAAATGAGCAAATATTGAGATAATTATGTACATGAGTATCTGTTTTCCCGGAAGCAATGTTAATGTTAATATCACCCAAAAGTATAATGTTTTTAAAAGATGTAATGTTTTTTAAGTTAGTGTCGAGTGAGTCCAAAAATCTGTCCATATTTTGAGAGGGAGGCCTATAAATAGCCACGACTACCGTGTCGGGAACAATTTTAATTATTAAACAATTACTGTCGAGGAAAACAGGTTCCTCCCTTACTGTTGTTAAATTATTTTTGACATAAACTACTAATCCATCGTTCTGGTTTATGTTCCTGTTAGTTCTGTAGGAATAGTAACCGTCAAGAGATGGTAAGTTGGCCACCTGTTTTGATAACCAACATTCTGTTAAGACAATAATATCACAGTTTATGTCAATGTTCTGCAATAACACTTCAAAACCGTTCATGTTACGATTTATGCTGCGAATATTCTGCGTGAGCAGGGTTAAGGTTTTGTCGCCAGAAGGAAGAAGGTGTTTACAGTCCTCAACATTACAGATTTTAGACTCCGACACAGAAAAACTATCTAGATCGCAAATTAGATGATTTGTCATGACAGTTACAAAAAAAAAAAGAGAAAAATAAATACAAGCTACCTGTTTATCTGCTAACTAAATAAAGTGTTAAGTGGCGCTCTTAGGCGCCTTCATAATCTATTGAGTTTATGTAATTCATTTCTGCATGTTTGCGGGCCGGGCAACCTACATCACCAGTTGGATGGTCACATTTTCTCTTGAAGCGCTTGCACGTCGCACATTGAGGGGGAGAAACTTTGCTGCTGCAGTCCTTGAAGGAGTGTCCACTCTCTCCACAGTGGTTGCAAGTAGGATTCGTTTCCCGGCAAAACTTTGCTGCGTGTCCGAACTGCTGGCAATTGAAGCACCTGGTGACTATTGTGAAATCTCTAACAGGGCATGATGTCCAATTGATGAAAATTCGGCTCTGATTAATTATAATTTTTCTTATTCTAGCGGGTAGTTCCAAGATGTAGTTGCAAGTGGGAAGATCTTTTTTACCCGATTTATGGCTTAATTTGATGCACTCAAGGAAGGACTCACGAGTCATATGCGGTAACTTGTCTGATAAGTTCTGCTCGTAAATACAGTCGAATACTTCCTTTTCAGTAAGGGCTACGGGGACACCAACGACAGCTATCCTAGGGCGGCGTTTAGAAGGTTCTTCTATTGTAAGGCCCGATGATACCAGTTTTTCCGAGTTCTTGAGTTTATCAATATCGCCTTTATTTTCGGTGCTGATCAGAACGCCCCCATTCTTTACTTTTTTCAGGCCACGGACATGAAGCTTAAGTTGTTCTGGGGAGATGATCTTTTGGACAAGTGACTTGGTGTCGTCACTTGTTTGGGTCTTATCGCTCGGATAAATGGCGACTGATCTCAGATTAGCAGGACGGACGAAGTTATCCGTACCTTTCTTCACCATGCTAGCGTAAGAAGTATTCATCGATGGATTCAACTTAGCCTCTACAACCTCTCTAAACTGCTGAAGAGAGTTCACAACATTCTGGTGAGCCTGAAGGTGTTGGATTGTGGTATGAGCCTGGATCGTTTTTGACTTCAAAGATTGGTATGAAACGGCCATCTGAGAAGTCCCACTGGAGACTTTCCGGCAGAGAGTGGTAACTCGAAGCTTCTGATCCGAGTTCATTTTCCCATCACCGACGATCGTGCAAACTTCGTTCAGAAGCCCATCTATAGATCCTAACCACTTCTGGATCTCCGACGTACTGATGACTTCAGTCGGCAATTCTTTTTCCGCGGGTGCTGGTGGGTTTGGGGCGCTCGGTGGTACTGGTTGGGTAGGCGTCGGCGGAGGACTTCGTCGTAGTAATTGGCTACGACCAAACGAGCTCGATCCTGGGTTTGACATTCTAACAGAAACACTTTATTTAATGTTTATAAAAACTATTTAGTTCATCTTGCTTAATCGGTAAAAACCTACTGACACACGCGACACACTTTAATGTTACACTGACGGAGCAATAATTATATTTATTTATCGTAATTGTTATTACATAATAATCAATTACAGAAAACACGTCCGCTTTGTCTCGCGTCTCGTAAAGCGATCAAAAATGCGAATTGAGTAGCAAAAAGCTACTCAAAGATAAGGACGGGATATCCATTTTTTACCGTTTCCGTAGGACTTTCGGGAAATTTATTTATTAGTGCTCCCCTACGGAGTGTAGGGGAGCTACATGCCAAATTTTAGATTTCTACGATCAGTAGTTTCGGCTGTGCGTTGTCTGTCAGTCACTCAATCAGTCAGTAACGGAAGAATTTTATATACAAGGAAATTGAAAAAATACCCAAAACCTCTTTACAATTTGTTTTCATTTATTTGAAGTCTGTAAAATTCGCGTATACTACGCGCGTGCAACTAGGCCCACGCCGCCGCACCGCGCCGGCCGGGCGGCGGCTTTTGTCGCCCGCCTTATATGAGACTATTATTAAACTTTTTGTATGAAAAAAAAAAGTTACGAATTGTGAAAAGCCGTAGAACAAAAATATTGTTCAGTGTCAACAAAATCAGGATTAGGAGGTATCAGGTATTTCTTCAATTTCTCTGTATATTGACGATTAAAAATTATTAGTTTTGGACCTCATAAGTTTCATTTAAGACTGATTGATTACTCAAACATTGTTATTTCATGAGGTCCTGGGTTCGAAAACTAGATAGAATTTGAGAAAAATGTTATTGCATTTTCCCGATTTTTGGAACGAAGTTCCTTATCGCGCGTTGTGAAAGGGGGCTAGACGGAAAAAATTCTTACGAAAAGTTTCACGACACTTTTTGCTATAGTAAGCTATTATAAGCTGTGCGAATGGAATGGAATAGAATGGAATGGAATGGAATGGAATGGAATGGAATGGAATGGAATGGAATGGAATGGAATGGAATGGAATGGAATGGAATGGAATGGAATGGAATGGAATGGAATGAAATGGAATGGAATGGAATGAAATGGAATGGAATGGAATTTCTCATCTCAATAGGGACTGATTGAGATGAGAAACAGTGGGTCATTAGTTGCGAACGATACGATACCATCTTAGGGAAAAGGATAAAGTCGTAAAACACAGTTATGTTTCTAATTTTATTACAATTCGCGCGTTGAGAAAGGGGGCTAGACGGAAAAAATTAAGACCAAAAGTTGTAACGACACATTAAGACCAAAAGTTGTAACGACACTTTTTGCTATAGTTGTAAGACATGCGGCGTAGGAACTTCGTTCCATCCGGGTGTCCCTTGACACCTCTCAAGTTTTTTTTTTAAGGATTGGAAATCGTCAAATGACCTTGATGCTCTGCGTGTGATGAAAGGGAGTGTCAGACTCTAACTGCCAAAAACCCATCCGTGTTCCTCCTAATGCCCTTTGCGTTCCAGGGCCGCGGTGACTCTTTCGTACAAATTTCGCAACACAGTTTTCTCCTTGGATATTTTCAATATCAGCCGGGAGTCGAGATCGATACCCGGTTGATGGCATAGACAACTCCTAGTACATGTGACTGAAACATTGGCGAATCGTCGTGTTACTATTAATGCAACTCAGCTTAACACCTCGCAGAAAATAGGCGTGATGTTATATTTTGTATTTGAAAATCGCAAAACTGGCTGAGTGATAAATTCGTACTCTTGATCCAAATATCTTTACAGTAACAGCCTATGAAAGAAATCTATCTAGCGATCGATTCACTAGAAAGATTTCTTTCATAGGCTCAAAACTTTTATATTATCAGAATATTCGTTCCAGACTTACCTTATATTATTCTCCATTGAATTGAGAATATTAAAAGATAACAAATGAGAACCTTGAGACATAAATTATGTCAGAAAATGATACGACGAATATTTCGTTGTTTAATGATGGAAAGATGGAATATTAAGTATCTTCGACTTGTGTACGCTTACTTTAATTAATTTTGAAATTATATTTCCTTTGCTCTGTATTTCTGGTGGCTGGTATGTCAGTGTGTGTCTAAAGAATAAAGGATTCAATGGAACACAATAAGTTGCTTATTTTACATATTTTTTCATGTTTCGTAGGTGAAAGAATGAATGCACCAAACTGTCTTCTTATCATCATCATATCAACCGAAAGACGTCCACTGCTGGACATAGATCCCCCCCCCCGCCCCAAGTGTCGCCACAATAACCGGTCCTGTATGTTTCGCATCCATCGGCTACCCGCGACCCCCACCAGGTCATCGGTCCACCTTGTAAGAGGCCTTCCAACTGTGCGTTTTCCGGTACGCGCTTGCCACTCCAGAACTTTTGGGCCCCATCGACCATCTGCCATCATCTGTCGGACATCTTAATCATGTGGAAAATGTTGTTGTTTTTACATTTGTTATTCTCTTTAAATGTAATGCTATAGGTATGTGCAACCTTTTATTTTCCCAAATATAAACCCAAACAAATAGAGAGATATCGTCGACGGAAGCGAACTATGACGACGCAAATGATTGAACTTCGTGACCACGACCTATATCAAGAGTGAAGTGGACACTTTCTATTATTTTCTTATTTATACCTATTTATTTTCTTATCCACTCGCGTTAAAATGTAGGTATAGCTGTCAACATGGTCCCATATCTCTGTACCGAAAATCATCATAATACGTTCGGATATTTAAACCATCATTCAAACTCAGTTTTATGTTTATAATATTAGTTCTGATGCTGCCATTCATCATGTTTTACTGTGAAAAAGATGGATGTAAAATTGATTGCATGTAGCGGAGATGATGAGAATGTTAAGATGGGTGTGAGGAGTAATGAGAAATGGATAAAGTGAGAAATGAGCACATTACACGTAGGTAGTTTAAAAATGGCGCCAGTGACGGAAAAGTTGAAAGTGAACCGCTTGTCTTGGTATGGTCATGTGAAGAGGAGGGATGAAACGCATGTTACTCTTTTAAGAGTTATGAATACAAATGTGGATGCAGGAGAGGGAGAGGGAGGCCAACAAAAAGACGGATAGATTGTGTGAGGATTGATATGAAAGAAAAGGGAATTAGTGATAGCGTGCCGGCTAACAGAACGGAATGGAAGAATAAAAAACGGGCTGCGCCGACCCCAAGTAACATGGGATATGGGCAGGAAGATGATGAAACTGTTATTCCAACTGGTTGACTGTTAACCTTAGTTTACAAAAAAAAAACTTTATATAAAAAAATACAACCGGCTTCTAAAAAAACACTACAAAGTATAAAATAACCTTAATTTCGGAAATCGGTGTTTTTGGTTTTGAGGAGGAGCTCGTAGCTAAATAATAACCGCCGCACGGGTCGATCTTTAAGGTTAAGCAACGCTTGCCTAGGTTGGTCTGTGGATGGGTGACCATCTTAATATACCGAGTTTCCTCCGTGCCTCGGAAAGCACGTTAAGCCGTTGGTCCTGGCAGTCATTTGTAGATCTTTGGCAGTCGTTACGGATTGTCAGAAGCCAGTAAATCTGACTCCAGTCTTGCCAAGAAGTACCATGTTACCCAGTTAATGGGTTGTGGAGGTCTGGTAGGCAGCCGCTACACGTAAAACACTGGTATTCAGCTAAATCCGGTTTGACTGGAAGCCGACCCCAATATAGTTGGGAAAAGGCTAGGCAGATGATAATGATGGTGTTTTTGGTTTTGAATCTTGGTTTTTTCACACCGACTTCCGAATATTTTGTAAAAAAACATTTTTATTCTTTACTTTTAAGTGGTGACACTTGGACGACGTCTTTGTCTACAAAGAAATTGAAATAAGCAAAAATGCTCATAAAATAAAAACTACTGAACCAAACTGAATCAAATTTTTACGGGACGAAATGGCAAGTATCGAACTAAAACAGAATCACACAAAGATCAGAAACCACGGAGTGATTGGTGTACATACTTTACATACATGAAACAAAGAGTACCCGCCGACTTAAGAACCTCCCCCTTTTATGTAAGTCGAATTAAAAGCTGTGAATCTCTTCTTCTTCTTCTACCTGGCGTTAATCCCGGCTATTGCCAGGGTCCGCCTTCCTACTTAGCTTCCTCCACTTTGCCCGATCTTGAACATCCTTCTCAGTTAGGCCATTGGCTCTCATGTCGGACTTAACGACGTCCAACCAGCGCTTGCGAGGGCGACCACGGGACCTAGCCCCAAGAACAGCCATATTCATGCATCCCCGACCAACGTACTCCATAGGGCGGCGCATGATGTGGCCATACCATCGCAGACGACACTCTTGCAGTTTTTCCCCCACGTCACGGACACCAAGACTACCTCTGATGAAAGAGTTGCGTATGCGATCGGATCGCGTTACGCCACTCATCCACCCCAGCATCTTCATCTCCGTGACGCGAAGCTCCTGGGTGTGTCTGCTTAGTGCTGGCCAACATTCACCGCCGTACAGTAGGACAGGCCGTATGATGCATTGTGAATGTTAGAATAAATTAACACCGTCTGCAAGTAGAAATCATTTAAAATTTAATAATTTATAATAAATATTTTAATATTAAAAAAAATGTATTTTAATATTTTTTATAGTTTGTAAATTTTATTTTAACTTTATTTTACAATTATCTTGTAATTGACATCCGCACTACACTAATTGTACTTGAGTCCGAACGTAAAGACAAGGGTCTCTTGTAAACTAAGTAAACATCTACTTACTGAGTTATTAATAAGAGTTTTGCAATAATTTTCTGATTGCGGTAGATATCTACTTGTATGTCATAGTCATAATTAAGGCGATCGGGACTAGGGTTGCCACCCATACTTTATTATAAACTATTGTACGTTATTTCGGGTAATTGTACTCTATACTTTATGAGAACAATAACGTGCGCGAAAATACTTTATTTCGCATCAGGGATTCATTTTACATAATTACAAGAAAGAATAGTTGTAAGTATTATTGCGTAAAACAGAACGACATGATCAGATACATAGTAGGTACTAAAGGTTTTGTGGATGATAATTTTTAAATTTTTATAAAGGCATTTTATTTTACGTCCTTCCTGTCACGTCAGCATTAACAGAGAGTTTTTTTCTGTGATAAATAGCAAATGACAAGATGAAAGAAACAAAGTGTCTCTGAATCTGATAAAAAAACCGATCAAGTTCGAGTCAGACTCTCACACGAAGGGTCTCCCTTTAATTTGCAGTATAATTTAATTTACATTTATTGTTGTTATAGCGGCAATAGAAATACACACTTTAAATTTCAAATGTCTACCTTTTTTTAACTATTGATAGGAACACGTTTGACCACTATCTCATCTGATGTAAGCGATGATGTGGTCGAAGATGGAGCACGCTTGCCTAGAAGCAACCTATTCACTCTTGACTTAAAGACTCCCAGGATGTAGCTATCAGGAAACACAGACTCCGGCAGGGAATTCCACTCCTTAGCTGTATTACGGTTCTTGAGATACAGCCCACTTAACAGAGTTCCGTTGATTACCCTTTAGGTGCGGAACCCTAAAAATGAAAATAATTAATGAATTATTTGTTAAAAGTTGCTAAAAGTAACGAAAAACTTGTTTTTAAGCAAAACAATGACGTAAAATAAATCGTACTATATTTTGGCACGATGTACGAATTTTCTTCTACTTTTCATAACCAATGTACTATATTTGCGCATAAAAGGGTGGCAACCCTAATCGGCACATTTAATAAAATGTATACAATGACTTGTCAGTCTAATTCAAATACTAGTTGACCCACGCATCTTCGTTTGCGTCACAATTTTCATTACTGCTCCGCTCCTGTTGATCTTAGCGTGATGATATATAGCCTATAGCCTTCCTCGATAAATGGGCTATCTAACATTGAAAGAATTTACAAATCGGACCAGTAGTTCCTGAGATTAGCGCGTTCACGCAAACAAACAAACAAACTCTTCAGCTTTATATATTAGTACAGATTTAAAACAAGTAGCTAAAGCATAAAAGCTTAAAATGCAAAGCACTATGTATCTCATTTCAAGTGAACCGTTATTCTTAAGTTCTTATGAAAATAAAATTCTTTAAACCTAAAATATTAGCTACAGTTAGGTTGCAAAATGTTCTGCGCCCGTGAACTAACTGTTTTTGTAACTAGTAAATGGGTCATACTCAGAAAAAGTGTACATTTTAAATTTGTAACTAAACTGATAGGTAACGATACTGAGGATCTCCGTCACGAAACTGATGTCATAAGGTATAGTACACATGGATTGGGCGAATAAAACACGTGATTATATTTGGCTAAACAGTCTTATTTAGATTGATTAAAAAAAACTTCTTATAAACAGCGGTAGTTAAATTACCAAATTAAAAATTAAATTTATTTATATAAAATTAGTAGCCTTTTAAAAATATCAAAAAGAGTTAAAGTGCTTTTTGTCTTTGTGAACTAAGCTTAACAATTTCTCAGTTTCGTAACGTAACGCAAAGTAACGGAAATGAGAAAAAAATCTGAGAAATTATAAACCTCTAAAAATATTTTAACGCAAACCACGTGTATATTATGCAAGCACTGAGCGTATTCGTTAAGATAATAAAAAAAAGTAGAAAAGAACGTGGCAAGTAAACAAAAAATATAATAAACTTACCACAATAATAGTCGTTTATCACCCTGAGGTAT
This sequence comes from Lacanobia oleracea, assembly GCA_950371165.1. Lineage (NCBI taxonomy): Eukaryota > Metazoa > Arthropoda > Insecta > Lepidoptera > Noctuidae > Lacanobia > Lacanobia oleracea. Next base: position 6,251,565 of record OX493389.1, read on the forward strand.
TTTTTTTGTAAATATTCACTTGATAGATCTCGACTTCACGACTACCGAGAAAACGTAATGGATCCCCCGACAGTGACTTTGACGTAAGTTATAGTGTTGCCAGAATAAGAAAAAGTATTTATATTAAAGTAAAGTATTTATTCAAATATTTGATTGCGTGTTACTAACCCTGAGTAACGAAACTGCATAATTTTGGGACAAAATTAGTTAAATAAAAATAAATTCTTCTCTAGATGATTGACCAATATACTTGGTCCTATTTAGTTACTTGATTCATCAAGAATAATATAGCTACAGTTTATGTTAATTAAAGCAATGAATATTCGTAACAATTCATCTCTGAATATGTGTAATCGTCATTGGGACACTAAAAAAATGTATGATGAAATTTATAACTATGTTTTAAAACTCAAAAAATGTACTCTTTTAATGAAAATTAAAGTTAAAATAGCAGTAAAACCTTATCTTTAATAGACTCTCATAAAAATTAGGGGGGAAAAAAGAAAACATTATCATAATTTGGATATTTATTATAATATGAAGTAGCGGGACAAGAAAAGATACCAAATGTACACTTTTTCTGAGTATGACCCAAATTAGTCTGTATGTTGGGACTTGAGGTACCGCCACAGGTGTCTTCTCTTATACAAAGTACATTATCTACTGAGTGTAGGGTAGCTTAAGTTTAAGAGCTGGATAAGTTAAGTAATCCGTAAATTCTAAATAGAATGGCGCACCATTTTTAGGAAAGACTGCGATTCATGTAGTTACCTTGCGGATAACTACGTTTATATATTAACTTAACTTAATGAACAGTAGCAACACATAGCCGAAATTATTGCAAAAAGGCTTCCTGTAACAGTTAATCTTTGGGTTAAAAATATTATCCTGCAATCCTTTTTTTTTTTAAGGATGGGAAATCATCAAATGACTCTCCCGCTTTAGGTGAAGCAGAAGGGAGTGTCAGACTCTTACTGACTAAAACTCATCCGCGTTTCTCCCAGTGCCCTTAGCGTTCCACGATTCGGTGCCCCTTTCAAACGAAGTCCGCAGCCCCAGCAGGCACTGGCCCTAGCGGGCCCTGTCTTTTACGCTGACAGCTCTTTGAGGCACGCGTGAAACACAGCGCGCCGTCCACCCGGGCCTGGTTCTGATCAGACAGTGAGCCACCCAATGCTCGCCGTCCGCAGGCTCGCGCTTACGGTGGCCGAAAATCGCCCTGCGACTCCCGACGCCCGGGGCGTCTTCTTCTGTTGCGGCGGCAGGGGCGTGAGGTTTCCCTTTCTCTCACACGTTCGGCTTCCTCCTTTGTTAGCATTACTGCTTCGCAGAAGGAGGTGACCGTTTCCCATGTCTCCTCGCTTCGGACCATAGCTTGAACCAGGGCCGGACGCGAGAGATCGCCGCCGCCGATTGCCTCGGCGAGGACACGGCGGTGCTCCGCCCAAGCAGGGCAGACCTCAACCGTATGCTCCACCGTGTCCTCCGGGCGATCCTCGCAGTGTTGACACCCGGGCGTATCCTCCCGCCGTATTCAAAACAGGTACCTCCCGAAACAACCGTGTCCGGTGAGTACCTGCGTCAAGCGGAAAGTAAGGACGCCGTGACGCCGCTCTAGTCACTCCTCAAAGAGGGGACTTATCGCCGCAATTGTGGCGTGACCAGCGCTGGGTTGGGACAGTCTTTGTCTCCATACTGCCATGAGATCCTGCCGGAGCTCCGTCCGCCGTACTGCGATTTACCGCGGCAGAGGAGTCTCGCGCCGGCGTAGCACTTCCAGGCGCCATTCGTAAATGAGTGCGAGGGCTCTCGCCTCTAGATCCCATGGCGGCAGTCCGGCAAGGAGGTTCGTCGCCTCGCCAGAGAGCGTGCGGTATTCCCGGGCAAGCCGGATGGCCATCACCCTCTGGGACGAGTTTAGGTAACGGGCAGGTTGCTTCCTCAAAGTAGGCGCCTACACCGGCGGGACGCCGGTGTGGGCGCCTACTTTGAGGAAGCGATAAAGGGCGCGATCCCCGCGTAAAGCCTCCGGCAGGAGGCGTTTGGACCCCCTAGATTGGGCAAAAGCCGCTTGAAGGCAGCCCCGGCTCGCTCCAGTCTAGGAGCCAAACGTCGGAAATGCTCAACGAAGTTCCACCGGCTGTCAATAACGAGACCCAAGTACGTTATCGTCGATACGACGCCGATTTGAACCCCTCCTACCGTTATTTGGGATCCCGACGGTGATCTGTTCCGAGATCCATGAAAGCACATGGCTTCGGACTTGTGTAGGGCCACCTCGAGACCCAGCTGCTAGATCCTCTCAACGACTATCGCAACCCCGCGTGTCATAGCGTCAGCCGCCGCTTGGTGCGATCCCTCTTGCGCCAGTACCAGCGTGTCGTCGGCATAGCACACAACGCTGACGCCAGTAGGGAGGTCGGCGCGCAGCACCCAGTCGTAGCCGATGTCCCACAGAAGTGGCCCCAGAACGGAACCATGTGGAACACCGCACGACATCTCTCGCCGGTTCCACTCTCCCAGGTAACCGGGGTAGATGACGGCTCAGTCCGTCAAATAATCCTCGACTACGCGATGGAGGTAGGTCGGCACCCGGTGATACCAAAGTGCCTCCCTGATGGAACTCCAGGGCAGGGTGTTGAAGGCATTGGCGATGTCTAGAGACACCACCATGATGACCCCGCTCCGGGAAGCCGCGCCCCCAGTCGAGAGGGCTCTCACGCGCATGATGGCGTCCACCGTAGAGCGTCCCGTGCGGAAACCGAACTGGTTCTCCGCCAGATCCGGCCCCACCCTCACTAGGTGCTCGACAAGGCGGTTTGCAATTACTCTTTCAAAGAGCTTGCCCACCTCATCGAGCAGCACAATGGGCCGGTATGCGGACGGAGAGTCCGCAGGGCGCCCCGGCTTCTTAATGAGGACCAGTTTCCCCGTCTTTTAACGAAGTGGGAACTGGTCCCTCTCCAAGCATGCGCTTAGGAACCCTCTTAGTCGAGGCCCGAGAGCCTCCAAGGCCAGGACCCAGGCTTTTCCAGGTAAGCCGTCGGGCGGTATTTTTGGCCTTCAGCCTATTAACCACCACTCTCAGGTCTACCTCAGTCACCTAGGAGCATTGACATCGTCGTCACCGGTGTAGTCCGTATCAGGCGCCGCAGATGGCGGAGCCATAAGCGGGGGAGTATGCTCCCCTTGCGAGGGGAACAGAGCGCTTACCACGTCCTCCACCAGCTGAGGCCGTAGACTCTGCGTTAACGGGGGGGCCCAGGTGCGGAGCTTATTCCGCACCATTTTGTAGGATTTTCCCCATGGGTCCCCGTTCAGAGACTCCAGCATCTCCTTGACAGCCAGATCCTTGGCCTGCAGGATCTCAGCTCGGAGGGCGGCCTTCGCCACTCTGTACTCCTCGTACAGCTCCGCCTCTCTGATCTGCGCATCCGGAGGGCGGATGCGGAGTCTGCGGTGCCTGGTGTACCGGCGCCGTGCAGCAACGCATGCCTGACGCAGTGTCGCCAGCTCTTGCCACCACCAGTACACCTGGCGGCGGGCGCGGCCTGGCTTAACCCGGGGCATTGCCACATCACAAATATTAGACATGGCCTCCCGGAACCACTCCGCTTCGTCGTTGATGTCAGCAGGCCTGTCCGGAGGTGACACCCAGGCCTGCACGATCGAAGCTTCCAGGAGGAGCTCCCGGTCCAGCTGTTTCAGCGCCCACCGCGGACCACTCGGGGCCTGCCGGACTGGCGCGGTTGAAGTCTGGGCGTAAACGTCAAACCGGATGTACCGGTGATCGAAATAGGTCTCCACCCCTCCTCTAACACGCGCCAGTCAATAACACGCGGTGACAGAGCAGGGTTAGCGAACGAAATGTCAACCACAGACTGCCCCTGCATCCGCACACACGTGGGGACAGAACCTCGGTTTAGGACGACCAGGCCTGGCTCCAGAGCCCAGTGTAGGGAACTGGGCTCTACCCTACCATCCTGCCCCGCGTATCGGTGTAACGGGAACCCCAAGCCAAGTGCTTGGCATTGAAGTCCCCGAGAACGAGTACAGGGAGGGAACGACATCCGGCGACGACGGCGCCCAACTCCGTAAGGGAGTTTTGGAACTCGGCGAGAGTTCGGTTCGGGGAGAAGAGTGTACTTCTCCCCGAACCGAACTCTTGCCTACCACAACAATCTCCCCAAACCGTGCTGCTATGCACCCCTGTCCTCTCCTGATGCTTTCGAGGGATGGGGTACCTGCAGCGGCCGACGAAATAAGGGCCACTGAGGCATTCAGGTCCTCAACCTAGTCATTCCTGGGCGGGACAAAGTAGGGCTCAGCGACCACGGCGATGTTAATCAACCACTGTGCCATGCTTTGGACCAACAGGCCCTGAGCGGCGGCGCAGTGGTTGATGTTCGCCTGTAGGAGGCGTAATGGACCCATTATAAGCTCTCCATTTCAGCCTCCTCCTGAGTCCCTTGTGAGGGCTCACTCGCAGCAAACGAAGTGACGGCGGCGGCAGGGACGGTGGTGGTGGAGGGCTTTTTTTTGCCCCCGGCCTTGGCGGGTGGAGCGCAGGCTTTGCCCCCAGCCCAGTAATCGGCCGGCTTGCCAGCTGCCGCACAAACAACGCAGTGCGGCGTCGCGTTACACGAGCCGGCCTTGTGTCCGGGCTGACCACAGCGGAAACAAAGATCGCTGCGGTCCACCTCCAAGGTGCAGAGAGCTCCCGTGTGATTGCCCACCAGGCAGCGGAAGCACCTCAGGGGTCTGGGCTCCAGCAGTTTCACCTGCGCTGAAACCCAGCCCACCAGAAGCCTTCGGCCCTCCGAGATATCCTTGGCCGCCGTCACAGGGCAGCTTACCACAACGGTTCGCATGCCCGTGTTGTCAGGGCGTATGGTGCCTGCCTTCACTTGCTCAGCAGAGCACCCCCCAGTCCTGACGACGGCGGCCACGACCTCCTCTTCCGTGACGGAATCGTCCAGGCCCAAGATGCGCATGTCCACGCACTTGATCGGCCTGGACACTCGGCCCTTCCGCATTTAAGGACGCTCTGAGCCTTTCGGCCAGAGCGTCAGCGGTGGGGCCACTGGCTGCACCGGGGATCTCCAGCATCCGGGCCCCAGTCATGGTAAACCTGAGCCGGAGGCCTCTCGTGATTCCGAGCTCCTGGAGGTTCACCGCCTCCTTTGCCTTAGTAATAATATCGCGGTAAGTCACGCTCCTTTTCTCCGCACCCGGCTGTAGTGTCATTACTACAGCTGCGGTGTTCGGGGCGCGTAGCCTAGCCGCGACGCTTCGCGCTTTGCACTGCCGCCTCCTCTGACGTTTCTTGGCCGCCCTGGCTGCCTTGCCCGCCTTCCTCTTTTCCCCGACCACTTGCCATCCGGCTTCAGCCGCAGGAGAGTTGGAAGGCGGGGGTGCCGGTTGCACTGCTGGCGCTTATGTCTTCGCCACCTGTGCAGTTTGGCACCCGCGGCGGCCGCGTACGAGGCCGCCTTCGGCTGGCCCGATGCCTTCTGGTTCGTCGCTAGTGGGGGGCGCAGGACGATGCCCTCCAGGACCTTTGCGCGAATGCAGTCATCTCCTGCCGCACCAGATGCAGGACCTGCTCCTCCGCTGACACGGCTTGCCCGTGCTTGCGCCCCCCTTGAGGCGCCTTCTTTGCGCCAGCTCCTCGGAGCCCAGCCAGGTCTGCTCGGAGCTTCTCATTCTGCTTTTGGAGAAGCTCCGTTGCGGCCATCAAGCGAGCGACCTCCGCCTGCAGCTTGGACATTTCGTCAGACGGAAGCCCGCAATAATTAGCCTCCGCTGCCGCCAAAATGGAGGCCGAGGCCGCACTTATAGCCATGTTTTTGGAGGACTGCGACCTCTTCAAAGCTACATCGCGGATCGCGGCCTTCACAACCTCCGCAAACCTGGCCCTCCGCTCCAGATCTAGAGCCGCCACCCACCCTCGTGCCTACGAGAGACGGAGACCTCCTGGCTCCTCAATGGAGACCCCTGATGAGACTCCGGGATCTCTCTCCCCGCCAATTCCCGTCATATCAGGGCGCTTTAAGTGACCCCGTACGTCACGCCCTGGCAGAGTAGCGGAAGCTCCACTCGCCGTCGCTCGACCCCAGCCTCTCCTCGTTGTCGCCACTTTAGCAGCCGGCAGGTTCTCTTCACTTGAGGAGAGACCCACCGACCCCAATCTGTCCGAAGAAATTTCGTTGCGCGATCGTTTTCTCCAAAATTTGGAGCGACCGCGCAAGTCCTGGTCGGAAATATTTGGCTCCTCTATTGAGGATCGGGAGCCTCCTCGGCTCTTGCTGCCGTCGCCGGCAAGCGGTACCTCCACAACATCTTTTCTATTTTTAAGGTTTTGAGAAATATTCATATTGATCCCACGAGTAGTAAGGAAAAAATGTCCACCCAGGCAGAGCCTATTTACCTGGGTAAGCCTACATACTGCAGAGTGCGGCAGGTGCTCTACAGGGGAAGCGCTCGCGACTGGACTCCCTCCAGCCATTCATCCTCTCACCGCGCTTCAAAGCTTAGGATTAGGTGGTTTTTTATCTTAGAGGTAGCCTTCCTCTGGGCCAGGCGGTCAAGCCAAGCCCCCGGCGGCGGCATTAAACATGCCTCCGTTCGCTGTTCGGCCAACCCAGCTCAGCGAACCCGCCGAAAATTCTCTCCTCAAGGAGAGAAAGGTGCACCACTTTGGTGCGCCTGCACCGTTTTGGGAACACATTCATAGTGCGTACAGCTAAGGAGTAGAATTCCCTGCCGGAGTCTGTGTTTCCTGATAGCTACAACCTGGGAGTCTTTAAATCAAGAGTGAATAGGTTATTTCTAGGCAAGCGTGCTCCATCTTCGACCACATCCTCGCTTACCATCAGGTGAGATAGTGGTCAAACGCGTGCCTATCAATAGTAAAAAAAAAAAAAGTAACGAAAAACTTGTTTTTAAGCTAAACAATGAAGTAAAATAAATCGTTCTTTATTTTGGCACGATGATGTACGAATTTTCTTTTACTTTTCATAACCAATGTACTATATTTGCGCATAAAAAGGTGCCAACCCTAATCGGCACATTTAATAAAATTTATACAATGACTTGTCAGTCTAATTCAAATATTTAAAACAAGTAGCGACAGCATAAAAGCTTAAAATGCAAAGCACTATGTATCTCATTTTAAGTGAACTGTTATTTAAGTTCTTATGAGAATAAAATTCTTTAAACCTGAAATATAAGCTACAGTTAGGTTGCAAAATGTTCTGCGCCCGTGAACTAACTGTGAGTAACTAGTAAATTAGTCTGTATGTTGGGACTTGAGGTACCGCCACAGGTGTCTTATATTATACAAAGTACATTATCTTCTGAGTGTAGGGTAGCTTAAGTTTAAGAGCTGGAGAAGTTAAGTAATCCGTAAATTCTAAATAGAATGGCGCACCACACCTTGCGGATAACTACGTTTACATATTAACTTAAACTTAATGTACAGTAGCAATACATGGGCGAAATTATTGCAAAAAGGCTTCCTGTAACAGTTAATCTTTGGGTTAAAAATTAATTATCCTGCGAAAACATGCCCTAGGTTCGATTTGAACAGTCAGATAACATTTGAGTAATTAATAAAATCGTTATTTAACGTATTTTTTAGCAGCATGGGTCTTCAAGGTTAAGCAACGCTCGCTCCATCATAGACCTCATCTATCGCTTTCCATCAGGCATGATTGTGGTCAAGAGTACTCAAGAGCAAGCCCATTACCAAGGTTCATCTTGTGGATCAGTGACCATCTTGACATACCGACACAGACTTCTCCATGCGTCGGAAAGCACGTTTAGCCGTTGGTCCCGGCTGTCAAGTAATCAGCCGTTACGGATTGCCAGAAGCCAGAAAATCCTGCCAAGAAGTACTGTGTAACTCGGTTAGCGACGGCCTATCTGACCTCCGCAATGTGTTGTGAGGGTCCACGTAACATAACTACTTTTATTCAGCTGAATCCGGATTGACCCCAATACAGATTGGAAAAAGGTTAAGCAAATGATGATAGAAAGTGTCAAGTCACAATATAATTTTTCAGACAAAACTTATCAGACTGGTGAAAAAAAGTCTATTAATCAAATAAAAACTTCAAAATTTCCTAGACCGCAAATAAGTTCTGAATTGACCAAAAACCACACCAATCCAGCCAGATAAATAACCACCTATATTTTCACACCAAAGTTATGAGTATTATCAAGAAAAACACAACTCGGTTTTCTGAAAAATGGTATAAACAAAGAAGAGGGTGAAAGTTCGCGTGACCCTCTGAATAAAGGAAAACCTCCTCCCCTCCGCCTGTGGACATTTATTTCCGTGAAACGTAATATAATAACAGGAAAATGGGGACTTTAATAAATTGAATTGAAGTAGGGTACTGGGCAAATATTGGAATTGTCGAAAAACTTTTTAATTTCATGAAAACTTTTGTGTGTGTAACTTCTCTCTTGTAAAATGGATTAACGAGGACAATAAGTCTTTTTTTTAACTGAATCTAAACTATGTTTACGTGCATACCTTATATTGTAGTTCATACACTCTAATAAAAAAAAAAATATTTTAAGAAATCTTGAGTCAAGAGTGAATAGCGCTTACCATCAGGTGTCAAACGTGTGCCTATCAATAGTTAAAAAATTAAATATGTTATGTCTGTGTCTCTGCGTAGATATTTACCTAAGGAAACGTTTTTTTGTTTATATAGTAGATACTATTGACAGGCACACGTTTAACCAGAAAACTTGAACTACACACATAACTAACTTAAATATAAAAGATACAACGTTTTTCCTTAAGAACTTTATGGCTTTCCCCATTTCCCTTTCTTGTCAACCCGGGTTTTAGAACTGATATGACAACATCCTCAATACAAAACGAAATGCATAACAACATAAATATACATATTTCTGGTAAAAAGCTACCAGTCTATGTAAATAATGTTATGTACAAAATTATAGCAATATATATAAGGAGGAGCTCGTGGCTAGATAATAACAGCCGCACGGGTCGATCTTCAAGGTTAAGCAACGCTTGCCAAGGTTGGTCTGTGGATGGGTGACCATCTTAACATAATGGGTTTCCTCCGTGCCTCGGAAAGCACGTTAAGCCGATGGTCTCGGCTGTCATTTGTAGATCTTTGGCAGTCGTTACGGGTTGTCAGAAGCCAGTAACAGCCAGTATCCGACTCCAGTCTTTCCAAGAAGTACCGTGTTATCCAGTTAATGGGTTGTGGAGGTCTGGTAGGCAGCCGCTGAACCCGGTTTGACTGGAAGCCGACCCCAATATATAGTTGGGAAAAGGCTAGGCAGATGATGTAGTGAACACCTTCGGGTAACTACCTACACTGCAAATAAAAGATAACAGATTAGAGCGGACCGAGCAGCAACGCGACGCGTAAATCTTCTCACATCATTTGCGTACCGTTCGTTAAAAAGCTGCTTCCGACAACCTTCTAAATTATGTCTCACCTTCAGGTGCTCTGTCTTGAGAGCATTTACCAACCACAAAGGTTAGTTTCACGACTTTTTTCAGATAATAACTTGGAACCGCGTGACGAATGACAAATACGTGCACTTAAAGCGGGCTGAACCGGACTTTTTAGGGTACTGTAAACAAAGGATAACCAAGGGAACCCTATTACTAAGCCTCCGCTGTCCGTCCGTTCGTATATCCAAGGTGTTCACTACAATAAACACAAAATTCTTTATCGTCACTCCTCGTCAAAACAAACACAATTCAACGAAGTAGAACATAATAAAATCGTCATTAGCGCCACATAAGGCCGCCGCACAATATGGACGTGTTATGAGCCGTCAGCCTTAAAAGCCAGAACACGTGGCTTCTCGTAATTACTCCCAACTGAAGCCAGCATGACGGCTTTAACGACTAAACTGTACTAGGTAAGGTAATTACGTGGAAAAGTACTGGGAATTGGCATTTTCCCTACAACGAGGTATTTAGGAAAATTATGCTGAAGAGCTGACTGAGGAGTGGCTAAATAATAACAGCCACACGGGTCGATCTTGAAGGTTAAGCAACGCTTGCCAAAGTTGGTCTGTGGATGGGTGACCGTCTTAACATAACGAGTTTCCTCCGTGCCTCGGAAAGCACGTTAAACCGTAGGTCCCGGCTGTCATTTGTAGATCTTTGGCAGTCGTTACGGATTGTCAGAAGCCAGTAAATCTGACTCCAGTCTTGCCAAGATGTACCGTGTTACCCAGTTAATGGGTTGTGGAGGTCTGGTAGGCAGCCGCTCCATTTAAAACACTGGTATTCAGCTGAATCCAGTTTGACTGGAACCCGACCCCAATGTAGTTGGGAAAAAGGCTAGGCAGATGATGATGATGCCGAAGAGCTGACTCTAAATTACTAGTATCGGTAAAAGCAATTTCATAGAGCGATAACACAATGCTTTCTACTGATTCTTTTTTAAAGTTTGGAAAATCTTAACTGACTCCTTCCGCTCTAGGCGTAGCGGAAGGGAGTGTCAGACTCTTACCGACTAAAACCCATCCGTGTTCCTCCTAATGCCTTTTGCGTTCCAGGCCGCGGTGACTCTTTCGAATATTTTCCGCAACCCGGGCATACAGGTCCAACTTCCTCATTTGTAGACATGCGAATGAAAGCAGGGGAATAAACAAAGTATCTCACGTAGCTAACTATGAAGTAAGTAAAATGTACCTAAAAGTTTTGACATAGGGTGTCCTATGTCAAAACTTTTAGGTAAATTTTTGACCTGTAGAGTCTGGCTATGAAATCTATGACACTACAGACAACTTACATTAAAATGTTAACGTAGTCTATATGATTTTATTAATATAAGTAGATATTGTGCTGATGTCAAATATAACTGTTCATCATTATTATCATCTTTTCAGTCCTTACAGCTTACGCTTGGGAGACGCGTATGTCTACAGTTTCGACCAGTCCGATGCTTCTCGCATTCAATGAACTCCTCTTCCCTCACCAGGTCAGCGGTCCATCAGCGAGCAATATGCGCTGTACTCTACAAACTAAGTAAAGTAGCACTAAATACAACTGTAAACTTCGGTTTCATTCATCCATTCTCACAGAACAACAAAAGACAATGCAAGCCTATTAATATCTCCAAAGTTTACGTCTCCATTATGTCTCCGGAATACAGGAAATCGGGCAATAAACCGAAAGCCAAGAGAAACGTCGACATCTCCGGATCGAACGAGTATCTATTTCCGAGCCACAACAGCTCGATAGACGTGTCATCACATAAGGGCCTACACAAATAGGGACGGAATGGCAGAAGATTTAAATTTTCACCAAAGGACATTCAAACTTCTTCTTATCGTATAGTTAGTAAGGTCTAACGACCCCATAAACCCTAGTGTCAGAGTTCCTAAACCGCCTCAAGGGCCTCTGACATGGTTTATTTGACGACCGCCATTTGGCGGCCGGGACCACCGGCTTATACGTGCCTTCCGAAGCACGGAATCATCTTTTTATCAGACAATCAGGTGATTCATGCCTGCAATGTCCTAGCCAAGCTGGAAAATAACTTCACAAAGTATTCTTCCCGTGGGAATCGTACCCACGACCACCGGGTCACAAGGCAAACGCCTAAACCACTCGACCATCAGGGCAAACATATCTAGTAAAGATACCTACGACATAAATGCCAATGTTTTTAATTGATTCCGTGGCATCAAAAGAGATTTCTTGACACGGCATTGGCATCCCGCGGCGGCACGTCGTAGGATATTTAAGTAGATTTTATAATATACTAGCTTCTGCCAGCGACTATACCCGCGTGATCCCTAGATAACATACTCCCGGGATAAAAAGTAGGCAATGTGTTATTCCAGACTATAATCTACCTCTGTGCAAAATTCCATGATGATCCTTCCAGGCGTTCTGACGTGAAAGATTAACAAACATCCATTCATCCATACATGCATCCATCCTCACAAACTTTCGCATTTATAATAAACTAGCAATTCGTCCGCGGTGCTATTTTCTTAAGGATCCCAATTTTTTTCTAGGCAAATTATTATACACTAAAAACTTCCTCGAGAACCACTCTATCTATTGGTGAAAACAGGATGAAAATCGGTGCAGCAGTTTTTGAGTTTATCGCGAAGAGACAGACAGACGCAGCGGAGGACTTTGTTTTATAATATGCAGTGATAGTGAAGTAGTATAGTAGAAAGTAGGATTCTGTGATTAGTAGGCCGCCGGAATGCTACAGTATCTAAGCGGCAAATGTGCGCTGACCGGTGGAAAAATCATTTACCATTCCGTCGCAGTGTACGTAGCCCTTAACACTGAGTCGTCTATTACGAGGTAAATTGCATGTGAATATGTCAGATCAGAATACAGCGTGTATTTTGGTTTATAGATCGGCACATTTCCTCCTGATTGCGTGTAGTGGAGATGAGAATGTTGAGATAGAAGTGTGCAGAGACTGGAATCAATAAAACGAAAAATGAGTGGGTATTATAATTATTACAGGAAGTTTGAAAGTCGCACTAGTTACAGAAAAGTTAAAAGAGAATCGCTTGTCTTGGTACTCAATACTACGCACACTCACAAGCTTACCACTTACTCTCTCTCGCTTACTAGCTCTCTACGGCTTTGGTACCTATATTCATGTAGCTGCATTAACGCCGCCACAAAAAAAAACCTAAGTAGCGTAATATATACGGCAACAGAAAGTACCGCAGCTCAATCTCTACCTCCAGCATCGAACTACTAACCGAAATCCTGAATCACAGTATCCCGTGTGATTTGAAAATATACAGTCCGAATATCAACTATCGGGCAGTTGCCCACCGGAGCAACAACCGTCCGATCAGAGGATCCTGCCTTTTCAATGGAACTTTGCGGGACTTTACTCTCTATAACGCATACCTCTATAGTCATGTGAAAAGGAGGGATGCAACGCATATTCCTAAAAGATTTATGAAGTTAGAGGGAGAGGAAGGCCAAAGAAAAGATAAATTGGATGTGTCAGGAGTGATTTGAAAGAAAAGCAGCCAGTGATAGCGTGCGCCGGTTAATAGGACAGAATGGAGGAAAATAACTACTTGATTTTCCGAAGCCGTTCGTCCGTAGCGTTGAGAATGTGAAATGTTAAAGAAATTTTTATTTCAAAGAAACCAGGGTTTCTTGGAATTGAATTTCATTCAATTTTCAAACTATAATAAATTTTATTTTTCGAGAAGCTGAGGTTTAACTTGACCAAGTCTTGACAGCCAGTTCCTACAAACTTAAAGCTACAATGATCGTTTATTGAACAGTCACTGACGTTGTTGTCAAACAACTTTTCAAGTGCGTCATACCCACAAGTGTTGCAGAACATTTTAGATAAGTGTAATGTGGTGTCACATTTTAGGCGAAAGTATATGGACATATGGACACAATGTCAAATGATAAGTCACATTGATAGGTGATTGACACGCGATTAAGTGCCTGATAACAGATAGGAGTACATCATCATAGGATGTAGACCCATTACATGACATAAGCTCATGCAACAATTTTCACACGGTTGAACTTCGCGTCATTAACGCTGACTGTCTTCTGGAGCGGAGAAGAGAGGAGCGGAGAAATATTAACCAGTGGAATTGCATAAAACCTCCGCTCCGCATCAGTCACTAAGATTTTATACAATCCATTGGTTAAACTTCTCCGTTTCTCCACTCCGCTGCCTCGCTCCGCGTCAATGGACCGGCAGCCTGAGTATTTCATAAGACAAATGCCTATTCTAGTGGTAAACGTTCACACTTATTTTTGGCTTATTTTAAGTTTTCCTCAGATACACAAATGACCAGTACATTGTAACTCAACTACGTCTATACTTGAGTTCAGAATTCGTGAATTTTTGAAACAACGTCATACATAACAAAGTATTAATTCCGTTTGAAACCCTTTCATTATTTGGTTATTTTTATACAATTTTTCATAAAAAAATCGACATTTTAATGCACAATCCTAAAACGACACTTAATTTTATGGCGATAAATTATAAGTAGTTACCCTATAGCCAATCATTAACTGATTTGGTTGTAAATTGATGGCTTCCGTGGGCAAACGATGTGCCTCCGTAAAGCGCAGGGTACGCGCCAGCCCCAACAGCATCCTGTAAACTTTAGCGTCAGACCCATACTGGAACATTGGATCTGATCGTCATATTTATGGTAATAATAAGTACTCCCACTATTACCAAAATTATGCTGTTACGAATCCAAGCCTACTCGTTCATACTGTGATGACACCTTTAGGTAAACATTTCCCAAAACGAACTTTTACTGATAAAAATATTCGGTGACTGCAGTGAAAGTGACTATTAATGGCGACAGATAACTTTGATAAGTTTATACGAGTAATAAGTACACGATAACAGTTGTTTTTCTGATCAATGTTTGTTTTTAGCCTAGTTTTCCTCTATTTTTTTTATTATTATAATTTTGTTTTTGAAATTCTCGTGTCCCTGGAGACCCGGTCTTTTGATAGGTGTACGAGGGCCCAAAGCAAACCCGCAGAGGCCCCGTTAAACATTTCATTTAAAATGGAATGGGGCATCATCCTTTGATTATTTTGCTTGCTTGTGTGTTGTTGCTTGTTATGCTTGTATGAATATGGAAAAAAAAGGTGGAATGCTATGGGTTTGGGTGGTTTACTGGACTGATAATCGTTTACTATGGAAGAACTATTGGCCCCTGCCTGTCCACTGACAATTAAAACGGCTTTAAAATGACAAGGGGTGACTTACACACTCAATAAATTATTATTAAAATACTTCTAGGTTACCTTGTTGGCTAGTGATTCCAAGATGAGGATGAAGTTCTTGTTTTCCATGAGTCTGTCAAAATATGGTTGACATATGAAGTGTCCCGTGGTGCCTATTGACCTAGCTTGGTTCTGTCTCCTACTTCATAAGGGAGGAAAGTAGTAATTTTTTTTTACTCCTCCACTGTTGTTTTCTGATTAATTTCGTTCCTGTAATGAAGATAGTTTTAATATTTCTCCGGGACTCGTTAAGCCTTATTGATTCGGCGTTTTTCTGGTGGTTCACTACGCCACTGTTGACTCTGGCTCTTAGGAGTTGCAGTGGTTGGAAAGAGCATGGCGGGTTTGTCTCTTTAAAATATATGAAGTTATTAGCTGAAACTCTGGATTTGAGCGTGTGAATGGGAAAAGGCGTGGCGTGACATAAATGCGAAAAAACAAACATACAAACTGGGGAACGTGGCAGTACTTCTGCCCATCCTTTCGGGAAATACAGACGTGATACTATGATATGTTAGATAACGTTAATATCTTAAAATTGTACATAATAAAATATGTGTTTCTGATGCTTTTTCCCAAAAAGCAAAACATTTTATTTCATTATTAGAAAGAATAATGTTCTTACTTCTAGGACGGCCCTAAAATGTTATTTAGTGCCCATTAGCAACCTGAGCACTTTTAGTGGGACCTTCGTTTATGTCATATGATATAACAACGTGGGGCCTGTCTTTCTAATTTAATTTTGTTACTTAGAGTACTTGTCGTTAGCCATTTTAATTAAACGAACAACTACTTACGTCTAAAAACAAAATTTTCAAACATTATAAATGACAAGGTTTGAATATTATCACAAACGACACTCAACTGTCAACACTGCTGTTGTAATAAACATCAGTTAAACAGTGTTACACTAATTAACACTGTTTCACCTAGCTAGAGTTTTAATGAAAAGTGCACTTTATAATTTACTCGCGACCCGCTCGGTTCCGTACGGGAAACAGAACGTATTGAAACCTACACCTTCCACAATCTTCGCCATATTTCAGCCTATACTTATACACAAAACCTACAATTGAGTTAGCAAAAACCTGAATAATTCAGTCCTTTGGTGAAAACCGTATGAAAATCGGTTCAGTGGCTTGTTACGGATTTTATTCGAAAGAGTCACCGCGACCTTGGAATGCATTTGGAAAAACACGGACGAGTTTAATTTAGTAAGAGTCCACTCCCCTCCGCTCCGCCCAAAGCGAAAGGAGTTGTTTGATAATTACCCATCTTAAATAAGAAAAAGCTTTAGACTTTATCGCATTCAGACAGACAAGGTGGCGCGGCGTGTGGAATAAGTTACTATGTAGTCATCTCATCTACCTAGCCTTTTCCCAACTATATTGGGGTCGGCTTCCAGTCAAGCCGGATTTAGCTACGTCTCAGCTCTCCTCCCGCTCTGGGCGAAGCAGAAGGGAGTGTCAAACTCTTACTAACTAAAACCTATCCCTGTTCTTCCTAGTGCCCTTTGCGTTCCAGGGCCCTGTGGGTTGTCGTGGGCACACGTGTGTGCCATAAAATAACTATTTAGTAAATCTGTGCACACCAATGAAAAATGTGATGTTTTCTCTTTACATTTAATTTTTAAGCTTGATACTGTAATGTTAGGAAGTTGCTTACGTGCGTTTCACGCCCTCTAACGCCACTAACTAAAACTGTATTTGAATTACGAACTAACTGTTTAATATGAAATAACTTCGATGCTAAATATCAGACATTGAAACATACCAATTTTACCAAGCCGCGCGTAAAGCCCGGTATACACCACACACACCTTCCGATCGATTAGTTCGACACGCGTGTGTGCACATCGCTTGATATTTGGAACTATTTGGCCGCAATTTCGATCGATTGCTCGAGCCTACTGGAGGTGAACAGAGTTAGTTCCTGTATGTAAAGATTTACGAGACCAAAAAAAAAAAAGGAAATTATTCTATTACACAGTTAAATTCAACAACGACGCCATCCGCTGATAATGCGAAGAAAACAGCAATGCTATTCTAACAACATCTCTCTGTGTAAGTTTAAGAGTATATAATATTATAAGTACTAGCTGACCCGCGCGGCTTCGCTCCCGTCAATGGGCTACTCTACCTACCCTACCTACCCTACCTACCCTACCTACCCTACCTACCCTACCTACCCTACCTACCCTACCTACCCTACCTACCCTACCTACCCTACCTACCCTACCTACCCTACCTACCCTACCTACCCTACCTACCCTACCTACCCTACCTACCCTACCTACCCTACCTACCCTACCTACCCTACCTACCCTACCTACCCTACCTACCCTACCTACCCTACCTACCCTACCTACCCTACCTACTTTTTTTTTTTTTGTTTTTAAACCTTCCCTGTATTCTGGCGAAACTAACAAAAAAAGAATTATTTAAATCGGCCCCGCCGTTCTCGAGTTTTAGCGAGACTAACGAACAGCAATTGATTTTTATATATATAGATTATAACTGCCTCCGTGGTCGAGTGATTTAGGTGTTGGCCTTGTGACCCGGTGGTCGTGGGTTCGATTCCCACGAAAAGTATACTTTGTAAAGTTGTTTTCAGTTTGGCTAGAACATTGCAGGCTTGATTCAACTGATTGTCTGATAAAAAGATGATTCCGTGCTTCGGAAGGCATAAGCCGGTGGTGCCGGCCGCTAAATGGCGGTCGTCACATAAACCATGTCAGAGGCCCTTGAGGCGGTTTAGAAACTCTGACACTAGGGCGTGTGGGGTCGTTAAGACCTTACTGCCCACACGACAAGAAGTCGAGTCGGACTCTCACTTGAAGGGTTCCGTACCATAGCGGCAATAGAAATACACAATCTTTGAAAATTTCAATTGTCTTCCTATCACGGTTCTTGAGATACAGCCCGCTGACAGTCAGACGGACGGACAGCGGAGGCTTAGTAATAGGGTTCCGTTGGTTACCGTTTGGGTACGGAACCCTAAAAAACTGTCATATGGATTTACAAAAAATATTGGACACGTATTTTTTCTTTTTTTACGTAATCAATAAAAGAAGACGCTACAGCGCGTTGAAGACACGCGTGACGTCACTATGATGGTACAATTTCACCAAGCCATATGACGTCACGCGTGTCTACAACTCGCTGTATCCTGTTAATTTTTTGTTTACGTGAAAAAAGAAAAAATACGTGTCCAATAGTTTTTGAAAATCTATTTGACGGACTAATTAAATTTTTTACGGAACCCTAAAAAGGGAATTATTGTTTGAAATAAGTGTGCACAGAGTCGCAGACAAAGTCGCAGCCAAAGTCTTAGTAAAAGTATATGTTTGAAAATAATGTCCCATTATTATTATTTTACTGCAACATTTGACCTCGTTCTAGAAAGCTATTTCATGTTCGTTGAAGTAATGACTTGAATGACTCTAGAAATACGTTATTTCTAACTGGGTTACAGTGTTAAAGGATATTATTAAGTGCTTTCGCAAAAGGGGAACATTTATTTTCATCGTGAGAGCAACCTTTACCTTTTGAAGTCTGCTCACTAGCATCAAATGTACTATCATTTGATGCTAGTGAGCAGACTTCGTCCGAGCCGAAAGCATGGCTGTCATGGAGCCGAAAGACTTCAATGACGAATTCCCACGTTAAAAAGACGATGCTATTTAACAAACTTTAAAAAATCATAAACGTAATGTACCTACTACTCACCAAAAAATTATTAATTTAATTGCCGCGTACAAACATTGATTTAAAACAGGACTATACGGACCAAGTTAATTACAATTCAATCAGAAAAATGCGTTGCAATCGACCTCTAAGAGCGAAGCCTCATGAGTGCGTTGCACTGCGTTGCGTTGCGTCGCCGCGGCGATGCGATGTGCTATGCTAATGAGGCAGAGCTCTAATGTCCATGTTTCACGACGAGATATAATCATGATTTGGTCGCACAGTATGTTCATCCGTCTGTCTAGATAAAAAACTAAATATATGGAAATCGACGCAGCGTCGCCGCTGCGACGACGCAACCCACTAATGGGGCCGAGCTCTTAGTTTGATTCTGTGTTGCTGATGATTAAACAAAAAAATATTTACGTATAGAAAGAAGAGTTACCTACTTGTAAGTACCTAACATATTTGCAAAATACAAGTAAAATGACAATAGAAACAACACTTCGAAGTAGGTTTTCACTTCAATTAAATACTGCTTACAGCATTTAAGGACTCCAATTTTTAAATCAATCATCATCTGCCTAGCCTTTTCCAAACTATTTTGGGGTCGGCTTCCAGTCAAACCGGATTCAGTTGAATTCCAGTATTTAACGTGGAGCGGCTACCTACCAGACCTCCACAACCCTTTAACTGGGTAAGACGGTACTTCATGGCAAGACTGGAACAGATTTACTGGCTTCTGACAATCCGTAACGACTGCCAAAGCTGTCCAAATGACAGCCGGGACCAACAGCTTAACGTGCTTTCCGAGGCAAGGAGGAAACTCGGTATGTTAAGATGATCACCCATCCACAGACCAACCTCGGCAAGCGTTGCTTAACCTTGAAGATCGACCTTTGCGGCTGTTATTACTTAGCCACGAACTCCTCCAATTTTTAAATCAGTATTAATTTTTAAAACACTGATATTTTTCAATAATGTAGCATTCAAGTGAAAATACCATTCAAGGTTTTATTTCTATTTAACCCGTTTTACCGATATAATTTATTCCTCAAACATTCAGATATTAAGATCAGGAGTTATCGTATTTAGGAAACTATGCTCAGCTACCGTATCAAGCTGTCACGCAGAATACGTTCAAACCTATCGCAGTTTATGTCTCACTCAAGACAGGGCTGTCCGGAGTTATCAGAGCTTATGTCTGTCTGTAGGCGGAGCTGACGTATTGAATTATACTACTGCCGGGTTATAGGTTAATGGACGAATTTTCTCTTGTTGTGTTAATTTTGCTGAAAGGGGTGGTCTTCTCGTATTACAAGGCGAATTAAGGCTTACAAGTAGGGGAGTGGTGGTGCGACAGGGACACGTATTGCAAGAGACAATTCAAATTACCTGCAAACTGTTAGCATTGTCAGCTTTTTAAAATCACACGCAATTAGTGCTGACTCTGTTTCTTGATAAACGGAGACAGCACTAATTGAGTGTGACGTCACTCGCAACTCACCCCATACAGTGAGTTTCATCCAGAGAGCTTAGTGTAAGTTTTTTAACGTACTCGATCACGTTGACGTAAACGTTCGCTTATTTAAAAATGTATAGAAAAAAAAGGTTATCTGTGAGTGCCACCAGATGGCGCTTATCCAGTTTCAATACAAATTACGATTACGCTAACGCGATCCAGAACGTTTAAAACTCGCACTAAGGCAACAGTACAAACGACGTTTTTTTGTGGCAAGGATAGAAGAATAACAGTCAAAAGCTGTGTACCTTTTTTGGTTTCCCACTGTTGTTTACTTTCACACAAATCCTATTATTTTAGTAACATCTATAACTCCTTTAGATTTTTGATACTAGTCAAAATATTACCAAAAGGTCCTTGTAGTTCTACATATACACATGCATAGGTACCTCTACCTCGTACAACACCTACACAAACACCCTACCTTGTTTATGAAAGAACCATAAAACACCAATACAACCCTTTACAGAACTCAATAGAGCGACTTTACAGCCTTTTTACAGCCTTGTTGAATGCTGAACCATTCGGAAAAGTCGTTCTAAAGGGCTTTTTATTACCGCATGGATAGATGGCAGCACCAGTTTATCGCGAAATCGCGAACTATTGTTGGTGGTGCAAGCCTCAAGGGCAGATTATCAGCTCAAATAAGCTGAAACGACGTGAAGCAGAAACTATAAAGATGGGGATCTATTGGAGTCGGTTTTACGATTATGTTGTTACTATTGGATGGGGTAGGGTTCTGGTAAAAACGTTGTAAAAATGTAGGGCAACG
Organism: Lacanobia oleracea; assembly: GCA_950371165.1. Taxonomy (NCBI): domain Eukaryota; kingdom Metazoa; phylum Arthropoda; class Insecta; order Lepidoptera; family Noctuidae; genus Lacanobia; species Lacanobia oleracea. Next base: position 6,272,330 of record OX493389.1, read on the forward strand.
CATCAAACCTGTGTTGGATAAAGTAGGTGATGCCGTCAGCGTTAACTTCGTAAAAAACAATGGTTCTACTCGTGTTTCCACAATCATGTGTTGATGTAGGTGTGTGTTTATTTCAACAAAAATCCAGGAAAATATGCCTATGGTAGGCGTCAGATATATGTGCAATAACGGTTATTGACCCACATACATTTATTGACTTTCATAATATCAAAAACAGAACATTAAGATTGTCCTGAATCGTCTTCTATCGAGACCTTTTAAGTTCTGTAGTAATGAAAAACGGTTCACACCTAATATTTATTGTTCGGGTATCTACGAAGGGTTATCGGAAAAGGTCAATGTACTTTATTGCAAGTTTATCCACTTACCTTAGACGCTTTTTTATCCTTAATTTAAGATACCCTCTTTTTTTTTGTAAATCTATACTTTTTAATGTATAAAGGTGAAGAGTTTGTTTGCATGAACGCGCTAATCTCAGAAACTACTGGTCCGATTTAAAAAAATCTTTTGGTATTACATAGCCCATTTATCGAGTAAATCTATAGCGGAGATCTTAAATTACTCTGTCCATTGATGAAAACCGCATTTAAATCCGTTGCGAAGTTCAAAACGGAAAAGCGACTTTATTTGATACTAAGTAAAGATTATTAAATCTTTTCAAATGCTCATCAATTTTGTGTTTCCCTATGAAATTAACAATTTCCTAAATGCACTTTGCTCGATAAGGCCATCGACATCACATTCAAAGCCACAGGTCATGTCCTTGGTAATACACACGATAACGGTTGATATGCGAACTCCCAGAACGCTGGAAAACCACTACGAAGTACAGGCGACCAAGAGTTTGGTGTTCCCTTCAAAACATTGTATTTGTTCTACTGCGATGTCTTTGTTCTGTGTCATTCGGCTTCAAAGACCAATTGACAGTGGTAAATGTCCCTGTTCCCGAAATAACCTGAAGTTTAACTATTTTAGAGCCGCCGTTTCCCAAGAGCTAATGCGAGACGCACAGGACCGGTTGTTGTGACACTTTGGGGAGGCCTATGTCCAGCAGTGGATGTCTTTTGGCTGATATGATGATGTTTTCCAAGAGAGCTCCAAATGACATGAGTAACGTAAATATTTCAAGACCATGTGGCAAACCAAACTGCAGTGGATTTATGCAGGGGGTATTCTGCTGCAGTTTGATTTGCCACTAACCTTTTCACTTAGAGGAGGCTCAGTCCTAGTAGTATTTAGGGCTGATTTTTCCATCAAAGACTTGACTAAGAAGGTATATCGAGTATTAGAGGTAACTTGACCAGGTATCTCCTCAGACAACTAACCTACATAAAATGTTAAAAGGAGCATTTTTTTTTTCCAGTCTCTATACCTATCTTTTTCGCCACCTGTACCTCCGATTATTCCCCAAAGAATGAGTCACGGTGAGTGGTGTGAAACATGAAACTTTGTTATTTATTGTGTGGGCCACATTTTGTTATCATTTAGATGGTAATTTATTATCTAAATCCCCGTGTAATGTTGTGACGCAGGTGCTCTGTGGCATATTCAGCCGATTATTCATGTTCAACAAATATGGTGGAAAAAGTTGCGCGGGGCTTAATAATAACAGCTACATGGGTCGATCCTTAAGGTTAAACAACACTTGCCGAGATCAATCTGTGGATGGGTGACCATTCGTTAGATGATTTGTTCAAAATATATCAGCTAGTTGCACTTAAAAGAATGACATAAGAGAGTATGTTTGCGCCAGGTCCGAAGTATATGGTATACCTACGGTATACCTATGGTATAGGTACTACAAAAAGAAACAAAATTAAAAATCTCCCCTAGCCTATCCTAGGTTGCTAGGCCACCTACCGTTCATGTGCCGTCATGAACTTCGTACAGAATTCCAATTAATTCCGTTTCCATATTCCATGCATGCCAACCAAATGCCAACTTTGGTCAGCTTTTTGGTTGCTACAGAATTTCAAACTCCGTTTCATTTTCAGTTACTCCTACAAAACTGGCAATACTAACTCCAGCGTGAATAAAAGCTCCACTCCAATGTACAACACATAGTACAATTCAGCAACAACGCGGTATTTATATTAAACTTCGAGCACCGACCAGCCGACATGCATTTAATTGATTTACATGTAAATATTTTGCTGTGGGTTCTATGAACTGTGCAATACCTATTTGGTTTATTTTAACTGGAAACATCGAAATATATATGACTTTTTTCTCGTGATCTACCTATCCCAACTATATAACTATGTTGGAGTCGGCTTTCAGTTTAACTGGATGCAGACAGGTACGCAGTAACTAGGTAACACGAATACCCCTTTTTTTAAAGGTTGGTAAATCATCAAATGACTCCTCCCGCTCTGGGTGGAGCAGAAGGGAGTGTCAGACTCTTACTGACTATAACCCATCCGTGTTCCTCCTAATGCCCTTTGCGTTCCAGATCCGCGGTGACTGTTTCGAACAAATTCCACAACCCTGGCAGGCACTGACTCTAGCGGGCCCCGTCTTCTATGCTGACATCTCTTTGCGGCGCGCGTCGAACACAGCGCGCCGTCGACCCGGGCCTGGTTGTGATCGGACGGTGACCAACCCAACGCTCGCTATACGAATACCCCTTATTTTTATTTTTTTGGCTTCTGACCGTCCGTAACGACAATAAAAAGCTCTACAAAAGACCGCCGGGACCAACGGCTTAATTATATTTTTGAGGCACAGAACCAAAGAGAAAACGGCAAACGTTACGTAACTTTGAAAACAGACCCGTGCGGCTATTATTATTTAGTTTTTGCCTCGAACTCAATTGCATTGCTCGAATTTTGTATTGCAGTAAAATAATTAGCCAGGGCGTTCCAAAGAGTGCCTATGTCTTTGAAAGCTGGGATACCTAATTTTGAACTCGGACTGGCCAGTGCCTAAGCATAGCCATTCAACGTGACAATTCTATGATTTCCGTTCCAGCAGCTGTATATTAACACGGTACAACAAATTATAAGTGACTGCATGAAATTCCATGCATGAAATTAAACTTTTAAGCGATATTGCCTCTTATCTAACATCCATACCCATCCTGCAATAAAACAATATAAATAAAAACCATTCAAAATGACAAAAACGATACAAATATCCCAATTCCAATATCCATAAAGCTTTTAGTTCTGTACAATCATGTCGATAGCATTTGTTCCCTGATTTTAATTAATATCCGTTTCGATTTATATCAAAGGGGAGAATTCTGTAAGCTCCATTGCTCAGTTTGTTTATTGGATTAACTGCGCGTATCGGAGTTTTCATTAAGTTTTACATAATGTTTTGTAGGGTTGATACGGACGGCCTCCGCTGTCGTAGCTTTTGAGCGTCGTAATGTTGACAAGCATTTTTATTTTTCTATCAGTGTCTACAGTTGAAAAAAAATATCTACCATAGAGTTCAAACGTTCAGAAACGAAAAAAAACCGCAAGACGCATAGAAATAATGTTTTAAATCAGTTGCGTCTTCTGGGACCAATGGTCTCAAAGGGAACGGAAACCCCTACGGTAGAGGGAACGGAAACCCCTACGGTAGAGGGAACGTAGGGGTTTGTATAGAAGATATTACTCTATACTAATTGCCACGGGCGTGTACTTAGTGCTTGCCCCCTTTCTAAATAAATGCATACATCAGATGGACACGTAGGCACATAGGCTATAATAATTATAGCTAATGTGTTATTCTATGTAATAGCCATTTCTCATCAATATCCTTTCAGCGACAAACAGTCAATCAATCCCACTTCACATACGTTTGCGTTTGCTACAAAGGTTTTCAATGTTTCCTTTGTGTACCGGACGGGCGTGATCGACTGGAACGGGGGTGTGATGGGGTAGGTCTATCCTTCTTCTAATCCTTCGATGTGAACTGTGACCACCCGACTGCGTCCAGCCGCGCTGACGTCCTGTACCGGTACTGAGGTTCCCCATGCCACGCGTGCAACGTTCTTCTATCTTGCCATTTACTTGCTGTCTTCGGGGTAGATTGGGGTGAGGGATGAATGCTTACCAGGGTTAAAAATAATATGCAGGAATTTGACAACACTGCAGCTAATGGTTTAAGGGAAAATTCGCGAGTACTTTGATTCTAGTTATAAATTCTATATGTATTTCTTCTGCTAACTGTTTTAGTTTATTTTTAACTGTGATTTTAACTATGGTTCTATTACATTCCTGGCTATATCTAGGTCTATTCTAGGTCTGGATAGGGGTTGATGTACCTCTCTGTAAATCCCCCGAAATTCCCCGTCGAACGGAGTGAAAATCAACCCTTCAACCCTGCCCACTAGTGGGCTTGTTGCATTTGACTGTCGAAACTGTCTACAAGTGTGAACTTGCCTACTATTAAAGGTTGATTTCCCGAAAAACTGTGCCCCATGGGCTACCAAACTATCTGTAACAGGGTAGGTGCATCATCCCTCTATCCAGATACACAACTTATGAGGCCACCCCTCTAAGGGTGGAAGTACTATAGGGTCAGGAGCCCGGAAGGGGAAAAATCTGTTTTATATTTTCCTAATTTGCGGCTTTATGCCTTGCCTGACCATAAAGATGTGTATATATCTGGATAGGGCTCAGTGCCAGGCTTCCAGTGCCTACTATTTGAAGCCTATATACCTAGATTTTCTGTATGTCTAGTAAATGAAAGTGTCTGTAAATGGTGGTTTTTTGCTATCCACCCCATTACCTTTGAGTAACTGTCCTGTGTAGGTATGTGTGAAATGTTCATTACCTGTGTACCTTCATTACCTTTGAGTTCCACCAACCATCAAAACCACACCTTTCAGGGGTTACCAGGAATGTGTAGGGGAAATGTGCAGCCCCACCCATCTATTTACTTTAATGAAAATAAGCTCCCCCAGAACATCTCATGTGTCCGGGGAAAAACGACAAAATATATGCCTATTATGAATTACATAGCCACGAAACTATACAACTATAAAAGTACATAAGCTCTCAACTATCAAGTACACAAGCTTATAACCATATACGCTTACGCGAACAATTTGTTTACTCGCATTTCTCGGCCGCTACCGGAAAGTAATTCTCGCAATTCCCGCGGGCGAGGCCTTACCGTTAAATAATTTGTCTAGGTGACAAAGCCTGAAAACCGTTTTTAGTGCAAATATTTAAAATTGCAAAATTATCTTTTATTCCATCTTCTGCGCTTTCGCAGAGGTCGGACTCTGCATCTGCGCCACCGTATCTTCTTGAATTGCCTCTGTTACATCCCTAGAACATAGCATTTTTTTTTAATTATTGATAGGCACGCGCTTGACCACTATCTCACCTGATGGTAAGCGATGACGTGGTCGGAGATGGAGCACGCTTGCCTAGAAGTAACCTAATCACTCTTGAATTAAAGACTCCCAGGTTGTAGCTATCAGGAGATACAGACTCCGGCAGGGAATTCCACTCCTTAGCTTGAAGCACTATCAATCATGAGCAAATAATACTTTCCTACGTGGGTAGGCTTGACAGTTAAACAATCTTTTATAGCTCCGTATTTAAAATTAATTTTTAAATAGTTATTTATTATTTACATCAGTATTTATGTGCTAAGTAACATATAAACCCACCTTTACTTCGTTTTCTCCTTTCATTTTCTCTCTATCACTACCACAACACTTGGACTATTTCTTTTACTCAACATGGACAGCAAGCTGGTACACAGTATGGAGGAACTCGAAAAACTGTTTAGCTCCCGCATGCGTGAGTACGAAGATAAGCTGCAGAAAGCTACAGCTGGAGCTGACACCTCTCACGTGGACCTCGCTTCGCTTTCAAGGGATTTCTCAGACTTCAAGTCCTTTGTTTGTAAAACGCTTGCTCACTTTAAAACCCAAATTGAGATCTTGTCACTAACTTTGGACAGCCATGAGACTTCAATGAGGCGGAAGGTTTTACTATTTCACGGTATCACTGAGAAGCCCGGGGAAAAGTTGAGTGAGTCAATCGTTGATCTCATCTCAAAACAACTGCAGATTGAAGACTTCAAATCGGATTATTTGAATGTTTGTCACAGGCTTGGAGCCCCCAAGGGTAAAACTAGACCCATACTGGTGCGGTTCAAGATGATGGAGCATCGTCGACTGGTTTGGGATACAAAGACATCACTCAAAGGTAGCGGTGTTACCATTTCAGAGTTCTTGACCCAAACGCGGCATCAGGTTTTTATGGCTGCCCGCAAGTACTTTGGCATCAACAGCTGCTGGTCTGCTGAGGGAAAGGTTGTTGTCTTGACGCCTGACAAGTCTCGTCGGAAGATATCGTCGATGGGTGAGCTTAATAAGCTAGTCGCGCTATTTCCAATGGCATCCAACGCTGGTACGTCTAACGTTCCCGGACCTGCTACGTCAACCTCACCAGCGATCACGGCTACTTTGCCTAAAGCCGGTACCCCTAAAGGCAAAGCTGTGAGGAAGGCTCGTCGCTGAGTTTGTTGACCTGGTGATACTTTGCATGTTTTATATCATCCATTTTGTTCTAATGTAGTAATTAGTAATGTCGGTACTCTTATGAACTTTTATATACTTTTTATTTTTTCTCTTTGTAATCTACCCATAGTTTCTACTGTTTCAGTAAATTTTATAACTTTTAACACGATGAATGTTCTGGTGGTAGATGTTAATATTTATTTTTATAACATCTGACGTCTGTCAACTTCAAAATAATAACGTTTCGTTACACTTTGTGCTTGTCTTAATCGGTATCCGCTTGTTGTGGTTTGATATTCTCGCTAGCTTACTTTCGCACTTTTATTTTATATTATGTTTGAAACTTTCTTAGTATATATTGTTGTTAAAATCTCTTCCATCTACAGCGATCAGGTGGTTTTATTACTTAAGCATATTTAGTTTTTCCGTTTTGTTTTTTGGTGTTTTTTATTATATTATATAAACATAGTTATTTATTTATATATATATACTTTATTTCTTATATTTTGCAACCATGATCGATGGTAATTTTGATGATGACTTTTTCTCCTGTTCTTCCTCTTCTAGCAGCTTCCATAGTGTAGCAAGTGGTTCTTCCACTCCTTTGGTACTTGGCGATCAGATTTCCTCTTTGCTTTCCCACTACCCTAATAACCTTAACATAGCCCACATCAATGCCCAGAGTGTTCCTTCCCATTACTCTGATCTTCTGGTGTCCATTAACAGTGCCCATTTAGATGCTTTACTGATCTCTGAGTCGTTTCTGAAACCTTCTTTATTATCGGTTCATTATGCCCTCCCTGGCTTTGTCCTTATTCGTAATGATAGAACGGGGAAGGGTGGTGGTGGTGTTGCCATTTATTTGCGTGCTGGTATACCCTTCAGGATTATCAGTGCATCACCATCATCCTACTCGGGATCAGCTGAGCATCTATTTCTTGAAATATCCTTACATCATGTTAAAATGCTTCTTGGGGTGATGTATAGTCCCAACCTTAGTATCGATTACTTTGATTCTTTTGATTCGCTCCTAAGCGATCTCTGTCCTACTTATGACCACGTAGTCTTGATGGGTGATTTCAATACATGCCTTCTTAAGAATGACTGTCGTACTCACAAGCTTCAGTCTCTCTTATCTTCTTTTAACCTCAGTATTCTACCTCTCTCCGCTACTCATCATTTCCCTAATTGCACTCCTTCTCTTTTGGATGTTATGATCGTTTCAAAACCTAATAATGTGGCTCTTCACGGTCAGCTTACTGCTTGTTTTTCGTATCACGATCTAATTTTTATGTCATATAAGATTCGCTCTCCCAAGCGCAAACCGCAATATATTTTCCTTCGGAACTACAAGGGCATAGACCTCGAGGCATTGCTGCGTGATGCTGGTAGCATTGATTGGACGGCAGTTTTTGAGAGTTCCTCTATTAACGATATGGTTAACATGTTTAACAGTAAAATACTTAGTTTATATGACCAACACGCCCCTTTACGTCGAGTTAAAGTTAAATATGTTCCAGCTCCCTGGCTCACTCCTGCCATTAAGGATGCGATGGCCAGCAGAGACCGAGCCAAAAGGAGGCTCAAGCGTTGTCCTTCAGAGCACAATCTGAGTTTTTATAGAGAGCTGCGTAATCGCTGCAGTCGTATGTGTAGAGATGCAAAGAGACGCTATTTTCATAATTCTCTTGACAACCGGAACTCCTCTGAGGTCTGGAAGTTTCTGAAAACTGTTGGCATTGGCAAATCTCCGGCAGTTTCTAGTAAAGACATTGACGTGTGCGCTCTGAATCAATATTTCTCTCTCCCTCCTGTTACTTTAGATCCACACGTCAAATCAGCAACATTAACTAAGCTTTCCTGTTTGCCAAGGCCACAGTGTTCCTCTTTCGATTTCAGTCCTGTGAGTGAAAGTGACGTCAAAAAAGCAATTTCTGCTATCTCCTCTTCCGCTGCTGGCAATGACAACCTTTGCTCTAGAATGATCTCTCCTATTCTGTCCACTATCCTTCCTGTTTTGACCCACATTTTTAACTTTTCCTTGTTCTCTTGTTCTGTTCCCGATGCTTGGAAACAAGCCCATATCATTCCGTTACCTAAAAGCTCTAACCCGGTCTCTCCGACCGATTTTAGACCAATTTCCATCCTTCCTTATCTATCCAAAGTTCTTGAGCATATTGTTCATCAGCAACTTTCTTTGTTTCTTTCCAGCAATGACCTTCTTAGTCCTTTCCAATCCGGCTTTCGGCCTGGCCATAGCACTGTTACAGCTCTTTTAAAGGTTACTGATGACATCCGCTGGGCTATGGACCACAAATCTTTGACGTTACTTGTTCTTCTGGATTTTAGCAGCGCCTTCAACTCTGTTGACTTTGATATCCTTCTTGGGATACTCAAAACTCTCAATATCTCCTCTTCCATAATTAAATGGTTTGACTCCTATCTTCGAGGTCGCTCGCAGCGGGTGCGCCTTGATGAATATTTTTCGGATTGGTGTGCCCTTACTGCGGGTGTTCCTCAGGGTGGCGTTCTCTCTCCTCTTCTTTTTTCTATTTTTATAAACTCTGTCACTAAAGTCATCTCCTCTAACTTCCATCTCTATGCCGACGATCTGCAGCTTTACCATCACTTTCTAAGGCAAGATGCAGAAGCTGCTGTGTCCTCCGTGAACCGTGACCTGAGGTTAATTGAGGAGTGGTCGCAGTCCTTTGGGCTGCAAATCAATCCCAAGAAGTCTCAGGCCTTGGTTATCGGCGGCAGGTATATGCGGAACAGGCTAGATATGGCAACGCTGTCTCCACTCTGGCTGAATGGAGTACAGATTGAATACGCAAAGACAGCTAGAAACCTGGGGGTGATCATGGACTCCTATTTATCGTGGACTAACCATATCGCTGAAGTCAGTCGTAAGGTCCATTACACGTTTCATTCGCTGAAGTGTCTCCAGAGCTTTTTGCCCTTGAAAACCAAAATTTCCCTGGCTCAAACTCTCATTCAGCCCATCATTGACTACGCTGATGCCTGTTATTTGGATGCCACCGAGGAGCTTTTAAATAAACTTGAGCGTTTGCAAAATATCTGTATTCGTTTTGTGTTCAATCTTAAAAAATATGATCATGTTTCAGGATTTCGCAAGGTTCTCAAGTGGCTCCCTATTCGACTTCGCAGGAACTCTCGGATATTGTGTTTGCTATTTAACATACTTCACAATCCTAAAACGCCTTCCTACCTGCGAGAACGTTTCTCCTATTCCCGTCCTTCGGATGCGCCTTGCAGGTCGCATCTTAGAAATCTTCTTAAATCCCCTCCCCACTCTACCGATTTTTACTCCTACTCCTTTACTGCACATGCGGTACGGTTGTGGAATTTACTACCGCCTGACATTAGGGCTTGCCAAACTCTTGCAGTTTTCAAAAGAAGAGTGAAAGATCACTATCTTTCCTTCTCGTCATAGTTGCAAATAGGTATGTATTATTATTTATCTTTTATATCATATAGTATGTATTAGTATGTTAATTATGTATTGTATGTTATATTTAATATGTATAGTTTTTATTTTAGCTTCTTACTGTTACACACTATGTCTACATCTCTTTTTACTCTACTCTCCTTTCGCAGGTATGCTGGAAGAGATTTCTTTTGAAATAAGCATCACCTTTGTACTTATTTTTCTGTTTCTTTCTTCTTATCCTATAAAATGTGTGTACATAAATTGTTAAATAAATAAATAAAATAAAATAATATACGCTACTGCTTTCTGTACCCTTCACATATAACTTTATGTCTAACTAGCTTTTGACTTCGACTTCGTACGCGCATATCACGTTTTTACCCGTTCCCGTAGGAATTTTGGGGAATCCTCTCTTAGTGCAGTACACTTGGGGAGTGTAGGGGAGCACTAAGAGAGGATTAAGAGAGGAACCTTTTTTTAAGGATGGTAAAAGAACAAATGACTCCTCCCGCTTTGGGCGGAGCAGAAGGGAGTGTCAGACTGTCACTGACTAAAACCCATCCGTGTTCCATTGAATTCCCTTTGCGTTCCAGGACCGCGGTGACTTTCGAACAAATTCCGTTACTTCCGGCACTGGTCCTAGTGGGTCCATCTACTATGCTGACATCTCATTGAGGTGCGCGTGGAACACAACGCGCTGCGTCAAACCGGGCCTGATCCTGATCGGACGGCGAGCCACCCAACGCTCGCCGTCTGCAGGCCCGCGCCTACGGTGGCCAGGAATCGTCCTGCGTCTCCCGACGCCCGGTGCGTCGTGGTCTTATGTTGCGGCGGCTGGGATGTGAGGGTTTCCCTCTCTCTCAAGCGTTTCCCCAAGGAACCTAGATGTCAAATTTTAGCATTGTACGACCAGTAGTTTCGGCTGTGCGTTGTCAGTCAGTCATCAGTAGGTAACGGAAATTAGGATGAAATTAGATGATTGATTACAGAAGACAGTAATATGAGACATGTACCACCACAATTTCGTTAAGACCAGCATGACATGTCATTGCCATAATAAAAATCCTTTGCAGAAAAGGGATAGTGTTAACTCATCGCCTGTGTAGTTCCGACTCTCTCGCGCAATCCTGATATTTTTAGGGTTCCGTACCCAAAGGGTATCCAACGGGGGTTCCGTTGGATACCCTTTGGGTATTACTAAGCCTGCGCTGTCCGTCCGTCCCTCTGTCTGTCTGCGGGCTGTATCTCAAGAACCGTAATAGGTGGACAGTTGAAATGTTCACAGATTGTGTATATCTACTGCGTGAGGAGCTCGTGACTAGATAATAACAGCCGCACGGGTTGATCTTCAAGATTAAGTAACGCTTGCCAAGGTTGGATGGGTGACCGTCTTAACATACCGAGTTTCCTCCGTGCCTCGGAAAGCACATTAAGACGTTGGTCCCTGCTGTCATTTGTAAATCTTTGGCAGTCGTTACGGATAGTCAAAAGCCAGTAAATCTGAGTCCAGTCTTACCATCCATGAAGTGCCGTGTTACCCAGTTAATGGGTTGTGGAGGTCTGGTAGGCATCCGCTCCTCATAAAATACTGGTATTCAGCTAAATCCGGCTTGACTGGAAGCCGACCCCAATATAGTTTAGAAAAGGCTAGGCAGATGATGATGTGTATATCTATTGCCGCTATAACCACAAATAATAAAAAATAAGGTTTATGGTACGAAACCCTTCGTCTACGAGTCCGACTCGCACTTGGCCGGTTTTTTTTTATTTATTTTGTTTAAATTTTCATCTGATTATGTAATGTTACACATACTAATAAAACTTATTCTAGCCTAATTACAAAATCTTTAGTATGTATATTTTATTACATTCCATTTCCATCAAGTTTAGATACAAGGTATGAAAGGTTTTCCCAGAATCTCCGTAGACATGTTGTTATGAACAATTTTCTTCATAAAATAGTTGACGTAACGAGACGCCCTTTAATAAAGTGTTGGCGTTACAGAAATGTTGACGTGAAAGCCCTTGCTAGTGTGATTTTCCATTCCCTTTGTGCCAAACTAAAAGGTGGATTGCCAGGTTACGTCAAAAATATATTGTATAAATCTTTTTGAAAAGAAGTCTTCGCCATGTCTGACTTTGCTGCCTTATGGGATTATTCTCTGTATTTATCGCAAAGTAAGTGATACATTTTGTACCCTCATGTAAATAGAATGTGGAAAATACCTCAGCTGAAATTTTGAAGCAAAACAGTTCATGCCAAAAGCTATTGTCAATAACAAAAAGTTCACTCAACTCTTTATAATTAAAAAAAATCTTCTCTGCGTGTCTTGTCCTGAGAATTAAATCAAAATACTTTAATGTACTCCATACGAATAAGGTTCAATTTTACATATTATTCAAGGGTTTGTTGTAAGTCATCGGTGTAGTATTTTTAAGTCAAAGGTTGACTGGTAGAGAATGCCTTGTAGCATTAAGTCAGTCTATGTAGGTACCACTATCCGAACTAATATCATAAAAGGAAAAGTGAGTTTGGTTGATCGTTTGTTACGTTTTTACGCCTAAATCGCTGAACCAAATTCCATGAATTTTGGAGCAGGAGTAGATGGTATACCGGAGACGGTTATAGGTTTGTACTTTTTTGCGAAAATCCATATTTATTAACGGGTGAAGCCGCGTGCAAAACCAAGTATTGCAGTAAATATACTCTTTCAATAAACCCGCCACATGATACCCAAATTTAAATTTCAGTTCGAAATGACGTTATTTGAAGTTCAACAGCAATGCAAGCGTCGCGTCGGCGCTCAATGGATTCGACCGCATATTTGCATGAAAATGTCCACATCGGAGCGATTCCAGTGTGTACATTTTCAAAAGCGTATGTACGTGTCCAGTTATGTTGGACATACGCTTTTGTAGCTTTAATTGCGTTGGTGATGGTACTAAATGGAATTTTTCTAATAAGTTTCTGGTTATGGTGGTCTACTAAACTATAGTTAAGTTTCTAAAAGCAATCAAAACCAGAAGGGGCGTCTTTAAGTCAAGAATGAATAGGTTACTTCTAGGCAAGTGTGCTCTTTGGTCAACCGCAAATTCGCTTACTATCAGGTGTGATAGTGGAAAAATCACGTTTAGCTGAATTTGTTTTTTTTTATTTGTGAAACTGATCAAAAAATAGCAAGGTACTAAATAGTCAACCCATTTAGATGTACTTTTATCCATGTATTACCCACAGTAAAGCCGGTACCTACTGAATACTCGTTGTAATATATTCTTTCTGTTCCATCCATTTTGCTGACAGCTATTTATATTAATTCTCCTTTTCTCTTAACAATTTAAAACCTCAACATTCCTCAGGGCTAATTTTGCAGTAATGTAACCCAAATTCCTGAGGCAACGGGCTTGAGGCAACGTCTATTTTCAAAGAGGGTATCCCCCTGAGGACCTGTTTGAAACACTAATCAACTCGCACCGCAAAGGTCAACCTTCTACTCTTTTAGCCTTTTAGCCAAATAGCCAGAGAGATTGACAGGTTTATTTTGGTAATTGTTACTCAATGTGAGTTTTTAGGAATATTCTCGCTGCCAGTCGGCGCCACTATGACAAAAAACTGATCTATTACGTTGTTATTTATGGAGAAAACAGCCGAAGTCGAATCTTCTGCAAATATCAGTTAATTGAACAAGCAACAGTCCATAATAGATTCAAAACTTATCATTACCTAATACAGGATAGCACCTTAGCCACAAATAAATTCTCAACTGATACAGCTGAACTTGTTAGGTTAGTATTTCAGTCCAGTCCTAATCCAAACCAACAAACAATAAAATGATTACATATTTAATTTAATAGTTAAGACATTAAATTAATATACGTAAACTCATAATTTTATATTTTTGTAACGGATGAAGCTCATCAACGCCACAAGCAGTTCTGGACATAAGTCTTCCACCTTAAAAACGTGATGTATGACGTCAACGTTGTTACTCAGCTGACAAGAGTCACTCACGTGACTACAGTCACTCACTTGACCAGAGTCACTCACGTGACTACAGTCACTCACTTGACCAGAGTCACTCACGTGACTACAGTCACTCACTTGACGACAGTCACTCACGTGACTACAGTCACTCACGTGACTACCGTCACTCACTTGACCAGAGTCACTCACGTGACTACAATCACTCACTTGAACAGAGTCACTCACGTGACAAGGGTAAATCACCTGACCAGAGTCATTTACGTGACCAGAGTCACTCACATGACCGTGATAAATTTTTTCATTAATGATGAACCGTGGTCAAATACTGGGCCTCACATAACACTTAACTTTTTACAAACTTTTCTATATTTGCTTTCGAGGCAACAAGAAGAATCATTATTATTTAATAAACTATGATTGCTTTTCAATCAATCAAAACAATTTATGGTTGAAAATTTTAACTTTTTACACGTCAAAATTTACATAAACAGATCGTCGTGTTTACTTTTTAGTGTTATAGCTTGGAAGAAGTGTTTCAACGAACTCCCAAGAAACATAGATCTGTCTGTTAACATTGAATAACTTGAATTTTTACTATAAATAAAGTTATTCATAAATTTTACGATCCTCATAAGTCATCTAAGCCCAAACCAACTCCAGCTTAGAGCGGAAGTCGCAGTTCCATATTAGTCTAGCTCTTCAGCCGAACCGTTCTAAGCCAAGAAACCAATAATCCTAGTTTCCCGTTCGATTCAATATCTGTGGCTTGGGAAGCCGCAGAGTAAGGTCTACTGTTAGCTAGCTTCATATCTTGAATGTGGTATTCAAATATCAGTTGCTATGTTCAATTTATTTACTGTTAAAACACTATTTTCCCATGGATGTATTCGTAGTAGCTAGGGTCAGCATTAATATAGTATACTCGTAGATACTTCACATAAATATCCATATTACACATCATGGGCGGATCCAGGGATCCAGGGAGAGGCTTGTTAAAACCATACATTTGTAACTAAATCATGAAAGAATAAGTGGGTGAGTCCGACTCGCACTTGCCCGGTTTATTTAGTGATTACCTTTCGTTAAACCTACGTTAGAAGTTACTACTTGGTTCATGGTTTCGAGAAAATTCTTGAAGAAACATTAGCGGTAAGTGGAAGTGGTATACCTAGAGGAAAGAAATACTTTCGGTATTGTCGGAAATATAAGAGTATTAAGAGAGGAAATATAGTTAGAACCCTATATCCAAAAATAACCAAGACCGCACCCCGAACAGAGTTAAGGTTAAATTCCTACAAGTATTCAGACAAACAACTCCCCTACGATAGTAAACAAAATACAGGTAACTGCCGCCATTCCATACGCAAAAGATTGCCATAATGCAAATAAATTCATGGAACATTCCCCAGCAGCGTAATGGCGCGTAAACGGTATTGCCAACATAAAAAAAGACAATTTTAATCCTGTTTCACTTGATTGGAGGAAATCAACTGTTATGGAAAGATTTAAAAAAGGAACGAGAGGAAAATAATAACTGGCAGATAAGAATATTTCGCATGATTTGTGCAACTCTGAAATAAATCTATCTATTTTTTTTATTTTCGTTTCTAATAAGTCAGACCTGGCTTTATGTCATGGTTAATAAAATACTTAAAAAACTGGCCAAGTGCGAGTCGGACTCCCGTGCTTAGGGTTCCGAATCAATTTCATTTTTATAACATGTTATTTTAACACCACAGCCTTCTTACAGGTTTTCCTGTAAACTTTGGGTATAAAACTATCTAGGTTTTTTATCGGATTTTTTCAGAATTTTAGGCTCAGTAATTTCGAAGATAAGTTGGGGGGAATGGACATTTTTGTCTAATTTTTAAATAGCTTCATATCTATTTATTTTAAAAATTATGAAAAAAGTATTATTAAAACCCTCACAGTAAGTCCTTATATTCGATATGTCACACGATACAGTTTGAAAAACTTTTTTTTACATTCTAGTTTGACCCCCAAGAGTGACCCTCATATTCAAAAAATATTTATTTACATAAAACGCCCGTTTGGGTAACAGAAGTCCATATGTATATCAAATTTTAACAGAATCGGTTCTGTCGATCCGGAGAAAACTGGCTGTGACAGACGGACAGACAGACAGACAGACACCCGAGTGATCCTACTCGTATAAGGGTTCCGTTTTTTACGGATATTCGGAACCCTAAAAACAAAATTTTCGGTGTAGGTACATGTGCGGGGTGTCACACCTACTTCCTCCCGGGCTGGTACTCCGTATGTAATTCCTAATGGAAAAAACCCTATAATCGTAACCAAGATTACCAGGAAACTACTTAGCTGACTTGCGACCTTAGTAATCCCCGTACTATGAAGTGCTAATTCCATCATTGAATCATGATCAATTCATCATTATACGTGTCATTTCATGATTATACAAAGAATCATGATGAAATTGACACGCCACAGTAGGCTTCCTCACGATAATCTCCTTCACTGAAAAAGTTACATTGTATCTTCTAGCCCAGATTTTAACCCACAAACCTCCAACATGAGAGGCAAGCATAATAACTAGGCCATCATAACACGCTACAAGTAGTGGATCTAAGGAAATTATTGCGTTTCTCACCGAATAAAGCCCATGTTGAATAGTGTCATATTTCTGTAATTTGCCCCAATAAATATACCCTCCAGAGCCTTGATTGTGAATTATCTCGTCATTGTAGCTTTCCTACTTCCTGATGTCTACATGAAGGATGGAATGAGGAATTTTCAAAGTGAGCCTTCTTGGTCAAATCCGAAAATGGAATCGACCGGTTGATTTTGATGAAAAACCGTTGTTTACCCGGGAATTGACTGGTTGATTTTAATGAAAAAATGTTGTTTACCCGGGAATCGACCGGTTGATTTTGATGAAAAACCGTTGTTTACCCGGGAATCGACCGGTTGATTTTGATGTAAAACCGTTGTTTACCCGGGAATCGACTGGTTGATTTTGATGTAAAACCGTTGTTTACCCGGGAATCGACCGGTTGATTTTGATGGAAAACCGTTGTTTACCCGGGAATCGACCGGTTGATTTTGATGAAAAACACACCCTGCATTTTTATGCCATCCGAAAGTGTAGCTAATAAGGGTCAAATTCTGAGAAGTAATAACACATGGCAAACTAAAAGAAAGCTTTATTTAACAAATTATACTCCTCGTAGTTCTGGATTTGACCCTATATTATACACGTAGTTATTTATTTTACGAGTATATTCATACCATCTGCCGCCCGCATGGAATTAGTACTGCTAATTATAGCCTACCAGTTTTTCCCCCGACTTCGTACGGGCATATCCCACTTTTCCCGTTCCCGTAAAAATTTCGAGACGAATTACACATACACAAAGGCGGTCCACTTAATGAACCCGACATAAACTAACTCTAGGCACGATTTTTTTTTAAAAACTGTTAATGTTTACGCATCAAAACAATTTCGCTGTTCCATTCCGCACCATCCTTGGAATACAAGGCTCGAACGTCAGACGTTTTTTAATAATTTATGTGTTTACAAATATTATTTTTTTGTTTTTGAATTATGTAGTTGTCATTGAATAGATGAAGTGGGCTGACGTTGTATTGTAATGTAAGACGACTCTCGATGAAAACCGCATTAAAATCGGTTGCTAGTTTAAAAGATACAAGCGTACCAAACGGAAAAAGACTTTGTTTTAAACTACGCAAATATGAGTTATTCTGATGTGCAATATTACTGTAAAGTTCCATCATCAAAATTCATTCAGTAGCTTTTGCAAAAAAAATATCCAGTCACCCAACTATCCACTCTCACAAACTTTTATCTAGTTTAATTTTAAGCCCAGTAATGTACAGATACGGACATAATTCGAGTGGCATTCTACACCAGTCCTATGATGTAGGTACGATGTTTGTACACAACAAGACATCCTTGGCCTAGCTACATCCGTGCTCTACATCCGATGCACACTTGACCCACATTCAAACCTTCCCTGTGTGGGTACGACACTGACTTGACGAAGAAATGCACTGTTTTTCCTTATCGTAAAAATATCATTGTATTTTTCCGCAGGAAATACATGTATTTTAGTTGGTATGACACAGAATTCAGCAATCTAAATTATGTTGGCTGACTCAGTCAATTAGGTCTTTACGAGTGCAGATGACAGACATTAAGGTTGCCTTCATAAATAAAATTTTAAAAATCTTAGAGCGTCTCTCTGGTCGATCCTTCATTTCTGAAGATAGCTGTCATGGTAGGATCTAAGTCTGGAACAGACAAATGGCATACATTAGCTCTATCAGTGGCAATATTAGCGATTGTATAAAGTTTCGTCGTTCTGCTTTATGCTGGTCAGTACAACTAGTTGGTCAATGGCCTCTGAACATTCTTTTTTATAATCCAATCCACTTTCACACTAGTTAATAAACTTAACAGAATTAAAATAACCTAATTTAACATTGAAATAAGTTTTATAAAACAAGGGAGATTTGATAAACTTGATTGGACAAGTTAACTTAACTAAGTTTAATTTAATTAAAGAGTTACAGCAAAGAACTGAAACTTAACTGAATTAGCTTCGTTATTATAACCAATAGAACTTAGAGATAAGATTATTTTATTGATAACTTCTCTAATTTATGAACTGTCTTTAGAGGTTGGATTTACAAAAACTATTGGATACGTAGTTTTTTTTTTCACGTAAACAAAAATAAAGACGATTCAGTGTGTTGAAAACGCGCGTGACGTCACTAAGTTCATGGTATAATTTTTACTGGAGACGTGACGTCACCAGCCCCCGCTTTAAAGCATTAGGCTATATTTTATATTATTTATGGATTTGAAATGGTACATGGTATATAATGGACTTCTGTACACTCAGCCAGTGTTGGGTAGACCTAGATTTATACCGATAAACGCCGAATACGAATTTAAGATGATTTAACTTTCGGACTTACCCAAAAGGCTAGTTATACCCGGGTAAACTTAAGTTTTCTTAACCTTCTCGCATTATCCGTAACATTTATACCAACCGAATTGAGAACCGACGAAAAAACGGAAGAGGTTCTCAAATAGACGCGTATATTTTTTTAATGTATGTTATGCCCACGCATAACTTTTT
Source organism: Lacanobia oleracea (assembly GCA_950371165.1). Lineage (NCBI taxonomy): Eukaryota > Metazoa > Arthropoda > Insecta > Lepidoptera > Noctuidae > Lacanobia > Lacanobia oleracea. The sequence continues at coordinate 6,291,382 of OX493389.1, forward strand.
GTATTTTGTTCATTGTGTGTGTCGTTGTGCATGATTTGTTTATTTGTTTGTTTTTTTTTGTTTGTTTTTGCCTCGCTACTGCAGCGCATCAGGGATGTTTGCGGAAATGCGTGTTGATTGCTTTTATGCATTAATGCGTAAAAGATGTGCGTCCTTGGTGTGCAGGGTGCGAGCCAGTTCCAACAGCATCCTGGGTATGATTGCTGACAGGCTGGACTGCAGTACTGTAAATCATTGCTCCAGTATCTCAGCTGGGATGCTGAAGCGGTGATAGTTATGTTGTGTGTGTTCATGCAGTTGTTGTTGTATTGTGTCACTAACATAGTTGTAAGTTTATTTATTGTACCTACTAACACTATGAGTCTTTGTTGCTCGTAATAAATAATTTGATTGATTGATTGATTGGATTTCAAACACTATCTCAGTTGTCCACTATTTATGTCCATTACTTAATTTGATATACTTAAAACGCTGCTGGACATCCATCCATATGTGTTAGACCTACTTCACTTTTCATGCCAGAATCATTTAAATGGGTACATACTTCAGATGCTGTATGTACCTTAATTTTATTTATTCCGTCTCAACGGAGGATCTGTTACAAATCGAATTTACCGGAATTGGATCACTTATCTTAAGTGTACCGAATGTAACCTTATTTATATAAAAACATCGCTTGTTTTACCTATCCTCTTAATAAAATTTACAAAATGTTATACATCTTTGCATAATTCCTTAGCTTAGAAGGTTTATTAAACACATCAAAGTAAATAGACTAGGGAAATAATAACGATAAGAAGATAACAATTTTATTTTTATGACTAGCCTTTTTTCCCACGGCTTTGTTCGTGCATTTCCTGTTTTTTTCCGTTCCCGTTAGAATATTAGGAAATCATTTTTTAGTGTTCGCAAACACTTTCACACCAAAGATCCAACATGGCAAATTTCACTGCTACTAACATTAACCTGTCAGTCGTCGTCGGCACACGTGTGTGCCATTGACTTGCCATACCAAATCACGCAATTTAAACTTCTATTTTTTTTTAAAACGTAGTGTTTAACATCCTACGGCCCCCAATCGACCAAAAAACATGGTGGTCGCCGATTTTTTTACAATAAAACTATTCAAGTGACAATTGCTTAACCTGATGGTCGACGCATGCGAAAGTTATTATTTAGCTCAAAGTCTTTTGCGTGAGGTATGTGTTAGATATGAAATCTGACTGAATTTATATAAACCACTTTAAAAACTACCTAACAACACTTAATTTAAGAACACATTCAAAGCACGAACCCTTAATCCTCTGAAGTATTTAGCGATAAGCGTGCACAAAATCCTGCAAGTTAGCGCCTGTATGCAGCCAACTATCTTGCACTAAGCTGCATAGGAATTAGCTTTTTGAGACTTATTCAAATTAGACAAAAAGACCGTCGCGTCGCATCTGCATTTCAAATTAGAAAAGGCGTTGAATGCCCTAGCTTACAAAGCGTTATCTTTTAGTAGAGTTCTCAAGATTTTGTCAGTAGAACAACAAAATTACCACCCTTCAAATGACTTCTTCCACTCTGGGTGGCACGGAAGGGAGTGTCAGACTCTTACTGACTAAAACCTATCCGTGTTCCTCCTCCCTTCCTTCCCTTTGCGTGCCAGGGCTGCGGTGACTCTTTGAAAAAATCCGCAATCCTTGCAGACCGCCCTATTATAACGTTTCAATGTCGTTCGTTGTAAAAAGAGGATAGTGCTTTTCGACCTGTTTAGCGCTGTCTGTCTCACACAACGGAATCATGATGAATTTAGCATGTCTTAGTAGGTGGCTGATTATATACAGAGTTGATACGACAGAGGGGCATTAAATTAAACTACGTATACTATACGTGTTCAGTATTAATTCGATACGGCACAAAAACAAAAAGCGCCATAAATGAGAAAATATTTTTTTCAAACAAACTAAATAGCTTGCAAATCCGAATAAAACGCAACCACCCTTTGTAAAAAAATGACACTGACCTTAGATACCGCTAGGTAACAAAGCGGCAACGTCGCGCGCGCCTTGGAGCGCGGTGTGCGGTATCTCGTGTGCTCGGCGGGGGCCGGGCCGGGGTGGCCGCCGGCGACTTAGGCCTCCGCTCGCACTGGCTTTTATGTTAGGTAACGTTTCGAAGTACGCGCACAAAAACAAACACACTAAATTTTTAAATTTTCGATGTGTCCTCCATTCACATTGATGCACAAATTATACCGACGGAGAATATTGTTATTTATTTTTCTAATTAGATCACTGTCCGTCGCTAAGCACTTTAATTTGTGAAATGCTAAAATAATCCTATTTTTTAACTCATCAATTGTATTTACCTCTGAGGCATACACTTCACCCTTAATGTAACCCCACAAAATGAAATCCATGGGAGTGAGGTCCGGAGATACTAATACTAAATAATAATAATCCCAAGTTACGTGTCCTATCACCATAAAAAACAGTCAATCACAAAAAAAAAACACTAATACTAAATAATAATAATCCCAAGTTACATGTCCTCTCACAATAACAAAATAAAATTACAATTGTTTGCGCGCGAATTCCACAAACCGTACGTTCCGAAAAACAAGCGTCGGCGCACTGAGTGAGGGACTTACCGATCGCAAAAAACAAGGATGCAACAAACTGACCTATCTCTATTTCTTTCGCTCGCTTTATGTTAGTCGCTTTCGTAGTGAAAGTGCAAGTGTGTGTGTATTGATTGCTTCCTTGTTTGCATTGCCAATTTTTAGTGAATGTCCTTCGACATGCGTCAGAGCGGCAACAACGCATCGTAGATTTATCGTTGTAAGGTGCATGACCTATGCTTAGACGATAACCAGCTGTTAGAAAAGATACATCGTGTTCAAACCGTGCAAAAACTTTAAAAATCATTTGCGACTAAACTACTGCTCCTAATTAATTTATTTTTGGTACAGAGCTTGAAAATGGTACCTAGTATAGGCAGTTTAAAGGAAAGCCCCTCTGTCGTATCAACGTTGTATAAGCTTAAAAGTTGTCCCGACAACTGTGAAAAATTTATATGGATGAAGAAATAGGGCATTTGACCGCTGAATGCGAATTGATAGAAGTAATTAAAACGGTACGATTGGTGACAAAACAAATACATTTGTTGGAAAAACAGAGAAGTTATTGGCTTTTGAAGTTATCCTTGTCACACAAAATGTCGTTTGTGGCTTGAATTCAATATGGCGGGACTTGGGAGTGAAGTCACATGCCATCATTAAAACGCTGACAACTCCGCAATTTTTTAGGGTTCCGTACCCGAAGGGTAACCAACAGAATCTAATCTAATCTACTAAGCCGCAGCTGTCCGTCCGTCCGTCCGTCTGTTTATCAGCGGGCTGTATCTCAAGAACCATAATAGGTAGAGAGCTGAAATATTCACAGACTGTGTATTTCTATTGCCGCTATAACAACAAATAATAAAAAATAATTATATTGAAGCAATATTATTACTGCCTCTTGTCTACTCTCCAGGTTTTGAGAAAATAAATGTAATAAAAAATTCCAGTCAAACAACCTATTGCTACCAAATCGTACTTCAACATCATCATCATCATCTGCCTAGCCTTTTCCCAACTATATTGGGGTCGGCTTCCAGTCAAGCCGGATTTAGCTGAATACCAGTATTTTACGAGGAGCGGCTGCCTACCAGACCTCCACAACCCATTAACTGGGGTAACACGGTATTTCATGGCAAGACTGGAGTCAGATTTACTGGCTTCGGACTATCCGTAACGACTGCCAAAGATCTACAAATGACAGCCGGGACCAACGGCTTAACGTGCTTTCCGAGGCACGGAGGAAACTCGGTATGTTAAGATGGTCACCCATCCACAGACCAACCTTGGCAAGCGTTGCTTAACCTTGAAGATCGACCCGTGCGGCTGTTATTATCTAGCCAAATCGTACTTCAACATTCCTTATAAATTGCAGTTCTAGCTTGATTGTCATCAGATGTAGAAGTCGACTGTTCCACTGTGTCTTTTCCATTACGTTAAAACCTTCAACTTCCTCATCAAGGAGAAAACCTTCTGTGACGAGGAAGAAGAAGAAACTAATCTACAAGAAAACAATCAAAGTTTCTTCTGCGTATGCAATCAAGATGTTAAAGTAAATCCTAATTAAAATCTTACTGGTACTGGTGCAGAGGGTAACTTTAAAACAGGGCGAGTCCCGGTGTATAGGAACGTTTATAAAGTTTGTTTTAGCCACGGTCGGTGCTACGGTCGGCCCCGGTAGACCGCCGCTGGCTTTCTTTTATTGCACAAGTTATGAGGAAATGGCGACAGCGGGATATTAGCTTAGGATGTTCCTATTGCTGGGATAGAGCCATTCTATCTATAAGATGAAGTGGGCTGCAACCTGGAACACACCACAGTGCAGATTGGTAAAATATTGAATCGCATATAAGACTAAGTACAGAAACTTTACGTTTTCTGACTAATGGTTACTTTAGAACAAGTGTCGTTTTACTATGGATGATTTCTGGGAGGGAACCAACTAACTCACTCAGTGTATCTTCACATTGTATAAAAGTAAATCCGTATGTGCAAGCACTACCGAAATGGCACGTGGGCAATCCTAAACATTTTGGACTTTATACTTTGGAAATTTTTATGGCTAATGGAATATCAGTTTTTCTAGAACCCATTATACAGTTTTTCTGGTAGGTATAGTTCCGTTAGAAATAAGCAGTTCCTTTGTACTCATTTTTAAAATGCTAAGTTTTACCATTTTCCTGTCTGCACATAAATAATAAAATAAATACATAAAACGCCATAAGCTTTTCACATACACTACACCCCAAGTCAAGTACATTCGTAGCTCGCTGAATAGTTTTAAAACAATATTTAAGTTGGACGTTTAACTGGATAGTAGATATCAAGCAGGAAGTATACGATGTAGCTAAACTATCCTTTAGTGCAAATTATGAGTTCTACTGGTTCTACGGTCTGATCTATACGTGTATCTTTACAAACTATACGAATAAATACAATTGAAGTGTATGTTTGTAATTTCAATATAACAGTGTTTTACTACAAGCGTATGGCAGATGGTATGTAGTTTATACTAGACGTTTTACGAAAAAAAAAAAACTATTTTCAAATGTTTTGTCTGTTTGTTCCGACGTATCTCCGCTTATGTGAAAGGTTTCAACTAAGACTACTTTTACTTTAGAAAAATGATTAAGGTTCCGCGCAAAACAATGAAAATCCCATGGCATGGTAATCCGTGCTGATTTATAAATTTGACGCTGGCACCAGCTAGTCGAAAATGTAAACTACCGACTGAAGTTACAGACAGATTTCAATTTGCAAATTGACTCTCAGAAAGCCGATAGATGCGAGAATCGCGAGACAGCAGAGTGTTATATTCAGAAGTGAACTTTGGCTGAAATGATAGCTTGAAATGAGATTATTATGAGTAGAACCGGGCTTGACAGAATATCCGACAGGGTGAATAAAGTGATAGTATTCTCGTTAGCAGAGGGACGACTAGCTGGCCATTCGATCATCAACCCTTGAGTCGAGACTGCGAAAAGACTATTTTGTGAATAGATCATATGAACAGCTGACATTTCACGTTGAACCGAAGGATTGAAAGATTAAAGCTCACTTCGTGTTAATTTACATTCACGGTGTTACAGAATAAGACGTTCTTTTTTAGGGTTCCGAACCCAAAGGATAACCAACGGAACCCTATTCCTAAAGCTCCGCTGTCCGTCCGTCCATCCGTCCACCCGTCTGTCTGTCAGCGGGCTGTATCTCAAGAACCGTAATAGGTAGACAGTTGAAATTTTCACAGATTGTGCATTTCTATTGCCGCTATATCAACAAATATAAAATAAAAATTAAGGTTTCTGGTACGGAACCCTTCGTGTGCGATTCCGACTCGCACTTGGCCGGTTTTTTAATTCAAATAAACAGGAAAAATAACTTTAATTGTATTGGTACGATAAATAATTTTCGTCACGCTAATACAACCCTTATAGACTACAACGGTTTACGTTATTATGCACACGAGTGTGCAGTGCAGTACATTCAGCAGAGTACAAAGACGGTATTGTAAGGGTTAGGTCTTGGCGGTATGGAGACAGCGACTGTCGCAATCCAGGCAATTAGTCCCCTCTTTGTAGGAGTGGCTGGAGCGGCGCCACGGCGTCCTCACCTTCCGCCTGACGCAGGTACTCACCGGACACGGTTTTTTCGGGAGATACCTGTTTCGGATTCGGCGGGAGGATACGCCCGGGTGTCAACACTGCGAGGACCGCCCGGAGGATACGGTGGAGCATACGGTGGAGGTCTGCCCTGCCTGGGCGGAGAACCGTCGGGTCCTCGTTGAGGCGATCGGCGGCGGCGACCTCTCGCGACTGGCCTTGGTTCAATCTATGGTCCGGAGCGAAGAGGCATGGGAAGCGGTCACCTCCTTCTGCGAAACAGTAATGCTAGCGAAGGAGGATGCCGAACGTGTGAGAGAGAGGGAAGCAACAACAGAAGAAGACGCCCCAGGCGTCGGGAGTCGCAGGGCGATTTCCGGCCACCGTAGGCGCGGGCCTGCGGACGGCGAGCATTGGGTGGCTCGCCATCCGATCAGAACCAGGCCCGGGTCGGCGGCGCACTGTGTTCCACGCGCGCCTCAAGGAGCTGTCAGCATGGGAGACGGGGCCCGCTAGGGCCAGTGCCTGCCAGGGTGCGGAATCCGTTCGAAAGAGTCGCCGCAGACCTGGAACGCAAATTAGGCGGATGGGTTTTAGTCAGTAAGAGTCTGACTACTAGAGCGGGAGGAGTCATTTGATGATTTCCCATCCTTAAAAAAAAAGGGTTAGGTCTGCGCTGGGTAGGCGACTAGGCTTCACGTTGGGTGCCATTTTAACACTGATGCAGGAACTATCTTATAGAGGTAGTACCCTAAATATGCGCAAATAAACGCTTTTTCTTTCTTTCTTTCTTTATAACTTCTTCGCAATTATGCGCAAAAACCGGTCAAGTGCGAATCGTACTTGCACACGAAGGGTTCCGTACCATAAACCTTAATTTTTATTATTTGATGTACTTAGCGGCAATAGAAATACACAATCTGTGAAAATTTCAACTGTCTACCTATTAAGGTTCTTTAGATACTGCCCACTGACAGACAGACGGACGGATGGACGGACGGAGGGACGGACACAGCGGAGGCTTAGTAATAGGGTTCCCGTGGTTACCCTTTGGGTACGGAATCCTAAAAAGGTTGCGTCAGTGGTGCGACGAGTACAGGGGAGCCCGAATAGTGTCCTGAGGATGATTGGCGAGAGAACCGATACTGTTCTGCTCTATAAGTTCACTGAACTCCATGTGTTGCGAAACCGGTGAGCCTACTGTGCGAGGGTAGATGGTGCCTAGTTTCTTAATTCTTTTTTAATTTCTATTAAGTATTAACATTAGCTGCCAGTCTTCTGGGCACGTTTCCGGATGACAGCGATGCGGAGGAATTTTTCGACGCCTGATTTTATTTGGTTTTGTAAGTATATTTATAATGTATAGATATAGTTATTTTTATTAGTTATTTTGAAATACATTAGGTATAAGCAAAATACTGTTACTACGAGTAACAACCTTAATTTACTTTTTGTCTGAATTGTTTTTTTTTTTGTTTTAAACAGCAACTTAACATTTTAATCGCACACTCCTGATAGGCCCTATCGAATCCTCGTTAAGATAATTCATTCACACTCACTCACGACCACAAAAGTTCAACAAACTCCAGATCATGTCTAGTCCTTCAGTCTCAAACTTAGCTTGTTACTCTAATTATAGCTCGGCGGGTCCTTAACGACTAATTACTTATTATCCTACCTGTAAGCAAAGACACGGCTCTTGTCTCAAAGGGGGTCGTTTAAATGCTAATGTGCGTCTACTGTGGCGCCTTAACACTGCTTTAATGGCTTTTGACTAGAATAACAGCGCATTAGATACTGCAGACGTGGTTTTATGGTAATTACTAATTTTACTTAAATTAATAATTCAACCATTTAAGTACATTAACATGAAGCTTCAATAAATGTTTATGTACAGGAGTTGTACATAGGCGGACTTGCCTAATGCAACAAGGCATTCTCTACCAAACAACCTTTGGGTTAAAAAAAAACTACACAGTTGGTGGTAGTTGTAGAAAATTACAAATGAGTAATTTTTTTTTGGGAATTCGTATCGTAAACTAATCTATATATATACATATAACAACTAGTTGACTCGCGCAACTTCGTTTGCGTCACAATTTTCATTACTGCTCCGCTCCTATTTGTCTCAGCGTGATGTGTATATGCTATAGCCTTCCTCGATAAACGGGCTATCTAACACTGAAAGAATTTTTTAAATCGGCCCAGTAGTTCCTGAGATTAGCGCGTTCAAGTAAACAAACAAACAATCAAACAAACAAACAAACAAACAAACTCTTCAGCTTTATACATTCAGTCAAAAAAGTATCGGGAATGGATGATTTGTTTATGGTTCCAAATTCAAATTTTTGATTTTTTTTTAGTTGTTAGATTGGCACAACTGTTTTCCATTTTGGCGCGGAGTTTGAGTTGCATCTGTGATTTATATTAAATACAGTGCTGGTTTTAGTAATATCATATATATTATAGTGTGTATTGCGAATTTCATAATGGACAAAAATATCGAACAAAGAGTTTGGCTTAAATTTTGCATCGCCAATGGAATTTCGTGTTCGGAGTCACTGAAAATGTTACAGAAGGCTTACGGTGAATCGACTTTATCAAAAACTCGTGCTTATGAGTGGTTCAAAGCGTTCAAAAGCGGTCGAGATGTGATGGAAGATTTGCCTCGCTCTGGTAGGCCGTCAACGTCTGCAACTGAAGTTAACATCGCAAAAGTGAAGGAAATAGTGACTGAAAATCCCCATTCAACTCTGAGAGAGATAGCCGCCGAACTTTCTGTATCTCACGAGTCGATCCGAACCATTTTAACTAATCATTTGGGTTTGAAACATGTTGCTGCTCGGCTAGTCCCAAAAGATCTGAATTTTCTCCAAAAACTCAATCGCATGAAAGTCGCTGAGGACATGCTAGAACGAGTCAGTTCGGACCCAACATTAATGAAACGCATTGTTACTGGTGACGAGACGTGGGTTTACGAGTTTGACATGCAAACTAGTCAACAAGCTTCGGAGTGGCGCCTTCCAACTGAACCGAAACCGAAAAAACCACGCCAAAGTCGATCAAAAGTCAAAGTCATGTTGACTGTTTTCTTTGACTATCGCGGTGTTGTGCACTCTGAATTCTTACCGGAAAGTCTAACGGTAAATAAAGAATATTATTTGAGCGTTATGCGGCGTTTAAGAGAGCAAATTCGACGAAAAAGGCCAGATTTGTGGAAAGAAAATTCTTGGATTTTACACCACGACAATGCGCCTTCGCACAAGGCTATCATTGTGAACGAATTTTTAACCAAACACTCAACAAATACCATCCAGCAACCACCATATTCACCAGATATGGCTCCTGCTGACTTTCTTCTTTTCCTAAACTCAAATTACCACTTCGTGGCACCCGTTTTCAATCGATAGAAGACATAAAGGAGAATTCGCGGCGAGAACTGAACTCAATTCCGGAAGCAGCGTTTAAAAAATGTTTTGATGAATGGATTATTCGTTGGCGCAAGTGTATCGTTTCTAAAGGAGCATACTTTGAAGGTGATAAAATAAATTTGGATGAATAACAGACATTTTGTGTATTATTGATCTTTTCCCGGTACTTTCTTGACAGAGTAGTATATTAGTAAGTATAGATAGATATAGAGTAGAGATAAAGGATCAAAGAGATAAGTTGGCTAACCGATTATTGTAATTTACCAATTGTTTCGATGGCAATGAACTGCAATTTTGATTTACTTCAATAAAATGACTAAGAGTCGAGGCATAATGACAAGCGTTCATTAAAATAAATTACGGAGTATGACACGAGCGTTGAATGAGTTATTGTAAGGTTTTGGATCGGGTGAATACCTAACACCCGAATGAAAATTTTAGCAAAATTAGGTACTTAAAATGCCACATTCACAAACACGCATAAACTGCTGGAATAAATGTCAACCACTTATATACGTATTTTTGCTATTTTAACTAAAGCCGACCGTTAATTTAATTTCTAACTATATTTTAGAAATAAAATAGTAATTTTTGCCTATAAATCAGAGTCTACCGAGCTAGATTTGCCCATTTCTATCCAGCTGGGTCTTTGATTCGACAAAAAGGCGTTAAAACGTTTAATATTTTCAATATTCTTTATTTTTTCATAGAACTATTAACTTTCGTAATAGAAACAGTGCGCCAGTGAGAAATCGAATGTTATTTACGTGTCTAGACTGCAATTTTAATGACTTTATAACAAAGGTTCTCAAAGCTTTTTTCCTATGAACCCCTTGTCGAAATATTCTGTGTCGGGTAGAACTCCGCTATTGTTACAGATGTGCTAACATCACCACGTGACTACTGCATAATAATTCATATTTTTTCCCATTTACAAGCTGTCAAACCACTATATCACCTGATGTCAACACTGGAGCCCGCTTGCCTAAAAGTAACCTATTCACTCTTGACTTAAGACCCCCAATTATATACTTATCAGAAACACAGGCTTAAGCAAGGAATTCCATTTCTTAGCTGTAAGCACGATAAAATTATGCCTAAAAATGTTGGGCTTCTAGTCCAAACATTGTCGATAGCCCAAATGGCGGTCGTCAAATAAACCATGTTAGAGGCCCTTGAGGCGGTTTAGAAACTATGACACTAAGGTGTTTGGGGTCGTTAAATCTTACTGCCCACACGAGAAGAAGTCGATAGCCCCAACTCCAGTCTCAAGTCACCCATTTTCCTCTCATGCACCCCAAATTTGTCTTAGATCCCTCGCAGGTCAGACCCCTCAAGGTTCAGGTTAAACTCTTTGAAAATGTATGACTTAGAATAAATAGTGCCAGCTACCATTGCAACAGTTAAATATCTGCCATCGACAGCTTAATTTATTTTCCCCATTGCGGGAATTTATTCACTGAAATTCGTTTTACAGTTAACATTTAGTGTTCAATGTTTAAAGCTTACTAGCCTGTCACAAAATAACGCGGTTCTGCAAATTATAGTAGCCATTTTAAGTCTATTGGGAATTATTTTAAGCCAGCTTTAGTATTAAATTACATTTTTGAAATTTGTTTTGAAACACGATTAACATTTTAATCTGCTATTTTTAAAACTGCACAACTTCGTCTGCGTAACATTTTTCGTTAATGCTCCGCTCCTATTGGTCGAAGCGTGATGTTATATTAGGTAATAGCCTTCCTCGACAAATGGACTATCTAACACTGAAAGAATTTTTCAAATCGGACCAGTAGTTCCTGAGATTAGCGCGTTCAAGTAAACAAACAAACTCTTCAGCTTTATATATTAGTATAAGATAGACGAGAAGCCATTAATGATTTCTTCCGCACTGGGTGGAGCAGAAGGGAGACTCTGACTGACGAAAACCCACTTGCATCCCTTCAAATGTCTTTTGCGTTCCAGGGCCTCTTTCGAAATAATACGAAACACCTGCAGTCAACCCTACGTTATGCTAAATGGGTGCTAGAACATTGATACTCTACCCAAGCTCGTTGGATCTAAATTGATGCATTAGCACTGATCCTTCAGGGTCAGAGAGACGATTACGAGACTCAGTTAATGTGTGTAGAGCTGCAGTTAATTTGTGGGTAGTTGCGCAACTACAACCAAGTTTAAAACCGCTTTTTGGAGATCGGTATCTGTAGGTAAAATGTAGTATTTCATCTGGCATAACGAGGTTGTGCAAGTGCTCATTTTTGGCAAGTTTATTGGGAGCTGTCTAAAGGCGATTTGTTTGTTCCGTAGTTAAGGCAATCAATGGTTAAAATTGTGATTTAAAAATTCATTACTATTCGTTTTTCGATCAATTGTAAGTTTTATTAATAGTTATTTCATTAAACACTAACGGACGTCATGCGGTTTCACTCGCGTAGTTCCCGTTCCCGTGGAAGTACGGGGATAAAATATAGCATAATGTTAATCGCTGATAATGTAGCATGATCCATTTTTGAAAGAATTTTCCAAATCGTCTAATAGTTTTTAAGTTTATTCTCTAGCCGGTTTTTTGAAGTCAGTTAAAGAGAGTGAAGTAAATAAAAAAAATAAATGAATCTATTGTGCGCTTGCTCGTTAATCGAATAAAAAACCGTGTAAAATATAAAAAGCTTTACAAAGTAAAATAATTAAAGTCTACTTCCCCGAATTACTCGCAGTTCTGAAATTTAATATAATAGAAATCCTTCGTGTACGTGTGCAACTGACGGGTACAGTGAAGTTTTATCAAGGCTTTTTTATTGTTTTCACAACGTGATTAATACTTGCCTGCTAAAAGCTTTTTGGCTGATTATTTTTCCTGTATTTAAAATTCTTTCCTCAATATTCAGTGACTTTCAAATATTTTTTCCGAACTGCCAGTGCTGTGTCCTAGAATCGTAGGAATGTTGGGAATGTTCTAACATTTTTAGAGTTCCGTTCCCAAAGGGTCCAAATAAAGCTTGAATTCTCTTGCTCATCCTTCCGTCCGTCTGTCCCTCTTAACAGGAATCTCGTGGCTAAACCTAGAAGCTAACTATAGTCTTCATATTTTAATTCAAATGTATCTTACTGACTCAAAGCCGAATATAATATAACCAACAATTTCTTGAGGGTGCCTTCCCAACTTAGTAAGGAGCGACAAAAAATGAGTTTTACAAATATTAAAATTCTGTCCTATCCTAGTATGTAGGGTTTAGTCCCATCTCGGCACCTTCTAATCTTGGCACCCATGAACTTATGCCTCATGTTTCGTGGCCATAATAAAAAAAACATGGGTGGGATGGTGCCGAGATGGGACTAAACCGCATGTGGGATATTAGAACTCATTAAGAGGAAATGCTGGCGGCGAGACTTTGTATCTAAAAAGTCATAATTCAGTTTGTGAAATATCTCTTATATCGGTCCAATATTGGAGGAGATAACAAAACCTCGAATTATTAATTTTCTACATACAAAGTCTCGCCGCTAGCAATTCCTCTTAGCCCTGATATCCCACATGCGGCCGCCAGCATTTCCTCTTAAGTACATGAATGTATTTTATTTTCATTCCTTTTATCGGTCATGTTCTATCTTCTTATGGTCACGATTTTGAGCGTATTTTTTCTAATTCTTTCAGTGTAGATTGTTTTGGAAAAAGAAGACGGAGACATTTAAATAATAATAAAAAAATATATTTATTTTTGGCTACTTTGGCCCATACATATTTATATACTTTACAGACTTACATAACCATATTATTATAATACAGTTTTTGTTAGTACTACCTCACCTGATGGTAAATGATGATGTGGTCGAAGATGGAGCACGCTTGCCTAGAAGTCACCTATTCATTCATTGACTTTGTTGTTGTCTCCCAGGTTGTAGCTATCAGGAAACACAGACTCCGGCAGGGAATTCCACTCCTTAGCTGTACGCACTATGAATATGTTCCCAATTTCATAGTGCGTTCCAGTGGTACTTGTCCACGGAAGCAACGGAACACCACGTCCTGCGGCAAAAAGTCCTTCTCCATGGAAATATAATTAATGTTAATGCAACGTTCCATGCAAATATAGTTAATTATTACTGCGTTATCTTCTATTCGAAGTATTCTATAAAACCTTGCATGCAACGTTGCACGCTTAAGAACGATCGAGCAACAACGTAAGATCAAAGCAACATCGTTCACAACTTTTTCATTGAACTTTTCTCGTTATTTACTTGTTAACGGTCAGCTCAAAGGCTTCACAGCTTGAGTCTGAAGTATTAGATCTAGTTTTCTTCGATCAGTTTTCTAAAATAAGTAGAAGGTCGTCAAAAAATAGTTGTTTTTAGTTTTAAAATAAGTTCTAGAAAATATCGCGTTATATTCTCCGAAGGGCCATACAGAGGTATACAGAAATGTTATCAATTTTATCAAGTAAATTTGTTGAAAAACGTCGTTTCATACACTTCGGCTTATTGAAATTACATTTTTTTTGCTCCATCCGGCCTCGCCTTGAGCCTCCGCGTCTGTTCCGCGTCAGCTTCAATGACAAAGTTCCATCTGTCAAAAAATCCGACAGATTGCGACTGAGATGCGAATGCGAACGATGCTTAAAAATTTGTAGAATTACCACACATTTCACCTTAAAAAAGCTTTACCTTAAGAACAAGTTATTACAATATTATTTCAACAACATGATTTCACAATAATTTGTAAAAACACTATCATTGCTGTCTAGGCTTTTCTAGGGCCTACTATTTCGTACGTGACGATAAACAAAAGACGTCTGCAAGAGGCCGACGACAGAAGATAGACGTCGCGACGTGATATAAAATACGAACTAAGTAGTTTCTCTAATAACTTGTCAGCCTATTTATATACTAAGCTTTTTCCGCGGCTTTGCTCTGTACCCTACACAAACTGCGTATTTCTTTGGATACTCAAAGAAGCCTACAGCAAAGGAGTGGAACTCTCTGCCTGGGTCTGTGTTTCCAAACGCTCACAACTCTAATCTCTTTAAAGTTAGAGTGAAGACTCCTTCTGGGTAAGCTCGCTCCATCGTAGACTTTGTCTCTGTCATCTCTGACCTAGACTAGAGTCAAGAGCAAACCCATTACAAAAAAAAGCCTTTATCTTTCAGTGATTTTGGAGGAGGATGCAGACGAGAGCCAAACCTCGGATTATGACATTTTACATACAAAGTCTATCCGCCCGCTTTTCCTCTTAATAATACTAGAAGCCGATATCTTGTTTGGGAAAAGGCTAGCCAGATTGTTGAAATCAGTGTCAATATTTGCCAAGAAATCTGAAATAACTATCACGCTTTGTAACAGGTACAATTTGAAAGCAGAAATTATATAGAAAGCTCTCGGATTGTACGATTTTCACCTGCCAGCTGTCGGCTCCAAATATTACCTCTCACAAACAAACAAATTGACCTCTTAAAATATTGGTTTAAATTAACTTTAGCAACCAGGTCACTTTGTCAAAAGTTCTGTTGCCCTCAATCCAACCGAATCTTAATATCTTCAATAAATACCAGCACGTCAAAATTGTTTACGTTTTTGTATTTAATTTTTACTTTGACATTTAAAATTAAAACTTTTTCGATAATTTTCGATCTTGATAGCCATCTAGTGATGTAACATGTACATTAAATAACCTTTTAATTAGGTACGTCAAAATTTAAGATTATGATCTCGTGATATTTACAATAATTATACGCAATTCCGTGTAGGTAATAATAATGGTATCGCAAATACGCTTGCCTTTAATTTATTAAAAGAGTCAATTATTTTCAGATCAAGACAGTCAGATTGCGAACTACAAGTACTTGTTTAAGTTAAAGCACTGAAATAGTTATTTAAAGGCGACGCAACGATTTGATCACCTTTTATAGTTATAAAAATTCTTATAACTGGCCCGTTGACCTCGTGGGCAGAAGGGCAGATACCAAGCGATCAATTCCCAGCGTTCGTTCCATGTTCAGTTCACAGAACGAAGTGTCAAGAAGTGTTAGGTACAGGGTTTTTCCATTAGGAGTTACTCAGTAGCAGCCCAGAGTTTGAAGGTTAGGGTTGCGACACGCCCGTGCCTCAGAAAGCACGAGTCGTTCGAACCTGCGTCCTGGGCCCCAAGTCTGCTATTACAATAGTGTCAGAATGGTCGATCACTGATCTCATAATTGTTGATTTTGACAAGTTTGGTAATCTACTAACATAATAGTGTCACTATGACTTTCCCATGATCAATCACTGACAGTCCACTGAACGAAATGGCATAAAATGGTAATCTTGTACATAATGACAGACGTATGCGGTAATCTGCTAAAATTTTGACAGTTCCATCGATCAGTGACCACCATTAGAACGTAATTGTGTAGTCATTGCTTTTCCAGTCACTGTGCCATTCTACCGGCGTTTTATATCCAATATTTTTTGGACAAACTTCGCCCTTCATTGGTGCGGCTGCAGTAGCCAAGCGCCAGGTGTCTGTGGTTTTCGAGAAACCGTAACTCCATAAAAACTTGGGCCTGGCGTTACAGAGCTGGATTTCGCCATAAATTAGAGCATTTAGGAAGGTTTCACGAGCCCAATTTTGACTCACTGACCAAATCAGATAATATTTGCCCATATTTTAGGTTATTATTTTTAAATAAGTTACTAGCTTTAGCTCGCGACTTTTTACGCGCATATCTCGATTTTTTCCGTACACGTATAGCCTAACAATATAAAAAGAATTTTTCAAATCTGACTGATTCCAGAGATTAGCTCGTTCAAACAAAAATACTTAGATAAAGAAAAATGCATATTTTTGTGGCTATGTTTCCTACACTAAATGTTATCAAACATTCGTCGTTATAGAGAACTGAGACTATATACTCTGGAATGCACTTGCAGCTATGCTGCAGTGCTTAACGATGATTTTTTTATAAAAGTGCTCAGGCTTTCAGTTTCTTTAAGCTGAAGTTTTCAGAAAACTATATTTTTTAGACAAGGGCCATGTGCATCACTCCTGGCTTGCTTTTGTTTATATTGTATTTAATAGGGTGCTAACTTATATCAGGAACAGTAATCAGAAATTGTATTATATTAAAATTAAAATAAAACATAGTAAGTAAATCGTTTTAATCATCTTCTTCATTAGGATTATCATAATATGTGTGTAGGTAGGTTCTTCTAAATGAGGAATGTCTTGACTGTTCTTCTCATTGACAGCTGATGAAGATGCCCATGGTGAGGGGCCTGAATGGAATTACCGGGATGCTCTATTTGCTCGCACCCATTAAAAGAAGCACACTTGAAGCACCCACCTGAAAATAATTTATCCACATTAGGTACACGGTGCCATTACACAGAGACATTGTGTATGTGTGTGCCCATTTTGAAAATGACTGAATTAATGAAATCCTGCAAATGAGAAATGTTGATGTTAAGAGCTTGACTAATATCAAATATTAGTTGACCTGCGCAACTTCGTTTGCCTCACAATTTTCGTTACTGCCCCGCTCCTGTTGGTCTTAGCGTGATAATATGTAGCCAATAGCCTTCCTCGATAAATGGGCTATCTAACACTGAAAGAATTTTTAAAAACGGACCAGTAGTTCCTGAGATTAGCGCGTTCAAGTAAACAAACTAACTCTTCAGCTTTATATATTAGTATAGATAGATAATGAAAATAACACTCTCTATGCCCTCGTTAACAAAACTAAACTAAATAATGTTTTTCATAGCCCGTGAATAAAACTAGTAAACTAACCGAGCACGGCAGAATCCATTATATTACACTCTTGCACTGTACCAGTTCTGTACTCTACAAGTTGATGAGGACAAACTTTTTTCAGAAGACAACATCCACATTGAATAACACTCATCGGTGTCCTAGTGTCTGTTCATTTCCATCTGGTCTACTTTCATCAAGAGCAAGCTTGGAAGATGAAGTCATTTTCATTTACCTGAAACAAACATTTATCATTAGACTATTAGGTCTAGCACTAGCATTTAGAAATAAACATCTGAGTGACTAATTTTGGTAAACATAAGTGACCATATTACATTTCCATTGAAGGGACGCTGGCCTCCTCTCTGAGAGAGAGAATAGGTTGTAATTGACCATACAGATTTAGTCTGGATTGGTGATATTTTGAATTTGAATTTGTTGCACATACTGGTATTATTTTAAAAAATAAAACCATTAAAAGAAAACTAAACAGAACCTATTACATTTAGTTTGTTTACATTTAATATTACGTAGGTACAAAAATGTTAAATGTTTACGATAAGAAATATCAGATACTAACCCACCCATTCCTGTACAATAGAAAGAATGATTCATTTTCCAATATTCACCTTCCTATTGTATTGCAGCGGTCCGTTGCTATTCCGCAATTGATGCACAGTCTCATGATGTCGTTATTGAGAATTAAAAAAAAGCAATAAACAAATCTAATAATTATTTGATTTTTTAATGACGCTCACGTTAAAATTCAATCTCTCTGCAAAACACCGGTCGCTTCAAAACAAATAAAAACAGACGTCGACGTCAGTAAAGTAAACAGTACCTAATGTCACTAATGTCACATTTGACTTTGACAGCAAAACGGATAAAATATAAATGAGTTTCATCACGTATTTGCTATTTACGACCTTCTTACTACTTCAGATTTCATAGAACACTAATAAATAATTTGTAAAATTATATACAAAAGCAATCTGGCATAAATTAATGTTCAAATTTAATAGCAGTTTTTCGAAAATCATTTCTCCAAACGGGTTTAATAATAATGGCAATACGACACTGTCATTCCACTACGATTTCATTACGAGACCACTGACTTGCCACTGACCGATTAGTGAACGACCATTATGAATTTAGCAGATTACGAACTTTTAGCAAAATGACAATGGCATCGTGTTGGAATGACGAATTTATAAAATTAGCAGACTGCCCTGCTCTCCCCGTTCGTGCCGGATTGCTGTCTCATCGGACTAGGAGAGTACATTATTTATTTATTTATTTATTTATTTATTTATTTATTTATTTATTTATTTATTTATTTATTTATTTATTTATTTATTTATTTATTTATTTATTTATTTATTTATTTATTTATTTATTTATTTATTTATTTATTTAATTATTTGTTTATTTATTTATTCTTTATTTCAGGCAACTGAAGCCTATATATCACAATACATACATAAGTATACAAACAATATTTTTTAACTATACATAATTTATACAACGAACATAAAAACTACTGCACACGAAATGACGGCGTCATGTTGCGCAGCTGGCCGTAGAAACCCCGATACAGCACGCACACCTTTCGCCCAAAACTCTTCCTTGAAGAAGATCACCAAATGATGAGTCGGAACGTGCACCACGAACGACTTGATATTTGTGTTATGGCGCGCCTCCAACTTCTCCACCCTCAAGGTCCAGTTGGTTTTCATCCGTATGCACTCTAAGATGGTCTCAA
Source organism: Lacanobia oleracea (assembly GCA_950371165.1). Lineage (NCBI taxonomy): Eukaryota > Metazoa > Arthropoda > Insecta > Lepidoptera > Noctuidae > Lacanobia > Lacanobia oleracea. The sequence continues at coordinate 6,310,496 of OX493389.1, forward strand.
TCTTCGTAGAGTGGTGTAAACGCGACACGTATACTTGCGTCGTCGGTACTGCAGGATGTAGCAATATGTTAGATCATGCTGGCACTATAAAAAAAAAACAAAGAGTGCAACTTGTGTTTGCGCAAAAACATGTGCAAACTGTGTCCGTGAGATCAGGAGGATTAGAAATTCTTTCACGGATAAAAGATAAATTCTGTATCTTCCTCGTCCTGTAGAACACTGTTTCTCTCTCATGTCAGCACAAATAGACGTACCATCATTTCTCTTGGAACCTACTCAAATCGTTAAGTTTATTATTACTAGTAGATATGTCACCGGAAAATGGCAAACGCCGTAAGATTGTAAAATATCGCGTGAAATTGTAAACTATTTGTTCTAAATAAGATACGGATGCCTTGGAAACTATTGAATTTGGATGGGATGTATTATTCACAAAACGATATATTCACAATATATCGAGAAAATATAATCAAATCAAAATTAATTACAATCTAACGGAGACTGCCAATTTTCGGTGACAGATACACGAAACTTCTAGAATGTTAATCGTTCTTCACAATCCCAACCAACATAACATAAAATCAACTGAACTTCGAATCCACATCAACAAGGTCTCAGTAGGTCAAAGTTACAATAACAAAATGGCGTCTGACCGAAAAGGCCAAACTTGAACATGATATTGCAACAAAATTTAACAGGCCAGCAATGTCAGAACTTTGGAGGTCTTACCCGTCTGACATAACACGAAGAAGTATTTCCTCAAACATGCTTGATAATTTCAGCATTATTTTGATAATCTTCTTCGAAATGGAAATTGTTGTACTAGCCAAATATATGCGAGCAGCGGCCGGCAAAAGTTGTATGAAAATCCATATCTGCGGATCTAAAAAGGCTCCTTTAGCGGAATCAGAAAGCAAATAACGCTACCCGTCACTGTCAAATTTTCCCAATCAAACTTGAACCTAATGCGTTAGCGATAGTGATGAAAATGAAATCTTTCAGATTGTTGTGTGATTAATTTTATGATTCTAATATGATTCTCCTAAAGTGGTCTTTTTGTGGATGAAGTTTGGTTGGGGTTAGACTGGGCTGGGACGCGGTGGTCTCCTTTTGCGAAACAGTTATGGCGCAGAAGGAGGCTGAGGAAAGGGAAAGGGAGAGGGAGATCTCGACCTCTCTCCCGGCCCGCAACCGGCGCACCGGGCACGGAGGACATACACTGCCTTCTTCCGGCGCTTTATTCATCTGGACCTGAGATGGCATTACGTGGTGTTCCCATGCGCCCCTCTTCAAAGAGGTCGCGGGGGGAGTCAAACACCTCACTCCCCCGCTGACCCGAGGTGCGACACGGTACCAGTCGGGGATTACGGAAGTCGCATTATGCCCGCGATCCCCGGCGTAGGTGAGAGATAGAACACCGGGATGGTTTTAGTCTGACAGAACCCTCCACCCGCCCCAGGATGGAGGACATCCATGAGGATTTCCCCCGTAAAAAAAGATACAGGGCTGAGCAGACTGATTTTTCTCCTGCACTTTAGCCGATAAATATCTCTCCTTAATATCTCAAAGTCGACAGCCCTCAAGTTGGCCTGGGTTACTTTGAACACTAGACGTCAAACCTCAGTAATGTCAAGTGTAAGAGTCGCTAGCTCCCGCCATTAACTCACGACTACGGCTTCTTTCACATGTACCACAACCACACTTCATCGTCACGACAAAAGTTGGTTGGTTAGTTGGTTCGTTGGTTACGTGTGAATAGTTTCGCTGCGACTCCTTGCGGTTGCGTTGTGGTACCTATAAAATGAGGATGTATTTGCGATGTAGCCGGTCTATGGTGTCTACGGTGGTTGTGTTGTGATTGCGACCTGGCTGCGATGTGGGCTGTAGGTATCACACATGCGGTCGATACTAACTACAAAATGTGGTCCGTGTGAATTTTAACTATTATTTTCATATATATTAGCGCCCGCCTACGTGTTGTGGTTGTGGTATGTGTGAAACAAACGTAAATTCACAAGCTAACTTCAAAGACAAACTTATCGAACATTATTCTATAATCTCCACTAGCTACTGCCAGTGACTTCACCCTCGAGCAATTTGAGAATTATCCCAAGAGAACGTAGATATTCCTGGGATAAGAGTATTAATAAGTATATCTTTTGGAAACAGCGCATTCACTAATATCAACCGAAAGACGTCCACTGCTGGACATTAGCGGGTAGGTCCTGTACGTCTCGCATCGATCGGCTACCCGCGCGGCTCGTCGCGAAGGTTATCAGTCCACCTTGTGGGAGTCCTTCCAACGCTGCGTCTTCCGGTACACGGTCGTCACTCCATGTATTCAGTAATAAAGATTTGTTTTTAAGCTATTGCATAGCTTCTATCGCGGGTATTGAGCGTGGAGACCGAATCCAGAAATTCCGTAACGAAAAATACCTAACACCCCCCACTCCGACCGGCACAGCGGTGATACTTTTTAGTTTTACTTTTTACTTTGTTTTAGCTCAAAGTGTAACTTGAATTAATATCAAATAAAAAAAAAAACAAAGAAGAAAAATACTGCATAAATAAAATAAATATATAATTATAATTGCATAAGTTGATAAAAAATGCTATGCAATAGCTTTACCGCGGCAGTCTCCGAGTGCCACACGTCTTTTTTTTTTTCAATCTATCTCTGTACCAAAATTAATCAAAGGGTTCTGCAGTTTGGGCGTGAAACACATGAACAAACACATAGAGTTACTTTCGTATTTTTAATATACTAGCTTACGCCCGCGACTTCGTACGCACATAGCCCATTTTTTCCCGTTCCTGTAGGAATTTCGGAAAACCTTTTATTAGAGCACCCAAATTTGAGCTTTCTGCGACCAGCAGTTTCGGCTGTGCGTTGATTGCTCTGAGAGCCTAGCACGAATATTTTGACGTATAGTAACGTTACGTGAGTGAATATAATAATAATATGAGGAAGTTCTTACAATGTGAACCAGACAACCCGCACCAACTTACTCACTCAAACTTACCCTCTTCAACTCTTAACCCAGCTGATAACCACTTGGCTTAGGCCCGTGTTATTAGTTAGGGGTATGGTCAGCAGTGAGACGGTATGGGAGGCGGTTGCGTCTTTTTGCGAAGACGTAATCTCGCAGAAGGAAGCGGCGGAGCGGGTCAGGGAGGAAGACTCTCTTGCTGACCCGATTCGCCGCAGAAGGACGGGACGGCGCAGGCGGCGAAATGCCGACTTGATGCCACCATAGGAGGGGCCAGCGGACGATAGATCGGGGACCTTATCGTCCACGCTGTAAGGTCCCTGAAGTCGTGGTGATGTCCCAGTGCACCCGGACATCGCTGAAAGAAGAGGGAGCCCGAACGGGCATAGAAGAGGGAGCCCAGAAGTAGGCCACGCTGGATGGGTCGCGAATGTCATGCGTAGCAGTCCTCGCGACCCATCCATCAAGGCGAAAGTAGGTGCACAGGCGAAGTTTTTAGTGGGTGCAAGTCCCACATAACCACGTCGTCTCCCCGGATGATGTGGTATGCGTTAGGCATTTTCTTCGCAAGGAAAAAAAAAAAAAAAAAGGCCCGTGTTATTAGCATTTGCCGGCTACCCAACTAGCCGAGAACAATAAATGTATAAATAACAATAATAATAATAATAATAATAAATGAAATGTCTAAAGAGCCTCTGCGAGTTGGCTTCGGCCTCTCGTACGGTTCCAAAGGACCGGGTCTCTAGGAAGAGGGACCCGAGAAAGTAAAAAACATAAAAAATAATAATAATAATTTATTTTCTTACCACAAATTACAAGAAACTTCATCACAGAGTCTTCAGACACAAATTCATATTCTATAATTTGTGGAGACTGGTGCTTAAACTAAGTTTTTTAGAAAACCTGTATGTTAGGTCACCAGGCCACCTTAACAACTTTTACACATTATAATGTTTGTGCTGGAGACGAAAAGATTCGCACATACACAGTAACGTTAACGTCAGTGAATATTTAATGTGAAAAACTACAACCCCGCATTTTGGTTCAATTTAATGGTACATACACAATTTATATCATTCAAAAATGTGAATATAGTATCTCATCATCAGCCTAGCCTTTTCCCAACTACATTGGGGTCGGCTTACAGTCAAACCGGATTTAAATAAATATTATGTGCGAAACAAGTATGTAAAATTTTACGTTACGTTACTATACGTGAAAAGAGGAGCTCGTGGCTAGATAATAACAGCCGCGTGGGTCGATCTTCAAGATTAAGCAACGCTTGCCAAGGTTGGTCTGTGGATGGGTGACCATCTTAACATACCGAGTTTCTTCCGTGCCTCGGAAAGCACGTTAAGCCGTTAGTCCCGGCTGTCATTTGTAGATCTTTGGCAATCGTTACGGATAGTCAGAAGACAAGTAATCTGACTCCAGTCTTGCCGTGAAGTATCGTGTCAATGGGTTGTGGAGGTCTGGTGGTCTCGTAAAATACTGGTATTCAGCTAAATCCGGTTTGACTGGAAGCCGACCCCAATATAGTTGGGAAAAGGCTAGGCGGATGTTACTATACGTCAAAAATATTCGTGCTAGGCCCTCAGTTAATCAGTTTCTGCTTTTTTTACGAGTAGGTATAATATACAGGAGGAATTTTTAATAAGGATCAAATTCTGGGAAGTAATAATACATGGCAAACTAAAGGAAAGAGCTCATTTTTAACAAAAACCTTTTTTTAATTTTCGAAGAAAAAAAATTCAACTCAATATTTTTATCAAAAATCAATAATGCAGTTTTAGTTTTCATCAACATCAGGCCCGAGAATCTACAACAGCAAAATTTTATTTAAAAAAAAAATATCAGTTACGGTTTAAATAGGTTTAGGTTAGTCATTTTTAAAACTATTTTTTTAAAGAGCTCTTTTTTTTAGTTTGCTATGTATTATTACCTGCCTTCTTCCCATATTTTGATCCTTATTAGCTACCTACACTTTCGGATGGTGTTATAATACAGGGTGTTTTTTTTTTCAAAAATCAAATTACGCAGTTTTAGTTTTCATCAAAATCGGGCTCGAGACTCCTTTCAGTGTTTTTCGATATTCCTTATAGTTTCAGATTTGACCCTGAAAGCACACTTAAACAATTCACTTTTTTTTTATTTGTTATGGGTTTGCTCTTGACTCTAGTCACCCTGTATAGATAAGAAGTATCGGCAAGATATGGCCCTTTTGTGTTATCTTGTTCTAAATTTGTACCTGCTGACTGTAGCTAAATGTTTTACAAGTTAAACTCCTAAATAATGTCTTATTCTCTGATGAGTTTGAATCACAATGTAATGAATCAAATTAAATCTCTCTCTTCGTGTTTTGTTGTTTCATAATCAGATGGACTAAGATAATTTAGTTGGTTTCTTATTATATTTTTAATCTGTTTCATGAAAAAGCTGTTTTAAAACTAACTGTGTATTTTTTATCTTTCTCTTGTCTCTGTCAGTTTTTCGCTTCATGTGTTAAACTTGTGAATTGGGCAAACATAGCTCAAGGGAAGCATGCGATGACGATAACGTGAGTTTCACGCTTTTAGTTCACCCAAAAAGTACACATAGGTATATACACGGTATACATTTAGCTCATGGAAAGCTTTATATGACGATGACGCGAGTCCCGTGATTTTTGTCACCCAAAAAGTCCTCAACACGCCTAAAGAAGAATTCACTTCAAAAAACTACATGGTCCATCAGTGAGAGTTAGAGTCCATCAGGTATACTGATGAATGATGGAAAATAAAATGTATGATCAATAAAAAAATCATCATCTGCCTAGCCTTTTCCCAACTTTATTGGGGTCGGCTTCCAGTCAAACCGGATTCAGCTATATACCAGTGTTTTACGTGGAGCGGCTGCCTACCAGACCTCCACAACCCATTAACTGGGTATCACGGTACATCTTGGCAAGACTGGAGTCAGATTTACTGGCTTCTGACAATCCGTAACGACTGCCAAAGATCTACAAATGACGTGCTTTCTGAGGCACGGAGGAAACTCGTTATGTTAACCCATCCACAGACCAATCTTGGCAAGCGTTGCTTAACCTTCAATATCGACCCGTGCGGCTGTTATTATTTAGCCACGAGCTCCTCATGTGATAAAAAAAAAATACCAAGATAAAAAGTTCAGGAGTCTGGGGGCTTGTGGTGTCACTTGCAGGTAAAAATTGTACCAAGGCGAGTCGAAAAGTGCACCGTTAAAATTTTTGTGATAATCTAACTGTCGTAGGTTCTGACTTTATTTATTACAAATATCCCCTTTTCAAGTCATTTGATTCGAAACAGTTCACGCACGAAATACCCGAAAGCCTCAACAGCCACGCGTGCAAATATTGCTCGCCATTACACGTTAATAAGGCCACGTTCAGATGAGGATCAATCTGCCCGATTTAGATTGCAATTTTGCACAATTCGGGGCGTTTTGATCACGTATTTGGAACTAAAATTTCATAAGGAAGCAAATGTGCTATGTCTAACTTTGATAGCTCTTTTAAACACATCATATGAAATATAACTTACAGGAAATAAGCCGCTGCCGCTGTGGCTGCTGAGAACATCAAACGGCGGAAAAATAATAGCCTTGTTGGCAATTATATTTTTGCGCCGTTTTGGGTTGAAACTCTTGGACCGTGGGGCCGAGTGCTGACGTTTTATTTAAACAGCTAGCTAAACGTTTAGTTGATAGTTCGTGTGACCCAAGGGCTGGCTTTTACCTCGGACAGAGGATAAACTTTGCCATACAACGTTGCAATGCCGCCAGTCTTTTGAGCTCACTTCCAGTCGACAGCGATGCAGACGAATTTTTTGACGCCATGTTATAGTTAGTAGTTTTATTTTCTATTGTAAGTGTAAATAGTTTGTTATTTGAATGTACTAATAATTGTAATTAAACTTCTACTTACAGGAATAATAGCCGATTAGAACTTTGAAATTCTAAATTTTAATTATTTGAGCTAAATAATGAATCTCCTATTCATTATTTAGCTCAAATAATTAAAATTCTCCGCCGGAGAATACCACTGCTATTAGCGGTAGATATCTAGGTCTTTAATTCAAGAGTGAATAGAGTACTTCTAGACAAGCATGCTCTATCTTCGACCACATCAACGCTTACCATCCGGATAGATAGAGATGAAAAGGAAACGTATCAATATTAACACTAATATCATACGATTGTTCTTGCCAAGGTCACAATACATATGCCAGACAATTTTCATATCCCTTTGTCTCGGAAACATACTAAGTGTGTCCTTGGCACAGTACTAATCCCTTGGCATGGCATACCACTCATACTACTAATAAAATATGGCGGGACAAACAAAATTCGAGAGAATATTATGTCTATGTATTTGTTTTATTGGACGATAATGATTGGTTTACACAATACAAGCTGCTGCCCAGACAGTATGACAGTTACTCGGATTGTCTACTCGTGTGCCAGTAGCTCGGCTCGCCTTAGCTGTCCTCAAGATGATACAGTCCAGTCTCTAGCGAGTTGCAGCTGACAAAAAATACAGGTTCCACTCTTAACTGCCTGGCTGACACTGGCAAGCTACTAGCGAACGCCGAACGATGCGAGTGATGACCGAGCTCCTGACATGTGCGAGTTACTGTCAAATGGCAGGCGAGTGAAAACAAAAAGTGTTGAAGTAACTCGGATGAGAGCTAGGTACTATCCATCTCACACATGCCAGTAACTCGTAAGATACGTCCATACGATGCGACTGATTGCACTGCAGCTACTCGGCTTGACTTGCACGCTAGCTCGAACTGTGTAAACTAACCATAAGTGTATGGCATATCCTGGCTTTATGACATTTGTATGTTAATGTGGAAATATATAGTACGGTTGACCTTGTGTTTGTATTTTGTGAGTAAACAGTAAGACGCAGTGCTTTTATAGTGAGACGTTTGAAGGATTTTGTCAAGGATGTGGTAGCTTCTATTTATATTGAAAGTACTTACATGTATTCTGGCTAAACAACACTCCTGATATTCCTCGAAGGGATAGTCAGAGGTATTTTACCTAAAAGTACACACACATCTCGGTAATCATGCTTAAGCCCCATTGAACTTAAACGTAACCTTCGGAATCAGGGTGCGTGTGTTGCGTGTTTGGTTTGGAAGAGTCACCGCGGCCCTGGACCGCAAAGGGCATTTGGAGGATCACGGATGTGTTTTAATCAGTAAGAGTATGATAGATACTTCTTCCGCTCCGCCCAGAGCGGAAATTTGATTATATCCCAAAAAAAGGCGTAGATAGTGCTTTTTCAGTGACACTCAAAGACTATTTTAATTTTTTTTGTTATTGCTTTCCAACACCCACAGACAACGGGCCTCCGCTGAGAAATTCTAGATAGTTTTTACTATCTAGAATTTCTAGAATCCCAGGAACTAAACCCTTTTAGGCAGCAGCACCGCTTGCGACGTACACTAAAAAGTTCAACCAATTACATGTATGTGGGATACAGGGTTCTTTCAATAAAATATAGCAGTCAAGATTAGAATAGAATAAAATACTCTTTATTATGTACACCATAAAGTTACAGAAAAGAAAAATGAAGAAACCATTACATAGGGTGACACAATGGGCAGCCTTATCGCTAAAAGCGATCTTTTCTAGATAATCTTTGGATGGATTGCAAAGATAATGGAAAGACAGTACTGTAAGTAGGTGTACCTTTATGTAGGTGTACGATTTATATAAATAAATACATAATAGACAAATATAGACAGTTATTATTATGTAACAAATAAAAATAAATAAAAAGCATAGGACCCAAGTGAAAACGATCATAGATTAATTTTAGACCATTGTTTTAAAAATAGAAAAAGATTGACCACGTCTTACTGACATGGGCAAAGCATTTCATATTCATACCGCTTGAACCGTAAAAGATTTATCGTAGAAGCTGGTGGAATGCATCGGCATCTCTAATCTCATTTCTTCCGAAAACGTCCTTTAAGATAAGTGGTGGGCTTTTATTTTTTTGTCGTTAATGTTTGGGTAAGTATATTAAAGTTGTTTTGATGAATGAAGATGACTGTCAAGTAAGAATAATGTTTATGTAAGAAGGTATGAGGAATGAAAGTCGTCTAGCATGTCTGAGGACAGAAATGCATGTCAGGAATGTGAGTGGAAATAAGGGAGAGCGTGCTATGTGTGAGTGACAGAGCGAGAGAGGAGGAACGAAGAAGGGATTAAAAAAGACGCCATATTGAGATTGGGATTTGTTACGATCACGAAGACGTTGTAAAAAGAAAAATAAAAGAATAATAATTAATCAAGACTTGAAGAACCCTGTATCCCACAGGTACCTCTAGTATGTAAGTAACATAAAGTTAAAATCATTAGAATTCACCTAAATATGTTCAACCTCTCTGAATAATTTGTACATTATTCAATTACAATAGGGAAGATGCAAATACAGAATTTATGAGAATGTTGTCAGTAAAATGATAAAAAAGTATAAAATAAAGGCCATTGCAACGTTTTTATTTTAATTAATATCGATTTTTAACAAAAATAATGAATTAAAGTAACGAGAAACGGAACGTCTTAAAAAACAACAATCAGCGTTTAGTGACGTATCCGCTGTTATGCCAAAGAAAAGGCAACCTTATGTCTTTGAGTTAAGACAGTTCTTGACCATTGAGTGACGTCATCGTCTGTTTTCGCGCGAACCTTTAAACTGTCGGTTTAAAAACTTTCATTTCTTATTTATGTGGTGGTCTATTCTAGATGGAGTTCTTTAAAATTAAAGCATAAATGGAAATATTGCATGTTCCTTATTGTACATTACTGACTAGGAAATGCACAAATAAATAATAATAAATAATAAATTCTTTTTTGTTTAAATATGTACATGCACAATTTACATGAAATTCCCTGGCTCCTGTGCTAGTTTTAAACTGTATTACAGGAGCCAGTGCATTCCCCTCTATGGATACAAGAAAAAATACTTAAACAACAAACATTAACAATGTCACATATAAAAATCGAAATTATGGAAACAAAGTTACGTTATTTATCAAAGAGCAGAGTTACACGATGAATTTCCACGTGATTTGTATTACATGATGAATATTTTATTTGAAAAACCTTGACATTAAACTTGAAACTGAAGTATGTTCATCAAAGACTAATTATGTTAATTATTATAAATTATGTTGTATATTCATTACTCGTATGTTATGAATATGATGTTATTTCTTATGTAACTCATATATCTGTCTTTTCCTCGTTATTTTATCTCTAATTACGTACATACATACATTTCCAGAAGAAGGAAGATTCAAAACTTTGGACAAGGAAATATATAAGATATAATTTGTAATATGGTTTTCTTTGATGGCATCAAGTTTAATAAAAATTCACTTATCATAAAAAACCTGTCAAGTGCGAATAGAACCGCACACGAAGTTTTCCGCACCATAAACCTTATGAAGGGTTCCTTACCATCGTATTTTTATTTATTTGTTGTTATAGCGGCAACAGAAAATCTCACTCTATGAAAAATTTGAACTGTCTACTATTACGGTTCATGAGATATAGCCCGCTGACAGACGGACGGATGGACGGACAGGGGAGGCTTAGTAATAGGGGTCTGTTGATTACCCTTCGAGTACGGAACCCTAAAAAGTTTTATGATTTTCTGGCGAAATGCGAGTTCATAAGTAACGAACCATAGGTAGGGCCACAGAACAGATAAACCTCCTTTATCTGTTCTGTGGGTAGGGCCTACATCTCAGCCTGATCCTTTGGAAAATACAGGCATGATGTCGTGTTATTATGGTTCAAGTATTTATTTTGGTTGAACTCGTATTCTCCTCTCGCACTTACCTGTTCTGTAGAAATCTAGGAACAATTTGCTATCATAATCATAATTTATTGCATTCATGTAGTTTACAAGTTGTTACAGGTATAAGTTTCAATCATGAACCCTGCTAGGGTACAGCAATATAAATAGGGTACAGTGCTACAATGTCACAATATTAAACCAACCACTGGACTTAAACAAAAATACTAATTTAAACATGTTTATCATTACATTTACACTTGTCGTACAAGAAATATAGCTGTCTTCTTTATGCGTTGATAGAAATCTAAATGGAGTATTTTACAAGGAGCGGCTGCCTACCAGACCTCCACAATCCATTAACTGGGTAACATGGTACTTCATGGCAAGACTGGAGTCAGATTAACTGGCTTATCTGACTATCCGTAACGACTGCCAAAGATCTACAAATGACAGCCGGGACCAACGGCTTAAGGGCGCTATTACAAAATCGAGCGCTTGCCCCGGACTAAAGCTACAAACCGCGTTTCCCGAGATTTATAGTGATTGTGGGGGCTGTATACAAAAATTGCTTAAAAATATGAGTTTACTTTTAAATAGACCAATTTTTTTTTTCATGCATTATAACAATACCTCCTTAATTATTAAATAATTTTTATTTGAATTTGGATTATACATTCATAGATAAAAAATATAGTTTCGTACGGAAAATTGACAATAATTCTCAGTTTTACAAAATTATTTTTGGTTTATTAGTGCATGAATCGTAACAAATTGATTTGATCATTCCAAAGTAGAAGGTACAGTTGTATCATGGACATTTTTAAAATTGATTAAATTATTATATCTTCGGTGTACCAAAGCATCAAAAGATTCCCAAAAGCGTAATTTTATGAAACACCCTTTGCGGAGACAAGAAATTTACTGATGTACGTGAACAAATTGATATATTTATTTAGAACACTCCCAAGATCAACTATCAAACTTTCTTAGGCGTATTTTTGTTTTTTTTTATTGTGCTATATCTAAAGCATAATCAGACATCAAAACTCGAATCAAACGCTCAAATTCAAGAAAAAATGTGAAAGCGCTCTTAACGTGTTTTCCGAGGCACGGAGGAAACTCAGTATGTTAAGATGGTCACCCATCCACAGACCAACCTTGGCAAGCGTTGCTTAACCTTGAAGATCGACCCGTGCGGCTGTTATTATCTAGCCACGAGCTTGTCTTTTTGTTGGTGTTTGGTGCCATCAGTAGGGTAATAAATAAAGACAAATGAGACGTCTAACTCTGACTTACTTCCATACTAAAGAAAACATTGTACCTACCTACGAGTACGTGAGACTTTATTGCTGAGCTTATAAAGTTTTGTTCAGTACTGATGTAGTTTACATTATACCGGGCAAGCTGGTGCCCGCTGAACGTAAATTACGTAAGTAAGTACTACATAAAACTTTTCGCTAAGCGTATCCTACGCCTGAGAACATTCGTAAGATAGTTCGTCCAGTAACTTTTAGGCTTGGCTCATACCGACAGAAAGCGTAGTGCAGTTTTTAAGATAGCGATACGATATAAAACTTTACTCATCATCATCTGCCTAGCCTTTTCCCAACTATATTGGGGTCGGCTTCCAGTCAAACCGGATTTAGCTGAATACCAGACCTCCACAACCCAGTAACTGGGTTACATTACACGGTACTTCATGGCAAGACTGGAGTCAGATTAAATGGCTTCTGACTATCCGTAACGACTGCCAAAGATCTATAAATGACAGCCGGGACCAACGGCTTAACGTGCTTTCCGAGGCACGGAGGAAACTCGCTATGTTAAGATGGTCACCCATCCACAGACCAACCTTGGCAAACGTTGCTTAACCTTGAAGATCGACCCGTGCGGCTGTTATTATCTAGCCACATACAGTGTGTTCGTCTATTTCTGTCCATTCAAAGTCAGCTCAACGTTTCTTTTATTTCCTTGGTCCATACGTGTACAACAAAGTTAATACCTACAATCTTACATTTCTACTCAATGGTTAAATGGAAATGCAAAACGACAGTAAGGAACTGGCTGTTGGATTTGGACTATGAAGAAACAAAAAAATATCATCCAAACCATTAAATAATTTTTAACCGACTTCATCAAAAAGGAGGAGGTTCTTTGTTCGGCTGTATGTATCTTTTTTTATGCATGTTCACCGATTTCTCCGCCAATTGTGGACCGATTTTAAAAATTCTTTTTTTATTCGAAAGCCTGTACTCCTGAGGTGGCCCCATTGTCACCAAGTCAGAATCTGATGATGGGATCCCATGAACATCGAGGGAAACCCTCAAATTTAAACGCTCATACACTGTTTTTCATAAACTTTCTAACGCAATTTAGATATTTGTGCTTGGTAATCATCATCTCATGTTGCTGAGCTGATGATCGAAGGTACTCGTATAGGTCAGGATCTGATGATGGGATTCCATGAAAAATGTTTGTTCAGCGATATTTTCGCCAATTGTTAACCGATTTGGATGATTCTTTTTTGTTTGGAAGAGTATTTTCTCGGACTCATCCCATTTAAATTTGGTGAAGATCTGATGAAGAGTTCCTGATGAACTCTTCAATAAATGATAGCAAATGGATCGGGATTTCTGTAATCGCATGTCTGTTGATTGTTTACACCAGTTCATAACATAATATCACGCCGGCACGCTATGCTTGTGGTTTCATTTTTTCCCAAAATAAAACACTACAAAGTAAAAAATAAATTTAATTTTGGAAGTCGGTGTTCAAAAACGAAATAACCAAACTTCCAAAACCAAAGTTATTTTTGGAAGTCAGATTTATTTTTTTGTTAAAAAGTTTTTTGAACAAACATCCCCTATCATTTTTACTGATAAACACGAAACACTAGACTGCACATACACACAACACCATCACACACTACCACAACAACAACACTATAATAACATCACTTAACATTACAAATACCTTCACCAACCACACTTTTATTACATAGTCTTACCAGTCTATCAAAATTTTTTGCTAATAGTGTTATGTAGATGCCGTACAATTTGTTAAATGTTTAAGGGTGTGAGCCTGGAGATCTGTCATACAGGTCCCGAACCTAGTTCAGACTCCAGCTCTCACAAAGGTACTTGCGTAAGGCAAAAAAAAAAGTATGTTATCAGTAAATTACCTAATGTACCTTTATGAGAGAAATAAACTATATGTTATGTTATGTATTATTTTTTTATGCCCAATGATTTATTTTGTGCCGTGGTCAGGTTTGTAAGTCTGTATGTATGTAAGAAGAAATTAAAGAAATTAAAAAAAAAAACACATTTAAATGACAGGATTCTAATTCACTGCACAGTAAGTCTTCTGGCAGTCGTAAAATTAGATGTTTGAAAATCGTAACGGATAGTCAGAACTCAGAAGTTGACACCGTCTAAGAATGCCTGTCCATTACTACGGAGCGAGGCAGCGGAGCGGAGAAACGAAGAAATTTTAACTAATGGAATTATATAAAACCCCAGTGACTCAAGCAGTGCGGAGAAACGAAGAAATTTTAACCAATGGAATTATATAAAACCCCAGTGACTCAAGTGGTGCGGAGAAACGAAGAAATTTTAACCAATACTGGTATTCAACTGCATCCGGTTAGGTTAGAGGCTGGAGGCCGATCGCAACATAGTTGGGATAAAGCTAGGCAGATTGACAGATTGATTGCTGATTTGACTTTTATAGTAATGACAAGGCGGACCGCACTTTTTTAGGGTTCCGTACCAAAAGGAACATCAACGTCTTTGTAAACTTGTTTTTATCTATAACTAGTTGACTCGCGCAACTTCGTCTGCGTTACAATTTTCATTACTGCTGTGCTCCTTTGGTCTTAGCGTGATGATATATAGCTTATAGCCTTCCTCAATAAATGGGCTATCTAAAACTGAAAGAATTTTTCAAATCGGACCAGTAGTTCCTGAGGTTAGCGCGTTCAAGTAACAAACAAACAAACTCTTCAGCTTAACATATTAGTATAAAGATGATTCTTCATACTTAAAAAACACTGTATAGAACCCTTCGTGTAAGAGTCCGACTTTTTCTGCAACACAAATTCGCACGTAATTGACTCGTCTAAACCGAAGCGCACTCGCCACGCGATCGGCAATTTTCGGGAATTGTCGACATCAAAAACGCAAACGCGTAAAAGCATACGTTCGGACAGCCCTCTCTTGACTATTTAAATCGATTGCTATTTAAAAACGTAGCTTCCTCTCGTGTAAACTTACCCTTACCCTTAGCGTCAACTTGTATGTAACTTCTATTTCACTACGCCCTCGTGTTTACCGACTTCTCCCGGCTAGTTTATTGAAATCCGATTAGTGAATTATAGATGATTGAAAAGTAGACTCTGTTGGGGCTTTAGTTTATATTTACAGGATATTGAAACAATTTAAGTTTTATTGGTTGATTGGGTGTTAATATAAACTTAATCTATGTACTTAAAGAAGCTTTCGAACCAGTATGCTTACCTGTAAAAGATAGACAGACATCTAAACTACCATATCACATAGTTCTATTCTGTCTCCTGCTTGATACGGAGGGAAGTGGAAATTATATTTTTTTTTCCTAATCCTCCGCTGTACTTTTCTGATTAATTTCGTTGCAGGATCCAAGACAGTTGAATCGTTTCACCAAGACTCGTCGGGTTTCATTGGCTCGGCGTTTTTCTGGTGGTCGCCACTGTTGATTCTGGCTTTCAGGAGTTGCAGTGGTTGGGAATGTGTGGCGGGCTTGTCCCAAAAAAAACCATAGCATATCGACTGTGAACTGGCAACTGGTATATCTCAATTTTCTGAAGATTTCACTTTTGAATACCATTCAATACTATTCTGAGACTCATCTGAGAATGGATTTCTAGCAATGGTGCGGACCATTGCTAGAAATCCATACTCAGATACGTGTAAAGATCACTGGGCACCATAGTATTGAATCCATATCCAGAATCCACGATCGGCGCCAGAATCCACTTCATTCAACTTGTACTAAACTCCGACGCGCAGTGAATGCGTGATATTGTGCTATATCGTCTGTATATTAGAAGGAAGCATTTATGCTTCTTTTATTTTCAATAACCTGTGTATATTTAAAAACTACGTATTTTTATTTAATAAACCAGATGCTGCATAATTGACAATGATAACCAATATTTTCATCACCCCATACTAATCATTCACATCATACATCCAACCCCATCATTGTTCTTAGTTGCGAAACTATCACGTACAAAAAACCATTTCTGGTAGGTTGCTGCCAATAGCCAACATGACAATTTTCTTGCATCTCGCGTACTTAGAACATCACATTTTACTTGCTACTCACCAACCTATTATGAAAAGCCTGCTTAATTTTTTTGCTCAAACGTTTTTATCGCTATCTTGCACCAAGGCGAATAACCCCTGCATTGTAAAGACGAAGCCAAGTAACTCCATATGTCAGACCAGGCACAAACTAACGACCTGACATGGAACAGCACCGAGCTAGTACCGCACAACAAATGAACCAGGATTAACTACCTGCCCTCACTGCGAAAGGCAATTAAATCATGAAATATTTACCTCACAGCTCCAACCTTTGTTCTATTTTAAACATAAGACTATTTTGCAGCTTAATACTGGCCAGAATAGGTATAAAATACAAACTAGAAACAAGTATTAATTAACACATACTAATACCATAAATCATGAAAAAAAACCCGGCCATGTGCGAGTCGGACTCGCACTCGAAGAGTTCCGTACCATAAACCTAAAATATTATTATTTGTTGTTATAGCGGCAATAGTAATACATAATCTGTCAAAATTTCAACTTTTTTACCTGTTACGGTTCTTAAGATACAGGCCGCTGACAGACACACGGACGGAAGGACAGCGGAGGTTTAGTAATATGGTTCCGTTGGTTACCCTTTGGGTACGGAACCCTAAAAATCGACTCCCCCAAACATACGTGTAACACAACTGGACAAAATGTGCTGAACAGCTGAATTTTTTTTTCGCGATTTCGGAGTTGGTCGCATAGTAAATATTTTTCATAACGATACAAAGACCTCTTAAGTGGTATTGTGTTATTCTGTTATGTGTTGTATAGTATATACAAATTAGTAAAAATTGTAAGTATAAAGGTATAAGTGATGGGAAGTAGATACTCATAGGCCATCAAAAATTCGTCCGCATCGTTTTCAACGGGAAAAGTGCCCAGAACACTGGCAGCAGAACATAATTTAAAATGCGAAAGTAACTGTATCTATCCGTCAGTTTCTTTTGTCAATTTTCAACCACATTGACAATTTTTAGGAATTCCTGTATAGAAATGATCATGGAGAAGTAAATAGAATATTGCAAAAAGTAGTCGCAATAGGATAATAGCGATTATTTTGCGACTTCAACGTGGGCGATGCCGCTGAAGTCGGCGATAAATGAAGTAGTGTGAAGGAATCAGCCTAATGAAGTAGTGTGTCCGGTTATTAATTTTAGTATTTCAACTATGTTTTTAATAGACGAACATTGAGTGATCTTAAAAAGGGTACCTACCATTTTCTTTACAGATCGAAACTCAATAAATATTGTATCGTCAGAACAGGGATTCCAATCATTACAACTTAATGAGAAAGCGGCGCTTACAGTGTTCTCAGAACTCGACTCTGAGTTAAATGGTAGCAATTTGACAAACGATAACATAATTGGCATAATTAAGTACAAACACGTTTTTGATTATAAGAACGTTATTTCTATAATACGAAAAAGAAAAATAACAAGCTAAGGGAACGAACCAAAGAACATGTAATACCTGCATAATGTTGTAATTCTAAAATGTTTAACAAAAACACTTTAATGTGACGTTTGTTGAGAACTAGAGATGGATTGAGTGCTCGTGGAGGAGCTCGTGGCTAAATAATAACAGCCGCACGGTTCGATCTTTAAGGTTAAGCAAAACTTGCCAAGGTTGGTCTGTGGATGGGTGACCACCTTAACATACCGAGTTTCCTCCGTGCCTCGGAAAGCACGTTAAGCCGTTGGTCCCGGCTGTCATTTATAGATCTTTGGCAGTCGTTACGGATGGTCAGAAGACAGTAAATCTGACTCCAGTCTTGCCAAGAAGTGCCATGTTATCCAGTTAATGGGTTGTGGAGGTCTGGTAGGCAGCCGCTCCACGTAAAACACTGGTTTTCAGCAGAATCCAGTTTGACTGGAAGCCGACCCCAATATAGTTGGGAAAAGGCTAGGCAGATGATGAGCTACTTCGACCTATTAAACTTTAGTTTGTACTGGAACTGAATAAACTCTGTCTGATGACAATTTTGTTAAACACAAATATATATCTCATACAAATTGACGTAAATAAACGTTGATGCGATCGAGTACCTTACTTAAAAACACGCACTCTCGGACAAAACTTTGAACTTTTGCTCCTCTGAAGTTTGTCCTTAGTTCTTCCGAATACTCTACACCTTTATCACGCTTCAGTAAGCTAAAAGCTCATCCAAAGTTCCTCTTACTTATATCTTTAAACTAGCTGACCAACGCAACTTTGTCTGCGTCACATTTTGCATTATTGCTCCGATCCTTTTGGCCGTTGCGTAATGTTATTCACCTAGCCTTCCTCGATACATAGGCTAACACTAAAATAGTTTTTCAATTCGAACCATTAGTTCCCGAGATTAGCTCATTCAACCAAACAAACAAAAAAATTATCAGCTACAGTAAAAGACGAATAAAATTTAACTGCCACTGAGAATTTACCACGTGCACTTTACATTTTGTACAAAATGAAACTGAATTGAAATCTTCAATTCAATTTATGAAGACAATGCAGTAAAACTAGCATTTTATTACAGTCTCGATATTTTCGGAGGTTCACAAACTTGCTTGATTAAAACACAGCTGATGCTTACACACAAGTAAAATAAATGGAATGCCGAAATGAGATTGCTTTTGCAGACAGTTTTTAGATGTTATATAAAAATAAAAAACCACCACGAATCACCACACTTCCAGAATCCCAAAGTAATCAGTGGAGAATATCTATAGCACACCCACATTCAACCGGGTCCCATGTCATAGGACGCAAGCTGGGCTGCTAAATGAAAATTCCAAATGGAAAAACTCAATATCGCCCGGCTCTGGAATCGACAACACATCATGATCAGCAGTAGCACTTGCAAGCACTAGTTCAACAAAGCAATGAGATTTAAATAAAAAAATTGTGTTCAGTAAAACGCTCCTCTTTAAACTTATGCCATTGACACAATCTCCACCACAAGATATGATCGCTGCCTTGCTATAATTAATGCACCCTTGCTTCATGCACGGAGTACGCAATCTCGGTACTTGATATTCTAGTCACAACATCAAAATCAATGCATGTCCCTCCATCTCTGTGTTCAGTGCAGGCGTCCCGCAGGGAACGATGTTGGGACCGCTCCTTTATTCACGATATTACTGGCGTTACATGAATTCGCACTCAGACTATTGCGAATCTATGACGTGTTATGATATTGTTGTGTTGGGATCGGTCACTGAACTGTCCTCTTTCTCTATTTTCAGTAAGTGATAGTTCGTGTAATGGACTTAGTATGCGGATTATCTGTGATACATTTACGTGTGTTGACAAAGTAGAAAAGCTAGTTTTTGGATGTTATAGTTGGAACGTGTCAAAAAGATAGAGTTGTTTCAGAAAATACAACGTAAAAATGGGTCATTGTACTTGTTACTATCGAAAATAATATATTTGCTAGATATGTTTGCATAACTCGAGAAAATGTTCTAAAAGCTGTATTTTCTACAGATTTCAGAGATGGACCCACAGTAAAAGGTATTCATAATGATAACTACAGTGACCCGTTTCCGAGTATTTCGTTTAATTTGTTTTACGTTGTTCATACACGAAAGATGAAAATAAAATAATTTGTTATTTCCTACTCCAAAAGAAAAATATCCCACACAAGTTGCTCCTACCTCTCTATTAATAAATACGTAAGCGATACATGATCAAATAAATATACCAATTACGTACGAGTACCTTTATTATGAGTGGGTTCGGAACCACAAATAATTCACAAGCGATTTTGTGTCATAGCAATTATGTAACTTGATTAGTGACTGGAATTAGTTATTTGTTTACGGGAAATATTTATACGGAAATTGTACACAATTTTTATGAGAATCATGTTGATCGCTATCAGAAATACCTCAATAAAATAGTAATAAAATGGGTTAGTACAGTGTGAAGTGTTGAGGAGCTCGTGGCTAGATAATAACAGCCGCATGGGTCGATCTCCAAGGTTAAGCAACGCTTGCCAAGGTTGGTCTGTGGATGGGTGACCATCTTAACATAGCGAGTTTCCTCCGTGCCTCGGAAAGCACGTTAAGCCGTTGGTCCCGGCTGCCATTTGTAGATCTTTGGCAGTCGTTACGGATAGTCAGAAGCCAGTAAATCTGACTCCAGTCTTGCCATGAAGTACCGTGTTACCCAGTTACTGGGTTGTGGAGGTCTGGTAGGCAGCCGCTCCGCGTAAAATACTGGTATTCAGCTGAATCCGGTTTGACTGGAAGCCGACCCCAATATAGTTGGGAAAAGGCTAGGCAGATGATGAGTACAGTGTGAAGTGTACTACCCATTCTCTTCACACTTTACCAACCTACGAGTACTTTTGCTGTTATTTGAAAATAACTGCTGTTATATACCTCTCTCTTTTGCTGTCTCTCTGTTCACTGTTATCTCACTCTATTGTAGTAATAACTTATTATCACGATTGTATTCCCCACACAATTAATGACTTTAGAACTGTTTTTATTTAATTACTAGTTGTCCCGCGCAACTTCGTCTGCGTCACAATTTTCATTACTGCTCCGCTCCTATTGGTCTTAGCGAGATGATATATAGTCTATAACCTTCCTCGATAAATGGGCTATCTAACACTGAAATAATTTTTCATATCGGGCCGGTAGTTCCTGAAATTAGCGCGCTCAAGCAAACAAACAAACAAACAGGAGCTTTATAGTATAGAATTTAGATTTTAGAGGTTTAAATATTACACATTTTGTAAAAGTTAAAAACACCATGAAAAATTTAATTAACTTGGCATTTTCATTTATATTTTCGCGTGATAAAGTTATACTAATAAAGTTAACTGGTCCGTCATTAAAATATCGTGTAGCTCTGTAATGATGACAAGGCACGCTATTATTCTGGCTGCAAAAATATGTGCTTTTTGTTTTAAATTATGAGCCAAAGTCACAGATTACTGTGTATGCATTTTGAAATTCAATGTATGTTACTAACCACTGCATAATTAAAACTTTGTTTTACAATAAATTGTATTAGTGATAGTTTATAGGAAAAGCCAAGATGTGTATTTGAAAACAGTCAGATTTCCAATATACTACTCTGTCAAGA
The DNA here is from genome assembly GCA_950371165.1 of Lacanobia oleracea. NCBI lineage: Eukaryota > Metazoa > Arthropoda > Insecta > Lepidoptera > Noctuidae > Lacanobia > Lacanobia oleracea. Next base: position 6,331,765 of record OX493389.1, read on the forward strand.
AAGTACCGGGAAAAGATCAATAATACACAAAATGTCTGTTATTCATCCAAATTTATTTTATCACCTTCAAAGTATGCTCCTTTAGAAAAGATACACTTGCGCCAACGAATAATCCATTCATCAAAACATTTTTTAAACGCTGCTTCCGGAATTGAGTTCAGTTCTCGCCGCGAATTCTCCTTTATGTCTTCTATCGATTGAAAACGGGTGCCACGAAGTGGTAATTTGAGTTTAGGAAAAAGAAAAAGTCAGCAGGAGCCATATCTGGTAAATATGGTGGTTGCTGGATGGTATTTGTTGAGTGTTTGGTTAAAAATTCGTTCACAATGATAGCCTTGTGCGAAGGCGCATTGTCGTGGTGCAAAATCCAAGAATTTTCTTTCCACAAATCTGGCCTTTTTCGTCGAATTTGCTCTCTTAAACGCCGCATAACGCTCAAATAATATTCTTTATTTACCGTTAGACCTTCCGGTAAGAATTCAGAGTGCACAACACCGCGATAGTCAAAGAAAACAGTCAACATGACTTTGACTTTTGATCGACTTTGGCGTGGTTTTTTCGGTTTCGGTTCAGTTGGAAGGCGCCACTCCGAAGCTTGTTGACTAGTTTGCATGTCTGTCTCGTAAACCCACGTCTCGTCACCAGTAATGCGTTTCATGAATGTTGGGTCCGAACTGACTCGTTCTAGCATGTCCTCAGCGACTTTTATGCGATTGAGTTTTTGGAGAAAATTCAGATCTTTTGGGACTAGCCGAGCAGCCACATGTTTCATACCCAAATGATTAGTTAAAATGGTACGGATCGACTCGTGAGATACAGAAAGTTCGGCGGCTATCTCTCTCAGAGTTGAATGGGGATTTTCAGTCACTATTTCCTTCACTTTTGCGATGTTAACTTCAGTTGCAGACGTTGACGGCCTACCAGAGCGAGGCAAATCTTCCATCACATCTCGACCGCTTTTGAACGCTTTGAACCACTCATAAGCACGAGTTTTTGATAAAGTTGATTCACCGTAAGCCTTCTGTAACATTTTCAGTGACTCCGAACACGAAATTCCATTGGCGATGCAAAATTTAAGACAAACTCTTTGTTCGATATTTTTGTCCATTATGAAATTCGCAATACACACTACTATATTCGGTTTTTTGGTTTATTAAAGAGAAACACATCACAACCATTCCATACAAATCTTGATCAGCCAATATATAATTTCAGATCGTATTAAATTTATTACATAAGTACTAAAATTCGGGTTAAATTTATATCAAACTCTGTATTATCTTATACATTAGAGATTACACAGTAAACATGAAAATGTAACTGTTGTTGTGAGTTACATGAATTTGATAGTTGTTTTGTGTTACGTAAGGAGCTCGTGGCTAGATAATAACAGCCGCACGGGTCGATCTTAACATACTGAGTTTCCTCCGTGCCTCGAAAGCACGTTAAGCTGTTGGTCTCGGCCGTCATTTGTAGATCTTTGGCAGTCGTTACGGATAGTCAGAAATCAGTTAATCTGACTCCAGTCTTGCCATGAAGTACAGAGTTAACCAGTTAATGGGTTGTGGAGGTCTGGTAGGCAGCCGCTCTTCGTAAAATACTGGTATTCAGCTAAATACGATTTGACTGAAAGCCGACCCCAATATAGCTGGGTAAAGGCTAGGCTGATGGTGTTTAGTGTTACGTAAACGAGACGTAGAGAATGGTCTGAGCCTTCCTTATCTACATATTCTACATGAAGGGTCGACATCCAAAAAGAGTGAGAGAGACAAAGCGATAGTGCAAGTTGATTAGAAATTTACACGCACTTTGTTCATCGCAGTTAGCAAGAGTACCTCTGGAATTGCGCTTGACATCACGTCTACGTCTAAAATGCAGTGTCTTCCAGATGTGACGTACCATCTGGACGAAACTGCTCTTTGATGCGTTTTACCTTCTAAATGTACCAATTCCCTTTTGATGACCACTCTATCTCTTTCATCAGAGTGGTCAATTTTGAACAATTGGTTATTAACTTTGACTTATGATCAGACTGAACTACTCTTAATAGTTAAAACGTAAGTGGTATAATAGGTGAAATAGGTACAATAAGCATTAGAAGGTAAAATAAAGTGTCTGGTTAGTATTGCTTTGTTCATGTAAATGGTAAATTTTATTGACATCATTTTGTGTAACTTTGCTGTTTACAGTTGCATAAGTTCAAGTTGTGTCCAAGTCAACCACTCGCTAACTCCTATAATATAAGCTTGACTTAGTTCATGTTTTTGACTTTCTCGGGTCCCTATAGAGACCCGGTCCTTTGGCAGGCGCACGAGGGGCCGAAGCCAACTCGCAAAGGCCTCTTTAGACATTTCAAATGGAATGACAAAAGGACACCAACCGACGATTATCCTTGTATGCACTGTGAAAGTATACCCAAGGACAATCCCCGGTTGGAGCAGGACTATTGCAGAATATGGAAACAAAAGATGAAACGCTATGGGTTTGGCTGGTTTAGTGGACTAATAATCGTTTACTATGGAAGAACTATTGGCCCCTGCCTGACCATTGACAATTAAAACGGCTTTAAAATAGCAGGGGGTGACTTGCACACTCAATAAATGGGCCCCCCGAAAAGGGTCGCTAGCACAAAGTAACGTAGCGCCAAGGGGGCAACATATTCTGAGGTGCTAGAGGAGTGGAGAGGTATACCAAGGCTATCAGGACAATCCCGGAAGTATGGTCAAGATCCCTACCAGCACCTTACTGGATTATACGTCCTTCTCCCGAGCACGTTTGCTCTTGCGAATCTCCAATCAGACCGGTCGATTAAGGCAAGAAAGAGACGGGAGCTCTGTTCCTCGTCAGTGTTCACTCCGGCCAGCCAATAAAGGCAAGCCGGAAATGAGGAACAAAAATTCTCCCTGGAGATCAGGTCCGTGGGGTCGCTAGTGCCCAACAGTTCGCCACAAAACTGCCTTGCTATTATTATTTCGTTTATTCATTTTTATATACATATATGTTACATTTTAAATGTATCTTTAAAAAAATCATTAAAAAATACATTTAAAATATAAAAAATAGGACGCCGGTGTCGGGAGCAGGGTTCAAGCTACCGGTGGTTAGGGCTCCAGAGAAGGGAACTTCCTCACAATACAATACAATTATTATTATTATTTAGTAAAGGTATTACTCAGTTAATTTTTTATATGTATGTGTAAATTAAACTAGAAAAAGGACTATTTAGCTGATAGTGTTACTTATTTATGATAGATGCTCGACGCTGCAAGTGAAATTATGAATATTTCACGCGAGATTTCCCTGAAAATTGTATAGCTAGGGCACGCTCCATTTAATATTGTTTGAGCTCATTTAATAGGATTTTCTCAGTAAAATTTAGTGCATGATTATATTTTCCCGCCATGTTTATGTTCATGATACATACCTAAATAATTCATTAGTCGTAGGTAAATATATAGTGGATATTTTATTTTGTTAACTAACTCGTTCTTTAATATGTCCCGAAATTACTTTCCTACCTTCATCATTCATTACCATCGTTTCACCGAAAGACTTCCGTCTACTTGTGGACATAGGCCTTTTCCAAGAGCCGCCATAGCGACTGGTCCTGGGGGGCTACTCTCTAAGTCCAAAGTTTTGGGCTTACGATTAGTCCCGAACCCGAACTAGGAATGAAAGACAACACGATTTTACAGTAACTGTTAAATCGTGTTGTCATTAATTCTTAGTGGTTAGGTGATGCGGAGTAGCCCCCGTGTGCGTCTCGCATCCATTGACTACCCGCGACCCTCAACCAGGTCATCAGTCAACCTTGTTGGAAGCCCTTCCAACGCTTCGTCTACCGGTACGCGGTCGCCACTCCAGATGTAGATACTTTCATTTATCATTTGTAGATACTTGGTGAGTGCCAGAAGCCAGAAATCTGACACCAGTCATCCCATGAAATACCTTGTTACTCAGTTACTCTTGTGGAGGTCAGATAAGAAGTCGCACCACGTAATATAATGGTATTCAGCTGAATCCTGTCTGACTGGAAGTCGACCCTAATATAGTTGGGAAAAGGCTAAGTAGGTATAGTACAACTATTTTCTTAGCATCACTCGGCAATCATCGTTTTTAAATAAATTACATAGTATTAATAACTCTGTATACTTCCAAGTTGATTGAGAGCGTCCGATCTGAACCAAGTGCAAAGAGCAACTAATAGAAATCTGACGACTGACGAAACACAAAGTTTGCCATGGGTCATTAAGAAAATAGTTGTTCTGTACACATTAATACGATGTACTTTTATCATGTAAAACATATATACCTATATATATACGCGTCTACTTGGGAACCTACTCCGTTTTTTTATTGGTTAAAAAGACAACAATTCGGTGTGATACACATCCAATTGTCTGTTTAGTTATACATTTTCAATACGAATTTATTTCCGTATCGGGCAGCAGTAAGCGTGAATTTTTCATTCTCAGTACGGGATGGGTACCTCGCCATCAAAGTTTCAGCGGTTTGCGTGAAACAATAGCACGTCGGAACACGTTTCAGACAGAAAACGGTCACGCCAGCTGTTGGGTGGGACAACGATGTTTAGTTTGTGATGGTTGTATGGTTTCTGTGTTCATTTGTCACGTTTTGATTGTTTAGGCTGTGTCCTTTGAAGTAGTGTGGAAGTTTGTTTAGGTTATAGTATTTTATGACTGGTTTCGTGGCCCGCGAATCCGTCCTCGTTTATTTAAAAAAAATCGGCCAAGTGATGGTCGGGCTCGCACACGAAGGGTTCCGTATCTTAGACAAGACAAGACATTTATTTGTAGAAACATGAGTATACATGAAAGGAATGTAGGCTGTTCATAAACAATAAGATCAGTCATGTTCCTTTGTGACATACAAAACACTACAAGGTACAAAATAACTTCGGAAGAAAGAAAAAAACTTTAATTTCTGAAGTCGGTGTTTTTGGTTATTTTTTCGTTTTTTGACACCGACTTCCGAAATCAAAGTTTTTTTCTTTCTTCCGAAGTTATTTTGTACCTTGTAGTGTTTTGTTTTTGGAAGTCGGTTGTATTTTTTGTAAAAAAACGTTTTTTACTTTTTAGTGGTAGTACCTAGGTACGTGCGTACCCATTAACAGCGTACCGGCGCAATTTTATATTAAGAACTGATGTAAACACTAAAAAAACTTGCGATTTCAGCAATCCCGATCCCTTTGCTACCATTTATTGAAGAGTTTCGTTGCCTCCGAAGTTCTTTGTCAGATCTTCACCAAATTGAAACGGGACCAGTCCAGGAAAATATTCTTTCAAACAAAAAAGAATCATCCAAATCGGCTGACAATTGGCTAAAGTATCGCTGAACAAACATTTTTCATGGGATCTCATCATCAGATTCTAATTTATACCTTTCATCATCAGCTCAGCAACATGAGATGATGATTACCAGGCACAAATATCTGAATTGCGTTGGAAAGTTTATGAAAAACATTGTATATGCCTATAAAACCTGGGAGTCTTTAAGTCAAGAGTGAATAGGTTATTTCTAGGCAAGCGTGCTTCATCTTCGACCACATCATCACTTACCATCAGGTGAGATAGTGGTCAAACGCGTGCCTATCTATAGAAAAAAAAAAAAAAAAAAAATTTGAGGGTTGCCCTCGATTTTCGTGGGATCCCATCATCAGATTCTGACATGGTGACAATAGGGCCATTCGAGAAGTATACCCTTTCAGATGAAACAATTTTTTTTCAAATCGGTTCATAAATGACGGAGTTATGAGGTAACAAACATATTATTATAATTGAGAACCTCCTCCTTTTTTTGAAGTCGGTTATTAATATTTATTATTAAACTAGTCGACCCGCGGAACCTCGTTTGCTTCACAATTTTCATTACTGCTCCGCTCCTATTGGTCATAGCGTGATGATATATCACCTTCCTCGATAAATGGGCTATCTATCACTGAAAGAATTTTTCAAAACGGACCAGTAGTTCCTGAGATTAGCGCGTTCAAGTAAACAAACAAACAAACAAACTCTTCAGCTTTATATATTAGTATAGATAGACTATACATTGAATTTAAATAATAAATAATAAACTTATTAAATTGTCCTAATTATAAATTATCAAATTACAAATTGTCAAAATTATAAAATGTCGCAAAATGATGTCATACAAAAAATTTAAATTAATATTACATTGTCAGACAAACTAGTTATAAAAGGGATTTAAACGTAGGATTTAAATAATTAATTTTTATTGAATTTTCCTATAGTTGAATTGTAAATAACCAATTATAAAATGTCACAAAACATTCGTTAAACAATAATAAAATATTTCAGTTTGTCATTTAGAAATTCTGAAATACTGTAATAAGCTTTCCCAATTAGATATAATTTTAGCCGCCTTTTTAGTATGTGTGCGCTTAGTTCCTTCCATTCCTTAGGAACTTTATTAAATATTATGCATGAATGCTGTTTTGGAACCATGCGAGCAAAGCATAGTGTTATCGCGTCTGTTGTGACTGACTTTGTCTGCCAGGCGTGGAAATAATTGCCGGTTACATTTAACAAACATGACAACTTCTAATATGTACATTGACGGTAACGTTAGTATATTAAGGTGGATGCTCCAGGGTAGCCCGCGAAATTCAAATATTTTTATGTTTTTTGCAATTTGCCGGTCAGTGTGAAGCTGTATGTGGACCAAATGCGATCCGCGACCGTAACGCGTATTTATCTAAAGAATTATAACCATTTTAATCATCAATATAGCCCTCTAAGTTCATGTAGTTCGAAAGAATGAATATTTCAGTAATAATGTTTCTGAAACTGTCAGTCGAATCTAATTTGAACATTGTCCTAATACAGCGCTTTTGGGCTTTGAAAGGTATCCTTGTCAGTCGAATTGCCAAATTATTTTAATATCTACTTTTTTTAATTTTTTGTTATAGCGGCAATAAAAATACACAATCTATGAAAATTTCAATAGTCAACCTGTTACGGTTCTTGAGACACAGCCCGCTGACAGCTAGACGGACGGACGGACAGCAGAGGGTTAGTAATGAGTAATAATAGGGTTCCAAGGTTACCCTTTGAGTACGGAACCCCAAAAAGCACTGGTTTATATCAAAATATGTTTTAATAAATATAATCGAAGTATGTCAAGGTTTTTATTTCCTACATTTTAGTGAGTTACATTTGGAATCGTCTCCTCGAGCCCTTTGTTATGATACCCCACTCAATAGATTTTGAAAATTATTTTTTTTTTTTGAAGACATAATATGCCGCCAAAAATCGGCCATTTTGATTTTTATTTTATTTTGATGTACCCAGTGTCACTCTTACTACGTAGACGAATCTATTGACATCTCTCACATAAAAATACGACAAGCCGTTTAGGCTCTAGGGCGTGCCAAAGAAATATACATACATACATACACTCGAAAAACAAAACCCTCCTTCTTTCGCAGTCGGGTAAAAACACCTCTAAGACCATGCATACACCAGAGTTATATCCTAACTTCGAGTTTGTTGTTAACCCGGGGTGTATGAAATTTAGCAATAAACTCGGGAGTTAATAGATAACACTAGTTTGCTTAATTAGGCCCGATTTCCCTAAATTTTGGCAAGTTTTTGACTTTGACTTAGATGATACACCAACCAACCAACCAACAACCAAACACCAACCAACCAACAACCAACTTTGTACACCATGTTTTATGCAAATAAAATGATTGATTGATTGATATTGCGAATTGTTTTGAACGCTTTATAACCAACTTCCGAAAAAGGAGGAGGTTTTTATGTCTGTACACCGTTTACTCCAAGGTTTCTGCTCCGATTTCAAGTGGTCCTTTTTTAGTTCGATAATAATAATAATAAATAATAATAATAAATTTTATTCAAATAAAATGTTTACAAAAAGTTTACATTTAGCCAACAGTGATAAGATTTCCATACAATTATAATGCCTGAAAATAAACTAAAACTAATATATTATTTTCTTCATGTTTTTGACTTTCTCGGGTCCCTAGAGACCCGGTCCTTTGGTAGGCGTACGAGGGGCCGAAGCCAACTCGCAGAGGCCTCTTTAGACATTTCAAATGGAATGGGACACCAACCGACGATTATCCCTGTATGCACTGTGGAAGTATACCCAAGGACAATCCTCGGTTGGAGCAAAACTATTGCAAAATATGGAAACAAAAGATGAAACGCTATGGGTTTGGCTGGTTTAGTGGACTAATAACTACTACTATGGAAGAACTATTGGCCCCTGCCTGACCACTGACAATTAAAACGGCTTTAAAATGGCAGGGGGTGACTTGCACACTCAATAAATGGGCCCCCCGAAAAGGGTCGCTAGCACAAAGTAACGTAGCGCCAAGGGGGCAACATATCCTGAGATGCTAGAGGAGTGGAGAGGTATACCACGGCTATCAGGACAATCCCGGAAGTACGGTCAAGATCCCTACCAGCACCTTACTGGATTATACATCCTTCTCCCGAGCACGTCTGCTCTTGCGAATCTCCACTCAGACCGGCCGATTAAGGCAAGAAAGAGGTGGGAGCTCTGTTCCTCGTCAGTGTTCACCCCGGCCAGCCAATAAAGGCAAGCCGGAAATGAGGTACAAGAATTTTCCCTGGAGATCAGGTCCGTGGGGTCGCCAGTGCCCAACAGTTCGCCACAAAACTGCCTTGCGGTTATATATTATTATTATTATAGGTGCAAGTTATGGTGGTTCGGAATTGCAATGTTATGTAGCAACCAGCCCGATCTAGGTTAATTTAAACCTGTGTTTCAGGCCAATTTCGATGCAGAATACCTGTCATTTGGTCCCGTAAAATTTAATTCAGATTTGCTTTGTTAGTTTTTATTTTATGATGATTTTTGCTTACTTGGGAGAAGTGATTTCTACGAAGACAATGATGTCGTCCAAGTATAACCATTAAAGAGTGAAAAATAAAAAGTCGTTATTTGTTGTTTTTTTCGTTTCTTGGCACCGACTTCGAAAAGTATACTTTGTAGTGTTTTTATTTGAAAGTCGGTTATATTTTTTTGTATAAAAGAATATGTTGGAGGATTGGCCTTCTGATAGAGCAATGACCGGAGAAAAACAAACATATGAATATTCCAATTACGCTAAAAACCAGTTAGTACCTCATCTTGCCCACTTCAAATACCAATACCTAGTAATAAAGGTTAAAATCCTCAACAAATAGAGAAATAACGTGATTAGTCAAATGAGAAAAACTAGTTAAAAGATGGGTCATCGGCTGGACCTTTTTATGGGTCATTGGACAATTATGATCCGGAGTTCAACACTATCATGACTGGTTGAATGGAGAATTAAGTTTTAATTAAGTGTTTTAGTTATTATTTAGGATATTTGAATTTGGAAGGGACAGGATACACTATTTGGGTTCACGTCAGACTTCGCCTCAGGGGTTATGAATAAGCTAGGTTTGCAGAATTGATTCAAAAGAGTCACCGCGGCCCAGGGGGGCTACTCTCTAAGCCCGAAGTCCGTAGTTTCGGGCTTAGGTGCGGGCGTATTCTACTCCGTATCGCCTACAGACTTACGATTAGTCCCGAACCCGAACTAAGAATGAATGACAACACGATTAACTGTAACTGTACAGTACAGTAACTGTCAAGTCGTGTTTTCTTAATTCTTAGTGGTTAGGCGATACGGAGCAGAATACGCCCGCAACTTAGCCCGAAACTAAAGACTTCGGGCTTAGAGAGTAGCCCCCCTGGAACGGAAAATGCATTAGGAGGAACACAGACGGGTTTTAGTCGATAAGAGTCTGACACTTCCTTCTGCTCCTGCCAGAGCGCGAGGAATCGATTTTATTATTTCCTATCCTTAAAAAATCTGGCTAAGAGCGAGTCGGACTCCCAGACGAAGGGTTCCTTACCATAAACCTTGATTTTTATTATTTGTTGTTATAGCGGCAATAGAAATACACAGACTGTGAAAATTTCGGACGGACGGACAGCGGAGGCTTAGTAATATAGGGTTCCGTTGGTTACCCTTCTGATACGAAACCCAAAAACACGACATTTATTGTAGTCAGATTGTAGTAGTATTTATCGAAACTATATGATTAATTTAAAACTTAACAAAAAGTCAAAATTACCAAAATCAAATTCCTTTATTTGAAATACCTACTCGTATATCATTTAAAGGCAATTTTGAGTTGTCAAGGTCTGTCAAATATATGAAGCTAATTCTGCCGCGCCAGCGTCAAGAGCAGCAAGTTGCTCTGCAGCAAAACACACTCCCCGCCCCTATCTCCTGCGCGGCAGTTGCACGTTCCAAAGACTGGATCTTATCCTAGACGCAGTTGAGAGCGTACCAGTATTTTTCATAGAGCGACTGTCTATTTGAACACAACAACCCAGTAGCTAGGTAACACGACACTCCTTGGCAAGACTGCTGTCAGAATTCTTGTCTTCTGATTTCCCGAAACGACTGTCAAAAAGCTACAAATGACAGCCGGGACCAACAGCTTAATGTGCTATCTGGGGCACAGAGAAATCTCGGTATATTAGGATCAATAGGATAGTGACACATCTACAAACCAACCTCGGCAAGCATTGCTTACCCTTGAAAAGCGACCCATGCACCTGTTGTTATGTACCTATCCATTAAGCACTAATTGAACCACTAAATACCTGTTCTAAAGCCAATGAAGCGGCTACAAAATTGACACAGGGAATTATCCGCTTAGTGGAATAGGCATCCTAAATTCGACGTTCAATAGAACAACTTCATACCAGGCTTATAATATAATCGCAGTTTCCCTGTCAAACCAGAAATGTGCTTTATGACGAGAAGAACAAAGTTGTTTTTATATTGTCAGCGTCAGTTTCTGTCGTAGTACGAGAATGTTTCAATGCGAGGGTAGCTTAGCAGCGCTTTGAAAGACGTTGTCTTGATGTAGGGCTGTCGTTGTTATGTTAAGTTGTATTGCTGTGTGTGAGCTGCGATATCGCGTTAAAATGTATTCGTTTTAAATATTTTTAACCTCGGCAAGCTTTGCTTAACCTTGAAGATCGACTCGTGCAGGCACTTTAGCCACAAGGTTCTAAAACAGCTCAATAGCAATAAACTCATTGTTAAAAAGAAGACCGCCAAGCCGCGAAGCGTTTAAGACAACCGAGGGAGAACAGAGAAACGTGGAAGACCATAGTGCACCGAGTGATCAATACCTCAGACTGGACAAGACCTTCAACAATGAAAATAGCGACAAAGAAGAAGAAGAAGAGGAAAAAGAAGAACATAATATTACGTAGCAATGATACAGAAAAATGCGCTGAGCGTGTACCGAAACGTCAGATTAAATGTTAGCTTGCCGATGACAAGCAGCCCTAAAAAAAAAAAAACTCAATTTTCTCGCTACGTATTATAGTCCCGTTTTTATCGGGAATTCGTCGTCAATCCATGAATTCCTGTGATACAATATTGAAACGACGCGAGATGTATAAGTTACAGGTTTCAATTATTTTTTTTGTGAATTTGTAAAGATTTTTTTTGGTTTAAAACCATTTCACATTTCCACTTCGTTTGATTGAGTTTCCAAACGAATTGGTTTATTTCGTTGTAAAGAATTCTGCGGCTTTCTTTTATAATAATAATTAAATATCTATACACAGTTCTAAAGTTGAGGAGCTCGTGGTTAAATAATAAGCCGCACGGGTCAATCATCAAGGTTAAGCAACGCTTGCCAAGTTTGATCTGTGGATGGGTGACCATCTTAACATACCGTGTTTCCTCCGTACCTCGGAAAGCTCGTTAAGCCGCTAGACCCGGCTATCATTTGTAGATCTTTGGCAGTCGTTACGGATTTTAAGAAGCCAGTAAATCTGACTCCAGTGTTGCCATGAAGTACCGTGTTACCAAGTTAATGAGTTAGGTTGTAGAGGTCCGGTAGGCTGCTGCTTCACGTACAACACTGGTATTCAACTGAATCCGGTTTGACTGGCAGCCGACCCCAATATAGTTGGGAAAAGGCTAGGCAGATGACACAGTTCTAAATTTATTTGTACGAAGCGCAAGCCCCAAAATGTTGTCCAAAAATGCCATGGGATTTGTTCGTCAAGTTACTCAACGCCTTAAATGTTTTTGTCGGAACTTTTCAGAACAACTGCGTTTGTGTAAAACGTTGGAGTTTGTCGGTCCGATTGTTTTTGGGAAAGACTTGGTGTGAAGCAATTATGTATCGAGCACGTTTATTTACTTTGTTTAATATACTACCAGCTTTTTCCCGCGAATTCGTACGCGTTCCTGTGGGAATCCTATCTTAGTGCTCCTCTACATTCCCCAAGGAACCTACATCCCAAATTTTAGTTCTCTGCGACCGGCAGTTTCGGCTGTGCGTTGTATGTCAGTCACTCAATTCCGTCAAGTAACGGAAGAATTTTATATATTGGGATGAGTTTGGCAGCCAAGGTAAATCAAGTCCGGTTCAGTAGTTGACAACCCTCTAGGGTTGAAAATGCGAGTGGCCATCGACAAAAAAAAAAAAAAAAACAGCCAAGGTAACTTACAGTTCGCGTCAGCGTGGGTTAGGTTTGAAGTCCGCGCAGGTGCAATCGCGTAAAAAAGTGTTACGTTCCTAAAATATTTTATTGTTTATACGTATTATACTATAAACAAGTAACAAAGACTACCAGTAACAATAAAATATCAAAAAGTAACACAACAAACACATACACCACAAGAACCTAAATCAAACTGTAAGAAATAACCAAAATAAATCATTAAAAACAATAACAACCTGTAACACTTTTCGCATCCACAGTAGTAGTGCATCGAGCAAGCGGGACACGCTTATGCATCGAACTTATACGAGCGAGTGAGATGCCATTACACCCACGCGCCGCGCATGCGCGAGCTACCCGCGCATGCGCGGTTGTATGTTTGTTGTCAAATTGACGTCCTGCGCAACCGATTGCGGCGTACTTTGCGGAGGCAAGCTTGCGTGACGGGAACTATAATTTGAGTTCTCAAAATTAAATCTTACTATTATTGTAAAAGATACGCACAGGACCGGTCGTTGTGGCGACACTTGGGGGAGGCCTATGTCCAGCAGTGGACGTATTTCCGCTGATATGATGATGAAGATGATTATTGTAGTCGCAAAAGTTTGTATGAAAGAATTTTTTTTTTATTTGTTATTGGTTTGCTCTTGACTCTAGTCTATGTCAGAGATGACAGAGACAAAGTCTACGATGGAGCGAGCCTACCCAAAAGGAGCCTGTTCACTCTAACTTTGAATGTATGTAAGATGCTCAATCACGCCAGAACGGCTGTACGGATCTGGATGAAGTTTAATGGCGATGGCGTATAGGTAGTCTTTATCTCGGGAGTACCTACCTATATTCCCTTGAGATAACATCAACACAAGCCGCTTTTAGAAGCTTATTTGTATTGATCAATTTATTTCTAAATCTGTAGATTCAGTTAGGCTAAGCACAAAGTGACATCTATCAGCTACAAAATTTGTTAGAGATCCAAAATATATTGATAAGATGGAACCCTGACACGGATAGGTTAGGTTCGAATAGAATGACGAGAGCTAGAATGAGTGAGCAAAGCTGAACTAACCTCCCGTCATCCCATTTATGTTAGATTTCATCATACCCGTAAAACGCTGATCCAAATAGCGTTTGGAAAATAGGTCGATTGATTCAATTTATGTCAATCCCATAAATTACAGGGCTCACATGCCATAGCCTGTTTTCAAAAAAAAATTTTCGTTTACTCGTTTTAAAAAAAACAGACTATAGAAACGTGTTTTATTCGGTTTATGGTAAGGAAACCTTCGTGTGAGAGTCCGACTCGCACTTGGATGGTTTTTTGTCGTCACTTTGCCCTGTGATGAATGGATATTAAATATCATTTTCTTCCCTTTAAAATCTTTCTTGGTCATAGGTCAATAGCTCCAAGAAAGCTTTCTTTAGAATCTCGGAAAATTAATGGCTGTAACTAATGGGTCTTGCACCGCGACCATCAGACCTTTTAATGAGAATAAAGGACCTGTAAACAACAATTACGTTTTTAATGAAAATATATTAGCTATGTACATGTTTTCATATCCTTCTTCCTTGGAATGAATTAGTAGAAATGTTAATAACTATTTATGTTATGCTTTGTCGGGTTTGTGACAACGTTCTGGCTGAATATTTCGGGTGATTTTAGAAGGTATAATAGCACCGTAGGGCAAGTTTATTTATTAGACCATTTTAAAACATGGAATCCAACTTCTTTACAGTTTGTTTCAACTACTTTCCTACCCTTAGACTTCACACCGTTCACCTCTTCAACGCTTATTTTACTGAAGTTTATCCCGTTGGTCTAATAGTCGCAAGTAGTTATTAATGCTGAGCATGAGTTCCTGCGTTTGATTCCTGGATTGAGTCTTCCGCTTGGGTTTTCTTAGTCCAAAATCTGGATTTTTTTATTCAGGATTTCAAATAAACCAAAAATATTTTTTCCGTAACTGACTTATTGAGTGACAGACAGTTAACGCACAGCCGGAAGTACTGATCGTAGAAACCTGAAATTCGGCATGTAGGTTCTTTGGGGAGTGTAGAGGAGCACTAAGAGAGGATTCCCACAGGAACGGGGAAAACGGGACATGCGCATACGAAGTCGCGGGACAAAGCTAGTTAATCTTATACTAATACATAAAGCTAAAGAATTTATTTGTTTGCTTGAACGCGCTAATCTCAGGAACTACTGGTCCGAAAAATTCTTTCAGTGTTGGAAAGCCCATTTATCGAGGAAGGCTATAGGCTATATCATCACGCTAAGACCAATAGGAGCGGAGCAGTTGATGAAAATTGTGACGCAGACGAAGTTGCGCGGGTCAGCTAGTAATTTTATATAGAGGTAAAATCATTCAAGTAAATGGTGATGGTTCGAATATGTAAATCTTTCATTGAAACTTAAGTATCATTGGCTAAGTTAAAATTCAAGAGCGAGGACATATTTTTTTTTTACTATTGATAGGCCCGCGTTTGACCACTATCTCACCTGTAAAATGATATAATTAAGCTTGGAAAAATGAAAGGTTCCCTTGGGTACAGTCACAGGAAGCCGCGAGAGAAGTTAAAAGCTTTAAAAAAAAAAACGGCCAAGTGCGAGTCGTACTCGCCCACCGGGTTCCGTACAAATTTATAGCTACAAATTACATAAAATAAAGACTATATGTTTATGATTTAATTACAAATGTATTGTTTTTAGACTTTACCCTATGCTTGTAGACGGTATTACTTGCCAAATTTCATAGTTCTAGGTTGGATGGTCATAGGTTTGCGGATAAACGACCGTATCTTTTTTTACGTAAACTTAGAAGTTTGGTTTTTTCACAGCTGCAAGGGGCCATGATCTGAGTATATGGTTTTAATTTCAACTCGATAACTCCTCGCGTTCCCGAGATAAACGGTCTTGACAGACGGGCGAACAGCAAAGAGATCTTATTAGGGTTCCTTTTGAGGTACGGAAACCTACAATTATTAAAAAATTGATAACCTCCTTTTTAAGTCGGTAAAAAAACATTATTTAAACGCATACTACGGTGTGACAAACGGCCCAGCCTTTATTTGAAGGCGCGGTGAGGCGATGGTGCGCGATTAAACAAAATGGCTGCCAATTTTGTTAGTAGGCCACAATTTACAAACCTACATTACATTCTCATGTCGGTCTGCGTTCAAGCAAGGCACTTGTTTAGATTTTTTACTTTTTATGGACGATCATATTATATGAGGTAATAGCTACAGCCCGCAGCTTTGTTAACCTGAAAAAGTGTTTTATTATCCCTAGGGATAATCCGATATACCTATATTAAGTGTCCTATGCACACAGTTACCCACCAAATATTGCCACCCCTTTTCACCCCTCTAAAGGTAGATATTTAGAAAATGCTGAAATAGGTGTTTGATTAATTAGGTCTAGTTTAGTTCGCCCTTCAACCAAAATGGTCCTTACCTCTTGGGGATTGAGTTCCGATATTCCTTATTCCTTGTATATGCTGCAGATTAATGTTATAGGAACATAGCGGCTAACTTTTTATAAAACAACCGAACGCATTTCCATTGCGCTATTATAAAACAACTACTTCCCTGCGGCAAAGGGAACACTATAGTCCGATTATGCTATGAATAGCATCCTACGTCGGTTACGCCTACGAAGTACAAACAAGCGATCCTATTGAATCTCCTTGTTAAGTACTAGAAGTTCATTAAAAACATACCGATATAAAATATTAACGCTGAAAAATATGAAATTCAACGTCTCATAAAAATCCCCAGAGCTGAACTTAACGACCGTACCTTTCATTACATCTAATTAAGGGGGTTGTAAACTCATTTGTAGGGGTTGTAACTCAGTTACAAATACGCGAATTGTTTGATAAGCCTGGCGCTGTGGGGGTTGAATAAGGTTGAGCTGGCGGCGCCAAAGGTTGAAAATTATCGTTTCGGACCCTATTAGAAGTCCCACGAGGAAAGTTCTTGACAGTGACGAATTATGTGCTGGACATCATGAATTATTAGATAAGTATCTATATTCGGAGGAGCTCGTGGCTAGATAATAACAGCCGCACGGGTCGATCTTCAAGGTGGATGGGTGACCATCTTAACATACTGAGCTTCCTCCGAGCCTCGGAAAGCACGTTAAGCCGTTGGTCGCGGCTGTCATTTATAGATCTTTGGCAGTCGTTACGGATAGTCAGAAGCCATTAAATCTGACTCCAATCTTGCCATGAAGTACCGTGTTACCCAGTTAATGGGTTGTGGAGGTCTGGTAGGCAGCCGCTCCTCGTAAAATACTGGTATGCAGCTAAATTCGGCTTGACTGGAAGCCGACCCCAATATAGTTGGGAAAAGATGATGAAGTATTTATATTCTCGTATTATGGCACGTATATCTATTTATATACTACTGGGAAGCTTTGTAATTTTAGGTTCCGTAGTTTCGGAGATAACGAGGGGAACGGTAATTAAGTATCTAACATCATTAAAAAGTTTTTACGGATGGTAGATACGGAATTACCGTTTTTTCACTTTTCAGTTTTAATTTTATAATTTTCCCCCGAACATGACCTCATATTCAATATTTATTTTTTTAGTTTACACGTCTGAGTTTTGTCAAAGAACCCATATGTGAACCAAATTTCCAGTGAATCAGTTTTTTTTTTAGGGTTTGCTCTTGACTCTAATATGTCAGAGATGACAGAGGCAAAGTTTACGATGGAGCGAGCCTACCCAGAAGGAGCCTGTTCGCTCTAACTTTGAAGAGATTAGGGTAGTAAGCTTTTTAAAACACAGACGCAGGCAGAGAGTTCCACTCCTTTGCTGTGCGCATTATAAACGACGTTTGGAAACGCTTAGTGCGAATTGGTGGAATAGCTACAATGTAGGGATGGTAAGATGCAGTGCGTCTGGATGTCCGATGGTAGAAGTTTAGTAGTTTCAGAGCAAATACGCTGTAACAGACGGACATATAGACACAAGACTGATACTATAAGGAGGACAGGGTTCCGTTTGTCATACGGAGGTTCCGTATTATCAAAATTGTTAAAAAAATATTCGACAAACCAATTCTGTAGTAGACAATGAAATGGGGCCATCAAATCGTGACTGGGTGAAGGCCCGTCTTATTAAAATTATCTCAAGCACCCTTATCAGTATCACTCAGTGATAATATTGCAAATTGGAAAATTGCAATCAAAATGCTCAGTCGCTTCGTCATCGCGCACTGGAGTGAATATAATCTATACTAATTTCAAGGTACATGATCGGTTACGTCACCTTCCCAAGGGCCTCAATAGATCACATTTTGTATTAATGTTTTATTTTTATTTTCGCCTAGAAAACCCGCGTAACTCGTCTTTGTCAAATTGTTCATTAACGAATCTTTCAAAACCTATTCTTTGACGCGTGATGTTGTATAGCCATATTGCCTTCCTCAAAAAATGGGCGCGCAACTTCGTCTGCTTCGCTTCTTTTGGTCTTAGCGTGATGATATATAGCCTACAGCCTTCCTCAGTAAATGGGCTATCTAACACTGAAACAATCTTTCATATCGGACCAGTTCCTGAGATTAGCGTATTCAAGCACCCCACCGCTGTATCTCCACGTTGTCGTCGTGGTGGGGCTTGTGTGTCTCAATGATCTTGGAGCTCTGCCGGTAGAGTTACTCATGCCGGAAAGGTCCGAGTGAGAGACCAGACCAAGAGAGATACCGGGAAGTGGTTGCTCCTGATTGATCGACGGTAATCGATCGACAGATGACGTGACCCTGACACTGCGGTGCAGGCGCACCAAAGTGGCGCACCTTTCTCTCCTTGAGAAGAGAATTTTCGGCGGGTTCGCTGAGCTGGGTTGGCCGGACAGCGAACGGAGGCATGTTTAATGCCGCCGCCGGGGGCTTGGCTTGACCGCCTGGCCCAGAGGAAGGCTACCTCTTAGATAAAAAACCACCTAATCCTAAGCTTTGAAGCGCGGTGAGAGGATGAATGGCTGGAGGGAGTCCAGTCGCGAGCGCTTCCCCTGTAGAGCACCTGCCGCACTCTGCAGTATGTAGGCTTACAGGTAAATAGGCTCTGCCTGGGTGGACATTTTTTCCTTACCACTCGTGGGATCAATATGAATACTTCTAAAAACCCAATAAATAGAAAAGATGTTGTGGAGGTACCGCTTGCCGGCGACGGCAACAAGAGCCGAGGAGGCTCCCGATCCTCGATAGAGGATCCAAATATGTCCGACCAGGACTTGCGCCGTCTTGAGCGCCAAAGAGATGCCGGGTCAGACTCGGACTCTGCGTCAGGCGTCGGCTCGGCAAGCTCTGGACGCGAGGGAGTGGGGGCTGCTACTGGGAACTCCAAATTCTTTCGAAAGCGGCCCCGGCAGGAGGATGACCAGGGGTCGTCTTCAAACGAGATGGCCTCGGCCCGAAAAATCCCCACCAGTAGGCGGGGTAAGGGCCGAGAAGGAGGTAAAGGGAGGGGACTCGCTTCCGAGGAGGTGGCCCAGCGAGCCTCAAAATTCGTCGAGGAGGGGCGCCACCCTGGAGTGACCGATCGGAGGGCTCCCTTGGCATCTTCCGGCGATGAGCCAAACACCGGTGTCGGCTCCGATGTGGAGCGTAAGGCTAGGTTTGCGGAGGTCGTGAAGGCCGCGATCCGCGATGTAGCCTTGAAGAGGTCGCAGTCCTCTAAAAACAAGGCTATAAGTGCGGCCTCGGCCTCCATTTTGCTACTGCGGGCCTCCGTCGGACGAATTGTCCAGGCTGCGGGCGGAGATCGCCCGCTTGGCAGCAGCCACCGAGCTTCTCCAAAAGGAGAATAAGAAGCTCCAAGCAGACCTGGCCGGGCTTCGAGGAGCCGGGTCAAACGAGGCGCCTCAAGGGGGAAGCAAAGGCGGGCAAAGCCACGCCATGCTGGCGGAGGACAAGCTCTTGAACCTGGTGCGCCAAGAGCTGGCTACCTTCCAGGAGCGGTTCCAGGCATGATTCTCCACTTTGGAGGGCATCGTATTGCGCCCCCCACTAGCGGCGAGTCAGACGGGCTCGGGCCAGCAGAAGGCGGCCTCGTATGCGGCAACCGTAGCTGCCAAACCGGGGTCATCTGGTCAGGCCAACCGAGGGGCTGGACTGGCAAAGACCAAGCTGAAGAAAGGTGGGATGGCTGCACAGGTAGCGCGAGCTCCAGCTCCAGCTGTGCAGCAGGCGCCTCCGTCTTCAAACTCTCCTGCGGCCGAAGCTGGATGGCTGGAGAGTTGAAATAGCTGGAGAGTTGAAGGCGAGAAAGGCAACCTGGGCGGCCAAGAAATGCGAGAGGAGGCGGCGACAAAAAGAGCGAAGCGTCGCAGCCAGGCTCCGTGCCCCAAAAACCGCAGCTGTAGTGATCACACTACAGCCGGACGCGGAGAAGAGGGGCGTGACGTACAGCCAAGTGCTCATAAAGGCAAAGGAGGCGGTGAACCTTCAGGAGCTCGGCATTACTGGGGGCCTCCGACACAGGATGACCTGACTGGGGCCCGGATGTTGGAGATCCCCGGTGCAGCCAGTGGCCCGACCGCTGACGCTCTGGCTGAAAGGCTTAGAGCGTCCTTAAATGCGGACGAGGTCCGAGTGTCCAGGCCTACCAAGTGCGTTGATATGCGCATTATAGGCCTGGACGACTCCGTCACGACGGAGGAAGTGGTGGCCGCCGTCGTCAGGACTGGGGGGTGCTCTGCCGAGCAGGTGAAGGCAGGTACCATACGTCCTGACCGCACGGGCATGCGAACCGTTGTGGTGAGCTGTCCCGTGACGGCGGGTAAGAAAATATCGGAGGGCCGAAGACTCCTGGTGGGCTGGGTATCTGCGCAGGTCAAACTGCTGGAACCCAGACCTCTGAGGTGCTTCCGCTGCCAAGTGGGCAACCATGTGGGAGTTCAGTGCACCTCGGAGGTGGACCGCAGCGATCTTTGTTTTCGCTGCGGTCAGCCCGGACACAAGGCCGGCTCGTGTAACGCCAAGCCGCACTGCGTTGTATGTGCGGCAGCTGGCAAGCCGGCCGATCACTGGGTTGGGGGCAAAGCCTGCGTCCCACCCGCCAAAGCCGGGGGCAAAAAGAAGCCCTCCACCACCGCCGTCCCTGCCGCCGCCGCCGTCCCTGCCGCCGCCGCCGCCACTGCTGTTGCCGCTGCCGCGACCACCACCGCCGTCACTGCCACCGAATTCGCTTCGGTTGTCGTGAGTGAGTCACAAGGGACTCAGGAGGAAGCAGAAATGGAGTGCCAATAACGGCTCCATTACGCTTCCTTCAGGCGAACATCAACCACTGCGCCGCCGCTCAAGACCTGTTGGTCCAGAGCATGGCACAGTGGTTGATTAACATCGCCGTGGTCGCTGAGCCCTACTTTGTCCCGCCCAGGGATGACTGGGTGGAGGACCTGAACGGCTCAGTTGCTCTAATTTCGTCGGCCGCTGCCGGTACCCCATCCTTCGAAAGCGTCAGGAGAGGACAGGGGTGCGTAGCAGCACGGTTCGGGGAGATTGTCGTGGTAGGAGTGTACTTCTCCCCGAACCGAACTCTCGTTGAGTTCCAAAACTCCCTTACGGAGTTGGGCGTCGCCGTCGCCGGGTTTCGTTCCCTCCCTGTACTCGTTCTCGGGGACTTCAATGCCAAGCACTTGGCTTGGGGTTCCCGTTATACGGATACGCGGGGCAGGATGGTGGAGGACTGGGCTCTGGAGGCAGGCCTGGTCGTCCTAATCCGGGGTTCTGTCCCCACGTGTGTGCGGATGCAGGGGGAGTCTGTGGTGGACATTTCATTCGCCAGCCCTGCTCTCGCGAGGGGAGCATACTCCCCCGCCTATGGCTCCGCCACCTGCGGTGCCCGATGCGGACTGCACTGATGACGACGATGACGATGCCCCTGAGGTGACTGAGGTAGACCTGAGAGTGGCGGTTAATAGGCTGAAGGAAAAAATTCCCCCCCAGGACCCGACGACTTACCTGGAAAAGCTTGGGTCCTGGCCTTGAAGGCTCTTGGGCCTCGACTAAGAGGGTTCCTAAGCGCATGCTTGGAGAGGGGCCAGTTCCCACTTCGTTGGAAGACGGGGAAACTGGTCCTCATTAAGAAGCCGGGGCGCCCCGCGGACTCTCCGTCCGCATACCGGCCCATCGTGCTGCTCGATAAGGTGGGCAAGCTCTTTGAAAGAGTAATTGCAAACCGCCTCGTCGAGCACCTAGTGAGGGTGGGGCCGGATCTGGCGGAAAACCAGTTCGGTTTCCGCACGGGACGCTCGACGGTGGACGCCATCATGCGCGTGAGAGCCCTCTCGACGGGAGACGCGGTTTCCCGGGGCGGGGTAGTCTTGGCTATGTCTCTAGACATCGCCAATGTCTTTAACACCCTGCCTTGGAGTTGCATCAGGGAGGCACTTCGGTATCACTGGGTGCCGAACTACCTACCCGGTCACCTGGGAGAGTGGAACCGGCGAGAGATGTCGTGCGGTGTTCCACAGGGTTCCGATCTGGGGCCGCTTCTGTGGGACATCGGCTACAATTGGGTGCTGCGCGCCGACCTCCCTGGCGGCGTCAACATTGTCTGCTATGCTGACGATACGCTGGTCCTGGCGCAGGGGAGGTCGCACCAGGCGGCAACCGACGCTATGACACGCGGGGTTGCGATAGTCGTTTAGAGGATCCGGCAGTTGGGTCTCGAGGTGGCCTTGCACAAGTCCGAAGCCATGTGCTTCCATAGTTCTCAGAACAGGCCACCATCGGGATCTCAAATAACGGTGGGAGGGGTTCATATCGGCGTCGGGTCGACGATGACGTACCTAGGTCTCGTCCTTGACAGCCGATGGAACTTCGTCGAACACTTCCGACATTTGGCTCCCAGACTGGGACGAGCCGGGGCTGCCTTCAAGCGGCTTCTGCCCAATCTAGGGGGTCCAAATGCCTCCTGCCGGAAACTTTACGCGGGGGTCGTGCGGTCCATGGCCCTATATGGGGCGCCGGTATGGGCGCCTACTTTAAGGAAGCGACCTGCCCGTTACCTCAACGCGTCTCAGAGGGTCATGGCCATCCGGCTGGCCCGGGGATACCGCACGGTCTCTGGCGAGGCGGCGAGCCTCCTTGCCGGACTGCCGCCATGGGATCTGGAGGCGAGAGCCCTCGCGCACATTTACGAGTGGCGCGTGGAGGCGCAACGACGGGGCGAGACACCTCTGCCGCGGCAAATCGCAGCAAGGCGGACGGAGCTTCGGCAGGATCTCATGGCGGTATGGAGACAGCGACTGTCGCAACCCAGCGCTGGGCACGCAACAATCCAGGCGATAAGTCCCCTCTTTGAGGAGTGGCTGGAGCGGCGCCACGGCGTTCTCACCTTCCGCCTGACACAGGTACTCACCGGACACGGTTGTTTCGGGAGATACCTGTTTCGGATTCGGCGGGAGGACGCGCCCGGGTGTCATCACTGCGAGGATCGCCCGGAGGACACGGTGGAGCATACGGTGGAGGTCTGCCCTGCTTGGGCGGGTGCTCCGCCGCGCTCCGTCGCGCCGGGTCCTCGTCGAGAAGATCGGCGGCGGCGACCTCTCGCGACCAGCCTTGGTTCAATCTTTGGTCCGGAGCGAGGAGGCATGGGAAGCGATCACCTCCTTCTGCGAAGCAGTAATGCTAGCAAAGGAGGAGGGAAACCTCACGTCCCAGTCGCCGCAACAGAAGAAGACGCCCCAGGCGTCGGGAGTCGCAGGACGATTCCCGGCCGCCGTAGGCGCGGGCCTGTGGACGGCGAGCAGTGGGTGGCTCGCCGTCTGATCAGAACTAGGCCCGGGTCGGCGGCGCGCTACGATCCCAGCGCGCCTCAAAGAGATGTCAGCGTGGAAGACGGGGCCCGCTAGGGCGGGTGCCTGCTGGGGCTGCGGAATCTGTTCGAAAGAGGTGCCGTAGCCTTGGAACGCAAAGGGCACTAGGAGGAACACGGATGGGTTTTAGTCAGTAAGAGTCTGACACTCCCTCTTGCTTCACCCAGAGCGGGAGGAGTCATTTGATGATTTCCCATCCTTAAAAAAAAAAGAAAAAAAAAAGCGTATTCAAGCAAACAAACAAACAACCTCTTCAACTTTATATATTAGTATATAGATAGATAGCTTTTGCCCAAGACTTTGTACGCGCATATCCCATTCCCGTTGGAATTTCGAGAATTCCTGGGCTGCTCCCCTTCACTCCAATCAACCTTTTTTTTTCCTAAGGATGGGAAATCATCAAATGACTCCTCCCGCTCTGGGTAAAGCAGGAGGGAGTGTCAGACTTTTACTGACTAAAACCCATCCGTGTTTCTCCTAGTGCCCTTTGCGTTCCAGGGTACGGTGCTTCTTTCAATCGAAGTCCGCAGTCCCAGCAGGCACTGGCCCTAGCGAGCCCCGTCTTTAATGCTGACAGCTCTTTGAGGCGCGCGTGGAACACAGCGTGCCGTCGACCCGGGCCTGGTTCTGATCAGACGGCGAGCCACCCAATGCTCGCCGTCCTACGACTCCCGACGCCCGGGGCGTCTTCTTCTGTTGCGGCAGCTGGGGCGTGAATTTCCCTCTCCCTCACGCGTTCCTCTTTTGCTTGCATTACTGCTTCGCAGAAGGAAGTGACCGCTTCCCATGTCGCCGGACGCGAGAGATCGCCGCCGCCGATCGCCTCGACGAGGGCACCGCGGTACTCCGCCCAAGCAGGTCAGAACTCCACCGTATGCTCCACCGTGTCCTCCGGGTGATCCTCGCAGTACCTCCCGATACAACCGTGTCTGGTGAGTACCTGCGTCAAGCGGAAGGTAAGGACGCCGTGGTGCCGCTCTAGCCACTCCTCAAAGAGGGGACTTATCGCCGCAATTCGGCTGTGCGTTGCCTGTCAGTCACTCATTCAAATTAAGATAAGCTCACGTTTGATCACTATCACACCTGATGGTAAGTGATGCTGTGGTGAGCGATAGGACACGCTTTCCGAGACGTAGCCTATTTATTCTTGACTTAAAGACCTTTTAGCTATCACGAATCTTGACTGAGCAGGGAATTCCTTACAAAGATGTATTCCCAAAACGTTAATGCGTATGGTGGGATGTCCACGATGTACCGGTGGCGCATCACCGTACGTCTTGGTGTCCGTTGGTGGAACTGGCTTGGCGGTTAAAAAACAATCTTCTTATTTTTTTAATGAGATGTAGGAACACTATGTTCAGAGGAGCTTGTTGCTAGACAATAACAGTCGCAATTGTCGATTTTCAAGGTTAAGCAACGCTTGCCAAGGTTGGTCTGTGGATGGGTGACCATACCGATCTTACCATAGCGAGTTTCCTCCGTGCCTCGGAAAGCACGCTAAGCCGTTGGTCCCGGCTGTATTTGTAGATCTTTGGCAGTCGTTACGGATTGTCAGAAGCCAGTAAATCTGACTCCAGTCTTGCCATGAAGTACCGTGTTACCCAGTTACTGGGTTGTGGAGGTCTGGTAGGCAACCGCTCCGCGTAAAATACTGGTATTCAGCTAAAACCGGTTTGACTGGAAGCCGACCCCAATATAGTTGGGAAAAGGCTCTGCAGATGATTTTGGAACACTATGCTCTCTCCTCTATCTTAAGCGTGTGTAAAGGTAGCCTAACACACAAAAATCTAGACTCGAAAATTTCAATATTAAATAAATTATTAGCCAATGTAACATCACAGAAGAGATTTTGAGGTTTCGAGTCACATCAAAAGCTTTAAAGATTCGCTGTTTACAGTTTTCTACGTTTGTAATTTGTGCTTTCGCTTTTAGAAATTCAGTGTAGAGTAGAACTCTCTCCGTCGAATCCCCAAGTAGTCATTTGGTTCCATGCGGGAATAGAAACTGATTCGCCGAGAGTACCAAAACTATAAATAATTTATCTATTACTTTACCTCCTTCAAATAAATAGTTACACTTGGGAATATCATCCCAAAAGTTTCTGTCGAAATGTATTAACTGTTTCAACGTTAAATCAACCTTAAATAATATAATTATTCCAGCTTGTGACTAGGGTTGCCTCCTTTTTCGGAAGGATGTTTATGTTACAAATGTTTGCAAAAAAAAATTCAAAACTTTTGGCAAAATTAAAAAAGAAAAAGTACTTACGCATTTACTTTTTTGTGTTATTATTATTCGGTGCTTATTATGGACCCTTTTCTACTTTTTTTTTTCTTTTTGGGAGGCGTGCGTGATCACGGTCGATATTTTTATTTAACGGCACAAAATAAAAAAAAATCGTTGAATTGTAACACGAACGAGGTCTGTGCATTAAGATTTGCAGTCCTGAGAAAAAATAAAAAATGTTAGAGCGATCGAAGCGAGTTCGAAAAAACTCCCCTCCTCGGTACTGTTACATTTTTCGTCCTTTGATATACATTATAGGAGTCCAATTGTGAGCTCATGCAGAAAATTTTGAGAAATACGAGATTGTAGGATGCTGTCAAAAGTTTTGGCTCCCGGCTACACTGTGTTTTTATAACTTAATTTGGCCGTAGTTTGATTTTATTAAATAGAGTTCTCAAAATTTAATTTTGCGTTAAAATATAGTCTTTTGGCGACCATTAGAGGATGCCTATGTTCAGAAGGGGACCTCCTTTGCCTGAAATGATGATTATATATGTACCGGACGGGCGTGATCGACTGGAACGGCGGTGTGATGGGGTAGGTCTATCCTTCTTCTATTTCTCCGATGTGAACTGTGACCACCCGACTGCGTCCAGCCGCGCTGACGTCCTGTACCGGGATCTGAGGTTCCCCGTACCACACGTACAACGTTCTTCTATTTTCCCAATTACTTGCTGTCTTCTGGGTAGATTGGGGTGCGGGATGAATGCTTACCAGGGTTAAATAATATGCAGGAATTTGACAACACTGCAGCCAATGGTTTAAGGACAAATTCGCGAGTACTGTGATTCTATTTACAGATTCTATATTTCTTCTGCCGGTGACTACGAATTGCTATTTCTCATCCATTTACTAAGGTACGAGCTTACTTTACTGTAACGAGGCCCAAAAACCACTAACTGTTTTAGTTTATTTTAACTGTTAATTTTAACTACGGTTCTATTACATTCCTGGTTATATCTAGGTCTATTCTAGGTCTGGATAGGGGTTGATGCACCTCTCTGTAAATCCCCCGAAATTCCCCGTCGAATGGGGTGGTAACCAACCCTTCAACCCTGCCCACTAGTGGGCTTGTTGTATTTAACTGTCGAAACTGTTCACAAGTATGAACTTGCCTACTATTAAGGGTTGATTTCCCGAAAAACTGTGCCTTATGGGCTATCAAACTATCTGTATTAGGGTAGGTGCATCATCCCTCTATCCAGATACACAACTTTGGAGGCCACCCCTCTAAGGGTGGTATTATAGGTCAGGAACCCGGAAGGGGATAAAAATCTGTGATTTTACATTTTCCTATTTTGCGGCTTTATGCCTTGCCTGACCATAAAGATGTGTACATATCTGGATAGGGCTCAGTGCCAGGTTTCCAGTGCCTACTATTTAAAGTCTATATACCTAGATTTTCTGTATGTTTAGTAACTGAAGGTGTCTGTAAATGGTGGTTTTTGCTATCCACCCTATTACCTTTGAGTAACTGTCCTGTGTAGGTATGTGTGAAATGTTCATCACCTGTGTACCTTCGTTACCGTTGATTTTTATCAACCATCAAAACCATACCTTTTGGTGATTACCAGGAATGTATAGGGGAAATGTGTAGCCCTACCTATCTATTTAGTTTAGCGAAAATAAGTTTTCCCCAGAACATCTTTCATGTGTCCGGGGAAAAACGACAAAAATATATGTTTTTAATTAATTACATAGCCTCTAATCTATGACTATGAGAATACATAAGCTCCTAAGTATTAAGTACATAAGCTTATAACTATACATGGGCTTTTACTGTGCAAGTTATACATTACTAAGTGCTTCGTCGCGAACAATATAACTTTACTGTCCTATAGAAGGAAAAAGGTTTCTGTTCATACAAAGAATGGGCAATGCCGACAGTTTTTGGGTTCACTTCCAGTCGACAGCGATTCGGACGAATTTTTGGCCATATTTATAGAATAGAAACGTTTAATTACCAAAAAATATTGCAGTGTTTTTACATTGGCCCCAAACTAGACATACCATATCTTAGTTAGATTTTTTTTTTTAAATAAGGTGTGATAGTTAGACCAGTATTTAAAATATAAAATGCACATGTTGCTACAAAATAAATGTATGGAAATCAACATTAATTTATCATAAAGGTCCTTAAACTATTTGTTAAACTGCTGATGTTACTGAAAAATCCACTAAGCTTACTAAGTGGAAATGAGCCGGACTTACAAGCTGCATATCAAACGAGAACTGCGGCACCTTGTGTAACAAACCATGTGTGACGTCATTTCACGATTGTATCCTACGCCACTGACTATGCCCAGAATGCCAATTCTACAATTTTTTAAGCGACATTCGCATCTTAGTCGCAATCTGTCAAAAAACTGGCCAAGTGCAAGTCGGACTCGCGTGCAAAGGGTTCAACTAATTTCATTTTTAACGTGTTATTTTAACACTACATACTTCTTGTAGGTTTTCCTGTTATCTTTAGGTATAGAACTATTATCTTCATTTTTTTTTAAATTTTGGCTCAGTAGTTTCGGAGATAAGGGCCCTTATCTCATGGTAATTTTTGGTCTAATTTCTTGATAAACTATGTATTTTAAAATTAAAAAAAATATATATAATTAAAACGCTTACAGCCATTTGATTTGTTTATTTTTTTTAGTTTGACCCCCAGAAGTGACCGCCATACTAAAAATTTATTTATTTACGTAAGGGTCCATATTTTGGATCATAGAAGTGACCAAATTCAACAGAATCGGTCTGGAGAAAACTAGCTGTGACAGACGGACAGACAGGCAGACACATTCAGAACCCTAATAAAAAAGCCTCAACATATATTTTTGATAGATTGTGAATGCGAAAATTATGTAAAATTGGCACTCCGATATCCTACGAAAAGGGTGTAAATATTGCAATCTCGGATCCCGAACGAAATCAATCTCGAATTAGTTAATATTGACGTTTAAGCGTACCAGCTGACTACACTGCTACAAGATCTTTCATACAAGAACTATTCAGCACTCCCGTATTCAATTCATCAAACTAACTTAATCGTCAAAAAACTTTCCTTGTTAGGACTTTGTTAGTTAAAAATAACTTTTTGACATAAACCGTCTCCCAAGCGGTTATTTTACTACGTAGTTTAGTCTAGACTGTTTCCAAATTGTATTAGCTTGTATATTTTTATTTCAGCTTTAAACGCGGCCATTTTGTGTGTCCTGGTCCTGTGACTGCGTTGATAAAATTCCATTATTGTGGATAATGTACTTTTAAAGTTAAATTCTTCGGAGTTATGTCTCATTCTTGCATTCGATGATTTTTTTTTTTTTTCACGAAAAACACTTTTATAGCGTGTGACTATGTTGTTAAAACTCCATTATTGT
The DNA here is from genome assembly GCA_950371165.1 of Lacanobia oleracea. Classification (NCBI taxonomy): domain Eukaryota; kingdom Metazoa; phylum Arthropoda; class Insecta; order Lepidoptera; family Noctuidae; genus Lacanobia; species Lacanobia oleracea. Next base: position 6,360,797 of record OX493389.1, read on the forward strand.
GGATTACAATATGTCCTTTTTAGGTTAAATTGTTTGGGGTTAATACACGATGGTCCTGGATGATTTATGATATTTTTGGTAACAACAAAATGTGAAAAGAAAATAACGATTACGATTGATCTATGTGCGACAGCTTTTAAGATTGTGTTGTAAAAATAGTATTTAAAAATCCCGCAGACCGGTTCGTGTAGCGTCGAACCCGTCTGCAGAATACGTCATAGATGCGACTATTTACCTTTTCTATAGAACCTTTCGTCCACGGATTGAGTAAATTGTATATAACGTAATAATATCATCAAGACGAAGGAGATTATGTGCGTAAGCTGTACGTACCTATGTATATGTATAAATAATAATAATTATCTAAAGTTATTTATGTCAAGATCGCTACTCTGGATAACGTGGTATTGAAATGAATCTTTATCTGTTACCTCGGAATCAAAGATTTATTAGTTTTACCAAGTATGTAACACATGGAATACTGTATGTTAATTTATGTATCTATTTGTATGGAAAGCTATCTAAATAAAACTGGCAGCCGATAGTAGTACCTGCCTATGTAGATTTTCCGTCAGAAATTTCTTCGGAGCACTCCAATGTGGGAGGCCTTCCAACGCCATCACCACTTCAGAACTTTTCGGCAACAAGGTGGACCGATCACCTGGTGAAGGTCGCGGGTAGCCGATGGATGCGAGACACACAGGACCGGTTGTTGTGGCGACACTTGGGGGACGCCTATGACCAGCGGTAGACGTCTTTCGAATGAGACTGGCACAGGAACGTGGGGAATGGCAGAAGAGAGGCCTTTCTCAGCTCTGGCGTTGGAAAATCTGGGCGTTTGGAAAATGTGTGACTGGATTAGTCGTGTCTTTTTTTTATTTGTGATGGCTTTGCTCTTGACTCTAGTCTAGACTAGAGACCAGACCAGAGATGACAGAGACAAAGTCTACGATGGAGTGGACTTACCCAGAAGGCGCCTGTTCACTCTAAGAGAAGAGATTAGGGTTGTAAGCGTTTGGAAACACCACTTGTTACACAGTACCCGCGACTATTTTAGATTTTTTTTTTGGTTCAAATCCGTCACTATTCCTAACCACTGCAACTCCTGAAAGCCAGAATCAACTGTGGCAACCACCATAAAAACGCCGAGCCAATAAATCCCGACGAGTCCCGGAAAAACGATTCAAATGTCTTGGATCTCGCAACGAAATTAATAAGAAAAGTATAGCGGAGGAGTAGGAATAAAATTGATATAATATAACTAGTTCACCCGCGTATCTTTGGTCTTAGCGTGGTGATAGCCTTCCTCAATATATGGGCTCTCTAACACTCAAATAATTTTTAAAATCGGACCAATACTTTCTGAGATTAGCGCGTTCAAGCAAACAAACAAACAAAGTCTTCAGCTTTATATATTAGTATAGATTTCCACTTCCCTCCGTATCACGCAGGAGACCGAATAGACGCAGCATGTCACCAGTGGCGGCCACCGGCCACGGTTTCTAAGGACGTGGCGCCGTTTGCGCGGCACCAAAGGACGTGGCGCGCGACAGCCACCGGCGACTGTGGTCGGTCGCCCGTTTGCACAGACTTGGAATAGGACACAGTACAATTTTCATTCTGGTGGTGTTTTCCCTTGCTATAATAATACACTTTTCTCGCAGTTGAAGCAGCAAGTAGAAGCTGATGTAAATATATTAAAACAAATCCCTATTTCACTTGGTCATGGCATCACGCTTGAACGGCTGGACCTATTTCGCTAATTATATTTTTGTTGTGTTTGTTATTGTCAGGAGAAGGTTTTTATGAAAGAAAAAAATAATAAAGTTGCTAGTTGACGGGAGCGAAGCCACGGGGACAGCTAGTTACTTATAAAAATTCAATGGCTGTCTTTATCAGAAAAGAGAGTTTCATAATAAATATACATACGTAAACATATCTACTTCAAAAGATGACGTGACAATTTCTTACTAATTAACTTTAAAAAGGGAATACCCAGCGAAAAATAGATAATAAATGACAACTCATGCTAGTTTTGTTGGCTTTCCATACTGCACAGGAAAGTGCACAATTTTGAACAAACAATTTGAAGTACCTACTTTATACTTAGAGACAATTAGTATTGTTTTACGTAGGTACTCATAAGATACGTAAGTATTGTTTGACTACTGGTCAAAGATCTCTGTTTTTCTGTCGGTCATGATTATTCCTGCTCAAAAAAGAGGATTTTCTGTCAGCTATTTTTTCAAATTGACACAAACTGTAATAATCTGCCTAGCCTTTTCCCAACTACATTAGGGTCGACTTCCAGTCAAACCGGACTCAGCTGAATACAAGTGTTTTACGTGGAGCGGTTGCCTACCAGACCTCCACAACCCATTAACTGGGTAACACGGTACATCTTGGCAAGACTGGAGTCAGATTTACTGGCTTCTGACATTCCGTAACGACTGCCAAAGATCTATAAATGACAGCCGGGACCAACGGCTTAACGTGCTTTCCGAGGCACAGAGGAAACTCGTTATGTTAAGATGGTCACCCATCCACAGACCAACCTTGGCAAGCGTTGCTTAACCTTCAAGATCGACCCGTGCGGCTGTTTTTATTTAGCCACGAGCTCCTCAATTGACAAAAACTAAAAATTTCAAACAGTGATGCTGCCGAATTTTTAAGTGTTTACATTAAGTCGCGAGCAAAATCTAATCTGTGAATAAATTGTTCATTCATCTCATCATTTGCAACTGTCGGACAGATAGAGTCGGTGAGTGGGTTTTGCTGCAGAACAACTTGCTGCTCTTGTCGTTGGCGCGGCAGAATTAGCTTCATCTATTTGACTGACAGACCTTGACTATTCAAAAGTGCCTGTAACTGGTCTATTTAAAACAAAAGATTTTTATTTATTTAAACTTCATATACAATAGTGGTACATAAGCGGACTTAATGCAACAAGGCATTCTCTACCAATCAACCTTTAGGTTAAAAAGAAACACACTGTGGTAGGTGTACAGCAAATAAATAAAATTCAAAATAGAATATTTTTCGTAAAAAAGAAATATACAAAGATTTTGTGTTTGTATTTGGCTCTAAAAGCGTCTACTTTCAAATATTCCATTAAAATCAATAATTGATAAATAAACTTTAACTGTGCAATAAGCCAAGTGCACTATTTTTACTAATCTGTTCTTTATCAATTACTTAACTGTAAGTATTCCCTTTAGCACGAGTCACTAATCCCTGAAGAACAAACCAAACAGACAAAAATAACTGTATTTCAGAGTGTTTCAGCAAATAATTATAGTGTCGGAAAAACAAAGTTCCTTACACCCTTCAATTGTCTCTGAAGTGCGTTCTCATTGAAGTGGGTTCTCATTGAAGTGCTCTGCTTATCTCCTAAGTTCGTATTATATAAGGTTGGAGAGAAGTGCGTAAGCGCATAAAGGCTGTGGTATTAACTTTAATTGGACGTCTATCTTATTTGTAAAAAAAAAATGTACACAACAGTTGTATTTGTTTTCTTGTTTGTGGGCGCTTATGGTAAGTCATTTCAATTTTTATTCAACAATTATTGATATGAAAGAAAGAAAGGAAGAAAATCGGATTTATTGGCTCAACAAAAAAAAACTCCTTACAATCAACGAATACAATAAATTATTTATAACAATATTGTGCCAAAAGGACCTCAGCTCAGCATAATATCAGGTGGCAACACTAGGTATTACCACCTAACGCTGATTTTCAGCTGCAGCCCACGGGTGTCATTCGCTCGAACGCGTAGTAGACACATAAATTAAAAAAAAAAAGATAAATAAAAAGAGCAAAAAAGGTGTTATTAACATAATAAAAACAAAGAGAAGCTAAAAAGTGTAAAATGAGGTAGATACAATAATATTAAATAAATAGTAAACGTTACATAATAATTATATAGATTCACAATCATCCCGTAAACTACTGTGGAGCAAGGTAAAAAAAAATCGTATATTACACTGCCAAAAAAAACAAAATTAAACATGAAAATTGAAGCTACATTCGTGAAAGAATTAAAAACGATGTCAAAAATACTAAATAAAAAAAAAAAACAATATAATTCAGTCATAAAATATATAGTCATAAAATAAAATCAGTTCAATTTGTATTACATTAAAAATTATAAAAAAAGAAAATCTATTGATTCTATTCGATATGTATCTGTTCGTGTCTTTAGATATGCAACTTGCGTGGGTATTTAGTTACGCCCCAGTTATAAATGAAAAGACATTAATCCGACACAGATACAAGTAGAAGAAAAATAGGACAGAATGATACAGTAAAATTGGCCAAGCGTGCCCAGAATGAGTACCTACTGACTAAAAACTATCCGTATTCTTCTGCCCTTTGCGTTCCAGGGCTGCGGTGACTCTTTCGGACAATTCTACGTTTTTTTAAAGAATGGGAAATCATTAAATGACTCCTCCCGCTCTGGGCGAAGCAGAAGCGAGTGTCAGACTCTTACTGACTAAAACCCATCCGTGTTCCTCCTAGTGCCCTTTGCGTTCCAGGGTACGGTGCCTCTTTCGGACAATACTACGACCCCTTTTTTAAAGAATGGGAAATCATTAAATGACTCCTCCCGCTCTGGGTGAAGCAGAAGGGAGTGTCAGACTCTCCGTGTTCGACCTAATGCCGTTTGCGTTCCAGGGCCGCGGTATCTCTTTCGGCCAATTCTACGACCCCTTTTTTAAAGAATGGGAAATCATTAAATGACTCCTCCCGCTCTTGGCGAAGCAGAAGGGAGTGTCAGACTCTTACTGACTAAAACCCATCCATGTTCGACCTAATGCCGTTTGCGTTCCAGGGCCGCGGTGTCTCTCGGCCAATTCTACAACCGCTTTTTTAAAGAATGGGAAATCATTAAATGACTCCTCCCGCTCTGGGCGAAGCAGAAGGGAGTGTCAGACTCTTACTGACTAAAACCCATCCGTGTTCCTCCTAGTGCCCTTTGCGTTCCAGGGCCGCGGTGTCTCTTTCGGACAATTCTACGGCCCCTGTTTTTAAGAATGGGAAATCATTAAATGACTCCTCCCGCTCTGGGCGGAGCAGAAGGGAGTGTCAGACTCTTACTGACTAAAACCCATCCGTGTTCGACCTAATGCCGTTTGCGTTCCAGGGCCGCAGTGACTCTTTCGGACAATTCTACGACCCCTTTTTTAAAGAATGGGAAATCATTAAATGACTCCTCCCGCTCTGGGCGAAGCAGAAGAGAGTATCAGACTCTTACTGACTAAAACCCATCCGTGTTCGACCTAATGCCGTTTGCGTTCGAGGGCCGCGGTGACTCTTTGGGTACCTACTACTAAGGCTTAGCTTTGATCTTTAATCGTATTTAAAGTTATTCAGAAGTTTTCTATTAATTCTTTCGCCTGCCAAATATACCAAACGACAAACACTCGTCCTTCTACAAAAGGTGCTCATAGCGAAAAAAAACTTAAACCGTTTATTAAAACTCGTGGGAATTTAATTCCATGAATGCACTGCTTTCGCGCAATAAAGGATGGTCGCCTGAAACCTTAGAAATAAGCTTAGATTTTCTGAGAATAGGCATCCATTTCCAGTTATTAATTACTCACCTCACAGGGGATAATAATGGTTATTTATTTTATTTACACGTACCTGAGGAGCTCGTGGCTAGATAATAACAGCCGCACTGGTCGGTCTTCAAGGTTAAGCAACGCTTGCCAAGGTTGGTCTGTGGATGGGTGACCATCTTAACATACCGAGTTTCCTCCGTGCCTCGGAAAGCACGTTAAGCTGTTGGTCCCGGCTGTCATTTGTGGATCTTTGGCAGTCGTTACGGATAGTCAGAAGCTAGTAAATCTGATTCCAGTCTTGCCATGAAGTACCGTGTTACCCAGTTAATGGGTTGTGGAGGTCTGGTAGGCAGCCGCTCCTCATAAAATACTGGTATTCAGCTAAATCCAGCTTGAATGGAAGCCAACCCCAATATAGTTGGGAAAAGGCTAGGCAGATGATGATTTTATTTATACGTACCTGATGCAACTCACATACTAGATTAAAAGGATAAGGATAAAGAAAGCTTTACTTCCGGTTTATTCAGCTCCTTAGGATTCTGATGAGTTGAGCTTTGTTGTTTGAGGTGGGTTTACTCATGACTCTAGTCTAGGTCAGAGATGACAGAGACAATTAAGTCTATGATAGAGCGAACTTACCCAGAAGGAACCAGTTCACTCTGACTTTAAAGAGATGAGGGTTGTAGCTTCACGTTAACTGGCAAATACTTGCACTGACTGTAGATATGTGTCAAGTTTGTGTGGTGGTTTCTTTAAAAGACCACCCCCAAGGCCCCAACTTTAACCTACATGGTTCTCATTCTGATTTGACAATTCAATTTTGAAGGATTTTAAAAGAGACATCTGATTTTGATTCGATGTTTCTTCTCAGAATAGTCAGCAAGGAAACACAGACCTTGTCTAGATTATATAATAAAACGATTCAAAGGACTTACTTGAAAAATTAATATGATTATCAACCCCATTTTTTAGTAGAGGCTTAGTATTAACTGTAACCGTATTCTATGTTGCATTCTGTAAGTGTGGTAATTAACACAACCACGTAATTTATACTTCTAGATGTTATCTATAGACGGGGCCCGCTAGGGCAAGTGCCTGCCGGAGTGCGGAAACCGTTCGAAAGAGGCACCGTATCCTGGAATTCAAAGGGCACTAGGAGGAACACGGATGGGTTTTAGTCAGTAAGAGTCTGACACTCCCTTCCGCTCCGCCCAGAGCGGAAGGAGACATTTGATGATTTCCCATCCTTAAAAAAAGAGGTTATCTATGCTCCTTTTTATCCAATATTCCTTTCAATTTCTCATGAATTCTACAAATGCTATTCATAGATTTCATCAGTCCATAGATGGAAGTAACCACTGCGTAAAACCTATATTTCAATATTTTCATAAAATCTGTCTTCTGTCACTGTAAATGCTTTTAGCCGAGCTTATATTCAAGTTTTTTCAATCTCGCTCTATGAATTCATTTTCCTCCATACGAAAAATTCTTTAAATCACAATGAGCCTTTACTGAAAATTCACAGTAAGGTTACTTATACAACACATAACAAAAAAATTACAAAATTTTAAGTACCTACATCATTAGCAGAACATAAAATGAATTTCGCCATTATATTCGTAAAGCCTACAAAACATTGTTACTCTTCCCATTGTGTGACGTCTTCGTCCCGCCAGCCTCCTTTTCATTTGACTGCAAACAATATTAATGAGGTTTCCTATTTGTCCCCAAATTATTGCGTCATTATACACCGTGTTCTTCACGTTATCTATAAACTTTAGCAAAGGCTTCTATAGCTTTAACAAATCAAATCAAACTAAGGAAGTTTAAACTCTTAAACAGGCTTCGTTACAAAGATATTTGTAGTTTCATTTAATTGAGTTATGCAGTATGAAAATCTTAGAGCAAATAAAAGGAAAAAATTCTTAAAAGCTATTTGAATTTCATTTTTTTATCGTTGCCAATTCGGATAAAGAGGCGTGCATATCGGGTGATTTACGTCATGGTATTTAGTTTGTTTGAAAATTAAAAAAAAAATAAGATCTGAGGAAAGTGTCCATAGCGAAAAATGCTTATTTCCGTGTTCTGAGCACCCGGTCGAAGTTTATGTATATCGTCTGGAACACGGTGTATATAAGTAAATTATCACTATGAATTTTGTTGGCTGGCGTCAAAGAAAAATAATTCGTAAGTCAGTAGGAAAACAATGAAGATGCAGGGATTTTTTAAAGCAAGCATATGAAGTACAAAACAACATTACTCATAAAATAATGTACCTAGTGTTATTTAACTGAGCAATATTCTTTTAATGATGGGAAATCATCAAATGACTCCTCCCGCTCTGGGCGGAGCAGACGGAGGTGTCAGACTCTTACTGACTAAAACCCATCCGTATTCCTCCTAATGCCCTTTGCGTTCCAGGGTACGGTGACTCTTTCGAACAAATTCCGCAAGCAATTAATAAATCTAGATCCAAACTAGGTTACGCTGTTTCTTGGGATCTAGTTTCTTCGTCGTTAACGACACATTAAATATACAATTAGAGGGTAGTTCGTAGTTCACTCACAAGACAAACTTCTATTGTAAAAGGGCTCTAAAATGGTTACCAGTTCAAAACAAAAATCATGACACCAAGCTTTTTTGTATTTGTAATGGGTTTGCTCTTGACTCTAGTCTATGTCAGAGATGTCAAAGACAAACTACGATGGAGCGAGCCTACCCAGAAGGAGCCTGTTCACTCTAAGCTCACATAAATTTCTGGAAAATTCCATGACTAAATTGTTTTCCAGGTGCCTTCCTGCAGCCAGCACCTATTCCATCCACACTGGTATCCCAGGAAGACATACCATTCGAGCTGGCTGTACCAGAGGCATTTGCGCCAGGGTCCCGCATCGTGGGTGGCGTGACTGCCCCTGAAGGCAGGGTGCCCTACCAGGCGTCGCTGAGGAGTCTGTTGAATGCCCACTTCTGTGGGGGCTCGATCTTGAACAAGAGATGGGTTCTGACGGCTGCTCATTGTGCTGTGGGGTAAGTAACTTATTATTGTTAATGTTTTAGGGTTCTGTACCTGAAGGCTAACCAACGGAACCCTATTCACCTACCGTCTGTCAGCGAGCTGTATCTTAAGAACCTTAATAGGTAGACAGTTGGGTCAGTTTGGTATTGCCGTTATAACAAGAAATAGTAATAAAAATTAATTTAAGGGGGCCACCATACAAGAATCGTGTTTTTCAGTTTATGGTACTCGAAACCTTCGATTAATAATAGTTCTAGATTAAGGATCAGGAACAAAAATAAGACGCTCAAGTGGCCACGTTTGCAGACACGAAAACATCTTCATTTCTTAGAAAAAAGTTTAGTAATGTTAACGACTTAAGTTTATTATAAACCTTAATGCTTAAACATATAGTTTAATTACCATTGCAAAATATATTTATTTAGGACCTTTCGTCAGAGAAAGGATATTATTTATGGAATAAATTTGAATGTCGCATGAAAATAAAAAGTCATCAGTACAAAAATATTTATTTTAAAATGATACTTAAAGTCTAATTTATAAAGTTAAAAACATTTTGTTTACAATTTCGTGCTTATTGTATCGTGGAACTAGATGTAGTTCTTGGTATTACATTTCAATGCTAAGGAACACAGTAAGTATTGAAAGACGTAGAGTTGCAGGTTTGTTTTGTATGGTGGCAAATATTTTTGACCGATTCAAAAAAGTAGTAGATACTATCGTACATTACCGCTATTACAACAAATAGGTAATAAAAAACAAAATTTATCAAAACAAAAAAAAAATTAAAGGAGTCAAGAAAAATGCTTTCGGCGTATTCTTTATACAGAAGTATTTAAAATAGTAATGTAGGTTTAATTACCTTTAACCTGTCATATACACCGGTGGAACCAAAAGGTTCCATTTGCCATACAACGGTGGGGCATTGGTGAGCCAAGAGGTTAAACAGATTCAGCTTGTTATAAAGCTGTATTTTAAAGTCATTTTATATGAGCGGTTTTTTTTTACAAATATAATGTACATCAATGATTTTTTCTATAATCCGTTTAATTAGGCTTATTTTATGGCTGTGTTCGTTTCCCCCAGAAAAAAAATCGTTTAAAACATTTACACATATAAAGATTTTATCATACTTGTTCTGCATTGATTTGCCACCACTCGTGCGAAGACAGTTGCGTATAACACGTTCGGTTTTCATGCATATGTCAAACACATCGTTTGAAGCATAACATAAACCACCCATGTCTCTTACATCTATTAAGAGTTATTTTATTTGTAACATTAATTGCTAATGGTAACAAATCATCTTTAATTTGGGACAAGAATGACATTATTTTTGTGAATAGCCCTTCTTCAAAGGGTGTTTGAATCCAAAGTCCTTAAGGTTTCTAGTATTTAGGGTGTAAAAAAAAATCAATTAATTAATTCTACTGTGCTTGCTGATTCTATAAATGCGGGAATATAGGTTTTATTACAAAGTCTATAGCTTTCGCAAGAAGAAGTTGCGTTGTTAATTTCACATTCATTATTTGATTTTTAAAATGGACATGTCAATGTGAAAGTTTATTCGCCAAGTGTAAGCAGTTTTCTTCTTGCAGGTTATATAATTCCGATAAATATTGCCATCTAATTGATTTTTCACTAGTATATATTATTTTCTTAGATTCGAAGGTGTTCCGCATCAGTTTTAACATATGACACGCGTCTAAAAATACAACTACATTATAATCAGCACTGGGGTGTTTGAAATCAGTTTTTAAGTTTTTTAATCCAAAACGTAACCCAATGTTTTCATTGTTGCAATTTTGATTTTGCAGTCATCGAACGCCACAGAACGATTTCGCACACCTATGTCTTAATACTGTCAATGAAAAAATAAGATAATGGTAGTTTCCAGGAATCATTGATTGCAACTAATATAAAAACATAAGCTTGGGTGGCCATTTGGCTACTATCGTTGCTACCTAAACCCATATCTACTAGGCCCTCATAGATCTTATCTGTCCATATCTTTTACCTCCTAATAGACATTTCATCAGCAACTAAAGCACATAAAATATTTTTATCACTTGATTTTACTTTCTCCTCAAGCCTATTTAACCTAATACTAACTTGCAAATTGCAAAAAACCTAAGAAAATTTTAATTTCGCGGGCTACCCCTGTGCAACTACCTTAACGTTTCGTTACGTACACTTCGATACCATTCATATAATGTATGGGGGTGAGGTAAACATGTATTAAACATTTTACGTACATATTTGTATGCAGATGGCAAATTTTCTCGCATCTGGAGGATATTTTATGAACGGCCTAGTACGTTTTTTTTTTTATTTTTAATGTTCATTCCATTGAATAATTCTGCAACTGCCACATTTTTTGCCAAATCGAAAACCATTACCCATTCTGCACAGCGAAATGGGTCACTAGGAAATCTACAAACAAAAATAACATTATAAAATAACAACACTACTCCATACATTCCCTGTTCAAGAATAGGTGATGTTTGATACAATAGTTGGTGCGTCGTAGCAAACATTGTTTAGAAAAAATATGATTCTATTTAGTCCGTGTCCGATTTTCAAAAAAATATTGGACACGTATTTTTTACCATATCAAATCGATAAAAAATGATAAAGATATAGCGCATCAAAGTTTTATAGAAGGGGCTGGTGACGTCACACCGCTGGTACAAATTGTACCATCGTATAGTGACGTCACTTGTGTTTCCAACGCACTGTATCGTCTTCATGTTTTGATTACGTGAAAAAAAGAAAAAATACGTATCCAACAGTTATCTGACGGATTATGTGTTTTTTCAGTAAAAAACCCTATTATGTTGCCACAATGGCGTTTATTACCGTAGCATGTATTTCAAAGTAAGGCTTATATGTTTAAAAAAAATGTGATATATACAACAACTTTATGAATCGGGTCTTTGAATTCCATCTAAGCATTTTGCATTTGCATTTTAAATCTGTATGTTGTTATGTAGGTATAATAGAGCGAGTTTCTAACATAGGTAATTGATCGCGTTAAAATATTAACCATTTGTACTAAAACTAAATTAAGTGCAATAACGTTAATTCTTGTGTCGATTGACTCAAGTTAAATTTTGTCTGACCAGTATTAAGCAACCTGTATAATACAGCTCTATCATTGGCTTCACTCAAGTCTTGGGTGGCATGTGGTTGTGCACGACGGACAATGAAGGTGTTACATGGCCTATGAAGGGGCTTCGCACTGGCACTGCGTTTCGATGGGTGAATAATGCCCCATTTGACCAGATTAGTTTTACAACGCATGGGCGAAGCGGAAGATTTTTCCATACTATTTTGACATAAGCAAATGTTTACGTTAACGCGATCGAGTATGGTAAAAATTGAAACCACAAACACTGCGTACCGGCGTGATGTTATGTTTTGAACTGGTGTAAACAATCAACCCCTAAAATCCCTATTCATTTGCTATCATTGATTGAAGAGTTTTTCGGAGGTAGACCCTCCGAAGTTCTTCATCAGATCTTCACCAAAATAAAATGGGACCAGTCCGGGAAAATACTCTTCCAAACAAAAAAGAATTGTCCAATACGGTTAAAAATTAGCGTAAATATCGCTGAACAAACATCAGATCCTGACTTATACCTTCCATCATCAGCTCAGCAACATGAGATGATGATTATCAGGCACAAATATCTGAATTGCGTTAGAAATTTCATGAAAAACATTGTAGGTATGTGCTTATAAAATTCGAGGGTTTCCCTCGATTTTCATGGGATTCCATCATCAGATTCTCACTTGGTGACAATAGGACCACCTCAGGAGTATAGGCTTACGAACAAAAAAAAAATTTTTAAAATCGGTCCACAAATGGCGGAGAAATCGGTGAACATACATACAAAAAAAATACATACAGCCGAACATAGAACCTCCTCCTTTTTGAAGAAGTCAGTTAAAAACTCACACTGTTTTCTGTTATAATTATTATTTTAAGTCAAAACATAATTATAACCTATAATAGAAAACTCCTTGATCATGACTAAAGTCAAGGTTCTTTCCAATATAAATAACTTGTACCATCGCATGCGGGTTTCCATAACATATTAATACTATGATTAACGATTATCGTCGCGCACGTGTTCCGTGTAACATAGGTACGACTCAATATTTTATGTGTCAGGGATATAATCTGGAACATAGAGGGGTCGACAAATGATTACACATCATTAGTCGGTAAATATATTTTCTTGACTGGGATAAGATTAACCAGTTAGGATGTTATACTCTTGTTGGATGAGAAATCATCAAATGACTCCTTCCGCTCTGGACGGAGCGGAAGGGAGTGTCAGATTCTTACTGACTTAAACCAGCTTAAAACTGCCCGTGTTCCTCCAAAAGCCCTTTGCGTTCCAGGGTCGCGGTAACTTTTTCAAACGATTTCGCAACCCTGGCAGTGGTGCCGGTTTATTCTGTCATTCTATCTCGTATTGTATGGATTGACAACTCACTTAATGTTCACTTCACCTAAGTTTACACTGTAAGTCTTTTACAGAATAGCACTGCTGACTATTTTCTTGTAGACTTTTCTGACGAAGGTGATACTGATAGTCTGTGACGTGACCAACCAGAATTTTAGAAAAAAAACTGGCCGCGAGATCACTTTGTCTCTCTCACGTTTTTCTTTTTTCGTATGTTTCTTGACAGCCAGACATGGCGGATTAAACATTCCATGTCTGGCTGTCAAGATGGAACTGTTCCATGTAGATATATGCCCTTGGATGGGGGTGTTATCAGGTTGATAACAGGAAAATAACTAAAGATTCCCGTAATTGCCAATCTATTTCTATTCGTTATGCAAAGTCATTTCCTCTTAATTCCTTTTAGTGGTGACTAGTGATTAACATTAGTTAGTATTTGTTTCTGCTTGTGAGTCACGAAATTCCAAAAACTTTGTATTTATAGACTATCTGTAGGTAGGCACTTGATTGATAACGCCTCTACAAAGGCCTCTAGGAAGTCGGTGTTCAAAAACGAAATAACCAAAAACACCGACTTCCGAAATTAAAGTTATTTTTTACTTTGTAGTGTTTTGTTTTTGGAAGTCGGTTTTATATTTTTGTCAAAAAGTTTTTTATTTTCCACTTTTTAGTGGTACGCAGGTACCACTAAAAAGTAAAACCACAAGCACAGCGTGCCGGTGTGATATTATGTTATGAACTGGTGTAAACAATCAACAGACATGCGATTACCGATCCATTTGCTATCATTTATTGAAGAGTTCCGTTGCCTACCTCCGAAGTTCTTCATCAGATCTTCAGAAATATTTTGTAAATGTAAAAATTTACAAAATATTGACATTGAAATTAAAGAAACGTTAAATGACATAAAACAATGGTTAGACATTAATAAATTAAAAATAAATATTTCCAAAACTAATTTACTTCATTGCAAAACATCTAAAAGTAAACCTATACGCCTTAATGTTGCACTTAACAATAATAATATAGAACAGGTACGTAATGCAAAGTTCCTGGGTGTAACACTTGATGAACATTTTACTTGGAAGAATCACATCGAAATAATTGCTAAAAAATCAATCAATTCGTATTCGCATTAAAAAGAATTAAAATGATTACATCGTTGCGTACCGCCATAATGGTGTATCACGCATATGTCAGCTCAGTAATACGATACGGTATAGTTGTGTGGGGAAACTCTTCCGAACTGGCAAAGATCTTCATCGCCCAAAAAAAGTGTATTCGTGCAATATTCAAAATGCATTGGTCTGACTCATGCAAGCCTTTATTCAAGTCGCACAATCTATTGACGGTCCCATGCATTTATATTTACGAAGTTGCCAGGTTTGTGAGGTCCAATCTTGAGCTGTTTGAGCGGAAAGATAACACAAATAAAAGGAAACCTACACATTTAGATTTTGAAATGCCCGTTCCAAAGCAAGAATTTTTTCGGCGGAGCTGCGTTTATATGGCTCCTTTAATTTACAATGCTTTACCAAGGTCAATTACTCAACTACCCTTCAATAAGTTTTGTGTTACGTTGCGGGACTGGTTGTTACAGGAGTGTTTTTATTCGATAGATGAGTTCTTTCAAAAGTGTCCCTGTAAATTCTATACATTCAAGCACAGACATATTTAATTGTTCAGTATATATATTTACATAAATTGACGAAATGTTAACTAACCTAGTAATTAATATGTGAAGTAAGAACTTGTAATATTGCATGCTATATATTGGCCAAATGTGTGTTACTTAATATTGATAAGAACTTATACCTACCATATTTGATGCAATAAATAAATGAATTGAATTGAATTGAAATAATTTTTAAAATCGGTCCACAATTGGTGGAGAAATCGGTGAACATACATAAAAAAAATATACGTACAGCCGAACATAAAACCTCCTCCTTTTTGAAGAAGTCGGTTAAAACTATGCACATAATGCCTTTTCAAAGTTTTCACCAGAAGTGACTTATGCCATGAATCCAATCACCAGACAGACCAACCATGTTAGTATCTTGCCAATATCACTGGACGTAGCTTTATACGAGGACAATATTTTACACTAGCTTTTTCCCACAACTTCGCTCCTGTGGCCCGGGTATCCACTATAGTATAGCTTTCTATCTATGAATGAATTTTCGGAATCAGTTCAGTACTTCTAGAGATTACAGTTTGAAAACATAAAAAATAAACTATAATTTCCCCCATAGACCAACCGAAAAAAAATGGAACCCTTATGGAATCACTCTTAAAGTAACGCGGTACAAAAATAAATTCATTCGGAACCATTTTCACGCGAGTCCAAATCGCTCTTGGCCGGCTTTAAGCTATTAGTCTTAAAAGGTTAAATAGGTTTTATGCTAATAGTTTTGAAAGAACCATCCGAATGGGGGTCCCTTTAAATACCAGTCAACATCACGGCAGACGAAGGCGAAGATTGTGGGACGAGTTTATTTCCTTGCTAAAATACTTGCCCTTACTAGCAAAGGGCAAAGTTGTGTGGAAATGGGAGAGTTAGGCCTTTGCCCAGCAGTGGGACGAAATACGCCACATAGGTAGATAATTTTTTAGAAAATAAAAAGAACCGGCCAGCGAACTCTCACACGCAGAGTTCCGCACCATAAACAGGCTTGATATACATCCCGCTGACAGACAGACGGACGGACGGACGGATGGATGGACGGATGGATGGATGGACGGACGAACGGCGGCAGTAATAAGGTTCCTATAATCGTAAATATTCAGACTCAAGACAAGACATTTATTAGTAGAAACATGAGTATACAAAAAAGAAATGCAGGCTATTCATAAACACAAAGATCAGTCATGTTCGGCCTTTGTGGCATACAAAATATAGGTAAAAAGTCATTCATATCATAATCCACCTATTTTTCCCTTACAGTCAATCCAAATACGCCATCATGGTGGTAGTGGGCACAACCAACCGCATCGTCGGCGGCGACAGATACTTCCTGGATCAGATCATAAGCCACGAGAACTATGACGCCGAAGCCATCACCAATGACGTCAGCTTGCTCAAGGTCAAGTCGGACATTAAGTTCAGTGACCTGGTGCAGCCGATTGCGCTACCGACTGAGGATACTGAAGCTGGAGCAGATCTGTTTCTTAGTGGATGGGGAAGGATTTCTGTAAGTACCTATAGTGGTTTTTTTGTGGTTTAGTCTACCAGAACCTGCCAAGAACTGCTTTTCCACGCTACCTCGAACTGGGCTAGATCCAGGTAGCGCGTCCGGGGTAATCAACGTTTTTTAGAAGAAATAGAGTATTTCTAATATTAGAAAGGGTAAATGAAGAGTACAGTTTTAGAAACAAGGATATCCTTTATCTTGTTGCGAAAGAAAATTTCGTTGTTTTTTTATTTATTAATCATTATTTTTTTAAAAGACAGAGTCAAAATAAACATAATACTTTAGCGTACTCTATTGCTATTCGTTTTACTGAATGCTGTCTAGTTTTTTAGTCTTATAGGAACTGTTGAAATACTTAGCAAAACCTCCTCCATGACCTGCCAAGAAGAGCTGGCTCGAGATAATTATTTATTTATTTATTTCTTAAAACTGTATGCACTAGTGAAACACTGTACAAAGGCGGACTTAATGCCGTAGGCATTTTCTACCAGTCGACCTTAGGGTGGTGCAGAGACAGCATGGCAGGTGCAACATAAAGAAAAGACAAATAGAGAGAAGAAAAATAAATACAATCTATAAGTAATAAATACATAGATACACACATACTAATAAACCAGCCAGCAGTCCAGCGTTCGTCTCAAACCAGCCCTTTCGGTACGCATCCAGGTCCTCAAGTCTGCTATTACAATAGTGTCAGAATGGCCTATTATTGATTTCATAAAATTGTTGATTTTGACAAGTTTGGTAATCTACTAATATAAAAGCGTAAGAAATGGCATAGAATGGTAATCTCGTACATAATGACAAATTAATAAATAATACGTAAAAATATATATAAAAGAAACCTGGCATAACTTAATGTTCAAAATTTTGTAGTAGTTTTTCGAAAATCAAGTCTACTAACGGGTTTTATAATAATGGCAATACGAAAATGTATTTCTACCACGATTCTATTACGAGACCATTGACCGACCAGTGATCGACCATTATGAATAAGATGATTACGAACTTTTAGCAAAATGACAATGGGAACGTGTTGGAATGACGAATTTATAAAAAAATTGCAGACTTAGGGTCCAGGTTGTCTCGCCACCTCTTTTAGGTAGCTTCAGTGGTGACGACTATCTTCAGGTACAGGGTGAATCTAAAATAGAAGAAGTAATAAATAATAAAAAAAAAATAACTTTTAGAATTGGTTTTAGAATTTATTGCGGTTTGTAATGTAGAATTAGGGACTTCTTGTGTCCACAGTTCACTGTTATCGCCTGATAGTGACGATATTTATATTGAACTAGATGACCCGCGCAACTTCGTCTGCGTCACCTATTTTCATTACTGCTCCGCTTCTATTAGTCTTAGCGTGATGATATATATAAGCTTGGTATTCATTTCCGTGGCAATCAAAATGTTAATTTAATCATTTATCTCCAATATTGCGGTCTTGACAACTCACGCGTATCTGCAGAATGTCCTGATCTGGTCATAACGTGGATCATACATGTTGACGTAGCATACTAATCGAATTATTGGCCCTTTTAATTAAGTAGACAAAACAACTGATAAAATATGAAATAACTAGTTGACCCGCGCAACTTCGTCAGCGTCACAATTTTCATTACTGCTCCGCTACTATTGGTCTTAGCGTGATGATATATAACTTATAACCTTCCTCGATAAATGGGCAATCTAATACTGAAAAATTTTTTCAAATCGGACCAGCAGTTCCTGAGATTAGCACGTTCAAGTAAACAAACAAACAAGCAAACTCTTTAGCTTTATATATTAGTAAGTATAGATTTCATCAGAATCAGGTGGATTGTACATGTGAGATTTAAATCACGCTTTAACATCTAAGTTCAATGCAACTATTTATAGTGTCTTACATAGCTTTTTGTATTCAATGATGCCCATCATAAGCCTAAATGGCTTGATATCATGAGATTCCTACTGTATTGCTAACATGCCTTTTTTTTTTTTTTAAGGATGTGAAATCATCAAATGACTCCTTCCGCTCTGGGCGAGGCGGAAGGGAGTGTCAGACTCTTACTGACTAAAACCCATCCGTGCTCCTCCCAATGCCCTTTGCGTTCCAGGGCTGCGGCGTCTCTTTCGAACGGATTCCGCACCCCGGATTGCTAACATGCCTACCACTTCATTAATACAAAAAAAACGTTTTAAATTGAGAACAAAGAAACAAAACACAATAATTAAAACAATTGAACAAATAAATAAAAGAAAGTTGCCATCCAAGGACAAAACAAAAAAAGCAAACCTCATTTCAAAGATGTTATTTATTAACACCCCAAGTCAACGGGGAAATTAAATATTTGACATTTGTTTCCTCTTTTAATCAAAAGCGAGATTCGAGTCGGAAAGAAAATTACTTTCCCTTGCTTATCCTGTACATGCGTAATAGATTGTACACGCAATTCGGATTGTTTTTGGGTTGAGGGTTAATTATTTTTAATTATAGTCATTTTGATAGGGAATTCGTATTTAGCAGTTAGTTAGGTTCAAAGATATAAGGTGTTTTTGGGGTTCCGTACCTCAAAAGGAAAAGATCAAATCTCAAGCTCAAAAGGTATATAGGGTATTTCCCGTTGACTTAGAACCATGAAATTTGGCAAGTAATACCGTCTTATACTACAGGTATAGGGGAAAAGTCTGAAAACTATACATTTGTAATTTAATCATAAAAAATATAGTCTTTATTTAAAATGTACCTACAAATTTGTACGGAACCCTCGGTGGCATTCTGACTAGCACTTAGTCGGTTTTTTTTTTATATTACTACAGACCCCGACATAATTTGGAAAGGCTAGACAGATAGATTTCTAAAAAAAAATTATAAAAAGAACTCAGCTTTCTGTACAATTATGTAGGTACGTTAAAAAGCGCACACCGCTGTTACCATGTAGTCGGGATGTATTTATTATTAAATCATGGATATAGTTTCTAGATGAGTCTAGTAAAAATTATAAATTCAAATGAATCGGGTGCAAAGGCTTCACAGGACGAACATAAAGATTCTCCTTAAAAGGATGTTTTATGTAACTATATTATGTTTTATTCAACGCGAACTTTATGTATCTGAACTTGAATCAACAAGCACTCACATAATAATTACTTCAGTCTCTAACTCTTAATAATACTAGAAAGAAAACTCTCCAAAACCATAAGGAATAAACAACATTACCTAACTTCACAAAAAAGTCTATCATACACAATAAAACCACAATATTTTTTCGTTTTATCCCTTATTCCACAAAAACTGCTTAGTTACAGGAAACCGCGGGAACTCACCCTCTGCCACTATTATTATTCCCGGCACATTCGTAGGGCTCCCTAATTGTGTCATTAGGGCTTCGTGGCACCCTTCAGGTAGGGCTGTCAAACAATCAACCCACAACTTTGTGAATTGCCTAACAATGACTAAATATTTTCTCTTAACTAATCCTTCATATGAGTTCGTTTGGCTGTTACGCTTTGACCTTGAATAAATCTGAGAATTGATGTTGATGATTTCTGGTGCAGAATCAGATGACACCCGGAAGCAGTTAACTACTACTTTCTTGCGAAATCCTAACAAACGCGGGCTAAGCCGCGGTTAAAAATACAGTTTTTCTAACGTGCAAATGTTTTAGATTATCAAAGTATAGACTTTTGACCTGCCACATGATGTCGGCCGGTGCCATATGGTGCCGTAAAAGAATAATACCATCCCATCACTTCCCGTGGGTGTAGACAACGAAGGTCCCCGAAAGTCCAATTACAAAAAATATAATTGGGTTGCATAATTTTGGAATATTTGACAACCCTGTAGCTTACGCGAAAACCTACGAATCACCTTCCGAGCAACCGGGACTTGACCATTACCGTGTCACTTTTGTTTAGCTATTTTGTTTGGTACTTCTTGAAATATTACGTCGTAGTTCCTCCATCAGTATCTGTCCCTTTACTCACAGGATCAACATTTTTTAAATTATTCCTATCATAATCATCATTATGAAGAACTTTTACTATGGGATCGTTCCTAAAACTGCGGAAAAAAATCAGCGGTTCAGAACCTCCTCAAGTTTTGCAATTTTTACAGAGGCCGTGTATTATACTCGTACATGTCTCTTCACTGACACTAAAGACTCCTTCTATTTCAGTACCCCGGCACCCTGCCGGTCCAACTGCAGATGATCAACCTGACCGCGCTGAGCCTGGAGAGTTGCCAGAGCGTCTACAACGAGATCAACCCTGTCCACAGCTCGCAGATCTGTACCCTCACCAAGACCGGGGAAGGGGCTTGTCATGTAAGTACACCATTCTGTGGCTGTTTCTGTGTGTGTGTGTGTGTTCAATTTAACAGAACTACTATTCCAATAAGTGACAAGTTTAAGAATCTTGGGGTTTTGATCGACAAATATCTATCCTGGGGTCCGCAGCTCCAGGACATAACCGGCAAAATTTTTGCATCTGCTAAGCCCCTTAGACGGGTGTGGAACTTTCTTCCCACTACCACTAAAACTACGCTTACACAGTCCCTTCTGCTTCCCATCCTTGACTATGCTGATGTCAGTTATCTCGATCTCACTCAGGCACAACTCGATAATCTCGCGTCTTCAAAACCTTTGCATAAGATTTATATTTGGCCTGCGCAAATATTATAACATTAAATTTCTGAATTTCGCACAAAGCTCAAGTAGCTTCCCATACGTTTTCGCCGGGATACTCATATTGTATTTCTGCTGTACAGTATTTTGTTCAATCCCACAACACCTACTAGATAAGTCTTAAAGAATGTTTCAAGTTCCTTCATGACACACATAATAATAGATGTCTGAGTTTTTAAATTTTTTTATCGAAATTGCAACCGGAATCGGACACGATGGTCGTGGCAGAAGATGTGCTAAGAGGCTGGCCTAATAAAATAAAATAGTTCAAACATTATTCAGTCAACTTCTATGATTACAATAGGAAATTAAAAAATACTGGTCAAGTATGAGTCGGACTCGCCAACCGAGGGTTCCGTACAAATTTGAAGCTACAAATTACTTTACATAAGACTATATTTTTTATGATTTAATTGTGAATAAACGGAAGTGTTCGGGAGACTTCCGTTTTTATGGTTTCTGTCCTAATTTAACACAAAAGAGTTTACATGATTGTATAGCTGGCAATTTGGCCATTACAGTGATAAGCGAACATTCTAAATTAGAATTTTATTTGTTTATCTTATAAATGAAATTATTCACTGTTTTGTGACAAATGTGAATTTAATGTGTTGGAGTACATTCCACATTTGAAAACTAAAAATTTGCGCTTATCCTAAAACTTTTTATTCTTTATTTGGTTACTGTGACTTTACGACGTCTGAAAAAGTTCTGATGATTCTGGACTTTGACAGCGTGTTTTGGCTGAAAGATTGCATCTAAGCCTGTCGTCTGTTCATAGAGTCTACAATTGCTATCGGGAGACTGGTTTGTTCACGCGCCATTCAGGATCTGGCTGGTATCGGGTCACTTCTGAGCGATATGATCGATTAATTGTAAGAACTTCTTTACGAAATCGAAGTAACGCTTCGATGCTTTTCAACTGCAGCAGCATCTTCATGTTGTACGTAGGGTAGCTGTAAGTGACTCTACAATTAGAAGAAGGTTGAAGGAACGTGGACTGGTACCGCACAAGCCAGCAAATGGGCCGAAATTAACTGCAAACCATAGAAGATCGTGCCTTAACTTTACACGACACCTCAGGAAGACATCTTAGAACGACACCTTAGGAAGACGTCTTTCAAAGACGCCTTAGAACGACGCCTAAGGAAGACGTCTATGAACGTCCCCTTAGAACAACGTCCTAGAACGACGCCTTAGGAAGACGTATTAGAACGACGCCTTAGGAAGACTTATTAGAACGATGCCGTAGTAAGACGCCTTAGAACAACTACTTAGGAAGACGTCTTAGAATGACGTCTTAGAACGTCGCCTTAGCAAGACGTCTCAGAACGACGCCTTGAGAAGACGTCTAAGAATGATGCCTTAGAACGTCGCTTTAGGAAGGTGTCTTAGAACGACGCCTAAGGAAGACGTGTATGAACGATGCCTTAGAACGACGCCTTAGGAAGACGTATTAGAACTACGCCTTAAACGACGCCTTAGTAAGTCGCCTTAGAAAGACGTCTTAAAACAACGCCTTACAACGACGCCTTTAGAAGACGTATTACAACGACGTCTTAGAACGACGCTTTAGGCAGACGTATAATAACGACGCCCTAAAACGACGCCATAGAAAGACGTATTACAACAACGTCTTAGAACGACGCGTTAAGCAGACGTATAACAACGACGCCTTAGAAAGAAGTTTTAGAACGACGCCTTAAGAAGACATCTTAGAACGACGCCATAGGCCGACGCCTTAGTAAGACGCCTTCGTAAGACGTATTAGAACAACCCCTTAGGAAGACGTCTCACAACCACGCCATAGAACGTTTTTTTTTAATGTTAACTTATAACTATGATTTGTTCACAGCTTCAAGGGCCCGTATTAAGGGTCTTGACAGACAGACGGACGGACAACAAAGTGATCCCATAAGAGTTCCGTTTTTTTCCTTTTGAGGTACTGAACCGTAAAAAACATAATAATCGTGTTTTCAATAACAGTTAGCATATAAAAAATACAAAGGAATTGACTTTAAAAGTAGCGAATTATGCTGCGACCACCGATTGAAAAGGGCCGGAACCGGCAGGTGTAATATCAATCGGAAGTACCGACTTATCGGAGTTGGAACCGAGGACTCGGCTCGGTACTAGGATATTACTATAGCTTAGTACCTACAATCTGGCTACAGAGGGCTTAGTGTAAGGTTTTTAACGCACTCGATCGCGTTGACGAAAACGTTCACTTATGTTAAAATGGAAAACAAAAGAGGTTTTCCGCTATTGTAACCAGACGGCGCTTATTCATTTTCAATACAAATTGACGTTTACGCTTACGCGATCGAGAACGTTAAAGCGCACTAAGCCCACAGGCCCTACAAAATAAAAAAATCGGTTAAATTAAAATATGTAGATAATGTATTTAACCTTATCAATGTGATGGCAACTCTCCAGCGAATAGCCAACAGTACAATCGTAATCGCATATCTGTCGCCCAAAACTATGGAGGAAGATTTTCTCCTTACACAGTTATATCGTATTCCCCAATTTCATTCCAAATATTGTGTTAACGTTCAAAATGGCAGCTTTCACAATAAATCACGATATCATGATGTTCGTAGATGTTCCATCATAACATTTGTTAGCTCAACGGATATTAATATTTGTTATATCAGTCGTATTTCGATCAAATATCGCAGAATGACGAGAATTTAGGTTAAAATATATAACAGTATATTCCAGACAAAAAATATTTTAGGCATTTAAACTAACATTTCAGGACTTATGATTATTTTGCCAGTCTTCCGATTTTTACCTCCGGTGTTTTTATTTCATTAGGGCTCTACTGTCTACGTTGTATTCACTTAACATTTTTATTTCTTCTTCTTCTTCCACCTGGCGTTAATCCCGACTATTGCCAGGGTCCGCCTTCCTACTTAGCTTCCTCCACTTTGCCCGATCTTGAACATCTTAACTTAACTTAACATTTTTATCTTGATACTAGTTTATTCCCGTGACTTCGTACGCGCATATCCCGTTGTTTACCGTTCCTGAAGAAATTTCGGGAAAACCTCTCTTACCCCACACTCCTCAAGAAACCTACATGTCTAACTAAAGTCAGCGCTCTACGACTAGTAGGATATTTTCGGCTGTGCGTCATCTGTCAATCACTTATCAGTAATAGAAGAGTTTCATTTTAGGCAGGACTAGCTGTTGCCCGCGAATGTACGCGCATATCCCGTTTTTTTTCGTTCCCGTAAGATTTTCGGAAAATTCTCTCTTAGTGCTCCGTGCGCACTCCCCAAGGAAAAAATACCAAATTTCAGCTTTTTTTGACTAGCAGTTTCGGCTGTGCGTAGTCCGTCAGTAACGGAAAAATCCTTACTAATTATATAAATACGAAAGTAACTGTCTGTCTGTCTGTCTGTCGCACTAAGGCTAATTTTTATCCCGGGGGAGGTTGTTCCCTAGGGACCACCCGAGCAAAGCCGCTGGCAGAAATAGTTTTATATATTAAGAGTACCTTCTGCCAGCGGCTTCGCCCGCGTGGTCCCTTACGAACATACTCCCGGGATAAAAAGTAGCCTATGTCCTTTCTCAGGTTCTAGACTATCTGTGTACCAAATTTGATTTAAATCGGTTCATTTGTTTTGGCGTGAAAGCGCGCCAGACAGACAGTAAGGAAGGAAGGATTATCCAATATTGTTTCCGTTTTCGACATCCAACACAAAAAAAACAGTAGCTTTAAATAGTTATACCTATAGCTTCTTCAAAATCAATGACAAACATATAAGTGTCAGTCAAGGATAAAAGAGATCCCGTTTTTGGATCAACTCCTAAGTGAAAAGTTAGTTCCCACTGTTTTCAGCGAAACATATCGCCAAGGGACGGCAATCTGTTGAGCAGAATATCCGGCTTAAATATTATGTTAAGAAAATTTATTTAGCTCACTAAATTTTAGACATAATCGGTAATTACGACTGCTAAAATGAGGATAGTTGGGCTGGATGAGAGTTGCCGAAGATCGTGCCAAATGGCGTGCACTTAGAGAGGCCTATGTCCAGCAGTGGACTGTTATAGGCTGATGATGATGATGATGGTGATAAGTACCTAAGAAACATTGTTTACCGAAGCTATTATTGTAAACTATTGTAAACTTTAGAAAACAATTTATACATCTAGCAACTCTCAAAAATAACAAGATTTTAAAGAGACAAAGAAAAAGAGACGTGTCAGACACGACTTTTTTTTTGTTTAGATGGTTTTCCTGTTGACTGTAGTCTAGGTCAGAGGTGACAGACACAAAGTTGACGATGGAGTGAGTTTATGACATTTTTACACTTTTGTAACTTTTCCCCTATTTTTCCAGGGTGATTCCGGAGGTCCTCTCGTTGCTAAAAACAGCTTGGTAGGAGTGGTGTCGTGGGGCCTGCCTTGCGCCCGCGGCTACCCTGATGTCTACTCCAGGGTATACTCTTTCCTCGATTGGATCCAACCGAAGATCGAGCTCGACGAGCCCGTCCGATTTGTAAACTAAACCTTTATTTTCGACAAAAGAAACTTAACTGGATGCTATTTTGGCGAAGAATGTTTACTAAAATAATTAATATAGAATTGATAGCCTAACTAACATAAGAAATAAATAATATTTCAGAAGAATTTGACGACGAATTTATTGAATCAGCTAGTCTATTCTGTAAATAACCATTTCGATATCGAGCTTCACCTGAGTGACAAAGCTCACTAAGTGAACATTATTACACATGACATAAAGATCATCATATGTTTATACGAATTTGATACTCACCTCGGATTCCGCTGTCGAGAAACGAAAATGTTTTTTTACAGAATAGCACTACAGAATTGAACGTAGCTCGCCTCTGTCGAGTTGCCACCACACAAAATCGTGTTCTAGAAAAGTAATACAGATAAAGGCCGAACTCAAATTAATAGAAACAAAGTCTTGAAAGAAAAAGGAAGAAGATGGTGGTCTACACTCTAATACAACACAGTTCAATCTCTACTCTGCAGTAGGAGAGTTATTTTAAACACAATCGTTGAGCGGCTTCTGCTTCTATCATCATCATCTGCCTAGTCTTTTCCCAACTACATTGGGGTCGGCTTCTAGTCAAACCCGATTCAGCTGAATTCCAGTGTTTTACGTGGAGCGGCTGCCTACCAGACCTCCACAACCCATTAACTGGGTAACACGGTACATCTTGGCAAGACTGGAGTCAGATTTACTGGCTTCTGACAATCCGTAACGACTGCCAAAGATCTACAAATGACAGCCGGGACCAACGGCTTAACGTTTCCGAGGCACGGAGGAAACTCGGTATGTTAAGGCTCCCGTCCACAGACCAACCTTGGCAAGCGTTGCTTAACCTTCAAGATCGACCCGTGCGGCTGTTATTATTTAGCCATGAGCTCCTCAAACTTTCTTTCTTTTTTTACGAAATATTATTTCTATATCAATAAAACGACGCAAATACCAAGGCCTGTCCCCACCACCTATCACTAAAACAGTACTAGGCAAGCCTGCTCCATCGTCGGCCACATCCTCGCATATCATCACGTGGTCAAACGTGGGCCGATATTGTAAAAACTATGTTCAGCTATTTATTTTTTTTATTTGTGATGGGTTTGCTCTTGACTCTAGTCTATGTCAGAGATGACAGAGACAAAGTCTACGATGGAGCGAGCCTACCCAGAAGGAGCTCGTTCACTCTAACTTTGAAGAGATAAGGGTTGTAAGCGTTTGGAAACACAGACGCAGGCAGAGTGTTCCACTCCTTTGCTGTGCGCATTATAAAATACGTTTGAAAACGCTTAGTGCGAATTGGTGGAATAGCAACAAGGTAGGGATGGTAAGATGCAGTGCGTCTGGATGTCCGATGGTAAAAGGGTGCCGGTGGGATGAGGTCGTGGAGTTCTTGGGCACACTCACCGAAGTACAGTCTGTAGAAGACCGACAAGCAGGCAACCTTACGGCAATGAGCCAAGCTATGTAGCTTGGCATATAGCTCTATATTAATTTAAAAAATATCTTTCTGTCTCTGTCAATAACATGAAGATGACCAAGACAGCGCTTAATGTACTTAGTGATATAATTTTGTGCAAGTGGATATAGAACCAACTTTTCTTTTTATTCACCATGATTTTTAATATCGATATTTCATCGCAATCACAAGCTATAGTGATAAATTGTACTCTTTACTTCAAATACCTAGTACCACAGCCCACCTATATATATTACTACTAGTATAGATTGAATCAACCTGCTCAAGTTATTAATAATATTTCTTTATCTACTCGAATGTATTATGAGGAACTAATAAATAATTTCACAAGAATGGGTAGTTTTAATTCCAGTTTTTTCTTTACATAGTTAACTTTGTCATGTAAGTACTGCGACCTACTTAGGCAAAATCAAAGCAAATGCCAAATATTTGTTATCCAAGTGATTTAAGAGATACGAAAGCAAAAAAAGCAAAACAAGATCCGTGAATGGGTGTCATCATATCAGCCGAAAGACGTTCACAGCTGGTCATAGGCCTCCAAATTGGTGTCCATCCATTCAATTACGAGACTCCTAGATATCCGCGATATCCCGTCTAGTCGTACCCAGCGCTTCTCTTCCACATTAATTATGCGCACAGCTAAGGTGTGGAACGCTCTGCCGGCGTCTGTGTTCCATATTGTTTCCGTTCATATTTATATGTGGACGGGAACCGTCTGCCTTCAAAGCAAGAGTGAACATGCATCTTCTGGGCACCATCATAGACCTCATCTATCGCTTTTCATCAGGCGTGATTGTGGTCAAAAGCATGCCCATTACCAAACAAAAAATAAAAGTGCGTTTAACCGTTGGTCCCGGCTGTCATTTGTTGATCTTTGGCAGACATTACAGGTATTTCTGCCAAGAGGCATCGTTTTACAGGGGTGATTGGAAGCCGACCCCAACGTATATTGTTCACAACAATAACAAGTAAATCTCCTCAGACGTTTGCCGGAAACCAAAATACAACATAGGTAGATACACGTGCAACCTCTTCATCGGCAATAATATTTACCACACAATTTCTGTAAACAAGCCACGTGGGATATACGCGTGCAATTAATTCGCCAGTGTTTCACTTAATTAGTTAATTACTGGCGTCGGGATACCCATAATCGGGTAATTATTTGTGTACCTTGTAAGGTTTAAGACTGTTGCAGTTACGGATGCTGAATTGTAACTTTTAGGGTTCCGTACCCAATGGGTAACAAACCGAACCCTACAACTAAGCCTCAGCGGTCCGCCAATTAGTCCGTCTGTCTGTCATCTCAAGAACCGTAATAGATGCTCAGTTAAAATTTTCTCAGTGTGTATGCAAATATTGAAAATAAACGGGTTTATGGTACGGAACCCTTCGTGTGAGAGTCGGACTCGCACTTGGCCGGGTTTTTAGATGAGAAGTCTTCAAATCACTTCTCCCGTTCTGGCCAGAGCGAGAGGGATCTAGTCGATAGGGAGGGGGGGGGGGTCGGGGGAGGGGGGGGGGGGTAGGGAGGGGGTTTTAGTCGGTAAGAGACTAACACTCCCTGTTAGTCTCTTACCGACTAAGCTACCTGTGGTCTTCAAGTACCCTTTGCGTTCCAGAGCCACGATAACTCTTACGAACTATTCCGTAACTTGCTTCTAGGATTTTCAATCTGCAACTGTAATGACTAACTCTGTTCTGTCTCCTGCTAGATAAGAAGGGGAAATTATGGGTTTCTTACTCCTACGCTCTTCTTTTCTGAATAATTTCGTTACGGGATCCAAGACAGGTGGTTCGTTTTTTGGGGAATCGTCGAGCTACATCAACTCGGTGGGTCCGGCGTGCCAAG
The DNA here is from genome assembly GCA_950371165.1 of Lacanobia oleracea. Classification (NCBI taxonomy): domain Eukaryota; kingdom Metazoa; phylum Arthropoda; class Insecta; order Lepidoptera; family Noctuidae; genus Lacanobia; species Lacanobia oleracea. The sequence continues at coordinate 6,389,561 of OX493389.1, forward strand.
AATGCGGCGCGGCGGAGGACACAGTACAGCACACCCTCGAGATGTGGGACAGGACCTCTCACTTCCCGGCGTGGTCAACTCCATGCTAGAAAGTGAAGGGGCCTGGGCAGCGGTCGCCTTATTTTGCGAGAACGTCATTTGGCAAAAGGCGGCGGTGGAGCGCGCGCAGGAGGATGACCCTCTCGCTGCGCCGCTCCGAAAACGAAGAAGAGGTCGGAGAAGGCGTCGTCTTCTCCCTCCTCATGGTGGTGATAGGCGGGCGACAAGCACGAGGGACGCCTTTGCCTGCATTGCGCTCTACACCACCTTCGTCGGTCATTCCCGGCCTTCCCCCCACGAGGAGAGCGTGAAGGGCCCGCCGTGGAGGCGGGCGGTTGTCGAAGGACTGGACGTAAAGCCTTTTTTTTTCTGATCGGAAGTCATCAAAAGACAAATGACAGGAGGGAATGTCAGACTCTTACTGACTAAAACCCATCCGTGTTCCTCCTAGTGCCCTTTGCGTTCCAGGATACGGTGCCTCTTTTGAACGAAGTCCGCAGCCCCAGCTGGCAGACGTCAAGGCTGCGTCGATCTCCCAGTCCCCCAGACGATGCGAGAATGCCACTGGGTTGTTCTGTGGGTATACCGGGTCAGCCCGGGAAGTCCCACATAGCCCCCCATTCCCCCAATGGGAGGGTATGCGTAATGCATTTTTTCAAAGCGCAATAAAAAGGTGTTGCAGTGGTTGGTAATACTGTGGCGGACATACTTCAAGGAAAGTGAGTGACTGGTTTGTCATCTGTTTATCTATTACTATCAAAGCCTGGTGCTATATGGAACTAGTTTTTGCACGTGACTTTGTACGCGCATATCCCATTTGTTCCCGTTCCTGCAGGAATTTTGAAAAAAAATCTCTCTTAACGCTTCTTACTTTCCCCAAGGAACCAACTTGCCAAATTCCAGCTTTCTACGATTAGCAGTTTCAGCTGTAGTCAGTAACTCAGTCTGTCACTCACTCACGCAGTCAGCCAGTAACGGAAGAATCTATCTATACTAATATATACAGCTGAAGAGTTTGTTTGTTTGTTTGTTTACTTGAACGCGCTAATCTCAGAAACTACTGGTCCGATTTGAAAAAATATTTCAGTGTTAGATAGCCCATTTATTGAGGAAGGCTATAGGCTATATATATCATCACGTTAAGACCAATAGGAGCGGAGCAGTAATGAAAATTGTGACGCAGACGGAGTTGCGCGTGTCAACTAGTTTTATACATATATTGGGATTGATTGATTACAGACTCCTTATTGCCCCGTTGACCTAATGGCCGTAAGTTCGTGGCGTTGTGAGTTCGGTAGGGAAACTGTCACCGAAACATTCCCATTAGGAATTTCGTATTAGCAAACTGAAGTTTAAAAGATGTGGTCTGACGCGTTCATGCCTCGGAAAGCACGTAAAGCAGAGCGTGATTCTCATGAATTCTAAATCTATACTTGCACAAAGAGAAAACATGAACTCTGTTTTCTAATATCTTACAAAAATATTGACAGTCGTGTAGTTACTATAATTTCTGAAGATTAATTATGATAACTTGGGACTGAAATCGTTAAAGAAAAGGAAGCGGTGGCCGTCCCCGTCAAACCTGGAGACGCACCGTCAGTGTCGAATTACCCATCAGCAAATTTACCACAAACATAAACTACAGGAATCAGAGGTACTTAGTTATTTTGGTCAATTAAGACGTAATTTCTCAAATCTTCCGAAAAGTCAGCATGGTGTTACATGACCCAAAAGTCACTTTAGAGACTTGCACTTAAAGAAATTTCGAACCGACTTTGATTAGGAGTCTGTACAAAAGAAAAACTACCAGATGTGGATGTGGAAAGAGATCTTTTGAAGCAGAGTGCTAAAATTTTCGAGCTTGCTTTGCTTGGTCTTGCAGCGTGTGTTCTTGTCATTTCTTACCTTTTCTGTAATGAACAAATCGGCCAAGTGTTATTTTTGAATGAATTTTGCTGAAGTTTATGATACGCCGACGTTGTTTGTCAATGTCAATGTCAATGAGTGAATTATCCTTAGGTACTTAATTACTAATACTATAAATGCGAAAGTAACTCTGTCTGTCTGTCTGTCCGTCGCACTGTCACGCCAAAACTATTGAACCGATTTTAATTAAATTTAGCACAGAGATAGTCTAGAACCTGAGAAAGGACATGGGCTACTTTTTATCCCGGCAGTAAGTTCCCTAGAGACCACGCGGGCTTAGCCGCTGGCAGAAGCTAGTTTACAAAATAAATGTTTTAGTGGTTTGGTTTTTATTTTAAAGAACAGTACTAGTTGACTAGTGGATAGGGGGCACCACAGGCGTGGATTGCTTAGGGCATCAAGAAGTCTTAACCCAGCACTGCGCACCGTGTCAGCAGAAGCGACGAGCATCGAAATGACGTGCAGCGAGGTGATGCGTGAACGCTAAGCGTTTCCAATCGTCTTTTATAATGCGCACAGCAAAAGAGTCGAACTCTCTGCCTACGTCTGTGTTTCCGAACGCTTACAACCCTCATCTCTTTAAAGTCAGAGTGAACAGGCTCCTTCTGGGTAAGTTCGCTCCATCGTAGACTTTGTCTCTGTAATCTCTGACCTAGACTAGAACAAATTCATCTCAAACACAAAAAAGAAACAAACTCAAGACCGTTCGCAAAGGAAGACTTCTGTGCCCCAGCTAGGTGACACAGGATCTTAAGTAATTATGAAAACAAACGCTCTTGCATCAGCAATATATCCCTAATAACCATTTGACTTTCAGACCTCTTTGTACCCCGGAGAGCTGCGCAAAAAGCTAAATGTAATTAATTTTCATTAAAATATAGAGTAAACAGTGAAGTATCTGTTACCTACCCTAAAACAATAATAACTTTGCCCTTGCGCCCTTGACCGAGTTTTAGGGTGGGTACAGTCCGCAATATAAGTCGCTGAATACAATGTTTACAGAATTCGGGTAGACACTTGCAAAAGCTGTAACTTTATGTAAGCTGGTGGTTTCTGGTGTCAATTTTGTCACCAAAATTACGTGCAAAACCATAATTACGTGCAAAACCATAATGACGTGATAACCATAATTACGTGCAAAACCATAATGACGTGCAAAACCATAATGATTACTATTGGTCGAATATTTGTATGCCAGCGAATGGCGAAACATGTCAGATCCTAGTCCTCTATTTAATAAGACCTTAAATTTGACACAGACATTTCTACACAAATAAAATATTCTTATTCTTGCCACTACATGAAATTACTTTGAGAAAATGGTTCGTTTGCGATGTAAACCTCAACTAATACTTAGTAAAATTAATTTTAATGAGGTAAAATTTGTTGTTGGTAAAAGTAACCTCAAAAAGTAAAAGACAGAACAAAATAAAAATAGTTTATTCCTCCCAAATAAACGCACATTTCTGATTATTAAAATCTACTTAGATTGAAATAATATAAAACAAAAAAGGAAAAAATAAAAGGTAGAAAAGTTGCAAATATTAAATCAATTACGAAAATTAATTCGCTGAGTGTGATACTCGTAGGCAACGTTTTATACAGGAAAAAATACAGTTTCTGTGGATTGGGTCACGAGCCTGAAGCAATACGAAAAGGTAATTCGACACTTGAATTAAAAACATTTCCGCGAAAAAACACTAGCACTGTACTTTTGCGTGAAAAGACACTTTCGCGAATAGACTTGTGGGCGAAGAAACACTTATGAGAACACTCGCGGATGGAGTTTGGCGTTAAAGACACTTGCGCGTTTATTAGCAATCTCGAAAACCTCATGGTTCATACCCATGACGAAATTTTAGCAAATTTTTGTCGACGCCATCTTGTCTCTTGATTTTGACCCCATATTATCGACCCCGAAAACCTTACCTTAGGTTTCTTGTCTAATTTTCTTTCGCAAAAATGTATCTCTTGCAAGTTCGCGAAAAAGCTATTGTTATTTGCCAACAGTACTTTTCAAGGGACCACATATGAGACGCATTAAGTGAATGACATGAGCGCAACTCGTAGAAACCCTCCCCGTTGTTCGCTAAGAGGGTTCTAAGGCTGCCATCTTCTTTATTTATAAGGCTGGTTGTCAAGGTCGAGGCTAAGAGGCCCTTTGTGCCTCCTTATACCCTCGGGTCGAAATCAATGAAGAGTCGTGGCGGTTCAAAGATATTGTAATGTTTTTTCCGTATTTATATTTAGATAGGTCTGTTTCTTGCAATCAAAGTGCTGCTGTTTATTTTTATCTGGGGAAAGTATTCGGCTTGTGTCTGCGGTGGCTTTAATGGCGAATTTTCGATGTGACAGGAGATAGAAATACATATGATCAAGATGTGATGTGATGTGTGTGTGATTTAATTATTATCAAGATGTATTATGCAATGTTATGAAGATATAAATAATCAGAATCAGAACTTACAGTTTAAGATTACTTACATAAATAAATGAGATTAGCTACATTATTTTTTTCATATTCCTGTATATCAATACACTAGTTGACCCGCGTAACTGCGTCTGCTCTTGCTCCGCTCCTATTGGTCTTAGCGAGATGATAATTATATAGCCTTCCTTAATAAATGGGCTATCTAACTATCAAATCGGACCAGTAGTTCCTAAGATTAGCGCGTTCGAGCAAACAAACAAACAAACTCTTCAGCTTCATATATTAGTATAGATATAAATAACTAGAAGGTTTTTTTCACTTTGATGAGGGTCAAAAAATACAGGGTGTTTCTTTTTAATATACCGTTTCGTTGTTTGGCAAGGAATACCGATTTTTCAAAAGCCAATGATGCAGTATTAGTTTTCATCAAAATCGGGCTCAAGAAGGAAAAATCAGGGATAGGGAAAAACACTGAATGGAGATTCAGTGTTTTTCCCTATCCCTGATTTTTTCAGATTTAGCCATCTCGCCCACTGAAAACCTCATCCTGTATACCTCACCCTGTATACCTCACCCTGTATACCTCACCCTGTATACCTCACCCTGTATACCTCACCCTGTATACCTCACCCTGTATACCTCACCCTGTATACCTCACCCTGTATACCTCACCCTGTATACCTCACCCTGTATACCTCACACTTTTCGCTTTCTTTTTTTATTATTGATGGACACGTTACGGTAGGTACGTTTGGCCACTATCTCACCTGATGGTAAGCGATGATGCGGTCAAAGATGGAGCACGCTTGCCTAGAAGTAACCTAATTATTCACAACTGACTTGAAGACTGCTTGCTGCCTGGAAATAAGACAGACCTTGTATTTCATCTTCTTTACTGTCACTTCAACACATGTCATGTCCATAAAGTGTACTTATGGCTGAAGTATTCGGGAAAAGGTACGGAAAACTTTTAATATCTCTATCATTTGAGACGCGATGCGACCCCAGACAGAACAATAAGCTTTCAGAAAGTTATTTATTACTCGTAGCCTTTTATCTTCCTTTAAAAACTTTCTAGCCAGCTCTCAACCATCTTGATGTCAAAAACTTATTAATAAATCTAGAAGAAGAAGAAATGAAATAAAAATTGTTCCTTAAAAAATAATTAGTTTGCTAGTTTAATAACCAATAAATATATTTTTACATGGGACAAATATCTTTGATTTTGTCATTTAAACAATAAATTAAGACGCTGCAGTGCATTGTAACTTCAAGTGACGTGTTACGTACCAAGTCCTGGTTCCTTTGATTACGCTTAGGGTACGGAACCCTACTAGTGCTCAATCCCAAACATTTTGAACCTTTGATATTCGTTGACGCTGATAGAATGGCGCTTTGTCTATGGCCCAAGGATAATATCAATTACTTTTTAATGCTTAGAATAGCCAAATTGTAATTTTCTTCGTTGAGGCCTACTCCGCAAACATTTCGTTACCTTTTCTATTATGTGTTTATCATTGAAAGGGACCGAGGACGCCGGAAATGGACCGTCGTCGGAAGCATCCCTTCTGTTTCACTACATCCTATATTATCTGGTTTTGTTCCTCAGCTGTTAATTTTTAGATACTGGCCACAAAGGCGAGTACAAAAGCTGCTTTCGAAAGCGTCTGTTAATAACCTATTTTATGTCTATTCTTTTGGTATCTACTAAAAATAATCTGGAATTGGTATGTGACTGGGTTTTTGTCTTACATTTTTCAAAATCTAGAAAAAAAACAGTCAAAAAAAATATATAAATACCTCAAAAAATGTAGAGTTGTAATAGCTTAGAGACAGAGATAGCCTTCATAATCACGTCACTCGCTAGTCACGCTAAAATTCAAAAATCCAATGATGCAGTTTTAGTTTTCATCGAAATCGGGCTCGAGGATCCTTTCAGTGTTTTTCGCTATCTATCCCTGATAGTTTCGGATTTGGTCATCCACGCCCACATGGAAAACTCACCCTGTATACCTCACACATTTCGCTTTCTTTTTTTAGGGTTCCGTAGCTAAGCTAAAAAGGACAAAACGGAACCTTTAAAGGATCACTTTGTTGTCCGTCAGTCTGTCTGTCAAGACCGTTTATCTTGGGAACGGTTGGAGGTATCGAGTTGAAATTAAAACCATATCCTCAGATTCCTTTGCAGCTGTGAAAAAAATCAAACTTCTAAGTAAACGTAAAAAAATTAGGTCGTTTATGCCGCAAAAAAACGTTATATTTTGACACTCTCAAGGGAATCAAAATGTATAGAGTATTTTCCGTTCACCTAGAACTATGAAATTTGGTAAGTAATACCGTTTTGTACTACAAATATAGGGAAAAATCTGAAAACTATACATTTGTAATTAAATCATAAAATGTATAGTCTTTATTAAAAGTACGAAACCCTCGGTGGGCGAGTCCGACTCCGACTTACCAGGTTTTTTTTTTAACTTAGTATTCCGATCCGTGATAATTTTCGAGCGGGCGAAGTCGCTAGCAAGAGCCAGTATTTCCATAAGTATTCAAATTACGCGAACAAATCAGTATCGAATAAAATATTTACTGACGGTGTTCGTGTTTTATCCCTGTCTCGTTGACAAAGTAATTCCATTGCGGTTTCATTCGGATCAATGCGGTGTTAAAAGCGAATCGAACATAAAACGAGGCGCCATTTTGTCAATATAATGTTTTATTCGTATTCATCGAATATTCAAGCTCTACAAAGGCATTTTGAGCCTTTTTCTGTTTAAATTCCAATTACGATAGAATGTCGTCTAGAAGAAATTTTAATACAGAAATTTATTCAAGCGTGTTTGGGTTTCCTAAGTTTTCGATAATAGGAATAGGGAATATGCATGCGATTTTTTTATGTTCAAAATGAAACACTTATTAGCTCTAGTAAACAATCATGAAATTATTTTTTAAATACCTTCATCAGCGATGAAGTTATAAAGCTTCAAAGATTGAAATTAGAAAGAGAATTCCGATATGAATGTTGAAGTAAGAGTTCATGACGCCTATACAGCAGCCATAGAAAACAGCGTTTTAGCGAGAGGGACAGATATATTTGTTTAAAACCATATCTCGTTTGTTTTTCGAGCAATTTTGATTCTATTTTCACTGTTAGTATTATATTTTTGTATATATTTAGATAAACTAAATAGATAATAAATATGTTTTTCATGCATATTCCCTATTAATTAAGCTACAGACCTAGGTTATTTCCAATTTATGATCGTTATTTCAGTTACACACAATGTAACTGCCGGCAAATATGGAAATGGATTTTCCATACAAATGTTGCGGTAGTTACTGTGGGTATTAAAGACATATATTTCATAAATTTAGAATAAATATTTTTGAAGTTATTCATTAAATTAGATGAGAAATTACTATTCGCCCCTTATCTCCGAAATGACTGAGTCTATAATTTTGAAAAAATGCCGATAGTTTTTAACCTACTTCCAAAAAGGGAGGAGGTTCTCAATTCGGCGTGTATTGTTTTATGTATGTACACCGAATTTTTTTCTTTTGTAGTTCGATGCGGCATACTTGCCATTTCGTCCGTAAAAATTTTGATTCAGTTTGGTTCAGTAGTTTTTATTTTATGAGCATTTTTGCTTATTTCAATTTCTGCGTAAATGAAGACGTCGTCCAAGTATCACCACTTAAAAGAGAAAAATAAAAACTTTTTTACAATATATATTCAACATCCAAAAAATATTTTTAGTAAAAAAAAAATTATATTTCACGTATAGATTAAAGGAATATCTACCTATGTGATAGGAAGTCTATGGTTTTAAAGGTACACGTTAAAAAATAGATTCGTTCAGGACTCGCACTTGGCCGGTTGTATTAAATTATTTATTGCTACAATTACACAAACAATAAATATCGATCCATAAACTATAAAACTGGATCTATAAAAAAATAATAACAATAATAAAACTCAAATAATAACAATTAAACTTAATATAGTAATACGCGCTTACATGTGAGTCGTTGGACCGAAACCATAGCGCGATCTAATTCGATCCCAACGCCATCTATCGAGTTGTGAAACTGAGGATAGCAGAAATTTACATGGATATTTACTTATATACCTCTTTTCTTAAATTATTTATCCAACAAACGTTACATGAACGGGAATTAAACACATTTTTGCCCAAACTGCAAGTACAGTTTTTCTGCAGTTCGTCAATTAGGGGGGCGTGTTTGTCATCCGTTGCCCAATAATATCTGTTACCTGTTCGTTATAACATTTGGGCACCTAAATTTCGACCTTTTCGATCAATATTTAGCTTGAACAATGTTTAACAAAAATAAGTATTAATAAATAACTAACAATTGATCATGGAAAAACGCATTGTAACAAATATTGAATGACAATTTTAACTACGTCGCAATTACCTCGCCCTCAGACAGCTCCCAATAAACTTGGTAAAAATGAACACTTGCAAAACCTCGTTATACCAGATAAAACACCCCAACATTTTAAAAGTTTCCAACTGAAAAACTACACCTTACATAAAGATACCGATCTCCAACGAAGAGGTTTTAAACTTGCTTGAAGTTGCGCAACTACCCACAAATTAACTCTTGTATAAGGAGATAGTTGAGGAGTCTCGTAATCGTCTCTCTGACCCCGAAGGATCCATGCTTATGCACCAGTGTGGCTGCGAGGAGCTAAGGTAGGGTAACAATGTTTTCGCCCTTCTAGTATAACGTAGGGTTGCCTGGCTACGGAATTTGTTCGAAAGAGTCACCGTGGCCCTGGAACGCAAAGGGCACTAGGAGAAACACGGATGGGTTTTAGTCAGTAAGAGTCTGACACTCCCTCCTGCATCGCTCAGAGTGGGAGGAGTCATTTGATGATATCCCATTCTTAAAAAAAAAGGGTTGCCTGGCGGTATTTCGTAGTTTTTTGAAAGAGTTACCGCAGCCCCGGACCGCAAAGGACACTTAAAGGAACTACCTGGGTTTTAGTCAGATGAGTATGACACTAAGAGCTAAATAGTACATTCATCTTAGGGCTGAAAGTAATTGATGAGCCAAGAAGGTGGCTTTTGGCGCCCGAACATAGCGAGAGCCAGCGTTTGGCGCTCTCGTTTGAGGGACCAAATAAGTCTTTTACCCCAGGTAAACACTGTGGTTTTTATTACGATTGCAAGGAAAGACAAAAATAAAAACACGAATTTGCTAAGGACAAAATCGATATCTGAATCTGATGAACTCATTGACCTATTAATACTTTCAACCCGCTCCTCAGGCAACTTCAGGACTACTTTCCGAGTATGAGTAATTAAAAAGTTATTTGATGATTTCCCACCCACTAAACGAACTACAAGACGAACGGCGATGTGCCACCGGTATGTGGTGGATATCCAACCCACACGCACAAGTTTTGGGAATACTTTCATTATACGAAAAGCTAAAGAGTGGAATTCCCTGCCGGAGTCTGTGTTTCCAGATAACTACAACCTGGGAGTTTTTAAGTCAACAGTGAACAGGTTACTTCTAGGCAAGCGTGCTCCATCTTCGACCACATCATCACTTTCCTTCAGGACAGCTTGTTATGAATCGCGACCATATCAATAATAAAAAAAAACCGACCAAGTGCGATTCGGACTCATACACGAACGGATCCGTACCATAAACTTTAATTTTTATTATTTGTTGTTACAGCGGCAATAGAAATACATAATCTACGAAAACGCGTTTATTTGCGCCAAGCATGAAGCATACCAAAAAAATAATTCAGTAATTTAATTATTTTTATTAATATGTGATAATTTCAACTGTCTGTCTATTTCATTAAAGTCCTTGAGATACAGCCCGCTGACAGACGGTCAGCGGAAGCTTAGTAATATGGTTCCGTTGGTTACCTTGCGGCTTAAAAATGTGGCGGACAGGCTCCATAAAGACAGATAGTAGCTATATCCAATGTCTCATTGGATACAGCTACTGTCTTTTCGTCCCAGTTAATCTTCATTTATTTTCAAGCACTTTGGAGTTCAAGGAGAAATCATAGATTAATGAGGGCTACTTTTTTTGTAATTATCAGTTGGCGCCACAGTCGAGTAAGGTTCTTAATCATAGCATTCAAGTTGTTATTATAATACGCGCATGTGAACTAAGCTAGAAGAAAAACAAAAAAACCGGCCAGGTGCGAGTCGTAAAATGAGTTTTAAAATATAATTTATAAAGAATAGTTCTTTTTTATTTAATTACAAATGCATAGTTTTCAAACTTTTCCCTGTACTTACAGTCTATGACGGTATTATTTGCCAAATTTCATAGTTCTAGGTCATTGGAAAATACCCTATGAATTTTGTTTCCCTTGAGAGTGTCGAAATATACGTTTTTGCAGCTTGAACGGCCGTATTTTTTTTTTTACGTTGACATAGAAGTTTGATTTTTTCACAGCTTCAAGGGAAAATCTACGGTTTTGAGTATATGGTTTTAATTTCAACTCGATATCTCAACGCGTTCCAGAGATAAAGGGTCTTGATAGACAGACGGACGGACAATTAAGTGATCCTATAAGGGTTCAGTTTTTTCCTTTTGATGTAGGAACCCTAAAAATAAAATCAATAGCCAACCAACAGTGAAAGACATTTAAAACCTCACGCTTCACTAGCGCCTCTAGCGGCGAATTCAAACATGATAGCCCCCATTACAAGAAAAGTCCTAAATATAACAAAGAGCTGGTATCAATGAAAACAGCTGAAGATAGTGGAGCAAGGAACTCCTAATCTGGTACTACACTGACTCAGTGAATACTACTACATTTTACTTTATATGCAGAGCTCAAATGAATTCCACCGTCGATCCAGCTAAATTCAGAATTCCTTTTCATTTTATACAGACAAAATTGTAAAATGGATTCCATTCGTCGACTGCACGCTGTTGTGAATTGAGATTGAAAGAAAACCTGCAATATCTGGAAATCTATTTTCAGTACAGTACTCTTACTTGTTTAAAACTTTTAATAAATTAAAATCTTTTTACAAAAAAATATAGCCGAAATTAAGGTTATTTTATTCTTCGTAGTGTTTTGTTTGGAAATCGGTTATATTATTTATAAAAAGTTTTTTTATTTTTCACTTTTAAGTGCTGATACTTATACATAAACAAAAATGCTCATAAAATAAAAACAACTGAGCCAAACTGATTTTTTACGGACCAAAGGACAAGTATATCGTATCAAATTTAAAAAAAAAACACTGAAATCGGATCAGAAACCTCGGAGTAATCGGTGTACTACTCTGTCAAGAAAGTACCGGGAAAAGATCAATAATATACAAAATGTCTGATAGTCATCCAAATTTATTTTATCACCTTCAAAGTATGCTCCTTTAGAAACGATACATTTGCGCCAACGAATAATCCATTCATCAAAACATTTTTTAAACGCTGCTTCCGGAATTGAGTTCAGTTCTCGCCGCGAATTCTCCTTCTATCGATTGAAAACGGGTGCCACGAAGTGGTAATTTGAGTTTGGGAAAAAGAAAAAAGTCAGCAGGAGCCATATCTGGTGAATATGGTGGTTGCTGGATGGTATTTGTTGAGTGTTTGGTTAAAAATTCGTTCACAATGATAGCCTTGTGCGAAGGCGCATTGTCGTGGTGCAAAATCCAAGAATTTTCTTTCCACAAATCTGGCCTTTTTCGTCGAATTTGCTCTCTTAAACGCCGCATAACGCTCAAATAATATTCTTTATTTACCGCTAGACCTTCCGGTAAGAATTCAGAGTGCACAACACCGCGATAGTCAAAGAAAACAGTCAACATGACTTTGACTTTTGATCGACTTTGGCGTGGTTTTTTCGGTTTCGGTTCAGTTGGAAGGCGCCACTCCAAAGCTTGTTGACTAATTTGCATGTCAAACTCGTAAACCCACGTCTCGTCACCAGTAACAATGCGTTTAATGAATGTTGGGTCCGAACTGACTCGTTCTAGCATGTCCTCAGCGACTTTCATGCGATTGAGTTTTTGGAGAAAATTCAGATCTTTTGGGACTAGCCGAGCAGCAACATGTTTCATACCCAAATGATTAGTTAAAATGGTACGGATCGACTCGTGAGATAAAGAAAGTTCGGCGGCTATCTCTCTCAGAGTTGAATGGGGATTTTCAGTCACTATTTCCTTCACTTTTGCGATGTTAACTTCAGTTGCAGACGTTGACGGCCTACCAGAGCGAGGCAAATCTTCCATCACATCTCGACCGCTTTTGAACGCTTTGAACCACTCATAAGCACGAGTTTTTGATAAAGTCGATTCACCGTAAGCCTTCTGTAACATTTTCAGTGACTCCGAACACGAAATTCCATTGGCGATGCAAAATTTAAGACAAACTCTTTGTTCGATATTTTTGTCCATTATGAAATTCGCAATACACACTATATATGATATTACTAAAACCAGCACTGTATTTTATATAAATAACAGATGCAACTAAAACTCCGCGCCAAAATGGAAAACAGTTGTGCCAATCTAACAACTACAAAAAAACAAAAATTTGAATTTGGAACCATAAACAAATCATCCATTCCCGATACTTTTTTGACTGAATGTATATACATGAAAAAATATCAACTGAATTGAGAACCTCCTCCTTTTTTGGAAGTCGGTTAAAGAAAAATAAGAAAATAGATAAACTAATTTTGGGCGCGGCAGTGCCCCGTCAAGACGAGCCAAAGAAAGCGGGGAACTACCTATTACGTCGAGTCCTTACACTTTAACACGTATCTAACAAGGTTTTGCAATCCAATTTTCCTTGATTTCATATGGAAGGGGACTGAAAAGAAATTTCATTAGATAAAGAACTACGTTTTTAGGGTTTCGTACCAAAGGCTAAAAGGCCGAAGCGTAGTAATGGGGTTCAGTTGGTGGTAACCAAAAGAACCCTATTACTAAGCCTCCGGCCGTCTGTCCGTCCGTCCGTCTGTCTGTCAGCAGGCTATATCTCAAGAACCATAATAGAAAGACAGTTGAATTTTTACATACTTTGTATTTCTATAACAACAAAATAATAAAAATTAAATTAAATTAATGGGAGCCCCATACAATAAACGTGATTTTTTGTGTTTATGGTACGGAACCCTCGCAGCCGGTTTTTGAAAGCGTTTTCAGTATCTTGTATCGCAGCTGCGAGTAAAATTAGTTGACTTCAAACCATGTATGTATTTGTATACCTCATTTTTAAAGCATAACTTTGCATATTTCAATACGACGCTCTAGAAAATTTTACGACAGACATTTTATGTAGAATGGAGTGCGATTTTATTAGGTACTTGACGAAATACGAAGTTTTATATTTTACGATAAGTATATCTATTTAATGTGGCTTTTTTTTATTGACACGTCTAAAATATGAATGTAAACAGCGGCACGACATGATTGTTAATGTTTATAATAATTATAAAATAGTTTAACTGGCTTAAGCCGGCTTCGTCCGTGTAAACTTCGTATTTAATCCCACGGGAACCAAAAAACGAAAAAACTGAAAAGTACTGTGAGTATCATTTTATAGGGTTCCTTATCAAAATGATAAAAAGGAACCCTTATGGTGTGACTAAGTCTTTGTGTCTGTCACAGCTAGATATCTCAAGAACTAGTAATGCTATCAACTTGAAATTTGGAACAATTTTAGATGACGTTTACTCAACTATTTTACAAATAAGAAAGAAATAAAATGTTTATATTTTTTTACAATAGCGACTGAAAGGGGTTCTTAGAAATTAGAAGTGAGTGAGTGAAATTAGGAGTGAGTGAAGGCATGTGGGATATTATATGAAAGAGAGCTAAATGCACAATCTCAAACATTTTTTTCAGGCCGTATGGTTTTCGACTTTTGATGAAAAATGTAAAAAAAATGTCAGTTCCTCCCCTCTCTTCAAAAATTCTCAAATAAAATTACATTAGTTCCACTATCGGTCAAGAGATGGCGCTGATCTAAAAGTGCAATATACACCGCAGTGTTAAAATTCTCTGACGAAGCTCGTCAGAGAATTTGAAAACATTTCACGTGTTTTATGATGGTACGGAACCCTCGGTGCGCGAGTCCGACTCGCTCTTGACCGGTTTTTTTTATTACTGATAGGCTCACATTTGACAGCAATCTAACCTCATGGTAAGCGATGATGTGGTCGTTGATAGAGTTCGACTATCAGGAAAAACAGACTCGGGCAGAGAATTTCACTCCTTAGCTGTGCGCACAATGAAGAACACTTTCAAAACGTTTTGTGCGCTCGAGTGGGATGTCCAACACTTACCGATCACACATCGCCATAGGTACTTCTTGTAGTCTGATGAGGTCCCTATACTTTTTTACTCTGGATTAAGCAGAAGGGAGTGTCAGACTCTTACTGACTAGAACCCACCCATGTTCCTCATGAGTCCTGATGCCCTTTGCGTTCCTGGGGGCCAACTCTCTAAGCCCGAAGTCCGTAATGTCGGTCTTAGACGTTTTCTACTCCGTATCACCTACGGACTTACGATTAGTCCCGTAGTTACCCGAAGTAAGAATTAAATACAATTCATTCTTAGTGGTTAGGTGACACGGTGAAAAAAACGCCCGCACCTAAGACCGACATTACGTATATCGGGTTTTTTTTTGGTATGGCAGGAGGGGAAATCCTCATGGACGCGTGAGGCGGTTGGGGCAGTGCCGGACTCTTACCGGCTAAAACCCACTCCTTTTTTTTTTTTTTTTTAAGGATGGGAAATCATCAAATGACTCCTCCCGCTTTGGGTGAAGCAGAAGGGAGTGTCAGACTCTTACTGACTAAAACCCATCCGCGTTTCTCCCAGTGCCCTTTGCGTTCCAGGGTACGGTGCCTCTTTCGAACGAAGTCCGCAGCCCCAGCAGGCACTGGCCCTAGCGGGCCCCGTCTTTTACGCTGACAGCTCTTTGAGGCACGCGTGGAACACAGCGCGCCGTCCACCCGGGCCTGGTTCTGATCAGACGGCGAGCCACCCAATGCTCGCCGTCCGCAGGCTCGCGCTTACGGTGGCCGAAAATCGCCCTGCGACTCCCGACGCCCGGGGCGTCTTCTTCTGTTGCGGCGGCTGGGGCGTGAGGTTTCCCTTTCTCTCACACGTTCGGCTTCCTCCTTTGCTAGCATTACTGCTTCGCAGAAGGAGGTGACCGCTTCCCATGTCTCCTCGCTTCGGACCATAGCCTGAACCAGGGCCGGACGCGAGAAATCGCCGCCGCCGATCGCCTCGGCGAGGACACGGCGGTGCTCCGCCCAAGCAGGGCAGACCTCAACCGTATGCTCCACCGTGTCCTCCGGGCGATCCTCGCAGTGTTGACACCCGGGCGTATCCTCCCGCCGTATTCGAAACAGGTACCTCCCGAAACAACCGTGTCCGGTGAGTACCTGCGTCAAGCGGAAAGTAAGGACGCCGTGGCGCCGCTCTAGCCACTCCTCAAAGAGGGGACTTATCGCCGCAATTGTGGCGTGACCAGCGCTGGGTTGGGACAGTCTTTGTCTCCATACTGCCATGAGATCCTGCCGGAGCTCCGCCCGCCGTACTGCGATTTGCCGCGGCAGAGGAGTCTCGCCCCGGCGTAGCACTTCCAGGCGCCATTCGTAAATGAGTGCGAGGGCTCTCGCCTCTAGATCCCATGGCGGCAGTCCGGCAAGGAGGTTCGCCGCCTCGCCAGAGACCGTGCGGTATCCCCGGGCAAGCCGGATGGCCATCACCCTCTGGGACGAGTTGAGGTAACGGGCAGGTCGCTTCCTCAAAGTAGGCGCCCACACCGGCGCCCCATAAAGGGCCATGGACCGCACGATCCCCGCGTAAAGCCTCCGGCAGGAGGCGTTTGGACCCCCTAGATTGGGCAAAAGCCGCTTGAAGGCAGCCCCGGCTCGCTCCAGTCTAGGAGCCAAACGTCGGAAATGCTCAACAAAGTTCCAGCGGCTGTCAATAACGAGACCCAAGTAAGTCATCGTCGATCCGACGCTGATTTGAACCCCTCCTACCGTTATTTGGGATCCCGACGGTGGTCTGTTCCGAGATCCATGAAAGCACATGGCTTCGGACTTGTGTAGGGCCACCTCGAGACCCAACTGCCGGATCCTCTCAACGACTATCGCAACCCCGCGTGTCATAGCGTCAGCCGCCGCTTGGAACCCACTCCTGCCTTTCTAAGTCGTTTTCTCCGATATTACGGTCGGAGACTTTAATTTTATTTATTTTTTTACTATTGATGGGCACTCGCTTGACCACCATCTCACCTGATGGTAAGCGATGATGTGGTCGAAGATGTAGCAGGCTTGCCTAGAAGTAACCTATTCACTCTTGACTTAAAGACTCCCAGGTTGTAGCTATTGGGAAACACAGACTCCGGCAGGGAATTCCACTCCTTAGCTGTACGCATTATGAATGTGTTCCCAAAACGTTTTGTGCGTATGGGTGGGATGTCCACCATGTACCAGTGGCGCAACGCCGTTCGTTCGATTGTTATCAATGTTTGTTCTTTCTGTAAAGTAGTTGATGTGTTTGTCTTGTGTCATACAACTTCAGTCTGAATTTTCATTGCAAGATGGGATTGCATTCATATATTTATATTTTCTATATCATTTGAGTATAACACGAAGTATAATATAGCTCAGTATATTTACTGTGTTATTTTCTTTTCTATGTTTTGTTCCTATTTGTAACTGTCTTTATTATCTATGTTTATGCAATTGTCTAAAAATTTGTTACGATTTTCTTTATCTGTCATTATTTTATTTATGTTATTGTCTGTTAAATTCATGTTAATTTCTTTTTCTAGGTTATGTCTGGCAAGCCCAAACATGGGACAATAGGTTATGAGGTGCGAAATCGTTTCCTCCACCGCTGGGTCACAAACACATTCTGGTGAGTCTTTTTCCTTGAAGCGGTGTAGGTAGTGGGAGAAGCCCTCGTGTCCTGTGAAGAGTTGTGTGTGGAGAAAAGACCGGACTTCGGGTTTAGCAAGCAGCCCCCAGGGCCGCGGTGACTCTTTAGAACCAATTCCGCAACCCTGGGACCATATCCTACATCCTAAACCAGGCCATGTTCTTCCTGTGTTTCTATCCGAATTCTTTCAGCCGTTGAGCCATGTTTGATTAACAAACATCTACACAGATTTTCACATTTAGTTGGAGTATTTACAATACATACAAAGTTGATCTCAGAAACGTCCATCACTTCCCCCCTCTCGATAATAACATCAAAGCTACAACTTTGAATCGTCAATTGAGAACCAAACTAACAATTATAACTTCGCGACTTGAGCGTTGTGTTCAAAGGACTTGGAGAAGGAACTCTGCAATCTAGTAAGTAATTTGTTGCCGTTCTTGAGGAGTTGAGAGAGAGAATTAGGAGGGTCGGTGTTTGATGCCTTTTTGATCTCGGCTCCGGCTTAGTTTTGTTGCCCTGGCTGGGTCCTTAAACTCATTTGAGGTCACCAGAGGTTGAGCAGTATTCAACCTTAGGGAGTTGAACTGAGAGTGGTCTCATCAAAAATGCTGTAGGTATGAAAAAACACTCACTCATGCGTTTGCTGTCTGTATGCCTGTTCATCTGCACAGCCAATTACTTCCGGAGCTTTTAGACCGATTCAGTTCTCTTCCGGGATCTCTATAGTGACGATATATAGCTACATCTACATTACATAAATAGCAGCACAACCTACCAAAATAAATATTTTTAATGTCCTTTCCAATTGCGTGGATTACAAAGCAGTCACAGCTGCTGCGCGCTACCCAGTTTAAAAGACACACTGCCGCGAAACTAAAATTCTTATAAGAATGTTTTCAATATAAACAGACAAAGTATATTCCAATTAAAAGTTCAAGTACCCGCGCATCACTCGTACGCGCGACTTTCACAACTACCCTCCGCTCACGTTCTTATACTTTTCAAGATGGCTGCCGACACGTTATAACTGCATCGAACTTTGTGGGAACATCTTATTTGACGAAAAATCGATGTTATTTTTTTATTTTGTGCGTTACAGATTTTTACCAATAAAACCATTGATATTTTTCAAATTACGGAAATAAGCTGCCAATATTACCGAACAATATTGTTAAAACAAAACCGCTACCCACCTATTATTTTAAAATATTTTACAAAAAACTGGTACAGTAGGTACTAGTTTATATACAGGATGGCCAGAACATTGACATCCAAAAATAAAATTTAGGTTCCTCGTATCGTGGGGTATCCGAATCACCCCCGTGTAAGTTCTGCGAATTTTTATAGGTTTCGAGCTATGAATTTTTGAGGATTATCGACCAACATGAAAACATTCGAAAAATAAAAGTAGAAGATTTTGTCGAGGTTTCCTTTTTGCAACTGAACCTTCATGATTAGTTCGTATTGAGGATAACAAACCACTAGTTAACACTGAAACCAAGCTGAAAGTTTGAAGCTGTCACTTCATGTAGATTTTCAATCGCCCACAATCATGTGGTAATTATGGGAAAATGGCAAAAAAAATACTTTTAATCAGATGGCTAATTTTTAAAAAATCTCCACCTCGCCGTGTTTGGAGGCCAATTTCAGCAAAAGTAGCCCTATAGAAGTATATCTAATATTTTTAATGATTACGAAGACTGAAAGTCTGTCATTCTCGATACTCACTCGGAAACCATGAAATCTAGAACCATGAAGTTTAGATTTTTAATTATAAAGTTGAAAATTTGGGTATTTTTGGTAGAGAATGCCTCGTTACATTAAGTCCGCCTATGTACCACTATTGTGCATGAAGTTTAAATAAATAAATAATTTACGGACGGAACGCAAATTTCACTTTAGACCAACATTTTCACAACTTTCAACACAGTTACGAAGCTGATAATTTTATGCACAAAAGTACAACTCATGAAGATTCAGTTGCAAAAACGAAATTTCGACAAAGTCTTCTACTTTCATTTTTAGAACTTTTTCAAGTTGGTCAGGTCGATAATTCTCAAAAATTCTGAAAAAAATTCATAGCTCGAAAAGTAAGTAAGTTCTCAATTTAAAAATTTAATCTCCTCGGCAAACTTCGCGGTCGAAGTGCATGCTTCGAACGAGTAGGAGGACAACGCAAAAGCAAAACAATATAGTAAGGGGCCGTCTCCACGAGCGAGAGAATCGCGGCGATATTATCGGCGTGCCACGTACTTCTACAACTCTATGGCGTCATCTCCACGAGCAAATGTATCGCTGCGAGAAGATTTATAGAAATACATGACAAGACTATAATATCGCCGCAATTCTCACGCTCGTGGAGACGGCCCCTAAGCTGTGAGCATCGTTATGTCTAGCTTTTCGTAGTTTTACACTACACTTGTTCACAAAACTGAGATTTATGGTGAACACGCGGAAAAGTTTTTAAGCAGTGACTTCTTGGAATATAAAGATGAATGAGTTGTTGAAAGTTTAGAGTTAAGAGCGCAGCCATTTTGTTTTGCGATAGTTTCGGCGTTCCATTTTTAAAACTACTTAGGTATTTACATTTGCACAGACTATCTAGTGATAATAGTCATAGTCGATCGTCATACATTTATGAATAGTGTTTTATGAAAAAGCAGATTAGAGGTAGTGGTTCTAGTTCAGCGTGCAAGATTTAACCTAAACAAACGTATCAACATTGGCACATTGCAATAGTTAAATAAAAGCTTGTTTGTAAAGAAGATGCTCGCCAATCAAAACAAAATTATAATTTCAGGTAATTCACCTACTCTTTATTCAAAACGGTAAAATTGTGCTCTCAAATAAAAAAAAAAATCAGTGTTGTTTCATAAAGTGGTATATTTTCCTGTGAAAACAAAGGTTTTCAAATATCCGGGATATTGAGGGATTACCTACAGTGAGCCGAAATCATTTTTTGCTCCCGTGCGTCCACGAAACATAATTGGATTTAGTTACCAATAAACCAATTACACACTGGCAGAAAATTCAATAGCTTTCGTATTTTATCGATACTTTTTTTTCTCATTTCTGTAACAGATTTTTTATTGAAACGTTGGAATATTTTTGTATTGAAGGGTAACCAACGGAACCTAATTACTAAGCCTCAGCTGTCTATCTGTCTGTCTGTCAGCGGGCTTTATCTCAAAAACCGTAATAGGTAGACCGTTGATCACAGAGTGTGTATTTTACTGCCGCTTTAACAACAAGTAATAAACATTTTAACAATAACAACACAACTAAAGGGGGCAGCGGCCCTCCCCCCCCCCCCCCCCCGTTTATGATATATAATCGTTTCATCGGAAATTTCTGTTACTGGAAACTAGAACGTGAGAATTAAAATCGTTTCTCTGTGACAAATGAAGTGTTGGAAAATAAATGTTTTTATTTTTGTTTTATTTATTCGATAGGAAATACAATACCTGACCGTCTCGGAACAGGTATGAGCTGCTCCCCACCCTAGCTCAAATTCTGGGTACCTACGCCCTTGGCCTGAACTGGAAACCAAACGAAGTAGACCAACCACTTCGCCACTTCATCGCCAACAGGGCACCACATAAAACACCATTACACACCCTCTTATGTCGCAGATTTTCTTTTCTTTTACTCTTTAATACTGGAAAAATACTCCACACAAAAACAAAAAAAAAAACAAATGGGCGCACAACAAAACATGATGAATAACTGTTATGGCGAAAGATCTCCCACATAACATGTTTATCATCAAATATAACAAACAGGTAATATTTACAAACCGCACATCTTCGAACCTCGCTTCATTCCAGTTAATTTACGGTATCTGGGAACAGTTCCATCTATCACCACGTTCTATGATCACCTAGTCAGTTTATTTGCTAAACGATGATTGATCATAGTAACACACTTTTGATCATAGACAATCAAAGAGAAACGACTGAGCTTTTCCTGTCAAGAATAGATGACGTTTACGCTTCTGGCTGCGACAAATAGTTCCAACGTGGTACGGGCAGAGTGTGAGAGAGATAAATAGCGATCGTGCGCCAGTTGTATTTTCAGAGAATTCTGATTAGTCTAAATAATAACGGCTATGTACAAGGGTCGACATTTGAGGCTAAGCAACTCCTGCCGAGGTAGGTCCGTGTATGAGAAATTCCCGCCTCGAATAAAAAAGGTTTTCTGTTGCCCATTTACACAGAGATAGGACAAAGCCTTGCTGCAATCTTCGGGTGCAAGGCCGAGCGAAGGGACCTCAAAATACCTACCTACCTCGCCTTGGATTTCCTAGGTTCTCTTTTACTACATGCCGATTGTATGTGTATATAATATTTTCTTCATATTTTCGTAACTTTGTATTATTGAATGCTAGGGAGGGAGGAGCAAGTGCAACCCCTTGCAACCCCCTCCCGTTGCCCATGCAAAAGAGAAAATTTTTGACACAGTCGCTCTATCTCTTTCTATAAAG
The DNA here is from genome assembly GCA_950371165.1 of Lacanobia oleracea. Lineage (NCBI taxonomy): Eukaryota > Metazoa > Arthropoda > Insecta > Lepidoptera > Noctuidae > Lacanobia > Lacanobia oleracea. Next base: position 6,411,363 of record OX493389.1, read on the forward strand.
CGGGCTATTTTTTTGTGGTGAGACGCTCTGTCGATTCTCTATGGCTTTGTCCATGATAGATCAAACGGAGCTCGATGGACCGATCAGTCTTCATAACTTTTGATGAGATTTACAACAATAGATTTGAAGGAAGCTCGCTTTATAATCTTTTTAACATTGAAAACTCTTTGAAGACTTGTCAGTCTCGAATCTCGATGGTTATTCTTGATTATTATTTGTAGTCATTGGACTCAGACAAAGTGAAGTTTGATATTCAATATAATTTAATAAATTCTTGAGTTTCCAAAGTAAACAGACATGCGATTTTAGCATTCCCGAAAGATTTGCTATCATTGTATTTATGGAAAACTAGTTGACCCACGCAACTTCGTCTGCGTCATAATTTTCATTAGTCTATAGCCTTCCTCAATAAATGGGCTATCTAACACTGAAATAATTTTTCAAATCGAACTTGTAGTTCCTGAGATTAGCGCGTTCAAGCAAACAAACAAACAAACTCTTCAGCTTTATACATTCAGTCAAAAAAGTATCGGGAATGGATGATTTGTTTATGGTTCCAAATTCAAATTTTTGTTTTTTTGTAGTTGTTAGATTGGCACAACTGTTTTCCATTTTGGCGCGGAGTTTGAGTTGCATCTGTTATTTATATTAAATACAGTGCTGGTTTTAGTAATATCATATATAGTGTGTATTGCGAATTTCTTAATGGACAAAAATATCGAACAAAGAGTTTGTCTTAAATTTTGCATCGCCAATGGAATTTCGTGTTCGGAGTCACTGAAAATGTTACAGAAGGCTTACGGTGAATCGACTTTATCAAAAACTCGTGCTTATGAGTGGTTCAAAGCGTTCAAAAGCGGTCGAGATGTGATGGAAGATTTGCCTCGCTCTGGTAGGCCGTCAACGTCTGCAACTGAAGTTAACATCGCAAAAGTGAAGGAAATAGTGACTGAAAATCCCCATTCAACTCTGAGAGAGATAGCCGCCGAACTTTCTGTATCTCACGAGTCGATCCGTACCATTTTAACTAATCATTTGGGTATGAAACATGTTGCTGCTCGGCTAGTCCCAAAAGATCTGAATTTTCTCCAAAAACTCAATCGCATGAAAGTCGCTGAGGACATGCTAGAACGAGTCAGTTCGGACCCAACATTCATTAAACGCATTGTTACTGGTGACGAGACGTGGGTTTACGAGTTTGACATGCAAATTAGTCAACAAGCTTCGGAGTGGCGCCTTCCAACTGAACCAAAACCGAAAAAACCACGCCAAAGTCGATCAAAAGTCAAAGTCATGTTGACTGTTTTCTTTGACTATCGCGGTGTTGTGCACTCTGAATTCTTACCGGAAGGTCTAACGGTAAATAAAGAATATTATTTGAGCGTTATGCGGCGTTTAAGAGAGCAAATTCGACGAAAAAGACCAGATTTGTGGAAAGAAAATTCTTGGATTTTGCACCACGACAATGCGCCTTCGCACAAGGCTATCATTGTGAACGAATTTTTAACCAAACACTCAACAAATACCATCCAGCAACCACCATATTCACCAGATATGGCTCCTGCTGACTTTTTTCTTTTTCCTAAACTCAAATTACCACCCCGTGGCACCCGTTTTCAATCGATAGAAGACATAAAGGAGAATTCGCGGCGAGAACTGAACTCAATTCCGGAAGCAGCGTTTAAAAAATGTTTTGATGAATGGATTATTCGTTGGCGCAAGTGTATCGTTTCTAAACGAGCATAGGTACTTTGAAGGTGATAAAATAAATTTGGATGAATAACAGACATTTTGTGTATTATTGATCTTTTCCCGGTACTTTCTTGACAGAGTAGTATATTAGTAATGTAGATAGATAGAGTATAGGTAGGTAGATTCCATTGCCTATCTCCGAAGTTCTTCATCGTATCTTCACCAAATTGAAATGGGGCCAGTCCGGAAAAATACTCTTCCAAACAAAAAGAGAATCATCCAAATCGATTGACATTGACAACTGGCTAAAATATCGCTGAAAAAAACATACAAAGAAACAGTTAAATTGAGAAGCTTCTCCTTTTTTCAGTCGGTAAAAAAATAAAAGTGCAAAATATCAAGTGTGTTTTAAATCAGAATTCCATCAAAAGCTACGTCTAAATCAATTCAAACGAATCCGAGTAACTTTACAAAACTAAATATTGACATAAAACAGCTTCAGTTGTTCACTGGCCTATATTAATTTAAACTCTGACACTTGCAAGCGTTGAACGAGTTACTGACTGGCAGATGTTTCCGTTTGCCGCTATTTTGCAACCATTCTTTTTTCAAAAAGGAATAATGGCGGGGCTTTTTTCTTTACGCTTTTTTTTCGGAGTTTTTAGTGGGAGTTTTCGCTGTACATTATCTTGAGCCAATTATAGGTTCAGTGAATAAATAGGTAGTAAATATCTATATGAAAAAGATTTAACAGGTATTTTGGCACCTAGCTTTTGGAGATGGTGGTACTTTCTTTCTTTACAATACAAACTATATATAATACCTATTAACAATCAAATATGCTTGTATATTACACGCTTACAGTAGAGTAAAATTGGGGGACCTGGATCTAGGAGATCCAGGTCACCCCAATTTTATCATTCATTTCATCAACATTCTTCGATCCAGAAACACCCAATTTAATTTACATCATCATCATCATCATCATTTCAAAAATATACGAAATCTTGTTTGTTGCATTGACGGTCTACTATTAGAATTTAGAATAATTATGCTGTTTATTGCATCGGAAATATCTATTCAAATAGATTCAGATATGCAAGACTCTAAATAGATAATAATCCAAGGGAAACATTGGGATGGGATAAGAAAAAAACCATTATACATATATTTTTGTTTCTTTGATAAATTTATTTGATTACTTTCTCTCGCTTTAGTGATGGGGACACAATTTATATGAAACAAATTTCATTTCCTGGCTGTATCTGGTAGCAATCAATATCTTCTAATGCAGGTAAAACTAATTCATGTGCTGTATCACTTTCCTGATGGAATAAATCTGCTGTTGTTGTCAATATATTACTCTCACTATTCTTTGACGAAGTCACAATCGATTTTCGGTGATCAGCTTGTTTGTTGTCAACTTTAATGAATTTGCGAAGATTCTCACCAGATTCGCTTTTGAGTATAAGGTGGTGAGTATTTTTCAAGTTAGATTTCACTGAATCTTCCAACTTCTGGTAAAATAAATCTTCTGTTTGGGTTATATCATTATCCTGATGTTTTAATTCACATGTCTTCGATATTTTTATTTTTCTAGGGTGCATATCTTGAATATAAATTATGTCACCCCTAGCATTCTTGCAAATAATTTTACGAATTCCATCTAAATCAGATTTCATTGAGGGAAACATTAATATAAATAAATTTAGTTATTTATTTAGGAGATAAATTTAAAATTGAGTCTTTCCACTGCAATGTTCAGAGTTGAACTGCTGTGATGCACGACGCTTTTATAATATATACACAAATTTGCTTCATTTTGAGTGCAATATGGCATCATGTAGGTACACAAACATTCTAATAGGGTACATATTAATCGACTCATTTTGGAGCACGATACAATGGCGCAAACTGTTTCAGACAATTATTAATATAATATTTTCCTTTCACAGCGTTCAAATAAAAACATTGAGGAAAATGTATAGCATGTTGCATCCAAGGATCATCATAAATCTCCCAATCTTCTATAACACCTCCACATGAGAAACATGCTGCTTTATCATTTGCACCATTTCCACAATAAAAAAATCCAGCGTCAGCCATTTCCATCACCGATCTTCTCCCTGAATCAGCCATTGCCCAATAATAACCAAATGAAAATTCACGCATTTTATATGTATTATACATGTCATATCGAGGATTGTATTTATTTTGACACATGGTCTGCTTACTCGCTTTCTAGTTCTTGATACAGATAATAAGTGTAATACTATAATGACATCGCACAGCAGTTGTTAACAACTTATACGTTTCGGGATTGGTGGGGATAGGAAACTGATACTTAAAATTGGGTAACATTTTGAAAAATTAAACAAGAAAATATTTATTACAAAAATTTATTATCTATCCACCATTTATTTAAACATATTACATTTTTTAAAGCACATACTTCATCATGATAAATACAACTATACACATCATGAGAATGTTCATATTTATTGTACAAGCTTAATAAATTAGGACAACCTTCATCTTCTAAATTATTTATGTTATTATTTTTCGAAATATTTTTTAACCACAACACTTTTTCGAAACCTTTAGTGTAAACACATTTATCTCTTAAAATATCTACAATCAAATTCTGGTGATTTGAGTAAGACACAAATCCTTCACTCCAGTATATCTTTCTATTACGTTCAATCCAACTGACTTGTCTTTTTTCTGGCTTCGTTAAATGGTGAAATGTAAATGGTGGCTTAATTAAAAATACTGCAACTTTTTTATCACATAATATGGCAATTTCTTTAATAATAAATTCATTTGTTTCTGTTTTAAACCCTTGAACATCTACAATAACAGTCATGATAACCTGCGCACTATGTTACTCAAAGGTTTATATTCCACAAGTCGGTCGTTTATAATCAAACAATATGCAGTCGTCTTATCTGGGATTGCTGTAGAACATTCAATTTCCAACCTCACATCCACAGGACCTGTTTTCAGGCTATCGTTTTGTCTTGAGCAGTCTAAGATAAAGAGAGGGGCTTTTTCTTTGAACTGCTTCAGGTCAAGTAACGGGTCTACAGGACAGTTGTAATACGACTGACGAAATTTCACAAACATTTCGTATAATATACTATATTTGTTCTCAGAAAACTTTAACCCTAAAGGTTCATATGGATAATATTGTGAATTCAAAAAGAGCGTTACGTTTGTTACTTCACAATGATCAAATACTGAACTGTCTTTAGTTTTATTATTTTTTCGATTAGTTTGTAAACAAAAAATTACATATCTGGGTTTTTCCAATTGTGAAGCAGTTTTAACTGACCAAGAATGCTTTGTAGTTTTAGGTAGTAACGGATACTCATATAAATCCCAATTTCTAAACGCCATCTGAATAGGTTTATCTCTTTCTAAATGTTTTAAAAGTGTCAGTCGTTCTCGATCTGATACTTTTACGTGCGGCACCCTCCACTGAACTCTTTGTATGTCTATTTGAAAATGAGCAATATCATCATTCAAAATAACACTATTTAAATTAGTGTTACTTCTGTTCAATATAAGTTCGTGTTTGCAATTTATCACTATTTTATTGTAATCCTCAGCAAACCCTAAAACCTTATTTAATGGTATCACAGCACTGAAATATCCATCACTTTGAAATCCGTCTAAACTCCAACCCCATAGGGCAGCAACTTTATTTTCTGCTTCATTTAATGAGATGTATGATTTTATTGCTGTCGTTATTCCAGAATTTTTGATGCGGTCTATTTCAATACCATTCATTTCATATCTGATGTCTTGAAACAAAGACATAACAGGGTTATTACTGAACGTAACAGTTTTATTGATTGGATTCCCATCTTTACCGAAGAGCTTCGCCTGTCCTTCGACGTAAATTGAACTGGCTGATGGTAGCACGTATATGTCTTGCTGGTGGATGGGAATTCTGATTTCATCGTTTTCTCTAAAGCTGTTATTGTAGGGATTGTATGAATGGACTTCATAACTTTAGATCGAAGTGTCGAAGTGCGGTGATTCAGTAATCTGTAGTATATTCATACTTTAAACCCCAGGGCTTTAAGGAAATCTTTATTTTCTCTAGACAATTTCTTAACTTTTTTCTTACGTCTTTGCACCTTAGCAATCGCAGAAGAACTAAGACGTTTTTTATTCGCTTGGATGTTTTTATAATATACTATCATTTTGTTTTTCTTAAATGAAGACGTAACTGAACTTGTTCCTCTCCAAAGTTAATACAGTGACCAAACTGATCCACAATCTTAACAGATATTGATGAAATTATATTTTTGTTTACTGGAAAGTAAATAACATTTTGTGGTATTTCCATGCACTGATGACCTGGAGTAGTATCAGACACAAATTCATGAATAAAATGAGTTGGTAATCCGTTGCAGTACGAACCATGAACCAGATCACATTCGATTCTGATTACAGACAGACCTTTGTTAGTAATAGGAATATTCGGTCTTGATTTTAATACTGAAAAGTATACCAAACCACACTCATATTGATCTGACAAATGTAGTGGTGGTTGAAAGTATGAAACCAATTCCGATTTACTTCCAGAGATGGTAACTGTAGTAGACATGCTTTAATACTGACCTCTTTTGGAAGAATCTGTTTATTTTATTCCTTCACTACACCAAAAATTCTTCAAAAAGTTTAAACAAAGATGTCCACAATTATAAGGGTGATCACGCTGAATATTATCATAATTATAGTGAATTTTGTATCCTAGGTATTTTATGAATTCCTTTGGAGGCTTAAGATTTCCGTAACTATCGAAATACTCGATATAATCATTGTATTTTGCATAGGCTACCCAATGAGAACCAGGATTTTTAGAGCTATCTAAATTTATAACCCCACATTCTTTTTTAAAAGGGTGTTTAGGGAGTTTATCTCTCATAAAGACACCTCTGAAATAGGGAATATTATTTCCATATTTCAGAATGTCTAAATTACTCAAGGCTCGTTTGGGTAGCCGATATCTTAGTTTTTTTCTTTCGATACAAAAATTCCGAACCCAGCTTTATGTGGTTTAAGGTGTAGTCCTTTTCCGATACATAAAGCTTCCATCTTTTCATTGTGTCTCTTCGATTCAATCAATAACTTTTTAGCCATCTTGAATTCATTTATGGTTTTAGCAATACCAGCTGCACCGCCTGCTAATGCTCCTGCAGCCGATAATCCCGCAAAAATCGGAATCAAAGGCAATACTCCACCAGTTTTTGGTATAGGAATAACACGAGGAAGTTTTATAGATGAATCATTAGCTAATTCTCTGACAGCAGCCATAGCTAATTCTATTGCCACTTTCTTGCATTTCGGTTTTAACTTTTTCATATGTCTCTTCGTTTTGTTAATAACATTTTTAAATTTATTTTTCAACCCTTTTCCAGCTTCAATTTTACGAGAACACTTATTGCTATCTTTCTTTAAACCAAAACCAGTTTTTATTTTTGTTGACATAGCGCTGCTTACTAAGCGCGCTGCCAGTTTTTCCCCTACACTAGCATCTGGGGCAAGTGCTCGCTGTTTAGCCATATTTAACAAAACTAAATCTGCCTTGTGGCGTTCCTTTAAGTTTGAAGACTTGTGGTAGGCAATGTCGTGTTGTTTGCAATATTCGTCTAATTTATTAACACCTTCATCCCCGCGTGTAAGCCTTTTTATTAACTTAGTGCCTGGACCGCAATAATTGTATCCTGGTAAATGTAATTCAATTGGTAAATTATTTATAAGCCAATTGAGAAGACTGCTCTCTCCAATACCCATCATTAGACTGATGCATCATGAGTTGAACACTTAATAAATATTCGATTTATCAATCCAACTGTTTTCAGATGAAGACAAACCTAACCATTTTACTAAAACCCTATTTCCTTTACTTCTAAGAACTTTCTCGACTAGATATAAATTAGGATGTTTTGTCTTTTGCAGCTCTTGCACATAAAATGCACCTAAAATGGGTTGGCCTCTGATAGCATCTTCAATTAAGTAGGTAATAGGAGTTGTATTTTGTATTTTTCGAATTTTAAATATTTCTGTCGACCAGTTGGGAGTATACCCCTTTTCAAATGTTCCTTTGTATTTACTGATACGTACAAAATCACCCACTTTAAACTTGCTTTTTATATTATCGGTTTTTACCAACCTGAAATATCTCCCTAATATGCATGTTTTATTAGTACTGTCCACGTTTGCCGGGATTTCATCAATTGTCCGATGATAGGTGTGATTGTATTTATAGATAACATTAATTAGGGTATTATCTATCCAGTTATAGTCACCTTTTAAACTGAATTCCTTATACAGTTTGGATTTTAATGTTCTGATAAAACGCTCAACTATTGATGCCTTTTTTGTTGAGAAGGTTGAATAATGGTTTATACAAAAAGATTTCATAAGTTTTTGAAATTTATTATTATAAAATTCTGTTCCATTATCCGTTTGCAGATTTTTGGGGATACGCCCTTTATTCAACAAAATCTTGAAAGAGTTGCATACAACATCTTTGGTCTTACTTTTCAAAGGAAAGGCCCAAGCATATTTCGAAAATGTATCAATAACGGTAAGAATAAATCTGTAATTTTTATTTTCTTTGGAAATCGATTGCATATCAATTAAGTCTGCTTGCCAAAGGTCATCTATATCTTTCATAATAACATGTCTTCGTGGAAAGTTTACCCTCGCATTTTTATGAATTTCGTTTACCACGTCGGCTTTACTCATATTCAAAACTCAGTATATAAACATTTGTAGTGAATCCAGCAATGATACTGAATGAAAACCATGTTATTGCTACTATTTATTCTTTTATTATGTCAGCTTCTTTTAATTCTTCAATTATCGATAGTATTTCATTATCATGGTTTGTATTGCCAGCATCTTTTGAAGCAATTAATAGTTTCAATCTCTCAACTAATTCGTTGGGGTCATCCCAATATACTAGGTCAGTATTTCTTTTATATTTCTTTAACATTGGCAAGTATCCCCCAAGTTTAGTATGAATATTATCGTTAGACGTTTCAGAAAACAAAGGTCTGATTATTTCACGATATTTTATTCCTTTATCTCCTTTTATTTGACCTTTTGGATTGAAGTCTCTCTTATGAACATTTGTATAATACAATATATCCTTGTAGATAAGTTTATCTTTGTTGGATATTAATTTTAAATCAGGTTTTTTTCGAAGTAAAAGTTCTTTCAGACCAGGAGTTAAATTGTAGGATTTATCACCGATTTTAATCAAAATTACATTTTCATTATTCAAACTGTCAATTTTGGAAAACGATACTACTGAATTTCCTATCAATAAAGTTTTGTTGTCACTTCTTATTCCAAACGGTATATTTACACCATCACAAATATTACAGATATCCTGATCCTCTAATGAGATTTCTAAATCATCTGGTAATACCATTTCAGAAGTCTCTTTAACCAATTGTGTAGAATTAGGTTTTGGTTCGTAACAGTCCAAAAAATTTGTAGAAGAGCTAGTATTTATTTCATCCAATTCGATGTCTTCAGATTTAGTAAGTGTTGTATTTTCCAAATGTTTAAGTTTTTCCATAGTTATATTCGAATCAACTAGAGTTTTAAGAGGGCCTGTGACAGGTTTTAGCATTTGATCGAGTGACAAGTTTATTGAGTATTCTTGGTCCTTCATTTGTTTTATTTTATTCTTTATGGAGTTTACAGACTTCATTAATTCTATTTTAATATTTTTCTCCATGGTATATTACACCAACTGCGTTCAGCTAAAGTACAAATTATACTGAGTTTGATTTTGCGAGTTAATTACTTATATGTGCATGTAAACAGTCAGTCAAATTTAAAAAACATATCAAAATTCTGTCTGTACCTTCCGTTATTTAATGACGATTCTTTATTAATAAGTAGAAAATTATAAGGTTTACTCCAAACAGTTTGGCAAATATTTCTGAACTCTTTCCATTTTAAATCAGAACTAACATGCTCTTCATAAATATGTTTTAAATTCACATCATCTTGTTTGAATATAATAAGGAAATTAACATTATCACGTAACAATTGCTTCGGGATTTTAGAATAGGTTTGAGATAAATAGAAACAATCTATTTGTTTATGCCTACCCATACAGAAATAATTGCGGATATTTACTTGATTTTCACATGCAACATCATCAAAAATAAATACAGAATTTGCTAAAGCTTCACTCGGAGAAATGACATCTTTATCATCGTTGAACTCATAAAAGTTAATCTGCGGCACTCTTTTTAATACTTCGGTCAAGAAACGGTATTTTGGTTGAAAAGAAGTTTTAGAGTAAAGATAAAGATTTTTAAATTTGAGCCCATTTTCATGAAGCAGTAAACTAATCATAACGTTCGTTTTACCACAACTTGATGGACCGCATATTATACAGCGAATGGTATTTGGCAATAAAGCACTATGTCTTATGTGGTGAACAGAGTCACTTAATCTTATATTATTAACGTTTAGAGATATGGGTTGTTTGATCAACTTCATAGTGCATATTGATCTAATTACCGCCTAACGTACACTTATATACTCGTTACTATATGAACCTTATCATGGAACAAGCATTAACTTAAATTTAATGATGGATGTTTAGAAAGTTGAATACGTTTGAATAAAAGCCCATGGTTTGAAACATATTACTTTATTATAAGTTCATCATAATAGTAGCGTAATATATTTATTAATAGTACAAACCTTATTCTAAAATAATTAACATACACCATTTCTACACAATAGGTACATTAATTTATTCTTATTTTATTATTTTTAAATTATGTATTTCATATGAATAAAATTTAGAACAGTGGTTCTCAAGATGTGGATTACATTATAATTGATAATAAATTGAATAAAAAGTTTGAAGGACATTGGTTTAGATCATCGCATCATAAAATCCCCAGGGCAAAGTGTGAATTTGATCTGAAAGTATCTGAACTTTGTCATCGTTTCTGTTTAATACTTGCTTACTAACTTGTTGTGAGTACAATATATGTTTGATAGATCTTATAATATTCATTTTTAAAGACTGACTTTTATCTAATAACAAAGAATCATTGTAATTACTTTGTTTTAAATGTTTAGTAACAGATTTAGACATACCTTTCGCTTTTGTTATCTGTGTGTTTAAACTGCTAATGCAATATAGTTTTGCTCGTAAACCTGTAAATTCAGTAATTACATCACCCCCCATTTCGTCCTTAAATAGGCCAGGGATTTTTGAGTTAATTCTTGGTATGTTAAATTGATTATCTATTGGAAAATTGCTAGTATCAAAATATGTTAAATTATCGTACATATCATGATAAAAGTCATCTGTATAAATTAAGTAAAGTAAGCTATCGGTATCTGTATAACATAATTCAACATTATCTCCATATTTCTTTTTTATAAAATCATAATGAAACTGATATAGATGTTGTTTGGCGTACTCCAGAACTGTAAATCCGATGTAAATTGGTCGGTCTAATATTATTTTATCACGATTCAATTGTATAGCTACAAAATCCTCTGCAAATATTGACACACTTGTAAAATTAGGTTTTGAAATCAATTTCTGTGCACAAAGTTTCTTATTCGTGAAGTTTTTCTTATCATCCCATTTGGTTACCAGTTTTATGACAACTTGTTTCCTTTTATTTTCTATAGTTTTACCAAATATCGCATTATTTAGAAGTTTAAAAAAATCTTTTTCAAAAGAAGTTTTTGATGCCATACGCCGATTGGTATTAAGATCTATATATTTCTTTAAGAAATCATCTTGTTTAAAAGTTAGTATGCGATGAATCTTTTTTAAAATCAAACCATTTTTTATGCATTGTTTTAAATGTATGTAATGAATAACATAATTTACTTTATCATACAGATTAGCAATTAACTTAGCTGATTTCCCTCCTGGGGGTACAAATTTCTCTGCAGCAAATGGCAAGTCTTTATGCTGATCGTGAATACAATCCGGGTAATATAAATCTACTTCTAAAATAAAACCATACAAACTGTCATCTGATACACACAATACATTAAAGTTGGCGATTTCATGTCGAGTTAAAAATCTGAACTCTGAAACCGGTAACTTTTTAGTCATTGCATAACCGTATAGATTATTGCAATCTAGATATATTAAATAACTCAAGGGTTCTAAATCATTATAATGAGGTAAATACTTATTATTTGCCTTAGCATGACGGAGGAAACATTGTGCCAAGCCTCCTCGTATACCTTTTTCAATAAATGTATAAATTTCTAAGTCACTAATGAGCTCTAATTCAATGTTAGTGTACAGAAGCATAGCGTCCCAGCTCAAACTAGGTGAAGTTACATAATGAGCAGGATCCAGTTTGTAAAAAAATAAACTTGTATCTCTGAATTTTTCAAATATGTCGCATAACAACAAAACATCGCATTTCAAATACAGATCACTGTATTCACCAAGCGTTGTTATGTTAAAATTGTTCCAAATATCTTGGGCGTGAGCATATTCGTCATCTGATAGAAATTCCATAGTTAAACTATTATAAAAACTAGACTTTGGGGGTAGTTGATTTTCATCAAATTTTGACCAGTCGTCCATATAATCATATGGATAAATACCTTTCTTACGTAATAACTTAAGTTTGGTTTTATCCTTAAATTCTCTTGACAAATAAACAAAATCTTTATCTGACAAGCTTTTACTTAAAGAATCTAAGCTTGAGCTAAGAAAATGAAATGAATCAATAAACTTAATCTGTACTGAACGAGCACCTTTTTTTGTCTTAATTAGCTTAGTTATTGTAAGATATTTTTCTTTAGTTTTTGGGATTATTTTAATTGAGCCCTCATATTTAGCCAACTCTCTTATAAATATATGCGAGTCATAACCACTTAGATTATGAAATACTACCGGTATGAATGGACACACTTTATACATCAAATTACAATGTGAGTGCGCTGCCCCTCTATACTCGGAAGTAATATGATCATGATCTCGAACTTTATCTCCAGACAATGACTGATTACATATATGACACTTAGTTGCATTTCGATATTCTCGTTCTTGTTTATAAGTTAAAGGTTTCATTGATAAATGAGTAAACAAAACTTTATTTATCCGCTTTACATCTTTTACTAAACGTTTAATAAAGACTTCGACGCAATCTATGCCTCTGTACGTGACAAACTTGTTAAGTTTTTTGTCATGACAACAACATATATAATATGCAAAACTTGAAGGTTGATGCTTTTTTAGTGTCTTAGTATTTTTAGAACTATTTTCATTGCAATTTATTAGCAAACTCTCAAAATCAGCATAAATAATAAAATTAATTTTAAGTTTTCTTTCATAATGTTTGAATTTCAATATGGTATCTTTTTCCGGTAGTATAGTTAGTATTTTAGAACAAGTATGAGAAACATATTTCTTTTCATTTGTAAAAAATTGTAAACATGAATCGCATAAAAAAACTTTGCCATGGTGCTGAGTAACCTGGCGTCGAACTAATCGTATAAGATCTTTTATTAAACAGTAATGTCCTTTACCATTCCGTTCAAAGTATAATAAATGAACATGTTTTTCTTTTTTCTTATTCGTCATGTATAACGGGCCAGTAACAACGTATTTGTTATCTAGCCCATAAATGGTAACGCTTATTGTAGGATTTAACCGCTCAAAAAGTTGGATGTCATTCTGTGAAGGAGGAAATGACATTCCTTGAATATTGAGAACTTGGCTATAATGAGGATAGGATGTCGTTCTGCACACATTATTTGTACGAGGAAATAATGCAGCTACGACAGACCATAAGAAACAATACTCGTCATTATTACGTAAATTCAAACAACTTTTAGTATTTTTTATTAGTGAGGGCAACTCTACGTACGTGCCGCCTCTCATGGGACAATATTTACATATATTAATCTCAATATGACTTAGCGAAAGATATGTCCAACCTGACTGTACATGTTCAAATTCAGACATTTTGCGCATAAATACATGTATTTTATTCAAAAAGAACTCGTGTATATCAGTATTTTTATAGATAATATCATACTTAGTGTTAAAAGATTTCAGTTCTATCTGTTCGTCGTCAGATTTTAGCAGAAGAAACTTTGCAAAAAGCTCAAAATTTACTTTTATGCAATCATACTTCTTCAATATCATAGTTATTAATTTATCAATATCTGGATGTGCAGAATTCAGCATCGCCTCAGGAGTGAGGTGCTCGTCATTCTGACCTGTACATATCTGAGTATGACTCGGGATCGCCTCACGAGTGAGGTGCTCGTCATCCTGAGGTATATATGTCTGACTATTACTCGGGATCGCCTCACGAGTGAGGTGCTCGTCATCCTGAGGTATATATGTCTGACTATTACTCGGGATCGCCTCACGAGTGAGGTGCTCGTCATCCTGAGGTATATATGTCTGACTATTACTCGGGATCGCCTCACGAGTGAGGTGCTCGTCATCCTGAGGTATACATGTCTGACTATTACTCGGGATCGCCTCACGAGTGAGGTGCTCGCCATCCTGAGCTAAGTTCAGACGAAAAGTTACAATTCTATTTTTAAATGCTGTTGCTACAATAAAAATATTTTTAAATTCAGTACTCAATAAGCTATTTGTCTTGTGTATATTAGTTCTCTTATGATATGCAAACTGGTTTCGTGGTATTTCAGTTCCACATTTGGTACAATTCACAATTTTACTAAATGGTCTTGTTAAAGGTGTTCTGCCATCTCTGGACTGTACAACTGTGAAATAAAACATTGGATTTAAATAACATAATATTTTATTTATTTATTAATTGATTATTTAGGTACAAGTATTTAGATATTATAAAGATTACTTATAATATAAAGTACATATGTATGTATGTATACTTAGGTATTATTTTGTAATTATTAAGTGTTTTTACATATGTTGTGTAAAAACTAGTAAGAGTAAGTACATAGTATGTGCTAATAATAAGAATTTATAAGGGTAGCTGGACAATTACTAAAATCTTGTTCAACTGAAGACGTAAATCCTTTTAGATGGCGCCACATCTCCGTGTCCGCATCAACTTTTGTTTTGATAGTAACTATTGAATGGCGCCATCTATTTACTGGTGGTACGTCTGTGATTTCATCACAATTATACACCTTTACCTCTACGTAATAAGGCCCCTGCTTTGTCTCACTTATTTTTCTGGCATAGCCTTTGCTAATCCTCTTAGTGAAATAAGAATAAAGAGGAGTCGGTTTTTTACCAGTCGATGTGGACGGCTTCGCAGACGAATCCTCTTCATCGCTCTCACTACCGAATAGATCCCGTGCAGTCAGCTTGTTGCTGGTTAACGGCACCGGTTGTATTTTAGGTTTCTTGGGTCCGTGCGTCTTAGACCCATCGACTCGATCGGTTTTGAACCGCTTGTTAGTAGTCGATTTTTTGAGTCGATTCGAAGAAGAAGAAGAAGAAGTCGATTTCTGCTGCACTGACTGCGTCTCGATCTCTGACTCTTCATCCGATGAACACAGTTGAGGCAATGTAGATGAATATGACTTGGACCTGAAACAATATAATTTGAAATATTATATTAACCTGATAGAAAAAATAAATGAGTGGAGGACTCCGTTAAACTCGGAATTGAAAATATAAAATTTGCATTAAAAACATAGGGAGCATCTTATTTATAGATTACGAGATTCCACTGAAAAGCCGGATAGGAATAAGAATAGCATCATTTATTCATTTATGCATCCATACATTCAATAATTCATTCATGTTAATTCAATTATTTATTCAATCATTCCATCATTTGTGTATTCATTCATTCATTTATACCTATATGCATTCATTCAATCATTCATTCATACATATGTACATTCGATCATTCATAGAATAGACCTTGTGATGACACATTTAAACACATCTAATAAAATATTAATTATGATCTACTTACATTTTGAAGATTTTTGATTCTGGTTGAAGCTCAGATGTGATAAGGCTGAAGGTGATGATTGTTTCCCTCGGGAGAGCAGTTTGTGATTTTGTCTGGCATCGATGCACTTTATATACAGCCAAATTATGACGATGTACTACCAAATATGTCATCGAGAAGATGTATGCTTACATTGCAAAACAAGATATCATATTAACCAATCCAAAAAAATATATATGAGTTATTGATTATGTTGTACTATGCTAGTACCTTGGTTTCTCTCATTCTAATAACGTATCGTACCTGCATTTCTTTTCATACAATATAAACTTCAACAAACAAACAAATCAACCGATACCATAATCAATATAGTGACTTACATTTAGCATCAAGTAATAGTAGAACTCTGTCAGCATTTTATCCAAATATAGATTCATTAGGGTAAGGGTACACATTGTTGTCTACATTTTATTTTTCTGTATTTCATTATATGTGTATAAAGTACGGCTGACCCGTGTAAATACACCCTAAATTTAAGTGATACATACTACTAAATCCCCCATGGTTTACTTCCACAGTACAGCAGATTAGATGTTTTTATGTGTTTACTATTACTTTTTACTGCTAAAAACAACATTTACGTGAGCATAGGCGCGGGTTATTCCTAGTCATAAATATATTCAACTCAGCATTACGTTATTTTGAACTCTATCAGCAACACATATTTTATATATAAATCAGGATAAAATAAGATACAAATTCAATTCAGTTCTTCCATTCTTTTAGTGCGCTACTGATACTCTACAATGTCTGTAAGTACCTAATTTTAGAAAATATTTTACTTTTAATTATAAAATAATAATAATAATAATAATAATATATAATTTATTATACCTGTGAAAATAAATAATAATAATAATAATAATAATAATAATAATAATAATAATGTATTTTGTTTCAGATACCGAGTTGGGTTTATTCACCAACTTCACCTCCGTTAATGATAGAACCTGATGTGATTGATAAAGTCGTAAATTATTTGGATGAGGATGAACGACAACGAACCCCATGTGTTCAAAATACAAATACAACTAATAATAAGGAGTTGATAAGTTTTTACAAAACGGTTTCCACCGGTGGCACTAAAGTTATACGGATCGAAATTTACGATGCAAACCAAGTTGAAAGTAATTCTATGTGCCAGTGCAGTGCTGAAATATGTGTTCAGCATATTGTAAAGAGCATTTACACCGATAACATCTACTTACGTGTCAAAGACATGCTACCATATTTAAACAATACTTTTTATCAATCCTTGTAAGAAGAAAAACGGATAGGTCCTACGAGCACCCGGATCACCTACTGCATCTGTTAATTCCTTCAGTCCTTCGGTTCAGTGTTCTTTTGTTAGTTCATTTTGTCTAATTAATTGCAATTAATTTGTTTATTTAAGTTGTAATTATATGAACTAATAAATACTTGCTTATTCATTACAATAATGTAGTTTCATTACAGAAGCTTTAAAATTAAATCACCCATAAGAAACTAAGTATATTCCCATTATTTTAATGTCATTTAGCAAATAAAGTTCATTGAAAAAAAATCTGTTAGTCAATAAAGCAAACATTGTGTTATAAATATCACGTAGCAACAATGCTCGTCCATTCGCGAGATCATAGTTGCATTGAACAGATCAAGTATCTCATTTTTGCTTACTAAAATAAAATCGTATAGGTACTCGAAACTAAGCACGTGTGACTGTGTAAATAAGTTTAATGAATATAAAAATAATCAATTAGAATAGAAAGTTGAATGTTTGAATGTTGATGAAATGAATGATAAAATTGGGGTGACCTGGATCTCCTTGATCCAGGTCCCCCAATTTTACTCTACTGCTTACGGCTGAGTTTCCACCTGCAAGCAAATTAGGTGCAAACAAGTTTAAGAGGAAATGCGGGCAGATAGACTTTGTGTGTAAAAGTCATAACTCGAGGTTTGGCTCTCGCCTGTTTCCTCCTCCAATATTGAACCAATTTACAAGATATTTCACAAACTGAATAAGAAGGATGTATACTGTGTCCCTGTGTTTTCCTTTTCAATGATATATTGACCGTGTAAACTTGACCGATAAATCGCTGTCAACAGAGCCCTAGTGTACAAATTTGGCAACTATTAGAGATATTAGGGAAAGGTCAATGTACTTTATTGCACGTTTATCGGGCACCTACCGTATGGCATAATCCCAAGATCATGCAATCGAAACGAATTGATCAATGTCACTCATATTTACCTCTGCTCTCACTTGTTTGACGTTTAATACCGGACGCAGCGTTCCAATACAAACACATCGAAGTATACCGCAATACCCGATTACTTCTGTTTACCTGTACCTTCGCGGTATACCGTCATACGTCACGTTCGGTACACATGCAAGCAAAACTGGGTCAATGTCGCGCTCGATACTTACTCTCAAGGTTGACGATCGTGTGGCCGTAGCCCGTAGGACTAATATATATGTAGGTGTACATTAGAGGGAGAGATGCCATATTATAGGGTAAGGTAGAGTTTCAAGATAAAACTCAATTAAAAGAAAATTTATGGAACTGAAATCAGGGCCTTACTTTGATATAACGTCTTAATTGAATTCGTTTTGAAAAGAGGATAATGCTACGCGTCTTGTTAAGCGTAGTCTCTCTAGCACACTTTTTTGTGCAAGCACAATTTAGATTATGTACAATAATGTACACTTAAGTTATAAAGAGGAAAGATTGGTTTGTTTGAATTGAATAGGCTCTGAAACCACTGGACCGATTTGAAAAATTGTTTCACCATTGGAATCCTACATTATGCCTGAAGAACATGGGCTATAGAATATTTTCAAAAAATTTAGGGATACGGATCCCTAAATGAAAACTTCGATAATGTAACCCAAGGTGTGAAAAGAATACCAAAACAAGACCTAATATCGCGTACGCTGCGTAAACTATTGACAATAGAGCCAAATTATGTTATAGAGGACATCAATATCCACAAAAAAGGCTAGGAAGGTATATATCTAACTATTATGGTTAAGTCACAATAACCGCTTTTTGTTCAAATTATTCGATCAAAACCCGAGTGGAATGGAATAGTGGTGATTTTGGTATAATGATATTAATCCTTATCCATTTAAATGGTTTGGTAATTTTGGGTTGGTTATGTGTACGTAAATTACAATTTAAATCATGCAAATCGGACCTTTCGTTTAAAAGTTACGACGGGTATAAAAATACTTGATTGAGGCGGTTAAGAAACTGACACTAGGGTGTGTGGCCCACACGATAAGAAGTAGGGGAGTCTATTAGTATCTAAGTAACTTACACGTTATCTTTATAAAGGGAGGACTTATGGAGATGAAGTTCGTGGAGTACCTACTAAATCCGCGCGAACGAAGTCGCGGGCGAAGTGCTAGGTACTAAGATAAAATTAGAATACAGGTTGGTAAAGCTTTAACCTTCAGCTTTAAGCTTTAGTCTTCGTAAGTCCCTCTCGGGTCAACTATCTATTGCCTTACCATCTCTCTTTCAATAGGGAAGATGCAAATACAGAATTTATGAGAATGTTGTCAGTAAAATGATAAAAAAGTATAAAATAAAGGCCATTGCAACGTTTTTATTTTGGTTAATATAGATTTTTAACAAAAATAATTAATTAAAGTAACGTGAAACGGAACGTATTTAAAAACAACAATCAGCGTTTAGTGACGTATCTGCTGTTATGCCAACGAAAAGGCAACCTTATGTATTTGAGTTAGGACAGTTCTTGACCAGTGATAGACACGAGTGACGTCATCGTCCGTTTTCACGCGAACCTTTAAATTGTCGATGATTTAAAAACGCAATTTTGGCAATAAATTAAAGCGTTTTCATTTCTTATTTATGTGGTGGTCTATTCTAGACGGAGTTCTTTAAAATTAAGGCAAAAATGGAAATATTGCAAGTTCCCTATTTTACAGAGCCTAAACTGCCATTAGTGTAAGGTCGAACACTAAAAAATTAAAATTATTCGTCAAAATTATAAACTTTACTCTCATGCCATAAAATATTTGGCAAATTTACATTAGAACCCGACATTTATGTTCATCGGCGCGATCGTAGATATGAAAAAAAAACTGGCCAAATGCGACTCGGACTCGCGTGGAAAGGGTTCCGATAGAATCTATTTTTTTTACATTTTCACACTTTATGTATACCTATAGGTTTCCTGTAATCGATAGGTAAAGGTCTATTACCTCCATTTTTTTCAAAATTTTAGGCTCAGTACTTTCAGAGATAAGGAGGGAAAGGTCATTTTTCGTTTAATTTCTTGAATAACTTCAAAACTATTTATTTTAAAATTATGAAAAATAAGCCCTTTCATTTGATATGCCACATGATTTTTTAATTTTCTAGTTTGAACCCCAAAATTGACCCCAAAGTCTGACTGTCGGTCTGTCTGTCTGTCTGTCACAGCCAGTTTTCTCCGGATCTACTGGACCGATTCTGTTGAAATTTGGTACACTTGGACTTCTGTGACCCAAACACGAAATCGTTGGTACGCAGTTTATTTATTTTTTGTATGAGGGGTTAAACGACGAAATTAAAAAAAAAAGTTTTTCAAAGTGTAATTCGACATATCAAATGAAAGCGCTTACTGTGAGGGTTTTAATTATATTTTTTTTATATAAATGGTTTTTAAGTTATTTAAGAAATAAGACCAAAAATGACCAATCCCTTTTATCACTTTTGAAAAAAAATGCAGATAATAGTTTTATACTTAGGTACCTAAAGATTAAATTTAGATTAGATTAGATTTTTTTTATTTATTTATTAATTTATTTATTTAAGGATTACCAACGAGTAAATACACTACAAAAACTTTTGCAAAACACGCTCAAAAACACAATACGTTTTCGTGTAATGCACACTCAATTACAGGTAACCACAACTTACACATTAATGAGTCTACATGCTCCGACTGAATATTGCAACAAAATAAATTAAAATATAAATACCAGCGATTGACATACCAATTTCAAGATCTAAACATAATACAGGTTTACTTGGTTTGAATAAATTATAAGTATCTATTTATTTATAAAAATAAAATAAAATTAAAATGTCAATTAAAGAATAAAATAAAATAAAAATGTCAATTTAAGAGTGCATTCATGTCAATATCTAAAATTACCATGTCAATTTTTCTTTTTTAAAATTAAAAATGGATTAAAAATTACACATAAAATAATCGTGGAACATAAAAAAACAGAGATTAAAATAAAGATTAAAAATGCATGTCTTAAAATAACAATAATTGTAATTGGATTGATAAATCAAATGTCCTCTGCCTGAAAGTACTTAATCAATTTCCTTTTAAAAGTGTTGAGACTATCGTGATTAATATCGATTTCAGCTTTATGGCATATAGCGTTGTACAATTTTGTTGCCCTTGCTAGAGGAGAGTTGTCACCTAAGTTAGTTTTGCGCCAAGATTGCCTGAATAAATGGTAGGTTTGGGAACGCGGTAATCTACTGGGTACATTAATAAATATTTTTGACAGAAGGTCGCTATTTATTTTGGATGACATTAGTTTGTGCAGAAAACAAAGATCTAGAACCTTTCTACGATTCGTAAGACTTTGAAATTGAAAGTGGTGAACACGGTCTTTATACGATTTTAATTGATTCGTGGTTTTATTTTGACAAGAAAGATGATACAAGAATCTTTTTTGGACTCGCTCAATCCGTTGCTTATGAACGTTATAACGAGGTGACCATACCTGTGAGCAGTATTCCAGATTACTACGAACCAACGTCTCATATAGGAGAATTTTGGTCTTGGAGTTGGTAAAAGGCTTTGAGGTTCTTAGTACGAATCCCAGCATTTTGTTCGCGTTAGATATTATTTTATCTATGTAGTCATTGTAGGTCAATTTTCTGTCCATTGTGATTCCAAGATCTCTGATACTATCCACTTCGTCGAGTGTTTTGCCCGAGATAGTGTAACTTGTAGTGTAGACTTTCTTGTTGCGACAAAATTTTATGTGAACACATTTATTTAAATTTAGGCTCATCCTATTAACATTGCACCACTCAACTAATCTATCCAAATCAGCTTGTAACAAATAAGAGTCTTCTATACATTTTATAGGTAGGATCAACTTGAGATCATCTGCAAATAAATATGCCTGAGCGTGGTGAAAGCAATGGATAATGGTATTCAATTAAAATATTAAAGAGCAACGGTCCCAGGTGGGAACCTTGTGGCACGCCAGAGGTTACAAAAAAATCTTCTGATCTGA
Organism: Lacanobia oleracea; assembly: GCA_950371165.1. Lineage (NCBI taxonomy): Eukaryota > Metazoa > Arthropoda > Insecta > Lepidoptera > Noctuidae > Lacanobia > Lacanobia oleracea. Next base: position 6,433,329 of record OX493389.1, read on the forward strand.
CCCCATTCAGAACAACAAACGACACACGACCATTAAGGTATGACTGAAACCATTGTAATAGTGGACCATAGATTCCGCAGTTCTCCAGTCTCTGCAACAAAAGCTGGTGGTCTACTTTGTCAAAAGCTTTACTAAAATCAGTGTAGACTGCGTCAACCTGAATCCGCTGGTCAACAAACTCAATAACATCTTCAGAAAAAGATACTAGGTTGGAGTGAGTTGATCTGCCCCGCATGAAACCGTGTTGATTGCTTACAATATTATTTTTTAAATAACTATACAGAATGGGGTACACCAATAATTCGAAAACTTTCGGAATAACAGATATAATCGAGATGGGTCTATAATTTTTTATATAGTTTTTGCAACCATTTTTATAAATAGGGACTATTTTAGCTTTCTTCCACGCAGACGGGAAGTGGCCAGTTTCAAGTGAGCGGTTAAATAAAAAAGTCAGCGGTGTAGAGAAGGACTTATAGCACCTAGCGAGTAGAATTGGGGGAAGTTCGTCAGGACCCGGGCCCTTGCGTACGTCCAAACATTTCAGTTTGCCAGCAACCATGTCTTCAGTAAGTGAAATGCAACCCAAAACATTGAAACTTTCACCACTCAATAAGCCGTGTGATGTATTGGTTAGTTGTGTGGGGGGGTTCTGTTGGTTATACACAGATGAAAAATTCTTTGCGTACAGCCGACAGACATCCGCACTATTATCAGCTATTTCATTATCAAGATTCATTTTTTCCGGGATGGTACTTTTATTTTTACGCTTTTGTTTTATATAAGTCCAAAAATATTTGGAATTGCTTTTAGTTCTAGTTTCGATTTTCCTGATATAGTCGATGTAACATGATTTATTCAATGTTCGGCACCTCTCCTTCAGCAGTTATTTGTTTATTTTTGCGGTTATTAGCTTTAAGTACAGTGTATGCGACGTTGACGATCCTAATAAATAAATAAATAAATAAAACCTACAAGAAGTATGTAGCTCAGTTTATACTGTGTCTGTACTGTTAAAATTACATGTTCAAAAAATGAAATTGGTTCGGAACCATAGATAGATATATTTCTATGTTCGAAACCCTTTGCACGCGAGTCCGACTCGCACTTGGCCAGTTTTTTTTATTTTATTATTTTTCCTAATTGTAGGTATAGCAGATACAGAACACCACCCTTTTAAATATAACCCCGCAATTTTGGAACATCCGCATTTAGCTTCGCAGTTTCCTTTCCATTAATTAACGAGCAATTCAGCTATGCAAGCAATCAAGTTCGGAAGTGGAAGCAAACTTACGTAATATTATTATCACACATCTATTGAACGGTAACACAAACACAAGTCCATGTTAGCTCTTGTCACGGCTCGTGGTGGTTTCGCGAACTTATGTGTTCCTAGTACAATACCGTGGGTTTTGGCTGCTCTTGGCTCATAATCATGCCAAGAGGTGTTATTCAATTAGGTACTTGTGCTCACAGCCTTTTCAAAGAAATTTCAATTAGACTGGTTGACGCTTCTCGTGACCCAAGGCCTGGTTTTTACTTTGGCCAGAGGTTAAGCATTGCCATACAAACAACGTGGCAATAAATAAAAAATAGCTTAACTCAAAAACAAACAGATATAGGATAATCACAAACACAGACAAAAACGAACACTCGCAACATTATATCTGCTGCAGCATTGCCGGATGCTGCGGCTGTTGGAGATCATTGCCAGGACAATGCTACCAGGACACATTTAACAACCTTACCAGCTGACAGCGATTTTGATGCTATATTTTAGTTTGTACTAGGAGTTGCAAACTGGCGGGAGGACACACCCAGGTGTCACCACTGCGAGGATCGCCTGGAGGATACGGTGGAGCATACGGTGGAGGTCTGCCATGCTTGGGCGGAGAACCGCCGGGACCGACCCTGATGCGATGACCTGACGCGACCTCTCGCGACCGGGCCTGGTTCAATCTATGGTCCGGAGCGAGGAAGCATGGGAAGCGGTCACCTCCTTCTGCAAAGCACAAACGACGCACGAGTCCTTCCGAACTTGATAAACTGTCCTTTTTGCGATCCTATTACCTAAGGCTTGTATACATGCCAATGACCTTGTGCATACAAACGGAGCTAACTACACCTCTACGCGCGTCTCCGCTACCCTTGTTTTTATTTTTTATAACAAAAATAATATATTTATTTAAAAAGTTACAAAATCAAATTAGTTTTCGTTTGTATTGCAAAGCAGCAGGTAGATATTTTTTTTAGTCTTGTTAAAAAATTAAGGAGTGAAATAGTTTCATCTCAACGATTTAGGGGTTATTTGTTGATATCACTGTTAATTTGCTTTCGTTGATGCGTTAAGGTTTTAAAGTTTCGTATTTTGTATGAGAATTGAAATAGTATTTCATTTTTTCGTTAATGTTGATTGAAAAGTCCCCGTTGCCCTCCAAACTAGGACAAATCTGGAGAAACCCGGGCGGTAGCAGCCCCTTCACCAATATTGTGACTATTGGCGGATCCAGCAGGGGAGGGATCGAGATTACTTTGGTACTCTACTACCTAACGAAGTCAAGGAGGAATTTACGAAAACTAATCGAAAGAGGCTCGTTATGCTTTAAAAAACAATATGTTGTATTTTTTCTAAAACCTTCTCTCAGCGGGGTCATGCTCCCCCAAATGACAGTCCTGGATCCGCGCCTGGTTGTGACAGATTTTTATTTAGTCACATTTTCCCCAAAATTCCAGGCGCCTTTTGCAGGGTTCTCAAATCCTCACCAACATAAAAAAGTAAATACCCAGCTTATTTTTACTCTTCCTACTTGATCTAAGTTATTCCATATTTTCAAAACGTATTAATCGTAACGCCTACCTGCCTGAAAATAATAAAGGTAAACCTTTTATCCTTTCTACGTTTCATGTTCCAACTTCCAATACATTACTGTACAAACTACAAAGGTACGTTGTGATGTAGGGCCTTCCCAAGGGGCCCTTGTTCCGGACGTACGCTCCTCAAAATATGGTATAAATATTTTACAACCGAGAAACTAAAGACGCAGAGGTACGAACTTAGGCTACGAAAATGATGAATCAGTTGGGAGTCACAAAGCTGCAGAACAGATCTCTTCGTCCAGCTCATCAAAAATTATTCGCCCTTAAAACTTGAAATTTTTGTTTTTCCATTTTGCTCTATTTAGCCTAAGAAGGGTAGTCGAGCTGACCCGTCGAATTATAGACCCATCTCGGTAACGTCCATGTAAGACTATGGAACGCGTGCTGAATCATAAGCTCCTGGCGTACCTAGAGCGAATGATATCCTTAGTGACCGACAATACGAGTTCCGCCGAAATCTGTCAACTGCGGATCTTCTAGCGTATGCCATTCACATCTGGAGTGAGGCTATAGAGAAGCACGGGGAGGCACTGGCGGTCTCCCTTGACATCTCGAAGGCCTTCGACGGGGTCTGGCACGATAGCCTTATTAGTAAGCTTCCTTCCTTCGGTCTGCCCGCCGGTTTGTGTGATTGGACCGCAGATTTCTGGTCAAGTTCAATGCTGCTAAGACCCAAGCGTGTCTATTTTCCGCCAAAAGGAGCCAATTCCGCCCAGCTCTATCTTTCCGCGGTGAAATCGTGCCGATAACCGCCCATCTTGAGCTTCTTGGGGTTTCATTAACATCTACTCTCAATTTTGGCACTTACATAGAGGCAAAAGCTCAAGTGGCTGCAAAGAAGTTGGGATTCTAGCTAAGGTAAGACGGTACTTCACGCCGGAACAACTGCTCAAACTCTATCAAGCGCAAGTTCGATCGTGTATGGAATACTGCTCTCATCTTTGGGATGGATCTGCCAGATACAAGCTTGATGCCCTTGAGTCAATTGAGAAACGAGCCAAGACAATCATCGGCAATGAGAGGCTCGTCGCGTCGAAGCTCCAAAGTCTTGAGCATCGACGACGAGTTGCTAGCCTGTCGTTTTTTTACCGGTTGCATTTTGCGGAATGTGCGACGGAATTGCATAATTTAATTCCGCCAAGCCCGTTCCATCATCGGACCACAAGACGAACGGCGATGCGCCACCGGTACATGGTGGACATCCCACCCATACGCACAAAACGTTTTGGGAACACATTCATAATGCGTACAGCTAAGGAGTGGAATTCTCTGCCGGAGTCTGTGTTTCCTGATAGCTACAACCTGGGAGTCTTTAAATCAAGAGTGAATAGGTTATTTCTAGGCAAGCGCGCTCCATCTTCGACCACATCATCGCTTACCATCAGGTGAGATAGTGGTCAAACGCGTGTCTATCAATAGTTAAAAAAAAAAGCTGCAACAGATTAGGATCTTCTTTAAACTCAAAAGAAGAGAATACCTACCTACTCTTGAATATGAATTAAAACACAAAATCGCTTTCTGGTTCTGCCTGTTACACCGACACCAATATCTATGGTTTCTCCGCTTACTTCTTCTCAGTAGCGTAGTTACCGGTGGCGAAGATTTTACAGTCATATAATCTATCTTAGTCTGTTGGGCTGTTAAAAAGACGGATGAAAATAGATTGCATGTAGCGGAGATGAGAATGTTGAGACGGATGTGTGGAGTAACGAGAGTGGATAAAGTGAGAAATGAGTACATTAGAGGCACTTTAAAAGTGGTGCCAGTGACGGAAAAGTTGAAAGGGAATCGCTTGTCTTGGTATGGTCATGTGAAGAGGAGGGATGAAACGCATATAACTAGAAGAGTTATGAACATAAATGTGGATGGATGGAGGGGGAGAGGAAGGCCAAAGAAAAGATGGATGGATTGTGTGAGGAGCGATATGAAAGAAAAGGGAGTTAGTGATAGAGTGACGACTGATAGAACAGAATGGAACGATAAAACGTGTTGCGCCGACCCCAAGTAACATGGGATAAGGGCAGGAAGATGGGAAGATGATGATTATCTATCTTAGTCTGGTACTAAGCTTACCCGCAGCCATCAAAGAAGTTAGTTCGAATTAAGTATGGATGGCGGGAAGAAAATCATGCCTCTCCGAGGCTGGGTGTTCGAATTCGTCTCACCTGCTCTTAACACTCAAATTCTAATGCTCTCATCAACCAGTACCTACTACCTGGAATTTAGGGTGATACCACATAATCCGAACCGGGTGACACCCGTGCTAACTACACCACTGCTTCTTCTTCTTCAACGGCTACTGCAAAGAGCTTCGATCGACTGCTTCCAGGCTTTGCCTTTAAAACTTACGTAACTAAAATTATACCATAGACATTTGATTGAAGCCATCCTTAAGGTGGATGCGCCAGGGTAGCCCGCGAAATTCAAATATTTTTATATTTTTTGCAATTTGCCGGTCAGTGTGAAGCTGCATGTTGAACAAAATACGATTCGCGGCCGGCTTCATGAACTTAAAGGGCTATATTCATGATTACGGCCGCAAATCGTATTTTGTTCAAAATACAGCTTCATACGACAAATTGCAAAAAACATAAAAATATTTGAATTTCGCGGTCTACCCTGGCGTTTCCACCTTAACTAGAGAAAGCATTAGCAACTGTATCCAATCAGCCTATGAATAGATGTTGCCATTCATTGGTCGTCCTGACGTATAGGATCCATGCAATGTCATGCATCGCCTCAATGGCGGCAAACAATTTAATATGACGTCCATTTTAATCGCCGGCTTTATTGAAATCATCCATATTTTATTACGCGGTTTTAATTTTGCATTTTGTTTTGTAATTTCATGCATAAGTAGATTAATGCCTGTTTTAACAAAATTGCTCTTTTATGCATTTATTTGATTGGATTTCTGATTCCTGCGCCTAATAAACAATTAGAAATCCAACAACAGGTAGGTACTAATCTGATAAAGCACTTTTGAGGATTTGGGGGGAACAAGGTGATGGTGTTGAATGAATATTGATTTATAATGACGAAGCATTGACTTTAAAAATCAGTAGCTCAATTCTACTTATGTTTAAGCAACATTTGCAATCGCTTCTCAATCGCAATCAGTTAAAAAAAACACAATTTTAACCACATTTACATCAGCTTAAAAATGAGTAGTTATTGGCATTCAGATTGTCTGTTCAATGGAATTTATTACGTTCCTAAATTGGTTAAAAATTATACTTAAATCCGTGAATCGTTTGTCAATTTAAACTAAATGGAGCGGTGTTTCCTAGTTAACTACCCTTAACCCTAAAAACTTTTTTACAAAAAATACAACCGACTTCCAAAATCAAAACACTACAAGGTACAAAATAACCTCGGAAGAGAGAAAAGAACTCAAATTTCGGAAGTCGGTGTTTTTGGTTACTTTTTCGTTTTTTGACACCGACTTCCGAAATTAAAGTTCTTTAATTTATCATCAAGGTTAAGCAACGCTTGCCGAGGTTGGTCTGTGGATGGGTGACCATCTTAACGTAACGAGTTTCCTCCGTGCCTCAGAAAGCACGTTAAGCCCAAGAAGTACCGTGGTACCTAGTTAATGGGTTATGGAGGTCTGGTAGGCAGCCGCTTCACGTAAAACACTGGTATTCAGCTGAAGCCGGTTTGACTGGAAGCCGACCCCAATATAGTTGAGAAAGGCTAGGCAAATGATGAGTGTTTTGTTTTTGGAAGTCGATTGTATTTTTTGTAAAAAAGTTTTATATTTTTCACTTTTTAGTGGTACCTACCTGCGTAGGTAGTCATTAACAGCGCACCGGCACAATGTTATGTTAAGAACTGGTGTTTTAAACGCTAAAAATCATGGGATGTCATCATCAGATCCTAATTTATATCCCTCCTTTTTTTGAAGTCGGTTAAAAAGAAACTCAGAAACAAACTAGAGGTCAAAGTCTTTGTAAAGTCTATACAATTCAAGTTATATAATATTCATCTTTTTGAAGCAGTTTATTTAACGCCTCGCGAGTCCCGAGGGAAATGATGAAGTAAGGGAAGCCCTTAGTGGGAACCATAAGACTTTATAACCCACGTCGTAGGTATATTTTATTGCCGCGCGTTTATCTCCGAAAAATATACGAAGTTTACAGTCTCCTTTTCGTGTGCCTCAATAAAATGAGATTCTCATTAGAAATTGTGCACTCCATAAGGAACCTACATGGCAAGTTTCGGCGGTGTGTTGTCTGGTAAGGCATTTCTGGTAATCACTCAGTAATGGAGAAATCCTCTCTTAGTGCTTCTTACGGCGTATTTTATGTATTAGGATTACTGTTTTATCCGTTTTCATAAAACTATTTATTGTGTACGAATAATCGATATTTTTAAAGACTGATTGAATGAGGAGCTCGTAGCTAAGTAATAACAGTCACACGGGTTGATCGACCCGTCATCATCATCTTCCTACCCTTATCCCATGTTTTTCTTCCATTCTGTCCTGTCAGCTATCACGCTATCACTAACTCCCATCTCTTCCATATCGCTCCTCACACAATCCATCCATCTTTTCTTCGGCCTTCCTCTCCTTCTCCATCCATCCAAATAATTATATTCGAGTGTCGATCGACCCGTTTGTATGTTAAAATGGTCACCCATCCTCAGACCGACCTCGGCAAGTGTTGCTTAACCTTGAAGATCGACCCGTGTGACTGGTATATTGGAATCTCGGAGAATCAGAATGTTTAACTTTAAATAGTCACCCATCAGACCAACCTCAGCAAGCGTAGCTTTACCTTGATAGACCCGAGGGATAAGTTATCGTCTAACAAATCCTTTGAAAGTTAAATTATTCGTCATGTTTATCATCATGGGCTGAGGTCATATTTCTGAGGAGAATCTTAACACCGCGATTCAGAAAAACGCGTCATTAGTAGCTATATAATAAAAAAAAAACGTTTATTTTCAGGCGTCGAAGGCCCATAGCGTGTTAGCGTGTATTACCGAACAAACTTAAAAACTATGTTAGTAGTAACACAGATGCACACATGAGTACAAAAAAAAGACAGCATCCACTCACATACAACAACAACATGCAGCAATATATGAGCTATAATGAAGAGTAAAAAATAAGGAAATATTTCTTCTTTCTCTTTACTCTTGTCCTAAGTATGACATTTAGTAGTCTACTTAACTACGCTGCCTAAATAATCTGCAAGGTAAAGAACCAAGCAACAAGGATATGAAAAATTCGACACAGTTGGCGCAGTGGTTGAGAGATTGGCTGCTACGCCGAGTGTCGTGGGTGCGATTCCCGTACGAAAAAAATATTTGTATGGCCTACAGATAGTTTTTCCGGATCTGGCTGTTTGTGTATGTGACTTTGTATGTTTGTAAACGCACCCACGATACAGGAGAAATTCCTAGCGTGGGAAAACGTTTAAAAAAAACACTACAAAGTATAAAATAACTTTAATTTCGGAAGTCGGTGTTTTTGGTTGTTTTTTTTTATTTTTTGACACTGACTTCCGAAATTAAAGTTATTTTACACTTTGTAGTGTTTTGTTTTTTGGAAGTTGGTTGTATTTTTTGTAAAAAGTTTTTACTTTCACTTTTTAGTGGTTCACAGCGTGCCGGCGTGATGTTATGTTATGAACTGATATAAAATAAAGACAAACATGAGATTTCAGCGATCCCGGCCCATTTGCTATCATTTATTGAACTGTTCCGTCGCTTATCTCCGAACGTCTTCATCAGATCTTCACCAAATTAAAAAAGGGGGCAGCTACGAAAAAAATACTCTTCCAAAAACTACCCAAATCACTTCAAGTGTGCCTATAAAATTTGAAGAGTTCCCTCTATTTCTCCAGGGTCCCATCATCAGATCCTGGATTAGTGATCATGGGACCACCGGGAAAGTGTACCCTCTTTAACAAAAAAAAATCTAAATCGATCCAGCCATCTCCGAGTAATAGGGGAACATACATACAAAAATCCACCATTCCACACAACCATTTTTATGACTTCAAAAAGAGGAACCTCCTCTTTTTGAAGTCATAAAAATGGTTCCTCCTTTTTGAAGTCATAAAAATGGTTCCTCCTTTTTGAAGTCATAAAAAACTTTTTGACAAAAAATACAACCGGCTTCCAAAAACAAAACACTACAAGGTACAAAATAACTTCGGAAGAAAGAAAAAAACTTTCATTTCGGAAGTCGATGTTTTTGGTTATTTTTTAACCGACTTCAAAAAAAGGAGGAGGTTCTCAATTCGGTTGTATTTTTTTTTATGTTTGTTACCTCATAACTCCGTCATTTATGAACCGATTTAAAAAAAAATTGTTTTATACTTCTCGATTGGTCCCATTGTCACCATGTCAGAATCTGATGATGGGATCCCACGAAAATTGATGGCCACCCTCAAATTTTATAGGCACATATAATGTTTTTCATAAACTTTCTAACGCAATTCAGATATTTTGTGCCTGGTAATTATCATCTCATGTTGCTGAGCTGATGATGAAAGGTATAAATTAGGATCTGATGATGAGATCCCATGAAAAAAGTTTGTTCAGCGATAATTTAGCCAATTGTCAGCCGATTTGGATGATTGTTTTTTGTTTGAAAGAATATTTTCCTGGACTGGTCCCGTTTCAAATTCGGAGGTAGGCAACGGAACTCTTCAATAAATGATAGCAAAGGGATCGGGATTGCTGAAATCGCATGTTTTTTTAGTGTTTACACCAGTTCTTAACATAACATTGCGCCGGTACGCTGTTAATGGGTACGCACTTTTTAGTGGCACACTACAAGCACACTACAAAGTACAAAATAACTTCGGTAGAAAGAAAAAAACTTTAATTTCTGAAGTCGGTGTTTTTGGTTATTTTTTCGTTTTTGACACCGACTTCCGAAATTAAAGTTTTTTTCTTTCTTCCGAAGTTATTTTGTACCTTGTAGTGTTTTGTTTTTGGAAGTCGGGTGTATTTTTTGTAAAAAAGTTTTTTATTTTTCTCTTTTTAGTGGTACCTAGGACCTACCTGCGTACCCATTAACAGCGACAACAATTTTTTTTCAAATCATTTTATAAATGACGGAGTTATGAGGTAACAAACAAAAAAAAAAAAAAATATACGTTCCGAATTGAGAACCTCCTCCTTTTTTGAAGTCGGTTAAAAATAGGTTCCTCCTTTTTTAAGTCATAGCAGTCTAACGTTTATTGAGGAGCTCGTGGCTCTATAATAACAGCCGCACGGGTCGATCTACAAGGTTAAGCAACACTTACCAAGGTTGGTCAATGGATGGGTGACCATCTTAACATACCGAGTTTCCTCCGTTCCTCGAAAAGCACGTTAAGCCGCTGGTCACGGCTATAATTTGAAGATCTTTGGTAGTCGTTACGGATTGTCAGAAGCCAATAAATCTGACTCTAGTCTTGCCATGAAGTATCGTGTTACCCAGTTAATGGGTTGTGGATGTCTGGTAGGCAGCCGCTCCACGTAAAACACTGGTATGCAGTTAAATACGGTTTGACTGCAAGCCGACCCCAATATAGTTAGGAAAAGGCTAGGCAGATGATGATGATGAGAAGGAGATGACTGTCCGCTTCCCATGCCTCCTCGCTCCGGACCATGGATTGTACCAGGGCCGGACGCGAGAGGTCGCCGCCGCCGATCGCCTCGACGAGGACACGGCGCGCGGTGCTCCGCCCAAGCAGGGCAGACTTCCACCGTAATATGCTCTACCGTCTCCTCCGATCTAATTCTCGCAGTATTGACACCCGGGCGTATCCTCCCGCCAAATTCGAAACAGGTATCTCCCGAAACAACCGTGTCCATCAAGCGGAAGAGGACGCCATGGCACCGCTCACTCCCAAAAGTGGGGACTTATCGCCTGGATTTTGGCGTGCCCAGCGCTGGGTTTGCGACAGTCGCTGTCTCCATACTGCCATTAGATCTTGCCGGAGCTTTGCCTCGGCAGAGGAGTCTTGCCCCGGCATTGCGCCTCCACGCGATAATGATGTACCTACGTCTCATTCACCGACGCTCCTTGTAACTCTTGCATTCAATTTCTTTTCTCTCAAAACCCATTTATGGCTTCTAACTTCTTTCTCCTTGAACCGATTTTTTGTGTTGATCATGAAAAACAACACACTTCCAAAAGCTTTTAAATGAGATATGTTTAATTATCCGAACCTTCCAATTATGCCTCTAATCATTGTTTACATTATGTTTTTTTAATGTTGGATAATATTTTTTTCCTCGGAGGAATTTTTTGGTACCATAGCAAAAATGATGCTCATTCAATAAGCTTTCAGACAATAAAGGTCTCATTCACCGACGCTACTTGGACCGGTTCCTCTTTATACCTTTTTTTGTGAGCCTGTACTTGTGTCCCACTTTGCTGGGCAAAGGCCTCCCCTTTCTCCTTCCAAACTTCTCGATCCTGAGCAATCTCAGGCCAAGTTTGCCCCGCCTCAATCTCCTTACTGTTGCTAAAAAGAATTAGCAAAATCTTAAGTTTAGAAAAGAATTTTGGCATATTTTTTTTTTCTAAATATCTAATTACTATTATTTACTAAAAAATTAGATATGTTTCGTTTGCGCCCGGTTTTTTTAGCATGGATAATGTTAAAAAAAAACCCACGCTAGCTGTCTCCTAAAGGTGCGCCCAGGGCGGGCCGCCCCTGCCGCCCCCACTATGCTACGCTACTGCTACGCACTTTTGGAACACCTGTATATCACCAAACCGATTTTGCCAAATTTTTTAATATAGATTTGTAAGTGGGTGTACTCGGCTACTTTAACGCGAAACCGCAGGCAAAAGCTAGTAGGTATCTGCTATAAACTGTCTTTTTAGGGTTCCGTACCCAAAGGTGATGAACTTGATCCTATCACTAAGCCTCCGCTGTCCGTCTGTCTGTCAGTCAGCTGGCTGAATCTCATGAGCCGTAATAGTGACAGTTGCAATTTTCAGTGTGTACCTATTTCTGTTGCTGCTATAACAACAACTTATTTTTTTTTATTCAAAAAGTACACACCTACTATTAAATCTTGTAGGTACTAACGATGCTACGGAACCATACATGCGCGAGTCCGACTCACACTAGGCTGGTTTTTCAGATTTTAATTTTGTCTGCGTCCTACCTGGCAACGAAATGAACAATCTCAAAATGTCCTTGGCCTGACGTAGTTTTGCCGCAACCTTGTCACGGGCAGAATGTCTGTGTACCTGACACAATGTAACGAGTTCAAATGTGGAACAAATACATAGTGACACCACTATTTGCGGATTAGAACTTTGTTGATTTATCTCAAAGTTTTAAGTGGGTGACAGACGAGCAAGTACGTGCAAGTACGCATACTTGTGGCTCGACATGCTTTTTCGCGCGTGTGACACATAAAAACACACAGCAGGTACATAGAAACCACCGAGTAAGTTGTTTGGCCGTTAGAGACCCAAGTGCCTTCACCTTGGTGAAGATGAAGTGTCTTTGAAGCTATGCTTGAGGGTCTGCCAAGTATTTTAAGAAACTTGATAGCTCGTTTTCACTAAAACTAGGTGAATATTAGATTTTTTTTCACAAATAGCTTTACCTACTTAAGGCTGAAAGTGGAAAAACGAAATACTAAACTCAACAAAAAAATAGTATTCACAGCAAAGAAAGAAAATTATCATAGCAACCAAAAGGGTTTCTATCTACTCCACCAAGTACTGAGTAAAGCCACAAAGGTAGGTACAGTGAAGGTCACATTATTACCCGCGTGGAAACTCCACGAGTCTGTAACTTTGTCTGTACCTTCCGTCGAGAGCCCTCGAGGACCGCTTCCGCGACAATAACGGCTCTCCAACACACCCCTAACGAAGCCCTCGAAAGTAGACCTTGAATAATTAATTCGAAGAAGATGAGACGAATGATGCTTGCTTGGATATTTAAAATGTTGCGTTTTATTATATGGACGTTGAAATTATGAGGAAATTGGATTTATTTAAAGGTCTTTCTTATTTCGGTGTGAGTGAGTGCTGAGAGGAGAATGAAAGGTGCGAAGTGGCTCTGTCATCTCTGACATAGACTAGAGTCAAGAGCAAACCCATTACAAATAAAAAAAAGAAGTGTATTTTTTTTCACATTCACACTTAGGAAAGGCGATTGTCCTCCTGTCAAACTTGGCGACAATGCTCTCCCCCATTCTGAATGTGTTAAATACTTGGGTTTCCATATTGACAGAAGACTTAACTGGAGTGAACACATCAAACAGAAAAGAAATGTCTTAAATCTAAAATACTAAAAATTGAAATGGCTGATGGGATGTAACTCCAACGTTTTAGTAGACAACAAACTTCTCATATATTGCAGCATCCTGAAGCCAATTTGGTCCTCTTCGGAATTTGTGCTATTTATTTATTGTGTCGTGGCTAGCCTGTGACATATGTTACGGGTATGCGGGGAGAAAAGTCGTTGGAGATGGGGTTCAAATCTGGAGTACAGTCTGTAAAAGTAGCATCATGCGCATACAAAGGGCCCAGAACGGCTTTTTCCGGGACATTGTCAATGCACCGTGGTTTACTAGAAACAGCGAAATCCACAAATATCTTCCTATGCCAACAATCTTTAAGGAAGTCGTAACCGCCAAATCCAAATATGCATTAACGCTCTCACTTTATCCAAACCGTCTGGCTTTGGAACTTCTTAATAAAAGTACCTCAAGACTGAAGAGGAAATCCATATTCTAAAGGATCTGTCAGTGGTGACTGCCAGCATCCTCACGTCAAATTCTCACTCAACAGATCCGATTATAGTCCTAGATGACTGATTGTGGATATTATTAGAGGAAAAAAAAAGAATTTCGCCAATGTTGTAGCACAAATTACTAAATAGTTTTGTACAATCCCACGGCATAGCTGTTTCATAATTATGGTTAGGTTACACAGTTTATTACAGTTCGTTAGTAAGTTATAAGTGGCTGGTTAGGTAATTTAACTGCTCCGTTGGTCTCGAAGTCGCAAGCGCGACTACCGAGCGTGGAGTCCTGGGTTCGATCCCCAGGTCGGGCAAAAAGTGTTATTGGGTTATTGAGTCTGGAAATTAATGGTGACCCCGGTGCCTTGAAAAATTCGTTAAGCCGTTGGTCCTACGCTATCTCTCCCGATCGCGATGCAGTCCTAACGGTATATGAGAGTGATGTAAGAGGGAGTGCACCTGTGTTGGCGCACATGCTTGTGCACTATATGTCACTCGCCGATCAATGCGCCAATGAGATTGGCCGCCATGGTTGAAATCGGTTAGGAGGACAGTAATAAAAGTGGCTGCAGGCTGCCTACGGGAGGCGGCGGCGACCTCTCGCGGCCGGCCCTGGTTAAATCTATGGTCCGGAGCGAGGAGGCATGGGAAGCGATCACCTCCTTCTGCGAAGCAGTAATGCTAGCAAAGAAGGAAGCCGAACGTGTAAGAGAGAGGGAAACGACCCAGCCGCCGCAACAGAAGAAGACGTCCCGGGCGTCGGGGGTCGCAGGGCGATTTCCGGCCACCGTAGGCGCGGGCCTGCGGACGGCGAACTTTGGGTGGCTCGCCGTCTGATCAGAACCAGGCCCGGGTTGGCGGCGCACTGTGTTCAACGCGCGCCTCAAGGAGCTGTCAGCAAGGGAGACGGGGCCCGCTAGGGCCAGTGCCTGCCGGGGTGCGGAATCCGTTCGAAAGAGACGCCGCGTCCCTGGAACGCAAAGGGCACTGGGAGGAACACGGATGGGTTTTAGTCAGTAAGAGTCTGACACTCCCTTCCGCCCAGAGCGGAAGGAGTCATTTGATGATTTCACATCCTTAAAAAAAAAAAAAAAAGGCTGCCTACGGGAACAGACATCATCATAATCGCCACCTAAATCTCTGCTGCTGTGTTGCAATATAGGGTAATTCGCCTATGGATTAAAAAAGGCAACCCCTCCACGCACCACTTACCACGAGACTAATATCGTCGGGTGTGACTATTATCTAACATTTTGTCGCCCTTTTTGGACGAAACAAATTTCTAGTTACGATTTGGCAACATTACTCGTTAACGTCAGATTCGAAAACGTCAATCAAGTGTCAAAACCACGCTTGGCTGTTTACAAAACGTGTGATTTTAAGTTTCAATGAATCAATTATATTAAACCTTCTTAGAAGATGGACTTCATTGTTGATACTGTTGGAGATGAGGATCTCCAAGTGCGGACGGAATTAATTGACGATGCTGATAAACCTTACTTTATAGGTTAGTTCAAATGTTTACGTATAGGAACCTTTTTTAGTTATTTTACTCATGTGCCACTGCTAGGCCTATGTACCTATTTCGCAAAAAGGTCTTTAAAATTATCTTTGCCGTCTTTTTATAGCATTTTAGTTATAGCACAAACAAAAGTTCCCCTTTTTCCCTGAAACATTGTAGTCTAGCTTTCAGAATCATAGATCTGGATACTTAAACACCTCCTAAGAAACTACATTCAAATAATATCTTAGTTTAAAACACACAAAGCTGTGACCATTTTCTGTATTACAAAAATCATTCTTCCCTTCCGTTCCAAAGCCTCTCCATTTTTATTCTTTTCTCAATTAATTCATACTCCACAGACAAAGAAGACAGACAAGCAGCACTTCTAGAACTATTTGACAAAAAGAAACAAGAACTAGACACAAAATTCTCGGCAGAAGAAGAAGTAAACACAAAACTAAAAAACCTTAAGATTGACAGTTTATTTGATGAGTTCTTCGAAGAAATGGGATGGTCGCAGTCCATTATAATTAAGAAAGAACAGAAGAAGAGGTTGTTTCACTTTGATCAGTTAGATCTTGATACCGGTAAATTAAAGTCAAACCTTGGTGGTGTGGACGTTGAGAAAGAGATGAAGAACAGTGTCTTGAAGCCGGGGATTGAAAAGGAGCATGAAATGCCTAGTTATGATGTTAGCAAGAATAAACTCAAAGCTATTAGAAGGGTAGGTTTATTTTTTATAAATTGTATTACTGTATCAAGCTGGCAAAAATAGTTCACCCAAACACCCTAATTTCATAAGGCATATAATTTCTTAATAAATATCTCTATGCTATAAAATATTGTAAACTGAAATCGGAAAATCATTCTGACAATATCAAACTTATGTGATAACCAGAGAGAGCAGTGGTGGCACGGTGGTAAGAGAGCAGTGGTGGCCTGGTGGGAATGGGTGCAACTTACGAGTTGTAGGTGTGTATATTATTTCATCACCACTGCTCTCAAAACGGTGAAGGAAAACATTGTGAGGAAACCAGCATGTCCTAGAACCAAAAATTCGAAGATATGTGACATCTACCAACCTGCACTAGGCATGCATGGTGGATTACGGCCCACTCCCTCTCACCGATAGGAGGCCTGTGTCCCAGCAGTGGGAACATTATAGGCTGATTATGTATGTGTGATAACCATGCTCTTTCCTGTTATCACCCCTCCTCACCACACCTTCCTAAGGTGCGGTATAGCATTCTCAGACAAACTATGTTTAAAAGCTAACATTTTTTCCCTCTGAAGATTTCTAAATGTTGACTAATACAATAAGCACAAATCTCAGTACTTTAAACCAAATTGCTGTAAAACATTACAGAAGGAACGAGAGAAGACCAAGGGACCCGGTTGGTTCAACCTGCCAGCACCAGAGGTCACTGAGGAGCTGAAGAATGACCTGCAAGTGCTGAAGATGAGATCAGCCCTGGACCCTAAACACTTCTACAAGAAGAATGATATGGAAGTGCTGCCGAAGTACTTTCAGGTAAGCTCTAGTACACCTAGCAATAGCCAGTATAAAACTGATAGTATCTAAATTTACCAGTCATTTAGTTGCTACTTTATGTTCCAAGTCCTTGATTCTTTGGTGTGTATAAGAGAACCAAGCTCCTACCTGTCCGTCACAACTCAACAACATGGTAACCCAATGCCCCTTGACAAGACTGATTCACCCTAACATACAGATTAATCTAATAATCGAACAATGTTAGTACAGTTAGTTATAAAGATTAGCAGTTTAGCAACTCTACATAAATGGTTGAGAATTTAATGGTTTAGAATATGAATCAATGGCGGTTTATAATTCTTGTATACTTTTACCATTTGAGCAAAGTAAATAAAATTGAAAAGAATTAAAAAATTGTATTGATTTGTATTATAAAATATCTTATTTGCAGGTTGGTCGCATCATGGATTCTGCTCTAGACCATGTCAACGAAAGACTGACCAAAAAGCAAAGGAAGAGGACTATGGTAGACGAACTTCTAGCAGATGCAGAGTTCCAGAAGTACAATAAGAAGAAATATAAAGAAATTGTCGACGAGAAGAGAAGGACAGAGTATAGAACCTTTATGAGGGATAAGAGACAGAAGAATAAAGCTGATTTGAAGAAGAATAAGTTAAAATCTAAGAAGGCATAGTTAATAAATGTAGTTGTAATTAATAATTATTGAATTTCAATTGTTTTAAGGCGTTTGAACCCAGAGCGGTAGCGAAAGACAAGTGGATGGAACGCGCACAGCGTTGACTATGCCATCTAGTGTCGCATATTCGAAACTTTATAGGTCATCATACTTGACATTGACGTTTCTGTGCTGCCACCTGTGGCAACGTGCGCGAAGTAGATTGTGCCATCTATCGTTCCCATTTCGAATTTTATAGGGAGCGTGCAGAAACTATAGGTGGCAGCACAGAAATGTCACTGTCAAGTATGTTTCAAGTATAAAATTCGAAATAGCTACGCTAGATGGCACAGTCTTCTTCGCGCACGTTCCCCTAAACTGAGCGTGCTGGAACCACAGATGGCAGCACAGAAGCGTCAATGTCAAGTATTCTGACCCTGAAAACTTCGAATATGCGACACTAGATGGCATAGTCAACGCCGTGCACGGTCCCTATAGGTAAATAAAATATACTTGTCAGTGACATATCTGTGCTACCACCTATAGTTTTCGCTAGCCCGTCTAGCCACTCAATTTGCGAGGTGTGGGGAGGGCTGCATTTGCCGCTGCACCTGCGCCGCCACTGCCGTTGCGGAACCTATCTCGCAAAGCAAGCGAAAAGATACAGTCTATCTGGCTTCTACGGCGATACTGGTTTCGCCCATTTGGTTCTAGCCGCGGAGTTCAAGTCCACACAAAATACCCGGCGGGATACAACGCTACGCTCACTAGCTATGCACCCTGATTCCGTGCTATAGGAACGAATCCATTGAAAAAAATGATATTAGGGATTAAACCCTGATGAAAATAAAAGGATATAACTATTTAGTTATAGACCGAGTGTTCGCCTTACGGAATCTGGCTGAGGCATACAGAGGGAGAAGGAGAGCTTTGCATATGGCCTTTTTAAACCTGCAGAAGGCCTTCGACTGTATACCTCGG
Organism: Lacanobia oleracea; assembly: GCA_950371165.1. Lineage (NCBI taxonomy): Eukaryota > Metazoa > Arthropoda > Insecta > Lepidoptera > Noctuidae > Lacanobia > Lacanobia oleracea. The sequence goes on from OX493389.1 coordinate 6,451,583, forward strand.
CAACCCATCTGGTGGGCACTGCGCTTCAAGGGCGTTCCCGAGGCCTATATTGACATTATCAGAGACATGTACCGCGATTCCGTGTCCTCTGTCCAGACCGCTGTTAGCGAATCGAATGGCTTCCCAATATCTGTTGGCGTTCACCAAGGCTCGGCTCTTAGCCCGTTCTTGTTTAACGTAGTGCTCGATGTAGTTACGGCAAACATCCAAGATCAGCCTCCATGGCTAATGATGTATGCCGATGACATCGCCCTTGTTAATCAGAACAAAGCCCATTTTGAGCAAGCAAAGCGAGAGCGCAAAGTCAACATTTGGAAGGACACGCTTGAAAACGGTGGTCTGACACTAAATGTGGCGAAGACTGAGTACATGTCCTGTGGCAGCACGGATTCAAACACCATCCGAATAGGTTCGGACCTGATCAGAAAGTCCGATACGTTCAGGTACCTTGGATCCGTGCTGCACGAGTCTGGCAACGTGGACGACGATGTCCAAGCACGTATAGGCGCGGCTTGGGCGAAGTGGCGCGAGGTAACGGGCGTTCCATGCGACCGCAAAATGCCTCCGAAGCTCAAGGGGCAGATATATAAATGCATCATACGGCCTGTCCTACTGTACGGGGGCGAGTGTTGGCCAGCGCTAAGCAGACACACCCAGGAGCTTCGCGTCACGGAGATGAAGATGCTGAGGTGGATGAGTGGCGTAACGCGATCCGATCGCATACGCAACTCTTACATCCGAGGTAGTCTTGGTGTTCGTGACGTGGGGGAAAAACTGCAAGAGTGTCGTCTGCGATGGTATGGCCACATCATGCGCCGCCCTATGAAATACGTTGGTCGGAGGACGTCGGATGGTCGGTTGCATGCATGAATATGGCTGTTCTTGGGGCTAGGTCCCGTGGTCTACCTCGTAAGCGCTGGCTGGACGTCGTCAAATCCGACATGAGAGCCAATGGCCTGACTGAGAAGGATGTTCAAGATCGGGCAAAGTGGAGGAAGCTAAGTAGGAAAGCGGACCCTGGAAATAGCCGGGATTAACGCCAGGTGGAAGAAGAAGAAGAAGACCGAGACGTAACGCACCAGATCAAGTCAGGATGGATGAAATGGCGACACGTCACTGAAACAACTTGCGACTCATTGATGCTCCTCATGTTGATGGGGAAATCTATAAGTACTGTATGTATCAGAATGTTGGGCTGTGAAAAAGACGGATGAAAATAAATTGCATGTAGCGAAGATGAGAATGTTGAGATGGATGTGTAGAGTAACGAGAATGGATAAAGTGAGATATGAGTGCATGAAGTAGTTTAAAGTGGCGCCAGTGACGGAAAAGTTAAAAGGGAACCGCTTGTCTTGTGAAGAGGAGGTATGAAACAAATGTAACTAAAAAACTAGCCAAGTGCGCATCGGACTCGCGTGCAATGGGTTCCAATTTCATTTTTGTAACATGTTATTTTAACTCTATACTACATCCGAGTAGGTAGTTAACTAAAGGTAAAACAGTCTTCACATGTATTTTTAGTTAACAACACAGTTTAAAAATAAAATGCAGCTGAAAACAAATTTAATACAACAAAAACGATTACATAATGTTTAAGCAGTAGTTGTATTTAATTAATAATCGTTTATGTAAAAAGACATACGTGAAGATTGTTTACCTTTACCTTTAGTTAACTACGTACTCGGATGGAGTATAGACTTCTTACAGGTTTTCCTGTAATCTGTAGGTTAAGAATAGTCTGCATTTTTTCAAAATTTTAGGCTCAGTACTTTGGAGATAAAGGGGGAAATGGTCATCTATACTAATATATAAAGCTGAAGAGTTTGTTTGTTTGTTTGTTTACTTGAACGCGCTAATCTCAGGAACTACTGTTCCGATTTGAAAAATTTTTTCAGTGTTAGATAGCCCATTTATCGAGGAAGGATATATAATCACGGTAAGACCCATAGGAGCGGAGCAGTAATGAAAATTGTGACTCAGACGAAGTTGCGCGGGACAACTAAATTCTAAACTTTTATTTTATAATTATGAAAAAAATATATTTAAAACCCTCGTAATCGGTCCTTTCATTTGATATGTCACACGATACAATTCGAAAACCGTTTTTTTTACTAGTTGTGAACTAGTTTGATCCTAAAAGTGACCGCATTTCAAAATTTTATTTATTTTCGCGTCCGTGTTTGGGTCACAGACATCCATGTGTACCAAATTTCATCAGAATCGGTCCAGCAGATCCTAAGAAAACTGGCTATGACAGACGGACAGACAGACACCCGAGGGGTTCCGTTTCTTACGGATGTTCGGAACCCTAAAAAGTTATGAATATGGATGGAGAGGGAGAGGCACGCCAAAGAAAAGATGGATGGATTGTGTGAGGAGCGATATGAAAGAGATGGAAGTTAGTGACAGCGTGACGGCTGATAATACAGAAAGTTAAAACAAAACTGTTGCGCCGACCCCAAGTAACATGGAGTAAGGGCAGGAAGATGATGATTTGATAAAATTAAACACCATTAATAGATTGGTAAATCTTTATTCCAAGTTAAGTATATTTGACAATATGTTTGATAATATTATAAGGAAAATATCACAGCTGTTGAAGACACTTTGTAGCTGTGTAGATTTCAGCATAGCACCATAAAGTATAAAATCGCACATCATCTGCATACCAACTATGTTGGAGCCGGCTTCCATTCTAAGCTGATGCAGCTGATTCAAAATATTATGCACTATGCAACAAAATTGAGCTAAAGACTAGAAACCATGTTTAACCAAACTATTGTTTAGATGAAAAAAAGATTTAACAATATATATCTCCCAATATGGGAGCGACTAACACCAGTTACCAATACACAAAAAAAAACTTATGCTGACGCTACATATATCTTGTAGTCGATACAGAACTCATGAACCTTAAAAATAACTTCATAAATTTTCGGGAAAAAATATTTGAGCGACAAGGTAAAAAATGTATACAAAACCGTAACTATAAACCAGCACCCTAACTGCGTAATACATTGTCACAACTGAATGACACTCCCGGGCCTATACCATGACCAGGGGCGTAGCTACCAACGCCCCCCGAACTGCAAGGGCCCCGACCTGTGGACGTAAAGCTATACATTTAGTCTCGCCGTTTCCTTCGTGGCCTGCCAAGACAGTTCCGGGGGCTTAGTGCTATTTTTTTTACGTATTTCGCTTATGTAAAATTGTTAGGAAAAAAGGACTTCTGTTGTTGTCAACAGACGGCGCTTATTCAGTTTCGTTATTAAAACGTTAATAAAGTTGCACTAAGGCCACTGAGCTAGTAGGACCTATTTTGTGAAAACGGACCCCCAAAATTTTTTGATACAAGCCCCTTTGAGACTAGCTACGCCACTGACCATGACGTGCCAGTGCTATCATGAACCTCTTATGAGAAAGGGATGGTGCTCTTTGTCCTGTAAATCTCCATCTCTATCTCACATGAGAACAGTGATGGCTTGAACTCGTCATAGTTCAAGTCCTGATCCATTTGAAAACTCATCTGCTCGACAACGTAAACCACGCAATGAATACTTAAGAATGGTCAAAATGGATTGTCGAAAAGATTTGCAATCGACAAGCAACGAATAGATACTACTAGCTTTCGCCCGACTTCGTACACACACGCATATCCCGTTTTTCCCGTTCTCGTAGGAATTTCGGGAAATCCTCTCTTAATGCTCCCCTACACTCCCCAAGGAACCTTCATGCCAAATTTGAGCTATCTATGACCAGTAGTTTCGGCTGTGCGTTATCTGTACAGTCACCCAGTAACGGAAGAATTTTATATAATAGGGAAGATGCAAATACAGAATTCATGAGAATGTTGTCAGTAAAATGGTAAAAAAGTATAAAATAAAGGCCACTACAAAGTTTTTATTTTGGTTAATATCGATTTTTAGCAAAAATAATGAATTAAAGTAACGTGAAACGGAACGTATTTAAAAACAACAATCAGCGTTTAGTGACGTATCTGCTGTTATGCCAACGAAAAAGCAACCTTGTGTCTTAAAGCAACCTATGTCTTTGAGTTGGGACAGTTCTTGACCAGTGATAGACACGAGTGACGTCATCGTCCGTTTTCGCGCGAACCTTTAAACTGTCGGTTTAAAAACGCAATTTTGGCAATAAATTAAAGCGTTTTCATTTCTTATTTATGTGGTGGTCTATTCTAGATGGAGTTCTTTCAAATTAAAGCAAAAATGGAAATATTGCATGTTCCCTATTGGGATTGAATTGACAAAATGAAAGGGATTGTTGTGTGAAGTTGAAATTTTCGAGTATTACGCAATTACCCCCAGCTTAGTATCCCACACCATCTGCTTTATTAGGCGTTATCCGTCTAGAATCCACCGGTGACGTCGATTGATGCTCCCGTCATGAAAGAGCTCTTATCAGAGCTCAAAAAAGCTATCACCTCTGCCAATTCTGAAATAAATAAATATTATGGCAGATGAGTACATGCATGTCATACAAATTGGTACGGTAAGTCTATAGGGAGCGTGCACGGCGTTGACTATGCCATCTAGTGTCGCATATTCGATTTTTTAAGGGTCAGAATACTTGACATTAACGCTTCTGTGCTGCCACCTGTGGTTCCTGCACGCTCAGTTTAGGGGAACGCTCCCTATAGGGAGCGTGCAGAAACTATAGGTTGCAGCACAGAAATGTCACTGCCAAGTATGTTTCAAGTATAAAATTCGAAATAGCTACGTTAGATGGCACAATCTTCTTCGCGCACGTTCCCCTAATAGATAGAGAGTTGAAAATTTCACAGATTGCTATACCGACAAATAATAAAAATTAAGGTTTATAGTACGGAACCCTTCGTGTGCGAGTCCTACTCGCACTTGGCCAGTTTTTTTTTTAATGATATAAATTGTGCAGGTCACATAAAATTAAACCAAAATACTACAGGGTTGTAGTTTTTCACATTCAAAATTCACTTACGTTAACGTTACTGTACGTCAAAATATTCGTGCTAGGCCCTCAGAGCAATGCTGCCGCCGTAAAAAGGACGTATCTACACAAAACGCAGTAGCCTATTTCCGACCTTAAGTTTTTTTCTTAATGTCGGAAATCGATTACTCCGTTTGACGGCAAAATTAATTGCGAATGCGCGGCTGCGACTGGCGCGCAATGCACCTATCTGCGGGAATTGCTCAGTTTGTTAGGGTACTATGGCTTAGTGTGAACATTAACTAAAATATTCAATGACTGAGGTTTTTAATACTTTATACTTCAGAGAAACAAATTATAGTAGTAAGGTTTCAGGAGACTGTAAAATGGTTTATATGTATGCATGTGTAATGCAAAAACTTGTCGCTGAAAATATTTCATACTAATATTATATATATAATAATAATATTTCAACGTTTGCCAGAGAGCGACTCCTGCGACAAGTAATATCAATACCGCAATTGACGCATCGCACTGGTTCTTCATTACCGCTAGGGGCAATAAGATCGTGCGCAGGAGATTCAATGTTCATGCCAATGTTCTGATAGCCGGTTCATCGTTTACCAAAATAGCGCCAGGGTCGTTGTCAGAAGCAGATTCAGGGTCCGAGGGTAAAGCCAGGTCTTCAATTGATGCGGTTTAATGGACTCCCCATTATAACAAAGCCAAAAAAAAACGCAAGAAATAACCAAAACAATATTCGTGATACACAGCGGCAAAACGAATGTTTTTTTTTTCACTGTATGTCTATATTGACACTTGGTGTCGCCAGGTTATAAAAACTAAATCGATTTAGCAACATTCGAACTATTATTATGATCGTATGTAAATTACAGGCCAAAATCGATGAGTTTTTTGTTTATTTTAATGTAAATAAAGGAAAATAAATATAAAATCATTTGATTACAAATTATCATGAAAATATATACAGATTTAACTCAGATCTATAAATCGATTACAGTAGACAGCCTAATCGATTCCCAGATTCAGAATCCTTATTATTAATCTGGCAACACAAAATGAGCCTGCAATAAAAATATGGCGAAGCTTTTTGAATTCAATCGGGTGCAATACTTCTAAAATGACTTATTTATACATTTATTTTCCAGCTACGAGAACTATAATAATATGAACTCTAGATTTAATTATATTGTTTCGTAAAAATACTTTTCGCTGAACAACTTGTGTACGAAAAGCCAATAAAGAGCATGGTGACATACGCACGTTGTCACTACAGTGACAACGGGCGTATGTCACAACTTGGTTGGTTGGCAAGTACAAGTAGGTGGCAAGGGAATTCGAACTTTGTCATCCTTGCCGTAGAGTTGGCTGTTCCAAAAACTAAATGAGTCATACTACTTTGCAATATGGTAACTGCAGTCTTGCCACTCACCACTAGGCTGTCCGAGTCGCCCCAAAGGCACCAGCTTCAGCATGCCCTGCAACACCTTCTCAGGGACCGTCTTCACCATTGGAGTTTCTATGAAGCCGGGCAATATCGCGTTTACCCTGAAATCATGAGACTCTTTTTTGATTAACATGTTCATTATTAACTAGTTGACCCGCGCAACTTCGTCTGCGTTTCATTTTTCAATACTGCTCTGCTCCTATTGGTCTTAGCGTGATGATATATAGCCTTCCTCAATAAATGGGCTATCTAACACTGAAAGAATTTTTCCAATCGGACTAGTAGTTCCTGAGATTAGCGCGTTCAAGTAAACAAACAAACTCTTCAGCTTTATATACCTATTAGTATAGATTAGCTGTAGCGACAAACGGTATTCACTCCTAATGTCTAAATTCATACAAATATACCATAGAAGTAACCTTACATGGACAATATTACAAAAAATCTGTGAAGTTGGTCCTGCTGTTTTCAAGAGATGTTCAATAAACAACATTTAATTTATCTAAATATACATATTCATCATCTGCCTAGCCTTTTTCCCAACTATATTGGTGTCGGCTTCCAGTCAAGCGGGATTTAGCTGAATATCAATATTTTACGAGGAGCGGCTGCCTACCAGACCTCCACAACCCATTACTGGGTAACACGGTACTTCATGGCAAGACTGGGGTCAGATTTACTGGCTTCTGACTATCCGTAACGACTGCCAAAGGTCTACTAATGACAGTCGGGAACAACAGCTTAACGTGCTTTCCGAGGCACGGAGGAAACTCGGTATGTTAAGATGGTCACCCATCCATAGACCAACCCTGGCAAGCATTACTTAATCTTGAAGATCGACCCGTGCGGCTGTTATTATTTAGCTACGAGCTCCTCCTACGCACAACGGACCGAATGAGTGTGTAAGCGGAAATTGGAGTTCCTAATCTTATCACAAGCTCCTCATGACTAGACAAACATGCATAAAACATACAAATTCAATTATACACAAACACACCTAATATTAAATTTCCCCAATTCCTTAGCAGCAGACTGCGTCATACCGATGACTCCAGCTTTGCTTCCAGCATAATTTGTTTGTCCTGAAACATATTGCAATAATAATCTCTTAGAGATCATCTGATTAAATTTTTAGGGTTTCGCATCCTGAACCTTACAACAAAGCCTCTACAGTCTGTCCGTTCATCTGTCTGTCAACAGGGTGTATCTCATTAACCGAAAAAAGAATACATAAATAAATTGCTTATAGAGTGTGTCACTATAACAACAAATAATATAAATTAAAGGGAAGAATCCAAACAAGAACCTTTTGTATGCGAGTCCGACTCGCACTTGGCTGGTTGTTTTACACATTCAACATAAACATTCATCCTTACTAAATATTATAAATGCGAAAGTAACTCTGTCTGTCTGTCGCACTTTCACGCCAAAACTACTGAACCGATTTAAATGAAATTTGGTACACATATAGTCTAGAGCCTCAGAAAGGACATTGGCTACTTTTTACTCCGGGAGTATGTTCCTTAGGGACCACACAGTCGAAGCCGCTGGCCGCGCGTGGATGTAGTACAACAGCACAGGACACCCGTTTATCCTAAATGTTTAGGCAGAAATGTAGGTTTCTATAATTCTCCCACATTTAGGCAGATATATCCAAGTCCCATTATTATAAGGGCCAAGCCTTTTACTATCAATCATGCGTAGGCCCTGTCCGCACGACGATATTTCACCGCGCGATTTTTGTTCTCGCGTATTAAATTCCGTGATCGGAATTACACCTTGTACCTACGCAATGCGAATAAAATTTCGTACGATTTTTGTCTATTCGATGCAGTTCCCGGCTGTGACAAACGTCTGAAGTCATCATCTGACTAAGCAAAAGGCGCGAATTTTATTTCGTACGGACATACCCATTTATAAATATCTATGTACCCATAGCTACTTTCTTTAGTTTACAAAACATTCGCGCGGAAATACTCCGCACCGGACTGCATCGCATCGCGTTCAATTTGCATGAAATCACAGATTTTTTTCTGCGCGAATTTTATACCTACCGCCATTGCGACTACTCGTATAGGATTCAATGTGTTACAGAATTGCGAGAAAAATCGCGCGGTGAAATAGCGCAGTGCGGACAAGGCCTTCTTAAATACAGGCTCTGGGTTTTTACTGAGAAACTAGATTGAAAAACTCAATTACACTGGCTTACCTGAGAATCGAACCTAGGATCGCATAGGCAGCTGAATAGCTTTCACTAGGCGAACATTACAGTTAAAATTTACAGAAATACAAAAAAAAGCAATGCTCACCCATGTTTCCATATTTTCCTACAATACTGGAAAGATTTACTATCGAACCGGGCAGTCCTGCTTCCGTCATCGCCTTAGCGAATGTTTGCATGACTAGGAAAGTACCCTGAAAAATTACAGAAGACTCTTATTATTACAAGAATCATCATCTGCCTAGCCTTTTCCCAACTATATTGGGGTCGGCTTCTAGTCAAACCGGATTCAGCTGAATACCAGTGTTTTACGTGGAGCGGCTGCCTACCAGACCTCCACAACCCATTAACTGGGTAACACGGTACATCTTGGCAAGACTGGAGTCAGATTTACTGGCTTCTGACAATCCGTAACGACTGCCAAAGATCTACAAATGACAGCCGGGACCAACGGCTTAACGTGCTTTCCGAGGCACGGAGGAAACTCGTTATGTTAAGATGGTCACCCATCCACAGACCAACCTTGGCAAGCGTTGCTTAACCTTCAAGATCGACCCATGCGGCTGTTATTATTTAGCCACAAGCTCCTCAATTATTGCAGATGATGAAGATGTATATAATTTATTATTACAAGAATATGGCCATGTAATTGACAGGTGATCAGACTGGTTTTTCACCTGTCAAATACAGATGAAGAGGGCATTTGGACTATTGATCAATGCTATCAATAATTATTATGTACCAAGCTGCATCCCACGGCTTCATCATGTGCATTGTTGTAATGGTCACCCCTTTTTTTTTCGATAATAGGCTCATGACATCCAGAAGTAGGTCCGTCGCAATTCATTGCGCAGGATGTCAATTTGACAAAACCGGCCAAGTGCGTGTCGGCCTCGCACACGAAGGGTTCCGTACCATAAACCTTAATTTTTATAATTTGTTGTTATAGCGGCAATAGAAATACACAAATGGGTATGTCTGAAATTTACAACTATCTATCTATTACGGTTTTTGAGATACAGCCCGCTGACAGACAGACGGACGGACGGACGGACAGCGGAGGCTTAGTAATAGGGTTCCGTTGGTTACCCTTTGGGTAAGGAACCCTAAAAAACATAGAACTGCACATGCGCGAGAACCAAGATGGCGCATGTAATGGCGTCTCATTCGCTCGTATACGTTCGATGTATAAGTATGTCCCCCTTGTACCTACAATGCAATACGACTGTTAATGCGAAAAGTGTTACTTGTTGTTATTGTTTTTAATTATTTATTTTGGTAATTTCTGATTATAACTACCAGACTTAATCTTCAACAAACAAAAATTGTACCTCTCCATAAATAAAATATTAGTTTAAGCTTAAATCCCAAGTTACCTTTAAATTAGTATTGACAACGCTATCATAATCTTCCTCGGACAGCTTCAACAGCCAATTATCCCTGGTGATACCAGCAGAATTGACAATTATCGTCGGGGGTGCCTTGTACTGTTTTAAAGTGGTCTGCAGAAGATTCCTCACTGCTGCTGAATCGGACACGTCTAGTTCTACGGCCATGTGATCTGCATCTGAAATATCAATTGCTTTCTATAATCTTGGTCATAACTTAGGTCAAGAAGCTTGCCAGTGACTGTTGGATGAAACCTTTCGTTTTCAGAATATATTTTGTTTTCGTTACACCACATTGCATTGGCGTACTTATAAAGGGATTTTTTCTAGGGGGGCCTGGCCCCCAACCTGAGATACAACGCCCAATAAGAAAAATCGTTGCGGTGTGTACAATCAAAATTTTAGGTCTGTCATAGTCAGAAGGCCCAGGTTGCTCCCGTATTCCCAGGGCCCAGGACGATATAAGTACCTAACTTTGTTGACTGATGCAAGAAAGCTCAAGAATTTAGATAGACTAGAACACAAGAGCGAGCGAAGCGAGCTCCAAAATTTTTTTACCCTTTCGGATAGATTAAATTTTAAGTAAGCAAAAAGTCTAAGTCAGTCTCAGTCAGCCTCATACAGAAAAGGTTAAGAAACTGAGAGATTGTAAAATTCATGAGCGAGCGAAGCGAGCTTGAAAATGTTTGCACTCCATCTTATTAAGTACGATTTTTTATGCTTTAACAGAAGAAACTTTTTTGACATAATGCAAAAGTTTAAGCACTTGAGAGCATACAATGCAAAAGCGAGCTCGAAAATTATTTCTTGCACCCTGGATAATTTATCAACCTAATTATTTAGGTTGTAACAGTAGTCAGTACTAGTTGACCCGCGCATTTTCGTCTTCTCCGCTCCTATTGGTCTTAGCATGATGATAACTATAGCCTTCCTCGATACATGGGCTATCTAACACTGAAAGAATTTTTCAAATCGGACCAGCAGTTCCTGAGATTAGCGCGTTCAAGCAAACAAAAAACCTACAACAAACTCTTCAGCTTTATATATTAGCACTAGTTGACCCGCGCAACTTCATTTGCTCCTGCTCCGCTCCTATTTTTGCTAATATATAAGCTTGGAAATATATAGCCTATAGCCTTCCTCAATAAATGGGCTATCTTACATGAGATTAGCGCGTTCAAGTAAACAAACAAACACTTCAGCTTTATATATTAGTGTAGATAGAAGAGCCGGGGCCTAGGTTCGGTGGGCCTTCTATCCCACCTAACACCTGTCTTGCGGCCTGTCTTGCGGCCTGCCCGCGGGCCCGCCCCGCAAGCAAGGACGAAGAAGCAGAAGAAATGCTTAAAACTACACTTTCTACCTTTCGGCAAAATTTTCAATGTTTTGTAATGCTGTATCTCGACACCTATTTAACACCTACAGAGATGCGATTTATGGTGAAATTGAAGCACGTTTTGACTACTTTAAAAGTATGCGGATTGACTTTTTATCTCCAATGCACAATCTAAAACATACCGAAAATACAGTTTTCCGAGCACCATGCAGTGCACTCGTAAGTACTCCTGTATACTATTGGTATTTTTCCTAACGAATCTCAAAAAATCAGGATTGTGCAATTTACCTATTGCTACCTTAGACGTTTCAAATATCTGGTCTATGTAATAAGTAGGTAAAAATATTTTTGTAGGTTTCTCGGTGATAGACTGTTTTTATGATTGATGATGATTTTGTAAAGTTAATTAAGATTTGAACCGGTCCTCAAACATCCTGGGGTGGGCCTCAGACCATTCTGGGGTGGGCACGGCCCTCCAGGCCCTCCCTCTATATACGCCTATGCCACATTGGTTTGGTTTCCTTAACCCTTGGATACACGCCCTGTAGTCTAATACGGGTCTTAAATTTTAGGAGTCTTGTATAAGGTTCAATACTCAAATAGACATTGCTGAGACAACAATAATGAAAATAAATATAGCTTACAGGTCATTTTGTATGAGGCATCTTTTAAAGGGTTGCATTTTGAAAAGTTTGAAATGGAATCACATAGTTTAATTCCACCATGCCAATTCCATCATTGGACCACAAGACATACAGTGATGGGCCAACATCCCACGCACATAACGTTTTGGGAATACATTCATTGTGTAAGGTAAGGAGTAGAATACCCTGCCAGAGTCTGTTTCCTGATAGCTACAGCCTAGGAGCTTTAATTTAAGTCAAACAGTGAATAGTTGACTTCTAGGCAAGCATGCTCCATCTTCAACTTACTGTAAGTGCAGAGAGTAATTGAAATGAATAAAAAGAATAAGTAATAAACACATGTAACCTAATATAATGAAGGGGGTTACATAATTACCATTACTGCCTGAAGCTAAAGCTGTGTGTGTCTTGATGGTTTCTACAGCTGCATCATAGTTCTTGTCTGCTGCTATGACAATAGCTCCTTCTCTGGACAGCACCTGGCATGCTGCACGGCCTAAACCTGATCCAGCACCTGATAATAGGTACCAATAAATAATTGGTAAACATAAATGAAAAATTTATATTCTAACTACTTATAATTTATTCTTCATGTGGTTTTGCTTGTTGGTTTATGAATGTGCAGGATTTTATTTCATTTTGCCAACTGAATAACTTTCAACTATTCTGCTAGCTCTATGAAGTGAGCCATTGATCTTTGAAATAGGTACTTAATATTTGAGAAGCTTATAATAAAATTACAGGTAGTTTTCTGTCATCAATATAGATTTTGCATTGCCATTAAATATAGCTAATCCAGCTTACACTATGAACACTTTCTTTTCAATGTTAAAAAGAAATTAAAAAATAAATAACTTACCAGTTACTAAGGCCAGCCTTCCTGCAACTATTCCTGCCACCATATTCACTATTTTTTTTTAAAGAATCAGGTTCTGAATTTAATTTAGCCGAGTACCTATCTATCGTCTGTTTAGAAAGTTTGACTTTGAACTTTCCTACCTACTGTATCTTATCAGTTTTATCAAACAACTGTAAACTCTTTGTTATCACTATGACATTTGTTTGACGTTTTAGCATTCGTTCGAAAACCAATTCGTGCGTTAGGTACGTGATCCGGTCTTATTTATACGTGGTACATACATTTTCCTTCACATGAAACATCGCTGTATTGGAACTTGGAGCATTTTCAATTAAATAACGTGGCGTAAGAATCGTGTTGCATTACATAGTCGACGAATAATAGGCCAAGCCAAGCTGTGTAGAGCTGTATGGTATAGTTACAGCTAGGCTAGGAAGCCCATCCCAGCACCCCCCAACCAGGCACCGGTTCGGGTTCTGTGATCAGCTAGTCTATTCAATACAAACATTTCGACATCGAGCTTCACCTGAGTGACAAACCTTACAAAGTGAGCTTTATTGCACACAACATAAAGGTCTTACACTTGACGTAATTTGATACTCACCTCGGATTTCGCTGTCGAGACACGAAAATGTTGTTACAGAATAGCACTACAGGTAGAGCTAGTTGAAGCTACTTTTTTACAGATTTTGTTTTACAGTATACACACAAGGATGGGAAGTTGGAAGAGCAAGGGCGGGCCAAAGCGAATTATGCTGAACTAAATTCATCTTCCACCAACCCTTAATGGTTGGTTGGTGACATAAAATAAAACAACAGAGACAAGTAAATAAAGATTTCTTCTTATTTAGTAAGAAACAGGTACAAACAAAAATAGAACCTCAAAATCTATAACTAATTATTAAAACACAATGAGCATTAAAAGTATTACCCTTCTTCTGGGGCAATCAGGTGAAAAGAGCATTGTCAATTACCTACCTATATACCTATCATCTTTTTGTCGTCAATCTAATGTAATCAATTCTAAATAAAGGTTGTCATTAACAAAAATGCATTATTCACATTTTGTTTTGACCTAACTCAAGTTGAATTTCAGATTCACAACTTTGGTCAAAAATTTTTGCAGGTTTTTTAATTTAGTTACCCATTTCAAGTCAGTTTTTAATACTGAACACATACGGCAAACCTCTAACCAATAGGTAAATTTTAGCTTATCTTATACAACTTTACAACAATATAAAAAAACACACTATGTGGCTTACCCACACACAACACTAGATTTTCAAATACAACAAAGATTAAAGGTCTAAATCACACACAGCATGTTAGTTCATGCATTTTGTACAGTAAACATAACTTCATGGCAAGCGAGCTGCACATTGTGCAGTACCTTATCTCCCACCTTGCTGTCACATGTATTTGCTATTGCGCAGCACCTTATGTACCTAGCAGACTTTGTATTGTACGGTACTGATACAGTTCAATTATTCCAGCGATTATGGAAAAATATTTTTTATATATATTAACAGAGACGTAAGTTGACCAAAGATTTTTGTAGGAGGGAAGTTCACACACAAAAAATTTACGAAAATGTGTGTGTGCCAACCTCCCCCACTACAAAAATCTTTGGTCAACTTACGTGCCAGTAATAACTAACAGCTTAAAAATGTTGAAATCATACAATCATTTTTATGGTATAGTTGTAAATTGAGATTTTTCATCATTGTGGCTAAAATCTTGTAGCAATAGGCTATTGGAACTATATCTTTTTGAAACTACTAAAATAAATGCATGCATTGAAAATTACTTTTTGACAAATTTAATGTTCATTTGTAATTTTTTTTTTTACATTTAAGCACTCTACTGAATGTGTCATATTGCTTAAATTTTAAAAAGAAATCAATTTTTTGTTTGCTTATGTTATGTGTTACATCATAGAAACAAAGAAATATAAGGTAATAATAGTAAAAAAGAAATACCAAAATAATTAAAGTTTAGTACTGGTAAAACAGATTTACTGCTCAAACTTAAACTACCTTTACTTTCTAAACTTAATTTACTATTGGTTTAAAGAGCACCCAAAGTCTCTCAAATTCTTTCTGGTACTGTTCAACTAGTTCCTTCTGTGAAGTAACCAGGCAGTCTTCAAAGTTACCGCACAATGCTTGGTTTGTCCAGTTTAACGAGCCTGCCATCACAAATGGTGTCACAAGAGGGCTAACACTCAGTGTGTCCACCAAACAGAACTTGTGGTGCATCAAATTCGTCGACTTCATCCAACGCACCGGTATACGTTGCTTTTCTAACCTCCTGATGCCAGAACCACCAGAGAACGCCATATCAGCATCAACTATCACTCGAATTTTCACACCTCGAGCATGTAACTTCAATATAGCATTTGTTACATCCGTATTAGTCCAAACATACATACAGATATCCAAATTATACGTAGGCTGGTTCAAATAATATAATAATCTGTCCATACTTTTTGAAATCATGCAGCGAGAATATTTACTCTTCTTCGTCTCTTCGGCTGCGTAAGAAAACATTATAACTTCATGAATTTCTTTGGTCTTACGTTTTTCTTCTTTCTTCTTCTTTGACAAGTAATTGTATGTCAAATGCGTTGCAAATGCAAATGATATCAACATGAATAAAGTTTTACTGAAAGTTTGTAGTGACATGATGTTGTTTTCAAAAAACGAGAATGAAAAAACCCAATTTAGATACGTTTGTGAACTTAATAAAACATTTTTGTATTGAGATTTACATAAAATTAAACAAACATTCAGTTCTAGTGTTATCTAGTAAGTTATCACCAAAATGTAATCATTTTACAATTTTTGCTAACGAAACTAATATTTCGGTTAATTAATTAAAAGTCATCAGTCTGTCAATGTCATTGTCAAAGCTGATTTCCCGCTATTCTGCTTTTTAGCGGACTTTTTAGTTCTGATACCTAGGATTTTCGCTTTAAAAATAAAACGTTTTTGCCATAACGGTTCTAAAAGAAGGAAAGGGTTGAAGGGTGGTGACTGGACGTGTAAAAGTTTCGAGGAAGTTAATTTCAATCTCTTTGATCGAAATAAACTAAAAAAAAACAATCTGTTATTCGCCCATCAGATATTGGTTGTCCAAAGATTAGCGGTGCTATTGCGTATCTCAGTTGACAGCTCATAGTGAAGATCACCTGGTAAAGTGTTCAACGATTTACTGTCAAACAGCTAGTTTCGTATTGGCTATCTTCAGTGACTAGGTAACAAAGATGACGTCATGAGCACCCAGAATCGCCGAAAGCCACCGTAACCTATTTTGACAGATGGATGCATAAAAAGTACAAAATTAAATAAAAGTTTATTCAAGGTTAATTACGAAAAAATATACATAATTTACAGTACCTAGCTCAATACAGTGGAGACTAGATAAACGAATAACGCAGTATATGTCATACTCATATCATAACGTTATATTATTTATACTGAAGTCATGAGGTCTCAGTCTTAAGTTTAAATTATAAGAGCTGTGATGTGCGGGCTGCAAAGATCCACTATATCCACCGATAAGACCGCAGGATCCGTAGCCATTGTCGGTCGTACTTCCATAACCAACGACACTTTGACCCATCAGACTGTTGGAATTTGGGACGTACTGTCTATTCCCCACATTCTGCATCATTAAAGAGTAATCGTTTTGGTACAGCCCCGTATTCGCTATCGGGATCCCTAAGTTCAAGTTCAGGTTGTTTGCTTGAAAATGATGGAGCCATGGTTCTTTGGAGCTGCGTGCAAATTCTTGTCTCGGATCCTGGTGAGGAATCCCGATGGGTACGGCAATGGGCTCTGGTGAACTTTGGCTAGTTGAACTTCTGTGAGTAGATAAAGCTGATCTCTCGTTTCTTCTGAATTTCGCTCGACGGTTTTGGAACCATACCTGAAGAAAAAAAAAGATTAAAAAGCTTGAACGCTCAGGATGGAAAATTATCCTATTGAAAGTTGTGGGAAGACGCAATCAATAAGCCTGGCCTTTTCCCTCGAATCCGATCGTCTCTCAATCTAATCGGCTACTCGCTGTCTAAAAAGCTTAATACCAGTATTTTATATAGAGCGACGTCCCATCTAACCTTCACAACCCAGTAACTAGATAACGATTAAGACCCTTGGCATGACTAATGTCAGATTTTCTGGCGTCTGACTTCGCGTAACAATTATTGGTGTTCAAATAACAATTGGGACCAACAGCTTAACGTGCTTTCCGGGACACGGAGGATACCTACTCAGTATGTAATGGATGATAATTATCAACGAACTAACCTCGGAAGTGTTGCTTAACCTTAAAGTTCGACCCGTGCGGCTGTTTAAATTTACCCACGAACTCCTCAAAGAAAGTTGTGCAGAGATGCATTTTTCCAATAAAACATTTCTAGTAAACACCTTTCTAATTCGTCTTAGCCCCAGTACTTTTAACGTTGGTACACACGAGTAGAGGTGCATTAAATATGATAAGATATACATCTACCCCTGCCTACTCTTTCGGTGAAAACTGGCGAGATTTTAGAAGAAGATTAAGGTAAATTACAGCTAGCTCTTCACCTGTACTCTGGCTTCAGTCAGGTTAACCCTCGCAGCGAGATCCTCCCTCACAAAAGCATCAGGATAATGTGTCTTTTCAAACACCTTTTCCAAGGCAGCCAGCTGCTGACTCGTAAACGTCGTCCTATTCCTCCTCGGTTTCTTTCTGTCATCGGATTTAACTTCCTTTTCTTCTTCAGACTCTTTCTGGTTCTCTCTCTCCTTCGCACCTTTATCTTCGTACTTCCTCCGCATGTCCTCGTAAGCTAGGTAGTCGACAGGTTTAATGTAGGGTCTTTGGAGGTCTTTTGGGTACCAGGTTAAGTCGTTCTGGTAGCTCGGCTCGTAAGTGCTGTTGATCTGCCGGCCGGCTGTCAGGTGGTGGAGCCTCAGCAAGCTGTCCTCGTGGCATTTGATCATTTGGAAGAGGTTGTGGTTGTTCTCAGGGTAGGCTCCGGGGTTCACGTTGTAATTGGCAGTGTTTTGAGCTTTCGGGTCGTAGTTCTTCGTAACGGTTTGACGGGTGTTCGGGATATCTGTGGGACAAATATTTCTGTTATGAAAATGAAAGTATGCAATGTTTAGGGCGGCTATATTTGTGAAATAATTTTTTTTTATTACATATATAAATTCTTCCGTTACTGAGTGTCTGACAGACAACGCACAGCCAAAACTGCTAATCGTAGAAAGCTGAACTTTGGCATGTAGGTTCCTTGGGGAGTGCACTTACAGAGGTTTTCCCGAATTTCCAACGGGAACAGGATAAAACGACTACGGGATATGCGCTAACGAAGTCGCGGGCTCGAGCTAGTAGTCTTATAAAAGATAAATCTTATTGTTGACTGCTAACGCGGCTGCTGATCATGGTGGTTGACACCCCGGTTTGGCAATATTTTAATGATGTTTTGTTTTGGTTTTTGTCAGCAACAGCTAGAAATCTGGATTTTTGTCCGTTAACCAATAAAAGGCACGCCCCTAGGCGTGTCTTTGTGTAGCTCTGTTTATGTGAGTAGGCGCTAACTTTACATCTCTCGTGCAAAATACAGGCGTATGTTTAATCTACCCCCCATATCGATTGACATCAAAATAACACCAAAACAAATGCCGTTCCTCACAAAGGCCCGTTTGTTAGCGGATCACACACGCACCGGCGGCTAACGTCTGTAGATCGTTGTTGCGCAGCGGCGTGCGCACGCGCAACCCTATCGGTTACCTCACAGTGTACGCACGTGGAAACTGTTGCTCATGCTCCTCTGAACTTGCAAAGGTTAAGTAGGTACCTATGATATGGATTATATGTAGAAGGGCATCGACATAAATTAGGTACCTACTCATTAGTGGTTAGAAATAAAACTTACTAGCTGCCGCACGCGGCTCCGCCCGCGTGTATGTCGAGAATTATTCCATGGGAAAATACTCCCGGGATTAAAAGTATCTTATTTTGTTTGTTTCTAATTTCATCAGGATAACAAACATCCATCCAAACTTTAGCTTTTATAATGTTGTTGTTGTTGTTGTTTTAAACGTGTTGTTTTTGTTGTGTTTGTTTATTTTGTTTTATAATTATAAGTAGATAGATAGTAAAGATGGCACGTTTGCAAAATCTATAGCTATCTATACTGGAGAGTTTGTTTCGTTGAACTTGCTAGTACTGCTAGTCACAGAAACTACTGGTTCGGATTAAAAAAATATTTTGTGTTGGATAGCCCATTTATCGAGGAAGGCTATAATATAACATCACGCTACGACTAATAGGAGCGGAGCATTCATGAAAAAAGCTTAGTAATAGGATTCCGTGGATTCCGTTGGTTCCCGTTCGGGTACGGAACCCTAAAAATAGTTCAAATTCGAAATTGATTAAATTAAATGGATCACGAGTATGTGCGCACTAGCGCACATACTCGTGATCCATTTAATTTAATACTTTTTTATTTTTTTTATTTAATATTTAAGGTATGATGGCACTTTCATACGAATTGCGGTTATCAAAGTCCCTAATTAATTAAATAGATAGTGCCAGTAATGTAATAAGCAAGTCCCTACCAAAATATAGATATCAAGTTTTATTTTATTCCAAAAAAGCAAACAATATAAAATATAGATAGCAAATGATTCCGGTAACAAGGGTGCTACGCTTTTCGTAGCAAATTGCTACATCTTCGTAGACCCCAAAAATCTTATATCTTAACTATACTTCTATACTAATATATAAAGCTGAAGACTTTGTTTGTTTGTTTGCTTGCTTGAACGCGCTAATCTCAGGAACTACTGGTCTGATTTGAAAAATTATTTCAGTGTTAGCCTAGATGACCCATTTATCGAGGAAGGCTAAAGGCTATAATACATCATCACGCTAAGACCAATAGGAGCGGAGCAGACGAAGTTGCGCGGGTCAACTAGAATTGAATAATAGGTTATTTGACTAGGTTAAGAGAAATTTAAAAGTTAGTCAACCGGTCTAGTTGTTTAGTAATAATAATTTGACGAATTATTGACAAATGTTGGTTACCTACACAGGCTAAAAAATATTTAAACTAAATCTCTGGCCCCTCTGTACTAGTTGTTAACTGTATTATACACTGAGTAGTCCTTGAAGCTTTAGTAAAAATTAACCTTGCAAACTAATGGAGGACATCTTTTTTCTGTGCAGAAAGAATTAATATTCTTGGACGTAGTAATGATTCTGACTCCCAAGTCCGTATTCCACACAGGCACATTTTTTATATTTCACATACCTAAGCTAGTTTATGAGTCAATACCTAGTTATCTAAATTAAAAAAAAAAAAAAAAACAAAAATTCTTTAATTGTTAAAAAGCTACATGACAGCCTTTTATCGCGAAAAATGCACAGTTCGTTTGGGATAGGCTAGGAAAGCAAAGACACGTGAAAAATCTAGTATCGGATAAAAGTTTTGCCTGGTGAAAAGCTTAAAGGACCAGTTTAGAAGGTAAGTAAACACCCAACCTAGGTAAACAGTCCTTTAGCTTTTAAAAGGACTGTTTACCTAGGTTGGGTACCTGTACCATCACTGGAAATCCATATTTAAATCTCAAAGATGTCTAATGGGTTCTTCCTATGACGCGAAAATTTTAGATAGTTTATTTTAACATAAGTTTTGCAACTTGAGATCGAGATTTAGATCCGGCACAGTCACTAGAGATTGCAGTCGTTTTATAGCCTAGCCGTCATTCTCACCTTTAGCTATTCCCAGACTAATATTTAGGACAAAGCCAAAGGTTCTTAATTTAGGATCATAGCAAATTAACACTGGCAGTACTAATTAATTTATGATGAGAAAAATCGACTTACCTTTATCTTGCTCCATATTAAAGCTAATTTCGTCACACTAAACGTTTTAAAAATCGAATTTGATTTTATTTTACTCAAATATTTCGTAAACACTGTCACATTTGCTTTGTATCAAATCCGCGACCACTCCGGCGCCGATCGAACGCGGCCAAACCGAATAATTGTTATTAATTCGGCCTCTTATTGAATTACTTTATTTAATTAAATAATTCGACTAACTCATACTAATGTGCGAACTAATGGAGTCTGTGCCGCGATCTGGCTGCTTTGCTACTTCATCTCAAAAACAACATGTGTGTCGGTACAAAAAATACACTGAAATCGTCCCCCGTCTGAACACACCCAATCAATGAAAAACAAAACGTGATTTTCGTCTCTATGGTCTTTAGAATAGATTTCAAATCTCGAACTTGCATGCTTTAAGTTCGGCAAAGGAAATTAACACTTTATAATAACGGTATCAAGATTAGTTTTGTATTGGTTGTCGAAAGTGGGAGTTTCACCAGGTTCTAATTTTGAATTTGGTTTCAAAGGCCGTGAGGCGTGGTTTGCTTTGGCCCGCCTGACGCCTGTAAAAAAAAAAGTAAAATATTTTGAGCGGGAAACGATTCGGGCAATAATTGACACGTCAACGTATATTATTTATAGCGTTCGGGAGAAAATGAACATAAAGTTTTTAAGTAATTGGATGTGATAAGTTTATGTTGTTGAAATCTTGCGGTGCGGATGTGGAAATTAGATTTTTATTATGAGATAGGAAGATGTCGTTGCAAGCCAGTGTTAGCTGACGCTGTAATACACGTGTGTTGCCGAAAAAGTAGGTAAGTACCAAGTATACGTACTATAGGACCTAGATGTATCCAACTATAAATCTGTGGCCCTTTTATTTTCACGGGTGCGCTAAAGCGACCTCTTCCTCCGCATCGGTCGAGTCGGTGATGTAGGTGTCCCTTAATAGGCTACCCAGAATATTTAGCACTGTCTTAGGACCGGGGTTCTTTGTAGGGACGTAGGCTCTATGGAGCTTTTAGGAGCAGCGAAACAAACTGACAATTTGCAAAGTCGCAATATCCAAAATCGTGCAAATACCCCAGGAACTGATAGACGACTGTCGGCTCAGCTCCGAATCTACTGGACCGATTCAGTTGTTCGGTACATCACATTCACATCTGAACTTCTGGTGCCTGACAAACGCAGAACGTAAATAAATAAATAGGAGGAGGGGGGAAACATAGAAATTGAAAAATTGGTTTTGAAACTATGCCTACGTCGCATAGTTTCAAAACCTTCTACCTATCATGTATCTAAAAATATCGAGTCCGAGGCGGCTCGACCGGTTTTTGTTTGTGATTTTTCAAATTTAGTTAGGTATAAAATCGTTCGCTCGTTTTGACCTACATCTCAGAATCACCTTTCAGTTAATTTTAAGTAAGTAGGTACTTCATAATACTCTACACGTGTCTGCCCAGTTTTGCCAAGCTGATCATCACGGTATGATGATTGGGCCGACAGTCCGTTGGCGCGGTCGTCATTGGCATCAATTTGCGGCTATCTATTTGTCATTAGTTGATCTATTGGACACGACAGCGATAATAGACATAATGGCGCTGGTTTGCAGAATTTGGACGGTTATTAGTTTTCAATAAGTAGTTCAATAGCCCACACGTTGTCTGTGTGTGGTAGCACTTTGACAACAAACTGAGGGGCAATTCTCATATTTTTAAGCAACGTTCACATTCGAAATTTTTAAACTGTAGGGAAATTAGTAGTATTTGGAGTGCAGTAAATTGGGCAGCGCCAGCGGTGCCCAGGCACAGGGCGTAGACTCTGGGGAGCGCAAGAATGGCCAGACAGGCAGGCAGGACTATTATTTTTTCGGTTTCCAATAAGTTCCCGCTGCGCCCCTAGTGGTTGAATCCAACACAATCATACGTACCTACATGCCAGTATCATCAAAAACGTCTGTTAAATTAGACAAATACCGCGCTCATTTTTCAAACTTACTTGCGCTCGACGATTGGCCGAGAAAGGTTGACCTGCCTAGCGATTTTATCGACTGAACGCGACATAGCCTCATAGGACGGTGCCTGTCGTATCGTTATGAAAAGGTTATCAACGATTTCGCAATGAAGAAAGCGCGACCAGTAAATCTTTAAAAAAGTTTAATGGCTTGCTTTAATACATCTTTACTATCTGAACTAATTCATTTGCGTATTGTGTAGTTGTGAATAATCTTTGAAAATATTTTCGAATAAACGTCTTTTCACCAATTCATACTTAAACTCAATTTATATTATGCTACCTTCCTTATTCAAAACTCTACCATACCAAGTATTTAAGATTAAATTAATTCATAGTTTACTGAAACTTTGCAGGCTGTTATTTTATTTTTTCTTATGAATACCAAAGTGGCCCAAAAATTCAATCTTAAGCATCAGGGTGGGTAACGCATTTGCACTAGTGAACTTGCGTTTGAGTTTTAGTGAGTGAGACACAGTGGGTGGTATAATAGGCGAAGGTTGCACTTAAGGCTTGTATATTTTCCAATGACCTTGTGCATACAAACGGAGCTAACTAAACCTCGGCGCGCCACTCCGCTACCCGCGTTTTTAATTTTTTATAATAAAACAAATACATATTTTAAAAAAAGTAACAAAACCAAGTTATTTTCGTTTGTATTGCACAGCAGTAGATATTATTTTTTTAGTCTTTTGTTAAAAAATGAAGGAGTAAAATGGTTTCATCTCAATGGTTTGGAGTTGATTTGGTGATTTTTTTTCCTATTATGTGATACCAATACAAAAATTCTGGCTAAACCAAGTTACGTGCAATATCATGTAGATTACTACCTATTTTTTTAGATGTAATTTCTCAGTAAATGCCGAAGAAAAACTGCTTCATCTGCACGCTATTTTTAAGCCTTTTCGAGAGAACACCCTTAAATAGCTCGTCTGCTTGTTTGCCCACATCAGTTCTAGTTCTTTAAAAAGTACTTAGATTTTTCTTTCAAAAATAGCTTTATTTTATCACCTTCAATGAAATAAAGTAGGCCCATACATAGCATTGCTTTAGCTAGGGTTTACCTTTAATATCTAAAAAAACAAAGGCGCCGAAAAGGCTATTTACGGTACTGCCCATAAGCGCGGGGATTGCACCTGTGGCCGTAGTACAGTGCTACTATAGAATACAATGCCAGCTACCTACACTACTGAAGGGTGGCCAACTGTTTAAGTTAGAATGAGCAGAAATCCGAAAAAAATCTTTGAAATTCAATACATATAAAAAGCTATGTATAGAAAACCTGAAAAACGAGACTAAAATAATATTACAATATCATGAGAATTAATTTGTCTCAGGGTAAGATCTGACTCATATCAACCGCTGAAAAGCCCAAAACCGACGAGTGGATACGTATAGGCAAGTGCTCTTCTCGAACACATCATCTCTTTCTGTCAGGTTAGATTGCGGTCAAAGCAATAAAAATCCCGGCCAAGTGTGAGTTGGACTCGCACACGAAGGGTACCATAAACCTTAATTTTTATCATTTGTTGTTAGAGCGTCAATAGAAATACACAATCTGCGAAAATTACAAGTGTTTATTATACCTATTATCTACGGTTCTTGAGATGTAGCCCGCTGACAGACAGATGGCCAGACGGACAGACGGACCGACAGACAGCGGAGGCTTAGTAATAGCGTTCTGTTGGTTATCTTGTGGGTACGGAACCCTAAAAAACCAACCAAAACGAATCATGTCGCTAAAACATAAACCCATCACCAACAATTCTCTATCAAAATAATAAATTGTATTTAATCAAATTATTTATATTTGTTTGTACTAAATTCGTGTGTAGTTTCGTAGTCATCGGCGTACCTTCCCGTCTGCCGGGAATAGAACCGGCGACCCGTCGCATCGAATTAGTGTGAAATGTTGAAAAACGCCTGAAGCGTACCGTATCGTACGCGTTCGTACCGTGGACGCTGCCAGATGCCATAGAGTAGTTACAACGTTTATTTTGTTGGAGAGAAAGGTAGTCTGAAAACTGTAAGACTTTTTAGTGGATTTGATTTTTGAAGGGAGATTTCAGTTTTTTATGAAGAGCTGCTAGTCTATTCTGTAAATAACTATTTCGATACCGAGCTTCACCTGAGTGACAAACCTCACAAAGCGAGCTTTATTGCACACAACATAAAGGTCTCACATTTGACGTAATTTCTGTCGAGACACGAAAATGTTACAGAATAGGAGTACTGATCCATAAACAGAAGTTAGCTGTTGGAAAGAGGCTATCCAAAGTCGAGAGTTGGGGTTTGAGTAAGTTAGATTACAAATGAATTCTACTACTAATAATATTATACCAAATTTGCTAGTATGGTTGGATATTGTTACTCTTGAACGCAAAATGTATTGAACGGATTGGGGTGAAACTTGGCTCGACTCAAGAACAAGGAGGGTAGGTAGTAGATAGGACCTCATGGCCGTAACTATTCTTCCCGAAACTATTCGTATCGGGTACTAACTAATATTAATATTTTTATGCGTTCTTGACTCTATCCCAGGCGCCTAGAAATACATAGGAGGGGAAGCAGTAACAAGTACGTAAGAAAATAATAATGCGGTCTATTCCTAGTTTTCAAATAATTTGAAACAGCGATGTTTTATGAATTTATTTCGTAAATAGGTAATAAAATTAATAACTTCATGACGATAGTTTACGATTTCTTTGAACCTGTTGAAATGTTTACAATTCGAAGACGTATTTAATTGATTATTTACAAGGAATACACATTTTGAAATCAAAAACGAAATATTAAAACTTGGATTCCTTTGAAGCAAACGTTCTATATTCAAATGCAAGCGCGCCAAGGTGTCATGGCGGCCATAATTGGGGATGACAGTTGTCGGCGGGGACGCGCGCGACTCCGGCGCAAGACAGCTCGTTTGCGCCTGAGCATAACGAGACTGTACTAATCTTGTCTTGTTCTTTAGTAATAATATAACAGATCTACATTAAAGAGAAAAGTAATTTAATTTAAGATTTTAATGACACCAATATTATTGTTGCCTTACTGCTAGATGTTCTTAGCTTGACAACGTTCTGTTCTAGTGATCAATGCGGCAATGATTCAAACTTTTCATAAACTAAATGAAATTTTGAGGATAAAACTGATATTCAAAACTACAAGTGTATGTCAATCAATCCTAGTGAGTCGATCATTTTATAGCCCCAACTATATCTACCCCATTATTTCAGGGATTTTAGAAACTTGCGATTCTACAAAATACTTATTTCGATTGCATTTCTTGGCTAAGCATGTACACAACATACTCAGATGTACATTGAGCTATAAAAGTTTGAAACCCTTGACTATATGCAGATGTACCTACCTAAATAGGCCTTTCTCCTAGTGCCTTTTGCGTTCCAGGGTACGGTGCCTCTTTCGAACCGAAGCCCCAGCAGACCTAAATAGGCCTGCCATAGGTCGTGTGCATCTTTCCAGATACTTTACAAAAGATCAAAACTTTAATGAATTCAGAACTCTTTATACCGTTTCGCACCAATTAAGCCAAGTTCAAAACAGTTATTTCACGTAGCTAATAAATCAAAGGAGACGTTAATTTGTGGAAGCTCAGTAAAAACGCAATAATAATTAATTTGGCCACGGTGTGGTCTAACCTGACGTGTACGTGTTCATTCTGAAGGGATGGCGTTTCAATAACCCGTGAACATAGCCATTTGTCACCACATCATCCGGTATGGTGACCATGTATGTCGATGTTTGGGGACAAACAAAAAGTGGGACATCCCTAAATGTTATGAGGGGAGCTTTTCTTTATGGGTAGATGTAACAGCAGATTTTCAAAATCTTAGCTGTTTTGTAGAGACATGCAAATTTTTTGGCTTTCCGTTACCTACATAACAGGAAGCAGTTAGTATTTTATCAAAAATGGAAATTATATCCGAAACATTTCATATAATTTTACATACTACTCTGTCAAGAAAGTACCGGGAAAAGATCAATAATACACAAAATGTCTGTTATTCATCCAAATTTATTTTATCACCTTCAAAGTATGCTCCTTTAGAAACGATACACTTGCGCCAACGAATAATCCATTCATCAAAACATTTTTTAAACGCTGCTTCCGGAATTGAGTTCAGTTCTCGCCGCGAATTCTCCTTTATGTCTTCTATCGATTGAAAACGGGTGCCACGAAGTGGTAATTTGAGTTTAGGAAAAATAAAAAAGTCAGCAGGAGCCATATCTGGTGAATATGGTGGTTGCTGGATGGTATTTGTTGAGTGTTTGGTTAAAACTTCGTTCACAATGATAGCCTTGTGCGAAGGCGCATTGTCGTGGTGCAAAATCCAAGAATTTTCTTTCCACAAATCTGGCATTTTTCGTCGAATTTGCTCTCTTAAACGCCGCATAACGCTCAAATAATATTCTTTATTTACCGTTAGACCTTCCGGTAAGAATTCAGAGTGCACAACACCGCGATAGTCAAAGAAAACAGTCAACATGACTTTGACTTTTGATCGACTTTGGCGTGGTTTTTTCGGTTTCGACTTTCATGCGATTGAGTTTTTAGAGAAAATTCAGATCTTTTGGGACTAGCCGTGCAGCAACATGTTTCATACCCAAATGATTAGTTAAAATGGTACGGATCGACTCGTGAGATACAGAAAGTTCGGCGGCTATCTCTCTCAGAGTTGAATGGGGATTTTCAGTCACTATTTCCTTCATTTTTGCGATGTTAACTTCAGTTGCAGACGTTGACGGCCTACCAGAGCGAGGCAAATCTTCCATCACATCTCGACCGCTTTTGAACGCTTTGAACCACTCATAAGCACGAGTTTTTGATAAAGTCGATTCACCGTAAGCCTTCTGTAACATTTTCAGTGACTCCGAACACGAAATTCCATTGGCGATGCAAAATTTAAGACAAACTCTTTGTTCGATATTTTTGTCCATTATGAAATTCGCAATACACACTATATATGATATTACTAAAACCAGCACTGTATTTAATATAAATAACAGATGCAACTCAAACTCCGCGCCAAAATGGAAAACAGTTGTGCCAATCTAACAACTACAAAAAAACAAAAATTTGAATTTGGAACCATAAACAAATCATCCATTCCCGATACTTTTTTGACTGAATGTATATCTACTTTTTCACCAATTAGGTACCACGCTAAGTCACACTAAGTCTGTGGTAATTTTAAAAGGCTCGCATTAAACCACTATCTCCCCCAATTGGTAAGCGATGATGTAGTCTTGTAACAACATTGTCTTAGAGCAACATTAGCTTTCCATCCCAAACCTGTATCAAAATATAGCGAGCTCCCTGCGCCCGCGCATGACAATTACCTCAAATCAGTGGAGCCATTACTCACGTCGCATCCACGCAACACTTGCTCCCAACGATTAATTAACGGTACAATTTTAGCATTTACAACGAAAAATACTAAACAATTAAATGTTAGACACAAATAGAAACGAGTACCTAATTGATGATGGATTACCGCTCCGATTTGAAAGCAAGACGTCTTATGCTTTGCTAAAAAAAGTTTGCTATTTTAAGAATGTGAAGTATTTTCCACGTTTGGTTTGGTTTTGTTCTACGTACCTACAGAAAAAGTCAAGTTGATTTGAAGACGTGGATTAAAGTAAAAAGAGTTTTGTGGTAAATGAAACGACGGCTAATAATAAAATGTGCAAATTCTCGCAAATCGGTACCTAAAATAATCTCCACTACATCGTCTACATAATTATCACATCCAGAATACCTTCAATTTCTACGAATACAACTATTTGGATTTGAATTTCTACAATCCGTTAGGTAAGTGGGTGCCAGAAGATATAAAGAATTTATTAAAAGAAAGAAAGCGAGTAAGTCTTTTCCAAACAATCGACATCCGATAAACTGTTTATATTTCTTTCTTTGCGTTCCTTGTCAAAAAACTCACAAACCTAACAGTATTTATCTTATAACTTAAAAATATTTGTCTTAATGATAATTTATCACCGAAACATAATTATTGGTTGCGGTCGATCGCCGACCACTCTTGTGTTGACGTGTTCGGTAAATTAATGGCCTTCCGTGCTAACGAGCTGTGCAATTCGCGGCGCAAGCGCATCCGGAAGGATGCCACCACGGAGGTAGGCGCCGCTGTAAAAAAATAGTTCTAATTTCTGACATTGCGTTGAGCGAGAATTCAAAGCCAAATCAAATGTTTTGTGAATCTTGTACCTATTGGCAAACATACCTATAACAAACTTCGATTAAAACTACAAGACTAAATCCTTTGAAATGACGAAGAAGCAGTTTTTGATAACTTTGATCGCCTGAAAAAAAGATGCTGACAGTAATCTTTTTTCTTATTATTATTTTTTATTATTATAGGTATGTATTTGTAAGGGTCAAGTTAAGCCCTGTGGAACTACTATTATGGTTTTTTCCTTTACAAGAAAATTATTTCAATTGTAACAGTTTTGCAATGCTAATATTGACCCTATCCGATTAATTAAATGCAAGAACATGTGTAGGCTCTACCTAAGCATGATAAAATCAGAGATTTTTCATTGCAGTCACATAGTTATTTTTGTAAAACCTGTCACAATATATTAAGTCATCGGTGCCGCAGTGGTCGTAAACCTACAAATAATTTTCAAGATAAAAATAATAAATAATCAGATATTTCCTCAGGAAATTAGTAATTTGTGCCCGTTACTATAATCTTAATTAAAAACATTCGTTCAAAAATAGTTCGCTCTTTGACGGCTTTTACTTTTTTACGTCGATAATGTCGTTAAACTTCGACACTTTTTTACAGACACACTTTTATCGTTTTTTTTACGGAATTCTTTAAGTGCCTGTCAATGTTGAGTTTTCATAGACTTTTGGCTAAGTCGTTTGTTCGACGCCGATTCCACTCTCTTGGGGTTTTAAGTCAATTTTGTTATTGACATGTCCTTTTTTGGCAACTCCCGTTTAGTTTTTTTTGTTGCATCTAATGGTTTGAATCCATTTGAGATAAAACACTTGCGAAAAAAACGTTGCCCGTTCATGTCTAAGTCTTCTTCATGTTTTGTTTTATGTGTTGACATGCCGCAGTTTATAATCTTACATTTTATATGAATATCTACAAATTAAACAATATAATCATCTGCAGATCTTAATTCCACCCTAAAGAAAATTCCTTAAGGTGGATGCTCCAGGGTGGCCCGCGAAATTCAAATATTTTTATGTTTTTTGCAATTTGCCGGTCAGTGTGAAGCTGTATGTGGACCAAATGCGATCTGCGACCGTAACGCGTATTTATCTAAAGAATTATAACCATTTTAATCATCAATATAGCCCTCTAAGTTCATGTAGTTCGAAAGAATGATTATTTCTGAAATATTCATTCTTTCGAACTACATGAACTTAGAGGGCACACTGACCGGCAAATTGCAAAAAACATAAAAATATTTGAATTTCGCGGGCTACCCTGGAGCATCCACCTTAACTGTACAAAACTGAGGATCATTGTTTCATGTTCCTGACACAATAAAATTTGAAAAAGAGCAGTAACTACATCCTAGTAACGTAATACTTTCGGCATGTTCCGCCGATTTCCGCGAAACTTCGTAAATAGCCGACCACCGCGCCTGCGCCGATGGCGGTAGCGCGGGGTATCGGTTTCAACTCCTGCGCATCACTGTCGGCGTTACAGCTGTCAACAGTCGCGTCACCAGACCGTGACCTGTCAAGGTTTAGACATCGGTTTCATATCTGGATAGGTCGATATTTGCTTCTCATTGCACAATAACGGGGAAAGATCGATTCAAATGTGTCACAGTAGGTGACCAATTAGTGAGTAGCTTTTTTTTATAATTAATACTTCTTGCAACACAAAGGCGGACCTTATAAACTTCAAAAATACAAAACATTGGATTAGGCTTTATCATATATCTATTACAAAAAATGAAAAATACCTTGCGATATTTTTGAGGCTAGCCAACATTCTACTTACAAAGAAGATTCGCCATAACAACAGTTTATTTTCTTAATACAGACCGCTAAAGCAGCAATAACTGCCTTCTAAAGCAATTTACTTACCCATCAAAACAGCAACATTATAGCTGACTTCAGCACTCATTCATTCCTGTAGTTAAAACCTAATAAATCTGATTAAATCAGCGCCCGTTGCGTTTAAATCTCAACAATTTCAAAGAGTCGAAATTTGTCCTGACAAAATTTACTGCGACAGCGTAGGAGCGGCGCGGGCGCATGATTCGTCGAGATCAAAGCTGCAGACGCATCGTCATGTGTTCCCGACAACATGTAGGTCGCCGAAACCCCTCGGGAGCACTTACAAAAAGTCAGATTGTATGTTTTGTAAATGATATCTTATTGCTTTTTGGATTTCTTTTGCTTGTAGCGGACGGCGGCACCGACATTTTTTTGTGAATATTTTGAGAAGCTAGTAAATTAATAAGCTTATAAAGCATCTTAAACTTATCGCGTCAATTGAATTATTACAGAAACTTATTTTGTTATTTTTATTGAAGTTTAGAATTAAGAATTAGGTTCTGTATGATTAGACTTCTATTTAAAACAAAATGCATGAGTCATTTTATTAAAAAGAGTGTATTAAAATAATAATAATATTCATATTTAAATTATTCATAGTAAGTAAAGCCATTGTAGGTATATAATATAAGCGTTGGGTTAAAAGTAACAATAGTTAGTTGTTGTTCAGTTCCATGCGCCTGGGCAGTTGTAATATCTGTTGATGCGGAGCCAGTCACTGTCAGTGATGTAGTCGCGCTGGCCCATGTCGTTGATGACGCTTCTCTGGAGAAGGAAGAGCAAGGGTTTAGAATACAATCAAAGAAGTAATACATTTTCTACATACTTACTTGTTATACGACAACATAATGGTACTAGAAAAGGTTGTAGAACTTGATAAGAATAAAAATAAGGTAGGAGAAGTGGAAGGGAAAAATTTAAAAAATACTTCTTACCATTGAAAAGGACAATGTCAGGACAAATAGCAGAAAATACTCCCAATAAAGAAACAAACCTCCAGAGGCTCAATGGTAGGTGCCCCGTTAGCGGTGAACGAATAAGGTCCGTAGTGCATACAGCTGACGTAGTCATAGTCTACACCCAGGTTGTCAACTTTAGATGCTCCGTACAAGTCGAAGTTGTGTTCACTGCCTGGAAATTAAAAAAAAAAAACCTTTAGAACGAATCAAGAAACATTTCAACAGCGGGTTATGTTTAGTTGATTCGATGTTTTCGGCCCTTCTGTTTATTTATAGCAAACTAGCTTTTGCCTGCAACTTATACATCGCGTTTTTTACGCGCATATCCCGTTTTTTCCCGTTCCCATAAGAAATCCTTTCTTTGTGCTCGCCTTCATTTCCCAAGAAAACTACATGCCAATTATCAGCGTTCTACGAGCAGTAGTTTCGGTTGTGCTTGTTTGTCTGTACTCCTTTAGTCACTCAATCAGTCAGTAACGGAAGAATTTTATATATACGTATATTGATTGATTCAACTAAGTACTATACTCGTAATTAGGTCAAAATAAGATAAAGAGGTGCCATAACATGACATATTTATTAAAAAAACATCTTCTTCGGATTGGAATCATGATTCGCCTGAACTTAATAATTGATAGCTTGGCTTTGGCCAACTGTGCTCTTACATTCTCTAGCATACAATAATGCAATACAACGCCACATAGCACGAAGAAAGTCGATCTTTCGAAGGTCCACTCATCTAAAAACCCAAACTAGACTTACCAGCTGCGATGTTCTGTTCATTAATCTTGACGTACTCATCCCTGTTGAAGGTAGTGTGCATGTGGAGGAAGCCGAGGATGTGCATGAACTCATGGACTATGGTGGCGTGTCTGAAGCAGCCGACGCCGACAGTGTTGCGAGCCAGGTTCATTTGGTGGGCCCCTCGGGATACTCTGTGGCCTACGTTCGCGTAGCATCCGCTTGGTTCACCCTGTTCAATCATTAGTGATTACTTGGTGGAATATAATTAGATTTTGGAATATGGCGATTAGAGATAACTAAGTATAGAAAGGGAGAGAGAGGGAGGTGAGGTCAGGGCGTATATTAGTGAACATAGATCCCTCCGTGCTTCGGAAAGAGCATTAAGTCCTGTCTGTCATTTGTATGATAAAAAAGGGGTTTCATGATTCCCTGTTACTGGCTGAGGACGTCAGTTATGCAGTGGCCTGCCTGTTGAAGTATGTTGAGGTCAGCATTGACCTCAACATAGTTTGGAAAAGGTTAGGAAGATTGATCATAGAAAACTTTCAGGTTGCATAGGCGATGAGCTTAGATATTGTTACAAGTGTTTAATTTTATCACTAATCGCGTTGATTCACTAAACTGTTCCTGAATCGATAAGATTGGTTTTTAAAATATTGAAAACCAATTTGTGATTTTTATTGACAGGATCGTGCTATTTAAGTCTTTAATCCCATCGGATCGCGATCAACCCATATCAAGCTTGTTTATATCTTACTTAAGCTCTGTAGATTTATGGGATTATGTTGGCTTTATTTTAATACCATTTATCGTTACTGAGATATTTAGGTAAACATTAAGTGTATTTGAACAGGCAAAATGTGGGTCTACAGTAAGTACATCTCTGCCTAACTCATCAGGGCACGTGATGTTATATTATGTTGAATACTTACAGTAAGTCTTGCATAGACGCTGTCCGATGATGTCCTGTACCGGAACTTCACGCAGGTATGTGCTTCAATATCTCTAGCGGCTTCCCAAATAGCTGCTTTCTGTGCGTCGTCTGCAAGCATCGTCGTTGAGTTAGAGAATGTCTGCGCTAATTACATATCAGCAGCAACTATCAACGCCATTCAACTAAACGTCACAACTCCTTTTCTTATATTTTCATGTAATCTTTTGGTGAAACTCAGCCATTTTATTATTACTGTGCCTTTATATTTTAGCAAGATTTATTTTAACTTATGGTTTAGTAATTGATTTGTACCATGCACTATTTTCAAATTGTACTTTATCATATTTCCAATCTTTGATTGCATTTATAAATATGTCGATTTTATCTACATCGTTTGATATGTTTATTTGTCAAACATTACGACGATATGATCAATATTGTAGATTCCTTTTGATAAACTTCTCATTGTAGTGAATCAGTTCAGTGACACATTTATTGTGGTTACAATAACCTCTATGTTTTTATTTTTGCTCTTGAATTGAAATGAGGTTATTTTTAAAGATACCTACGCTTTTTATTTGTTGTTGTGATCTTACATTTTTGCTCCGTATTTTCTTACATTTGAAGAAGAACTATCGTATTTGCGATATTACGAGTATGTTAGACCATAAACCAAATATGACGATGACTAAGCTAAGGGTATTTATCTATTTCCGCAAATTCATCGTCGTCATTTCAAAGGGTAATAAAATTGTTAGTCGATAGTGTAAATGATCATGATGAAACTCTAATTGGTATTCTATCAGCTTTTACTCTTTCATCTGCTAATTTATATTTTAAAAGTGGCTAAAACTTTTAACTCTCAATGCGCTCGGATAAATCTGGCAATTTCAATAACAGTATGTACTTTGGGGAATGCCACTGATGCTGCAATTAACACAGGCCCAAAAATGATATTTATTTATATTTTTTCCGTCACTAAATTCTATTTTAAATCTTATTTATTTGCTGTACACCTACCACAGTGTATTTCTTTATAATCCAAAGGTTGACTGGTAGAGAATGCCCCGTTGCATTAAGTCCACCTGTGTACCACTATTGTACATGAAGTTTAAATAAATAAATAAAAATAACAAGATTTAACGAGATACCAACAGGGCAAGGTAAATAACTAAAGATGTAATTACAATAGAGCGACTTACTGAATTCCCCGTCGGCGAACTCAAAAACGACGGTGTTATCAGGCCAGGGTCCAATGGAAGACGAGCTGTAGGCACTGCGCCCTACCGCGTATTCTTGCAGCATCGTCTCATAGTCTTCATCATCCAGGACTATGTCGCCCTGGTACTTGCCGCTCAGTTCCTCATCATTGGCAAGAGGAAGAGTCCTCTTTCTCGCTTGGAATCGTTCAGCGTTTCCGTTACCTTATAATTAAGAATTAGCTTAGTATGAACTTACTACATGAAGTAAAAAGAAAATCAATGAGTAACTGAAGCGCACCCATCGACCAAAATCGACAGAAAAATGGTCTTAGCTCGGTTTGTACTTTTCTATGTGCTATGTGCAAAACTGGACCTACTATTGCACATAGTAGCCTTGTAGGGACATATTCTGGCGTTAGCAGCCTAAATTCTTGTACTAAAATAGTATTTTTATAAAGACAGGATGAGTTTATCTCCTTTATCTTTTTATCAACGATGCCTTTGATGGACAAGCTATGCCCATTGTTTGGTTTGGATAACTTTAGTTGTTGTCTGATAGAGTATTTCAGTCCAAAAGGAGAAAACAGACTTCAAAGTCAAACTTGGAAAATATTTTTTAAATAGGACTGAAAGGTCAAAATGAAGAAGGACTAATTTCCGGTTGGTTGGTTTTAAATTAAAGGATAGGTCTGTGCAAAATTTCATGTACATGAACTCGAAAAGTGTGGGAGTTCAATAATAAATTGTTATTTGTAGGTATTTATGATGATTAAAAACATTACTCTGACTCCAGTGCTTAAAGAATGCATTTAACTAGAAAACAAATAAAAAGCTATTGGTTGCCTTAACTTAAAAGGTCTCAAGATGGTCAACGGACAATTTTTAATCTGTCTACAGTTTTTTTTTATTCAAAAATTAATAAAATTATTACTTTAGAAATATAATTATTTATTATTATTATTAGATTAGGTGCTATGATCCTTTGTTAGTCGAAATAAACGTTATTATTATAATTATAAGTATTTTGAGTTCAACTTACCTCTCTTGATTCCCTCCAAAAACTGTCTGAAGTCTTCAATATCCTTCCTAGACCTCGCTGTCGCAGGGCCACCCGCGACCACACTGATCAGAGCAATCACCACGAAAATGGCAGCAATTCGCACCATACTGATTCCAGAGAACCTGTCACAATACATACACACAACCCAGAAACCAACCTTTTTA
Source organism: Lacanobia oleracea (assembly GCA_950371165.1). Lineage (NCBI taxonomy): Eukaryota > Metazoa > Arthropoda > Insecta > Lepidoptera > Noctuidae > Lacanobia > Lacanobia oleracea. Next base: position 6,487,450 of record OX493389.1, read on the forward strand.
TTCAAACAATTATCTGCATCCATATAGATAAACAGATTTTATCAGTTTATAGCTCAAATAATGTTTGGTGACTCGGATTTGAACTGCAATAAAATCTATTGTTTATTCGTGTTTATGTGCTAAGTGCTAAATTTTATCTATTTATTATTACCTACATTAGGCTTCGGAACATCCGGTGCTCTGTTTGTTATAGAATAGTTTCCCATCGTTCCATTTTCTTCATAATCATCAGCAGAGGCGGCGCAAGGCTTGGGCGACGTGGGCCACCACCTCGGCCTCGAGGTTCGAAGGGCCTCGCAGCTTTGGTTTTTTTCAACTCAGAAAAATCGTAGCTAAGGCCATAAAATATCCAACTTATCTGAATCTATGTCCAATATTTTTTTGAGCTCGCTTTCCTTGCTCTTGCTATTTGAGTTCTATTTATTGTTAAGGTTTACTTATTGTCAAAATATTAGCAGCGGCAGGATAGGCACTATGATTTACTCGTAAAAACTCATTACGTTCGCTCTTACATCATAGGTTTTTTGGTTTTCTTGAATTTTCCTACATTTGCCCTATATTTATTAACTGTTTTTCATAAAAAGTCAAAAGAAATTCTAAACTACTCGTGGCGGGGTGTGATTGAGTTCGCCACATCTCACCATCAATCGTTTTTCCTAAAAAAACATTATTCCTAGGCAGCACCTAGAGGGCCTCGTAAAATGAAAATCTTGGCCACATCAAATTTTAGTCTTGCCCCACCACTGATCAACAGCATTTCAGTATTATCCTGCAGAATGTCAGATGCACCACTTTGATCTTAAAGATCAGACATATCGGAATTTAGAGTACTTTAATATCGTTCAACCTAATCATTGTTTGTTATCAGAATACTTAAGAGTCATCACGTCAACTTATCACTCTCTTTCCTTTACCTCAGTTACCTCTATTGGCTATTATCTCAGTAGGTACTCATCTCCTTTATATGCATATTGCATTATTTACTTTCTTTTTGTTGGTGTTCCAAGAAGTATCCCGAGTGTTCTTTGTGTATTATTTGTCACCATCAAAAATAAGAACAAAGACTAGATTAAAATTTGTTAGTTTTAATCTCTTCTGCTGTATTTTTCTCGGTATTTTAAAGTTTCTTGAATGGTAAACATTTTGTAATCCCAGTTTATTCTGTTTTTGTCCTTTCTTAGAATTAACCGCGAAATGAAGTGATGTCACGTTTTGTTGTTATTATTCTTTAATCTACAAATCGTGATTAAGATCGAAAATCGAAAGCATGTCAAAATGTTTATTAATATCTTCGCAAAGATTAATTGTGTCATCAGATAAATTAATTATAGATTGTATCATTGAAGGATGGTGCATCCAACTTTGTCGGCTTTCTATAACTGCTTAGATATCAAATCAATGCATTACTTGGTAACGCAATAAAACCGATTCAGTCTACACTAATTAATATTATAAGGCTGAAGAATAGAGATGAGTTTGTTTATTTGTTTTGTTGTTCGCACTAATGTCAGGAACTACTGATAATTGATATTTATTTTGCAAATAGGTTACAAGTAACTCTTTTACATGTAATTTTTTTTTTGACAAAACTTACTGATTCGTATTGAAAAAAACTGTTTTAGTATTGGATAGCCCATTTATCGAGAAAGACTATCTATAAATATAATATCACACTATGACCAATAGGAGCTGGGCTTTAATGAAAAACGTAATGTTGCGTGGGTTAGATAGTTACCAAAATAATAATACACATGAAACAAAATAAAATAACTTACAACTATACTATAGAAAAGAAATAAAATCAACCCCCATCATAGTAGGTATGTCCTTCCCATAAAATGAAAGAGGTGTTTCTCATCACCTCATCATATGCCTTTTCCCAACTAGGTATATTGGGGTCGGCTTCCAGTCAAGCCAGATTTAGCAGACCAGTATTTTACATGGAGCGGCTACCTACCAGACCTCCACAATCCATAGGTGTTTCTCATCACCTGATAAGGGAATATTTCAGTAAACATGAATATAATCCATTTGTTGAATATTTCCTCAAAATGTAAATAACATTTTGGTAGTCTCAATTTTACTGACAAATGGTGTAGATAACAAAAAACTAGCCAGCCACTAGCTGCAATAAAGTAAAAGATCGAAGTAGTACAAAAACACAATTTTTTTTTACTTTTCACTACTTTTGGACCTAACAAAGGCTTCTGATTGCTTTGACCATAATAATTTGCGTACGATCTGAGAGTTGTAATTTTTTGTTAGGTATACTAAAATATTTTTCAGTGATTTCAAATAGTAGGGACCCAGCAGAATATCAGTGTTGGATAACATTATTTTCCTGACACATGCTGAGCTGGACTCCCATTTAGTGCACCCTGAAACGCATATCGCTCCATAGTTGTTTTCTTCTGTTCTTTTCTTTTCACAAAAAAGTTACTCGTTGTAACGGCTGTGCTAACAGAAGAAGTGATATCTAACTAAATGGCAAGTTCCTTAAAATTATAGCTGCTGTCATTCACATCGTTCTTTAGTTGCTTATGTTATTTACTACTCAATAGTGTGTCAAGTAGCAATACACAGGTCAAACGACCTGTGTTTTTTTTGTGTTTGACTCAATAAATGCTTTATCAAATTATCTAAAATCCTCAGTGTCTAATAAACGTAGGCGTACCTCAAGGTATTTTTTATCCTTGCGAAAACAAAATAGCGTTCTATCGAAATGGTTCGCTAATCTTTAAGCAATCACAGAAGCGAAAAATAAATCTAATTCAGGATTACTAGGGTTGTTAAATTCCTTCTTCTTCATCATTATCAAACCTTCATAGAATTAGAGGTTGATAATTATATTCAGCCAGGAACTGAAATGTAAATGTTTTATTTCGAAGCTTCAAATTCCAACACATGAGGATCAGATTTATAATTTTTGGTTGCTTTCATTTATAGCTTGCTGATGGATGCATCAATTCTACAAGCCGAGTATTGATTTGGTACACCAGAATTGGCCATGGAAGCTTTAGGTAGTTAGGCCCGTTTCCAACAACATTATACTACTAACTTGTAGCTAAAGTACCTAAGTTGAAAACACGGGCCCATCTATACATAATATTATAAAGCTGAAGAGTTCGTTATTGGGTGCTGTACTGCCGCTGACGCTTTGCTGGCTTTCTTCACAAGTTGTATGGCCTGGTACTTTCTGACCGCGCCACAGTCGCATTTTGAATCAGGGTTAATAAGATTACATAATGTGTTAATTTTTGTACTAAATAAAGAAAAAAAAGTACTTGAATGAAAGATTTGCGAGATATTTAACAAAATCGGTGGCGCGGCCAGAAAGCATGCTTCCTAGCCGCGCCACCGCGTACCCTGCAAAATATATGCTATTTATTTACAAACTTAATGATAAACGATTGTGTTGTTGTTGTTGTTTGTATTGCGTGTTGTTGTGTTGTGTGTATAGTATTGTTGTGAGTTGTTCTATTGAAGATGAGAAGTACTGCAAAAGTCAGAAATTCGTGCCATGAATTTTATTCGGAGCTATATGGCAATCACTTGCTTAATGCTATACCTATGCTTTATATTTTAAAACAAGCTTGCTTTACTATAGCCATTGAGTTTAAAAATAAATAGAATATATTTTGCAGTGTACGCGGTGGCGCAGCTAGGAAGCATGCTTTTTGGTCGCGCCACCAATTTTGTTAAATATCTCGCGAATCTTTCAAGTACTTTTTTTTCTCTATTGTACAATAATGAACATATTACGTACATTTATTCTTCTTAACCCTTATTCTAAATGCGACTGTGGTGCGGCCAGAAAGTACCACGCGTTGTATGCGGCACCCGGCAAGGACTTCATGAAAATAGAGGTGACAATATTCAAATCTGTGGTGTGTTCGGCCGGAAAAGCTAGCGAAACTTGTAACTACATACTAACAATAAAACTGACGCAATTTGTTTTATCATATTACTTTTGTGTGTGACGAGTGTTTTCTCAGAAATACATATTATTAGGTACAATTTTGTAAACTCGAATGTTTCTGTTTTATGACAGAGATAATTTGGACTTGTTTTTCACATATTTCTAACTGATTGAGTGTTTATTTATATTACTAACGGTCCCGTAATTATCCTGGAGGAGCTCCTGACTAAATAATAATAGTCGCACTGATCGATTTTTAAGGTTAAGCAATGCTTGCCACGGTTGGTCTGTGGATGGGTGACCATTTTTACATACCGTGTTTCCTCCGTGCCTCGGAAAGCACGTTAAGCCGTTGGTCTCGGCTGTCATTTGTAAATCTTTGGCAGTCGTTACGGATTGTCAGCAGAAGCCAGTAACTCGGTTGTACGTTGTTTTATAGAAGATAGTTTCATAGAATTTCGTTTCACATAATTTTTTTCTCATATTATCATTTCATAGAATAATCAATACGCAGAATACTTACTTTGAATAAATTTAAATCATAGATATTTGTTACAAATAAACTTTGTTTCGATTTTTATGATATCATAGAATTACAAATCAAATATTCTTTATCCGCATAATGAGTAGTTAACATAAAACTTGTTACCAAGAAAATCATTTTATCAACTGACAGTTTCTAAACGTTTGACAAAATGCACCCTCCTATAAAATTACAACATCGCAGTCACAAAAAAATGAGGGTAAATTTTACTCAAGCAAAACTTTTCATTCGAGCCCACTCGACGGAACCCCGCGAAGCGGCAATGGTGCAATGATGCAAATGGCGATGGAAATAAAAGACAAAACTATACAGCGACCATGCAATATGCAGAATGCAAGCAAGCATGCAGTATGCAGGCGAGCATGCAATATGAATGCAGCAAGCCTGCAGCAATCATGCAGCATGCAGCATGCAGCAAGCATGCGGCTTGCAACATGCAGCATGCAAGTAAGCAAGCATGCAGCACGCAAACGAGCAGGCAACATGCAGAATGCAAGCAAGCAACACAGTATGCAGGCAAGCGTGCAACATGCAGCAGGCATGGTTTCTGTCACGGCTCCGGCGCTGCGGGTCTCCGGCGATCCCACGCGAACTTATCGTCGCAGATGGTTATAACGCTCACCACCGCAGCTTCGGCTCAGCCGCGGTGGCTGGCGTTATAACACCTGCTCCTCAGCTTGCGGGCCGCCTCGCCCCTCCGCGCCTACGCGGGCTTAAATTACACTCTAGGGGTAGGGCAGACAAGACTACGTGGGGTCGGTTTTACAGCGATTCATTTTTGTCGCAATTTTTTTTAGCACACATGTTGCTTTTTTAAGATCGTATTTTATTTTGGTTAAATGCTATTTTATAAAAATGGCAATATGTGTAGTTAAATTATTCCGAATAAAATTTTGCCATCTTAAAAGTATGCCATGGACATATTATAAAACAATAATATTTAATTATAATTACATTTCGCTGAAAATGAAATACTGTGAAAAAGAACACTGGACAAACAATATTCGTTAAAAAATTATTCTACTGTTTGGTAAGTTTGTTAAATAAAATAATGTGATCATGACATTCATTGAATTGTGTTTCAGTGAAATAGCTTTCATTCAAGTAAATAGTCTTTGAAATAATAATATTTGACATAAAATTACAACAACCAAATATTATGTGAAACATTTTCTGCGAGACGATATTCTATGAAATTTCTGTCTACGAAACAAGGGTACACCCAGTAAATCTGACTCCAGTCTAAAGACGAGTCAGATTTACTCACGGTAGTTCTTGGTAAACCAAGAACTACCGTGTTACCCAGTTAGTAGGCTGTGGAGGTCTGGTAGGCAGCCGCTCCATGTAAAATACTGGTACATAAAATTCAGCTGAATCCGGTTTGACTAGAAACCGATATATAGTTGGTAAATATAGTTGGGAAAAGGCTAGGCACTAGGCAGATGATGATAAAGGGTCCCGTAGATAAATGAGTAATTTTAGGACTGAGCTGACATTTTATATTTGATTCTATTGTGGAAGCAAACATGTAAAAATAAAACATCTTGGGTTATTAAATTATTTAATCAATGTATTTACTAACGTTTGCTTTTATTTTCGAGGAGTCAGTATCAAAATCGCTAGCTTCAATAGATAAATAAATAAAAAATTGTACTTTCTTAACTTTATTTGCAAATCAGTCTATCAGTGGGTGCTTAGTTTACTGGTCTTGGTCATCGAACAGTGGAGCATCTTCAACGATAACTACTTGGTCAGCAACGATCTCTTCCTGGGGCATGTCATCTACAAGAACCTCTTCTTGAGGGATATCTTCAGCAACGTATTCATGGATCTCTTCATCAACGTTGTCCTCATCAGCGACGTATTCGTGTTCAAAGGGAACAGGCTTGGAAAGCTCTTCCTCGTTGATTTGTGCGCTCCATGCTCCGGGGCAGTTGTAATGCCTGTTGGCCCTCAGCCAGTCCCAGCCGGTCACGAAGGATTGCTGGCCCATGAGACCGTTGTCGTTCTGGAGAAAATTGAGAATATTAATGGGAATACTGGACTATGGACTCAACGGAAGATGAAGGTGAAAGTGAAGACTGCTTTTGCTTGCTTTACAGCTGTCGTAAGTGTCATTTATATATTCTTGTGTATGCATCAGTATCAGAAAACAATACTACCTTGATTATGTAGTACGCCATCCATTAAGTGATCTTAACCAACCCCATACAGCACAGCTTAATCCATATTATCTGATAAACCTTTGGGAGGTATGCGGTACGGAGAGTAAAGTCCCGCATACCTCATTTGAGAAGGAGGCGGCTGTTGTGCCTGGCGGGCTACTGCCCGATAGTTGATATTCGGGCTGATGTATATGTTCAAATCGCACGGTAAACTCTGCTTGCGCGATGCAGGATTTCAACGTTGTAGTTCACTGCTAGTTGTATAGATGGCGTCGCGGTTCTTTTTGTTGCGATGTAGATTTGCTCCGTAGGTTTTTCTTGTCGCGGTATTGATGCCGCTACAAACCTAATGACTGAAAGTTACTACAGCAAAAATAGCCTTCATGTAAGGTTACTTACGAAGATAGGCAGCATGGTGGGTTGTCCGTTGGTGCTGAAGCCGTATCTGCCGTAGTGCATGTTACTGGCGTATTCGTAGGGGAGACCCAAGTTGTTGACAATGTTGGTGCCGTACTTGTCGAAGTTGTGTTCCATGCCTGTGAATATAATACTGGAATTGAAACTTCAAGAGAAGAGACGAGAATGGGAGGGGAAGGACTGACTCGCAATACCAGAAGACACCGTGTATGGAAAGGGAGAGGCAGGTATTGGCCAGTAGATTACATTTTAACATAGGCCAGTGGTTTTCTGAAAATGTACTGAACCTAATATCTGTTCTAGAAAAATCTTCTCGAATATTTATGAATGAAAAATATGTTGCAAATAAAATCGCCATAAACATACAAAGATTTGGCAAAGATTATCAATGAGTTTCAATTTCAGTTTATCAGTATAAAACAATTCGCTATGCGCGTTATCTAAATCCTTTAATCTACATTAATACGAATAACATAATTTAATATAAACTTTTGTTGTCTGCGGCATCACTTCAAAACCTTTGATGTTTAAATCGTTCTAAATACAGGAAAATCCTACATAATCTTTATAGAACATAGTAATAAAAATTTTAGCTTTGTAAGGTGACGCGACCTAGCCAATTCGTCACTGGTCATAAACAAAAGTTGATTCATAAATCAAACTAGTTCCGGAATATTTGACAATGTGTGATAAGATGAAAAATACCTTAATGATAGATAGTACAACCCATCTTTACTGGCTCGGGTTTAAACCTGCCTTTTATGCCTATGTCATGGACAGTGTCAATCGTATCCCAGTTCGAGTTTTTTTTTGTTAGACACTTGTGTCCCACTTCGGGGCAAGGCCTCCTAATTTCTCCTTCCAAATCCCTCTGTCTTGAGCTATCTCTGGCCAAGTTTGCCCTGCAAACATGATGAGATCGTCATACCACCTGCGCCGCGGTCGACTTCGAAGACGGCCTTCGGTATAAATAAGAATAGTATTAAATTACTTGTACTATTTGAATGTTAGAGATTTGTCACTAAGGAACCTTTTTGTTAACGGGATGAAATTCTCATGGATGTCCTCCGCCCTGGGGCGGGTGGAGGGGTCTGTGCAGACTCTTACTGACTAAAACCATCCCGGTGTTCCATCATTCACCTACGCCGGAGATCGCAGGAACTTACGACTTCCGTAATCCCCCGCTGGTGCCGTGAGGTGTTTGATTCCTCCTTTTGACTCCTTTGAGGAGTCATTCTAATAAAAAATTATAAAACACATATTCACCGGGCCAGATGTTCTGCCACAAGATGCGGACGTAGTCATCCCTGTTGTGGGTGGACTGCATGTGGAAAAAGCCGACGACGTGGAGCCATTCGTGGATGATGACGGTGTGGTGGAAGCAGCCGCGGCCGGGGGTGTCGCGGGCCAGGTTCAGGGTGTGGATGCCCCATGTGTGCCAGAAGCCAACGCTGGCGTAGCAGCCGTCGGCTCTACCCTGGGAATTGAGAAAGAGAAGTAGTTTAGGTAAGAGACACAACAATAAAATGAGTCATGGTCGGGAATAAACTGATACTGGGTTTACCGATTTGTGCCTAGAACGATATCCATTGTAAAAGACGTCAACAGTATTTTCATGGCAAAAGATTTAATTTGGTTATCGTGACGACACACAAAACAAGGGTCAACATAATAAAATTGGTTATTTGTCTGAATAAGCAAAATACGCACCTAGATCGATATCTAATCGTTTTCTAGAAAACCGAGTCATAATCGTAAAAGTGTAAAACTGCCAGTGTCATGTTTCAAAACCAGGAATTAAAGTAACAATGAGAAAATGTTTTCAACCAATCGACTAAAAACAAAGCTAATGAGGTAAAAATACATACGTATAAAAGGTACATACATATTAGTGATCAAGAAACTCAGTAGGCTGGCCGAGAAAGAGTGATTGAAACGTCGTGACAAAAACAAAAACATAAAAAATAGAGGTATGAACAGTTGAGCCGAAAATTGGGAACAGGGAATGAAGATAATAATGAAGGAGAACCTCAATTCAAGACTCCCGCAGACTAAACAGTTGAGAATTTCTTCGGAAAATCAGGCAGACAATTAAAAAAAAACCGGCCAAGTCCGAGTCGGACTCGCGTGCAAAGGGTTCAAGTTTTAAGTTAAATTGCGGTTTACGATTTATGACGTATTAAAAAAACTACTTACTAGATCTCGTTCAAACCAATTTTCGTTGGAAGTTTGCATGGTAATGTACATCATATATTTTATTAGTTCTATCATTTTCTTATTTTAGAAGTTCCAGGGGGGACCCATTTTACCACTTTGGAAGTGTCTCTCGCGCAAACTGATATTAGAAACCTCAATATAATTTTTGAAGACCTATCCATAGATACCCCACACGAATGGGATTGGTGAAAAAAAGTTTTTGGGTTTCAGTTCTAAAAGTATGGGGAACCGACAATTTTTTTTTTCTATTTTGGTGTGAAAATCTTAATGCGGTTATCAGAATACATCTACTAACCAAGTATCAACAGTACCTATAGTTCTTATATTTTCGGAAAAAAAAATGGCTGTGACATACGGACGGACAGACAGACATGACGAATCCATAAGGGTTCCGTTTTTTGCCATTTGACTACGGAACCCTAAAAAGCGTTTTTACATTGTCGCTTCATTTCAGTGGAAGATAAAGATCTCTAATAAACTTACGGTGATCCTGACGTAGTTGAACTCATTGGCTGCACGGCGACGGAACCGGATGCAAGTTCTGGCGGTGATCTCCCTCATGGCGGCGTAGATGGCGTTCACTTGGGCGGTAGCTGGAAGACAGAGGAGTATCGTTAGGGACAGTAGTTTGACCATCGATTAATAATAATTTATTTAAAAGATTGGTACAGGAACAGTCCTCTTAGGAGTCATTAGAGGACTTCAGAGTGTTTAGAAAAGTATATGAATTTCGTATCTCTTAATAGGTGGATCTAATGTTTTTAGAAAGCTTCAGGATTCAAGAGACTGATCATCATCATCTGCTTTTACCTTACTAAATTGGGGTTAGGTAGATACAGAAAAAAATCTGATGAAATGATCGTAAAAAGTCACTTCACGCAATAATGTCGGGGTGAGTATTTAAACCCTGAGACAACACTGGCTGCCATCACGGTTTAAATGACAAATGATTATAATTATCTAGCCGAGTGCGGAACGCTTCGAATAAAATTGTATCACAGACAGTTCAAAGAAATCTAATAAAAGCAAGATGACTTACTGAATTCATTGTTGAACTCGTAGACGATGGTGTTGGAAGGCCACTTGGTGTTGGGCCAGATGTACGCGTTCCTGCCCTCGGCATACTGGTTCAGAAGCATCTCAGCTTGCTCATCATTAAGGAGGATGTCTCCCTGGAACTTGCCGCTGTTCTCCCAGACTGAGGCCTTGGGATTCGCGAGCATGCGCGATTCTAGCCGAATTCCGTCATCTGTTGGAAAGAAGGAATTGGTGAGTTATTTATTAGGCTTCTTTTTTAATTTATAAAAAACGTTGCTCCTTACTAGGAATTTCTCCTGGATCGTGGGTGCGTTTACAAACATTTTTACTAACATAGAAAAACAACCAGACTGAACGACTATCTGTAGGCCATAGTAATATTTGTTCCGTGTGGGAATCGAACCCACGACACGCAGCTCGCAGCGGTCAATCGCTCAACCACTGCGCCAACGGTTCCGTCAAAAATGCCGTCCGAGCTTTTATCCGACTGCGCGACGAAAAGCAGGCTAATGTAACGTCTGTAGGTATGTGTGTGTTCTTTTGTGGTGTTCAAGAGAACGAGAATCGAACATGTGATTGAATTAAAATAAGCGCTACCACCAGAGAATGGGCAGCAGCGTTCTCTGTAAAACGCAACACCATACACTGCAATCGGCATTATCGGCAACCCGCCTGCCAAGCGTGGCGATTATGGCAAAAGGGGGGAGGTCTTTTGGGGGAGGCCTATGTCCAGTAGTGGACGTCTTTCGGCTGATATGATGATGATGATGATAAAGCGCTACCAACTTCATCAGGCTGCTTGAAAAGTGAATTGATTGGATTTTTTGTCGTTTAGTGACAGCAACACAGTTTTTTTTTTTGCAAATGCTTATGAAGATGGGGCTGACATATGCCGCCAAGGATATGTCCTCTAAAACAATATTCCCCTTAATAGCCAGTGTCCTAAAAATTTCATATAATTTAATGGAAAATTCAATGGTAAAATGGAAACAGCTATTCCTGTTACCTATCGGCAGTAGGTACCTAACTCTATGATTAATATTAACATTTAGAAGGTCCTTGAAAGTCACGGTAATGGCATTCAAAAAGTTTTAAACGACATTATCAGTGGCCATCATTAGGTATGGCGTCTAATTAAAATGATTAACTCAATAAGTCATGAATCAGTTGAACTAATCTGACCGGGATTAGTCCTTATCTTAAAATAACTGCATGATAATCATTACGAGTAATAAATACACCAAGCTGTATGTATTAATGATTACAAAATATAGCTATCTAGCTGTTTCCCGCGGTTTCGCCCCCGTGGCAGTATCCTGTAGAAACCGTGCATTTTTTGGCATAATAGCCTTATTACGCCAAAAAATGCACGGTTCGCTGATCGCCGGTGGTGAGACAAGTGCCTCTTGTCTCACCACCGGCGATCAGCGAGTAGCGAGTGAAAAGTTTCGATTTTTTTGACGCTCGGCTTTCAGCGAGTGCTTTTGTGCGACAGGCAATACTCGCAATACTCGCTCCGCCCCGCACTATACTTTAAGTAGAAATTGTCGTGTCGCTGTTTGGTAAGTTCTGACCGCCAAGCGAGCATCGCCGAGCGAGTGTCGCTGAGCGAGTACAATCTTTAATAGCTCTTGTCGCTGCGATCAACTAGAGGTAGGAGCCGCTCGCCGGCAGTGTGAACAGCCACCTATCGACTATGAATGTATTTGTCTCTTTTACTCACAGGAGATCTATATCTTTTGGCCCTTTCCTAAGCGAGCAAATAGTCGATAGATATACTCACTTCCTCGCCGGCGGTGAGACAAGTGCCTATGTATCCTACGAAACTCAACGGCTGAGGCACGGTAATATTATGTATACAGTACTGTAACTCGGCCGTATCTTTGAAATAAATGCCTACAGCCGCGCGGTACGTAAACATGCGATAGGGCTGCCCGCCTCCAGCATTTTAAATACATTTGCTTACTTTGTGTTTCCATTTAGTTTTGTGATTGTAGGTACTTTTTTTATATGTATAAACAAATCTGCTGACGCCTTACTGCCGCGTTGCAAAACTCCAATCCTTGCAAACTTCAACACCTACCTACTCAACTAAAATGCAAGAAACAGCTGTTGAGTAATTTTAATAAATTTTTATCTCAGCTTATTGACGTCTCTATAAATTAGGTACCTACAACTCGCAACAACTCAAAACAAAAATTCTTTGGTCACAAATGCCAGCTGAACAGCTGGCTACGAATGTTTTAAAATCACAACCCTCACAAACATCTAATCAATATTTCATGAGTCTAGCTGTTGTTGTTGTTATTAATACCGAGAAAAAAAAAGGGTTTTTAGTGGTATATGTTGTTATAGCAGCAATAGAAATATTTAATTTGAGAAAATTTCAACTATTTAGTGACAGACAGACGGTCAAATTTATTTTTTTCACCGAGAAATCCAATCCAATAATCCAGACATCTTTTTCTCGGGAGATAAAAGGAAATACTTATCCATTATAAAGACACACATTAGTACCTACCTACTAGTAAATAAAATTATTTTATAGTCTTACCTTTCAGAGTTTCCAGGTAATTTAAAAAAAGTTATCTCTGGATGCGTTATTGACGAATTCATGCAACCAAAAACAGCACAATATTTCCTACTCGTCATATTAAATATTTACTTGAACTTGAAAAAAAAAAACAACACACCGTCCGTTAGTCACTGCGGCACAGTCGCGACTGTCTGCATCCCGAGCGCACCTCGAGATCGAGGCGCGTAGGTATAACTCGCGCTTCGTCCGTTTGTATGGAGTTAAATTACTGACCGTGGCTGAGGCGGAATAGACGCCCGAGCCAAAGATGAGGCCGTTACGGAGACGCGAGACTGCAACGTGTATCAAACGACGTTGCACTATGGTAGGCGCTAGATAAATGTTTAGGTATTGACTTTCTTAATATTAAAAACAGAAATAAAGACATGAAACTGTCCTGAATCGACCTCTATCGTGATCCTTTACGTTCTCTAGTAATAAAAAACGGTTCATAATTTATCGTTCGGGTATCTACGAAGGTATATTAGGGAAAGGTCAATGCACTTTATTGCAAGTTAATCTGGAGCCTACAATAACTCGTACAAACTAATAAGATTTCATAAATAATGTTTTGTATCAAAGTCGTGAATAAAAAATTTCGTATTCGAATCAGTACGTAACCACTTTCAGAGATTATATTAATATATAAAATTCTTCCGTTACTTAGGTAGTAGTTTTCGTTTTTAGACCACGACTTCCCAAAAGTGGACAACCCTAGTTACCGGCGCCATTAACACCGGTCACGTGTTAGTTATCTATATTTTAAAATCTTAATCTTAACTAATTAATATAATAAAGAGGACTGGCTTTTCCCCTCGACTTCGTACGCTCATATCCCGGTTTTCCCATTCGCGTAGGAATTCCGAGAAATCCTCTCTTAGTACTCCCCTTTATACTACCCCCCTTTATACTACCCAAGGAATCACATGCTTTTCAGCTTTCTGTTACGACCAGGACCTCAAGTGTGCTATTACAATAGTGTCAGAATGGTCTATCATTGATTTCATAATTGTTGATGTTGACAAGTTTGGTAATCTACTAATATAAAAGCGTCATTATGACATTCCAATGGTCGACCACTGACACTCCATTAAAAGAAATGGCATAGAATGGTAATCTCGTACATAATGACAAATGAATAAATAATATGTAAAAAATATATAAAAGAAATCTGGCAATCTGGATCTTGGAATCTGGAATCTGGAGTTTTTCGAAAATCATGTCTAGTAACGGGTAGTCTATACTAATAAATAAAGCTGAAGAGTTTGTTTGTTTGCTTGAAACGATTTGAAAAATTCTTTCAGTGTTAGATAGCCCATTTATCGAGGAAGGCTATATATCATCACGCTAAGACCAATAGGAGCGGAGCAGTACCAGACCATTGACCGACCAGTGATCGACCATTATGAATTAGCAGATTACGAACTTTTAGCAAAATGATCGTGTTGGAATGACGAATTTATAAAAAATAGCAGACTTGGGGCTCAGTAGTTTCGGCTGCTCGTTGTCTCTCAGTCAGTCAGAATCGGAAGAATTTTATAAATATATATGACGAATTAACTAAGTAGGTACCTCTAATTTTCACAAGAGGATTCGTCAATACATTGTAATGGGTGCGACAGAAGATATTAATTTGTTCTTTTCTTGGAAAAATAATCTTTGTTCCGTACGATTGATTTGATTAAATTAAAAACTCTACATAAAACTTGTTTTTGTGATTTACAGTTTTTTCAACTATTGTTATTGCAATAAAAACTTACACTTGATCGGCCATTTTTAACCGACTTCAAAAAACTTCTCAATTCGTCGGAATCTTCTTTCTTTTTCAATCGACTAAATGAAAAATGGTCTGTCTAAAATTTTTACACATAGGTAAATTATAGGGTTGCCAACCGTACTCTTACGTAGAGTATTGTACTCTAGTTTGAGTACGTGCACTTTATAATCCACAGAAGCAATAGAGTACCTACGCTGAAGTACTCAATTAATCTTTATTGCGACTTTGAATTAAACTGAATGAAAACTTGCAAGTTCAGTGAAAATGTGAGAAGTTTTAGCCTTTTTTGGTCATTATTAGCAAATAGGCGGTAAAAGAAAACCATGTCTTCATAACATGTAATTTTGGATAGTAATAATTTTATTACATACCCCTACAGCCATTATTTTATAAATAACGAAACATTTTGTTTGCAAAAAGTAAAACAATAAAGGGTAGTATTTTTTTTAGGACCCTTTCTAAAATCAGATAATCAACTTTTTCTAAATCAAATTGGCAAGGATTATGCAGAAGACACCACTAGATTTAAAATAACACAAACCTTGCCTGCTCCTCTCCAGGAAAGCCCTGAATGATTCAATATCACTCCTGGACCTGCTGACAGGAGGACCAGCCAACGCACACCCAATCACCGACAGCAACAATAAAGCCGACCACATTTTTCTCTTTAAACCAAACCAGAAACTTCAACCTTATATATTAATTGTATTATCTCAAAATAAATAATTGCAGATACTAGTAGCACGCCCAAGATAATTAAATAAATATAATTACATTAAAAGGAAGCGATAACGAGATAATGGCATTGATTTTCGATATCTTTTCATTGTTGATCAGATTGTTTTGATAATAGAGTCACGGTCATTCCGCGGCTTTTCCCAGGTTTGTACACAAAGGGTATCTAAAGATTGATTAATTAGTGTGATATTATCTATGCAGAATATAGGTATTTACGTAATGAAGTCAAAATCCCGAAGCTCTTAAAAACACCTACGGGTAAGTAGGATTCAAAAAATACTTTAAGGATGGGAAGTCTTCCTTATCTTAATAAATATGTTAGTCAGTGAGATGAGTGTTTAGTTTAGAAAAATTGCCGTTCACACCGTTTAATTTGGATGAATATCGTAGGAGATATTTCAAAAAAGTAAGTCGCGCAAAGAAAATAAATATAACAGTGGCAAAGATGTCCCGAACTGGTAGACGACACCTGAGAGCAGACGGCGTTGACGGTGGTCTATTGCACTTTTTATTTCAGCTGAACCACAATATTATAGACTTTGGTAATTAGATGTTCACTTTGTTAGTTTGGGCTAAATAAATATTTCACCCGTGCGAAGCCGGGGCGGATCGCTAGTAAGAATATAAAATCAGCTTGAGAAATAAGTTTACTAAAATATAATTATTTTCTATCATAGCTTCAGATTAGAATTTCTTTACAGTAAACAAGTTGCTGTTTGTTTGTATTGTTGTAGCACGTTGATTAATGCTCTGTGATTTTGCCCTTGACCCATTTTATTTCTAGAGTACCTATAGCATTTTTTAAATATATTTTTATTGTGATTCGTTGTTTTATACCAATGATTATTCATATAATTGGTATATTACGACGATTCACTGTTAATTGTTTTGTGTCTAATAAACCCCTAAAACTTATTTGTTTTATTTATGCATCCTGCAATTTTGCTGTCGACTCTACCAAAACTGTTTTGGGGAGGTAGAATGAATGTATGGAGTTGTGAGAACAATAGTTTTGGGGTTTAGTGGAATAAGCCCTGTGGATGGGCTGAACGAAAGGAGAAAAATTTAGGGCTGTCAGTGTACAAACGTTCTAAAGAATACTAAATAGACATAATATTTTTTACAAAATACATTAATGCGTTAAAAAAATATGGAGAAAGGAGTGGGAAACTTATAGTGAAAGGTAATGCTTCTTCACCATTTTTTTAAGCGTTAGCAGCGTTTGGCAGTGGCACGCCTCACTCCAATGGGGGTAATGCATTCCACAGACGAGCTGCTTGTATACTGAACGATTTGTCAAACAAATAAGTGCATGAGAGTACTTACATGATGGCATACGCATCACTATAGTCCAGGATAGGGAGAAGAAATTGTGCTATCCCAATTCTAGTGGTGATGGGAAGAAAATTGCGAAGACGCCTCTGGGGGCCCGCTGAAGAAAACAGTTTACGACTTCCTGTAGTTGCTTAGTCCAGGAAAGAGTGTTGTCGATTTAAATCCCCAAGTCCTCCGCAACTAGGGTTACCATTTAGAAATTTGAAGTCCTGACAAAAAGCCTGACATTCCAATAAAAGTCCCGGACATATTAGTCACACAATACAAACATTAGGTACCTACCCACTAGTTACATACAGTAGTATGTTAGGCATGGTAGCTATAGATGGGCAATCCACCCGCTGCTTTGGTTTAAATCGGGTGGATTGCCCATTTATAATGGTAGCAGACGCTCGCGAGCGGAAAAAGCTAGGTCGTGGGTTGAATTATTTTACGTTTCAACTAGTTGATTGTTAAAAAATATTTATATTTTGTTTTTAGATGAATGAGAAGTTAATAAAGATTAAAGACTTATTGGATATTAAGTACTTATATAACACAAAAACAACAAATGAAAGAGCCGGGCGAATGATAACCCTATCCGCAACGCGACTAACAGGAATGGTACTGGTAGTGTTATTAATTAATGTTACATGTTACAACAACAATCACTTGCGTCTTAGTCGGATTGATTCTCGGCCCGAACTCAGTGCTTGCCCACCAACCAACATAATTATTTGCTTTGTTTGCCATTGAGGAGTTCTGTTCTGTTCTATCGCAGTCCAATTCCAGCCCTACTATGACGTGCCAATGCGATCATGATTAAGCTGAGAAAAAGGGATAGTGATATGCGTCTTGTATAACTCCGTCTCTCTCCCACACTGTTCGCGACGGAGCATTTTGTTTTATATAACTCGCATAAACAGCCTTATGTACTTATATTCGTAAGCTCATATGTTTTTTAAGTTAGGAGCTTATATACTTAAATAGTAATAGAAATGTTCGCGGAGACGCATTTAACATTGTGTAACTCGCATAGATAGTACCTATGTACCTATAGTCGTAGCCTATGTACTGAATTTAGAAGCTTATGTACTTGCATAGTGATAGTTTGTAAGCTATGTAATCAATTTAAAATCATATGTTTGTCGTTTTCCCCAAACACGTAAAAGATGTTCTGGGGAAAACATATTTTCAAAGAAAATTATAGTCAATAGGTAGGGCTACACATTTCCCTTACACATTCCCGATAGCACCCTGAGGGCGTGTTCTGATTGGCTGATGGAAATCAGCCTAATCGAAGGTATACACAAAATAGTCATTTCACATTCGAACATAGTAGGGTGGTTGAAGAAAACCACCATGCACACGCACCTTCAGTGCTAAGTTTTTAGGGCATCTAGGAATTTAGGTCTTAAACCATAGGCACTGGAAAGCTGGCACTCAGCCCTATCCAGATATGTACACATCTTCATGGTCAGGCAAGGCATAAAGCCACAAAATAGATAAGAAGATAAACGTAGTTTTTTATCCTCTCCCGGGTTCCTGACCTATAGTACCTCCACCCTTGGAGGGGTGGCTTGGTAAGTTGTGTAGCTGGATGGAGGGATGATGCACCTACCCGAATATAGATAGTTTCATAGCCCATGGGGCACAGTTTTCCGGGGAATCAACCCCAAATAGTAAGCAAGCTCAAAACTTGTGATATTTTCGATAGTTAGATGCAACAAGCCCACTAGTGGGCAGGGTTGAGGGGTTGATTTCCAACCCGTTTGACGGGGAATTTCGGGGGATTTGAATAGAGGTGCGTCAACCCCTATCCAGACCTAGAATAGACCTAGATATAGCCAAAAATGTTCTAGAACTATAGTTAAAATTCACAGTTAAAATAAACTGAAGCAGTTAGTGGTTTTTGGGCCTCGTTACGGTAAAGTAACCTCGTACCTTAGTAAATGGTAAAAAATAGCTAATTCGTAGTCACCGGCAGAAGAAACCCTAGAATCTATAAATAGAATCACAGTACTCGCGACTTTGCCCTTAAACCATTAGCTGCAGTGTTGTCAAATTCCTGCCTATTATTTAACCCTGGTAAGCATTCACCCAGCACCCCAATCTACCCCGAAGACAGCAAGTACTTGGCAAGATAGAAGAACGTTGTACGTTAGGTGCGGAAGAGCCTTAGTTTCCGGTACAGGACGTCAGCGCGGCTGGACGCCGTCGGTCGGTCACAGTTCACTTCGGAGGAGAAGAAAAAGGATAGACCTACCCCATCACAACCCCGTTCCAGTCGATCACGCCCGTCCGGTACACACACCTTATACATGATCGTTTTAAGAAGTCATAGTAGGCTAGCAGCTCATAGTTAAATACTCACATAGCTTTGGGATTGCTATATAAACACTTATTGACCCGCGCAACTTCGTCTGCGTCACAATTTTCATTACTGCTCCGCTCCTGTTGGTCTTAGCGGTATGATATATAGCCCGTAGCCTTCCTCGATAAATGGGCTATCTAACACTGAAATAATTTTTCAAATCGAACCAGTAGTTGTTGAGATTAGCGCGTTCAAGTAAACAAACAAACAAACTCTCAACTTCGTCTGCGTCACAATTTGCATTACTGCTCCGCTCCTATTGGTCTGTGCGTGATGATACAAATCATCAAGATCAGTTCATGAACAAAAAAGTTCTGCCCGAATAGGTTGTAAGTTGTTTTATAGAAGACAGTTTCATAGAATTTCGTTTTACATAAATTCTCTCGCCAAAACTCGCCCCTCCGGGCCTACGCGGGCTTAAATTACACTCTAGGGGTAGGGCAAACAAGACTGCGTGGAGTCGGTTTTACAGCGATTCCTTTCTGTCACTAATTTTTTTAGCACACATGTTGATTTTTTTAGATCATATTTTAATTTTATTTAAGTTAAAATGCTATTATTTAGAAATGGCAATATGCGTAGTAACATTATTCCGAATGAAATTCTTACGTTTCATAAGTTTGTTAAATAAAAAAATGTGATCATGAAATTCATTTAATTGTGTTTCTGTGAAATTGGTTTCATTCAAGTAATCTTTGAAACAATAATATTCGAAATAAAATTACAAGAACCAAATATTATGTGAAACATTTTCTGCGAAACGAAATTTTATCAAATTTCTGTCTGCGAAACAAGGGTACACCGCCCGGATAGATAAACCTAGACTCATGGAACTGGTCAGATGAGAGTGTTTTAGGGTGAATGAAACATGTTATACTTACCTTTTTTTTTGTTTTTTTTTTTTAAGGATGGGAAATCATCAAATGACTCCTCCTGCTCTGGGTGAAGCAGAAGGGAGTGTCAGACTCCTACTGACTAAAACCTATCCGTGTTTCTCCTAGTGCCCTTTGTGTTCCAGGGTACGGTGCCGCTTACAAACGAAGTCCGCAACACCAGCAGGCACTGGCCCCAGCGGGCCCCGTCTTTTGTGCTGACAGCTCTTTGAGGCACGCGTGGAACACAGCGCGCCGTCGACCCGGGCCTGGTTCTGATCAGAGGGCAAGCCACCCAAAGCTCGCCGTCCGCAGGCCCGCGCTTACGGTGGCCGAGAATCGCCCTGCGACTCGCGACGCCCGGGGCGCCTTCTTCTGTTGCGGCGGCTGGGGCGTGAGGTTTCCCTCTCTCTCACACGTTCGGCTTCCTCCTTTGCTATCATTACTGCTTCGCAGAAGGAAGTGACCGCTTTCCATGTCTCCTCGCTCCGGACCATGGCCTGAACCAGGGCTGGAGTGAGAGATCGCCGCCGCCGATCGCCTCGACGAGGACACGGCGGTGCTCCGCCCAAGCAGGGCAGACCTCCACCGTATGCTCCACCGTGTCCTCTGGGCGATCCTCCCGCCGAATCTGAAACAGGTACCTCCGAAAACAATGTTATACTTACCTACGTATCCTTCAGAGATTTTACGAAAACGTAAAAAACTGACGTGCGATTCAGCGGTCCCGGGAGATTTTATATCATTTATTGAAGAGTTCGATAGTCTATCTCCGAAGTTCTGCATCAGATCTTCACCGTAAACGGGATTGCCTCGGTAAAATACTTTTTCAAATACTGTTAATATTGTCGAAAATATCGCTGAACAAACACTGTAGTTGCAAAAAAAAAATTCAGACTCATTTTTTGAAGTCACCTAATGTGACCTTACCCTTGACTTGACTGAAACAATAATGCATAACCTCCTCCTTTTTTGATGACGGTTAAAAATATAATAATTTAATCGCTTAGGATTATGATTAGTTATTAAGATAACTTATGTATGAAAGGTTACATAAATCGCGACGCTTTGTATGCGATGCATCGCTCTGATTAGATAGGGATCCGAATAGCTAACTATCGACCACACCTAAGATTAATGAAAATGTTTTTTTGCACCAAAGTATTTTGTTTTTCAGTACAGAGGTACTGCTAATGGTTAACTGCCTCCGAGGTCGAGTGGTTTAGGCGTTTGCCTAGTGACCCGGTGGTCTTGGGTTCGATTCCTACAGAAAACATACTTTGTAAAGTTCTTTCTAGTTTGGCTAGGACATTACAGGCTTGAATCACCTGATTGTCTAATAAAAAGATGATTCCGTGCTACGGAAGGCACGTATAAGCCTGTGATCCCAGCCGCTTAACGGCGGTCGACAAATAAACCATGTAAAAGGCCCTTGAGGCGGTTTAGAAACTCTGACATTAGGGTGTGTGTGTCGTTAGACCTTACTCATGCGATAAGAAGAAGTACAGAGATATCGTTACAGCAGGGTCGGGCCGCAAGGACCCGTGTGGCTCCCCATAAGCCCGGGGCCCGGGACGGTATGATTATAGAGATGGGTTAATATCGGAAAATATTGCAATAAACAAATGCTTAATTACATTGTTACTAAAGTTACCACTTTAACACGAGGAAAAAAAATGTTTGCACCCCACATCGGACAGGTTTGATTTTACCAATCACCAACAACCGTTTATACAATTATGTAGAAGTAACTTTCTTGAGTGACGCAGGATAGCTCAAGAGCTCAGTGTTGTAGAATGCAAGCAAGCGAAGCGAGCTCGATTATTTTTAACAGACTTCAAAAAAAGGAGGAGGTTCTCAATTCGGTTGTAGGTTTTTTTCGTCTGTTACCTCATAAGTCATAACTCCGTCATTAATGAACCGATTTAAAAAAAATATTTCAATATTATTCATTTTAATGAATAATATTGAAATATTTTTTTTAAATCGGTTGAGTAGTTTGGTTTTTGGGGTTCCGTACCTAAACGGGCTGTATCTCAAGAACCGTAATAGGTAGACAGTTGAAATTACACAGATTGTGTATTTCTATTGCCGCTATAACAAAAAATAATAAAAATTGAGGTTTATGGTACGCGGCACCCTTCGTGTGCGAGTACGACTCGCACTTGGCCGGCTTTTTTTAATCAAATTTGCGTATTTTGCTTTCTTGTGACTTCTAGTGGCGTAGCTGCTTTGGAGTACCTACCACTAAAAAGTGAATAATAAAAAAACTTTTTTACAAAAAATACAACCGACTTCTGAATAAAAAACTTTTTACAAAAAAAAAAACAATCGAGTTCCAAATAAAAAATCACTACAAAGTAATAAAAAACTTTAATTTCGGAAGTCGGTGTTTTGGTGGTTTCTTCGTGTTTTGACGCCGACTTCCGAACTTAAAGATATTTTTTACTTTGTAGTGTATTTTTATACATGGAAATGCGTTGTATTTTTTTGAAAATGTTTTTATTATTAACTTTTAAGTAGTACCCCACACCTAACAACACCACCGGAAAATCGCAGGAAAGCAATATACGCAATTTCGTTTATTGGGTGACAAAAAACCATCAACCAAGAAAACGAATTCCAGCTATTTTCATTTAAAGCCAAACATCCAAACTGATTTTGATAAAATTTCTATGGGATCAATCGGGAAGTATTGTAGTAGCCTTTCAGATAAATTAAAATAAAAAACAAATCGGTACATAATTGACGGAGATATGAGGTAAGAACTTCCTCCTTTTTGAAGTCGGTTAAAAACAGGTGTTAAAATACGAAGAAACAACCAAAAAAACAGACTTCCGAAATCAAATTTATTTTATGGGTACTTTGTAGTTTTTTTTATTTGGAAGTCGGTTGTATTTTTTTGCACTTCACCTCATATAGGTATGATTTTCTTTTGACCGTTCTTACTCAAATAAGACAAACTTTTTAGACTAATGCAGGAAAGGTCAAGAATTTAGACAGTGGAAAATGAAGCTAGGTCCAAAATGTTAGGACCCTGGGTGTACATTATATTATGTAGGACTGGACGTAAAAAAGAGTCTTCAAATAAGTCTCAAGTCCCCGTAAGCCAAAACAGTGGAAGCCCGTGTAAGTAATATGGTTCTATTTTAAACGAACATTTATATTAAAGCTCCTAAAAGACCCATACCAATGCAATGGAATTTGACTTTCTAATAATTATCTCGAATTCTGAATTTAAATTGACATGGGTAAGTACGAATGTTGGTAGCTATGAAACACCAGATTACCATAAGTGTGTAGCGGCATCAATACCGCCACAAGAGGGACCAATGGAGCAAATCTACATCGCAACGGGAGGAGCCGCGACGCCGTCTATCCGACTGGCAGCGAACTGCAACGTTGAAATCCTGCATCGCGCAAGCGGAGTTTACTGTGCGATTTGAACATATACATCGGCCCGAATGTTAACTGTCGGGCAGTAGCCCGCCAGGCACAACAGCCGCCTGGTTGGAGGATCCTCCTTTTCAATTGAGGTGTGCGGGACTTTACTCTCTGTTCCGCATACCTCTAAACTGGTGACCCTCGACATTGAACGTCAGCGCAGCCTTCGTGCAACTACTTCAGCGTGACGTCATCATCACTTCTCATCGTGACCTCAAGCTCTCGAGCCAGCCAGTACTCACGGCTTCTACGGATATCCTGACCCCAGCATGCAGCAGCCGCGCATTCCTGATCAGCATCCTCAGCCTCTATCCTCAACGACGTCACTACGTCGCACCGCTCCGACTCACTGGAGCCAGCAGCAGCACTACTCCGACTCACTGGAGCCTGCAGCATCATCCCGACTCACTAGGATCTCATCACCCCGACTCACTGGGGCACCGCATATAGTTCCGACTCACCGAGAACTCTGCGACTTCCGGTTCCGACTCACTGGAACAAACCTACCACTGGCCTGGCAAGCATCTCAAGATATATGGACGACTCATCCACTATCGACCTCCGGTCTCCGGAGGGGAGTGATGTAGCGGCATCAATAACGCCACAAGAGGGACCAATGGAGCAAATCTACATCGCAACGGGAGGAGCCGCGACGCCGTCTATCCGACTGGCAGCGAACTGCAACGTTGAAATCCTGCATCGCGCAAGCGGAGTTTACTGTGCGATTTGAACATACAGAGTTGATACGACAGAGGGGCATTAAATTAAACTACGTATACTATACGTGTACAGTATTAATTCGATACGGTACAAAAACAAAAAGCGCCATAAATGAGAAAATACTTTTTTCAAACAAACTAAATAGCTTGCAAATCCGAATAAAACGCAACCACCCTTTGTAAAAAAAAAGACACTGACCTTAGATACCGCTAGGTAACAAAGCGGCAACGTCGCGCGCGCGCCGGAGCGCGGTGTGCGGTATCTCGTGTGCTCGGTGGGGGCCGGGCCGGGGTGGCGGCCGGCGAC
Organism: Lacanobia oleracea; assembly: GCA_950371165.1. Taxonomy (NCBI): domain Eukaryota; kingdom Metazoa; phylum Arthropoda; class Insecta; order Lepidoptera; family Noctuidae; genus Lacanobia; species Lacanobia oleracea. The sequence goes on from OX493389.1 coordinate 6,511,870, forward strand.
TAAAGCGCAACGCAAACAGAAGGCGGCGAGACGAAGGTAAGGTGCAGATACGGCGCAGATACGGTGCAGGCGCGATATCTGCGCAAATAGACGCGGCAACGGTACGGCAAGATAAGTCATTATAGAGCGTGATATTGACGAGATATAACATGTATTCCTCTTCAGACGAAGATGAAGATGCACTGGCTTTGCTACAGATTATTAATTTACAGCAAAGACCAAGAAGGTATTGGATACATCCAGTGTGGAGAGAAGCAGAAGAGCACAGGTACCATAAGATAATGGAAACTTTATATGAATATCCTGATCGTTTTCGTACAGTTTATAAAATGTCACTGGAATGTTACCATATCATAAAACTCAATATTAAATTCAATATCGTCACGCATCCTGTATACAAAGCGACGTGCGTCTTGCGAAACTATCTGTTCGTGACTGAAGGCGGCATGCGGACGGCGCAGGCATGCCGCTCCTCGCCCCCCGCCACGTCGCCAGCAGATGTGATACCGGTAAGGCGCAAGCGGCGTCTCGCATTAGATACAGTATGAACAAAGATACGTAGCGACATACATTTAAACTGTTCAAATTTTAGTCCATATGGTTATTTAATCCATGGTTTTAATGAAAATCCGATGTAATTTAACTTGTTTTTTATAATTTAAAAAGCGCAATCACAGGTACATAGCGGTCTTGCCAGCGAACGAACGAGAGAGCGAGCCAGCGAACCCTGTCCATCCTGCTTCTGACTCGCTTACACAACTTCACTTACTCTACGGTCCAATTCGAGTATCCCACATTCACACATACATACTTTTACTCACGGTCATATTCTATAAAAAGGGGTAGCTAGAGCGACAGCACCACAAACTAATAATCCATCTGCCACTTTGGGAAATTGATTGGAATTATATGATACAAAAGGAGAGAAATTAGTACTCGATAAACTGAAGAACAACCGAAAGGATGTGCAATATGTGTTAATTCCACTAAATAGCCCCTTGTATAATAATACTCTGTGCCGTATCGTCCCCGCGTCTGTTTGCGCAGATATCGCGCCTGCACCGTATCTGCGCCGTATCTGCACCTTACCTTCGTCTCGCCGCCTTCTGTTTGCGTTGCGCTTTAGGCCTCCGCTCGCACTGGCTTTTATGTTAGGTAACGTTTCGAAGTACGCGCACAAAAACAAACACACAAAATTTTAAAATTTTCGATGTTTCCTCCATTTACATTGATGCACAAATTATACCGACGGAGAATATTGTTATTTATTTTTCTAATTAGATCACTGTCCGTCGCTAAGCACTTTAATTTGTGAAATGCTAAAATAATCCTATTTTTTAACTCATCAATTGTATTTACCTCTGAGGCATACACTTCACCCTTAATGTACCCCCACAAAAAGAAATCCATGGGAGTGAGGTCCGGAGATACTAATACTAAATAATAATAATCCCAAGTTACGTGTCCTATCACCATAAAAAACAGTTAATCACAAAAAAAAACACAAATACTAAATAATAATAATCCCAAGTTACGTGTCCTCTCACAATAACAAAATAAAATCACAATTCTTTGCGCGCGAATTCCACAAACCCTACGTTCCGAAACGACAGCGTCGGCGTCACTGAGCAGGCCCCACTACCGATCGCAAAAAAACAAGGATGCAACTAACTGACCTAGTTCTGTTTCATTCAAATGCGCTACGTTCGTCGCTTTCGTAGTGAAAGTGCAAGTGTGTGTGTATTGATTGCTTCCTTGTTTGCATTGCCAATTTTTAGTGAATGTCCTTCGACATGCGTCAGAGCGGCAACAACGCATCGTAGATTCATCGTTGTAAGGTGCATGACCTATGCTTAGACGATATTCAGCTGTTAGAAAAGATACATCGTGTTCAAACCGTGCAAAAACTTTAAAAATCATTTGTGACTAAACTACTGCTCCTAATTAATTTATTTTTGGTACAGAGCTTGAAAATGGTACCTAGTATAGGCAGTTTCAAGGAAAGCCCCTCTGTCGTATCAACGTTGTATACATCGGCCCGAATGTTAACTGTCGGGCAGTAGCCCGCCAGGCACAACAGCCGCCTGGTTGGAGGATCCTCCTTTTCAATTGAGGTGTGCGGGACTTTACTCTCTGTTCCGCATACCTCTAAAGTGTGATAATACATATTAGGGATAGAGGATCACTGTCTAAACATAAAAGCAGTTTAAATCAAAATCATATTTATTCATTTTGCACTATATATAAAAAAAATCTTCATAATTCTACAAATAAAGAAGAATACAATATCACTATAATACTTATTTATAAAATAATAACAGTAAACATGGACGCCATACCACTCTTACGCTCCTTCTAATTTTTAATATAAAAATTATTCGGACCTCACAATCATACCGACTTGCTACTCATCTGCTACTTTACTGAATATAAAAATATGATCTAACGTACTAACTTCTTAAATTTATCAGTTCAGTAAAGATTCTACACAACTATAAATACATAGATGCCATTATTAAAACCGTAATTATTGGCAAAAACACGAAGAAAATACAAAATCACATTAAAATCTCAATGAAAAAATTTATTACATTTTCGTGTGGCACATTTGATAACATAATTCATTCTAAACTATGAGCTTCGGGGCTCAACTATCGCGTCTTAAAACCATTATGGTTCCAGTGTGTGAGAGAGAGAGGGAGCTATACAGAACACATAGCCCTGTTCCTTTTTCGCAACGGAACCACGATGCACTAGCATGCCGTAGTAAGGCCCCTGATATATTATTAGCTAAACTATAACTGAAGTACTTGTGCCCATCTGTTATTATAAAACCTACATATAGCTATGCAAAATTATCTTTCTTTGCGTCTTTCATTTTTATTACTTGGTGAGTTATGGAGATAAACGTAGGTACTCACTTGCGAGTAAAGCATAAGATAAAAAAAAAACCGAAAAAAAGTTTTGCATGGAATGTAGTATATTTGTAGGCTATTCAACTTTATTATGGGAAACTAAAGTATTGAACTAGTATTGCTTATGAATGGACTTTATAAAAACATTTTTAGGGTTCCGTACCCTAAGGGTAACCAACGAACAGGAACTGAAAATTTCACAGTGTGTATTTCTATTGCCGCTACAACAAAAAACAATAAAAATTAAATTAAATTAGAAATTTAAAGGGGCTCTCATAAAATAAACGTGCTTTTTTTCCGAGTTACGGTACGGAACCCTTCGTGTGAGAGTCCGACTCGCACTTGGCCAGTTTTTGAAAATCTAATATATTTGGCGAGCCCTAAGATTGCTTGATCATCTAAAATTATCTATGTTACCAATTTAAGGCATTTCTAAGCTTAATGTATTAACTATGCTCTAACCTTTAATACTAAACCTATATATACGTACTTAATTGAGAATATTTTCTTTATAAAAATAATAAGTATTGCAATAAAGAGAGTTTTGCTCACAGCAATGTCTTATTTTACAAATCGGCAGTGAATGACTGGTTTAACAAAGCTGTTTTTTGCCAGCTTTGTCGAAAACGGGCGAAGACATAGCATAAAGGTAGCGAGAATTTTACATTAAAAATAAGTTTTTTTTTAAGATTTTAAAATAAGCGAAAAACACTTTATGCTAAGTATTGCACCAACACCTTATTAAAAAGCGATAAAAAAAATCAAACGTATAATACGAAATAGACTGAGATCCCAGAGCTGCTAGTCCTCCCTTATTTTCTTACTAACAAAATAATAATGTGTGATAGAGTAGTAATAATTATGTGGGGTAGAGCTTTTAAGAGAGGATGGACTCCAGTCGGTAACTCTTGGCCATTCTCCATACAAACGCTTTGTGCTGTTTACTTCGTGGATAATGCTGCTAGAGCAATATTGTTTTTTAAATCTAGTTCAATTTAATACGTGCCTCTATCATTTTCTTTTTTCCAAAAAATAATGAATTATGTATAAAACCTTGACCAAACGACCTTTTGTATTCCGCTGTTTTCCTCTTCAAAACTGGACTGATCTAAAAAATAATATGTCAAAATTTAGAAGAAGACTATATAATTATGCTTCTATTATTTTCTATTTTGATAAAAACTTATCAAATTTGTCTGATAGTCATCAGAACATGGCGGTAAAAACTGGCTGTATTTGTTTCTTTTTGGATTGTCATAATTCTTTAAAATCAGCCTGGGCATCGACAATAGTTTCTTCAAATACCTGTTTTACCGACTAGAGTCCCCTCTTAATCTACGCATACCTGCTAGCTTGGGCATTTTGTTATTGAGAAAATAAGAGAGGTCTGGCAGCTCTGGGATCTTGGTCTAAAAGTTTTAAATGAACAAACGAATTTATAACTTAAGAATGAGTTTTTCATAAAAACTTTACAATTAATTTCATTTCCTGAAAGTTTCACCCTCAGGAAAATCTATAAAACGTCTAACTTGTATTCTAAGCTGCACATATCAACAATTCTATACACTAATATTAAGTAACTAAATCAAAATGGCAATGATTACAAAGATATCCCGAAGTGAAAGGATTCTTTAATTCATATTCATATAAATTAATAATTATGAAACATGATTTTTTAAACATCGTCGTATCAAAACTTGCTTGCGCATGAAATATTAAAATACCAAAATAGGTAATCGTTGTAATTTCATCAAAATGCTTTACCTAATTTATAATGGCATGGCCACAATCGAAAAATACGATAAAAATATGTTCTAAAAGTCACTAAAATAAATTGTTATCAAAAATGCAGAGGCAAGAGTCAGTTTATTGACCGAAGTTGAACACTTTTATTTTATTCGTACAATCCCTGGACTCATTAGAAAATTGTACCTACCTAGGTATATCCTAGGACTTCCGTATGTCCAACGGTACACGCACATTTCAATTATGTGAATAATATTGCCTTATATTTAGGTCCATTTAAAACACGTACAAAAGCCATCAAAATAGGACTAGCCTTATCTACACAGATTAAATAAAATTGTCTTGCCATTTACAAAACCATGGTGTCATTCCACCTTATTACTTATTTATTCATTGTTCCCTTGGCCTTATACTTATTTTTACATAAAAACACATAAAAGCAAATCGTGGCAGTGTATGTTCGTTACTTTATATACGTCATGTCGTTGAAAGGAATTCGTATTTTTGTAACGGGCAACACTGAAAGAATCAAAAGTATTTTTACGATAGGTATTTTAAAGTGGGTGATAGACGTAATGGAAGAAACTTTTTCTTATTCAGGAATAATTGTTTATTATAGCCAGATAAGATACTTGTATGAGAGATTCTGTTAATTATTAGTGTGAAGAACTTCGAAAATCAGTAATTTTTGCAACACTCGACGTGTCACAAAACAAAGTAATGGTTCGCTGCTTGCGGCTTGCGGCGCTGACAGACATCGAGCCGAGGCGAGCTACGAGCAAAATTTCAAACCTGTTGGATCGCTAACAAACTTACTCGTCGGTTTTTATGTAGCGTGCTTACGGTGACACACAAGCAAAAAAGCTCGCCGAGCCACAAGTACGCGTACTTGCTCGCACGTCTGTCACCCACTTTAGACGAAACTTATTTTAGATTGATTAAAAAGTTAGTTTTAACGAAATCTTAACACATTCTAATTTCAAATATTTAGTTAGATACGGATTAAGAATGATACAGTGTTGCCCTTATCATACATTTAAAAGTTACTATAAAAGTAGAAATGCGTTGAGTAGATAAAATAATTTTATAATGGAGAGCTAAACAGACAGACATATAAATAAATGCATTATTAGAAGCTAGATTGGCACTTATTTGATACAAAATGTAATTTTCTATGAAACGAACGATTACATCTCTATTTTATCAAATTAATAAATTGATTAATGACCAAAATAAGCTCATTAATACTCATATTATTATAACATGGGATGTTATCTATTTATTTAATTTGATAAAAAGAACACATGATGCACAATTTTATAAGAACGATGATGAATTTATCAAAAACAGTCTTCTCACGTTTTTAAGGCCGAACAAGTAATGATATATGGTTGATTAAAAATGTCAGATTAGGTCTTAAATAAACAATTTAATGACCGCTAAAAAATGCGCATTTTCGAGTATATTCTTCAAGGCTTTTTAAGGCGAGGCGATGAAAGGAGCGCAGACTAGGTTATAATTGATGAAATACAAAAATATAGGATTGAAATCAACTCAATCCTTTATGTCATTGTAGAGAGAATTCACTTAATTTATTCTTGAGCAATGTATGAAGTTCGTGACCTTTGGAGGTCGTTGTGAGGTGACCTTGGAGGTCGTTTTGAGGTGACCTTGAAGGTCGAGGTGAGGTCGAAGTCAATGGTCGCCTCGAAGCAGTTCCATGAGTAAGTTGAAGCTGGGTCCGTCGCCATCTTTGCTTTTGTTGGCGGGGTTCAGCATTTCTTTTCCAACTTGCATGAAGAACTGTGAAAAAAAATCATTTTTTTTTTATTAAAATACTATTGCATAGTATTGCAACTTTTTGTCCTATTCGTGGCAGCACGAACGACCTTCATGAATACAGTAAGTACTAACAGCCTTCAGATATAATCTTTATTTTATTTTGTCTCGTAATAATGAACCTTTTAAACTACAAGATAGGGTTAAACTTAATATTGGTCCTTATAAGCTAGTTTGCTTAACTTTGTACTGTACCTAAATATCCACCATACTATACAACAAATTATTGACACATGAGTGAGCTGGGGGAGTGTATCACAATCTATGCCTGTAATTCTGAACCTTATCCCAAACATAGTTGTCTTACTTACCTGAGAAGTCCTTTGCACTTCAGGAGTATGCTATTTAACCACCATGTGAACCAGAGTTTAAGATCTAATTTAACTTCTAGCCGTTTTCCCTAAGCAAATTTTGTATTTATTCCTAAAGTGAACCCTTAAGGTGGGAATTCATGAAATGACTCCCCTCGCTCTGGGCCGAATGGAAGGAAGTGGAAACTCTTACTGACTAAAACTCACCCGTGTTCTTCAATCACCCTTTGCATGCTAGGCCATCGGCAACCCTGGTTCGTATCCTGCACCCTATTGCTCTAGTCATAAGGTAGTATGTTACCTGACAAGTCCTCTGCAGCTCAGGTATGCGCAGCAGCAGCTCTCCGAACTTGGCGGGCGTGCCGGGCGAGTGTGTCGAGATGTATGCCTGTAGAGCCGCCAGCGCCTTCTGTTGGGAAGCTGCTCTAGTCATAAGGTAGTATGTTACCTGACAAGTCCTCTGCAGCTCAGGTATGCGCAGCAGCAGCTCTCCGAACTTGGCGGGCGTGCCGGGCGAGTGTGTCGAGATGTATGCCTGTAGAGCCGCCAGCGCCTTCTGTTGGGAAGCTGCTCTAGTCATAAGGTAGTATGTTACCTGACAAGTCCTCTGCAGCTCAGGTATGCGCAGCAGCAGCTCTCCGAACTTGGCGGGCGTGCCGGGCGAGTGTGTCGAGATGTATGCCTGTAGAGCCGCCAGCGCCTTCTGTTGGGAAGCTGCTCTAGTCATAAGGTAGTATGTTACCTGACAAGTCCTCTGCAGCTCAGGTATGCGCAGCAGCAGCTCTCCGAACTTGGCGGGCGTGCCGGGCGAGTGTGTCGAGATGTATGCCTGTAGAGCCGCCAGCGCCTTCTGTTGGGAAGCTGCTCTAGTCATAAGGTAGTATGTTACCTGACAAGTCCTCTGCAGCTCAGGTATGCGCAGCAGCAGCTCTCCGAACTTGGCGGGCGTGCCGGGCGAGTGTGTCGAGATGTATGCCTGTAGAGCCGCCAGCGCCTTCTCTTGGGAAGCTCGTACTTTTTCTACTTCGCGCAGATCTGGGGCGTCTGTTAAGAAGAATAGGAAATTAGCACGGTGTACTCGGTTTTTTTTTATTTATTCACAAAATCCACAGCTCTTTAACAATTTTACTTAAAATAAATAAACCGATCTAACAGTCAATTACGGATTTACAATTTATTAACTATTATATGCATCAGAAACAAACAGAATGGAACAGAACAGAATCAAACAGAATAACTAAACTATGATTTAACTTGGTTGATTTCAGGTGATGACGTTGATGATGATGATTTGGATGATGATGACGATTACATTATCGCTAAATTGAAGTAACTTTTTTAAACTATGTTTAGGATACTGATAAGAACCACAAAAATATTAATTATTTGGATATTGCCAAGCGTGGCATGTGAGAAGCAAAACTCTTAATTTTAAGGAGCGTCCGCATTCGCATCGCAGTCGCAAACTGACAAAACGCAAATTTCCTCTTAATTACGAGAATGGTGTTTTGGTATGCTTATGGTCTTGTGGGACAATAATAATTGTTTTAGCCTAATCGAAAAATGTGGGTGGTCTGTCATAGGTAAGTAAAACGTTGATGATCAACCAATCTGGGCGGAGAGCAGACGGAGCGTACGGAGAAGGAACGCGGAGGCGAAGAGGAGCCCTGTATTCCAGCAATGGGAATTATCATCATCATCATATCAGCCGAAAGACGTCCACTGCTGGACATAGGTCTCCCCCAAAGGGAGGGTTTGCTATAATCGCCACGCTTGGCAGGCAGGCGGGTTGGCGATCGCAGTGTATGGTGTTGCGTTTTACAGAGAACGCTGCTGCCCATTCTCTGGTGAGTACTAACGACTAAGAAGTCGCCTCTTACGACAGCCACGGGAAGTGATGGGATGGTATAATTTTTATTTTTACGGCACCATACGGCACCGGCGAACACCATACGGTGGCCTGTCATAGGTAATTAAAACTTTGATGATCAACCAATCTGGGCCGATATCTGACGGAGCGAGCGGAGAAGAGAGGAGCCCTGTATTATACCAGTGGGTATAATAAATGAAAATATCTGTAGACAAGACAATATGAAACTTACCTGAAGTGAGCAGTACGATAACTTTGAGCGCCACGTATTCGTAGCGGTCCACTCGCAGCCTCCGCAGGTGGTCCGTGAAACTCAGCATGCGCTCGATACACGGTGTTAGACCCAGCCTGGGGACAAATCAAGATTTGCTAATAATTTGGGTCAAGGGAGTTGAAAATACGTAGCAGAGATAATAACAGAATAATATTTTATGGAATGCCAAGACATCTTCTCATCATCATTTCAGAGTTAGTAATATTTCAGAATTACATCCTACCAAAATCAAAATCAAAATGTGTTTATTCAAACTAGGCTGAAAAACAGCAATTTTTGAACGTCAAAATTTACATGAAGACAGTCCTTTCCGGGCGTTCAAACATTTTTACTATACCCATTGTATGAAAGAAATATAGCTACGAGACACATTAATGTTAGTGTTAATTTGTAATATTTCGTGCTTGGTAACTGGGCTTTACAACAAGCGAAAACAACCCCCTTTACTCTTTATGTATCATAGTAGTTGTAGTGGAAATTGGAAAAACTATTAAATAGGGAACTTGCAATATTTCCATTTTTCCTTTAATTTGAAAGAACTCCATCTGGAATATACCACCACATAAATAAGAAATGAATACACTTTAATTTATTATCAATATTGCGTTTTTAAACCGACAGTTTAAATTTTCGCGGGAAAACGGACGACGACGTCACTCCTGTCTGCCACTGGTCAAGAACTGTCCTAACACTCATGGTTCAAAAACCGATATTTACTAAATAAAAACGTTGCATAACCTTTATTTTATACTTTTTTATCATTTTACTAACAACGCGACGTTCTCATAAATTCTGTATTTGCATCTTCCATTCACTTACTTCGCGCTCTGATGCAGCGTGATGCCGCGCCCCCCTCCCACCCGCACCTCGCCCGGCGTGCTGACGCCGCGGTAACAACACGACAGCACCAGGAGCTCGCACCAGCTGTTGATCAGCAGGCAGATCTGGTCGTCGATCTGTCAATAAAAACAAACTATATTAGAGTTCAATTCAATTAAATCGGTTTACATTTGGAAATAGTTAAGGGGAACCAAAAAAACGAATGTCCTAAATTGGCATCTGGGTAGAACCGAGAAGTGAGTATTCCTGCAAGTGTATGTACCACACCCTGAAGGAAAATATAACCTCTTCCTTTCTAAGTTGTTTAAAAAGAAGCAATTCTATCTTAAAGGGTAAGCAACGCTTTCCAAGGCTGGTCTGTGGATGGGTGGGTGACCACCAATTCAAACAGACCTCTCCGTGCTTGGGAAAGCACGTTAAGCCGCAGGTCCCGGCTATTATTTGTAGATCTTTGACAGTCATTACGGATTGTTAGAAGCCACAAAATCTGATACTGGCTTATGAACGTCAGATACGCCATCGCATCATATAAAATAGTGGCATTCAGCTGCATCCGTTTTTACTGAATGCCGTCGCCAATATACCTCTAGTTGGGAAAAGACTCGCATCATATAAAATACTGACGTTCAGCTGCATCCGTTTTTACTGAATGCCGTCGCCAATATACCTCTAGTTGGGAAAAGACTCGCATCATATAAAATACTGACGTTCAGCTGCATCCGTTTTTACTGAATGCCGTCGCCAATATACCTCTAGTTGGGAAAAGACTCGCATCATATAAAATAGTGGCGTTCAGCTGCATCCGTTTTTACTGAATGCCGTCGCCAATATACCTCTAGTTGGGAAAAGACTCGCATCATATAAAATACTGGCGTTCAGCTGCATCCATTTTTAGTGAATGCCGTCGCCAATATACCTCTAGTTGGGAAAAGACTCGCATCATGTAAAATAATGGCGTTCAGCTGCATCCGTTTTTACTGAATGCCGTCGCCAATATACCTCTAGTTGGGAAAAGACTCGCATCATATAAAATACTGGCGTTCAGCTGCATCCATTTTTAGTGAATGCCGTCGCCAATATACCTCTAGTTGGGAAAAGACTCGCATCATGTAAAATGGTGGCATTCAGCTGCATCCGTTTTTACTGAATGCCGTCGCCAATATACCTCTAGTTGGGAAAAGACTCGCATCATATAAAATACTGGCGTTCAGCTGCATCCATTTTTAGTGAATGCCGTCGCCAATATACCTCTAGTTGGGAAAAGACTCGCATCATGTGAAATGGTGGCATTCAGCTGCATCCGTTTTTACTGAATGCCGTCGCCAATATACCTCTAGTTGGGAAAAGACTCGCATCATATAAAATACTGACGTTCAGCTGCATCCGTTTTTACTGAATGCCGTCGCCAATATACCTCTAGTTGGGAAAAGACTCGCATCATATAAAATACTGGCGTTCAGCTGCATCCATTTTTACTGAATGCCGTCGCCAATATACCTCTAGTTGGGAAAAGACTCGCATCATATAAAATAGTGGCGTTCAGCTGCATCCGTTTTTACTGAATGCCGTCGCCAATATACCTCTAGTTGGGAAAAGACTCGCATCATATATAGTGGCGTTCAGCTGCATCCGTTTTTACTGAATGCCGTCCCCAATATACCTCTAGTTGGGAAAAGACTCGCATCATACAAAATACTGGCGTTCAGCTGCATCCGTTTTTACTGAATGCCGTCGCCAATATACCTCTAGTTGGGAAAAGACTCGCATCATATATAGTGGCGTTCAGCTGCATCCGTTTTTACTGAATGCCGTCCCCAATATACCTCTAGTTGGGAAAAGACTCGCATCATACAAAATAGTGGCGTTCAGCTGCATCCGTTTTTACTGAATGCCGTCGCCAATATACCTCTAGTTAAGGGAAAAGACTTTTACTCACCGAAATATTCTTAAAAAGCGGCAAACTCTTGCACCACTTGACGATCTTGTAGAGCCTATGATCGGCGATATTGCACAGGTCGGCCAGGAAGTCAGGGCTAGAGTTGTGCGCTGTTATCCCACTCGCGGCCAGCAGCGGGTTGGCAGAGGGAGAGCCGCCCGTGGACTTGCCCAGTCGGCTCAGTTCCGACTCGTTGTACTGCCATAGGTGCTCCACGTCCATTATTTCCTGAGGAGTTTGGAGGGTTAATTATGTGTTGATCTTAGATGCTCTTTGCCGTATGGTGGCGGCCGGCGCCGGAGGGTGGTGTAAAAAAATAATACCATCCCATCACTTCCCTTGGGTGTCGTAAGACGCGACTAAGGGACAGCATCAGCAGCTCAGCGCATCAGTTTCGCAGCAGCGTTCTCTGCAAAACTCAACACTATACACTGCGATCGCCAACCCGCCTGCCAAACGTGGCGATTAGGGCAAACCCCCCGCCCCCCATCTTGAGGGATGCCTATGTCCAGTAGTGGGCGTCTATCGGCTGAGATGATGATTTTAGATGGCGTTTGGGAGAAGTTTCTATGACAATGCTCGCGAATAACTACTATAGGGACTGTTAGACGTTTTTAAGTTCTGATAATAAGTGTCTAGCACCTGTTACGTCTTGATAGGAAGTCACTAGACAGGTAATTAAATTCTATTACAATTTATCACTATTTTGCTGTGCAGAAACTCTTTGGAGGTAGGTATACTAGAGGTAAGTTTATTTACCTGTAATAACGCCGGTATATCTGGCGTTACTTGGCTGTTACTGGACTCCCCTCTGCTGCTGTACGAACCGGGTCCGTTCACCTGCGAAAAAAACCATAAGTACTTATGTTAATTTTAAAATTTTAAGTTACATGTCGAGGACTACTCGCCGGTTATCGTAATAACGCGGTATTCTGAGCTAATGAGCTTTCACCAGTGCGCTCACATCCAGTGTATGTGAGCATGCGGCTCGCGTTGCTAAGGCAATGCAACATATGTCCTATATTTATACCCATAAAGCTCATTTCACTCACACAAGTAAGGCTGGAAGCGTGGCTCAGTGTGATGTAAGACCTAGTGCTTTTATCAGTGTGCTTACATTGCAGGGTAAATGAGCATGCTGGTCGCGATGCTTGGGCAAGGCAACATACATCATTGATTATAGACGTAAAGCTCAAACCACACAAGTAAGGCTGGAGGCGTGGCGCAGCGTGGTGGACGCCGCGGCCGAGAGTGTGTACGAACACAAGTAGGTGAGCATGTTGGTCGCGATGCTTGGGCAAGGCAACATCCTACACCCTATGATTATAGACGTAAAGCTCAAACCACACAAGTAAGGCTGGAGGCGTGGCGCAGCGTGGTGGACGCCGCGGCCGAGAGTGTGTACGAACACAAGTAGGTGAGCATGTTGGTCGCGATGCTTGGGCAAGGCAACATCCTACACCCTATGATTATAGACGTAAAGCTCAAACCACACAAGTAAGGCTGGAGGCGTGGCGCAGCGTGGTGGACGCCGCGGCCGAGAGTGTGTACGAACACAAGTAGGTGAGCATGTTGGTCGCGATGCTTGGGCAAGGCAACATCCTACACCCTATGATTATAGACGTAAAGCTCAAACCACACAAGTAAGGCTGGAGGCGTGGCGCAGCGTGGTGGGCGCCGCACCCGAGAGTGTGTACGAACACAAGTAGGTGAGCATGTTGGTCGCGATGCTTGGGCAAGGCAACATCCTACACCCTATGATTATAGACGTAAAGCTCAAACCACACAAGTAAGGCTGGAGGCGTGGCGCAGCGTGGTGGACGCCGCGGCCGAGAGTGTGTACGAACACAAGTAGGTGAGCATGTTGGTCGCGATGCTTGGGCAAGGCAACATCCTACACCCTATGATTATAGACGTAAAGCTCAAACCACACAAGTAAGGCTGGAGGCGTGGCGCAGCGTGGTGGACGCCGCGGCCGAGAGTGTGTACGAACACAAGTAGGTGAGCATGTTGGTCGCGATGCTTGGGCAAGGCAACATCCTACACCCTATGATTATAGACGTAAAGCTCAAACCACACAAGTAAGGCTGGAGGCGTGGCGCAGCGTGGTGGACGCCGCGGCCGAGAGTGTGTACGAACACAAGTAGGTGAGCATGTTGGTCGCGATGCTTGGGCAAGGCAACATCCTACACCCTATGATTATAGATGTAAAGATCAAACCACACAAGTAAGGCTGGAGGCGTGGCGCAGCGTGGTGGACGCCGCGGCCGAGAGTGTGTACGAACACAAGTAGGTGAGCATGTTGGTCGCGATGCTTGGGCAAGGCAACATCCTACACCCTATGATTATAGACGTAAAGCTCAAACCACACAAGTAAGGCTGGAGGCGTGGCGCAGCGTGGTGGGCGCCGCACCCGAGAGTGTGTACGAACACAAGTAGGTGAGCATGTTGGTCGCGATGCTTGGGCAAGGCAACATCCTACACCCTATGATTATAGATGTAAAGATCAAACCACACAAGTAAGGCTGGAGGCGTGGCGCAGCGTGGTGGACGCCGCGGCCGAGAGTGTGTACGAACACAAGTAGGTGAGCATGTTGGTCGCGATGCTTGGGCAAGGCAACATCCTACACCCTATGATTATAGACGTAAAGCTCAAACCACACAAGTAAGGCTGGAGGCGTGGCGCAGCGTGGTGGACGCCGCGGCCGAGAGTGTGTACGAACACAAGTAGGTGAGCATGTTGGTCGCGATGCTTGGGCAAGGCAACATCCTACACCCTATGATTATAGACGTAAAGCTCAAACCACACAAGTAAGGCTGGAGGCGTGGCGCAGCGTGGTGGGCGCCGCACCCGAGAGTGTGTACGAACACAAGTAGGTGAGCATGTTGGTCGCGATGCTTGGGCAAGGCAACATCCTACACCCTATGATTATAGACGTAAAGCTCAAACCACACAAGTAAGGCTGGAGGCGTGGCGCAGCGTGGTGAACGCCGCGCCCGAGAGCGTGTACGAACACTGGTAGGAGAGTATGCTGTTCGCGATGCTTAGACAACATACACCCTATGCTCGTAGACATAAAGCTCAACTCACACAAGTAAGGCTGGAGGCGTGGCGCAGCGTGGTGGACGCCGCGCCCGAGAGCGTGTACGAACACTGGTAGGAGAGTATGCTGTTCGCGATGCTTAGACAACATACACCCTATGCTCATAGACATAAAGCTCAACTCACACAAGTAAGGCTGGAGGCGTGGCGCAGCGTGGTGGACGCCGCGCCCGAGAGCGTGTACGAACACTGGTAGGAGAGTATGCTGTTCGCGATGCTTAGACAACCTACACCCTATGCTCATAGACATAAAGCTCAACTCACACAAGTAAGGCTGGAGGCGTGGCGCAGCGTGGTGGACGCCGCGCCCGAGAGCGTGTACGAACACTGGTAGGAGAGTATGCTGTTCGCGATGCTTAGACAACCTACACCCTATGCTCATAGACATAAAGCTCAACTCACACAAGTTAGGCTGGAGGCGTGGCGCAGCGTGGTGGACGCCGCGCCCGAGAGCGTGTACGAACACTGGTAGGAGAGTATGCTGTTCGCGATGCTTAGACAACCTACACCCTATGCTCATAGACATAAAGCTCAACTCACACAAGTAAGGCTGGAGGCGTGGCGCAGCGTGGTAGGCGCATGCGCAGACAGCAGCGAGCCCGTGGACGCCGCGCCCGAGAGAGTGTACGAACACTGGTAGGTGGAGCGACCTCCTCTGGTTCTATCCTCTCGTATAGCTGAGGACAAGAGAAGGAAGAATATTATTAATAGGCACCCTACTAGTTGCTCTTTAAGTACTGAGTGTTCCTACGGCGCGTGATGCCCTGAAAATAGCGTGATAACGTGATGCCATGGGAAGCGCGACACCACTGCGCTGCCTCAAACCACACGAGCAGCGCAGTGGTGTCGTGTTGTGGCCGATCTCCTTTCAGCTTCAAGCCGACACGCTGGCTGACGCTGGATACTCCATCCTGGGTCTCGACATACTTAGCAGTCGCCTAGCGACCGTATTCGTTAAAGTCACCCGTACACAGTACATCTCGAACGCATTCCATGTTCAAAATCAATCCGTGATCAGATCCGTGGATCGCATTGCACAGTGTACGGGCGGCCTTAGGACTTAACGACCAAATTCGGTCGCTATGCGATCGTTATCTATATCGAGACTGCAGGCCCTGGTGATCATAGTGACGGGATAGTTGCGTCCCCTCAAGCACATGTAGTTCTTCCTATTCTGGACCGTCCGCTTCTGATGTCATTAACTTAATCTACCTTCCCTAACAAAAAAAAAAAACTAGAGCTCACCTTCCAGCTTCATCCCGCATCCCAGACACTTGTCAAACCGACACGCTGGACACTTCTTCCTGGTGATCACTGTGACGAGACAGCTGCCTCCCCTCAAGCACATGTAGTTCTTCCTGTTCTGGACCTTCCGCTTCTGATGCTATTGACTTAAGCTACCTTCCCGAATTTAAAAAAATCTAGAGCTCACCTTCCAGCTTCATCCCGCACCCCAGACACTTGTCAAACCGACACGCTGGACACTTCTTCCTGGTGGTCACAGTGACGGGACAGTTGCCTCCCCTCAAGCACATGTAGTTCTTCCTGTTCTGGACCGTCCGCTTGAAGAAGCCCTTGCAGGACTCGCAGGAGAAGATGCCGTAATGGAAGCCGCTGATTTTGTCACCGCAGATCGGGCAGGGACTAGTGAAAAAAAAAGGAATTTCTTTAAGTATAGTCTGGATTGCGGGCTGATTGATGGCTTTAGATCAATAGGGTAGATGACTAAAGTTTTATTAGTCCGTCAGACAGATTTCCAATAATATTGGATACATATTTTTTCTTTTTAACAAAAAAATTAAACCTTCGAAAAAATTGAAAAGCATAAAATATTAAACCTTTTTACAAAAAATAACTTTAATTTCGGAATTTGGTGTTTTTGATTGTTTCTTCGTATTTTAACACCAAGTAATTTTAAACTGTCAGAAAATAGATAATGACATGAAGGACTATTTTTCAATGGCTGGCTTATCAAATAGCCACGAGGTTGTGGGGTCATCCCAGTTCGAAGGATACCACAAATAAGCATGGGAGTCGAGGCGGGTAAATGTTAAATCTTTAAAACAATCTTCAGCGGTCATCGTGGATATTCAAAAGCTTAGTAATCATACCTTGAACAATGACAGTAGTTATTTACGGTGTGGATGTGTGACTCAACTTAAGAGTCATTTCGTTCATGATTTTTGGGACCGAGCAAAATGACTTAAAAAGCCAATCCAAATGTAGCAGCCAAAGAACAAGGCATCTATTATGACATCTTAAAACCATCATGATAACGGTGTGGGAGGGAGACGCAGTTATACAAGACGAAAAACACTATCCCTTTTTCACAGCTTAATCATAATAGCAGTAGCACATCTTAAGAAGAAGTTTACCTGTTAATAAGCTGTTGCCTGCTGATACCCTGGTGATGATGCAGCCTGTCCTCCGGCGCATCAGGCTCGTCGTCATGAGTGCCGTCGTACGCTGCGGCCGCCTCGCGGTACATCACGTGCGGGTGGCGGCCCTGTAACCAACGCTTCAGTTAGGAAATACATGTTAGAACATCTGAGATTTGGGTAGTCATGTTTAACGCTGGTAAGAAGTAATATAAACGTACCTAAAAATTATTTATTTACAAAGGACACAACAATAAGCCTCGAAAAGTATAAAGTAATACGTCAACTATAAAATGAAACTTTATTCAGCCCATCCGAGATGATAGTGAGAGTTTTTTTTTTGCTGAAGCGGGATGAAGAAATTCGGTCGTAAGTCCATTTCAAAATTCATAATCATCAAAGTGTATGGTATAGGGATGGTTTCCCTATGCCATACACTACAAAGTTTAATTTTCATTGTAACCCATACTTTTATTATGGTATTCCTAATACCTGTACTGGAGAGTGCGTGGGCGAGAACTCGGAGCTGTAAGAGTAGCACGACGAGTGCGACGCGTCGCTGTTGTTGCGCGACAGGGACGGCGTGTAGTGGCGCGACGCGCGCGGGCTCGCCGACGGGCTGCTGTACACGCTGGTCTATTACCTGTACTGGAGAGTGCGTGGGCGAGAACTCGGAGCTGTAAGAGTAGCACGACGAGTGCGACGCGTCGCTGTTGTTGCGCGACAGGGACGGCGTGTAGTGGCGCGACGCGCGCGGGCTCGCCGACGGGCTGCTGTACACGCTGGTCTATTACCTGTACTGGAGAGTGCGTGGGCGAGAACTCGGAGCTGTAAGAGTAGCACGACGAGTGCGACGCGTCGCTGTTGTTGCGCGACAGGGACGGCGTGTAGTGGCGCGACGCGCGCGGGCTCGCCGACGGGCTGCTGTACACGCTGGTCTATTACCTGTACTGGAGAGTGCGTGGGCGAGAACTCGGAGCTGTAAGAGTAGCACGACGAGTGCGACGCGTCGCTGTTGTTGCGCGACAGGGACGGCGTGTAGTGGCGCGACGCGCGCGGGCTCGCCGACGGGCTGCTGTACACGCTGGTCTATTACCTGTACTGGAGAGTGCGTGGGCGAGAACTCGGAGCTGTAAGAGTAGCACGACGAGTGCGACGCGTCGCTGTTGTTGCGCGACAGGGACGGCGTGTAGTGGCGCGACGCGCGCGGGCTCGCCGACGGGCTGCTGTACACGCTGGTCTATTACCTGTACTGGAGAGTGCGTGGGCGAGAACTCGGAGCTGTAAGAGTAGCACGACGAGTGCGACGCGTCGCTGTTGTTGCGCGACAGGGACGGCGTGTAGTGGCGCGACGCGCGCGGGCTCGCCGACGGGCTGCTGTACACGCTGGTCTATTACCTGTACTGGAGAGTGCGTGGGCGAGAACTCGGAGCTGTAAGAGTAGCACGACGAGTGCGACGCGTCGCTGTTGTTGCGCGACAGGGACGGCGTGTAGTGGCGCGACGCGCGCGGGCTCGCCGACGGGCTGCTGTACACGCTGGTCTATTACCTGTACTGGAGAGTGCGTGGGCGAGAACTCGGAGCTGTAAGAGTAGCACGACGAGTGCGACGCGTCGCTGTTGTTGCGCGACAGGGACGGCGTGTAGTGGCGCGACGCGCGCGGGCTCGCCGACGGGCTGCTGTACACGCTGGTCTATTACCTGTACTGGAGAGTGCGTGGGCGAGAACTCGGAGCTGTAAGAGTAGCACGACGAGTGCGACGCGTCGCTGTTGTTGCGCGACAGGGACGGCGTGTAGTGGCGCGACGCGCGCGGGCTCGCCGACGGGCTGCTGTACACGCTGGAACAAACGTACCATCAATATCAGCTCGTCTTCTTTTCTACTCGATGGTTAACTTCGAAAAGTTCGGGCCCAGTAGGCTGATGTATCAAGATTTGTTAACAATTGGCGAAAATATCGCTGAAATTATATGCAAGAAAAAATATTGAGTCGAATTGAATACGTTTTATCCAAGGGGGGCATTCTTATGGAATGGGTGACCCAATCTATAAGAATCTACATTTGCGAATAAACAACTAGAGTCAGGTATTTTTTTTCCTGTAAATGTTGACGTGCAAAATTGTCTTATGGTCTTAGAAAAAATATGTAAAAATGGTTTAATGTTGAGTCTATCATATGGACGGGGAGTCCTGTTCTAAAACAGAGTAATGTGGTAGAAACCCTCACCTGTGCGTATACATGGAGTGTACTGCGGAGTCCGTGCTGGCGCTGGACTGCACGCGCGGCAGCCGGCCCAGCAGCGGCGAGCCGTGCAGGGCGCCGATCAGCTTGTCCATACCGCCTGTTTGCTCGCATTTCAATTCTGTGGGAGGAATAACACAAGGTCAGGATTAAAAAGCACCAGTGTTGCGGAATTTGTTCAAAAGAGTCACCGTGGCCCTGGAACGCAAATGGCATTAGGAGGAACAAAGATGGGTTTTAGTCAGTGAGGCCGCGGGCACGAACTCAGTAGGAGCGGCAAGTTACATTATACATCTCTGCATTTGACGCGACCGGCGCTGCAGCGGCGCGTTCAAATGTAGAGATGTAACTTGCCGCGCCGCTCGCCGCGCCGTTTAGTTCGTGCCGCGGCCTAAGAGTCAGACACTCCCTTCTGCTACGCCCAGAGCGGAAGGAGTCATTTTATGATTTCCCATCCTTAAAAAGATTAGAAAGCAGTTCATTTTAAATGCAGATTGAAGAAAACACATCCCGTCTAGTATTTTTATCTGCAAAATTGATATTATCATTGATACTGAAGAACACTACTGGTATTGCATCCTTTTTTAAACATCTTGCGATGGAATTTTCCAGATGGGATGGGGTGCATTTCCAGCAGTGAAGGATATTATCAAAGAAACCCAATAGATACACAAAAAAATCTTAGAAACGGTTCAACTGGAAGCCGACCTCTATATAGTTGGGAAAAGGCTAGGCTGATGATGATACACTGTTACATATACCATTTTCCAGAACAACATACGCTCAACTCAACGCCACAGACAACCTGCAAAAACTTCTTTATAAAAACAAACTCACCAGACAACTGCGTCTCCTTCTTGATGGTCAGGTTTTGTACTTGGTCGAGTCCAGTATGAGGCATGTGGCTAGAGTGAGTGGAGCCCTGGTCGCTGAGTGCGAGGGACTTGGCGCTGCTGGTGGGGGAGGACGGCCGTCTGGCTAGGGAGAGGGAAGTGCCGTCTGTTAGCACTGATATCTGGAAGAGGGAGAAGAGAGATTAGTGAGTCTTTACATACTGTTTTCAGACAATCTTTTTAGATATTCCCTGTACTTTTTAGTCATTGAGTGTGATGATCGAGCGATGTGGTGACAGTCTGGTGATATACTTCTTGGAAACACTTTGCGATCTGTGACTTTGGGATTAAATATCGCCCAATTCGAGCATGTGATGTACTCACATGCTCGCCACGCTCTGGAAGCTCTCAGTCTTCGGTTATCCGGTCCCTAACTAAGGCAGTGGTCTCTTACCCAGTTCATGCTGAGACCCCTCTGGTGCGGCTGCAGTGCCGCGTTGTACTTGAGGTCCAGCACTCGCTGCTCGTCCACGCTCTAGAAACCCTCGGTATTTACATTCCTTCCTTAGAGGACTGTAGCTCTAAGGAATTGTTGCTGTTCAACTAAGGCAGTGATCTCTTACCCTGTTCATGCTGAGACTCCTCTGGTGCGGCTGCAGCGGCGCGCTATACTTGAGGTCCAGCACTCGTTGCTCGTCCACACTCTGGAAACCCTCGGTCTTCACGGGTTCCGTCTTGATGCTGACGTTGCGAAGGGTGTCGATTGAGTCCCTGGATGATTGCAGGTCGAGGGAGCTGTTGGTTTCGTCTGTGAAAAGATGAATAAGATTTTTTATGAGGTCTAGCAGTTTTATTTACAAAAATCTCGTCAGAATTTACCACTCATTTAGCAGATTTAAAGTATCAACATGGATGGTGAGGGTCGGATTTAAGGAAAAGGATGGCTGCATGGCTTTACCAAAATGTGAAGGTTTGTAAAGCTTGCTTTTAATCTAAACTAATATTATAATGAGGAAACATTTGACGTTTTGTTTGTTTGTTTTTTAAGATTTAACTCAAAAAATTCTCGACCGATTTTAAAAATTCTTTCACCATTAGAAAGCCACATTATCTCTGACTAACATAGGCTACATTTATTACTAGAAAACATTAGGAAAAACATTCAGCGCAGACGAAGTCGCGGTCGAAGAGCTAGTAAGTAATACTTTTAAGGAAGATTTTGATATTCTTCCAGTGCTGCCCTACGGGGTAAGCGAATGATATTATTATTTGTCTTATCTCTTGATATGTGGCAACGCGCATACATGTTGGGACAACCAATTCAACAAAAAAAATATGCCTCACATTATCACGTTATCTTGTGCAAGACAATAGTTTACAGTTCAATATGGTGCCCTTCGACATTGTATCACTCTGGTTACATTTTATACTAAAATTGACTGACTATTTAAGATTGTTTATATATTTCACAAGCGCATTTACAAATTTCGGGAACTCCCGCCATTGGG
Organism: Lacanobia oleracea; assembly: GCA_950371165.1. Classification (NCBI taxonomy): domain Eukaryota; kingdom Metazoa; phylum Arthropoda; class Insecta; order Lepidoptera; family Noctuidae; genus Lacanobia; species Lacanobia oleracea. Next base: position 6,533,664 of record OX493389.1, read on the forward strand.
ATTTGCACGCATTGAAGTCTCGAGTGGCAGCTTTCTGATATAAAAGGGTTTCTGTAATTCTGTTTGAAGATATTTCTGTCTCTTAATCTAATTTCTGAGAACATTGTTAAATATATTCAGTGTAGTCAGCAAACCCTTATAAATGGGTACGTAGTTCGTATTTTTGACAATTTATAATTTAAATAGATCAATTAATCCTAGTCTTTCCCCAACTACATAATAATTGACAATAAATACTACAAATTAATTTTGATTGTAATTTTAAACTGTAATTTTATATATTTATTATTTTTATGTATGTTTTAATTTAATTTTAATATTGGGAATTAGTACCCGTTGGTTTTCAGCTAAAATCCGGTTTGACTGGAAGCCGACCCCAATATAGTTGGGAAAAGGCTAGGCAGATGATGATGATTGGGAATTAGTACCCCCCTAATAAAGAAAATTTTATTATTTTTATAATATGTTGGCGTCGGCTCCCAGTCTTGATGTAGCTAAGTGCAGTGCTTTACATATATGGGGCGGCTGCCTACCTGTCCTACAACCAACTGGGTGTTACGGTACCCCTTCACAGGACTGGTGTCAGATTTTCTGGCCTCTGACTAACCAACGACAGTCAAACATCTACAAATGACAGCCGGGACCTACTGCCCAACGTGGTTTCCGAGGTACGATACGTAGCCGCAACCGAACTGTTAATTTTAAATGGGTAGTCCGTGTCTTTTAGAAGAAAGACGTCCACTGCTGGACATAGAGGGGGAGGCCCCAAGACTCAGCGGATGCCCGCGGAATTCATCAGATAATTGATCCACCTTGTGGGTAGGTTTTCGTCTAGACAGTTCTTACTTGAAAGATGTTTTTTAAATGATGATTATAATTAATTTAGATGAAAACTGACCATTATTGACACTAGTGTCTATGACCATCTCGGAGTCTGACAGCTCGCCCTCCCAGGACATGGGTCGTTCCCGCTCATTGTTGGCTACCTCGTGCGCGCCGCTCAATGAACGTTTCTTCTTGTTTCGCATGTTAACCTGGAAAATAAGAAGGTATACATGGTTATGTACTGTTTCATACATTCAAACGTAAAGAACCCTGAGGGTAAACAGTAAGGACGAAAATTGATTGCAGAAATGAAGCAAAAAAGGAGTGATCCACCTCACATCTCGAATCTAGAGATTGAATTGATAAATCCAGTTCAACATTTTATCCCATTTTAATTATCTATATTAAAATGTATGTTTCCTAAGCCACGTGACAGGTTGGTTTAAATATAGTTTAAAAAAAGTTTAACTTTCTAAGGAACCGTCTCCACGAGCGAGAGAATCGCGGCGATATTATCGTCCGTGCCACGTATTTTGATCGTGGAGTCGGTCCCTAAGTCTCCTAGTTATTGCTCCTGCATTTAACATAGAGGCATAGAAATTGATATTTATTTAACCAGACCTCGACAACCCATTAACTGGGTAACATGATACTTCTTGGCAAGACTGGAGTTAGATTTTCTGGCTTCTGACAATCCGTTAGGGATTGTCAGATGACAAATGACAGCCAACGGGACCAACGGCTTAACATGCTTTCCGAGGCACGGAGAATTCTTGGTATGTTAAGATGGGTCACCTATCCACAGACCGACCTCGGCAAGCGATGCTTAACCTTGCAGATCGACCCGTGCGGCTGTTATTCGTTAGCCACGAGCTCTCTCTTTCTCCTATCTAATAAAACACAGGTAAGTATGATATAGTTACCTCGTACTGATGTTGTGAGAAGTCGATCTTGGAGATCTCTGCATCAGTGGAGTCTTCATCGTGAGGAACTGAAGACACACTAATGCGCACGCCGCTCGAGCTGTACGAGAACTGACCTGGAAACGAAGAGTTTGGGGTTATTTCTTTCAAACTTGAAACATAGGTACATAGGTATTTGACATAAACTCGCGCATTTTTCCCATGGGTATTTGCAGTAGCTATAGACCGCCACCTTTGCGTACGATCCTTGCACACATTTATATACTTCTTTTTTACTCTCCGACGGAAAAAAGGGGTGTTCTAAGTTTGACGTGTTTATCTGTGTCAGTCTGTGGCATCGTAGCTCCTCAACAGATGGACCAATTTTGATTTAGCTTTTTTTTTCGTTTTGTTTCCTCCGTTTACGTTTATTCTTGGAAATATTACGACAGTAACAAAAAATATGCGCAAAGGTCAGCAATGGCAAAGATTATTTTCCTCAAATAATTAGAAATAATTCGAATGTTGGTAGGTATAGCCATACCGGTACAGTCAATAACAGAATTCACTAAGCAGAATCTAGACACGCCGCAGCGTGTCCAGCCAAGTTCAACGAAAAAGGAAAATCCTAATTATATAAAATTCTTCCATTACTGAGTGACTGACTGACAGACACGCACGCACAACTGAAACTCCTGATCGTAGAAAGCTGAAATATAGCATGTAGCTTCCTTACACTCCGTAGGGATTTCCCAAAATTTCTACGGGAACGGGATAAAACGGAATATGCGCGTACAACCGTGGGCAAAGGCTAGCACATATTACTTACAGACATTCTTTAAGTTCCCGTTAAATAACTTTTGACCGTCGCTAAATACAAATTAACTTGTCACCAAATCAGTTGATCAGTAATTCAGTCGTTAATTAAGTAGGTACCTAACTTAGTCGTGACTTCGTGAGGAGTTGTGTATTTAATTGCATAAAATTTGTTTAGCTACCTATATTTGGTGCGGACAGTACAATTATTAATGCGCACGATGCCAAATTACCGAGAAATATATTCAAGCTTATGCTTTTAAAACGTGCAGCGCTTTTAAAGTTATTTGCAAGGGACACTGGTAGGTATTCTTGGAATGCATTTTTCAAGTGAGTTTAGCATTAAGATTTCCGGCTTGCGAAAGCACTTAATAATCTGAAGGGGACCTTTCTGATGGACTTGCACAAATGGCAGGCATTCTCCAGGAGCCTAACTGCGTAATATAAAAATGAATGCAATCGATCGCTATTCTTTTATTTTGTCATTTCAACAGTATTTATATTTTTATTTATTGATCGGAATTCAACAGCTTTTTTACAACGTTCAAGATTTGGTCACAATTTCATATGGGGTCTGAAGCCTATTATAGAGTTTCACAGCATGTATTATATAAAACTAGATAGTAGAGAAAAATGTAGTTTAAATATTGTAGCTATTGATTTCGTCTTTAACGTTGTCGAGGAGACGAATTCGAAGCAATGGATCTGGAATTCCTTTTTGATTTGATTGTGAATGAATAATGTGATTTTATGAGTTCAACTAGTCGACCCACGCAACTTCGTCTGCGTCACAATTTTCATTACTGCTCCGCTCCTACTGGTCTTAGCGTGATGATATATAGCCTTCCTCGATAAATGGGCTATCTAACACTGAAATATTTTTTCAAATCGGACCAGTAGTTCCTGAGATTAGCGCGTTCAAGTAAACAAACAAACTCCTAAATCGACTTTCATATTACCATCAAAACAGTTCTAGGATTATTTATATTGTTAGTTCCAAACAAAAGCTGACAATAATTTTCAGTGTCGTTTTTAAAAGCTAAATGGAAATCTAACTTGAGCGGAAATCATTAAAACATTGCAGAAATGTTAGGTCTAAAGGAGCCAGACGAGGCTATGCAAATCCGGTTATAAAACCGATAATTTGAAAAATAGGTAATTCGGCTCCAGACAGGATATCCGGTTCAGCGGCGCAAAGCGGGATAAAGTGAAAAGGCAAAAAATTGCGGCGAACCGTGATTGATCGAATAAGCCAGAAAATGGAATAAAATCGGCAAAACCTCAGGTTAAATGCATCGGAAAAATCGTGGCTTTTCTTTAGCTTTTAGCTATCGCAAATCTTCTGCCTAGCCTTTTCCGGATTCGACTAAACTCCAGTATTTTATGTGTGTAAGTAGTGGCTGCCTACCAGACCTCCACAACCGGTATGGTACTGGATAACAAGGTACTTCTTGGCAGAACTGAAGTCGAATTGGCTGCTGACAATCCATAATTTTCATTTAGCTATCGCAAATACATTTTATAAAGTTTAGGTAGTAGGTAGGTTTATTTCTTCGTATACTTTTAATGCAATTGCAATGTCACTTGTAGAATTTGAAGTGCAATATTCAATGACAGACAACAATGAGCATCCCAAGTAAATACCTACCTATTTCGTTATTTACTAATTCCTCTGTATTCTTTTATCTATCTTAATATATATAAATCTCGTGTCACAATGTTTGTCCTCAATGGACTCCTAAACCACTTAACCGATTATAATAAAATTCGCACACCATGTGCAGTTCGATCCAACTTGAGAGATAGGATAGTTTAAATCTCAAATTATAGTAGGTAGGGTAGGTAGGGTAGGTAGGGTAGGTAGGGTAGGTAGGGTAGGTAGGGTAGGTAGGGTAGGTAGGGTAGGTAGGGTAGGTAGGGTAGGTAGGGTAGGTAGGGTAGGTAGGGTAGGTAGGGTAGGTAGGGTAGGTAGGGTAGGTAGGGTAGGTAGGGTAGGTAGGGTAGGTAGGGTAGGTAGGGTAGGTAGGGTAGGTAGGGTAGGTAGGGTAGGTAGGGTAGGTAGGGTAGGTAGGGTAGGTAGGGTAGGTAGGGTAGGTAGGGTAGGTAGGGTAGGTAGGGTAGGTAGGGTAGGTAGGGTAGGTAGGGTAGGTAGGGTAGGTAGGGTAGGTAGGGTAGGTAGGGTAGGTAGGGTAGTAGCCAGTTGACGGGAGCGAAGCCGCGTGGGTCAGCTAGTTGTAATATATAAAGCTGAAGAGTTTGTTTACTTGAACGCGCTAATCTCAGGAAATACTGGTCCGTTTTGAAAAATTCTTTCAGTGTTAGATAGTCCATTTATCGAGGAAGGATATAGGCATATATATCATCACGCTAAGACCAATAGGAGCGGAGCAGTAATGAAAATTGTGACGCAGACGAAGTTGCGCGGGTCAACTAGTTAACACATAAGGCATTTTCCGGCCAAGTGCAAATGAGACTCGCGAGACTCGCTCGGATTCATACGAATTACATATATTTATTAGCATGTTATTTTATAAACAGACTTCTTATAGGTTTTCTATAATCTTTAAGTAAACAACTGTTTTCTGTATTTTCACGTTCTGTATGTTTCCCCCAAAAGCGATCTACATGTTTTCCTGCCAGGGATGCGGATTTTTTTGAAAGAATTACCGCGGCCGGCCCCGAAACGCAAAAGGCATTTGGAGGAACACAGATCGATTTTAGTCAGTAAGAGCCCGAATCTCCCTGGCCGCTCTGCCTAGAGTAGAAGCCATTTGACTTCCCACCCAAAAAAAAAAAACCGGCCAAGTGCGAGTCGGACTCGCACACGAAGGGTTCCGTACCACAAACCTTAGTTTTCATTATTTGTTGTTTACACAATCTATGAAAATTTCAACTACTTATTACGGTTCTTGAGATACAGCCCGCTGACAGAAAGACGGACGGACGGACGGACAGACGGACGGACGGACGGACGGACGGACGGACAGCGGAGGCTTAGTAATAGGGTTCCGTTGGATACTCTTTGGGTACGGAACCCTAAAAAGTAACAAAGTTTTAGATACTGCCCAGAAGTTATTATACAGTTACAGTTTAAAGTGATACAGTCATAGATTGTCATCATTAGAAGGAACACAGACATAACGCTATAGCATTTTGACATAAACAGAGTTCAGGCCCCCGTGCCGGAGTGCAATGACCTCGCTATCACCGCTTTTTATTATAATTTTATTGCGTGACGTGAATATTATTATTTTGCCTGGCTTTACTCCTGTTTACAGGAAAACATCGTCAACGCCGAAAATAAATAAGTTTTTTTTTATAATACACATACCTGCCTACATAAGTTTTGCCTCACTCTTAATAGGTCGGTACGGAATTTTGTAATTAGGTAAGTTACCATTGATGTTAATGACGATACCTAGAAACTTATCTCTAAAAATATTTAAGTAAGTACCATTACTTTGATTTAAATGTTAACTTAACAAGTTTACATTGATAAAACATTTGACAGGTCATTCATCAAGCATTGCTCTGAGGGCCTAGCACGAATATTTTGACGTATGCTAACGTCAGCGTAAGTGAATTTTGAATGTGAAAAACTACAAGTCAAACCCATAGTATTTTGGTTAAATTTTATGTGACCTGCACAATTTATAATAGGTTTTTTAACAAAAAGTTTATTTTCTAAAACAAAGAATTTAGATGAAGATGATTCAAATTTTTATTGTATTACGAAGAGAAATGTTTGGCAAATGATATCTGGCAAATGTCCACCACGACCACGTTTATTGCAAACCAAATTTCTCGATCGCATAATTTCACGAAATTCAGCTGTTAAGTGGCCAGCCAGATCGTGTGATTTAACACCACTAGATTTTTTTTTTTGGGGTTATGTTAAGGACAGAGTCAATACGGAGCAAATCGAATCGATTGCAGCCTTAAAACTCAAAATCCGATGTGATTAACGAAATAGACCCGCCATTTTGACAAAAGTGATTAAAAACTTTGATGAAAGAATTGTCAGCGTGGTCGTGGTGGACATTTGCCAGATATTATTTTTCATTCATAATTGCCAAACTTTTCTCTTCGTAATACAATAAAAAATAATTTTCATGTAAATTTTTGGTTTTATTTTGTTTTAGTTATCGTAAAAATTTACGTTACGTTACAAAAATATTCGTGCTAGGCCCTCTGAACACTTTTCACGTTGACTCTACATAGTGCACATCAATGAATAAAAAGGAGACTTTTTAAAACAATCTGCTAAGCTTTTTCCAACTATGTTGGGGTCTGCTTCCAATATTTAACGCTGGCTGACGGCAGAGTTTTTTTTTTAATTAATAATGATTTCATATGAATTTTTCTTATAATAAATCAATATTTTCCGTTACTGAGTGACTGACAGACAACGCACAGCCGAAAATACTGGGCGGAGAAAGCTGAAATTTGGCATGTAGGTTCCTTGGGGAGTGTAGGGGAGTATTAAGAGAGAATTTCCCACTCGTACGCAATTGGAAATCAGTAATAGAATATCTCCTCTAGTATTTAGGATGTTTTAAGTTTGCACTGGAATCTAAGCAATGTACTGATAATACAATTATTATTGCTTGAGTGAGATCGTGATATCAGTATTTACGCAAAGCACGCACTCGTTATCATTGTGAGCCTGTGAGGTAAGCGGTGCACGTGAGGACAGAACAAAAACAAATCGGCGCGCCGATGAACTATTTCTTTCGCTTATCGACACGGGCAGCCCTATTTTATAAAAAGCTTTTTAACCATAATTATACATAAGTGGGTGATAGACGTACGAGCATCTAGCAGCGTACTTATGGCTCGATGATCTGTTTCGCTCGTGTGTCACCCTAATTACGCGTACTTAAAATTAAAAACAAGACGCGTAGAGAAAAAGGCGTTCGCGTACTAGTTCGTACGTCCTTCAGAGTCGGACCCACTTTGTATATAGATGATAGAATTCGTGACATCCTACCGGTTAAGTACTTATTACTGACTAGTTGACCCGCGCAACTTCGTCTGCTCCGCTCCTATTGTTCTTAGCGTGATGATATTATATAGCCTAGATAGCGTTCCTCGATAAATGGGCTATCTAACACTGAGATATTTTTTCAAATTAAACAAACTCTTCAGTTTTATATATTAGTAAATTCCAAATTCCAATTATCTAGACAGAAAAATTTAATAAAGTGTCTATGGTTGTATTTTTTAATGAACAGGCCTGGGGATATTTATAATTTTGGATCTTTGACAGACTTTACTGTTATGTTAGGCGCCAGATACACTTGCAATAAAGTACATTGACCTATCCCTATATCTCCTCGTAGAAAGTGTTAAAATATTGTGTATATGCTAATCATCTGCCTAGCCTTTTCCCAACTATATTGGGGTCGGCTCCAGTCAAACCAGATTCAGCTGAATACCCGTGTTTTACGTGGAGCGGCTGCTTACCAGACCTCCACAACCCATTAACTGGGTAACACGGTACTTCTTGGCAAGACTGGAGTCAGATTTACTGGCTTCTGACAATCCGTAACGACTGCCAAAGATCTACAAATGACAGCCGGGACCAACGGCTTAACGTGCTTTCCGAGGCACGGAGGAAACTCGGTATATTAAGATGGTCACCCATCCACAGACCAACCTTGGCAAGCGTTGCTTAACCTTAAAGATCGACCCGTGCGGCTGTTATTATTTAGCCACGAGCTCCTCCTCCATTGTGTATATGCAAATGACTGTACATGTGAATGTGAATAGTAAATCTCTGAGATACTCGTAAGATACTTACAACCATAAATAACATATATCTCCAAAAGTTATGGAAAAGTTTGATTGTGCAAACAGAAAGTTCAATGGCTTCGATCGGAAAGTTTCGAGAGTTCCAAGAAGTGAGAAGTAAATAGTCGCGAAAACAAATAGAAGTGAGGTGTTTAGTTGATAAAACAATGGTTGTAAGAGCTGCATGGATAAATGATCTAAAAATTATCCGATACCTTTTTATAAAAACCTAACCGAATAAGCTTTAGATAGAAAACATCCAGAATTTTTAATGGTAATAGGTAAATACCAAAAGCTTAGGAGCAAAAAGTTTTTTTTTCAATGGGCTTTTAATCGAGATTCATGCACAGTTCTGTAATACAGATCCCAGTCTTCTTCTTACTGCGTGGGCAGTATGGTCTAACGACCCCACACACCCTAGTGTCAGAGTTTGTAAACCGCCTCAAGGGCCTCTGACATGGTTTATTTGACGACCGCCGTATGCTTCCCGTGGGAATCAAACCCACGAGTGCCCACGACCACCAGGTCACAAGGCAACTCCCTAAACCACTCGACCACGGAGGTAACCACCAGTAAATAGTGAAGAACCTTACCGTTGCTAGTCTCCGGACCCGACATGCTGATAGTGGTGACCGACACGTGTCCCCCCTCCACCTTCACCGCGTCTCCCTCACTGCTCATGGCGGTGCTCATCACCAGCCAGCCTCACACCATCCCCACACCGCACAGCTATCGATACTCTTGTCCCAACACTTCACTTCACTACACTATTAGAGCACCACACTACAGTACACTATGGTAAATTCATAGAAAAATACGGTTCGAAAAATTTTTCAAAAACTATTTTCTCTTTTTTTTAATATTTCATCATCTCGTGTCGCCACTCATTTTTAAGGCAACTTTTTGATTCAGTCTTGCAGTAACCGTGTTCCTTTTACATATTTTTCTGAGTGAATATTCTTCGAAACACCAAGGTGTTTGCTTCAAAGTCAGATATGGATGTGGAGGATTACAGCCAGATGATAAAACCAGCATCTTGGGTAACCTGGAACAAGAAAATTAAGATTTAGTTACTGATATTATCATTATCAAATGAAATTACATCCAAATTAAATATAAACACTGACCCAGGCTAAGCAAAACTGTCGAGTCTTCAATTAAAATAAAACTCCATAATTATTTTCGCGATAATGGATGGTTTAAAAAAAATACAATTAAAAATAAATAAAATCGAGGCCAAAACGACGAAGCTCTATCCGCGCGTGGCTGAGTTCGAATTTGGAATAAAGTGTCGGTCGGACGTTTCGAAACAGTATGTTTGTGTACACGCGAGACGTGGACGCGTCGCGCGGCCTTGCGAGCGCACCCAGTGCTGCGCGATAGTGCGCGGTATTATTATCGATACGCCTCTCGACCCCTCGTGTCATTGGCATTCTGTTTACGAGGGCGAAGCTCGGTCGCGATAGCGACGGAACGCGTCATACCCACTTACTGAATGAATTGCCGTTTTGACAATGCAACGTGATTTTTTTGTTAGCTCACCTTCACATTGTTCTGAACAATAACCACGCCAATTAACTAATGGAAAAAATATTAAGGAAAAAGTAACTGACTATAGCTTATCAGTACCATAGATATCATTAGCAAATAAAAGGAAATACACAAACTTTATCAGTTTCAAATACCTGCCACTATTGTTCGGATTACACGGTCAGTTATCGATAAAACCAGTCACTAGCACAATTTAAAGAAGGGAGTGGGGGAGGGGCGTTGTGCGGCCTTCACAGAGCCGGTTGTAGCGACTAGCGACCGGCCGGCAGGCGGCCGCGAGTATTTCGCCTTTCGCGCAGGACTGGTCCGCCGCTCCCAATACCGAGCCATGGCAGCACTCGATAATGTGTGAGATGAGTGTAGTATGTACCAAGTTGAGTAATTAAATACGAAACCTATTGTGAATGTACAGACAAACATGACTCACAATATACCGTTGAAGTTAACTTTACACTGCTGTGCACACTGTCCATTCAACTTCGTAAATCATTCGTACCGAATGTCGAAGCGTTTATTTTGATACACATGTATAATGTAGGATAGATATCAGTGAGTACCGTCTGGCGGGCCAATTAGCGTCCAATAAAGTCCCTTGCCCCCAGACATTTCTCAGTTATCGCTATCAGACACTCAAGACAGGCTGCAGTACGGTCGCCTTGGCAACGCAATTAACCGCCAATTACACAACGTATAGTGCTTGTCTAGCTTGCACCATTACCGTACTGTTTAGAAACAGTTATTGTCATACCCCTTCATTATTATTCAAACCTGCTTATTATTTACTTAACATTTAGCACAAAAGACTGCAATCATCAGCTTTTGTTACTCAGCTATCGAAATCGAGACAAAGAAAACATGAACTTCAAAAAAATCCTAATGTCTCTATCCTAATCTATAGCGCTTGACGTCTATCTTGTTCTATTATTAAATTCTGATGAGATTGAAATCCTCCATCTCTTTCTTTTAGATAGTCAAATAGTATTTCAGAGCGAGACGAGTATAATTTGGTGTCCTAATAAAAGGAGTTCATCCGCACGCAAGATGGCGTCACCGTGGCCTAGACAAGGCCGAGCGGTCATTTGTACGATACGCCAGACGAGCTGCTTTGTCTGCCTCCTATTTATGGATTATCTTTTCAACGCAACGTGGCGGATGCAAATTTTTACAAGTTTCAGTCAATATTTGTTCTGAAATATCACCGGAAATGTTAAATAATACGCTTATAACCAACCATACTGCTATAAATTGATTAAAACAGAGGAAGAAAAAGTGTGGTTTTCCTAATATCTGAACCAGGATTTTCCGCATCCAGACCGGTTCGAAATGTTCAGAAAATACATTGGTACAGAACCAGTTTCGTAACGTTGCATAAGTAACTAAAGATATCATGTACCAAGCCAAGATAATAATAATACTTTGACAGAAATATGCAGGCATTTATCGCGACTGCATAAGCCGACATCAGTTGCCCAAGTCGAAGCATTTAGTGGTTGCTGAAATACTGAAGTAACGAGGAAAAACCGTTGCGCATCAGATTACTTGGAATGGTATTTATAGGCTCGGCAAGTGATGTCCTTGCTTTGTTGTAGTCAGTTATCGATAAGGCTACGTGAGACGAGGCGTCGACCGATAATTATCTTAAGGTCACAGCACTATCTGTGACGTAAGCAAAGTTCCATGCATTGTGATAGTGATGGATGGCCCAAACACTGATACAGGTGAATATGTATTTATTTTAATATGCGTAGTAGTGTATGCAATCTTGAATTGACAAAGTTTAAGGTTTTGCAGAATATTTGTAACACTCTTTACTTCTTAGAGGGTGCGTTTACATTCAAAACAGTAAGTTGCAATATGAAACAAGACACCCTACTCAAAGAGTCTAAAGTCCAAACAGTACAACACAATCAGCCAACCAAAAAGACGAGCAGATCGTGACAAAGCAATACAAGTGACGGTACGAATACCGTTGAGGAAAATTGTGAACGTTAATTTCCTACATCCTTGACCCCGATGGAGTGAGGTCGTCTTCGAGGGCGTCGCACCCTATCGCCCACGAAGACTGAAATAGAAGAGGTTAATACCCCCTAGCACGCCTCTATTGCGAACAAAGAACTATGGGGTGGAGGTGTGATGGTAAACTATGATTAAGCAAATTACTAGTACGTATTTCAAAAAATACGTCACCACCTTTCACCATAAAAGTGAATGAGGAAAACTACATAAAGTTTATTGTGGATTTTTAGGGATAGGTACCAAATTCAAATATTTTCGTAGAAATGCCAAAACAAAATATTATGTATATAGCATGCAGGCAGGTGCAATAATAAGTCAGCCATAATTGGCCCGATTTCATAGGAATTTCATTTAATTGCATCATGATTTGATGAATCAAATATGTACATGTTAATACATACATATTGTACGACAGTGTGACTCGTCAAAAACACAAAGAACATCCTAGACTGCTCCAAAAAACCTATTCACTTACTTGAACACAGCTTTTTACTCTATTATTCATAAACTAGGCAAATATAAGTGTCTAGACTGTTAAAAGCGTGACTACGTTAGTCATAGAAGAAAGTAACGGAGGTGAATGTCTGATCTTACGGTCGTATGCCAACGGCCTTCCCTGGTGCCATGCCAACAGGTGTCTTCCGCATAATCACTCAGAAATAACACGTTAATTATTAGCAAACGACTGACAGTGAGGGTTTCCTTGTTTTGACTGTCATAGCCACATGAGACCGACCAATGACAATTGATTTGCCCGGTGTCAAATTAGGACCAATATGAAAATGATTTTTGTCATTGGGCATAACATTATTTCGATATCGCTAAATCGGAAATAACGTAGTGGCATCATCCCTAGTTAGGCAACAGGGTGATTTTTAACCGACTTCCTAAAAAGGAGGAGGTTCTCAATTCGGCAGGATTTTTTTTTTAAGTATGTACACAGATTACTCCGAGGTTTCTTATCCGATTTGTGTGATTCTTTAGTTCGATGCGGCATGCTTGCCGTTTGGTCCCGTAAAAATTTGATTCAGTTTGGTTCAGTAGTTTTTATTTTATGAGCATTTTTGCTTATTTCATTGTGTACACTGTCGCACATTAAGTTTTTGATCATATTTTTTTTTATTGCGGTAGATGAAGCCAAAAAAGATTGTTAGGTAAATAGTTTGGAGTGCTAAGACCTGTGGTTGTGCCAACGACCCTTCTCCTGGTGACATGCCAATAGGCGGACTGTCCTCAGTCTCATTAAGTCGTTACCTAATAATCATCTGTCGCCGCTTATTAATTACATGAAATACGGCGTGACGTATTTTGATAGAATGACGCAAGCGTATCGATATTTTTTTTTCTTATAGCTAAAGAAGACCATCATCGATATCTTTCGTAAAGGCCTAACAAGGAACATCACTAAATCGGCTCTCTCCTAACACCAGATCAATTTAATAATACGGCATTACGGCCCTAATTTACACAACTTGAGACGTCTGTAGTCTGCATTTAATATTAATATGACTGGCTGGCTTTATTGATTGCAGCCAAAGGTCATGCCCTCAAGCCGCCATCGCCACCAACAGGTGGCATTTAGCGTAATACCCGCCAAATTGATATTTATGAGCATTTCCGACTGTCCACAGAAAGTACTCGTATACTTGGGTTTAAATGTTGGGCTCAAGTGTAGGGGAATAGTTTACCAAGGAATGGATTGTATGAAAGAATAGCTATTTCACGAGGACGCGCTCACCCGTGGCCTTTTTTTTTTTTTGTTTTCGGGGGGATACCTTCAAAAGGCGCCTGGATTTTTGGGGTAAAGACCAGGGAGTGTGGGATTTTTACCTCACTAAAACCATCCCGGCGGTCACCATCAGCATATAGAAGGGGCCCCGTTACCTCTTAAAAGACCACTCCCTCCGTGCAATGCCTGTTAGGGCACATCCCTGGGGAGACTATAAAGTCTCCCTTTAGCCTCGCTGTGCCACGCTTCCGTGGCCTACCCGTCAGGAACCAAGCGACAATGGTACCATGGTACTCAGCGATATTATAGAATTCTATGAGTGAAAGGCTTTCACCATTTCACAATCTGATCTGTACTTCCAGAGATACAGACAGGTGACACTTGGCGGAGGCCTATATCCAGCAGTGAACGTCTTTCGGGTGATATGATGATGAAAAAAATGCTACGCCGACCACCAACAAAGTGGGATAAAAGCACAAAATCAATCTCCCTTACTTTTCCCAACTACCAGTACCAGTATTTCACATGGTGTGACTGCCTATATGATCCACAAGGCCACAACCCAGTAACTGAGTAACAGGAAACTCCTTGGCAAGACTGGTGTCAGTTTTTCTGGCTTCTGACTAGCCGTAACGACGGTCGAAGATCTTAAATATTCAACTGTCGGTGAGTGTGTTTTGCTGCAGAATAACTTGCTGCTCTTGTCACTAGCACGGCAGAACTAGCTTCATGACAATACTATCTATTCAAAAGTGACTGTAACTGATTTGAAATAAAGGCTTGAGGTATAATGCCTCCAAGAGCAAGGTAATTGTTTTTAGAGTGCGCAACAATACACCTGTTAATATTCCATCTATTAACTTACGAGGAACTCCGTTGGAGTTCGTTACGCAGTTTAAATACCTAGGTCATGTTATCACGGACTTTCTCATGGATGACCAAGATTTAGATAGGGAGCGCAGAGCGTTGGCAGCCAGATGCAATATGCTGGCTCGCAGGTTTGTACTAAGGAGGTGAAACTGACTGTTTTTCGAGCGTTTTGTCAATCGTTTTACGCGTGCAGCCTGTGGGTAAGGTATACGCAGAAGGCTTACAACGCTCTGCGCGTTCAGTATAACAATGCGTTGAGGATATTGTTGGGGCTACCTCGGTTTTGTAGCGCGTCTGGCATGTTCGCTGAAGCGAGATCTGATTTTTATGCCGCTATGCGCAAGCGATGTGCGAGTATGCTGAAGCGATTCAGGGGTAGCCCCAACAACATACTGGCTACACTGGCGGACAAAATTGATGGGCCTTTCATTAGGCACTGGGCAGCTAGGCATGTGCGTACTGGCGTACATGTCGCCAATTAATTTAAGCTTTTTATGTACTAACAATAGGTTAAGATTTTACTAACACTATATGGATCGATGGTCTGAATTAAATAAATTATTATTATTATAATAATTTATTTAATTTATTATATTAAAAAAAGAAGGTTAGAGGTCCTACGTTACCTATCGCGGTCTCCCTTGCTATGTTTAGGTACTATCGTCGCATATTTTATTCATGAAATTGTATCTTTGTTTTTCATCCTTCTACGAGTGACTTTGAATTTGACTGTACAATGTAGACACTTGTCAAATCAGACCTTCACAGGGAAGGTCGTATTTTCCACATATTTTAACTTTGTCTTTGTTTGCCTAAG